>JAPDNY010000004.1:49015309-51515309 GCA_029375565.1 Gekko gecko
CAAATTCTATAAGTGCAAATCGTAACTAAGAATGAGTTAATATCCCATGTTAATCAAGTGATAATTGCAATTATCATTTGGTAATCTGAAGTCTTTGGTATTATCCTTCATTTCACCATGTGGGAGTTGTCATCACTGACTGCACATCTGGACAGGATAGTAATTATGAGGCCATAATCCATGTTGACATGAGTAGAAGAAGAAGAGCTGGTTTTATTCCCTGCCCTTCACTACCTGAAGGAGTCTCAGAGTGGCTTATGATCTTCTTCCCTTCCTCTCTCCACTACAGACACCTTGTGAGGTAGGTGGGACTGAGAGAGCTCTGAGAGAGCTGCTCTTGAGAGAAGAGCTCTGAGAAAGTGTGTAATTTAAAGCCACTCTGCCCAGCTATTGGAAGCTATATTACAAAGCACAAAATATTACATACAGTTAACTCATATACTTTGACACAGTATTGACAAAGAGCATACTTTGACCAAAGAATAGCTAATGATGGGTGATTTTGAAGAGATGGGAGAGGATAACCCCAAGACATGCACCCCACTTTGCAAGAAAAGTTTTTGTCTAGTGTATTTGGTGCCCTGACCTGGCTAGCTCGATCTTGTTAGATTTCGGAAGCTAAGCAGGATCGACCTGGCTAGTATTGGGGTGGGAGACTTCCAAGGAATACCAGGTCTGTGACATGCAGGCAGGTGATGACAAACCACCTGTAGATGTCTCTTGCCTTGAAAACCCTACAGGGTCACCATAGGTCAGCTGTGACTTGACAGCACTTTCTACCCCCAAAGAAAGCACCAGAGAAAGTCTCCACCAATTAGGGATCCCCCAATTCAATTTGGAGGAGCTGCGGTGGCTCAAGTGGTTAAGACGCTGAACTGCAGGCTGTGGAAGGTCAGTAGTTCAGCAGTTCGAGACCCGTGAGTGCCGCATGACGGGGTGAGCTCCCGTCTTTAGTTCCAGCTCCTGCCAACCTAGCAGTTCGAAAGCAAGAAATTGCAAGTAGATAAATAGGTACCACTTCGGTGAGAAGGTAACAGCGTTCCATGCGCCTTGGTGTTTAGTCATGCTGGCCACATGACCACGGAAATGTCTTCGGACAGCGCTGGCTCTTCGGCTTTGAAACGGAGATGAGCACCGCAACCCTAGAGTCGGATTCGACTGACTTTCGAGCAAGGGAACCTTTACCTTTACTAATTCAATTTGGAGTGGGCTTCCCCGCCACCATCTAACTGGTCAGCAGGTGAAGTCTCGCCCCCCAAATGACGTTTTCAGGCTACTTTAGATAAAACCAGAAGTACCGCCCCCAACATGATGACATCACCCAAGAGTGACATCATGATGCTGGAAACATCATAGGGGGATACTCTGGGCAAACCCTATGGTTTTGAGGGCAAAAAAATCATACAGTTTTGCCCAAATACCAAAGTGTCCTTGTGCAACATTTCTAGTACGATGATGTCACTTCCGGATGACGTCATCATATTGGGGACATCACGCGATGTCCCCCTCAATTCCCAGAATGCCTCCCAAAGGCTCCCACTGGCAGAGGTAAGGAACCTGGCAACCCTACCACCATTAGCAGAACTAAACCTCTGGGTCCAAGCCACAGTGTTCTGTCAGTGTCAGGCTCACTGAATCAGCAAGCTCAAATCAACACCCACAAACCATTCAGGGACAGTGCTGACTCACTACTACTCCACATGCTTTAGAAGATGGGCACAAATATCAGTGTTCAAAAACACCCTGTCCTTTCCTTTAGCTACTTTAGATTCCTGCATAGTGCAATAGTTGCTGAGGCTTTGTTCATATGATGTTGAATGGAGGTCTGCTTGCTTGTTTTTCTGGTTCTAGTGGGGAAAGGAAACACCTACCACAATGAATGGCTTTTCAAGCTTCAGAACAACTTTAAGGGTAGAAAAAACAAGGAAATGGGGGAAAAGAAGAAAGGGCCAGCTCTTATGCAATCTCCCCCTTCAACTGCAAAGCCAAAAAAGCAGGAAAGGGTGTCAGGCATTTCTTTGCTGAATTTATGGCCCACTAAAAACTACAGTTAATTGTGAATACATTTTTTTAAAATACAAAATGGAGAAGCATTCTCGTCCAGCCTGTTTTGATGATGGTTGGAGGCCTCTGCTTCTCATAATCCAGTCATTATTTGGTTTATCACAGAAGAGCAGACTCGTCAGCAAATCAGTTTCCATTTGGAAAACATTTGTTAATCCATTTTGTTTAATCCAGGTAAATCCTTAGCTGTAAACAAGATGTCCTGCTACCCTTTTCACACATCTTCGCAATCTGATTTTGATCCTACAAAATGTTCCTTATAGGATTGCCAGCCTAGCAGGAGACTCAACAGTTGGGGGGGGGGGCCTTGACAGCCACATAGTTATTGTGTCACTGGTGATGTGATGGTGTCACTTCCAGCGTGACAAGAAGGGATGTCATTGAATCACCAGCTATGCTCTGGTGCTGGAAAATGCCATCAAGTCACAGTTGACTTAAGGCAACTTGGTGGAGTTTTCAAGGCAAGAGACTTTCAGAGGTGGTTTGCCATTGACTGCCTCTGTGTCATGACCCAGATATTCTGTGGAGATCTCCCATCCAAATACTAGCCTGGGCTGACCCTGCTTAGCTTCCAAAATCTGATGAGATCAGGCCAGCCTGGACTATCCAGGTCAGGGCAGCTATGCTCTAGCATACCGTCAAAACTCTACAGTTAAGCTGCAGAGTTTGGGCCAAATGCTGGAGCATTGCAGGCAATGTGATGACATCACTTCCAGTTACACCAGAAGTGATGCCATCACATCACTGGAACCACCAACTGTCCCCCTCCCCCCTTCTTCTCCCTCTGCACAGCTGAGTGGCACCAGGAAGGGCTGACAGCGGGCAAGTCTCCTGCAAACAGCAGGAACCTGGCAACCCTAGCTTCCTTAAAATGTTGATCCATGACCACTGTAATCTGTTACCAGAGTGGCAGCTTTCACATGGAGGTTTTCCTCTAGTTTTCAAACATCAATACGAAGTTATTCTCTAATCATCTACTTTCCAAGTTTTCCCCTGCGACTTTGCTGTGATCTTTCCCTAAACTCTTCAATCCCATATTTTTTTGAAAAGATCTCAGTCACAGAATCTTTGAATGCCATGTGATTGGAAAAATGCACAAATTTGAAGGTCCTACCAGAAGACGGGGGGACGGGCCCATCAATTACTTGATATCTGTAGTGGAATAACATTATAGCAATCTACTGCCATGGTCTAGTAGCTTCTTCCTCTTTCCCCTGGTTTTTCCCCTCTTCTTCTTATGCTTCCCTCCACTGCTTGCACTACTGACCTGAGCAAGATCATTTGCCTTATTACAGATGAAGGAGAGGATGAAAAGGACTGGAAGGGCAAAGTCCGGAGCTGCTACCTGTTCTCCTTGCTTGGTACACTGAAAAATAAATGTTAGTGCTTCTGACCGCAATCTGGCAGTTCTTACCAGGGTTACACCTGAACAGCTTTGATTTTCCCATTTTAATGGGTCAAACACTCACCCGATCATGCCATGGGAAGCTTGACTCAAACACTTTCAGAGAAGAAGTTCAGTCAGCGTCCTTTGGAAGCAGTCATTTATTCCCAATAGCAAAAAGTCCCCATCATTAGCTATGGAAAGGTGAAGAATCAAACATGTGTACAATGAGCATGGATCTGGGCAGTGAACTTTGAGTGCCATTCTTCTGGGTTATGGTCACAGAATAACCAGCTCAACTTACATTTCATATAATATGTTTCACAGAATATGAAAGCACTGACTCTGAAAATCCAATATAACTTTGCAGGTCAGGGTGGCAGAAATCTTTGAACAGAGGAAGGCCAAATCAGAATTCCGTTCTTATTGTCATGAGGCGACAGCACTGGGGAGAAAAGCACCAGGTGGCCATTGATATATGTGGAGAAAAGAAATGGCAAGACTCTGACATTAAAAAATCCTCTGGGGTGATGCCTGAGGCTGAATATTCTAGCAGGGAATGGCTGAAAAGCTGTGGGAAGAAAAGAGGAATATAGTCAGAACAGCACGTCACATGTGAATGTGTTTGAAAAATGGTGGGAAATCTAAACATTGTTAAGACGAGGCTGTTCTGTTGGCTTTGGCAAGGTTGCCCTGCAAATGATAAATGTTGTTAATGGTCATTGAAGGCAGCGGGATCATTCATTTCAGTGCTGAACACCAACCCACCTGCCAAGTAGAGAAGAGGATGTGGAACTGGTTTTCCCAGTCTTGGAGCAGAACTGCACGTTGTGTAGCCGTTTGTTTGTTCTACCAACTGCAGATTACAAGTGTTCATACAGTTTCCCATGCGGGCTGAAAGCAATTTAGGGAGCAGAAATTTTGGGTGGGAAAACCATGGAAGTGGGGGGAAAGGCCCACTCCTCTTGCAGCCCTTATGCCTGTGATCTGGGGGGTGGGGTGGAAACGTTTAGAAACTAATCATGAACCTACACCTAAAGTGTAGCTTTACTATGAGGGTGTAAGCAGCAGCCTTGGAAAGAGGCTAAAGAAAACAAAACTCTTTGAAGCTGGCTGTCAGCAGCTGTGAATCCCACACTACCTGCTGTACACCTGCTTCTAAACACTTCTAAACAGGTGCTTACTTGTACATCTACAAATTAAACAGAATAATATAGAGCATACTCCAACACTCTTCCACTCAAGGAACTACAAAGTGCAAAACGATGTTTATAAAAGAGGGAGTCCTCCCCAGAAACAAATAATGTTGAAACACTGCTTCTAAAGTTGAGATAGGTTCCTACTATTAAAAATAGGTGGGGTCCCCCCACCCTGAAAGATAATAAGATGACCACTGATCAATCTTGGAATTTAAAATCAGGTCACTGCAGGCTGTCGGCTGTAGAGTTGCCAGGTCCCCCCTGACCACCGGTGAGGATGGGGTGTGGCCAGATCCAAGTTGGGAAAGTCCTGGAGATTTGGGGATGGAGGCTGGACTACAGGGACCTCAGTGGACTACAATGCCCTAGTGTCCACCCTCTAAAACATCTGTTTTCTCAATCCATGTAGTCTGGAGGTGAGTTGTAATTCTGGGGGATCCCCAGGTCCCACCTGGAGGCTGGCATCCCTAAATTCAGCTGTGACTTTATGCAAGGATTTAGAAGTCTCCCAGAACAATTACTGAAGAGGATCATGCAGACATTATATTGAGGAACATCAAATACATTTATGCAAGGGAGCAAGATAGTGCTTTCACCTTTCTGGCCTCACCCCCCCCCCCCACTTCAGTCCCCAAATATTCAGCACAAATTCTGGAAAAACCTATGAATGTACAAATTATACCTTGATAGGTTTTTTATATATAGATCACACTTTGTGTGTTCATAGACTTTTTCACAAGTCTTCCTGCACAGGCATGACAGCAAAGCCACTGTGCACAATCCTAAATCTCCTATGCCTTGTCCAAGGTCAATAATATCTGTATAGCCCTGGCTTTCGGTTTCGGTGCTGCGAATGGCGGCCGCTTCTCGGGACGCTCCCGGAGGCGGTTAGCCCACACGCGGAATGGGGGGTCTTCGCGTTTGCGAAAGACCCTAGTGAGCCTTAGTCAAAGGCTCCGAACCGGGGGCGCATGGGGAGTAGCTTCTTTGCCGGCAAACTGCCTGGAAATTGAGGCTTTCTCCCCGCCCCAATCGGCCCCGCCGCGTAGTGTGTCCCGAATGGGACTTAGCAGCCCTGCCGACTTCCAGGAGTGAGGAAAAGCGGATGAATTACCATGAAAAGAAGATATGGCATCTAATCGTGAGTTGAAGATCTATTTTGAAGCGAAAATTAAAAACCCCCCACAAGCGGATAAGCGTATGGGAGGAGGGAGGAGCTTCCACCCTCTTCGAAGAAGCGAATTTTTAAAGGAAACGCGAAGGGGGGTAACAAGAAAAAATGTTGGTGAAAGTACCGTTGGGGTTCTACAGAAGATTGCGGCTTTAGTTGCTTTCTGGGGGATGTGGCACGAACTTTGAAAAAGTAAATAAAAAACAAAATGTCGATGCTGGGGAAAATCCTGCTTAGAACGGAAGAGAAGAGAGGAGGGACTTCCGCTCCAGTCAACCCCCCCCAGAACTAGCTGTCAATCAACAAGAGACTGAGATACTGCGCCACCTGCTGGAGTAAATCTAAAATATCAATGAAACGCTTTTAAAATGGAAATTGGTCTCATCAGACTACAAAAACAAATATTTAGAATTAACAAGGTTGATGGCAGAAAATGTATAGAAAATTAATTTGATGCTAAAGTTCCAAGCTATGGATGAAGAAGGGAAAGAAGATCTCAGATTTATTTTGACGAAAGTCTTGACACCTCTATCTGGCAGTGGAGCGAATAAATAAAAAAAGAGGCGGACAAGGCTCCCAAAGCCTACTCCGCCTTTTAAAAAAGGATATACTCTGCCAGTAGAAAGGGGTGTTGAGCTTAGCAAGTAATGGAGATCTAATTTCAACTCGAGTGTTAATGGAGCCAACGAGCAATGACTGCCAGAAACAACAAGAAAAAAGAAGCGAAAGAAGATGGATTAAAAAAATTTCTGAAGAGACATGCCAGCATAGAGGAGGAAGCAGTACTCAAAATTTGGATTTTTGAAGAAGACGGCGGCCCGGGGGAAGGAAGTGACGGAACGGGAAGCATTAAAGTTCAAAGGACTTAATGATAATTTGGAGAGACTTAAAAAAGAACTTGTTCGTGTAACATCTGAAAGGATTTGATTTAACCCCAGTGGACTTTACTAACTTTACTAACAGAATTGATTTGGACTTTGTAAAGCTGAAAAGAAGATCTTTCAACCGTGATGGATGCCGACAACTGGAAGAAATAAAACTAACCTTTACTAACAGAAAAAAACTCACTCCGCTCTTTTTTCTCTTCCCATCTGTCTACCTTACCCTTTTCTTATAAAAAATAAAATTCTCTCCTTTTTAGGAGAGTTATTTCAAAAAAAAAATAATATCTGTATAGCCCTAAAATCACTTAATATTGACTAATTGCTCTTTAAAGCCCTGTTATATGCAGAATAAGAATTAGTAATAGCAAATAAAACACTTTCTTCTGTCCCTCATGCTTCTGAGATCATGCTTATCTGTGAAATGCTAATTAATGTTAATCCAAATTGATTACAAGTCTCGTGCTTATAAATCGTATGCTTATTCTGGATCAATTAACAAGTATTACAAGGGTGTGATATCTTATGTATAATAGTGATTGCAATCTAGCTTCTCTAAACCATTTCAGCATTTAATCATATAAGCAGAATCTACCCCTACTGGTCAATGGTGCATTGACTGAGAGGCTGGCTCCTGACAAATGCCTTTGATTCACATTGAATATAATGGTTTTCTGGGTATTTTTAGGCCTGGTAATGAGCTCTGTTCAATCAGCCAGAGGAAATACCACTAAGACAGGGTGCCTGCTCAGAGGTTCACTCAGGTCTCAACTGTTCTGCTGACGGCATGTAAAGGATTGTTACCAGGGGACTAGAAATAGCTGTTCAGGTGATTGTCCCTTTGCAAACTATTGTACTGTTGACCTCTACTATCAGTCATCAGTTAGCTGTTAAAGACCACATGACTTACATAGCTAATGCACCAATGCTAAAACTTTATAATCAAGTAAACTTGTTCCTTCTGGTATTTACCTGGACCGATAGGTGATGTTGCACTTTCTCCTGTTGTGACAAGTCTCATATGATGATCATGAGAGTGGTCATTGGGTGAATGCTTCATAAACCAGACATACCATATCAATAGCTTTCATCATTTGTATGAGTCTGGATAGGAGCTGGCACATTTTTCTGCATACTTGGGAGTTCCCCTAGATATGTGCATGGTTACCAACAGGCCTGGAGAAAAGCATCCTGTCTCTTTAACAGAGCCTTAATGTGTAGAATGGGCAGGTGAAGCTTTTCATGGTATAGAGGTGAATAATATAATATAGAAAATAGTATCTTATTTCCCTATTTTAAAAGGGATGGGATTTTTTTTTCCCTCCAGGCAGTTGGCAGCCCTAGTTCTAGATTCTTCTCATTTCTTCCTGCTTGGACCCATTGCATGGATTTTACTACCTGCACAGGGGCCAACATTTTGAAATTTGATTTGTACATGAAAGGGACATGTGGGGGAGGGAAACTCCCATTCCATGTTACCCTCTTCCCTGCTCCACTCAGAACATTTTCTTCCCCATTCTACAACCCATTTAGTTGGCCATTTTCCACCATCCCTTCAGCTATTTCATAACTTTATCCCCTCCGCTCACCATTTTCATGTTTATCCTATGTCTGCACAGGAGAAGACAGTGCAGGTTACTTTGGGACTTTAACCTTCCCTTTTAAGTCCTGAAAACTGGTTTGCATAAAAACATATGAAGGGGAATCTAAAAGGCAATTTTAAAAGGAAATTTTAAAACATATAAAGGGGATTTTGGATTTTAAAGGGTCTCCAGTTTCACAGAAACAGGGCTTTTCTGCATTCTCGTTTTCCTCACTTGTGTGTTCCTGTTGTTTTAGGGGGGGGTTTCCTGTTCCACACATGTTTTGCTCAATTCGATATTACACTGCTTTGTGTCCAGCATAAAAACCTGCAGTTTAAATCTGCAGAGAGAGATGCCTGACATAAAGCAGTGTAACACCAAATTGACCACTAGAGGGAACAAAACACACATGCAGAACAGGAAAAAACCCTGAAACAACAGGAACACACCAGTGAGGAAAATGAGAATACAGAAAAGTCCATGTATATTATCCCTGAGTGCCCCTGCTTGTGGATTTGTGATCCATACAGGAGTCACCCATCAAGACCTTTACCTATATACATACACATAAACACACACAAGGTTTCACTTCATCCATACAATGAAGTGGTTCTGCTAAATGAAAACTTATGCTACAAAAAAAAATGTTAGTCTTTAAGGTGTTACAAGACTCCACTTTATTTTAGACTAAAACAAGAAATTCTAGCACACCTGGATGCCAATTAGTTGAGTCATTTCCTTAGTAGTCTTTAATTAGATATTTGTGACCCCTTTTCTCCCCAATGGAAACCCTAAATGGCTTAAGTCAGCATCCCTTCTCTACCATTTTATCTTCTCAACAACCCTGTCAGGTACATTATGCTGAGAAAGCATGGCTAGCCCATGAACTCCAGCAGGCTTCTGTATCAGGCTGGGGATTCCAATCTGGGTCACCTGGTCCAACACTGTAGCCGTTAAACCACCCTGGCTAACTCTGCCAGCTAGAAAAACAGTTTGTAGTCAGTTAGGAAGAGCCTTGTAGGCAGACTGATAGTTTTGCACCTCAGATTTTAATTGATTTTGTTGCTGGAGACAATATTTGGATACTCAACACCAGATCATAATTATAGATTCCTGTGTGAGAGACTAGATAGAACATGATCCATCACTTGCTTATTTTTGTTCCTTATGATTTAAAAACCCCTGAAGCAGATATGATGGAGATTTATGCTTATAATTTTTTTTACTTGAGAACTACAGAATTGCAGCCAGTGCAAACACACCAGTCATGCTGCAGACACCACTTGAGACAGCTCTCCTTGGCAACTGCCTCCAGATAAGAAGCTGTTTGTTCTCAATGGTTTGCAACTGTGGGATTTTGTTCTACACTACTGAAGACCTCCAAGAAACATTTACAGTGATAATGGGGGGGGGATAGTCCACGTCCTGAATTGCTTAACATAAAAATACAAATACAATAACTAATATAGGGAGCCATTTAAAGTAACCTCCATGTGGTAACCTTCTGGTAGGGCCTCTGTGTACAAAAAGAGCTCTTTGATGTGAAAGGAATAAGCAACAGCTATGCTTGGTTTTAGTTAAAGGCAAAGGTTAGAAATGTCATCAGGGAGCATTTAAGGGCATTTCAGGAAAGAGATCAGTAATTAGAATGGGAGGGTTATGTAGGTGGCCAACTGCAGGCTGAGAAATTCCTGACAATTTGGAGGGTGGAGATTGGGGAGGGTGGAGTTTGGAGTAGTGATGGAACTCAGCAGTGAAGTAATGCCATATAGTACACCTTCCAGAGTGGCAGCCATTTTCTTCAGGAGAACAAATTATTGTAGTCTGGGATCAGTCATAATTCCAGGAGATCTCCAGGTGACCCTAGTTGACACAGAGAGTACTCTGTCTTTCTGTGTTATACCTCTGAGGATGCCAGTAACAGCTGCTGGCGAAATGTCAGGTACTACAATGCCAAGACCTCGGCCCTACAGCCTGGAAAATCTACAACCAACAGGTGATTGATGCAAAAATTGCAAAAGCAGAGTAATATGATATAAGCTCATTGACCTTAAAACTCACATGCTAGCATTGTGATAAATGACATAAGTCATGCAAATTTTGCAACCTAATTAATCAGTCTAATTTTTTTTATTAGTAACTTTGAGCTAGATGCAGAATCTGAACATTTTTAGCGAGATTGCTTCTACCACACCCCATCTCACCATGGCCACCACATCCACTGTTGCTTCTAAGAAATCAAAGTTTATAACTCCATCTTTGTTACATGCTGGTGCTTAGTTGCCCTGTGAGAGGACGGTGTTAGGCTGTTCTCCAGGGAATCTAATGATTGTTAGCAGCCCTTATCATCAGGGTTGTTTCTTCTCATCACTGGATGCCAGGTGCAGGATGGCCTGGCTCATCCTAGTGTTTGGGACAGCTTAATTAATGATTTTTTGACTCATAGCCAGCACTTAGAGTGTAAAATGCCTAATTTTAGTTATGCATGTTGTGTCAGATTCTGGCAAGCTTCATATGTCTGTGCACTCGAGGCCCAGAGGATGTGAGCTTAGCCTACTATTTCTGTAAGCTTGATTATTGCTTATTAATAATCTCCTTATAAGCAAACCTGGATCTTGCAGATAGTTTCCTTGGGATTTCTGCAAACCTGGAGCTCCTGGCCACAGCTCCATACAGAAGTACATTGATCAAAGCAAATAAATTCACATGTTAACATTAGACTTACTTATTAGATAAATGGTATCTGTCCCCTATGGCAGCATCAGTTGGTGTTCATTAATGGCTACTGAACAGGTCAGCTCTGGATGACTTTGTGCATGTGCATTCTTGCAAGGAATGTATTCACTGTAGGATCTTCAAATGATGCATCCAACTTCACAGATGGGGGAAAACTGCAAGTGATTTTATGACCCAGTCATGACCTTCATGGCTTGTGTCTCTTCTCCTCTGACCAAGAAGGTCTATATGCTAATTCTGCAAGTGCAAAAGGTGCCACAAGCTGCAAGACATACATTACAAAGGTAGCCTATTTAACAAGGCACAAACCAGCCATGACTCTGTAGCACCAATGTGGTATAGTGGTTAGAGTATGATACCAGGATCTAGGAGATCGAAGTTCAATTCTCTACTCTGCCACGGAAGGTTGCTGGGTGACCTTAGGCCAGTCACTCACTCTCAGCCTAGCCTACCTCACAAAGTTACTAGGAGGATAGAATGGATGAGGGAGCTTTGGGTCCTCATTGGGAAGAAAAGTGGGGTATAAGTGAAGTAAATAAATAAATTAAGGCTTTTAATTAACAGGTTGGTCTTTTAACATCATTTTAGCAGGTTTTTAGTCTGAAAACTTAAGCTACTTAGTGGTCTGTGTTTTGATGGTCTCTCTCTTTATGCTGTCGCTGGGTTTCAATGTTGGGTTTTAATTAATCATTCTTAATGTTTTGTTTTTTGCTTTTAAACTTTGTAAGCTGCCTCAGGAAGGCTCCCTTGAGAGGCGGCATAAGCTTTTCTCAACGGATATTGAAGAAGCACCAAGCTGTCTGCCTCAGCATTTGAGTCAAACTCTGATCAATGATATCAAAGCAATCCAGCAGTGGAGCTTGACCCTGGTGTAAATGAGGACTCCCATCACAATAAGTTCGACAGGCAGTCACATTTGCGTCAAAGTTTTCAGCATCCCTGCATCCCTCAGCCCATCCTGCACTCTGCCAGCCTTTACAATTAACTAGCCCCTCTCTGAGTGCCTTCTTTTGCTCCTCTGACAGATTAACAGCATGCTGTCAAGCCAGGGTTATTGCCGCTGTACGCTAAGGACTGCTTTTGGAAGAGAATCCATCCTTTCAGCGTCAAAAAGGTGATAGTGATGTGAAATTACCAGTGTTTTTTTTCTTTCAGAAAGTTTATTAGTTATTTTTTAAAAAGGAAAGAAACAGCAAAACAGGGAAATTGTTTGAAATCACAGAACTGTCGGTTACTTCAGGCAGATTTACACATTTTGACAATGAGGGAACTGAGTGTCAGCTGAAAGGTAAACTTGGGTGATGCCAAGTTCATACTTGCTGGTATAAGTAATTTATGGTGCAATTACAGAGTTATACCTATTGAAATCATTGATTTAGAAGAGTCTAATTCTTTTTTAGGATGGTACTGATATGTTTCAGTGAGTTAAGGCTGAAGTTCACTGCAGGCATTTTAATTAGGTACATGGCAAACCTGTCAATGGAATGTGGAATTACATATCTGCAACATAACATGAACACACATGAAGCTACCTCATCCTAAATCAGACATTGGTCCATCAAGGTCAGTATTGTCTACTCAAACTGGCAGCAGCTCTGCAGGGTCTCAGATGGAGGCCTTTAACATCACTTTCTTCCCGATCCTTACAACTGGAGAAGCCAGGGGTTGAACTTAAGACCTCCTGCATGCCAAACAGATGCTCTACCACTGATCTAGTAGTCTTCCCTGCTACCACTGTAGAAAAGATCACAGACAGCATAACCATTCCAAGAAACATTTAAAATCTTCCTTGGGATCCGCAAAGAATATAAGTTTGCTACATTTTGATGAACACTGTAAATAAAATCTACTAAAGCCATGATCAGCTTCCTACGATTTTTAGACTTTAGTTCCATGAACGCTAGACAGCCTCTGCTACAAAGTGTGCCTCTCTTCTGTTAGCATTCCTGTTTGCAGAGGGGCTCATTGAAAACTAGTGAGCTCATTCACAGGATCCCAGCTTTATTTTACATTTGTGAAACAGCACACTACCCATAAATGTGAACAAAGAAGAAAGGCAGAATATAAATGTTTTAATAAATAAAATAAATATTCAACCATGCTGTCACTTGTCCTATATGTATTTCAACATGACTCACACATGTGTTGGGGTATAACCACTAGTAAAGTTCTTTAAAAGCAAAATGGGTTTTGTAAAGTTTGAATGTGTCCAAATTCTATTTTAATAAAGCTACCTTGGTTTCTGGAACTGACTGGCACGAAGCTGCCTTGGGGAGCAGCAACAGTATTCTTCTTGGCCTTTCCTTTATTAAGCCTAGCATCACAAGTCATTCTTCCAGCTTGCATATTTCTAAATAAACAAATATTACAAACACACCACTCCTTTCCAGTACAAGGAAGGTGACCCTGTAAAACTGCTCCTTGAGGTGTCTACCAGTTGAGAAAGCGTAAAGCTCAAAATGAAATGTTAATTATGGAATACTGACACTTACACATGTGTGACTGGAAACAATAGCTGAACTAAAGACTATGAAATGCACACACTGATCAGGTTGAAATAAAGGATTGGGAGAAATCACAAATCAAAGGTGCAGTAGTAGACAGCAATAATGTTATGCAATCTTTAATGTATTGCTGATTTATTTATTTTGTTTTAACTACAAAACCAGGAAGCCCTGAGGTTTTCAAAGCAAGCTGAACTACCCGTTTCCCACATAGTATACAAAAGAGTATTTCTTAGGCAACAGAGTGGCATAGTGCTGGAACGTTTATGACTTTATGACTTTGCCTGAACATATGGAGCTGCCTAATATTGAGCCAGGCCTTTGATCCACCTAGCTCCATACTATCTAGTGTAACTTGTAGCGGTTCTCCAGAGTCTCCAGCAGACAGAGGTCTTTCCCCACCACTTGCTGCCTGAGATCCCTCAGCTGGAGATCCAAAGGACTGACCTTGAACTCTAGGTGGCTTGTTCAAATGGATTCCAGCTCTTTCAGGTTTTCCTGTGAGACCAAGAGTGGTGTAGTGGTGAGAGTGCCAGACAATGATCTGGGAGACCCAGGTCTGAATCCTCACTCTGCCATGGAAGCTGGCTGGGTGACCTTGAGCTAGTCACACAGACTGAGCCTAACCTACTTCACTGGGTTGTTGTGAGATTAAAACAGAGGAGGGAAGAAAGTTGTACGCCACTTTGGCCCCCATTGGGGAGAAAACAGAGGTATAAATATGTAGTACCCTCATACCTGGAGTCCCTGGGGTCTTGAGATCATGAGCCCAGTCACTGTATCTTTATGCAAATTGCTTTATTGATCAATCCAGACCCTGAAGGTGTGGCTCACTTCACTCACCTCAGGGTTATACTGCAATACATAAGGAAAGAGCTGCCATGCTGCAATCTTCCTCCTTCTTCTGCTATCTCTTTCCTTCCTTTGTATAGGCCCAGCTTCACACCTGGCCCTTGAGCTAAGCTCTTCCTTCTTCTCCTCTGTCCCGTGCCCTACCAAAGAGCCATTGTTCTTCCACCCAGCCTGGCTCACTGCCTTTGAGTTTCCCTGGGACAGACTGCAAAGGCTGCCCTATTGCTGAGGCTATCCTGACTGTACCTTGGCAGGGCTCCAGGCCACTGGAAGGCACTAATGGGATCCTGTGCTTGCCAGAAGATTCCTGGTCTGTTGGCTCACTGTGGGGTGAAATCCACTGTTGTAGCAGAATCACAGGGACCTGTGCCTTGGGGATCTCAGGGCCTGAGAGGGACTCCTCGTCATCTGAAGAGCCTGACAACTGATGCAAACCATGACAACTGTACCACTTTGCATAATTATAAAATGTAAAAGTATAAATACCTGAGTTTTCTATAAGCAAAATTACACATGTATTCGAGAGAGGGACTGCAAACTATCACATCCTATGCTCTTTTAGTCTATGTTAAGTTCTGACATCAGAGAAGTAAAGAAAAAAAAATTGTAGTAAACAAAATTAAGTCTGCAATCACACACACTAAATAATCCACTTTCAATCTACTTTCAATGCACTTTCCAACTGGATTTTTATTGTGTGAAATGGCAAAATCCAATTCAAAAGTGCATTAAAAGTGCATTGAAAGTGGATTATTTAGTGTGTGTGATCACAGCCTAAGTGTATTACTTGGGCAGAAACAGTCTCATACAGTCATAATTGGACTAGCAGCATATCTGGATATTTGAGTTAAACTTTACATTATTGAAAACTGACCTCTTCAATAGTATGTTGTCATCATACACATAACACTAGAATTGCCAGCCTCCAGGTGGGACCTGGAGATCTCCTGGAATTACAGCTGATCTCCAGACCTCAGAGATCTGTTCTTCTAGAGAAAATGTCTGATTTGGAGGGTGGATTCTATGGCATTATACCCTGTGGAGGTCCCTCCCTGCCCCAGCCGACTCTCCCTGTGTTCCACCTCCAAATATTCAGGAATTCACAACTTTACAGCATATTGATGGCAGACAAACACAGTTACAATTAAGCAATAAATATATTGTTGACTAGCATCTGCCCCAACAGGGCAGGATAATAGGCAGCTTGTTTCGTAGTCTGTGAGTGCACAGCAATGATGGCCAAATGCAAGAAAAAGGAACAGCACCATACACTGAAAAGCTCACTGGGTGGTGCTCATAATCACACAGTGTACTGGGACCAGTGTTTTCAGAAAACACACACTGACTTTAGCCAAACTATAACCAGCTGAGGGAGCCAGGTGGCTGCTGTGTGGAACACGCATGGATTGGCTTTCTCATTGAATGATGCTGCTGGTAGTTCTGCTCTGTGTGGTCCCACAAGCAGAAGTGAAGTAGGTGAGCTCCTGAGAGAGGAGGTTGTGTCCTACCAGCCTTTCCACTCAGTCTTGCCAAATTTCATTTCATATCACAGTCCCAATCCTGCATGGCTTTTGTCCCTTTGGGTCCCACAGTCCCCAGCATATTCCTGAAGGTCAAAAGGAGCTCCCTCTTTTACCAGTGGAAAAGCTAGTAGGAGACAAACCTGGACTTTTTCTTGTGGAACGAAAGTTGTGGGACTGCCTCCCCACAAAGACTCATCCAGTGCAAAACCTGCAGTCTTTTAGCCAGCATAAACACTCTAATTTCTCAGGTCTACCTGTAATTTCCCCCAGTCAAGTTTTAGTGGAAATTTTTGTGAACTTTTATCTCATATTGTCTGACTCCTTCCCTGTTGGTTTTATGATGCACTCAGCTTTTATGGTGTTGTTTTTTATTTGTTCAAACAAATGGATCTGTCTGCTGGTGCTATTTTTAATGGGTGTTCCAGTGTTTTGATGCTTTTTGATGTGTATGCTATCACAGTATGTGTTGTTTTATTGTACTGTTATTTTACTGCTTTAAGTCACTTCAAACATAGCTTATATAGAGGTGGGATATAAATAGTCTAATATAGAGAGGAATAGTATACAAGCAGCTAAAAGTCACTAAGTCAAAATTGCAGTTGCTACTGATCAAGTGGCAGCTGATGTAAAGGACAATTCTAGCTGTTCTTTAACTGTCAAGAGTTAGCTAAAATAGAAGTCCACAGGAAAGGTTAGTTGCAAAGCATAGAGCTTGTCTATAGAAGGTCTCTGGTTTGCTTCCTGGTATCTCAAGTTAAAGGATCTCTGACAGAAAATTTTGGGAAATACTTTTTTCTGCTGAAGATCTTGTGAGCAGATGCCAGCCAGGGTAGATGAACCAATGGTACAGTTCAGTATAACATAGGTTCTAATGCAGAATATGCAAACGTACAAGATTGGCAAGTTGGGACTCTTTTTCTTTGGCTGCTTTCATAAATTGTCCTTGGATAAAAGTGGCTCTGTCTGATGATTCTTTGGGTCAGGCTGCCTCCAGCCATTTCATTGAGGAAGGAGCAGCAGAAATTCCTGGTAGATTGTGCCCCAAGTTTTTAAAATGCAGTTCTTCTGAAATCTAGCCTGCCCATCCCCCCACCCCCCAGGAAGCAGAAACATAACATACATATAACTGTGTATTACCTGTGTTCTTAACTGTGCATTTTAACTGTGTATGCTTTTTAATGGTGATGTGGAATGGCATAGTATCGTCCAATCTTGTCAGATCTCAGAAGCTAAACGGAGTCAGTGTTTGGATGGGAGACCACCGAGGGAGACTTTGCAGAGAAAGGCAATGGCAAACCACCTCTGCTTAATCACATGCTTTGAGAACCCTATGGGGTCACCATAAGTCAGCTGTGACTTGATATCGCTTTACACACACACTGTTTTAAACTTGTTCTGACATTTATGTATCCTTGTAGTTTTTGCTCCTTTGTTAGGCATTTTGAGTCTGAGGAGATAAAGCATGGTATAAATCTATAATAATAAAAGGATCTCTTTGTCCATCTGTGACAGACATAATTCATCAGAAAATGAAGCTAAGAGTCTCAAAATTGGTCACCACTGTCAGGATGATTGTGGGAGTTGCAGTACCAAACATAAAGGGAATTGAAACATTCCAGCCCACATAATCTCCAGAAACCTCCACCTCCCCACTTTTTGCATTGCAAGTTATGGTTGTCTCTAACAGGCTAATGCATCAGAAAATAAAGCTAGGCATTTGAAAACTGGCCACAAAGTTCACAATGATGATGGGAGTTGTGGTGTCAAAAATGAAAGGAATTAGGACATCCTGGCCCAGGTTATCTCCAGGAGCCTCCCAATGCAGTTTGCAATGGAAGCTAAAGCTTTCTATTTGTGGCAGGCATAATTCATCAGAAAATAAAGCTAGGCATTTCAAAATTAGCTATCAGCTTCAAGATGAATGTGGGTATTACAGTACCAAAAATGAAGGGAATCAGACAGTTGGCCCAGAAGATTACCACCAGAGCATACACAAAAGCACATGTGCTATTTGCCACGGAAGCTTGAATTCCAGTTTGGACAATATGAGCCAGTTGCACATACTCAGTCTTAACCTACCTCACAGTCACAGAGTGGATGTGAGGATAAAATGGAAGAGTGGAGAACAATGTAAGAGAGTTTGGGTCCCACTGGGGAGACAGGCGGAATATGCCATTTGTTTAAAATGTCATTTCAGCTACAGTTCACAAAAAAAGGATTATTGTTGTGGCTTCACATGGTATTGCTACACCTCTTTTGGGCAAGGGGCAGAAGTGTTCATTGAGTATTCAGATCCATCAGTAAATACCGTGAGTGCACCAAGCTACAGGATTGGCAAGCAGAGTAAGAGGGCACCTTTAGTATTTTAAATAAATATAAAATATGCAGCTAAGACCAGATCCGCTTAAGATATGTTAGAAGACAGCTTCATAAATAAAGCTCATTATTTACATTATGTATTCTGGTCATTATGACTCCAAGAGAAGGGGGTTTTTTTGAGGAGCTGGCACTGAATTTCTTACAACCACACTGAGAAAGGTCTGGTTTGTATGTGCTGCTGCTTTCCCTGGACTGTTCCAAGTTTGAGTCCTCCCTCCCCCACCTCTTTGCATATAGAAAACTAGAAAGTCAGAGAAAACAGTGTCCCCTGGCTTTCTAGCTGGCACCCTGTTTTCTGTACACAGGGAGTCTTTTTCATGAGGCAGTATTCTCATATTCAGTCTTCCACAGGCAGGCAGTGAAAACATCACTACTCAACTTCTGTCATGTTGCAGTGTTTGGAAGGCTGAAATGGAGCATGGCTCAGTGGTGTCTGTTCTGTATGCAGAAGAAAGTGGAATGCTCTCTAGTAAAGAAAGAGGAGGCTGATGCAATTTCAATTTCACAGGACATCACTGAGAATAAGAGCATTTTATAGGTTCATTTTCCTCTTCATTTTCTGATGTCAGTCAGGTGTTAAGGGTATGGACTCTAATCTGGGAGAGCCAGGTTTGATTCCCCACTCCTCCACTTGTAGCTGATGGATCACCTTGGGCAAGCCATAGTTTTGTCAGAGCTGTTCTGAAAGAGCAGTTCTCAAAAGAGCTCTCTCAGCCCCACCTACCTCACAGGGTGTCTGTTGTGGGGAAGGTGTAATGTATCCACTTGAAAACGTGGGCTCAGGACGGCCATGTGCGTGGACTGGTTCTAACCGGTCCGCCATGCGGTCAGGCAAAGGGCCGGAGCTTTGGCCCAAAGACAATAGACTGTAGGCTCCTAGCTCCCTTCCAATCGGGGAGCCGGGGATAATTCAATCACTGTAAATAACGAATCACAGGGTGTTGTGTGTGTTGGGGTGTGGGTTCACTGGGAATAAAAGCCGGCCTGCGAGCCGGCTTCTCTTCATCTTGTTCTGGATCTAATAAAGTATGTGAGAGCTGAAATCAATCGTCAGTGTCAGTACTTTTCAGAGGAGAAGGGAAAGGAGTTTGTAAGCTGCCAGTGGTTGGCCATGTCTTGGCCTCCCTGGCAGGGGCGTGGGATTTTAGGAAATTGGACTTAGTCCAGGCCTACCAGCAGCTTTTTTGCACGTGTCCAGGGCCCGGATGAATCTGCCACCGACTTCCTGGCAGGCTTCGCCATGTGGCCACCCATTGTGAGTTCCCCACCCTCAGTGATATCCTGATAAACCAATTCGTTGTGGGCCTCAGGGAACCCAAACTGTGCCGCAAGCTAGCCAGCCACAAGGACTTGACCTTGGACAAGGCTTTGAAAGAAGTGGCAGCATACAAAAAAGCGCACCAGGGGACGAGCGGCCAAGTGGTATACCTCACCAATGCAGCCCAGGGTTCCGATGTCTCAGACAAGGAGAAGATCCTGCAGGTGTGCCACCCATCTAGACATGCCCCACAATCACAAGCATCAGCAGCTGCTCAGTCAGAGGAGGCCTCCACACCTTGCGCCAGCTGTGGAGAGGTGCACGAGCACTGGCCCATCTAGTCCAACACTCTGTCACACAGCGGCCAAAATATACCAGGTGCCATCAGGAGGTCCAGCAGTGAGGCCAGGACACTAGAAGCCCTCTTAAACTGAAAATCGAGGCGGAGCTGGATTGCCTCATGGCACAAGGGGTGCTGGAGCCCGTCACCCGCACTCGGTGGGAGATGCCTATAGCAACCCCGATAAAGCCAAATGGGAATGTGAGGATTTGTGCGCACTATAAATGTATACTGAATAAGGCACTCCAGGCACACACTTACCCGATGCCGGTGGTCGACCACGTCTTGGCCTCCCTGGCCGGGGGCATGGGTTTTTGGGAAATTGGACTTGGCCCAGGCCTACCAGCAGCTGCCAGTAGACGCTGCCACCACCGAGGCACAAACTATCGTTACCCACAAGGGAGTGTTTAAGGTGAAAAGTCTGCAGTTTGACGTAACGTGGCGCCAGGAATTTTTCAAAGCTTTAGGGACTGTCTCCTTAAAGATATCCTGGGAGTCCAGCCTTTTCTAGATGATGTGCTGATCACGGCACCGAACTCCGAGATGTTTGCAGACCGGCTCAGAATGGTGCTCCAGAGATTCGACACTGCGGGACTCAAAGTCAAGAGAGAAAAGTGCCTCCTGGGGGTGCCAAGGGGGGAGTTTCTGGGGTTTGCAGTTGATGCCCAGGGAATTCACCCCACAGACGACAAAATTCAGGCCATAGTGCAGGCGCCCACCCCCTCGTCCAAAAGCTCCAAGCCTTCCTGGAACTTTTGGATTTTTACCATTCCTTCCTGCCCCACAAGGCTGTGGTCACAGAGCCGCTGCACTGCCTCCTGGACAAATGCACCCCCTGGGTCTAGGGCACCACACACAATGACACCTTCAGGGCAGTAAAAGACCTGTTAACATCAAATGCGGTCCTCGCCCATTTTGACGAAATCTTGCCGGTGGTGCTGGAATGTGATGTATCTCCCTATGGGGTGGGGGTGGTCCTGGGGCACCAGCTGGCAGATGGCCACAAGGTCCTGCTACTCCAGGACTCTGTCGGTGGCAGAGCAGAACTACACTCAAATTGACAAGGAGGCGCTCGCAATTGTGGCAGGGGTTAAGGAACTCCACAACTACCTGTATAGCCAGCCCTTCACTGTAGTTGCAGATTATAAGCCCCTCTTGGGTCTCCTGGCCCCCGACCACCCAATCCCACAGATGCTTTCTCCCCGGGTACTATGCTCGTCTATTTTCCTGGCAGGTTACAGCTATGAGCTCATCCACTGCCCGGGGAAGGTGATGGGCCATGCCAACGCCTTGAGCCACCTTCCGTTGCCCTCCTCCAACCCTGATCCTGCCCCGGCCCATCACATCGCCCTCCTGGAAGCCCTTCCAGATCAGCCAGTCCTGGTGGGGGAGGTTGCCTGGCACACAGGCGGGGATCACGTCCTCTCCTGGGCCTTGGACTGGGTGGGGAGGGGATGGCCCACAGGCCTGGGGGGCCTGACTTCATGGCATTATCCTCCCACAGGGATGAGATGTCCACTTACAAAGGGTGCCTAATGTGGGGCGGTCAAGTGGTGATCCCTGCCCCCTTGCAGAAACGGGTACTCACAGCCCTCCACAAGACTCATCCCGGGATCGTCCGGATGAAAGCGTTGGCCAGAAGCTACATGTTGTGGCCAGGGTTAGACCAGGACATAAGAGGATACAGTAAGGCATTGTCAGATGTGCCAAGAGTCATGACTGGCTCCCCCCCAGGCACCAGTGTGACCATGGGAATCGTCACACAAACTCTGGGCCAGGTTACATTTGGACTTTGCAGTGCCGTTTCAGGGACAACTTTTCTTTATTCTGGTGGATACCTACAGTAAATGGCTCGAGGTAGTCCTGGTGCTCTCCACCTCCTTCCAATCCACCATTTGAGAGATGTGGCAGATCTTTAGTGCCCAAGGCATCCCCGACTTCTTGGTCACTGACAATGGCTCGGCTTTTAGTTCCACAGAATTCAGGGAGTTTACGGGCTATTATGGGATAAAACACATCCACTCGGCCCTGTTTCACCCAGCAACAAACGGCCAAGCCGAATGCATGGTGAGAACCACCAAAGAGGCTCTCCGCCAGATGGACATAGGGAACTGGGACTACAAACTGGTTGTTTACCTGTTCAGCCAGTGCACAACGCCTCACACCGCTACCGTGCACAGCCCAGCTGAGCACCTTCTGGGTAAGTACCTGACTACAAGGTTAGATCGTCTCCACCCAGACAGGGCCCCCAAATGCAACCCAAGCCCCGAGGAGCAAGAAGTGCCCCGGGATTTTTTCCAGAGGATCCGATGTACACCCAGAACTACACCTGGGGGCCGACATGGATTCCTGCTTGGGTCATAAGGGCCCCTGTTAGGAGATGAACTTTGAAAATGCTTTTATTTGTTATTTTCTGACCTGCATGCACACCAGGAATGGTGCCAGCAAGAGTCTTTGCTTTGGGAGAATGCTTGAGTTAATGTGACTCTCTGTAAAATGAGGTACCACACAGCCTGTATCTCCATGCAAATGAGGTCACAGATGCATCTTACACATTTACCCAGCAGCCTTTGGGAGCAAGAAGCATCTCCATTAGCATCTCCATTACGGTCCTTTCCACAGAATGTAAAAACAACAACTTTCCACCATTGAGGAATCTCTACCTCGCATGTAACCCACAGGATGCTTGGCATTTGCATGTATGAAGACCCGGCCAGATCCATCTACATACCTAAAGGTTTCCATGCCAACCCATCTTGACACCTGGACCAAAATCCTCCCTTGTAGAAAGGTGTAGATTTTCAGCATTGCCCCACCTTAGGAGGAGGGAACCCCCACATCCTTTAGCCAATGGTATAGGGATGGGATGGACCCAGAAACACCCCAAGCCAGCCCCCAGACTAACTGATAAAAGGGGGTGCAACCTTTTGTTGCTGGGTTTTTGCTTGCTCTGACTTCTGCAGCCGCTGCTCCTTCTTCATATCAACAAGATAGCTAAGGTAACTTATTGTGGTAACTTGGAGTCGCGACTAAGGAACCCTCACACATATAGCTGGCCTATCTGTGTGTAGCAAAAGTAAGGAATCCTTAGTTAGAAACAATCCTTGTTCCTGAGCACTGGAAGAACCAACATCTCCTGGAGCAGATAAGTATAATTGCTTTTCCCCCTCCTGAAGACATACCTTTAGCTTAAATCCCAATATTGTTTTCCATTTCTACTGTATCTAAAAGGAACTTGAATGTATGTGTGTGTGTATCTGTTTTTGTATGACTGTAATGATAAGAACCTTCAGTAAAGAGAATCTTGATTCAAATTAAGAAACCTTTGTCAAGCATCATTCCTTGAAGAAATAGGCTTCTCAGCCGACGGACACCGGTTTCTCTGTATACATTGGCAAAAAGACCTCAAAAGTTAGTCAGCCACTGCGTAGATAAGCAGTTCGGCTAACACCCCTGTCATATGGGATCTTGAGCAAAGACGGACAACTCTTGAAGTGGCACATTGACCAGCTGCACCGCAGGGTCCTTCCGGCTGAACCAGACGACAGCAAATATGAGAACCCCGACACACCGGAAGCCATGGTGCCATCACAGACGGGGCCCTTTCCAGGGACGACCGCAATGGCATCGGAAGACCAGGCACCAGGCAGCACACCCATTCCAAGCGAGTGCACAAGAGAAGCAGCATTGCTTCAGACTCCGCTCGCTGTACCTCCGAGCAAATGGCCCCCAGCTCCAGAAGCCCTGGAACTTCGCCGCTCCTCCCAAGAAAGGAAAGCGCCTGCATCCCTCAGAGACTACGTCTGCTGGTGCACTCTGGACTAAGGGGGGAGCGGTGTTGTGTACTGAGTTCGACCACATGCGAGATCAGGTCCGCACACGGTCAAGCGAAGAGCCCTAGCTTCACTTCAAGAGACAATAGCCAGAGCGGATCCTAGCCCACTCCTATCGGAGGGCTAGGATCCGAGAAAGGACCTATGGAACTCTTGGCACTGTAAATAATCCTATCACGGGTGTGGGGTGTGTGTTTGGGTGTGGTTTTGCCTTAGGGATATAAGCCGGCCTGCGAGCCGGCATTCCCTCTCTTGTTCTACCAATAAAGTATGAGCTGATATCACTACCAATGCATCCTGCTCAGTACTTTACAAATACCCTGTTCAGATTCAGCTGTTCTTGGAAGAATGAAATAATATTGTTTTATAATTGCTAATAATAATAATTCCCTGTCTACTAAAATTGCTGTGTCTCACTCTCAGCTCTGCCAGACCTCTGCACTCAGGCAGATTCCCTGGATAGGCAAACAGCCTCAGTAGCAACTGTTACTAGAAGAAGCACAATTTCTTGAGTTACTTGAATTAAGTCCATGATAAATTTTAATTGCAGACTCTTTGATTTTCACTTTAGTTCTCAACAGAATTTGA
Source organism: Gekko gecko (assembly GCA_029375565.1). Classification (NCBI taxonomy): domain Eukaryota; kingdom Metazoa; phylum Chordata; class Lepidosauria; order Squamata; family Gekkonidae; genus Gekko; species Gekko gecko. Next base: position 49,039,605 of record JAPDNY010000004.1, read on the forward strand.
TCAGATGGTACAGCACCAGTATAATTTCATCTTACTTTACTTTTATCTAAAGAGGCCAGGCTGACAACAACTAGGTCCAGGGCATTTTCCTTGGCTGCACCAGTATATTGGAAAGAGCTCCCTAGTGAGATCCAGGCCCTGCCAGATCTCCAGTAATTTCGCAGGGCCGTGAAGACGGAGCTTTTCCACATGGCATACCAGTGAGTTTGATGTCATGCCAGCTGAGCCACGCTGACCCACTAAGTGATCTCATTGGGGTAGAAGCTTAGATAATATATATTGAGCCATTTCTATTTCTATTGTATTTTATTATATTTTTGGTTAAACTGTTTTTATATAAATTGCTTGTGTTTTATGTATATTGGTTTTATTGATGTTGTAAGCCGCCCTGAGTCGCTTAGGCGGGAGGGCGGGATAAAAATCGAACAAATAAATAAATAAATAAAATCTTTCTCCCCGGTGCAGCTTCCATTATTCTCCTCTCCTCCATGTTATCCTTACAACAACCTTGTGAAGTAGATTAGGGTGAGATGGTACGATTGGCTCAATTTCACCCAGCAAGCTTCCATGGCAGGGTGGGAATTTGAACTGGGGTCTCCTAGATCCTAGTCTCTGACCACTACACCATATTGGTTCACACTGTCCACAACAAGAATTCAAGGGAGTCGTGTACTGATCCTATGAGAAAGCAATTGGTTTTTTAACAATATACCTGCCATTCGGGGTTTTTTTTATTGACAGAGCTCCTGTGTAGCTGCACAGAAGGCAGAAACTGAGCAGCATTTGCCAGCCTACATAACAAGGGACAGGAAAAAACCTCAATGTGCTACATTTTCTTTTCCTTGGAACTCTGAAAGGCACCGCAGCCTTACCAGAAAGACTGGCAAACCTAATTCCTAATTAACTTCCTGCAGCAGAGGATTTATGATGACAGGTAACCATGAAAGTGGAAAATGAATTCCAGGTCTGTCCTAAGCAGAGTTGCACCCTTCTAAGCCCATTGACTCTGCCTAGGGTTGCAGTCAGTCCTCCAATACAGAAGGCAATGGTATGATTCAGGAACTGTGGTGACCAAAGGTATGTAGAAAAGAGGAGAGGAAAGAGACGTTGACTTCTACTAGCAGCAGTTGTTTTGGAAGAGGTGCTGCTGCTTATTATGCTCAGGTATGCTAACTCCATGTTGGGAAATACCTGGAGATTTTGGGAGTGAAGCCTAGGGAAGTCCGGGTTTGGGAAGGGGAGGGACCTCAACAGGGTATAATGCAATGGGGTCCACCTTCCAAAGCAGCCATTTCCTCCAAGGAAAGTGATATCCGTCATCTGGAGAGACTTGTAATTCCAGGGGATCTCCAGACCACACCTGGAGGTTAGCAACCCTAGGTGTGACTTTGGCAACAAGCCACCTGCTGTGGTCTGAAAGGATGTGAGAAAGGGGCGGGGGGGGAAGCTGACGGAAAGAGTTCCCTGAGGTAGCTATACTGAGCAGTTTGTGGGGTTGTCATGAGGCCCATTCTGGTTGCCATGATTCCCTGTGCTAATTAAGCTCCCAAATCAGAAATCTCTTGGGGCAGTCTTTCCGGTAACAACAGGAACACAACAGCAAATCACAAAGCCCCAGGGGGAATGTTGTGTAGCGGGTTCGACACATTAAGGACTCAGGAGACAGCGTGATAATCAGCACATGGTTTACTCATACAGAACAGAGAAACAGCTACCGGCCAGATGGCCAACTATATACAGTCCCCGCGGACCACCCCCAGGTCCCATTGGTGGGTTTAAACTTCCCACCAAGGTTCCTATTGGTGACTGCTTGAGGTTTCAGGATCCTAGTCCCTATCGTCTCTTGAGCTCCAAGCTCTGGTAAAGGTTGCTGTTACCTAGTGGCGGTCAGCGGACATAACAGGTTTCTCTTTCAAAAGGAAAGGTTTCTCTTTCAAAAGGAAACAACTGATCAGCTTACCGTCGTCTAGAGCAGGAAAAGAACACCTATCCATGTAAGGGGTGTGATTGTAGAAAAATGGATAAAACTCTGAAGGGGGAGTTCCTATGGTTTTTCCCAAGAGGAAGCAAGGGAGGAGGAGTCCCTTGCAGGACAGGCCCATGTCAAATTGACATGGCTCAGAATTTGTGAACTGTAACCCACTCGCCCAGGGAACCAGTTTATTCAGGTTGTGCTAGCTTTCTGTGATGTTTTATCTGTTTTGCTGTTTCCCATGTGTGTGAAATCCTTCCGTTTTCTGTATCTCTCCCCTGCATGTAATGCACTTTCCATTCTTACTCTGCTTTCCCAAATAAAGTTAAAGTTTGTTAAGAGAGCCTTTGTTGTCCCCAGATAGCTCAGGCATAAAAGGACTGGGATATGTGTAGGCCAGCTCTCAAGTGAGCCAGGATGTGTGTGTTTAATTAATTAATTAATATTTATAATTTTGATGTATACCCCACTCTCCCCGCATAGGCAGGCTCGGGGCAGATTACAAGAAGGCTGTGTGTGTTTAACTGAGTGATTGTATGAGAGGGAGAGCATGACAGAGAGCAGCAGAAGTGGGCCTGTCTGATTCTGCTTCAGATCTCAAAGGGACAGGTGGTGGCAGCTACCCAGTGACTGGGGGGGCGCTATTTTTTCAAGGGCAAGCAATAGCCAGATGGGCTCCAGGGAAGCTGGGGAAGTTTCCCCTGCTTCCCGGAGTGCCTATGGCAGGAGAGGATGCTGAATGCTCAAATAAACGTGGCAACAACTTCTGTGCAGGATCTCAGGAACAGAAAGGTCTTTCCAAAGACATGATAACCTTTCTGAAGATGCCAGCAGCTGAGTGGGGGAACTTCTGTATGCAAAGCATGTGCTTTACACTGAGGCACAATCCCTTCACTGCATTCTTTGAACCTGGGACCTCAATTTACTGTTGCCACTGAATAGTTTTTAATGTAGCAAGCTGCAGTTGCATTTTTGTTCAGAGTTCCTTTCTTGGTTCTCCTGTGTCCTAAGTGCTATAAAAAGAATTCCTAGTATCAACTGTTTCTTGGAAACAGAGATAAGAGATGAGGCTATTCTTAACTGAGTTCTGAGCATCTCACAGGTGTTACCTTCAGGAAGTCATTTTGGTTGAGCCACACTGATAATAGAAAAAAAAATGATTGCATGAATAGGTCTAGAAACTCTGGTATGTCATATCAGAAAACATGCAAACTTTAAACAACAAAGTTGATGTTTGCACAAATCAGCTTCCTGTTCAGATTATTCATATTATAACACACTTGTTAAGGAACAAACAAAAGGTTTCTTAGTTGGCTCCAGCACAGAGCTTAGAAACAGATACTTGGTTAAACAATCAAAACATAGAACAGCCACAACCCATAAAGAATCAACTGAAACACTTAGACGTGCAACAGTGCCACCCTCTGGTAGGGATGGTTATATAATCATTACAACTTTGCCCCTTTAATTAAACCTATAATATTTAGGAAGACACATAATCTGTAAACCAAAAAGGTTTCTAGATGTGTTTTCCTATTCAGGTTCTACATTCATAAACCAAGCTTGGTTGTCACTGAAAATTGAGGTTTGAGATTCAGGGTATCTTGCTATGTAGAGTTCCCAGCCTCCAGGTGGGGCCTGGAGATCTTTTGGAATTACAACTGATCTCCATAAAACAGAGATCAGTTCCCTGGGGGAAATGGCTGTTTTGGACAGTGGGCTATATGGCATTATATTCTGCTGAGGTTGATCCCCACCCCAACCCCTGGTCTCCAAACCTCAAAATCTCCATGTATTTCCAAACTCAGACCTGGCAAGCCTTTTGCTAGATCCAAAGTCTCTGCTATGGGCATATTGTCTTTTGCTTTTATTGTCATAACAGAGTCCTCAGAATTTCCAGGCAATGTCTTACTCCACTGTACCCTCTTTAGTGTGTTGCTCATCCTTTGGTGAGCCAGTTTGGTGTAGTGGTTAAGTTTGCAGACTCTTTGATTCCCCACTAATCCACTTGCAGCTGCCGGATGACCTTGGGCAAGCCATAGTTCTGTCAGAGCTGTTCTCTCAAGGACAGTTCTGGAAAGAGATTTCTCAGCCCCACCTACCTGACAGGGAGTCTGTTGTGGGGAGGGAAAGGGAAAGGACTTTGTAAGCTGCTCTGAGACTCTGAGTGAAGGGCGGGATATAAATCCAATCCCTTTCTTTTCATTCAGTTAACTGTTACACAGGGGCAAATATAGCCTTTCTTTATCAGCAAGGACAAGTTGCTCAGTTTCTTAAACACTGTGTACGGATCCCTCCAAAAATACATAAATTTTGAATTTTTCCATGCTGATTTTTTCCCCCCAGGGGTATTCATACTTTCTCCCCTTTCTGGACTGGAATGTATTTCATCTTATCTCTAACACATCTGTTTTTGATAATCACATTTCAGCCTCACCTGGGTGCCTACTTTTCCAAAAGCTTTGACCAGATAATTAACATAGGCCTGTGCTATGTCCCTGTTCTGCACAGGTGTTGTTCTCGCTGCCTGACAAGTAAATCACATGGGTTTATGAAGTCCAAAAATAATGCCATGAGGTGAGTAGTAGATCGTTGAATGACTGCTAGAGTTATAAGCAAACACGGCTATGGAACCTTTAAATCCCAATCCCTCTGGTCTTCACTCACCAGGACTCTAAGCATAGAGCAGCTGCCTCAAGAATGAACAGAGTAACATCTAAACGTTTTACGCGGAATAACATTGAAGCATTTTGTTTGACAGCGCTTTATTCATTTGATTTTCAACTGCTGCCAGTACTCTGATATTTTGTAATGTGTATTTTAAAGGCTGTGCTTTAACTCTGTACTATTTACGCTTTTATCCTGTATTGTCGTGTCTGTTGTTGGAAGCTGCCCTGAGCCTACTTTGCAGGGAGGGCGGGGCATAAATTTGACTATAAATAAATAAATACATAAATAGAACCATTTGTGCAGTTCACCTTTCCACTTCCCCACTACTAGCAGGATAGGTAACATTTATCTTTACCTTGGTTATCTGCTGTTGTCAGCACAACTGCTGCAACCATGATTCAAATATTTTCCCTTGATCACTGCAAAATACAATTTGCTGAACCAGATTACAACACAGTAGAGAGCATCTGTCACAGTCTCAGCCCTTTTATTTTTAAGTATGTGGTGGCACAACCACTTTTAATTTTTAAGTGGTTGTTCCACCACATACTTTCTTTTGTTTGGCAGATGAGACAAAATTGCACCCATTCTGTAGCATTCTTTGCAATACCTATCCCCAAAATTTATACTAATATCTGATGAGGTGTCTTTTCATATCCCAAGTCACCTGCCGCTTCATTATTGCACAGGCATTCCAGTTCTGTTCTCTGTAAGGATGATGGCATAACAACCTTGTGACCCTCATAAACAAGTCAGTTTGAAACAAGACTGAGAGATAATTTTCTGTTGACATGCCGGTTTAGAGGATCTGCAACCACACTTTGCTTTCCAGGTTTGTGATTAATTGAATGTATATTCAGACAGTCTGTGGATCCATCTCCAAACACAAACTTCTGGCTTGTGCTTTGTAAGTAGCCACTGCAAAGTCCTTTTGTCTGTATAAAATATGAATTCTGTACCCAGTAAACAGAATCAATAAGCTTTGAGAACCACCACTGTATCTAAACATTCCAGTTCTGTTGTTCATTCAACTTCTAGCCACCAAAAGCTACTGGTCTGTGTCTTCACAGTTCACCTATTGTTCTAGTAAAAATCCCACAGCAGCCTCTGAGGCATCCCAAATTACAATAAATAGGTGGGATGGATCAAAGAAGTTAACTGTAAAATTGTGCAAAATTCACTGTCTCAAATGCTGCCCGATGCTCTGCCTCTTACACAAAGTTGTTTATTGTTAGCTAGTACAGAGGTATTGCTATTGTTAGCTAGTACAGAGGTACTGCACTCTCTGAAAAAATATTTTACAAAACTTCTATAGAAATCACAGAACCCAATGAATCTTTGTATCTCCACCACAGTTATTGGCATCTTCCAGGTTTTTTTTATCATATCTAGTTTTGGGAGCTGGGTCTCCGGCCCATCCTCACTGACAGTATGTTCCAGGAACTTCAAGCAGTTTCTTCCAAGCTGGCACCTATTCCCTGTCAGTTTAAATCCAAACTCTTTGAATAGCTTTAGAATCCTTTCCAGGACCCCAAAATGTTCCTCCTAAGTTTTATGAAAACAAATGAAGTAATCTACGTAGGAGAGGATGTCTTCTGTTTTCAGTACTCTTTTTTTTTTTTTTTTGTAAAACTCTCTTAAAAAAGAGAGAATTTTATTCTTTTTATAAGAAAAGGGAAGGGTAGACAGATGGAGAAAAAAAAAGGTGGAGTGAAATTTTTTTATGTTAGTGAGAGTTAGTTTAGGTTAATAACCAATACCAAGTTTTGGCATCCATCATGGTTAGAAGATCTTCTTTTTAACTAAAGCAAAGTCCAAAATCACTCTGTTAATGCAGTTAGTAAAGTCCATTGGGGTTAGTAATTAAACAGCTCCTTCCAGATGTAACACGAACAGTCCTCAAAGTATCTTCTTCTTAATTTTCTTCCAGTTATGGATTAAGTCCATTTTAACTTTGAAGTCTTCCGTTCCATCACCCTCCCCTGGGCTGCTGTCTTCTGCACTTATCCCAATTTTGAATGCTGCATCCTTCTTCCTGCTGGTGTGTCTCTTCAGGAGTTTCTGTGTTTTGAAGATGAAATCCTTCTTCTTTCTTTTCTTTTTTTTCTTAAACTTCTGGCCTTCAAGCTTCCAGGGCTCCACAAACTCAGCAGATGAAATTAGATCTCCCGTTTGTCGCCTGCTATGCTCGACATCCCCTTCTACTGGCAGAGTATTTCTTTTTATAAAGGCGGAATAGGCTTTGGGAGCCTTATCCACCTCTTCTTTTAACTTTATCGCTTCACTGCCAGTTAGGGGTGTCAAGACATTTGCCAAGGTAAATCCGAGATCTTCTTTCTCCTCTTCTTTAGCGCCCTGGAAACCTGGAATCAAATTCGATTTCTGTTCAATCTCCTTCATCTTTCTAGTTGTTTCCAATATCTGTTTCTGTCGACTGATGAGAACACTTTCCATTTTAAACAAAGTTTGGTTGATCTTCTGCAATTGTTCCAGCAGGGGGCACAGCATCTCCTTTTTCTGTTGATTGACAGCAAGCTCTTGGGGGGGTTATCTGGACCGGAAGTCCCTCCTCTCTTCTCTTCCGGTGTCTGCAGGGCTTTTTCCATTATCGACATTTTGTTTTTTTGTTTACTTTTAAAAAGTTCGTGCCGCATCCCCCAGGAAGCTAAGATGAACACATTCTTCCATGCAGCCCCAACGGTACTTTCACCAACACTTTGTTTTCTTTCTGCCCCCCTTCGCGCTCCCTTTGAATAGCTTGCTTCTCGAGGGGGGTGGGGACTCCTCCCTCCTCCCAACGCTTATACGCATGCAGGGGGGCTCCGATTTATGCTTCAAAATAGATCTTCAACTCACGATTCGATGCCACTACTTCTTTTTATGTTACCATAGCGCTGTTTTCACTCCTGGAATTCGGTGGCGCCGCTAAGTCCCATTACGGGCACGCCGCAGCGGGGCCGATTGGGGCGGGGAGAAAGCCTCAATTTCCCGGCTGTCTGCCGGCAAAGAGGCTACTCCCCAAGCGCCCCCGGTTTGGAGCCTTTACCTAAGGCTCACTAGGGTCTTTCGCATATGCGAAGACCCCCCCTAACTGCGCGTGGGCTAACCGCCTCCGGGAGCGTCCCGAGAAGCGGCCGCCATTCGCGACGCCGGAAACCGAAAACCCTGTTTTCAGTACTCTTGTAAGGTTATCAACAACTCTTTGAAAGTTACTTGAATCATTCATAGTCCCAAAAAACATTCTGCAGTACTGAAAGAGTACCCTCTAAAAACCCTGCCAGATACTGTGCTGCCTTTTGATCACACCACTCATTCAGAGAACTCAAAGTCAGCCAGTTTCTCACTGATTCCAGGCCCATCTAAATTTCTTCTCAGACAATCAGGCATTGGGATTTAGATTTAGATGTGCTGTACATAGGGCTGTCCTTGAGAAGTGTTTGAAAACTTCAGTTGGTATAGAATGCTGCTGCCAGGATGTTGACATATGGATGATTTCACTTCAGTTTTGGCCCATTTATACTGGTTCCCAATTTGTTTCTGGGCACAATTCATGGTGCTGGTGTTGAACTTTAAAGCCCTACATGGTTTGGGACAAACATACCTGAAAGACCTCTTACTCCTTATGAACCTACCAGACCGAAACAGTCATCCTTGGAGGTCCTGCTGTGTGTCTGCTGTGGCTCCCCCCCCCTTCTAAGATTAGATAGCAACCCAGGACAGGGCCTTCTTGGTTATGGCACCAGAAACTCTGGAACTCTCTCCTCAGCAAAATTCACCTGTCCTCTGCTGTTGCCATCTTACACCAGCAGGTGAAGACTTTTTTGTTTTACCATTCCTTCAGTGATTCCTCCTTCCTGACCATCTTTGTGTGTATTTTAGTGCTGGTTTTAATTGTTTTAATGCTGGAGCTAAGCATGTCTGAAACTGGTTAATTCCTGGACAGATGGCTACTTGCAAATTGATGTATCCAGAAGAAAAGCAGGAGATAAGAGTATTCATAAATAAATAACAATCCTGACAGACTTTCCTTGTTAAAATCAAAATGATTTCCCAAATCATAACGATTCTTAACTATAATTGCACATGCCACTGACTTCTGTTGGATATACTGCTGGCACTAATCCAGCATGTTTGACATTAGAATCAGGATTTTTCCTTTGACAAACTGCCTAGTAGTCAGTGGGTGGATCAGAAATGACTGCTGAGCTACAATGTTGTGAGGAAGCCATCTGGCACCTATCAAGAGCATGGCAGCCATGTCCTCTTAGGGTTACTTTGCACAAGACAAATTTCCTGCAGATCACAAATCCTGTGTATAGCTTGTTGTTTCATTTATGAGGCACCATATGGGAAATTCACGCAATGGAAGTAACCCATGTGCAGGAAATTTCATCTTAGTTATTACAGAAAGAAAGAACATGTCATGAGAGAGTTCTCTCTTCCCAGCTAAGGTCAGAAGAAATCTGGAGGTCATCAATGCAGAGGGCGTCACACAGAAAAGAGACTTCAAGTTTGCTTGAGGTGTAAGAGGATATTCATTATGGCCTATCATGCATGCACAGCTTACTGCAGAGTTTCCAAACAGTAAGCCTTTAATCTTGACTTTGGATTCTTTGCCCGCCTTACATACCATTCTTTTTCCTCCAGTGTATTTAATCTGTATTTTTAAAATGCAGTTTTCTAAATCAATGTGGAATGTCACCTGTGATGTGTGCAGGGTAGTATCCAAAGCTTTAAAAAAAAAATTACACAACTGCCCTATTGTAGCTGCGCAGTAGTGTCCAGCAAACACTTTCCATTTAAATCCTCATGGTTCAAGTTTTGCACATACATTTTAGTGTTAGTTCATTAAATGAAAGGGAACAGAAAGGAAGGAAGGCAAAGAGGGGGAAACCCACTGTAGAAACTGAACAGACTTTTTCTGCAACTGACAAGCAGCTTTGAAGCCCTGTTTTCCATATTGCTGAGCACTAGGGGGTTCTCTCCTGTGTTATTGGCCACTGTGAAAAATGGGAAAGAGTCACATGATCTCATAATATGGGGGAACATGTTGAGTGTACGGAATGCACAGTAGAACCCACCGGCACTGGCACTGCAAGCTGTGATTGTTGGCAACGTGTGTGTGTGGGTGCACCTGTGCAAAGTTGGCTGCAACTCCATGCTTTCCGCATGGCTACAATTTGTATGGGAGAGGAGTCCTTTGGCAGAAGCTCTGGAGACCTTTTTTATTGTACCAGAAGTTGTTGGCGTCTTGCAAGCAGCAGGTGAAGGAGATCTGCCCCATGCCTGCCCCTTCACCATAGGGCCCCAGTTTCTCCTTGCTGTAAGGCAGCACCTCCGACATCTTCACCTGCTCTCCAATCACCTGGGAGAGAGCTTGGTGTCAGGAGGAGAGCAGCCTTCAGCCCCTCCTGCCCCTTTCTCCCTCCAGCCAAAGAGAGGAGGACCAGGGCCAGTACAACCATGGAGGAGTGGGAGCACCAGCTACACCCAAAAGCATCCATCCAGAGGGTTGGGCCCAGGGCCTGACCCACGGTCAGGATCTCCGAGGGTTTCCACATTCTGGAGGCAGCCTGAAGCAAAAACCCTCAGGGGATTCCCCATTGGACCTGGTCTCCTTCCCCCCCAGCCAGCCTGTGGAACCCCAACCACCAAAGGGGGTCATGGAGGGGGACCCGGAAGATACCCCCAACGATGCTGGCTGGATTGAGAGGGGGATGGCTGGGAGTGCACTGATGGGAATGGGGAATGGGCCAATCCCATGGCCACCCTCCTCTGAAGTGGTTAAGGCAGAGCGGAAACAAGGAGGGGGAGAGAGTTCAAAAAGGAGAGAGAATGCCGACCAAGGAGGATGACACCTGGCACTTATGAGGAATGAGAGGCGACGTTGGGAAAGGAGGGTCGGGGGCCTGTCAGCAAGAGAGAGAGAGAGACAAGAAAACCCGAGAGACAACAACTTCCAAAATCCATCTACAGCTCGGAAATAAGTGCCAGGTAGGGTGCAGGATGGTGAGTCAACCAGTCCCCGCACCCAGTGTCTGAGGTCAAGCGGTAACTCCTCCACCTAATCGCCTACCCTGGAATCAACCCATTGTCCCCCTTAACCTGGAACACCAGTGAACTTGACAACTGGGGCAGGGGGAGTTCCTTTGCCTGCCTGGAGGCTGCAGCCCAGGGCCAGCAAGGGGAGAGAAGAGTCAGAGCAGAACTCCCCAAGCACTGCAAGCTAGGCAGTCCTGAGAAGAGTGGGTCGCAGCCCATTGGAGTCAGTAGCAGCAGGCTAGGCTGACTGGGGGGGAGCTGGCTGACCTGGGTCAGCCCCTCTCTCTTCCTTGCCTTTCCTTTCCTTCTAGCTTTGGCTTCTCAGCTCAAGGAAGGACAGGGGAAAGATGCTTAGCAGATTGTGATGCAAACTGGAGAGGCAGAGGGAGAGGGAAGAAGGAGGGAGAGAAGAGAAGGGGGAAGGAAGAGAAGCAGAGATCCCTGGAAGAACCACAGCCTTGCAGGGGTTGGAAGGGTGGAGGAAGAGCTCGCTCAAGATTTTAAAAACAGGGGGTATTTTTTCAAAGCTTTAGGCTTCCCATCCCAGAGTATCTCTCTTTTTACATCTCATGTCAATTTTATTCTGCACTGACAATCCCCCCCCCATTCTGTTTGCATGCAACACTGAAATCCTTTTCTTTTTTGCATATAGACAAGCTGGAACATGTCCATAGGAGGGCAACAAAGATGGTGAGGGGTCTGGAGACTAAGTCCTATGAGGAAAGGTTGAAGCAGCTGGGTATGTTTACCCTGAAGAGGAGATGACTGAGAGGTGATATGATAACCATCTTCAAGTACCTGAAGGGCTGTCATATAGAGGATGGTATGGAATTGTTTTCTGTTGCCCCAGAGGGTTGGACCACAACCAGTGGGTTGAAATTAAATCAGAAAAGTTTCCAGCTAAACATTAGGAAGAACTTCCTGACAGTTAGACTGGTTCCTCAGTGGAACAGGCTTCCTCGGGAGGTGGTGGGCTCTCCTTCTTTGGAGGTTTTTAAACAGAGGCTAGATGGCCATCTAACTGCAGTGCTGATTCTGTGAACTTAGGCAAGTATTGAGAGGGAAGGCAGGAAGGGTTGCATCAGTGCTTAGTTCCTGTGGCCCTTTCTTACATGCCCAAGGAAATGTGGCCTTTTCTTACATGCCCAGGGTCAGGAAGCAGATTTTCTCCAGGCCAGTTTAGCCAGGGATCCTGGAGGGATGGTTTTTTGTTTTTCGTTTTGTCATCTTCTGGGCGTGGAACAGGGGTCACTGGGGATAAGGGGGGAAGGTATTTGTGAATTCCCTGCATTGTGCAAGCAGTTGGACTAGACGACCCTGGAGGGTCTCTTCCAACTGATTCCCAAGCCTGACACCTTTGGATAGAGGCATACATCTAGATATTTGCTCTTCATTGAAGTCAGTGGGAAAGACTATTTGATTGATTTCCTCATAAGATTATGATCAGATTTTTAAAATATCAACATTTTATTTTTCACACCCCTAATACAGATCTATATGAATTTGACATGTACCTTTCTCTGGAACCAGCATAAAAGAAAATAACCCTACTGATGTCTGCACTGAACAGGATACATTACATGGTTGTATTTATTAATGTTACTATTGCAGAGGAAAACCCTCCGTCCTCTGCACCTACCCACCCCATCTGCAAAGTCGGCAGGCTGTTTAAGACAGGTAGAGAAAGCCTACCTTTCTCCCAGTCTCTGAAGCCCAGTGTGTAGTTAAAAAGATGAGCTGGTAATGTCTGTGAAAGATCTCTACCTGAAACTCTGGAAAGCTGCTGCCAGTCTGAGTAGACAATACTGACCTTGATGGAGTCATGGTCTGATTCAGTTTAAGGCACCCGCTTGGACTGTTTGCCAATCCAGTATGTGGATGTTGCTGTAGAGATGATAAAGTCTCAGTTGTATACCTCCTTCCAAGGCCTGGCTGTTTTTTTTTTCTCTCTCTCTTTTTTTTTTAAAGAGAGCCAAATGAATGGTTCATATAGATTGCAAAGAGCTTTGGGATCTTTTGGACTGAAAGGAATTACATATGCAAACTGCTAACAGCAGAGCCTGAATGCTAATCTTACAGTCACGACTCCCCTGGTGCCTCTGCATTTTTATGGCATGTGAAATTTATGTTCCTCTGCTCATTTGTACACAGCAGTGATGAGGCTTTCATTCTGCAGCTTTTCGCCTTCCACTGCTGCTCGCTCCAGGAAGGGAAGAGGGGGGCCACCCAATGTCCTTACTGCATTTTTCAGCAGAAAGATAGTAATTCTTAGAAGAACATCAGAAGGGCCATCTCTTTCCCTGATTTCAGCCTGTCTAGAAGCTTATCCACAGCTGGCTCTGACAACAGAGATGGCAATTATGAACTCCAGGCACGTTCCAACGAACACCAAGCAATAGCCTGAAGGATCTTGATAAATGTGATATTGCCAGGGCAATATGCCTGAGTCACAAGGCTCCAATGGCATAATAAATCCTCTTCCCTCCCCTCCCCTCCCCTCCCCATACCAGCTGGAGTGGGGGGGGACACCCTTCACATTTAGAATTAAGGAGAGCCAGAATGGCGTAATGGCTGGAGTGTCACACAAGGATCGGGACAGTCAGGTTCAAATCCCCACTATGTCACTGAAGCTCACTTTGAGCCAGTCTCTCTCAGTGTAACCTTCCACACAGGATAGCTGCAAGGATAAAAATGGAGGAGGGGAAACCAATGTATGCCACCCTGAGCTCCTTGGAAGACAAAAATGTAATAAAGTTATGTATAAATAAATAAAAACCAACCAACTTAAATATTCCCCCCAAAGGAAAAAGAAATCATGTCAGTTACAGTGTCATCCTAAAACTGAGCTGGACACTTCTCAGTTTATTGAAATCAAGGGAAGCAGAAGGATGTAAGTGCATAGGACAGATTCCCAATAGCTCAGATTCACTTATTCCATTATCTCAGCTCCATCTCTTAGATCTTTAGATGTTAAATGTGGGCCTGAGGGCAAAATACAGGAAAATGTACCAAGAAGTTTGAATCAAGCAGGGATGTCTGATTGGCTCCTCTATTTCTAATTTGTTTTTAAATGATTTAGCACTTGCTCTTAGCCTAAACAAATTTTACTTTCCAAGATTTGGTGCCCTAGAAATACCCATTTTATTGTATGCCGATGATGCAGCATTATTATCACAATCTCCTTGCGGACTACAAAAATAAGTACGATCCTTCTCTAACTACTGTCAGGAATAAGGTCTGACAATTAACTCTGTAAAGTCAAAGATACTGGTTTTTACAAAAGTTAGAAGAGATCTAAGATACAAATGGATTTTAGAGAGTAATGAATTTAGAGCAACTTGGGTCTTTTAAATGTCTGGGAGTAATTTTTGATGTTCATTTAACTTGGAAACCTCAATGTAAGGTTGTGATGGCATCAGCAGTTTGCTCAAGTGCAGCAATAAAGCTCTTTTTCTACTGGAAATATGGACAATACCTTCCAGCAGTGAATACAGCTTTCGACAATAAGGTATTGTCTCAACAACTACATGGAGCAGCAATCTGGGAGTACAGGATAAATGAGACTATAGATCGATCACTAATACAATTCTTGCATCAGATCCATGGGACCCCAAAATATGTGGTTAGTACTACCCTTAGACTGGAACTTGGCCAGCATTCCCTTGAATCTAGGGCTTGGATATTGGCATTAAATCAGAAACTCAAAATAATTTTCTCTGAGAATAATATTACATTAAACAAGATAATTGCTCCAGTCCATGGAATCAGAAAATCTGATATCATAGGATGCCCAGAGAAAGTAGTTTTTGAGTTAGGGTGGCCCCTAGCCTATAAAACAATCAAGCAGTTGATTATGAAGATAGTACCATCTACTAATAGTACCATCTACTGAGCTCGGCAGGTTTGCTCTTCTCACCATATGCAGCGGTCTTTTGGGGGGAGCGCACGGGAGGGCAGCTCGGGGAGCTCAGGAGCCAAGCCCCGCCCCCAGCCGGCGTCCGGGGGAGTCTTTCAGGCAGCCGAATGTCAATTTCAGCTCCATTATATCCTATGGGCCATTGAAGTCAATGGTGAAAACATAGGGTATATTCTGGGGGCTGGAGGGGAGGGTTTGAGGGAGAGGCTCCAAACTCACAGGGTAGCTTATGGAGCCTCTCCCCAAGATACCCACCAAGTTTCAAGAACATTGGATCAGGGGGTCCAATTATATAGGCCCCTAAACAGGTTGCCCCTATTCCCTCCATTGTTCTCTATGGTGGGAAAAGAGTAACTTTTTTCTCACTATAGAGAACAATGGAGGGAATAGGGGCAACCTGTTTGGGGGCCCATAGAATTGGACCCCCTGGTCCAATGTTCTTGAAACTTGGTGGGTATCTTGGGGAGAGGCTCCATCAGCTACCCTGTGAGTTTGGAGCCTCTCCCTCAAACTCCCTCCCTCCAGCTCCCAGAATATACCCTATGTTTTCACCATTGACTTCAATGGCCCATAGGATATAATGGGGCCAAATTGCCGCCAAATTTCTTTCATTCCCTCCTTTCCTTCTCTCTTTTCCCTCTTTCCCTCCTTCTTCGCTTCCCTCTTTCTTTCCCACCTTCTTCTCTTCTCTTTTATCCTTCTTTCCCTGTTTCCCTCCTTCTTCCCTCTATTTCTTTCCCTCCCTTTTCCTTCTCTTTCTTTCCCTCTTTCCTTCCTTCTTTCCTTCTCTCTACTCTCTCTTTCTTTCCCTATTTCCTCCTTCTGTGGCCCAACTCTCATGAGAAGGAGTTTAAACTTTAAACCCCTTCTCTTTTAGCTCCCCCACCCAGACCAGCTGGGGAAGGGAAGGGGAGGCTTTTGAAGATGCCTCCCCCCCCCTTTTGCTTCCCCTTCTGACATCACTTCCAGTGATGTCAGGGGGCGTGGCATATGCTAATAGCCCAATAGCTCATTAGCATACCATATGCTAATGAGCTCCTGCAGCTGTTTTTCTACAAAAAGACCCCTGACCATATGAAACCCCACCACTCATCACAATCCCAAAATACTTGTTTAGCCTTACAGTTTCAAGATTCAGGCAAGTAATTATGCTTACAATATTAAATACTTTACCAGCTGCAATCTCTGAAGGCCTTATATTAAGTATATCATTTTCACACACACACATGTATGTGTATGTATGTATATAGTGGTTGTGGCTTAGGGATCACAGAAACTGTGAAGCGTGTTTTATTTGAATGTACTTGATATAATGAGGCTAGAGAGAAATGGAACAAGCCACTTACATGCCAGCAAAATGAGCCTCCCCTAGATATTCTTGTTACTAAAATTTTAATGACTCTTAGGCGAGCAAATATTCTTTTTTTAGCTAAATTCCTTGTTCAGGCCATGAGAGTTCAGACAGCTTGTGACAAGACATCTTCTCTAATATAGTATAGCCTGCCTCTCTACCTTGAGTTCTTCCTTTCTTCCTTGGATTCTTAGCTGGGATAGATTGATACTTCTCAAAACCTGTAGGTCAGAGAGCGAAGAAAGAAAGAAAGATTTATTTACTGATTAAAAGAAATGCCAAATAAATTGGTTTGCCTTGGGGGGCTGATAGATCTGTTCAAATTCCAGGCTGCCCCAGGAGATTTTGAGAACCCAGCTGGTGACTCTGTTGATGGCCTGGTTGGAATTCCAGACTCCCCAGGTGGCAATAGATGGGGTTGCTCCCCAGAACCTTCTTTTTCCTATATGAAAGAGCTTGGCTCTGTTAGCAATCAGACCCTTCTTCCCGGAGAGGGGCAGTGTAGTGCTTTGAGATAAACATCCCTCTTTTATGTCACCCCAAAATCATATGTGCAGGGCACTGCATGGCCTAAAATATAACAAAACTGAACAAAATTGAAACAGAATGAAGGCCAGCCAGGCAAGTATATTGCATGGTGAGCCAGAATGGTTGATCTGCTAACGACCCTCTCCCCACCCTAGAGGGATATATAATTAAAGGACAACGGGGCTCCCAAGACAGATGGCCTCACCTTGGACTAACCTCATCAAATACCCAGCCTCACTCTCCTGTGACCACTTACCCTAACTATGCAACACATTACCCTATTCATAAAACCTGGTAGCTTTTCTCATCTGGTACTCATAGGGTCATCAAGAAATATTAACACCTATAGTCTAGGTAAACGTAAAGGTTCCCTTGCTCAAAAGCCAGTCAAATCCAACTGTAGGGTTGCAGTGCTCATCTCCATTTCAAAGCTGAAGAGCCCGCACTGTCCGAAGACATTTCTGTTGTCATGTGGCCAGCATGACTAAATACCAAGGCGCACGGAATGCTGTTACCTTCCCACTGAAGTGGTACCTATTTATCTACTTGCAATTTCTTGCTTTCGAACTGCTAGGTTGGCAGGAGACCTATAGTCTAGTTCAGGTAAACTCATCAAGCTTCTCCCAAATCATTGTTCATCTCTGAAAAACTCATCATGTTATTGTTTTAGGGGCAAGCACGTCAGCATAGCCTCAGGGAACATTTTGCCCTATGATTGCAGCATGCAGTGTGTGTGTGTTCTTGGAGCCATACAGACATCCCCACTTGCGTGTGGGCGTTCTTCTCTTCTCCATGAAACACTGGCCATTTCACTGCTGCCTCTGCAGACCTCACTCTTCATGATTGGTAACTATAGCCTTTTCCCCCCTCAGCTATTCCTGTTCCTCCCTGTTTTTTTCTTAGCTAGCTTGTGTGTTATAAGTGTGATGTTTGTCTGTTTTTTCATTTTTATTTCTCTTTTAATAAAATTCTTTCCAGTTGGACACCTGACTGGTTTGTTTTGAGAGTTCTCTAAGGGAAAATCCTGGTATACATAGGTAAAGAATCCCAGTTACCCACCTCTTGCTGTGTCTCTGTTAAAGTTAATTTCCCCCAATTAATTAGGAGACTGCCAATATGAGTAACAGCTCCATGGTTCAGCTCAGAACTGAGAGAAATGAAAAGGGATGGTTAAGCCTTGAATCTAACAGATATGCACTGATAAAGATTGGCTTACCGAATATTGTTTTAAAATACATAATGAAAGCCAAACATGAGCAAAAGGGGTGGGGGAGTTAGGTTTTTTGTAGATTTTAAAGGTTAATACTGTTCTTTTAACAGTTAACAGAGATGTAATATGGCTGTAAACATTTGCCTTGTGGCCTAATGTAATGCTGTAATTGTTTACACACAGCACAAATTAAAACAGAATTGAAAGTTTAAAATATGAAATAACCTAACACTAGCAAACCAATGAAAGCCAAGGATAATTGGCCACTGTGGAGCACAGGGATTAGTAAAGCAAAATTAAGCAGAAGGAATTTCAGCTGATGGTTACAGAATTGCCAGCCCAAGAGGATGTTGTCAGAGGAGGAGGCTAGAAATCTGATGGTTCTGGAATTTTAAAATAAGACTGGACAACACATTTATCTGTCTATAGCAGACAGTCCTGTAATGTCAAGGAAAAGGGTTGCATGCCTTAAAAGATGTGTTTCTAGCATTTTACTATAGGGTATTATATTTTGTATGTAGCAGCTTTCACCTTGAAAAATTCTGTAGAGGTTTACAGATTATATATATAATCAAAGAGACATTCAACAAACAGTGATGGAGGCAGAAAAATCAATAGTGTCATGGCCATCAGAAAAGACGAATGCATTTGAAGCACCCAAGGAAATCTAGGAGAACAGTGCTGGTGGGGGGAAGGAAGAAACACAATAGTCAACTATAGAAAAAGGCCAAGAATCAGTGAAAACAAAATCACTGCGTAAATTAAGTTTCCACAGGCAAAAAAAAAAGCATGGAGGGAGGGAGGAATGGTGGTTGGTTCATTGCAAAAAGCAATGCAAACTCCAAATCAAAACTCAAACAGAATCTCAATCTCAAAAGTCATTAGAGGAAAACAATGCCTCCCATACCTGCCCAATTGGTACACCCATACCAACATCAAATAATCTCAGTTGCATAAAGACTCTGCCAGTGTCTCTTAATACAGTTTATGAAGAAATGCATTTTTGGGTGGAGGTCTGACCTGAGTAAAACCTTCACCAGGAGTTTTTTTTTAAAGTTTTTCTCTCTGGGCAGAGAACAGGCCAGGAGACGGAAGTCAGTTCAATTGCTTTCCAGCCTCACCTCAGCTACCTCTTTAAGAAATGCTAACATGTCCAGCTAGACACAATAGGATGCTCCAGTCTCCCCCACCCCCAAGCAAGGGAACTGAGACTTGGAAATATTAAGTACTAGAAGGACTTCAGGAAGAAACTTCTGGAGATTTCAGGAAAAGCTTCTTTGACCCAGCCTGATCTGGGGTGGGGAAAAGAGGATGATAAAACTCCTGGGAGCAAGGAGGAGGCTCCCTTTTGTGCTGATTCCATTACCCAGAGTTTGGTTACCATGGGGACAGCTTGCTGCCTTCTGCACCACTAGAGGAGTAACCACATGCCAACTGACTGCCCTCCCCTTCCTCCTGGTTCTCCTTTTAAAATAGTGTGGCCAAGACAGTGAAGGTCTATGTGGTAATGGGAGACACAGAAGCAAGGACTCAGAATGTGGAAGGGAAGCTAGAAGTCCTGACCCTCCCAGTGGGCAATTCCTACAAAAGTCAGGTGGTGGCAGTGGTTGAACTGAGGGGGCAAAAAGCCCCTCCCAGAGCTGGGAAAACCCAGGAGGGCAGGGTGGAGCAGGGCCTACAGTCCAGAGCCGGACTGTTCCACCACACAGCTGTATGTTCTTCACAGTATGGAAATGTATTTCCGGTTGCTGCAACAAGCCCAACCCGATGACAATGGATGGAATACATCTAAAATAATGTGTTCAGGATTATCTAAGTGCAGGGTGGGAATCACATTCCCGTGGATCCATTATTACTGAGGGTTGCAAGATGGCAATTTCAGAGATTTCCTGGTTACCAATCTGGAAGACAGAATTTATAATCAATACAATCTGGGAAAGTAAGAGTCAGCATAATTATATCTAATTCTAAACCAGGCCATAGACTATGAACAAACAAATCCATACAACAGGGCAAGAGACATACAAGGGGCATTTTTCTACAAGTCTGGGGAAATAAAGAGAGAGAGAGAGGAGCAGAAGAAATAAAAGGGGAAAGCTGAAAATGGGAGAGGGAGACTA
Organism: Gekko gecko; assembly: GCA_029375565.1. Classification (NCBI taxonomy): domain Eukaryota; kingdom Metazoa; phylum Chordata; class Lepidosauria; order Squamata; family Gekkonidae; genus Gekko; species Gekko gecko. The sequence continues at coordinate 49,059,414 of JAPDNY010000004.1, forward strand.
GGGTTGCCAAACCCCCCGGTTTGGGGGGGTTCTATCTGTCACAGGCCAGATGACTAGCAGAAGACCGCCCCCAAGCCCCAACATCCACAGCCACCCCTCTCCCTTCTCTCTTGAAGGGCTCCCTTTAAGTGCAGAGAACTGATTTCCCCGAACGCTAGCTCCATTTAAATACAGGCAGCCTTCCCCACATGCTTGATCTTGAGCAGAGATCAGGCGTGCCAGGAAACGCCAGCTTCCTGCACTCAGAGGGGCAGTGCAGGAACCTGGCATTTCCAGTGAGAGCCAGTCATTGCAAAAAAGCCCCAGAATAAAGTGTTCCGGGTTTTCCTGGTCACACGGGGCCGATGGATGTGGGAGCATACCAGGAGGAGGTGCACAGGAGTGTTCAGACTGCTGGCCCAGAGGAGCAGCTGTCAACGGCTTTTCCCCATTAATTCAGCTGTGTGTGTATGGGTATATGTGCACATGAGCGGTCATGCACATCCAGCTGATTGGGGGAGGACCCCGCAGCACCGGCACCACATTGGGCAGTGGAGCGGAGCACAACCAATCATATCGCTGCTGCCTTATGTGGCTTTTCCGCATAGCGTTTACACTGCCAGGAAGCGGACAAACGCGGAATAAAGGCACTCTTCAGGGATTTGCTACCACTTTTATGAGGTATCTATTAAATGTGGGAGTGAAGCGGAACAGCGCGGGTTGCCTACGGGTGGGGAACGCCAGGCCTGTGTGCCTGTGTGAACGCCCCCTTTAATCCGCTTTTAAAACGTCACTGAAACGTGGCTATAGTGGGACAAATTTCAAGATAACTCAGACTGTTTCATGACTGAGTATGGATTCAACCCAGGTCACTCTTCAACCCCAAGTAAATTATTTGCTTTGTTTCCTAGTCTTTCTTTGTTCATGTTATTTTACTAAGAAATTTCACCACAAGGTGAAAAATGTTCTTAGCAAAATGCTGGGCAGCCTTCCTGCCACATTTCATTTCTGCAGCCACATAAGAACATTTCTGTTATGACCGTCTCATACCCACTGTTATCATCATTCAGGCTGTGGTCAGACATGCCATTTGGTACAGAGGGGAAGTGAGCCTATTTCCCCCAGTTGAAATTGACACGGAATTGCGCAGTAAAACATCCTTTGCAGCTGCGGGCTCAGCCCATCACTGCCTTATCAGACAGCACATTCGGCCAAGTGGTGGGGGGTTGTGTTTTGTTTCTCATGTGCATAAACAAGGAATTGCACCTCCACACTGAGAGTTCCCCATGGAGTATGTGGTTATGCATAATTTCAAAAGGGTAACTTCTCTGATACAAGGGGATGTGTGAGGAAGAAACTGAAGGGAAAAGTAGAAAGAGTCAAAACCATTGGGGAAGCTTGGAGACTATTTAAAACTACAATCCTAGAAGCCCAGAAAAAATACATACTGCAGGTTAGGAAAGGCACAAGTAGGTATAGAAAAAAGCTGGCATGGTTAGCAAACAAATAATGGAAGCTGTAACAGGTTAGAAGGATTGCTTTAAATGGTGGAAAGCTAGTCTCAGTGAGGCTGATAAAAGGGAACACAGGCTGTGGTAAATAAAACGCAAGTCTGTAATCAGGCAGGCAAAAAGGGAATATGAGGAGCATATCGCAAAAAACATAAAGACCGACAATAAAACTTTCTTCAAATACATTAGAAGCAGGAAACCAGCCAGGGAGGCAGTGGGGCCTTTAGATGACCAAGGGGTAAAAGGAGTACTGAAAGATGATAGGGAAATGGCTGAGAAGCTGAATGCATTTTTTGCCTCTGTCTTCACTATGGAAGATGAGAAGTGCTTGCCCACTCCAGAACTGCTGATTTGGGGAGGGGTGTTGAAAGACCTGAGTCAGACTGAGGTGACAAAAGAGGAGGTCCTACGACTAATAGACAACTTAAAAACTGATAAATCACCAGGCCCGGATGGCATACATCTGAGCAGGGGTCATTTCATAGAAAAAGAGGCGCAGGAGCTCATTAGCATAACTCATTAGCATAACTTATTTGCATATGCCACACACCCCTGACATCACCGGAAGTGTGTCAGAAGGCAACACCCACCGCTCAGGCTCCACTGGACTGTTTTGGATTGCTAGCTATGGGGGGGAACGTGTAGATCTGCCCTCACAGAGGAGGGAGAGCTTGTACCTGAATAAACCTTGGTCTTAAAGGTGCCATTGGACTCTTTTGGATGACCAGCAACTGCAGAAAAGTGCATAGCTCGATGGGTTGAGGAGGGCAGCACAGAGGATGTGCATGGCTTCGAGCAGGTAGGGAGCCAGGGTGGTATTGGGGCAGAGGCGCAGGAGGAGGCCGAGTAGGCTCAGAAGGCCGGGGTGGAGCTCCTCACAGGCCTCATGGGAGTAGCCGGGGCCCACCTTGCAGAGGCACCATGCCAGGGCCTGCATGAGGATGGGCAGAGCCTGGGCAGGCTGGGTGCCATGGCCCAGGCAGTGGCAGAGCAGCTCAATGGCCAGCTTGCAGCAGTGGTCTGCTGAGTTGGGCCAGTGGGCCAGGAAAGGCAAGGGGGGTGGCTGGGAGCAGGGGGCAGGGCTTGCTGCATGTGCCCGCCTTCTGGACTCCTTACTGCCGGAGCTTCGCTCCTGTGCGCTCCTGCAGGAAATGAGCCCTGCATCCGAGAGTTCTGAAAGAACTCAAATGTGAACTTCTGGATCTCCTGACAATAATATGTAATCTTTCATTAAAATCTGCCTCCATTCCTGAGGACTGGAAGGTAGCTAATGTCACTCCCATCTTTAAAAAGGGCTCCAGGAGAGAGCCAGGAAATTACAAGCCAGTCAGTCTGACATCAATACCAGGTAAGTTGGTGGAAACTGTTATTAAGGAAAGAATTAGTAGGCACATTGATGAACAAAACATATTGAGGCAGACTCAGCATGGGTTCTGTAAAGGAAGATTTTGTCTGTTAGTGTTCTTTGAGGGAGTGAACAAACATGTGGACAAGGGGGACCCAATAGATGTTGTTTACCTTGACTTCCAGAAAGCTTTTGATAAAGTTCCTCACCAAAGGCTCCTAAGTAAGCTCAATAGTCATGGGATAAAAGGACAAGTCCTTTTGTGGATCAAAAACAGGCTAATTAATAGGAAACAGAGAGTGAGTATAAATGGGCAATTTTCTCAGTGGAGGTTGGTAAGCAGTGGGGTACCACAGGGATCAGTACTTGGTCCAATGCTTTTTAACTTGTTCATTAATGATTTGGAGTTGGGAGTAAGCAGTGAAGTGGCTAAATTTGTGGTGCCTTTTAATTCCATTTCTGTGGCGGGGCAGCACAGGGTGCCACCGGCTGTGGGACCTTTCCCAGCTGTTGCTGTCTGATCATGCCCTTTAGATCCATTAGAGATTCGCAGCTGAATCAGATCTAAAGGCACATCTGACCATGGCCTCAGTGTCATGATTCACATTTTCTCCATGAAGTCACTCCCTAAGTCGAGTCATCCCCTCATTCTACACCCTTCTTTTCATTCTGCATCACATGGTATTGTCTGATTGTTCTTGATCTTTCTGACAGAAATACACTTGAATTTAGATATGGGAATGCACTTCATGCTTTATTAACAAAGTTGTAGTCAGTTAAAAAAGGACCAGGTAGGAGGTGAAAGACCTCAGCCTGAGACCATGGAGAGCTGCTGCCAGTCTGAGTAGACAATACTGACCTTGATGGACCAATGGTCTGATTTCACTATAAGGCAATTTCATCTGTGTAGCCATTTTAAATATCACTATCCATCTTAGATACAAACCTGTGTCCGATTAAGAAGGTTTTGAACTACAGAATGAGCTAACCTGATGTATGCTCTAAAACACTGTCGACCAATGTACCTTGTCTCCTTGAAGCTATCTAATTAAACCATGGGCTTGTTCTGCTGCACAGGGAGACAGACTCAGATATTAGCTTGCTTGTGAACCTCCATAGTATACTTTTCTAATTACTTTGGGCTGGGAAGATTTTCTTCCATTGTTGTGAATAGTCTGTTATCTGCTGATTTAGCAAGTATTCTTTGATGTACCAAATTCACATGATCAGCATCTAACCAGATGTCCTTTCTGGAACACTGTGATTGCAGCATGCCCTAGATTAAAACTGAAGCACTATAATAGTGGTGTGATCCCAGAACATTCTGCTTGCTGTCTTTGCAGTCTCAAAATGAGAACATTCATTTTAGATGGGGCAATAATAAATCTTGTGATGCCTTAAAGATGAACAAACACAAATGGCCTCATCTTTAAAGACTCTTTGTTGCTTTCACTGCAACATACTAATACAGCTATCCCTCTGGATTTTTTTAAGTGAGAGAACCAGCATGCCCCAATTATTCCAAATGCAACCAGTTCTTATTTATTTATTAACCTGCATCCCTATTGCACTTTTGTGTTTCTTCACTACCTCCTTTATTTAGGCTCAGCCCTAAAGTAAGTCAGGACTTTTTTCTGGGGGAATGCACCGGAATGCACCAGAACCACTTCGACAAAATTCTTTAAAAAATGTTTAAAAGCTCATAAATTTCAGTATACAGATTAAAAACTTCATTTCCCTCTTGAGAGTTCCAGCACCTCTTCCCCCCCACAGAAAAGCCATGCAAGTAATTATTATTAAAGATATTTATACCCTGACTTATTTGTTCAGACTCAAGGTGGCCAATAGAGCAGCAAAAGATTCAAGGACAGATAAAGAGCATAAGCATCCAGCATCAGGTTAAAAACAGTATACAACTAAAAACCAATCTATGCAGTTAAAAATGGAGCCAAATCTAACAAACAGATTAATTCCCAACACAGGAATAAAATGATCCATGTTCCTGAATGCAGTGAATGAAGTCTCCCTCTGCACTAGGGTTGCCATTTCTGGGTTGCGAAATTCCTGGAGATCTTGAGGGTGAAGCCTGGAGAGGACAGGGATGGAAAGGGGAGGGACCTCAACAGGATATAACGCCATTGAGTCCACCTTCCAAAGTAGCCATTTTCTTCACATGGATTGATCTCTGTAACCTAGAGATCAGCTGTATTTCTGGGAGACTTGCAGCCATCATCTGGAGGTTGGCAACCCTACTCTGGACCCAGTCCAGTAGGCCATTCCGTAAGATGGACCTACCACAGAAAAAGGCTGTGATCGAATTGTTGCTAAATGGACAGTCCTAAGTGAATGTACCACCAGGAGAAGGCTATCTGAGAAGGATAATTGGTGCATGGGAATATACTGGCAGACAGAAGGAAGAAGAATGCTTTTTCACATCATCAAGGAGCTGCAACCAGGCCCATGTTGAAAAAAATGATGGTGAGGGCCATAAGAGAACACTGCGGCGGAAGTGTCAGATCATTGTGGCCTGCTCCAGAGTGAGCAGCCTGGTGATCCCAGCACCTGAGGGCAGAACCACCAATGTGGTCTAGAGAGAGGTCCTTCAGTAGAGAGAGAAAAAGTACGTATGTCTCACTTCATTTCTTATACTACAATCTTCTCCATTAGAATTCCTACAAGAAGTGTCACATTTCAAATTTCACCTCATCAGTATTATCACTGGATTTATGGAACTTAAATACCGAAGCGAAGCACAGGTATCAGGCAAGGAATTAATAATATTCAGTATATATGGTATGAGAATAAGGTCAATAAGACTATAATTAAACTCATATCTAATGTTTTGACAGTAGCACTGTCAGCAACAAGAGAGAGTTTCATCTCAAAACTGGCATAAACCCACACTCAGAATCTTGGGAAACTAAATACATACGTTAGCCTGATTGCTCTTATTGATTATCAATAATAGAGGGAATATGTGTAGTTAATAATAGACAATCAGCTGTGGGAGCAAACATCAGTGTATACAGAGGTCCCGCCCTTCCAGAACGTATCAGCAGAGACTTTATGAGGTTGAAAATAAAGTCTTTTACTGGAAATCTTCACAAGCAAACAATACACAGTCACACACACAATTACCCAAGTCTAGGAAAATAAAGAGAGATTCACAGCACGGTTGCATGAGCAGGAATTCGTTGGTGTGATATTTACCTATCCCGGTCGTGTAGGACATTCCTCTGGAAGAATGGAGGGGAAGAATGGAAGAAAAGGAGCCACATGGCCTGAACCAGCAGGTAACACGTGGAAACTCAGGCTGCAGACCTAGAGTTTAAAGGTGGAGGGGTTGGGATAGCAAGCTGGACATAAGAGGGTCAAAGATTCAATAGGGGTCGTAGAGTGGAGAGATCGAGCATTTGGTCGAGTATCCCCTTATATGCAGGAGGGTGGGGGTTGGCCATAACCCCTGGTTACACCTCCTGGTTCGTCCATCCCTGAAAACATCCTATTGGCTAGAAGATATAGGGGAGGGGGAGCTAAGGAGTGGTCAGTATTGAGGGCTAGAAGCTTAACTCATGTCTGGCACCTGGGAGTAGGCAGGATGAGTCACCAAGCCGAGTCCATTGTTCTCTTGATGGCATTAGCCAGCCTCAGGAGTAAGTGATTAAATGTGTTGGGGAAAGCCTTTCAAACCCCTTCATATGATTCATCTACACAAGAAAGAGGTCTTTTTGCATATTTCAAACAAGGCAATAAGCATCAAATTATCTGATTCTAGGAAAGTGTGTTAAATATGAAATGCCTTTGTTTTTAGTGAGCAGTGCCTCAGGCCATTGAAATATGGATCTAAAGTTTTTCGACATGATAATTTAGAAAAGAGCATAGATTAACCTGTTTGGGACTCAAAGATCTTGTTGGCTATCTTGCCTGACAGAACTGTGATATCAGCAAAATCTCAGCTGTCCAGATTAGCTGCTGTTCCATAAAAGGACAAATTTGTTATGCATCTATATCCATGTAAAAATGTATGTATGTATGTATTTATGAACATATGTATCTATTTATACTCTGCCTTTCTCTCCAATAGGGACTCAAAGCTGCTTACATCAGTCTCTTCTCTAGAGCTGTCAGGTTCCAGATCGAATCACTCAATGACGGCACTCAGTTCTCTGTGCTACCACTGTTGGAATGTGACATACTACCAAATGACTGCAACCAGATTCCCAAGCCAGATGTAGCACTCTACTCATTTGAAGTCAATAGTGAGTCAACTTCACATCCTGGATCCCAATGGGCAGATCTTGCTCCTGTTGAGTACAGACATTCCCGATCTACTGGCATATCCCAAACTGCTCAGTGGGCCTCCTGGCACCTCACATGCCCAGAGGTTAGAGCTTGGATGAGTTGTCATGGGGAACATGTGTGTAGACTGCATGCAGATGCCAGAGCAGAGCAGACAAGCGTCTTCATCATGAGCGTCTTGGACAAGAGGCGACCCTCATACTTCAAACCACGTCCATAACACTAGCAGGTTGCTCTGGCCCTTGCCCTTGCTCAGTGGAGTGGAGGGAACAAAACAGAGGGCGGGCATGACATCACAGCATTGTGCAACAGTCTAGGAATTCCCCTATTTGGGGATGGCATCACAACATAGCATAACGTCACAGTGTTGCACAATGCTATTTTCCCAAGTATCTGCCCCCCCCATACTCCTGCCCCCATATGCTCACAGCTGGCAGACCTACTCACAACAACCCTGTGAGGTAGTTAGGCTGAGAGTGTGTCACTGAGCAACCTTCCATGACAGAGTAGGGATTCAAACCTGGGTCTCCTAGATGCTAGTCCAATACTCCGAGCACTACTCTGCACTAGTTCTTTATGCAGAAAGCACATTCAGTGAGCAGCAAGGCATGCATTTAGACATTAATAATCAAGAGTACTGTGGCATACTTTACTAACAGAGTAAGCATCAGGCCAAAAACTTTATGCCGCAATAAATCTGTTAGTCTTGACTACCCCCACTGCAATACTCCTCAAGACAGAAAGTCATCACTATCTGACTCAAATATGGATTTTACAATGCAGCTGAGTATGGAATGCTCTGCATCAGGTACCACCTACTGGCATAGTATAAATTTGTGTACTTAAAATTGCACCATCTTCTTATTTTCTCTCACAAGCCAGTGTTCCCATTCTATTCATATGATAACAAAATGATTTTGTAATTAACCTTCTGAACTCTGTGCTATGTGATTCTAATTTAAAAACTCCATGCACCCCATTTTTGCCTGGGATTGCTCATCTACGTGAAATCAGTGTGCTGTATGGTTTATAGAGTGAAAACAGAGACAAATAATGCTCCTGGTGGATCAAACCAGTCCAGAATTCTCTTTCTAGAAGTAGCCATGCAGATGCCTCTTGGGTGATCGCAAGTCAGGCATTTCCCTGTTACTTGTCTCTAGCGTGTCATAGTTAGAGGTATAGTGCCTGCATACACAGAAGTTTCACTTATTTATCAGAGCTAAGGTAACTGGGAGGGGATCTCAGTGATCTAGCTAGATGACTAGCACACTGTTTAAAATGTAGAGATCTGTGGCCCTTTTTATAATGCTGTGAGTGGCACAAATATTATTTTATGGTGCTTTATCAACATTAAACTTCCTCCTTAAACCAGGTCTGGGTTTTTTCATCTGGACATCCACCCCAATCTCAAACCCTTGAAGTTCAAATGTCCCTAACCCTCCCTGTATAAGCAGGAGGTTTCACACCTTCCCCTACAAACAGGCAACCTTCATCCCCCTAGGGATCCCCTGCTTAGGGTCTGCTTAGATTATACATTTCCTCCCAAACTCATGTTTGATGTGTGATCTGGAACTCACCTTTAAAATAGGGGTGAGGGCAAATCATCTCCCAAGTGTGGCACAGCAGCAGATAGAGCTTCAGCATTCCCTCCCTTCCACCTTGTGTGCTTTCAGTAGCAGAAAACAGCTGGGGGAGTGGGGGAGGCTGTTTGTCTCACTGCCAGTTCCCTGCCTGCTTGTGGGTTTCCCCTGCTGGAGTAAGGTGATTCAGTATGCCTGGACACTGAGAGGAGGTAGCTACATTGTTCTAGATATGTATGTGAGTTACCTTCTCAGTGAATGAGGTGCCTCTCTGTTTCATCTGGGAGCTTCTCTCTGACTCCTCCTTCACTTCCAGTGCCTTTTGTTATCTTTCTTTCCTCCTGGACAGGCAAAGGAATAGTATGCATCTACAAGTCTCTCCTGTAGGAATCACGCCATCTTACTTACATAAACATGATGCTGGACTAGCTGTGATAAAGAACAATATTCTTTAAATTAGGCTTCACTCCTTTTGACAACAAGGATGTGAATTGAGCCTACCTCTATACATATAAATTTTGCCTTTTGCAACACACTTCTTTGGAGTTTATTTATTGCACACAATACTTTTACGGCTGTGTAACTCTGCCATGTAAACTAAAACATAGCCCCAATATCCCCCAATCCAACTCATGTTTAATGTATAGTCCTATCAGGCATTTAGTACCTTCCTCTCTAGTCCCTTCTTCTGATGATTCCAAGAATGGTTAAAAAAGAGCAGGCTGAAACTGAATCCAACAAAGATGGAGGTTCTGTGGCTGGGGGGAGGGGCTTCAGGGCTCAGGTTCAGCTTACCAGCTCTCAACAGGGTGCTGTTAACACCAGTGCAGTCTGTCAGGAGCCTGGATACCTCCCTTGAGGCCCAGGTCACACATACAGCATTTTTCCATCTATGCCAAGCCTGACAGCTGGCCCCTTTCCTGTCATGCTCTGACCTAGCCACAGTAATCCATGCGATAGTCACCTCCAGGCTAGACTACTGTAACTCGCTCCACACTGGCCTGCCCTTGAGACTGACCCAGAAGCTCCAACTGATCCAGAATGTGGCAGCTAGCATCCTAACAGGAACATCACAGACTATGCATATTCAACCTGTGCTGTGCCAGTGCGGCTTCCAATGGAGCACCAAGTCAAGTTCAAGGTTCTGGTTCTGACCTTTAAGGCCTTGAGTGGTCTGAGACTGACGTATCTGCAGGACTGCCTCTTCCATTACACCCCCGGAAAAGTATTACGCTCTTTACAGAACAACTTGCTGGTGGTCCCCGGGCCTAGAGAGATCCAACTGTCCTCAACCAGGGCCAGGGCTTTTTTGGCCCTGGCCACAACCTGGTGCAACTCTCTGGCAAATAACATCAGAGCCCTGTGGGATCTCATGCAATTCCACAGGGCCTATGAAGCATAGATGTCCCATCAGGCATTTGGTTGAAGACAGTAATGGTTAACATCATGGCTGGCACCCCACCTGGACCCCTATTCCTTATAAAACTTACTCTCCCCTGAATGTGTGAAGCACTCACAGACCAGACATGGGAGGGAGCTACACAATTTTCACCACTTGTTCTTAATTACCGTATGTTGTTACATATGCTTTTATGTTTTTAGTCTTTTAGAACTTTGTACATCACCTAGAGCTCCACAACTGTGGAGATAGGCAATTAATAAATGGAAATAAATAAATAAACAAACAAATAAGTAGTCATATTGTGTGCCTACCCATGCCTCTTTGGGGACCTCTGACTTCAAAAATGGTGTTATTTCCATTGTATATTAGGCTTGTAGTTTCAGATAAAGAGATAAGTCTCACTAAGTTTACAGAAACAGATGCAGGTGCATAGCATTAGAGCCAGATGTGCCTAGCTTTTTAAGGCTAGGTTGACTTTCTTCTTTCCCTGTTCCCTCTTTTGTACTCTCATATTTCATGGCAAATAGTGCTCCAAAGCCAGGTGATATACCCAGTTATACTTTGAGAAACAGCAGACATTGATGCCTTTACTTTATTTCTTTCTGCTAACTTGGCTCACTGTTTTGAACATATAGAAATGGTAGTCTGGTGGATGTATAAGTTTGAGTACTGTGTTGTTGTTTTTAGTGACCATTTTAATCCTATAAAACACAACATTATTTGAATTATTTTCTAGATCAAAAGTTTTTCAGTAAAAGCCATGATTAAATGTGAAGACTAAAACCTTTGATTGGTCATTAAAGAGCTGACTGGCTGTGCAGATTATAACAACATTGTTTTAGCAGCACTTGCCACCATAGTGTTGGTTTTATTCTTTCTCATTGTTCTAGCCTAGTATATTTTTAATTTGTCTTGTTCTCCCTCCATTGGGGCTTCCTCTGTGTGGTTGGCTTCACCTCCTCTGGAAGCCATTTTGTCATGGGCTCTGCCTCCAGTGGAAGCCATTTTGTGGTTGCACCCACTACCTTGTGTCAGAATTACAAAGGTGCCCACAGGCTTAAAAAAACTGGGGACTCCAGGCTTAGTTCTTTTCAAACAATACGGGAGCCAAAGTTTTTGTGTCATATCATGCAACGAAAGATTGTTTGGGAAAAACGAGTTCATGTCAATCCTCACTGGCATAATTTTGATTGGTTAATTTTCTGAAAAGAACATTCAGGCATCCAAGCCCAAAAAGGATTTTGAGTTGGCGTTTGTGGTTTTCTCAATACACTTAAAGGTTTTCACACTAACAACAACACCTTATGAGCATTTATTATAAACTTTTGTTGTAGAGGTAGTACCTAAAGCATTGCCATCATCATAATAAAAGATAGCATCTGCTTTCACAGCCACAAACAATAACTTCATTTCCTTACCTAACTCTCATTTTTCAGCCAACTGTTTCTTGTTTTGTGACTTCAGTTTAACCTATTGATGTCCTTCTTGATGTCCTTCTTCTTTCCTGAGCTATTACTTGTGCAAGCACTACTGCTAGTCAGCTCTGTGTAACTGGAATAGGAGAGTGGGGAAGACAAGCTGCCTTCTGTTGTACCTCAGTATGGTATGAATGTTTTCTTTTAATCCCATATATGGCATCAGAGTTTTCAACAGGCCTGGAGGAAAATGACCTGTTAATACAGGCTTAATTTGTGGAAATGGGCAGCTGAAGCTTTGCACGGTATGGCAGGGATGTAGTAAATAACATAAGCCTCCATTAAAGGGACAGGATGTTTTTCTGATAAAAGGGTTGGAACACTTTCCCTATGAAGAAAGGTTAAGCATTTGGGGCTCTTTAGCTTGGAGAAACGATGGCTGAGGAGTGACGTGGTAGAGGTTTACAAGATTATGCATGGGATAGAACAGGTAGAGAAAGAAGTACTTTTCTCCCTTTCTCACAATACAAGAACTCGTGGGCACTCTATGAAATTGCTGAGCAGTTGGGTTAGAATGAATAAAAGGAAGTATTTCTTCACCCAAAGAGTAATTAACACATGGAATTCACTGCCACAGGAGGTGGCAGCTGCTACAAGCATGGATGGCTTCAAGAAGGAATTGGATAAACATATGGAGCAGAGGTCCATCAGTGGCTATTAGCCACAAGGTATAGATAGGAACTCTTGATCTGGGGCAGGTGATGCTCTGTATTCTTGGTGCTTGGGAAAGGGGCAACAGTGGGAGGGCTTCTAGTGTCCTGACCCCACTGGTGGACCTCCTGATGGCACCTGATATTTTTGGCGACTGTGTGATGGAGTGTTGGACTGTATGGGCTATTGGCCTGATCCAACATTGGCTCATAGCCTTCTCCCCAATGGGGACTCAAAGTGGCTTACATCATTATCATCTTCTCCATTTTATTCTCACAACTACCCTGTGATGTAGGCTAGGCTGAGAGTATATGAGTGTCCCAAACTCACCCAGCAAGTTTCCATGGCAGAGTGGGATTTTGAACCTGTATCTCCCAGATCCTATAACCTCTATAACAATATAGGCTCAATTCTGTGAGGCACAATAGGCTGAGAGAGAGTGATTGACTCACGGTCTCCAGGTGAGCTTCATTGTGGGTATTTGAACTCTGATCTCCCAGTCCAAAGTCTAACACTAGCCACATTGGCTTTCAAAATCCTTCCACTGAACTTTAAGCCCTAGTGGGCGGAAGGAGACATTGCACTGATCTCTGCGGCTAACATTCCCTGCCTGCACTTCCCCGCTAGTTGGGGGGAGAACAAAGATTATTTCATCACCAATTCTTTTGGAAGGTTAATGAGTTTTGACTGTCTTATAATGCTCTCTGCCATTCCAGTTTTGGTTTCCAGAACATCTATGTGTTTAAACCCTAAGCCAGAACATTTATTTGTTTAAAACCCATCTTTGCTCACATAAGGAATGAGGCCAGAACCTGGGAGTACTATTGAGTTGAATCACCTAAGGGGTCAAGGAGACAAAAGGCCAGCATGGATTTCTTTTGTGAGGAAGGACCATGTATTCACCCATCTCCTATAGTTCAGCCTAAGGAATTCCTACTGGAATCTCCACAAAAGGTGTGTGCACCTCACAGAAATGTTAACTAATCTGAGATAAGAACTTTTGTATGTGTTTATGTATACTTATGCCCTACTATTCCCCCTATTGGGAACCCAAAGCAGCTTACAACATCATTCTTTTCTCCTCTATTTTATTCTCAAAACAAAACAACCTGGTGAGAGAGGTTAGGCTAACACAGAGTGACTGGCCGAAGGTTGTCCAGTGAGCTTCCATGGGGGGCGCCAGGTCCCCTTGGCCTCCAGTGGGTATGATTGCCAGATACAGGTTGGGAAGCTCCTTGAGATTAGCAGATGGAGCCTGGGGAAGACAGGGACCTCAGTGGGCTACAATGCTCCAAAGCATTTATTTTCTCTGATATTGCACTGATATCTGTAGTCTGGAGATGCACTGTAATTCTGGGGATCCCCAGATCCCACCTGGAGGCTGGCATCCCGACTTCCATGGCAGAATTTGGATTCAAACCTGTGTCTCCTCAAGTCCTTTTCCAACATTCTAACCACTCAACCATAACAGAATATCAAAATTGTAATAAATCCACAGCACCCCTTACAAAAACAGACCAGAACTTTATTGGAACACTAGGAAATAAGGCCCGTTGCAGAAAGAAATGCAACGAGCTCTAGGAAGAGCAAGGAAGTAAGAGAAAGCAAGGCCATAGCGAGGCTCGTGGAGGGCGGGCGCAGCGATCCACCTGGGCGGCCGGGCCCTCAGTGGCTCGCGTGATGTCGTGTCTGTGCCAGGTCAGCACCATTGTTCCGTGGCTCAGCTGGCCCCATCCCCACAGCCTCCCACATGAGCAAAACTGCCGTGCCACTCCCTCCAGGAGGACCTGTGTCACCACCACCGCCCCTTTCCCCGCACCCGCCTGTCTTCCCCAAGACCGGGGCTTTTGTGAAGCTGGAGAGCTGGCTCCAGAGTGGGCGGCATGGTGGGCAGCTGTCCCCTGTCCTCCACCTGGGCGGGTCCTGCCATGCTCCAAATGTGGCTGCATGCCTTTTCCATAGCCCTCCTCCCCTGCCCTGTCTCTCAGCCATTGGAAAGAGTGTGAGGCGGGCAATGGAGGTGGCACGTGAGGTGGAGCCAGGTCGAGCGCCCATCACTGGGGAGGAGAGGTGAGCTGGCGGGGCGGCATGAGGGGGTAACATTGGGTCCGTGCTCCATTCATGGGGTGCGTGAGGTATGGGGGGCTGGCGGGAGAGGACGGAAGCAAGGGGGGCCCCCACTCCAGACGGGGCACATGAGCCGGAGGGAAGGCCCCGGGCATCCCCATGGAGAGTCCCATCTGCCCCTTATCGCAGCTCTGAGCACACTGAGCAGAAGATGCCAGATGCCGCCTGTGTGGGCAGGTGGGCGGGAGTCCAGCCACACAGCCATTGGCACTCTGTGTGAATGACAGGCCAGGGCGCCAAAGGCTGCGGGAGCATGGCCAAGAGGGACACGAAAACTCTTTTATTTATAACTAAGAATAAGGCCCATTGTGGAAATAAATACAACGAGCTCTAGGAAGAGGCTCTGGGAGCGTGCCCCGGCCTTGGGCACTCAGTGCCAATTTGCTGTGGTGAGCTCAGCAGGGTATGATGACACAGAATCCACCATTTTCTCCAGGGGAACTGATCTCTGCCATCTGAAAAGCAGTTGTAATTCTGCGTGTTCTCCATCCCCTGGAGACTGGCAACAATGGTTCCCCATGAGGAAATGGCTGGCTTGGAGGGTGGAGTCTATGGAATTGTACCTGCCTGAGGTCCCACCCCCTCCTCAAACCTCACCCTCTACAGGCTCCATTTCTCCAATCTCCAGGAATTTCCCACCTGGAGTTGGCAATCATATCAGGAGTGGCCCCAATGAGTTTTCTCCCAAAGGCCAAAACAGGTGTTGAAAGGGCCTTTTACTGACAGAACCTGGTTGCCTAGCAACAGGCACTGAGAAAGATGCACAGTTGCCACCTTTGAATAGGGAAATACCTGGAGATTTGGGGGGTGGATCCTGCAAAGGGCAGCATTGGGGGGGTGGAAGGACTCAGCAGGGGGTAATGCCATAGGCTCTACCCTCCAAAGCAGCCATTTTCTCCAGGGAAACTGATCTTTGTCATCTGGAGATCGATTGTAACAGTGGGAGATCTCCAGGTCTCACCTGGAGATTGGCAATCCTAGGGAAAGTCAGCCACACAGAAGGAGGCTGAAGAGAATGGTTTGATGGTTGCTGGCCCACCTCATTAGCCAGCCAGCCATGGTGGAGCCAAAAAGGAGTGAGAGGCGTGTTAAATTTATTCTGACAGAAAAGTGGCCAAGCGGGGGCGGGGGGAGTTATGCTGAAAGTCCTTTGTTTTTTTACTCACAGAAGCAAGCTTGGTTGTTTGGTTGCCTACCAATAGCCACTGAGGAGACAATTAGTCACAGTTAGTCTCACACAGGAGTCAAGAGAAGTGTCTTCCTCAGGAGAGAGTCCAGCTTTCCAGGAGCCACAGCTCATTTCCTCTAGGCCAGACCTTTCCTGGCACTGCCGCCACTGCTGAAGGAAGATGGAGGAGCCTTTGAAAGGTGCTGGGCAGCCTTCTCTGCAATGCAGGCCTTGCGGCCGAGGGAGAGGAGCCACAAGGGGCAGCGAAGGTGAGTGCTTCCCCTGCTTGCCGCCACTCACTAGGTCTGCCTCCTTCTCCCCCATAGAGGGGTCGCCACTCTCTCAGCAGAGCATCCATCCCTTTCACTGCCTCCCTCCAGACTGAGAGCGAAATGCTGCCTGCTGGCTCGGTGGGCGGGGCCGAGCCAACACAGTGAGCCAATACAGCCTCAGGATTGGGAGACTGTGAGAGTGGCATCTGAGTGGGCCAAAGGCTGTGAAACCGTGTCCAGAAGGGACACCAAAACTCAAATATATATAAGGAGAGATAATATAAAATATGAATATAAAATATAAGGAGAGATAAGCAACGCCTGGTCTAGGCCCTGCTAGGCCATAACCAGCCACAGCCAACAACCAACAAAACACTGAAAACTGAAACTAGAACAAATGTTTTTACCATAGTTAAATTAACCATTTAATACAATAAGGGAACATCAACAAGTTTACAGTTGCTCACGAGAGATCAATAACCATATTTTCAAAACAAGTCAATGAAGTAGTTCCAAAAAGAGGAATTTCATCACATATATAAAAGCATCTTTCAAAACAGAGATGAGACAACTAATTTAGCAGGTTATGAGGTATGGCACACTCAACAGGCCTTAAAATGAGTTGAAATCAACTTGAATCTATTTTACTCTAAAGAAATACTTCTCAAACTATGCTGAGGAAGCTCTATCTGAATTGGTGCCAGATGCCTATTTTAGTATGTTTAGGCAGTTTTTGAAAAAAACAGCATTTGAAATTCATGGCAACTGTTCTTCCCAGGCTGACTGTCAACCGGTGTATTTTGTAATGCTAAATCAATATCAGCTTCTCAGATGCCTAAGCAGGCCAATAACATGGATGCCAACCTACTTTTGCCTCCTGTTTGCTTTTTGCACTTCTAAATAGGTCTGTATCTTTATTAGGCTTTAGCCAACGGGAATAGCTTCTATACAAAGAATCCCAATCTTAACTCATAGCTGTGATGAGACCCATTTAAGCTGATACCCAAAGGGGCCCCCCCCTGCTACACTGCTGGCTGGCCTAATGCTCCAGTGACCCTCTGGAAACAGAGATGGTCTTTAGGATGCACTTGAGGGACCAAACTACATGTGAAATTGAGGATCCATAATCAGAAAACTGATTGTGTAGTTGAGCTGCAAAAAGCGACCACTAGGGTGGGACTTGTACCCACAGTGCAAAGGAAAGGGAGTTAATACTTCCCCCATCCCACCTATAGCCCAGCCTGAAACCAGACTCAAAGGGGCCTAGGGTAGATGATTTATCTAGGAAGTCCTACGGTTGCTCTGCAATTGCTTTGTCTATCCTTTTGCCCAGGAAGGGCGAACTGAGACTGGGAGATCATTGGACACAGCACTGTCTTTTGGTGATGGATTTTTAAGTAATGGACTAATGACTTCCTGTTCTAGGGCACAAGGAAAGATGCCCTAGGCCAGTAATTGATTTATAATGGACACTAGGGACTCACTGATGTGAACTTTACATTATTTAAGTATCCAAGGTGGGCAAGGCTCTAATGCACAAGTGGTGGCCTTCACAGATACCATTGCAGTAAGTAGCTCAAATTCACCCATAAAGGGACCAGGTGCTATGCTGAGGATTCCTCAGCTGTAATATGGTCAGCATACAAATTGGAATGTATTTTTCTCAGCAACAAAATCTGTAAAGGAATCACAGCAAATTGTCAGTTCCTGGGAGTTTATGGGCTCAGTTTCTGTATGTGGGTTTCATGTCTCAGAATAAGATTTTCAGTTGCCAGATCATGGATGGCTGATTTGCAGCATGAGAGCCACAAATTGCAGGGACAGGAAGGCACACATATGTGCGTGGCTTCCCCAGACAATCAGGGATTAAAGTTGCCAGCTGTGATTTGGGAAATTCCTGGAGATTTGAGGGCAGTGCCTGGAGAAGGCGGAGCTTGGAGAGGAGAGGGAGGGCAGCGGGAATGTGATGCCATACCATCCACCCTCACAAGCTGCCATTTCATCCAGAGGAACTTGTCTCTGTAGTATAGAGATCAGTTATAGAGATCAGTTATAATTCCTGGAGGTTGGCAGCCCTATCAGGGATGCACTCTTGCCTGCTTCATCTGCACAGCTGCCTGCTCATCCACAGAGCAAAGGCAAATAATATTACAAAACCCCAGCAGATCTATGGCAGTGTGGTATAGTGTCACGCCCCCACACATGGGACTTGACTTTAGAAACACTTCCTGAGGCTACATAGTCCTGCCCACTTTTATGAGGTTTTTAATTACACGTGTAAGAACCTACAGTTTGGTGTAGTGGTTAGGAATGCGAACTCTAATTTGGGAGAACCAGGTTTGATTCCCCACTCCTTCACATGCAGCTGCTGCCGTGACCTTGGGTCAGTTACAAGTTCTTTCGGAGCTGTTCTCTCACAAGTAGTCCTTGAAGGACCTCTCTCAGCTCCACCTATCTCACAGGGTGACTGTTTTGGGCTGGGGAAGGGAATTGTAAGCCACTCCGAGACTCCTTTGGGTACTGAAGGGCAGGGTATAAATCCAATCTCCTCCTCCTCCTCCTCCTCCTCCTCTTCTTCTACAGTATTAAATGTTTTATGAAATTCAGTTTTTGAAAGCCAAGATCTTTGGAGTTTGGTACAACAGGCTATACAACTGGTTTCAGTGACCAACAAAAGAAACAGAATACAATGTTTTCAGTCAAAATATTTTGGCAAATCCACTTTTCCCCCAACAGCATTGGTGAGTTGAATTAAGTGCTATTGTGCAGAAAAAATATTATGTTGAAATTCTGACTGACTCTACATGGATTAATCAATGCCAAGTCTAAAAAAGACCTGTGCTGGATGCTAAACTGCCACCCTTGAAAACCACCTTTCTGTCAGTTTGTAAACTCTTTGTATGAAGTTAAATTTTCAGATTAACAAATAATTGCCTCTATTGAATCGCTGCAGTCATAAATTCGGTCTCTTCACCCCTGACTGAACTGGCTTTCTTTCCAAGCTTCATCTTGAAGTGTCCTTGAACACTTTGTTCTAAGGGGAATGAATAGATTTCTGTTTCATCCACAAGGCATAACTCAGCAATTTTTCACAAAGTGAATAACAGAATCTTTTGGAGATCGCATATTTTTTGTATGCTTGAATCTCTTCACTTACACAAAACAGTTTGTGAAGCTATGATTTTGCAGTGACAGGCCATTACCAAAACAATGATAAAGAGAAAGTGCCAAACCAGTAGGTTATGCCAAATCTATATATGACATGGTATATATCTCAGAAATATTTTGTTTGGTATCATATGAGCATGAGAATAACATCGGCCATGTGCTGTGTGCTTTTTTCTCCCTGAGTAGACTGCAGTTGTGATCGCCAAGAAGAAAATATAGTACATCAACACATGAAGCTGTCTTATACTGTCAGACCATGTGTTCATCAAGGCTGATAGCATCTACTCAGACTGGCAGCAGCTCTCCAGATTCTTAGGCAAGGGTCTTCCACATCATCTATTTTCTGATCCTTTTACTTGGAGATACCAGGGACTGAATCTGGGACCTTCTGTATGTGAAGCAAATGCTGCACCGCTGAGCCAGAGAGCCCCCACCTCACGTGCTTCAGAGTCACAGAAGCATCCAGTTGCAGAAGCATCCTGTTGATTGTGGAGGGGCATTCTCATGGGAGCTCATCTTTGCAGAGGAATGTTCAAGCATATAGGTTCTGGCCCTTTCAGGGTAAAAGAGTGCACGTTTTATGAGTTTTCAGTTGCTTTAATGAGAACCAAAGATGTTTTTCAAAACACAATCGATATTTCATCAAAACAATGCCTGTAAAAAAAAATTTGCACTACCCAGAACACAGAGGGAGAACAATTACCGGCAACAAAGTACCAAACACCCCTTGTTTTCTTTCCAGTAAGGCAAGCTTGTCTAAGAATTCCTTCTCTCCTTTGCCTTTGCCCCACAGATACCACCCCTCCCAGGCTGCTCCTCTCGCTTCTTTTTAGAACTGCAACTCTGGATTGCTTCTCAGTCGGTGACGCCCTCTGCAGGGGTAAAGTGGCCTTTCAGTTTACTGGGAAATTTCCCAGAGGGCTGCTGCCCTGGAGGGCCATTGGCAGCAAAGAGCAAGCTGAGCCAGTGGTCTCTGCAATGCTGGGACAAAAGCCCATACCCACTGTCGCTATCACTGTGGCCAGGTCCAAGCTGAACAGACCCTCCCAGCACCAAAGAGGCCACTTGGCTGGGCTTGTTTTGGGACTGGATTAGTGTCCCCATCTGCTCCTGGCCATCTGCAAAGTCTTTCTTAATGGTCTCTGCCTCTGGTGAGTTTTTCCTTAACTGATCAATTTTACCAGTTTGGTGTAGTGGTTAAGAGTGGTGGACTCAAAAATGGAAAACTGGGTTTGATTCCCCACTCCTCCACATGCAGAGCTCTCTCAGCCCCACCTACCTCACAGGGTGTCTGTTGTGAGGAGAGGAAGGGAAGGAGATTATAAACTGCTCTGAGACTCCGACCGAAGGGTGGGGTGTAAATCCAACTCTTCTTCATATTGATATAAACCTATAGAAATAAGTATTGTTCTAGAGACACACAGGAGTTTAAAAATCTGAAGACATAACAAGAAAACTCCCCTCCATCTAACCTTTTTTTTTTTTTGCTTAGACAAATAAAATGGGAAACTAAGAAGAGGAAGAGATTGGATGTATATCCTGCCCTTCACTACCTGAAGGAGTTTCAGAGTGGTTTATAATCTCCTTCCCTTCTTCTCCCCACAACCAACACCCTGTGAGGTAGGTGGAGCTGAGAGAGCTCTGAGAGAACTGCCCTTGAAAGAACAGATCTGAAAGAACTTATGACTGACCCAAGGTCACAGCAGCAGCTGCATGTGAAAGAGTGGGGAATCAAACCCAGTCCACACTCCTAACCACTACACCAAACCCACCACACATTTCTACAGAATATTTCACTTTTCAGTTTGGCTCAGGAGGGACCACAATGGCCCTTCCTACTTATGCCATCATCTCCATTGGGCCAGACAACAGGTGAGAAAGGTTTACATTTTTAAGCCATTGTATCACACTAGATCTCTCCATAGGACAAAAATCCAACCCACCGGAAGCCAAGCATGAAAACTGTACAAGGTGTGGCTGCTTTGTTAGTTCATGCCAGCTTTCCAGAGTAATCATTCATTCTGTGCTCCAGGGAGGCATGTGTCCAAAGGACAGGCCAAGATGAGTGCAGGAAAGTGTATTTCAGTACCCGAGCATTATTTATACACTGAACAGGATCCTGGCCTTCGCACCTACTTGCCTTCATGGACGCAAGTAAATTGTGACAGGTAGAGACAAAAGCATGCTGGACAAAGATGTCTGCCATCTCTCCATGGCACAGCTTAGGCTGGAACAGCTCAGAGCATTTTCACTTCGCAAGAATCACAAGAGAAGCAGCCAGCCTTAGGGCTGTGCAGTGGAAAATGGCCCACAGTGCAATGCTAAGGATGGCTGGTTTTTCATTTGCTGCCCTTTTGGCTTTTCCCATCAACCACACTGACCACAAGTGATAATATGAAGGCCAGTATGACCACCATTTGGAATGTGGGTCACATTGTTCTCTCAAGGCTTTTTGTGTGTTTGTGTGTGTGGCCAGAAATACTGAGATAGAAGATTGGCATTCAATTTTATTTATCTCACAGGACCTTATTTTTCCACAGGTGTGCCAGTCAGGTTAGTTACTCGGATATCTACCATCTGGAGAGATCACATCTCATCACATCCTGGAAAGTCTTTGAAAAATGGTTGGAATGTTCGCTGATGTTGGGCATCAGAAACAGAGCATGCCATACAGTGAACTCACACACCATGTGAAAATCCATATTAAAAATGATATTGTCGACAGGCTGAATGTCCCCAAGCTGTCAAGTTTTGAACTGGGTAAGCCTCAAGCAAACTGCCACAACTCTGTTCTGCCTGGACATCTGATTCAGCACAGAGCTCTCAGGTGTTGCCATTTGGCATGGTTCTGCTCCTCAAGCAGATCACTGCCCCTGGGTGGACCATGTGGGCTACAAACATTTCATGGTGCTCTTCAGTGTCTTGCCTGAGCAATGGTAGGTCTTGAGCCCTGTTGGTGCTGTCTTCATATTATAAAGATTGTTCTATCTGGTTCCTCCTAGTCTCTTGTGCATGTTTTGGACCACCCTCCTCCTGTGTTCCTCATGCATTCCTGTAGCTTTTCTCCACCTGCATGCTACTTTATTAACAGACTCCATGACTGCTGCCTTGCACTTATCCATGGCCTCTTTTTGCCTCTCATGGGGTTGCCAGACAGTCCCTGGTAACTGTTGGGAGGGTTGGGGGCAGGGAAAGGGACAGGGACAGGGAGGGGCAGTGGCATGAGTGTGATGATGTCACTTCCAAGGAAAGCAGTCATCATGCTCATGACACTAGCCAGGTTCTTTTATCCTCCACCCTGACCAGGGTCTTGGCAGTCCTGTTGGAATGACAGCAGATCACTATCCTGTTTTCATCCTATTCTTCCTCAGAGCAGAATGCATGGTCCTCTCCTTCTCTACTTCATATTCATAACAATCCAGTAGGTTGGTTAATTGGAGAGGGGTATGACTAGCCCAAAGTGAGGACTTGAACCCAAGTCTTTCCAGCACCAGTTTAACACCCTAACTGTCATATTCCCTGACCATTCCATACTATATTGTTCCTATGATGGATGCATAGACACCACCTTATACCAGAACCCACTGACCAACAAACATATCTACATGCCTCCAGCTACCATCCTAAACATACCAGACAATTCATTGTATACAACCAGGCTCTACGTTATAGCCGCATCTGTTCCAGTCCTACAGAAAGAGATTCTCACCTGAGGGATCTACAACAAACATTTTTGGAACTAAAATATCCACCTGATGAAGTCAAGAAACAGATTAACAAAGCCAGAATGGTATCCAGAGAAAACCTGTTGTAAGACTGGCCCAAAAGAGACAATAACAGAGCACCACTAGTGGTCACATACAGTTCTCAACTTAAAACAGTTCAATGCATCATCGGTGACTTACAAACTCTAATGGATAATGACAGTTCTCTTTCACAAGTATTGGGGGGCAGGCAAACGATTTCTTGCACACAGAGAGCCCCCCAATCTCAAACAGCTCCTCACCCACAATAATACAACTACTAATTTGAACATGGACACTGGTACCAGAGCTTGTGATAAACCCAGATGCCAACTTTGCTGCCACATGCACCCAGAGAGCTCAGTCACTGGACCTAACAACATCAACTACATCATCTCAGGTTCATTCACTTGCTCATCTTCTAACATTTTATATGCCATTAAATGCCAACAATGCCCTTCAGTTCTCTACATATGGCATACAGGTCAAACCCTATGTCAAAGGATAAATGGACACAAATCTGACAACAAGAATCACAAAACTGAGAAACCTGTAGGAAAACACTTCAGTCTTTCAGGACATTCAATGGGGGACCTCAAAATACCTGTTTTATTGCAAAGGAACTTTAGAAACAGACTACAATGGCAGATTGCTGAGTTACAAGTTATTACAACACTCAGGACAATGGAACCCCCAGGGCTTAACGGAGATATTGGTTTCTTATCTCACTATACATGCTAACATCATTCAGTTCTCACATCTGTTGTAAACTCCTTTATTATGTTAATTTGCTGCTATTCACAAGTTTTACCAATCGCCTTTATTTAGTCTTAGCTATATTTACTGCTCAGTTACTCATGCATCTTGACTCTGGCCCTTCCTAGCAACACCAGGGCCGGCTCGCCCCTTTGGTGCCCCTGTGGCCGGCGCACTCTAGGCGAGCTAGGTGCTCGCCTAGAGCGCGCCGACCACAGGGGCGCCAAAGGCGCCCCCCACAAACCCCCCCCCACGTCTTCCCAGGCTTGCTTGGGTGCCCCACAGAGCGCCCAAGCAAGCCAGTGCTGGGAGGGAAGGGGCGGCGGTTTAAACCTCCACCCCTTCCCTGGCTTTCCTGGGGACCCAGCAGCCGCCGAGCATCCAGGAAAGCCGGCGCTGGGAGGGAGGGGGCGGCGGTTTAAACCTCTGCCCCCTTCCCGGCTTTCCTGGGGGTCCTGCAGCCGCGGAGCCTCCAGGAAAGCCAGCGCTAGGAGGGGGGCAGCGGCTAGACCCCCGCCCTCTTCCTGGCTTTCCTGGGGGTCCTGCAGCCACAGAGCCCCCAGGAAAGCCAGCGCTGGGAGGGAGGGGGTGGCAGTTTAAACCTCCACCCTCTTCCTGGTTTTCCTGGGGGTTCTGCAGCCGCGGAGCCCCCAGGAAAGCCAGCACTGGGAGGGAGGGGGCGGCAGTTTAAACCTCCGCCCCCTTCCCGGCTTTCCTGGGGGTCCCGCAGCCGCGGAGCCCCCAGGAAAGCCAGCGCTGGGAGGGAGGGGGTGGCGGCTAGACCCCCGCCCCCTTCCCTGGCTTTCCTGGGGGCCCCGCAGCTACAGAATGCCCAGGAAAGCCAGCACTCAGCCATCGCCCCCCGTCTCCAGGCCCCACCAGACACCTGGAGCCGGCCCTGGCAACACCCTCCTCATCTTCTACCTATATGTAATAATTGGTGACTTCTGTTTCAGTGTATCTGAAGGAGTGTGTGTGTACACAAAAGCTTATGCCCAGAATAAAACTTTGTTGGCCTTAAAGGTGCCACTGAACAAGGGTGTAGACTTTGCAATTTCCCAGGGGGGGCTGGGGCTGGGCCAGAGGCATTGCTAAGTCATTAAAAGAACTGGGACCCAGTGACATCATAGGGAGGAGCCAGTGACATCACAGGCCATTGTCACTATCTATGGAGGTGGAACTATGTGGCATTTAAGGAGGGGCTCCCCAGGAAATTAGGGTGGCCTGGGAACCCCCCCTAGCAATGCCACTGGGTTGGGCTAACCCCAGGAACAGGTGCCTTCTTAGCACACTGTTTAGAAACTCCACCTTAAAATGCAGCACAGATTCTATTGCTAGGGACTGTTTTTCCACTCTGGGAACTGTCATTACAGTCCTAGAATAGCCTATCTGGACCCAAAAACCTTATTGGAAAAACCATTCTGCATTTTATTTGCAACTTTTTTTGGGCTGCAGTGTATTTCAGCAGGGCCCATGCAAGTCAATTGGCATTCCTGGCTCCCATTATCTCCAATGGGGCTTCAAGCCTCTCCATTATTTCCAATGGGCAATCCTGTCATTCCTTTTAGTATATCCCAGTTGGTTGCCCCTTTGAAACTACCACACCGTTTTAAGTAACAGCAAAATGAAGAGCATGAACATAGAGTGCACATCCCTTACCAATGTTCTCTCTGGGCTGCACACAGATCAAAAGGAAATTTTAAAAGGCCTCTGATCTGCATGCCCCCCCCATCTTGTTCATGAAGACGGGCTTACAATTTAAAAATGAAACGGAGATTGAAAGAAGAGCAGCCCACCCTCCACTACCATGAAAAAAACAACAACTGTTCTCAATCAAGGATATACAGATCTAAGTAAAATACACCCCTCCCCTCCACCACCTGGCTGTTGTGCATCCTACATGAAGCAGGGTCATTCAGCAGATGCAAGCCAATGTCAGTGGTCTGCATCCACCATCTCACACAGAAGAACCAGAGCTTCCAGTTTCAGCACTGGAGCTAGGGGTGCCAGTCTCCAGGTGGGACCTGGGGATCCCCTGGAATTACAGCTCATTTGCAGACTACAAAAATTAGTTTCCCTGAAGAAAATGGATGTTCTGGAGGGTAGACTGTATGGCATTGTACCCCACTGAGGTCCCAGTCCTCCCCAGGCTTCATCCCCAAATCTCCAGGAGTTACCCAACCTGTATTGGGCCACCCCTCCCCCCCATCCCCCAGAGGTGGACATGGGGAACCTGGCAACCCTAACTAGGGATATTTTAACGAGGGAGGGAGGGAGGGAGGCGAGAGGTGGAAAGAAAGCAAATAGATGGGAAGAGAGGAAGGAAGGAAGGAAAGAAGGGGGAGGGAGGGGAGAAATAAAAAGAAAGAAAATAGAAATCCCTCTCCATAATTTATCCAGGAGTTCAGGGGAGAGTTGGTCTTGAATGTATGCATTTAAACTCTTCGAGGTTTCACCTGCCCTCCTCCCTCCTCCCCCTCCCCCTGCACAGGCTGTGTGTACAATTTCAGTGATTGTAAACTGCTGATTCCTGGCTTTCCTAATATCCTCTCTCTGTCAAGGGAAGGGGTGGAACTCAACAAAGAACTCAGAAGAGTCTCCTCTTGGAGGAAATAAAGGGCTCTGGTTAAGTAGCGAACTCAGGAGCAGGAAAACAACAGCAGCGGCACAAGGCTGCAGGAAAGGTGCCCGGGCACCCAGCTGCCCAGAGATCATCCATGGATGCCAGCCTCCCCCCCTCCCGACCTCCCTGCATGGCTCTGCAAGGCAAGCCTTGTGTATGTGGGGAAACAGAAGAACAAGGGAGCAGGGTGCCCAGCCATCCCATGGCTGGCAATCCTCCATGGATGCTGGCCTTCCTCCCAACCTCCTCTCATGGCTCTCTGCAAGGCAAACCTTGCAGGGAGTGGTAGAACAACAGCAGCGGCATGAGGCTGCAGGAAAGGTGCCCAAGAATCCAGCTGCCCCAAGGTGGGCAAACCTCCATAGATGTTAGCCTCCCTCCCCACTTCCCCCACCTCCTGACCTTCCTGCATGGCTCTGCAAGGCAAGCCTTGTAGGGAGAGAGGGGAAAAAACCTAGAAAAACAAGAGCGCAGGGTGCCCAGCCTCCCGGAGGCTGGCAATCCTCCAAGGATACCAGTCTCTCCTCCCAACCTCCTTGCATGGCTTTCTGCAAGGCAAGCCTTGCAGGGAGCGAGAAAACAACAGCAGCGGCACAAGGCCGCAGGAAAGGTGCTCGGGCACCCAGACACCCTGAGGCTGGTGCCAGCCAGCCTGGGCACTCTCTGCCTAGTGCCCACCACCCCACCCCTGAAAACATCCCCCCCACCCTCACTGGAGCCCCAGGACAGCTCCTTACCTTTCTGCGCGGGAAAGCTGAAAGCACTGAAAACATGTGCAGCCCCCAGCTCCACCAGGCCCAGCTGAGGGTTTTTGGGAGCTGGGGGTGGGGCTTAGCTTTCAGGAAGCAAGCCTTAAGTTTCCTGTCACCCCAGCTGAAGTCTCAGAAAGCGGAGGGAAAAACCCCTCCGCTTTCAAAATGGGTTGGGGGTGGCATGGGGTGGTAATGGCAAGGCTTGTGAGCCTGGTTGCCCGGGGGGGGGCTCAGTCACCCCTGGAAAATTTCGGAGGTAGCCTCAGCCCTCAAGCCCCCCTGAAGTTGACACCTATGCCACTGAATTCAAACTTTGTTATATTGTTCCCAGTTCTTGATCCTAGTTTTGCAATAGCCTCAAGTAACAGAGAGGTCATTAACCAGCGATTTTCACATGTAAGGCATAAATCACCTTTGAACCTCTCTTGCGCTGTGGATGTATTCACTGCTGAAGAGAAATGGAAAGTGGAACATGTATACTTCAAATATGCCTTCTAACCGATGTAAGTTTTTCACTGACATTACAAAAACTTTAAATAAAAACCACTTTAAGTCTTCTGTGTAAAAATATCCGAAGAAGGTGTCTTTGAAAGGCTTCATTGTCAGGCATCAAATTAATGTCTGTCTTCTGACACTTTTTAGCTCTGTGTGTACCTGAAAATTTCAATTCTGCCTGAGAAGTACTCAGTGGACTCAGAAGTTTGCATACCCTGGCTCCCCCATCCCCAACAGAAGCTGGCCCTGTATGACATATTCTTGTTACCTATTTTGCATTTCTCACAATGCTGAATTAGGATGGCAGAGGTCTAGTCTATAAAATGATTAGGCTCTCAGGCCCACCTCACAGATATGTCAACAGTAATGCACACTGTTCAGTGCAAAACATTTCATTTCACAGCAGAACAAGAATGCATCAGAACAGTTTTCCTGAGAAAAACAAAAGAATTGGTGCCAAGGACAGCTAAAAGCTACCTTTATGGTAATTCCCAGAGTGCTTTGCCAGCTCCAGCTCCGTCTGCTGCAAAAACAGCCAGCTCTGTAGAATGTCACCTTTGGTAGTGGCCATGACAGATGACCATTCTGTTCTGGCAGCGTCAGAACTGCCAGCTTATGAGGCAGCAGTCCATCTGTCTCTCATGCATGCTATTACAATGCCTCTCAAAATCTTGGGTATTAGCAAAAACAATGAACCGATCGGCTTGCAGTTCAGCATATGCATCATCCATGATTCTGTAGAGGAGTGAGCTTTCCATTCTCCAAAACTGACTGGTTTTAAAAAAAATCAGATTTCATTAGTAGGTATTTTGTCTTATAGTCAACCTAATGCCCAGTAATTGTAATAAGAAAGAGTTTTCAAGCCAGGGCTGAGGTAATAGGAAAAGGAGTTTGGGAGGGGGGGCAAATTGTCAGAAAGGAATTATTTAGAAATTGCACACAGTGGCACTGTGAAATTAACCTACATTTGCTAGGCTTGACACAAAGGAGGGATTTACTCATCCATATTAACTACATTCCCATTTGCGTAGGGAGAAGAGGCTGCTATTCCAACAGATATGGAATTGGAAGGATGGCTTCTGGCGGAGGATGACTCAGCTTTAAACTGCTCCTGAAGCTACACAGATTGACTAGATTGTGGCACTGATCACGCTACACCTCAGTCTGAAACCAAAAGTTTGATTGTACATCAGCTCAGCACAACAGATTATGCACTGCGCATTAGTAGTACATAGTCAACAGTATACTGTTTTGTTTTTGAACTATTGTGGCTGCACCACAGAACCCCCTTCCCGTGTTCCCTCTAAGCTGAGTTAGTGTGAGCTAGCTCATAGTTTTTTAGCCTCTGGTTCACACATTTTTGTCTTAGCTCAGGAAGGATGGCTCCAGAGCAAACTAATTTATGCATTAGCCAAATCGCTCGCTCACAAAGTAGAATTTTTGCTCACAAGACTCCACAGCTTAGAGGGAGCATTGCCCCTTTCTCTTTTCCCACTTCCAGAGGCACTGTAATGCCAGTCCACCATCCCAGTTGCTGTGGGCAGGTGACTTTTTTGACAGCTCTCTGTCCTCGCTCTGCTTCAGTAGTATTTAACCTTGGCTCCATCTGCCACAACATTTGTCCTTTCCTGCTTGAATCTGCTACCTCAACCCTTTTTCCATGATAAGGGTTTAGGGGGGTTGGTCAATGCCTATTTCCTGCCCATTGCCTCCTGCAAATGTTATTCAGAACAAGATTGCATTGTCAGAGGGACCAGTTGAATGCTCTAGACACCCATCACTGTCTTGAAAACTTTTCTTCTCGCACACAATAGCAAGAGAGGCAATTACAATAGTACAGATGTAACTTGCCTTGTTGTGAGCCGCCCTGAGCCTTCGGGGAGGGCGGGATACAAATCCAAATAAATAAATAAATAAATAAAATGGCAAGAGGAAGGGGCTGAGAAGAGGGAAACAACACCAGCATAAAAGGGAGGAACCATTTGGGGGAAAAGCAAAGGCCACATTAGTAAAGAATGTGCACAGCTAATTTAAATTACATATGATATCTTTTAAAAATCCTACCCAGCCATTTATTTCCTTGGACAAAGATCCATGCAACTGTGACATAATGATTCAGTAATACAGTAATTGCACTAACACTGTCACTCCACGGCAACTAAGTATACATATGCCGCCTCTCCTGAGAACTTCAGGCAGTTTACAAAGTAAATGATAAAATTATTAAACATCATAAAAGCATTAACATTTACAAGTTATTAAAAACATAACCATTAACAACCCAGCCTAACAGCAGCTTAAAATGATCCTCATAAAACAGCTCTAGAAGCAGAATGTATAAACAGTTTGAGTTAAAAGCCTATGTTTGAAAACCATGTTTATGTCTGGCACCTAAAAGAGAGTGGGATAGGTGCCAAGCAAGCCTCAAGGCAAAGGGTATTCCACAGGAGAGGTGCCACCACTGAAAAATCCCTGTCTCTGGTTGCTGCCCACCTCACCTCTGCAAGGGGGAGCAAAGAGAGCAAAGTGAGAAGGATCTTCACCAGCAGTCTGAACAGCTTTGGAGGAGGCTGTCCTTCATGCAACCTGCCCCCGAGGCATTTAAGCTGTAAAGTCAAGAACCACTACTCAGATCTGTGCCCAGAAACAGACACGCAGCCAGTGCAAACCTTTCAGTACAGTGATAAGCAAATTAAACGGGCAGCAATCATAGATTTTTACAAAACCAGTGATGGCCTTGTAAATTGCAACACTTTAAGACTCGCCCAAGAAGCAAGCAAACTTCCTTATATGGTAGGCCGCTGGTCTGTATTCATCCAATGTCACAGAGGTAGGTGTAACCAGTACAGTTGCCTTACCAATAAGGGGAGTACAATCCCCCCCACCCTTTATTTCATTTCAAAGATTCTAGTCATTTTCATTATATTTGTTTTTAAATCTATCTGTTGATTTCAGTGAGAAACAAAGTGCACCTGTGTATTATTAGTTTTAATGATGATTATGAAAAATTCAGGGATTCTACTCCTTGCCTCTAAGATTCTGTTTCTTTTGTTTCCTGAACACAAGAAAACATCCCATTTAAAGGCAGGACATAGTTCAAGCTGTAACCTCCCCCCTCCACCTAAGGTTGCCAACTCTGGCCTAGGAAATTCCTGGAGATTTGATGGTACAGCTAGGGGATGCTGGGGCTTGGGTAGGGGAGATACCTCAGCAGAGCATAATGCCATTGAGCCCACCCCCACCCCCCCCAAGGCAGCCATTTTCTCCAGGAGAACGGATATCTGTAGTCTGGAAATCAGTTGTAATTCCAGGAGATCCCCAAGTCCCCTTTGGAGGCTGGCAACCCTACCCCACCCAACACACATATCACATGGAGCAAAATGGCATCTCGGGCATTAGACACTTCACACAATGGAAACTCCCTGCCAAAGTTTCAAAGACTATGAAAATGGGTCCCAGTTTTCTCACTGCATATCAGACACAGAGAAGCTTTGGCAGCCCAAAAAAAGCAGTTAAGGCATAAGAGGCACAGTGGCTTGTATTTGCCAAGCCAACTTGGCAAAGTACATGACAGGGTTGCCGACCTCCAGGTGATGGCTGGAGATCCCCCACTATTACAACTGATCCCCAGGCAACAGAGCTCAGTTCACCTGGAGAAAATGGCTGCTCTGGAAGTTGGACTCTATGGCATTATGCCCCAATCCCTGCCCTCCTGAGGCTCCGCCATCCCAAATCTCCAGGAATTTCCCAACCTGGGGCTGGCAACTCTAATGACAGGGCAGGCACAGAAGTAGGCATTTCGACAGCCTTCACATGATGGCTGCAGGTCTCATGGTGTCCCTTCTCTCAACCAAAGCCTCAGCCTTGCTTGTGAGAAAACTAGTTACAGGGGAG
This sequence comes from Gekko gecko, assembly GCA_029375565.1. Taxonomy (NCBI): domain Eukaryota; kingdom Metazoa; phylum Chordata; class Lepidosauria; order Squamata; family Gekkonidae; genus Gekko; species Gekko gecko. The sequence continues at coordinate 49,090,654 of JAPDNY010000004.1, forward strand.
GGGGATGCCAGGCAGAGCTGCACTGTATAGCAGCAAGAGCTTACGTGTGTTACACCCTTAGAAGAAGGGAGACACTGGTAGAGAGCAGGTACAGAAAAGCCTTTACCAGGCAACAGCAGCACCCAGCAGGAACTTCCTGCTTCCTCTTGCAAATGTTGCTGGGAGTCTGGAAATTAAGCAAGGCAGCACACCCAAAACTGGTCCAGCTGTGATATTCGTCTAGGTCACTGTACAGTATTCAACACTGACTCAATGTGTTTTCAGTAAAAATAGCGCTGTGCTGATCTCTGCTGAATAAAAGCAAGTGAAATTAACTTCTAAGGGAGATGATAGGTCTTGCAAATATGATACTATGCGTCCTGGCAGAGTTTGCAGTCTCCCTGTCATTTCAAACTGTACTTCTACTCACTGTCAAGGAGTGTATGCTTATGTTGGATGCTGCCAGTGCCCGCCATTGCTACACAATTGTACTAGCACTTTATGTAATGGTTTTATCTCTTTATCTATTGTGATTTTATTCAATTTCCTGTTTTATTTGTTCAACTACTTCTATGTAAGCCGTCCTGAGCCTGCCTTGGCAGGGAGAGCAGGATATAAATTAATTAAATAAATAATAATTAATAAATAAAATAAATACAACTCCTATCCCCTCATTGATTCATCAGCTTTTCTCTAGGACACGGTCCTGGGTGTGCACCATGAAGGACTACTCCCTGTAACACATAAGAATGTGGAGTGTGCGAGCTTTTGGGAGGGAGTGGAGACCTGGGAAACAGGGTATGAAGAGACTTCTGCCTTTCAGGAGGAGGGGAAATAAATAAGGGAGTGCTGAATTAAGCATCTGGAAAATTACTGCAGCCTCTGTGCTTTTGCCACTTGCTACCCGGGATGAGTCATCAACCGGTTACCAAGGTAACAGCTATTTTCCTCCCCACTGTTGATCAATTTTGTCTGCACAGAGGTCCTATAAATCTGTGAGCTGTGCGGATATGCAGTCAAGTCACAAATTTCTTACCAAGCAAGCGTTTGCAGTTTTTAACTGTGTCAGGCTGAGGGGCTTCTTCCAGTTTTTATTAAGATGGCTCTCATTTTTGTAAACGGACTATAGCTGCCTTGGGGGGTGGGGGTGACATTGAAGGCATCACTTGGTAACCCCCACTGCCTGACACCTATGAATACAAATTAGCATGTCATCCTGGAAAGTGGGGGAAGGAAGCTGCTGAAATCAAAGCATGAGATTTGAGTTCAAATGCAACACAACTGGGAATGAAATTGGAGCCCTATTAATGAGACGTATGTGAGTACGTACATACATAGCAGGGAGTGGGATCAGTTCCATTGGCCCTGTCACCTCTGACCATTTTGCGGTATCCACAGTCAAACAGTCCCAATCTATCTTCATGCAGTTCATTCTTACACATGTAGTTTCTATTCACAGCTAAGCACTGATTTGTGGAGGTCAAGGTAGGGCTAGTAGATATAATCCTTCTCTACTCTTACTATCCATGCATCTATGGCCCCAGATATGTCATGTAAAACAGGCCAGTGACTTTGGGATTCATGACTCCTGACTTCTGTTCTGGCATTGATTCTCCTACTCACTCTGTGGCCTTAGACAAATCGCTTTGCCTGCAGATGTGCTTGTGTTGAGACCCAGCATGGTGCAGTGGTTAGAGTGTTGGTTTGGATCTAGGAGACCCAAGTTCAAATCCCCACCCAGCCATGCAAGCCAACTGGGTGACCTTTGGCCGATCACTCTCTATTAAAGTAACCTACCTCACAGGGTTGATGTAAGGACAACATGGAAGAGGGGAGGATGTTGTAAGCCACTTTGGATCCTCTCTGGGGAGAAAAGTAAAGTAAATGAAGTAAAGAAAGAAAGAAACCATCCACTATGGCCTTTGAAGCAGCCTTAAAGCCACAGTCACCCAGTTCTAATGTCATGGGTCTGATGCATTGTGCTATTGTGTGTCATTGTCCTACTACATGTATGCCATATGCAATGCTCCCTCTAAGCTGTGGAGACTTGTGAGCAAAAATTCTATTTTGTGAGATACTGACATTAAAGTTCTGAGCAAGCGATTTGGCTGCTGCATAAATTAGTTTGCTCTGGAGCCATCCTTTCTGAGCTAAGACAAAAATCTGTGAGCTAGAGGCTAAAAAACTGTGAGGCTGCTCACACTAACTCATCTTAGAGGGAACACTGGTCATATGTAGGCTTACCTCAAGGACCCATACATGAGTCACACTACCCGCATTCTGCGTGTAGAAGACAATAATTCATTTATTTATTTAAAACATTTCTGTGCCATCTTTCCTCCCATATAGGGTCCCCAAGGTGGTGAACCTCAAAACATTTAAAACATTGAAACAACATTTAAGCATGCCCATTTAAAAGATCTTAGATATCAAGGCTGGGAAAGACCTCTGCCTTGTACTCTGGAAACTGAAAAGGTTCCTTCAGGTCTTTAGGGATCAATAGATGTAGGAAGGTCTCAGAAGGGCTTCCAGCTGCCGCAGCAGCCATACCCAACTCTTTCTTAGCAGTCTTTTTATGTGCTGCCTACTGCCAGGATTCTTTTATTAACTCAGCCTCTCTCTTTTTTACCATTACCTGTCTCAGAACATTTTCCTTTTCTCAAGCTACTTTCATCTCAGATGAGATCAGGGAGAATGGACCAGCGTAGCAATTACAGACTATACCCTGGGTAGTGAATGAACTCTGGCAGCAGCCTCAGAACTGCTGAGAGAACAGCTCTTCAAACTAACAGGTCTGTTAGGGTTTTTGTTTTTAATCTCCCTGAGAGGGAAAGCCTATGTCTAGACTACGGTTGCCAACATCCAGGTGATTTCCAGACAATAGAGACTAGTTCCCCTGCCTAGAGAAACTGGCTGCTTTGGGAGGTAGATGCTACGGCATTCTGTCATGCTGAGGTAGAGGGCCTCAGTGCAATATGGAACAAAGTGATCTTATAATTTCCCTATATTTATTTATTTATTGGATTTTTCAGCTGCCAGGCTGAGTGGTGTACAACATGGTCATAAAACATCAATTAAAAACAGGTTTAAAGCAGAGAAATGTAGCTGGAGATGGTGCAAGAGAAGCCAGTAACACCGCTATCTCACAGGAGGGGTGGAGGGGTGGAATGTCAAGATGGAACCGTCACTGTCCTCAGAGAAAACATCTCTGCCTTACAGGACCTGCAAAACTCTAACAAGTCCCGCAGGGCACAAATGTCATTTGGCAGAGAGTTTCACCAGGTTGGAGCCAGGGCAGAAAAGGCCCTGGCTCTGGTTGAGGACAGATGTCTCTTGGGCCGGGGACCACCAATAGATATTGATTTGCAGTATTTATTTGAAAACTGAAGGTAATAGAACTAAAAAGGTTTGAGATCACTGAAGACTGTCGGCTTTTGAGCCTCAATGATTCAACTGAATTGCCTGTTACAGAAAGTGAGTTCGGAGTATGATTCAGGGATGAATCTTTATAGTAGATGATCTGCTTAGACAAATAATTGAACCTCCTCTTCATCTAGAACTAGCAAGCCTCTTGAATCTGTCTAAGCAGATAGAAATCTATAAGGCCATACCTATTTCTGTCATATGTTGCATAAGAAAAGTTGGAACTCTAACTGAATTAAGGTTGCCAACCTCTAGGTGTGGAGGGGGAGCTGGAATTGCAACTGAGCTCCAGACGGCAGAGGTCAGTTCCTCTGGAGAAAATGGCTGCTTTGGAAGGTGGACTCTGTGGAGGGTTGCTGGTCCCTCCAGGCAGCCGGTGGGGGGTGGGGGGTGGGCTTATTGGGAGCAGGGAATGTCCATATGATATGACCCAGAAGTGACACAGGCACAGTGGGGTGGCGCTCTGGTTTGGGGGCAAAAACTCTATGGTGGAAGCTAATCCTACCAGAGTTTTTGTCCCAAAAACTTAAGAAAGACAGGAGTGCTCCATCTATGAACTTCAGCTGCTTAGTGTGCCTTTTGTAGAACCAGCAAGAAACATCAATGTCATTATAAAAGAAAGCTTTTCCCCTTTGGAAGACTTCAAGCAAGGAGAAACGGGCATATAATTCTGGAAACTCCCATTGGGGTTTGACTTTGAAAATAATGATGTAAATTGACTGATAGTTACTATACTGAATGAACTGATCGTTATTGTTTATTGCATGTAATGGATATATATACCTGTTTTAGGATATTATAATAGCACACAATGCACTTTATAAGATATTAGTTATTAATAGAACAAATTAAGTTATAGAAAATGGTTTTTGCAGTGTATATATTTGTTACTTGACTCCTCTAACACTGCAGGTCGGGTTGCTAAACCTCCAGGTAGGGCCTGTAGATCTCCTGGAATTACAAGTGATCTCCAAACTAAAGAGATACCTTTGCCTGGCTATAATAGCAACTTTGGAGGGTGGAATCTATGATAGTATGCCCTGCTGAGTTCCCTTCCCTCCTCAGGCTCTGCCCCCAAATTTTCAGGAAACCCAGAAAACTTCCATGGTATACTGACTGGTATCCAACACTCTAACCACTATACAGCTACAACATTGTTGGAACCCTTTTCATTTTGGTCCGTTTTTATTTTTTTTAAGTGGCATGCCTTTCTTGTAGCTCCTTCTTATAATCATTCCAGTTCAGTCTCATTTGACTTCTTTCCATTGTCCTTTTCTTCCCCACTCTCTTACCATCTTCCATGCTCCTTCCAGATCTTCCTTAAGGTACTCAACCTTCTAATTAAAACCAGCATTTTAAATGCTTCTTTACAGTAAAAATTTAAGCTCATGCAAAGCTATTTATTAATGCTCACTCAGAAACGTGAGCAGCAATGGTCGTAGTTATAACCCTCTCCAAGCTATCTCAGAAATCAAATGGAAATCTGGAGGAAAGGAAATGTTGGAATCCCGACGGTCTGCTCTTCAGGACAGACAGCCAGGAGGGAAGAGGAGACCATGCTAAAGGACAGCGTGCTCTGTGTGTTCCCTCTCTGTAGAGCTTTCCCTTCTTATCCTCCTCCTCCTCCTCCTCCTTTGTGCCAGTACCTTGAACATTTCAATATACCCAAGTGCTATTCTTAGTGGTTGCTCAAGAACACGTCTACAGAATGGAATATATTATCTCATCACTAAAGAGCTGTCACTTTTGTAAAGCACATTTCTTAGCATTGCATAAATTATGCCCTGGAGTTTCATATCAGACGCACACAGTTATTAATTTTCCACTCCATTAATCATGTCACAGAGATACATCAAAACTTAATGTTTCCTTTCAGACACCCCCTAAAATGGCAGAAAACCCCAAACTAAAACTGCACTATACTTTGATGTTCTTCACATGCACCAGTAGTAGTGTGATAGCCTCTCTTCAGTCCCATGCCATTTGGGGAGTGTGCATGGGAATGAAGCAACTGTGTGGCAAAGCATGTCACCTAAGCAACAACCAGTTAGAAAATCTGTCATGACCATGTGATTGCTTTATGTATGCATATTCATACCAACATGAAACTGCACTGCAGGGAAGTAGCCCCAGTACCACACCCAGAAGATCTGCAGTATTTGACTTCTATGTAAATGACAGTGGTGGAAAGTGTCAGATTCTCTGGTTTGGTATAGCCAGGATTCTTTAGCAAAGTCAGCAGAGTGCACGAGGCTTAGCACACAGCAAGCATCTCCAGTCTGTGTGTGTGTGTGCTGATAAGAAACAAAGTTACACAGAGCCTCTTTTATCTTTGCAAACTAATATGAGTTCCTTTATTTATAGAACTGCATTCTAAACAGGAAAGAGTAGAGGCAGGATAGTAACCTAATCTAACTAACTAGGATGGAGGGAGGGAGGGAGGGATGGTGTTATGTCCTGAGATCATGGGTAAGCACCAGCCAGAAGCAGCCAAGCTTCAGTCCTGAAAGCAATAGGGACTAGGCTCCTGAACTTTCAGTAAGGAGCCAATAGGGACACTGGCGGGAAGTTTAAACCCACCAATAGAACCTCAGGGCATCTCCCCCACAATGTATATAGTTGGCCACTTGGCCGTTACCAGTAGTCCAGTATGTAAAGTACCAATAAACGCATCTTCGCTCATGTCGTGGTCTGAGTCCTGATGTATGGAACCCAGTACTTTACAGATGGATGGATGGATGGATGGATGGATGGATGGATGGATGGATGGATGGATGGAGAGATCTAGCAAAGTGTATGCACGTGAGAGGAGGTGTCAGAATGGAATAAGAACCACAATATAATTCAAAGCGATACTGAGAGAGAAAGGAAGGATGGTTAGTGTCCTGAGCCCATCTATTTCTCTGACTCTATTGTAGCTCCCTCTGAATGCTGAGGCTAAGAGACATCATACAGTCCTTTTGACTTCCAACAGAAAGTGCCATCAAGTCACAGCTGACTTATGGTGACCCCATGAGGTTTTCAAGGAAAGAGATGTTCAGCGGTGGTTTGCCATTGCCTGCCCCCTGCACCACAACACTGGTATTCTTTGGAGGTCTCCCATCCAAATGCTAGCCAGGGCTGACCCTGCTTGGTTTCCAAGATCTGTCGTGATCTGGCTAGCCTGGGCTATCCAGATCAGAGTGTAAACGACAGAGGGTTTCCAAATCAAGTTTGCCAAGTTTTGCCTTCAGAGTTCATGCTTCTAATCTCAAATCCCCCAGAGAATAATTCAAAACACAGCAAGCGCTTTATCAAGGCTCAGTCACAGGCAGCTAGAGGAGCCTCATCCATCAATTTGTACTTTCAAGATATATACACAGAGTGCCTCAGTTTATACACTAATTACTAGTGGGACTGTTGACACTGGAGAAAATTATAGACCTTGGAGTTTTATGTTCTATTAGAAATATATGCTATAAGAATTTGACTTTGAGACTGTATGTTGTAGAGCATGTATGGTTTTTTTCCCCTTCTGTTCACCTTAAGCCTCACAAATGTTTGCCAGCTTTTTGCTCAGTAAAGCATATGTGCTATAAGTGAAATGTACCATCCCACCGCTATCAATGAAATACTGTTTATAAGAGTGTGCAAAAGAAACATACATCAATGCATTTATACAAAAAGACTACCTTTTTTTTTTTTGCACAGTAGGGTTGATTTTCTTCATAGGAAAATAAGCATGTTCATTTTGATCATGTGAAGTCCCTTAGTTTTTCCTTTTGAACTGAATAGCAATGTTTTCTATTTCTCTTGAACACATCTAACATTCAAATATTCAAAGCAGAACTTTGTGATGTGCATGTGCTCTCATTTGTGTCTGCTAAAAATCACCTATGTGTAGTTCTCCCATGGATGTTGGCTACAGGTAGGGTCATTCCCTGCAGGGTATGTTGGAGGTGGAGGACTACTCACCTCTTTTCCTTCTGGCTGTTTTTCTTCTCCAGGACTGTGGTCACACACACTAAATAATCCACTTTCAATCCATTTTCAGTGCACTTTCCAACTGGATGTTACTGTATGAACTGGCAAAATAAGTTGGAAAGTACATTGAAAGAGGATTGAAAGTGGATTATTTAGTGTGTGTGACTGTAGCCAAAATCACCCCATCACCAGCCGAAGCTGCTTTCCCTTCAGTAAAGAAAATATATTGATGATTGAGTAGCCATACTTCTTGTAGAGGGGTAGAGCTGTGATTGAGCTGCAATATAATGGATCAGCTCAGGTGGCCTCTGTCAGGGAGAATGTGTTGTTTTTTTCTTCCAGTTCTTCAGTCCCAGTTGCATTGCATTAGGTTGTTTCACTATGAATCTTTGTTCTTAGACTCAAATGTTATCATATTTTGTAACCCTCTTGCTCATGGTCTGAAAAGCTTTGTTGTACTAGGAATATTTGCTATTAGATATAAATATTGTCATCATTCAAATGTTATTTTGTAATTTACTTATTGACTGGCTGATAGGGTTGCTAGGTCCCCCCAGCCACCAGTGGGAGATGGGGGGTAGGGTTATCAGCGCCTAAAGATCAAAGGGGGGTGAAGGTTTGGCACACATCCCTGGGGAGGTTGTCCCTTCCTCCAAATGGCAACAGCAGCTTTGCAATCAATTCTGCTGTTCTGCCTAGGGTTGCGTTAGTCTGCCATATCTATTTATAGTGGCCCAGAGAAATAAAAGCTGAATGAAATTGCCCAGGGCTTTTTTTTGTAGAAAAAGCCCAGCAGGAACTCATTAGCATAATAGGCCACACCCAACAGCAGAAACTCATTAGCATATTGGGCCACACCCCTGACAGCACAGCTCATTGGCATATTAGGCCATACCCCCATGTCTTCCCTTGGCTTGCGCAGGTGCCCCGCGGCTGTGGGAAGCCCGGGCAAGCCGGCCCTTGGACAGGCCAGGGAAGGCACCGGGGGGGGGGGGTTGCTGCTCTCCAGGCCTTCCCTCTGGAGCCAGCTGGGCATTCCTGCCCAAAAATAGCCCTGAAATTGCCCATTAATGATCAGCATCCTACACGTTCACAGATTGCAATCTCAAACCTATTTATTTGGAAATAGGTCACATTGCAATCATATATCCAAACAAAATCCATGAGAAAGTGACTTAGGGTAAGCTCCTGACAGCTGTAGTCATCCACTCTCACATTTTTTTCTGTGGAAAAGACACTTGTTGCTTCATGCACAATATTTATTCATTAATTTGATATATATCTATCTCATTTACAGAACAGCTCACAGCAATCATTTAGAAAAATACAAAAGTAAAACTATTAAAAATAATTTCTAAAATCAGTAGAACTTATACAAAAAGAATACAAAAAACAGATTCAATAAACAATTAAAAAACTGGCGAAAAAGACAAAGCAGCTAAAAACTTCTAAAATAGCCATAAGAGAAGCAGCATTCAAAATATTCAGATAAAACCAGAAGGTTGACTTTAAACATCAAATTAAAATGCACGAAGAGCAGAAAAAATATCCATAGCCGTGGAAGATCCACTAAATGCTAGGGTTGATAATATTGACTTAGACCAGTGCAGGAAGGTCAACAGATTTCGTGCCAAGTAGGGATTCTACAAATTTTGCCAAAAAAAAGTTTGACAGTCAAACTTGTTGTGTGTGAAGGTATCACTCAGACTGCCCAGTTCATTCCAGGTGGCTACAAACTCTGCCAAACACGTTTGAATCAGGTTTTTAAAAAACCTGTGCATGCTGATCAGCACCCATTATTAAAACACTGAATTTATTTATGACTGATTTATATTGTCTGTGACTGGATTTAGCTGTATTGAAATAATTGCCTGCTGAGTGGAGCAGTTATGGAGAAAGGATGGGGAGGTAGCAGAACTCAATCAGTGCGAGAATATATACATGAAAAGCCATTTGTGCTGAACTGCATGGTTAGGAACGAGTATGGTAAAGCCACCTGCCAAGCAACCACAAATGGTTTGACAAACAGTTAAACTGATTATTGAAAAAACAGCTCCCTGTTTGCCGCCAGCAAACAGGATGTGAGCTGAACTGGTGAGTGTTCAAGCATCCCTAGTGCCAGGCAAACCTCCCTGGAGAGAGAGTTTTGGGGCTACAGCTTAAAAGCCTTTCCCTGCTGTACATCTATGGGGTGGGTCACCCAAAGTAGGTCCTTTTTTTTGGCCGCAACTTGTGGGCAAGAATATGTAATATAACGTGCAATAGTATAAAACAGAGCCTGCAGTTTAACCTTAAAAATCATAAAATGGTGTCCAGAAGAACAGGAAGTTAACAAAAGATTACATCAATTATCCAATTAACTAACTGTCCTTTTACATTGTGAAACTAGCTGCAGAGTCAATGTAAATCACTGCTACTACACATGGACAAATGCACACACCTGATCACGAAGCTCACCTATGTTTAGTCCTTTTTTATTTTTTTATTTATATCCCACTTTTCAGATAATTGTGAGAGCATCCTTTTGCCTGCCCTTCTATGTCAAATGTTATGATATAAAACTGTGGCAATTCAATATGCACACACATGCTGACATCCACACTTATGTGTTAAATTAACAGAGTAGTTAATCCCACTGGTTAAACTGTTTTCATTTTAAAATTTTTACACACATTCTTGCCAAACTAATAGGTTTGGATGAATGTCTTTCAGTTTGGTTGCCAAAAAAATGATCCCTTTTCCTCATCAAGCATTATGTGAGTCATTAAACTGCCTCCTGACACCATCTGCTGGAGTGTGAGGGGAAAAAGAGCCAACAAAGCACCGATGTGTGGTGAGATTTTAGGAGAAAGGAACCAGACGTTTTTCTTTGAAAGAAGGACGTAGTCATTAAGCTTATGCTGCTAGGAGAAGCTTTCAAAAGACAGGCCTGAAATAAGGGACGCCTACTATGCTCTTATGAAATGGTAAAGAGTAGAATTTCCAGGTTCCATACTGATGGAGATACGATTTATCTGCTAGTGAGAGCTGGTTAGTCTTCACCATACCGCAGAGAGCGTCCCTGATTGGGGTTCCACTTACGGATTTTATAATGAAGCTGTGGTGTTCTTAAATATAGCTGTGGCTATAAACAGCAGAGTTGGTAGCACTGCTACCTGCAAGATGTAGCATAGTGGGATAGTAAACAGGAAGCAGAAGGGAGAAGATTTGGCCTGGGCCTGGACTATCTTACTGAATGATGCAACAGTTATGCCTCTTTTTATATCTGCAATAAAGCTGGTTTTGAACTTCAAATTGTATTCATTTGCTTGATACAAAACGAACTCAGTACCTCATGGACATCTGTTCCTCATTATGTCTGTTCAGGAAGCACAGGCTTGGACTGTGCTTACTGACATGTAGAACCATACACAACTAAGTACTTTTAAGACTCAAGCTGCTGATTACCTATTCTCACAAGATTTGCTTCAGTTACAAGTGTACAAGCAGAAAACCTCTGAGCAGCCTCAGGGCAACTCCACAATATATCCAGAGACATACACACCCACATAGAGAGACCTTGTACATCTGAAGTGATTCAGTCGACCTGTATATGTGTGTGTCCCCCTGCTGGGATGAGTCACTTTCCTCAAGTTCTGATGGGTACTTGAAGAGGGCAATCAGGAGACCATCTCCTAACAATTTTGCTCTCCTTGAGGAAATGTCAGCTGATCATTCTAGGACATTAAGCCAGCAAAGGAACGGCCAGCTCAACAACCAAACTGTATTGTTCAAAGTTACCAAGTTGCAATTAGAAGAATGGGTGCATTACCTTTTAAATTCCTCAGCGAAGTAAGAACTGCAGTAATTGTACAGCTGCTCCTTCCTATTCCTCCCCCTGAGCCTCCTATGTATTCTTTTTTCCTCTGTATGCTATAGCAAGCAGTAATGGAAGGTCTGGGTAGGAGTAGCCATGGCTACCTGGATTCCCTGCTTGGGGGGTGGGGGTGGAAGTACAATCTCTAGACTGTGATCTAATGTTTCTGCTCTTCCCTTTCTTACCTTTTCCCTCCCAAACTTTGTTGTATGTTTACAGGTGGTCGGATAAAGAAGTCCAGAAAAGCTTCTTTCTGTGTCCTCTGTAAGGCAGATGGGACAAGTCATTCTGTGATTCCCTCCAGCACGCCCAACAAATCAGGGTTTAATCGTCTGTTGAAAATTTGCTGCAAACACAATGGCGGCTACTGCTTTGCTTGTGCAGTTTCTACACTGCTAAGGTATGACTCATCACTGCCCAGGGAGAATGTTGCGGCAAGCAAATGGAGCTGTCTAGAATTGCAACCTGATTCTCCAGATGGCTCATTTTAAGCAGCCCCAGGACCTCTTGTGTCTCTAGCAAAAGGGGTGGGGGGAGAAGAACACTGTTGGGGATGTCAGTTGTTATAGGTATAATGCAACAGGCTGGTGTCTTTTCTTGTGAATAGATTTGCTGGCAAGAAAGGGCCCCAAAATAAACAAAATATGGAGAACAGATGACTTCAAACAAGACCAGACTCTTCCTGATGTTGAGGAACTGGCACAACTGGAAAACTGAATCAGTTCCTCTGGAACTGGCCTGTTAAAGGCAGCACCTTTTATGGACAGATTGCCAAACTCCAGGTGGTGGCTGGAGGTCCCCCAGAATTTCAACTGGTGTCCAAACAACAGGCATCAGTTCCCATGGAGAAAATGGCTGCTTTGGAAGATGGAGTATGGCATTATACCCTGCTGAGGTCCCTTCCTTACCCAAACTGTACCCTCCCCAGTCTCTACCCCCAAGACATCTAGACATCTCTCAGCCCAGAGCTTGCAACTCTTTACAGTACATATAATACTGATATAAAGATTTTTAAAGTCTTGCAAAAATGTTGTTAATAAAGAGAAAAACCTCCAAATTGTGGTAGTATTCTGATCAGTGTGAAATCCCAGTTCACCAGCAGCATTCCTTTAATACCTGTGACAGCATGGAATCACCGGGGGGGGGGGATGGCTCCTTTCAGTTGGTTCCCAGTTCTAATAGGCTATTTCAGGATATATTTGAATCATGACTTTTCACAATGAGGAATGGACAATAACAGCAAATATGTATTCCATGAGATATGAAAATGATTGACTGATATAACTTCATCAAAAATTTCAAGGGGTTCCATAATGATATCCTGGACCTGACTAAAAAAACAATACCCCATATATCCATCTAATTTTTGTCCTGGTCTTTCTCCAGGGACCTCAGGGTAGAATACAATATTCTCTCCTCTTCCATTTTATCATCCCAACAATTCTGTGAAGTAGGTTAGGATGAAAGAGTATGATTGCACCAAGGTCACATAATCAGTTTTGTGTCTGAGTGTGGATCTGAAATGCCCCAGTAATCATTACTGAAGACACACTCAGTTGGAATGCCCACTGTGCTACATGCAATAAAGGGCATTCAATTTTACAATCCAATGGTTTGTCTTGTTTGTTGGTTCTGGTGGTTCCCTAGTGTGAAGACCATTAAAGGGTTTCAGCTTGCTGCTTGACATGGCAGGAGGATGCAGTTCTCTCCTCCAGCGTACCTACTCACAAACATAAGGACTACAGCTTGTCACCTTGTAAGAAGATCTGCTCATAGGTAGTCTTACTTCTTGCAGCACCATAGGACTTCAGTGTTCTTTCTTCCAAAGAAAACCATGCATAGTAGTACTACCCCTGGAACTTCTCACCACTCAGGGAAGTTGGGAGTGTATAACAATGTTAATGTATTTGCTTGTTATTTAGTTTGTACATTTATATTCCAACTTTACTCCATTATGGATCCCAAAACAGCTTACGCAGCATTCCCAAGAGGTCTTGACCTACTTAACTTCAGCAAAGTTGCTGCATTGTGTGCTGTCCAATTACATCATGGAATCAATGACATCATAGTACTAGGCACACTATGAACTTTGCAAACAATGTAATTGATTTTCCAACTTTTCTTGATCTAACTAATTTTTTAGACATGAATCAAGTCCCTTATCAGATCACCTCAACATTTTGCTCTTACTTTGATTCTGACCCCCATATCAAACAGAATAGTATCTAAAGTTTTTCCTGAATAAGTTGCTTGTATGCTACAGGTTTATGGGCATATCTGCCTTGGTACATTTGTACTTTAAATGTGTCACAAGCAAATCTATCCTGAAATAAATCTCAATCAATGGGACACAGTTACGTTTGAGTTGTTGGATTTACAAGCTTATCTGTTACAGTTAAGAGGAATTTGGAAGAAGTCATATACAACAATAACTTGAACAGTAATAGCTAAGGCAACTGTTTCCCCAGCAGTCCAAGACAGTCCTTACCCCTTTAGGCCTTCAAGGGAAGAATATTTTTTATTAAAAGCACACAGACTGTCAATTTCCCACTATTTGCTGCGCAGCCTCATTTTGATCTACAGCTTCACCCGATTTCCCCTGTGTCTTCTCAATCCTGTTTTTTGCAGGGAAAAGAGGTTTTGGCTTCCCCACTCCATACTATTTTCCAAACCCAAAATAGCCCCAAGAGGTGTCTTTTGTACTGTTGAGGCTGCACATGTATCGATTCAGGAGAAAGGGACCTATGCTTCTGCTAGAATAAAGGTCAGAGAGAGTTTTGTGGGTTTCCATGTGCTCAGTGGGATCTCTCCCCCCTAAACAAAAACTCTTTTACCCAGGGTTTTTACCCTCTCCCCATTCCACCAGCCTTTCAAGTCTCCATGTACCTCCCACCAGAACTACCCTCACTCACTATCCCATCTTTCCATATAGAAATTGATCACATCCTGCTAACTAACCTATAAAGTTTTCATTGTCTCATTTAGCTAATGAGACACCTCTGCCTTGAAGAATACCATATTCTCAAACTAAGGCTCATCTCAAGGCAGAGATGAACATCATAGGTTGTAATCTACAGCTGCCACCACTTCCTGCGGCAGTGAATTCCACGTGTTAATTCCTATCTGGGTGAAGAAGTACTTCCTTTTCTCTGGTCTAAACCTACTATGCCATGAAAAGCTTCCCCTACCCATTTCCATATATTAAGCCCTGTATTAAATGGAGATTATATTTTTTCTAGTCCTGTTGGCAGCTCTGCTTGTGCCATTTGCCTGGTGTAATTACAAATATTTTGAAACCATTGTTTCCCATTTGGAAGACTGATGTTACATCATCTTGTGTTCTAATAGTCAAAAGAGGGGCCATCTGTGAATACTTAAATCCACAGATTGGGCCCACACTGACAAAGAACTCATTTTTCTGAAAATTTGGGGGACTCCCTGGCTTGCAGAAAAACTTTAAAAATTTCAAAAATACATGGGAGGGCTACCCCCCCACCAATAAAAAAGATACCCACCTCCTCCTCCTCTGTCAGTGGGCCTGGGTGAAGACAAGGGCCTCAGCAGGCCAGCAGCAGAGGCTAGAAGCTGCTTTGGGCTCGCTGCCAGCAGCAGCAATGGTGGGGGATGGCCAGGAGCTGCACCAAACCCATCAGTGGCAATGTGGGGAGGAAGCTGCAGCAGGCCCAGCGTTGGAGCTTGGAGCCACACCAGGCTCAGTGCGGGGAGTGACGATGGGGAGGGGATGAAAGAAGCCACCTCAGGCCTGCCAGGAGCTCATTACAGGGAACAATGATGTTGGGGTGGGGTGAAGGAGGCCACAGGAGCTGTGAGCTCATCATCCAGAGTGGCAATAGCAGGGGTGGGAGGAGTAGGAAGGCACAGGAGTCCTGGCCTTGAAGGCCAGGTGCCAGGCCAGGAGCCATGAAAGAGAACTTAGGAAATGGCGACCCTGCTGTTCATTGAAGGCACGACTAGCCTGTGCTTTTAGCAGAGGTTTCATAGACAGAATTCACCATCAGAGAAAGCCTGTTAATATTAGGAAACAAAACATTATCAAGCAAAAGGGACAGTTTTTGTTGGTATTAAATCGACAGCTAAATGAGCCAGTTCCAAAGCTGGTTAATTCAGGTAACTATCCCATTATCCTAAAGGTAACAAGTTTTTTTCTTGACTGAGAAGCCAGATGGCACCAGATCACTTTGTAGAACTATTTTGTCTGTATAGTATTACTATGGGCAAAAAAAAATTCTGGAAATCTACATCCAAATATTTTTAGGGAAGGTTTGCCACCTAGTGTCTGAAATAGTGTAGTGAAATCTGAATGTATACATAACATTTTTAGGGTCCAACTAGATCCAGATTGGGGGAGATCCAAGAAATGCTTCTGTAGTTTAACAGCAGTTGCATAAGGAGAGATTTGGACTGAAGATGTAGAACTGGAGGGGGTGGTTAAACCATTTTCCATTGAGCAGTTTTCCAGTACAAATCGGTTTCCTGAAGAGGCAATTTGTCTCATGTTATCTGCACCTTAAGACAGAAACAACCTCAGGACAGGGTTATCCATCATAGCTGCATTATTGTATTGGGAGGCTGTTCAGTAGATTAAGAAAGCACTGCTAGGCTGCAGGTGGGGTGGGGTGGGATTTATCTCTCGCTCCTTGCATTTCTCTGATTTTATAATCTGGCTCTGCCCCAAAGCACTATATGCCCTTGGGGAGGGGGGTGCAGGAGCAAATCAGTGGGAGATGGAAGGGTTAATCATCTCCCTCCTGTCAGCTGATTCTTCCCTATAGATGCCCCCATTGCCACACTAGTGGTAACATGTTGGTCACCCTGCTTTTCCTTTGTAATGCCTCCTGGTTCTACCCTTTTGTGAAACATTAAAATAAGGCTCAAAGTGACATTTTTGCTCCAAAATAGTAATAATGAACAATCACAAGATGTACTCCCCTTAATTTCTAATTATTTTAAGGTTGTCATGCTCCTAGTCCTTTTCTATTTTTAAAAAAAATATATAGTGCTTGGACTATTTGTATGGTCGCCAATCTCCAGGTGTGGCCTGGAGATCTCTCACTATTACAATTTATTTCCAAGCAATACAGATCCGTTCCCCTGGAGAAAATGGCTGCTTTGGAGGGTGGACTGTTTGGCACTGAAGCCTGCTGAAGTCCCTCCCCTCCCCAAATCCTGCCCTCCTCAGACTCCACCCTCAAAATCTCCACCCAGAACTGGCAACCTAACTATTTGTGAAACACAGAGGCCTAGTTTCAATTACTTTGTTGATAAAGCTACAGAAAATTGGGTCTGTTGTTCAGTCTTCACCTGGAAGTTCATTTCTAGTTCCTTGTACACATAAGATAATGTCTTTGCTGCAGCATTTCCTGTTGGGTGGGAGGAAATCTCTCATTATAACACCTTTAAGGCCTGCAGGATAAATGGAAAACTAGCAAGTAAAACTTGTATCCAGTGGAGATGCAGATGAGAATAAGGGCACCAGAAGCAATGCTCTCTCTAAGCTATGGAGTCCTTTGAGCAAAAATTCTACTTTGTGAGCTACTGGCATTAAAGTTATGAGCAGGTGATTTGGCTATGGCATAAATTAGTTTTCTCTGGAGCCATCCTTCCTGAGCTAAGACAAAAATGTGTGAACCAGAGGCTAAAAAACTATGAGCACTAACTCAGCTTAGAGGGAACACTTACCAGACACCATCAGGCAAATAATAGGACTCAAAAGTCTTACTGTTATCCTTACTGTCTTTTAACATGTGCCACATGAACTTGTCTGTCCATTAAAACCTTTGTTCAGTTGTTCCTGCCTTCGGAGGTGATGCTGGTGGTGACTGGGGATATGGTTGTGTCATTGGGCCACCAATTGCTTGGAAGAAAAAAATGGCCTGTTCACTTAATGGAGGCATAACAGGTGCTATGAAAAGCTTCAGCTGCCATTTCCACACAGTAAGCCTTTTTTCCAGGGTTAGGACATTTCTCTTCAGGTCAGTTGGTAACTCGACTTAGTGGTCCTATTTTTGTGGCATACTCTGCCTTATGAGGCTTGTCTGGAGTTTTTGTGTTTAGGAGCCAGGCAAATGCTGGGGGCGGGGGTGGGAGGTGCATGGTTGTTGGTGTGACTTGGTTTTATCCCTATGATCTCATGTATTAATGCCAAATGTCATTATTTCATTAATATTTTAATGAAATGTTAAACTAGTATTGTCCTCTGGGAGACTTACAAATTGTACAAATATAAGATACCACTGACAGGTAAAGTTGTCATTCCAGAACTGGCAACAAGTGGGATTATTGGGGGGGGGTGTTGCATTTGAGAAGCAGTGTAGCGACATCATTTCCAGTTGAGTGCCCAAAAGTAGCATAACGGTCTAGGAATTCCTTGATCTCTGCCCTTCCCAGGCACCACCCCAAAATCTCTAGGAATAAGTATTTATCAGTCTGGGGTGCCAGATGTAATGTCAGCTTATGACCAGTCACTAGGTTCCTGATAGTTTTCCTGTACTGTGGCTGCGTTCAGACGGCCAGTCAATCACGCCATGAGCCCTCCTAAAATTTTATCCCGATTTTTTTAATCCAGCCTAGCACGACCAGACGCCCCCCCATGAAATAGCCTCACCGCGTGTTGTTCCCACCGTGATTTGTCTACACGGCATCCACCGAGGATTTTTTTAAAAAAGTTTTGTACATTCACATAGGCAAGGCTGCGCCTCCTTGGAGAACTGAGGCGATCGCGGAGGGTTTTCAGCAAAGTCCCGGTCCTCCCCCTTGCCATTGCCATCATGATCAATGGAGGGACTATTTTGCAAGTTAGAACAGTCCTTCCCCCCTCCATCTCCCATCGCGGTAACATCTTGTCCCTAAAAGAAATAAGCATGAATATTACATTCCTCGTAGCGCTTATCGCTGAATGCGTTTCCTCGTTAAAGCGCACATGGGGTTTCAATTTTTTAAAAATCGCGCCTCCGTCGGCTCGGTCTGACGTCAGACCGAGCCGACGGGAGCATCGCGCGCTAATGGAATGACCAGACGGAAGAAAGTCTGCAGTTGTTGCGCGGGTAAGCGAAAACCCTACATTGAAACTGCTACTTTTTAAATCAGGATTGGAGGCGCAGCAGAACGGGATGCCTATGGGACCGGAATATTTCCCAGATGTTTCTGTCTGGTCGTGCATTTTTGATCCGCAAGGGAGTCGTTCCTATGGCAGATCAAAAGATCCGTCTGAACACACCCTGTGAGTCATCTTGTTGCTCTTGGTAAATGAGAAGAATGCAGCTATTAATTCCCTCACTTGCTACTTTTATTTACATAATAATCCCACACTGACATAGCTATATGTGTGGGAATGTGGGGGTGCACATCAAGGGAAGACTGGCCATTTAGCTTACAGGAAAAAATCCTGGTGGGCCACTGGTCTCAGATGGCCACTGGTGGCCAGGAGCAAGCAAAGCCAGTCCCTCAGCAAACTGAAAGCCAGTTTGGTGTAGTGGTTAAGTGCGCGGACTCTTATCTGGGAGAACTGGGTTTGATTCCCCACTCCTCCACTTGCACCTGCTGATGTGACCTTGGGTCAGTCACAAGCTCTGGCACAGCTGATCTCTCAAGGACAGTTTCTGTCAGAAGCTCTCTCAGCCCCAACTACCTCACAGGGTGTCTGTTATGGGTAAGGGAAGGGAAAGGAGTTTGTAAGCTGCTCTGAGACGCCTTTGGGTAGTGAAGGGCAGGGTATAAATCCTCTCTTCTTCTTCTTCTACCAGTGGTTTAGCGACCTCTTGGCTCAGATCCTTCAACAACCATGATAATCAGTGTCATCTCATCAGTGCCTACTTCTGCACTGCCACCAGTTTGTGGGAGGAAACAATGGGTGGGAGTTAATAATCTCCAGGGCAGGTAGCAGTAGAAAAGAGTAAGAGTTCAGTAGCACCTTAAAGACTAACAAAACTTGTGGTAGGGTGTGAGCTTTCATGAGTCACTGCTCACTTCTTCAGATACAGCAGGAAAAATGGCAGGAAAAACTCTTGTGGCTTAAATTCTGCAAGCCAGGCTACTGTACGGGGCTGATTAAAGAGGCTGATGGGGGAAAGGTGATCCAATGCAAAGGATCACCTGGCTCCAAACCTCAAGAATAGCTGAGAAAGGCAGGCAAGGCTCTCACTTTTACATCTGCAGTTGCCAACAGGCCTGGAGGAAAATGTCATGTCCCTTTAACAGATACTTGCCAGATTACATAATTTAGCCCCATGCCATGAAAAGCTTCTATAGCTCATTTCCACACACTAAGCTTCTACTATTTCTCCCCAGACCCACTGGTAACATCATGGTCACAAACTTTCTTACAATAATTGTGTCTGGGAAAGACTTTATCATAGAACAGAAATAGCAACTTGTATCCTCTTTTTAGTCCAACTACACACACCTAAGTGCTAATGTTGTAATATATGGTAGATAGGCTATAACTTCCCAGTTAGAGTTGTCAGATTTTGAACTGACCCTTGTACCTATTTCTTTATCTGCAGTTTGATCAGTAGACATTAGCAGGTAATAGTATTTACCTATGAAGTTTCACTCGTTTACTTGATGCATAGCTGCCACCAAAGGCACAAGAGCATCTATACTGTTTTTCTAATCAGTTGGCAACCCCACTTCCCTTTTAGTAAAATTGTACGTGACATACGTTTGTGTGTAATGTGCAATTGTAATTACACTTCACATATGTGTGTGTGTGATGTACTATTTTATTATTCAGTTGCAAGAAAGTACACTTTTCCCCTGAAATAAAGTGAAATGCCCTTGAGAGAGAATATATCTTGTTGATTTGTATCTCATTTTCTGATAGTGAACATAACAACAACAATCTATGCCAAGACTAAAAAGGAAAATAAGTCAATGAATCCAGCATTCCTGAGTAAGGTGGCAAAAAAATTATTTAAATCGTTACGAACCTACCTTTCTTCCAGCAACTGGGATCCAGGGTTAAAACACTCAAAATTGATTAGAATTTTTTTTAAACTAACTTCTAAAGGCCTGCTTGAAGAGTTCTGTTTTGCGGCCCCTTGAAAATGCAGCCAAGTTGGTGGCCTTCCTCAACACTTCCAGGAAGCCATTTCATAATACAGTGAAAAAGCTTACAATTTGGGCTGCAGTTGACCATGTCATTAGTCTATTATGCATGCAGAGCTCACATCGGATTTTCATAGTAGTTGTGAAGTTTCAATCCAGATTCTGTGCTTTCATTTTGGAAGCAAAAGGTGTGCAGTAATCCAATCCTGTGCACCTTTACTTGGAAGTAAGTCCTGAGTTAGTGGCTCTCTTACCCAAAATAAATGCGCAAAGGATTGATGCAACATTACACTGGGAATTGGGTCCTGGGAATTTAAACTCTTGATTAGCGTTTTACTGTTAGTATCATGTTGCTAAATAAATTGTCAAAAATTAAACCTATAGGGGGGGCGGAATTAAAAATGGTGGTTGTACAACAATGAAGGAGGGGGAATGGCAGAAGGCAGTTGAATGGGCAGAATGACTTTGATGTGGGCAAGGGAGTAGGTGTCAAGGGGCAGTAAAGGGCTGGGGGGAATCTAATGAAATCATTATGCTCATAGATACGCTTCAACTTGGAAGTGAACAAAAAAAAATTGCCACAAAAGTGCTCTCAAAAAACATGGGTGGGGGAGACAGCGAACAAAAAGTGAAGCAAGCACTAAAGGGAGGAAAACGCATGCAGAAAGAGGTGGGGGGGAAAAATGATGGACATGTATACTGAATATGACAGAAAATACACATGCTTAAAGGCCATAGTCAAGGAGTCACAGCCAAAAGACAGGCATGTGGACATGTCGTGTCAGGTGAGGCCAACTGACCTGTCCTGTGCCTGTTCCTTTAGCACAGTGGTCTTCATCCTGTGGAGTTTTAGGTGCTGGGTCATGAGCCCCTATAGAGCAGCCAATCTGATGCTGCCTTTTGGAAGAAGTTGCTTCTGATGGGCATGCATTGAAGCAAGGGCACCAGATGAGATTACTCAGTGTTAGAGAGGATCTATGCCATACCTCCAGTTGCTTGGCTTGTGTTTCCTGACCCTGGCTCTCTTAATCTGTTGCTCATGGCTCTGGCCTTGACACTAGTGATGTCATAATTCTGGGTCCATCTTCCAGACTAGGGGTGCCAACAGACCTGGGGGAAAATGTCCTATCCCTTTAACAGAGGTCTAAAGAGATTTGGCAGATATTTGGCAGATAACGTTATTTGTCTCTGCACCATGTTGAAGCTCTAGATGGCACAGAGACAAATAACATTATCTGCCAAATAACATCTCATTAAGCCCCTATTAAAAGGACTGGAATTTTTCTCCAGGCCCATTGGCAACCCTGTTCCTGACTCATGGCTCTGTAACACGGCTGTGGTTTCACATGGTCTCCTATTAAATACCTGCTGCAGTTCAGTGGGTCCCAAGACTGGAAATGTTGGAGAGCACTGCTTTGGCCAGTCTCTGATATGCAAAAATTAGATGACGTTTTCCCATAGCTACAACTAAAAAGTCAACTTACTCACTAGTTGTTGCAGAACAGTGTTAAAGGAACAACTATAGAGCACTCTTTTAAAAGTTGACAGCCCTTCCTATTCTGGATTCTGCTGATGCAGACGAAAACTCCAAATATAAATTATATGTGAGAACTAGGCATCTGAAGACACCAGCACACCATAAAGTTCTGTTTATTTATCTTAGGTAAAGGTAAAGGTTCCCTTGCTCGAAAGCCAGTCGAATCCAACTCTAGGGTTGCGGTGCTTATCTGCGTTTCAAAGCCGAAGAGCCAGCACTGTCCGAAGACGTTTCCGTGGTCATGTGGCCGGCATGACTAAATACCAAGGCGCACGGAACTCTGTTACCTTCCACCAAAGTGATATCTATTTATCTACTTGCAATTTCTTGCTTTTGAACTGCTAGGTTTGCAGGAGCTGGAACTAGAGACAGGAGTTCACTCCGTCATATGGCACTCTCGGGTCTTGAACTGTTGAACTACTGACCTTCCACAGCCTGCAGTTCAGCGTCTTAACCACTTGAGCCACTGGAAATTAAGAGTATTACATCTCATCAGTATATTTTCAGTTTCAAGAGCATCACAGCACATCAATAAACTTTCTAGGAGCGTGCTGTTATTCACCACTGACATGCAGCCAGGATTCAATACAGTTGGAACATGGTGAGTGGTTTTCCTAATGCACAAAAACTAAACAGCCGTGGGGGAAACATCATATATGATAGGCAAAATTGGAGAGGAATGGTCCTAGGGCTGCTTTTCACAATACTGCATCCTGAAAGTAGCTCTGACTTCCCCTGGAGCATATATCTATTTACCTGTGTGATCCAGATGATCACAAATTTCCATAATCATTTCCATTCTTTTTTCACCCTCCACCTGGCTCAGTCACAGAAATTATAGTAGTCAATATCGATGATCAGGCATTTTATTAATCCACATGAGCAGATGCCCCCAGGAAAGATAAAGACTGTGCTCTAAAAACTGGTCTTTCTGATTCAGCTTCTGTATCAGAAAGGAGCATAGAGAGGTTACAGAACATTTATAAAGTTACTTTTACAATTGCTAAAGAATCCAGCCCAGTGAGATAGCTCAAATTATATTCCACTAGACTAACTTGTTGGTGTAAATGCCCTAAACAAAGATTTTTCAGATTCATCACTCCTTTACCCTTGCTTACCCTGATCTGGATAGCCCAGGCTAGCCCAGTCTCATCACATCTCAGAAGCAGGGTCAGCCCTGGCTAATATTTGGATGGGAGACCTCCAAGAAGTGCCACGGTTGCAACACAGAGGCAGGCAATGGCACAAACCGCCTCCAAGCATCTCTTGCCTTGAAAACCCTACAGGGGTCGTCATAAGTCAGTGGCACTTTCTACCATACCACATAAGCCATTGTTTAGAGTCAATGGGCATGTGCATAACACAGAAGAGGCAGTGGCTGAGTAGAAGATTTACAGTCTAGATCAGATGACCGTGGATGGGCAGAGAGGTGAAGAACTGACATTAAATAGTGAAGCTGAGCAGACCAGGTTTACATTTTCACCAGAAGTTGTTCCTGTGAAAAAGATATCTATGACTATGTCACTTCTTCTTTAGTATTAGTGTTCCAAAGAAGTCGAGACAGTTTCAAGGTGTTTTTGAAGAAAAAAATTCTTCTCGTAACTAATATGTCCCTGAGCAGCTATTTAACAAACCAGAGTTACAGCCAACAGCATTTCTGAGATCAGATTAAAATAACTAACTGTAGTATTCTTCTCCCAAGGATAGGTCTGCCAACAGGCCTGAGGGAAATGTCTCCCTTTAATATTTATTTAATGCAATTTATATCCTGCCCTCCCCTGCAAGTGGGCTCAGGGCGGGTTACTACAACAAATAAAACAATAAACGTAAAACATTATTAATTCCAATTTAAAACCTGATACCAATTTAAATACCTAAAATATGATGGTGATCCAAAGATTACATAAGCCCAGAGTGCACACTGTATGAAATGCCGGGGGGAGGGGGGTAGTTTTAAGCAGGTAAGCCAAACCGCCATCAGCATCTGCCACCTCAACCAAAGGCCTGGCGGAACAGCTCTGTTTTGCAGGCCCTGTGGAATTGTAATAAGTCCCACAGGGCCCAGATCTCAAGTGGATTAAAAGAGATTTAATATGTGGAAACAGGCAGCTGTAGCTTTTTATGTCATGGAGGTACATAATATCATCAGGTAAAATAACATCCCATTAAGTCTTGGCTCTTGAATGACTGATTTTTCTCCAGGTGGTTGGCAACCTTACCCTGGGAGTCATTTTCCTTTTCTCTTTGAACATGACAGGTAGCAAGGCTCCTTCTCCAATTTCATCTTTCCCAGTGTCTGTAGAGCTGAGTAGCAAAGCAGCAGAGATCCTCTTTTCCCGCCATTTCGTTTCACGTGGTACTGGACTCCAAGCCGAATGTTAGATATGTATAAAAGGTGGAGCATTGTTGGGTCGTGGCTGTGAGAATGGCAGTCTTCATTTCAGCTGCATTCAGGATGCTGCTGGCCTTTCTTCTGCAAGTGGCTGTCCCTTAAAAAGAATGGGAAGCTACAGATGCCCAGGTGGAATCTGTTAGTCTCGGAACAGCAGGCTCCAATTGTATTTCAATGCTGCTGGCAACTGTTCCTGGCAGAGGAACTGGAGCAGATGAGGTTGCAGCAGGCAATGGGATGTTGCGCAGGAACGTGCCTGGGGGGCTGCTGTTTACGTCACTGGCAAGGTTGGTAACATTAACAGCATTGTTGCTGACTGTCCACAGGCATGGATAGTGGCTGCAATGAAGCAGTGATAAAAGACAATCACTGAGACTAGTAGAGCACTTACTGCTGAAAATCGTTCAGTGACCAGTCCAAATTATTTGGCTCTTTTGAAAATCCCAGTGAAGAGACATGGAAATATTTCAAAGTTGGATGCAGTAGTTACTTCTCTATACAGTAAAGTGTCTGTTGTCAGTCAGGACTCTAAAGCACACACAGGAGAGCAATCCCCACATAAAAATATCATTTGAAAAACATGTTCACATAATGGTGGTGGAATATGTCACGCTGAATATATTTTAGGATCTCCTCTTTGGAACGGAGAGCCAGAAAAGCCCACTGACAACACTCAATGCACTGGAAAGTCAGGTGTAATTTTCCCCAGGTTTCCACAAAGCAATCCAGTGAATAAACACAGTGATCCATGTCATCATCTCTTCCAGTTAAATTACAGTAAGGCATTTTATGTGGGACTAGCCTGAAGATGGTTCAGAAACTTTGTCAGTCCAGAATGCAGCAGAAAGACTGCTACCAGGCATGAACTGACTATATATCTATTTCCCAAGGGTGGTCCCCATCTGCAGATACCTAAATCCACAGACTGGGGCCACACTTACCCAAGATACCCACTCCAAGTTTACAGAAAAGTCTGAAATGTAAAAAAAAAAAACCAAAACCATTGGGGGGGGGTTTAAATCCCCTGAAATTTCCTTCTTAGTGTGGTGGAGCCCAGGAGTTGGGGCAGGCCCAGTGACAGTGGCAGCAGTGGTGAAGCAGCCTGGGGTCCATGCTGGGCTGGGCAGGAGCAGCTACATTGCCCAGGGACTGTGGCAGTGACAAAGCAGCCCAGGAGCCACGCCAGCTTAGGTGGCAGCTGCCAGAGAGCATGGGAGCCAGGCCAGGCCAGGGGAAGGGGGCATGGGATTTCCCCAGGAGTCTGCAGGCCCCCACTTGTAGATAATATTTCTCCCCAATAGTGAATGCACTTCAATGGTTGCCTAGTCATATACAGGTCTAATTAAAGGAGCTTTTGTAGCCTTTAAGGCTGTGTATGGACTGGGACCAGGATATCTGAAACTCTGCCTGCTCCAGTGTATATGTCTCCAAACATTATGTCAATCATCACAGGTCCTGCTTTATGTCTCCCTGGTAGGCCAAGCAGCCATAAAGAATACAGTGGCATCCTTATACAAGGTACACTCACCCCTCTATTCACCTACCTACAGCCATCGTTGGCTATCATTCAGCACCCGGCTAAGACTCTTTTCTTTAAGCAAGCATTTCATTAACAATGTATCCCATCTGTGATTGTTTCCCCACCGCTACCCTTAAATCAATGCCTGTGTGTTATTGCTTTATGAGTTGCTGTTTTTTTCCTCTGGCCTGTATTGTTTGCTGCTATGGTTAATTTGCTGGAAATTGATTTTAGAGTGGATTTGGGGTTTTAAACTGTTTATATCTATATTGAATACATCTATCATGTTGTGAACCACCTCAAGCATGAATGCTGAGAGGCTGCATATAAATATTTGAAATAAATAAAATGATTTCAATATATATGTTTGTAGCTCCTTAATAAACTAGCCTGTTCTTTTTTAACCAAAACCATATACCAGGGCTGCATCCACACAATGAGGATGGTCCATTTCCCTGTCACTGATGCCATGGATATGAGGTATTCACAGTAGCCAGACCATGGGACTCTCCTCCATCAGCAGCCTCTGTCCTTACATTTCCCCATCATGCTTCGAGAGAACTTTTTAAGTCTCCCCCACACACACACACACACTTTTGGTAACTGCTGTTGTTTTATTTATTTTATATCCTGCTTTTCTCTCTGATCCGGGACCCAAAGCAGCTTTTCACATGGCTCTCCCCTCCTCCACTTCGTCCTCACAACAACCACCTTGTTAGTGTAGCTCAGGCTGAGAGATTGTGACAGGCCCAAGGTCACCTGGTGGGCTTCCATGGTTGAGCAAGAAATTCAAACTCGGTTGTTCCAGGTTCTAGTCTGACACTCTAATCACTATGCCACACAAGCCCTAGTGTGCTCTCATGCAATAAATAACAATGTATTATCATGATTGATTAATTCCTCTGAATTCCTACTGAACTCCTAGCTGATTGTTCCAACCCATTTTAAAACCCAAAAGCCCTCTGGTGTCACAGCAAGAAAAATGGCAGCTGCACCAGACCTTTAAAGTTGCACAAGTTTTGCTAACACACTTGGACTGCATTCTTGCTGAAAAAACTAGCCTTGAGAAACAATGTACCAAGGATTAGAAAAGCCTAGAAAGTGGATGATTAGAGGCTGACATTATGTGAGGGCTCCAGAAAACCCACAGCAGTTTAGAAGCTAAGACAGAGGAATACTTCCAGGTAGATGTAGCCTAACATAGCTGTGAACTTGAGTTTGAAATAGGTAGTGACTTGAGCCCAGCTGACTAGGTTGAGGAAACTGTCAACTGAAATGAGAGACTTCTCTGTTCTAGAACGCAAATCAAGACTACCAGATTTGATCTATAGAACCACTGGAGAGGTTACCCCCAGCCTCCTGTCAGAGTTCAGTAGGACATTCAGATGATTCCATTCTTCTCATATTCAGTGGAAAGGAGTGAGCAAGGAAGGAATAGACATTCCACACCTCTCAAGCAATAAATTTCAGAGGGTTACCCTTTTAGAGGCCACATTATATGTGAAGGATCCTTCACAGATCAAAAGGGGCTAATATTCTGATTGCTGCTGAGGTCACTGGGGTGCTGATATTTTATGCAAATTGCTTACCTAGATCCTGGGGTAGCAGTACCATTATTGTGCGACACTGGGAGCAAGTTGGCATGAGGACTGGATGGTACCGAAGTCCAGCCTTCTTGACCTGGGGATGCTTGAAGATCACTGTTGGTGCCCTCTATCAAATTCACTTTGTAGGGAAAATGCAAGAAGTTCAGAAGCTGTAACGTGTTCCTAAGAAAATTATCTTAAGATACCAAGGCAGATTGATTTTTAACACTTAAATAACTATCAGAGGAAATAAAAAGTAGAGTGAGTTGGCAGCTTTTCTTTATTCACTTCATCTTGCACACTGTTTTCGAATCATTCAAGGATCAAGAATTGTATTCAAAATCAACACATAATGTGAATAAATCTTGATAATACCTGTGACATTATTTTTTTATATATGTATATATATATATATACACACACACACACACACATACTGTTGACAGGTAGTTTCAGGTGGGTAGCTGTGTTGATCTGCAGTAGAACAGCAAGATTTGAGCCCAGTATACCCTTAGAGAAGCAAGATTTCCAGGTCAGATTTCAGATCTGACCAAGGGAGCCTGAACTCTCCGAAACTTATATCCTCTAAATCTTGTTTGCCTTCAAGGTGCTACTGGACTTGACTGCTGATAGATATGGCTGCCACATTAAGGTTGCTTTAAACAAAAAGAAGTAGAGGACAGTTATGTCCCCTCCTGGGTTTCAGATTACTTATTTTATTTATTTATTTAAAATATTTTTATGTCACTTTCCTACCCGATCAGGGTCCCCAAGGCAGCACACATATAACATTAAAATATTTGACTGTTCCTCAGGAGCATCTGTATTTCTGGCAGTGATAACAGGTATCCTTGATGGTCCACAGAAAAATTCCAGGGGAAAAAAATGGAAGTGTGATATCATTTTATATAGGGTCAACCAATATCACAAACTAGTGAGCAAATGTTCGAGTTCCCCAGAACATCTTGAGCCAACTTCTGGAACAAGGGAACAACACTGAGAGAGCTGCTATATGAAGGCAGCTTGTGGTGGGCTCCATGCTTATGGTTGTAAGTGAGCAGTAGGTCTTATGAAACAGAGATTAATAATAAGGATCACCTCACTGGATAAAACCAAGGTTGTGGAGACCAACATGCTGTTTCTGACAGTGGTTAGCCGTACCCCTCTGGAAAGTTTGCGAACAGGGCATAAAAGTGACACCCTTCTGCTATTATTTGCCCCCAGCATCTGGTATTCAAGGTTATACTGCCTCTGAACATGAAGGTTCCATTTAGCAATTATGACCAACAGACCTGCCCTATACAAGTGTTTAATCTTTTTAAAAAGCTGTCAGATTTAGTAGCTATTACCATTTCAGATGGTAGTGAATTCTATAGGTTAATGATGTTCCTAATCATTCAGGAATTATTTTACATATTGAAGCTCTCCTTTGTTTAAAAGAACAAGAATCCAGTAGACTAACAAAATATGTGGCAGGGTATGAGCTTTCGTGAGTCGCTGCTACCCTATCTCTTTAGTTTGCAATAGACAACAGAATATTCCAATTCCCAAACTATCATTTCTTTAATATCACCATAACACATTCCCACCTAATGTCCCCTTCTCTTTGTCACATTTCAAACTGGAAGTGAATTCTTCCAAGATCTTTTCTAATCAGTTTTTGTATATTGTCATTGAATTTTTGAATTATTGGCCAGAGGTCTCTGTGCCGTAGATCAGGAAGAAACTTATCTTTATCCTTTTGGTGGCAGCAAAATCAGCCATAGCTACAACATGGAAATGTTTGGATCCACCTACACTCACAGTATGGTATCAGAAGATATGGGAGATTTATGTAATGGAAAAAATTACTTACCAGATTAGTCAATATGAGTTAATCCTACTTCACAATGACTTAGTAGAAGTGTAGTTTATTGTATTAGACTTTCTGTTGCAGCTTGATGTAATTCCAAAATACTCAAAATCTTTATTCTTACTATAATACATACATTATATTATAGCTATGGTACTGTTATTGGCTTATGTGGTCATTCTTTCTTTGTGGGTAATGCATTACTTGCATGTGTTTAAGTAGCTGTAACAATGTCAAATGTATATCCTGTCCAACTGTTAATAGTTTCTTATTTGTTTGATTGGGTTTTAGATTGTTATTATTATTTTATGTTGTATGTGAGAACAGATAAAAAGATTAACAAAAAAAAATATTGCGATTTCTTCTAAACTGCGGCAACAGTTTTAAGTGGTACTAATGAAGCAATAGCTCTGACCTGGGTGGCCCAGGTTAGCTAGCCTGATCTCATCAAATCTCGGAAGCTAATCAGGGTCAGCCCAGGTTAGTACTTGAATGGGAGACCACCAAGGAAGTCTGGCATCACTACACAGAGGCAGGCAATGGCAAACCACCAGTGAAGCAGCATGCGATTCAAAAAGTCTGTGCTCGTGATTACTTGCGATGTCTAGAGCAGGGGTCCCCGAACATTTTGATCCTAGGGGCACTTTTAGAATTCTGACCCAGGGCGGTGGGTGCAACCACAAAATGGTCACCATGGTAGGTGAAGCCAACCACAAAATTACCACTATGGGAGGTGGAACCCCAGGCACACAGCGGAAGCACAAGCACAAGGAACAAGGGGAGTAATTTTTAAAAAATTAAATTAAAAAAATACACTAGGGAAGAGGAGTGAGAGAATAAAACGAACAGTGTGGTGGCAGCTGCCTTTGAAACAATATTTTAATCTGCGCAGCCAGATCTCCAATGGCCAACCAGAACCTCTGCTGGGTAGGAGCCTCACCTGGCCCCACCTACTTTTTAAAAACATTTTGAGGGCACCAGGAAAGATGTCCACAGGCACTATGGCACCCATGGATGTCATGCTGGGGACTCCTGGTCTAGATACTGCTTGGGTATGTAAAGTACTGGGTTGACCGCATGGAGGACGCAGACACGTTTATTGGTACTTCACAACACACAACAACAATGGCCCTGCAAGGCCAACTATATACACACCCACCCAGCACACCTGCAGTCCCATTCGGGAGTTTGCATTTCCCGCCAACTTGCTATAGGTGGATGCCAGGGGGGAACTAGGAGCCTCTGTTCTATTGTTCTTAGGAGCAAAGCTCCACAATGTAGTCGCGGACCCCTAGTGGTGGCCCACGAACATAACAGGGTATGCAGTCAAAAATTTATCTTCCACCATCCCATGCTACTTTGCAAAAAACAAAACCCTTCTTGGATGTTGCCCCACCCTTGTAGAATGGCCTGCTTGATGAGGTAAGAAAAGCTCCTACACTTAAATCATTTCACAGAATATGTAAAACAGAACCATTCAGAAAGCCATTGGCTAAGAGGGAATAGGGATATAGTAAAACAGAATTCTGCTGGAAGACAATAAAGTTTTAATTTTAATTGCCTATGAAATTATTAGGCAGTCTTCTTTTCCTCCCCCTTCCTACTGCATTGATTACTGGATCCACTACACTGTCTGTAGTTCAGCATTCTGTAACTGTGAAATCCAGTTTATTGGATTTGCCTGTGAAATCCAGTTTATGCAATGTATTGTTTCTCTTTCATTGTTCTTTAATTTGTGTAATCCAGTTTTATTGTCATTGTTCATGGTATGTACTATACCCTCTTTATTGCATTGCCTTTTATAACTCTGTAATCTGCCTCGAGTCTATGAGAAAGGCAGATGGCATATGAAGTAATTTAATTAATAAATAATAAAGGCTTTTGGGACGCTCCTCAAAGTTCTTGGGTCTGTGTGTAATGAAGGCAATAGACAATCATATTGATAAATCACTACTTGTTCAAAGGCCCAAATACCAGTTTCAACAAAAGGTTGCTTAAAATTCATGGGGATAAAGATACATGGAGAATAGGTTTATCAGAGGCTACTAACTAAAAGGAACCTCCATATTATATACCAGAGCCAAGTAGGTTGCCAGCTCCAGGTTGGGAAATACCTGAAGATTTTGGGGGTAGAGCCCAAGGAGGGTGAGGTTTGGGGAGAGGAGGGGTTTCAATAGGTATAATGCCATACAATCCATCTTCCAAAGTGACCATTTTCTCCAGATGAACTGATCTCTGTTGCCTGGAGCTCAGTTGTAATCACAGGAGATTACCACCTGGAGATTGGCAACCCTGCCAGGAGACAACAGCAGGGGGAGGCCTTGGCCTCTATGCCCTGATGCTGGCAATCCAGAGTAACTGATTGACTACTATGTGAAACAGGATACTAGACTAGATGGACTAGATACTAGACTAGATACTAGACCAGATGATCCAGCCAGGCTCTTCTTGTATTCTTAAAACTGATCTGACATATTCCATTCTGTTCATGAGAGAGAAAACTATTAAGACAAATGCTGTTTATAAAAAAAAAAGACCAGTTCACAAACTCATCACTTTTCATCACACTGGGGAATGTGCATCAGTCAAATCTGTTTTCTGGGGAATGCATTTTTACTTTTCCAGACAGAAATAATCTTGTACAGACCTCAGAGTTATTCCAGTGTGAGACAAAACAGAGGCGGGAACTATCAATACTCATGGATTTCTCTACTGTTCATTGTTTTTTGTTGTAATCTTAAGAACCTTTGCTCTCTTTTCTTAAAGGAAATGGGAGCCACTTATCCATTTCTAGAATCAGTACAAGAGACAGCAGGAAATATCTCTCAGTTCTCCCTGCTTTGATTTATTTATTATTTCTTTTGTAGAACATGTCTGATCATTTAGATATGGGATACTGGGAATATATTTATTAAAGTATAACATTTAAAGCATTTGCTCTTTCCCCATCAAGAAAAAAACGACAGGGACTTGCCTGATGGGGAGTGGTTTCTCTGCATGTAAGAGGCAGGATACGGCACTGCTCTGTGCCCTCGGAGGGCGGCTGAATAGTGTTCACAGCTGTGATGAGAATGTGACGTGGGCAGAGAAAAAGGGCCACTGTACTGATAGCTTGAATTTCCTGCAGCACATACTGCATCTGGGTTGGAAATCAACCAGCCACCCACTATGGAGAAAGAGATAAACAAAACTGATTTTTTTAATGGAGGAAAAAAGGATTCTGTGGCAATCTTAAAAATTTAGATGAAATTCACATATGACATTTAAGGCAATTTATCTGCCTTTCTCCCACCATTCGTCTATGTGTGTAAAAGCAGAAAAGCAGTTCTAACACTGCAAGAACCAGAATGATAATTTCTTAAAAGGGGGTGGGGAGGTAGTTAAATGCACACACACTAGATTTCTGAAGTGACCGAAAGCCATTGAAGAAGATTGATACACAAGTGTATTGCAACCTTCCTGCACTCCGTAATGTATGAGTCATTTTGATATTAACAGATGTATTGTAAAGGTAAAGGTTTCCTTGCTCGAAGGCCAGTCAGATCTGACTCTAGGGGGCAGTGCTCATCTCTGTTTCCAAGCTGAAGAGCCAGCGCTGTCCAAAGATGTTTCTGTGGTCATGTGGCCAGCATGACACAACGCCAAGGCGCACGGAACGCTGTTACTTTCCCACCAAAGTGGTACCTATTTATCTACTTGCAATTTCTTGCTTTCAGACTGCTAGGTTGGCAGGAGTTGGGGCCAGAGACGGGAGCTCACTCCATCATGCAGTACTCGGGTCTCGAATTGCAGCTCAGTGTCTTAACCTCTGAGCCACCACATCAGGCTAAAGTCCACTTCACCAGATATAAAGGGGTCCTTTAAAGCGTACTCCACAATAAGGCTTCATTTTGGGGGGCTGCAATAGACTCACAGACCTCCCCCCAAAACAGTATACAGCCATCTCATTTCATTATTTAACAAAAACAACAAGGCGCTAAACTGCTCAACCCTACCCCACTTTTGCCTACATGTTGTTTTGTACTTAGAATATAGTAGCCTTGGTTAGGGGGCAGGAAAAGATTTTAGTCAGTCCATGGAGATCACATCTAATCCGTTCCCACCCCCTACCCAAGAATACTGTATTCTTAGCATGAGTTGTCTTTTGCACTGGTAGAGGGGAGTGATTTGTGTTTTGCCATTTCCCCCTTCCCACTCAAGACCACCACGTCATAATCCACACTGCTCCCGACAGTCACTCACTAACCCACAGGAGCTTTGGGGGAAAACGAGTGAGCTGCAGTGGTCCTCTTGCTATCCCTTCAAGCCTATGCCATATATCTGAGCAGCGTTTTGGCTTAAACAACAACCGATTTCCCACAAGCGGCTGTGCCGCCCTCAGGGCCGGCTCGCTCACTAGGCTCACTAGGCCCTTAGGGGCACCAAAAGCCCCCGGCCCCCCCAAAAGCCCCTTCCATGGCTTGCCGGTGCGCCCCGCAGCTGCGGGGCATGCAGGCAAGCCAGTGCTCAGACAGAAGGGACGGGGGTTTAAACTCCCACCTCTTCCCTGGGTTGCCGGCACACCCCAGCGACAGGCAAGAGGGGGAACGAAGAGGAGGAGGGGAGCCCTCCCTCACCCTGGGGAGCCCCAGAGGCGCAGAGGCGGGAGGTTGGCAACCCCATAATTGGGTGCACGCGTGGGGGCACCAGAAGGTAGCCCCGCCTAGGATGCAAAAAAACCTTGGGCCGGCCCTGGCCGCCCTCGCTCTTCCCTTCCCCCAGTTGTATTCTTCAACTTCCCACTACTTGCTGCATGGCCGCATTTTGACCTGCAGCTTCACCCAATTCCCCCCCCCAATGGTTTATTGTGTAATCAGTATATAACAGAAGCAAACAAATTTAGCTGAAGTGGGGGAAAGTTATCTTTATGTTCTATGTCATCCATAAAATGCCAAAATTAGGGTGGGAATATGGAAGGGTTATTGAATCTCCTTTCCAGGGCACAAGTCATATGGTAGGTTCTAGGAGTAAAAGAAACTTTAAACAAATGATTGAGAATAACTATTGAAATTCATTGGTTTCTTCCAAATGACTACAGTAATTTGCCAGGTTTCCAAATGGCTACTAGCCCATATTAAAGCAAAGGAGATTGGCTGCTTACACAGTGATCTTCAACAACTGTCTCCAATTGCCCTGGCAGACCACAATGCTTCTTTTACAGCATTAATAATAAAAAATAAATTAGATTCCAATAATCATTATTTGGGATTTGTCTTAGTTTGTTCTAAGGTCAGTTATCACAGCATTGCCTTATATACTTTTTCCGGAAACATATGGTATTGATCACAGTCAGACCAGGGAGGTAAAGCAGATGGGACTCAATGCTCCCTCTAAGCTGTGGAGTTTTGTAAGCAGAAATTCTGCTTTGTGAGCTACTGGCATTAAAGTTGTGAGCGAACAATTTGGCTGCTGCATAAATCAGTTTGCTCTGAAGCCTTCTTTCCTGAGCTAAGACAAAACTCTATGAGCTGGAGGCTCTGTGAACTAGCTCACACTAACTCAGCTTAGAGGGAACACTGGGACATGGGTCTTCTCTGGTTAGATCTACCCATTCAGAGTAACAAAAAGATATCAAGAAAACTTACAGTGAGAATATGTCATGTGCTGACTTTCAGAGGCAGTATCTGGAAAATCCTTTGTATGGTTTCTGAAAGAAATTAATATCAAATTCTCTTTGACAATCTTAATGAAACACCCCTCACACTCAAAACCTCCCCACAGCAACATGAAGCCCATTGGGTGAGCCTGGGCCACAGCCTGTCCTACTGGACAAGATTGTTGTAAGGATAAAATGGAGGAAAACTATGCATGCCATTTTGAGTTGCCTGCAGAAAGGATGGTTTATGATTGTGGTGATAATGATAAAAATACCACAGTGTGCCTTACATTACAATTAGGATTGCCCTTTCCACACTGCAGATAGCAAGGCTGGGGGAACAGAGACCAGGCTTATCTATCGAAGTGCAATAGGTGTCATGAGCCTTACCAGCAAGTGAACTCACCTTTCTTTTGCATCCAGAAAGGCTTTGGCAAAGGGATTGTACTTGATTTTGAGGGCTGTTATCTTGAGTTGGGGAGAGAAAAAAGTTTTGTTAACAAGGTTATCTGAAGTTGAAAGAGGCTATGTCCACATTTTCCAGAGTCACAGAAATGGGCTTTAGTTTTACCACTGACCATTAAGAAATATGCAACCATGTATTTCCTACATTGTGCAGAGGGTTGGACTAGATGACCCTGGAGATCCCTTCCAACTCTATGATTCTATGTATTCTATTTATCTAGGCATCTACCTATCAGTTAAGTTCTCCACTCTGAAAGTGTGCCCTCTTCTAAAACATTGTTATTTTACTGCCAGAATATACATTTGAATTGGCAAAGAATTTCTATTCTACCTTTGCTATGATTGGTTCTTCCATATGCCATTGAATAGCTGACATACAAAAAAAGAATCCACAGGGCTATTATATTAAAAGGTGATTCCAAATACACAGTCTTCATACTTCAGAGCAACAGCCAGGATTCTGTCAGCTGTATGATTACATCATAATGAACAGTGACCAATACTTGTCCCCCCTTGAGCCATTTGCAGCAACTTTTTTAAAAAGCGCTACTGAACTAGACACAAGATTCATCAAATAAATCTTTTATAAAGGATCCTAGGGCATTAGAGCTGTTTAAACCATCTATTTGCCATACAGTCTGTTCATTGGTTGCAAACAGGAAGCTGGTATTTAAAAGGCTGTTCAATCAAGCCCTGATCACACGTTGTAGTGAATGCATGTACTCTGCCTGTAGAAACAGCTGGCATAAGAGCATAAGAACATAAGAGAAGCCAATGTTGGATCAGGCCAATGGCCCATCCAGTCCAACACTCTGTCACAAAGCAGCTGAAAATACCAGGTGCCATCAGGAGGTCCACCAGTGGGGCCAGGACACCAGAAGCCCTCCCACTATGTTGACTCCCCCCAAGCACCAAGAACACAGAGCATTGCCCCGGAGTCTCTATCTATACCTTGTGGCTAATAGCCACTGATGGACCTCTGCTCCATATATTTATCTAATTCCCTCTTGAAGCTGTCCATGTTTAGCTGCCACCACCTCCTGTAGCAGTGAATTCCAAGTGTTAATCACTCTTTGGATGAAGAAGTACTTCCTTTTATCTGTTCTAACCCAACCATTCAGCAATTTCATTGAGTGCCCATAAGTTTTTTTATTTTGAGAAAGGGAGAAAAGTACTTATCCTTATCCTCTCTACCTGCCCTATCCCATACATTATCTTATAAACCTCTATCATGTTACCCCTCAGCCGTCGTTTCTCCAAGCTAAAGAGCCCCAAGCACCTCTACCTTTCCTCATAGGGAAAGTTCTCCAACCCTTTTATCATTCTAGTTGCCCTTTTCTGCACTTTTTTCCAAAGCTATAATATCCTTTTTAAGGTGTGGTGACCAGAACTGTACACAGTATTCCAAATGAGGTTGAACCAATGATTTATACAGGGGCATTATGATATTGGCTGATCTGTTTTCAATACCCTTCCTACTAATCCCCAGCATAGCATTGGCCTTTTTTATTGCAGTCACACACTCTCTCAACATTTTCAGTGAGTTATCTACTACGACTCCAAGATCTCTCTCTTGGTCAGTCTCTGCCAGTTCAGACCCCATCAATGTGTATTTATAGTTAGGATTTTTGGCTCCAATGTACATCACCTTGCATTTGGCCACATTGAACCCCATTTGCCACGTTGATGCCCATTCGCCCATCCTCAACAGATTCCTTTGGAGTGCCTCACAATCGTCCCTGGTTTTCACCACCCTGAACAACTTCGTATCATCTGCAAATTTAGCCACTTCACTGCTTACTCCCAACTCCAAATCATTCATGAACAAGTTAAAAAGCATCAGACCGAGTACTGATCCCTGCAGTACCCCACTGCTTACCACCTTCCACTGAGAAAATTGCCCATTTATACTCACTCTCTGTTTCCTATGAATTAGCCAGTTTTTGATCCACAAAAGAACTTGTCCTTTTATCCCGTGATTTTTGAGCTTGCTTAGGAGCCTTTGATAAGGAACTTTATCAAAAGCTTTCTGGAAGTCAAGGTAAACAATATCTCTTGTCCACATGTTTGTTCACCCCCTCAAAGAACGCTAACAGTTTACTGAGACAAGATCTTCCCTTACGAGTTCATTTTACAAATGAAACTTGGGACCAACACCTGGATAAATGTGGGGTTTGGATTAAATGTTCAGCTATCCACACTTTGACTGTAACATGAGAATTACTCAACACACATATAAATAACAATCATGTGTACACTATACATGGATTTTACGTGTGTTCACTGTAACTTGTAAACCCGGCTTTCTCCTTTAGTAGTTCAAGTCTAACTAGATTACATTTCCCATATTCAAAAAGTACAGTACAATGCAGTCAACATCATTTCATGTACACATGTGTGTGTGGGGGGGTGTTACAGTATGGGTCCTAGTTTTCTGTCTCCTGTACAGATCTGGCTTTACTTTGGGTTGCCAAGTGGGGCCTGGAGTTCTCCTGAAATTAAAGGGGATCTCCAGACTTCAGAGATCAGTTCCCCCTGGAGGAACCATACAGCCTAGAGTGGCTACAGAAAGTGGATGCTCTACAACTTCCATTCATCGTAGACACAAAGAGAAATGACTTGTAGTCACTTGTAAGAACACTAAAGGCTAGGGGCTAGATGGGAATTGAGCTCTCTTGGCTGGTGTCCTTCTATGGGTCATCAGACTGGATTTTTCTCCTGGAGAAAAATCTGGGCTGAGCCGTAGGGTTGCCGACTCTGAGTTGGGAAAGCCCTGAAGATTTGGGGGAGGAGCCTAGGGAGCGTGCAGTTTAAGGAGGGGAGGGAGCTCAGTGAGTATATGATGCCCTTCTAGGGTTGCTAGCTCTGGGTTGTGAAACATCTGGAGATTTAAGGGTGGAGCTAGAGGGACAGCATTTGGGGAAGGGAATGATCTCAATGGGACATAATTCTATAGAGTCCACCCTTTAAAGCA
The DNA here is from genome assembly GCA_029375565.1 of Gekko gecko. NCBI lineage: Eukaryota > Metazoa > Chordata > Lepidosauria > Squamata > Gekkonidae > Gekko > Gekko gecko. The sequence goes on from JAPDNY010000004.1 coordinate 49,128,901, forward strand.
GTCATTTTCTCCAGGGAAATTGATCTCTATAATCTGGAAATCAGTTGTAATTCTAGGAGAACTTCAGCCCCCACCTGGAGGTTGGTAACACTATTTCACAAGGAGTGTTTTCTCCATTTCAGCAACTCTAGTTGTGCAGCCTTTTCTTTTGCTGGTTTGTTTCCATACAATGTCACTCTCCATTCCTGTTCAAATCATGAATGATCTTTTTTCTTCTAAAAACTCTACTTTTGATTTTATTTGATTTATTAAATTTCTACCCCACCCTCCCAGCCACAGACAGCTCAGGGGGTCGGACAATATTTGGGGGTGGGACAATATTTCCTGGCATGGTGTTGTCAGAACAGTCTTTTTCTTGCAACCAAAAGGGAAGGTACACTTTCTGTTTGAATGCCCTTCCTTCTGCATGTTCACAATGAATTAACTTGGTGTTGCTCTTGACACCAAGAAAACTGAGGGTTGTTTTTTTTTTTTTAAATGGGTTTGGTGGCAAACATTTTTCTCTGCTCTTTCAATTAGCACTTGAAAAGATCCTGAAGAGCTCTCTTCCCTTTTCCCCCAAGCAGTAGGTGGCCAAATAATTTTAAAATGTAAATGACCACAAGGGGAAACTCAGTCCATTCCAGCAATTAGCTTTACCAAAGGATTCAAAAACTGCATTATTCTGGAGAAACACTATGCAAATCTGTTGACTTTTTTTAAGCATAGTATTGCATTATTTTTGAGCAGGGCTACACATCCACCAAAACCAATTTTTAAAGCTATACGGAGAATCATGATAGTGTCATGACATCGGAGAGAGGAGGACATGCAATCCACTTCAAGCATGAAGCAAAATCATGGCTAACTAGGGTGAAAAATTGGGTTACCCTGCACCATGTAGAATTTCTGTTGCAAGTGCAAATTGAACAACAATGGAAAGTAATTCACACAAGCATCTACCAAGTTGTGTTTTTTTAAAAAAATAGCTGTATGAAAACATAACATCAATTAAAAAAAGAAAAAGAAGGGAGGACCTAATCAGCATTGTTAAGTATTCCTGCACATCAAATAAAGGGATATTTATCTGACTTTTTGGAGAGGCTGTCTTCCATTTCCAAAAATATAAACTTGCTTTTATAATTAAACCCACCTACCTCTTCATTTTGATATGCAGTCACAGCTATGAACTGAGTTTCAGGAAAGGAACAATTCATTACCATCCTGTGTGGGCCTCCGACACGGACAATATGAATTTGGGGCTCATATTTATGTAAAGAATTCAGCATAATCTATAGTGAGGAAAAGGGAAAGCTGGATTAGCCAATAGACAATTCAACTGAAATTAGTTGATATGTGCAGCCTGATCTTATGTTTGTATACTCAAAAGTAAGCCCCATTTTTTTCTATAGGGCTTGCCACTGAGAAAGTGTCCATAGAGTTTCAGCAAAATTAAAAGCAATGAGATTTGTTCCATTGGTTTCAAAAGGATTCAGTAACAGGTTGAGGTCACTTCCAAATCATTAGACTAGTAGGTACAAAATGAGAGATCATATCTCAGGGTGCCCTTTTGATCGGGGTTCACCGCTGTTCCCTCACGCATGTAAATTTCACATTCACATGCACCAATCTGCCTCTCACACCAAAGTGGGCTCACTCCCGCAATGTTCCTGGGTTTTCCTGCCCCCTGGAAAATCAGGTATTTTCCTGGCACTTGCGCTTTGAATGCACGATTTTGCCCATCTGAACAGCCACCTCCCGCAATGATTGCGATTAGGGCAGTCTAACTGTTCTTTGCGTGGTAAGGGGTTTTTTTGTTTTTTTTAAACAGCTTCTGGCTGAGTGCTTGAGCAGTCCTGTGCTTAAAAAGTTAAACATTCATGCACTCATCAAATGCAGAGAAAGCTTCCGCCTGCCCCAGGAGTGAAGCTGCGGCGGGCAGCAGGAGACAGAATGGAAAGTTGCAGGTGGGGGGAGGTGGTTGGGGAAGGAAGTGCCGGGCGGGCTTGCAGGCAAGTGGGCGGCGGACCTGAAGCTGCTGCGTTAGGAGGGGAGGGAAGGAGGACCCAGCTTGCCAGCAGCATGGAGCTAGGGCTGGGCAGGCAGCAGGAGGTGGCGGAGAAAGTTGTTGAAGGCGGACAGGCTGGCAGGTGAGTGGGCGGTGGAAAAAGAGGGGCTGGCTGCATGTAGACAGTGCCCAGAGCCTCCTCGCACAATGCTTCCGGTTTGGGGAGGGATATGTGATCATCCCAACCTGAAGAAAAATATTCCCAATTATTTTATACCAGGAACAAATTGCAATTTCCTTGCCGTGTGACCATGGCCTAAGAGAAGTTTTAGCAGTGTAGTAGAAAGGAACATTCTATGGATTTATTATATTGGTTTGCCTGAAAACATTTGTTGAATTAATTTCTTTAAACACTGGAAAATATTTCATTCCAAAATGATTGAATCTTCTTTTGAAGTTAAGTTAGAAGACCATGGTATTAATCAACAATTCTTGGAAATATTTGCACACAATATATCAAAAGATTGTCCCCTACTATCATCACAACACTTTCTGAATGTATTGGATGGCTGGTCAGTTGATGCACTACAAATCTTTTAGTCCTAGTATGGGGTATGGGGGGAATACATGTATTGTAGCTGTCTCTTTTCTCTACCTGGGTTAATAACAAATTGGAAAGCTTTAGACAAGGACTGTGGCTCAGTGGCAGAGCAGTTGTTTGGCATGCAGAAGGTCCCAGGTTCAATCCCTGGCATATCCATTTAAAAGGGCCAGCAAGTAGGTGATGGGAAAGACCTCTGCCTGAGACCCAGTGGTAGAGCATGTGCTTGGCATGAAGAAGGTCCCAGGTTTAATCCCTGGCATCTTCAGTTTAACAGATACTTCTGTCTGGAGATCCTGGAGAGCCACTGCCAGTCTGAGTAGACAATACTGACCTTGATGGACCAAGGGTCTGATTCAGTATAAAGCAGCTTTAAGTGTTCAGTTTCATGTGAGATTGTCCATCTCTGCTCTTGACTAGTCATCACTTAGGCTGAGTTCAGACTGGCAGTTTGAAGCAGGAGCCAGTCCTGGCAAAAAAAAAAGCCCTGGAATAAACTGTTCTGGGTTTTCCCAGTCACACAGGGCCGATTGATGCGGGAGCATACTGGGAAGAGGCGCGCAGGAGCGTTCAGACTGCTGGCCCAGAGGCGTGGCTATAAACGGCTTTTTCCTGGTAAATCGGCTGGATGCCTATGTGTGTATGAGTGCATGAGTGCATATGCGCTCGTGCACTCATACACACATAGGCATCCAGCTGATTTGGGGAGGATCACGTTGCGCCAGCACCGCATTGGGCAGTAGAGCGGAGCAGAGCCAATCATATTGCTGCTGCCTTATGCGCAACGAGGGTTGCTCCCGGCTTTTCAGCTGAATGTTCACACTTCCAGGTAGTGGAATGGAGTAGGATAAAGGCACTCTCTGGGATTTGCTACCACTTTCAACAGGTATCTTTTAATCCCAGGAACGAAGCAGAACAGCACAGTTGCCTGTGGGTGGGGAACGCCAGGCAGATGTGCCTGTGTGAACCGCTTTGGAAATGTGGCTGAAACGTGGCTATAGCGGGGTAAATTGCCAGTCTGAACTCAGCCTTAATTATTGCAGAATTTAACAGCTTTTAATGTTAAAGCACTCGGGGCTCGTTAGCTTGGAGAAACAACGACTGAGGTTTATAAGATTATGCATGGGATAGAGGAGGTAAAGAAAGAAGTACTTTTCTCCATTTCTCACAATACAAGAACTTGTGAGCACTCAATGAAATTGCTGAGCAGTCAGGTTAGAACAGATAAAAGGAAGTACTTCTTCACTCAAAGAGTGATTAACACATTAAATTAACTGCCACAGGAGGTGGTGGCAGCTACAAGCATGGACGGCTTCAAGAAGGAATTGGATAAACATATGGAGCAGAAGTCCATCAGTGGCTATTAGCCAAAAGGTATAGATAGGAACACTCAGTCTGGGGCAAGTGATGCTCTGTATTCTTGGTGCTTGGGGGGGCAACAGTGGGAGGGCTTCTGATGTCCTCGCCCCACTGGTGGACCTCCTGATGGCACCTGGTATTTTTGGCCACTGTGTGAGAAAGTGTTGGACTGGATGGGCCATTGGCCTGATCCAGCATTGGCTTCTCTTATGTTCTTATGTTTTATATATAAAAACTGTACTGGAGAGCAGTGTTAACCCCACTCCCATCTCCGTACGATAGGACTGAACCAAACTGAACAGTGGTATTTTTAATGCAAAAGAATACAGATCCCCAGAACTGCCAGAACTGCCTCAGCAAATGCCAGGAGATTCTGAGATCAGTGTCTGGGGCGGATGGTGTTTGGGAACAATGTCATATCACTTCCAGGTGATGCTCTAGGAATTTCCTCTCATCTGGTACACCGAGATACCTAGGATGTCACCATGGAGACATTTTCTAGTCTTTTTTTAAAATCCCATTCCTCATTTTCTTGAGGCTGAAGGTGGGGGTTTACTTACCACAGGCAACAAATGGCAATCTTATCCAGGAAATATGGTTAGCTGTTAACTTCCAGTTTTTTAAATGGCTGCCATCATGGGAGTGAAGCATTTCTAACTTCTGTTCTATCACAGCCAAAATGTCAAGCTCTTCAGCTTGTATGGCTACATCTTCCCCTGAATATAAGATAACTGTATCTTGGAGTACAAATGTATTTATACTTGCTATCCATCATTAATCGTTTAGAGAATAGGAAGCACTGCTTATCAGTGTCATTGTATATCCCAATCTCCAGCCTTCTCCCAATGAGCAAGCAGACTTGTATTTAGAATGTCCAACGCTGTATTTAGAAGGTCCAAGGTTGTAGCATGGAGGGCAGTTGGGCTGTGGCTCAATGGTAGAGCATCTGCTTAGCATGCAGAAGGTCTCAGGTTCAATTCCCAGTATCTCCAGCTGAAAGATCAGGTAGGAGGTGATGTGAAAGACTTCTGCTTGAGACCCTGGAGAGTCTCTGCCATTCTGAGTAGACAACACTGACTTTGATGGACCAAGGGTCTGATTCTGTATAAGGCAGCTTCATGTGCTCAGGAGGTCTGGGTTCCATTTCTAGCACTGCCACCACTCCACTGTGAGACTTTGAACCAGCAACACAGAACTCACCTTATTCTATTTTAACTCTGCAGGGAGGCTATGTTCATTATGATCTAACTTGGGGACAGATGATATTTGAAATGACCACAGGCAAAACTAATTCAGATCAGACATCAGTGAAAAATTAATTCTTTGCTTGCTAATGGGTTTGCCAATGGGTTTATCCCACTAGTGGAGTTTTGTATCAAACAAACCAAAGATAATGCATGGCATTATCATCCAAGATCCATATGAAATAAACAAGCTACCCAACAAAGCCAACTTTCCTCTTCACATTTTTTAAGGGTCTCAGAGAGAATGCCACTTATTTTCTGGTACAGGTAGATGCTTTTTATTATTATTCCAAAGGCCAAAGATGATTCAATAGAATATTGATAATTACCATGAAGCAGACGCAAGCATAGTAATTATTTCATTTAGGAGCAGCCTTTTATTCTAGTGCCCGACGACTGCCAACATTCCACTTATGTACCAAACGCCATGGGGGAGAAAACAAAACCTTAATACCCACAATCATTTCCCCCTTCTCTGAAGTCCTGTGTAAAAACCTCAACACATAAGGCAAGCTATGTGGGGGGAACTCTCCCTGATGGTTAAACCACAGTGCACTCAGTCTCTCTTAACATCAAGGAGTCCATTAAAATCTGAAAGCTCCAATTAAGACCTGTTTATTCCTGTTTACATTTGGACTCCAAGGAATAATTGGCATCTGTGGGTGAAGAGGCCTCTAAGGGCTCTTCTAATTGCCTAAATGCACCCTTGATATTTCTTGATTGGTAGAAGCCTGTGACTGAAGCCAGCAAGCATATTCAAAGCATTGGCGCCTTACCGGCCCATTCCCATTCAGCTTGTTGGTAAGTTTCACTTTGCTAAAAGATATGGGGGCTTTCATCCAGTGGGCTCCAAAGTTCGGAGAGTCTGGGTGGATGTAGACACAGCTGTGGTTCGATGGCTCTGGCTTCCCAGCTGGCACCCATTCTCCATTCACATACTTCCAGCGGTGGCTGTCTGTCGGAGCAAAATCCAGCAGGAAAGAATACATGGCATTCGGATCCAAGCCCGAAACACTGATCTTTAAAACTGGGAACATTCGTCTGTAAGAGAAGTCCAATAGCGGGATGCCATGAGGTTACAATCAGAAAATAAATCTAGTTTTGTTATTTATTCACTACCCTCCATTACATAAGCCAAGGTACTTGTTGAAGGACAACATTCTTTAATCGAAACAGATTGTCTTTCCCCAAGGATTCTATGAGCAAGCATGATTTAGGATCAAAGAAGAAGTTTTGGTTCATAACATAGTGGACCTAAAACATACATTCTGATTGGTTCCATTTTGACCATTTAACCTGTAATTACCATGATTTGTTCAGACTTTTTTTTATGTACAGATGATCCAAATGACGTTGTGACTCACTCCATTTTTTAAGCCTTTTGTCTTTTCTTTTTTCTTTATGGTGGTCTTTTTCAAGCTGGTTTGTGGCCATGTTTTCCCAGCTAAAACAAATTGCATGGCCAGACACTCTTGGTAGATAATGCACTGTGAAGATATCCTTTTAAATTTTACATTGGATCCTCCTCCCCAAAAGTTCTAGTTCTTCCTGTCAGTGCCCTGGCATGCCTGGATGGATACTTTACCTGGGCAGGGAGGGGTGAGGCTTTAATTCCTCCTGCTTCCAGCTGCAAATTTGATTGTTCATTATTTACTGCATTACTAGTGTAAGCCGCCCTGAGCCTGCTTGCGGGGAGGGTGGGGTATAAATTGAAAAACAAACAAATAAATAAATAAATCATAATAATGCAGTTAACAATATTAGAGCATGAAAAATAAAAGCACTAATAAGCAATCCTGGCAATCAAGATAAATTAATCAAGTATTAATTAAAACTCTCCATTTCACCCTCAGGTGAAACTGATTAGGAGTAGATTCAGATGCCCCAGAACACCATAGCTGAACAGGAAGCAACTAATTAAGGACCCTGAAGACTCAGACATTGCTTGAAAATCTTCATTGCCTCTATTGTTTTAGAGCAGCTTCTGATTCTGTTAGTTATTTCCTGGCATATCTGACTCAACTATTCTTAATGCAGCTTGGTCAATACATGCAGCCAAATGAGGTGGCAGAATTCCAAAAAGGTAGATTGGGCTGAACCATTTTAGACTGTGCGGGGGTCATGTGTGGGCCCGCAATACTCACAAGGGGGAATTCCACCCCCCCTACTTTGTCACTAGTCTCAGCATTAGGTTTACCAACCCCCAGGCGGCACCTGGAGATCTCCCATGATTACAATTTATCTCCAGATTTATCTCCAGTTCTCCAGGAGAAAATGGCTGCTTTGCAGGGTGAACTCTATGGCATTATACCCTGCTAGGGTCCCTTTCCTCCCCAAACCCTGCCCCCCTCAAGCTCCACTTCCTCATATCTCCAGGTATTTCCTAACCCAGAGCTGGAAACCCTACCCAGCATGGCTCCTGGGTTCTGATGCAGCTACTGTAGGGTTTCCAGCTCCGGGTTGGGAAATAACTGGAGATTTGGGGTGTGGAGCCTGAGGAGGGCAGGGTTTGGAGCATAATGCCATAGAGTCCAACTTTCAAAGCAGCCATTTTCTCCAGGTGAACTGATCTCTGTCACCAGGGGAGCAGTTGTAATAGTGGGAGATCTCCGGCCACCACCTGGAGGTTGGCAACCCTAAGCTGCTGCCAGGCTTGCTGCAGCTCCTGGGCTCTGCTGCAGCTGCCAATGGGCTTGCCATGACCCTCAGGCTTCATTGCACGTATTGCCAGTCTTACCGTGGCTCCTAGGCTCTGCTGCTGCTGGATCCAGCATCGCTCCCAGGCTCTCCACCAGGCCCAGCATGACTCTGCCGTCACCACTGGACCCGGCACAGCTGTTGGGCTCTGCCACCACCCGGCACAGCACAGCTCCTGGGCTCCACACTGCAGACAGTGCCGGAAGTAGGTGCACAACTGCAGAGAACAGTCAGTGTATTTTTTTTTAAGATGTCAGTTTTCTTTTTCTGCAAACTTGAGGGGTCCCCCAAGTTTGCAGAAACATCTGTCCTAGGTGAGCATGGCCCTGATCTGCAGATTTAGATATCTGCAGTTGGGCACTGTACTTGAGAAATAGGTATATAGGTTTTGTTTGATCCAAGGATTGTCTGGCAGCCAGAGTTCTAACTCTTTTAGAATTATGCACCACAAGTGTGACAAGCTAGACTTATTGGAGGGCTGAGAAAGCTCCGAGAGCTGTGGCTGACCCAAAGTCACTCAGCTGGCTTCCTGTGGAGGCGTGGGGAATTGAACACAGTTTTCCAGATTAGAGACCTGCCGCTCTTAACCACTACACCAAACTAGCTCTCTGATTATTTCCTATTGTGGCCTCAAAAAGGACCGGTCTGGAAGGCAAAGTCCTGTGTAGGGATTCTGGTGCATGGAGGTTAGATGGGAGTGTAAAGAAAGTAAAGGGCAAACCTGAAGAAAAAATATGAATGGATGAATTATCAGTTGCAACCACTCAGTCTTTGTCCAGAAATACAAACTAAACTGTATTTGACTATGACCGACATCCTTGAGTGGTACTTTGTCGGTCTTAAAGGTGCCGCACTAGACTCAAATTTTGTTCTGCTGCTTCAGACCAACAAGGTTGCCCAACTGGTACTCAGTCTGTAGAACACAGAGAGCAACATTTCCCAGTTACCATCAACCAAAAGAGCCATATTTACTCCTCGGCATGAGGCCTGCACCTCAGGGAAGCACACAGTTTAGCTGTTCCTCCAGGGGTGGCTACGTTAGGGAACTGTGCTCAGAAGAGCCACATGTGGCATGTCAGAGAGACAGGCATGGATTTCAAGCCACTGAATAACACTGCTCTAATGACTTGATTACTGGACATTTACAAACAATGTATGATATTATTTATTGAACCTACAATTCAATGCCCCCAAGGTATTTTCCTGTGCAGGCACTGTTGAGTTGAATAGAAGCTGCTCAAGAACACTGGGATTTGTTTTTACCCCAGAATAAAGTAATAAAGTATATATACAAGCGCTCTTCCTCACTAGCTGTTTTTCCCCCTCTCAGATATATCCCAGCGCAGTCTGGGAGTGGTTTGGAGCAGTTGGCAGTTTGCATGTCATTCTGTGTGAGAGCCATGATCTTCTGTGTTTTGTCTGGGGAATGTTGGCACTAGAGTTGCCAACCTCCTGGTGGTGACTGGAGATCCCTTGGGATTACAATTGATCTCCAGGCAACAAAGAACATTCCCCTGGAGAAAACCAAAAATAAAGACAACTAAAAGCTGTATACATGCACTATACACAATCAATGCTCAGAGAAAATCATAGAAAAAAGATTTATAGTGCTACTATCAAGACATGTGTAAATTACAACTAATACAAATGATGCAAAAGGGGGGGGGGACCAAGAGAATTGCTGGTAAGCTGGTTAAGAGACTTGCTGGTAAGCTGGTTGACAAAATTCTCTGGAATACAAGTTCATTTCAACAAGCTTATTAAACAAAAGGTGTCTTCTAAGATTCATTCATCATTGAGTATGATAGTAGGGATAATATCGCTTCATAAGAATTCTCATCATTTGCCATATTTGTATACTCTGCGGTTGCAATGAACCATTCTAAAGGAACATTCTAAGTGAAGGATGCAAGAGAAGTGTTTCCACAGAAATCTCCAAAGCATGAAATGGCTGATTGGGATGTTAAAACATCCTTGCTATAGGGAGGTTTCCCCCATTCATAATAATTTCAAGTATTTTGCTTCCTAACCTACCCAAAAGAGATATGCTGAATGATTTCACTTTTTCTTTTGAACAACTTTTCTAGATCTGTGAATTATAAACATATTCCTTCTTCATTTCCCTCAGCTAAATATAACCAAATTCTTCAGCCTTTTCTCTGTACAACTTGCCTTCAGGTGTCTGGGCACAATCCACTAGGAAGTGCTCTGGCAGAAGGAAAGGCCCAATTAAATGATCTTTTATGAATCCAGGTCTTTGTCAGACTCTCAGAGCAAATCCTTTTTGAAGTTGTACTAATATTAAATAAAATGATTCATTCCCAAGACCTGAACTCAAAAGATCAACATTACTGAAATATATTCAGTTTATTATTCACAATTACCTCTAATTTTTTTTCTGGCAATCCCTTTACTCTCTGGAGTAATATCTCATCTCTAGATGGTTCTGTAATTGTATTTCTTGTGTAATAACACCAAACATTCATTTAGCAAGACTCTTTTGAGGCAAACTTCTTTCAAGGAAAGTGGCAGCACTCTGCAGAGATGTTTCAATAAATGTCACAGCTTGTTCCAAGCAGAGTTAAACCATTACACATTTACATTCACTTTTGTTTCAGATTCCTTCAGTATTTTTAACTGTCTGGCTGAGACACTGACTCTAAGAAGTTATTTAGTAACTTTCCTAGCCATTCTGAATCGATTTTGAACTAATTCAGACGTGATGCAAATTAATGTCAACAGTTCTTATGAGTGCTGTATAGAATGGGTTCAGTTGGTCGAGTCCACAAAATTTGATCCAATCACTCTCTTCCTGGACTAGAGAAAATCATATGACAGAGGAAGAGTTAGCATGAGATGGAGCCAATCCACCAATATTCAACCTCAAAAAACATTTTTTTTTCAATATGCTACTTAACATGAGCAAATACCACATCTTCCAGAATTCTCTTGTTTATATTTGACCACTGAAAGGACAAAATAAGAGTAGGAGCAGATAGATGATATGCCTGCTGTGGGGTTATGCTGAAAATGGTATCTCCATGGCTGATTCTCTCTCTTCCCAACTACGTGACATACGGCCCTGTCGCCCCATCCTAACTCCACAACCATTGGGTGCTTCTGTCGATGGAGGTAGCAGGCAAATTCCTTGTGATGATGCAGATTGTGCTGAAGCATTAGGGGTGGGAAACTCACCACAACTCTGTCATTTTGGGCAACGTTCTGATGACAGGGGTGGTGTTTCAAATGTTATTTATACATTGATCTGACCTGCATAGCAGGAAGAGAAGACACTTTTTATAATAGGTACTTTTTGTACTCCTCCCACCAGCAAAGAACAGCCACCATAATGTGATCATATACATCTGTGACACTGCCCTCATTGCGACAATTTTGGTCATTTCCTCTCTAAAAAGAATCAGAGTGCTAAAAAAAAATACAGAATGGCCATTAAAATGGTCAAAGGTTTGAAGACTCTTGTACAAGAAAAAGCTAAAATATTTTCAGTTTCTTAAAAAGAACATCCATTCTCAGCTCAGAAATCAATGGGTCTCCACTGCATCACAGGGACTTCCAAACATGCCCGACTATCAGTTCCAACTTCCCCCCGTACACACATTTCTTGCTACATCCATTTCTGAGACACGGCGAGAAGCTTCCTAGTGGGTCAAGTTGGAATGCTGACTGAGTTCAGACCATGGCAAGAAGTTTTAACAGGGCAGCTTGCTCATTCTGGATCCATCAGGCCACACTAGGGATCACAGACCATATGTTGTGCACTCAGGTTTAGAATAACCTTTGCTTGCACACTTCTGAGATAAGCAGTTTATTCTGCCAAGCTCAATGAAAGAGACAGGAGAAATGGAGGGGGCAGGGCTCTGTGTTTGCTGACCTGACTTTTTTGAAGAAAGAACAAAAAAGAAATGTGACAGAATAGTCATTAGCAAGCCAAAATCTTCTGTCTCCCCCCCGGCCTACTTTTCCAAACTCCTACCTAGCCGAGGCTAGCCAGATCTCATTAGATCTCAGAAGTTAAGCAGGGTTAGCTCTGGTCAGTACTTATATGGGATTTCTCCAAGAAATACTAGAGTCATGACACAGAAGCAGGCAATGGCAAACCACCTCTGAATATCTCTTGCCTTGAAAACTCTATGGGGTTGTCCATAAGTCAGCTGTGACTTGATGTGGCGGAGGGGGAAATCTTACACTTTTCTCCTACCCATTCCTCCAAAAAGGGTAGCTGGCTCTGGCTGGGAAGGCAGGGTAGAAATTCGAAAAATAAATAAATAAATAAATAGAAATGCTCAGAGCAGTGTAAATGGGTCTCCCCTCCTCCACTTTGAGCTCATTCCTGATCCAGAGTGGCCAGTATACTAGGTGTGGTTGGAAACAGGAGATCCATTCAGAGACCTTTCAGTGTTATATCTGATTAGTCCCATATGCTGTAATAGTACATCTGTGCTGGGCTATTCCACATCAGCCTCACATGATGGTTTTAGACAAACAAACAAAAAACACCCTTAACTTACACAGAAAAATAGATGTCAGGGGAAAGGGTAAACTACAGTCTAATGTTACATGAAGAAGGAAAGTTGTTGTATACAGAACCATGCAGCCATTTGAGTCTCTGTCTGCAATCTGATGTGGTATAGGCCATGACCTCTTCTGCATGCTTCTGTAGGATTTCAGGAGGTGGCGACCCTTTCTTACCACCCTGCACTGAGCTTCTTATTATTGAACCATTTATTCCTAACTGGTTAACAGCTTACAGATTCTGTCCAAGTTTGAGTTCAAAGAGAAATGTCAGGTTAATTCAGTTGCAGTTCCCTGTGGAAAGAAATTCTCAACCAGTTTTGGGATTTATTTCTTATTGGGATCCCTAGATCCAAAGATGTATTTTCTACAACAACACCTTTGCAAATGAACCTCAGATAATAGTGTTGGTAGAACTCCATGAAACTTTCTGTGACTAAAGACTATAGTATAGAGAAATAAAAGGGACTTGCTGCATTTGTGAGCGTCAGAAACTCTTCTGCTGATGCTTTATTTGTTAACTCCTTATTTGTTTGTTTGTTTATTTATTTTTGCCATCCAGTCATAGCTGACATGGTGACCCCATGGGGTTTTCAAGACAAGAGAGGTTCAGAGATAGTTTGCCATTTCTTGCATCTGCATTGTAACCCTGGTATTTTTTGGTGTTCTCCCATCTAAATACTAACCAGGGCTGACCCTGCTTACCTGCCAAGATTTGCCAAGATCAGACTAGTCAGGGCTATCCAGGACATTTTAAAGATAAAACAGTGGATGTAATGGGCTCAGTGGACAGAACACTGATCCATGTGCTAGAGGTACCCATGTCAACATCTCTTTGCATACATGACATGGCAGAACACACTACCAATAGGAGCTTCCCATGATGTGTGCATGCAATGAACAGGTCATGCTGAATTATGGTAACTATTTTAATATAGTTTGTGTTTTCATACTGTCTTTGTGTTTTGTTGTGTATTCCATCTAAGTTCCCTTGTAAGACCTGTGATGGTCTTAAAGGTGCAATAAATACAATAAATAAATATAACACATGATCATTCACCACACATGATGTCAATCATATTGAGCATGAGGCAGTTTCTGGATAGGAAAGGCCCTGTTAGAAGACAGAATCTTTCAGGAAGAGTTCTATGTATCTAGTCAGCTTGTGCGCTCCAGCCAGCAGATATTGGTCCAGAAAAACATAGTGCCATACTAGAGGTACCTTACTTTAATTGTGTCTTTATTCAGTGTCCTCTACAAACATGTTTGCTTCATTAAGAGCCAGTGTCAGGTAGTCAGTAAAGCGCTAGACTAGGATCAAATCCCTACTCTGCTTTGCAAGCTTGCTGAGTGACCTTGGGCAGGTTGCTTTTTCCCAGTCCAACCTACCTCATGGCATTAATGTTATGAAGATAGTGTTTGAGAGAAGAGAACAATGTTGTATGCCACTTTAGTAACCCATTGGGGAGGAAAGTAAAGTATAAATATTAATCTAATTAGTTAATTAGCATTCATTAACTACATACATAGAAAGTTGCATAAGCATTAACATCCAGTTAGCATTGAAAAGAACATTTTACACAAATAAATAATTTGGCACAATCTACAGGGAAGATCTCCCAGCCTGAGTCCCACTGAAATGAGTAGGAGCTGCTCAAGAGTTCTCTTGTGCTTCCTGCATAGTTATTTATCTCAGTGGGGTTGTAATATTAAGAACATTACTGTGGATCGGCCTCATTGCCCATCCAGCTGCTGCTTCAGAGAGCAGGTCTTTCCATCCCACACTTACTCAAAAGAGAAGATAGTACTCACCTGCCATTCTTGGTGACAATCATTTCATTCGTCACTTCTTTAAACCTTTGCCATAGAGCAGCATCCTCCAAAACCACCTGGAGTTGTTTCTCAGTGGGGTCCCCTTTGTCTCTTCCAGCCTGCAGCTCATTCTCCACCACATTGAGCAGTCTGGAGATGGTGCAGTCACTATGCTTCTTGCAGCCCAAATCAGTCATGGGGACTTCAATGTCAGAAACTTCTCAGATGACTTAAAAAAAAAAAAAAGCAACAACCGCCCCAGAGATCTAAACACCAACCAATTAATTAAGCTCAGTGGAACAAATGGGTTCACCTCAGCCTTTTGCCATGGACTTGTTCTTCCCCCCACTGCGTCCCAACAGGAAGATGACACCTGTGTGTTAAGGTTTTAACATGCACACACAACCATTCCCTAATTACTGTGTGTCAGGTGGGAGGCAGCCTGATTGTGCAATTGGCTGCCAGTGAAGAAGAACCTTCCATTCAAATCAGTACGCTTTTATCTTTTTGAGGAGGGTCTAATTATTCTGCTTAAGAACTATATTTTTCCATTAATGAAAATGGTTTAATGTCTCAACTGAAACAATGAATGGAAAGTGGGTCTATGGAGATGCAAATTCTTGCTGGAAAGGGGAGAGCGAATAGTATTCGAAAGCAATCTGTGGGGATGCGTTGGTCTTTCTGTTCCAAGTACAAATTTGCCAATTTTCCCTATTTCTCAACAATAAAGATTATGATCATTAAACCATACATCCGTGGATTTGAAACAGATGGACATGCATGTGTGTTTCTTATATTTGAGCCTAATGACTTAGTTCTGCGGGATTAAGAAGTGGAAAGATGGTGTAATTACTTTCTTCAAAGTACTATAATACTTTCTGACCGCTCTAGTGCTCAGAATTGAGCATCAGTTCACACAACAGTTCTATGCACTGAACAGTGCTTTTATTTCTCACCCAGAGTGCATTCTGATCATGGCAACACAGGTTGTTTAAACCATTTATCATGAGTACAAGACTCAGGTTAGCAACAGGATACCTGAAATGGGATTCCCAGTCATAACTTTATTAATTGTGATCCAAAAACTGGCCCATTTGTAAATACCAGGCATGTAAATATCATAAGTATTTTGAATTCAGACAGAATATTTAGCAGTGGAAGACTTCCAATGCGACACATATTCCGGCATTTCTAGTTTCCATTTCTCAGACAGCAGGAGGCAGATACTGCTGCAGCCAGGAGAGACAGTGGGTCAGCATCAGCAGTTATATATGTGATCAGGATATTGTCCAACCAGAAGCCTTCCCACTGAACAGAATTATCCAAAGTGATGTTTTATAGTCAGTTTTCCAGTTTCTACCAAACATCATAACTTTTTACTGGATGGGAAGGACTTTCAGATTCTGTGTAACTATGGGTCCTACTGTCTTCTTACGGGTCCTTCTTTCTTCTTGACGTGTGCTATTTGCTCAAGCAGAAAAGGTGGTCTGTATGCATCCTCCAGCAAACAAGCAGGACAGAAGGGGGCACAGGGGCACAAGGACTGTGCATGCACACGCACACACATACACCCCTTTAAACCAAAGTGCAAAAGATCAGTAATGAATCTCCTTGAAATGAGGGGAAAGTACACTCGAAAACCAGTTCACTCCTAATTGTGTCCCCTCTGCAAATGAAATTATTAATTGCCTGTAGAACTGGACTTTCTCCAAATGAAATTTGGGAAGAATTCATTATCAGTCCCTGAGAATTCCTCCCGGTTGTATAGAGGATGGGGATTACAGAAACATACGTTTCTGATGGAAATCAGTGGCAATGACTGTTGGAACAGTTACCTAACACAACTAGTTTTACTTTAAGAAATCTGACTCAAGTTTTAAAGTATGACCCACTCTGAATCCAACTATTTTTGCAAATAACCATTATTGGATTGTTTGTTGCAAGCCAAGTGTATTTTTGTCATTTAAACTGATACCCATCAGATTTTTAAAAAGCTATAAGGATTTTTGTGAGCTTTGTACATTTAATTATACTTTGTGGATCCCCTTAAGAGTCACGATCTAAATAGTGATAATATAATTTATTGGCACCACATAACTTATTTAACCGAAGGATACTGAACAGCCTGCAGGTGCCTGACTTCTTCATTCCACTTGAGGCTGATGAAGGTGATGCATTTATTTTTATTTTTTCTGTAATTTGCACTGAGACCTTTCTTTTATTTTAATAGTGGCTTAATGTGTGGAAATGGAAAGCTGAAGCTTCTCATGTTGTGAAGGTAAATAATATAACCTAGTAAATAACGTCCCATTAAGTCTTTATTAAAAGGACAGGACATTTTCTTCCTCCAAGCAGTTGGCAATCCTATTGCCCTGAAAAATCCAGAAATAGTATATGTTTTTGGAGTATATGTATATAGTATATATATTTGGAGTAACGTTTGAATTCTGTTCTGGACCCACAGTCTGAACGTTTTATATTTCTAGGCTTAGATCCAATGCAGTATTTTCACAGATGGAATGATTTCCACCCATGGAGTGTGACTTTCTCACCCTCCCCAAAGCTTTTGTTCTTGGGGATCCTCTGCCTCCCAGAAACAGCATCCAGCCACTCACCTTTAACATTTCACTATACTAGCTACACTTCACTCCAAGTATATTGTGACAAATGAGAATTACTTGGCACACAGAAAAGGAAAAGACTCCAGTAGCATCTTAAAGACAAACTAACGTTTGTGATAGGGTATGAGCTTTCATGAGTGACTCACAAAAGCTCATATCCTGTTTTTTATTCTTCTATGTAAGCCACCCTGAGCCGGCTTCAGCTGGGAGGGCAGGGTATCTGATAAATAAAAATAATAAATAAATCCTGCCACAAATAGTCTTTAAGGTGCTACTGGACTCTTACTCTTTGCTGCTGCTGCAGACAGACTAACACGGCTACCCATCCTCATCTATCTCCACAGAAGAGGAAGACACTCTTAAGGATATAAAGTACAGCTTTATAGAGGAACATAACTGAGATCATTGTAAGGACATGACCACAAAACTTCCTCCATCACCTTCATTTAGAGTATTTCTATGGCCTTAGTGGCCAACTGGCAGACTAACAGCTATGGCTGCTGTCCAATGGCTTTACCATTTTTTCACATCGAGCTATGGTAAAAAAAAAAAAAAACTTGCCTTCTCTTTTAAAGAAAAACACTTTCAAGTTGTAAGAAGGGAATATTTTCATATTTTAATGCTATATCACCATTGAAATGTTGTATGTAACATATACTTGTGTGTCACGTAATCCCTATGTGGAGTCTGTAGCCACAAAGCCATGTTAGATAGTGCCATCTTTGTAGTGGAGCATGACTATTTGACTGTGTAGTTCCTACAACTAAAGACACATTTGCATATCTGTAGAACTGAATGGCTCTACTTTTAGCCAAAAGAGAAATTGTCTAAGTTCTCAATTGTCTAAGACCCGCTAAGTTCTCCATCTTCTACAGTTCATGAAAGTTCAAGTATCAGCACCGCTGCTGATAATCTTTGATTTTCACAAGACAAAAGAGCAGGCGTCTACTGACAAGTGGATGGATGCGAAGCAGCCTAAGCAAAATTCAGTGCCAGCTCTTTAGAAAACAAGAAGCCTGACTTTCCATCTACACTTCTCTTGGTTTCACTGAAATCCATGAAAAGTTAGGTCTCTTCTTGTGTTATTAACAACTACCTTTAGCCACTAGCTGCTGTGCATCACTAAAAAAAAAGTCAGCCTACCTATCTCTGCCACTAGAATCACGTCTAATTGGCTGTTCATGGAACTGATCTCTGCAAAAGTAATGAAAAGACTAATCTTTCCTAAATCACCCACAATCCTATAATCTCCCATGGTGTTGAACCCTGATTAAAAACACCAGCACAGCAGCTGTCTTTTTGTCCTCCCTAATTATGACTTGGCATTGGGTGTCATGGCAAGCTAGATATTTGGTTTCCCCCTCCACCCAGTCTTTGAGAACTGAATGTACAGGCAAGAGAGTGCAGTCAAATGGGACATCAGGGAGCTGGAAAGAATGAGTCTGGTTCCCATGGATTTCATTTGATCAAGAATTTCCTCCTTTTTATCAGCACTGGAACAGACAATAGGAATACACACCTATCAAATATCAGGCAAAGAGGGAAAAGACCTTTCATTTCCCTCCGTATTGCGTGTCAGCAGCTGTTGGTTTTTCAGAGTTTTTGATAAAAGTTTAATCACCTAAAGAGACACCCAAACAACACTCCTAGGCAAACATACTCTTTGATATCCTGAACGTGTTAACAGAATTTGACAGAGTTTCAATCACTACCTGCACTGATTCATAAATAAGGATCAGTGTCAAATACAGTGGTGCTATGAATTTAGGTAAATTATTGATTTAGCAGGTATTTAAAATGGGGCAGTGAATTAAGCTGTGCTTCACTGGGGCTATTGGGCAAATACAACTTTATGGGTTTACATGTATGTCACATCAGTGGACATACCTAAGGAATACAAACTGTTATACAACTCACTTCAAATGCTGTGGCCATTCACATATTCATTGTAAGGGCAGTTAAAGAATGCTGTCTCTTCAGGTATGTAACTGGACTGAAGACTTTAATCTGCTTGCCACTGTGCAAGAACAGAAGCAGAGGCTGGAAGCTGACATTTATTATTTTTAATTTATGTGGCATACTTCAAAACTAGAAAGTGATAAAAGTGAAATCATGAAAATTGCTAGCTTTCTATAACTGCCTTCTGTCAACAGCAATGCCTGCTGGCAGACCTAGGCTATGAAATATTTTGTAGAACATACATACTGAAGTAGTTTTGCAAAAAAGGATAATGTAGTAAATTACCACCAACAGAGAAAACAGAAATTAGACTAAATTTGTTTTGGCTGTGGCTACCATCACTGCTGTAAAAAAAATTTACTGATCCTAGCACTGAGTGCAATTAGGCTATAGAGCCCACTTTTTTGTATTGTTATAAACTATTTTATCTGTGATTATTTTATTTTGACGGGTGATGGCCACAACAAGTTGCCTATTAAGATTTTTATTTTAAAGTGTAGAACTATTAACCTGAACCTAAGCGCACACAGTAATGTCCATGTTATGTCCACTTCCTATTTACCAAGAACAGTTTTGTAACATTGTCAAAGTTGTCAATACGAACAAGGAATGTAGGGGTTTCAGCTATATCCTTTTCGGTCACCACATTTCTGAGGCTGAACAGCAAGTCTAGCAGATTCAGTTTCCCTGGCCCATGCACACAAAGTTGAGGCTAGAACCAGAGGGCTGGTTATTCCAAGAGAGCTGATCATTAAGCATGTAGGGAAATGCCAAGTTTCTGACATTTGTACTATTAATAAAGTCAGAAGAGAAAAAAGGTACAAAGATCTTAAAAGTTCTACTTGGTTGTCAGTTCCCTGAATAAACTCCGTAATCCTTTACCCACAACATCCAGGATTCTGTTTTTAAAACCAAAGCATCTGTGCAACAAACTGTACAGAGCTATTGCAATGGGTATTTTGAGTATGTTCAGCAAGCAAGATTTTCTTCCCTGCCACAAAGCCTCATCTTCTACTTAGGCTAATGTGCTTTCTCCACCCAAATCTATTGGTCTAGGTTCAAAAGTTTTAGTTTACTTTCACGCTCAAGCCAAAAGAAGCATGGGTACAACTTCTGCAAATCCCAATCCCCAAAAAGGATACCCTTTGTCTACTATGTAATACTGCACAGAGATTACTCATAGCCTGAACAAAGACATGTTTCAGCATTCTTGCAATTTACTTCAATATTAGCTTTACTGAAAATAATACACATCTCATGAAACAAGTTTTATTACAGAAGGGATATTGTAGCCAAAAGTTTATTTAAAGCAGTGTCTTTCTAAGGCAGATAAAGACAAATAAACAGCAAATACAAAAAGTGTACAATTGCAAATAAGTGTACAAAAATAATTCTTTCAGTGGAAAAGGGAAAATCCACAACCTTGTTTTTCAACAAATCCTGTTACTGTTATGCTGTGTGGTTTAGGCGCTTTCTGTTTTACAAGAAAAAAGTTAATCTGATGGCTCAGCTATTGTTCCTTCTGTCTTCACTCAATTTTTTTCCCTTTGGAAATCAGCCTCTGGGTTGGGACTGTTAGATAAAGGAGAGACAACAGGGAGGGGGCTTTAACCCTTTCCTCCCCAAGCTCCTTTTACTCCTGCAGGGAAACATTCAGGTACCTGATCCTTTCCCTACTGGAGATAAAAGCAGCTCATAGCTGACTTTTTGCAGCAAGTAAACAGCAGGGGAGGAAATGGTGAAAGTTCCCTGTCATCATTTTCTTCCCTGATCAAACAATCCCCGGAGGCATTTGCAAAAGAAATAAAAGAGTCCTTGAATGTGGAGCTGAACCCTCAAAGAGGCTCTTATTAGTCACTGAAAAGCCTTAAGCTAGGATACCAATATCTTTGCATATTTGCAAAGATTGAGTTTAAACAGTATTATAAGGCTCAGCAAGAAGTCATCAAATTGATTGAATCTAAGAAATCAGCAATATAAACTTAGGGCAAGGAGAATTAATACAAGTGATCTACTCTGTTGTGGTTAAGTAAACGTCTTAAACACTGAGGCTGATTGATAGTAATGCACACAGAAACTTCAAGTAAGTGCAGAGACAATTTTAAGGCTACTGAGGTCTAACCATACAACAAGATGGCAACCATCTGTGCCCTGCTCGTTTAATGCACATTTAGAAAAATCCCATACTTGACAGAAGGGGGGAAGGGAGAACACAGTGTCACAATTCAAAGATGCTATTATACAAACACAATATCTTTAACAAAATTTCAACTAAAAATCATTTGAAAATGTCAACAAGTGGGGGAAACCCCACAGCATAGAAAATTTAGCAATGCTAGATTTATAAAATTACTCAGCTGGAGGCAAGATTTTAGATAGAAATGTTCCTGCTAGAAAACATCAGTGTAAACATTTGAAGTGCATCTCCTTACATACTACAGTATTTAAGAGTGTAACTGATCTAGAAAAAAGCAACAACGTGGGCTTATGTGTCTTTGTGCTAAATGTACAAAAAAGCTGAACTACTGATCCAGGGCCTTTGCATTCTGTAAACAAAACCAGACAGATGAACTAAAGAAACTACGAATCCTCTTTCTTCCCCTAGAATTAACATACTGCTGTATGGAGAGGAAAGTCTGAAAAATCTGCACTGCTCTTCTTTGAAAGATTTCTAAGCTCTAGAATAGCAATTGCCTTTCTTTTTCAAAGAGTTCGTTACTATTTGACTGTGTTTTTAACAAAGGCAAGTGGAGACAGCTAGAACTTTGAGAACTGAAAGTGGATGGAGAGGGCCATCGCTTCCCACAGACCCTGCTTTCTTTGGGCCTACTGCCAATTCCATTCAAGTAAGTTTTGTGCACACCATGAACAGCCACTCTTCCCCACCCAGAACACTCTTTGAAGAAGTAACTGCTTTTTCAGACTAAAAGGCAAGCTGGCAAAGTGGTGAGAGCTGCTGCTTTAGAAATGTGAAGACATTTAGGTGCTTCCCTCTTTTTAAAAAAATACATTTTTACTAAAACCTTTTGCCATAATTTGTTCATGTATCTTACAAATTCTAAAATAGCATAATTTAGTGCCATTCCACCCAACTACACAGCAATGATTCACCTCTGAAAATACTTTTGCAATACACTTAATCACTGCAACATAGTAACTAGGAAAACCACACGAGAGTAAATTTTGCTTTTTGTATGGCATTTAATGGTCCAATGGCCTCTCTGGGCATCTAGACAGTGATTACAGTAGTTACCTTACGTTATATCCTGCTTTATTCCCTATTCCATTATTTAGAGCTCTATCAGTCATTACCTTAAAGTACTAGAACACCTTGTGTTAAGGATACAGAAGAGAACTTCACATATGTGTACTGAAAACATGCCAACTTTATACATACAACATACTCTAGTCTACCATTCAGCTCAGATAATGGTGGTACTTTTCCCTCTTAGCCAATCAGCAGGGCAAATCAGTTATCACGTGGATTTCTATATAATGCAATGCATAGCCATCAGTAAATAATAATCATCCTGAAGATAGAAGCACATGGTAAGCCTTCACATTCCAACTGTCAGTCTTCTACAAATCTTTTAACAAAGTTATTTCCTTTCATTTACATGCAGTGCATACCTGAACAAGGCTAAAGTCTTTCAGTTTCTTAATGTAAATTGGCAGAGAACTGCAAACATTCACAAACTTCAATTTCTATAGTTTATTGACATCAAAGCTGCAACAGAGAAAAGCTGTTCTTAAATTATTTCCTGAATATTTACAATTTGTACACCTTACATAATTAGCTTGCCTGGGGTTAGTCCAAAATTGTCTAGCTATAAATAGCTGATAATACAAACAGAAGCTGTAATTAGCTAAACATGCAGATACAAAAGTTATATCTAGCATGTACAAAACTAGGTTTAGGTCTTCTGAGTAGTCCACAAAATAACTATCTTTAGACACCCAGATGGGCAAGGTTCATAGAAACAATTAGTCCCATGAGCCTCTAAAGCAGAGAACCTACAATAGATTTTTCTTTTGGAAATAAACATTGACATCTTAGTTATTTCTCAAGATAACAAGGGCAATTCTAAAATACATGTCTCAATAAGTACTAGAATAGCAAAAGACAGACTAATTACAAATGCTCTCAAGAAACTGTACAGGTCCCTTAACAAAATTCTTAATTCATTGTTACACAAGACAAAATTAAAGTGAGAGCATCCAAGATTAAGAGAAGGAGTGTGGCAAAGAGTGGCAATCACTGGATGCCTGTTCCAATCACTATAGGATGTTGTCCCATTAAAAGGAAACTTTAAAAAACCCTCCAACAGACAGCAATGAAGGGCAACCAGTGGAAATAGAAAGCAAATATTAATTTGGGTAAATTGGGAAAGGCTTTTCTGAAAATAAGCCCTCAGTTTTACTTCCACCCTGTAACCAAAGTCTATGAGATATTCTTCCACAGGCTTGGACTGAGGTTTTCGTATGGCTTGAAAGCAATCCTATTTATTGATTTCAAAGAGGAGAGACAAGTGGAACAGCACCAGTGAGAATGCGTAAACAATTCAGAAACAGGCAGCAATTTTAAGAGCCTGCTAATGGAATGTAGTAAGTTGCTTGCAGAAACTGAAGAGCACTTGATTACAGTTCCGATTTATAGTCCCTTTGTCACTGTTTCTGTTGCTGATCTGACAATGATTCAGTATTAATGTCCTAATTATAAGGTACTGTGCATGTTGTTAGGTAAGAAGGCAGTGACTTAGTTCCATCAAGCTCCTTTACATTATTGCAGATAAAAGGAATTCTAGAAGGCAAAACAACAAGGGGAACAAAGCCCTGAATTCCTGGAAGTAAGACATTAAAAACCACAAGGTAAAGTCCTCAAATCCACTATATTTTTTGCTCAGGTCCCAGAATCCAGTTTGAAAGCTATCCCCTGCGAGAAAAAAATGTGCCTAAATAGGAAAGAGTAATTTTAATCCCCATTTACTTATGAATTATTACAACTTGATTCACTGAAACTGCCTAACTCAGAAAACAGTTTTGTGCCAAAATGCATACAAAAGCTTAATTAAGAAACCGATCCTGAGGCTTATCACAAAATTCCTTATCCTTTGGTCCAGTAGACAGTTGCTTTGTTCTGTGGTATACAAGTTTAATTAGTGAGCTGAATAGCTTGGCTCTGGGAAGGCGTGTACAGTCACTTGAAGGCGATAATGGTTGAGCAGGTCTTCCACTTCTCACTGCGACATTTCCTTATACAGAGATATAACTTCTCACTTTCCTGCACAAGAGCAATAAAATGCACTTTTGAAATGGTAACTGTTATAGCTGATGCTTACTCATGACATCAACTCAATTTGTTTCCTCTTTTAAAACACAAGTTAAAATACATCAGCCATTCTTCCAGAGTATGTAGTTTGTGGTTTTGTAAGTACTACAGGATATTGGCTGCAAAATATTTGTCCCCTTCTGCTGCCATCTCCCACCAGTGGGTGAAGACTTTTTTTGTTTCACTTTGCATTTCCTGAGTGATCCCACCCTCTTGATCAATATTTTAAATGTAGCTTTTATGTGTATGTAAGTTTTTAAACTCTGTTTTTAATTTGTTTTAATGATGTGGGTTGGGGGGTGATTTTGATGGTATTAAAACATGATTTTATTACATCTGCTTTAAATTATTAGCCATCTTACTGGCCCTTATGAGGGCAGAAAGGCAGGATATAAATTTTGTAAATGAATAAATAAATTCCACAAGACAGATCTCTTCACATGCAGGCATGCATTTCCCTCTCTTTTCTGGCATAGCACAGTGAGTATAAATCTCCATTTTAAAAGCTCAGCTGCTCCTGCAGATTCTGCTTCTCAACATCTTTAGACTGAAGCTCTTAATGTTTAGTACTGTGTGAGCACCTATCAGAACTACAATTTTCACAGCAGCCATTCTACACAAGGAACAAAATGGGGGCACCTTGGCATGTAACAGCCTTATTCTGCCCACTCCATCCTCAGAAATGAAATGTCACCAAGTTCAGAAAAATGGAGCTGGGACACATAAAGTATAGTCATGTTAGGGGGTTCACCTGTTAGGAGAGGCACACAGCAAAACACTTCTTCACAGCATCCCTGTGGGGAAAAACAAAAGATGAAACAAAGGTATGAGGCCTTAAACATTTACACTAGCCACATTTCCCTTGAAGCATATTTGCCACACAAATGTCATGTTACAGGAAGACTTCCAGGTTGCCTATACTATTATACTGGAATAACCTACTGTTATTCCAGCCCTACAAGAGCAATATTTTGAATCCCACTACCAAATTATGTAATGATCTCATTTATAAATAATCTCTCGTTTTCACACAGTGGTACTTTATTAAAATCGGCCTCATTTTTCAAGCCACAGAGGAAGTTCGTTTTAGTCATCTAGACAACTTCTGAAGTCAATGGAAGAAATCAAGGTTACCTTGCAAATGGTATATAGGAAATGCTATACCTAAAAGAAAGTGGGGGGAAAACACACATTAGCAAGGATGGAACACACACTTCTCTTCCTGCATAACATGCACAAGAGGTCTAACATGAAATCCACACAAATACAGCCCACCAGTAATGCATAGCAGCCAGCCAACATCTGGCAGTCCTAGCAAAAAAACAAACTGGAAGCTAATAGTTTGGCTTGGTGACCTGTATCTGGTTCTGTAAAACCTAACCTCCACTCCACAAAGTACAGTGTAGTGGTCATTGTCAGGCTAGGATCTGAAAGACCCAGGTTTGAAGAAGAAGAAGAGTTGGATTTATACCCGGACCTTCACTTGGAGTCTCAGAGCAGCTTACAATCTCCTTCCCTTCCTCTCCCCACAACAAACACCCTGTGAGGTAGGTGGGGCTGAGAGAGCTCTTTCAAGAACTGCTCGAGATAACAGCTCTGAGAGAACTGTGACTGACACAAGGTCACTCAGTTGGCTGCATGTGGAGGAGTGAGGAATCAAACCCATTCTCCAGATTAGAGTCCGCCACTCTTAACCACTACATCAAACTGAATTCCTCACTCTGCCATGGAAGGTGGGTTTGTTTGGGGGGAAGGGTTGCTGACAATTTGCAGCCAACTTATGATGACTCTGTATGTTTAAGGCAAGAGACATTCATATTGGTTTGCCATTGACTGCTTCTGCATAGAGACCCTGGTATACCTTGGTGGTGGTATACCTTGGTGGTGGTCTCCCATCCAACTATTGACCAGGGCTGACCCTGCTTAGCTTCTGAGATCTAACAAGATCCAGCTAGCCATGGAAGATTACTGACACTAAGCCAGTCAAAAACTCTCAGCCTAACCTACCTTAGGATAAAATGGAGGGGAGGAGTATGATGTATAAGCTGATTTGGGTCCCCACTGCAGAGGAAGGTGGGGCATGTATACAGACATGTATGCATAAATAAATGTAAAACTTCACCCAAAACGAAGGTCAGTTCACATTACTTTCCTGTCTCATTGGTGCACTCTACTTACAGCAGTTGCAAGTTGAACCAGGGCCTCATTTCTCCACAGTTTTTAATGTACTCAGTTTCTCAAGTAGAAAGGGTTAATATGGCCAAACCAGGGTAATTAACAAATATTTAAGATAGATATCAATGATTCCATCTTAAGTTAACTAAAGTAAAGAAAACAAAAACCACTCAAAAAGGGCCTATAGAAGTTTGAGGGAGAAATTCAAATAATTGAAGATAAAGTCAAAAGGAAAAAAATCTTGAATTAAAAAAATAGAAATTGCTGAAAGAACAAATACTGCGGCTGGCTTCCCCACACAGACGCTCATATGATTTCCAGTCTATATCAGTGGTACAGGGTCTTGATAAGATACAGAAAATGTGCAAGCTGGAGAATAGAAATCCCTATTCATGTGTTCAGGGAGTATTCAAACTTTATTAGAGACATATCAATATAAATCAGGTGTATTGAAAAGTACAAAATCCCATTAAACCTCAACACTATATTGTCTGGTAACATTAAAGGATGCAATATGTCAATAGCAGAAATAGTAGCATCTTCTAACTAGAAGTCAGATACAGCACCACAAATGGCTTGTAGCACACAACGAAATTAGTGAACATGGCAACAAGTTGGCTGGGCTGAAATCTGTTTAATGTGCCTTATGTGAAAATAGTAATCTCAAAAGCCCCTGTGTATCCCTCTTGTGGCCAGTTGACAGACTGTGCTCAGTTCTATGCTCAACGCTTACTTCCAAGCTTGCAGGCCCAATTCAGACTGGAACCACAATACGCAGGACCTTTCCCCGCGCACTATTTTTCCCCAACTTGAAACAACCCTGAGGAGTCACTATTTCCCATTGTAGAGAAACATCCTTCACACTAGGATTCAGCCCAATATTTCTTCTTGGTGGAACAGAAAGACCTGAAGGACTCCAGTGAGGATGGACTGTCGTCTTCAAGGTAGATTATAAATTCTCAGGACATGAGGAAAAAACTCTCTTGCATCTTGCTCTCAAGTTGGAAATACAAGCCATGGAGGACTAAGCTTTATCTAGGGAGTCCATCTTGTCCACATGGGCAGGGACAATGGGGAGAAGAACTAAGGTAATGTTGAACTTCAAGCTTCTGCAACTTCAAGTCAAGCTGTCCTGTCCTCATTAAACATTGTTCAGGATAAGTTCTGAGTGTAGGGAAAGGAGACGGCGGGTCTTCACCTCCCCTTTGTTCCCTTTCTCAGACTGAAGGCATGGACAGACCATGTATATTTTAAATTCATTTATTAAACTTCCTTATATTTTGAATGTTCTAAGCCTGATCTCTGGAAATGCATCGTGTCTATTTGGTCTTGCCACCTGGAATGTGGTAACAGGGAGGGGCAACAGGTAAGCTCTTCCTCCTCAAAACTGTGAAGCTGCAATAGATCACCTCTATGTTAGTGGTAGGAGTGAAGTGGACAGGTGGTGCAACAAGACAGGACCTCTAAACAGCAGCACAAGTATAGAGTGCCTAATATGCAACCCCATGTAGCATGAGTTACTCTCAGAGTCACTGGAGGTCACCCAGTTTCTATGTGGCACCCCTGCCACAAAGTGAAGGGAAGGGGTAGTACCACAGAGCGGAGATTTGGGACAGGTGAAGGATTTTTCCAAACTCTCAGGGGCCAACCAAAAGAAATATGAGAGGCTTGCAAATCCATTTCCTCACACTCATATTGGAGAAACTTATGTGTAATCATTCTGTACATGTATGTTTCCCCAGTAGAGCAAACAGATTAATACGATGTCAAAGACTTTCACGGCCGGAGTTCATTAGTTGTTGTAGACTTTCTGGGCTGGATGGCCATGGTCCTGGCTGCAATGCCAGGACCACAGCCATACAGCCCAGAAAATCTACAACAACTAATAAACAGAGATCAGAACATCAGGAGTAAACAAACTGTCTTCCCTTTTATCAACATGTACAACAGTCTCTAACAATCTGCTAGAACTAGTTGCTTTATTCTGAAAGTCAGTAGTTTTATGGTGCATCCAAAAAAAGAAAGGAAGATGTTACCTACCATGCTAAGGCAAAAAACTGCAACACGCAGAAGATAAGAGCAAGTCCCTTGTTGTGCCACTAAAAAAGAAATAATCACAATGAAGTAAAAACAAATTATTATTTTATTAAAGCACAATGTTTAGCAATTCAAGTACTCACCCAGAAAGCTGAACACAAAGTCAATATGAGACACAACTAGAAAAGAGAAAAAGTCTATTAAACTAAGAGATACCATGACAACTGAACAGTTATGTGTTTCTGTATGAAGGTAGAGCACAGTGTATTAAAGTTAATGTAAGAACTATTAACATTAAAAAAAAAAGCTACTTACATTTTTGCATTGGCTTGGAATACAACCCGCCTTCCCCACTCCCATCTATACTTTAGATGCCCAATCAGCAAATTTAAAGTGAAGGGCCTAATCTAATTTCTCCTAAACTTTTTAATGAGTAAATAATTTAATTAGCATTTAAATAGTAACTACCATTCTAATAGCACACATACATGCAGATGCAATCACAGAAAATGTTCTCAGGGTCAACGATCTCTATAAATTTAGACAAAAGTCTGTTTGTAAAAATATTCTATTATCTCACTTCCACACCTACAAAAAAGATAAATACACATCAGCTGGAGATCTCGTCACAATAAAAAAAGAAAGGGAGCATTGGACAAGTTTGAGAGTATATAGATTTCTATCAGTCCAGACAGCTGAAAAGAACCTTCGTGTCCAGAAGTAATAATCACAAATCCAAGTACCAGGTGCTCTGAACAAATAAGAAGGCATGGCTGTCACTTTCATCACCCCCCCTTTTAAAGAGAGTTTTCCCAAAGTATCATGTCCTTCTGTCAGAAACAGAAGGCTAGACTTCGGTGTGATCCAGCAAGAACAGGAGTCTCATGACACCTTAAAGACTAACAAAGTTTTATTCCAACAGGAAATAAAATTAAATGAATGCACATTTAATATAGCTACAACAGCAATCTTGGAACTGGCATATCAGATCATAGCAAGGCAGAGGGGAAGGGGAGTAATGCCTGATCTCTAATCCTGCAGAGAGTTCAGTTGACATTATCTCACATTGCCCTTACCCACTTTAACCACATGGTGGAAACCTTGCTCCTTTCATTCAATAGTATACTTTTTTTTTTCTACACAGCCTACTAATTTCTTATAGATGACTATGATATCCTAGGATGCTGTACAAGCAATAGAAAAGACACCAAGGTTGTTTAAATTACATAGTTTAAGTAAAATATTTAACAAGCATTAAGTTGAAGCCCATTCCAACCCACATACAGGCTTTAAAAAAATTAACTTTGTGACTTACAAGCATAACTATAGTAGCTATCAAGCGGGTTGGTTCAAACATTCTTTTCAATTGCCTCATAGGCCCCATAAGGAAGATGGTGCTGTAACAAGAAAAATACCTTAATAAATTAGCAAACTGCCAGAAGAGGCAATATCTATATATTCTGCATGTTTAAAGCGATACAATAACATTACAATTCTATGCAGTCAACTGATTTCAATTTACATAAACTGGAGTAACTCTGCACAGGATTACACTGTGAGTGTATTAGAGGAACCATAGCACATATTAGCCTCCAAAATAGTACTACATACTTCAAGAGGAAAGTTGGGGAATACTATACAAAAGAGCAATGATTTTTTCCCAATATAGCATTCCCAAAGTTTATTTTATTTATCTCTTTTAAAAATTCATACCAGTCTCAGGACAAAGCTTTCAAAGCATCTTTCAAAATAGATGTAAAATAAAAATATATTAAGATAACATAAAACAATAACCCCATAAAACAGCTAGAAACAAATCTCACACATAACTCGACCAGAAGTGTACATGTCTAAAAGGAGGAGTAGGTGCCAACAAAAGAACTGTGGAGGAAAACTCCACAAGCAAGGCATCACAGAAGAAAAAGCCATTGCTCCTAAAGGCGGGGCACATAGAGAAGGGCCTCAGTCAGTGAGGAAGCCTGTTAAGAAAATATAGCTAAGGCAATGCTCAAACTAGGAACTAAATGTTCACCTAGTCACCTCTAAGAAAGAAAGAATGGCACTGGTAATGTTTTGTCTTTTGGGTCATGAAATGCTGGTTGTTGTTTCCTATTTCACTACTCTTTCTAGTTATACCAAAGCGGCAACATCAAGCATGACTAATCCCTGTAGTCTGTATATATGGTGCCAATTCCTTATTATCTGGTCTCAGAAGGAGCCTCCCAAATCACAGATTAATTAAAACTCTAACGACTACTGTGATACTTGGTCTTGCAACTGCTCCCAAGAGGAATTCCCATAGCTGGCAATATAGTAATAATAATTTGATAGAGGTAGGCACGAGGCTTTAAAGTAATCTTCAAAGAAACAAAATTTCCAATATCACTAGCAGTATAAGTACACCATAAACTGCATTCTATTTTAGGCTTTCTTTGTCATTCTGACCTTTAATCTTTGTGAAAATGAGGTTTGTTATGAATAGTTTTAAACATCAGAGCTGGCTGAAATATGAACAAACAGCTGGAGGAACACTTCCAATAACGTGGCATAATACATACACATAGTCAAATTACTTCCTAGATTCCAGGTGAGCTGAAAAATCACAAACATGGTAACTTATTTCTGTGTCAGCTATTCTATATTTAACTACATCTGGGGAAAATATAGGTTATGAATTTCAAGAATTGGCATTTCATTAAATTCATTCAAAATTACCTTCCAAGGGATGAGATATTTCCCAGTGTATAAAATACTGCAAACAGTATTAGTCCTTTCCTGGGCACCCATAACAGGCAACTACCCTTAAGAGGAAGATGAGAAGAAAAAAGTCTGTAAGACGAACTATCTGTAACTAGGGGCTATTAAACATGAATTCTAACTGTCTCAAAAATTATTTAATGGAGCATAAAGTTTTGTGATAAACTAGCATTCTCCTTTCATGCAAAATCATTTCATCAGCTTACAAATATATGAATTAGTACTGCAAATCCAGATTTCACCAAACAAGGAACACTGGGTTGGATCACAGCGTATCTGTTCCCCTACTAGTAGCATATCTGCTAGTAGCGGAATGATCCTCCACTATTAAGAGTCTGCCGGATCAGCAAAAATACTAATAGAATCAGAGGAAAGCATCATCTGCAAGGAAATAAATCTGTGGGACCCATCCCTAACAATACATAGGCATGACTCTTCTGTAACAGGTCAGTCAGTGACAAACTACACTCAGACTTGACAACCCAACTGTACACTGACAGAAAATGTTCAATTGAAGTTGTAGTTTAGCAAACTAACCCAAGTTTTAAAAAAAAAAATCCGGTTACATGTGAGATTAACCCAGCTTCTTCCATGGAGTTGAGAGTAGTGTTTTGGCCTCACACTTACATCCGTTAGAGATTAAACTGACTTCCTACAGGTGACCATGAATTTCACAGTCTGAACTCGGGTTCCCCATATCAAGACCCATAAAACTCTAGCTACCATGTGCCACTGTTGCACAAGATTTTTTTTCAAAGAAACATACAAAGTTAGAGAAGAGTTAACATGTTTCAGAACACCAGAATCTAATGTGTGGTTCGCACAACATCTTGAAATCTAGCTGCATTTCTAGCAGTTCTCTTTTCCTAAGGACATGCACAGTTCTCTAGTTGCACTTCTAGCAGTTCTCTGTTCCTAAGGCTGTATGCACAGACAGAACAATTTAATTAGTAATGAATGCAAAACCCGTGAAAAATTAAAATTCTAAAGATCCAGTATTGCAAAAAAAAAAAACATATAAAGAGAATCAGGGAAGAATTAAACATTCAGGAATAATATGGTGAAATGGAGAAAAGCTTGCTTATTTATTCCAGTTATACAAGGTATCAGCAAGGTATATACAAGGTATTCAAGCCCCATGGGGTATGAGTTCCAGATAAAACCCAAATATTTTACAATAATATGTATGGTACAATCTTCTAGATCAAATCAAGCCTGAACTGCTCCTAGAAGCTAAAATGACTAAACTGAGGCTATCGTACTTGGGTCACTGTTACAGGAGGGCCTAGAATAGGCAGGCCTCCCTCCCTCCAAGAACATCTCTAGGGGAGAAACACTCAAAGCTTTTCGTTAAAAGAGCATACAGCCTTTTTAAGGATGATCATCCTGGTACCTGAAAGAGCAGATCATGCAAGCACCCTGAACAAGATACTGAGTCCTTCCTTTATAGGGTAAAGTAGGCAAAGAATTTTGAAGAGAGTTCATCTCATCAGTTCTGTTCCCAAACATAATTCCCTCTCACTAACCTCCATTCAGAATACTTTCTACATACCAAAAAGAACAAAAAAACCATGAAACTCTTCCCTGAGAAACAGCATGTCTCCAACCCTTAACTGAGATGATAGTTGCTAAGGAAACAGAGGTCAAAATGAACAGATCCATGGGTGGGGGCAGAATACAACATTTCTAAAATCTGGCAAACTAACATAGGCTCATAGTTATAAGACATGTAAAATTCCTTAACAGTCACATTAAAAGAAGACAAGACTCACTGGAAAAGACAATAATGCTAGGAAAAGTTGAAGGTAGCAGGAAAAGAGGAAAACCAAACATGAGATGGATTGACTCAATAGAGGAAGCCCCAGCCCTCAGTTTGGAGCAAGGCTATTAATGACAGGACATTTTGGAGGTCATTAATTCATAGGTCTTGTCGGAAATGACGACAGCACACGACACACAATCTTCACTTAAAGAAGTGAGCTAAGAGAACGTCATTCTTCTTTGCCAAAACTGACTGTATACAGTATTGACTGGTTGGTTCCCTGTGATATCAAGGGATCATTTCCCTTTCAAAGCAGTTTTTTGAAGTGAACACACATATACACACACCTGGACAGCTCAATTTTTTATTTTGGGGGGCATCAAATCACAGTTGACTTATGGCAGCTCTGTACGGTTTTCAAGGCAAGAGACGTTCAGAGATGGTTTGTCACTGCCTACCTCTGTGTAGCAACCCTAGACTTCCCTGCTGGTCTCCCTCCAAGTAGAAACCAGAGCTGACTCTGCTTAGCTTTCAACACTTGATGAGATCGGGCTAGCCTGGGTTACCCAGGTCGGGGGGGGGGGAAATCTGCTTAGCCCACCTGAAAATATTGGATGGGGGGAAGACAATATGCATTCAATTTCTCAATTAGTATGTCTGCCACTGGCATTCTGAAAGCAGGAGAAAGGTGGGCTTCATTCCACAGTATATATATAAATTTGTGCTGCAACTTCTGGGAGTTTTAAATGCATCTTTACGTACCCCGGATCATGAATTTCAAGTCTGTCAACATCCATGATGACTGGAAGCATTTAGACTTTCATATTGCCAGTTCAAAAGAGAACAGATAAATCCCCTGGTTTACATATTAATTTCAAAGCTATTTGCCCATACCAAACCAAATCTTGTTGTGTAGCTAGGATACAAGCAAGAAGAATGGCAAGCAATTGTATTAATATAGATACCGATACCACTTTATGATGTTGAATGATTTTATATATTGAATTGTTTCTAGATGCTTTTATGATTGTCACAATTGTTATTTATGTGTTTTATCTTCCATGTAAGTCACTCTGAGCCTGCCTTGGCAGGGAGGGCGGGATATAAATTGAACAAACAAATACATAAATGACCACAAATGGCTTGCTAGACCCTTAGGAATGAAACATGACAAACATCTAACCTTTACCTGACAAAAGCTGACAGAAGGGAGATGGGAGTCTTACCAAAATAGAGCAGAGAACTCCTATAGCAAAACACGCTATGAAAGCTTTCAACCTTGTGCTCCAGCTTAGAGAAGATGCATCAACTACCTGCAAAATTTTAAAAAGACCATCATTAAAACTGTCATCACAACATTTTGAGACAAGCAGCAGGTGGTGACTCGACATTACATTATTTATCTGCATCAGAACAGTCCCTTCTATCTTCCTTGCTTCATCAAAGTTGAAAGCTTTTTGTATCAAGTTTTCCCCCAACAAGATTCAATCAACAAAGTCTAGAGAAGTTCTGTCTTTTATAACAAAAGCACACACACTATTGTAAACTCTTTTGTACAGAACATAATCAGAAATAATTTCAGAGACCATGGTACTGACACTGAAACAAAAGGAAAGGCAGGGTATAAGTGTTTTAATAAAATAAATACAGTTACAATCGCTGTATAAAGTAGAATTTCCTTTTACCCGTCCTGAACCTTCTGACCATTAGCTTCATTGGATGCCCTCAAGTTCTAGTATTTCGGGAGAGGGAGAAAATTTTCTCTGTCAACTCTCTCCATCACATATATACTTTTATAAATCTCTATCATGTTGCCCCTTAGTTGTCTCTTGTCTAAACTGAAGAGTCCCAGACTTTTCAGCCTTTCCTCATAGGGAAGGTGCTCAAACCTCCTAATCATCTTGGTTGCAGAGCTGGAAAAAGTACAGAGGAGGGCAATGTCCTTTTGTACACAGTATTCCAAATGAGGCTGCACCATAGATGTATACAAGGGCATTACAATATCAGCCATTTTATTCTCAATCCCTTTCCTAACTTTTTCTAACACAGAGTTTGCCTTTTTCACCACTGCAGTGCACTGGGCTGACACCTTCATTGAGCTATCCACTACAGCCCCGAGATCTTTTTCCCTCTCTGTCTAAGCCCATTCAGACCCCATTAGCCGATACTTGAAGTTGGGATCTTTTTTTGTCCTACTGTGCATCACCTTACACTTACCAACACGGAACTTCATTTGCCACATTGTCGCCCACTCACCCAGTTTGTGGAGGTCCTCTTGGAGCTCTTCACAGTCAGCCTTGATTTTCACCATCCTGAATAATTTTGTGTCATCTGAAAACTTGGCCACTACACTACTTAGCCCTAGTTCCAGATCATTTATTTATTTATAAATAAATTAAATGGTACCAGCCCCAATATTAATTCAATAGTCTTATTGCATTATATGATGAACCTTCCATTGGAGGAAAACTCTTTCCTCCAAATGAAGAGTCAGTGCTTAACTAGAAGGAAGCATTAGATCCAATCCAGGGTTGTTGCTGTTTACTTAGCCCACAATAAACTGTTTCATTATGCCCATCCCACTATTTTTTAAAAAACACCCTCTATATTTAAGCCTTGCAATGTTTTAGGGACGTATTCAAACTATATTACTATAATCATTTAATGTAACAGTGGAAAACATCACAAATATATTTGCAATCACTACATTAGCTTTCCTAATTGTAACGCTTTTGTTTAAATACTTTGGCCACCAAATGAGAAGGGAGCATTCACTGGAGAAGACCCTGATGCTGGGAAAGATTGAAGGTCAAAGAAGAAGGGGACGGCAAAGGATGAGATGGTTAGACAGTGTCATCGATGTAACGAACATGAAATTGAGCAAAGTTCAGCGGACAGCGGAAGACAGGAGGGCCTGGCGTAATCTGGTCCATGGGGTCGCGAAGAGTCAGACTCGACTGTGCGACTGAACAACAACAACATTAGCTTTGTTTTTGCTAAATGCTCAACCCACACAAAGGTACATTCAGCCCAAAGCTGCCAAGATAAAGAATTTTAAAATTTCCAAAACAAAGCAGCTGCTCTTTGTTACAAGGAAAGCCTTTTCTTTTTCATTCCCTATAACAGAGAATCATAGGCCAAAATAAACTTTACTTGGTAACTTGCTATTGATCAACTGATGCTTTTGTTAGTGAATGTACCAATCAAGCCATTCAAAGACAGCATTTCTAGTTTTAGTATGCACTAAATAATCTTGAATATGTGCCTTGAGATAATGGCCAGCAA
The DNA here is from genome assembly GCA_029375565.1 of Gekko gecko. Classification (NCBI taxonomy): domain Eukaryota; kingdom Metazoa; phylum Chordata; class Lepidosauria; order Squamata; family Gekkonidae; genus Gekko; species Gekko gecko. The sequence goes on from JAPDNY010000004.1 coordinate 49,165,059, forward strand.
ATTCGGCTTAGAGTAGATTTGGTGAGCAATTATAAACTTTCTCTTCCAGCTTTGTTCCTATATTCTTCATAGATCCTTCAATGCCACACCTATTTTAAGGCTTCATTAATATACATACTTATTTAACTCGGTAATAAGAAGTCAAAAACCCTATCAACCAAAATTCTTTAATCTTTAATAATATCCCTAAATAAAACTCTTTTAGCGAGCAGAGGGACCGTGTTTTGAAAGCAGAAGGAATCCCGAACTGAAGCACCGCGGTAGATGAGGAAAGAAGCAGGAGAGACGGTGACACAATAGACGACGGGCCAAAGGCCGGATGGGAACTCTAGCGAAATAGCAGGTGAGCGAATACGTAGGCAAAGGTGTCCCTCCCAGCCCCCCGCTAAAGACAGACTCACCTCGGCCAGGGGACCCGGCTCTTCCGCGTCCTGCCCGCTTAGAACCCGCTTCAACTTGTCCATTCCGCGCACTCCAGACACTTGTTGTGCTCCGGGTTCCACCAACCGCAACACGGTCTCTACCGACACCGATGCCAAGCAATCAAGCCGCCTTTCACCTCAGAAGACTACAATTCCCAGCAGCTTCTCCACCTCTTTAAAACGACCTATCTAATGCAATGTACGCTGGGAGATTTAGTGAATACTATACTACAGCTGCGAGTTGTGAATCGTTCAGCGTCTCGCGTTCGGATATGGTTATGCAAGCCCTCAGCCTCTACTCAGTTGCACTAATCGAAACAAAGCGGGTTCCCTGATTTGTTATTTGGCTTTTAAAGGGAAGGGATAATAGTAATCCGGAAGATCCGTTCCATTCCTATTGTAACGCTTTTGTTTAAAGCGCACTGCAACGTTGCCAAGTCACTCTTTTTTTGCCTGCTGAATTGCAACTGATAATGAAGCTCAGGACAATACATCCACCTGGACTGAATCAAGACCTAGATTTCCTGGCTCATTATCAATGCTGATTTCTCCAGGCCTACTACGTCTCTGCATATCACACTAATCCAATCACACCTACTATTGTTATTTTCCTGCCAATGTCACTTGGCATCTGAAATCACTTGGCTTTCCAATATGGACAGATGGCCTCACAATCTAGCTGTAGCTGAAGAAGTAGGGACTCATGAAAGCTAATACCCTACCACAAATTTTGTTAGTCTTTAAGGTGCTACCGGACTCTTTTCTACTGCTACAAATAGGGCTACCCATCTTGATCTATTTTCTAATCACAGTTTGGGGTAAATCCAGGGCTATTTTTGGGCAGGAAGGCACAGGAAGGGAGTTCCAGCTGGCTCCCAAGTTGGCCACGCCCAGCAGGAACTCATTAGCATAATAGGCCACACCCAACAGCAGAAACTCATTAGGATTGGCTACATTAGGGGTGTGTGGCCTAACATGCAAAGGAGTTCCTGCTCCAAAAAAGCCCTGGGTTTTGACAACAAACAAGGTAAACAGAATAAGAAGCAAAAGGTGGGTGTGGCTGGATGACCACACTTCTGGTAACATGGGGTGTGGCCTAATATGCTAATGAGCTGTGCTGTCAGGTGTGTGGCCTAATAGGCTAATGAGCTTCTGCTGTTGGGTGTGGCTTATTATGCTAATAAGTTCCTGCTGGACTTTTTCTACAAAAAAAGCCCTGGGTAAATCAATTGTTATTCCTATTTTTGTACATTGGGAGCGCAAGTCAGATTGGAGCCTTATGTCAGGTCATGGACATCATAAACACACTAGGTTCTGGGTTGCAGTTATAATTAACCTCTAGTTTTAATTAATTGCATGCATCAGTAAACTAATGTGGAATGACTTTCATGTACTTCTGCTTTTGTTACTGTGTACGTCACCAAATCACAAATACAAAAACTCTTGTTAGGAATTTCAATACTGTAAATAAAGCCTAATTAATCATGCAAATATCACCCATTTTTTCCTATATCCCTAAGAGCTGCGGACATAAGGCTGTACTTTAGTTAGCCATATGCAAACTATGTCCATGAATTGCTTGCAATCATGAAAAATACAGAATACCTGCCATCTTGTCATTTTTCATAGTATAGGTTTAGAAACTAGAGTCTGTGGAATGTCCTACAACTCCCTTGCTTTGATCCACTTGTGCAAAATACCTTTACTCCCTACAACTCACCTTACTGGAACATTTCTTAAGTACTTCCTATGTGATCCAATCCTATAGATGACCACCACCCAGGCCCGTAGCCAGGGTTTTGTAATTTGGGGGGCCTTTAAATAAGTCAGGGGGCACTGACATCACAAAATAAAAAATAAAAAATACAATTTTTAAAACCTCATTGTTGCAGCATTCGCACTCTGGCTGGGGAAGCAAGCCACGTTTGGGGAAGGGGCAGCGGTGGGGAGTCCTCCGGGTGGCCCAGTGTGTCAGGAGTCCTCCAGGCAACCCAGAGAGCTGTGGGCCAGGGGGCTGGATGGAAGTTGGGGGGCCTTGGCAGGAAGTCAGTGCGCCAGGTCCCGAAATGCCCCACTGTAGCTACAGGCCTGCCACCACCACCCACAAATTAGGCCTCAGTTTAGCTAGGGCTATTTAGATATTTATACTCTGCTTTTTATTTTAATTTTATTTATAGTTTGGTGTAGTGGTTAAGTGTGCAGACTAATCTGGGAGAACTGGGTTTGATTCCCCACTCCTCCACTTGCAGCTGCTGGATGACCTTGGGCAAGCCATAGTTCTGACAAGAGCTGTCCTTGAAAGGGCAGTTTCTGTCAGAGCTCTCTCAGTCCCACCTACTTCACAGGGTGTCTGTTGTGGGTAGGGGAAGGGAAAGGGGTTTGTAAGCCGCTCTGAGACTCCGAATGAAGGGTGGGGTATAAATCCAATCTCTTCTTCTCATACTGTGCCTTTCTCTCGCAGACTCAAGGAGGATTTGTGGGGACCTAAACATTGTCCTGCCCATCTCCATTTTATTCTAACACCCCTGTGAAGTAGATTAGGCTGAAACCCAGCAAGTTTACATGGTGCAGCAAGGATTTGGATTTAGTTTGATACTGACCCCATGACATTGTCTCTCCTATGATCTATGGCCCTATGGCCTAAGAGAAGGCATACACTATACTTATGTATTCATTTATCCTGCAGCAGGACAAGAAAGATGTGTGCATGTATAAATACATAAAAACAACAAAACTCTAAAGTCTGTCTTTAACACTTGCAATTTAATCCACTTGAGGAAAATTTTATTTAATCCAATGAAGAAATCAAACTTGAAGGAAAAACATAAAATGTGGCATACATTTTTATTTAGTGACAGGTGCTCGGAAGTATAAACACAAGTTTAACTAGTGAGCAGTAAGAAAGGCCTTCTGATGCAGAGACTGGAGTATAGTCTCAAAATATTGCTCATGAGCAGCTTCTCTATGAACCGAATGGGCAATACAGCTTGCTTTCATTTCAATGGATTTTATGCTTTGCTTAGAGGTTGTTTCTAGTTGCCATTAGAACTTAGCTGAACATCAGAACAATCTCCAGAAATGAGACAGTGAAATCTCCTGTATATCACACAACATGTACAATAATTAATAAAGGATGCAGGATTCTGATTCTCTTCCCCATTACATTTCTGCCACATATATCAAGATGCATGACAACTGAAGCTGACAAATTGATATTTTACCTCTTATATTAAAAAAACAGAGACCAATAGGCTATACAATACACAGTAATCCATCCTCTCTCCCCAGTCACTCTGATGTTGGTATTGCTGTATCTTTCCTCCTACCTGGTTGTGCTACAACAGAATAGTATAAATTACTGTAACTTGATCTTCATCGTGGTGTTGTCAGCTGACATAAGTATGGACAGCACCAGTTCCAGAGTTTGTTATCTTGATTATAACTTCCCTGCCTAATGTCAACATAAAAGGCCACTATTGGATAAACAGGATTCATTTTTTCATACTCATGGGAATTGCTTGGTTTTGCTTCATTGTCTTCCCTTCTCACTAAATGAGTATTCTTTTTGCAGAAAGCACCTGTTCCTATTTCATCCCTTCTTCAGCCAGACAAGAAAACAGTTCGATTCTATTTTGGCATATACAGACAGTATGAAGCATTAAGGGATCCCCAGTTATATGATACGTCTGACCATCTAAATTTTTCCTTAATAAATATTACTGTCAAAATATTTACTAGGCTTCATTCTTCAAAGTACTTTTTTTTTAAAAAAAAGCAAGAGAATTGCTTTTTTCACTGAATTGAAAAGCAATTTGCAAGGTCAGGGTATCTTCTTTACCAGTATATTCAGCTGTGAACCTTCTACCATTGCCACTTTAGGGTTAGCTATGATTAACACATAAACAAGTCTTAGGATTAATTCTTGCAGCAGTGTTCAATGGCACTTTCCCCTAAATGTGCACAGAATCAGACAGCACATCTCAAACCCCCACTAAGATAGGTATTCCTCCTCTTATAAATGAAGAAACTGATTTCAACCCACTCAATGTTGCTAAGTGAATTAGGGATAAACTAGACAAGAGTGGAGGGACTTCTGTGATCTCCCATGGTTTTAAAATTTAGAGGGCAGCTATGACAATAGAGGGGTGTAAGTTAAGCCCACCTCTCAAACTGTTTTCTCAGTGCCCATCCCCAATACATGCCTGTGTGCACGCCCTGCCCCCCAGGTTCCTATTTACCCTGCAGTGGAAAACAGTATGGTATTTTCCTCTACTGGGGCAAACTGCGGCTCACCTAGGGAGAGAAAAAACCTGTCCTGGGAAAGCTTTCATATGGCAGGGTAAGAGAACTCCCTCCCCTAATGCCGAGTTACTGATTCAAACTGAGCCTCCCCCCAAGCTGCTTTTTAAAAACCAAGGATCTTCTGTCACCTCATCTAGCTAAGCTCCCAGTGGCACAGAAAAAATAAGCAACCTGTTTCTTAGCCTCTTCTTTACACTGCTACACAAAAATTCTATCATGATAGCAGAACAGACTGCCACTGTCCAAAACAAATCTGAACTTTAATGTGTTTCTAAATGAGCCATGATCTTAAATTCTTTTCTAGAATTTTCTCCCCTCATGTAAGGAAAAAAGATAAGTGGCTGTATGTTTTTAAAAAACAATAAAACCTAAATATGAGAAGTTTTCCACTGTGCTTAACTTGCTACATGCAGAAATGAATAAAAACAGAGCAGAATGGACAAGCAGATGGAATGCAGGTTTTCACCTTCTGGCAAGTTGGCTTATTGGGAAAGCATGGGAAAAGAATAGGAGAAGCAAAGGCAAGAGTGGAGTTTCATATTCAAAACTGCATTGCTTAATGCTGGAACACAACTGAACAAGCATTACAGTCATATTAGCATGTGTTTAGGTTAGGTTAAGCTTTACAATGCAGGCCACACATGCTGGCCAGGGGCCTAAAGAGATGAGATGAAGTCAATTACAAACATTAAAGTCATTTATAAAGGAAACAGCAGGTGCATTTATCTATTCTACCACTGTAAACAATATAAACCCCTGGTGTTGTTGTTTAAGATCACAGGCAACATTTTAGAATATCAGGAATGTGGTAGCGTGCAATCCACTTAAATGAAACAATACCCTATTAATATCTAGCCCACTCCAACATCAGAGGATCAGTACTGGCAAAAAGCAGACAATATGGGATCCAAATGTGAATCGACATTTGCCAGATTTATTGTGCAGCTCTGTTATTTTTCTAGCTCTGTGAAAAGTTCCTGTAGGAAGTATCAAACAGCATCTCTGCATCTTTCAGATCTCAAGCAACTGATAAATAATGCCATCCAATATATATTCAAGGTTCACAGACCTGCTAAGCATCTGTGAGCTTCAGGAAGCTGAGCCAATCTGACCTCAAGAGGAAGCATAGTTAGTGTGTGCATTATACAACACAGTCCTTCCATAACACAATGTTAAAAGTTCTTATGAGCCATTTAAGCTTGTGGATGGCTCATTTTAAAAGGCCTCTAAACCTTTAAGTCTGGCACGCTTCAGAAGAATTGCTCCTGATTTGAGGGCCTACTTTCCAGCTTTGGATAAACTGGCTGTGAACCGGAGCTATTAAATAGCTCCATTACTTTGAAATAAAGAGACAATGAAACACTGACGTTGACATTGTGGGTTTTTTCCTTCCCCGGGGCTACAGAAATATTTTTCACACATACAGATAGATCCAGGTCCAGCAAGTAGTGGGATCTTCAATAAAAATGGCCAAGAGACTATATAATCTCCAGAAGAAAGTCTGTATCAAGTCCACAAAATTTAGATTCCACTTAAGTGTGTTCTGGCACTGCTGCAGATTCAGGACTCAAATTTTCTGGAAACTCCAACTTCTCACACACTGTCTCCTTCACGGGTAAATATTGAGCAATCTCATTAGGATCTGTGAACAGGGCTTGAGGAACATGCTTAAAAAGAAGAGAGCAAAGATTATGCCAATCTCAACAAAGGAAACACAATCAAAAACATCCAATCTACAGTGGAAAAGAATATGATGTTTTTAAAACAATACAGTAGAAAGCCAACCAACCACTATTTTGTGATTCTCTAACCTTAAATTACTTAAATTACTAAATATGTGGTGAGGGGGAGAATTGAAGGCTGGCTAGTGTGTGCTTTTTTTCTTAATAAATGTGATGTATTTACAGCAAATGATTATTGAAATGTTTATATTTGTCAGTGGCTTTCATTAGGATCTTGTTAATGTTAATCGGGGGGGAGACACTTCAACAAATGCTAAAGCAAGGTAGCATTTGTCAGAGTCTTTGCAGAAAGTAATTTGTTCCAGGAAGCTGCCAAAGCTGACACACACAAAAAAACCATGCTTAAAATGTTAATACCATTAGACTTGATACTTTGCTTTCCCTAGATGTGTATTCCCGCAACATGTACCGTTTGTCAGCCTAGTAAAAAAAAAAAAAAAAAAAGTTGAAATGTAAATTGCACGGTTACGTAACATCTGCATGCATTCCTAGTTTCAATAATCAATGTAACAAAGGAATTGAAATAGGTTTATCAGTTCAGTGATGAGAGTAAGATTTGTGTTTGTTTGTTTTTTCATTTTAGCAATTTCAGTTTAGTCTAAGCGGTCACCTGGTGAATCGCATAAACCTGGCCCTTCAACACCCGTTATTAGTTCCAATAAAGATACTGAACTCATGGCACCACACAGCTTCTAAACTTATGAACAAGCAATTAACCAACCCATCCTGAGGAAGTGTTATTGGATATACGGGCTCAAGGTCCATCCTGAATCAGGCAAAGAGGAATACAAATAATATTTAGGAAGGATGCTCAGTGCACAAACTGGGCAACACTGTGATCAACAGATACTTGATGAGTGTTAAGGTATTTCCACTGGCAGGATGTGCATCAACTAAAAATAGTATTGATGGCTATACCACAACTCCTTCTCAGCATACACAGATTCATGGGGGCAAAAACGACAAGAAGCATTTCATAATCCTTGGAAGGGCCATCTGAAATCTATTCAAGCCAGCCAAGCCATTACAAAGAAATAACTAGCAGTTGCCTTGCCTATCATGAAGTTACTGTACCAAAACAACAAGCAAGGAACAACACAAACCAGGGCAGCTCAGGTCCAAATGCTTATTCCATCCAGGAAAGGATAAGCAAAGTAAGACTTCCTCACCTCATGGTAAAGCCTTGTGTCATTCATGCGGATAAGCACACCATCAACTCGCAGGAAAAACCTCAGCAGCACAAAGAAGCTTGAAGGCATCACCCTCTGCCAAAGACCATAACAATTATTTGCATCTGCACAATTTTATCAAATATTTACCTAGTTCAGTGGAACAGTAAACATTTTATAACCGCACTGGTCATTAACAGTCATTTTGCAACAACTTCTGAAACTTAACAGAAGCTGGTTCTTCTATTTCTTGTAGGCACTAATGACTAACAGAGACATGCATGAACAAGCAGATAAAAGAAAAAAATGTTATGGGCCGTTATGCTGTGGACTTGTTTACAAAGATCTTTCAGTATTGAAGAATATTATATCCTCTTGTCTATACCCATTTCCTTGATTCAGACCACAATCTTATGCATCTTACACTGCAAGTAAGGCTCACTGAACGCCATTGGAATCATTTCTGAGGACTATGCTATTATCCCCTTCCTATTTACAACAGCTTCAATGTAACATCAACATTTCTGTCAAAGCCTGAGGCTTCTCTGTAAATCAAACAAACAAACAAAAAGAAACTAGACATTTTAAAAGAGCTATTGTTAAAGGAACATTTCCAAATAATTTGATTGCCTGAATTACTTTAACAAAAAAAAAAACTGTGGACACTGTATCATTTATTCCCCTATCAGATGAGTTCTAACAACATTTTATACTTCAAGAAGACATACAAAATAACTGAGCTCACTATTTTGACACTGAGGCTTGAAACTCCATGATCATGAAGTTCATCTTCAAACAGCAGCACTTCTTCAAAGAACATAATCTGTTCCCTGGCTTTTAATTTCTCTGTGTCTATATGTTCTGTTGTGGCAGAAACCTGCGGGAAGATCAGAAAATGTTATATGAACATCTATGAAACTGCCTTACACTGAATCAGATCATTGGTCCATCAAAGTCAGAACTGTCTACTCTGACTAGTAGCAGCTCTCCAAGGTCTCAGGTAGAGGTCTTTCAAGTCACCTACTGCCTGATCCATCCGACAGGAAATGCTGGGGACTGAGCCTTAGACCTTCTGCGTGCCAAGCAGATGCTCTTTCACTCAGCCACAAACCCTCCCCATAAGCAAATATAAGTAAACAATTGTTAAAGACCACGTTCATATTTGCAAGGTAATGAACAATAAAAAGAATTCTAAATTTACCTTCAACTTTAACGTATCACCTAACAGTGTTCCTTTATAATCTGTTGTGTAAGTCCAATCATATGGTTTAACAATCTCTTTTGTGTGTTCAGGCTCAGATCTGAAGGAAAACAACAGACAGCTTTGTAGCATATGAAATACAGAACAAGACAAAGACTACAGCGATAAATCTATGGAGCTCACAGCTGTCAGTGTACATGGCTCTCTCTTCCACATTTTATTCTCACAACAAACCTGTGAGTCAGGTTAGGCTCAGTGTGTGTGAGATTGGCCCAGTATCACCCCTTATGGCAGTTAGCATTTGAATCTAGATTTTCCAGATATACTTTAACCAGAGAGCCGAGAAGGTGTAGTGGTAAAGTGCAGTGGATTCTAATCTGGAGAACTGGGTTTGATTCCCCACTCCTCCACATTAAGCCTGCTGGGTGACTTTGGCCCAGTAACAGTTCTCTCAGAACTCTCTCAGCTCCCACTACCTCACAAGGTGCCTGCCATAGGGAGAGGAAGGGAAGGCAATTGAAAACTGCTTTGAGACTCCTTAATTTAGAGAAAAGCAGGGTATAAAAACCTAACTCTTCTTCTTTTCCTATGCCATACTGGCTTTAAGAGGAGATAACTGCATTATTTATAAAGATAATCTTTCCTTTTAGAAACATGGTGGTGTTCCCTGTACAATAGCACTGTGCATACAAATACCAATAATATTTTGTTATTACCTGCTTTCTTGCCACTCTTCAGCACAGGCCACTTTAACCATACCTTGAGAGTTATTTACATATCTTAAAGCATCAACTGCATTGAACTCAATTCCAAACTGAGACTCATGCTGAATTCTTAAGATGTTGTCTCCAAACATCATTTCTGGGACACAAGGCATGTGCAGTTCTTCAGCTAGTCTGAAGGGAAATATGGAGATTACAGAAAAATTATTTTTTTTCTTGCAGGAACTATTTCTTATTATTTCATTTCACAGAATATTCTAATAGGCAGTCAGTTCCATTTAGTCAAGATGAAATTGGCAATAGGAGTATCTCCCCCCACAAAAATTATTATATACCTCTTTAACATTGTCATTTTACCATGCAGAAAATAAGAATCAATATGAAACCAGAATTAGAATCCCATGTATGCTGGGAATTCAAAGCTGATGACAGTTTCCTCATATACAATAAGCAGCACACACAAGTTATAATTTACATCACAATTTCCCAGAACCTTAACAGCATGTGAAGGCATCCTAAGAAGGTAAGACAAACACCTTAACTACACGCACTAAACGACTAACTGGGGAGAACAGATGAAATAATTTATTTTGCAACAAACTGCAGCACACATAAGCTCAGTTATTATAAAGACCTGCCAATATAGGAATTTCCAAAAACATTCTGAATGGGGAAAAAATTCCAAAGTTAGATATTCTTCTCCAGGATTAAAAGCAAAGAAAAAGACTGCCAACCGGCAGCCAGATACACAGCAACGATTACTAGCTCTGGGCACGGACAGCCAACCCACCGTCCCCGTTAAGAGGAATGCCCCCTTCCCCGACCTATCTCCCACCTTTCAGCCGCAGCCGACTTCATGATGTGGGTACGAGCGGCGGTCAGCTTCCACGGCCCAAAAGTGAAGTCGCGCCGGCTGCTTTTGAAGACGGGCATCATGATGGCGACGGCAAGGACGGAGCAACCATAGATCTCTGTGTATGGGACACAGTCCCCCCAACAAGGGCCCCCGAGGAAAGCGATATCCCTGGACTCCTACTCAAACCAGGCGCAACCATCACAGAAAGAACAAAGAAATCTCTTTCCGCTTCCGGGTTAATCCTCAAGCTGGTGACATCGGCGGTCGTCTCTATGATTCTTGACGAGACTTCCGGGTCTCGATTGCAAGGGTAGAAACTTACGTGCGTTGGACAAAAGCGGTGGGACTCGATGAGGTTCAACGTGAAAACTCAAGTAAAGCGGGCCGAATTAAAAATTTCGGTTCGTTGCGGTGCTTTGAAATAATCATATGCTGCCCCCTCCCACCTGACCTCCGACTCGATTAAGACACAAATTCAGTAAGGGCAAAGAAAGCTGTTCCTGTTGAATGCTTTCTTTCTTTCTTTCTTTCTTTCTTTCTTTCTTTCTTTCTTTCTTTCTTTCTTTCTTTCTTTCTTTCTTTCTTTCTTTCTTTCTTTCTTTCTTTCTTTCTTTCTTTCTTTCTTTCTTTCTTTCACATGTTTATGCCTCACTTTCCCGCCAGAAGCGCTCCCAAAGGAAGCTCTGTGTAAAGCAAGGCGACATATAAGTGCTGTAATAAATAATACACTATGTAATATACAAGTACTATAACAGCAGTCCTAATTTGGGGGTTTACATTTTGGTTTTATGTTTGTTTGTTTTTAATGTAATCTGTTTTATGTAATATTGCAAGCCGTATTGAGCTCCGTAAGGTAGAAAAATGGATAATAAATATTTTAAATAAATAAATAATTTAAAAAATCAAAAGTTGCCAAAATGCACTGTTCTAGTGAGTCCTCCCCTTTCTATATCATAAATATGGCATCTGTTCAGACCAGGCAAATTACTGACAATGCAATTCTAGATAGGGTTACACTATTCTTAATCTATTGAAATCCTTGGGCTTAAAAGAGTGCAGCTCAGTTTAGGATTCCATTGTGACACTAATTTACTAGAGGTCATGGTACAGGGAGTATTCCTAAAGACTTGAAGGCATCTTGCCGCACACAGAAAAGCCAGAAACATTCAGGGGACCCCAATTTTTCCACAAAGGACTTTTCTTTGTGGAAATATGGAGGAGCAGGGGGGACACACCTCCAATTATTTATTTTTGTTTGTTTGTTTAATGGTTTGGGGTTTTTTGAAAGACTGTTTACTCAAAATGCCTAGCATGGAAATTTTCGTGTAAGACAATCTACAATGTTAGATAATAACAATTCCTTTGTAAACATTATGTTACATTTTCAAGGCTATGATTTGGAAGACCCATGTTTGAATCCCCACTTTGTGGAAGCTTGCTGGGTAACCTTGGATCAGTCACTTGTGTCCACCTAATTTACCTTACAGGACTGTTGTCAGGACAACATGAAGGAGGAGAGAGCTGTAAGCCATTTGGGGGGCCATTGAGGAGACATAGGGATATCTAAACAAATATCTAAAACAAGTATCTAAACAAATATGCTGTAATGTGTTTGATGGTAATACACTGTTAAAGAATTCAGTGTTTTCTGTAAAATGAAACATGATATCCAAAATATACTGCTAGTACTGATGTGACTATATGTTCAAATAATATACTACTTTACTGTTATTTTAATACTGTTTTAATTGTATATTTAACAGTTGTACACCGCCCTGAGCCCATTGGGGAGGGCAGCATATAAATCTAATAAAATAAATAAATACATACTACAAAATTATTTTTTCTAACTTCAAGTTTTACTTTTTTCCTGCTTTTCAGATGGCAGAAATTAAGATACATATGCTAAGGAAGAGCAGGGTGCAGCAGTTTGTAGCTCTGTCAATCAAGGACTGGGTATATTAACATATTTTCTTGTAAAAAGCTATAAGTGCAATCCTAAGACTAATGCCCTGAAAGTAGGCTTCACTGAACAGACATGAGCAGGATTCTGAGTAGACCTGCTTAGGATTGCATTTATACCTTTGTGCCATAAATATGACAATTAGTACAATTGTATATGCTAACTGCCCAGGCTATCCCCGAACTCATCAGAACTCAGAAGCTAATCTGGGTCAGCTCTGATTAGTTCTTGGATGGGAGACTGCCAAGGAAGTCCAGGATCGTGTGCAGAGGCAGGCAATGGCCAAACCACCTCTGAACATCTCTTGCTTTGAAGACTCCACAGGGTCACCATAACTCAGCTGTGACTTAATGGAACTTTGCACCACCATATGCTAACTAAGTTATGTTAGGTTTTATAGGCAATCAAGCATTGCATAGATTTTTATTTTCCCCATAGTTTAACCCCCCAACCCCAATATAACATTTTTTAATGGCTTCAAATTTTCCAGAAATGTTACATCTCTAAGTGTTTCGGATATTTGTCTATAGCTGGGTCCTCTGTGTTCCCAGTCCTCACAACGATAAGGCTTCCCTCCTGGGAGTGTGCCCCAGTAAAAGTAACCTGACCAGCAAGGATGTAGAGATCAGTAGCTGTTCAGGCCTGGCAGAACACTGAGAAGCTGAAACTGAAAATCGTTAAGAGATAAAGGGGTGGGGGGGGAGTTCCATTCTCATCCCCACTTTTCAACTGCTGGTTCCTTCAATAGCTTCTCATTTTTAAATGGCTCCAAAGAATGACTTGCAGATTCCTTTTGATCACAGTGCTTTGAAAAGGCCATGGTCTCTACCCAAAAAGTAGGGAAGAAAACACTATATAGTTTAAACAACAATGGGGTTTTTTTTCCTAATTTTGTATGGCAGACAGAAAATCAGCAGGTAAAACCCTCCTTTAACCACAAATGCATACCAAGAGTACTGCAGAGTGTTCAGAGCTGATGGAGAGGCTATTGGTGCCTTAACACTCTCAAGTATTCCAGGGATATTGTGGCAGAATTCTGGATTAAAGGAGACTTGGCCATGTAGCACAAGCAGGCTTTGGTTTCTTCCCATGAAGCCCTGCAGTATGTCCAGTGCCTGCTTCCTAGTAGCAAGATTGTGCCCGGCTGTTTCCCACACATTCCTTTAGCTAAAATGCACTAAGCCCCAAGACTGAATATATAGAGATTTTTGTCTATACCTCACCTTCTCTGGCCAGAGGCTTGGACTGATAGCCCTTAGGGAGGAAAAGTTTATGGTTTTATGGTGCCATCAAGGAGAAGGCTCTGGCTACTGGTGCGCTCCTTACACTCCCACAGGAAGTTTGATGTATGTCATTCATTAGCTTGAAACAGGAATAAATACTGTCAAGGTTCCTTTGTTCAGCAACACCTGAATGCCTTTTTGGGGTCTTCGGGTGGTGGTCAAGAGATGTCTCTTAATTGTGTACACTGCTTTTTTTGGTGAATGCTCTGAGCTTTATATATATATTAATTCTATTCTATTCTAGGCTATGGTGGCTTATTTATTTATTTAATTAGATGTATACCCCGCCCTCCCCGCTTAACAGCGGGCTCAGGGCAGCTTACACTAGTTGATACACAGAATTAAAATCACATAAAATCATTTAAAACAATTCAATTATAAACAATCATAAAATATAAAGTGCTGCATCATAAATTAGTTGTTATGAGATGGCGTGCTTAAGAGTGTACATTCTGCTCCTAGAATCATAGAATGTTAGAGTTGGAAGGGACCTTGCAGGTCATCTAGTCCAACCCTCTGCACTCTGCAGGAGCATAGCCAAAAGATAGCCCTACATACCTACAACATACCCAAAAGATGATCATCCAGCCTCCGCTTGAAAACGTCCAGGGAAGGAGCATCCACCACCTCCCGAGGCAGACTGTTCCACTGCTCAACCACTCTTACCGTTAGGAAGTTTCTCCTGATATCTAGCCAGTATCGACTCCCTTGTAATCCGGAGCAAGAGAGGATAGATCTGCTCCATCTTTTACATGACAGCCCTTCAAATACTTGAAGACTGCAATCATGTCCCCTCTACGTCTTCTCTTTCCCAAGCTAAACATACCCAACTCTTTCAGCCTTTCCTCATAAGACTTGGATTCAAACCTTCTCACCATCCTGGTTGCCGTCTTCTGGACAGGCTCAAGCTTGTCAACATCCTAAAGTGTGGTGCCCAAAACTGGACACAGTACTCCAGGTGAGGCCTGACCATAGCAGAATAGAATGGAACTACCACCTCCTGTGATCTGGACACAATGCTTCTATTAATGCATCCTAATCAACATCATCCTGATCTTCCTAACACGTGGGCAGCGCAGGCTAGATGTCAAGAGTCAAGGGCCATGGCTTTGATTAAAGCCAGGGCTATTTTTGGGCAGGAATGCACAGGCTGGCTCCTGAGTTGGCCATGCCCAGCAGGAACTCATTAGCATAATAGACCCCACCCAGCAGCAGAAATCTTTTAGCATATTAGGCCACACCCCTGACAGCACAGTTCATTAGCATATTAGGCCACACACCCATGTTACTAGAGGTGTGGCTATCCAGACACACCCACTTTTTGCTTCTTATTCTGTTTACCTTGCTTGTTGTCAAAACCCCAAGGCTATTAAAGCTATTGCTATTATGTTAATGTAGTGGCGGCTCCTAATTATAGGCCTGGTGGAAGAGCTCCATCTTGCAGGCCCTGCGGAACTGTAGAAGCTAAGAATAATAGAGAAGAGATTGGATTTATACCCCACCTTTCACTACCAAAAGGAGTCTCAGAGCAGCTTACAAACTCCTTTCCCTTCCCCTCCCCACAACAGACACCTTATGAGGTAGGTGGGGCTGAGAGAGCTCTGATAGAAACTGCTCTTTTTCAAGAATAGCTGTGGCAGAACTATGGCTTATCCAAGGTCATCCAACAGGTGCAAGTGGAGGAGTGGGGAATCAAACCCGGTTCTCTCAGATTAGATTCTGCGCACTTAACCACTACACCAAGCTTAGAGGTTAAGACGCTGAAGCTGCAGACTGGAAGGTCTGTAGCTCAGCAGTTCAAGACCCGAGTGCCGTGTGACAGAGTGAGCTCCCGTCTCTGGCCCCAGTTCCTGCCAACCTAGCAGTTCAAAAGCAAGACATTGGAAGTAGATAAAATAGGTACCACTTTATTGGGAAGGTAACAGCATTCCTTGTGCCTCAGTGTTTAGTCATGCCAGCCACATGACCACGGAAACATCTTTGGACAGCGGTGGCTCTTCAGCTTGGAAACGGAGGTGAGCACTGCCCCCTAGAGTTGGATTCGACTAGCTTTCGAGCAAAGGAAACCTTTACCTTTAAGGCTCAAATAAATAGATTGTACTGCAGGCTTGTGTCCTCTCCTCTTTCCTACCAAGACGTGGTGTCCTGCTAGAATCCCATCCAGCCCAGTGAAATTAAGTGAAGCTGGTACCCCAGGTGGAAGCCTGGTGACCAGGTAAATTAATTTTTTTTTGCAACAGATATCAACATCAATAACATTTTAGGCCACTCTCAGTATAAAAAAATGGGTTCTCCCTTAGTGTTGCCAACCTCTAGGTGGCACCTGGAGATCTCCCACTATTATAATTGATCACCAGTGACCAAGATCAGTTCCCCTGGAGAAAATGGCTGCTTGGAGGATGGCGTCTATGGCATTATCCCTCTCCCCAAACCCCAGCTTTCCCAGGCTCCACCCACAAAATCTCCAGGTATTTCCCAATGGAGAGCCAGCAACCCTACCCTCCCTTCTAACCCCAGACAGCCATGGCCTTCCAAGGCCCATAACCACAGAGGAGCCACATGAGAAACTGGCTCAATTTCCTAAATTCAGTAGAGGGAAGCCATCCTTAGTTTATGTGCTGAAAGCACATCTTGTTCTCACTGCTCTCCAAAAGAAAAGAGCCCAAACCCTCCAGCCAGCCATCTCACCCTCAGAAAATAAAAGACAACCACATGAAGTGGATAAGTTTAATGTTTCTCTCGAGGATTGCCAACCTCCAGATGGCACCTGGAGATCTCCTGCTATTATAATTGATCTCCCGATTACCAAGATCAGTTCCTCTAGAGAAAATGGCTGCTTTGGAGGGTAGACTCCTGAGGTCCCTCCCCAGGCTCCACCCACAAAACTAAGCAACCTTAGTTTCCCCCACAGGTAGATGCTGCACCAGCCAAGAAACCCTTGCTGATAGAACAAGCAATTCCTGAAGACCAAGATCAGACTGGGCTCCATCCTAGCTGCACTTGGGCTCCACACTCTTTGCATTTTCTTTCTCTCAGTACCCATCAATATGACACAACTGCTCAATGAAAATACTCTAGGCATCAGATGAAATAGGCTCTTGTTCACAAACACTTAATGCTGCAATAAATCTCTTCCTCTTTAAACTGCCACAAGAGTCCTATTTGTTTTCTGTGGTGTCACCACAACAGACACCAATAACATCGAATTGCACCATAGCTCTCCTCACCTTTATAGTTCTTCCCAGAATTGTAGCTGAATTCTTCGGTGAGTTCTTCCTGGATGACTTGTCACTAGAAGTGGTGAGCTTACCCACCATCTTCCTTTTATATAACGATTAAATTAATGGAAATATAAAAGGCAATGTTTTTTTTAAAAAAAGGTTTAGACTGCCAAAAGAAGCAATCAGGCAATAAGAGAGTCATTATTTTGTTCCCTTTAAGTTTTGACCTTCAGTGGTGCACATTTTTACAAATATTTAAGGGGCTTGATGGGAATTTAACCTGTAGCTCCAGTGTCAGAATTAGGCTCTCCAGCATCCTTGTTCTACTTTAGTCAGTCATTCCATCCATCCTCCCCATCCCCAAGTCTGCAGAATCCCCAAATCAGCCTTAAGACTGTGAAGTCTTCCAGATGTTATGAAATCATCAGATCAGTTTGCCTCCCACATGTAAAAACTTGGGATGAGACAGAGCCCAGACCTGCTGCCAAAAACACCACAGCAAAGTCAGGTGGACTGGTCATAGGGTTGCCAGGTTCCCCCCCCCCCGGCACGGGGGGGTACAGTTGCCAGCTCCAAGTTGGGAAACTCCTGGAGATCTGGAGGTGGGGCCTGGGGAGGACAAAGACTTCAGTGGGGTCACTGGGGTGCAATGCCAAAGTCCACTCTCCAAAGCATCCATTTTCCCCACGGGACCTCATCTCTGCTGGAGATGAGCTGTAAATTCTGGGGAATCCTGAGGTCCCACCTGGAGGCTGGCATCCCTAGCTGGGGAGCGGAAATATTGAATGTCATGACTTCGTTGCCAGTCTTATATCTTCTTTCATTTCCCCTATTTTGTTAGTGTTACCTGCTTCACTGTAATTAAATATATAATAAACCCGCTCGCCCGCCCAAAAGTCTGCCTTTCTTTTCGTCTCACTCAGTGGGGTGGGGAAAGGAATCTGTTGGGGGGGGGATTGTTCGGACTATGTAAGGAATGCCGGGAAAACTAATTTAGCCACACACTAGAAACTACTTAGCATGCGTGGCGGCGACCTTGATCGTTGCCTAGGAAAATACGCCCCAGTCGATATAAACCCGCATTTAAAAAAAAAAAAAAGTTTTTCTAGCCCAGCCCTGAAATATGAGGGGGGGGGCAAACTGGGAAAGGACAAAGGAGTAGAGGAGGGGGAAGGAAGGGGGAGGAGGAAGGGGAGGAGTGAAAGGGGACGGGGGGGGTTCGTAAGGAGGAGGAGGAGACGGTGGAGACATGTGAAAGAGTAGATGGGGAGATGGAAAGGGAAGGAGGGGGGTCGGGCAGCCTTTCTGGGACTCCGCTGGCGGCGACTGTGGGGGGTCTGGGGCGCCGTAACGTGAAATCGCCACCCCACCCCTGGAACGGGGGCAGCCGAGCAAGGAGAAAGTAGCTTCCTCTGACGGTGAGTGAAGCCCCCGCGGGGGAGAAAACCCAGAATCTTTCTGGAGTTGAGCACCAGACGTAGAGCGCAATGGAGTTCCCTTTGTGTAAGGAAGGAGTGTGTGTGGTGGAGGGGGGAGCCTTCGGTGGCGGGGAAAAGCGCCTGCCCTGGGCGGGCTCCTCTGGCCTCGATCGTATGGGAGCCGCTCGTCGGCGGCTGCAAAACGACGGCTTGCTTTGTCTCCCTGCAACGATGGGGCTGGCAAGCCGGGCGAGGGTGGCACCCCGGGTGGAAGCGGCGAGCGAGAGACGCGCGGCGCACACCGCCCTTCTCCACGCCTATATGGGTGGCCTCGGGAGAGAAAAGCTGAGCTAGAAGAGAAGAGAGGAGTCGGACTTGGCTTCGCGCAGATCTCTCGAGTCCCGGGAGCGGGAGAAAGCAGAGGCTTTCCGGTTTCTGTAACCAGTGGATCGGGCGCAAAGACAGCTGGGGATGAGCCAGGAGCATCTAGACAGGGGAGCTAGTTAATGGAAGTGTGCCTCTGGTTAGAATTGCATTTAAAATTACAAATTTCCTCTCACTGTTTGTTAGCATGCCACAGACATACATTCCCAGTGATTCCATATCTTAGGCTGGAAGAACTTACTCCAGCCTAAAGAACCTTCCTCCAACTTTAGCAGCTCTTCCATTGGAGGAAGGCTTCAGACTTGGCTCAGTGGAGATGTAGCATAACATAGGCATGTTCCTAAGTTCTGAAAGACTTCAGTGCACAAAAAGACCCCGCACATACACAGGGGTTTCTATTGGGGGGGGGGACCCTTTGCAAGCCAATGCAGAATCTCCACTATGCTCAGGCAGCATTTTTCAACTTACCCAATGCATATAACACACATCAGAAATTGTTGCAGAGTAAATATTGTTGCTTAACGTTTTAATGTTTTCCTTCTTTACAGGTGCCCAGCATGTGCTGGCCACTCTACCACCCTATGCTCTGACAATGAGCATCAACTCCTCACTCAGTAATGAGAAGGCCTTGAGGAACCTCACACTACTGGAAGATGGGGCAGGCAGAATTACGGAGTCCATTGCTATTATTGTCATTGCTATTTTCATCTGTTTAGGAAACTTGGTGATCGTACTGACCCTCTACAAGAAATCCTACCTCCTCACGCTGAGCAACAAGTTTGTTTTCAGCCTGACCCTCTCAAACTTCCTTCTTTCTGTGCTGGTGCTTCCTTTTGTTGTCACCAGCTCCATCCGGAGGGAATGGATTTTCGGAGTCGTTTGGTGCAACTTCTCTGCCTTGCTGTACATGCTAATCAGTTCTGCCAGCATGCTCACTCTTGGGCTCATTGCTATAGACCGGTATGCTAATCTTACTTTATGTGTGATGTGGGCAAGCAGCAACAATTCAGAATGCCCAGAATTAAGTGTTCAGAGGCACAGAAACACGCTGTGCATCAAATAATACATGGCCATGTCCTGAAGCTGAGGCTCATGGGAGTATTTATTATCATCAGTATATTGGGTGGTCTAGCGAACGTTTTCCTTTGTAGGGAATAGGGTACCAAACTGATAATATGCAGTTAATAGATAGCATATTATTAATAACATAAGATGAAAAAATTAAGATTTTATTAACATGCAAGCTATTTTCCTAGCCTTTTATTTTGTCCCTGTAGGTATCTGGAAGACTCAACAACAGCCTCATTCTTTCAGTTATTCTGTACTTATGTTTTGAAACAGCTCTAACACCCGAGACTGAAGTGCAGTCTCAGCACTTTAAATACCCACTATGCAGATTGTGCTGGGTATTTTGCATTAGTGTCTGAAACTTATTATAGTGCATAACATTCATGTAAGTATTACATATATAAACTGATGGTCTGATATAGAGTAATTACAAACTGTATCCTACTAATAGAGTCATAATCCTTTAGCCTTGGCAATTTCTCAACTTTTAGTTCCCAGGTGTATGGTAAATCACTAATTTTGCTGACTATTTGGGTAAATAAACCTAGACAGAACTGACATTCAATAGATAAACTCATTTATCTATTAATTGCAATTTTATATATTATATATTTGTATTTTCCCCCCCAGGTACTATGCTGTCCTTTACCCAATGATTTACCCAATGAAGATTACGGGTAACAGAGCTGTTGTTGCCATTGTGTACGTGTGGCTGCATTCTCTCATTGGATGCCTGCCTCCCCTCTTCGGCTGGTCTTCCTTAGAGTTTGATCAGTTCAAATGGATGTGTGTGGCTGCATGGCATAAAGAGGCCGGATATACTGCTTTTTGGCAGATCTGGTGCGCTCTGCTGCCTTTCATAGTAATGATGATTTGCTATGGATTCATATTCCGTGTGGCCAGGATTAAGGCACGGAAGATTCATTGTGGGAGCGTAGTCATTGCGGAGGAAGATACCCAAAGGAATGGGAGAAAGAACTCTAGTACTTCAACTTCCTCTTCAGGCAGTCGAAGGAATGCTTTTCAAGGAGTGGTTTATTCTGCCAACCAATGCAAAGCTTTGATAACTATCTTAGTTGTGATTGGTGCTTTTGTGATCACATGGGGGCCTTACATGGTGGTCATTACATCTGAGGCACTTTGGGGGAAAAACAGCATTTCTCCCGCTTTGGAGACGTTAGCAACGTGGTTGTCTTTTACTAGTGCTATATGCCACCCTCTGATTTATGGACTCTGGAATAAAACTGTCCGTAAGGAATTGCTGGGAATGTGCTTTGGAGACCGGTACTACAGAGAATCATTTGTTCAACGGCAGAGGACATCCAGATTATTTAGCATTTCTAATAGGATCACAGGTAACAAAGTATATGTGTCAAAGTATGGCTTTATAGATATATGGAGATAAAGTTAATGAAGATATCTAGATGCACAGATATGATTATTTCCTAAAGTGTTTTGGGGAGGATATATATAGGGAAACATATCTCTTTACATAATGAAAAAGAAACATAAGAATTTCCCTGCCTTGGGTTTCTCCTTTGGAGAATGCATTACTGCCATCTTCATTCTTAAATAAGTCTAATTATATAAGCATAATAATATATTTTCACAGTGCTTTCATTTGTTGCCAGCTGCTTTTGATACAGATGTTGTTGGTCCACTGGTGAATAAATTAATTAGGCTGTAAACAGTGAGGGCTGACAATGCTTCTGTTAAGATCGTTTTGCCAATGCAGACATTGTTAATACTGGAACTCTCTTGCAGACTTGGGCCTTTCCCCACATCTCACAGCGCTCATGGCTGGTGAACGGCCTCTAGGACACAGCAGCAGCACTGGGGATACAGGGTTCAGCTGCTCTCAGGATTCAGGTAACTCTTTCTTATTGTTTTGTTAGCATTCTGCATGCAAGTGTCGAGAACTCTCAAGCTGCCTTGATTTCTGTTTTCTGTTTCTTGCAAGGTGATTTGAGGTCCCTGTGAAGAACTGTGTGAACCTGGAGAGTCTGCTTTTGCTGTCAGAGCTGTTAGTTTTAATGGTGCCAAAGTGTTTAAAATTTGAGTGGGGATGTGAGGAATCTGATGAGTGCACTGCAGATATTGCAAGGAAGGGAACACTCACTATGGCTGAGTTCAGACTGGCAGTTTGAAGTGGGAGCGAGTCGTGGCAAAAAAGCCCCAGAACAACTGTTCCGGGTTTTCCCAGTCACACTGCGCCGACTGATGCGGGAGCATACCAGGGAGGAGGCATGAGGGAGCATTCACACTGTTGGCCTGAAGGCACGGCTGTAAGGTGCAGCTTTCTGTTTCGCTAATCTGGAGATATGCACTTATACGCATGAGCGCATATGCACATGAACACACAATCAACATCACAGATTTTGGTGTTCATACTGTGTTGGTGCAGGATAGACATGTTTTCTGGGGTTTGATACCACTTTTAACAGGTATCTTTTTAACTCGGCAAGGAAGCGTTACAAGATGAGTTGAGTATGGCTGGGGAATGCCGGACAGATGTGCCTGTGTGAATGCCCCCTTTAATCCACTTGTGAAACGTTGCTGAAACGCGCCTCTCTCAGGGTAAACTGCCAGTCTGAACTCAGCCTATGTGTATCTGAGGAAGCAACCTTTATTCAACGGAAGGTTATACTGGAATAAAAAATCATTAGTCTTTAAGGTGCCACAGGGATTTATTTTTTCTGCAACAGATCAACTCAGCTACTCCTATGAAAAACTATAATTGTCTCCTGACATGCAGTAGTGCAAACCTAACTGTAAATGCAGCCAGGGAGATTGGAAGAGATCCTAACTGGCAAAGGAATACTGAAAGGCAGCCTATAGAAGAGCTGCTCAAGGGCCCAGGCCTCTTCTGAAGCCTTGCAGTGGGCTTCAGTTCCGACACAGGTTTGGTACCCTATCTGTGTTACCTATTTCTTTCACTGTGCTCTTGCAATGTGAGTCTGACTACTATGCAATATAACTTGTTTCTTTCACTTGAAATAATCAGTGGGGTCACCATGACTATAAAGGTAGATGCAACACTGGCATATGCATGGAAACCACAAAGCAACTGATTTTAAACATGTGTTCCTGTTTCCTTTTAACTTTGGAGTGATATTCTTTTAGAATTTCTTTCATTGCTCTAAGACACATTTCACCCTCCTGCAGAATGCATTTCTCCCTCCAGGGCCCTAATATAATTTATCTGGATCTGGTATGAACCTGTGGCATATCCTTTCCCACCTCATACAGAAAAGAAACATTTCACTTATTTGTGAAATAACATGAGTAGATGAAGTGATCTACATATGTCCAAGTCCCACTAAAATGTATGCATTGCTTCCCCCACCCCCATGCTTGGTGCACTCTGGCAGCAATTCTTTCGCCCAAGAGTTTTTGGAGATGTTACACTATAGAAACAGGTAACAGACTCCATTTAATCTGCAATCTATCTTAGTTTTATTTCCACGTGAACATATTTAACAGCCACTGAGCTAAATGAGAAACTTCCTAGTACATAAACTTTAGCTTTCAGTTTCATTGTTTAATTAGTGTGGTATACTGGGTAAAGTGTCAGACTAGGATATGGGAGAACAAGGTTTGAATTCCCAATCTGCCATGGAACCTTTCAGTGGGATCTTGGATCAGTCACACTCAGCCTAACCTACCTCACAGGGTTGTTGTGAGGATAAAATGGAGGAAAGAAGAATGATGTCAGCTATTTACATCTCCATTAGGGAGAAAGGCGGGGTATGAATGAGATAAAGAAATAGCCCTGTGGGTGGAAATGTTAACGAGGGCGGAGCATCGTGGGAAGCCAGGGGAGGGGGAGATAAAAATTTGAAAAGGATATGATAAGAATTGTAAACAAAATGTGGAACATGCTATTATATATCCGACAATAAATTTTCTTTAAAAAAAAAAGAAATAGCCCTGGATATTACATTGGATCAGTGCATATTACATCCTATTTAATATGCATAAGAACATAAGAGAAGCCAATGTTGGATCAGACCAATGGCCCATCCAGTCCAACACTCTCACATAGTGGCCAAAAATACCAGGTGCCATCAGGAGGTCCAGCAGTGGGGCCAGGACACTAGAAGCCCTCCCACTGTTGCCCCCACATACAAACCAAGAATACAGTGCCCCAGACTGAGAGTTTCTATCTATACCTTGTGGCTAACAGCCACTGATGGACCTTTGCTCCATATGTTTATCTAATTCCCTCTTGAAGCCGTCCATGCTTGTAGCTACCGCCACCTCCTGTGGCAGTGAATTCCATGTGTTAATCACTCTTTGGGTGAAGAAGTACTTCCTTTCATCTGTTCTAACCTGACTGCTCAGCAATTTTATTGAGTGCCTGTGAGTTCTCTGTACCTGCTCTATCCCATGCATAATCTTATAAACCTCAATGATGTCACCCCTCAGCCCTCATTTCTACAAGCTAAAGAGCCCCAAGCATTTTAACCTTTCTTCATAGGGAAAGTGTTCCAACCCTTTTATCATTCTAGTTGCCCTTTTCTGCACTTTTTTCAATGCTATAATATCCTTTTTGAGGTGTGGCAACCAGAACTGTACGCAGTACTCCAAATGAGGTTGCACCATCGATTTATACATGGACACTATGATACTGGCTGATTTGTTTTCAATTCCTTCCTAATAATCCCCAGCATAGCATTTCCCTTCTTTATTGCAGTTGCACACTGTCTCGACATTTTCAGTGAGTTGTCTACTACGACTCCAAGATCTCTCCCTTGGTCAGTCTCAGCCAGTTTGGACCCGATCAACATATATTTATAGAGTCAGGTTGCATTCCTGTACACACTTACATGACAGTAAGCCTCAGTGAACAGCAAGACTTACTTTCCAGTAAGTACACAGAGAATCAGGCTCCTTGTGGCTTTGAGTTTCTCCCTAAAAGTAGAACTGCATATTATACTGACAAAGAAGAAGAGATTGGATTTATACCCTGCCCTTCACTACCCGAAGGAGTCTTAGAGCGGCTTGCAATCTCCTTTCCCTTCCCCTTCCCACAACAAACACCTTGTGAGGTAGGTGGGGCTGTGAGAGTTCTTTTGAGAACTGCCCTTGAGAGCAGCTGTGAAAGAACTTGTAACTGACCCAAGGTCACACCTGCAGCTGCATGTGGAGGAACGGGGAATCAAACGCAGTTCTTCCAGATTAGAGTCCACACACCTAACCACTACACCAAACTGGCAAATATGGTTACTCAACATGGGTGCTATTTAATGGTATGAACACTAATGGGATCTGCAGGATAGGATTAGTTGACCTGCTTATTCTTCTCATCAAAATACTCCTCCCCAAGAAAGTTTTTCCCCCACAGATAGGATGCTTCTACTCTCAGACCTTGTAAGAAGGGAAAATAGTTTGTTTTTAAAGGCTGAGAGGAGAGGCATTTGGAAAGGAGGATAAGAGGGAAGGGGGAACAGTTAAGTGCCTCCTTCTGTTTGTCTGTTCTTCCCAGCAGACTCTCCTTTATGCCTGGCATTAGTATTAATTCCACCCTTAGGCAGTTAAATCTGGTGGAGGTTTGTGCCCATCCCTCCAACAGGAAAGCTTCTGTAAATATATTGTCTCATGCCCTGGTCTCCTTTTAGGAACAGATGTTATGCTGCTTGAAGACTGCAGCTTGGATGGAGTTAATCACCCACACTGTATTTATCCCCACCGGCGGCGGAGTTCTGTGACGTTTGAAGATGAAGTGGAACAACTTAAAGGTGTTGCTTAGATAGCCTTTTAATAATGAGGAGTTACAAACAAAAGAGACTTCTTGCTTTAATCTTCCATTAAGCAGTTAAAATATTATTGAACTCTGTGCAAGGTTTAAAGATCAACAGAGTCCTGCGGAAACAGCTTGACACACATGATATTGAAGGGGCATCCACATGAAGTTGTTCTCTGTTCGTCCCAGTTCTATGTTTTCTCCTGGTTTGCTGCAATCTTTTCCAAAACCTTATTTGATACGGTTGGTTTTTTTTGAAAGATTGCTAACAAGCCACCTTTGGATGCCATGTACATGGAAAAGTGTGTATTTTTGCAGATTCCACCTACATCGGTGCTATTTGCCTTTGCCTTAGCCCTGTGGCTACCATTCCTCCCCCTATATCTACTGGAGGACTTTTTCAACCTTTTTTTTATGAATCAGGAATTGTACATTTTTTTATGTATCAGGAATCAGGAACTGTAGTATTATTGTTATAACAGTCTAGTGCCATGTACTGCTTGTTCCCAGCTTTCTTTTTTAAAAAACCCAAAACAAAACTGTGGCCCTTTTCTTCAAGGAGATATAAGGGGTTAGATGCAGAACTGCTTTGGATTGCACTGTAGATTCCCCAACTTGTAGTTCAGCTGTTAAAGCAGCTGTCAGGGAGGGAAAAGAATATAGATCATGGTCACAGAACTGGGGAAGGGGGAGGTTCTTTCTCATGCACCATTTTCCTCAATAATACCAGTCCCCGCTCCCAGCTCGCTTTTAGCCCTAATAGGAGAAGATCAGACAGAAGGCAACTGTCCTTTTTTTCTCTCTACTGAGGCTAAAAGTAGCCAGGGGAGGGGGGAGTCATTTTTAACTGGGAATGGTACAGCAAGGGAAGAACAGCCTAGTTCCTGTGTATATCACCCATAGTTAATTTTTCAAGAGTAGACTACACATCAGGGTATACCCAAGGCAACATGTAGTTTGGCCCAAACTACATTTTTCTCTTATTTTAAGGCTTTCTAAATAGAAGTCAAATAATTTTCCTTTAGGGTTTTATTTATTCCTAGCTAGCTAAATGCTAGCAGCTTCAACACCTAAGATCTGTATCATTTATTTATAGCTGTCATTGTCAAGCTAATGTACTCGTGTTTGGATTGTATCTCCATTTAGAATTACCATGTTATTCCATGTAGAATCCTGACCTCCATAGTGATAGGGGTGTGTACAGGAGCATCACAAATGTAAAGTCATTTGTTGTTTACAAAAGCTAAACCCATTCCTCCCATATAGTTTGTGTTACCTTCTCTGTGTGGTTTTTCTCTTTCTTCAGATTCTGCAAAGAATTCTGTTCTCCACGTAAAAGCAGAAGTCCATAAATCTATAGACAGCTATGCATCCAGCTTGGCTAGAGCAATTGAAGCAGATGTGCGGATTGCCTTGTTTGGAGGAGACGCTCTACCTGGCTCTTTGTTTCCTGCGCGAACTGTGGGGAGCAATGCATGTGCACGACGTGGGGGCAGGGCCCACCTTGGCCAAAAGCTGCAGCTACAAAGCATCGAAGAAGGGAACACTTAAAATCACCTAAATAGGGAAGGAACCTACAGAACCACTAAGGGCAATGCAGGGCTGTTTTCACTTTGAAAAAAAGATGGCTTTGAAAAGCGACCTCCAACATTTTAGTCAAGGACATTTGAAAATACCTGAAGACTTGTCTTGAACAGTATTAGAATTTGTACATATATGTAAAAAAAACCCTACCCATTGTACGCCACCCTGTATACCTAGGGCCACTATGTGGCTGAATGGCTAAGAAGCAATGGAACTGTTTTTTGTTTTGTTTTTTTAAGATGGGAGGAATTAGAAACAAGCAAAAGGCCACTGACAAATTTATTAGTGAACTGAAAATTGTTTTCCCTCTCTAACAGTGCAATCCTAAGAATGCTTTCATGAGAGTAAGCCCCATTTAATAGACCTCAGTAGGATTCTGAGTAGACCTGGTTAGGAGTGCACTGTAAGTGACACAACTTCTTGCAGTATTCCTTCTCGTTTCTCTAGCCCAGGGGTGTCGAACTCATTTGTTATGAGGGTCAGATCTGACATAAATGAGACCTTGTTGGGCCAGGCCATTTGTGTCATAAAATGTAATGCCAGGTAGCAGAGAGATAAACTTTATAAAGGACAAAAACGCAAAGATTTTTTTTAACTTAAAATAAAAACATGCTTAAAACATTAGCTCTGTAAGCTGCAAACCTACTTTTGATTTATTGACATTCACCACAGAAATCTCATGCTCAGAGTTCTGAGTCTAGGACCCGAGTTAAAACATAAAATGGCTGAGTGATTAAGAGAATCTGGCGAAGCAAGCTATGATGCAGCAGCAGCAGAACTGGAAGCAGGAGATGGCCAGTTCCACTACCGGCCTGATGGAAGCCCTCCGGGGGCCTGATCCAGCCCCCGGGCCGCATGTTTAACATCCCTGCTCTAGTCACTGAGATCATCCATTTTCAAGACTGCTTCTCTCTATGCCCCACTGCTTAGGAAAACTGTTGCAGTTTGTTCCAGATAGGAGTCCGGTGGCACCTTAAAGATTAACACGCTGTACTCCAGCATAAGCTTTCGTGAGTCAGAGCTTACTTTACCAGATGTGTAGATGGTGTTGAGGTGTTATTGGACTCCTGTTTAATTTTGCTGCAACACACTAGCATGGCTGCTGCTCTGGAATTTTCTCCAAGCATCATTGGAGAAAAATACAATGAAATGGGACAGTTGCTTTAATAAACCCAGTATGATCCATCAAAGGTAAGTACATCGAATTAAAAAGAGAAAGGGGAGTAATTTATATAAGTATTAGTTACTTACCTGATAAAGAATAAACTAGAATTTCCTGCTCAGAAAGGTGTGTTTGACTCTATACTTAGGCTTGCTTTGATGAACTCTGAAGTCCACCATGCACTTACATTTAGTTAATATGCAGCATTTGAACTAGTTCTTATGTGCAGTTGTTTCTGTCAGGTGTTTTACTTGAGGATGAATTGCACATGGAGGTTTTCCTGAAGCAAAACCAAATCATAGGGTACAGTAGATGTTTGAAGCATGGAACTGGAATTCTTTAAATGCAACATCTGAACGTCCATAATACAATTTACTGCTGTATTCGAAGGTCTTTCATGTGCTGCCATATTTATGTGTGCGTTTGGTAATGTTTAATCTGGCAGTTTATGGGAGCCTACCTGAAAGTTTCTACCCCTGCTGTTCAAAGGAATTGCTTCTTTGGGAATTCATACAAAGGTGAAACCTTTTTGCTGTGTCACAGTTTAGCTGTCCTTGTATATGTGGGTTTTGAGGATGAGAAAAAAAGGATGAGTTTTATTCTCACAATCCTGTATTAGCACAGGTAAAATCACAAAGAATTAGATGTACATCAGTTAGGTGCAAGCTAAACCTTGCAGTGCCATCCTAACAGGCCCGTAGCCAGGATTTTTAAAGTCAGGGGGTATTTAAATTTCTCAGGGGGCACAGGCTAATCAATTTAATCCAGGGGAGAAGGCCATGACACCCTGGACTGGATGGAAAGTCAGGGGGCCTTCCTAGCAAGTCGGGGGGCCTGGCCCCGAGATGCCCCATTGTAGCTACGGGCCTGCATCCTAAGCAAAGTCTCCTTCTTCTAAGCCCATTGACTTCAACAGATTTATAAGGGTATAACCCCATTTAGGATTGGACCCTCAAATTCCCTTCCTTTATTCCATCAGCCTGAATGGAAATAATATTCATACATGCCTGTTTACATCATATGGGATGGATTTTGAGGATTACTGGAATAATCTAGCCCGGACATCCTGTGCTCTGCCACCCATGACACTTCTGCAGCAATTGTCATCCCTCCATTAGCCACAAAGCATTACAAGCTTTTTAAATGAATGCTGCACATGTAACTTCTGTAAGGTACAATGTGCAATCCCTTTCTGTTGACTTTAAAGAGCTAACTTTCTAGCTTCAGGATGGGTTCTGAATCTGAAAAAGCAATTGACCTGTACACTGCCTTGTATTTAAGCGGGTGTGCTGTCTGCCTCTCGTGTGATCTGAAAAACCTTTAGTTCTTTAAAGGTTTGGCAAGAGAAAGAGGGCCTGACTACATGATACATTGGGAGTTCTGTGAATGGAGCTTCTTCTAGCACTTTTTAAAAACAAAAACCCTACTCAGCAGGCACCTGGGGACCCAATTTGGTTTGGGACCACCACATGAGGGAATGGTTATGATAGCAGGAATCAAAATTTTGCACTGACCTCTTTGCTGGACTGTCTATCCAAATTATGTTTACAACAATGTGACTTGAAATGTAAACGTGTTCTGCAGTATAGCAGAATAGCTTTGGCAGATGGGTTCAATCCATTCCGCTAAGACTTCTTTCATCACAGGAAGTCTTAGCAAAAATGAGTGACCCTTCTCCATGTTTAAACATTCCTGTTAATGCAGTTTCTGTAGAAGAATACACTTTTTGTACTCACTTCTCTTACACAGTTGTAAATACCCATGTCTTCCAAAGATCAATGAATAACAATCCGAAATAGTGTTTTCATCCCCAGAATGCTGTCATTTCTCACAAATCATGGTGGCACTTAAAACCTTATAACCTGTGTCAACTGAAACCCTTTTTCCCCTGAAAGACAGATGTGGCTGTCCTCTGTATTTTAAAGAAAATCCCTTTCAAATAATGGGAATTGTTATTCTGACCTTACTTTTATAGTGAGGAACAGTCAGTGTTTGCCATTGTATCACAAAACATTTCGGGAATGTTCATGGTACTCTGTTACTGAACGCAAAAGTAAGTCTGTATTATAGAGAAACTCTATGTTACATATTACTTTTGTATTTCTTCCCCAGGTTTTAGAATGATAAATGACTTTCTATATTCATTCTCTAAAAATAAAAATATTTGAAGATTGCATGTTTTTTCCACTCTGAAATGTGACCCCAGTGGTAACAAAGTATTTCTAAACATTGGCAAAATACCAGCTCTTTAAGCAAGGTCTGGTTAGATGACTTACAAGCATGATAAGGTAAAATAGTTCGAGCAAGCCAGTCACCTTCCTAACCTCAACTGCCCTCAACATTCTCTGCTTCCTGGAGACCAATGAGCATACTCATTTTTCATGTCAATATGCCCTTGACATCTCAGCCTTTATGTAGCTTACTGGCTGGGAAAACAGGATAGGAAATATACAAAATAGATAAATAGGAAAAAGGCAATCATAAGCTATAAGATTAAAGTGTTGGGCTGTAAGAGTAGCATCAGAGTAGACCCTATATTGTGATTGGAACTTAAATTAGGAACAGGCAGCAGCAAAGTAAATGGGGTGTTTCCTACCTAATAGTAGCAGTACACAGTGGACCCTGATACCTGCCAGCTAAGCTGGTAAGTCTGTGGCTAGAGTTGAGTGTGACCGGCGAAGACCATCAGGCATAATGGCTGGGCAGGAAATTCCAGTGCTCCTGGGGAGGGGAAGGTATAGTGGTGGGACCAGGCGGAGATGGAAGGGAAGGGGGCAGAGTAATGGAGAACCTTGGCCACCTTCCAGCCTGCGTCCCATCCCAAAGATGGCAGACAGTGGGGCAAGGATTAAAAACCTCACTCTGACATTGGTGTTGTGCAACGCCAGGTCCATAAATAATAAGACCTCAGTCCTTTGGGACTTCCTGCTGGAGCAGGACATGGATCTGGCGTGCTTGACTGAGACTTGGGTACGAGACGGGGAGATGGTTGCCCTCTCCCAGTTGGCTCCTCCCGGGTTCTCGGTCCTTCCCCCATCCCAGACTATGAGGGGGGGGAATAGCTTTGTTCATTCAGGAGGCTTACTCCTTCAGGGTGCTTCCGGCGACGAGGCTCTCAGGCGTGGAGTGTGCCGGCTTTGTGTGGGAAGCCGGGAAGAGAGTGGCTGTCTGGCCAGTGTACTGTCCGCCCAATGCGCCAGTGACAGCCTGCCATCTCTGATGGAGGCCATGTCGGGCTGGTCATTTAGGCTGTTAGTCTTGGGTGACTTCAACATCCATGCCGACGATGCGGCTTCCTCACAGGCAGTGGACCTGGCATCATCCATGGCGGCGCTGGGACTCTCCCAATATGTAACAGCCCCCACTCACTGAGCCAGACACACACTTGATTTGATCTTCATGGCGGGGGTTACAGTGGACCAGATTACTGCCACAGCAGTTCCATGGTCGGACCACCATGCCCTGAGGGCCCGAGTGAATATGTCACTTCAACCTGTTGGATGGCGAGTGTATTTTGGATTTCCGGTGGAGCCAAATGGACCCATTGCGGCTTCAGATGGCTTTCCGGGATCCATTGCCCCCTGGCGGCTCGCTAGATGAGCTAGTCGAGGATTGGCATGGCTGACTCTCGGCAGCCATTGACAAGATCGCTCCCAGATTGAAAACAAATCAGCCAGTATCATCATGCCCCTGTATAAATCAATGGTGTGACCTTATTTGGAATACTGTGTACAGTTCTGGTTACCACACCTCAAAAAGGATATTATAGCATTGGAAAAAGTGCAGAGAAGGGCAACTAGAAGGATAAAAGGGTTGGAACACTTTCCCTATGAAAAAGGGTTAAAGTGCCTGGGGCTCTTTAGCTTGGAGAAACGACGGCTGAGGGGTGACATGATTACGGTTTATAAGATTATGCATGGGATAGAGCAGGTAGAAAAAAAAGTATTGTTCTCCCTTTCTCACAATACAAGAACTTGTGGGCACTCAATGAAATTACTGAACAGTCGGGTTAGAGCGGATAAAAGGAAGTACTTCTTC
Organism: Gekko gecko; assembly: GCA_029375565.1. Taxonomy (NCBI): domain Eukaryota; kingdom Metazoa; phylum Chordata; class Lepidosauria; order Squamata; family Gekkonidae; genus Gekko; species Gekko gecko. The sequence goes on from JAPDNY010000004.1 coordinate 49,197,340, forward strand.
ACCCAAAGAGGGGTTAACACATGGAATTCACTGCCACAGGAGGTGGCGGTGGCTAGAAGCATGGACAGTTTCAAGAGGGAATTAGATAAACATATGGAGCAGAAGTCCATCAGTGGCTATTAGCCACAAGGTATAGATAGGAACTCTCAGTCTGGGGCAGGTGATGCACTCTATTCTTGGTGCTGGGGGGGGGCAGCAGTGGGAGGGCTTCTAGTGTCCTGGCCCCACTCCTGGACCTCCTGATGACACCTGGTATTTTTGGCCACTGTGTGACAGAGTGTTGGACTATATGGGCCATTGACATGATCTAACATTCCCTTCCTAATCATCCCCAGCATAGCATTGGCCTTTTTTATTGCAGTTGCACACTGTCTCAACATTTTCAGTGAGTTATCTACTACAACTCCAAGATCTCTCTCTTGGTCAGTCTCTGCCAGTTCGGACCCCATCAACGTGTATTTATAGTTAGGATTTTTGGCTCCAATGTGCATCACTTTGCACTTGGCCACACTGAACCCCAGTTGTCATGCTGATGCCCACTCGCCCATCCTCAACAGTGGAGTGCCTCACAATCCTCCCTGGTTCTCACCACTGAACAGCTTTGTGTCATCTGCAAATTTAGCCACTTCACCCCTTACTCTCAACTCCAAATCATTAATAAACAAGTTAAAAAGCATTGGACCAAGTACTGATCCCTGTGGTACCCCACTGCTTATCACCCTCCACTGAGAAAATTGCCCATTTATACTCACTCTCTGTTTCCTATTAATTAGCCAGTTTTTGATCCACAAAAGGACTTGTCCATTTATCCTGTAACTATTGAGCTTACTTAGGAGCCGTTGATGAGGAACCCTATCAGAGGGTAGCTGTCTTGGTCTGCATTAGAACAGCTAGATTTGAGTCCAACAGCACTGAAATATACTGGGTTCAGATGCGTAGAGTGATCAGCTCATACTTTATTAGTGAGTTAAACTAAACTACAAGACAGCCCTAGCAGGACCGGAGCCAGGGCCGGCTCGCCTAGGGCGCCGGCCCTGCAGGGGTGCCCAAATGCCCCCTGCCCCCCCGCCGTGAAAAGCCCCCCTTCCCGCCCAGCGCCGGCAGCCCCGGCTTTCCTGGGTGCCTCACAGTTGCGAGGCGCCCAGAAAAGCCGGTGCCGCCGCTGGGAGAGAAGGGGCAGGCGTTCTAAGCTCGCCCCTTCCCCGGCTCTCCTGGGCCACCGCTGGGAGGAAGGGACGGGCGTTCTAAGCCCGCCCCTTCCCCGGCTCTCCTGGGCGCCTCGCAGCTGCCCAGGACAACGGCGCTGGCCATCTCCAGGCCCCACTGGGAGGTTGGCATCCCCGGTGGGGTGGGCGCCCCAGGCTGTCCTGCCTAGGGCGCCCAGACACCTGGGGCCGGCCCTGACCGGAGCCCTGCTTAAAAGCATGCAAAACACCACACCCAACACACACCCAATCCCAGTGATAGGCTATTTACATTACAACTGCTATTCAATAGGTTCCTTCCAGGATCCTGGCTACCTATTGTTCTGATGACTTAAGCTAGGTCAGTTTCTCTGGTGCAATACAAACTCAGTACATAACAAGCACCTTAAAGACCAACAAGAGGTTGGGGGTATGAGCTTTGACTCTTGAAAGCTTATACCCTGAAAATCTTATTGGTTTCTAAGGTACTACAGGACTCAAGTCTAGCAATTATTGTTAGTAAAACCTCATTTTTAAAATTTCACAGACTTCTTTGGTTAATATACATGATCACCAGGTAACCAAATTTCCTACTAATAGATTTTTTTAAATACTTGGCCTTTTTTACATAGCAGGTCCACTTGCTAAACTGTATTAGTGTCCCCATTGATTGCCATTAATGAGTCTTGTGAAAGAAGATTGCACCATCTCCTGTAGCTCTGTGCTGGCCTCATTTCTCAGGGAAGGAGTTGGAATTACGGCCAAACAAATAGGAATCTGCCTTTGCTCACAAAGAGTGTGATGTTTACGTAAAACAAGCAGAACCTTGACTTTTATGGTCTCATTGTCAAACTTCTTGCTAATATGTCATAGTGTTTAGCATACCGTGATTGGCCAAGAGCCATTCAGTCATGATTCCTGCCCCTCTCAGCACAGTAGTAGCAAACTTAAGTTTATATTTCAACCCTGTATTTAGAATAGGGAATGGTTCCAGCCACCACAGCAAGTGTCAAGGGCTGGATGGCTGCTGGAAGCGTTCCATGACTACTTAAGTGTTTACCAAACTATTTCTTTACATCCCAAGAAGCTAGTAAAGGTAATCCTCAATGAACCCAACTAGTTCCCACCTCCCATGCTTGAAATTAATGACTAAAGTGACCAAATGAAAGCTAGATGCTCAGGCTATATAAACAGTTTTGGCTACTGAGGCTACTGACTAGCCCAAGGTGAGCAACAGTAACCACTTCAAACAGCAGTCCCTTGGCACTTTCAAGACTCCTGTTTTGAAGTGGTTAGTGTTGTTCACCTTGGGCCAGTTGATTCTCTTTTAACAAAACTCTATGAACCAGGAACACAGTGCCCTGGATATGGGGGTGTATGATAGGTGGAAGTCCAAAGCTTTGAGAGGAGATGCAGATCTATTTAAGTATCCTCAATATTTGTGATTTGATTCACAACAGCCATCTGGGAAGTGCGAAGAAGGAACTTGGAATCACCTTCAGCCTTTCTTGTCATGAAGACAATAAAGAGGGCATGTTGCCTTGAGGTCACTGGAGGAAGGGTGGGATAAAAAAAACCCATATGATAAACAGACACAACCAGGTGGGTCATGTTCGTCGGAAGCAGTAGAACAAAGTTTGAGTCCAGTGGCACCTTTTTTTTCCCCTTTCAAATTTTTATTGAAAAACAGATACAAAACAATGTAAACCATAGAGCCAGGCAGTAAATAAGATACACCCAAACTTCAGAAAACACACAAATTTGCATTAATACATTCAACCTTTCAGCTCTCTAGTAAATTTAGTGAACCCCACAAAACCTGCCACAAGCAAATTAATTCAGCTTATATTTAGCTCTGTTCATTACAGAAGGCCTAAGCAGCTCAATGATCCCATTTTATGTCAGAAGCGTGGTCAGACACAGGAAATGTGCTTGCACACGAAAGCTTACACCTTAAATAAAACTGTTGGTGGTCTTAAAGGTGCCACTGGACTCAAACTTTGTTCTTCGGTTAGATAAACAGACACAGTTATCTTTCATCGCTGTCACGGTGCGGCTGCTTTCTGTGGGTGTTTCATCGCATGAAGATCAAGCCTTTCTCATTACAGGAAATAAAGACCGTGTTCACCGGGCGACACAAGTTTTCCTGTCTCCGTTTCCGCAGCGTCGCACTACCAAACCGACCCAACCCAGACTCTGCCCTGGAAAAACCTCGTTCACTCGCCTAACGCCTCGAGTCACGGAAAGGACTGCTATTCTTGCCGATCAACCAATGGCTTTGCCGTTCACCTCTCCTCCCGTCGATTGGGCAGAAGACAAGCGCGTGAGGACAGACCGTTTGGATTTTAATTTGAGGGGGAGGAAGCACTAGCCTTTCCTTAACTTCCTTTTCTTTCTGCTCTCTTTGGTTTTGATAGGCTCCAAGGATATCAGTGGGCGGGGAAAGCAGCGCGATTGGCAGGTTTGGGGAGTCTCTCCAGGAGCGACTGGCGTCTTTGGGCTCCTCGTCCTTCCTTTACAGTCGTCAGAGGTGCGCTGTACTGAGAAGCTGGTGTAAAAAGTGTGATATTTGGTGGCCTGTTATGGAGAAGGTGTTGTGCGCTGCGCACGGTGAGGAATGGGCCGTGGCAGATGGGACCGGGTGGCACGTGCGGAGCGAAGGAAGACGGCTGGCTTGCAGTTTCGAATGGGCTTCGAGCTCTGCGCGCCCTCTGATTTCCACGGCGGACCTGTGGCTAGAAATCCGGGGGTGGGAAGGAATCCCTGTAGAAAAACCAGAACCTCAAGGCAGAGAGCCCGTATGCTTAACTGTATTAAAAAGTAATGAAAATAATCACACTGTATGAAGTTCAAATACCTAAGTGCCTGGTAGGTGTTAGTTATCTCAGTTCCTTTGAATCAGTTCCTAGCGCACTGAATGGTAGAAGCAAGTTTTCTTCTTGAGAGTTCTGGGTAGGAGGCTGGTTACAGTCTGTGTCTTGTAGAAGTTTATGTCAGGAAAGGCGGCATCTGGCCACCCGAGGGCAGTAGCCAGGTCACTGCTTCTTTGCTACAGGTGAGTTCTGCTGCAGTGTATGTGCCCAGCTGAAGCCTTGTCTGCTTACCTCCCCCACAGGGCTGCAGACCTTTTCAGTGTCCCAAAGGTAAAGTGGCTTGATGAAATGGTTTGCTGTACCAACAGAAGGAAAGTTGAATGTTTGAAATAACAGGTTTTTTTAAAAAAATCATTACATATGTGAGGTAGAACCAAAATGTTTCTTTTGTTAGAACAATAGTGGCTTTGACTTAGGCTGCCTTTGTGTGTCTCCTGTGGCTCCTTTCTTACCTCTCTTGTTGTTTCTTTGTCCTTCTCAGGGTTTCCCTGCCTTTTGAAGACTGGCCTCAAGGATGGCCCAAACAAAAACAAAAGCTTTTATGTGTGTGGAGTCCAAGGCCAGCCACCTTGTGGATTTGTCCTCCCCACCCAGTATGTTGAACATTCTTATGTTCTTGAAGATACATTCTTGATTATAAGTTCCCTGGGAGTTACCACTTAAATTAATTTTTAATTAAACTTGTGCCTTCTGTACTTGTACAGGAAGAACCTTAAGCACATAAAATTCTACAGCTTATTCAGAATGTGGTAGTTTGTATTCAAACACTTATTAATTTAAGCTTTTGGGTAGCCTTGAGCCCTAATAACTTACCATTTGGGGATGATTTAGTGTATGGGGTTTGCTCTGCACATGCTTTGACTCTCCCCTTACCTCCGTACTTGAGACCAAGTGGGAAAGTTTATAATGTGTAATTATTGGTTATAGTTGAATTATGTGTCTATATAAGACATGGATTGGCTCATTTACTTTTCTTTGGAGATATCTACCCTGTTATGTGATATATATGCTCTTCCTGTGGCCTTAATTGTGTGTGTTGACATGTGTGCATGTGCTCACATACATGGATGCAGATATCCTTGCATCTAGGCAAGCAGGTGAACCAGCCAAACCTTTCTGAGACACAGTCTAACAGGAAGTTCTTCTACTGCTTCGATTTGTTCAAATGGGGCTTGTTCAGAACAACCTTATGCTGAATTGTGCCTGTAGTCTTACAACTATAAGTGCAGAGCTCTGCCTTGTTTAAAGGCTTGTTGGTATGGCTACTAGTAAGCAACACTACATCTTTCTCTCAATACCATACTCTGCATATTGGCTGTGATATGATTTCTTTTTAAAAACAACAATATAGATGATGTGCTCAGAAATATTTATCCATCTCTATGGATCTGCACATCTATGACTGTGCATAGAGTTTTAAATGAAGAACAATAAGGGGAAACTGCAGATAAATTCCTAATACCTTTACATATACAGTCATCCTTTGCATTTTTGAAGGTGACATTAATTCTGGATCACATACTAAAAAGTATCTCTTATAATCAGGTAGTTTATTAACAGATTCATAGTATACTAATTGAGAAAAAGAGTAGTATCACATGTTACACATTTTGTGCTAAGTGAAAGATTATCTGCTTTTCCTGTAATGCATGAAGCAACTTTAATAGATTATACTCCATTATCTGAAAGCTAACAATATTAACATTTGAAAAAGAAAAAAATGTTTACCAATTAACAGACCTGATGTGGAATATCTGGCTTGCAAACTAAATGATGCAAAATCTTCTGGCACCTTTATCAATATTTGGGTCATAAAACACAAGAGCCTTCTAATAATATGTTGGGCAATAGATACCTACTTTAGAATGAAGGCTCCAATTCCTTTATGTTGGCAGGTGTTGCTCCCTCATAGGTTTTATGTCATATGGGAGAATAGCAGGACATAAAATAATCTTTTGGAACATTGGCTGAAGGTCTTTCAAAGACCCTTATCTATTCCTTCTGTAAACCTTACTTAATGTGAATATATTTTTTTCCCTCAGACTTTGTCCTTCTCACTGCTTGATGCATGAAAAGCATGTGGTGGACCTGCAAGTTTTGATCCAGCAGCAGGGGACAGACCAGTATCGGTATATTTTCCAAAGAACACTTGACATTTTTGATATTCTTATGACATAGGTTGGGGTGGTCCAAAGTATGAAGGACCCTGCTTGATGTTACATGCTTTGTTTTGTTATTCACCAGATTGTTCTATCGATGTGCTCAATGTAAAAAGGAAGGGAAGAAGTGGTGTGGAAGTGTTCCATGGCAGGTACTTGTACCTCATTCCTGTTTCTTTTTTTCCAGCAGTGTGTGGTGTTGGATTTTTGGAATGCTGTTGTGCACACTGATCAGTTAACTGTTTTCTGTACGCAGCTGAACTCAGCTTATTGCCATGTCGTCTGCTCTCCTCACTCTTCCCACTTGCCTCTTCCTTGACCTACAGAGTTTGATTGATAACTTCCTGGATTAATCATGCTCCAGTTTGCCATGACAGGTACCATGGCAAATTTAAGGGGGCCCCCATCTCCCCACTATCTGGGATTCTAAATCTCAGTTAAGTGTCAGCTTAGACTACCAGTTTGAGGATGGGAAGCAACAAGCTCCACTTTGCTCAGATGCCTGTGTTTGGACATGATAGCAAGCTGGAGTTTGAGCAAACCATAGAGCAAGGGTGTTGAACTCACTTATTATAAGGGCCTTTTTGGGCTGGGCCATGTGTGTCATAAAATGTAATGCCAGGTAGCAGAGATATAAACTTTATAAGGGACGCAGACAAACACAAAGATTTTTAAAACTTTAAATAAAGCATGTTTAAAACACTAGCACTCTTGCAATATTTTGTCTGTTTAACAGTCTCTGATAACTGACACCTCTGCTCTGAATTATTGCATCAAAATGTTTGTGCTGTAGCAATCTTGAGCATGCTGTTCAGGTGTGTATCTGTAAGCTGCGAACCTACTTTTGATTTATTGACATTTATTACAGAAATCTCATGCTCAATGTTCTTAGCCTAGGACCCAGGGGGAAACATGAAATAGCTGCACATTGCAACCTTTTGTACATAAGTTGTTTCATGTGCTGGTCAAGAACATGGGAAGGCATCTTAACACAGACTGAGAGCCATGTGTTTGTCTACAAAACTATACTCTTCCCCAGAGAAATAACTACAACTTCCTACAAAGGGAGTGAACTTGGTTTGGGCACACATTCAGTCTAATCCACCTCACTGGCTTGTTGTAATTCCTCCTCTAAAATAGTTCACATTGCTTTCTTACTGAGTAAGACTGGATCATGAGGCCATGAATACAGTGAAAAGGGGGAGGGAACCCAGTTGCACCCAGGAGAGCCTTGGAATAAAGAGCCCAACAAAACACACACACACACACACTGTAGCAAGGCACACAAAAGCTTATACCTTGAACAAAACTTTGTTGGTCTTAAAGGTGCTTAGTATTTCTCCCTGCAATTGAGGCAGCTCAGCAAAGCATACTCTCCCTCATTTCCTCCCTCCCGTCAGGGAGAAGCCTCAGCCAGAGGAAGGAAAGAAAGACTGCCCTTTGACTCCTGCAGCCTGGCTAGGAAGTGAGCTCTGGCTGTTCTCTCCCTTCCCCTGGGAGGAGGAGTGTGAGGAGTGTCAGCCAGTTCTTTACCAGACTCTCAATCACACAGGAGAGCCTTGCCTATTGATCTCTCCTGTGCAATTGAGAGAGATTGGTAAAGCAAGCTGTAACATGGCGGCGGCAGCAGTAGAATTGCAAATGGAAGTAGGTAACAGCCAGGGCCTTGTGGGCCTGATTGGGGCCCTCTGAGGGCCTGATCTTGCCCGCAGGTCGCATGTTTGACAGCCCTGCCTTAAAGTGTCGGGGAGGTGTGAGGGGTGTAGGTAAGAAGAGCAAATGATTTGTGTTCATGCCCAGTTGCAAACCATTTGCATCTTTTCCTGAGGTCTGAATGCAGCATAAGGCTACAGTCCTGTGTCCTCTTACTTGAGACTAAGCCTTGATGAGCATAGTAGGTCTTACTTCTGAGTAAGCATCCTCGGAATCAAGCTGTACATACTGTAGGTTTACAACAACCTCCAAAAAGCATGAAGAAGGTTTAGATCTAGGGAATATCAAGCTTGATTTAAGTTTGTGGACATGTGGAATGAAAGGGAATGGACCCTGTTACGGTGAAGAGTAATTGTATTTAACATATTTAAATGTGCATGTGTTTGGTATGCATAACTTATTCTGGATTAAAGTTTTTGAGCAGTTTGGGATCTTTCGGCAAGCATTTGAGGTGACACAAGATGACCAGAAAGGACGTTAGGAGAATGGTATTGGCCTTATATACTGTTTCAAAGAGTTGCCATGTTCGCCTGCAGTAGAACAGCTAGAGTCCAGTCACATGTTAGATACCACCAAAATTTTGCCAGGTATGAGCTTTTGAGAGTTAAAGCTCATACCCCCAAAATCTTGTTGGACTGGAATCTAGCTGGCCGGATATACAGTGGGCTGTAAAAACAAAATATTTGTGGGAGGAAACAAACTGAATAGGGCAGTAACTTTGTATAGCTTCTGCTATACTTAACGCTATTATGTTGTTCACAGAGTTGGAAGGGGCCATACAGGCCATCTAGTCCAACCCTCTGCTCAGCCTAGAGCAGCCCTGACAAGTGTTTGCCCAGTTGCTGCTTAAAGACTGCCAGTGAGGGGTAGAACACCACCTTCCTAGGTAGCTGATTCCACAGTTGCACAACTCTTATTGTAAAAAAGTTTTTCCTAATGTTCAGCTGGTACATTCCCACCCTTAATTTAAACTCATTATTGCGAGTCCTATCCTCAGCTGCCAACGGGAACAGCTCCCTGCCCTCCTCCAGGTGACAGCCCTTCAGATACTTAAAGAGAGCAGTCATGTCCAATGTTCCCTGTAAGCTATCGAGTCTTGTGAGCAAGAATTCTACTTTGTGAGCTACCGGCATTAAAGTTGTGAGCAAGCGATTTGGCTGCTGCATAAATCAGTTTGCTCTGGAGCCATCCTTCCTGAGCGAAGACAAAAATGTGTGAGCTGGAGGCTAAAAAACTGTGGGCTAGCTCACACTAACTCAGCTTAGAGGGAACACTGGTCATGTTCCCCCCTGAACTTCCTCTTCTCCAGACTAAACATGTTCTCATGGTTACAACCTTTTCATTTGTTAATAATAAACATAAAGATCCTCAGGAGGTCAATTTTTATTCTCTGTATCAATTTCAGTCCAACAGTTCTGCAGAGGCACTGAGAATGCACAGTCTTAGTATTCATGGTGTCTGGTGCTAGTCTGAGTTTGATCTGAATTTTTTGTAGGATTCAGAACCCACCAGATTGTCAAGTAAACCACAGTCTCAACACATGTTGGACTTACCCCTTAATCAAAGAAACCCCTTCAAAGTGCCAGGCAAGAATCAACAACCATTCTCTTTGAAAAAAATTGATAACTATGAGGACAAAAATTCAAAAGAAAAGGATAAGAGAGAGACATTGGACACTGATATAAAGCATCAACCGAAATTACCATTGGAATATGTTGGGAAAGAATTGCCAAAAGAAAGTAAGATTAAGTTTGGAGATAAAAGTGGTAGATCATCCAGGGGAGAAAAAGAAAGCCAAACTAAATTGAGTGACCTGACAACTGACCTTCAAGAAACTGTGCTTTTGAATACACAAAAAAGTTGTTCTAGCAAAAAAGCTGAGGTACCCTCTGGACACATAAGGCAGAGTTCATCTATGAGAACTGCTGAAGATGGCATGCAGAAACAAGAAACAAGCAGAAGAAAGCCCCTTAATGAGGAGCAGCTTGAAAAGGGAGGATCAGAATCCTGCATAGACAAAAGGATAAGGGAGAAAACGCATGACGATGGGGGAAGTGAAAAGACAACGGTGACACCCAGAGGACTTGTAACCGTTTGTGAATGTACAGGCTCGGCTACAGTGTCTCCTAGAGAAAACACACTATTACACAGGGGAATTACTCCAGAAGAAAAACAGGGTACCAATAAAAATGTTAGTGGTGATGAGCATGATGGATGTGTGCCCTCCAACTCGCCTATTGGACTGATAGCGGATTCCTTGCATGGAAAAGATTGCAGTCAGAAGAAGTTGCCTTCCATCTCACAAGGAAGTGCCCCTTCACGAAGAGCAGAAATTCTGGATTCCAAAGCCCTTCACAGCCAGCTTTCAGCTCAGTTAAGACAAAAAAAGGTATCTTGGTTGGTTTCTTTTTCTATATCTGAGCGTCCATTTATGCTATGGCCCAAAGGCTTCTTGTGTCAAAATAGTATGCCCTTGAATCTCTCAAGGTGAGCCAGCCATCAGTTGGTTACTTGGGTATTTTACTGTTCCATCCTAAGCAGAGTTACACCCTTCTAAAGCTATTCTTAAATCAGTTTAGAAGAGTTTCATTTGTTTGTGTCTGGCACTGTTGGAGACTAGCTTGCAATACTCAGACATTGCTTGACATCTATGGCATGCAACACAGTTTGACTAGCGCACCGAAGCCTTATTTTAAAATTTCTAAGGAATATGCCACTCTGACCTGGATAGCCCAGGATAGCCCTGTCTCAGAAGCTGTTACCCCTACCAGCTTTATTAAACAATATTCTTGCCTTTGGTTCAGTTGGGGAAGTTAGCTTCAAAGGCAGAGTTAGCGAGAGGTGAGGTCTATGTTTATTGAGATAGTCTCTTTAGATCCTTGTTGAGTTAATACCCAGTCCAAATTGTGAATGAAATGAGTTTTATTAAGAAAAGTAATAATTTAGATATTTGCATTCAAATCAAGGATTGCAAGCATACGAGGAGAAGCAAAAGGAGTTAGCTGACAAATAGAGAGGATGGGGAGATCAGGGTAATGCTATACCTATCTTGAAGAGGTGACGGGTCCAGAGGTTGTAGAGAGAAGGTTTGTGGATTCGACCAGCGAGACCATGGAGGACCTGAGTTATGATCAGGGGTGATAGCTTTGTGTACGCCCAGCTCATCACACCATGCCTGTGTGGGACTGGGTATATTTATATCCCAAAATGTATCCTGAGGGTATGCTGAAGTGTAGTGGCTAGTTTCACAATGGATTGATGGGATTCCCATTATGGAACAATAGTGTGGACTGGCGTTTCCCAGGTGCCAGACAAAAGGAGGTGATGTTTCTTAATGTGCGGCAGGATGAACCTGAATGGGTGACCATTCACTAGACATGAAAAGTTAATGTTTACCTTGGCATAGGTATGAGGGATGCAGATATTTTAGACAAAGATATGGAAACAGGAATGAGAGGATTAACCAGAAGGTATTTTCTGACATACAGGTGTGACAGGATTGGGGTCAGGAAAGGCTGTACATTTGGCAGACAAAAGGCTGGCCATTTGGTCAGTAGAAGATGCCAGAGGCAAGAGCAGAGATTTGTCCATTCTAGCCCTTATGTACTGATAGGAGAAGGGAGAGGGGGGGTTGCTTGCATGGAGGATGTTTGCAGCACTGTTGGCCCTGTTTCTCACTTGGCCTGCATTCAAGTCCAAAATGAGATTTTCTCAGTCTCCCAGCAAAAGCCACTGTTTAAGCCAAGCCTGGCTTGATGGGAGCACTGCTTGTGGAGGTTCAGAAGTTTTTTTGGAGAGTTCCTTTCTTGGGAAAGACCACCCCTGGTGCAGGGTCAGCCCTGGCTAGTATTGGGATGAGAGACCTCCATGGAATACCAGGGTCATGACGTGGAGGCAGGCAGTGGCAGACCACCTCTGAACATCTCTTGCCTTGAAAACCCTATGGGGTTGCCATAAGTCAGCTGTGACTTGATAGAAAAAAATTAAAAAGGAATATGCCATTTAACCTGCATATGATTCATGAATAACTCCCCACCCCTTTTTTGGCAATAATTGGAGGCAACTATTTGAATGAATGCATGTACTTCTAGATGAAAATATTTCTTTGCAGTTGGTTTATTATTTTGATATTATGATGCATATTTTAAAATATTCTTAAGGCTGCAGAAGTGAATGCCATCAGAAGTAATGGGGGTAGGGGGTAAGAGAAGCAGCAAAGTGCAGCAGAGCAGAAATTTCTGTTTCCCCAGGAGAGTCTTGTTTTCATTTTTGTACATTTCACTCACTCTGATTTTCCGGTAGCAGTTTTCCTCCTTGGAAGCTGGTTCTGAACAGCTCTGATGAATCGTAGTGCAAATAGAAGGACAAGGGAAGTATGGACTTGTATGAGCATTGACACACCATAAAACACAGTAATGACCCTATTGCTATTTGCTGGTAACTTTATAATAGATAGCATTCTTCTTCAGTCCCGTATGCCTCTTAAATATTTCAAAGCTGTTGTAGTGATAACCTGGCATAAAAATAGAAAAGCATGTAGGAAGTCAATGATGTCATTTTCTCCCCCTCTCTTCTCCCTAGAGCACTTTGAAAATGGTGAATGTGCAGGCTCTGCCGGATAAAGGGGAACGATTATTAAAGCAAGTGCAAGAGCTGGAAGCTGCACTTAGCTCTCTTAACCTGGAGACGAAAGAAGGTGCAGAGGAAGGTGGGCTTATTCAGAATTTAGAGGTTATTGCCCATACAGTGAAGACAGTGTTTTTTTTCTTTGTTAGAACACTCAGAAATATTTCTTTGGTTCTAAATCACTCTCTCATTGTCCAAAATGTTACAGTGTATCTCCTTTTAATGTGTGTTGGTGCCAGTTAAAACACATACAGATAGCAGATGATAACATCCCCTCTTGGAAAGGACCTTTCAGAGCCAGTTTGGTGTAGATTTGATTCCCCACTCCTCCACATGCAGCTGCTGATGTGGCCTTGGGTCAGTCACAAGTTCTTTCAGAGCTGTTCTCTCAAGAGCAGTTCTCAAAAGAGCTCTCTCAGCCCCACCTACCTCACATGGTGTCTGTTGTGGGGAGCGGAAAGGAAAGGAGCTTCTAAGCAGCTCTGAGACTGCTTTGGGTAATAAGGGAGGGTATAAATCCAATCTCTTCTTCTTTCATTGGGGTCTGTTACCTGGAATGCCAGCAGTACATGTGAACACTCATTCACAAATGTACCTCAAAATTCCTAGGTCCAGGAAACATTGTTCTGTGGTGGAAAGGCCACAAACATGGCCAATGCCTGGGGTAGGAATTTGGAATAGCAGACAGTGAGGGAGACAGCACTTGAGTTTTAATCTTTATTGTACATAAACATAACAGAATGAAAAGAGAAAAATACAGGTAGATTGTAAGAGCCACATAAAATGTTAAATTTGGGGAATTGCTGAGCTCAGGTGGCCCACAGTGATCACACAAGCATTTGGGGAATAAGCAACAACGGGGAAATCACCTGTCCCAGTTATGCTAGATTTGCCTTCTCTTAGGCTAGTCCAAAGTTAGAATCAGGCCTTGGTGTTATGAGCATACAGTTTTTCTGGGGGTGGGAAGCAGGTGGGGGGAAACAGTTGCAGTTTCTCACCAAGCTGTACTTGCAGTGTAGGAAGGGGGATTGGGGGAGAGTGATTTAGAGAAGAAGAGCAGAAAGTTTCATGTATTTCCTGATCCAGCTGTGTCAGCATAGTTGAAGTTCTGAAGTAGTGAGGGGGAGAGGTTCCAGTGGAAAGAATGAGTCTGTGTCCAGTGATTTCAGTGGTGACAGAGCAATCCTGGAGAGGAGATGGAGCCTAATTTCTTCCTTACCAAGATGCCACTTTTATCCTATTTTTTCTTAGTGTTTACTTTTGTTGTTCAGTCGCACAGTCGAGTCCGACTCGTCATTTACTATTCGGGGCTAAATCTTTTTGATGGCATTTTTAATCCTCTTTGCCAATGTGGGGGGAAAGGCAGGATCCTGGCTCCTAGTGGCAGGTTTGAACTGTTGGAAAAAGGTAATAGGGAAGGAGAGAAGGGTGATGGGTACCAGGTAAGGGTGGATGTAGCTGGGTGGGGTGACTGGATTACCTGAATGGCAGTCCAGTGGCCATTAACAGATGCCAGGAGATGGGTGATGGCCCTGGCTTTGCTAATGCTTAGATTCCCAAAGGAGTCTCCATAGTAAGACAGATTCCTGGATGGGCCTAAAGAGGTGATTATTGTCCTGCATACCTTGATCATTAATCATAGCCTGAATTTTGATGATCCCTCCAGAAGCCACAGAAGAGAGCTATATTCAGGAGAGTGTCCCGGGATGGGGGACACCCTGTGAATTAGTTTCTTAATTGCTGGTAGCCTGATCTTTATTTCTCAGCTTTAATATCAGGCAATGGCAACAAACTTTCCAAGGTCTGAGAATTTAAGGAGGCAGTGAGGTGGGGTCTCAAACACATGTCTCCTGACCCAGGGCTGCTTTTGGGGAAACAGATGGGATCACATGTTTGACTATTCATCCATAGTTGGGGAACCCTCGTTATTCATAGAAAGCTATTGTGTTGAAGGACTAACCCTATTCCTGAAATACTAGTTTCTGAGCTGCATGTAGGTCTTTTCTTAAAACACATGGGACAGTTTTCAAACATTCAGTTCCCCATTCTTGCAGTCTGAAATCGTAGTCCAAGAAGTACTGTACCTCACTGTTCTGAACTGGGTTTGACCCAGCAGGCAATGCGGGCATTATGGGAAAGGAAGAAGAATTGCAGTACAACCCATTCAGGGGAACCACCACAGAGCCACTGAGTACCCTGAAGGAAAAAGGGCCACAGATGTTCCATGAGCATGAGAATATGAGACCACTAGAGCTCCATCTTCCTGCAGGATCTAATCAGTACTGCAGTAACCCTTCCGGAGGTAAGTGTGGGAGCGGCCAGCTATGATTAAAGTAAAAATGAATTGGGAGAGACATACATCCAGCTTTTTAGAACCTCTCTTTTTGATCCTGTAATCCCTTTAACTTCCTCAGATCATTCTCCCAAAATAGAATGTGTGTATCAGAGGCATAAATTTTGTGTTTTCATAGCAATCTTACTTATGCCTGAATTAAAGTATAAGAAATCACATTTTCACAGAGTCCGTTATTGTCTTTGGGAGCTGCCTGATTCTTTTAGATATTTTATGTTTTGAGAGGCTCCATCAGAGCCATCACTGCTTTTCTCTAGGCTTGACAGCCTTCTAGTCAGATTTAAGCAAAATGTTACATTTCCGTAATAATCAGTGCTATAGTAGCTCGTCATTTCATTACTGTTTTACAGAATATTCTTCTGTGCGGAACCTTTATGGAGGCCGAATGACTGAAGACCGTCTTAGAGCTGTGTATAATGCCACAACTGATGCAATTAACCAGCTTCACAAGTCCCTCAAGTCCTGCCCCACGGAGGAGTCAGTAGCTGTAGAACCACCAGGACTGAAGGTGAGCAAAGGTGAAAAAAGGAATGCTGTGGCACCTGTAGTATGGCTGTTCCAATGTGCTGCCATATTCCTTCTGCCAAAATTTTTTACATGCGTTTGTGTGACTTAAAGAAGCCAATAGAAATGACTGAAAGGGTTTGTCTGCAATCTTATAGATGAGAGACAGTGAGCTGAGAGACAAAACTGAGAGAGTAGTATCTGCTTAAGGATTGAGGATTCAGTGTATCCTGGAAGGAGTGGCATTGTCCTTGAAGGAACAAGTTCATAGCCTGGGAGTGCTACTGGATCCTGGCCTAGGTTTGGAGGTTCGGGCCTTCTCCAGGGCACACAGTGCCTTTTATCAGTGCCTTTGATAGCCCAGCTTTTGTTGGGGGCTGGGTACACAGGGTTCATATCACTCCTGTGCTGTAAGATCTGCATTGGCTGCCTGAAGGCCCTAAACTGCTTGGGGCTGGGGGTACGTGAAGGAGCTTCTCTTCATACTGCTCAGCCTGCCTGTTACGACTGTCTTCCTAAGCCCTGTTCTCTGTGACCCCGCCTGCAGAGAGGGGGCAAGTGGCGACCAGAGGCTGTTGTGTGACATCTCACCTTTTGGAATGTCTTCCGCTTTGAGGCTTGCTTGGCACCAACTATACTTTCCTTTAGGCACCAAACCAAAATATTTACATTTTAACCAGGATTTATTGATTGGTTGCATCTTTTTTTTAAAAGCGGTTTTTAGTAGTTTGTTTCTAACCTGAAGGCAGTTTTATTAATATCAGTTCAGGTTCCTGGCCTGTATTTAATGGTTGTTATTAATGTTGTTAGCCTTATGATTTTATTATGTTGCTGTTAACTTCTGAGTTGCCATGAGCAGTTCTCTGGAGAGATGATGTATAATTTTTCTAAATAAGTTAATGTTACTCTGCAATTATTTAATTTGCTGAATCAGGTCCCCCCCTTCCCTTGCAGCCTATGATGTATGCAAGACCCAAAGTTCTTGGATTATGTAATGTTTCTTTAGCATTCTCCTGTTGTGAAACTGCACAGGAGAAGTTCACAGTGGTCTATGCTGTTGATAAATTTAGAAGGCTGATGTCACTGAAAACTGAACGAACTTCAAGAGCAAAAATCCTATATCCATTTAGGAGTAAGAAGTTCACCACCACCAGACAGTTTAATTGGTGTTTCTGTTGGAGCAAGTCTGCATTTTATTCCAATTGTAATGAAATGTAGTTACAAATACTTGAATATAGAAACTACAGAGTACTTTCTAACTGTCTGGTCCTACTTCCTAAAATCCTTTGTGCCAAGTCTGAAGTATTCTTTACCTTTAATGCCTATGGAACTCTTTTGGTTCCCCTGCTTATTATAATGATTAGTTATCCCTCAGAGCTCAGCCATAAATGTCTGATTGGAAACAAGTTTTTGTTTTTCTAATCTGGGGATTATTAAATTTATATTATTAAAAAATAACTCTAGAAAGGTCGTGGTCACAAAAAAGCCTCCTAGTAAATAAAGAATACAGAAGATATACAGTCAAAAAGGAATTCTGAATGCTCGGGTTTAGAAAGGAATGTTCGGCGTTGTTATTCTAATTCTCTGTAAAAACTAGAGCGTTCCAAAGAAAGGGGATAAAGTGTATGGGCTAGATTTCATAATTGAAAAACTGCCCATGTGCATGTCCTATTGTATCAGTGCTGAATCTCATTACATGTATGGGAGGACCACAGATGACTTGCTCAAGAGACAGCAAAATAAAGTGTTAATAAAAGAAGTAACTTGCTGTTGAAACGGCGAGCTGAGTGCCATCTCTTGCAAATAGCAATGAATTTCACATCCTGCACTCCCTTTCCCAGGTCTCTCTTTTGCTGCACCAGAAACAAGCACTAACTTGGCTCCTCTGGAGGGAGAACCAGCTGCCATGTGGAGGAATCCTAGGTAAGAAATTCTGGGTGTGTTTGGACAACTCCTTTTCAGATAAAAGTAGCTTTCATTGTTTCTCAGGTATCAAGCATGGCATGGAGGGTGCAGTAATCCATGGCATGGCCCTTGTCCCCAACCCAGAATGGGAGTAGGTTTTAATCTGAACTGTGAAGAAAAGGACATTTGGCCCATTTCAAATCTGCTGTCCAACTCTTTGGAGAGTTTAAAGGTTCCCTTCTGGAAGGCTCTTACTGCTGACTGGTGTTCAAATGAAGTACCTAGAGGTGTAGCTAAAAAACTAGGTAGGCTGGGAGAGGAAACTCTGGCTAAACACAAGCCTCTTAGGAAGGCTGTGAAGCTGTGGAAGCCAGCTGGCCCAGAGAAAAGGCTGCTGTTGCTTCTGGTTTCCTTGTCACGTCTCTCATCTCTAAGCAGTAGAGCAAAGGACCGCATAAAGCACATAGTCTGTTGAGGCTGGCACAGTCTTTCCAGCCCTGGCTGCATTCTGGTCTGGGTGCCATGTTGCTTCTTCCCTTGGCTTCCTCATCCATCTGAATAGGTAGGGTGCAGCATGTGATCCACATTCGTTTTTCCTTGAAAATGAGGCATCATAGAGACATAATCAGCAATCACTTTTAGAGCTTCAGATGCCTGACCAGAGGCTTAAGAAATGCAGCAGTATTCATTCCCATTATGCTCTGATTTTGTTTTGTTCTATGCTTTTCCTCCCTTCCAGCGGATGATATGGGCTTAGGGAAGACTTTAACAATGATTGCGCTGGTCCTGACCCAGAAGCAGTTACGAAAGAAGAAAGTAGAGATTTGCATGTCACGACAAGGTACAGAAGCAGCAGCACTAGCAATTCTACTGCCAGTGTCTGTAGACTGGAGAAGTTCCTATCTACTGGTAATTTTTCTCTATGTAGCCAGTAAACATGGTGGACTGTTTCACTTAATAAAATATGTTCATGTATTACTCTTTATATTTGAAGATTCCTCTGTTATGTTTTCTGATGGCACTCTGATTGTCTGCCCTGCATCCCTGATCCATCATTGGAAAAAGGAAATAGAAAGGCATGTGAGCAGTGGCAAACTGAGAGTCTGTCTGTACCATGGACCCAACCGAAGTAAAAATACAACAGTGTAAGTGCAAAGCCACAAGGTGGTTCTAGTATAAGCATAATGTCGTAGGAAGCTTGACCCTGGACCATTGCTTCAGTACACTCTTTTCCTGGACTTATAGAGAAGCATTGGCACAGAGAGATTGTGTAGCTTAGAGTGTGAGCTGAAATGATGACACTTCAGCAGCCCTCTTGGCACTAAGCTGAACCGGTTTATATTTGTCACACATCAGTCGTATTGCAGTTGGCAGTTTTGATACATACTGACCAAGCAGGTGAAACCTCTTTCACTCTTAATAGTGGACTAGGATAATTCTGTGAAACATGTTCTCCTTTCTGGTAAAGTGGAGCTTGGAGTCGGGGTACAAATACTGTACCAAAAATGGTGCTGTTCTATCTGCCTCGTTCGCCATATCTGAGATATGCATTTTCACTCCCCTTCCCACAAGTTAAGCTTAGCATCCTTTCTTTTCCTGTAAGGGGGAATCCAAATATAGGCATATTCAGGATCTTAAGTTACTCACTGGGATTTAAGCTGCATTTTTTTTCTTTAGTTCTTTGTGGTTGTTTTGGGATGCCCTGCGACTCACCAGCTGTGTGTCTCCTCCTTGTGCAGCCTCTCTGGATATGACATTGTCATCACCACCTATAGCATCCTAGGGAAGGAAATCCCCACACACAAAGAAGAAGCAGAGGTTGCTGCTAAGGACCATGTTGTGCAGGTAGGTGGAATGTACAAACTAGTCTGAGGCTTTCCTGAGGTAGAAAATACACTTGAATATCAAGAGCCCTGTTGATTTCACAGATAATGCAGATGTTGTGTTGCTTTGGCACAAAGCAGCTAGTAAAGAAGCTCCTCACACTCTGCTCATTTTTGCTCATATTCTTGCTGTGACGGTAATGAAACACTCATCCAGGGCTGTGACAGTTTATAACTCACTGAGTTAAAGTCCTCTGAGCAATGTAGTGTGACAAGAAATAATTAAAAAAGCTTCATAAACCACTCCTTAATGCAAAACCATATTTAGAAGTCACAACTGAATACAAATATAGTATAGAAGATGAGGTCTCGTACTGAATGCCACAGCTCGGTTATTGTCAGAAGCTGGGGTGGAGCATGGACATTATGCCCTTTCTACGGTCACTCCATTGACTGCCCATCAGTTAACAGGTTCCGTTCAAGGTACTGATCACATGCAGACCCCTACATGGCCTTGGAGAATTATATGTGCAGGACTGCTTCTCCTATGCTTTGCCACAACTTCAATTCATCTGATCAGGGTTTTCTGCAGGTGCCAACCTGTGAACAGGGAAGATCAACAGCCACACGTGCATTCCCTATTGTGCCCCCCACACACACACACCTTGTGGAATGGCCTGCCTGAGGAGTTCAGGAAGGTTCCCATACTTCTGTCATTCTGCAAACTATGTAAAACAGAATTGTACAGGGGGGAATTATTATGAAGGTGACGGCTATATTATAATGGTATAGTTCAGGAAGGTGCTGTAATAAAGGAAAAGGGCTAGGTGACTATACTACTCCATACACTATGTATTATCTGTTTGCTGTGTGTATTGTCTTGCTCTCTCTGAATTGTGTTCTTATAAAGCCATTTTCTTCATGGGTTATCATATGTCTAATACATATGCATTATTTTCAGATTTCTGTAATTCTTTTCCTATTACATAGCTTATTAAACGTCCCATCCTATTGATTGCATTGATTTACACTATGTAATCTGCCATGTATCTCAGTGAGCAAGTTGGATTATAAAGAACATAAATAAAAGAATGTAGATAAACCGAGGTACAATTTCCCCCCATATTATTTGCATGTTTTTAATTGAATGGGGGGGAAATTGTAAGGTTGGAGTCAGTGCCGTAGCAGTTGAGGGCAGAAAGAAATCTGAAAACAGATACAAAAAGAACTTAGGAGAAAATTCCAATGGCCAGTTAATGGTATTCTTCACTTACTGTCTCAGTCAGCCCCTCCTCATGATGCCTTCACGTGGACTTCCGGTTTAAGCGTTTTGCCCCTCGGCTGACGGGAAAGGTCCGAGATTGTCCCGGACCCTCCCAGGATCTCTGTACGAGATCCTCAGCCTGGGGAGCTGAGGAGAGCCTCTTCCAAGGTGATGGCCAAGGAATTGAGGCTCACCTTTTTCCCCGAAAGGTCCCGTTGCCGCGGAGCCAGTATGGTGCCAAGAGACAACTGCTGGACAAGTGGACACAGTCAAAAGTTTTGAAATGCTTCTAAAAGACTTCCAAGGCTTCAAAGCGTGAGTTAAGCAAAGCTCAGGTGATTTAAAGCGTCTACGAGAACCTTGGTAGCAATTAGAAGCCCCTAAGTGCAAAGTGACTGGAGAGGGAGGAAACTCAAGACTTCACCCCCCCACACACTTAAAACAAAGTGGTTTTAAAGCGCAAATGAAGAACTTTGTGTTAAACTAAACACATCAGATTACTAGCAAAACCAAAAGCTGCATAAGAACATAAAGCAGATTAAATTCAGCTAACTTTTACTTTGTTTTGGGAAACTTACTTCTTGTTGATATAATGGCTGGGAGAGGACGGAAGGCAGGACTGGAGAAAAAAACGTTGGTCAGAAATAATCTACCAATGGCTCCCTCCCAGAACCAGGAAGAAGCAGCAGACATATCTACACTGCTGGCGAACGCACTGCGCTCCCTAATGGAACAGATGATTAATCTCAACGCTAAAATGGACAATTTCCAAAAACAGTTGACTCAAATGGACAAAAGAACCTCAGTAACTGAAAAGACATTAAAAAACATGGAAAAACAGATGGAGAGTATCAACAAAAGAGTGGACGAAGAAGAGAAAGAAAGATCCTTCAACAAAACACAACTAACACAGCTCCATCTGGAAAGATCCATGTACATTCTATGTTTCCAAGGGATACCAGAGGAAAAGAATGAAGATTTAAAGGCTCTTCTAGCAGAGGCTCTTGCTCCATCAATAAACAGGAAGAACTACTGAAGGAGATGGACTGGGCTTACAGGACTTATCCAGATTTTATAAAAAAATAAATAAACTCCTGGGAGAAATATGTATGAAATTCACAAGACGGTCTACCAGAGATCTGGTGCTGAAATCTACACAGGGGAAACCTTTAAAAATCAAGAATGAAGAGATAAAAATCTTGAAGGATATCCCCTTTGAAGTCAGGAAGCAGAGGAGGCTCTACAGGGAACTTTCTCTCTACAGAAAAAAAGGCGTGCCTTACAGATGGTTATTTCCTGAAGGACTGAGTTTTAAATATGAAGATAAAAAATTTAACAGCGACACTGTTCCTAAGGCAAAAAAATCTGTGGACTAATACTTTAATCCAACGCAAGGCAAAAAAGACAAGAAATCCAAAACTGATGAGGAGGAGGAAGAAGAAGATGAAGAATCCTACTCACAGGATTCATCAAGCGATAGCACCAAACTTTATAGTTCTTCAGACACTTTGGAACCAAAGAAAGGAGCAGCCACTCCCAAACCCCGAGGAAAAAAGATACACAAGAAGAAAATACTCTAAAGCAAAGATAACAGTTGATAATGCAGTTTTTGCCAACTAGTTAGCTAATGCAATTTTTTATTACTCTTTGTTAAACTTTTATAAGCAACAACATTTCTGTACTACTAAGTGACAAGGATATATACCTATGTAACCAGATCGTGTCACCCTGTTAGTCTACCCTCTCCTATATCCATTAGTATGCTTAGAGGTAAGGTTTTAGTTTCCCTTCCCCACTCCCAGTAGTTTGTGATGAATTAGTTTCCCTTTCCCGTTTCCTGTAGAATTTAGAGGTAGGGATTTAGTACCCTCTCCCCGTACCCCGTAGTACTGCAAAACCAATAAAATACTTATTTAAAAAAAAAATGATGCCTTCACGTGTTTCCACAATTCTCAGTTTAAAAGAAGAAAAGGAGACTGGATTTATAACCCACCATTCACTACCTGAAGAGCCAGTTTGGTGTAGTGGTTAAGTGCGTGGACTCTAAAATGGGAGAACCGGGTTTGATTCCCCACTCCTCCACTTGCACCTGGCTGGATGACCTTGGGCAAGCCGTAGTTCTGATAAGAGCTGTTCTTGAAAAAAGAGCAGTTTCTGTCAAGAGCTCTCTCAGCCCCACCTACCTCACAGGGTGTCTGTTGTGGGGAGGGGAAGGGAAAGGAGTTTGTAAGCTGCTCTGAGACACCTTTGGGTAGTGAAGGGCGGGGTATAAATCCAATCTCTTCTTCTTCTTCTCAAATGGCTTACAATCCCCTCCCCCTCCCCACAACAAACACTTGTGAGGTAGATGGGGCTGAGAGAGCTCTCCCAAGAACTGTCCTTAAGGGAACAGCCCTGAAAGAACTTATGACTGAATAAGGTCACACCAGCAACTGCATGTGAAGGAGTGGGGAATCAAACCTGGTTCTCCCAGGTTAGAGTCCATGCTTCTAACCACTACACCACACTGGGTCTCCAGAATGAGGGCCTCCCCCCAAAAAAAAAATTCAGCATTAAATCTGCAGTGAAATCAATTGTATAAATTGATTATGTGAATTAAATATGTACACATTTTGCTGTACCTGTATATTTGATTCTACCCACAGTGAATTGCACAGTTTGGAAATATTTGGCACAGAATATAAATCTATGAAGCTGTAACAAGATTTGCTATCTGTCTTGTAGTTCAGTGTGCACATACATTATTTCAACCTGTATGTTATTGAATTTCACTAAGTTGGCAAAGGTTTAACTTTCTGAAGTATAAAATTGTGATTATGGAAGGAGGGAAAGAAACCCAATAAGAGAAAAAATAATAGTAGAAAGAAAAGCTCAGTCTGGTTGACTTTTTCCTGCCAAATATGTAGATAACTTTAATATGTTTAAATAGTTTAGATGATTTTCAGGCCACCCCCCCCCCCATTACTTTAGCACAGTTCTATTGGTGGCTTTAGATTTTAAACCCAGTTCTATTTTGTATTCTAGGATAAATCACTTCCCTTCTCTCCCTTGCTTTGGATAAACTGGGCTAGAATTATATTGGATGAGGCACACAGCATCAGAAACCCCAAAGTGCAGGGCTCAATAGCAGCCTGCAAGTTGAGAGCTACTGCCAGATGGGCTATAACTGGAACACCCATTCAGAACAACCTCTTGGACATGTACTCCCTGATAAGGTAAGTTGATTGCAATCTGAAACTTGTAAGAGAACTGGCAGTGTAAAAGCTGTGTCTTAAACTAAGGGCTCATCATACATTACAGGGAAGACCTTGTTTGTCTTGCATCTCTGTGGTAAAAACTTGGGGAGAAAAGGTGCTTCCCTAAAAATAGGGTAAACATTTTACCCAAATGCTTTAGGTGGAAAGTATTGCCTCTCCCACCCACCCCCAGTTCAGTGAGGGCCAGTGACAGCACTTCACCTGCCACTCCCGTTGTCCCTGTAGGTTCCTTCGCTGCTCGCCTTTTGATGAATTCAAGGTGTGGAAGAGTCAGGTAGACAATAATACGAGAAAAGGAGGAGAGAGATTGGCCATTTTAACAAGGAGCCTCTTATTGCGAAGAACCAAGGACCAGCTGGACTCATCTGGCAAGCCTCTGGTAATAATTGTTCTGCCTCCTTTTGGATGTGAAAGGGAACTGCACAAATAACCCTGTCATCCCTTTGTTAATGGCCAGCTAGTTGGTTTGATCAGAAGAGGCCCACCAGGCGTTTTGCGCTGGGATGTATATGTGTATGTTTAGTTTTAAATCAATCAAGTCAAAAATCTCTCTTAACTGTCAACTGAGCAGCTTCACCTCAAAATTAGAAATAAGAGTTTGGGACATTTCTTTGTAGGCACAAAGTTGGCTGATACATACAGAGATTCTAACTAATGGGGTTTTAAATGTCCCACAATATTTGCCACTTTGGACTTGTACTGAGGCAGATTTTTGGCTGTCTGCAAACTCTCTTTGATGCCAGGCTATAAAGGCTGGAGGCAAGGCGTTATAACTCGCTGAGATTTCTGGGCCCTGGGAAGCAGTAACTCAAATGTGCCCTGTGAACCTTTCGTAAGAGAAGTGATTTTGCTCCCACTCTTCAACAGCTGTATTTCAGCCAATCAAGATGACGCTCATTTTATCCACCTGGTTCTTCCCTCTGTCCAGGTCTCACTACCTCAGCGTCTCACTCGGCTGCACAGATTAAAACTCTCAGGAGATGAACAGCTAATGTATGATGTGTTGTTCACACGATCAAGGTATGATGGTTTCTTGGAGGTCTTTCATAGCTCATTCTGTCTTGGCTATAGTTAACAGTCCCAGTGCTTCCCTTCTGTACTAGACTATTCCTGATGTACTGTGCCCCTTCTGTTACTGACTGCTGCTCTACTCCCATCCCTTTCCTCAACTACCTGTGGCAAAAGTTGGCATATATGCAGCATGTCTCTGAAATACACTTTCAGAGTAATTATATTCACACCCCAAAATAACTGAGAACAGTGTTTTCCCTGTGCTTCAGCTGCTTTTTGCAAGCAAAGCATCTTGCCTTCTTGTTGAACTGAATCCTTCTATACCTTTCTTCCATGGGGACAGGTCTTTCCTTATATTCCTGTTAATATGGTACTGAGTGTGCAACCCAAATATGCCTTAGAACTCAAAAGGCTAAGTGGAAGAGATGCTTAAATTGGTTCATTGCTATTGCCATTAACTGTTGCCATTGACAGCACTTCACACACAGTCAGGATTCTTAAGCACAGCTTAATGCCACTTAGAGCTGATGTGGTGGTGTAATAGTTGGGATGTGGTACTAGGATCTGGGAGAGTCATGTCCAGATCCCCACACCAGTGTTCCCTCTAAGCTGAGTTACTGTGAGCTAGCTCAGTTTTTTAGCCTCTGGCTCACACATTTTTTGTCTTAGCTCAGGAAGGATGGCTCCAGAGGAAACTAATTTATGCAGCAGCCACAACTTTAATGCCAGTGGCTCACAAAGTAGAATTTTTGCTCACATGACTCCACAGCTTAGAGGGAGCATTGCCCCACACTGCTATGAAGGTTGCCGAGTGTCCTTGAGCCAGTCACTCTTTCAGTCTTCATCTACCTCAGAGGCTTTTTCTGAGGATATAATAGTGGGTAGAATACTACCCTGAGCTCCATGGAGGAAGAGTGGGATAAAAAGGTACTAAAAATACTGGGGAAGAAACTAACAATTTATTAAGATTCCAGTGTTGAAAAATTGCAGCTAATTTGAATTAGCTGAAGACAACCAAGGGGCTGTGGCTCAGTGATATATCGTCCGCTTGGTAGACAGAAGTTGCTAGGTTCAGTTTCCAGTAAAAGGGAAATGGGAATGGGAAAGACCTCCACCTTAAGACCCTGGAGAGCCACTGCCAGTCTGAGTAAACAAAACTGATCTGAGTAAACAGTACTGATCTTCATGGGCCAAAAGGTCTGATTCAGTATAAAGTAGCTTCATGTGTTCGGCCATCTCAGTTTCAGTGTTCTGCCCATAAGGAGGAGGAGGAAAGAGGGCACATGAGCTTGGCAGTTAACCACGTTTGTCCTTTTAGTACTGTTGATGGTAGTCTAAATTGCTTTTTTGTGTTAAAGAATTCCTGTGCAGTTTACGCAGTTAATTCCTCTGGACCAGTCATTCTGTCTCAAGGGGCTTGTTCAAGATTCATAATTTGTTAAAAAGTGCATTTGCAATAAATCTCTCTAGATCTTGTTTAATTAGAATGCAGAGATTTTTTAAAAGAGACTATGCTGTTGTCTACTTATATGTGACCATTTCTTTGTGTTGCAACTGTTCATAGTTCTCAGCTTATATGTATAGAAAATGAAACTCTAAGTAGACAAATCTGTCTAATGTTTTTTAATGTGCTTTGTTTAATCAGGTCAACACTGCAGTCCTACCTCAAGCGGCAGGAGACTCAGTCGACAGAGTGCTCAAGGGATAACCCATTTGAAAGAGGTTAGAATTCTTAGGATATTTGTAGAAATGTGTTGAATGTGATGGGGGTAGTTGTAACGTTACACTGTTTTGTTGCCATGTTCATTTTTCCGCTCATTAGAGGATCCTCGATAGCGAATGTTGGCAAATGCTGCTCTAGAAGAGTCCTTGTTAGTTACCTCTCTCGTTGCTCTTGGCTAGTGGCACAACAGTTCCAAGATGGTCAGCAGGACTCCATGGGAAAGACTAACACAGATACTCCTCCCGTCTCCACTACTGTACATATATTGTCCCTCTTGCTGAGGCTCCGTCAGTGCTGCTGCCATCTTTCTTTGCTGAAAACGGTAATTATACAAGGGTCCTTACGAGCACTGGTTGCTCCTGAGGCAATGTTACCCTGCTGCAGAAGCTGCTGACTGTGTTCTCTTCATTGCAGGCTCTGGAGCAAGCCAACCTGAACAGTGAAGGCATCTCCCTCTCATTGGAGGAGCAGCTCAGTGCTATGACCTTGTCTGAACCTGACAGCAGTGACCCTCAGTCTGTGGTGTACCTCCTTGGTTCACCTTTTGGTGTGGATCTTTTTGAAATCACTAGACAGAGTACCAAGGTATTAAGACTGTAGCACTCCCTTTCTAGGGAATCCTGGTGATCATTACCTGGCTTTCTTCCCCACCACGTATTTTTGCAAACAAGCTATAAAGCTATATTTCATTGTTGAAAAAGGGAAAACCAATATTTTTGTACTACACAGCCAGACAAAAAGGAGAATCCTCTGTTAAAACACAGTGAAAGCTGTTTATATTGTATATAATTTCACAGCTACTTAATCACCAGCATAAATGTTCCTATTTACTACATTCTTATCCTGCCCTTCCTCAGAAGAGCTCAGCAATGTATGTCAGTTTCCCTGCCTCCATCTTGTCCTCACAAGAACCCCCTGAGGTAGGGTTGGCTAAGAGTGTGTGACTGACCCAAGGTCACCCAGCAAGCTTAAAAGCTAAACCTGTGTCTTTCCAATCGAACACTTTAACCACTACACCAAGCTGGCTCTCTGTCTTTTAAGCATCAAGGGGTAACTACTTATGATATCAGAACAGAAAGTACATTCAAAGGGAACGCAGCCCAGAGCAACTGAAAGATTCGAAATGGTGCCCTGAAAGAGGGATGGCAATATACAATGAATGCAGCACTCATCCCATATTTTCCCAGCTTAATTGGTGGTGTAGGGAAGATGAGTGCAATTGCACAGAATCTTTAACTGATTAAATAAATTGTCTTTTAAAGGCATTCTGAATGGTGTTTTTTTAATTGCCATCAAACCACTAACTTAACACCTTGCTCTTCATTACATAAAAAGCAGTTAAATAGGTTTAGGCACCAATATCTGAACCAATAGTATTGTATCATATGGTGCACGCCATTGAAAAATGCAAGAAGGTTCATCAGATTTGATGCTGGTAGATATCTTTGGATGAGTTTGGTGTTATTGGAACTTAAGCATTAGGTACTTCTTGGGCTGATTCTTCACCTCTTTGTTTCCTTGTTAAAGCAGTCGCTAAAATCCCAGCACCAAAATTGCTGTGACCACAAGTTGGACTGCTTACAGGAGCAAAGTGGAAGTGCTTCAGAACACTGCACGTTATGTTGCTATTTTGTCATCTGCTTGTTTGCAGCATGATAGCATTCCTTTATGTACGTTGCCCAAATCTTACAACCTTGCATTCATTGATGTCTTTTTACATTTTTAAAACTTTTGCAAATTTAGATTGAACTAGGTGCATTGCTGATCAGATTCGGTGTTTTGATTGCTTCATTAAGCAAAGCAGGCAGTCCCACTTTTCATTTAAGTTCACACAGTGCTTCCCAGAAATTTGTGTAGGAGAGTGATAATTACTCCAAAATCTCCTGTGTTTATATCAGAGAGAGACTGAGGTTGCAATCCCAGGTAGTTATAAATAATCACTACTGAATTCAGAAGAACTTACTGCTGAGTAGTATGCATGGAGTTGGATCATGTCTACTCTTTTCCCCCAACTTTCTAGTTATCGCATCTCTTGGAGGAGCTAAAGGCCATCCAAGGTCAATCCCAGAAGAGGTAAGCATAGTTGTATCAGGTGACCTCCTGGGTAGTATTGTAGGTTCAGGATGGTTGGTAATAAAATACACAAGGAAAAGTGAGGCGCCATCTCATGTAATTGTGTTGCCTGTAGCAATATGGGCTAATCCAGGTTAGCTTGAATGGGAAACTACCCAGGAATGTCAAGTACACTAACGTGCATACATTAGAGAAGGAGTGAGGTATAAACAGAAGGGGCTGCGTTCCATGTATGTATGCTATCAGAATGCTTTGGAGTTCAAGTATAAGAAGAATGGAATCCTTGCGTATTCATAAGCAGAAATATGGATCCCACTGGACAGGTGATGCTTGTGTTGCCACCAGGGCTGTAACTCAAACTTGCATGTTCTTTTCCTGCCCTTGCACGTTCCAGTTTGGTCTTTGCTTTTTGTTTTGTGGCAAGCCTTAGTTTGCTGTTACGTTTGAATCCACTGTAGTTTGCTTAGCTCAGATATTAACAAGAAACATTTGTTGCAAATGATGGAGGAGATCTGAGGGGAGGAGGGCGCACACAAGCCTAAGTACCATTCAGGTAATGTTGGACCATACTTTGCGTGTTGCATTGAGGCAAAAACTAAAATGCTGTCTCCTGTCTTTCTAGTGTTGTTGTGTCTCAATGGACTAGCATGCTGAAGGTTGTGGCAGTCCACCTTGAGAAGCTCGGCCTGAAATATGCCACAGTAGATGGCTCTGTGAATCCAAAGAAGAGGATGGATGTGGTTGAGGAATTCAACAGTAATCCTAAAGGACCTCAGGTATGGAAAAGGCCAGAGAAGGGTTTTTTTCCCCCTCAGTGCACCTGCTGTTAGATTCAGTAGGTAGTTGCTGTTGTCACTGCGCCAGATCTATAACTGCCAGATAGGATTAAGCCAGTAGTTGTTTTAGCCCACTGTTGTGTCTGATCATATGTAATACATGTGAAGAAGAGTGTTTTTCTGAAGGGCTCAGATTCTTGAATTGAACAGCAACTTCAGTGATTCCTGTAGTGAATTCAGTGCTCTGAAGCAGTAAATCAAAAGAAAAGAATGTACAGGTGATGCAGGTTTTGGTCAGGGCTTTGTAGGCTTCATATCTGGTGCTGGGCACAAAATCCAGCTTTCCAGGAATCTGTTGTAAAAATAAGTTTCTACTGAAACCAAACTCAGGAGAAATGGTGGATCTGGGTTGGGAGACAAGTAACTTTTTTCTCTCCTCTATTTTAGGTGATGTTGATCTCCCTCCTGGCTGGAGGTGTTGGCCTCAATCTCATTGGTGGAAATCATCTCTTCCTCCTTGACATGCACTGGTAAAGATAAGGGTAGTTTTGTCTTCTGCTACAAAAGCTTTCCAGAGAGATTGTCACTCCAAGTGCAGAAATCAGAATGGGTTCAGTTAAGGAATTCAAGAGTTGATCTGAAATGCTGAGCTGAATATGGGGACAGTCATTTCTGCTCCCATATGACTTGGATCTATAGCTTAAGCAGAGTTTTCTTTCTTTTCAGGAACCCAGCTCTAGAGGAACAAGCCTGTGACCGTATTTACCGTGTAGGGCAGCAAAAAGATGTTGTGATCCACAGGTCATACTTTACTCTATGTCTTGTGTCTGTTTTAATTTATGGGAGTTGTGGATTTGTTCCAGGAAGGGGCTGAAGCACTGCAGAACCCCTCCTGGCCTGCTTCCTTGTGGGGTTCTTAACTGATTCTAGCTCAGTTATGCTGAATCATTTAAACTCCTTGAACAACGAGGCCTGACAAAATTTGTGCTAATGTAGCGCATTTGGTTTCTAGGTTTGTTTGTGAAGGGACAGTTGAAGAAAAGATCTCAGAGTTGCAAGCCTCGAAAAAAGAGCTGGCCCAGAAAGTGCTGTCAGGAAGAGGAGACTCCTTCTCAAAGCTCACCCTGGCAGATCTCAAGCTTCTTTTTGGCATTTAAGCGTCACATTTTGAAGGAGAAGGAATCACGTGTATGTGCCTTGAGAAGTAAATGATCTATAAATAAAGTGATTGAGTCAAGCTTTTGCAACTGTGTTGTCTTGTTCTTTGTAAGCATATTTTTCTGTAAGAGGAAGGGCTTGCCCACCTATGATAAGATGAGTAAGAAGAAGAGGGGGAAATGCTCCATCACTGATACGGAACTAGTTAACATATTATCTTGTACACTTCCACCTACTAAGTATAGTCAGCTGGGTATTCATGAATTTGCAGTTGTATTAGATGGTGAGAATGAGAGCCAAGCTAGATGTGACAACATCCTTGTGGCTGCCACAAGGACATCACTGCCATTTAAAATCATTTGAAAATGTCACAAGGGCCCCCACAACTGTTACAGCACTTGAAAAGGCACCAGGGGGAAGGGGGAACAAGCGCTGCACCGTGAGCCTGATCAAGATCGGGCCCTTACAGCATTTTTAAATGACTTTAAAATAGCAGTGGCAGCCACAAGGGCAGTGTCACATCTAGTTTGGCCCTTAGTATTCACTAATATGAATTTCTATCCAAATGAGCACCTACCTAAACCACTAGGCAGGTTACAGCATTCTCCATTTTATCCTCACAACAACCTTGTGAAGTAGGTTAGGCTGAGAAGTGTGCAACTGACCCAAGGTTGCCCAGTGAGTCTCCATGGCAGAGCAGGGATTCTAACCTGGGTGTCCCAGTTCCTAATCTGACATGATAACTGTTATTATACAATCAATACTGCTCAAATTTAAATAAAAGATTGAGGGTCAGAACTGGGGATGTTGTACAGGAGCCAAGCACATTTAATTCTGCCCATATCCTCTGCAGAAACAAGACAGTGGAACTGGGAGCAATGATGCAAAAATGATAACTGAGGCCACAAAAGCTAGTGCCCACAAATGGGTTTTGTTAGTCCTTAGGGTGCAACAGGATTGTTCTGGTTTTTGCTGTTCCAAACTAATGCGGCTGCCCTCTTGGCATTTGTTCTCATGTGAGCCATGTTGGTCTGTAGCAGCAGAATAAAAGAAGTGTAGGGACACATTAAAGATTAACAAAATGTTTATTCCTGTTGCAACTTTTCCCATCTGTTATACAAATAAATTTCCAGTCAAAAAAAATGGAGTCAAAAATGAGGAGGAAGATCTTAATGTGTTAATTGCAACCAAAACACCTGAAAACAGGCCAGACAGCCTATCCAAAATTCTGCTTTCTGAGCACAACCAGGAAATACATGAAATTTTATATTTCAAATGACATCACACCATCATGAAAATAATATTCAGGAAGCATAATTGGTTACAAAAAATATCATCTGAATAAAAATTCCCTTATTGGTCAAATATAAAGAAAGGCGTGCCTATGCAACAGCGTCAATTGTTTATGTAATCTAACCTAAATACTATTGAGCAAGGTTTCTGTGCACCCAAACAAAGGTGTTTTTCTCTGATACGACACTAAAAATCCTTTTTGACCCAGACACTGCAAAATTGTAACCTAAACAATTAAAGACCATGACCTTTATATCTATCTTTCTTGTCTGCTAAGTTCAGCTAGAAAAATTAACCCAACCTAGAAGAGAAAGGCCTATATTACATTACTTAATAGGCCTATTTTACATCTTAAGAAAATCTTGCTTAGGGGGGAAAAACCCTATAAAACCAGAAAAATATGAATAATCAAAAGGAAATAAATGTTATAATCAGATCTATACTACACATGGAAACCTAAAGTTTACCCAACTACTATGCAGTGGTTAAACAAGATATGGGAGTATCTTTTTATGGATAAAACCTCTGATCAAGTACCTACAGTTGAGAATCTGACTCACCAGCCCATCATCTTAGAAAAATGGTTCCCTTTCCTCAAGTATATCAAGAAAAATACTAAGGCAAAGCAGACAGTTCCTGAATAATTTAATGTTTTATCTGTGTACTACTGTTAATTCACCTGTATTTTACTCTCATCTCTGCTCCTGTTTACAGAATTCCTGTGCTTCAGCTTATCTTGTTAAAAATTAAAATAAAATTTAAAAAAAACATTTCCCAGCAGACCACACACAGGGTGTTCAGCCCTGAAGACCATGTGCTAAAATGTTCTGAAGAGCTTTGGTTGTGAAGCTGAAACAGGGCTCCTCCCCTGCCCCTTGCCTTTCCTTGTCTCTTGAGTCACGTCCAGAGGGGGGGGATGCCTGTTTCAGTTTTGTTGTGGCTCCCAGCCCCATCTGTTTCACCTGCCAAGCTTCTTAAACATTTTGTCCAAATGGATTTCACTGTCTATGCTGTCTCTGACAAGCAACTACATTTGTTAGACAAAAATGGCATCTGTAGAGGTTGGATGGTGATCTTACAGCAGTGAACTGGGTGTATCTTCCTCTGGGAGGGTTGCCTTTGAACATTTGCCCAATAAATTCTGAGCAGACCTGCAGCTCTTCCACTCTGTAAACTGCCAACCATACTCTAATAATAATATTGAAAAAGGCTTGCTTTACTCAGCTGCAAAATTGCTATCTTACAGCCTATGTTTTTGTGTAAAAGAGTAAATGATGCTTTGAAACTCACACTCTGATCTTTCTGAGAAAAATTCTGGTCAAGAATGCCCAATCTGGATGCAAGCAAAGTTAGTTGATTATCAAGCTGAAATACAGCTGTCTGAGAGATGTGTGTGTGGGGGGGAGCGATTCAACAAAGTTTAAATTGAATAAATCTTTGCAAGAGAATTATTTAGATTAGCGTTTCAGTTTAATGTTGCTTACTAGTAAATGTGTAGAAATGTTTTTGCTAGGTTGTCAGGATGGCCGAGCGGTCTAAGGCGCTGCGTTCAGGTCGCAGTCTCCCCTGGAGGCGTGGGTTCGAATCCCACTTCTGACAAACGTTTTCTTAATTACTGATCTGGGTCTTTCTATAGAAAGCTACAATACTGCATTAATGGAAAATAACATTAGGATTTTAAGTACTTTTACACACTCTTAAATCTGCGGGTGCAATGCTTAGTGTTTTCAAGCTGCAACAGGTCATTATCTACGAATGGGTCGCTGTCAGTTGTTCCCACCGGATTATGCCGACAGCCACGGGGTCAGTCCTTCAGTTTCGGAGCCGACTTCTAGTGCCCCGTTCCCTGCAGCAGAGGCAGAGATCAGTGATAAAATATCTGTAATGATGCACCGAAGTATACTCGAATTTGCAAATGGCTGAACAGCAGCTTTTACTTCCTTTGCTGTCATCGTGTTAACCCTTTATTGGCGTATTCTTCCGGCGATCGTGTGATGACGGGCAGCGATTCATGTTCAAGACTTTTTAGAGATGCATAGAGGAAAACTTCTCTGGGTGCACAAGTACAGTGTGAAAGATCACTTGGCGTAGCTTGCATTGCGTATTATTTGCAAGATAGGAGCCTTTTTTCAGACCTTGCCTGTTCTTTTTTTAAGGATTTTGTTTCAGGTCTACCTAAATCCGCGCGTGTGTATAAAATCGCCCCCCCCCCCCCCCCGGTTTGACTTCCTCTGTGTGGAGACCTGTGACTTCTTTGGTGGTTTCTCATATCCTAGTACTAACCAGGACAAATCCTACCTAGCAGCAGAAATCTAGGGGGCTCGGGCCAACCTCGGCCATCTGATTTGTCTGAAGTCGATCTTCCCTTAAACGTTTGTTATGTTGGCTGCAGATGCACAATGGGTAGGAAAGGCACTCTGAAGTGCCGACAAAGAGGGACGCCCTAAGGAGGTGAAAAGGCTGCTGCTGAGCCTGGCCTAAACACTGTGTCACCAGCCCTGAAAACTACATGAGAGACTTTAGTGGAGTGGAGTGGTATTACTTAATTTTTTATTGATTTGAAGAGGCGATTTATTTAAGGGGCTTTTAGGGAAAGGAGACCTTCACCCAGGCTTTTAATTCAAGTGGAACTGGGGAGGGCATTCCACAGGTGAGGGGACACCACAGGGGGAAAAAGTCCTGTCCCTGTTTGTTTCTCTTGGGAGGGGCTCTGGCTCAGTGATAAGAGTATTTGCTTTGTAGGCAAAAGGTGTCAGACTCTGTCTCTAACACCTCCATTTAAAGGGATCGGGTAGCAGTTGGTGTGAAAGACCTCTGCCTCAGATCTTCAAGAGCCGCTGCCTGTCTGAAAAGACAATACTGACCTTGATGAACCAATGGTCAGATT
This sequence comes from Gekko gecko, assembly GCA_029375565.1. NCBI lineage: Eukaryota > Metazoa > Chordata > Lepidosauria > Squamata > Gekkonidae > Gekko > Gekko gecko. Next base: position 49,231,922 of record JAPDNY010000004.1, read on the forward strand.
GAGTATGAGGCAGCTTATTGTGTGTGTTTGTGCGCACCTTCTTTCTGCGGCAGTTACCCACACTGGAACCCCTCACTCAAATATGTATGATCAGAGAGACCAAGTTCTAGTAGCAGAAAAAGAAGAGTTGGATTTATACACCACCCTTCACTTGGATGTAGAAACCAATTCATCTTTATCTTCTGGTCTGCAAGTAAATGCTTTCCTGTAAGAGGAAACTGACAGCCTGGAGTCCTCAGTTATATTAAATGAAGTACATTAAAAAAAACCTGTTGAACCACTGCATCCAGTGTTCCTTGTTAAAACCCCTGATGGTTCATATGTTTTCCATCCTGGAGGCTGCCTATTTTTTTTATATGGTCTCCAAAACATCCATTTAGGACATATGTCTTATTTTTATCCCATGTTTCCTCCAAGAAGTTCAGTACACTCAATCTGCAGCACAGTTCTATTGATGGCTTTTGTTATCCATGCTTCTGTTGAGGACATATAAAGCTTCAGCATAGGGCTCATTTGCAACACCTGCCAAACATGAAGAAGACAAATACAGCTGCCTTGGCCAAGGAGGGCCTGCAGATGGCAGGTGCTACCCCTACAACGCACAAACCATCTGGATATCATCTAGTCCCCCATCATTGCTGTATCAGGCCTCCTCAATCTATATGTCCTCCTCTATTCAAACCAGAACACTGGCCTTCTATGAAGATGACAGTGAGCTGGTAGTCATTATATCATTGGACTCTCCACCCCTTCCCTAATTGGTCCTATACGTAACAAAGGTTCAGAGTAAAGTTACTAGTCATGGATAAGTAGAAGGGTACTCTTGTGCATTAGTAACTGGTGAAACAACATGTAGGAAGGGTAGTATTAAACTGTTAGTTCTTACAGCAGAGAAGAGTAAGTGAGGGGAGCATCTATGTTTCATTTATTCATAAATGATCTGGAAGGAGCGATGGGGCCAAGTATGCAGACAATGTCAACTTATTTTCAAGGATGAAAACCAAAGCAGACTGTGAAGGTCTTTCCAAACTGGGTGAGTAGTCAACACCAGTGTTCCCTCTAAGCTGAGTTAGTGTGAGTTGGCTCATGATTTTTTAGCCTCTAGATCACACATTTTTGTCTTCACTTAGGAAGGATGGCTCCAAAGCAAACTAATTTATGCAGAAGCCAAACTGCTGCTCACAACTTGAATGCCAGTAGTTCACAAAGTAGAGTTTTTGCTCACAAGACTCCACAGCTTAGACTCGGGAGCATTGGTCAACACCATGCTGAAAATGTTGACTCAGTGCATGGCTGCAATGAGAAAGGACAATTCTATGGTAGGGATCAGTAAAATGGCTATTACAAGTGATACTCTTGTGTAGATCTGTGGTGTGGTCACAGTTTGGATACTGAATGAAATGCTGTTCATCCCATCTCAAAAAGTGATATTGTACAGGCTATGTCTGTGACCACTAGTTCTATATCTTTAAAAGGCAAAATCATGGTGGATACCCATGATGGATGAGTGGGGTTTATGTGGTCAGAGACAGTCTAGCTTTGAATGCCAGTTTCTGGAGTTTGACCCTTGCTTGAAAAAGGATGCTCAACTAGGTAGGACATTGGACTCATCCAGCAGGTCTTGTATTCTAAGAACCATTCAATGATGAAATCACAGGAATAGCTGGGGAACCCATTTTGTCCTTGTGAATTTAATATTTAGCAATAAATAACATAAATGAAAAGAAAAATCAAGAATGAGGAATCCTAGAGGCACCGCTGGGATTCGAACCCAGGATCTCCTGTTTACTAGACAGGCGCTTTAACCAGCTAAGCCACGGCGCCCAAAGTTGGAAAATAATGCTGCAAAAAAGCTCTCTAAAGAATAAGTGGGCAGATGCTTTTATTGCAATGTTAGGGTTTTCCTGTTTATTTGCGTTTCTTAGGATATTAAAGCCTAGTAAAAGCTACTCATAGATCACGACAGCTCTCATAAATGCCTGATCTAAGTGACGAACAGTATTACCCGCCGATAAAAGTCACCTTTCTTAATGGGTTTGTTTTAAAACTCTGACTTCCGTTCTTCCATTTTCTTCTTTTGATGCGGCCTTCCTCGGCCCAGGAGAACTTTCCGGCTTCCGAGGTAATGGTGTGAAATATTTTCCATTATGTTGGACTTCAGTGTCTCTTAATGGCCGCATTTTATTTTATACAAGCACACCCCGCTCCCTTTTTATGCGGAGATTAGGAGTAAATCCCGATGACGTGGGAAAAATCTCAGTCCGTTTTGTGACTCCAGCAATTTTGCAGGCAAACCCTGAGCCCCCGCCGGATCATTCCCATTTTAAACTGGATGAACAAATTGGCGAGGAGGTACACATTTAATTTTTAACTGGTCTACGACCTAGCAATGCATTCTTGCCCATGTCAACTTTTAAAAGAATGTAATAAAAGAGTGAAACTTTCTATCCTCGTCTGGTTGCTCGATTCCAGCTGGACTGAATGTGCTGCTAGTCCGATCACGTCCCGTCTTTTCCTCTTTTTTTGTTCTGTGACGACAGTCCTGATCATGACATATGGAAAAAACGATGATTTAATGTTTGTTTTCAGGGTCGATTTAAAAGGGAATACCTAGTTTGGAAATAAAATTACTGCATCGTTAAATTCAGCTTAGTTTCTGCAAGAGGGAAACTAAGAAGTCCTTTTTCAGCAGTGGCCGGTTAGCTCAGTTGGTTAGAGCGTGGTGCTAATAACGCCAAGGTCGCGGGTTCGATCCCCGTACGGGCCATTTCATTTTTGCAAAAAAGGCTGAAGTTGCCGCTGAATCGTTTCAATTGGCATTTTTGCTTTCCCATTCACATGGGAACAAACTGTATTGCCCTCATTAAATAGGGAAACATTTTGCCAGAGGTAATGTCATGTTTCTGAACCGGCTCAAATTGGGTTCTAAAACATAGCGTGTGTATGCACAGAAATCTCTGAACTAAATTGGTCCCCGACTGTGCAGAATGTTATTTCTGAATAGGGTTATAGGAGTTACAGGGAAAAGGAGCTTGGTTCTACTAAAAGAGCTTCTTGAATTGGATAATCATAGAGGTAAACGGAAAAACCTGTTAGGAAATAAGAACCTGCAAACAAAAAACACAAAAAATAAAGGAGAAAAGTCTGCCGTGACTCGGATTCGAACCGAGGTTGCTGCGGCCACAACGCAGAGTACTAACCACTATACGATCACGGCGCACCACTGTAGACCTCCTAATTTTGCTCAGAATAAGTTTACATCATTAACACTCAATTAATGGAATTATTGTTTGCATTGTATAATCTCTGAAGGACAGGGTCCAGAAGTAAATAAACAGTCAGTTTGCTGCAAGGAAGCAAAAGAAAAAAATGAGCCTCGCTACATGTTAAAGATTGTGGCATAAGCTTCTGTGTTACAAAGAATCTGAGAGTCTTTAAAGGCCACACGGAACTGTTTTGCATTTTACTGGACTTTGCATTGGAAATAAACATTTTCCAAAGGAAAAACGAATCAGAAATTAAATCCCCAGAGGAGGTGTCATGCGGAGATGGAGCTTTGCTTCTTGGAGCCAGGAGACCCCGAGATTTCATCTGCTTCCGCCAGGACATCTCCTCAGGGGCCGGGCTCCCCTGCATTCTGCAAGTGCCACCCGGCAAACGAACAAGGTCAGCAACTGCCCTTACACATGCCCCCCCCGCCCCCAATCTTATGGAACCGCCTGCCTGACTTGATCAAGAAGGCCCCCAGTCTGCAGGCGTTCCTCAAACTATCCAAAACTGAATTAGTCAGGACTGGAGGGCATGCGCAGACTGAGCAAGGAGGGCAAAAGACCGCTGGGGGGATCGTAGTAACTTCAGCTGCACAGAGGCTGGGTAATAAAGACGGAGTTTAATTCTTCAGTGGCAAGTTGGATAAAGCATTTTAAATGTAGCCTGGCAGATGGATCGATCGCACAACAACCTCCACTAGGGTGACAGCCTACACAGGCTCACCAAGTACAGTAACAACAAAGTAACAACAGTTCTTCCATGCTTTTTTGTTTTTGAGAACATTATATGTGACATAGAACTTTTGTTCAAATTCTACTCTTATATTTTGATTATATAATCTATCAGAAGTATTTGTGATTGTGATTGTTTATTCTATTGTTGTTGTAGTGCTATATACTGTTGTCACCCAGTAAATGTACATACATAGAATTGTGGCTTTGGAGTTACTGTCCTGGAAAACAGAACAATGAGTCCAGTGGCACCTCTGAGACCAACAAAGTTTAATTCTAGGTATAAGCTTTCCTGTGCATGCACACTTCTTCAGGTACATTGAAACAAGACTTCCTATAGGCATTTTCATATAGGCAATGTTCCCTCTAAGCTCAGTTAGTGTGAGCTAGCTCACAGTTTTTTAGCCTTTGGCTCACACATTTTTGTCTTAGCTCAGGAAGGAGGGCTCCAGAGCAAACTAATGTATGCAGTAGCCAAATCACTTGCTCACAACTTTAATGCCAGTAGCTCACAAAGTAGAATCTTTGCTCACAAGACTCCGCAGCTTAGAGGGAACACTCCATATAGGTAGAGACAGAGGGTGGTGGGGTTAGCTGCCAGGAAAGGCTGAGTGATAAGTAAAGCTAAGATTGGATTAAAGCAGTTAGTAAGACCTGTGAATAGCACCAAATTAGCATACAGATAATAAAAGAGTTAACAGATGTGAGAACTAACTTTGATTCCAATGGCACCTTTAAGACCAAAAAAAAGTTAATACTGGGTATGTGAGAGCTTAGTGACTTAACATTTGTAGTGAGATAAGAAGCTGATATCTCTGTTAAGCCCTGGGGGTTCCATTGTCCTAAATGTTGTAATAGCTTGTAATTCAGCAATCTCCCATTCCAGTCTGTTTTTGAAATTCCTTTACAATAAAACGATTACTTCGAGTTCCCCATTGACAGTTCTCACGACAGTCCTGGGAGGTTGAAATGTTCTCCTACAGGTTTCTCAATCTTGTGATTCTTGATGTCAGATTTGTGTCCATTTATCTTAGGCATAGGGTTTGACTGGTCTGTCCTATGGATGCAACTGAAGGGCATTTAACAGCATATAAAAGATGAGCAACTGACTGAGCCTGAGATGGTATAGTTGATGTTAAGTCCAGTGATTGTGTTGTCTGGGTGTATGTGGCAGCAAAGTTAGCATCTGGGTTTATTGCAGGCTCTGGTACCAGTGCCATTAAATGCCAACAATGTTACTGGACAATTTTTTTTTAAGATATTCTAGTAGAGATTTCTATGAAACAAAATCTTTCATACCATTGCTTTCTAGCCTCGAAGGGATATGGCATCCTTTTTTAAACTGCAGTCTTTGATCAAGTACTCTAAACTAATCTGGCATAACAAATCTTCTATACTTAGCCAGCATGTCTTGTTGCATAGTTGCCCCTGCTGCCACCCCCTTCTCAGTGCTAGTGGTTCCACTGCCTATCATTTCTTATGAATAGCCATAACAGAAATAATGACTGAGAAAAATATTTCATCTTCAAGGTGCCCCCCTTCCCTTGGTGCCCTAAACACATGCTCATTTTGCTTAATGGTTAATCCAGGACTGGGAATAGCAACATAGTACCCACTAATTTTAGTCCTTAATAGACAAGAAAAAGGCTTTGGCCATTGTAGTGCTTTTTTATTTAAAGCTGTTCCTCAGCTATATCCCTTCGCCAACAAAGTTCCTTTTAAGTACTGAGAGATCTGAACCCTCAAAGCCAACCAAATCAATTAAAATGCTTTAATGGGCCTTCTCCCTACTACTGTCACTGAGCTCTCTGGTGAAGGTGTTATAAACATGGAATTCTTTGTGGGATAGTCATCAGCAAAGAAAACAAATACGTTTTACAAGTGGAAAACAAGTTTCCACTATCATAAACTGACTGGAAAATTGATTAGAATACATAATTTTATTACAATTGTCTACAAAACAGCAAAACTATACAGCTATAATACTGCCCATTATGCTTATGACTTTTTATTTACAACAGAAGTATTAAGATCCTTTTTCCATAATTGCCAGATGTTTGCTCCTTGCAACCTGAAATAAAATGCACAGATTATTTGTGCTGCCATTTTTATTCAGTTTCAGCTTCACAGAAGTGCTCCACAAACTCAGTCAGCAAACAGAATATATTGAGCAACAGCTTTTTATGATAAAGATTTTGGGATGGTTTGCAGAGTTCAGGACAGAGATGTGCAGGCCAGGAAAATGGGGGGGGAATCCCTTCCCCCAATTTATTTTCTGAGACCTGCAGCAGGAAAAAGATGACAATTGGGGGAGGGGGGGCAATGAGAGAGACATTTTCAGAAATGTTCCCCCCTCCAAAATATGGAATACTTTTAAAGCAGTACTTTAAAACTAATTGCTACTCCGATTTTTTTAAACCCACAAGCAAAAGTGATGTAAGATGCATTGTAAAAGTACATTCAAATATTGCAGAATACAAGACATTCAGATACCAGTCCCAAAGTGCAACAGGAAAATCTTAAAATACATATTGCTCCTATAATACCATATCAATGTATTTGTGTGCATCATACCCTCTGACTCATCTTGCTATTTGCTTCCCTCACATAAAACTTTTGTACCAAACAGGGAAAAAAATTGAGAATCAACGTACATGTGTAATTCCTATATGCAGAATCCAAGGTTTGAAACAATCAAAAGAAGTAACCAGTATCTTAATTCAATCACCTGTCCTAAAAGGTCAGAGCACTGTAATTTGTAATGTTAGAGGTATCTTTTCCCCTTGTACTACAAATCCTCCCGAACACTCCGCTTTGAAAGTTGCTTCCCACTAGATGGAGATACAGCACACAAGTTCTCAGTTTTCCTAACCCAGCTAGAATTAGCGTGCTTTCATGGCCTCACAGTTCTACAGCATTTTCAAAAAATGACAATAAAAATGTTTGGTTTGGAATGAGACCCTTGTAAATAGTGTTAATGAAGGACAGACCGTGGAAAAGAACCATTAAAAAACTACATGTACAATTTTTTCATTTTATTTATAGTTTTGGAAAATACAAAACAAATTAAACACATCCTTGAAACTGGTTTAAATTATCACTGCTTATTCCTGTTTATATCCTCTTAAACTTCTGCTCCTGAAGCAACACAAAGTAATATTGTCAAGCCTCAAAGGCAGAGAGACATCCTACATTGGAAAACCCTAGATTAAAGATTCTTGAGTAAAAGTGCCAAAATAGCTTCCTCCAGACCATCCAGGCTTCAGTGGTTTGCAAGATGTTTATAAGATCAAGCATGAGTGTGCACAAACCACACCCTTGTGCACCCACAGTTTATATATCGATTGATTGTGGCAATGGTGTTGGACACTGGAACCTGAAAATGCTGCCTTTTCTAATGTACAGTGGCAAAATGTAAAAAGGTTTCCTAAGGTCTCTGGCCCTGAGCTATGCTATCATAGTTCATGCTTTATTTAATGATAGAAAACTGCTGTGCTGCATGCTGATGTCTTTTGGTCACAGTTTAAAAGTTCTGATGTCTTTTGCTCATAGTTTACAAGTTACGTAGCACTATCTGTGTGGCAGAGGTTTTCTTACAGTGCTACATATACAGCAAGTCAGCACAGGTCAACTGAATGCAGATCAAATAAACTCTCTTTAAAACACACAATTTAATAAACAAGCACCATTAAGCAATACACACAACTACTGAAGCAAGCTAGAAACATTTCACAAATAGTGTCAGGTATAAACGTAAATTACAGATGGTCCCTAGAATAGCTCCTTTGTAGCATGTGAAAAAAACATAACAGCTCAGAGCATTTGATATCACTCCGTTCCGATCACATTTTGAGTGCACCTCAGTGAGCCCTTTTGTTCTCTGCACTTCATAACGGTGCAAATGTCAGGTAATCTCACAAGACACTGTGTCTGGAGCAGCTTGTAGCTTTTCAAGGGAACACTATGTACAATAATTTACTATTTCTAAGGCACATAAGAGAACAAGTAGACAAAGATTAACTGCAGCAAAATGACAGTTTGAAGAGCAAGCCAGCAGGAGTGCATATCTTTTCCCATGGCTGACCGCATGCAGCCGAGGCTGCTGGTCAGTGCACCCAGTCTCTGGGCTGGCGCAAAACTTCTAGAATTTCTGCTTCCCTGGAATTCTCTGGAGGCAAGTGCATATATTCCCACCTGCATACAGGGAGAAAAAAATAATACAGGCATTAGTTTTCTCCCACTCCATATTGTATCATTAAAGGTAAAGGTTTCCCTTGCTTGAAAGCCAGTTGAATCCGACTCTAGGGGGCTGTGCTCATTTCCGTTTCCAAACTGAAGAGCCAGTGCTGTCCAAAGACTTCTCCATGGTCATTTGGCCGGCATGGCTAAATGCCGAGGTGCATGGAACACTGTTACCTTTCCACCAAAGCGGCACCCATTTATCTACTTGCAATTTCTTGCTTTCAAACTGCTAGGTTGGCAGTAGCTGGGGCCAGAGACGGGAGCTCACTCCATCACGCGGCACTTAGGTCTTGAACTGCCAAACTACAGACCTTCCGGTCTGCAGCTCAGCGTCTTAATCACAAACTATTTATATCTCTCTACTTCCCTGTAAGAAGCAGGAAAGTGTGGTTTTGATTACAACATACTGAACATTTACTAATGTTAGTGTTCAGTTTGTATTTTATGTTCCAAAACAAAGTGGTCTACTTTTCAATTAACCAAATTCCACTTTGGGTTTTTTTAAAGTTCAAATAAATCTTCATTAAGGCATTTAGAGAGAGAGAGATCCTATAGCTATGTTATGCCCACTGACTGGTTTAGGATTGTTTCAAAATCCCTTTACTCTGGCCCAGCAAAATGATAGGCTAGCATAAAGAGCCAGAGATGATGTGATTTCACACACTGGATAATGTACTTTCAATCCACTTCGCAACTGGATTTTGCTGTGTGAAACAGCAAAATCCACTTGCAGATGATCACTAAAGTGCATTGAAAGTGGACTGAGAGTGCATTCTTCAGCATGTGTGAAAGAGACTAACAGTTCAACATGAAAAAAGGCAGACCAACTGGCAGTGAAGCAGGCGAAGAGCAGGGCTTAGCTGGAATCTTAGGTTTAGTCAGAGCTCACTCCCATCCCCCATGCCAGTGTAACATTCTACCTATGAAAGAAGGGACAAAAGTTCAAACATTCCTGTTGGGAGTCAATGAAGAGCTCCAGATACCTGCTTGTCTCCCCTCTCACCCCTCCCACCATACTAGAGACGATTCAGGTTAGTTCTGCAGCAAGTAACAACACAGCATCAGCTGTACAAAAAAAGCCCAGCAACAAAATACAGCTCACACCATATGGCAGCAAGCTACAGCATCTACCTCCACGTCTAACAAGCAAGGCAACACAATCCAGCAATGGAAAACCAAATGTGGAAGCAGGTGACCAGAGTTATTTAACCGGATGTCCATTTCAGCTGGGACTCACTGAACTGTCTCAAGACACCCGTCAGCATATATGGGGATGTGCGTCAAAGATCATTGCATAACATCAGTTACAATAAGATCAGAGCTGTATCAGGCTACCTGTTTTAAGCCCACTGCCTTAATTACAATAAAAAGAACAGATCTAGTTCACTTTCTATCAAAGAATGCTTTGTAAGTCTGTGTAAGTATGATCGGGCTCTCACCTGGCAGTGAGTGGCAGTGACATAAGTATACTTTCAATCCTCGATCCTGGTGTTGCAAGACCAAACTTTGTACCTCTGTCATACACCAGATTGAACTCCACATACCTGTTGGAGAACACAAGAAAGACATGCTGTCACAGGAGGATGTCATCAGGGAGCTATCTACGCCTAAGGAGCCAAAATACCATCCAAAAGAAAAGTTGACTTCTATCATTAGCATGCAAACTTTTTATTTCATGCTCAATTGATTATCTGGCTTTTGAAATTTCTCTACACACTGCCCACACATTTTGAAGGCTCCCCCTTTAAAAATGAAAACAGAATCTCAAGCTGCTGCAATTTGTACCCAATGCTGATTCCCATACTTGTGGAGAATCTTGAGATATACAAAGTCCTACATATCATTTCAACAATTATGAGCAAACAGAACAAAACCGAGCTTCTTATAAACAAAGGGCATCAGTCTGGGAACTACTTCAGCATCTATGCAGCAATAAATGCTCAGCACTATATCCTTGGAAGAACATGAAGTATAAATGGACATCTTGCCAGAGATGGAACGTACATTACCAGATAAGCAGTACTAATGGAGTATCAAATAAGTATACACCTAAAAGCCCAATAGTGACAGACTGAAATTTACGCTAAGCTCTTGTCATAGTTTTGTCATTTCTACAACACAGCCAACAAGAAACTTCTTCTGTATGACAACAGCTTTGTTTTCTCTCAGTACAACCTATCATTTAAACCAGGTCTATTTTACTGCTTTCCGTCACAACAAAAGGGGCCTTCTCCAAGTGTCTCTGTCACTAACTGCAGTTCTCCCTTCATTCCCCCTGCCTTTTATGCCCTTAGATTATCCAATGGTCTCCACTTCTAGAAATTATGAAGGTTTAGTGCATCACCCGTCCTGATCAACTCACTATCTAGCACAACCATCCCCACTACAGTTGTTTTACTTCTCCTGTTCTCATCCTAACCTGTTCTACACAGAAAGCATACCAGGCTGTTGTAATTATTGTAGTTATTGTACCATGTACTCATGATAAAATACGGCTGGACCTATTTGCAGTAACTTTAATTGAAACAGATGATGATCTACTGAAATACTTTCTATATAACAGCGTTCCAGACGATGGATGATTAGGAGAATAATGAGATCTTTCTCACTGGGTACAAGATACACTTTAAATAAATAGGAAATAAGTGTTCTTTAAAAAGCAAAATGCCCTTTTCAACACTGCCATTTGCAGATTACTGAGAGGACCAGCAACTGCTAAGAATCGCTCCTGTGGTTTAGTTCCACATTGTTTAGTAACATTAAACTTTGCATCATATAAGGATTCCACTCAATATGTTCTTCCTTCTCTTGCCAGAAGACAAATAACAACTGCCATCAATTTAGTTTTCTGTTCATTTCACAGTCTATTTTAATCTCAATAATTTACAACTGTCCTTCAGACTAGATCAGTACTTCCCCCTTCCTGCAGATGCTGGACTCAGACCAACAGACAGTGGCTTGCCTATGGCAAGTTCAGGGCTCAGACAAGACACAACCCACTGAATTCTAGATGTATAGTTCAAGCACTACAATAGCATTCCAAGAAAAGTCGGGTGAAGCGAGGGGAGAAGGAACGGGTAGTGACAGCATCATAGAATCATAGAGTTGGAAGGGGCCATACAGACCATCTAGTCCAACCCCCTGCCCAATGCAGGACCAGCCTAAAGCATCTCTGACAGTAGGGGAAGGAGCGTGTTCAGACTGAACATACATAATCCACAATTTGAGACATGATGGTCAGGGATCCAAACAATGGAACAAGTGTCGCTTAGGCAGCTGTCGTGCACTCTCATCAGCCACAACTGCCTAGCCGACAGAGAAGTGGTTAAAATCCATATTAACGTTTTACCAATATTTTACTCCAGAATTATTAAGAAACTTATGTAGCAATAGGAAAAGTTAAGTGGAGAATTAACCATTTCCTCAATATCACAGAGGTTCAAGAGTTCAGATAAAGGGGAAAAGACACCTGCTCTCGATGGAACTGCCAATTAATGAGCAGTTTGTAATGAGGGGGGATGCAAAGCAGGAAGGAACAGAAGTCTGAGCTTCCAGGTATGGTATTTGGACTTTCAAATCTCCAACCTGAACTGGCTTCTACTTTACAGTATTTTGCATCGATAATTAGAAAATGGAACACAGGGAGGGCCTGTAGCTCAGTGGCAGAACATCTGCTTTGTATGCAGAACGTCCCAGGTTCAATCCCTGGCATCTCCAGTTGAAAAGGATCAGGTAGTGGGTGATGTGAAAGACCCACCCTGGACAGCTGCTGCCAGTCTGAGTAGACAAGACTGATTTTGATAGCCCAAGGGCCTGATTCAGTATAATGCAGCTTCATGTGTTAATTGACAGTTTCAGCTGCTGCAAAGTGTGATGCTTAATTTTATGATCTCCACAGCATACACTATCTTTAGGACCATTCACAGTGAAGACCAGGATAGTCAGAGGAAGGGTTCTCATGGTTAGCCCAAAGCTCCTTATCTTAGTGCAGGAAAAAACAGATGTCAATTTAGCTCTCACAAGTAGCTTAATCCCAGAAGATACATGGTCTATCGGAAGGCACAAAGTACTGTGACATAGCTTTTCCATGAACAATGCCTTAATTTTGCAAAAATAATGCTCTGCTCTAAGACAACACCTTTTAAAAAGAACTGCTCACATCAGCAACAGGCCATATAGCACTTAGGGGAGAAGAGAAACCTGATAATTTTACTGAACAGCCAAAGAGACTCAGAACTTGCTAACACACTGACTTACAAACAGTAGGCCAGAAAATCAACTATCCCAGTGGATTTTAAGCAACAAGCAAGCGGTGCATGATTTATTTCATTTATACCCCACTTTTGTTCCCAATGGGAGCCCAAAGTGGCTTACAATATTCTTCCCTTCTCCATTTTATCCTCACAATAACCCTGTGTAGATTAGGCTGAGTGTGTGACTGGCCTAAGGTCATCCAGCAAGCTCCCATGGAAGAATGGGGATTCAACCTGGGTCCTTGAGATATCTCATGAGACATTTTAACCACTATACCTACCAAAGTGAACTTTGGACTGGTGCCACCCTTATGAAAAAGATTCTTCACCACTTGAAGTGAATTACATTGTTTGACTAACAATAGAGTTGAAAGTTATGCTTTAGAAACCTCAATGGATACAGTAACTGAGGGCCTGGAGACCATTTTTTCTTGTCAGCCTACAAGATCATCAGTCACTCACCTCCCTCTACGAATCTGCTGCCACAGTTTTTCCTCTGGTGTGAATGGGTCATGACTGTGTTTCTTTACAATGGGAATGTAGCAAGGCACAATGGCTTTGGCACAGCTCTGAACAAACTGAAAGGCTTCCTCTTTTGAGGGCCAGTCCAGATCATCAAAAAATATGCCTCCAATCCCTCTTCGTTCTCCACGGTGCTTGATGTAGAAATAGTCATCACACCTGAAACCAACAACCACCCATGTCACCGACAGCAAACAAATGTAAAATTTACCCCCCCCAATACATTAAGCTACTGAAATGTGAACAAACAATCGAGCAGCAGATATTTTTGGTAAGAGTCACAAACAAGTCCCCTAAAACACTGTATTGGCAGTAAACTTTCACTCAGATTTTGAAATACATGCTGTGTACTCCAAAACCAGTCTTTTAAATACAAACCATAACCTTCACCTCCTATGTGGGTGGGGTGAAAGACTCGCATCTCCCTTGTCCCATTCAATTTCAACATAGAAACAATACATAGCAGGTTTTCAGTTTTGTAAGCTGAATATGATCTAACAAACCATTTAAGATGCCAGTCACGGTAGACATATTTCTTTATGATACAAGGAATGAACAAGCTGGGAAACAGAGATATATTTAAATCTGTCTGTATAAGCTTTAGTTGCTCAATAGCATAAGCCTCTACTGCAAGGAAAGCTACTTCACTCTAGAGAATAAGAATTTTGTCTAAAATATAACAATACAATAGATAATGATATGCTGCTTTGTTATAGATCAAGCACGTTAGGAGGCCTGTCTTCAAAAATCAACAGCTGCCATACCTCAATTATCTGGGTGCAATCATATAAGGGTTGCAGATTTAAATATTACTATTATTATTATTTATTCCATTTTTACCCCGCCCGCCCTGCAAACGGGCTCAGGGCGGCTTACAACAGGGCACTATGTGCCAAAGGATAAAACAATATAAAAACAAGATAAAACAGTCCACGTTAAAGTGCTCAATAGTTACAGACAAACTTCAACAAGATGGGATCAATTTTACAGTTGGACTCTCTAGTATCTTATATAGGAAAGAGGCTGCCGCTCGATGTTACTCGGCCCTGTCCAGCTCTCTTAATCACAGCGAGGCATCGTTGATCTTCATAGGGCCATCCCTTAAGTCTACCAAAGATGGCAGTGGTAGAGGTAGTAGTAATGGCAACTCCTACTCAAAAGCCTGGTGGAAGAGTTCCATCTTGCAGGCCCTGCGGAACTGTAAAATAAACCTTCACCCAAAGATAAGCAGGGGACTTGTGAAGATTTGATGATCATCACATTTTTATTTCAGCACAAAATTTTGTGGACCAGAGCTCATTCAGCAGATGATTTGCTGAAGACTACCTTGGCCTGCTGTTCTGGAATGAAACTGTTCTTTATGACAAGCTTCTCACAAGCTGGCAGAAGAGCTCACACATTTGCTTGGAAGACTAGTTACTACCACAGTGCAAGAGAGATGAATAACGACAAAAGACTAAGCAGGGACAAAAGCAGATGAGCAGTGCCATGCAAGACAAGGGGATGAGTGCTTTCTAGCCATTCTTGACACTAGTGCTGGCTAACAGAGATAAGGACCCCTGCTCCTTTCTTTGGAGGGTGGGTTGATTACATTCATTCCTCTTCAAGATGGTAATACAGGATCTGTGCTTGAGAAGCCTAATTTAGAATAATCTCAAAAAAAAAGTGGCCTGCTTAAGAACAAAACTAAAAATGTTCTAATTTTTTTCCCCACTGGTTCAGATAGAGAACAGCTGATGGTCATGGAAAATCTCCACAGGAAAATGAGTTCTGCAATCCTCATTTATCCAGAAAAGGCAACAGGTTTATGGGAAAAAGTCAAAACCAACTTGAAATTAAAGGATAACTGCTCCCTCTCCCATAATGCTTTATAACAACCTCTTAGGCAAAAAAGAGTGGGGCTACTTACGTACCATTTCTTGAATTTAGGGTACAGTTCTGGATTGTGCTGATCACAGGCTTCCTTTAGAGTTTTATGAAAATGCACAGCATCTTCTTCATTCAAGTAAGTTGGAGTAAGGTCTGTTCCACCACCAAACCACCACTGTTTTGAACCTACGGGGGGGATTGCCATATATTTCACCTGTGAAACCAATGCTTTTTCATGTTTCCTCTAGTAATACCAGAATCACTGTAAAGCATTTTACTGACTCATCTATACTAATTAAATCAACTGCCTTACATAGACTTGTCAATACTTATTATGGATCTCTGCAGGACACTACTAGAAAACAAAGACTGTCAGATGTATATACATTTGCCATCAAGTCACAGCTGACTGATGGCAACCCCATGGAGTTTTCAAGGCAAGAGACATTCAGAGGTGGTTTGCTGTTGCCTGCCTCTGCATAGCAATGCTGGACTTTCTTGGTGGTTGCCCTTCCAAATACTGACCAAAGCCAACTCTGCTTAGCTTCCAAGATCTGACAAGATCACACTAGCCTGGGCTATCCAGGTCAGGGTTCATATAATACTACGACTTATTTAATTGGTAGCCATTGACATGTTTAAAGTTTGGAAAAAGCAAAACTAAAAGCCACACATCAGAAAAATCAAACAAACAAAAGTCTGGTCTCCTGGTCACACATTTTCTGCCGTGTGCATATCATAATATTATACAAGACCAAAGAAAACTAGACAGTAAAGAAACATAACAGTTCCCACAATAGTTAGGATAAATCAAGAAAATAGCTGTATAGAAAAATGCTCAGTAAAGTCATTTTTCATATGTGAAAACTGTCAGCCAAAGTGAGTCATCTGTGAAGACCTATGCAGGTCCTGGCCTTCAGAAATAAGGTGGGAGGCTACCAGAAAAGGGCAACATCTCTCTTTAGTGGCTTTCTATTTGTGAGAAGTGATCTGCCTGATTTTTCTCAATTTCACGTGCTGAGTTTTGTTCACCCAGGTATTTAACTGATTGTGTTGGTTTGTCTGATACTGGTTTTCTCTCCCTTCCCACATAACAGGTTTATTGTTCCCTCCTCTCCCTCATAACAAGTTTCTTGTTTTGGCTGTGGTTTTTTACTGGTTGTATTGTACCAGGCCTTAACAAATTTTCTTTGGCTCTAGAAGCCAGCCTCAAAATTTAGGAGCCAGGGTCATTTTCCAGCCTTTTAGTGACAACATTTTCTACTTATTCTAATTATTGCCACAAAACCTAACCCTAAATTCTGCACAGTTTATCATAATGTCATTAAAGCTATGACAAACAGCTAATTCCTCATAACTTCATTATTGCTTTAAAAAGCTCTGTTTAATTGAATATTGGAGTCAGTCTAGAGAGCAAAACACTATATTTGTTTTATATGCTGTGTTTTATATAATTATATGATTTTAATTGTATTTATGCTTGTTGGAAGCTACCCTGAGCCTGCTATGCGGGGAGGGCAGGGTACAAGTTTGATAAATAAATATAAATAAATAAATAGTTAAGAAATGAATTCACATACCACCAGTGAAGGATGTAAAGTTAACATATAAACAAGCAATGACAGGCATATGTACTTTTATACAGCAAAACATTCTGTGAAATGATCCGTTTGTTCTTCTGAGGATCACTGAGAGACTTTACAATAAAATAATTGCTGAAAATACTAGGTACCACAATTAAATTTCTAGACGCCATTGTGACCTGACTTGAGATCTGTTGACTGCTGGGTTAGACTTCCTGCTATGTTATGCAATTGGTTACATCATATTATTAGATTTTATATTATGTTTCCACAGACACAAGATCCTGATAACTGAGGGGCAGTACATGAAGCGCACAATTAAATAAAGATGCATTTCTGTATGTGTGTTAAGACATGTGTATTAAGATAATGTTTACATTCTGTGAGGAAAAAATTGCCTTTGAAACATATCATGAATAAAGGTCATAGTCTTGGTCCTTAAGATATTTTGATTCCTCCTATTGCCTCTCCAAATGGCATCTTAGCCTTTCCTATATTTCTGAAGCATGAGAGCAAAACATTCAGTCCAAAGATTGAGGTTAGGAGGTTAGGAGTTTGGGAGTGTTCCTGGATGCCTCTTTAACTATGGAGGCCCAGGTAGCAGCCACTGTCAAACTGCCCTTTTACCAACTTCGGCTGAACGCAATGACCTGGCAACAGTGATCCATGCAATGGTTACATCGAGATTGGACTACAGTAATGCTCTCTACATGGGGCTGACTTGTCTCAAATCTGGAAACTGCAGCTAGTGTAAAATGTCACAGCCAAGCTTCTGATGGGGCTCTCTAGACGGAAGCACATACAGCCTGTGCTAAAGGTACTGCACTGGCTGCTAATAGCATACTGGATTTGTTTCAAGGTGCTGGTTCTTACCTTTAAAGCCCTATATTGTCAGGGACCTACATACCTGAGGGACTGCCTTTCCCCACACGTCCTCTAGAGAGCACTGCGATCAGGGGCTTAGAACCAACTAGCCCTCCCAGGTCTTGAGGCTAGGCTGTCAATAACTAGGACCAGGGCTTTCTCAGTAGTGGCCCCATCCTGGTGGAATGAGCTTCCGGAGGAGATCAGGGCCCTGTGGGACCTTTTACAGTTCCGCAGGGCCTGTAAAATGGAGCTCTTTCACTAGGCGTTTGGGAGCTGCCACCACCACCAGTAGTGAACAACGGATGGTTGAATGTGAGAGGGCCCTGGACCCCTGAAAATGCTACCAACAGCCTAAAGGACATCAAGCACTGCAAGGACAATAAAAAATGAACACTGCAAGCTGACTATGAGTGAAGAACACTGAATACTGAATGACAACGACTACTAGCACTTTATTATGGTTTTAGAATTATTTTAATTGTAACTTCTGTTTTAATGTAACTTGTTTTATGTAAACCACTCTGAGCCAGCTTCGGCTGGGAGGGCGGGGTAGAAATTCGAAAAATAAACAATCTAATTAAATACTATATGAAAATTTTCACCACAGCTCAGAAAATCCTAATCCACTGACAAACTACAAGGCCTCTCTGAAGTTGGTCTTCATCATTCTTTACATTTATTCTAGATCATCAGAGATCTTACCATCCGCCTCCTCAATTTCAAAGTATCTGTAGTTGAAGTGTATAGTGGGAACATGAGGGTTCTTCGGATGAATAACAGAGCTTACCCCCATGGCACAAAAAGGCAGTTTTCCTAGACAGCAACGCATATAAAAACAGGCAACAATAAAAATATTACATACCATGTTTTAGTGCTTAAAGTTTTTTAGCTGCTGCTTTGGTTTTCTGCATCCCAGAAGCAATGTATGGAATTTGTCTCTTTAAAACAAAATTAACATTTAAGACTTTCCTCCAGAAATTTTTCTTCTGAACTATGTGGGGAGATTTGGCATGATATGGCCCTGGCATGATGTGGTTCATAGTGTCGCAAAGAGTTGGACTCAACTGTGCAACTGAACAACAACAACGTGGAGAGAATTCTAAGAATTAATGTTATATGTGGGGCCTTTTCTGTGTATTTTTTTTAAACTTAATTTTTTAAAAGTATTTCTCTATTAAGTTTCAAAATTCAAATTACCATCATTCCCATTATTCAGAATACGGTTAAGATCTAGGAAACATCTCAAGGAGAACTTTCAAGTAACTTCATTTTCTGGTATTGTGTGTTAATATTATACTGGCTTATTTAATACTAAACAAACACATTTCTTTAAAGTCTGACCTAAAGCAACTTATGATATAGGTAACTAAGGGTTCTGGACTAAAGAATTCAAATATTTGGGATTCTGTCTCTTACTCTGGTAACAGTAAGGACTAGTGGGTTTGGCAAGCATTGGTGTTCAAAGAGGACATGACAACATATAATATTTTTGGTGGAGGCAACAGAAACCACCAGTTGACCATAAAATTGGGGCCACAGTTTTTAGCAATACAAGATGGAAGTTTACATGCTCATATTGTGGCAGCTGTAATCAAACAGAGCCAAAAGGTAAATCGAGGTACTGCCACCACCATGTATTTCTTTTTGCAGCACCACAGTACTTATTTCACTGTGTGACTAGAGGCTATAAAGTCCCTACCTGCTTTGGATTTTATCACTTCCTTCTACTGCACATATACACCAAGAACAAGAAGCAGAACTAACATTATTAAAAGCACAGGATCCTCAAAACAATGAAAAACTCTCTGCACATAAAATGTAAACACAAAAACAGAAGTCTAAGCACTTGCTTTTGAAACATCCATTTAGTAGTACTAAACCAATTTTAAATAAAAGCATGTCTTACCATCCTTGGCCTTCAGAGTTTTCCCCCTGCTTCTCATCTGTTGAGCAGCTTCTTCAGAAAGATGGCCAAACACTACAGACACGTTGACTCCAGCCTTCTCAAAGATTTCACCATCCTGAAGAACACAGCTGATGCCTCCACCACCTGTTCAATACAAGAACCAGCATTTTCTTGTGCTGTCCAACAATTTTATTATACCAGCTTATATCATTCAAATGATCGCCTGTTTGTAGGGATAGTTGGCTGGAATTCTTTGCCTTCAGAAAAAACCTCTACGGTTTGGTAGCATTTCTGTGGAATTAGGAATATGGAGCTGATGATTAGCCTATCCATAATTCTATATATATCACAAGTATGTATTTTCATGTTAGAAGCCTTTCACCCATAATTAATATATGACAAATAAACACACCACCCTTACAGTTTTTAATAGGTGGGGCTCTCTCATATTTGTTAAAGTTAGATAAGACCTCAAAGTTGGCCCCTCCTGTCTTATCCTCCCAACCTCACATATCCTGAATGAATTGTCTGTCTCAGATACACACTAAGTAATGCCTACCCACAAAATCAACAACTAAATAAACAGTGTCAAGTCATTTAAGAACACTGCTTATGAAAATGGTCCCAATTTATGTATTCTTGGCCTTCATACCACCTATATTCCTACAGTTTATTCACAACATTTTACTGTAGGTAGATTTCACCTTCTAACAGAAGCAAGCACATGTAATTAACCAGGAGATGTGTAGAAGTGCTAACTGAACACATTTACAATGCATTCTATTCCCCTTTTGTTAATTTGTTGCCCTGGGATATTTTGCTTTACAGTGGTAATAACTCCTCTGTATTACTGTTAAGCAATATTAAATCAAATGCTCCACTGTTATACACTAAGCATGCAGGATCTTATGGAACATCTTTCTCGTGCACAGAATTATCAGCTTGAGTCAAATACGATGCTAGTGAGATGCGAAACTTCACACAGCATCTCATTTAAACTAAGCTGTATTTTGTGGGTAGCAGCCACAGCTTGAGCAGTAGCTCACTTTAGCAGTTCCATGCCCATCTGAGCACAAAGTCCCAGGGAAATGCTTTATGAGCACACAGGCCAACAGGAGAGTGAATCTACCTCACAAGCACCAAGCCACCTAAACAGCCAACCATGATTCCATACAAAAATCCCATACACTGGAAAGGTACTACATAAGAATTAATGTAAAACCTCTCCTAACCCTGTGACTTCCTTATCTTTGACACTTTCCATCATACACAAAGTTGACATTCTCGTACTCCAGTGTAACTAACACATCTTGCCTCAGTGGTCACATTTTCTATGGATTCATTCATCCATAACCAAAGGGAGATATCAAAGCAGTTGTACAAACACAAACTGTAAATATAACCAGCCATCTATAGGGTGTTAACACATAACTAATCCAGTCTGAAATCCCCTTCACACTACTGTAGCAGCTATAACATGGACAGCCACTCTACATCAGCTGTCCCAGCTACTCAAATGCATGGTACATAACCAGCATTATTGGATGCAGGATTATTCATTGCAAATTAGACACACAGACTCCTTTAACACCTTGGCACCAACTTGTCATAAAAGCACATTCACCTACTCAGCATTTGTTTACAAGCCAAGAAAGCACTGCCATGTAGTTTAGCGATTTATATTTTTGTTATTGAAACCTACGACTTGCAGATGGGCTATAAAATGCATTATATTACTTCAGTCTTCCATAGGCTTACCACAAAGTAATCCCCAGGAAAATCAATGGGGGTGACTCAGGAGCATCTGCTTAAGGCATAAGTATGACACACTCCCCACACCAAAGTGCTCGAGGCAGGTTAGATTATTATTGTTTAATTATTAATTAAACTCTAAACAAACCAGGTGACAAGACTAATCGAATCCAGCCTCGGGAGTACAGCCAGGAAACTCGGTGGCTACTTCAGATTAGTTACTCCGGAGTACAAGAAACTCGATCGCGTGCGTCTCAGGAAGGGAAGTCTCTTCCCCACGGGAGTCGGTCACCTTCCTTCCTCTCCCAGCGGTCGACTGTGAAGGAGGCGCTGCGGTCGAGCTGCGCCAGCGCGCGGCACACCTGGCCCTGCGTCTCCATGATGAGCAGCTCCATGCGGCTCCGCATCTCCCCGCACCGGCTCCGCAGCTCGCGCATCCCGCTCACCGGCGGAGCCATGAAACCCTCGAAGCGCCGCGCCAGGCCGCCCCTCCCGTCTCCATCGGTCTCTTCCTCGGGCTGACTTTGCTGGCGCGCCATCTCCGCCCGCCGCGCCAACCCCAGCCCGGCGAGCACCGCCGCCGCGCCCGCAGCCCATGCCAGTGATGACGGCCGCCGCCGCCGCGACTCAGCGCGGTCGAGATCGCCCGGGGGCGGCGGCGGCGGCGGCTCCCATCCTCCAGAGGAGACACTCCTAGAGCAGCACAGCTTAGGGTGTAGCACCATTCCTCGGGCGCCCACAACGCACACCCCACGCAGCAGACGAGCCATATCGCAGAGCCCACGGCCGGCAGCAACTGTAGCGCTGTAGTCTGCAAAACGCCCTTTCCTGAGCTGCAGCTGCCGGGGAGCGGGGCGGGACGAAGCATAGCTTTTTGGGAAATGTAGTTCTGCCGCCCACAATGCTCGCGGCTAATGGAGCCGGGTCGGACTACAATCCCCAGCATAACCCGGGGAGAGGGCTGGTTTTTTTGTTTTTTAAAGGTCGAAGGTAGAACGGGTTAGTCAATCAAGGGTGGTGAGTATGGTGTTAATAGCACGTACGAGAAGGAAGAGAAAGTCGTGTGAACTGCAAGAGATTAGATAAGCGTATTTGAATTGGTCTGGGGAGTAAGCCCCATTGAACTCAGCGGGTGTTCATTCGGAGTAAGCATGATCAACATTAACAACTCCTGGGTGTAACAAGTCTCTACTGATAGACTGTGTCTTAAGGGCTCACCCCCGTCTGCAAAGGAATGCGACATGATCCGACTATAACTTGAAGGACTGTCATCAAAGGCCGAGCAGATACTTTGTAATCAGGACAAACAAATACGTTGTTTTTCCAGATGGCCATTGCAACTGGTTCGAATGGTAAAATAGAAATAATGGCTATACTGGACATTTACACAGCTTTTTGAAGCACTCCAGGTACTGTCACCCATTCTTACAACAGTTATGTAAAGCAAATCACTGTCAGTGTTTTACCACTCGACTATCATTTGCATAAAAGTTAATGGAGTTTCCAGATGGTGCATGAAAGGCATTCTTAGCAATTTTAGTAGGATAGGTGAGAGAGGAGCTGACTGCTAAGTGGGCCCTTACTTGGTCTGGAGAAAGGCAAACATATAAATATTTTAAATGAATAAAATGAACCAGACCAGCTGCATACTACATTCATTTGGAAGTGCTCTAGAATAGTACATTGGACAGTTCATACATGGTTTGGGATTGTCTGCTGTAATATTGCTGTTCTGGTTGGCATTACATTGGGGTAGTTTTTGTATTGTTCTTACAAACTCCAAGTAAGCCAGCTTGAATATTCATTTCATAGAAGGTGGAATAAAGAACCTAAATTCCATGAGAACTGGCTGGAGCTGAGGTTTTTCCTTGAATTTGGGAAGAGAGGGGAGGCTTCTTGAACTTGTTTGACAAGAAAAGTAGTGTTTTATATTATTTTATTTTTTTATATTATTTTATTTTCTTTGTAGTTAATAATTTACCCAAACATATAAATTAGGGGTTTATTATGCAGTCCAAGGCAGAGGTACACCTTTTTGAGTCCATTGAAGTCAATGGTCTTAAAAGGGTATAATTCTTTTTTGGATTGTGTTTAAGGTTGCCAGCTACCTGGAAGGAAAAATGCCTCAGCCTTGTAATGGACACTATGACTCCCCCTGTCCATTTCCCTCCCTCAAAGGCAAGATTTCCCCTCTGTTTTCCTTTTCCTGTCTGACTGAGCTGCCCTAGTAATATCCTACCCTGTCAAAGTATAGTATTTTGGCTGTTTGCTTAGTGACTATTGCAGAGCATGTGCTATTTTTGATCAGATGCCCGGCTTTGAATGATTATAATAGGAATAAATTTTTCCTGTAATATTGAGTTGAAGGCTTTTATACACTGAGTGCTATTCTAAGGATTTTTCCTTCTAAGAGTCTTCTATACACTATGAGTACGGTATGAAGTAGTGTGAACTTTTTGAAGAAGAATTATCGAAACGAAGATCAAAATCCGGAGTCGTCGTCCATTTTGTCTGTATACTATTTATGGACTTGTACTATTCATTTTGTTTGTATACCATTTATGGACTTGTACTATTTTTGGATCTGCACACTATATGATGTAATTTTGGTTTCACTGATATATGCGGTCCTCTTTTATAAATTGATTTTTGTGCATAATTTTTGGAGCACTTGTGGTCTGCGTTATTTGTGCAGTGCTTGTTTATTTGCTGTATACTGTGATATCGCATTTTTTAATGCTTAGCCCAGGAACCTGATGGAAGGATTGGGAGCCCCCTTTAACTTTAACAGCAATCGAGATGTTTTTATATTACAAATTAACAAAACATTTTATGCAACATAAAGGGGAAAGGTCAGGTGAAATGAGGGGTTGAAATTTGAGGTAAAACCAGTATATGCACAGACTTAAGTTCTTATTTTTCAGGCTAATGAGAGTTTCTTAAGCTATTCATAGCTACTTGCAGTCTTTACGCTGAGAGGCTTTTGTTCCAGTGTTTCCCCCCAAACACTCCAGTACACTTTCTTTGAGTATTCTCTGACTCTTTTTGTTTCCAGAAGGCTGGTGCACTCTTTCCAGTACTCAGTCCCTTTCTCTAAACACACCAATACTCTTCTTGAGCTTTAATTGATTCTTAAGATTTTACAAGGTAGTCTCTAACCACACCAGACCAGGGATCTCTGCACTCTTCAGAGATGACTCAAATGTTTAGATTGAGTAAGGAAATTCTTCTCTCTCTAGAAGATCTATCCCTTTCCCTGGCCTGAATGAGAATCTCCATTTAACTACCCACTAGTTCTTGCCAACTTTTCCCGGTTCTCCTGTCTGTGTTAAACTGCTCTCAGTCAGAGCTGAATTCTGAAACTGTCAGTACTTGACTTTTCTCAGCTAGGGCTGAAATCAGACTGAATCCTCCTCAGCATCCAGTTCAGAAATCTTTCTCTGCTTACCTGATGCTAACCAATCAGATCTCTTTGATGAGCCCATCACTCAAGGCTCTCTGGTTCTGTGAAGAATTAACCCTTCACAGTCCTTTATCTGTTTACACAGCATTTCTACACTTTTAAAAGTGCAGCCCATAACAGATGCTAGCTAGGCTTTTTTTTAAACTTCTATCCCATGAAAAGCTTCAGCTGCCATTTCCACACATTAGAACTCTATTAGAGGGACTGGTAGTAAGGTCAGTAAAAATAAGGGCACCTATAGAAGCTTTGAACTGTCCCTTGGTTCCATTGGTTCCAATGCATCATTTGGATATCACTTAACATAGAAGATGCTGTATGAAAGCAAATGACTGTAATGGCTCTAGGAGGAATACATGGCAACAGCAGTCTATCGTTAGATCCTGCTGGATTGGCCTATTTGGGCAAATTACTTGAGAGAGCGGAGGTGATTCAATTGCAGAATGGATGACACTTCCATGCTCGACCCATTTCAGTCCGGCTTCCGGCCAGGTCATGGGACGGAGACGGCTCTGGTCACCATCATGGATGAGCTCCAGAGGCATCTGGATCGAGGCAGCACGATAGTGCTGGTGTTGTTGGACCAGTTGGCGGCGTTCAACACGGTCACCACCAGTTACTGATCCACCGTCTTGCAGTTACTGATCCAGGGGCTTGCCTTGCAATGGCTCGTCTCCTTTCTCCAAGGACAGGGGAGCAGAGGTCCCAGAGGTACCCACTTGTCTGTGGGGTTCCTCAGGGGGCAGTGTTATCCCCGATGTTATTCAGCATCTACATACGTCCCCTTGTCCAGATTGCCTGGAAGTATAAGCTAGGGTGTCATCAATATGCCAATGACACCCAGCCATATCTGTTATTGGGCGGTCGGTCCGGCACTACCCCTGATGACCTGGAATGGGCGCTTCAGGATGTTGTGGGCTGGCTTAGACTGAGCCAATTGAACTTGAATCCAACGAACACGGAGGTCCTGTGCCTAGGTCAGAGCGGGCCGGGGGTAGGGATCCCACTACCACCCTTCGGTATGGAGCAGAGGTCCATCAGTGGCTATTAGCCACAAGGTATAGACAGGGACTCTGGGGCAAGGTATGCTCTGTATTCTTTGTGCTTGGGGGGGCAACAGTGAGAGGGCTTCTAGTGTCCTGGCCCTACTGGTGGACCTCCTGATGGCACCTGGTATTTTTTGCCACTGCGTGACACAGAGTGTGGAAGAGATTAACGATAACGGCACACCGGTCTTAATCTCCTTGCATCCGGCCTCTGTTGGCCTGGGGTGGATCAGTGACTTGGTATGCTGATTCTGACCTTATGCTAATCTTGTCAATGCAGGTCTCTTCGGCGCCAGGAGTAGCTCATTATCACTGTTAATTATGCTGTGCAAACATTCCAGGCATTCTTCTTGAGCATGTGCTTTCCCTTTGTGTGGTGCAAGCAACAGCCCCCTCTTAGGCTGGGAGCTGAGTGTATAATAAAGCTGCCCACTGCCTCCAAGGCAGGCCGGTGCTTTCAACCCTCAGACCGTGTCTTATGTGAGTCCTTCATGTGGCACCCGAACAGGGACCCATAAGGAATAGGGACCCTAAGGAACACACCATGGCTCACCGGCGCCTGTAATAGGCCCCTTGAGTGCACTCCTTCGTCGTGTCCGCCGCGGCCCCTTCACTGGTGAGTATGGGTGGTGATCTAACACTCCCTCAGAGAAGACATGCAGAAGAACTTCATTATTTAATTCAGAGACCAAGCAGGTCTGCATCTCTGTGGCAAGTTAAGGGTTTGTTAGGAGAAATCCACAGACAATGTCCCTCCTACCCGGAAGAGGGGTCCTTGAGACTCCGGGATTGGGAAAAAATGGGGAAGGTTTTACACTGTCCCCCAAGAGCTCCCGTAGAGCTGCTTCATGTCTGGCATCAATGTTGACATGCAGTTGAAATTTTTGCACCCACTCAGCTGAGGACACGGTTAACAGAGTGTCCTCCTCCCGCCTATTCAGTCTATCAGCTGGCCGCCCTGAAACCCCCTTCTTCTTCTCTCCCTTCAGCTCCAACCTTGTCAGAGTCTGGGACCAGTAGGTCCGATGATTCCTCTACGCCTTCTGCTTTAACCCCGCGCCAGCCATCTCAGATTCCTGGTTGGGTCGTCCGAGAAGTCCTAGAGAATAAATTACAGGAGGGGGATGGGGATCTTGAAGAATTAACAGAAATGTTAAGTGTCTGCCTAGTACATTTTACAGGACAACAGGATGCACAGGGTAATCAGATTGTTGAATATAAACCCTTGTTTTAAACCCTTATAACGGAACTCTGTAAAGGAATACGGGATACAGGTATTCAAAGTTCTTATGTACAGGGTCTTTTAGCAGCCATTATGAGAAATCATACCTTGGTACCTGAGGACTGGAAAACAACCATTCGCATGCAGTTAACCCCTGCGCAATAGTGAATTTCGTCAGCAGTGTGCTACTAGAGGCACCAATACAGGGGGCGCGTATACAGCAGAGCAACTTTATGGCTATGGACAATTTGAGCAGGCTATTCAACAGATTGTTTTGCTGGTGGCAACATTAGCAGTCTCTTCAGAATATGCCTACCATGCCCTTCAGCGAGTTCCTCCTACCGGGGCTCCTCTTCAGTCCTTTGCCGCCATTCGACAAAAGGCTACTAAGCCCTATACTGATTTTATCACCCGACTTCAGCAGGCTTTTAAGAGGCAAACTGACAACCCAGATGCCCAGGTTGAGCTCATGAACAAATTAGCAAAAGAAAATGTGACCCAGGAGTGTAGGCACATCATCCAGGGTCTAGGCAAAGATCCTGACGTAGCAGACATGATTAGAGCATGCCAGGATGTGGGTTCCAACTCTCATCAGGTGGCTGTTCTTGCCGCTGCTCTCAAGCAAGGTCAAAAGCCCAGGAAGTGCTTCAATTGCGGGCATACAGGGCATTTCAAGGCTCAATGTAGGGTACCCAGGGGAGGAAGGCATAAAGGAGGTCCTAATGGAAATTCGAAACCTAAATCCAAATGTCCTAAATGCAAAAAGGGCTTTCATTGGGCCAGTGAGTGCCACTTGTTGGAAAACTCGCAGGCGGGCCCGTCTCTGGCCCCGGTCCAAACAGAGACAGAAGCCAATCTGGCATAACCAGCACAGCTCCCATTGTTTGCAGTTCCCCCAGCACCACTCAAGGCAGCACAGGCATTGATTTGGTTTTGCAGACTGAGGTTGTCTTTCAATTCCCCAACGAGGTTAAGAACATAAGAACATAAGAGAAGCCAATGTTGAATCAGGCCAATGGCCCATCTAGTCCAACACTCTGTCACACAGCGGCCAAAATATACCAGGTGCCATCCGGAGGTCCAGCAGTGGGGCCAGGGCACCAGAAGCCCTCCCACTGCTGCCCCCTCCAGCACCAAGAATAGAGTGCATCACCTGCCCCAGACTGAGAGTTCCCATCCATACCCTGTGGCTAATAGCCACTGGTGGACTTCTGCTCCATATGTTTATCTAATTTCCTCTTGAAACTGTCCATGCTTGCAGCTGCCACGACCTCCTGTGGCAGTGAATTCCATATGTTAATCACTCTTTGGGTGAAGAAGTATTTCCTTTTATCTGTTTTAACCCGACTGCTCAGCAATTTCATAGAGTGCCCACGAGTTCTTGTATTGTGAGAAAGGGAGAAAAGTACTTCTTTCTCAACCTGCTCAATCCCATTCATAATCTTATAAACCTCGATCATGTCACCCCTCAGCCGTCGTTTCTCCAAGCTAAAGAGCCCCAAGCATTTTAACCTTTCTTCATAGGGAAGGTGTTCCAACCCTTTTATCATTCTAGTTGCCCTTCTCTGCACTTTTTCCAATGCTATAATATCCTTTTTGAGATGTGGTGACCAGAACTGTACACAGTATTCCAAATGAGGTCGCACCAATGATTTATACAGGGGCATGATGATACTGGCTGATTTGTTATCAATTCCCTTCCTAATAATTCCCAGCATAGCGTTGGCCTTCTTTATTGCAGCTACACATTGTGTAGACATTTTCAGCGAGTTATCCACTACGACTCCAAGATCTCTCTCTTGGTCAGTCTCTGCCAGATCAGACCCCATCAATGTGTATTATATTTAGGATTTTTGGCTCCAATGTGCATCACTTTGCACTTGGCCACATTGAACCCCATTTGCCACGTTGACGCCCACTCACCCATCCTCAACAGATCCCTTTGGAGTGCCTCACAATCCTCCCTGGTTTTCACAACCCTGAACAACTTCGTGTCATCTGCAAATTTAGCCACATCACTGCTTACTCCCAATTCCAAATCGTTAATAAACAAGTTAAAAAGCATCGGACCGAGTACTGATCCCTGTGGTACCCCACTGCTTACCACCCTCCACTGAGAAAGTTTCCCATTTATACTCACTCTCTGTTTCCTATTTATAAGCCAGTTTTTGATCCACAAGAGGACTTGTCCTTTTATCCCATGACTATTGAGCTTACTTAGGAGCCTTTGATGAGGAACTGTATCAAAAGCTTTCCGGAAGTCAAGGTAAATAATATCTATTGGGTCCCCCTTGTCCACATGTTTGTTCACTCCCTCAAAAAACACTAACAGGTTAGT
Source organism: Gekko gecko (assembly GCA_029375565.1). Taxonomy (NCBI): domain Eukaryota; kingdom Metazoa; phylum Chordata; class Lepidosauria; order Squamata; family Gekkonidae; genus Gekko; species Gekko gecko. Next base: position 49,260,983 of record JAPDNY010000004.1, read on the forward strand.
GAGACAAGATCTTCCTTTACAGAACCCATGCTGAGTCTGCCTCAATAGTTTTTGTTCATCAATGTGCCTACTAATTCTTTCCTTAATAACAGTTTCCACCAACTTACCCGATATTGATGTCAGACTGACTGGCCTGTAATTTCCTGGATCTCCCCTGGAGCCCTTTTTAAAGATTGGAGTGACATTAGCTACCTTCCAGTCCTCAGGAATGGAGGCAGATTTTAAAGAAAGATTACATATTTTTGTCAGGAGATCCACAAGTTCACATTTGAGTTCTTTCAGAACTCTCGGATGAATGCCATCCGGGCCTGGTGATTTATTAGTTTTTAAATTGTCCATCAGTCGGAGGACTTCCTCTCTTGTCACCGCAATCTGATTCAGGTCTTTCAAACCCCCTCCCGAAATCGGTGCTTCTGGAGTGGGCAAACACTTCTCCTCTTCCACAGTGAAGACAGAGGCAAAAAATGCATTCAGCTTCTCAGCCATTTCCCTATCATCCTTCACTACTCCTTTTACCCCTTGGTCATCCAAGGGCCCCACTGCCTCCCTGGCTGGCTTCCTACTTCTAATGTATTTGAAGAAAGTTTTATTGTTGGTCTTTATGTTTTTTGCGATATGCTCCTCATATTCCCTTTTTGCTTGCCTGATCACAGACTTGCATTTTATTTGCCATAGTCTGTGTTCCCTTTTATCAACCTCACTAAGACTAGCTTTCCACCGTTGTTGTTTCTCCTTCTCAACTGTCTGGTCCATTGCTGTCAGGCTTTGTGAGGTTGTTGCTTCCTCGCTCTTCCAGCGGGAAAAAGGGAATCTTTATAGTGCCCAGGGTGATAGATTCTGATTACATGGGAGTCATTCAAATTCAGCTTTGGACCAACCTTCCTCAAACACTTCCCAAGGGAACAGCCCCCGCTCAGCTTGTCCTTGTCCCTTATGCTCTCCCCGCCGGAGGCACTAGTCGTCAGCGGGGGAGCACCGGTTTTGGGTCCACTGATACACCTAACTCTCTAGTGACCCTCGTGGGCCTCACAACCACGGTCACTTTGGCCCGGCCTCAACAGGTACTTTGCATTCAGGGAAGGAATTTTTCTGGAATTCTTGGCACTGGAGCAGATGTATCGGTAATCAGTGCTAAACAGTGGCTGTCTGACTGGCCTCTTGATGACTGCCCCAGTGTCTGGGGAGTGGGAGGAAGGCAATCTTCTCAGCAGAGTATTCAATTTCTGTCTGTTTCTCTCCCTGAGTCTTCTGTCCATGTTCAAATTCGACCATTTGTTTAGCCTGTTCATTTGAACCTATGGGGGTGTGATGTCCTGAGTAAATTAGGGACCACGGTAACTATTGGGGAGTAAAAGGATGTCCTTGCATGCCTTGCCACGTCGGTGGCTCACTGAGGAACCCATTTGGGTTGATCAGTGGCCGCTTCCCCAGGGCAGATTGGAGGCTCTCGCTGCTTGTGGCTGCTGCTATTCTTGCATTTCAAACCTTTAAGGAAGAGCCCTTTAACCTCATCTCTGATTCTCTATACGTTTGCAAGTTGATTGTCTGTCTGCCTGGAGCGTATGTAACACCTCGCCTAGACTCTAATTTGCTGTCCTTGTTTCTAAGATTGCAACACCTCCTTGCAGCTCGAACTCTCCCATTCTTTGTGGCCCACATCCATAGCCACACCCCTCTGCCTGGTTGGCTGTCTGAAGATAATGCTATAGCAGACCAAGCTGTACACACTTTATTTTCTGATCCTCTCCCTAGTCACCAATTTTTTCATCAGAATGTGAAAGGCCTTGCCTCAACTTTTGGCATTCCGCATACTGAGGCGCAGCACATAGTTTCTGCCTGCCCTCACTGTGCAGGGTTTTCTCATGTTCCCAAGGCTAGGGTCAATCCCCGGGGGCTTGGCTCCTGTGAATTGTGGCAAATGGATGTCACTCATGTTCCATAACTGGCTCCCTGGAAGTACCTGCATGTTACTGTGGATACTTACTTGGGAGCTGTTTGGGCAACTCCTCAGTGGGGGGAAATGACAGCCCATATTATCTCTCACCTCTATGCTGCAGTCACTGCATTGGGCCGCCCCCAGTGGCTCAAGACAGACAATTCCCCCGCATATACGTCTGCTGGTTTTCTTTCCTTTTGCACTCTATGGGACATTCAGTTAACCCATGGTATTCCCTACAATTCTACTGGTCAAGCTATAGTAGAGAGAGCTTATCTTTCCTTCAAGGACCTGCTGCACAAACAATTAAAAGCCCACCCACACTGACCAAAATCATGCAGCAGGTCCACAAGGTTTTGTTTTCCCTCAACCAACTTAATGTTTCCAGTCCCCCGGGATCTCCCCAAACATCAGCTTATGATCATCATTTTCGATCCCACCCTCGATCCCACAACCTCTGGTGTTCCATCGGGCTCTGCCTGACTGCTACTGGTTGGGCCTGGTGCCACTAATAACATGGGGGCGAGGGTTTGCTTCTGTTTTAACCTCTGCAGGTCCTTTGTGGGTCCCAGCCAAGTGCATTCGACTGGGTCATGGCATGGCATGCAGTAGCCAAGGATCCCTTACCAGAGATGGCCAAGGTCAGCCTGCAGGAAGCTCAACGCCCATTCTGGCCCCTTGTGAGCCCGAGGCTTCCCAACCCTTCGCGAGCTCCGCTGATCACCTGGGGAGCCGTCGAGCACATGACCAACAAAGTGCAGAGACTGCTCCGGGAGACTGGGAAGGACAAGACTCCGGAAAACCTGTGTTGTGCCATCTTTGCGGTTATAACTGCCAATTCAGTAGTCATATTATGTGTACTCAGTTGTTTGCTTTTTCCTCAGGTGCAAGCCTCCCCACTGGGAAACCCTTATAGTGCATGAAACCAGGTTAATCTCTGGGAACAGCTGCTGAGGGAAGCCAACTTGTCTTCCTTTTGCCTAAAGGAATCCGCCTCTATGCATGGGTTCCTTGCATCGTGTGCCGTACCTGTGTGTACCCCCTTGGACACTTTGAAGAAACTGGCTGCTATTCCTCATGCCAATTATACCTGTGACCAATATAGTTGCTCCTTTGGTATGAACTTTCACCAGTGGGGACCACAACTATCACAACCTTCACCCGATGCCATGGAAATTATAACTCCATATATAGTATCTCCCAACAAGATTCATTGTTTCAGAGTGTCTCTGTCTGATGGCTGTCAGGGGCACCGCTGTATGGACTTGGGGGAAAATTATTTGGTAACTGATCTTAAATGTTACACCAAACGGAATTTGGTTTCTCCCAGTGGTGCCCACATACGCCTCCCCCCGGGGTGGTTCATCACCTGTGGGTGGAGAACTTTCAATTGGTTGCCTGGAACTTGCCCCAAACCACCTGCTGCATTAGTCGCCTTGTAGTAATCTTGCCTACATGAGCCCAGCTGAACAATGAAACTGCCCCTAGTCAAGGGTGCAGAGATGTGCAGTCCCTTGATAATTCATGTGATAGTAATATTTCTTTGCTTAGTAAAGCTGAATATACAGTGTTAGCTGCCTCTTTAGTGGGAGTCCCCGCATTAACCGTTATTAATCATTGCACTGTTGCACAAGTAGCCTGTAGTTTAGCAAAAACCATCAATGCCACCTCTCAGGCCATTGCTCTCCTCAATGAAGAACAACAGGAATTACGCCATGCAACCCTGCAAAACCGCTTGGATATCGATTACCTTTTGCTTTTACATCATCAGGGTTGTGAATCTGTAGAAGAGATGTGCTGTTTCAATCTTACTGATAATTCTCATGCAATACGGCGTAAAGTGCAGGTCCTTCATGGCCTCGCTTTCTCTATTAAAGAGGATTTGTTGCCGCAATGGTGGAATGCCCTGTGGTTATGGCTACCTGGGGGTTGGCTTGGGAAATGTTTACAATATCTTGTAATTATTGGTTTATGTCTCATTGGCTTGTGCTGTTTTATACAACGTATCCCTGCTCTCTTTCAATCTTTGCGCTTGCCATGCAACACCAACAAACCACGTGCCTAGCCTGTAATTACTTCGCGAGGACCTCTCCCCCCCCGTATCGCCTTAGAGTAGACTCCTTTGAGGAGGAATCAGAAATTTCTGAAGAACAATGCCTGCTTTAGAGACAAGAAGAGAGTGGGATGTGGGAGAGATTAATGATAACGGCACACCGGTCTTAATCTCCTTGCATCTGACCTCTGTTGGCATGGGGTGGATCAGTGACTTGGTACTCTGATTCTGACCTTATGCTAATCTTGTAAATGCAGGTCTCTTTGGCGCCAGGAGTAGCTTATTATCACTGTTAATTATGCTGTGCAAACATTCCAGGCATTCTGCTTGAGCATGTGGTTTCCCTTTGTGTGGTGCAAGCAACAGCCCCCTCTTAGGCTGGGAGCTGAGTGTATAATAAAGCTGCCCACTGCCTCCAAGGCAGGCCAGTGCTTTCAACCCTCAGACCGTGTCTCATGTGAGTCCTTCCACAGAGTGTTGGACTGGATGGGCCATTGGCCTGATCCGACATTGGCTTCTCTTATGTTCTTATGTTCTCTTATGTTCTTATTATTGTTTGTAAAAAGAACCCTTTTTGTAATTGGCACACATGCAATTCAGAGGACAATTGCAACATTTTTCTCATTTCCATGGCTTCATTCATATTACGTTCGAGAGTATGGTGCTCCTAAACAAGTTAAAGTAATAACTCTTCATTAACAGGAAACAAAGTAATCTGGGAGGGCTAAAGATTTCCATGGTATGAGCTTTCAAGAGTCAGAGCTCCCTTTAATCAGAATCTTGCTCTTCTACTGCAGACCAACACAAGGTACTCACCAGAAACTCTTAACAAGGCAATCCTATGGTCTTAAACTACAGTAACCCTACATAGGAGAGTACAATAAGCAACTTAAAATGCTCAATAAAAGTGGATATTCATTGGTGTTATAATACTAAAGCACTAAACTCTTAATTAGTGTGAATGTATTCAGTACATGTCTGTTGGTTCAGTGATCTTGGTTGGTAACCATGTTCTGCCATTTAGTCCACCTAACTTCTGATGAGACTTACATGTACCTCCTGTCAGTTTTAAAGGTCATGAATGTGCAAAGAGCACAGTGTACCCCTTTTATTTTTTAAATTATCTTTATTACTTCAACTTTTACCCCACCCTCCCTGCCAAGGCAGGCTCAGGGCGGCTTACATAAAACCAATAAAACAATATACATCTCAATATAAAATACGTGATAGACAATTTAGAACCATTGCTATGTCGATGGCAGTACAAATATAATAAAGTGCGTTTAAGAGCACGTTCAACGGTGCATCCACTCTAGGTGGCTTAGACTGGAAATAAAATTGGCACAAGGTGTGGCTGATAAGGTGCAGCTCCTATCAAAATGCCTGCCAGAAGAGCTCCATTTTCATGGCCCTGTGGAACTGTGAAAGGTCCCGCAGGGCCCTGGTCTCCCCAGGAGCTCATTCCAGCAAGTCGGAGCTACCACAGAGAATGCCCTGGTCCTGGATGGTATCAGCCTGGTGTCCTTTGGGCCAGGGAGGGCCAAAAGGTTTTGTTCCCCTGATCGCAGTGCTCTCTGGGGAACATGCAGGGAAAGGCGGTCCCTTAGGTAGGCAGGTCCCTGACCATTTAAAAATATGTACATATGATAACCAGCATAAGATTGGTGTCCTATTCACAAATATTCTAAAGGAAGGAGGTAGTAGTCAAACACTGTGCCGAGTGGGTTACTAGAGTCTAGATTCATTTAAATTAGTGAGTTTAGGCTGGAGGGGCTGTGCATCAGGGACACACGAAATCTGAGAAAATAACACAACTTTCAGGTTGACAATGAAGAAATTGAAATGTTCAAGATTTTCTGTAATTTGGCTCCATCATCAACCAAAAGGGAGACTGCAACCAAGAACTCAGAAGGAGACTGAGACATAGAAGGGCAGGCATGAAAGAGCTAGAACAGATTCTAGGGTGTGAGGATGTTTCTCTGGCAACCATGATCAAGATAATTCATGCCATAGTATTTATTCCCCATTGTTATGTATGGGTGTGAAAGCTAGACAGTGAAGAAAGCTGGCAGGAAGAAAGCTGATTCATTTGAAATGTGGTTTTGAAGGAGAGTTTTATGGATACTGTGGACTGCCAAAAAGACAAATAAGTGAGTTCTAGATCAAATCAAGCCTAAACTCTCCTTAGAAGTTAAAATGAGTACACTGAGGCTATAGCACTTTGTTGACTTTATGAGAAGACAAGAGTAATTTGAAAAGACAATAATGCTAAGGAAAATTTAAGGCAGGAGGAAGAGAGGAAGACTCAACATGAGATGGATTGACTCAATGAAGAAAGCCACGGCCCTTAGATTGCAGGGCCTGAGCAGGGCTGTTAAGGATAGGACATTTTGGAGATTGTTAATTCCTAGGGTCACCATAAATTGGAAGCAACTTGATGGCATTCTTAACACACACACAAAACATCTGAGAAGCACACCTGTCCTATTATTGCTTCCCAAGGCGAAGACACATGAACATGTAGAATAAGGAATCAAATTATGTAGCCAAATGTAAGGAAGGAAGGGATACATGTAACATCCGTTTGGATTTTATGATGGTTGAGACTACCACCTGCTGGATAGATGCCAAATTATTGTATCCACCTACTGATTTTTATAAACTAAGATTTGCCAGAGGGTTAAACAGTGGCAGAGTTCCATATATTTTTTCCCCTCCAATACAGTAACATAAGATATTTCACCTGGTGAAATTTTGCCATGTATGCAGCTTGGGCCTGGCAATCATAACAGAAACATTGTTTGTGCAGATTCCATTCCAGAAGAATTTGTGTATTAATTTTTTCTACTGTTTTTTTTCATTGCCATATAGTATACTCACCAATGTTCCCTCTAAGATGTGGAGTCTGGTGAGTAAAAATTCTACTTTGTGAGCTACTGGCATTATAGTTGTGAGCGAGTGATTTGGCTACTGCATAAATTAGTTTGCTCTGGAGCCATCTCTTCCTGAGCTAAGACAAAAATGTGTGAGCCAGAGGATAAAAAACTGTGAGCTAGCTCACACTAACTCAACTAAGAGGGAACACTGATAACTCACCATTCTGAAAATGTTTAACATTCCAACAAATTTGCTTCATTACTTTTCAGGGTATTTCCTTTGCCTTTATATGTTCCAGCAGCCATGCTACCATAACGAAAACCTGATGTACATCGGATTTGTTTTAGGGGTCCCTAAGGCGCTGAGCTGCAGACGGGAAGGTCTGTAGTTCAGCAGCTCAAAACCCTAGTGCTGTGTGATGGAGTAAGCTCCCGTCTCTGCCCCAGCTCATGCCAACCTAGCAGTTTGAAAGCAAAAAATTGCAAGTAGATAAATAGGTACCACTTCAATGGGAAGGTAACAGCGTTCCGTGCACCTTGGCGTTTAGTCATGCCAGCCACATGACCACAGAAACATCTTCAGACTGCACTGGGTCTTCGGCTTGGAAACGGCAGTAAGGAGCCCAGGGGGCGGGCATATGCAGCAAGCCCTGCCCCCTGCTCCCAGCAGCCCCCGCTTGCCTTTCTCGGCCTGCTGGCTGACCCAGCGGAGTGCTGCCACAAGCTGGCCCTCGAGTTGCTCCGCCACTGCATGGACCGTGGCACCCAGCCCGCCCAGGCTCTGCCCATCTTCATGCTGGCCCTGGCGTGAGCCTCTGCAAGGTGGGCCCTGGTGACTCCGAGGCCTGTGAGGAGCTCTGCCCTGGCCTTCTGCGCCTCCTCAGCCTCCTCCTGTGCCTCTGCCCGGCCACTGCCCTGGCCCCCTACCTGCCCAAGGCCATGCATGTCCTCCACGCCACCCTCCTCAACCCACAAGCAGCCACGCACTTTCCTGTGCTTGATGGCCATCCAAAACAGTCCAGTTGCACCTTTATGACAAAGGTTTATTCAGATATAAGTTCTCCCTCCTCTGTGAGGGCAGATCTGCGCGCTCCCCCCCATAGCAATCCAAAACAGTCCAGTGGAGCCTGAGTGGTGGGTGTCGCCTTCTGACGCACTTCTGGTGATGTTAGGGGGTGTGGCATATGCAAATAAGTTATGCGAATGAGTTATGCTAATGAACTCCTGCACCTCTTTTTCTACAAAATGACCCCTAAGCACACCAGCACCACAAGAATTAGTTTTTTCCCCTGTAGCTTGTTTAATGGTGTTGGCTTTGTTTTGTCTTAAATTGTAAGCTGCTATAAGCAGATCATTGGAGAGATGGCATAAACATTTTCTAAATAAACAAATGAAAGAGGTAAGCATGAAATCTTGCACAAATTATGAATTTGTTTATTTTACAGATTCTATTCAGCATATGCTTTAATTTTAAATTAAAGCATATTTTAGCAGAGTTTAAAATGTTAAAGGACAATTTCTAATAATCTGCCTCTGCAATTATATTCAGTAGCAGAATAACAGTCTCTAGTGATAAAATTGTTAATTTCCTTTATATTTCCTTCCATTACCATCTTCTCCATTTTAGATAATTCATTATTCACATTATGTCTCAAAAATATTTAGAGCATCTAATTTGGTGAATTGATACAACAATGGTCAACGTCCAACTATCTCTTTCTTCTTCGGGGCAGTAAGGATTTAAAACACATATAAGTGGAACAAATAATGCCTTTGAATAACTTTGAATAAAACTTTGTTGGTCTTAAAGGTGCCACTGGAATCAAACTTTGTTCTGCTGCTTCAGACCTACTCAGCTACCCACCTGAATTTTTTTGATAATTAGTCACTTGGACAAGTGCACTTTTGTTGTTCAGTCGCACAGTTGAGTCCAACTCTTCACAACCCCATGGACCACATCATGCCAGGCCCTCCTGTCTTCCACCATCCTCTTGAGTTTGCTCAGTTTCATGTTTGTTGCACCTCTAACACTGTCTAACCATCTCATCCTTTGCACTAGCTAGTGCTGTATCTTCTAGGAAAACTTGATAGGAAATACATATATTTACACACACACACAGAGAGACACAGGCAAGATGTCACTCTTGTTGGAACTTTTTTACTTTGCAGGTGTTTACTTTGCTGCCAGGGTGTTTAGCAATTGTGGTCCTGATTATTGGACAAAAATGCATGATGTTAACTGGCCATCACTTACTTCTTACAGTGCTTATAAGATTGATCAATTAATAAATCATTTAAAATTTCAACAGGAAAATAGTACAAGGTATGCTTATAGAAGAGCATACTTTGGAGGAGGGTATATAAACTTATCATGAGATGAGGGTAAAAACTCTATGGTAGAAGCTAGTTGATTGCTCAATTCAAGCTTGAAAACTGATGGATGCATGTTATATGGTATCATAAGAAGCATGATTCTGATGAAGACCTTGCTTGAAACAGGATTGAAACTAGCAACCTGTCAAGATCTGCTACTGCATCATTCATCTTATTTGATAGAAGAGCTATAAACTGGAGATTTGTTACATTACTTATGTGAATTGCATTGATCATTACCTCTATGTTCTCTACCAAGAAAAAATGTGGCTATGCTATACCTGATATGCCAGTTGTGAAGAGGAGAACCTTTGAATTTTGATGGACTGATAAAACTATACATCACTATTTATTATGTTGCTTATAGTGCCTATCTTGTACCCTACAGCCATGTACTTGGTACTTTCTTAAGAGAAGCTGGTTTTACCATAGAGTTTTTGCCCAAATGCCAGAACATCGCCCCAGCGTCGCTGCCATGATGACATCATTTCCTATGCAATGCTGGCCATGAGGCCTAAGCCTTGTTTCTCTTCATAAGTCCTCCCCATCCCCCACTGGTTGCCAGGAGGGACCTGGCAACTCTGGCAACAAAGACAATTAAGAGATTGGTCACCTTTCTTATGAAGAAAGACTGAAGAGTTTGGGACTTTTCAGTTTACAAAAGAGACAATTAAGGAGGGGACATGATGGAGGTTTAGAAAGTTACACATGAGATAGAGAGAGCTTTTTCTCCTCCCATGTTACTAGAACGTGATGGTATCCAATGGAGTTGCTGGGCAGTAAATTTAGGATAGACAAAATAAAATACTTCTTCACACAAATGATTAAAATGTGGAATTTGTGGCCAGAGAATGTAGTGATGGTCACAGCATACACAGCTTTAAAAGGGCGTTAGAAAGATTAATGGAGGACTGGCCTATCTGTGGCTAATAACTATGGTGACTAAAGGAAGCCTCCACATTCAGATGCAGTAAATGTCTGCATATCAGTGCCAAGAGGCAACCTCAGGGGAAGGCCTAAGCCTCTATCCCCTGTTGTTGGTTTTCTAGGGTAACTGGCTGGCCACTGTGTGAGAGAAGATTCTGGACTAGATGGATCTCTAGTGTGATCCAATTATGGCTCTTCTTATGTTCTTAGTGGTTATCAACTGAATTTCTTGGAATCTTATAAAATTTTATAAACCTCATAAAGTACTGTTACATCTTATAAAATCTTTTAAAAAAACACTATGATGCAATGTCTTAATTTTATTAGTAGAAATTTTAGCAAGCAACAAGATTGAGTCTCTTGGGAAACAAAAATGGAGAGAAACGGGTGGATAATTAGATATCAGATACCAATCTATTTCACACATCTGAATATACTATTGTAATTATGTCCAGGTTAGTTCTATAGAACATACAATGGACTTGAAAGAGCTTCTAATGGAGCTCTGTAGCATGTGAAATTCAAGCTTGTGCTTGCAGAACAGCTGCTGCTGCATCTATTACGATTAAGGCCCTGTGTATTGAGATCATTCTGGGTACTCATACATAGTTATTCATTAACTTAATTGGGTAGTTATGTAAACAACTAAAATAAATAATGAAATGCCTTAAAAAAACTTTAGGAACAGAACAATACCCATCAGTGACCAATGGGTCTCTCTTAGCTTACATGTAATCTCTTAGCATACATGTAATGTGGACTGTATTTTGAAACTACTTGCACATTCTTCCAACTGCTAGGTGAAGGTATTTTGCAATGCTCATGTCTGGTTGGGGCCTTTTAATGCTTGAAGGAGGATGCCAGTGAGAACAGTTCAGAAGGGAATACAGGGAGAGGAAATGAGAGTGAAATATACTGGGTTCAGACACATAGACTGATCAGCTCATAGTTTATTAGTGATTCAGCCAGTAAAAAGAAAACTGAAAATCCCCGGCCGAAGCCGGGTATTTATGTATGCAAAAGGATACACTCAAAACACACCCCACTCCCAACAATAGGCTATTTACATTACATTGTTTATCAATTGGTTTACTCTAGGATCCTTGTTTCCCTACTGGTCCATTCTTGTTTCCCTACTGGTCCATTCCAGCTATTATTATGCATCCCCAAGCTACGTCCATTGGTAAGTGCAGTTCAGGCTCACTACATAACACCCCTCCCCCCAAAGTTCAGAGCCCCGTCAACAAAGTCCTTTAAGTATGCTGGTCTGCGTCACTCACAGTTCGAGTGACATGGCTCCGACAGTGGGGCTGGAGTCCCTGGAATGGAGTTGAAGGGTTCTGTCAAGGGACTAGTGGACAGGAGTGGCATAGGCGCGACCTTGGGACCGCCCGTGGCTGCTGGTTCCAGCGTTCTCTTTGCATTTTCTGATGGCTGCTCACTGGGAGTTGGCTGCTCGCTGACCGCTGACCTTCTCTGGCTCCAGTTCCTGGGGGCTTGGCAGCTCATCGTCACTGTCTTCTGGAAGCACTGAGGGCAGGCCCAGCTTGGCTGGGAGGAGACGGCGGTGGAGCTAGTCGACGTACCTCCGAAGCAGCTGGCCATCCTCCATAGTCATTTCATATGACAGGGGCCCAGTTACCCTGATGGCCTTGGCCTCTGGACCTCTGTAGAAATTCCAGGCATAGACAGGGTTGCCCAGGAAAAACCCACGAGGTGCTGCTTGACTTTCAGGGGCCAAGTTGTGTTTCAGAGCGTGGTGTGGGTGCATTCGGTCTAGACGGGTAGTTAGGCGCCTACCCATGAGGAGTGTTTGGGGTGTGTTTGGGGTCACACGGTGGTCGAAGAGGAAAGCTGCGAGCTGGTGACCCCAGTCCCTTTGGACAATCCTGCGGAGGGACTCCTTCATAGTCTTTACCATCCGTTCTGCTTGGCTGTTGGTTGCGGGGTAGAAGGAAGCAGAGCGAATGTGCTGCATGGTGTAGCAGCCCATGAATTCTTGGAACCCGCCCAATGTGAAGGCTGTTCCATTGTCTGTAACGATGGTGTCGGGTATGCCGTGGGTGCAGAAGGCCCTGCGGAGGCTGTGAATTGCCTCCAAGGATGAGGTGGAAGGGACCAGAACCACTTCCAGCCACTTGGTGTAGGAGTCCACCAAAATGAAGAAGATCTGCCCCTGGAAAGGCCCCACAAAGTCGAGAAGTAGCTAGGCCCAGGGTTTGTGGGTGGATTCCCACTGATGCATCAGTGCCCTGGGGAGCTCTGGCCAGGTTTCTTGGCATGTCTGACAGTGCTTAACACAGTCCTCAATTTTGCTGTCCATGCCAGACCACCATACGTAGCTGTGGGCCAGCGCCTTCATCCGCATGATCCCTGGATGCATTTCATGAAGAGCTGCTAGTACTCGCTGTCACAATGGTGCAGGCACGATCACCCAGCTCCCCCATGACAGGCAGCCCTTGTGGGCCAACAGTTCATCGTGGTGGGAGGAGAACGCAGCAAATTCCAGGCCCATCCAGTTGGTGGGCCATCCCCTCCCCACCCTGTCCATAATGCGGGAGAGGACATGGTCCCGGGCACTGTGGCATGACATGTTTGAGACCTGAAGAGGACGGTAAAGCAGGTCCTCGATGAGCAGGATCTGATGCGCAAGAGCCGGGTCTGGCTGAGGGCATCAGCATGTCCCATTGGCTTCCCTGGGTGATGGGGGAGTGAATACTTGTAGCCCACCAGGAAGATGGACCAGCACAGCACCCGGAGAGACAGCATCTGTGGTGTTTGGTGATATGGAGCCAACAGACCCAGCAGGGGCTTGTGATCGGTCACGATGGTAAAAAGACGCCTGTAAAGGTAGTCATGAAATTTCTTGACTCCTGCCACTATTGCTAGCGCCTCCATGTTGATCTGCATGTAGTGGCTGAGGACAAGGTGCGGGAGTAATAGGCCATGGGAACCTCCTGGCCATTGGGCAGCTGGTGTCCTAGGATGGTCCCTACCCTGTACCGGGAAGCGTCATAGGCAAGGATGACGGGCAGCTTATCATCAAAGTGTGCAAGGACAGTGTCCGATGTGAAAAGCTCCTTGACCCCCCAGAACGTGATGGCCTGCCTCTGTGCCCAGACCCAGGGGGCTTTTTTATCTAGAAGGCAGTGTAGGGGTTCAGCCATTGCAGCTTTGTGGGGCAGAAAGGAATGATAAAAGTTCAGCAGGCCCAAGAAGGCCTGGAGTTCTGGCTTGGATGTTAGCGCTGGAGCATTGATGATGGCGCGGACCTTGTTGGGAGCTGGATGGATTCCCTGAGCATCGATAGAGGACCCAAGGAACTTGACTCGCAGTACCCCCTGGAGACGTTTTTCTCATTTCACCTTGAGGCCGGTGGCTTGGAACCGCTGCAGGACGGCATGCAGTTTAAAGTCCTCTGCCATGAGTGTGGCGATTAAAACATCATCGAAGAAGGGCTGTACCCTGGGAATACTCAAAGACAGGTATTTATGCATACAAAAGGATACACCCAAAACACACCCCACTCTCAATGATAGGCTATTTACATTACATTGTTTATCAATTGGTTTACTCTAGGATCCTTGTTTCACTGCTGGGTCATTCTAGGTTCCTAGCCAGCTATTGTTATGCATCCCCAAGCTACGTCCGTTGGTAAGTACAGTTCAGGCTCAGTACGTAACAGAGAGAAATGGAATAAAACAAGTGGGAACCAGCAAAGACTTGAGGGAGGCATCTCATTTTCCCTCCCCCACTATTTCATCTTTCCCTTTCCTGAAAGCTCCGATAGCCTCTCCCCTTTCCACTTCTGTCTCCCATTCCCACTGAACAGCCAACCTACATTTGTCTTCAGGTCCCCACCCACCGCAGCAGCCTCTGCATATGGCCCAGTTGTATGGTGTTGGCCACTGGGCAAGGCACATATCCGTGACAAGAGACCCCCAAGGACTTAATCCTCTATCCCACTTAACCCTGTATTCCCCTCTACACACTATTTCCTCTTTCCCTCCTCCTGGCAACCTCCATATCCTCTCCCCTTTCCCTGCCTCATCCTCTTCTTCTCAACCATTCATCAACCTATCTTTTATATGCCTCCCATCTTCAGCTATATATTTTTTTGCTTTATTTATACCCCACCTTTCTCCACAGTGGGGACCAATGCACCTTACCGTACAGGATTTGCCTTCTCACCCCAGTCCAGGGATAAGAGGCACAACTCCCGAACTCTGCCAGCATGTACAGGATTTTACTTCTCCTTCACTCCAGTCCAGGAATGAGAGATACCAAAATCCCATATGCTTCAGGAACACTTAAACAAGCCCACATACTCCTGGCTTACCAGTGGTCACTGCCACCAAGATCTCTTACATCAAGGCCCTCACCAAGGCTAAGGAGCAGAGATCTAAACTCCTGCCTGGTCTAGAGGACTTAGCAATTTTACCAGCTCTGTGCCAGAGCTGCAGACAAGTACTTAACACACAGTGGTAGCCTTTTAGGTGAACAGCTTAGGCACAGGATCTAAGCTTGGAGTCAGTTTGCAACATAGGAAGCAAACTCAGATAATATTGATCAGATATTATCCTTTATTTAGTGCAGAAGCATGCATATAACAAGAGACTAGCAAGAAGGTGAATAAAACAAATAACGCCTATAGTATAGAGAGCTCTAACTACACATAGAGGTATCCATAGTTACCAGTCATTCAGAGATACCAGATAATTCAATGTCCATTGTGTAACCAGGGAATCTTGAGGATGAACCACATGATTGCTGTGGGCAGTTAAGTCCAGCTTCGCTGCCCATTAGTAAAATTCCATGTTGCAGGTATACAATCCAAAGGAGAACTCTCTCTCCAAAAGGAGCTCTCTTTCCAAGAAAACTCTCCCCCTCTTCCCATACGGTGATCACAATTCCCTCCCTTTTCCATCATAATTGAATATGGCCATTTATCCAATCACAAGGATAAATGAAAAAATAAATTCTCCCACCCCATCGGCGTTAACAGACAGTGGGGCCGTGGAGCTCTCTGATGACTCATTTACTTCAGAGTCATGCTCAGGCAGGGTCCCTCCAACCTGCATGATGGTACTACCGCAGTCAGAATAGGGGTTAAAACATTTAATCGCTTCACATGCATATTGATCGATCATGTTGTAGAGCTGCTCAGATTCTACCTGAAGAGTGAAGACCACTGCACTGGAGATTTAAGGGAGTTTCCGGGTTCCGGTACGGCGTGTTGACGGGTGGTCCCTGGACTTCCCCAGGCCACCCGAACCGTTTTCGTTCCCTTTTGAGCCTCCTGGTGACGGGAGAGCTCGAACCAGTCCTCCCGTAGAGAGGGCTGGTGCAGGGGGCTTGTTTCTGGCCCCTCCCGCTCCTGGCAAAGGCGGGGGGGTGACCAGTATCGCCCCGAAGCAGGAGCGGCTTGCGGGGGTGGAGCATGGATGCCATGCTCCACATAGACGCAGCCATCCGTTTTAACTATACTAGGAGTTAATGATTTTCACCAACCTCAGCAACATAAAAGAAGAGCTGTGAGTACATACTCTGGAGTTTTATATGGAGAAAGGGAAAAAAAAATTAGTTACCCCTATCAAGCGTGCTCAAAATGGAGAAGGATTGCGGCTGTGAGAAGTTAGAGAGAGGACTTTGTAATTTCAAGTATTTATTTTTTGGGGTTCTTGTTTGTTGGCTGTTTCGTTTTCTGGGACTTTTTCTCTTTTGGTTCACTGGCAAGGACTTATAAAGAGGAAAAAATGACTGAAACCTCATATTGAATGAACTGGCTCTAAGGAACTGACTAAAATGGTGTTTGCATTAAAAGTGGAGGAAGAGTTGGATGAAAATATGAAGGTGGAAGAACTAACGTTTGAACAATTTATTAAAGTTCTAAAAGAGGGAATACAAAAGGGGTGCGAGGAAGCATGTATAAAGTTACAGGAGAAAACATATAGCACCCAATCTGTAACGGAAATAAAGGAAGAGCAGGAGCAATATATTATGACAGAAACCCTAGAGGCGCAGCAAGGAGAGAAAGGTGATTGCTGCATGATAGAAAATTGGGGGCTGTTTCAAGAGAAAGACTATGCAGAAATACAATGCCCGGCAGTTAAAATAATGAGAAGGAACCGAAATAAGGCAGCCTGTGTAAAGTTGGAACCTTCAAGGGAAGAGGGACAACGATTGAAAGCCGATAGAGAAGGAAAGAGAAAGACGAAAAGGAGGAAGATGCGAGTTGGGAAGTTTAGAAGGGTGGCAAAAGAACTATTTGACGTAAAGTTGGAACCTTCAAGGGAAGAGGGACAACGATTGAAAACCGATAGAGAAGGAAAGAGAAAGACGAAAAGGAGGAAGATACGAGTTGGGAAGTTCAGAAGGGTGGCAAAAGAACTATTTGACGTAAAGCTTGAACTGTTAAGGGAAGAGAAACAGCGACTGGCAAATGAAACAGAAAGAAGGAGAAGAATGAAAAAGGAAAACCTACAAGCTTGGAAATTCAAAAGAGACAATGAAATGTGGGATTTAGAATGGGAGAAAGGTGAAGAGGGAAAGGCAAACTACTGGTATAAGCATAAAGGGAGAAGACATGTAGAAATGTTGCTGCAGAAAAGTAGAGTACAGATGATAAGGAGGAAATTTAAGTTATATAAGGAAAGGGAAAGAATAGTTTTTTTTCTTCTCTCTGCTATATACTGAACTGGGGGAAATGACGTTGTTTTTTGATGTTGTAAGTACATGATGGGTAAATAAGTGTGTTTAGTGGCAAAGCAAAGGTAAAAAGTGGTGGTAAATATTGGAGATGTGCAGTAGAGTAAAGGAGTAAAATATAGTTAAACTGTATAAGGATAATATGATCCAGAATGAGGTGATATTAAAGTACGGGTCATTATGTGTAAAGTAATCTGTTCGCTTTAGTAGGTTTAGGTGGGGTAGTCTAAACATGAAAGTTAAATCTGTTATAGGGGTTTCTGCAAAAGTTAAATTAATTTGTAAACTGCAGGGATAAAATGGATATTGGAAAAAGGCAGTAAAAGGAAAAGTTTGAAATTATAGTAATGACAAGCTTTATATATATATATATATATTATATGTAAGGAATGAACAGTTTATTGTAAGAGGGGGAATAGTAAGGGTTATAAAATTGACTGATTAATGAAATGATGACTATAAATAGTGATTATGTTTGTTTGTTTGTCTTTTTCGAATTGCCAACAAGAATTGATAAAGTAATCTTGTAAAGTAAATTGTGAGAGTAGTAGTCACCTAATAGAAAACTGACCTAAGGTCCTTTATAAGGGTTAGGGTAGTATAAAAATGTTGGGTCTAGTTCTACTGTAAATTTGTGTTGCTGAATTGGAAAATTGTTACTATAGAGTTAGAGTTGGTAGTTATACTTTTGTGGATGTTTTTGTTGAAGTTTGTATAGTGGTGTAGCTTTATGTCAAAAAACCCAATAAATATATTAAAAAAAAAAAAAAAAAGATTCTACCTGAAGAGCCTGACGCTCTTTTTCTAGCATTATCTCTCTCTTTTTCATCCGTGCCACAGACTCATAAACAAGTGTGCAAAAGTCTCTCTGCCTGTTAGAGCGGTCTTCATCAGTTCTCACTGTGTCAGCCTTTCTCTTTTTAGGGGTAGGACCCTCCCTCCGGCCTGTGGTGGGTGCCGTGCGTCTCTGTGGGTCGCTACCCCCCTGCCTCTGTGGTGTAGCATGGGATGGTCCAGGCACGACATCTGGGAAAACACAGAGACAGAAATAAAAAAACTGCCCCTCTGCACAGGCACTTGTTTGTCATTAAACCTCTAACTGCCTCACCATCTACAAGAAGTCCTAGGTGTCTTACAATATAGCTGGAAATACATAAAAGAAAGTCCAATGAATACAAGCTTTTTTTTAAAAAAAAGAACCCTGCACAAACAACACACTGCAGAATCCCGAAATTCTGAAAATTACAAATGAAACTCTGCGCAATTCCAAAATTCTAAAAATACAAACATTTAAAAAACCCTGCGTGCGTGTGTGAAACTAGATGAGGTTATTTATTCTTACCAGGCTCCCTGGATGCAGGTCTGGCCGTTAAGGTAGTCAGCGATTGATGGAGGGCTGCTGCTGGGGATTCTCCATCAGAAATGACCTCTGTTGAAGACAGAAAAAATTAATCCTAAAGTTTGACCTCTTTTTGAACAACAGAACCCACCAAAAAACCCTTGCTTGAATTTACCAATTTCATCAGAGATATACTGCTGCAACTCCACAGGCGCTTCCAAGGCATGCGCCATGGCTGGTGCCAAAAGATCCTGGGACTGCATACCCGTGTTCATTTCTTGATCAAGAATTTCTACATGCAAAGAACAGAATAGATTGAAAATAAGAACTCTTTTTTTCTGCCCCCTATCAGGATTAAAACTTTTTAGAAAACAGACCTCTCAAACATACCTTGCAAATTGTTCAGGTCCTGAGAATCCATTCTTTGCTTCTGGCAGAGAGTGACGTGAAAGCTAGTAGCTTTTTGAAGAAAGCGTGGATGGTGCGCAGCGCAGCATGCCCTTTTATCTCTGTTATGCTGGAACCACCCCCTTCCAGTGCTCATTGGAGTGTTTAAATGTCGCCAGACACTCCCCGCGTGACGAAGGAGGGCACCCCAAAACCGAATTTTTTTTGTATCCTCAGTCGCCCCCAAAATGGCACCCGGAGGTCCCCCTTGTCGAGATGAGACCGCTGAGGTGTCACTCGATACCCCAAAATGAAACCATGTGCCGCTTGGGTGTTCTACCTCACAGGGTCGGCGTAGGCTAAAATCGACAAAACAGCTCCTACAGCCCCTAAATCGCACGTGCCGCCTCGGGACACTCCCCCTGACCTCTCCTAGAAGGCTGGAGTTCTCTAGAGCATGCCTCTATACCACAGTGCACACTGCGGGACCTGCATTTTGTTTATTGCAATTCCCCTATGATTTATTTCCCCAGGGTTCACACAGAAGGGAAAGAGGGTGGGCACGAACACAATGGTGACCACGCTTTCTCCTTATATTGCCCCTGTCTCAAAATACATGTGCTGGTATTTTAGGGGGCATAATGTCCGTGTCATTCTCTCCTTTACACATTGTAGGTGGGTTCTGACCAATGGGGACCCTAAAATGCCTTGTGCTATTATGCCACAATCATATGTGATTAACCTTTTTTCACCAGAGACACGGAAAATTGCTATCAAAATGGTTAGTGTGCTTAAACATTCTCATATCTTAAATAAAACAGTTTTTTTAAACTGTGACACACATCTTGAGTGAAATCAGCGGAGATATAAAAATCATCCACCACCACTACCCCTCCAATCTTTTTAAAATGATGCAATTTTCCTGTTTTTCCCCACTTGCCATATCCTGTTATTCCATTAGGTTGGAGCAGCAGTGATGCCATCTTCCTGTTGACCGCTAGCTCTAATGCCAGATATCTTCATAGATAAACCAAACACCCCAACTTTTACACAATGATGCTGCAAACACTCTGGCTGGGGGTGGGGGAAGTGTTTATGCACACATGGAATCTTGAAGTGCGTGCTTAGTTGGGGAGATTGCAAAAATTCCCGCCTTCTGCATTTCCTTCAAGCTCCTATCTAATTGGCTGCCTCCTTTGCCCGCCCCCAACCCCACCCACTAGCGAGCGTGGGTTGGACTCTCTCTGGAAGCCATTCTGCTAAAAAACATTGAAAAGGACGCATGGTTCTACTTTCAACAGGCTGGCTTTATTTTAAGAAGGATTTTTAAAACTGTAGCTGAGGATTCTCTCATTTTGCACTCTTTATTTCTCTTTTAAAAAGAATGGAACTGGTGTGGATTTGCTGCTTGCATGCTTTAATGGGGGGAAGAGACTATGGCATTCTGCTCTCTCTCGGTAAGTAAAAAACTGCTGCCTGTCTTTTTTTTTTTAAAAAAAAAATAGGCTGTTTGCAAACTAACTAAGGTTATGGGTTAAAACTGTTGCTTGTGTGCTGAATGGCTTAAAATGGAAGCTAGAAACCAGTACCGTGGGCTGTTTTCCTGGTAAGTTTTGCCTCCCTTTTGCTAAAACTTTTAGAAGGACCCTGCGTGTAACTGTTTAAACTGTATTTTTTGTAAAAAGCTGATTGCTTTTTTGAAGGGCGCTGTGGGGAGAGGGACTCTGCGCTCTCAACCAGATCTGCCACCCCTTTAAAGGTGGGGGGAGCTGTTTGCAAACTCTCTCTCTCTCTCTCTCTCTCACACACACACCCCTTTCAGTCTCCCAACATTTCCAAAGCACTCTTCTCTGTAAAACACACACAAATGCCCTGCCATTCTCTCTCTCTCTTTTTTAAAAAAGTCTTCCACTCACCCCTCCCATGGTACAACCCCCCCCAACACCAGCCATTCCCCCCCTTGCTACAACCTCCTTCCAGCAACCATGGCTGACAAACCATAACTCCTCCCTACTCTGTTACCATTGAATGGCTGTCCAGCCAACTGGGGAGGCAGGGGGAGTGGGGGAAGGGTACCACAGCGTGGGATGGGATTGGGGGGGTGGAGGAGGGGTGCCCTGGTGGGATT
Source organism: Gekko gecko (assembly GCA_029375565.1). Lineage (NCBI taxonomy): Eukaryota > Metazoa > Chordata > Lepidosauria > Squamata > Gekkonidae > Gekko > Gekko gecko. Next base: position 49,281,710 of record JAPDNY010000004.1, read on the forward strand.
TCTGCCCAGAAAGGGGGAGTGGTACCTGTCAGTTCTTGATTTGATCCCCAGAAAGTGGGGCGTGGCACCTGTCACTTTTTTATTTGATCCTCAGAAAGGGTGTGTGGCACCTGTCAGTTTTTTATTAGATCCCCAGAAAGGGGGGCATGGCACCTGTCAGTTTTTGATTTGATGGAAGGTATACCCTTTAACTACTAATGGGCTCACTAACTCTAAATCCATATTAAAAATAAGATTGAAACACATACTGTTGCTTTCATTTTGGCTTCATGATTTTTGTCAAACATTGCAATTTTTTTCCACAAGCAAGAAAGGTTGATAAATCCAGTAAAAGCTAAACTTCAGGACTTAAAGTGCCCATACTTAATGTAAATACTGAAACTATTTTTAACTTGTAGCTCATCTACAGCAGTAGCCCCAAAGTACAGCCAGCCAGAAAGAAAAAAGAAAACAATGGACTGGTCTACAGGGCTTTTTTGCACACTAGGCGAGGCTACCTTCTGGTGCCTCCCCACCCCCCATGTACCCACCAATTTTCAAACATAAATTCATTTTAGGAAGAATGAAAAACACAAAATTTGAAATTGCTATTTTTTAAAATTGTGAGAACAAGTAATACAATCTCTGGTTTTCTCTCTCAAACAGCATTTTGAAAAATCCTGTTCTCACTGTGCAACTTGTTAAGCCCATCAACTCCAGCTAATAACTCAATTAACAGGTTCTCTTCTCAAAGCAGTTACTTGCAAATGGAACTGAACAGTGATGGGGATCCCTAACTCAAACACCAACAACAGGGTTTGGTTAGAATAAAAATGTATCTTTCCTCTAATGCTTTTCAATTTCGATTAAAATTCCCTATGAAGAAATTCAACTAAGAATAATGAAAACAGTGATGGGAGTTTTTCTTCCCACCCACACAGAAATGCAAACACACAAAACCAGAATGTATTTATGTGACAACAGCAGAGGAGAAAAAACTAGATAAAAGGGGGCAAAGAAGTTTTTACTTTGGTGAGAGCCAGTTTGGTGTAGTGGTTAAGTGCGCAGACTCTAATCTGGGAGAACTGGGTTTGATTCCCCATTCCTCCACTTGCACCTGGCTGGATGACCTTTGGGCAAGCCATAGTTCTGATAAGAGCTGTTCTTGAAATAAGAGCAGTTTCTGTCAAGACCTCTCTCAGCCCCACCTACTTCACAGGGTGCCTGTTGAGGGGAAGGGAAAGGAGTTTGTAAGCCGCTCTGAGACACCTTTGGGTAGTGAAGGGTGGGGGTATAAATCCAATCTCTTATTATTATTATTGAGAAAGCAGAATGAAGGGAAAAGGCTTAATTGAAACATTTTGGAAGAGAGGTGATACAAGGGAAAAAGTACAAACATGAAAACATGCATCTTTGGATAGAGGGAAGAGGAAGCAGAGGATAAACTAAACAAAGTAATATACAGAGATTAATACAAAGCAAAAAAAGACATAGGTATAGATAAAACTGGGGAAGAACAGAATGGACACACAATTAAATAAAAATAGAGGGAGTAGAGAAAAACTATGAAGATCGAATGGAAAAAAAATGACAAAACTTACAGGAGAAAGAAAAATATTAGCATATCAGGTGAAAAATCCAAAACACAACTTGAAAAATTGGTGCAGAAAGTAGTCTAAAGATGGGACAGCAGAGAACTGGAAGGGAACAGCAGAAAGTATCAGTGTCAAAACAGAAAACAAGGGAGAAAAGAATAATGCAAGCAAAAAATGGCCAATGATTTTCAGAGAGGGAGATGCAAATAAGAATGAAGAATTAACACCACTGAGTGGGCCAAAAACATACTCAAAGAAGAGCTGAGGGCAACATGAAGGAAGACCAAATGGCGTCCTCTCGCCCTCCTCCCGGGCCAGGCAGTGACGCTGGAGGGGTTTTAACCCCTTGCTGGTTGCGACCCAGGAGATCCCTGACTTCCCCAGACCAGGAGAGGCAGGGGTGCATTCGCCAGCAAAGAGATATAGCTTGTAGCTCTATTCTCCCCTGCCAGCGTCCCCCCCTTTTTAAAAAAAGCTCCTCCGGTTTGTACTGCTGACCTGTGCAATACTGTATAATTCTGAAAGCCCTGTTTGGGCGAGCAGTGTCTGAACGGTGGAGAAAAAGTTTTGAGTTTATTTTCCATGGTACGATCTTCACAGGGGAAGGAGAGGAAGGACTTGAAATTGGGGGGGGGGACGGGGGACGACACGCAGTTGCAACTGGACTCTGAACTTCACAAGGGGGTCGAGCGTGGCAGCAGCAACAAGCTGAGCAAGATCCAGAGCTTTGTGATAGGAAGGGGAAGAGCAGAGAGTCGCCACTGGGGGAAGTTAGCAAGGGAAGGAGCTGAGGCCCAGCCACCAACTTTTTGAGGGAGAGACAGTAGCAGGGGGACCGTGTGCCTACCCAGGCTTAAAGGAGGTGGCAAGGGAAAAGGGGGGGAGGGAGAAGCAGCTCTTTCCATTTTGCCCTAGCAGCAGGGCAGCCATGCACAGGCAGAGCCCAGCGCATAGCAAGTCCAAGCCCAGCCAGAAGTAGACAGCCAGGAGGCAGCAGCAGCTGAGCCCGGAAGCAGGGACCAGCGCCCACCCGGGGGTGCCCCCTTGCCATTCTCTGGTGCCACCTCCTCTTTCTCCACTTCTGTCTCACCGGCTTACTGGCATCGGTGGCAGGGGGGTCCGCCACCAAGGCTGCTGCCAGCGGGCGCAGCAGCAGGAAGGGCGCCAGAGGAGCAGTGCCAGCCTGGACTCCCTCTCCTTTCCAATCTGGCTGGCAGCCCTCTGGGGTCTCCACCCTAGGCGGGTGCCTAATTAACCTAATGGGAGAACCAGCCCTGCTGGTCTAAGAGGAACCAAAGGATTTCTTCAACTTTATTATCCTAGGTTGTCTCAAAGCCACAGAGGTTTCCTCTTCTCTTTTCAGAGATTTGTCTGGTGGAAGACCAGACAAGAAGTAATGTTATCACTGAGATCAGCAGCTGTCTGGACTATGCCCCTTGCTAGTATTAATGCTCAAATATAAACAAATATCCTCCAGTTCAGCTCACATCCTGGGCACTGATAGTGATCAGGTTTCTGATTGTTTGTCAAGCAGTTTGGATGCAGCCAAACAAATTCAGTTATGTCTGTTTGTATGATCAGACTGCCTTCTCCCACAGCTACTGCTCTCCCACCTGCAGCTGCTACTTCTAATTATTTTGGGGGGGAGCTTATTTTGAGCTTAAAGTTTCTAAGTAGATGTCTTTGTGTGCCTTCAATGTTTGTCCATCCATTAACTATTCTCGCAATCTGTTATCACTTCAAGAAGATATGCATCCAACAGCACAGGCACAATTTACGCCCTTTTCCTCTTGCCTCTGTTCTTCTTTAATTAATGGTTCCCCAGATCTGCATCCTCTCTAAGGAGGTGGGGCTAGAAACTTAAAATGGCTCTTGAAAAATACCCATGCAACTTCTCATCCTATGTCACTTCCAGCTTGTTTTGTAATCCTCCTTGGGCTGATTGTGGTGATCCTGAAGTTGTGGTTGCTAAGGCAAAGAAGTTGTGAAAGCAGATCCTGTTCCCCCCTTGTGAAGAGAGTGGCCCATGCGAGAGCAGAGTAGTAGCTGCTGCTGGTAGGGAAGAAGAGGAAACAGTCCTCTTTGCAAGGGACTGGACAACTGCCCACCAGGAAATTTCCTACATAGTTAAAGGGACAATCTATCTTTAACTGTTGTCTAGTGAGTTAACCCTGTTTGCTGGACAAAGTCTGCAGAAGGAAGGGCTCTTTCCCAAAGCCTCTTCAGGTATGAGCAGGTTGCATGGAGCCATGATGTCTTCTTGTCAGAGTAAGCAATCTTGTTGCCTTGGAAGGATAGGTGTGTAGGGGTCAGCCATAGTCTGGGCAATATTTGGAATCAGGGAAATAAAAGCTTAATAGCATTCAGGTCAATGTGGAACAGTGCATGCATAGGAACACAGCAGCTGGTTCATTATAGTACAAGCACTTGTGTTCCTGTCAGGCCAAGTCAGAATGTAAGCCACTCAACTAAATACCATCTAAAGCAACTTCTCAGTTTTCATGGAAATGAGGGAGTTTCCTCTACGTCTGAGATCATCCTACATAATCTGCTCCACACCATTGGTGTATATAATTTTTTAAAAATCTAGGAATGTCTAAGAATACTGGGTAGCTGTGTTAGTCTGTCTGTAGCATTAGAAAAGAGCGAGAGTCCAGTAGCACCTTAAAGACTTAAAATTTGTGGCAGGGTATGAGGTTTCATGAGTCACTGCTCAAAGCAGACCAGCTATTTCAAGGAGTCAGGATGTTGTGTGTGTCCAGTAAATGATGAGTTCGCAATGCCTGGAAGGGAGAGATAAGAAGATGCATTTATGGTAACACATGGAATCCATGATAATTCTTGCCTAATACAGCAGATCTTTCAACAGTGCCTGTTATTTGTTTCTCTTCTTTCCCATTTTAGAGGTGTAGGTATGTGTGTGTGTGTGTATATATGTATATATGTGTATATATATATATATATGGCTATTTTTGGGCAGGAACGCACAGGAACGGAGTTCCGGCTGGCTCCCAAGTTGGCCACGCCCAGCAGAAACTCATTAGCATAATAGGCCACACCTGACAGCAGAAACTCATTAGGACTGGCTACATTAGGGCTGTGTGGCCTACCATACAAAGGAGTTCCTGCTCCAAAAAAAGCTCTGGGTTTTGACAACAAACAAGGTAAACGGAATAAGAAGCAAAAGGTGGGTGTGGCTGGATGACCACATTTCTGGTAACATGGGGGAGTGTGGCCTAATAGGTCAATGAGCTGTGCTGTCGGGGGTGTGGCCTAATATGATAATGCTCATGAGTTCCTGCTAGGCTTTTATGCTCATGAGTTCCTGCTAGGCTTTTTCTACAAAAAAAGCCATATATATATATATATATATATATATATATATATATATATATATATATATATATATATAAACACACACACACATATATATATATTTAAACTAATGCTTTAGAAGCACAGTGCTTCTCCACAGTACCCTGAAATCAATCACATCTTTCTTCTAGCCTTGGTAGTCCTCAAATGCTGCTGTTTCAATGCTTCAGGTTCAAAAAAGTTTATATGTTTAACTTGTCTCTGTTGTCTGGGATAGATTCCTACTCCACTTGCACTTTTTTTGGCAGAATGCACAGAGAAGTGGCTCTATGGCCAAATCTGCATTTGTCTTTCCCACCAGTGTCCCCGCCTTTTGACTCCATCCTCAAAAAAGCTGTCCACAAATGCAGATTCGGCCTACAACGTTTACTTTTTAGGACATTGTCTCCAAAGTACAGCCACTTACAGTTTCTTTCTATATACACAAAAAGGTACTTGAGATACAAAAAACCCGTGGAAATATTTGATTTTGAATTTGGGGTTGCTTTTTTTTACCCCAGCCTGTTAAAAAAAACTTGCAAAAAACACCCTTCTGAAGCAAAGCTTTTTTTGACATTACAGTTAAATCTTCTTGTATTCTCTCATTTTTTGCTTTGATTCTCAATTTCTTGTTCTTGCATTTAAAATTTTTAAAATCTCTTGTAGCCCTTCCAGATGATCACACAGCTAGTCTGTTTGGCTTCCCAGGTCTTCAACATATGCTTTTCACAACTGAATTTATTTTCTTATGTTGCAGATGAATGCTTAGATGTCCCCAGACCACTTGGCAGTTTTGTCGTACTTCACTTCAGACTGACAGATTTGTTGATTTTTGTTTTGGGGAAATAATTTTCTATACAATTTTTATCCACATTTTTCTCAAGGCTATAATTTCTGCTGTACATATATTTATCTTTTAAAACTTTTTTCTTTCTTAATCATATTGTCATTTTTTTACATTTATTTACATATATAGCCATATTTGGGTATTTGAACAAGTGGAATGAATGCACAGATGGCGAGAGCAATATAATCATGACAAGCGTCATTTTAACCTACAGATGTTTATTTGATTGTCTGTATTGAGCCTATGTGTACATACACAAAACATCACATGATGACAGCTGTACTCGTGCATATCTGTACACTCATATGACCTTTGCATACTGTTAAATTAAAACATCTAGGTAGGTCAAAGCTTGCTGTCACCAGCAATGCTCCCTCTAAGCTGTGAAGTTTTATGAGCAAAAATTCTACTTTGTGAGCTATTGGCATTAAAGTTGTGAGCAAGAGATTTGGCTACTGCATAAATTAGTTTGCTCTGGAGCCATCCTTCCTGAGCTAAGACAAAAATGTGTGAGCTGGAGGCTAATAAGCTGTGAGCTAGCTCACACTAACTCAGCTTAGAGGGAACACTGGTCACCAGTAACAACCTCCCATACATGTTCATTCAGTTTTGACCATCTGAAAAGTGAGTACCTGTGTGGTGTCTATGTTTTCTATTTTTCTTAGACAAAAAGCAATTAAAAAAGAAAAGAAAATGAGATCATGGGATGTCTGTCCATTATAGGCCATTAAATAATTTCACCCTGTTATGTGAAAGGGTTGGTTGAGAAGTCTGATTCTAAGATGATTTTACTCTACTCTCATCAGCAAAATTATGCATTGCAGCTAATTGGAAGAAGTAAATTCCCCCCTTAATTATGGACTGTGTTATGTACACGGACCGCCACCAGGGGTCCATGGCTAAAGTAAGGAGCTTGGGTCCCAAACATAATGGGACCTCAGAACCTAGACCACCTAGTGTCCACCAATAGGCTGTCTGACGGGAAACTCAAACCCTCCAATGGGACCGTGGGTGTACTGGGTGGGGTGTATATAGTGGGCCCTTGCGGGGCTGGTTTTCCAGTCTTGTGTGTGAAGTACAATAAACACGTCTGAACGCATGTCATAGTTTGAGTCTCCATGTGGCGAACCCAGAACTTTACAGTGGCGACGAGGATGGGATCCAATGAGCAGGCCTTACTCTCCATCCAGAGCAGCACTGAGCACTGATCCAGAGGAAGCCACCATGCCTCGCACCACTCCTGAGCAGCACAGCATTGCACCCCGGTCTTCCAGACACTGCTCCCCGCATCACGCTAGAGTCATGGTGACCGCTTCAGGAAACCTTGAAGTTTTTGGCCCCTCACATCCTGAATTCTGGGGTCTGTGGACGGACCAACTGACCCGCTACCTCGCCTACCACGAGGTGACCAATGCCGGCAAGAGACGTGTCCTCCTCCTCAGTTCCTGTGGTATGGCCACCATCTGGCTTGCAAAGAGACTCCTGGCCCCTAAGGCAATCCTTGAATGCCCGTATGAGGAGATAGTCGAGGCCTTGACCAGGTATTTCACGCCCAACCCAACAACAATGGCCAGGTGGATGGAGTTCCAGGGGCGCATCCAGAAGCCCGGTGAAACAACCATTGCTTTTATGGCCACGCTGCGCCAACATGCCATGGAGTGCACTTTCACCAAAGTGGAAGAAAACATCTTGATCCAGTTTGTCTGGGGCACCAGCGACGTAAAACACCACCACAAGATGATCGGCACCACCAACCTCAAAATCGATGATGCACTCCAGCTCGCCATTGCCTATGAGGCCTCCCACCATGACTGTCCACCGGCAGCATCCCATCTCGTGCTCCCCGACTCTGTACCTGAGCACTCTGATGAGGAAGATGTCCATCTTGTCCACCCCACCAGCCGCAGAAAGCTGCTGGGTGTTGCCAGAGCCTCTGAGCAGACCGGGAAATCTGCCGGTCGAGCCACGTGGACCAGCTGCGGGGAAGCGCACGAGCAAAAGTTGTGCCAGTTCCATGATGCTGTCTGCCATATGTGCAGGAAACAAGGACACCTCACCTGCATTTGCAGGTCCAAGGCCAACCGGAACCAGCCACCCCAGTCACAGCCATGCCACCAGACCTCTGCACACTACGAGGCCGCGGGAGGAATGGACAACCTCTACCTCCTGACCAGCCAACCCTCATTCCAGGTGCTACGCCTCCCCAACACATTGCCCACCCCAAAGATACAGGTCCAGGTCCAGATTGAGGGATCCCCCTGCTCCATGGAAGTGGACTCTGGGTCAGCAGCTTCCATCATATCGGTGGAAATGCTAAACAGACTTTGTCCGAATGGGGGGCCCCACCTGCGTCCTTTGCCCCTCAGCCTGATGGACTTCCAAAGGAACCTGGTTCCAATTTGGGACATGGGGACTTTTTGGGTGAAGTACCGGGGGTTTGTGGGCTCATTGGACTTGATTGTGATAGAGGGGAACTTGGTTAGTCTCTTGGGGCAGGCATGGTTCGTGCCGCTGGGGGGGTGAGGCAATGCACACCGAGGTTTGCGAGGAATTCCCCGGAATTTTCGATGGGGCTCTGGGTTGCTATAAGAGGCCCCCAGATTCACTACAGCTAGACCCCCTGGTGGCCCCTATCCGCATGCGGTTCCGCTGCAACCCAATAGCATTGCAGCCAAAAATAGATATGGAACTAGACCATTTGGTGGTGCAAGGGGTCCTTGAACCTGTCTTCACATGCTATGGGAGACTCCCATCGTAACCCCCGTAAAGCCCAACAGCGATGTCCACATCTGTGCGGACTATAAATGCACTGTGAACAAGTCCCTCCACGACCACTCCTACCTGGCCGTGAGTCACGTGTTAAGTCTCCTTAGCTGGAGCCAAGATCTTCGGGAAGTTGGATCTTGCACAAGCATACCAACAACTACCTGTGGATGAGGTCACGGCCGCCGCTCAGACCACCATGACGCAACGGGGGGCATTCAAAGTCAAGCGACTACAGTTCAGGATTAGTGGGGCCCCAGGGATTTTCCAACAGCTAATGGTCTCTCTGTTAAAAGGGATCCCTGGAGTGACGCCCTTCTTTGATAATGTCCTCATTGTCACGGCCACCTCAGATGACTTCGCCCTCCATCTTCGCGCTGTCCTCACTGCTTTGACTCAGTGGGCCTGAAGGTCAAGAGGAAGAAGTGCCTTCTCAGAGTCCCGGAGGTGGCTTTCTTGGGGTACTGGGTCAACACAATGGGCCTCCATTTGGCGAGGAACAAAGTCAAGGTCATTGTAGAGGCTCCCGCACCCAGTAACAAGGCAGAACTACAGGCAGTTTTAGAGCTTCTGAACTTCTACCACACCTTTCTCCCACACAAGGCAGTGCTAGCTGAGCCCCTGCACTGGTTGTTAGACAAGTCAGTGCTGTGGTCCTGGGCCCCCCGGGAGGCAGTGGCGTTCAGGGTTGTAAAGGCTCTCCTGATCTCGAACGAGGTGCTGGCTCATTTCAACGAGTCCTTGCTTGTGCGTCTGATGCCTCCAGGGCCGGCCCTAGGGTTTTTTGTGCCCTAGGTGGGGCTACCTTCTGCCCCCCCCCCACGCGCCCCCGACCCAAAATTACATGGAAGTAAATTCTAATCTTTGCGCTGGAGGAGGGCAGCTGGATCCATGATCAACTTGCACTAGTTTTATCCATTATCCCCTCGCAGTGCCTCGCCGCCTTCCTTCCTTCGGCTGAGCCCCTCTGCTTGCCCCCAGCAGTCCCCCCCACTTACTCAGTCACTATGTCCCTCCCCCCGGACTCAGCCACACAAACACACATATACACACACACACACGCTTCTCTCTCTCTCTCTCTCTCACACATACACGCACGCACACACACACACACAGTTTCCGAGGGGAGGGGGAAGGCAGGCAAGCTCAGCTGCCACCTCCTGCGCCCCACTGGGGCCCTCTTCAGAGGCGGTGGTGGCAGGAGGGGCTTTTCATCAGGGGGCGGGCGCAATTTGGTGCCCCTGCAGCCAGCGCACTCTAGGCGAGCACCTAGATCGCCTAGTGGGCAAGCCAGCCCTGGATGCCTCCCCTTATGGTATGGGCGCAGTCTTAGGTCACGTTCTCCCTGACGGCTGAGAGGTCCTGGCGGCCTACTATTCCTGGACCTTGTCAGCCGCCAAGATCGACCGGGAGGGCTTGGCGATTGTGGCAGGGGTGAAGAAATTCCATGACTTTGGGTATTGGTGCCCCTTCACGATTGTTACGGATCATAAGCCGCTCTTTGCAGTGGACAAGCAGACCCCTCAGTTACTCTCCTCCGGGTCTTCCACTGGTCTCTCTTCCTTGCGGGTTACAACTACCACCTGGAGCATCCCCAGGGTCCTCTTGCTCAAGGGCCTCCCAGATCTGCCCCTTCAGGCCACCAACATTGCCTGCTGCTTGGCCCATTACCCCGTTATCTCCCAGGTCTTGGGCTGGGTGGTGAGGGGGTGGCTCGCAATCTCGGCAGGTCCAGAGTTTACAGCTTTCACCACTTGCAGGGATGAACTGTCAGCTCTTAAAGGGTGTCTCCTGTAGGGGGAGAGGGTGGTGGTCCCCAGTGCCCTGCAGCAGCAGGTCCTCAATGCACTCCATGATTAAGGCGATGGCCCGGAGCTATGTGAGGTGGCCGGGGATCGACGCAGAGATTGAGTCATGCATGCAGGGGTGCCCGACATGTCAGGTGGTCTGCCCAAATCCACTGAGCACACCCACCCAGCCGTGGGAGTCCACACATAAGCCATGGTCCCGACTCCACATAGACTTTGCCGGGCCGTTCCAAGGACTCATTTTCTTGGTCACAGTGGACTCCTACTCCAAATGGTTGGAGGCCAGCCCAGTAACCACTACCTCGACAAAGGCTGTCATCCAGGCGCTGCGCAGGATCTTTGCAACTCATGGACTGCTGAACACCATTGTCTCTGACAACGGGGCAGTATTTATGTCGGTGGAGTTCCAGGACTTCCTGCAGAGGAACCTCATCTGCCACGTGAGGTCACACCTTTCCACCCCACGACCAACAGGCAAGCGGAGCGAATGGTGCGCACCACAAAAGAAGCCCTCAGCCGGATCTCAGGTGGAGACTGGGAGTTTTGTCTCACATGCTTCCTCCTGACCCAGTGGATGACACCAACCCCATCAGTGGCCAATGCCCCGCAGAACTCTTGATGGGTCACTGCCCCACCATTCTGTTGGACCAGCTACACCTGGACCGGGCACCGGAATCCAGGAAGATGATGGAACAACGAGAAGCTCCCGAGGGTTCTTCCCAGAAGACACCATCTACATAAGGAACTTTGGGAAGGGACCACCGTGGCTGGCGGGAAGAGTCATATGGGCTACCGGCTCCATGTCGTACAAAGTGTCTATAGAGGATGGTCAACTCCTAAAGAAACTCATCGACCAACTGTGGAGGTGACAACTTCTGGTAGCAGAGGAACAACCCCTGCGGCTCGTGGGGCCTGAGCCCCTCTACCCCGAACCAAGCACCCGGACTGATCCACCTAACCACGGTGAGGCGCCAGTGGCAGAACACCTGGCCACAACACTGGGACCAGTGGAACCACCACCGCTCTCGCAGCAACCAGAACCGGCCAGTCAACCTGACAAGGTCGCGAGCAACCCTGTACCCATGCCCCGACGTTCCCTGCGAGAGCACCAACCACCAGCCTATTTGCAGGACTATGTTACATAGGTTGGGTCAGAACTATGGGGGGAGGGGTGTTATGTACGCGGACTGCCACCAGGGGTCCATGGCTAAAGTAAGGAGCTTGGGTCCCAAACACAATGGGACTTCGGATCCTAGACCACCTAGTCTCCACCAATCAGGGCCAGCTCCAGGGTTTTTTGCACACTAGGCGAGGCTACCTGCTGGCACGCCCCCCCCAGTGTGCCCACCAATTTTCAAACATAAATGCATTTTAGGAAATAATAATGATGATGATGATAAACATGCCCACTTCTCGCCTCTCCTCGGTGAGTCTACCTGAAGAGCCACTGAAGAGCATGTAGAGAGAGGAGGAGGAGGCCTGCGGAGGATGGCGGCCACCTTGGGGGCCTCGCTGGGCTCAGGATTTCCAGGCGCTCTGGCAGGAGGAGGAAGAGGAGGGGGCAATGAAGGGGGGGCAGGTGGCGGCCTTTAAGACCAACCATCCTTCTTAGGAAAAATGTATCTATTGTGAATATATCCCACTGCAGTTAACAGAACTTTCAAGTATATGTGCTCGGGACTGCAGTACACAGCAGCTAACCTGAAAAGAACATTTTGATAACTTTTTGTTCCCAAACCTCAACTGCAGTTTTAAGCCTTAACTATGTGATTAGCCCTAACCTGGATAGCCCAGGCTAGCTCCATCTCATTAGATCTTGGCCCTGGTCAGTATTTGGATGGGACACCATCCAGGACCCCTATGCAGAGGCAGGCAATGCGAACCATCTCTGTTAGTCCCCTGCCTTGAAAACTATATGGGGTTGCCATACGTCAGCTGAGACTTGATGGCAAAACAAAATAGTGCCAGGCAGATAAGAACATAAGAACATAAGAGAAGCCAATGTTGAATCAGGCCAGTGGTGCATCTAGTCCAACACTCTGTCACAAAGTTGCCAAAGATACCAGGTGCCATCAGGAGGTCCAGCAGTGGGACCAGGACACTAGAAGCCCTCCCACTGCTGCCCCCTCCAGCACCAAGAATAGAGTGCATCACCTGCCCCAGACTGAGAATTCCCATCTATACCCAGTGGCTAATAGCCACTGATGGACTTCTGCTCCATATGTTTATCTAATTCCCTCTTGAAACTGTCCATGCTTGTAGCTGCCACCACCTCCTGTGGCAGTGAATTCCATATGTTAATCACTCTTTGGGTGAAGAAGTACTTCCTTTTATCTGTTCTAACCTGACTGCTCAGCAATTTCATGGAATGCCCACGAGTTCTTGTATTGTGAGAAAGGGAGAAAAATACTTCTTTCTCAACCTGCTCTATCCCATGCATAATCTTATAAACCTTGATCACCCCTCAGCCATCGTTTCTCCAAGCTAAAGAGCCCCAAGCGTTTTAACCTTTCTCCAGAGGGAAAGTGTTCTAACCCTTTATCATTCTAGTTGCCCTTCTCTGCACTTTTCCCAGTGCTATATCTTTTTTGAGGTGTGGCGACCAGAATTGTACTCAGTATTCCAAATGAGATCGCACCAATGATTTATACAGGGGCATTATAATACTGGCTGATTTTTTTTCAATTCCCTTCCTAATAATCCCCAGCATAGCGTTGGCCTTCTTTATTGCAGTTACACACTGTCTAGACATTTTCATTGAGTTATCTACTACAACTCCAAGATCTCTCTCTTGGTCCATCTCTGCCAGTTCAGACCCCATCAATGTGTATTTATATTTAGGATTTTTGGCTCCAATGTGCATCACTTTGCACTTGGCCACATTGAACCCCATTTGCCATGTTGCCACCCACTCACCCATCCTCAACAGATCCCTTTGGAGTGCCTCACAATCCTCCCTGGTTTTCACCACCCTGAACTTTGTGTCATCTGCAAATTTAGCCACTTCACTGCTTATTCCCAATTCTAAATAGTTAATAAACAAGTTAGAAAGCATCAGACTGAGTACTGATCCCTGTGGTATCCCACTGCTTACCATCCTCCACTGAGAAAGTTTCCCATTTATATTCACTCTCTGTTTCCTATTTATAAGCCAGTTTTTGATCCACAAGAGGACTTGTCCTTTTATCCCATGACTATTGAGCTTACTTAGGAGCCTTTGGTGAGGAACTGTATCAAAAGCTTTCTGGAAGTCAAGGTAAATAACATCTATCGGGTCCCCCTTGTCCACATGTTTGTTCACTCCCTCAAAAAACAGAACCCATGCTGAGTCTGCCTCAATAGTTTTTGTTCATCAATGTGACTACTAATTCTTTCCTTAATAACAGTTTCCACCAACCTGCCCGGTATTGACATCAGACTGACTGGCCTGTAATTTCCCAGATCTCCCCTGGAGCCCTTTTTAAAGATGGGAGTGACATTAGCTTCCTTCCAGTCCTCAGGAATGGAGGCAGATTGTAAAGAAAGATTACATATTAATGTAAGGAGATCCACAAGTTCACCTTTGAGTTCTTTCAAAACTCTCGGATGAATGCCGTCTGGGCCTGGTGATTTATTAGTTTTTAGATCGTCCATCAGTCGTAGGACTTCCTCTCTTGTCACCTCAATCTGATTCAGGTCTTTCAACCCCCCTCCCGAAATCGGTGCTTCTGGAGTGGGCAAGCACTTGTCATCTTCCACAGTGAAGACAGAGGCAAAAAATGCATTCAGCTTCTCAGCCATTTCCCTGTCATCCTTCAGTAGTCCTTTTACCCCTTGGTCATCTAAGGGCCCCACTGCCTCCCTGGCTGGTTTCCTACTTCTAGTGTATTTGAAGAAAGTTTTATTGTTTGCCTTTATGTTTTCTGCGATCTGCTCCTCATATTCCCTTTTTGCTTGCCTGATCACAGACTTGCATTTTAATTGCCACAGCCTGTGTTCCCTTTTATCAACCTCACTGAGACTAGCTTTCCACCGCTTAAAGGAATCCTTTTTACCTTTTACAGCTTCCATTACTTTATTCGTTAAACATGCAGGCTTTTTTCTATACCTATTTGTGCCTTTCCTAACCTGCGGTATATATTTTTTCTGAGCTTCTAGGATTGTATTTTTAAATAGTCTCCAAGCTTCCCCCATGTTTTTGACCTTTTCCACTTTTCCTTTCAATTTCTTCCTCACATGTCCCCTCATACCAGAGAAATTACCCCTTTTAAAATTAAAAGTGGTTGCATCAGTCTTTTGGGGTAACTCCCTATTTGTACAAATGTTAAACTCAATGACATTATTGTTCCCAAGCCTTGCAATCACTTTTACATCTCTCACCAGGTCTTGGGCATTACTTAGGACCAAATCCAGGATCACCTGTCCCCTGGTAGGATCTGTGACCATCTGTTCACAGCAGATGAATTTTTACCCATCACTGTATTGCCATGCTGGGAAAGGCTGTGCCGGTTGAACTTATGGCTCATCTGCAGCTTTTAAGAGCCTACAGAGTTTTAAAAGGGACATATGTAAATTGCCACTCATAACGTATTTCCAGTCTTGGCAGGCAGCACTTCACTTCAAAGAGACTTTAGAAAGAGGAAGCATGTCAGTTTTGCGGATTACAGAGTGTGGCTGCAATTCTGAAAAACAACCAAGACAGCAGGCATAGTCGTGTCCCAATGAAGTCTTCTGGACTACTCCAGATGAATTTATTTGCATCCACCAGCCCTTATAAGGGGTGGGGGGAGGAGAATCTTACAGCTACTCGTTAATCATAAAATGCCTGGGCTTTCCCCCCAAGAGACGATTCTTTTCAAGCACACACAACCAGGTGTAATCGTATCCGTTTAAACCCAACAAGAGTCAACTTCTCCCTCAAGCACAGCGAGATCCGTTGGGTCCGTTGTGGACCTCTGAGCTTGCTCTAAGCCCCCTCCCCTGGCTTGCCTCAGTCGCTCCAGTGCCCGCCCATAGCACAGCCCGCCGGAGTTGCGGTGGCAGAGAAAATCCTGCAAAGCCTCCTTGTACCTGTTGAGTTTAAGAGCAAAAGCCCTCCCACGGGCCAAAGCCCCTCGGTGAGAGTCACACGGGTAGCAGAATCAGGCGGTATGGCCCTGAGATACTGTAGTGCTGCAGAGGGAAATCATATATTTTAAAAATGTGATTCACTAATAATATATCCCTCTGTACTGAAAGCCAGCACAGCAGGATGCAGGCTTGGATAAAATGTTTCTCTATGAGGTGCTACTGTTCTGCGTGCAGCAGGGAGCTTTTGTTTACATACGGAGCAGGGTGTCTAACCCCTACCGGACAGCAGAAGTGGTACAGCCAACCATAGCATTGCTGGGACTCTACCAGCGGGGGAGGGGAGAAAGAGGCAGTGGCAGCTGGGGTCAGGGGGCGACGCAGCACACAGGGCTTTTGGTGGGGGCGGGGGCCTTTGGCGGGGGGGTGTGCACTTCAGCACCCTCATGATCAGCCTGCTCTAGGCGAAAGTCTAGTTTGCCTAGTGAGCAGGCTGGCCCGGTAACCAATAGGCCATCTGGTGGGGAACTCAAACCCTCCAATGGGACTGTGGGTGTACTGTGTGGAGTGTATATAGTTGGCCCTTGCCGGGCCAGTTTTCCAGTCTTGTGTGTGAAGTACAATAAACGCGTCTGAATGCATGTCGTAGTCTGAATCTCCATGCAGTAAACCCAGTACGTTACAGACTGGTACCAGAAAGTTTAGGGGGAAGTTTAATAATGAAATTAACTCATCATGTAAGGTCTAAGGATTTGTAGAGTTTCTCTAATATCTGACAAGCCACAAAGATTATCTCAGAAGCCTGACGGTCAGAGAACATGAACTCCAGCATGAAGAAAAGGGAATGTTGAACAGAGTACCTAACAGGGATTTCCTTTCCTCTTTGTGGACTTTGTAGAAGTTGTGACAGGTTATAGCAGCTGGTACAGAGCCATGTGTTTCCATCATTTTGGTCAGGTTGAGTATGATGTTTACTTTTCCAAGCTTAAAAAAAAAAACATTACACCAAGATAATTGGTACCAAGGTTTATTTATGTATTATTACTGTGATTTATGTGTGTATCTTAGATGTATGATAGAGATTACAGAAAACTCTTTATAGTTTTTCTATGATATAGTTAGGAAGTGGCTTGTAAAACTAAACTACATGTAAGTAGTCCCTGTTCCTGTGTCTACCTGTATCAATGTAAAAGAAAACTGTTATAAGATGATGTATAGATGGTACATGACACCAAAAAAGATTGCCAATATTAGTATGGATAAGAACTTGAGTAATAAATGTTGGAAATGTAAAAAAGTAGAGGGTTCTTTTTACCATATGTGGTGGTCATGTGATAAAGTGAAAGCATACTGGTCTAATATACATTGTGTGATGCAGAAAATACTGAAAATCCCAATTGAGAGAAAGCCAGAACTTCTTCTCCTCGGTTTGACAATGGAAAAAATTCCACAAGAAAAAAGGACATAGTTATGGTACATGATTACGTCGGCGAGAATGGCCTTTGCTCAGCATTGGAAAATGGAGAAGGTGCCAGATGTACATGACTGGTTGAGAAAACTGTTATTTTTAGCGGAAATGGACAAAATGACAAAGAAATTAAATGGACAAATGGCAGAACAATACCTAAAAGACTGGGAAGGATTGAAATTGTATCTAGAAACTGAATATAGAATGAAGGGGAAAATATATAACTTGGATACGTATGGATATTGAACGAGAAATGAAATGAATTTTGAACTGTATGTGCTGTTATATACAATATGCTGAAATTGTAGAGGTTATATATAATTCAAATGTGTTACCTGGTTTGTCGATGTACTTAAGTCTAAGCTTGATTGCCTTATAATTTTTCTGTTTGTTATTAGCAGTGTTGGAAGCCTATTGGGGGGTGGGGGGATTGGGACGGGGATCTTCTTTTCTGAAATTGTATTGGTAACGTGATTGGAAATGTTGAATGTATCCCAATAAAAATTTTGTTTCAAAAAAAAAAAAAGAGATTACAGAAAACTCTTTATAGTTTTTCTATGATATAGTTAGGAAGTGGCTTGTAAAACTAAACTACATGTAAGTAGTCCCTGTTCCTGTGCCGACACTGAAGGCCGGGTGTTCCAGCAGAACTGCAATTAATATGATTTAGATTGGGATGTTGCTCTGAGCTGGGAAGTTCCTCTGTTTTCATAACTATTTAGCCATAAATGCAGGCTCCAAAATCGCTCTCTGCCTGTGGAAAAACTGACTCAGGAACATTTTGCCAGCAGAATATGGGGTTACCTCATATTTTAATATACTGGAATGGAGGCTGTTTTTTTTTAAATTAACGGTGTTGTTTTACTGTGATAATTTATAAATCACCCCTTTTGAGAGTCTGGTTTTCTGTAAAAATATTCTGGGACCTGATCCAAGCCAGTTTGGTGTGGTGGTTAAGTGGTGTAGTGGTTAATCTGGGAGAACTGGGTTTGATTCCCCACTCCTCCACTTGCACCTGCTGGATGACCTTGGGCAAGCCATAGTTCTGGCACAGCTGTCCTTGAAAAAGAGCAGTTTCTGTCAGAGCTCTCTCAGCCCCACTTACCTCACAGGGTGTCTGTTGTAGGGAAGGGAAGGGAAAAGAGTTTGTAAGCCGCTCTGAGACACCTTTGGGTAGTGAAGGGCAGGGTATAAATCCAATCTCCTCCTCCTCCTCCTTCTTCTTGCATTAAAATAAAATCCAAACTAAAATCAGTATGATTTTGCAGAGTCATTGTGGAAGGGCAAAAATATAAAGCTAGAAAAACAAAAAAAAAACTACACTGCCTGTTGCCAGACATAAGATCAAACAGAGGTAAAAGTTTACGATGTTCTTTTGCTCTTTGAATAATTTTCACGCTGGCTTTTAACAACAACAAAACAACAAAAAAGCACCTCGAGGCCCCTTCTCCCACTTCCTGACCAACTGCTATCTTATTGCTAGCTAAAGAGTGTTAAATGTTTCAGGTAGATTACAGGTAGGATTGGATGGTAATAGTATCTTTTGGGTCAAGGAGAGAAAGACTTGAGACAGATAATCACAACCAGAAGAAAGGCAGTGGGTGGGTGGAAGAGTTTGTGACTATTAAGTTGTGTGTCGGGGATTCTAATAGTTTTGACACTTTGCTAGAAAGGCTGAGGGTGGACGTCAGAAAGCAGATATTCCACACATCAGTAAACAGGTTCTCTCATAAAGCCTGATGGGGGAAGGAAAGAATTGTTTGTCCCTGTGACAAAATAAATTTGGCTTGACAAAAGTATGGCTTGCACACAAAAGTTCATACCTTGAATAAACCTGTGTTGGTCTTAAAGGTGCCACCGGACTCTAATTTTGTACTGCTGCTTCAAACCAACACAGCTGCCCACCTAGGGTTACCCACCGAAATCTACAAGGAGTATGGGTTGAAATGTGATTATTATATAAAATTCAAATCCAATCAAGAAAAATTATATATATTTTCCTTGATTCTATTTGAATTCTACACAATTACATTTCACTCTGTGCTTCCTGCATTTCATGGCCTTTTATCACTGCTGTTTGATTTTGTATTCTACCTACACAGAAGGGTCTGCCCAGTGAGGTGTCAGTCACATCTGAAAGAGTCCTTTTTCTTTTTTTGCTGAAACAGACTAGGACAGCTGCTCCTCTGAAGCAAAAATATTTTTATTCTGCAGGTGTTTTAATTCTGCTAACATTTTGCAGTATACCATCTTTTAGTTGATTTGCTTTTTCATGTGGCTGTTGTACACTCTCTTTTAATGACGGCTCTCGATTTAAGTATTTACTTTTTATAGTTTAAATGTATTGCTAACCTCTAGTAGCCACCTGGAAGGCTTTTGAGTTGAACAAACATGGCAGCAAAGCAAAGTGTTCCTTCCGCTTACTTCTTGTCAGCCCGACAGGCATTTTGCTGGTAAAAGTATGCTGCAGAGTGAGCCAAGGATTAACAACCCGCCGTCTTTTGGAAAGTTTAGGTATTAATGAGAAACAGAACAGATGTATGACTTGGCAAGGTCAGGTTTCCATGAGAAACAAAACCTGTACAAATAAGAACACAAATAAGGTGATCAGGTGGCACAGCCCATCACCTGGTATTGGAATTTCAGCTTGCTTGGTATACCAAAATAAAACAATTAGTAGATTTTGGCAAGTTGCTCTCCCCCAGCCCTTTCAAGGAATCAAGTGGTAGAAGCCAGTTTGACATTCTACATGCTTAGAGGTTGTTGGATTCTACATGTTACAAAGAGTTGTGCCTAGAAAATGCAGATTATGTATCTGGAATAAATTACATGTATGAATCATTTATTCTCCTGCCAAAATTGTGGTTCTCAACTGGCCAGGAAGTTATTTTAGCAAGGAAGCACACAGCACAGGAGGTAAAGAACAGACAATGACACTGTGATCAGAAGCAGGCATAGAAAGGTGTGAAAAGCCAGGGAAAAGTCCAGAAAAATTAAAGGGGTGGGGGTTCCTAAACACTATTTTTAAATCATTTCAGCAGCAAAACTGGAAAGTCTGAGAAGCACTGTGGAAAAACTCCACTGGGAAAAAAAGGTAAATATGCAGAGTACAAAATTTAATGTGAAGATGCTGTCAGGGCCTAATTCAAAAAAGGCAAGCATTTATAATAGCATATAAACATGTAGTAAATTGTAAATGATGCATTTTAAGTTTTTAAAGTAGTTAAGTAAATTCAGTCTTGATAAGAAAGTAAGTATTGATTATATGACACCCCTCCCTCCAATTTTCTAGGGATTTTTAACTATTTTTTTCCCAGGAGTTCAAAATTTCTGGAATTTTTAAATGTATAGGAGGGAGGGGGGTCAGTGGCATAACAGAAGACAGCTGCATGGAAAGAAAAATAGCTTTGTGGTATAAAAAAACTCTGTTGCTTGAGTTTGGAAACCCTGCCATTCTATCTGGATTCTCGAACCTTGGTTACAAACTAAGTGTACGTTGCCATACTTCTTTCTGATCTGAGGGTTATGTAAATGTTTAAGAACTGCAAAAATATCTGTAAAGTGTGCCACCAGTGCTGGTCTTATAATGTAAAAAATTAACATCAGTGTTTTATAAACTGAACAGATGATTTTGCAGATTTTGTCCCCTAAGCTTCGGTTGAATTTATCAGTCCACCTGTTTCATTGTTAATAGCATCACTCAGGTTGCTCGATAAGTGTCATAAAGAAACACATTTAATTATGACACACCGATGTGCAGAACAAAACATACTGAACCCCAAGAACAGTTTCTTCAACATTAGCTCTCTGACTGACTGGGAAAAGAACATGCTTTGAGACCTGGATTATGGGAATTAGCAGGATTTTTTAAAAAATTCTAATGCTACGCTTTGTTCTCTGGAAGAATGAGAAACAGGTATAGCTCTAATTGTTTTAGGACTTCTTGTTGTGTTCTCTCTAGAAATGCCAAAATTACACCCATGACCACATTTCCAGCATCCCTTTGTATAAAGCATCTTTGTTCCAGTGACAACAACATGAGCATTAACGGTTCTTACCAAGACTCTCCCTCCACAGCAGGGTAATCATATCGATCAGGCTGATGTGTGGTGGGTGTTGGTCTGATGAGGGACAGCAGTGGAGTGCAAGCCTGCTCCTCTTGCATGCAAAGTATTTATTTATTTATTTTATTTAATTTATTATTACATTTGTATCCCGCCCTCCCTGCAAGCAGGCTCAGGGCGGTACATACTTGGAAGTTTGTGTGAATAAAGTTTATGATTTTAGTTTCTAGCAGCAATCACCACCCAGGCCTAATGTAGAGGGAACAGTTACAAGCTTTTCTGCAAGGATCCATGGAAAAATTCCACTAAGGGATTATTTTCCCAGAATGGACAATGCAAAAAGGTTTCACTGAACCTGCAGGCCAAATTCTATTCACACAGCTCTGAAAATAGGGTGAAAGGTATATGTCAATGATACCTGCAGCACAGATTAGCCTAGGTCCATACTACATGATAACCATGTTGTTATGTTCTGAATCTGAATCAGTCCTATGTAATTCTATGTTAAGCTTGAGTCAGCTAAAGGGATTGTAAGAGTCGATATTCCCATTGGTTAGTTTCTGTGAAACCTTGTAAATAGCCAATCAGAACTATGTATATGTTGTTGGAGGGAAGAGACCTCACTGGTCCTTATCCCTGTGTTATCATTGGATGTTAATTAAGTTATGGGCATGGCTTTCACAGCCTGGATTATTTAAAAAGGGAGCTGTGCTCCACTGTTTTGTGTGTGTTGTCTGACTGACTAGTATGCTGTACATTAAAGCTGAAATCACTTTGTTGAAATCACTACCTTATTGAGTCTCATACTTAACAATTGGCAATGAAGGTGGGATACTAGAGCGGGTAGGCAGCCCCGCTGAACCAATGAGAAAATGGCAAACGAAGACACACACCCAGTCAAGCCAGCTGAGCCGCCACCCGCTGTAGTGGCTGCCCGACCAGCTGCAATGGCCATCAACCCAGCATTCGAGGCATTCAAACCCAGCACGGAGAACTGGGACTCTTACTTGGCACGGTTCGAGTTCCACCTCCAAGTGAACCAGAACACAGACGAGGCACGGAAGAAGGCAACCCTTCTGAACTCCTGCAGCAAAGCTGTCTTCGATGTCGCCCAGTCCCTGGTCACTCCAACCAAGCTCAGTGTGGCTTCGTGGGAAGACATCATGAGCAAGTTGAAGGGCCATGTCTTGCCTCAGCCGTCAAAAATCGCTTGTAGGCATGCATTCTACAAGCAAGGTCAAAGTGCCACTGAGACCATAGCTGAGTACGTCATGGCATTGTGAAAGGCTGCCTGGCCTTGCAACTTCACCAATCTCAAGGAGGCCCTCCTCGATCATCTTGTGTGCGGCCTTCAGGATGAGCAGTTACAACAGCGCCTGTTTGCTAGGGCCGAGCTAACCTATGCCGTGGCATACACCAATGCCATCACCGCAGAGGCTGCCAAGAGGTCAACACGTGAGGTCCGTCAGTGCCAGGTCTCAAGCAGAAGGGAGCAGTTGGTGCTCCGGCAGTCGACCAGCGAGTCAGAAGAGGAGGCAGATGGTGTTTACAGGATGCGAGCTGCATGCCCTTTGCGGACCCCACCGAAGACTACGTCGCGGCGTTCCTGTGCTGGTTGTGGCGGCAAGCATGATAGGGACCGCTGCTGGGTGAAGGAAGTGGTGTGCCATTTCTGTGGCAAGTGTGGTCATCTGGCATGGGTCTATCGAGCCACAAAGAAATCTCCACCACCTTCTCCACGTATGAAGCCTTGAGTTCGTGTCCGAGACGGGGACGGAGTGGCCGGTTGCCACCAAACTGACATCTGCAGCTGCCCATCAATGGTCCTGACTACTGGAGCCAGACCCAGCCAAAAGGTCCTCGTCATGCTTCGTTTGGACGGCGTTCCCTGCACCATGGAGGTGGATTCCAGATCATCCGTCACGGTTATCTCGACCCAGACATGGCAGTGCTTGTTTCCGCGGAGGAGTCACTGCCGGTTGGCACTGGTTTCAACCTACCTGACCGATTTCCAGGGCAGGTGCACTCCTCTGGCAGGAAGAGCCAGTTTTGAGGTAGAGTTCAAGGATTGGAAGGCAGTGTTGCCTCTCTTGGTTGCTGAGGGTGAGAGGGTCAGTTTATTGGGCCTGGATTGGTTCGAGGCCCTTGGCATTGCCATAACCAGTGTAAACCAAATATGTATGAGTAAAGGGGAATGCTTGTATAACAAGTTTCCTGAGGTTTTTGGTGAAGGGCTTGGTTGGTATACTGCGCCCCCCGGTAACTTTTGATTTAGATCTGTCTGTTCGTTCCTAAGGAGGCTACCAGGGGTCGTACTGTACTTTGACGACATTTTAATTGCTGGCACTACCGAGAATGAGTTAATGGCTCAGCTGTGAGCGGTTTTGGGGCGTTTTAAAGAGGCTGGGTTAAAGGTGAAATGCTCAAAATGCTGTGTTGGGGTGAAACAGGTGGAATTCCTAGGGTTCCTAATAGATGCAGACAATGTTCACCCCACAGCTGATGTCTGCCATTCAAAATGCCCCCCCCTCCAAGGTCAAAAAAGGAGCTGCAATCATTTTTAGGTATTCTTAATTTTTATCATTCGTTCCTACCACACAAGGCATCAGTGGCAGAACCGTTACATGCACTCCTTCACAAAAACATACAGTGGGAGTGTGGGGGAAAACAAAAGCGGGCTTTTACTGCTGTAAAAGAGCTCTTATCATCCAAAACTCTACTAACGCATTTTGAAGAGTCCAAAATGTTAGTTTTAGCCACCGACATGTCCCCTTACGGAGTGGGTGGTATACTGAGTCACGTGATGCCAGATGGCACGGAGGCGCTGATCGCCTATTATTTGCAGTCCCTGATGGTCACGGAAAAGAACTATGCCCAGATAGACAAAGAGGGCCTTGCCCTAATCTCCGGAATTAAAAAGTTCCATGACTTTGTGTATAGGTGCAGGTTCCTCCTTGTCACAGACCACAAGCCACTGCTGGGCCTGTTTTATTATTTGGAATAGTGGACTGGCATAGTAGATTGTAATGTAATGAATAGTAGAATGTAATGTAATTTGGAATGGTAGATTGAAATGTATTTCTCTGGTCTGTGGACAGAAGAGACACACTGCACAGCTAATTGTACCGCATCAAAGAAGAGGCTGCTGTACTGTTGCTTCCACACTTGAGAGGAGACAAATGGAGTGTGATAGCAGGGTCTCAGTTAATTACTCCCAGCATTCCACAGTTAAGAATTCCAAAAGGTTAGTGAGGCAGGACTTCCCTTTGCAGAAGCCATGCTGATTTTCCCTCAGAAGGCTTTGTCCCTCTATGTCCCTAGCAATTCTATCTTTGGTTACAGTTTCTACCAATTTGCCTGGGACGAACGCTAGGCTGACTGGCCTGTAATTTCCTAGTTCCGTTCTGGATTCCTTTTTAAAAACTGGTGTCACATTTACTACTCTCCAGTCTTCTGGTACAGCAGCTAAATGTAGTGAAAGGTTACATACACAGATAAGTAGATCAATGATCTCACATCTGAGTTCCTTAAAAATTCTTTGGTGTATGCCATGGTGAGTTGGAGACTTTTCAGTTTTTTATTTCCCTAGTAAGTCTAGAATTTTATCTCAGGTCACCTCAATTTGGCTCAGTTCTTCAGACTCCCTTCCTGAAAATAGGGGCTGTGGCATGGGTCAGTGCCTCACACTTTCTACAGTGAACACAAAAGCAAAAAAGTCATTGAGCTTCTCTGCCATCTCCCCATCTTCCTTTAGCAATCCTTTTATTCCTTTTGTCATCCAAAGGCCCCACTGCTACTCTGGTTTCCTGCTCTGGCTATATTTTAAAAAATGTTTATTGTTTGTCTTGATGATTTAGCAACCTGCTCCTCAAAATATCTTTTTGCATGCCTAATTATTGACTTTTTGAAATCAAATGTTACAGCTTTGGACTTTAGGGGTACCTTTCTTTGACCTGAATGCTGAACTTAATAGTATTGTGATCACCGTTCCCAACTGGTGTAACAACCTCCACATCTCTCACCAGGTCTTGAGACCCGCTCAAAATCAAGTCCAAGATCACTACCCTTCTGGTTGGCTCTGTGTTCCAGTGCAGAGTAATTTATGATGTTTAGGAATCTCATTTCTACAGTATGATTCGAGCACGTTTACCCAGTCAACGTGACAGTAGTTGAAATCTCCCAGTATAATAACATTATCTGCTTTAGTTACCTCCCTTATTTCCTTCTCCATCTCAAGATCAGCCTCAAGGGTTTGATCAGATGGGCGACAATAAACCCCCACTTTTAAGTAACCCTTAGGGCCCTTATTGCTTCTGTTGGGGAGTTAATTCCTCTGACGTTTTCTAACTTATTTGATTCTATGCTCTCTTTGAAGTACAGCACAACACCACTGCCAACCCGTCCCTCCCTGTCCTTATAGAGCTTATACCCAGAAATGAGCGTATCCCATAGATTTCCCCATTCTACCATGTTTCTGAGATAGCTACCATATCTAAATTGTAATTGAACACCAAGCACTCCAGCTCCCACATCTCGGCTCGTAGACTTCTAGCATTAGCACACAGATACCTATAATGTGTTTCCCTCTCCAGTAACCATTGCCTCCCTCAGCCCTTTAGTCACCACACATGGCCCTCAGTTGCCATTGTGCCCTCACTTCCATGTTCTATTACATTCCTATCAATATTACCCTGAGTGTTTATGCAATCAACCCTTTTAACTGACTTGTCCCGAACCAGACAATCTTCATCTAACCTTCATCTAAATCTAATCCACTTTTCCTTATGATATGTTTAGCATTTAGATTGAAGAGGTAGGGAGATAAAATACATTCTTGTCTGATACCTTTGCCAATTGGAAACCATTCTGCCTCTCTATATCCTGCCCTAACAGTAGCCTCTTATCTGGAGTACAGGTTGTGCATCAAAACAACCAGATGTTGTGGCACACCCATTTTTTAAAAAACCAACCATACCTTTTCATGATCCACACAGTCAAAAGCTTTGTTGTAATCTACGAAAAGCTGGTTTTCCTTTGAAATTCTCTCGTATGCTCCAAGGTAAATTTGCAATATGATCTCTAGTGCCTCTCCCTTTTCTGAATCCAGTTTGAACATCTGGCATTTCTTGTTCCCTATATGGTAAGTCTTTGTTGTAAGATTTTGAGCATCACTTTCAGGCCCATAGCTACAGTGGGGCTATTTGGGGCACTGTCCCCTTTCTTAAATGGACAGCCCTACAGGATTTCCCTTGAAAACCCTTTTTTAAGACATTTCTCACACCCACTCGGTACATGTTGGCCTCCATGTCTGCGCTATGCATCCTCCTCCTTCTCCTGCTGGTCTGAGAAGGAGAGGAGCACTCCATTGCCTCATTGCTGCTGCCTTTTATGCCACCCATCCCAGGCACAACAGGGTGCCAGGTAGCTGCACTGCTGCTACGGCCAAGCCACGGGGTGGAAGGGAGGGGGAGGGGAGGGAAACCATGAAAGCAGTTGGAGGTGAAGGGTTAAAGCAAAGCACTTGAGCCTGCCCATAGGGCTGGTCACAGAGAGGCAGAGCTGTTGACTGACAGAGTGTGGAAACTTCACACACTGGCTCCAATGTGCATTCAGCCGCAGGCAAAATGGGGTTAAATGTCCCCCCCCCCCAAGTAGCTCTTTTTGCCCAAGCTCAGGCCTGGGTACACAGCTATCCTTTGCCCAGGGGTGATTAACAGTACATGACAGAGTAAGGAGGGAGGGCATTGAAAGTGGGGAAGTCTGGAAGCCTGAACTGGTGCAGTGATGCTGGAGTGCTGGCAAGTGCCATGCTCAGTATTTCAATTCCATTTCAGCCATGGAAAACAGGCACTGTATGAAAGCCTAAAACGTTTTTCTTTTAACAGTATGGACCACAGCCTGCTTAGGGAGCTGCTTGGAACGAGTCTTAAGATGGGGAAAGTAAATGGGGGGAGGGCTGCGGGCTTTGGATCAATTGAGATATCCTGGAGAATGAGGCAGGACCCAGCTCCCAGCCCAGCTCCCTCCCTCCCTCCTCACCTTTGGCAGCCCCCTTAAAATTTGAAAGCACCCCCCCAACAAAAAATTTGAAAGCGCCCCCCAACAAAATCCTAGCTATGGGCCTGATCACTTTACATGCATGAGAAATGAATGCAATGGCCTGATAGTTGCTGCAATCTTTGAGATCTCCTTTTCTCGGAACTGGAATGTAAATTGAGCATTTCCAGTCTGTGGGCCATTGTTTTATTTATTTATTTATTTATTATTAAATTTCTATTCTGCCTTCCTCACAGAGTGGGCTCAGAGCAGCTCACATGCAGTGGCACCATTTGCCAGGTCATATAAAACATATAAATACCTAAAAGTGAAATAAAACAATCACATATTAAACAGTTGAAGACTAAAGTTAAAATACTCGCAAAAATGGTCAGTCCTTCAGTCAGTAAAAGATGGCAGGTTGTAAAATGTACAGCTCAGTCCCTATTCAGTGGTATCCAGTCTCACACAGTGCTGTATCTCGATCTCCAGAAAGGGCCGACCTACTATCACGGTGTTAATAGTGATAATAGTTGATGATAGTTGTTGGTAGCAGTGGGCAGCTCCTCATTGAAGGCCTGGCGGAAGAGCTCCATCTTGCAGGCCCTGCGGAACTGCACAAGGTCCTGCAGGGCCCTGATCTCCTGTGGGAGATCATTCCACCAGGTAGGAGCTGCTGCTGAAAAGGCCATGGCCCTGGGGCAGTGAGCCTGGCCTCCTTGGGGCCTGGGATCATTAGGCGGTGTTGTGATCCCGACCGTAGTTCTCTCTGGGGTATATGTGGGGAAAGGCAGTCCCTCAGGTATGCCAGACCCTGGCCATATAGGGCTTTAAAGGTTAATACCAGCACTTTGAAGTGAATTCGATATGCTATTGGCAGCCAGTGCAGTGCTTTCAGCACAGGCTGGATGTGTTCCCATCTAGGGAGACTCATCAAAAGCCTGGCCACGGCATTCTGCACTAACTGCAGCTTCGGGATTAGCAACAAGGGCAGCCCCATGTAGAGAGCATTACAGTAGTCTAATCTCGAGGTGACCATTGCATGGATCACTGTAGTCAGGCTGTCATGGTAGAGGAAGGGAACCAACTGCCAGATCAGCCGAAGATGGTAAAAGGTCGACTTGGCAGCGGCTGCTTCCTGGGCCTCCATAGTTAAGGAGGGATCCAGGAGCACTCCCAAACTCCTCGCCTCCAGCGAGCCCCATTAAAGGTTGGGAGTGGGATCCCCATCCCCAGGCCACCCTGACTCAGGCACAGGACCTCTGTCTTCACCGGGTTCAGTTTCAGCCAGCTCAGTCTAAGCCAACCAGCCACAGCTTGCAATGCCCGGTCCAGGTTCTCCGGGCCGAAGTCTGACTGGCCACCCAACATCAGATAGAGCTGGGTGTCATCAGGATACTGGTGATGCCCCAGCCAATACCTCTCGGCAATCTGGGCAAGGGGGCGCATGTAGATGTTAAGCAACATCAGGGAAAGCACCACCCCCTGAGGCACACTGCACTCAAGCGGGTGTCTCCTGGACTGCTGTTCCCTTAGCGCCACCCTTTGTCCCAACCCTGGAGAAAAGAAGCAAGCCATTGCAAGGCGAGCCCCTGTATTCCCACATCGGTGAGGCAGTGGGTCAGCAACTGATGGTCAACCATGTTGAATGCAGCTGACAGGTCTAACTACAACAGTACTGCTCTGGAGGTTGTCAGTAAGGGCAACCAGCGCTGTCTCCATCTTGTGTATCGGGTGAAAGCTGGACTGGAAGGGATCTAAGATGGAAGTGTCATCCAGAAAGCTCTGTAACTGTATCGCCACCGCCCTCTCGATTAATTTGCCTATTAATTTACTTTTAAATAATGTTCAGAGTTGTCTAAGAGTTTGTGTACCATGCTTATATAATCTGCTGTGTTCATAATAACAGTAGCTCCCCCTTTATCAGCCTGTTTTATTGTAATGTTGCCATCTTCTTTTAACCCAATAAGTACTTTATACTCTTCTTTGTTTAAATTGTATCTATTATGCTGATATTTAGCTTCTAAAGCCTCCACATCTCCAGTCACAACTCTTTCAAATGCTGAGATCATTGGGTCATATATTTGTGGTAAATAAGTAGATTTTGGACAAAACAATTCCTTCTTACTATCTCCAGATTTTCCAAATTGCACCTTTAATTTCAACAGACGAATACAGCGAAACAAGTCTATTCTAGTTTGCAACAGTCTATATTTAGAGGTCAAAACAAAACCCAAACCATAATCTAATACATTCTTTTCCAGTTCAGTCAAGACAGGTGTAGATAAATTAATTACAGTACTTTGTGTCTCCCTCTGCGAGGTCCTGAGGGAGGATTTTCCCTGGTTCTCTTTAACTGACCCTTTCCTAAAAAAAGGTCTGTTGTTTCTATGTATGTTTTGAGATTCCTCCTGTCCCATGCTAGAGGCTTCCCCTTCTAAAGAATCCTTTTCAGAGCCAGAAATGGTTAAATCTGCCCATGAAACTTGTTTCCTAACATTCATATTTGGTGAACACCACCTATATACTCTGGACATTTCATAATCTTTTCGATCACAGTTAAATTTCTTAATTGTATTATCTTTTGATTGCTTCTCAAATGCTTTGATGTTGTTCCTAAGTTCTTCCAATTTTAAAACAAAATCATCTGCTGGTGAGGATTCTTTAAATTTAAGCTCAACCTCATCAATTTCAACAGAAAGTTTGGCTACTTCTTCCTGTGATTTTTCTATCAGAAGCATAAGTTACGTTTTCCCCACCATAGAGAACAATGGAGGGAATGGGGGCAACCTGTTTGGGGGCCCATAGAATTGGACCCCTGATCCAATGTTCTTGAAACTTGGTGGGTATCTTGGGGAGAGGCTTCATCAGCTACTCTGTGAGTTTGGAGCCTCTAACTCAAACCCCCTCCCCTCCAGCCCCCAGAATATACCCTATGTTTTCACCATTGACTTCAATGGCCCATATAATGGAGCTGAAATTGACATTCGGCTGCCTGAAAGACTCCCTGGGATGCCGGCTGGGGGCGGGGCTTGGCTTCTGAGCTCCAGGAGCTGCGCTCCGATGCGTTCCCCCCCCCCAAAGACCCCTGGTTTCAGGTATGTTTTAACACAAATCAAAAACAATACGTAAGATCACTGTAAATATTACAATAGCTCCTTAGCTTATAACATTTAGCACTTGGCTTTGAAAAACACAGACAAAGCCTTCCCAGTCAGACTAAATAGATTCAAAAAGTCCATAGACATTGTGATCTTCTTATCAGTTGCCAAGGTCACACCAGCAGCTACATGTGGAGGAGTGGGGAATCAAACCCAGTTCTCCCAGATTAGAGTCCACACTCCTAACCACTACAACAAACTGTCCCTCCTGGAGGAGGGGAGGGGGACCGGGAGAGGAGGCACAGCACATGTGAGAGGGGGCATCACCCCAGGGCCCCCGGGAGCTACAGGCCTGATTGTTCTCATCTTTTCTTTATTTGGTTTTGTTCATATTGATCTTTCAGCCTGACTAACCATACATTACATTTTCCTTTGATTTCTTGGTTCTTGTGGAACAGATCTCTTGTTCTTCCTTTGTTGTTGTTTTCTTCTCTTTCTCTACACTGGTTATTAAAATAATAATAGCTCCCTTATATTTAAGGGGAGTAGGCCTTGAAAGAGAGAGTACCTCCAGTATAATTTGAACATTTGAACATAACCCCGAAGCGGGGAAGGCTGCAGGTAAGAAGTCAATGCAATGAATGCAACAGATTAACATCTTTGTGATAGTAGAAAGCAACATCAAGTTGCAGCTGGCTCATGGCAACCCTGTAGGATTTTCAAGGCAAGAGACATATGGGGGTGGTTTGCTATTGCCTGCCTCTGTGTAGCAACCCTGGAGTTTCTTGGTGGTCTCCCATCCATGTACTAAGCAGTGCTAAACACGCTTAGGTTCTGTGATCTGAGATCAGGCTAGCCTGGGCCATTCAGGTCAGGGCAACTTCTTTTTAGTTAAACATTTAAATCCATGCTTCTCACACACTTCTTCAAAATGAACAGGAATCAAATGTCAAGATCCATTTTGGTTAAAAAATAACTGGTTCCAAGTTCTTCAGAGCAGAATGTAAATACTAAGTAATGCATCGAGCTTGTTTTGTGCAGTGTAGACTGAGTATCCATTTGCCTAATTTAAACATAATCTCAGCAAGCTCTTTCTGATGTGCTCATTGTTCTACTAATAGTTTTGTGGGAATGGTTCAGCTTCACATTGCTTTCCCACAAATTTACTTTTAATCTTTGACTTAAGGAAAGCTGCTTTTTCCTTCTCAAAAGCATCTGCAAGAACAGTTAAAATAGCCTCTCTTTAATCATACAAGAATTGCAAATTGCCATGCTAGCCCATCTGGAAGGGGGGAATCCAGGAGTAACAGCAGTGTCTTTTCTTTTATTATGATCTTGAACTGTCTTGTATTTTCTTTTTCTCCCAAGGGAAATGGAACAGTTTCAGCTGGGAAAATAGCACAATCCTGCCACGTCAATCCTATTCACCCCTTCCAGCTGCTTTGAATTAAAAACTGAGAGATTTACATACTTGCCCAGGGATATGGGTGAAGTGTTCCAGCCTGTACCTTTCCTTTAGGGAAGGCCTATAGCTCAAAGCATGCATCCTATGAAATTTTCTGGCTCCATTCCCAGAACCTTCAGCTTGCAAAGACATAGGCCTGGAAAACACTGCCAGTTAGGGAAGACAGCCTTGGCCTAGATGGTTAAACAGCCTGATTTAGTTTACTGAAGTTTTGTGGGTTACCAAAAAACCCAACTCCTGGATCACAGCGATGTTTGTTCTAGGTTCTGCATCCCATGCTAAGCCCCCTACCTCTAACAGTCATGTGGATTGAAGTGACAAATTATTACCCTGTGGCTGCTCCGGGAGGGGCAGAACTAGGTGCTGAGGGATAACCGTGCTACTTCAGCGTCTCATCTGAAGCAGACTCTTTACTCGGTTCTCTTTTCACACTGCTTGCTTATACCCTTCCGCTGCTTGCATTAAAAAACCCTGTAACCCGCCCCCACCCGTGATGGCAGTGCAGCAGATTCTCGAGGCGCCTCCCTCCCTGCCGCGCGCTCGTTAATGAAGGCACCAGAGGAAGCGGGAGGCATGGATTCGTCGCCTTGAGAGACGGGCGCGTACCCAGATCCCCAGTTTTGGAGGTGCGGCGCCGCTCTGCACCCTGGTGCCATGCTTCCCTTGCCGGGAAGGCAAGAGAGGAGGACTCTGGGATATCGCCGGCTGAAGGCGTTGGTGCTTCGCGGGGAGTGCACGGCGTGTGTGGACGGCGCAAAACTTCATCCTGATGATTAAAAAGTATCCGGCGCTGAAATCTGCCCTTGGTTGGTGTCAAGACGCTCCAACGGGAAG
The DNA here is from genome assembly GCA_029375565.1 of Gekko gecko. Taxonomy (NCBI): domain Eukaryota; kingdom Metazoa; phylum Chordata; class Lepidosauria; order Squamata; family Gekkonidae; genus Gekko; species Gekko gecko. The sequence continues at coordinate 49,314,070 of JAPDNY010000004.1, forward strand.
CCGGGCGCAGCATGGCTCGGGAGGGTTACGCAGCGACGCTCTTTCCGATTTTGGATTAACACGGCTCAGAAAGGAACATCTCCTGCCTGTAATGGCTGAAGTAGCTGAATTTATAAAAAGCCTGCCCCGCTCTAGCAGTTTGGCCAACGGCGCGGGGGTGGTGGTGGTGCGTGTGCTGTTCGTCACAAGTTGGAGGGATTCCTTCTTACCTACTGGGAAAGGCTCTGGTGGCTGCAACAGGCGGAGCCTCCGGCTTTCGCCCTCTCCCACAACCTCTCTGGCCACTCGGCTCCAGCCTAGTCTCCGAGCGGCTTCGGGAAGCCCACCTCTCTGCCAGCCCCCTCCCTCCTTCCCTGGCTCAGCTTCCTTCCCTTGCAGACCTGACTGAAGTGCTGGAGGGGGGGGAAACGGACGCTGCTGGGAATACAGCGAGGGAAAGCCCCGGCGCAGCGGCACAGGCGGCTGCAGCCACGCTGGAGGTCCGCAAAAGATCAGCAGCCCACCGGGCACGGTAAGGCGGGCGAAAGCCCAGGGAGGCCGAGGGTCGTTGATCCCGCCGGCGCTTTGACTCTGCCTTCGATTCAGAGACCTTCTTCCCAAGGCCGACCAGCCAGGGCGAAGGGAGCGTTCTTGCCCACTTCTCTAAGCCCCCTGGGGTTTCTAGCTGCGGTCGGTGGTGCTGTAGATTACAGGACAAAGCGCGAGGCTAGTCCTCAGGAGGTGTTTTCGAAGGGGGGTGGCCTGTCGTGTTTAGCCCGTTGCAGCGGAACTAGACCGGAGCCCACTTCGTTAGAAGCGTGTGTCTTCTTCCGAGGGAACAGCAGCACTTTACCAACAGGGAGATGCCGTGGAACAGTTCAGTCCTGCACAAAGCTTCGCCGTTCGGAGGGCTCCACAGAGCAGTTCTTCGTAGCGTCAACTGTATAACTCTGCTTTAAGGTTGCAGTGGAAGGCTCTTCAATGGGTGGGGGGAGCGTTTGGAAAGGAGGCTGAGTTGGAGCAGCTGGTTTGGGCAGAAAGGAAAGTTGCGAGCCCAGTGCCCCGATCTCCTTAGCGAGGGTTTTTTGGAGCAGGAACCAGAGGAATTGGAACGCAATGGGTTCCTGCGCGGGTGTGTGCGCCTTTGTCTGGTAAGCCCCTGCTGAGGGGAGGGAGGGAGTGTGTGTGTGTGTGTGTGTCAGCCGGCCAGCGCCAGCTCTTTCCTGCCTGCAAACTGCACCACGCTTCGCTAGAGTCTCTTTGCTCTTTCCTGTTAGTGAAAGCAGTCGTGCGGGAAGTAATCGCAGACCTCGTCCCCCTTCTTACAGCTCACTTTCCCTCCTTTTTACTCCCTCTTCTCCCCCATCCTTTAAAAAAAAATGCAAAAAGGGCTGTAAGAACTCGTGTAGGACTTTTCATCAAGACCAGCTAAAAAAGGCCTCGGAGTGAAACGGGACCCTGAAGAGGCGTGACTTTTCCCTTCTAGGCGCGGAACGAGAAAGGCCGACCTGCCTGGGTAGTCCCTTTACTGCCCCGGAAAAGGTTGAGAGGGCCAGCCAGAAAGTGAGGAAGCCCACACTGGCCCCTGATCTTGATGCGGGCAGGCCAGCTGTTGTAACTACCGAGCTGCAAGCCGAGGTTGCTCCCTGCAGGGGCCCCCCTCCAGCTGATGAAAATTTCTTTAGTTTTTGTCTGGATAAAGCAAGGCCAAGTAGATAGCTTTAAATGGAGGCGGGGACTTGATTCTCTGTAGTAAGTTTGAATGAAAGATCAATATCATTTTAAGTGCTGCTGAAATATTAGCTTTGCAAATTTCCCATTATGGTTTGTATATCCAAACTGTTTTTTGCAGCTCCCCTATTAGAACTTAAACCAGCTATCTTCTTCTACAAGGATTCCCTGTGAGGTAGGTCAGGCTGAAAGTGTTTAACTGGCCCAGAATCACCCAGCAAACTTCCGTGTTTGCGTGGGGATTTGAACCTGAGTTTTCCAGATCTTAGCCTAACAATTTAACCACTTTTCCTATTGCATTTCTTATTAGATATTCTGTTGATAGCATCAAACATAAATATGTACAGCTCTTTTTAAAAAAATGAAATCTCAGAGAGGTTGACTTTTCTGTTTCTGGAGTAAGGGGCTGGAGCTTGGACAAATGTGAGAAATGCCTGACAGCTCTATATCAGTTTCTCTGAATCCCCAAACAGAGGATCAGGGCCCAAGATTTAACCAAAACTCATAAATGAAAGAAGAAAAACAGATCCTTATTACACAAATCAAAAACAAATTATAATTGCCTCCTATTAGAAGAAAGTAATTTAGTATGTACATTGGTAGAATTCTTCCATGTGGAATGCGTTTCTTCTAAGTGGGGCTCTCTGGATGATCCGATTGGCTATAATATTAGGACCCATCTCCCAAGAGAAGATCCCACGGACTGAATTTGGCTTATGCCATGTATGACTGTAGAAAGATTTTTGTAGGAGACCATCAACTTGCAACTGACTTATCATGACCCCAGCAAGGGGCTTTCAAGGAAACTGAGACTTAGAGGTGGTTTGCCATTGGCGTCCTCTTGGTGATCTTCCTTCCAAGTACTTGCCCTGTTTAATTTCCAATCTCTGCTGAGGTTGGGCTGTACCATACCATTCCACATCCCTATTTGTGTGACAGACACACAATTTTTTTTTTGATGTATGAGGAAGTTTTTTATAATCTCCTGTGTCATTTCTGGTGACAGTCACATGATTTCTTTTTTCCTCTGGATTAGCACACCCTGAATAACAAGTTTTAGGTTTCTACAAATATATCACAGTGGCTGCAGTCACACACACTAAATAATCCACTTTCAATGCACCTTCCAACAGGATTTTGCCAGTTCACACAGTAAAAATCCAGTTTGAAAGTGGATTATTTAGTTTGTGTGACTGCAGCCAGTGAAACAACTAGAGAAGTATCAAAGTCAGTTGTGTAAATGTCTGCAGTATGCATTCTACCATATCTCACCTATGGCAAGCTTTACAGCTGTGCTTATGTGTTGAAATCTGAGGAAAAGCAAGTTTGTATATTGCTGCTGACATTATCAGTGATTTCATAAAAGATTTTCCTGTAGAATTCCATACACACACACTGCCATCAAGTTACAGCTGACTTATGGCAACCCCATTGGGTTTTCAAGACAAGAGATGTTCAGAGGTGGCCTCCCATTCCCTGCCTCCACGTATTCCTTGGAGGTCTCGGATCCAAATACTAGCCAGGGCCGACCCTGCCTAGCTTCCAAGATCTGATGGGATCAGGCTAGCCTGGGCTATCCAGGTCAGGGCTGTAGAATTCCTGAGAAGATTCAAAACAGGTCAGGTTCATACCCTGCATCTGTGGGCTGTGCAAGTTTTCTGTGTTTAGGAATAGTGGGATTCTTCTAAGTCCATTCAACTCTAATGGATTTAGAAGGGGGTAACTCTGTTTAGGATTGCACTATAAGTCTTTCTTGTTGTTGTAGTGGTCTTTGGCAAGATCTTTTCAAAGCTGATACACAGTTGCTTTATATATTCTTAAAAGAAGCAAAGAGAACTTCCATTTGTTGGATGTGTGGGTTCCTTTTTTTTTGAAAAGCTGTATTTATTGCTAGAAATAGCCAAATACATGAGCTATCAGAACAATGTGTGGGTAAGGAGCAAAGTGAAAGAGCTCTGTGCTTGTAAATAGGGAGAGGAGGCTACCCAGCAGATCACTTCCTCAGACGGTTTCTGTGCTGTTTCAAGTTGGCTTTTTGTAATTATTATAGGGCTTGGACAGAAGTTTAGTCTATAAAACTTGCAAAACTGACATTTTATATAGCCAAAGAGCATTGAACGGAAGAGTAAATTGTGCAGGAAACTTTAAAAACATAGTACTTTATCTGCATTCTCTCTGATTACTAGTTCTCAAATTTCTCAACATGATAACATTTTATATTATGGATGCATGTCTTCAGGGCAATATTGTAGCAGTGTGTATATGGGTGTATGAATGTATGGCAGTGTGGTGTACATCATATAGTTAGAACGTCAAAGAAATAATTTGAATAGAATAAAATAACTCCTACTTTTTCAAAACGAGGTTTTAACTGCATTATTCAGTGGCTACCCCAGGCTTTGATTTCCTTGGTAAGCATAAAGCAAAGCACTTTGGACATATTCTTCATGGATTCAGGGAAGGGGAAACCAGCTTTTGGTGAGTTCAGAAATGTACAGAGGCTTTGGATATGAGCTTACCATATGAAAAAATGCAGCTTTTGGTATACGTGTTGTTCCTTACTGTAGGCTTGCGCAGACTGCCTGTTCGTGCTACTAAATGGCTTTCCCCCTCCTTTTTGGTTATTTTTTTCCAGTACAAAAATCATTCTCTCCCCAAACTATTTTTTTCCACCTGTAGAAGAAATGATCAGAGATTCTCATCTTTTGCAGCACTGGGAGAAAAGCTGTGTAGGAAGGCTGATTTTGAAATTTAAACATGACCAGAGTGGAAAGAGTTAAGCACTCTCTCCTCACTTGTCCTTTCCCTGTACCTATTTACAGCCTGTCCAAGCTGCTTTTGGCGTAAGAAAAAAAAGCACAGAATTCCTTAGGATGTCTCATTTGACCCTGAAAGGGCCGGTGAAAAGCACCCACATGGCACCAATGCTTGTAGGCATGCTGTTGCAACACCATCTCTTATAACAGTGTGCAGCTTTTAGCTATAATTTTTATTCCACAACAAATATGACTTGATGGTAGGAAATCACCCTTAAGTTGCTTGACAGCACATGGACAAAAGTCAGTTAGGACACGTTGATCGGCTTTCTGTGTGGTTGTTAAATCTGCTGAAATAAATGAGGGACAAGTGACACTCAAAGTTTCTGGTTTGGGGCAATAGCTTTCTCAAAAAACTAAGAGACTGCTAGGGGGGCAGAAGACATTACCCTGCCAACAAAAGTCTGTATGGTCAAAGCAATGGTATTCCCACTAGTAATGTATGGCTGCGAGAGTTGAACTATGAGGAAAGCTGAGTGCCGAAGAATAGATTCTTTTGAATTATGGTGCTGGAGAATTATGGTGCTTGGACTGCAAGGAGATCAAATCAGTCAATCCTAAAAGAAATCAACCCTAACTGTTCCCTGGAAGGCCAGATACTTAAGCTCAAATACTTTGGCCACCAAATGAGAAGGGAGCATTCCCTGGAGAAGACCCTGATGCTGGGAAAGATTGAAGGTCAAAGGAGAAGGGGACGGCAAAGGATGAGATGGTTAGACAGTGTTATTGATGCAACAAACATGAAATTAAGCAAACTCCGGTGCATGACAGAAGACAGGAGGGCCTGGTGTGATGTGGTCCATGGGGTCATGAAGAGTCAGACTCAACTGTGCAACTGAACAACAATAAAAGGGGGCAGAAGAAGAAGCTACCCTTTCTCATGTGGGGAACTTCTGTACTGCCTTTCCATGTCAAACTTGACATCCATCTTAGAGAGAGAGAGACTGACTGACTGACTGACTGACTGACTGACTGGAGTAGCCACCAATCTAGAGGTGAAGCCTGATGGTCATTGATGCAGGCTGTGGGAACCTGTGGTGGCAAAGTCAGTGAGCTTGATAGAACAATGGCAGGATGGACATATAGATGCTTGCCCAGCAATTCCAATAGCCTGTAGCTGCAGTCACACACACTAAATATTCTACTTTCAATGCACTTTCCAACTGGATTTTGCCAGCTCACACAGTAAAATCCAGTGGGAAAGTGCATTGAAAGTGGATTATTTAGTGTGTGTGACCACAGCCCATTACTGCTTTAGTAACTGGAGCAAGTATGACTCCACATACTGTTAAGAGTGGATAGGATCCAAAGGACTTTTCAGATGCAATCAGTTGGCTCCCCATTAGGCAGTGCTTTTTATGTAGGAGGCGTGAACAAAATAAACAGCAGGGTCAAGGGGCCATGAAACTCAGGAGGTACTGGGTGAAATGCAATTATGAAAAAATTCAGATCTAACCAAGGAAAATACAATTTGCTTCTGGAAGATAAATAATGGCCCTGGAGCTGCTGTGCTGGCAGGAATTGCTCATGTTCAGCAAGCGGCTAGCAGCAAGGCTGTATTACAAGTGCTCAAGCCTTATTGTTTTGTGCTAACATCAATCCCTACATTGGGAAGATTTTTTCCTCCTCAGTATTCTGTTGCATCTTCCATTATGATAGAAAGTATGTTCTTCTTGTAGATACCTATAGTGAAGTGTAAGCATAAGAAGAGAGCATATTTATTTACATTATTCATAGTCTGCCTTTCTCACAGGGACTCAAGGTGGATTACACATAGTGAGTCACTACAGTCAACAACATGGGACATTCAGTAAACAATGCACTAGGATTGTAGAAGTCTGGAACCAACCAGAAATCTAAAAGATAGAACTGAAGCAGAGCATAAGTATTAACATGACACATTAAGTGGTGCAAAAATTAAATAATAAGGTCCTATTTACAGTAAGCTATACATAACAGTATAGACCCCAGTCCCAAGTGATTTATCCAAGTAAGTTTGTAGACCATTTTGTACAGTGCAACCCTGTTAACCTGTGTAGAAAGGCCCTCTTGAATAATTCAGTTTTGCATAGTTTGCAGAAAGCCAGGAGTCTGGGAGCCCCTGACCTTCTCAGGCAGACCATTCCATAAGGTGGGAACTGCAACAGAGAAAGCATGTGTATGGGTAGTTGTTTTTGCCCAGTTATAGGATGGGCACCCACAGAAGACCCTGCTCAGATAAGTGAAGCTGTTGTGGCGGAGCAGAGGGGGAGAGGCAGTCTTACAAATGAGGGACCTAAGCCATGAAGGCCTTTGAATGTGATAGCCAATACCTTAAACTGAGCATGGTAACAAATGGGCAGCCAGTGGAGCGTCTGCAATATGGGAGTAATATATATGTTCCATCTAGCTCCTGATAGTAGCCAAGTTGCAGCATTCTGCACCCACTGGAATTTCTGAGTTGATTCTGAGGCAAGACCAATGTACACTGCATTATAGTAGTCTGGTCTGGATGTCACTGTGGTGTGGGAGCAGGAGGCCAGATGAACTATATCTTTTTTTTATAAGTATTTCATTGGTTTTGCAGTACTATAGGGTACGGGTAGAGGGTACTAAATCCCTAACTCTAAATTCTACAGGAAACGGGAAAGGGAAACTAATACATCACAAACTACTGGAGTGTGGAAGGGAAACTAAAACCCTACCTCTAAGCATACTAATGGATATAGGGGAGGGTAAACTAACAGGGTGACACGATCTGGTTACACAGGTATATATCCTTGTCACCTAGTAGTACAAAGATGTTGTTGCTTATAAAAATTTAACAAAGAGTAATAAAGAATTGCATTAGCTAACTGGTTGGCAAAAACTGCATTATCAACAGTTATCTTGGTTTTAGAGTCTTTTCTTCTTGCGTTTCTTTTTTCCTCGGGGTTTGGGATTGACTGCTCCTTTCTCTGATTCCGAAGTGTCTGAAGAACTATAAAGTTTGGGGCTATCGCTTGATGAATCCTGTTGAGTAGGAATCTTCATCTTCCTCCTCCTCATCATCAGTTTTGGATTTCTTGTCTTTTTTGAGTTGCGTTGGATTAAAGTATTGGTCCACAGACTTTTTTGCCTTAGGAACAGTATTGATGTTAAATTTTTTATCTTCATATTTGAAATTCAGTCCTTCAGGAAATAACCATCTGTAAGGCACACTTTTTTTCTGTAGAGAGAGAGTAAGTTCCCTGTAGAGCCTCCTCCACTTCCTGACTTCAAAGGGGATATTCTTCAAGATTTTTATCTCTTAATTCTTGATTTTTAAAGATTTCCCCTGTGTAGATTTCAGTACCAGATCTCTGGTAGACCGTCTCGTGAATTTCATGCATATTTCTCCTGGGAGTTTATTTTTTTTTATAAAATCTGGATAAGTCCTGTAAGCCGAGTCTGTATAGGAAAAGACTTTCCTGGTTCATTCCTGCTAGACCCAAATGGTCTGGCCACTGACATATCCCTGTGACTTTTGTCACCTGCTCAGATGGCATGTCAGATGCCAAGCCTGGATATCCATTTCAAAAGCCACTTTGGCACCTCTGAGAGGAAGACCAGACATTGAGACGTCTTCTCACGCTGATTACACTTCAAAGCTCAAGCAGACATGCTTTTAGGGGTGTAAGCAATGGTTGCTGCTACATAGATATGCCTTTCCATCCTGTCGTGATTGGGTAAATGGCCATACTCAGTTATGACAAGGAAAGGAGGGGTTTGTGTTCACCCTATGAGGTTTGAGACAGAACTCTCTTGGAAGGAGGGCCCCTTTCTAAGAGTTAGTCTCTGTTTGGATTACCTACCTGCAACATGGAATTTTACTAGTGGGCAGTGAGGCTGGACTTAATTGCCCACAGCCAACATGTGTTTCATACTGAAGATTCCCTGGTTCCACAAAGCCCATTGAAGGACTGGTAAATATGAATACCTATGTGTAGTTAGAGCTGGCTAAACTATAGGCCTGGTTCATTGTTTTATAATCTTTGTAAGTCTGATTATATGCATGCTTTAGATTTTATATGGATTAATCTTATCTGAGTTTGAGTTCTGTATTGCAACTGGATCTCTAAGGCTAAATCTCATGGCCTAGGGCTGCTCAGCTGAGGTCTACCACTGTGTGTTAATTAATTATCTGCAGCTCTGGCCCAGAGCTGATAAGTTGTTAATTCCCAGAAACCAGGTTGGAGGTGGGACCTCTCCTCCTGTCTGAGTTGGGAACGGTCAAAGGAGGTCCTGATGGCAGTCTACTGCTTTAAGTGTTCCTGAAGCATGTGGGTCTTTGGTATCTCTCATTCCTGGAGGGGCGTGAGAGAGAAGTGAGATCCTGCACATGCTGGCAGAGTATCAGGAATTGTGCCTCTTTTATCTCCTGGACTGGGGCTCTGAGAGGAACAACACCTGTACACAGTCCATTTCCTTCAGTAGTTCTTCCTGTTTGTAATCCATTAATGGAGCAAGAGCCTCTGTTAGATGAGCCTTTAAATTTTTGTTCTTTTCCTCTGGTATCCCTTGGAAATGTAGAATGTACATGGATCTTTCCAGATGGAGCTGTGTTAGCTGTGTTTTGTTGGAGGATCTTTCTTTCTCTGTTTCGTCCACTCTTTTGTTGATACTCTCTGCCTGTTTTTCCATTTGAGTCAATTGTTTTTGCAAATCGTCCATTTTAGCGTTGAGATTAGTAATCTGTTCCATTTGGGGGTGCAGTGCGTTCACCAGCAGTGTAGACATGTCTGCTGCTACTTCCTGGTTCTGGGAGGGAGTCGTTGGTAGGCTATTTCCGGCCGACTTTTTTTTCTCCAGTCCTGCCTTCTGTCCTCTCCCAGCCATTATATCAACAAGAAGTAAGTTTCCCCAAACAAAGTAAAAGTTAGCTGAATTTAATCTGCTTTACGTTCTTATGCAGCTTTTGATTTCGCTAGTAATCTGATGCGTTTAGTTTAACACAAAGTTCTTTATTTGCACTTTAAAACCACCTTGCTTTAAGGGGGGGGGGTGAAGTCTTGAGTTTCCTCCCTCCCCTGTCGCTTTGCACTTAGGTGCTTCTAATTGCTACCAAGGTTCTCATAGATGCTTTAAATCACCTGAGCATTGCTTAACTCATGCTTTGAAGCCTTGGAAGTCTTTTAGAAGCATTTCAAAACTTTTGACCGTGTCTGCTTGTCTGGCAGTCATCTCTCGGCGCCATACTGGCTCTGCGGTGACGGGACCTTTCGGGGAAGAAAGTGAGCCTCAATTCCTTGGCTGTTGCCTTGGAAGAGGCTCTCCTCAGCTCCCTAGGCTGATGATCTCCTGCAGAGATCCTGGGAGGGTCCAGGATGATCTTGGACCCTTCCCATCAGCCGAGACTTGGGTTCCCCCCCCATCAGAGTGAGATGGGGTGCAGCCGAGGGGCAAAACGCTTAAACTGGAAACCACCAAATGAGCTATATCAAGGTAAAGGGCCTATCTTACAGGCTAGGCTGAGTTGGGAGAAAGCCTTTTTTTTTTTTTGCAGCTATATTAACTTGCTTCTCCAGCAATAGTGTTGGGTCCAGTATAACCCCAAGGCTTTTAACCAAATCAGCAAGGGTCAGTTGAACCCCATCAAAGGTGGGGAGCACAGTGTTTCTCAAGATCTCCACCTTCCCAACCAACATTACCTCTATCTTTTCAGGGTTTAGTTTCAGTTTGTTTGCTCTTAGCCAATTTACCACAGCAGCCAGGCAGTGATTTAGGACCTCTACTGCAGCACCAGGAGATTTGAATGAGGATATACAGAGCTGGGTATTGTCAGCATATTGATGACAACCAACCCCCAAACTGTGAATGATTTGTCATAAGGCTTGACATAGAAATTGAAAAGCATGGTGGATTAAACTGTGTCCTATGGAACCCCACAAAATAGGTCCCACACCCATAACAACTGGTTTCCAATAGCAACCCTTTGAGTCTCATCCATGAACAATTATTTGAACCAGTCCAGAGCACATCCCCTAACACTTACTTCTGCCTCCAAGTTTTCAACAAGATGGTATGATCCACTGTTATCAAAGGCTTCAGATAAATCCAGTAAGAGCAACAGAGAGGCTTGGCCTCGTTCTTTTTATGAATAACATATATGAAATACTGAGATGGGAGTGAAAGTAGACTGATAAAGAAATAAAGGGGGACAGACTAGCTAAAAATGAAATTTTTGTAAGCAGTGTGTTTGCTGCAATTTATTTATTTGATTTATATCCTGCCCTCCCCACAAACTGGCTTAGGGCAGGTCACAAGTCACATAAAACATCATGATTAATAGTAGATTAAGTTCAGACAATATATGTGAGCACAGAATATGTTGCAGTGAAGAAGAGGAGAACCATGTACACAGCCTTTGGAGGAAGAGTGCGATAAAAATCTACTAAATAAATATCAGTCGAGTAATGAACCAGTGAGGGTGAATATAAATTTAATCATTGCCACTAGAAATTCCATGAAGCATATGAACTATAATACATTGACAAAACCTCCCTAACTAGTTTCCTGGATGACACTTCCATCCTTGGTTCCTTCCATTCTGGCTTCTGCCTTGGTCATGGGACAGAGACGGCTGCGGTTGCCCTTACAGATGACCTCTGTAGACATTTGGATCAGGGCGGGTCAGCGATGCAGTTACTATTAGATCTAATGGCAGCGTTTAATACAGTCGACTGTGATCTGTTGACTCATTTTCTTGCTGACATAGGACTTCAGGGGACTGTCTTGAAATGGTTTTCCTCTTTCCTGCATGGTCAAGGACAGAGGGTGGCACTTAACGAGAGGGTCTCCCTACGATAACCACTGGAATGTGGAGTGCCGCAGGGGGTGATCCTCTTTGTCAATGTTATTTAACATCTATATGCACCCCCTCACCCAGTTAGTCCAGAGTTATGGGCTGGCTCACCCAGCTCTGTTAATGGATGGCCATCTGTCTTCCATTCCTACGAACTTGGCTGAGGCTTTGGATGCTGTAGCTGGATGGTTGCAGCAGAGTCAGATGAAGTTAAATCCATCAAAGATGAAGGTCCTGTACCTGGGTTGAGGGGGTTGGATGTGGCCACCAGGCTCCAGGCTCCCCATAGTTGAAGTGGTGCCTTTGGTGCCAGCTCAGACAGTGAGGAGTCTGGGAGTGACACTGGATGCCTCTTTCCACGGAGGCCCTGGTTGCTGCAGTTGCCAGATCTGTGTTTTTCCATCTTAGGCAGATCAGGCTTTCCCCCAAAGACCTAATGACAGTGACCCATGCAATGGTCACTTCCAGACTTGATTACTGCAATGCACTCTACATAGGCTTACCCTTGAAGCTGATCCAGAAATTACAACTGGTGCAGAATGCGGTGATGCACCTGCTGACATCAGCGCCTATGTGGGCTCGCGTTAGGCACACACTCCATCAACTGCATTGGTTGCCAGTTGAGTACCAGATTCGCTTCAAGGTGCTGTTTTTGACATTTAAAGCCTTATACGGCCTGGGGTCATCATATCTAAGGGACTGCCTCTTCCCATATATGGCTCAAAGAGCATTATGCTCTAAAGATCAACATGTCCTGGTGGTCCCTGGCCCGATGGATGTCCGTCTTGCCTCAACCAGAGCCAGGGCTTTTTCTGTCCTGGTCCCAGCCTGTTGGAACATGCTCCCTATTGAGACCAGGGTCCTGTGGGATCTTCAATTCTGCAGGGCCTGCAAGATGGAGCTGTTCTGCCCGGCCTTTGGTTGAGGCAACAGGCACCATATATGGCCTCCCTGAGGTTGCTGTCACCCATCTATTTACTGACCACCAACAACTGGCCTTTAACTCACTGAACCATTGGGCCAGAACTTTATAACCAACTGACGCTATTTCAAGCTATACCCATTGTTTTAACTGTTAGAATGTTTTATTATGTTTTAAATTGAAATTGTATTTATTATAATGATGTTACCTGCCCTGAGCCCACTTGTACGATGGGCAGGATATAAATGCATATAATAAATAAAATAACTGCATACTGAACCATTGTACAACTGATCACCCAGAAAGTTTTGGGAAAAAATTAGCTTCATCAGTGGTAAAAAATTCCTCAAGAGAACTATGTGTATAGTCGTATAAAATGACCATGTAAACATATGTATCCTGGTGATCAAGTAAAGCACCTCAGTGTATCTCCTGAAAAAATACAAACAAATTTATAAAGAGTTGAAGATTTTTTAAAAAAATCCTAAAGTGAAATTCTTTGAAATTAAATAATTAGCATACTGACTGTATGACTCTACTCAGTCTTCAATAAATTCTCTGAAATCTGAAAATGCATTCATATATAAAATGACACCAAAAGCGTGTGTGTGTGTGTGTCTGTGTGTCGGAGTAGGGTTTCCAGTTGTCAAGGGCCAGGCATCTAATCTTTGCACAGCTCCTTGCTTGTATCTGTAGCTTTTGAAAGAGGCTAACTCATACTTGACCAGCAAATCCATACATACATTTACTACATTTAAACACATCAGGGAATCAGGATTATTTTAATGCAGAATTCTGATTTCTTCAGCATACAGTACACCCAGGTCTCTCCTTAGTGCAAAGGATAGTGTAGTGTAACACTTACCCTTTCTGATGGTTATTTCTGCCACCGATAAGAGAAAACTTGTATGGCTGGTATTGTAGCAAGGAAGCTCATGCTTCCCTACTTCATAAAAGCTGACATGTGTAGATCACATGCCTATGTCTGAAGTACTGTGAAACTGAGAGTTTTGACCTGTTGACTGCAGATTAAGTTTAGAACAAATAACCCATTTTCTCACCAAGCTAAAAAGGAGCAAGTTTTCAAATTATACTGGTATTTTCATTATGTCAAGCTCTGCATCATCCAAAAAATTGCATGTTCTTTCAACACTAGAAGTTAATCCAATAAATGGTATTCACCGAACTATTTTGTATTAAGCACTGAGGTGTCCAATAACTAATCTGAGTCAAAGCTTAATGCTCGCCAGAATCCTGTTATTCAGAGTGCCCCCTTAACAGAGGCCCAACTTGAGAAATCTGTTTTACCACAGCTATACCATGTTTCAGTTTGAACTGACAGAAGGATTACCAACTGATTAGGGAAATATAAAAAAATCTGCCAGGGCCTGCTTGTGTGCTGATAAAAGTAGATCAACATGGATGAGTCAGTGCTTGAAGCTTTGCTTATATGCAGGTGAGCATGATCATTATCACTTGCTAACATCTGCTCATCAGCCTGCTATTAGAGAAAGGACAGCAGCTAACAACAAAATACCAAGCCTGTGGCGCTTTAAAGTGGATCTGAGGTGCTGGAAGGTTATGCATTTTATTTTTTACTGCAATAAGCTAGCTCAGCTACCCCACTGGAATTTATGATTATGTGTTAGCTTTTTTGGGTAGCTTTCTCGCAAGTGCACCAGAGAGGAGGTTTGTAAATGTAGCTCTTTTGGCACCCATCTTTTGTTTTAGGTCTTTAGGTTTGGATTTACAAATGGAGAATATTTGAAACAAAGTACTTAAGCCGTGTATGTAACTTGTAACTTTTCAGCATAGAATCCAGTTTATATTTTGTTTTTCTCTGTTTACATAAGAGCGCTACTGGACCAGAGAGCCATCTAGTCCAGCAACCTGTTTCACACAGTGGCTGACTAATTACCCTGGAGAGTCAACAGATAAGGATAGAGGCCAAGGCTTTCCCTGATGTTGCCTCCTAGCACTGGGTTTTAGAGGGTTACTGCCTCTCAATATGGAGGCTGGCTTGGCTTTAGTTACCATGTACTAGTCTTTGATGAATCTTTTCACCATGGATCTATCTGACGCCCTTTTAAAGCCATCTCTTCTTGTGCCATCCCTACATCCCTTGTCAGTTGAATTCCCCAAATTAATTTCTTGTTGAATAAAGGACTATTTCCTTTTGTGTGTCCTGAAGCTGTTGCCCATCAGTTTCACTGGGTACTCCCAAGAGTGCTAGTATAATGGCAGACAGAGAAAAAAGTTCTTCCTATCCACTTTCTCCATTTCATGGTTAATTTGTAAACCCCTATCATTTCTCCCCTTGGTTGTCTTTTTTCTAAACATCTGAGACCTTTCCTCATAGGAGAGTTTCCCCGACCCTTTCATCATCTTGATTGTCCTCTTCTTTCCTTTCCCCAATTGGTTAGGCAGTTGTGAGCTTGGTAGATATGCCTTAGGAAGAAGATGATTAGAGGAACTTCTAGGTACCATGCATTTGAATACAACTTTTTACAAGGGCCTGTTCCTGTAAAGGAGCAATGTTTGGGGAGATTTTATAACGACAAGCTGGCATGCCAGTGGATTCAAAGAACAGCAGAAGAACTGGAGACTAGTGTTGTGACTGCTGCTGTGGCTAGACTCATTTCTTGCGTATATTGAAAAGAAGTGGGACTCATTTGCGGGGTAAATAAATGGAACATTTGGTGCTCTTCTTTGCCCTCAGTGGTATAATATTAACATTATAGGTGAAGGCAGTTCCATGCTGCCAGACTCTTATGTCTTAAAGCACCCCAATTAACTGTCTCTCCTGCAGCTTCAATGCTACAGGTTTTGGATTCCAAGTGAAAGATTGTGTATAACATACGATATGATTTTAAATTCCTGATGTTACTATATGTCGTATGACCTCTTGATGTTTTTCTTGTCCTCTTGGTTAAGAGGGATGTGTTGAAAAGTTATGGTGCAATCCTATGAAGTCCTTCCTGGGAGCAAACCCCGTAGAATAGACCTGAGTAGGATTCCGCTTAGGATTGTTGTCTACGTTTAAAATTTTAAAAGCAGCGTTTTAAAATTTCCTGCTTATTCCAAAGGCCTGACATATAAACAAAAAGACTTGAGCAGCAGGAAGCATTTTGTTTGTTTGAGACTCTCTGATGATAAGTACAAAACCTTTAGGTTCCCTCTAAGCTGTGGAGTCTTATGAGAAAAATTCTACTATGTGAGCTACTGGCATTAAAGTTGTGAGTGAGTGATTTGGCTACTGCATAAATTAGTTTGCTCTGGAGCCATCCTTCCTGAGCGGAGACTAAAAAATTGTGAGCTAGCTCACACTAACTCAGCTTAGAGTGAACACTGATGGTCATGTGTCTGGATAGGCAGATTGACAACAAAAAGTGTGTGTGTGTACTTGTAATCAAACATGGACTTAAGTATACAAACCCAGTCTTAAGCATGCTTAACTTTGGCCCCTTTCAAACAGCCCTTATATTTTGTTTTAGTAGCTGGTTGGTAATGGATTTTTTTGTGTCATTTCAGACACAACCATTTTAGCAACTAGCTGCTAACAGATTTTATTTACCTTTTAATACTAAGCCTCGTGTCTGGTTAGCAAAGCATGGTTGAGCTGTTCGTGAGAGAAAGTGCATTTTCCCATTTTCACCTCTTTTATGCGCTTCTGAATCACTGTAGTATGCTGTTTAAAATGTCTGCAGTGCTTCCAATAGTGCTGCTTTCCTCCTGCCCTTTTTCACCATGTGATTTTCCTCAAACCGTTTTTTGAATGTTCTAAATTGATTGCTATAGCACTAGATCAATATAGCACTTCAGTGTTACAGCAGCACCATTGAGATACATTGAGATCGCAGCTGTTGTTACGTGGATACAGGAGAAGAGAAGTAGCTCATTGGCCAGTGGGTGTTCAGCACATCAGTGACTGGTGTGACAGAAGTTGCTAACCTATGGTATCCGTAGCAAATATCCTGATGTTCACTCATCCTTGCTTTGTCTACTTCTCCTATATCCGTGTAACAACAGCTGCGATCTCATTGTATCTAAATGGTGCCAAGGCATCTCAATGGTGCTGCTGTAACATTGAAGTACTATATTGGTGAAGTGCTGTAGTGCTCAACTGAGAGCATTTAAAAAATTCAAAGAAGATTGTACCGTGAAAAACGGTGGGTGGGGGGAAGCAGCGCTGTTAGAGATGATTGCAGCGCTTCAGAGATAGCTTATTAATGGAATTAAATTTGCTGTATGAAACCCCCCTCCTCATATCTTTTTACTTGGAATTGGGGCAACAATGGATAACATCCAGTTTAGAATGGTAATATGAAAGGGTTCTCTGTGTTGCCATTGTACATTTTATGATAAGATCCAATGAAAGCTTTCAGGTAGCATTCAACAAGGTGCAGTTTTTCTATGTATAGTTCCCAGACCACTTGATTGGTTTTAGTTTGCCTTATTTGTTTCTCTCTCCTTTCACATTGTGAAAGGGTTATTATAGAAGAAGAAGAGATTGGATTTATACCCCGCCCTTCACTACTCAGAGTTCAGAGTGGTTTATAATCTCTTTTCTCTCCCCACAACAGACACCCTGTGAGGTAGGTGGGGCTGAGAGAGCTCTTTCAAGAACTGCTCATGAGAGAACAGCTCTGAAAGAACTTGTGACTGACCCAAGGTCACACCAGCAGCTGCATGTGGAGGCGTGGGAAATCAAACCCAATTCTCCCAGATTAGAGTCTGCACTCCTAACTACTACACTCCTAACTAGTATGGAACAAGCAAAGCAAGTGATGCTTGGGAAAGTGACAGTAAAAGTATGAAGCTCCAGTGACCTCTGTGGAAGAAAGTCAGGGCTATTTTTGGGTAGGAACGGAGTTCCGGTTAGCTCCCAAGCTGGCCTCACCCAGTAGGAACTCATTAGCATAATAGGCCACACCCAACAGCAGAAACTCATTAGGATTGGCTACATTAGGGATGTGTAGCCTAACATGCAAAGGAGCTCCTGCTACAAAAAAAGCCCTGGGTTTTGACAACAAAGGAGGTAAACAGAATAAGAAGCAAAAGGTGGGTGTGGCTGGATGACCACACTTCTGGTAACATGGGGGGGTGGCCTAATATGCTAATGAGTTTCTGGTGTTAGGTGTGGCCTATTATGCTAATAAGTTCCTGCTGGGCTTTTTCTACAAAAAAAGCCCTGAAGAAAGTTAAATTTTACTGAAATAGATTAGTTGATAGCCACAACCACAGCATATCATGTACAGTTCTTTGTGTATTCTTAAGTAAGTGTGCTGACAGTTTTCAGTGCCTTTTCCCCCTTAACAACAGAATGGAAGTACATGCTGTATTGTTGAACTTTTCTGCTGTAAGAGATTGAATATACTGAGAATCCACAAACTGACTTGGATCAATCTTGAGTTTGCCCTTTTGTTCTAAAGCTGATTCCTAGAGATCCTTGCTTGTTGGGGTTTTGGCATAGAATCCAGAGGTAATACTGGCTTGGGAAATAATTGCCTTAGGTGGACCCAGGTGACCTCCAGGGGTCAGACTTTAGTATAGTGAGATGTGACCATGGGAACCATGCTGCTGGTTCTAACAAAAAACTTGGCTTGCTGTGGTCTTTTTGCTTTGGAGCTCACATTCAAAGCTGCAGTGGGTCCTCAAAGAAGATATTGAAGATGGACAGTAGAAGACACAACACGGGTGATACTCTGTTTATTTTCAGAGTTTCTTCTCCAGCATTGCTCTTTTCCTCTCTACTGCTCTTACTAAAGCCCTTGTTCATGCTTTGTTCATCTCAGCTGCTGAAGCCTTTGCCCTCGTGATCCAGAATACCTGTCCTAGGCTTATCTTTTTCTCTTACCATTATGGTCCCATTCTCTTTCTCTCTTTTTAAGCATTTATACAAGCATACTGTATCAACTTCTGTATCTGAATCTACTTACTGTTTTGTTTGTGTCTCCTGTTTCATCTTTCCTTACACACCTTGCCACCCACTCTTTTTGTATGAGCTGTTCTGCTATTGGCTCTCGCTCCTGTCTCTGTGCATTCTACCATGCTACTCCCTGTTGTACCTTCTACCACTTTTTCACCTCTTTCTCTTTTAAGTCTTTCCTGGAGACACATTTTATAAAGTACTGAGGCATTGAGGAGTGATTTCAGCTCATACTTTATTAGTGCATAGGAGAACTTGAGATGACTAGCTGGACGCATGGTCTGCTTATACTCCCAGTCTTAACCACACCCAACACACACATACATGTGATAGATTTATTTACATTTAACATTCACCATTGGTCCCTTTTAGGATCCTGACTTGCCAATTGGTGAGTACTTGGATCCTCTGCTTCTATTTTCTATGGGAGTGAAGCTTAGACTGTCTGCATGGCCACGTGCAAGCCTGATCGCTTGCACGGTTTCCCTAGGTACACAACACATTTCTTCAGCCAAAACTATCATAGACTAATTTTATTGATTCATTTAGTACATGTTCACCCCACCCTTTCTCCAGGGATCTCACAGTGGTATACATTGTTCTCCCTCCGTTTTCTCACAATGACCCTGAGAGGTAGGTGAGGTTGAAGAAGAGTGATTCTCCCCAGGGTCATCCAGTAAGCTTCATGGCAGACTGAAATTCCCAGATCCTAGTCTGACCACTTCAGGACACTGATTTTGTCATTTTCCAGACATCCCTTCCAGTGTTGGGGTTCAACACTAAAAATATAAACCCATGTAAAATACAAAATTATAAAAATTGGCAATTAAGGCTAACGAGAAACATGATTTTGAGGTAATGATTTTGAGGTAATGAATACAAATAAAGATGATTGTAATAATAAAATTTCACCTTTTGACTGCCTCATCCTGTATCCAGGAAGCAGGCAGACAAGGTAATCTACAAGAACATTCCAAGACTTGGGATGACCATAGAACCATCTCTACCCCATTCTGCTAAATTCATGCCTCTTAATATTGATTCTTTCATGAAACCTAAAGTGCATATGTATCCTGGCCTCACTGCTGGACCTCCTGATGGCACCTGGTATATTTTGGCCGCTGTGTGACAGAGTGTTGGACTAGATGGGCCATTGGCCTGATTCAACATTGGCTTCTCTTATGTTCTTATGTTCTTATATGAGTAGTATGAATTGCCCTGTAACCAAAGCAATCTTCAATCAAAAATTTCCAAATGGTGAGACTGTTCAGATCTCAATCAAGGTGGTTTTTTGGACAGGAGGAGATGTTCACATGCCATTTTGCCACAGATCTCCTTTCATAACAAAAAGTTACCAATGCTGGCTCAGGCAAGATAGTTTCTGGAACTTGGCCTAATCACGAACCAAATTCTGCTACTATTTCAGGGTAGTTCTTGTTTCCTGAGCATACCACAGCACTTGCATATCAGAATTACTTTGTTTTGCTTACTTATTAAGGCTACTGACCTTAATACTATCACATATATATATGTGATATATATATATATATATATATACACACACACACACACACACATCTATATCTATCTATCCAAGGAAGGACTTGACACAACGGGTGCTAGACAGGCCCCACCCTCTGCGAAGAAGGTGGTGGAAGCAGGCGTACTGGGCGGCCCTTGTGGAAGGAGCTCACCTGCTGTCCGCGGCCTCTGGTGTCCCCCTTGCAGAGATGCCGTCTCTCCGGGGCCCCCACGTCCTCCTGGCGCTGGTGCTGGCCTCGCTCCCTGCCCAGCACCGTTGCCTGACAGCACAGCCTCCCTTCCCCGGCTCCTGGCAGCGGTGTTCGTTCGCGGTGTTCGCCTCCCACCTCCCAGCCAATGGCACGCCAGCAGCCTTGAGCGGCAGCGGGCAGGCCAGTAGCAGACAGCACACATTTTTCTCTGCTCCCCATAGGCCAGTGGGGGAAGCAAAAACTCAATTATTATAAGGAGATCTATCTATCTGTCTGTCTGTCTGTCTGTCCGTCTGTCTGTCTGTCTATCCTCTATCCTCTATCCTCTATCCTCTATCCTCTATCCTCTATCCTCTATCCTCTATCCTCTATCCTCTATCCATCTATCCATCTATCCATCATCTATCTATCTATGTCTCTCTCTCTCTCAAACAGACCTTCTATGTGCTAGACAAATCCTTTTGCTGCATTTAATTTAACCTCAAAACCCTGCAGTTCAGCTTCTTTCAAAGACATCTCTATTTCCCTACATGCCTTTCTGTTCAGGGTAGGGCCCAGTGTTTATACAACACTAGCATAATGGGCCTAGTTTCTCAGTAGATTTTTTGTGAGAAGCTAAACCTGTCATTAAGAGGAAAGCTTCATAATTAACTGAGCCAGCATAAGAACTGTATCCTAATTTTGAGATTGTTAGGTTAAGACAGAGTGTGTCCGAAGAATATAGTTGCTGCAGATACTGAATGGACAGCCTGCTACATGTAGTCATTTTTGGGGTGGGGAAGGGTTCTTTAGTTAAAAAAAAAAGAAAAGAAAATATTCTGTGTATTTGGCAATGCTTGGGCACTTTGATGCCAAGTCAGAACTTGCAACTACTGATGTAGATCTGATACCCTTAGTCTTGGCCTGTGCTTCTGGCTTCTACCCATGGTTGCAGGGTGCTGTTGCATCATCTTCTTAAACTAAATACTCCAATGGCTCCTAATGGTGGGGGATAGTATGGAATGAATAGTGTATGAGGGGATTGTTGTGACTGTTTGTTTTGAGCTGCATTGGCATATGGAAGCCTGTTTTTTTCCCAGAGGAAAGGTGAGAGCATATGAATGGGGAAGAAAAGCTATTTAAAAAGAACCTGTTTGGCAGGTTTTCAATTATTATTCCTCTTAAAAAATTGCTTGTGTATTAAATAAGTACACTACTTAATGTGGCAGAGGAGCATTTAGTGTTTAGTATATTTGCACAGTGGCATGCCAAGCTGCTGCTTAATCAGCTTTATTTTCCATGCGGTTCTCACATCCACTTTTGGTTTGCTCTCTTTTGTATGTACACCAAAACATGAGCTGCACTGCTAACATTACACCATGAATTTCTGCATCCCCCCCCTTACCGAAATTGTTATGCAGTTTCTTATAATTTTATGTAACCTTCACCATTTGCCAGTTGAAAATAGATGATGTGGCTTCCTTACCATGCGGTACTCTAGTTTCTTATACTATGTATGGAACTAACAGCATGGAGCAATGACTTCTGTAAAATTCAGTGGCTGGCGTACTAAATGGTTTAAAATGTTGCCTTCAGGTAATGTATTTCCTAAGTCTTGCCACAGATCCAGATTTGTATGCTTTTTTAAAAATTGCGTGTTACCTAGATTTTTCTAGCACTTAACTCTTCAACACTTCAGAATTAAACTTTATTGAGTACTGGCTGGTGGCTGCTCCAGAGGTCTGCCATGATGTGCATGGTTCTGCCTTGCACTCTGGAGAGCTGTCTTGACCATTGCCACTGAAGTGCAGTGCATGGCAGGGAGAACTTATTGGCTTGTGGTCCTCTGTGAGGGGATGGAGTACCAGGGAGCCAGATGTTGCAGCAGCTGGCAAAAGGTTACATCCTCCACAAGGGAGATGGGTTGGCCATCCATAGCAATCATCTCACTGATGAGGTGAGTGACTGCTTCCTGGGTCTTCCACGGAGCCCTTTTGGATGGTGCTGCCGGCATCCCTGGGGGAATGACCACTTGGAGGGTGGTCTAACTTGATGTCCCACCCATGGCAGCTCAAGTGCAGGGATTCTTTCTTGGAGCATTTTCCTGTTCCCCCTCTGCTTCTCCCTGTTGAGATGGAGTGGGACTCTTCTTACTCCCTCTGGCCGCCACTTTTTCCTCTGGTGGCAACATAGTTGAGTGCACCTTTGCCTGTGGAGGATTGAAGAGGACAAATGTTGGGGGGTTGCTTCCCTCCAGACATGGGTGTGGCACACCTGGCACTCTGCCACACTGGATTTACTGGGGAGGGTATGGAAATGTTTCCAAATTGTGGGCTGCAAATGAGGCCCCAGGATTGGAGAAGGTGGGAGGCCTATTTGCTTTTGGTGCTGGGCTGGGAGGGCCCACGGAGGAGTGTACTTAAGGTGGGAGCAGCAATAGGGAGTTGGGATATGGAAGGGGAGGATGCTTCCCCCCATCCTTTTAATCACTGCTGTCAGAGTCCTCCTTTCCAAAGAGTGTTAGCAACTTCTGGTGTCTGGGCAGTGCTAATAACTTCTTTGGCTCTGTGGATGTTCCCAGGAACAAATTGGGGGAAGGAGGCTCTGAAACCCCTGGTGATGCCTTGCTAGCGATGGGCTCTTGTGGGCTGGCAGGATGGGTTTGGGGATTGGGGCCTCTGGTATGCAGGGGGGAGGACTTCCCCCCCTCTAAAGAGCACCCTTTGCACCTACTTTTACCCTCATGGCACACAGAGGTGTTCACAATCAGGAGGGGTGGGAGAGTACAAATGTGGTCCTCAGCCAAGGCACCCAGTAGCTAAGCCCTTCTGCTCTGCGTGAGCAGAGAGAAAGGGTGGCTCAGAGCCCTGCATCCACTTATTATCCAAACCCCACCAGGTGAGAGGCATTCACAGTCAGGAATAAATGAATGTGCTCTGCTTTTAACAAGTTTCCTGCCCCTCTGCCAACACCAGTGAGAGAAGTATCCCAAGCCTGTTCACACTACATGGAGTAATTGCCTAATGGTATGCATTTGCTCTGGAAACCTATGGCCAATCACTGTTCCCTATGTCTACAAAATAGAACATCTGCAGGCAAGCTGCACATTATAGGAGAGTGCTGGAACTTTGTAACACATGAGCTGCTTAAAAATCAGGGTGCCTCATTGTATAAAGATAGATGAATCTTGGTTTTGTTGAATGAGGTGGACTGTGACCACAGTACGGCCATTAGTGTCATGAGCTTTCAGAGTAAACAAGAACAAATAAAAATAAGCATATCACAAAGCAAGTTTTATACAAGAGCACACAAGGCCTTCACTCACCTTGAAAGCAAGGATATGTTTTGATTTGTTCATCCTTCTAGATGTCATTACCTTTCCCAAAGGCAGCTGACTTGCCCACCTGTAATACAGCTTTATTTTTGCAGAATGTTGCTTTGTTTTCAGCAGCTCATTTTCAAATATAGAAGTTCTTCAGAAACCATATGCTGTGGCTTGTCAACATAATTTGTGTGTTTCATTTTTAAGTGTTAAATAATGGCTCTTTGCTTTCTAGAGTGCAGACTTTCTAGAGTGGAGATCTGTCTATGCACTTTGTTTGATATTGGCCTTTGCAATAATACTTTAATTTATTTCCCATTACATTGCTCGCTTTTTTCCAAAATGGGCATCTCATACCTCAGATAGTATTGTTCTATGTGTTATGAAGTCCTGTCTTATTAAATAAAGTATGGACAACTGGTAGACCATGGACTGGCTGCAGCCCACGAAACAATTTTAGTTAAACCCTACTTGCGCAACCAAATTTCAGTCAGTGTGTGGTATTTATTTAGATCTTTATCCCCAGTAGGAACTCAAAGCAGCTTACAGCATCAGTATCCTCTCCTAAGTTTTATCTTCACAACAACCACCTTGTGAGGTCGGTTAGTCTGAGAGAGAGTGACTGACCCAAGATCACCCAGCGAGTGATCCTTGGTAGAGTGCAAATTTCAAACTGGATCTCCCTAATCCTGGTCTGACCACCACACCAACTCTCAGTGTCACCAGGTGTCCCAGCGGTGGCACTTGTAAGGAAAATAAATTTGTTTTAAAATCATGCATTCACGTTTAGATGCTGCATATTGGCTCTCTGTTTATAAGGCATCCCCAGACACTTGATACCTCTTTCAAGAGCCGGCATGGCATGGTGATTAAGAGCGGTGGACTCTAATCTGGGGAACTGGGTTTGATTCCCCACTCCTCCACTTGAAACCTGCTGGGTGACCTTGGGCCAGTCACAGTTCTCTCAGGACTCTCTCAGCCCCACCTACCTCACAGTGTGCCTGTTGTGGGGAGAGGAAGGGAAGGCAATTGTAAGCCACTTTGAGACTCCTTAAGGTAGATAAAAACAGGGTATAAAACCTAACACTACTTCTTTTGTAGCTACTCATGCAGCAGCAAATTGTGCAGCAGAGTACACCTTTAGCATTAAACCACTATCTAGAACAGGGGTGGCCAAACTTGCTTAATATAAGAGCCACATAGAATAAATGTCAGATGTCTGAGAGCTGTTCCAGTGTGGCTATTACATGTATTTTTTTACTGAAAAATATGCAAATTTGCTTTTTATTAACATTAAATGTAATTGCCAAAAATGAAAACAAAAGGGGTAAAAACAGATATTGATAATGATATTTATTTGTCCAATGATATTTAATTGTTTGCTAATTATATTTGTCTGAGTGAGAGGGGTGAGGAAAAAGAATGAAAAAGGTAGAAAGAGAGAGAGAGAAACAAAGAAAGCAAATAGATGAGGGAGGGAAAAGGAAGGAAGGAAAAGAGAGAGGAAGGAAGGGAGAAAGAGAAAAAGAGAAAGTGGAAAGAAAGCAAATAGATGGGGAGGGAGGGGGAAAGACAGAAAGAAACAAAGAAAACAGATGGGGAGGGGAGGAGGAAGGATGGAAGGAAGAGAGAAAGAGAAAGGTGGAAAGTGAAAGGTGGAAAGAAAGGAGATAGAAAGAGAAAGAAAGCAAATAGATGTGGGAGGGAGGGAAGGAGGGAGGAGGAAGAAGGAATAAAGAAAAGAGAGAGAAAGAAACAAGGAAAGCAAATAGTTGAGGGAGGGGGAGGAAGGAAGGAAGAGAGAGAGAGAAAGGAAGGAAGAAAGAGAGAGAGAGAGAAAGAAAGAGATGGAAAGAAAGCCAATAGATGGGGGAGGAAGGAAGGGGAAACAGAAAGACAGAGGTGAAAAGTAAACAAATAAATGGTGAGGGAGAGCAGTTTTAACTTTAAATGTGTTCTGCTCCCCCGCCCAAGCCTACTCAGGGAGAGAACACTGGCTGGGGAAGGGAAGACTGATCTGTGAGGTATGCCTCCTCATTGCTTCCCCAGCTGCCCTGCTGGGAGCTGCACAATATGTGTGAAAGAGCCGCATGTGGCTCCCGAGCTGCAGTTTGGCCACCCCTGATCTAGAAAATAGTCCAAACAATTCTATGTATTACAGCTGAACGGTAAATGTGGCTTTTCAAAGACAGTTCCGATGGTTGGGTAAGAAAACTACTCAGAAGCCAAAAGCAGAAGGTACAGGAATATGGGTGTGTTCAGTATAAAGGGGACTAATTGCTGTTAAAAGAATTCAATGTAAAATTCATGCTATTCAGGCACTGACTGTACTGCTCAGCATATTTTCAGTGAAGTGGAAACATCATGTAAAAATGGGGTATTGGCTTCATAAAACTTGCATATCAAGAGAAAAAATGAACTTGAGTCACAGTCAATGCTCCATCTAAGCTGTGGAGTCTTGCGAGCAAAAAATCTACTTTGTGAGCTACTGGCATTAAAGCTGTGATTAAGCGATTTGGCTGCTGCATAAATTAGTTTGCTCTGGAGCCATCCTTCCTCAGCTAAGACAGAAATGTTTGAGCCTGACGCTAAAAAACTGTGCGCTAGTTCACACTAACTCAGCTTAGAGGGAACAGTGGTCACAGTATACTGCTGGAATTCTATTTATATAGGAATTTCGAGACGGTCAGTCATTGCTTTACAATTCATGGCTGAGTACAGACTGGCAGTTTGCTCCGGTAGCCAATCGTACCAAAAAAAAACCCGGATTAAACTATACCGGGTTTTCCCGTTCACACTGCGGGGGCCTCTGCCGGAAGATACGGGACGGAGGCATGTGTGAGCATTCAGACTGCTGCGCTGGAGGCGTGCTATATTCGCCGTTTCCCCATTAATTCAGCTGTGGGTGTATGTGCGCATGAACGCTCATGCGCTCATGCGCATAAGTGCATTTTGCCGATTTTTTTTTTTGCCCTGCAACGCTGGCACCGCATTGGGCAGTGGAGCGGAGCACAGCCAATCACACCGCTGCTGCCTCCTGCCCAACGTGGGTTGCTCCCGGCTTTTCAGCTGCGCGTTCAGACTCCACGGAAGCGGAAAAACGCGTGACACATGCGGGCTTTTGGATTTGCTACAGCTTTTATCAGGTATTTTTTTTATCCGGCAGTGAAGCGCAACAGCACGGGTTGGCTATGGGTGGGGGACGCCAGGCAGATATGCCTGTGTGAACGTCCCATTTACTTCGGGATTGAATCGTCGTTGGCCCGGGGTCCCTACCGGGGCAAATTGCCAGTCTGAACTCAGCCACATCTCATCTCATTACAACTCTGAAGCAAGTCATTCCCCCCCATTTTATAAACTGGGTAACAAGTCAGTGAGCATGTGATCTATGAAAGCTCATCAGTAAAGGCCAGGGTATCTCTGACTGCACTTTTAAAGCTCTGAGTCTGATGCAGCACTGCAAAAAAACCCAAAATTCCATCTGTATGTGTTGCGCGAGACATACAGAAGGCATTTGACTCTGTCAATTTTGATTTTCTGAAATGCACTTTTAGAGCACATGGGCTTTGGAGACAACTTCCTTCGTATTATCAATTCTGTCTATGATGAACCTCCAGCCCATATTAGAATCAATGGTATAAATTCAGAGGATTTTACATTGAAACGTGGCACGAGACAGGGATGCCCCCTCTCACCGCAATTATTTGCACTTATTATGGAGCCATTAGCAGAGAGAATTAGATCCCATCCAGACATTACAGGCATAGAATTGGCTGGGAAATCTTACAGATGGTCAATTTTTGCAGATGACCTTTTACTTTTTTGTACAAACCCAGAGACCTCACTATCAACCCTTCAATTAGTCTTGAGGGATTTTAGCACAGTCTCTGGTCTACATACTAATATAGCTAAATTGCACATATTTCCAATTTATTTACCGTCAACTGACAAAACATTCCTGCAAACTTCAGTTCCCTATCCCTGGATTTCAACACATTTAACATATCTAGGTATTAGAATCCCACTTCTACAAGGCTAATTATGAAATTCTGCTTACAGACCTAAGGAAAAAATTTGCTTTATGGCATAAAATCAACCTTACTTATTATGATAGATTAAATATTGTCAGGTCTTATGTACTGCCGAAATTCTCTACTTATGCAGAGTTTTACCCATCACTATCCCCCCTAAATTGCTGAATGATTGGCAAAAACTACTTCTAGACTTCTTCTGGGCATATAAACTACATAGGATTCACAAAAATACACATACCAGTCAGAAATCGCAAGGAGGCCTGGGATTCCCAGACCTCCAGACCTACTACACTGCAACACATTTAGCTAATGTTTTAAGAATAATACATAACACACAAGATATAGATTGGATCTCCATGCAAATGGTTTATACTCACCCATATGATGTTCGTGATGTAATCTGGCAGTCGACTTCTGAACGCCCTAGATCAACGGTAGATAGTCTCCTCTTCCGAGTTTTTTTACCAACATGGGACAAAAACAGAAAACAATTACTACCGTCTCTTTCAAGATTTCATGTACTTTTTAACCAACAATTATTGCATTCCACTAAACTCTCTATTAACCCAAAAGTTTGGAAAGCGGCAGGGATACAGACGCTGGAAGATATCACTGGGAATAATGTTTTATTAAATAAATCACAGCTTGAAAACAAACTTAAACATACTCTAAACTGGTTCCAATATTCCCAAATAATACATTTTGCATCTCAGTATCAGATTGTAGACATATTCAAACATCCTATGACAGGCTTTGAACTAGTATATGATTCTGTGAGGAAAAACAAAGGGCATACAATAGCAAAACTGTACAAAGTACTTACACAGTTAGATGACAATAAGTTACTTTCCTCTCAAAAATGCTGGCACTCTATTTGTAATACTATATTCACCCCAGAAGAATGGGAACAGATTTGGAAAAATTTTGCTTTCAGCACCAATATAGTTGAAATAAGTCTGCAAACCTTTTGTGGATCAAAAACTGGCTTATAAATAGGAAACAGAGTGTGAGTATAAATGGGAAACTTTCTCAGTGGAGGGTGGTAAGCAGTGGAGTACCACAGGGATCAGTACTCGGCCCGATGCTTTTTAACTTGTTTATTAATGATTTGGAATTGGGAGTAAGCAGTGAAGTGGCTAAATTTGCAGATGACATAAAGTTGTTCAGGGTTGTGAAAACCAGGGAGGATTGTGAGGCACTCCAAAGGGATCTGTCGAGGATGGGTGAGTGGACATCAACGTGGCAAATGGGGTTCAATGTGGCCAAGTGCAAAGTGATGCACATTGGAGCCAAAAATCCTAAATATAAATACACATTGATGGGGTCTGAACCGGCAGAGACTGACCAAGAGAGAGATCTTGGAGTCGTAGTAGATAACTCAGTGAAAATGTCTAGACAGTGTGCAACTGCAATAAAGAAGGCCAACGCTATGCTGGGGATTATTAGGAAGGGAATTGAAAACAAATCAGCCAGTATCATAATGCCCCTGTATAAATCATTGGTGCGACCTCATTTGGAATACTGTGTACCGTTCTGGTCGCCACATCTCAAAAAGGATATTATAGCATTGGAAAAAGTGCAGAGAAGGGCAACTAGAATGATAAAAGGGTTGGAACACCTTCCCTATGAAGAAAGGTTAAAACACTTGGGGCTCTTTAGCTTGGAGAAACGATGGCTGAGGGGTGACATGATCGAGGTTTATAAGATTATGAATGGGATTGAACAGGTTGAGAAAGAAGTACTTTTCTCCCTTTCTCACAATACAAGAACTCGTGGGCACTCCATGAAATTGCTGAGCAGTCGGGTTAGAACAGATAAAAGGAAGTACTTCTTCACCCAAAGAGTGATTAACATATGGAATTCACTGCCACAGGAGGTGGTGGCAGCTACAAGCATGGACAGTTTCAAGAGGGAATTAGATAAACATATGGAGCAGAAGTCCACCAGTGGCTATTAGCCACAGGGTATGGATGGGAACTCTCAGTCTGGGGCAGGTGATGCACTCTATTCTTGGTGCTGGAGGGGGCAGCAGTGGGAGGGCTTTGAGTGTCCTGGTCCCACTGCTGGACCTCCTGATGGCACCTGGTATATTTTGGCCGCTGTGTGACAGAGTGTTGGACTAGATGGGCCATTGGCCTGATTCAACATTGGCTTCTCTTATGTTCTTCTGTTCTTATGTTAAAATCCTGCACTTCTGATATCTCACACCACAGAAACTAGCTCAGATTACTTCTTCAGCCTCGCTGCTTTGCTGGCGAAAATGTGGAGCAATAAGCTCATACTCCCACTGTTGGCTTGACTGCCCTGTTTTACAGCCCTTTGGCTTGACATCCTTCAACAGATTGCAACAATAACTGTTTATAATCTGCATCTTTCTTTAGAGCATGTATTCTTGAATAAATGGCATTCTAATGTACGGTCCTGAGATAATGCTGTTCGCATTGTGATATTACTGGCCACTGCCAAGAATGCAATAGCGCTATCCTGGAAAAATGCAGACAGTCCAAAAAGACAACATTGGTACACTAAACTGTGGAAACTTTAATGTCAGAGGTCACAGTCTGAGTAAATAACACGGCTGGTCTCAAATAATCTTTAGATTTTGATATTAGATGGTTACCGATTCTGGAATATTTAATGGACAATGACGAAATCCCCAACATAATACAAGACTTAAATTTCTGGTGATATGCCATACTACTTGTTGGCTGCTTCTCTGTAATATGTCACAACTTTATGGATGGCCGATACTTTGCCCTACTTATATGATTTTCTACATAACCTTTTTGCATACTGCTGTATGGTTGTTACTTACCTTTATTTTTCTTTTATTTTTCTTTCTCAGTTTCTTTTTGAATTGTTGTATTGTTGTTCCTGTTTCTAAATGTATTCTGAAAAACCTTAATAAAAGATTGTTGTTGTTGTTTTTTAAAGGAATAGAGTCCTGAATGTGAGGCAGGTAAATTAGGTTGCCAACTGTCTTGTTCTAGCAAGTCTCCTGGGCCTCTGAAAGCACCTGTAGTTACAGGCTTGTGTTAGATACAACTATGCTGGTCAAACAACTACTTGTTAAGCAGTTTGTAGTGGTGTGGGAACCAGACTAAAAGAGATGGCAGCCATACACGAAGTAGCTAAAGTCATGCTGGCTCTGAAGCTGTTGGTTATATTGTAGCTCAAGAGATTGTTGGCATTGCACTGAGAATGGGATCATATATGTCTCTAGTCTTGGTGGAGGCTGCCTGTAAAAGAGACAGGGACAGTAATGAGTAATCTGCAGTTCCCAGAAAGAATTGCTGGGCTCAGGCAATCTGCAACATGAGGTAAGCTGTGGATTTGAAAGAGTGGTGCTCTAGGGGGTTTTCTAGTTCCTGTACTTCACCCTCCTCCTTGGGAACTACCTCATGGTAGGATTCTCCTGTTGGAACTGAGAACTCAGCCTTGTTCCCCCTCCCACTTTACTACTCTTCAAAAAGACTTTGTAGAGTCCACTTGCACCTGCTGATGTGACCTTGGGTCAGTGACAAGCTCTGGCACAGCTGTTCCTTCAAGGACAGTTTCTGTCAGAAGTTCTCTCAGCCCCACCTGCCTCACAGGGTGTCTGTTGTGGGTAGGGGAAGGGAAAGGAGTTTGTAATCTGCTCTGAGACGCCTTTGGGCAGTTAAGGGCGGGGTATAAATCCAATCTCTTCTTCTTCTTTTTCTTCCTGCTTTGGTTTTTTTTGCGGGAAAATTATTTTTAAGAGTCATCTTTTCACAAGAAATTTAGTTCAGTACTGAAATACCTCAAAAATTATTTTTTTCCTGGTGTAGGGCATAGTGCACTCATTGTATTTTTCAGATAGATATCTATACTTTTAATATTAATCTCATTTCTTTGGAACCATGTGCTATAAAAATATGTTGACTTTTGTCTGTAGCCTAAACCACTCCTGTTCCAAGTATTTGCCTACAATATGGGAGGGGGGCAACAGTGGGCGGGCTTCTATTGTCCCGGCCCCACTGATGGATCTCCTGATGGCACTTTGTATTTTTGGCCACTGTGTGACGGAGTGTTGGACTGGATGGGGCTTTGGCCTGATCCAACATTGGCTTTTCTTATGTTCTTAAGAGCACTGATTGTACCATTACAACTCTCTCCTCTGCCCATCTAAAATTTCACCAAAAGGATAGCTGTACTCCCCATTAAAAACTGAAGATAAGGGAAGGGTGTTTAGTGACCCCAGATTTATTTTAAAAATCATGATGCAAACTTACACTTAATATCACAATTTTATATTCCAATAGCCACCTGTGGCTCCCATCTCCGGGGCTATCATATTGAACTGCTCTTATTATCAGGATCTGGCCCTTATAGTTAAATCTGTGGATGGGGGCCACACAAAGGATAAACAGATCTTTCTGCACACTTGGGTGACTCCTCAGGTGTACAGAAAACCCTGAAATGTTTTAAAGATACATGGGGGGTTAAATTACCCCCAAACTTTAAAAAAAAGCATTCTCTGCACAAGGACATAAAATACACCTACCTCTGGTGGTACAGCAGCCCAGGAGCTACAGTAGCATGGCTGACTGGGAGCCTGGCAGTAGTGTGGCTGACTGGGAGCTCAGGAGACGTACTGGGCCTGGCAGTGGAGCAGTGGCAGCCTTGGAGGGAAGACTTTGCGTGGCTTGCCCAGAGCTGGGTGAGCCACAGTGAGTGCTGGGGAGGGGGAGACTATGCTGGCTCTCCTGGAGCTGCTCTGGGTGAGCTACAGAGAGCGGCAGCACAGGCGGGGAGTCTCAGGTGGCTCACCTGGACCTGCTGGAGGTAAGCCAGCAGAGACTGCTCCCTGCGCCACTGCTCTCTGGGTCTGGGCAAGCCAACACAGTGTCCGCCTCCAGTGAGCCACAGAAAGCCCAGGGCTCCATGCTGGGCTTAGAGAGAGTGTGTATGTGGGAGATGGGAGTCTTGTGGGCCCCCACTTGTATTGTTACAATATTGTTGTGGTGGTTAAGATAACAGTGGCATTTCCTTACCTAAGCATTCTTTCCCAATATTAATATTTAGTTTATATGTCCTGGAGATTTTGAGTGCAGACAAAATTCTGCCCCTCCTAAAATGATTAGTTAGCAATAAATAGCTGTTCTGTGTTTGAATACTAATCTCTTTATTGTCCTTTTGCCACATAATAGTAAGAAAGACAGACATTTGGGACAATACAAATATGACCTCAGGGAGATTACGCCCCAAATAAGACAGATTTAAAGGCCAAGCTTTTGGTGCAGACCTTGAATACTATAAACTTCCTGGGTGTGATAGAAATGCTGCTTCAAATGTGGTAAATGTCAACAAGGAAGAGTCATGTGTCCTTATATATCTTAGGAAAAAAGGCAGAAAACCTCAATGATGTACACAAGCATGAGCTTCAAGGCAAGTTTTTTCCTGTGTTGATTGGTCTTGGATGGTTGCTTCTGTGAGCTCTGACAAGTTATCCCATGTCCTTTAGAAAACAGGTGATGGTAGAGACAAAAGAGAAAGAAATAAGGATCTTCTGGCCCTTATCTGATGGGGTTCCTGACTGTAAGTAGTCTGTGGTTGGAGGTAGAAGGAAAAGTCATGCTAACATTCCAGTTTTGTTGCTCGCCATGGCGGTCGTTTTCTCCTGGACCTCTGGGAGATGATCACCAGAACCTGTGGCAAGGAGGGGGTGCAATTGTCTGTGCTCCCCATGGAGTCCTGGGAGTGGGCTCCAAGCCATGGGGTGCTAGAGGGCTCCCCCTCCAGCGATCCTGCCGGTGAGGGGGGTGGCCATCCTTGTCCCAACGGTCCTGCTATGGAGTTTCCTGATGGAACTAGAAGTGCACAGCGGATCAAGCGCCAGGTGATCAAGCAATTTGGTTTTTAAAGCGAATTGAAAATCACGTTGCCATTGAACTGAGAGTTAAGTTTAAGTGAGAACATCAGGAAAAATAAGCCAAAAGCCACGCTGTGGGAAGCAAGGGGGGGGAGGGGACTCTCCTCCAAAAATATAAACGTAAGCCAACTTTACTATTTAAATGGGGGGGGTGCGCGCAGGTAAATAATACAGTAAAAATGTACAGGTCTCATGAGCTACTTTCAAAAAAGGGCCATCTTCAGGTGGTGACAAAGTGCCGGCAAGGAAAGGGTGAGGTGAACTTCCTGGCAAAAACACATTTCATAATTGTGATGCTGCTGCCAAGAAGGCTCAGCCTCTCATACTGTGGATAATGGGGGTACATGGATGATGATCTTTGAAAATTACCTTCATGCCTGGGCATGTATGTACGGGAGAAGGAAATTCTTGAGATGCTGTTTTTTCAGACAGCTTTAGCAGTACTGTCTTAAGGAGGTCTACTCCAATGCCTGGATTATTCCCAAAGAAGTGTTCTTAAGATAGTGCTGTCAAGATTGTACCTAGAACTTTCAATTAGGACTGAAAGCTTAACTGGTAACCAATGAAAACAGGTGTAATGTGCCCTTTGGAGCCTTCTTCCCTCAGATGTCTGCCTGCTGCACTCTGAACTAGTTGGAGTTTATAAATAGTCTTCAGGAAGCCACTTGTAGAGCATTTAAGCCTAGATGTGACTAATGCATGAATAGCCATGGCCAGATCCCTCTGACCCACAAAGGGGCACAGCTTCAAACCTGGTTAAAAGTATAGCCAACAGCTGGCCACCTAGGAGCAAGTAACAGTTCAAGGAACACCCCAAAGTTGTGGACTGGCCTTTGAAAGAGATAGCAACCACATCCAATGAAGATATAACATCCATTTCTATGGTTGTCACGCTTCTGACCAAGAGTACTTATGTAGTTTGCAGACAAACAGTTTGTTTGTCCCAGTCTAGAATATCACAGGTCCCAAAAGCTGGTTAAGACTTCTACTGCCTTTCCAGCATTAGATGAAAAAGAGAGACTGACAGCTGAGTGTCATGTGCACACTGATGACAGCATAGTCCAAATCTCTGGAAGACCTTACTCAGTGGTTAAATACGTTAAATAGTGCGGAGGACAAGATGGAACCTTGTAGTAATCCATAAGCCATGGGGTGAAACACTGATTCTGAAGCACTACCTTTCCTGCTCTCCAAGAAGGAATGGGGCATCCACAAAAGTGTGCCATCCAAACCTAACCCAGCCAAGTGATTCAGAAATATAACATTGTCAGTGATACTAAGCACAGAAGTTGGGTATTGCCAAACTTGGCTCCCCTCCCCACCCCCGCACAACTTTAAGCAGCAAAAATACTATTGGCTACTTGCTTTGTTAGCTGACTTTTAGGTACTTTTTAGATTTTCTGTTCCAGGGGTTGTATGTTGGTGCAAAACTATAAATGCAAAGCATCTCCTGGCTTCACAGTGACCCTTCAGTTCTTTATATTTTGACTTTCATAATGCCCCATTTACCTTCTTCACTTAGCAAATATGGCTGTTTTAGTTCTTTATTACAGTTTGCTTAACAGCTTTATATAGTATCAGAAGTAAATGGGAACATATGCCCGCTAAGTGTTCCCATGGTTCTCTGTTTACAAATGCCACCTGCAAAAAATCCACTTAAGAATGGGCAATACACAACTGATACCAAGAATGTCAGATACTGGCTTATCACATTTCTTTGCTTTTAATTGAGGAAAGAACCAAAAATAAGCATACTGCTTCCCGAGTTCTAATTAGTTTCTCTCTTTAGCTGCCTATTTTAGACAGCTGGGGTGCATATTTCTTGGATGTTGTCTCAGTCATTCCGGGGGGGAAGCAATCTGTACTTACCTGGAACTTCCATAGTTCATTTAGCATCTTTGTAAAAGGGAAGAGTCAGGGCTTTTTTCTGGAAAAGAGGTACTGAAACTCTCAAGAGGGAAATGAGGGACTTACCTCAACTTTAAAGCAGTTTCCAGGCTTTAGATATGTCACCAGCTTCCTCAGTTCTTTTTTGGGTCTTGCTTTCGGTGTCTAACACTGAATGATGACTTTGAAGCAACCATATTTTGACATACGTTGTTGGATCAGACTATTAAGGGAGGTCCAACAATTCTTATGAACAATAAAGATGTTATGGTTTTGACTGACAAGGAAAACCTTTCAGGAGTGGCAATCAGATTCATCTGGGAAAAATCCCCTTTTGCACTCACTGGAGGAAATAGCTCTTGTATTGGGAGTACACCAAATCCAAGAGAGTTCCTTGGGCATTTCTTCTCTGAATTTTAGATGTTCTCTGAAGGCTCAAATGGCTTCTCTTTCATTGAGCTGAATTTTTCTTGCCAATATGCATATTTCTTCTTCCCCTTAGAGAATGTTGTCCCTTGAGTTTGCTGGGTAATTCTCAGAATCTAGAACTCTTCCACACCTTGACAGTTCTGTGGCTTCTTTTGAAAGCAGCCTTCTGAAGAGAAACTTTAAGTTGATTATAGAATACAACTAAGGAGATTGGTGGGTCATCAGTTGTATTTTTTCTGTGCAATGGGACACCCTTAAATTGCAGATTTTCTGTTGCCTCAAGTGCTTTCTTACGGGGGCGTGGCGTCGGCTACCTGACATGGCGGACGCGCGGTGCTGAGTCTCCCGACCCATCACCCCTATATTGGCTAATAACTGCTCACATATCTTTTATTATACATCACTGAGGTATGAATAAGCGCTCGGGAGATAAAAAGTCACAGAAAAAATCTAACCAAACGGATTTGAAAGCTTTTCTAAAACACCTTGGGGTGTCTGAGGAGGGCACGGCCCTTCCCGCTCTGAAAACTAAATCTAAGATGGCGGACGCCTTAGAAGATATGGAGGGTTCTGAAACCCCCTCACAAAATGACAAACTGTTGGAAGTTATATCGGCATTGAAATCGGATATTTTAGGGCATATTGACATGAAATTGGCTCCAATAGGAGAACAACTAGATAACATAAACAAATCTTTACAACAAGTAGCCCAAACGGCTAATATGGCTATGGAACTTGGGCTGACTGTACAGCAAGAGATTCAATTTCTACAGAAAAAAGACGACTGGGCTACAGAAAAAATTTTGACGCTTGAATCCAAATTAAAACAAAATTCGCTGAAATTTAGAGGGATAGAAGAAGCAGAGGAAGGGAATACAGAGCTTATAGTATTTATGGCGCGATGGCTGACGGAAATTTTGAGCCCTGACGAGAAAATCGCGCCATTAATTCTTCGTGCATACAGAATCGGCTCTGCAGCTCCCTCTTCACGACAGAGGCCTCGTGATATTATTGCTGAATTTCAGGATGCCAGGACTGTTAAAACCTTACTCCAAACTGCCCGAAAAGAAGGCTTCCTTCACTATAAACAGAGAAAAGTGCAAGTTTTCCCGGACCTGCCTAGAGAAACTCTGCAAATACGCGCCGCCTTAAAGCCGATCACAGCTACATTACGAGAAGCCGACATTCGTTATAGGTGGCTCCCTTCAGGCACTCTTCAAGTTCGTCAGCACGGGTCTGTCTTTACAGCCCAGGATCTCGACAGCGGGCATTTGCTGTTACAACAACTAAATCTGGAACCCTTGTCTGATTCTTCGTTTAAGAAATCCATGAAAAGAAAATTGGACTTTCAAGTCTCGCCAAAACGATGGTCCAAGATCCCAATACGGAATCATCTTGGTTGAACTTTTAGTGGTCTCTGAGCTTCACAACTCTTAAGCAGTGCTAAAATGTTTCTGGTTATTTGTTTTTTATTTTTTACTGTTGTCTTCAATGCTGTTTTAGGCACAAGGACGTGTTATTTAAAACTTGCTTTAAATGTTATCTATAGATAAAGCAAAGGTTTCCATCTCCTTCAAGGTGCCTTGGTTAACTTGTTTTGAGCAGTAGTACATTTGTATATATTATATGGGGGGGGGGGATTCAGTTACGGTTGTTCCTGTAAGTATGTTTTTATTATGCATGGCTAATATTTTTCTACTATTGGAAGACCTCAGAAGGGACAGGCAGCTCCTTTCTGTCCTATGGATAGGTCTTCTTACTGTTTTTTTTTTAATTTATTTTTTACTGGTTTCATATGTTTTTAATGCCTCTCGACTGGGCTGTATTGGTGATTATATATTAATTGGGTTCTTGCAGATGATCAGTTATAAATGGATGAGTCTTCTAACTGACTTTCAGTTGTTATTTTCTGTTGTTTTTCTCCTGGCAGTGGCAAGATTATATGAAGCACAAGGGCTATTCTTGAGATTTTTAAAACCTGTGCTGGAGATTTTTCTTTCCTGGATCAGAATACAACTGGGTCTTCCACTTCTTAGGATTCTGATTTTGTGTTCTTCTATGAAATTTTTAATTTCTCTCTCACTCAGTGTTGCGTGGGTTGTGTTATTGGTTTATAACAGGTATAATGACTGTTTTTACCAGTTAGGTCATTCCTGCTCTCAGCTCCTTTTTTATGGTCATAGGTTGCTATCAGATACCCAAGGAGATTTCTTGAAATGTAAGTTTCACTTTAAGAGTATACTGTTTTCCTGGCCACCCGTAACCATCTTATTAATTACTCTTAATACCATGACTAGCTTGATTTACATATTAATTTTACCTCTGCAGATGAATGAATTTTATAGCTTGATTACAATGTCCTTAAACTTAATATTTAATGAATTTATGCCAAAGGAACACTATCTTTTCTTTTTCTCACTTTATGGAACATAAACTAAAAATTATTTCTTATAATGCTAGGGGCATGAATAACGTTATAAAGAGAAAAAAATTCAATCAGCTATGCTCAAAGAGCATCCCGATATCTTATGTATTCAAGAAACGCACTTGAAACCTGGTACCCAAAAAGTATTTAATTCTATTAAATTTCCTAGTCAGTACCATGCAGTCGGTACCTCCAAATCGAGGGGTACTGCAATATTAATATCGAATAAGGTTTCCTTTACCCATAAATCTATCCACAAGGATCCGAGGGGAAGATTTATCTTTGTGTCCGGAATTCTAAATGACAAACCTGTCACAATAGCAACACTTTATGCGCCCAATGACGATCAACTCAACTTTATTAGAGATACTTTGGAAAAGTTAAGGTTGTTTGCTAAGGGTTATATTATTATTGGGGCAGACTTGAACTATATTGTTGACAAGACTTTGGATAGAACCCCTAAATTGGTGACTAAGCTGACGTCTTCCAAGACCCAGTTAAATGAAATACTATCGCATTTTGATTTAATAGATCTTTGGAGGTTTTGTAACCCAAATGTTAAGGATTTTACTTATTTTTCTGACAGGCATCAGGTACACACCAGAATAGATTTTGTTTTAACATCTACATCATTATGTCAATTTAATATGGACGCCTATATCGGCCCAAAGATGTTCTCTGATCACGCCTGGGTGGTAGGATTTATACAATGGTCTTCTACTAATAACGTACCTTATCTTTGGAAGCTAAATTCATCCTTGCTGCTTAATGATCATATTAAATCTAAGATTGACTCCACCATTAAACAATACTTTGAACTTAATTCTAACCGTGGGACTCCAAACGTTATTGTGTGGGATGCTTTAAAGGCCACTCTTAGAGGTTATTTTATTTCTATTGCGGCTTATGAAAAACGCCGAAAGGAATGTCTTCGTTCCGAATTGATAACTAAGATTAGGGAATTGGAGGATCTACATAAAAAAACAACAAATAGGAAAGTGTATCGTCAACTTTTAATAGAAAGACAAAATCTAGATAATTTAGAAATTTCTAGAATAAAACAACACGAATTATACTTTCGACAGAAAAAATGGATTAAGTCTCCTAAATATGTACGGC
This sequence comes from Gekko gecko, assembly GCA_029375565.1. Taxonomy (NCBI): domain Eukaryota; kingdom Metazoa; phylum Chordata; class Lepidosauria; order Squamata; family Gekkonidae; genus Gekko; species Gekko gecko. Next base: position 49,353,070 of record JAPDNY010000004.1, read on the forward strand.
TCTTAACTAGAAGACTTAAGAGTAAATATCAACATACTACAATACCTTTATTAAGAGATTCTCATGGAAATCTTTGTACACAATCTGATCAAATTCTGTCTATTTTTTGGCAATATTACAAAAAGTTATATCAGTCCTCATCACCATCACCTGAAAATATTAACACTTACTTATTAGAGAAAGTAAAACTACCTAAATTGTCTCAGGACCATAGGAATTACTTAGATGCCCCTGTTGAAAGAGGTGAAGTGGAACTTGTTATCAGTAAGTTAAAAAATTATAAAACGCCTGGAACAGACGGTTTTACAGGAGAGTTTTATAAGACTTATAAGCATATCTTGATTGAACCCTTGACGCAAATTTGCAATGATATACTCTCTAAGGGTATTATGCCATCTTCTTGGAATGAGGCTATTACTATTTTGATCCCGAAGCCAGGTAAAGATAAAGCTGATCCCGGATCTTATCGCCCCATCAGTCTTCTTAATCAAGACGCAAAAATTTTTTCAGCTGTTCTGGCAACAAGATTAAGTAAAATTATACATGACTATATTCAAGAGGACCAGACGGGTTTTATTCCCCAAAGGAACATGGCAGATAACATTAGAAAAACCCTTAATCTAATTAATTTTTGTAGAATGAAAAAGGTGCCCTCTATTCTCCTTTCCTTAGATATACAGAAGGCATTTGACACGGTTGAACCTTCTTATTTGTACCGTTTGATGAATTTTATGAATTTTGGAGAGAACTTTTGTAAAGGAATTTCCACTTTATATGCTTCCCCGCAAACTAAACTTAGAGTTAATGGTGTCTTATCTAATCCTTTAAATCTAACTAGAGGTACACGCCAGGGATGTCCGCTTTCGCCCCTATTATTTGCGCTATGTATAGAGCCCTTGGCAATTGCTATTAGAGAAAATGAAAATATACGAGGTATGGAGGTAGATTCTCATAAGTTCACAATTAGTCTCTTTGCAGACGATACTGTCTTATATTTAACAAACCCCCTTCTCTCTTTACAACATGTAATTCTTGAGTTGGATTTTTTTGCTAAAGTTTCGGGTCTTACAATTAATAAATCTAAAACAGAATTATTCCCTATATATGTACAAGAGGATTTACTTCAAAATATTGAAAGGATATATTCTTTTAAAGTCATTCAGAAAACTTGGCGATACTTGGGGGTGGAGATCCCTCTCAATTTAAATGATTTGTTCAAGGTGAATTTTGATGGTCTGCAGTGTTCTGTTAAGAACCAACTGTATAAATGGACAAAGTTGTATCTCTCTTGGGTAGAAAGGATGGATATTGTAAAGGTTTTCATTTTACCAAAATTTATTTTCTTATTTAGGATGTTACCTATTTTCACTCCGGTGCGTAAAATTCAACAATGGCAACGGGTGCTAAACTCTTTCATATGGAATTATAAAACACCTAGGATACCTTCAGATACCTTGTATAGAGCATATCAAGCAGGTGGTATGGCCTACCCAAATTTATTGCTGTATCATGACGCAGCACAACTAACTAATTTGGTTAAACTTTTGAATGACTGCAATGCCCCTGATTGGCGTATCTTAGAACAAAGCTTTTCTCCTCATCGTCCATTACAGGAAGTCATTTGGCAAAAAAAGTCAGAACGTTCTCCTGATCTAAAGGAAAATCCATTTTTATGGAACACGCTTTTGATTTGGGAACGTTATCGTGATAAACTTGCCCCAACTTTTTCTCCTTTGGCGACTTTTACTGGACAAAACTGGTTTTTACCTGCAGAGAGTAATGAAGATTATATTTTATTTAGGACAAAGAAGTTGAATAGACTTATTGATGTAACAAAAAATGGTAAATTGGTAGATAAGGTAGTCATGGACACAATGTTAGATGCTAGAGTTCCATGGTTCATATATTTTCAGTTGAATCATCTTTTTAATTCATCTGTTATTAAAAAACGGTTAAAGGATCCGCTTACGCCGTTTGAACAGATATTGAAAAAGGATCCTATTGAATGCAAAGGTTTTATCTCTATTATATATAATATTTTATTGCAAGTCATATATCAGAAGCCACCATCATATGTGAACAAGTGGAACGATGGAGCTAATTTTATTGTCACATTAGATGACTGGGCTAAAGCTTGGAATTCTAGGTCTTTTCATGCCAGGAATTTACTAATTAGGAGCCAATTATTTAAAACAATTTCAAGGTGGTATTTAACACCTGTTCGGGTTCACCACATAGTGAAGACATCTTCCCCGAATTGTTGGAGAGGTTGTGGGGAACCAGGCACATATTGGCATGTTTGGTGGCAATGTAGTATAGTGCAACAATTTTGGAAAGAAGTTATTTTTATTATTACACGAATTACTAATTATACTATACCTTTAGATCCAAGGATCTTAATACTTAACATTTGGCCTCGTTTAGATAATTTAATAGTTAATAAAATTCTCTTGGAATCCTTCTGCGCTGCAGCTCGGATGACATTGGCGCAGGGATGGAAGAATTCTAGTTTGATTTCGACTCATAGTTGGTTATTGAAAGTTAGTGAAATCTGCATGCTGGACAAAATTACAGACTCCATTAAACAAAAAACTAATGAAAATTATCAATCTGAGTTTCTAGCAGTTTGGTTCTGTTTTTTGGATTATTTATCTGATAAAGAAGAGTATGTTTCAATGTTGAACACACTTTTAGTTCTGTAACAGTTGAGAGTTTGTTGTTATGTTTGGTTTCTTGTTGCCTTGTACTGTTTTTCCATTTTTTACTTTGCAGTTTTGATGTTGTTGTGGTTCTTGTTGTTGCAATGTTTGTTGGAGTTAAGATACAAATTATTTGTATCTCATGTGTATTGTTGTTATGTATGTTTGCATCCATTAATAAATTATTTAAAAATGAAAAAAAAAAAAAAAAAAAAGTGCTTTCTTACAATAAGGACCTGGAACAGTGCTTCTCTTCCCACAAAGATCAACAAGAAACTCAGTCTTGTGGGCTTTGTATAGATTGATATTTCTCTCCTGCAAATCTCAACTCAGCTCTGACAGTTCTTGCAAAGCATCACAAATTAATCTGAGATCCAAAATAAATTCAACTGATGTAGTCTTTCTATGAAGACCTTCACATGTGCACTTCTCCTTTCTGTTGACATTTTCTGATTTACCTTTTCCAAAATGAAGCACTAGGGACTCATAATCCTGCCAAACAGCCTAGATGATTCTTTAGCTAGATGCAACCCATCTTGTAGATAGAATCCTTCCAATTTTTAAAATCTCCATCTTCAGCATAGCTGCACATGTCTTGAGTTGCCTTGTGTTTTTGGAGATGAATGATACATAACATACAACTTGTCCAAAAAACTCTTAAATCTATTGATGCCAGAAACTTCTTTTACAATATCATGTACTGATAATTCCAGCCTATGGTTAGCACAATGCCATAAAACAACAGCAGGGAATCTGGCTTTGAAAAGTTTTTAAACTCCTCCACAGGATTCTAGCATCACTGCAGCACCATCACATATCAATAAAACTAAATTTTCCTTTAGGAATTTTTCGATGAACCCTAGTGATTCAATATGAGACATCAAACTTTTGTATATTCCATTTGCTGTTATGACTTCCAGCTCTATTAACCAGTGAAGAGATTTATAGATTCTTGCATGTCTATTTCCTCAATGTAGGTGTGATTACTCACTATCAGTACAGATTTCTGACTCACAATAGTAGATTCATCAAGTATCACTGAGATTTTACTCTTTGAATCAATAATCTTTCTGATTAATGTAGTTCTCAGTTTCACTGCCAATGTGATTCATAATATTTATACAGGCAGTAGCTGAGTGCAAAATTCTTCCCATATCAACACCATTTAATTCTTGTAAATCAATTTCAGCTTTAAAATCATTAAAAGACTGCTTCTTTTTAGCTGCCTTATATGTAGTATGGAATGTTTTATTGGTAATTTCTTCTCTCTTGCTAGTGCCTTCAGAAATACTGTTTCAAGCTTTTCTTTTTTTCCTTCTTCAATTATTTTAACCGCAGCTTTATGTCCTGCACTTTCTCAGTGGTCAAACGTCTTTTTCTTCAGAAGTGTTAGTTGCTATTTTCTCTTTTCACCATAAGCTCTTATTTCACAATTTATCCATTCTTTAGAAAGCTGCATACCCACATTCTTCTCTGTGCCTAAGCATCCAACATGTTTGCACACTGAGCAACCTAACTTGCCATCATGAAAAAATAACCAATCATTGCTTTTCACAAAATCATTCTTCTGCTCTACAGTCCAACTGGCCAGAAGCTTTCATTAATGTCAGAGACATTCCCTGAGTCACTTGTTGCTAAAACTTCCAAACCTGAACTACTATAGGGGGTTGAAATTCCAGCTGAATTGGTTGATGAATCCCTTGATGTTGAACAGTCTTCAGTTGCTTTATATTTCCTTGTAGACTCAGTAAAATAGTTCGAAATCCTTTTCATGGTTCTGTTGTCACATGGTCTGAAAGAATTTTGAAACAGGAGCCGCTATAAATATTCAGCCACAGAAGGGAATGACTTAAACTCTAGAGTTGTAATGACAGCGAGGGGCATCATTTGCTGGAGGACCAACTGCTGGTGCACAAACCCTGACCAGGGGGAATATGGGGACAATGCTAGCGCCACAGTTTTGCATTTCTGTGTCTGACAATGCAGAACCAGGGCCCTATAGAACAACAACCCTAGTCACCCACACAAATGTGATTTGGCCCCACACAATCGTCCCATTCCAGTTCTTAGCAAAAATGATTCCAGAAATTTGATGAAAGATCTATTGGGCATATACCATATAATCATCTAATAATTTCATTGAGAACCACTAATTGCATGCACTCTGTGGTTTCTGGTTAAGCAATAAGTCATTACTAAGGAAGATTGTTGAAGTGGTCATTCTCCTGCTCCCCCTTGCAAAAATGCAAACATTTTAATATAGGGCAAGTTTTTTTGAGGGGGTGAGCCAAAGAGACTGGTTGGGGGGAGTAGCTTCTTTTTTTTTTTGCTGGGTATGGGGTACTGGAGAAAAGCAAGAAGAACCTAGCTGGCCTTCACCAGTTTCTTTCACTCATGGATGTGTGTGTGACTCACCTGCCTGGATGACAGCCTTAGTTCAGGGAGCTGAGCAGGGCTCCAGTAAACAAGGCACTCACTGGGCAACGTTGAATGGCTGGGTAGTGTCACAGGGAGGGGATGAATGGAAGCCCCACGGAGGCTGTGTTAACCAGCTGCCTCCTGGATCTCCCATTCCAGTCCTCAAATCCAGGTGCCCCACCCAAGAGCACTCATGCATGGGAGGCTTTCCCTTCCCTCTGCAGCCAGTCAGCATTTTAAGAGTGGGGAACCCACTCACATCCCTCCCAGTAGTCCAGCGACCCACCTCAGCAGTCCAGCGACCCACCTCAGCATGTCTGCCAGTTGGAGATTGAGACCCCCCCATTGCTTTCCATGTGCCGAATGGTGCTTGAAAATATCTTGCGGGGCTTTTTGAAGGGCAAAAAGTGACTAGCTGATAGATGAGGCTATCCTGATCTCAACAGACCTTAGAAGCACCCGTAGTACCTCCCCCCCCAGACTCACTTCTCTGTCCTAGTAAGTTCCCAAATATTCTGAATGCAGGGTGGCAGGATGGTGGTGGTGCAGCTCAGACTGAGCAAGAGCACTCAACAGCACAGACTTGAGCAACAGCAACTGGCAGCACAGCTCATTAATCTCTTAGTCAGTGGTGCAATGTTCCCTCTAAGGTCTGAAGCCTGGGAGAGTGGATACCATTTTATACAGCTCTCCAATACACTACTGTGCTGTTTTGATCTCCAGCAACCTTTCTTACAGTAGATGTGTCCCCCCCTTCTCCAACTGACGTCTAAGGGGCCTTCTGCCCTGCAGCCACCGGGACTCATGAAGCTGTCCCGTGAGGCAACAGCCTCTCTCCCGCCAGCAAGGATGTGGTGCGCAGCTCCTTCCCCCCTCACCAGCTGACCTCCAAGGGGCCTTCTGCCCCACAGTCTCTGGGGGTGGCATGAAGCCATCCTGCGAGGCAACAGCCATCCTCCTGCCAGCAAGTAGGAAGAGACTAATATTAGGCTTATATGTGTGACTGGCCTAAGGTCACCCAGAGAGCTTCCATGAGAGAGTAGGAATTCAAAGTGGATCTCCTAGATCCTTGTCTGACCCTCTAACCAGTATACTATGCTGGGTCTCTGACATTTGAATAAAAATCTTGCCCATTTTGGCAGTAGGGTTGCCAGGTCCCTTGGAGCAGCTGGTGGGGGATGGAAGGTACACTTACCGGGAGTGGGGAGGAACGCCGGAATCAACACAATGTGCTTACATGTCCCAGAAGTGACGTGGGGATGTCAGGTGGCAATGCTCTGGTTTTCAGGCAAACCAAGAGTGTCATCCCCCCCCCTCACGTCCCTGATGTGCCTATGTCACTTCCGGGTCACATAGGCACGTTGCATTAATTTCTGGTGTTCCTGCCTTTTGGGAATGGGGTAATTCCCCTTGGCTGGCCAGCTGGCTGGCATCTCCACAGTGTAAGGTCTGGCATCCTATTTGGCAGGTATTGTTATAAGGAATGCAGTATTATATATTTTATTTGTTATTTATTTTACTTCATTTGTATTCTACCTTTCTTCCTATGGGTGCCCAGAGCAGCTTATATCATATCCATTTTATCCTCACAGCAACCTTGTGAGATACATTAGGCAATGTCTGACTGGCCCAAAGTTAGCCAGCAAGCTTCTGTGGCTCTATTAGAATTTAAACCTAGTTCCCCCAGATCCTAGTTCATCACTGAAACTACTAAACCACCTGGCTGTATTTGAAAATCACTGTGGAGTACTGTTTAGAGTGGTGGCTTCAGACCAGGGAGACCCAGGCTGAAATCCCCACTGAACCATGACTCTCACCGGGTGAACTTGGGCTGGCCACTTAGCCACTGTCTCATATGCTACTTCACAGGGTAGTTGTGGGACTAAAACTTGAAGGTGAAAGTACGTACCTGACCTCCTTTGGAGAGGGATGGAATAAAAATAAAAGGAATTGTATTAAGTGGTGTGTGGAGCTACAGTTTAAATTCTCTTTCAGCATGTCATGAAAAGCCATAGCAGGGTCAGTGATTGTTACATTTGGAAAGACCCCTGTACTAGGGCCACTTCATCAGATATATGGTGTTATTATATGGGCAGATAACTTGTATTGCATCTGACAAAATGAGCTCTAGCCAATAAAAATTTGTCACAATAAGCTGCCACAGGGTTCTTGTTTGGTAAAAAGTGACCAGCAGAAGGGAAGGAACAGGAAGAAACTGCCTTGCTGTAAGATGAATTTAGATTAGAATATAATTAATATCCTCCCAGGACTTTGCCAAGAGTGAATAATTCTTTTTAGCTTGAATAGTCTTGGCTGTGTCCAAGTCAACGACCTATCAAATTCAGAGCCCCTCCTGTTGTAGTTAAAGAAACCATCTGGTTTTGTAGGGCTTCCAGTTTGTTTCTTCAGTTACTGACACAAGGAAGGTGAAGAGCTCTGAACATTCAACAATGCTATAAAACGCTAGGTATTACTATTATTCAGTGCCTGAGAATCTTTCTAAAATGAACTTTTAAACAATTTGGTTGGATTTAAGAATATACATTTATTGAACAATCGTAAGAAATGTGCAGAAAGGTACAGTAACTCAGCTTAGTTATATGCAATTAGTATTTGGGAAAGGCTGAAACATGCATACTTCTAAGACATAATGACTAATGACCGTTGTATTAAACTGGCTCAAGAGATCTCCTGTCCTTTTATATCTCAGTGTCTCGGGGCAGAACTAAGAGTTGATTGCTGTTTCAGCCTCTGAGGAAGGAAATGTTGGTTTTTCCCCTTCTTATTGTTCTGATTGCCATTTTAGCCTCTGAGGGAGGAAATGTTGGGTTTTTCCTTTTGTCTTTGTTCTCTGACATTTAAATAGTAGAGTTCCCCTCCCGAATAAATTTGTTCTCCATACTTGTTATGAGATTCCAAATCTTTTTCATTCAGCTGAAGCAGGTTCACATTATATGTGAAGTTCAATCAAGTGCATGGTACAGGAAAATAGACAACACCCTAAGGGAGAATGTGCTGAGTTGTGTTTAACAAGGCCACTGGAATAGCCAGTGATACATGTGTTTTAGCAAACAAAATACAACCTGGACCAGTGGCAGGGGGCATTGAAAACTGAGCCAGATACTAAATTGAGGAATAGGCTTTTCTATTTGGGATATTTTATTCCAAAATGGCAAGAAAGCCATAGACTGTGATTCAGACATCATGACAAGCCATGATTTAGTATTATAACTGAATGCTGCCTTGATAAAAGTTTCTTTAGCTATAATAGCCTGTTTATGGAAGCAGTTTTTCTTGACTTTTAAAAAAAACCTATTGACCACTCACTATTTACTTCTTATTTATTGAAAAAAAATATTGAAAATTTATATACAGTTTCTCTAAAGACCTACTCGAGATGACTCACAAATACAATTCAAGTAGCAAAACAAAACATGAAAGTAACAAAAAAAAGCAAGCCATATTATGTGATTGGTAATATTAACTGTAAAATTAAGCCAAATGGAAAAGAGGTAATTAGTTCGTATCTTGAAACTCCGGAAAAGACCTGGCAACTTGTTAAATAACAACTGCTATGGTTCTTTTTCACTATGCATGTATCCAAATCAAGTGTATAGAGGTAACTCAATCAATGTTCTATTTTGAACTTGTGTTTCAGGCCTGTCAGCTATGAGACGACTCTTACTAGCGATTATCCTGGCTGCTGGCGTGATGTACGTTATACTGCACTGCAATCTATGGAGGACAAATGACAATTGGTAATTTCAGCACTTTTAAAACAACATTTTTTAAACTGTCATTACAGAGTTTTCCTAGAAATATGTCTGTGTGAAATATGTCTGCAATTGCATGTTGTATTTCAGAGCTAGGAAGCACCTTTTATACACATGCTGTCAAACAAAACCTTATGTTTTCTTTTGCGTTAATGTTTAAAAGAAGACTTTTTCTTTTGTAAATGTACTCAGTGGGGCTGCTTTTTCACATAGGAACGAGGTATGGGGAAAGAAGATCTTTAATTCTTTTTCCTGCCATTTTTTCCACTGTGATAACTAGTCACCCCCAAGATGCTTTTAACCCCCTCCCCCAGCACAGAGAGCCTAAGAATGGCTTTTTTTCAGCAAGGAGCACCTGGAGAGGAAAGAATAAAAGAACACTTCCTTTACTCTCATTTCCCCATGCTGATTTCCACCCTGAGCAAGCTATCCGGTCAACTGTCATTTGCAAAAAGCATTTTAAAATGATTGTGAAACAGAAATCATGTAGTTTGACTCTGAGTAAGCATATGGTGGATGGAAAACAAAGAGCAGCTGACACTGTTATAGCTGAACCCCACAGCATAGGTAAGGGTTTTCCTCTGGATAGATGGTGAGGTTTAATCTACAAGCTTTGGTCAGTCCACATTTTTGAAAACAATCTGTCCCACATTCTGTTTATGGACTCTTTTTCTGGTTTTGTAGTGTAATGACTGTTTTAACTGGATGGTTTTCATGGTGTGAATTCAGTGGTGGAATGATGATTTATCATTAGATCTAAGAGTAAGGATCAAACTAATAGACTAATAACTGTATGCGAATAAACCAACCAGATGGCTAGCATACAAACTGTGGAGAGAAAAGGAAAAAAGATACATAAAGATACTTAGAGATGATAAAGGAGAAGGAAGGAAATTATTGAAACATTTTATGAGAAGCTATATCAGAAAAGAGAAGCCCCACAAGAACAAATTAAACAATTTTTGGAAAAACATAACAGTAAAAAATGTACAGAAGAACAAAGGAAAATTTAAATGACTTTAAATGAAGTGACAGAAGCCCTGAAAAAACAAAAAAAGGTGAAATCTCCAGGCCCCAATGGATTTCCTGTGGAATCTTATCACGTATTTGAAAACCAATTGATATTATCATTAAAATCTGTAATTCAGAACATAGTATCTGAAGGAAAAATACGAGACCTGGAATGAAGCTTTGATAACATTGATATATAAACAGGGCCAGCTCAAGGTGCATCTGCACCCTAGGCAGGCGCAGATGCCAACCTCCCAGTGGGGCCTGGAGACACCCACCATGCTACCCCCGCCTCCTCTCCCCCCCAGGGGGGAGGGCGGGTGAGCCGCAAGCCAGGGAAGGGGTGGGGGTTTAAACGCCCTCCCCTTCCCTCCCAGCACTGGCTTGCCAGGGAAGAGACGGCTTCCCGAGGGGGCTTTTTGCAGGGCTTTTCACGGGGGGCTTTTCGCGGGGGGACGGGGCACAGTTTGGTGACCCTGCGGCTGGCACGCTCTAGGCGAGCCGGCCCTGTATATAAACAAAATTCAGATGAGAAAGAAATCAAGAATTATAGGCCAATTTCACTCTTAAATGTGGACTATAAAATCTATGCTTCTATTTTGGCTGTAAGAATGAAAAGAGTTTTGACTCAAACAGTCCTCCAATATCAAGCAGGCTTTCTCCCAAAAAGACAACTAAGGAGTAATGTATGAACAATATTGAATGTAATAGAATAATATGAAGCCCATCCAGAAAAACAAATGGCCTTAATTTTTTTAGATGTGGAAAAAGCTTTTGATAACGTTAGCTGGAATTTCATGTTGGAATTATTACTAAACTCACAGTCTGGCAATGAATTTTATACAATGGTTAGAGCAATTTAGATAAATCAACAAGCAAAGGTTTCTGTTAATGGAAATTTATCAGGGAATATTGAGATACAAAAAGGAACAAGATAAGGATGCCCACTTTCACCCTTATTGTTTATATTTGCTCTCGAGGTATTGAATGATACAATCAGATGCAACGTATGAATTCAGGGCCTTAAAATAAGAGGAGAAGAATACAAACTTCAAGCCTTTGCCAATGATTTGGTATTATTTTAGAAAACTCATTGGACTCTATTAAGCAATTATTAAGTTCTTTACAGGACTATGGTTTGGTGGCTGGACTGAAAATCAACTGTAACAAAACAAAAATGCTAGTTAAAAATATGACAAAAGCTCAAGCTCAACAGTTACAAGAATTATCAGGCTTGGAAATTCAAAAGAAGGTGAAATACTTAGGAATAACTATAACAAACAGATGTAGCTCCTTGGTGAAAGATAACTATATTGAAGTTATAAAAGAAATTAAGCAAGACTTGGAAAAATGGAAAACTTACAAATATCTTTTATGGGAAGAACAGCTACAATCAAAATGAACATATTACCAAGACTGGTCTTCCTATTCCAAACAATATCTACTCTCCAAAATCAAAAATATTTTAAAGAACTGGATAAACTGATGACACAATTTATATGGCAAGATAAGAAACCAAGAATAAAACTGAAAGCATTACAGAATGCAAAGGAAAGAGCTGGATTTGCACTATCAGACTGGCTCTTATATTATAGAGCAGCATCTTTGATTTGGCTAAAAGAATGGATTACACTAGAAAACACAAGATTATTGAAGCTGGAAGGACATGAGCTTTTATTAGGTTGGCGTGCATTTGTATGGTATGGAAGAGCAAGTGCACACAAATATTTCAAGCAACACCTTATTAGATCTTCCTTATTGAAGGTATGGGAAGAAATCAAAAGTTGTTTTTATACCAAGACACCGAAATGGGTTGCACCGTTGGAAGCTTTTACAAATCCTAATTTATTTCAAATAGATACATTGTTAAGATATGAAGATTTGTTAGATAATAAAATTGAATTAAAACTAATTGAAAGTTTAACATGGTGGGAAAGAGTCCAGATATGCTAAAGACAAATCAATAGGTTTCTATGTAAAAATAACAGAAATGGATAAGATATTGTTATATTCCAATGAAAACTGATTTAAGAAATGGTATGCATTATTGCTAGATAATAAGACCCAAGATGAAGTAGTCAAAAATTCTATGGTAAAATGGGTGCAAAACTTGGGTCACAATATTGATTTAGATCAATGGTCACAGATGTGGGAAAAAATGTACTGATTACCAAAGCAATTTCATATAAAGAAAATATTTATAAAATATTTTATAGATGGTATATCACTCTAGATAAACTTGCAAAGATCTACTCTAACTTTACTCTAGTGTATGTTGGAAATGTCAAAAAATACCAGGTCCTTTTATAATATGTGGTGGTTATGTGATGAAGTGAAAAAATATTGGTTTTGGATCCATGAAATTTTACAAAAAATGTTAAAAAGTCCTATTCCCTTTGTACCAGAATTATTTTTATTAAATATCTTACCAGAAAATTGCAAAAAACAAGATCTTTATTTGATAATACATGTAACAACAGCGGCAAGAATACTCTATGCCAAATATTGGAGAAAAAAGGAAGTACCTTCGAGAAAATAACTTGTAAATAAAATTTTGGAAACTGCTGAAATGGATAAACTAGCTTTGAAAGGACAACCAGAGACAATTTTTGAAAATACTTGGTCAAGACTTTATAAATGGATTGAAGAATATAATAAATAAAACATGTAGACATACAATCTATGCTAAGGATATAAAAAACTTTATTTTTACATATTTGCAAGAGAACTGTACAACAATACAAGTTGGAATATACAAAATTAATATTTTGTTTAAGGTATGACATTTGTTAAGAAGAAACTTAAGGAGGTAATGGATACCCTCATTCTGTGTTATGTTTGCCTTTAAAAAAATGAAAAAAAATGTTTTTTTAAAATCGATTAGACTAATAACTGTGTCTTGTGCTATCATGGGTCCCATTTTTGGATATGATCAAAGGCCTGCTCTATTCACCTTCTCTAAAGATCTGCAGCCAGTGCTTTCAGTCATTCACTGGCAGGTATAGTAGCTTATAAAGCCCATAGAATGAAGCCTGTGGGTTTTAAAACTATTCATTATTGAATAGGCAGCAGTAGTTGCAAATGCAACTTTTTACAATGCAGACATGACTAATTTCACTCTTCTATCAGCTCCATCTCTATTCAACTTGTTCTTGACCCTTTGCTGTGATTTATGTTTGATCTTCTCTGTTGTTTTAGCTATCTTAAAGAGTGATTCTGAAATTATCTGCTTTGTGAAATAACATTTTACAGTCTCTTATGACACAGAACAATTTGTTGCCTATGTAAAAATTCCTACATAACACACAGATTCCTTTTGTTTATTTATACCCGGACTTGTCTCATCTGCATATATTTGGCCACTAAACACTGTTTTTAAATGTTGTGTTTAAGAGTATCCTAAAGAATGCATGTATTGGACTTCCAGTTAATGGCGACACGCTAGCAGATGTCTCTCCCAGACCTCCGGGGGGATGATCTGAGTGCCTGCAGTGAGGAGGGGGCTCAATTGTTCGTTGCCCCCCCAGCGAGCCTGTGTGAAAGGCTCCTCACCATGGGGCTTTTGAGGGGTAGCCTCTTCCATAGCAAGAAGCTGTGGAATTGAGGCATTCCTCCGCCCCGATGGTCCTGCCACTGTTGCATCCGTATGGATCCAGAGCCGCTGGCCGGAACAAGCATTGGAGATTGGGCGATTTAACTGCGATCGAGTGAGGTCCTTGGGCCAACAATGAACAGTGAGTCAAGTAAAAAAGAGATGCCAAAAAACTAAAAGAAAGCCCCCCCCAGGAATGGCGAGACGAGCGAGTGGGGGAGGGTTTCCTCCCACATGCATAAACAAAACAACAATCTGCCAAGGGAGTAGCAGAAGCAAAAATGTGGAAATAAGTTTTAAGAGACTTACCAGAGCGTAGATAAATGCTTGGGTGAATTTCAGAGACTTTAGCAACTTTTACTAAAGGTAAATAATCCTCAAACATGGCGGGGAAGAAAACGGAGAAAGACAAGCTAGCAAAAATGAAACTAACGGGAGGCACGAGTCCCTGGATGGAGGATTCCTCAGAGCTATCCAAAATGCTAGCAGAAACCATGTGCCCTCTGCTGGACCAAATGACTAACGTCAACCAGCAGCTAACTGTACTGAATCAAAACCTTGCAACTCAGCAGCTCCAACTAGTGGAAATAATGGAGCAAACAGTGGAGAAAGTGAAGGAAGTGGACACAAAGACCAACAAAGTTAAGAAAAAGGTGCAAATGCTGGAAAAGAAACAAACTTCAGGTGAAATCCAAATTCTGCAGCTGCAAATGGAGAGAGCTAACCTAGTCCTTCAATTCCAAGGGGTCCCTGAGACAAAAGGAGAGAATCTAAAAGAACTTTTGAGCGAAGCATTAGCTCCAGTTACAGATTTAAAAGCGGAATACTTGATAAGTGAGGTGGATGTGATATATAGATCCTACTCCAACTATATCAAGAAAAATAATCTGCCTGGAGAGATTGTGGTTAGATTCTTGAAGAGACATGCCAAGGACTTAATACTCAAAACAACTACAGGAGTACCCCTGAAAATGGGAGGGAATAACATCAGAATTTTAAAAGATATCCCATTTGAAATCAGGAAGAAGAGGAAGGAGTATAAAGACTTAATATAGTTTCTACAAACAAACAGCATTGCCTACAGGTGGTTGATTCCCGAAGGTGTCACCTTTAAAATTTAGGACAAAAAAGAAAAGATTGACTCTGTCTTTAAAGCACATGAGTTCCTGAGATTGCAATTGGGAGAGCCAGGAGAGGTTGGTGGGGAAGAAGAACACAGTAAATCCAGTGATGATATGGACTCTGCGGCTTCAGATGAGGACTCTGCTTCAGAAAAGGGGGCGGCAGCCCCCAAGCAAGACTATCAACTGAGGAAAAGAAAGAGTAAAGCTAAATAAAGGCTGGAGAACTCTGAATTGTGCCTTAAAATACGTACTTTAATGTTGCTCTTGGAATTTTCTTAAAATAGTTAAATGATGGGCTAAAAGCTACATATATTAGCATAAATGACCATGTTCAATGTAATCTAAGCATGTTAAGAATAACACTTATACAAGCTAATGTAAGGATCTGCTATACTTGGGGTTTTAGTTATTAGTGGTTTTCTTTTCTGTATCCTTAGTGGTAGTTGTCTCCCCTTCCCCTTTTTTTCTTTATAGTTTGTAGTCTTTAGAAAACACAATAAAAAATAAAATCCCCTTCGGGTTTTTTTTTTTTAAAAAGAGTGCATGTATTGCATCACTCTTACTTGGATATAGGAGGCATTCTAGGGCATTCCCATGAATCATTCGGCCTTTGATGGTGTGCCCACCCACACAACTTCAGCCTGCTTTTAACATAGGACAGATAATGGTTGTGATCCAGCAAAGCTTTTTCCCACAGACTGCCATTCATTCTAATTAAGCTAAACAGTTTGAATGCATGCATAAGTCAAACTTACTCTGGGGCTCTTTGTCTTTTTTAGTCCTATACATGTTATACTTTGTTACTCAGGCTGTTTGGAGAATACATGGTCCATTTTTTATTACTTAGCAGCAGCAATTCATATATTTATGGTAGTGAGGCCTAGTATTTTTGTGTGGGTGGGGTTGTGGTTTTTTTGGAAATCACAAGACTTTGCAGTATTGCACTTGCTGAATGGAAAGCCATTTGAAGGACTTTCAAGTCTTCCTACTAGTCATTCAGTCTGAATATGTCAGCCATGAGAGCAACTGTTGTTCATCCCGTACTATGATGCCGTCCCCCTCAGAATAAGAAAGGAACATTGGACTTAATTTTATTTATATATTTATTTATGTCATTTGTAGTCCATCTTTCTCACTTGGACTCAGGATGGATTACACAGAGTGAATCAGTACAATCAGTAGGATGGGGTATTCTATGAAACAATACAATTGGATTAAGGCTTTAGAACAAATCAGAAACCAAAAAACAGAACTGAAACAAAGCCTAAGTCTTAACATGATACACATTAAATGATACAAAAATTACTTAGTAGGATCCTAGTTTCAGTAAGCTAAACACTGCAGTGTAGTCCACAGTCCCTAATAATGTATTCAAGTAACTTTGTGAATAATTTAGTACAGTGCAACTCTATTGCCTTCATAGAAATGCTCTCTTAAATAATTCAGTTTTGCATAGTTTGCAGAAAAATCAGGAAAGTGGGAGCCTTTCTGGCTTCCTCAGACAGGCCATTCCATAAGGTGTGGGCCACAGTGGAGAAGGTGTGTGTATGGAAAGGTGTTGATTTTGCCCATTTTCAGGATGGCATTTGCAGATCTTGCTCAGAGTAGTGTCGTTCTACTCCAGAGAAGGGAGAACATCTTACCCCATTCTGAAACAATTTGGGTTGACTATATTCTTATATTGTTAATTATCTTTCTGTCATCTTGTTTATTATGCTCTGATCAGAGTTATACAGGATTCACTGATTTGCCAGCTTTTTTTCATCACAGTCTTTCTGCCCACTGTTTAAGAATCATTAAAGCTGGTTCAGACCTGATGCTGCTGAATTTATTACTCATTTCAACTCAAAGCGACATACAAGTGTTCTCCCATTCTGGTACAGATCTAGAGGCCAGGCACATGTACTTTCAGACCATGCTGGATCCAGGTTAGGAGGATGCTTCTCTCCCTTCCCCATTTGTGCAAATTTGTCCTTGCTATTCATTTTATTTAGTGAAAAGTTGTGCAGCTTAGTCCACCACAATTGTGCTGTCTTTTTGTCTTAATCGTGGTTAACTTCAAGTTTTCAATTGTGGTTTCTAAACTTAGTTTGAGCTAACAGTGGTAAGCAAAACCACTGGTTAGCTCCAATGTAGGTGTGTGTATGTGAGGGGTTGAATTTTCATGCAGTGTTGTGGGGGGAGACCACACAAGCCCTTTGGGTTTTCCCAGTCTCCTGATCACAGGGCAGTACATAAGGAAGAAAGGGGTCAGACACTATATTGTTGATGTTGTTCATCCAATAACTGAAAGGCACATTTAGGGATGAATGCAATGAAGAAAGGCATTTAGAAAAGTAAATGAAATGTTGTTGATAAGGCAAATCCTTTTCTTTCAGAGAGATTTCTTAAGCTTAAGTTTGAAAGTTTGCTGAGTTCTCAAAAACAGTTTCTGTTTTTAACACAAGTTCCAGTTCTATAATAGAGGTCTTTGAAGGAGATGGGAAGCAGATGTGTTGTAGAAACACTCAGATAAACACCAAACCAAAAATAAGCTGAGCTGTTTTGTACTTGTTCTGGACATTTGTTACACATTTCAAATATTTGTTTTATTTATATATGACATTTCTTAAAGTGAGGCAGTTTACACATATTGACAATCAGTAGAACAGGCAATATAATCCTAGCAGTAAAATCCTAACAGAAAAATATCAATAGATTAGGCAGCTGACAACCCAGGAAAAAGCCTTCTAAGTAGTAGCACTAAAATTCTGGAATTCTGCCCCCAGAGAGACTTGCCTGTTCCTTTCTGTTGCCATCTTCTGCAAGCTGGTGAAGACTCTTCTTTGTCTTGTGTGGTGTTCCCTCAGTTGTCCCTCTTTCCTGCCCTCTGTTTTAATTGTTGTTTCTATGCATATGTATTTTATTGCACTGTATGTGTATTTTAGCTTGGTTTTAAGTATTTTAACAATGTGTTTTGTTTGGTTTTAATGGTATCTAAGATGTTTTTATTGTGTATGTTTTTAGTCTGTTGGCCCTGATCAGAGTAAAAAGGCAGGGCTGCTTCCCCCCCCTCCACTGCTATGCCTGCTAGCTTGGCTCTATTCCTAGCGTAGAGGGGTTTGTTTTCTGGCTGGAAAAGTCCTCCCTGCCTTTGGGTCTATCCACCGTGGGGGAAGGGACAGTCTCTCTGCCTGTCTCCTTATCTATTCGTTGCAAGACAGCTTCTCTGCCAGACAGCGTTCTAAAAGCACACTTTTTTCCTTTGCTGCAAAACCAGTGGCTTCTGCTCTCTCTGAGGCTTACAGAGGGAGGTGGGGGGCATGCAAGGGGTCCCCAGGCTCTGTCTGGGGTGGGGGGCTCCCCAGGATCTCCCTAGGGCAGTCTGCACTAAACTACATTAGCACAAGCATGCAAACCCACTGCTTTTGGCTCTGGGGCTTACAGAGGGAGGTGGGGGGGCATGCATGGGTGGGAAGGGGTCCCCAGGCTCTGTCTCCCTGGGGCAGTCTGCAGTAACCAACGTTAGCACATTTTTATTCACAGCAAAAAGCCAGCACTCTAATACAACAGTCAAACTAAGTTTTCACACATGCTCCCACTGCTGTTTCAAAGCATTCCCCAAACACAATCACAAAAAGCCCAGGATTCCATTTCCCATTCCCTTCCATCCCCCAACCCCCAGCCAGGCACTACACCCTTGGAGAAAAGCCAACATGTGGTCACCATGCTCCCCGGGGCTGACAGTGGCCGCCATCTTGCCTTGCAGCATGGCCCTCAGGGAGGTGGGACTTCCGTCCTCCACCGGAAATCCACCTGTCAAACTTTGTTTGATGATGGAAGGTGGGTCTCTAATCTGATAATGTGAAAAAAGAAAACTTGCATCTCCTATGGAAATTTACTGCCTTCAGAGGACTGTGAGCTCCTCTCTACTCATAAAACTGGTCTTTCCTATCACCTCTTTCTTGCAACAGTTGCCTACACTTTCTGCGAAGCAAGACAACGGAGTTGGAGTATCCCCTGCCCCCAGCACACTTTCCTCTTGTGGCAAATGGAAGTATGCTGCTGCACACAAAAGAAGGCCTTTGCATTCAACACAAAGTAAACAGGCGATTTTTGTGCTGTGTTAGTTGTTGTGTTTATATGGTAAAAAATTAATAAAAATATTAATTGTAAGGGAAAAGTGCTTGCCCATGGTAGTAAATCCAGATGGGTACAACAAAATTTGAGTCCACCAGCATCTTAGAGACCAAGAATATTTTCCAGGGTATAAGCTTCTATGAGCCAAAGGAAAGAAGGCTGGGAAAATTCTGTTGGTCTGTAAAGTGCTATTGGACTCGAATTTTGTTCTACTTTGTTGTTGTTCAGTCGCATAGTCGATTCTGACTCTTCACAACCCCATGGACCACATCACGCCAGGCCCTCCTGTCTTCCGCTGTCCTCCGGAGTTTGCTTAATTTCATGTTCATTGCATCTATAACACTGTCTAACCATCCCATCCTTTGCCATCCCCTTCTTTTACTTTCAGTTTTGTTCTACCACTACATACTAACATAGCTACCTGGCTAAAACTCTCCATATGGGTAGCTGTGTTAATCTTTACTAGGAGAGTAAAATAAGAGTCCAGTGACAGCTTAAAGACCAACAGTTCTTTGTGCTCAATACTGTCTGCTCCTCAAGTCCTTACAAGGGCTTCCTAACATCTTATGGAGCCCATTCTTAACAGATGTTAATTAGTTCAGTGATGCGTCCATGATTTCCTCATTGTATTTGCTTATCATGTTTCACCTTGAACTTTCCTAGATCAGATTTTATGCTTATCTTGCCTTGCTCATTTGCCAACTGTTGAGAGTGGTCCTTACCTGCTCTGAAAGGAGATTATTTATTTATTCATTCATTCATTAAATTTCTGGATCCCTGAGTTCAGAAGGTTCTGGGTGATTTACAACAGATTAAAACAATATAAAATGACAGATTAAAATCAACAATCAACTATTCTTATTTAGTAATTACTCTTTCAACTGGATCTTGTTTTAGACTGTTGTATTTTTATAATATATTTTCCCACGCCACCTTTCTATTATTTGCCGCTTTTGGTATAAAGGCCTCTGTCTAATACTCTATGCACGTGATGATGTCAACTCTAGCTCAAGAAAGCTCACGCTGGAATAAATTTTGTTAATCTTTAAAGTGCCATTGGTCTCCTGCTTTGTTTTGTCCATGGTAAGAAAGGGATTAGAACATTTCTTTCAGATTTTATTATATGTTTAATACTGCTTAAAAAAGGATACGAAAGCAAAAAATCTAAGTATTGTATTTTTTTTTTACTTTTATTTTCAGTTTTTCATATACACCTTACATACCAACTGTACAACTTACATATATAGTAGAATCTTATACATTTGTACACTCTTCTATCCACTTATACACCATTAACCACCTTTTGCTATGCACCTTTTCACTTTTATTTGGAAGCCTCAAACTCAAATCATCCAGTTGTGCTAACTCTAACAATTTACATATTAAATCTTCTCTAGAGGGTATCCTTACACTATTTCCCAGAGGGGTTTTTTTTGTGCGGATACCTATTTCCACCAACAGGGGGCTCACTCTCCCTCAACAGCTTTTCCTACATAGTCAGTAGACTTCCTGGGTTTGTAGAAAAATCCAAAAGCTAAAAAAATCCCTTCAGGGACGGTTGAATTCCCCCAAAACCTTTTGAAATGGCCTCTGCAGGGACCTAACTCCAGGCATCAATGGTGAGAGATTAGAACATTGGGGGGGGAGGCTTCTAACTGGCTCTGTTGGTGAGGGGGGGAAGGGCCTTTTCCAGGCCTCTTTTGGCCTTGGAGGGAGGGAAGGGAGCCTTGGGGGCAGGCTGGGGAATTCCTATAAGTTTTGTGGTGGAGTGCAAGGAAGGCAGGATTTAGGGAAGGGAGAGGCATCAGCTGGGTATAATGCCACAGAACCCACCCTCCAAAGCAGCCATTTTCTCCAGGGAAACAGACCTCTGCTGTTCACTCTCCAGGCCCCACTTTGAGGTTGCCAACCCTAGGCCTGGCAGCAGTCCAGGGTTGCCAGGTCCCCCCATGGGCACTGGCAGGGGATAGGGGTAATGGGGTTGCCAGTTACAGGTCTGGAAACTCCTGGAGATTTGGGGATGGAGCCTGGGGAGGGCAGGGACCTCAGTGGGGTACAATGCCCTAGAGTCCACCCTCCAAAACATCCATTTTCTCCAGGGGAAGTTATCTCAGTAGTCTGGTGCTGAGCAGTAATTCCAGGGGATCCTCAGATCCCACCTGGTGGCTGGCATCCCTAGGCAGCACCCTCTGGATGACTTGATACCACCTAATTTGCATGACTCAACTTGGCCTGGCTGCTTGCTGTTGTTCAGCAGCCACCCTATGAAAGCCAGCAGTGGTGCAGCAGTTAGAGCTTCAGAGTAGGATCTGCAAGACCCAGGTTCAGATCCCCATATTGCAGTGGAAGCTGACTGGGTGATTTTGGACCAGTCACATACTTTCAGCCTAACCAACCTCACAGGGTTGTTGTGCAGATAAAAAGGAGGTGAGAATAATGTAAGCTGCTTTGGTCCCCACTGTGGAGAAAGACTATAATTTTCCTTGGTAGAAGCTGTGGGGGAGGTGGGTGGAGACGAAAAGCTGAATACTGATAAAGACAGATAAAGGTAGCTTGGCTGTTGGGTGGGAAGGAAATAGGGTTGCCAACTCCAGATTGGGAAACTCCTGGACATTTGAGGAGTGGATCCTGGGGAGGGTGGGGTTTGAGGAGGGGAGGAACTTCAGACTGGTATAATGCCATAGACTCCACCCTCCAAACCAGCCATTTCCTCCATGAGAACTACCATTGCCAGCCTCTGGGTGAGGGCTGGAGATCACCCAGAATTACAACTGTTGTCCGGGTGACAGAGATCAGTTCCCCTGGATAAAATGGCTGCTTTGGAGGGTTGAGTCTATGGCTCTACCCCCAGAAGGGAGAAAGAGTGTGAGATAGCTAAGGATAGAGGGGAGGAAGCAAAGGTGTGAGGAATGAGATGACCATCCCGCCAGTTTCTTGCGGGTCTCCACTTGCTATGTCTAATTTCCAATTTTTTGTAGTTTATCTTAAGCCCTGCCACCTGCCCATGTTCTTTAATGGTATCCAACAAATGCATAATTGAAGTTTCTGGTTTCTCCAAAATAAATATCAAGTCATCAGCAAACACCAATAACTTATATTCTTCCCCTTTTACTTTTAAGCCCTGTATTTTGTGTACTCTCTTTTATTGCGTCATTAAGGGATTCTAATGCAAAAATAAACAGTAATGGTGACATCGGGCAGCCTTGTCTAGTACCCTTCTGAATTTCTATATTATTCGTTACATCTCCATTTACTATTACTTTTGCATATTGCGTTTTATAAATGGCCTTGACCATAGTAAGAAAGTATTGACCACACTCCACATTAAATAGCTTTTGCAGTACAAATTTCCATGATAAATTGTCAAACGCCTTTTCAGCGTCAAGAAATATTAGCATAAGTCCTTTATCTGGATGTTCCTCATAATATTCTAACACATCTATAATTATTCTCAAGTTGTTTTTCATTTGTCTCTTAGGTAAGAACTCCATCTGATCTTGATGTATCACTTCGGATAGTACTTTCTTTAATCTGTTTGCCAAGATACCAGCAAATATTTTGTAATCAGCATTTAGCAAAGATATAGGTCTGTAATATCACTTTGATCAGAATTGGGAATCAGTGTAATTATTGCATGTTTCCATGATTCAGGACTCTTTTCCAGTTGTCCTACTCTCTGAACTAACTCCTTAAATGGAATGCATATCTGCTCTTCAAATATTTGGTAGAATTCTGCAGGGATGCCGTCTGGGCCTGGTACCTTCCCCCTTTTCTGGCTTCTGATTACTTCAAAAATCTCACACATTGGACAGTGGTATCTGGCATTCCCCGGCAGCTGTGGACTTAGATTCAGGGACTGAATTGGATTAACAGCAGCCCTAAGCGTGGAGTGAGTGATGATTAGCTGATGTACGCTGGATGTTTGAAGTTTGAGTGCCAGGTAGATTGTTGTAGCCATTGTTATATGGTTAGGAGTGGATAGGAGAGAAGCACTTATTGAAGAGCTAGGAGTTGGGTTGTGGCAGAATTAGCTGGTTAGGACCAATTAATTGGACTTTGGGGTAGGAAATTGTTGTATTTTTGTATTATGGTAATCTTGTATTTTTTGTATGACCAATTAATTGGGACTGGAATTGTTTATTTTGTACAGCAGCTAAGTTAGAGTTGTATGAGAGTGAGTGGGTAGTGCTAAGAGCAGATAGGGCAATAGCTCCAGGAAGGAGAGCTGCCTGTGAATAGGCCACCGACAGTCTGGAGTCATGGCGTGGACTGGTTGGTGCGGCAATGCCACGGCAGCAGATTCCGGTGCTCTTTGGGAGGGGAAGGTTTAGCGGTGAGTCCAGGCAATGTGGTAAAGGAAGGGCGCTGAGAAACAAAAGGGCTCGGTGCTCTTCCAGCCTGCGACCCATCCCAAAGGTTGTCAGCAGTGGGGCTAGGATGAGTAACCCCCCTCTGTCATTGGCATTGTGCAACACCAGGTCCATAAATAATAAGACCATGGTCCTTCGGGACTTTATTATGGAACAACAGGTAGACCTGGCGTGCGTGACCGAGACTTGGGTGCGGGATGGAGAGACCATAGCTCTCGCCCAGCTTGCCCCACCTGGATTCTCGGTCCTTCACCAATCACGGACAAGGGGGTGGGGGGGAGGTGTGGCGATATTCGTGCGGGAGGCTTACTCCTTCAGGGCACTCCCCTTACTGGAGATTGCGGGCATGGAATGTGTCGGTCTGGTGCTGGAGGCCGAGGAGAGTTTGGCGATCTGGCTGATGTACTGACCGCCTAACGCACTGGACAGTAGCCTGCCGTCCCTGCTGGAGGCCGTAGCAGGCTGGGCGCTGGAGCACCCTAGGCTTATGGTCTTGGGTGACTTCAACGTCCATGCTGATGACACGGCCTCTAGCTGGGCAATGGACCTGGTGGCATCCATGGGGTCGCTAGGACTTTCCCAATGTGTGTCGACCCCCACACACCAGGCCGGGCACATGTTCGATCTGATCTTCGCAATGGGGATTACAGTGGACCGGATGACTGCTACGGCAGTACCATGGTCGGACCACTATGCCCTGAAGGCCCATGTGAATGTCCCAGCCCGACCCTTTATAGGCGGTGAGTGGATTTTGGCTCGCCCGCAGAGCCAAATGGACCCGGTGCGGCTTCAAATGGCCCTGCGGGATCCGATGCCCCCTGGTGGCTCATTGGCTGAACTTGTGGAAGACTGGCATAGCCGACTTTCCGCAGCCATCGATGAGATCGCTCCCAGGCGCCCTCTGCGCGCTCGCTCTAGGCTAGCCCCTTGGTACTCTCAGGGGTTATGGCTTATGAAGCAAGAGCTCAGATGGCTAGAGAGGCGGTGGCGTCGCGCTTGTGATGAGACAATGAGAGCATCTTATAGGACGTTTATGAGATCCTATGAAATGGCAGTCAAGGCTGCGAAGAGGGAATTCTACGCAGCTACGATTGCATCTGCGAGCTCACGCCCAGCCCAATTGTTTAGAACTGAACTGATGACCTCTGGAGGCATCTGGATCGAGGCAGTGTGGCGGCACTGTTGTTGTTAGATCTGTCGGCTGCATTTGATACAGTCGACCAGCAGTTGCTGATCCACCGCCTCGCCGATGTGGGGATTCAGGGGCTCGCCGTTCAATGGCTTGCCTCTTTCCTCCAAGGTTGGGGACAGAGGGTGGTGCTAGGGGGGGCAGCAGTCCCGGAGGCACTCGCTTGAATGCGGGGTGCCTCAGGGGGCGGTGCTCTCCCCGATGCTGTTTAAAATCTATATGCGCCCCCTTGCCCAGATTGCCCGGAGGAGATCAGGGCCCTGCGGGACCTCTCACAGTTCCGCAGGGCCTGTAAGACGGAGCTCTTCTGCCAGGCCTTTGAGTAGGAGCCGCCACCCCCCTCTGCCGCTATTTCTACCATCCTATGTGGTGGAGGGAGGGGACAGCCTAGGAAGAGCTATCTGGTCCCGCTGTGAGCAACACTGCTGGACGGGGCGAATACCGCCGGATGGGGCCAAATAACATCAAATGGCAGCCTCTGTGAGTCTGGCGTCATTGGGTCGAGTAGAGTGAGTAACTGTTGAGCACTTTATGGTGAATACCTTTTTGGAATGTTTTATTTGTTTTATATGTTTTTAAGCTGTTTATCTCTGGCACTTAGTTGCCTCATTGTAAGCCACTCTGAGCCCGTTCGCGGGGAGGGCGGGGTAAAAATGGAATGAATGAATGAATAAATAAATAAATATAGGGTCATTTAAAATTTTTCTTTGTTGTTCATTAAATTCCTTACCATTTGCCTTCAAGTAGTTCATAATTAGATCCCCATCTTGCTCATCTTTTTGATAAAGATTTTTATAAAAAATTTCCACTATTTCCTTTAAATCTTGCAAATTAAATTTCTCTTCATTCACTTTTCTCTCTTTTTTCTTACTTTATACGCTAACCACCTATTTGATTTATTTACATTTTCAAAATAATATTGTTTCGTAAACTCAATTTTTTCCCCTGTTTCATAATTCAGCATTAAATTCATTTCATGGTGGAGAAGCTTTAATTTAACTTGGGCTGTCTTTATATCTGATTCCGTCTTCATGATATTTCCCTGTACTCTAATTTGACTAACTATTTGCTTATATTCCTTTTTCGATTGTTTAGTTTTCCACGCACTTTGACTAACAAAACAACCTCTCATATATGCTTTAAACATATCCCATATTATTTCCATCGCAATCTCAGAATTTTTGTTAATCTGGAAAAACTCTACAATCTCTTTTTTACATTTTTGTATAAATTTCAAATCTCTAAGTAATCTTATATTCATAAAGCATCTATTTTTCTTACGCCTCTCTTTTAACGTAAGTAAGATAGGATTGTGATCCGCAAAAGTATTTGGCAGTATTTCACATGCGTTCATTTCTCTTACCATATTGGTAGATATTCATATCATGTCAATCCTTGATCACATGCTATGTTGTGCAGAATAACAGGTATAATCTCTTTTCTGTAGCTTTCTGACTCTCCATGCATCAATTAAATTATACTCCTCTACTACTTGCATAAAACTATTTGGTATTACATTTCCCTTTTTCCATCCTTTCCTACCTTTTTTCTATCCATTGCCGAGTTTAGAACTGAGTTATAGTCTCCTATAATACAGACGTTGTTTATCTCCACTGAATTTAAAACTGTTTGCAATTCTTGGAAAAAATCTTTTTGATTTTGATTAGGTGCATAGATATTAACTATTAACATCTTTTACCCATTCCTTACAATTTGTAGTGCCACTATCCTGCCATCTTCTGAACTATATATGTGCACTGGATTTAATACTTATTTCACATATATCACTACCCCTCGTTTTTTTTTCATCTGCTGATGCCAAAAACTCTTTACCTAACTTTTTACATTCTAAATATTTCACATCTTTACTCTTGATGTGAGTTTCCTGTAAGCATACAATATCTGCTTTTATTTTTTGCAGTTGATGAAAAGTCTTCCTCCTTTTCTGAGGGCTATTTAAACCATTTATATTTATTGATATAATCTTAATTTTTTTACCACTGCAAACCATCTTTAGTACTTAGTGTTTTTCACCCCTATTTTTGTGCTTAAATCTAGTCAAGATTTGGTAAGTTGGTTTATTCGGTTTAATTTTATTCCTTTTTGGGGTGTTCCCCTTTCCTTTACTTATTTCTTGTTCAGTGTTTCCTTCTTCCACTTCTTCCTCTTCCATTTTCTTTTCCTTTTCCCCTTCTTCCTCTTGTATTTCTTCTTTTTGGTAACCTAAATCTTCCCCAAATTTATCTAAAAAGTATTCTGCTTTGTGTACTGCATCTATTCTATGTCTTTGACCATTAAACGTGAAGAGTATCCCTTCTGGTATTAACCATCTAAACATAATCCCATTACTTTTCAAAAGATTCGTTAATGTTGTATAAGACATCCTTCTTTCCCTCACTCTCCACGGTACTTCCTTTAGTAGTATTATTTCTTCTTCTTGTATGGTTACTCTCTTTGCATTTGCTGCTCTTAAAATCCTATCCTTCAGTTCTCTTCTATGGAACTTAATATGCACTTCCCTAGGTTTTCTATTTTTTCTCGTGTAGGCTGAGTTCATTCTATAGGTTGCCTCAATTCCACTCTCTAATTCCTCCTTCGTACCTACATTCAGCTGTTCCACAAAATTATTCACAATTTCTTCTTTAAGATTTTTATCTATAATTTCTGGTATATTTTGGCACCTTATAATCAATGCGGCTTTATCCATTTCCAAATTTATGAGAGTTGCCTCAGTTCTCTCATTTTTACTTTTAATTTCTTGTACATCTAAGTCCAGATCCTGCACTTTCCCTTTTAATATTCCCTGAGTGGATGCCATTTTTATAATTTCTTGCTTGTTACCAAGTATTTGTTTTTTAATTTCCTCAGTTTCATTTTTGATTTGCATTGTTAGCTCCTCCATTTTTAATCTTATAGGGTCTATTTCCTTTTTAATTTGCGCTGGCAATGAGCTCTCAACCATGGCTTTTACAGCTTGTGACACTGCCTGTGACACTGCCAGTGTCACACTCTCCTGAATTATTTTATTTAATTCCTTCATTGACACTTGGGAAGTACTCATGTTTGTTATTCTGAGCTGTCCTGCTCCTCCTAACTGTCCCAGTGAAGATATCGATGTTTTTCTACTACCACTGACTCCTGAGACCATAAGCAAGCATTAAAACATCTTCCTCCACTAGCAGTTTCTAAACTCTTACTTCCCTCTTTCTTCAGAATTTTATATTCCACCTTGTCTACCCTCAGATGCACACTCTCACTCCTATATACTTTATCACTTTTCTGTCTTTTTATCTTTACTGTTTGTTTTATAGTACTCTTTTAACCTCACCTTTTGCCACTCTCTAATTCAATTGCTCCTTCTATTCCCACTCCACCATACCCTGCCTTTCTTTTCTTTTTCTTTTTCTTTTCCCCCCAACGAATCTCTCTTCTTCTACTAAAATTCTGTGCCTTTAATTGCTTCAACTCTTTCTCTTTCTTCTATAGTTCTATAGTTCTTTTCATCTCTATAGTCTGCACTCTATCCCACCCGTTTCAGCAACACCGTCTTTGTTCCTTCCATATCTTTGTTCCTTCCATATCTTTGCTTCCTTCTTCTTCCTTTTACAATCCTGACTCCATCTCAGCTGGGCTCCGTCATCAGTTGCACTTCTCACTGTAGCCTCGTTCCCACCGATGACGTCACCGTCTCCTTCCTTGCGCCTCCTCCCTTTCCTTGCTTCTCTCCATCGTGCCACTCACGTCATCCCGCTACCACCCCAGCTACAAATGCCTCGTCACCGTCTCTTCTTAAAGAGGTAAGTAGCCCACTATATGAGAAAGAGAGAAAACCCCCCCACACCTTTTGTACTATCGATTTCTTTCCGCTCCTTACCCTAACACTGTTCCTTACTTTTAAACATCAAAAGTTAATCTGCATTAGTGTCCTCCTTTTTCTGGCCGCATTCATTCTCCTGCCCTTTTTTTACCGGCGTTTACCTTCCCTCCCCCCACCTCACCCCCAATGAATTTTAAATTACTTAGCTTCTTTTTCTTTCTTTGAAGTTCTCTGCAGTTTCCTGTGGTTAATTGTTATTCCTTTGACTCTGTTATTTCTCCCATGGCTCTTCTTGTGCTCTGTATGACTCAGGTCTCGTCGTAGCTCCCGTAGTTTCAAACTTGTCTTTCCTGCCTCAGGACAGCCAGCCAAACCCAGGTGGTCGCCACCCACACTGGCCTCGAACTAGAAAAGCCCCCTGCCAAATCTTTCATCGCCAGAAAGAATTTGAGGCACTGAGAATGCCTAGGAAAGTCAGCAGGCAGAGGAGCGAAACAGAAACGCTCCCTCTGTCTATGAGCCCCGCCAAATCTAAGTATTGTAAATGTGTGTCATAATAAAATACTGCATAGTATTCCTTATATAAAGTCATTAGTGCAAACTCATTTTATATGGTATATGAGTGAAATTAATATTATTTGTTCTGTATGGTAAATGGATATCCATTGGAAGCATCTGTCTGTTCTAAGCATACATGTGGTAACTGAATGCCAAGTCCATAGTTTTATGGCAGGTTTAACTAACTTCTGAAATTCACTGAGTCCTGTCTAATTGTGTAAATATTCTTCTTTTGTTCTCCCCCCCCCAGGTTTCCCCATATAGATGTAGAAAGAAAGGAGGAACTAATGACTTGTGCTTTCAGATCCAATATTTCAACCTTACTAAAGTAAGTAGGAAGGAGAAAGGAGTGTTGAAGATACATGTTTCAATTTGTTAGCCACCTTGGAAGGATATACATTTTGTAAAATAAAATGAATAATGAAAAATGCTGAAAGTGGTTCTTGTTACATATTTACTGTGCCCATCTCAGTGTAACACTCTAAAATCATTTATTTATTTATTTATTTATTATTCATCCATTCATTCATTTTTTAAATTTGTCTTTTTACCCAATAGCTGGGCTTTCTGAGTGGCCTACAATACAGAACTAAGCATAAAATGACAAAGAGCTTCACCTGTAGAATATGTCTTTGCATTTCCCCTGGCACCCCAAATGTTGTTCCTAAGGACCAGACGACTGGTCTGCAAGCTGCAGCTTGAGTGGGAGACAGTAGATCCCCACCCCCCACCCTTGGGCAAGTGGAAGTGCCTTCTGCGCTCCCAAGTACCTCTGAACACAGCTCATGTATTCTCCTGATTAAAATTCCACCAATTTAAATAAAAAGCCCTCTGCAATAAAACGGTCTTAACCTGACAACTTTGCCAAGGAGGATGACCAGGGAGGAATTCCACAACTGGAAAAGTTCTGCATGAACATGCTATCTGCTGGCAGAGCATCTGTAAAAGAGCCTCTATATCCAGGCTCAAGGCATGGCATGTGGGAGACGTTCCTTCAGATAAAAAGGGCTGCCCTTGAAAACAGCTTGGTAACTGCAACTCATCAATAATGCTTGATGCAACTCATCATGAATACTGTTGCAGTAGTTTATTCCAGTGTTTACAAATGCACAGGTTATGGAGGCAAAGCAAATATGAGTAGGAGCAGGTGCAAGAAATAAGTGTAGGAAAATGCCTATCACCAGTTCAGACATACTAATGCAGATATACAAGTTAAGTGCAACCAGAGGATGTCAAATGACAAACTTTTCCACAAGAATAGCAAATGCAGCTCTTTTATTAGTGTGGTATTGCAATCACAAAAACATGAGTATTAGCACAAAAGAAAGTATACCAAGGCTACATTTAGACTTCCAGTTTAGCTGCAGTTAAATCAAAATGTGCACAAATGTGGCTTGTGATGAGGTCGCTCACATGCCTGACTCCTCTGCCTTTCCTTTTTATGTGGAGCTTATTGAAGCACCTGTTTAAGACTAGGTTTGGACACCAGTGACTTACAAATCTCAGTGTGTAGCTTAACTGGAGTTAAATCCAGGTGGGCAGCCATGATGGTCTGAAGCAATAGAACAAATTTTGAGTCCAGCAGCACCTTTAAGACCAACAAAGGTTTATTCAGGGTATGAGCTTCTGTGTGCAAGGCACACTTTTTCAAATTCATCGGAATGTATTGGAATTCTATTCCAATGCATTTGAAAAAGTGTGCATGCACATGAAAGCTCGTAACTTGAGTTAACTGGAGTTAGTTTTTCTTTACCTAACTGAGGTACTAAAGTATCTGAAGAAGTGAGCAGTGACTCATGAAAGCTCATACCCTACCACAAATTTTGTTAGTCTTTAAGGTGCTACTGGACTCTTACTCTTTTTTAGTGGGATCCTAAAGAATCCCAGCTTGGGGGTGGATTAACTAATTTTGGTTAAGTTCCACAGATGCCTGCTGTGAAAACTGAGCATGGGCAGGTCCTTAGTTTAAAGGAGAAGTTGATCCTATGCAGAGGGGCCAAGGGAAGTTTTGTCTTGTTAGTGTCATGTTTAAATCAAGACTGAATTTCTCTTGATAACCACAAAGTTGGCATGAGAGAGCACAAGGAGCCTCATAACTTATACTTTTGAGAATGTTCCCTCCTTTGAAGGCAAGAGAACCTAAGGAAGAAGATGGTTTTCTTACAGATTCTAATTATTCATTTTTGTTTTGTTTTAAATTGAATAAATTTTGGCAACTTTAGATCCTTAGACATCTTGTAAAGGTTTCTTTTTGTAAATTAGCACAATAATATTCATTTTTAATCTACAGTACTGCTAGTTTAAGTTTTGTTCTTCCCTATGGGCTGTTCCTGCCACACAGGGTGTTTGCTGTGGGGAGGGGAAGGGAAAGGAGTTTATAAGCTGCTCTGAAACTCCCTTGGGTAGTGAAGGGCGGGGTATAAATCCAATCTCCTCCTCCTCTTCCTCCTCCTCCTCCTCCTCCTCCTCCTCCTTCTGTATAGTGAAACCAATACTTGCTGACGTCTATTTATGCCCTGTGATAGTTAACCAACTGATATATCTGTCTACATGTGTCATATAGAAGTTTGGTAAAATTAGTTACTAACTTTATTTTCCTTTTTCTTTTGTAAGTATAAATAAACTATATCCCTTCCTGTGTGCTGAAAATTTTCTGGAAGTGTCAGAGTTCCGTGGAAATCACAGGACTGAACTACCTTATGGAGTAAAGAAAACAGGTTAGTAATTGTTATGTGCAACTTTATATTTAAAGTTATGTTTTATTTCTATTAAAGTGTGCAGAGTTTTTTGAAAGTGTTACAGATTAGCGCAGAAGAAAACAAAGCAGAAGTTTAGGAAGTGAATTAGAGGATACAGAATCTGATTTTTGTAACTTTATATGTGTATTTGAAATTGGCCTTACCTATATTCTAATAGCCAAGTTGGCCAAAACTGAGGATACTTAAATGCACATATTAGACCCATGAATAGACAAGACAGCTCTTTCTACAAAGCTGAATAATGCCCCACTTAAAAAAAATACTGGAAGGACGGTTAAAAAAACCCAAGTGATAAAAGGAGTACTTGTAACTTTAAAAAATGACCTTTGAGAGAAGACATCACGGTTAAGACTGGCAGGAACCATGGGGTAACTTAATACCACACGACTTGCATGACTCACCTAGGTCTGTTTGCTTCTTACTGTTAAGGAGCATCCATCTCACAAAAGCCAGTGTGGTGTTGTGGTTAGAATATCATACTACCACCTTGAATTCCCATTCTGCACTGGAAACTTTGGGCCAGTTACACATTCTCAGCCTAACATACCTCATAGGCAGGGCTGGGGGCACCTGGAACCTTCCAGTGGGCCATTGGCCTCTGCCCCCCCAGCCAGCCCTCTGATAGAAAAGCCAAACCTGAACCACACAAGGGAGGGAGGCAGCACCCAGCCAAGCCTCGCCTGTCAAAAGCCTCATGAGAGGCGAGACGGGGGTTGTGGTGACTCCTGGTTCAGTCCATGTGAGGTGAGGTAGACACTGTGCAAGGCAAGGGAAGCAGTGCCTGATATACCTAAGACCTGCTTGAGATGAGAAAAGCAGTACCTGGCCAGTTGGTCAGGCAGGCTGCCTCTTCTCCGTACTTTCCTCCCCTTTTTGGGATGGAGGGTCAGGGTTATGCAGACTACCTCTTCCGCTCTCCCTCTCTCCTTTGGGGGTGATGCCAGGGCAGGCTGGGGGAGGGGGCATTTCCCTGGGTTTTTCACTTCCCATCTGCCACTGCTTACAGGGTTGTTCTGAGGATAAAATAGAGGAGAGGAGAATGAAATAAAGTGTTTTGAGAGATGGGCCATAGATGACATGAATAAATAATAAATATAGCCAAAGGTAGATAAAAGGTTGGTGGCTAGGTGGGAAAGACAAAGGAAGCAAAGAAGGTTGAGGATATGGGGGTGCCAGGTGAAAGGAAAGAGGAAATAGTGTGGGGAAGTTAAGTCCAGGAAAAATGGGTGCCCTTTGCAAATCCTTGAAGGTTCCCCATTGTAGTACTGGGCGCTCTCTGACAACTGGCATTGTGCAATTAGAATACGGTTTTCCTTGAGTAAAGGGTGCCGGGGGTAGGGTAGACAGAAACCTGAAGATCTTTGTCACGGTCTCTGTGCAGTCCCACACATGGGTTGGGCATCTGCACATGACCTCAACTGGAGAATGTTCCAGAGCTTGCCTCAGGAGTCTTTTTTGGCGGGCTCTCTTCCTGCCCTGGGGAGCAGACACGCACTGTGCTTGCCTGGAATGGGGAGAGGGCCACCTCCCACAGTTCTTCTTCGACTGTCTTCATGTTCACACCTCACTACCGTCACTCTTTGAATTTCCTCAGCTGAGTATTTCTTTTCTGATTTCTTCTGATTTCCTCGTCTACTTCTTTACTATTTCTTCTACTTCCATCTGAAATTTAAAAAAAGCCCTTTTACAATTTTTCTTCACTTTTGTTTCTGCCCTTCCCCCCCTTTAGTTGGGTCGAGAAGGGGTTTGTATGGGCTGCATCTGCTTTTTAAAGACGTGCCGCCGTTGCCCAGCCAAATTCCCATCTCATGACAGCCATGATCTTTGCCTTCTTTGTCTGGGAGAGTTTCACAGGGTAGATTCCTGTATCCATTGTGCTAACTTTACCCATCAGGCCCATAGAAATAGGGCGGCCTGACTCCATATGGTTCTCCTCGAGGCTGCTTTACACCCTACAATGTCTTCGGCCGTGTCTCACTCTTCTGTGTCCCAACAGCCTGCTGAGCACTCTGAGACTGCGAAACCCACCAAGCATAAGACCAAAAAGTGCGAAGACAAACTGCCATCAAAGCCGAAATCGAAGCCCTCAACATCGACATTGACTCCAAAGCTCGATCCCTTCGTGATCTCCAGTCTCTCGACATCAACCCCAGTGGTCTCTGACATGCCATCTTCTCAGAGGGCTCCCCTTGAGCCTCTGACTCCGCCGCCTACTCTGTCATCCCTGTCTGGGCGTATCTCACCGGGTCAGTCACCTCATAAGAGATCTTCCTCTCATCGTGACTCTCGGACAGGGAATGTTTTATGAGGAGTCGATCCAGGTCCAGATCCCGTTATGGGCGGAGACAGCGTGATTATCGTCGATCTCTCTCCAGATCAAGATTGGCCTCTGACTACTGGTCCTGGTCTCCAGACATCAGAGACCGTAGAGTGTATTACCCTCGCTCTTACTCCGGGTCTTCTACCCCTCGCCGAGATTGTTACGATTGGTTCCGGGGTGAAGATCGACGTGAACACCGAATGCCTTCCTTGTACTTGAGGCATTCCTGCTCTGTAGCCTCCGTCCATTCCCTGGGGCTTGAACAGCCTCCAGGTGCATCGCTCCCGGCAGATGCCCCGAAGCGTTCTCCATTAGAACCTAGGCACCGCCTTCCTGCTGATGAGGAGGTGCCTGTGGACATCTCTCAACCACTTCGATCACCCTCTTCAGACTCGATATCTGACCAGTCTGTGTCCAGTGATCTTGACCTCAACGCCCTGCGTATTGATGATGATGCTCACCAATTGGGTTCTATCTCCCCAACTGAAGGCCCAAAGGCCTATTTGGAGCTTGTTACTAGGATGGCTACAGCTCTAAGTCCAAGATTCCACTGAAACTCCTGATGTGATCAATGTGGTTCATAAGCTTGTGTAAGGGGACTTGCCACCTTTGATGATTATGCCACTGCTGCCGGTGCTTCTTTCCATCCTCAAGGAGTCTTGGGACCATCCTGCCTCCATCACTCCCATATTGAGACGTTATGGGGGTCTTTATAAAGTTCAGGAATCTTCTGGAAAATTCCTCTTTACTCAATCTCCACTGAACTCAATGATTGTACATTCGTCTTCAAAGTTGAAACAGCCTGTAAAACACTCAGCTCCCCCTGATCAGGAGGGATGCAAGATAGAGCAGGTAGAGAAAGAGGTACTTCTCTCCCTTTCTCACAATACAAGAACTCATGAGCACTCAATGAAATTGCTGAGTGGTTGGGCTAGAACGGATAAAAGGAAGTCCTTCTTCACCCAAAGAGTGATTAACACATGGAATTCACTGGCACAGGAGGTGGCAGCGGCTACAAGCATGAATGGAATTAGATAAACATATGGAGCAGAGGTATTAACCACAAGGTATAGATAGGAACTCTGGGGCAAGTGATGCTCGGTATTCTTGGTGCTTGGGGGGGGGTCAACAGTAGAAGGGCTTCTAGTGTCCTGGCCCCACTGGTGGACCTCCCAATGGCACCTGGTATTTTTGGCCACTGTGTGACACAGAGTGTTGGACTGGATGGGCCATTGGCCTGATCCAACATTGGCTTTTCTTATGTTCTTAAGATAGACACTATCACTAAGAAAACTTATGTTGTCGCTTGCATAAATGTTAGAATTGATACCTACCTTTCCTACCTCTTTGCTTATGCCTTCAGTGTGGCATCTGCTGTTTGTCCAGTTCTGGAATTTGTTCCAGAGGAACACCGTCTTACTTTGTCTGCTGCCTTATCTGAAATTTCTATAATTTCCAAGCAAAAGATTAACTCCATCCGGATGGAGTTAATCCGCCATGCTGTCACCTGTTCCTCTAAGGTCCTAGCTGCTTCCATCACACATCACCGTCATGCTTGGCTTCAGAGTACCTCCCTCCAAACTGATGTTAAACTCAAGATTGAGGATCTCCCCTTCGATGGGGATGGACTCTTTCACTCAACGACAGATGAGACTTTAAAAGCTGTCGATGACAGTCAGAAACAAGCACGGAACCTCAAAGTTTCTACTTCTACCCCAAGGCCTCGCTATCGCTCATGGAGGCCTTATTATAATAAGCGTCAACCTTCCCCTGCTCCCACCTCACAGTGGCATAAGAAACCATATGAGTCGTGTTCATCTCAGCGACCATGACAACAACTTCCCAAGAAGCCCCAGCAGTCCAAGCAGTCCATTTGACCACTGCCTCTCTTATTCACCCATCCCATTGGGACCTGGCTCTTCCCTTTCCTTCCAGCCTGGGAAGAAATTAGCACCAACTTCTGGCTCCTTATCATCATACGGGTCTGGTACACTGTAGAGTTTGTTTCGCCCCGATCCTCCCTCACTTTGTCATCACGCCCCTGGATCCATCTCTTCATCTAGAGGTCCACAGCCTCCTAGACAAAGGGGCTATCAAGATCGTTCTGGAGGTGCAATGGACTCTTGGCTTCTACTCCCAAGTATTTCCTGGTTCCCAAATGGGATGGCGGTTTGTGGGCCATCATGGATCTTCAAGATCTCAATTGTTTTGTTTGTTGCAGGAAGTTTCAGATGGTCACTTTACAATCCATCCTTCGTCTCCTTCCCAAGTCTGGCTGGCTGACATCCGTAGATCTTCACAATGCATATTTTCACGTCACCATCCGTCCTCAGCATTACAAATTTCTCCGTTTTGCTGTCGGAAATAATCACTTCCAGTACCGGGTTCTCCGGTTCGGCCTCTGTACGGCCCCCAGGGTCTTTACGAAAGTGATGGCCATCATAGCTGCCGAGCTCCATTGTCAGGGAGTTGTCCTTTATCCCTGCATCGACAACTGGCTTCTGGTGGCTCCCACAAAGACTCAACTTCTCCAAGACATTCAAACTACCCTGGTTCTTCTACACACCTTAGGGCTCTGTGTCAGTCTGTTGAAGTCGGAACTACAGCCTACTCAGACCCTCCAATTCTTAGGAGCCCATCTCGATGCCACCACCGAGACTGCATTCCTTCCAGAATCGAAAGCCTTGGACATACTTGCCCTGGTGTCCCTTTTCACTGCCTCTCCCCACCAATTGGCTTGGTCGGTCATGAGGCTCCTAGGTTACTTCTCATTTACTGTATTTGTTGTCACGAATCCCAGACTCCGGATGCGCCCTCTCCAACTTTGTTCTTCGTGTCTTCAATCCTCAATTGAGTCCTTGGCACATGGTCCTTTCGATCCCATCCCAAGTGATCAACTCCCTGGTGTGGTGGTCTCTTCCACACCATCTCCTCTCCGGCATGCCTTTTTGACATCCTCCTCCAGACATTGTTGACAGATGCGTTGCTTTGGGGTTGGGGAGCCTGATGCAGGACGTTATTGACCAAGGGACTTCGGTCTCCCTGAGGGTGCACCCTTCACATCAATGCACTGGAGCTGCATGCCGTGCGTCTCGCCTTAATCTATTTTCTGCCAATCTTACAGGGCAAAGTAGTCCAGGTTGCTTCGGACAACATTACAGCAGTTTTTTTATATCAACAAGCAGGGCGGCACGGCCTCTCATCACCTCTGCATGGCAGCCCTTGATCTCTGGAATTGGTGTATTCACCATTTGATCATGACATCTGTGATCCACATCCCTGGTGTTCAGAATGTTAATGCCAACCTGTTAAGCTGCTCGATTCCTCAGGACAACGAATGGTCCCTCCATCCCTCGTACCTCCGAACTGTGTTCCTCGAGTTCGGATACCTGATTATCGATGGCTTCGCTACCACCGAGAATGCTCATTGTTGCCTCTTCTTCGCTCAAGGTCCACCGTCTGCCAGATCTTTGGGGGATGTGTCTCTTCACACCTGAACTGGGACCCTGTTCTATTTCTTCTCACCATTTCCCCTCATCTCCAGGGTTCTCCAAAAAATTATGATTGATGGAATGTCCTGTATCCTTGTTACCCCTTGGTGGCCATGTCAGGTGTGGTTTCCTCACCTCCTCTGGCTCCAGGGGACAGTTCCGTCATCTCCCCCATGTTCCAGATCTCCTCTCCCAGAATTGGGATTCGGTCCTCCACTCTGACCCGACCTGCTTCAAGCTGACTGCCTGGAAGTTCCTTCAATGACGTTTCTGCCGGAAGTCTCTGAAGTCTTTCTCAACACAAGGAAGCCATCTACCCTATTGGTTCAAGTGGAAGTGTTTTCAGTCTTACGCTTTGCAACACTCTTTTGACCCGACCCATGCCTCTCTGCGAGAAAGGGACATTTTCTCTTACATTGTCTTCTTGAAGGCATCGGGCCTTGCATACTCTTCTCTCTGAGTCCACCTGGCTGCCATCTCAGTATATCACCCCTTGATACAGGGCTCTATTGTTTTTTCCCAGTCTCCTTCATTTCTGTCTGCCTTGTAAGCCTCTCCTGCCTGGAGTCTCTCCCTAGTCCTGACTCAACTCATGGCTAAATCATTCAAACCCACGGCTACTGGCGATCTTCAGCTGCTTTCATGGAAAACGGCGTTTTTAATTTCTATTACTACTGCTTGCTGGGTAGGGGGACTTTCTGGCTTGCGTGCAGGTCCCCCATATACCATTTTCCACAGGGAAAAGATAGTTCTCTGGCCAGATCCCTCCTTTCTGCCTAAGGACATTTCTGCCTTTCATCTCAGTCTTCTGTTTTACCTACTTTCTTTCCGAACCCAGAAATGCACCTCGGAGAGCCCTGCACAGCCTTGATGTCCGGAGGGCTCCATCTCCATCAAACAAAGCCTTTTCGAAAATCTCCAAGGCTTTTTGTTGCCTATGGTTCTCTGTCCACGGGTGAGCCGATCTCCTCTCAAAGACTGTCGAAATGGGTTACTTCCACCATAGCCCTTTGCTATGAGTTGGCAAACCAACCCATACCCACCTGTATAACTGCTCACTCAACAAGAGCAGTTTCGACTTCTATGGCCTTCCTAGCTTTGGAAGACATCTGTGCTGCGGCTATGTGATCCTCGACGTCGACCTTCATGTCCCACTATGCACTTGATGTTCGAGCCTGACGGGATGCTGCTTTTGGCCAAGTTGTGCTGAAGTCTCTCTTCTACAGGTAGGACCTGTACATTGAAACAATAATGCTGTGTCCTAACCTATTTATTGTCTCTTCCAGCTGCCAGCTTCCTTCTCTAACTGGTTCAGCTCTTTTAATCACCCATGTGTGGGACTGCACAGAGATCACGACTAAGATAAACAGGTTGTTTACCTGTAACTGATGATCTTCGAGTGGTCATCTGTGCAGTACCCACCCGGCCTTCCCCACTGCTGGCATTTCCTGATCACTTACCTTGAGTTGATGGGACTTACCAGTAACGGTCGAAGGAACTGAGTGGGAGGCGGCTCTCTCCCCGTTCCAGGCATGCACAGTGCATGTTTGCTCCCCAGGGCAGGAAGCAACCCCACCAAAAAAGACTCCTGAGGCAAGTTCTGGAACATTCTCTGGTCGAGGTCATGTGCAGATGCCCAACCCATGTGTGGTACTGCACAGATGACCACTCAAAGATCATCAGTTACAGCTAAGCAACCAGTTTATCTGGAGAAGATAAAGGTAGGTTGGTTGATGGATGAGAAGCAGAGGAGACAAGAAATGGGGAGATGCTATGAGGGCTCTCAAGGAAGGGAAGAGGTAACAGTGGAGGAGAGGGAAATTCATCTGCAAGTCCTTGCAGGTTCCTGCTTGGCTTACATCTAGGGATGGGCATGAATTGCATTTTTGCAGAAGTAATGCAGAATTGCCTCTGAGCATATTTGGAGGATATCTGTCAGAAATACATTGAAGAAGAGGCTCTGCAGCCCTGGGTGTGTGCAAAATCATATCTCGCTTCTCAGTTTTTCTTCCAGACCTTTCAATTCTTCTTCCAGACCTTTCCATCAATTAATATGAAACAACAGGAGGCTCTATAACCTTGCATTCTTCCTGGTGTTCAAATGATTATTGCCAGACCATGGGTCCATAAGGGTTTGTTTCTATGCAGTGTAGTAGACTCAGTATAAAAGGCCTCAGGCAGACTTTCCTGTTAGCTGTGAAAAAGGAAGAAAAATCCCAAAACTGGGTTCTGAATTGCTTTCAACCTCTGTACTTAAGTAAATGTAGTCAAGGAAGTTTTGTTGACTCTTGTCAACAAAGTGCTGGTTTTAATAGTTTAAAAAGTTTTTCAATGCACTTTTACAGAAAGATATTTTCAGCTGGCACTTTCAAGACTGCAGAACTGTGAGCTGTTTGGTGAAGCTGATGGGTGAGGTGGTTTGTCTTATTTATTTTATGAACTGGTATGCAGTGTCCTTGGGGTTGGTGCAACTTTCACTGTTTTAGCTGGGAATAGTACACTGATCAAATGTGGTTTGTGATAACAGAATTACTCATTGCAGAGTTGAGCTGAATTGCACATGCAGACTGATGCTGACTTCACTAATAAGTTTTATGCTTATGTTAGGTTATTCTTAAGTCACAGTCTTTGAACAAAGAACCTATTTATGCATCTATATGAAAAATGGCTCAATGTATAATACAGACAAGATTAATTTATGTTAAAATTCAAATTCAGAGGAAAATATATATCCAAATTCCACTGGCAGATCAGGAAGAAAAAGTGCTCTGGAGTGAAGTGAAAGGGTTGAGCACAGCAAAAGCCAATGCGGCATTGTTTTGCTGTTGCTAAAGAATGGATATGAAGAAGGTTGTGTCTTTGTTGTATAGATTGTGACCCAGATAGATTACATGCTGCATTCCAACCATTACTCTTTGTTTTGAGAAGCTGCCATATAGTACTAGCTCTGTTCTGCTTTTCGCAATTTACAGTGCTATCCAGACAAATAATATTTGTTTTTCAACAATACAGACGTAAGAACACTGTGCTTCACCACAAATATGCATGTTAAATCTTGTATATTTATGTTGGCTAGTGAAACATCAAGTGAAATTTACATAGAAATGGTTTGTATATACAGCACATTGTTCATTTGTCTGTTTCTGAAAATAATAGTAACCTCTGAATTATTCCTTTGCTTAGAATACAGTCCGGGCATGCCAGTTACATAAATCTGAAGAACTAAAAGAACCTCAGAGGCTTGATTTATCCCACCAGTAGGTGCCTTTGAGGAGCTGCTAGGTTGTAGGAGGAATATAATGGACCTCAGCATACATGGTGGGAGAATGAGGAAGGGATCTTCACTGCAGGGGTTGGGGAAGCTTAAGAACATGTAGAAGAGAAGAAGAAAAGAAGAGATTGGATTTATACCCCGCTCTTCATTACCCAAAGGAGTCTCAGAGCAGCTTACAAACTCCTTTCCCTTTGCCTCCCCACAACAGACACCCTGTGAGGTAGGTGAGGCTGAGAGAGCTCTGACAGAAACTGCTCTTTTTTCAAGGACAGCTGTGCCAGAGCTATGGCTTGCCCAAGGTCATCCAGCAGGTGCAAGTGGAGGAGTGGGGAATCAAACCCGGTTCTCCCAGATTAGAGTCCGCACACTTAACCACTACGCCAAACTAGCTCCTTTGGGGAATGTTTAGACCTTAGACAAAATCAGGACTGATTTGTTAATTAACATCTCAAGAGGCGCAAGGCTTAACCTGCTCAAGGACATTATGAAAGGTTCTCTGTACATAAGAGAAAACGTATTAAATATAATGTACATATGGTATTTAATACCAGACAGAATTGCAAAAATGGAAAAAGTCCCATCCACAGGGTGCTTGAGATGTAATAGTCAAGTACGATCAGTTCTGTTTTTAGCACTCTGCCCTCTTAAGTCTACCAGCCTACCAACTTTAAAGTTAGGCCCTATAGGTTCAGAAGCAGTTTCCATACGTAGCTGACAGAGGATTGACCCCAGGATGTGTTCTAGTGGAACAAGGAAATGTATTTACTTTATTTATATTCCGCCTTTATTTACTTCGTTTATAAGCCCACCCCCAACACCTATACAATACCAGCTGTACTTTTCCCCTGATCTGAGGGTAGGGACAGAAGCACAGGGACAATTCTTCCATATTTGTTTTCCCTTTTACCCTATTTTACTTTGAGGGACAATGTGTCCAGTATTTTGCACTTAATCAAGTGCCCTCTTTATCACTGAGCTCAGGCTTTACTAGAGGTGTGCCACAACCTTGCTACTGACCTCATCCATGTTTTCATCCAGGCTTCCTGACGCAGTTCACGGCTGCTTTCACAGCTGTTTTAGGAAAGCTGCAGACAGAGCTTTCCCACTGAACAGGATCCATTTTGTTCATTATGGCTGAACCTGGAATAAACCAGCCGAGGGAATCCTCAGGGTTTGGCAAGTTGACAAAACCAGATTAACACCTGGGTTCTATAAAAGGAAAATCTGCTATTTAATAGATATCATGCTTCCAACTGAACAAAGTTCATGTCCAGTGGCACCTTTGAGACCAACAAAGTTTTATTCAAGGTATAAACTTTCGTGTGCATGTACACTTCTTCAGTATGTGTGTGCACACAAATGTTTATACCTTGAATAAAACTTGGTCTTAAAGGTGCCACTAGACATGAACTTTGTTCTGCTGCTTCAGACCAACACAACACAGCTACCCACCTGAATCATGCTTCCAACTCCAATTCTTGTATCTAAAAAGCCTAACTTCTACTTTTGCTTAGTTGCCCAGTTTCCATATAGGAAGTCATAAGAACATAAGAGAAGCCAATGTTGGATCAGGCCAATGGCCCATCTAGTCCAACACTCTGTCACACAGTGGCCAAAAATACCAGGTGCCATCAGGAGGTCCAGCAGTGGGGCCAGGACACCAGAAGCCCTCCCACTGTTAACCCCCCCCAGGCACCAAGAATACAGAGCATCACTTGCCCCAGCCTGAGAGTTCCTATCTATACCTTGTGGCTAATAGCCACTGATGGATCTCCTCCATATGCTTATCTAATTCCTTCTTGAAGCTGTCCATGCTTGTAGCTACCACCACCTCCTGTGGCAGTGAATTCCATGTGTTAACTACTCTTTGGGTGATGAAGTACTTCCTCTTATCTATTCTAACCCGACTGCTCAGCAATTTCATTGAGTTATCCACTACGACTCCAAGATCTCTCTCTTGATCAGTCTCTGCCAGTTTGGATCTCATCAATGTGCATTTTTATTTAGGATTTTTGGCTCC
The DNA here is from genome assembly GCA_029375565.1 of Gekko gecko. NCBI lineage: Eukaryota > Metazoa > Chordata > Lepidosauria > Squamata > Gekkonidae > Gekko > Gekko gecko. Next base: position 49,395,604 of record JAPDNY010000004.1, read on the forward strand.
AATGTGCATCACTTTGCACTTGGCCACATTGAACCCCATTTGCCACGTTGATGCCCACTCGCCCATCCTTGACAAATCCCTTTGGAGTGCCTTACAATCCTCCCTGGTTCTCACCACACTGAACAACTTCATGTCATCTGCAAATTTAGCCACTTCACTGCTTAATCCCAACTCCAAATAATTAATAAACAAGTTAAAAAGTACCAAATATACTCACTCTCTGCTTCCTATTAATTAGCCAGTTTTTGATCCACTAGAGGACTTGTTCTTTTATCCCATGACTATTGAGCTTACTTAGGAGCCTTTGATGAAGAACTTTATCAAAAGCTTTCTGGAAGTCAAGGTAAACAACATCTATTGGGTTCCCCTTGTTCACATGTTTGTTCATCCCCTCAAAGAACACTAACAGGTTAGTGAGACAAGATCTTCCCTTCCCTTACATGCTGAGTCTGCCTCAATAGTTTTTGTTCATTTTGTTCATCAATGTGCCTACTAATAACAGTTTCCACCAACTTACCTGGTATCTATGTCAGACTGACTGGCCTGTAATTTCCAAGATCTCCTCTGGAACTCTTTTTAAAGATGGGAGTGACATTAGCTACCTTCCAGTCCTCAGGAATGGAGGCAGATTTTAATGAAAGATTACATATTTTTGTCAGGAGATCCACAAGTTCACAGTTGAGTTCTTTCAGAACTCTCGGATGTATGCCATCCAGGCCTGGTGATTTATCAGTTTTTAAGTTGTCAGTCGCTGTCAGTCAGACAGCAAAAGACAGGAGGGCCTGGCGTGATCTGGTCCATGGGGTCGCGAAGAGTCGGACTCGACTGTATGACTGAACAACAACAACAAGTTGTCAGTCATAGGACCGCCTCTCTCATCACCTCAATCTGACTCAGGTCTTTCAACACCCCTCCGGAAATCAGCAGTTCTGGAGTGGGCAAGCACTTCTCATCTTCCACAGTGAAGACAGAGGGAAAAATGCATTCAGCTTCTCAGCCATTTTCCTATCAGCCTTCAATACTCCTTTTACCCCTTGGTCATCCAAGGGCCCCACTGCCTCCCTGGCTGGTTTCCTGCTTCTAATGTATTTGAAGAAAGTTTTATTGTTGGTCTTTATGTTTTTTGCTATATGCTCCTCATATTCCGTTTTTGCCTGCCTGATCACAGATTTGCATTTTATTTGCCACAACCTATGTTTCCTTTTATCAGCCTCACTGAGACTAGCTTTCCACCGCTTAAAGGAATCCTTACCTTTTACAGCTTCCATTACTTTGTTTGTTAACTAAGCAGGCTTTTTTCTATACATATTTGTGCCTTTCCTAACTTGTGGTATATATTTTTTCTGAGCTTCTAGGATTGTAGTTTTAAATAGTCTTCAAGCTTCCCCAATGGTTTTGACCCTTTCTACTTTTCCTTTCAGTTTCCTCCTCATATGTCCCCTCATATCAGAGAAGTTACCCCTTTTAAAGTTAAAAGTGGTTGTATCAGTCTTTTTGGGCAACTCCCTATTTATACAAATGTTAAACTCAATAACATTATGGTCACTGTTCCCAAGCAGTGCAATCACTTTTACATCTCTCACCAGGTCTTGGGCGTTACTTAGGACCAAATCCAGGATTGCCTCTCCCCTGGTAGGTTCTGTGACCATCTGTTCCATAGCACAGTCATTAAGAGTGTCTAGAAACTCAATCTCTTTTTCCCTACTAGAACACATATTGACCCAATCAACGTGTGGGTAGTTAAAATCACCTATTACGACACAGTTATTTCATCTAGCTGCTATATTTAATTCATTCATCATTTTCTTGGTCATTCTATAGTCATGTTCTTGGTCATTCTGTAGTCTTAAAGCTGAGACTGTCAGCATGCAAAGGAGGTACTCTGGTATGGCTACATGCTCTTTAGGGCAAACCATTAAATTGACTAGATTATTTGACTGATGTGGCTTGCTTTCCCCCTCTTCCATCACTGTCCACAAACGGTTCTGTTTATTAAGATATTTAATAATATTTCAACTAAGATGTCCAATGCAATTAACAATACATGTTAAAATTACATGAATTATCAATCAACACTAACACAAAAAAGTTAGTTTATGGCTATGATGTTTATACTTGGCTCCCTGCTAGTGTGGAATTGTAGCATGGAGAAGTGGATATTATATCACAAGCCCAAAGAATGAGGGGCCATAGTTATATAACTTAGTTCTTAACTGTGTGTCCACAGCACCTAAAGTGAAACATAGTCTGAAGCCAATTATAGAACAGTTTTCTAACTCTATACACAGTGAGGCTCCAGTTTCAGTACATGGAGCTTTTTGGTTCAATGGGGTTTTTTGGAAGCTTGAAAAACAGTTTCAGAAGTTGAAATTGAAAGCAAAATACCTGCAGTAGGGCTTTGTGTAACATGTAGTCTGGCTCCCAAATATACCCTTGACAAAGAAACTTATGCTTAATTCCTTAAAAATGCAGCCTGTATCCAGCAGTCTTTATCTCCAGCAACAGACTGGTTATTGTCTCCATCTGTAAAATTTTACCTCTTTCATTTCTTATCAGCCTGTCTGCTTCATGTATTCATGTTAGCAATGCCGTTAGTGGACTTTATTTATTTTTTCCCCAAGGTAATGTGCTCCCATACTCAAGACTTCAATCAATTCTTATCTCCTTGTTTCAGCAGTTCCCCTTGCAAAAAATGTGTTGTTGTTGGCAATGGAGGTGTCCTTCGAAACAAGAGTCTAGGAGAGACAATTGATTCCTATGATGTGATAATCAGGTAAACAGTTTCTCATTTCATAACAAGGTTTGGTAAGTGGAACTATTAATGTAGGCTATTAATAAAGAGGTGGGTAGAACTGAGGCTGAGAGAAAGCAAGTTGGCAAAAGTAAGCAAGTTCATGGCTTAGCAGAGTTGACTGGAGACGTAACCATTATCCTACACCAGCTCTGAAAATATGCTTCCGTTCCAATGTAATTTGGTTGAACTGAATAAATAGATAAGTCTTTAAACTTGCTAGCTACGCTTTGTTTCTTTGCCACTCGATTACCACCACAAGTTGTCCTTTTTGCATGAAAAGCTCCAGTAGTTGAGATTGGCTATCTACCGGGGAGATGTCCTGGGTTAAAGATAGTGACCAGCTTCTCTTTCAGTGAAACCATATTGTATTGATTTTTTAAATTATATGCCCAATTGCTCAGCTAGTGTTTGGAAATGGGGGAAAGGTGACCAGTGACCATCTGCAGGATATCCTCCACTGCTGCAGCGCCTTATGGGCTGGAGTCTGTGGAAGGAGGAGGAAGCACAAAGGAAAACAGGGGCTATGGTACACTTGTGGGAAAGTAGGAAGAGCAGTACAGCACAGCCAGCAGCAGTGTAAGGAGGCAATATCATTGGTGTGAGAATTGTGGACATAAAATTGTGTGGGAGCTCAGAGGTAGTCTCCCAACAACAGCTGCTTACAAGGTCAGGGACAGAGGGTGGCACCTGGGAGAGAGTTGTTCTGGTGACACCCACTGGAATGTGGGGTGCCTCAGGGAGCAGTTCTCTCCCCTATGTTATTTAATATTGACATGTGCCCCCTTGCCCAGATTATCCAGAGGTATGGGCTGGAGTGTCATCAGTATGCAGACAACACCCAGCTCTATCAGTAGATGGACGGCCACCCAGATACGGCCCCGAGAGATCTGGAGGAGGCATTGCAGGCCATGGCTGGATGGTTACGTCAGAGCTTACTGAAGTTGAATCCATCTAAGATGGAGGTCCTGTACCTGTGTCGCAGGGGTTTGGGACAGGGGATTAGGCTCCTAGTCTTTGACGGGGCTCCACTGGTCCCAGCGTCGAGGGTGAAGAGCCTGGGGGTGTTCCTGGATGTCTCCCTCTCTATGGAGGCCCAGGTCACTGCCACTGCCAGGACTGCCTTCTTCCATCTGAGGCAGATTAAGCAGTTGGTTCCATATCTCTCCTCCCAAGACTTAGCTACAGAGATCCATGCAATGGTAACTTCCAGACTGGATTATTGTAATTCTCTCTACGTGGGGCTACCCTTGACTCTACTCCGGAAGTTGCAGCTAATGGAAAATGCAGCAGCGGGAGTGTTGACAGTGACTCCTGTGCAGGCACACATCTGCCTGGTGCTGTGCGACCTGCAAAGGCTGCCTATTGAATTCCGGATCCATTTCAAGGTGTTGGTATTTACCTTCAAAGGCGTATATGGCCAGGGGCCAGCATACCTTTGAGACTGCCTCTCCCCATATGAGCCCCAAAGAGCACTGAGGTCCACCAATCAACATCTTTTGGTGGTCCCTGGCCCCAGGGACATCCGACTTGTCTCAACCAGGGCCAGGGCTTTTTCAGCTCTGGCCCCTGCCTGGTGGAATGAGCTCCCGAATGAGATCAGGGCCCTGTGGGATTTGTTACAATTCCACATGGCCTGTGAGACAGAGCTCTTCTGCCGGGCTTTCAGTTGAGGCAGCGGGCATGTGCCTCCCTCCATGGGTTGGCCCCATTTACATCTTGGGTCGGCCCCTATTTTATGGCCTGAGTCTGAGATCTTATACTGTATAGATTTCTGAGATATTTATTCCCCGTACTATCAGCCACTGAGGCAACTGGCTTTTTATAAGAGTGGTATGTTTTATGTTTTAACATGGCTTTAATTGTATTGTATTAATATTGTTGTATTGTATTTATATTGTTGGAACCTGCCTTGAGCCTGTTAAGGGGAGGGCAGGATACAAATCCAATAAATAAATAAATTAAAAAGTTCACAGTAGAAGGTAAGCAAGGCAGAAAGGAATAAACTGTGGATAACATAGACTCTCCTCAGAGTATCTGGAAGAACTTGAGGGAGAGGGCAACTGTTTCAAACAGCTGTTTTACATATGCCAGGAACTGAGAGGAAAATACAAGTCAATTGACTTGTGTTTTTCATGCCTGTTTAGGAAAGTAAACTTGTGCATCTGTTTTGTCCTGCCCTAGGGAAATATATCAACTCTCAGTGGAAAACAGTTTGCTTTATCTCCAAGTGCTTTCTGTCATAGCACCTTTATCGCCCCAGTGAGTAAGGCTTAACTAATAAGAAAACACAGGCTCACAAGTGTAAATGAAACAAATTACCCTGGTTTATTAAAGCACAATGTAGAACGTACATGAATAAAGTGGCTAAGCAATTAAGAGATGGCTATAAAAATATGATACATGAATATGTGAACAATGGCAAAGATTTGGCTCTGTCGCTACAGCATTCTGCCCTTCAGTTTGCCCAGTCAAAAGCTGTGCAACCCCCTCTAAATTACACTGAGTTCCAAACAACTACACCTCCCTGTTTCAGGTCCTGTAATTTTTAATCCAGTAGTCAGGGAATGTTACCATCTTTCAAGAGGGAAGTCAGTACAGCTTTAAAACAAATGGGAAAGCTGGACAAGGAAGAAAACAGAGAAATTTAAATTAAATTACAAAGAAGAAAAAGGGAGAACGAACACACACAAAAGCCCTCTTCCTTCTCCGTCCAATCACATGCAACTTTATAAGGGGTAACTTCTCTCAAATGAGGAGGCTTGTGAAAAAGAACCTGAAAGGAAAGTTAAGGAGGGTCAAATCCCTTCAGGAAGCTTGGAGACTGTTTAAAACTACAGTACTGGAAGCTCAGATACAGTGTATACCGCAGGTTAGAAAAGGTACGAATAGGTGTAAAAAAGGTCTTCATGGTTAATGAACAAACTAATGGAAGTAGTAAAAGGTAAGAAGGATTCCTTTAAGAGGTGGAAGGCTAGTCTGAGTGAGGTAATAAAAGGGAGCACAGGCTTTGGCAAATAAAATGCAAGTCAGTGATCGGACAGGAACAAAGGGACTACGAGGACGTATTGCAAAAAACTATAAAGACGAACAATAAAAATTTCTTCAAATGCATTAGAAGAAGAAAACCAGCCAGGGAGGCAGAATGATAGGGAAATGGCAGAGAAGCTGAATGCATTTTTGGCTGTTATCTTCACTGTCAAAGATGGGAAGTGCTTGCCCACTCCAGAACCGCTGATTTCAGGAGGAGTGAAGAAAGGCCTGAGCCAGATTGAGATAATGAGAGAGGAGGCCCTGCACCTGATGCACAAATAAGAAACTAACAAATTAGCAGGCCCAGATAGCATACATCAAGAGTTCTGAAAAAATTGAAATGTGAACTTGTGGATCTCCTGACAAAAATATGCAATCTATCACTAACATCTGCCTCCATTCCTGAGGACTGGAAGGTAGCTAATATAACCCCCATCTTTTAAAAAGGTTCCAGAGGAGATGTGGGAAATTACAGGCTGGTCTGTCTAATATCGATACTGGATAAGTTGGTGGAATCCATTATTAAAGCCAGGCACATTGATGAACAAAAGCTATTGATGACAAATCTACATGGATTCTGTAGGGGAAGATCTTGTCTCATTAACCTTTTAGAGTTCTTTGAGGGGGTGAATAAACATGGAAAAGGGTGACCCAGTAGATATTGTTTACCTAGACTTCCAGAAAGCTTTTGATCAAGTTTCTTATCAAAGGTTCCTAAGCAAACTCAGCAGTCATGGAATAAGATGACAAGTCCCTTGTGGATTAAAAACTTGTTAATTAACAGGAAACAAAGAGTGAATATAAATGGGCAGTTTTCACAGTGGAAGGTGGTAAGCAGTGGGGTACTGCAGGGCTTGGTATTAGGTCTGTTGCTTTTTAACTTGTTTATTAATGATTTAGTGTTGGGAGTAAGCAGTGAAGAGCCTGAGTTTGCTCCAGAGAAATCTGTTAAGGCCGGGCGAGTGGGCATCAACATGGCAAATGAGGTTCAGTGTGGGCAAGTGCAAAGTAATGCACATTGCAGCCAATAATCCCAACTATAAATATATGTTGATGGAGTCCAAACAGGCAGTAACTGACTAGGAGAGGGATCTTGGAGTCCTGACGATGTCTACTCAGTGTACTACTGCAATAAAAAGGCAAATGCTACGCTGGGAATTATTAGGAAGGGGATTGAAAACAAACCAGCCAGTATCATAACACTCCTGTATAAATCTATGGTGCAGTCTCATTTGGAATACTACATACAGTTCTGGTCACTGCACCTCAAAAAAGACATTATAGCATTGAAAAAGGTGCAGAAAATGGCAACTAAAATGATTAAAGGGATGGAGCAGCTTCCTTATGAAGAAAGATTAAAAGGGCTTCAAGCTAAAATGACAATTTAGGGCTGATAAAATTACTCATGGGATAGAGGGGTGACAAAATTATGCATGGGGTCCGGTTTAAGTGTTTCGCTGCTCGATCACATCCCCATCTTGCTCTGATGGGGTTGTGCCGAGACTTGGCTGATGGGAAGGGTCCGAGTGTGTCCCGGACCCTCCCGGGGTCTCGGTAGGAGACCCTCAGCCTGGAGAGCTGAGGAGAGCCTCTTCCAAGGCGACGGCCAAGGAATTGAGGCTCACCTTTATCTCCAAAATGTCCCATCACCGCAGAGCCAGCATGGTGCCGAGAGACAACTGCTGGACCAGCGGACACGATCAAAAGTTTTGAAAGGCTTCTAAAAGACTTCCAAGGCTTTAAAGCATGAGTTAAGCAATGCTCAGGTGATTTAAGCGAACAAAAGAGCCTTGGCAGCAATTAGAAGTGCCTAAGGGCAAAGCAGCAGGGGGGAGGGAGAAGCTCAAGAATTCACCCCCCCCCATCTAAAGCAAGGTGGTTTTAAAACGGAACTAAAAAACTTTGAATTAAGCTAAACGCATTAGAGGATTAGTGAAAACAAAAGCTGCATAATAACGAAAAGTGGATTAAGTTCTGCTAACTTTTACTTTGTTTTGGGAAACTTACTTCTTGTTGATATTATGGCTGGGAGAGGGCAGAAGCCGGGTCTGGAGAAAAAAAGTCAACCAGAAATAGCCTACCAACGACTCCCTCCCACAACCAGGAAGTAACTGTAGATATGTCTACACTGTTGGCGAATGCACTGTGCCCCCTAATGGAGCAGATGACTAACCTCAACGTTAAAATGGATAATATGCATAAGCAGATGACTCAAATGGACAGAAGGACTTCAGTAACCGAAAAGATGTTAAAAAATGGAAAAACAGACTGAGAGTATCAATAAAAGAGCGGATGAAGCAGAAACAGATCCTCCAATAAAACTCAACTAATACAGCTCCAGCTGGAAAGATCCATGTACATCCTACGTTTCCAAGGGATCCCAGAAAAAAAGAACGAAGACTTAAAGGCTCTCTTAGCAGAGACTTTGGCTCCAATAATGGATTACAAACAGGAAGATTTACTGAAGGAGATGGACTGGGCTTACAGGACTTATTCAGACTTTATTAAAAAAATAAATAAACTCCCGGGAGAAATATGTTTGAAATTCATGAGAAGGTCTACCAGAGATCTGGTGCTGAAATCTACACAGGGGAACCCCTTAAAAATCAAGAATGAAGAGATAAAAATCTTGAAGGATATCCCCTTTGAAGTTAGAAAGCAGAGGAGACTCTACAGAAGAAAGGGGTCCCTTACAGGTGGTTATTTCCCAAAGGATTGAGTTTCAAATATGAAGACAGAAAGTATAATATTGACACTGTTCCTAAGGTCAAAAAGTTTGTGGATCAGTATTGTAATTTAAAGCAACACAACAAAGATAAGAAACCTAAAAAGGATGAGGAGGAAGAAGAGGAAGAAGAAGAATCCTGCTTACAGGATTCAGCAAGCAGTAGTCCAAAACTCTTTAGTTCTTCAGATACATCAGAGACAGAGAAAGGAGCAGCCGCTCCCAAACCCCAAGGAAAAAAGAAACACAAGAAGAAAAGAACCTAAGACTAAGATAATCGTTGATAATGCAGTTTTTGCTAACCAGTCAGTTTATGCAACTCCTTATTATTTTTTTGTTAAATTTTTATAAGCAATAATAACTTTGTAACATTAGGTGACAATGACATATATGTAACCAGACTGTGTCACCGTGTTAGTCTTCCCCTCCCTATATCCAGTAGTTTGTTTAGAGTTAGGGTTTAGTTTCCTTTCCCCATCCTTGTAGAGTATGTGTATTAGTTTTCCTTCCCTATTTCCCATAGGTTTTAGAAGTAGGGATTTAGTAACCTTTCCCCATATCCTGTAGTAATGCAAAACCAATAAAATACTTATAAAAAAATTATGCCTGGAATAGAGAAGGTAGAGAAAGAAGTACTTTCCTCCCTTTCTCACAATACAAGAACTTGTGGGCAGTCAATGAAATTATTGAGCAGTAGGCTTAGAACAGATAAAAGGAAGTACTTCTTCACCCAAAGAGTAATTAGCATGTGGAATTCTCTGCCCCAGGATGTGGTGGTGGCTACAAGCATAGACAGCTTCAGTAGGAGACTGGATGAATGTATGAAGCAGAGGTCCATTAGTGGCCATTAGCCATAAGGTATATGTAACTAGGACAGTGACACTCTATATTCTTGATGCTTGGGGAGGCAACAGTGGGAGGTCTTCTGGAATTCTAATCCCTCTGGTGGACCTCCTAATGGCACCTGGGTTTTGGCCCTTATGTGACACAGAGTGGTGGACTGGAAAGGCCATTGGCCTGATCCAACATGGCTTCTCGTATGTTCTTATGAAAGGAATCCTTGTTACAAAGGTATCTGAGATTATTGTTGAAGCTAACTGACTTGGTCCTCCAGACTTCTGTACCCTTGTTCAAGGTGACATACCACAGATGCAATAATTGTATTTTTGCAGCGGTTCACCTGGTTTTAACTAGCCATTTTCTGCAGGAAGCAATTTGTTTCTGTTATTGCCAGCATTCTCTCTCTGACCACTCACATGAACTTTATTCTACTTTCATTACAACTAGGCTACCAGCTGTAAGGGAGGCATGTTTTCTTTGTCCCTCCTTTCCGTTCCTCCCAATTCACAGCCTCTCTGACGTCATACAGTCAAGATTATTCTTTTTGTTTACAGCTCAACCTGCAATGAGCCAAAACTTGAGCCTTCTTCAGGTGGTCATGGCAGGACTTCTGGGGGGTTTAATAGGGCTGGATTAGCAGTCATGGCTGTACTCAAAGTATCTCTGCATCCACCACCATCTTGTTCCTCAGTACTCTGCCCACCCTCCGTTTATTCTTCATGAAGCTGTGTATAATCTGTTCATCATGATCTCCCAAACAGTGACTTCAGTGCAGCAAGCTTTGCAGTGCTTTAATCCCTATTCTGTTCTTGTTGAGACAAGCTAAGAAGTTAAAGTAGGAAGAGAATGAAGCACACATCCTTATTTTGGAACTATTTAAGTGATAGTATCAGATTGAAATCTGCCTTCATTTTTTGTGAGTGTCTTTTCGTGTACTATAAAATTAATGATTGCTTTTTTCTTGAGAAAAGCAAAGGAGAATTTTGGGGATCGCCTCATGATGTGATTTTGCAGAACTTGTTCTTTCTTATAGAGAGTGTTCTCCTGTGCTTAAAGCATGTAGGAACAGTTTCCAAGTGGGATGTGTGCTTCTGGATAATCTCATCAGAAATCCCTTGTATGTGCGTCATCCTCCCTTTTAATAAAGCGGAGGCTAGAGTCAGAATTAAAGCACATTACTTGTGTTTTGCTGAATGGAAGTAATTTGCAAGCAATATTTAAATCAACAACCGAAGGGTAAATTGTGATGTGGTTTATTAGTTTTATAGCTATAATTCCTTGTAGAGGCATGCACTGTAGTTTGTTAAACCAAGCTGTATTGCAGCAAAATGAGATTTATCACTATTATAACCAGCTTCTTTAAAAATATATATCTTTGTTTCACCAGGATGAATAATGGCCCCGTTATTGGCTATGAAGAAGATGTTGGAAGGAGGACAACATTCCGGCTTTTTTATCCTGAATCTGTTTTTTCAGATCCAGTACACTATGATCCTAACACAACCGCAGTCCTGGTTGTCTTCAAGCCTTATGACTTAAAATGGCTTTGGAACCTGTTAAGTGGCCAGCGTTTAATTGTGAGTTGGTTTCATTTGTCTTCCTTTTGCTTACTGTATTTATTTATTTATTTATTATTTACATTTCTACCCCGCCCTCCCCAGGAACAGGCTCAGGGCGACTCACAACAAGGCAAAGAGTGCTGATACATAAAATATATAAAATAAGATAAAACATTAAAATACAACTATTACAATCAAAGATGCACAATTAAAAATCTGAATGAAATGGATAACTCCCTGACATCTTGCATAGCGGGGGTGGGTGGGCTAGGGCCATAGATGCCCACAGATGTTAATACCCAGCGGTACTGATCTATAATGGAATGGTGGTGGCAGTGGTAGTGCTGTACACCAATTTCTTGGCACTATTTAGGAGTATGAAATGTAACAAATGAGATGGAAACTGACTGGCAGGTCATGTAGAGCTAACATTCAGGTCTATGTGAGTCATATGCATTGAGACAGTGAGAAAACTGCCATGGGGGAGTGGTTCTTAATGAAAGAAAAGCAAAGAAGGATATAGTTCAATATGGTATGCCACTGTGCAAGCTATTTTACATTGGTTTTCCTTTGCATATGACCAACAGTAGAGTGAGCAGTGCGAAACAACCAAATACATGCACATTTGCCTAATTATAGAAGCCAGATTTCTTAGCATGGAGTTTTTATTTTAAGCACTGTGTGTAAGGAAAATATCTTACACCGTATCATCATCCAGTATTTTTAAGACTGACATGAGATACTGTTTCCCTAACTCCTTTTATTTGGACAGGCAACTTTGTCTCTTTCTTGCATTACAGCTACAGTTTATAATACTGGTAACTTTGATGGGCCATAAGAACAATTGTATCATCTGCTGTTTTTCCATCCTCCTCCTCTTTGGCATGCCAGAACTGTCCTGTAGTAGTGTTGCTGGCAGCCACCCTGGTTACAGTGTCTGATATGCAATGAACATGATTTGTTCTTGTGATGCAAAAGATGAAGGAAGAGCATATTTGGAGAAAACAGAAATTGTGGGTGCCACAGTCTGTGGCACAGTGGTCCTGAAAGCAAGGGTAGTGGAATAGGTTCGAATCCATCAAAGCCTCTGCAGTATGCTGATCTCAGCTCTGTCTCTTGGGCATAGATCAATATGGGTAGCTTAGTTTGTCTGTAGCAGCAGAAAAGATATCTGAAGAAGTGAGCAGTGATTCATGAAGGCTCATACTCTGTCACAAATTTTGTTAGTCTTCAAGGTGCTACTGGACTATTGCTCTTTTCTTTCTCGGACATTACTGCAAGAACAAAACTTGTTGATACAAATAGCTTTGGAGCAGAATCTTTCTCCAGATAATCCTTCACTGTACACCCACTGCCTCAAATGACACTATTCTCTTCTGGGTCTGGCTCCTTTATGCATTTGTGCATATGCTCACAGCAGGGGTCATTTCTTAGAAAAAGAGGTGCAGGAGCTCATTAACATATTCCACACTCCCTGACATTACTGGAAGTATGGCGAGCTGGCGAGAAAGAAAGAGAGAGAGAGAAAGAAAAAGAGAGAGAAAGAGACAGAGAGACAGAGAAAGATATGGGGAGGAAGGAAGGAAGGGAAAGAGGGAGGGAGGGAAAGAGGGCAAAGAACTTTGGGAAAGAAGGTAAGAGGAGAAAGGAACGAAGGAAGGAAGAAAAAGAAAGAAAGAAAAGGGGGGAAAGAGGGAAAGAGATGGGGAGGAAGGGAAAGAGGGCAAAGAATGGGAAAGAGAGAGAGAGATGGGGAGGAAGGAAGGAAGGGAAAGAGGGAGGGAGGGAAAGAGAGCAAAGAACTTTGGGAAAGAAGGAAAGAAAGAAAAGAAAGAAAGAAAGAAAGATGGGGAGGAAGGGAGGGAGGGAAAGAGGGCAAAGAATGGGAAAGAAAGAAAGAAAGAAAGAAAGAGAGAGAGAGAGAGATGGGAAGGAAGGAAGGGAAAGATGGAGGGAAAGAGGGCAAAGAACCTTGAGAAAGAGGGAAAGAGATGGGGAGGGAGGGAAAGAGGGCAAAGAATAAGAAAGAGAGAGAGAGTTGGGGAGGAAGGAAGGAAGAGAAAGAGGGCAAAGAAAGTGGGCGAGCAGAGAAAGGCGGGGGGGCTCACTCCGGAGGGTTTCTCTGCCCTCCCGCCAAGGCGGACAGGCAGAGAAAGCGGGGGGGGGGGGTGCTCCAGAGGGCTTTTTCTGCCCTCCCGCTGAGGCGGATGCGCAGGGAGAGTGTGTGTGTGTGTGCTCCGGAGGGCTTTCTCCGCTGTCCCTCTGAGGCGGACGGCAGAGGAAGTGGGGGGGCGCTCTGGAGGGCTTTCTCTGCCCTCCTGCCGAGGCGGATGGGCAGAGAAAGCAGGGGGCGCTCTGGAGGGGGTGAGGCTTGGTCATGTGCCTGCCCCCCGGGCGCCTCACTCCTGGAGCGACACTCCTGCATGCTCTGGCCCCAACTGAGGCCTGGCTCATAATATGTTCTTGTTCTCCCATACCCCTGGTTGCATTGTTTTGAACCTCAGATGCTGTTTGCAGAGAAATGTTATTTTGAATTCCGAGAGTGCTTTTCCCACACATGCTCTCTTTTGCCCACTTGAAGCTGATAGGAATCAAACTTCTTGCCTCTGTTGTACAGAGCAGACTGCGAGTGGCGTGCAGCCCTGGTTATAACGCAGCAATCTCCTTTGCCTGTGGCCTACTGCTCCAGTCTGGGCAAATTAATGGATGCCATAAAGCTGTCTCTACCAACCCATTCTGTGTCAGTAGTCACTAAACCATCCCTCCACTTTTTGTTTGGGTAGGAAGGCGATCCTGCTGCAGGCACTGCCACTGGCTGCCTTGATCCTGGTGCTGGGGTGCAGCAGCAGGAGCTGGAGGTACAGCAGAGTGCAGCAGTTGCTCTGACACCCTCAGCCAGCCGCATCCCAGTACTTGACACTGAGGCCACTGGGACATGCTATGCTTGCCCCTGCCCACTTGAAACTTTCATGTTCAGTTTGGGGGGGGGGAGTTGGGGAGGGAGTTGAACAAACAGGTTGATTAGTAAATCACTGAACCAATTTCTTCCTGCTTTGAACTAAATACATGAGCAAACAGGAGCATGTTTTCTTTCCAGATAACAATAGGAGGGCCTGATAAGGTCAGCTTGGTTATCTCAGTATCAGCTAAGACTGTAGCTCTGTGATAATTCCCCCTTAGATAAATAGGTGGGGAAGTTACCTCCACTTTGTGCTAGATCACTATAATTCTGTTACAGTAATAAAGGATGTCTTTGGTTGACTCTGGGGCATTTATGTTTAGATTTAAGGAGCTTTCCCCTAAGTATGTGCATATAAAATAGTCCTTATGTTTCTATGCAGTTCTAAGGTGTTTTCATCTCTGTCTAGGACATTGCCTTGCATTTCTAGACAGCTTTGTTCTGCCACTTTCCTCTAACATGACCATTAAAAAGCATTAATTGGTTTTTTCACATTCAATGAATTGATGATTCGATTAATTTTCCTTTGGGAAAGTCATCAGAATGTGTTTCAGTTCTCTGTCTTGTTGCTGTGCTGGTCCCAGTGAAAGATGAGCACAGAATAAGAACTTTGATTCAGTGCAATTTATTTTGTGAGCTTTCTTTCCTTTGCAAAGTCTCTTCTAATGAGTGGGTAGATGTGTGTGTGCGTGAGAAACAAAGACTTTAGCTCCCAACTGCAGTATGTCCTCAAGATATTTCAGCTTCATAATTTTAATGGAAAGCTGTGTACTCAACAGAGAACGAATGCCTTTTGGAAGAAACCAGCAATGAGAATGATATACAAAGCAAACCAGATCAGAATACTTGATCCAGCCATTACCAGAAGAGCAGCCCACGAATGGCTTCATTTGCCCACAAAGTTTGCAAAACAGGCAGTAAGTATTATTTTACATTGCTCCTATCAAGTAGCTCCTAAGGCATTCATTCACAAGAGACATGCCTTGACATGCCTCTTACAGATTTACTGCACTGAAAATTGCAATGATTTCCTATTCAAGTGAAGGGATGATTTAAGGAAAAGTGCCCAGGGTAAAATTACAACTTTATTCTTTCTGTTGTTTTGCTACATTTACAGTGCTTGACATTTCTAAGAGAGGGACCAGCCTCTCATACATAAGAATCAACAAATGCACAGTGGGTCTGTTAGGAGAATGGTACACTGATTCCATAAGTACAAATATGAGTTGTCTGTTCTAAAAATCTTGTCCCTTTGCATACAGGATCACAAAAGTTAGCACCTTAGTCTTCTAGCCTGCCTGCCTGCTTATGCCTCTGTTAGTCATTCAATAGTACATCAGCAGTCTGAAATAATCATCTTCTAACCACAAAGACTGTCCTCATTTTAATAGATCAGAGTGATTCTATAAAGAGCTCCTCCAGTCCCTATTTTTAAAATCACAGATTGTTATCTAGCTCTTTGAACCTTTAATTTATGCTGCTGCACTCACATTTTGAAGCTGTTGCCCACTTAAAACAGTTTGCGTTTGAGAAAACTCTCCCAAGATCAACTTCTAAAGCTAATGAAAAACACTAAAGCTTGTCTAAGATAGTTGTTCACCCATGCAAATTTCTGTATGAGCATTTTTCAGTGACGAAAGATTTTTCAGTGCTATGCTTAGCTTTCAGCTGAGCAATTAAATTTAATCTATTTTTTTAAAAAGAATTAAATTTCATCAGGCAGAACAAACAAGAAGTGAGAAATGAATTAGAACTAAAAGCCCCAAAAACCGAAGCAAACAACAGTGAGGAAAAGTGCATCAATAATTATAACTGATTAATCAATTGCCTTTTCACGGAAGGATTAACTATATGTTCTCCTTACAAGAGACGTTTGCATACATACCTTTCTGAATTATTGAAAGGAGCATGAGATGACTCCTGTTTGTTAAATTATATGTTATTGATCATTTTCAGCTGGAAAGGCCATTTGAATACTTTCTTTTAAATTCCCTATCACAGGAACATGCCAGAGTGAATAGAACCTAAAAAAAGAACAGTTGTGCCCTTAATTCCCTTTCCACTGGTTAGTTAAAGTTTTAGATTAGGGGATAGACTTCTTAGAGCTTGCAGTCCCCATAAAAATTCTACCAGCAGTCCCAACAGATGTTGTGCAGATGCACACCACTGCTAGAACTGTCCCCCTCCCTTGCTGTTGAACAGGAAGATCTTAAACATTCATCTGCAGTTCTGTAAGGGTGTACCCTGGCAGCCTTCCCTGGAGAGCAGGTTTCCCAAATGTGGGTGAGGAGAGTGGCTATTTTTTGGAGATTTGCCTTGCCTGGGCACAACTGAAGTCCAAGAAAAGGACTAGGAGTTCTTGAGAAAGGAGTCCTGTACGTTTGCTGTAAGTGGGCTTTTTTATTTAAGCTTTCAGAAAAGTTCCAAACAAAAAGTTTTGGTGTTATGCTTGGCTGGAAAAAAATAATGTTTTGGGTCTCCAGCTCTGACTCTCTTACATGAGGCTTTAATTTTCAAGTGTGATTAGGAAGTTTGTATTTCTCAGTTTTGGCTGCTGTGATGAAGGGAGAAGGGAAAGTACAATGCTTGTAGTTTCTTTACAAGGAACCTTTTGAAAGAAACCACAACTGCTAATCACTTCAGAAATGTTGTCTTTTGAAGACCAGATAGAAACTGGCTGTGTGAAGGATATGGTAGTATTTGCCTACATGGAACTGCATGTCTAAGCAAAAGCACACCACAGACCACCCATGGTTTATGTGTGTTAAAAAGATTTCCCAGGATGTGACATTTTAACCCCACTGTTAGATGTGCACTTACAGTAGCATTTGATAGTTAAAAACCCATTTGTTTTTGTCAGGTTTCCATCTAGCAGTTTTAGATAGGGGAATCAGTCAAAGTACTTACTTTGGTGTTATGAGGAGATGGGATGGCCAATGGCAGCGCCCCCTCCTTTTCTGAAACTTTAATTTTAAAATGTGACACTTCACAACCACCCTGAGCCTGCTTCAGCGGGGAGGGCGGGGTATAAATTTGAATGAATAAATAAATTACCATTAAAAAAACAACAGCTGACTTCCCTGGAAATCTCTGCCAAGACGTACAGTGGACTGGAATATCATCTGTCTGAATTTGACTTTGTTGATATCTCTAGCATGGCAAAGTTTATTTTTCTTGTTAACAAATTTCTGCGGTGTTCTGGATATTTTTTATTGTGTAGCAAGATATCTGGAACAAATGGATCTTCGTTGTGGTCTCTGTGCAGTCCCACACGTGGGGTTGGGCGCCAGCGGCTCTCCTCTGCCTCTGCCCCAGGTCTGCATAGCCTGCCCAGAGTTTGCCTGCCTGTGGCATTGGCCTCTCATCTCAGTACCAGAGCCCTTGGAGGCTGCCCTGTGCAGCAGTGGTGCCCAGGCAAGCTGTCCATCCCCAAGTCATGTCCCCGTTGCTGGCGGCATCCGCGGGGAGGAGAGTGAGTGTGGCATCCAGTGCAACTCAGCCGGTTGCCAAAGGAGGTGGCGGCTGGGCAGGCCATGGTGGTGGGGCTGTGAGCCTGTGTGCGTGGCTTCTCTCTGCCCTTTGCACTGTCCTTCCTAACAGAGGAGGTGATTTAAATTTAATTTAATCAGCAGTGCCCCCTGGCGCCCCCAGAAAAAATCCTGGCTACAGGGCTGCACTTTGATGGCCCTACTGGGGCAGAAAGGTGGAGTAAAAATCTTGTTAATAATAATGCTTTGGATTGTACTGCAAATGCCTAATGTGACAGCCACAGAGAAGAGGGGGGAAATTCAACAGGTTGCTAATGAAATTTCTGGTAAATTTGGAAGATCTAAGGAATTCTCTCATTTTGTCTTCTGTTGAAACTCCAAATGCCCTTGATGCATTACTTGCTTTCCTAAGGAATCAGAAGAAAAACAGGTTACTTACCTGTAACTGATGATCTTCGAGTGGTCATCTGTGCAGTATCACACATGGGGTTGGGCGCCTGCGCACGACCTCATTCGGAGAAACTTCTAGAGATTTACCTCAGAAGAGCTTTGGCAGGCTCTCTTCCCACCCTGGGGAGGAGGCACACACTGTGCATGCCCAGAGCGGGAGAGAGAGCCGCCTCCCACTCAGTTCTTCTTTGACCGCCTTCGCGTTCACACCTCGTTGTTGTTCCTCCGTGTCGTTACCTCAACTGAGTATTTTCATCTACTTGTTTTCGCTTCTGTCCTCTTTTCTTCGTACTTCTTCTTCTTTCTTTCTTATAAAACAAAACAAAAAAAAAAGATTTTCTCTTTTTCTCTTTTCTATTCCCTCCCCCTCCTCTTTCTTTGGTAGGTGGGTTTCGCTTTGTATGGGGAAAACTAAGTTTTTCAAAGTGTGCCATTGCTGCCCTGCCAAAATTCCTTCGAATGACGGGCACGACTTTTGCTTAATTTGTTTGGGAGAAGCCCATAGAGTTGATAGTTGTCCTCACTGTGCGAGTTTTACTCGGCAGGCTCAACACAATCGGGAGGTTAGGCTTAGAGCCTCAGCGGCTTCTCATGCCTCCGCGGCTAAAAAAACGGACACCACTTCGAAGGCACCGAAACAGAAACCTAAGAGGGCTGAAGATAAGACCCCTTAAAAATCGAAGGTTCCGCCGTCTGCCTCGGTTTCGCTGGTTGAGCCTGTCGTCATTACTGGCTTGTTGACTTCGATGCCCATGTTGGCCTCTACCTCTCAAAGGTCTGCAGTGCTGCCTACAACCCCGCAGCATACTCTGTCGTCAGCTTCAGGCTTGATTCCGCTGGGCCAGTCAATGAGGTCGCCTCCACCGTTGTCCCCTCGTTGGCGTTCCTGATCTCCTTCGAGGTATTCTGATCTTCCGCTCCACACTTTGGACGAGAGACCTGTTTTGGTGCACCGCCACTCGCGGTCTCGATCCCGCTTTGACCGGAGAAGACTGATCCGTTGGCAGTCTCCGTCGTCATCCAGTTCACCTCGGATGAACAATGTTGGTCTTTTGATGAACACTGAGAACGTCCGCATTTGGCCTACTACTATTCTAGGTCCCCAACGCCAGAGCATCATCATTATGACTGTATCCGTCACTCCGAATGTACGGATCGCGGTCACATCTCTGACCGCCCACACCGCTCCACATCGGTGGCCTTGGCACATTCGGTTCCTCGGGATCAGCCTTCTGAACCCTCGAGGACCAGCGATGCCCCGAAGAGTTCTCCCTTAGAACCTTGGTACCATCCTTCTGACGACCATGTGCTTATCGAGCTGGTTCAGCCATTAAGGTCCTCTTCTCCGATGTTGATATCTGACCGGTCGGACTCGGCGGAGCTTGACCCTGATGTTAATCGGGTCGAGGATGAGCCTCAGCACTCCGGGTCTATTTCACCCACTGAGGGCCCTAAGGCGTATTTGGAGCTCGTCACTCGAATGGGCATCGCCCTTCAAGTCCAGGGCTTCACAGAATCTCCTGCTATGACCGACGTGGTTCACAGACTGGTCCAAGCCAACCTTCCTCCTTCTACCGTCCTCCCCTTGCTTCCTGTCCACCTTTCGGTCTTGAAGGAATCTTGGGAGCACCGGCATCAATCCCCCCGGTCTCGAGACGGTATGATGGCCTTTAGAAGATTCAACAAAATCCCGGCAAGTTCCTCCTCTGCCAACTGCCGCTGAATTTGATGGTCGTACATTCACCGTCGAGATCGAAGCAGCCCGTACGCCAGTCTGCGCCTCCTGACCGGGAGGGTCGCAAGCTTGACCTTCTTGCCAAAAAGATGTATTCTTTGGCCTCTATGAATCTCCGCATCAACATCTACCTCTCCTACCTCTTGGCCTATGCCTTCAACGTCGCAAATGCCATAGAGTTCGTTTCGCCTCCAGTCCTCCCACATTTTGTCGTCACGCCCCCAGACCGTCTTCTCGATCTCAAGATTTCCACCCTCCTTGCCAAGGGAGCCATTGAGGTCATCCCGGAGGCACAACGGACTCGCGGCTTCTACTCAAAATTTCCGACCGATTATGGATCTTCGAGATCTCAACCGTTACATTCG
Organism: Gekko gecko; assembly: GCA_029375565.1. Classification (NCBI taxonomy): domain Eukaryota; kingdom Metazoa; phylum Chordata; class Lepidosauria; order Squamata; family Gekkonidae; genus Gekko; species Gekko gecko. The sequence goes on from JAPDNY010000004.1 coordinate 49,415,549, forward strand.
GTATCAAAAATTCAGGATGGTCACTTTACAGTCGATCCTTCCCCTGATTCCATGGGCAGTGTGGCTTGCATCAGTCGACCTCCAAGATGCATACTTCCATGTCACTATCCGTTCCCAACACCGTCGGTTCCTTCGCTTTGCTGTCGGAGATGCGCAGTACCAGTACAGAGTCCTTCCGTTCGGTCTTTCTACTGCCCCGAGGGTATTCACCAAGCTGATGGCTGTGGTGGTGGCCAAGCTTCATCGACAGGGGATCACTCTTTATCCCTACATCGACGACTGGCTTCTCGTAGCTCCGACGCCAATTCAGTTTGCTCCACGACACTCAGGAGACTCTTTCCCTCCTATGTGCCCTCGGTCTCTGCGCCAATGTCGCCAAATCCTCCCTTCAGCCCCTCCAAGTCCTTCGATTTCTCGGGGCTTGTCTCGACACCAACCTCGAAGCGGCTTTCCTCCCGGAATCGAGGGCTTCTGACATTCTGGTGATGGTGTCCTCCTTTCAGACGTCCCCTCAACAATCTGCCCACTCCGTGATGAGGCTCCTCGGTCACTTTGCCTCCACGGTGTTTGTAGTCCGCCATGCCCGGTTGAGAATGCGGCCGCTTCAGCTGTGGCTTCTCCGCACCTTCGATCCTCTACGGAGTCCTTGGCACACGATTTTGTCAATTCCGCAGAGCGTCCTCGACTCTCTCGACTGGTGGTCTCACCCCCTCCACCTCCTTTCCAGGATGCCCTTTCGACCTCCTCCTCCCAAGCTGTTGTTGACCACGGATGCTTCCCTCTGGGGTTGGGGAGCCCAGTGCGGAATGCTTTCTGCTCAAGGGGTTTGGTCTGCTCGCGATGCGACTCGTCACATAAATTACCTAGAGTTGCGAGCGATTTATTTGGCCCTTTGGTCATTTCTTCCAACCCTTCAGGGACATGTCATCCAAGTGGCTTCCGACAACACCATTGCTGTTTATTACATCAATAAACAGGGCGGCACTGCCTCTGTTCGTCTCTGCAACTTGGTGATCGACCTCTGGTCCTGGTGCCTCGATCACTCCATCATGCTCTCAGCGATACACATTCCCGGAGATCAAAATGTCGATGCTAATCGGTTGACTCGCTCTGCCTTGTTGGACAACGAACGGTCCATTCCCCTCTGGTATCTTCGGCCTCTCTTTCTAGAGTTCAGTCACCCATCTGTCAACGGCTTCGCGACCACCGACAATGCTTGATGTCGCCTGTTTTTCAGCAGGGGTCCCCCATCTGCTCAGTCGCTCGGGGATGCCTTTCTTCACAAGTGGACTGGAACCCTGTTTTACTTTTTTTCTCCGTTCCCTCTCATCTCCTGGGTCATTCAGAAGATCCATGCAGATGGCACCTCCTGCATACTAGTCACTCCGTGGTGGCCACACCAGGTCTGGTTTCCCCACCTGCTGCAACTCTCCCGTCATTCCTTCTGCCCTCTCCCTGTCGTCCCAGATCTCCTCTCTCGGGCCCGAGGTAGAATCCTCCATCCCAATCCGGGATTTTTCAGATTGACGGCCTGGAAGATCCAACCTTAGACTTCTTGCCTCAAGTTTTGGAAATCCTTTTGAACACTAGGAAGCCTTCTACTCGATGTTCCTATCGTTTCAAGTGGCGCAGATTCCAGTCCTATGCTTCTGATCACTCTTTCGATCCAGTTCGATCATCTCTCCATGAGATTTTCTCCTACATCGTATACTTTAAGGATACTGTCCTTGCATACTCATCCTTGCGGGTTCATCTGGCGGCGATCTCCGCTTATCATCTCCTGATACAGGGATCCTCAGTGTTCTCCCATTGTCTCACCAAAACGTTCCTCAAGGGTCTCCTTCGGCTGTGCCCTCCTAGGAAACTGTTGGTGCCTTCATGGAGCTTGTCACTGGTCCTTTCTCAACTCATGTCTAAACCGTCTGAACCCATGGCTACTGCCGACTTCAGGTTAATTTCCTGGAAGACGGCGTTTCTTGTCGCCATTACTACTGCATGTAGAGTAGGGGAGCTAGCTGCCTTTAGGGCTGATCCCCCCTATACTGTTTTTCATAGGGAGAAGGTTGTCCTTAGAACAGATCCTTCCTTCCTCCCTAAAGTCATCTCTGCCTTTCATCTGTCTCAGTCGTCTGTCCTACCTACCTTCTTTCCGAACCCGACTGATGCCTCAGGGAGCCTTGCACTGCCTCGATGTTCGCAGAGCGCTCTCTTTCTACCTGCATAGGACACAGCTCATATGTAAATCTCCTCGGCTGTTCCTAGCTTATGGTCCCCTGCGGCTGGGGGAACCAGTTTCTTCTCAACGTCTCTCTAAATGGGTGACTTCCACCATAGCCCTTTGTTATGAGCTGGCACGTCAACCTGTTCCTACCTGTGTCACTGCCCATTCCACACGGGCGGTATCGACATCCATCGCTTTCCTGGCTGGTGTCCCGTTGGAAGACGTCTGTGCGGCTGCTATGTGATCCTCGGTATCGACCTTCGTGACCCACTACGCACTTGATATCTGAGCCCGACGAGATGCTGCCTTCGGTCAGATGGTGCTACGATCTCTCTTCACTTGATCCTGCTGCACCCTCAGGTAGGACCCTTGGGTGGTATGTTTTGATCATGATGCTGTGTCTTAACCAGTCTGTTTGTGTCTCTTTCAGCTGCCAGCTCCCTCCTCCAACTGGTTCAGCTCTTGTAATCACCCATGTGTGGGACTGCACAGAGCCCACGACGAAGATAAACAGGTTGCTTACCTGTAACTGATGATCTTTGAGTGGTCATCTGTGCAGTACCACAATCCCACCTGGCCTTCCCCACTGCTGGCATCTCCGGACTTCCTTCTTTAGATTGCTTGGCCTTGCCAGTGGCGGTCAAAGGAACTGAGTGGGAGGCAGCTCTCTCTCCCGCTCTGGGCATGCGCAGTGCGTGCCTCCCCAGGGCGGGAAGAGAGCCTGCCAAAGCTCTTCTGAGGTAAATCTCTAGAAGTTTCTCCGAATGAGGTCGTGCGCAGGCGCCTAACCCCATGTGTGATACTGCACAGATGACCACTCGAAGATCATCAGTTACAGGTAAGTAACCTGTTTTTCTTCTGATTCCTTAGGAAAGCAAGTAATGCATCAAGGGCATTTGGAGTTTCAACAGAAGACAAAATGAGAGAATTCCTTAGATCTTCCAAAGTTACCAGAAATTTCATTAGCAACCTGTTGAATTTCCCCCTCTTCTCTGTGGCTGTCACATTAGGCATTTGCAGTACAATCCAAAGCATTATTATTAACAAGATTTTTACTCCACCTTTCTGCCCCAGTAGGGCCATCAAAGTGCAGCCCTGTAGCCAGGATTTTTCTGGGGGCGCCAGGGGGCACTGCTGATTAAATTAAATTTAAATCACCTCCTCTGTTAGGAAGGACAGTGCAAAGGGCAGAGAGAAGCCACGCACACAGGCTCACAGCCCCACCACCATGGCCTGCCCAGCCGCCACCTCCTTTGGCAACCGGCTGAGTTGCACTGGATGCCACACTCACTCTCCTCCCCGCGGATGCCGCCAGCAACGGGGACATGACTTGGGGATGGACAGCTTGCCTGGGCACCACTGCTGCACAGGGCAGCCTCCAAGGGCTCTGGTACTGAGATGAGAGGCCAATGCCACAGGCAGGCAAACTCTGGGCAGGCTATGCAGACCTGGGGCAGAGGCAGAGGAGAGCCGCTGGGCCTGGCCAGCTGCTGCTGTGCCGGGGAGGTGAGGGAAGCATGGCACAGAGCAAGGCCATGGCCAGGCTTCTTGTTTGCACCGTCTGGCTCTAGGCTGTGGGTGCCCAGGGGAAGGAAGCGGCAGACAGTGGCATGTAGTGGTGCTCCTCCTACATCGCCTTTGACCCAGCTGCTGTGGGGTTCCACCCCTAAAGCCCCACTGCTGGCTATGACCCTGCTAAAAGACCTGTGGCTGAGTCTGCCTGGTGAGGTGGGAAGGATGCCTCATCAGGACTAGAGGGAAGACTGCAGTGTTGCCTGAGGCCATCCTATACCAGCATCAACAGGAGTCTGCCAAGCCAATGAGGACATTCTCTAGCAGTAAGCAAAACTGCAACTTGATGGCATCTTCTACCAACAATGGGAGATATATGGAAAGCCGTATAGGAGAGCTTTCTAGGTGCTCTTATGGGGCACAGCAGGAACATTCTCAGTGTTTGGCTCATCTCTGCCTTGCGCATTTTATCTGGAAGGTACCTTTCTATCTTTTTCTACATCTCTTTGGAATAATTATTTCTCCAAACCAACAATTCAGTTTTCATAGAATCACAGAGTTGGAAGGGGCCATACAGGCCATCTAGTCCAACCCCCTTATCAATGCAGGATCAGCCTAGAGCATCCCTGACAAGTATTTGTCCAGCTGTTGCTTAAAGACTGCCAGTGAGGAGGAGCTCACCACCTCCCTAGGTAGCTGATTCCACTGTTGCACAACTCTTACTGTAAAAGAGTTTTTTCTAATATCCAGCCGGTACCTTCCCACCCTTAATTTAAACCCATTATTGTGAGTCCTATCCCCTGCTGCCAACAGGAACAGCTCCCTGCCCTCCTCTAAGTGACAGCCCTTCAAATACTTAAATAGAACAATCATGAGCCCCCTCGACCTCCTCTTCTCAAGACTGAACATTCCCAGGCCCCTCAGCCTTTCCTCATAGGGCTTAATCTCCAGGCCCCTGATCATCCTCATCGCCTTCCTCGTCACTCTCCATTTTGTCCTTATCCTTTTTGAAGTGAGGCCTCCAGAACTGCATGCAATACTCCAGATGCCGCAGCAGGACTATCACATCTTGCGATTTGGATGTTATGCCTCTGTTGATTCACCCTAAGATTATATTAGCCTTTTTTGTCACTGCATCATACTGGCTGCTCATATTTAACTTATGGTCCACACGTACCCCAGGTTCTTGTTCACACACAATGCTACCCAGAAGTGTATCCCTCATCCAGTATGTTACCCAGATGTAGAACTCAGCACTTATCCTTGTTAAATTGCATCTTGTTCACATCTGCCCACTTTTCCAGTGTGTTCAGATCTTGTTGAATCCTATCTCTGTCTTCTGGTGTGTTCATTGCTCCTTCCAGTTTGATGTCATCTGCAAGTTTAGTGAGTAGCCCCTCCACACACTCATCCAGATCATTTATAAAAATATTGAAAAGTACTGGGCCCAGAACCGAGCCCTGAGGCACCCCACTGGACACCTCCCTCCATTCAGATGAAATGCCATTGACAACTACTCTTTGAGTGCGGTTCTCCAACCAGTTCCCTATCCACAATCCTCTAGTTTACCCATCAGAACATCATGGGTAACCCTGTCAAAAGCTTTACTAAAATCCAAATAAACAACTTCAATAGCATTCCCTAGATCCAGTCAGCTTATCACTCGTTCAAAGAAGGGAATGAGGTTGGTCTGGCAGGACCTGTTGGGGACAAATCTGTTTTCTACCAATGAGGTTCCCAACCCACCCAGTGAGAATTATGCTAGTGATGAATGTAGTTGCCTATGTGTAGAATGTCCTGTTAAGTGTAAAACTGGTGACAGAATGACTGTGTGGTCCTTTCTTTTCTCAGTGGTAGTTTAATTGGAGTTTCAAGTGCATTAAAACTGTTTGGGTTTTTTTTAAAATACACAGATTGATATAAGAAATGCAGCTTGACACACTTTTCATAAGAGAAATAATTTTGCTTGTTTGGGAGTATTTGCAAATCAAATGCTTTCTTTATAAGGTTTGTACTTTTGTGTTTGTTTTTAGAAACCAAAGCATCCCACAACAGGGTTGATTGCCATTACTTTTGCATTACATATATGCAGTGATGTCCATCTGGCAGGCTTCAAGTACAACTTCAGTGACCGAAACAGTGTCTTACATTATTATGGCAATGACACCATGTCTCTGATGATTCAGGTAGTATGCTACTCTCATTTCTGGATAATGGTTTGGGTCATGAATAAAATCTCCACTGATTAAAAGGATTTCCAGCAGTGGAGCAGGACTTCTCCCCTCCCACCTCCCATTGCAGTTTTAAATGTTCCCCAAAATACTGCTCCTGAATGACATGGGGACAGCATGGGGAAGTTGGAGGTCTGCAGCCAGAAAGAATAATCAGCAAGCATTTCATTAGTGGAAACTGCCCACTGGATTCAACCCGATGGCTAGGTCAAAATGTCTTTTTTCTAGAAAACTAGTGAGAAGAGGGAGGCATCGAGGTAAGTGGATGGTATGTTCTTGATCTGGGAATCTTGCATCACTTCTCACTGCAGCTGCATTATTTTGACTTTTGACAAAATACAGTTCAGGTCTCTTTATTCATCACAGTATGACTAAGAAATATTTTAATTGTACACAGAAGTATGGAATGTGTATGTAACACATATTGCCCAGTGTGAAATAGCTTTGAACATACAGTATCTCAAACAGAGTTTTTGCAGTATTCTAAATGCTCCATTTCAGTATTCTAAAAGCTCCATTTCAGCACAGCTGCCAACCTGACATCACTTGAACAATTTGAGAAAAATATGAAGGGTGGCTCTGTGCAGCTGGGCTCCCCCTTTTTGTCATTTCAGAAAATTTCATAACAGCATTTATATAATATATTGGAGTATTCAAAGCACTTTGCATTCATTGTCATATTGTAATTTTTACAATAACCCTGTAAGGTAGCTCACTATTCCTCTGCTCCCATTGCCAGTTCAGGGACTGAGACCCTTTTTATTTTTTTTTTTAATTTATGGGGGTTTTATCCCACCCTCCCCCAAAAGTGGGCTCAGGGTGGGTTACAAGGTACCAATAAAACATACAAAATAATTCTATATGTTGTTGTTAGCCATTCAGTCATGTTTGACTCTTGGCGATTCTATGGGCCAGCTCTCTCCATGTTTTTCTGATCTTGTACTGTTTCTTTTCTGATCTTGTACTGTTTCTTTGAGTTGTTCCATGCTCAGGCTGGTGTTGACGTTTATGGTGTCTAGCCATCGTGTTCTTTGGTGGCCTGGTTTCCTTTTGCCACTAACCAATCCATATAAATTTAGTTAAAAACCTAAAAACCAACTAAACTACATGATGGTGAAATGGTAATACCTAAACCTCGGGGATATACTGTGTACGACTCAAGAGAAGGCAATCAAATAATAGTTGGGCCCCACCCCCAATCTGTGATATGCTGATATAACTGACAGCTTAGGCTGATTGAGAGGGGGTCTGGTTAGAGCAGGGAGGCCAGATGTCGTGAGGCATCCACCACCTCAACCAAAGGCCTGGCGGAACAGCTCTGTTTTACAGGCCCTGTGAATTTGTAGCAAGTCCCGCAGGGCCCTGATCTCAATTGGGAACTTTTTCTAATATGAGGCTCATGGCAGAAATAGAATTACAGTGGGGTTTCTTGATTCATTGCTCATTTTTATAACCCTTGTTGGCACACGTGTTCTTATGTAACTGTATTGACCTTGATCTTCAAGAAGACACACACTCCTGCTACATACAAACAAGCCTACCTTACAGACTTGCTGAATCATTGCCCACATAAGGGGCTTAGTTGCTCTTGTATCCTGTCAGAGCACAAAATATAGTTTACAACTGAAAAGTTAATGGAGAAACAAATTGCATACATGACCCTGTTGCATATTTGCATGTACTTCCAGTTACAGAAACCTCTGCACAAATCATTATGACAGCTTACTCCTATCTTGCTCATGATTGCTTATGACTGTGCATCCAACCACATGCAGCTTCGATCCATGCCCTTCCTGGCTTACTAGAGCTGGCCACGAAGGGTTCTGAGGTGCCCCAAGGGAAATTATCAACAAGTCCCTCTCTGAGGTGCTGTTCCTGGGGGCGCTCTCTCCTAAAAAGAAATCTTTGGACCAGGCCAAATTGGCAAATTACTGGCCGGTCTCCAATTTGCCCTATTTGGCAAATTAATTGAGAGGGCAGTGGCAACACAGTTATAGATTCATAGAATCATAGAATGTTAGAGTAGGAAGAGACCTTGCAGGTCATCTAGTCCAACCCCCTGCACTCTGCAGGAGCATAGCCAAAAGATAGCCCTACATACCTACAATATAACCAAAAGATGGCTGTCCAGCCTCCACTTGAGAACGTCCAGCGAAGGAGCATCCACCACCTCCTGAGGTAGTCTGTTCCACTGCTCAACCACGCTTACTGTTAGGAAGTTTCTCCTGATATTTAGCCGGTAACGACTCCCTTGTAATTTCCACCCATTAGATCTAGTCTTGCAATCCGGAGCAAGAGAGAATAGATCTGCTCCATCTTCTACATGACAGCCCTTCAAATACTTGAAGACTGCAATCGTGTCCCCTCTAAGCCTTCTCTTTGCCAGGCTAAATATATCCAGCTCTTTCAGCCTTTCCTCATAAGACTTGGATTCCAACCCTCTCACCATCCTGGTCGCCCTCTTCTGGACATGCTCAAGCTTGTCAATATCCTTCCTAAAATGTGGTGCCCAAAACTGGATACAGTACTCCAGGTGAGGCCTGACCATAGCACAATAGAGCGGAACTACCACCTCTCATGATCTGGACACAATGCTTCTGTTAATGCATCCTAAGATTGCATTAGCTTTCTTCACAGCCACATCACACTGCAGGCTCATGTTGAACTTGTGATCAACCATAACACCTAGATCCCTTTTACATGTGCTGCTGTCAAGCCAAGTCCCTTCCATTCTATATCTGTGCCTTTGATTTTTTGTACCTAAGTGTAGGACTTTGCACTTATCTCTATTGAAATTCATTTTATTTGTCTCAGCCCACTGTTCCAGCCTGTCTAGATCATTTTGAATCCTGACTTTGTCTTCTTCAGAATTAGCAATCCCACCCAGCTTCATGTCATCTGCAAATTTGATAGGCATCCTCTCTATGTCTTCCTCCAGGTCATTTATAAAAACATTAAACAACATTGGGCCCAGGACCAAGCCCTGTGGCACTCCACTCGAGACTTCCCTCCACGTAGACACAGAGCCATTTATGAGCACTCGTTGGGTACGATTTTTCAACCAACCATGAATCCATCCAACAGTTGCACCATCCAGCCCACACTTAACCAGCTTATCCTCAAGGATATCATGAGAAACTTTGTCAAATGCTTTACTGAAATCTAGATACACTATATCCACAGCATTGCCAGAGTCAACCATTTTAGTAACTCTGTCAAAAAAGGAGATAAGGTTGGTCTGGCATGACTTATTCTTAATAAACCCATGCTGGCTACAACCAATTAACTCATTCCATTCAAGGTGCTCACAGACAGAGCGTTTAATAATCTGCTCTAGAATTTTCCCAGGTATTGATGTCAAACTGACAGGCCTTTAATTTCCCGGGTCCATCTTTTTTCCCTTCTTACATGGATGACACTTCCATGTTAGATCCCTTCCAGTCCAGCTTTCACCTGGGACACGGGATGGAGATGGCACTGGTCACTCTGACTGATGACCCCCGGAGGCATCTGGATCGGGGCGGTTCAGCAGTACTTTTGCTGTTGGACCTGTCGGCTGCATTCAACACGGTCGACCATCAGTTGCTGCTCCACTGCCTCACTGATGTGGGAACTCAGGAGCTTGCCTTGCAATGGCTTGCTTCTTTTCTCCAAGACTGGGGTCAAAGGGTGGCACTAGGGGAGCAGCAGTCCAGGAGGCACCTGCTGGCATGTGGAGTGCTTCAAGGGGCAGTGCTTTCCCCGATGTTATTTAACATCTATATGCGCCCCCTTGCCCCTATAGCCCGGAGGTCTGAAGCTGAATCCGGTGAAGACGGAGGTCCTGTGTTTGGGTCGGGACGGTACAGGGGTGGGGGTCTCACTCTCAACCTTTGGTGGGACACCATTGGTGCCAGCGCCAGAGGTTAGGAGTTTGGGAGTGCTCATGGATACCTCTTTAACAATGGAGACCCAGGTAGCAACCACTGCTAAGTCAGCCTTTTACCATCTTCAGCTGGTTATGCAGTTGGCTCCCTTCCTTGACTGCAGCGACCTGGCCACAGTGATCCATGCGATGGTCACCTCGAGACTAGACTACTGTAACACCCTCTCCATGGGGCTGCAACTAGTGCAGAATGCCGCAGTCAGGTTGCTGATGGGCCTGCCCAGATGGGGGCATATCCAGCCTGTGCTGAAGGCACTGCACTGGCTGCCGATAGCATACTGAATTCGCTTCAAGGTGCTGGTGCTTACCTTTAAAGCCCTATATGGTGAGGGTCTGACATACCTGAGGGACCACCTTTCCCCATATATACCCCAGAGAGCACTGCAGTCGGCGTCACAGAACCAGCTGACCTCCCTGGCCCCCAAAGATGCTAGGTTTGCCTCTACCAGGGCCAGGGCCTTTTCAGTGGTGGCTCCTTGCTGGTGGAATGAGCTCCCGGAAGAGATCAGGGCCCTGTGGGACACTCTACAGTTCTGCAGGGCCTGCAAGATGGAGCTCTTCCACCAGGCTTTCGACTAGGAGCCCCCCTGATCATTACCATCAATGAGTCCGCCCCTCAGCCCAACATCTAGCCTAGACCATTGTGCGACTCAAGAGGACCATGAGCTGGATTGTCTACTTGTAACATCTGAATTAACTGACTACTAGCACCTATGATTTTATGACTTATTTGTATCTGAATTTGTTTTAATGTGATTTTATGTGGTTTTATTGGTTTTGTGCCAACTGTGTGAGCCGCCCTGAGCCTGCTTGCAGGGAGGGCGGGGTACAAATTGAATTAAACAAACAAATAAATAAAATCTGGTACTGCTTCTGCAGCACTGGTCGCAGATATGCCATTAATTGAATGGACTATCCTCAGTTGCCTTCTGTCAGTCTTAGAAACACAGTGGCAGGCAATTCTGTGGCAAATGCATCCATAAAATGCTGTGAAGTAGCCTGAGGGATATAAATTGATGCTTTTGAGAGTTTACAGTGGCATTGGGGGCACCTAATTTTCTCTGGATTTCTGAACAATAGGGATCCTCCCATGTGCTGTTTTCCTTTATCACTGACGTCCGTATGATTTTTATTTCACACAGAATGGGTACCATGACATCGCTGCCGAACAAAAGCTTTTGAAGGAACTCATAGACCACCACATTGTGATCAACTTAACAGAAGAATAAGAATGGAAGAACAATTGCTATTTTGCCCCAGATTGATTTTTTTTCCATTTGGACACACTTATTTTTAAAAATGTTCATAGCTCTCAAGATATTTAAGAAGAAGCATGTGGAAGCCATGTTAGGCATGTCTTCCAGATGTAACAAACGTAGCAGAATGTCCCTGCCTTGATGGTTAATATTTGAATGGCAAGAACAAGAATGGGTAACTGACTCGTATGAGTCAAGAAAACTGACTGTTCCACTGAGAGAATGGCTAGAAGAGAGAAGGGTTAGAGAAAATAAAGCATGTGGGGCCTCTGAACAAAGAAAGTCTTGTAAGACAGGATACTATATGTGTTATTTGGAAGAAGGCTAAACATGCACACTTTTCCAAGAAGCCAGTGCACCCATAGATTAAGAGAGCCAGAGTGGTGAAGTCAATAGACTATCATCTGGGAGACCCAGATTCAAATCTCTACTCTGCCATGGAAGCTCAGCAGGTGACCTTGAACTAGTCAGTCTCTTTGAACCTAACCTACCTGACACGGTGATGGTTGTGAGGGTAAAATGGAGGAGAGAACAAAGATATTGTAAGCTACCTTGGGTCCCACTGGGGAGAATGCTCTAAAGCTAAAGTATAAATGACATTGGTGACCAGATGCTGATAATCTGAATCTTTTATCATTAGAAAGAAATCTCCTTTTAATTTGCGAAACTGCAGATAAAGCAATTGAGTTATTGGGATATCATGGTCTGGAAACACTTTCTAATGACTCTGAAACTGCTACATTTATCTCCATTTTAGTTGAGGTGCATGAGTTTAGTTAGTTCATTTTTATCCAGTCACTTACTCCAGAGAGCTCAGGGTGGTGTACCTGGTTCTCTCCTCCATTTTATCTTCACAACAGACCTTTGAGGTAGGTTAGGTCAAGAGAGAGTGACTGGCCCAAGGTGTCTGTTTCTGCATGAGTGTATTAATGCAGATGTCTCCAAGAGGCTGCAGTGGTTGCTGAAAGCATAATTTGGAGACCCCTGGCACATCTGGTTCTCAGTGTCTGTAGTACTTAGGATGTTCACTGCAAGCAGCTAGTAGTTAATAACACCGTGAGAACCTATAATTGTCTGATATGATTTTGTATCTAAAGAGAAAGCACCCCCACCCCCCAAATTCTATGCTGTAATAATGTCTAGGCACAAGGCTGAAGCTCGTGTCAGGGAAAGGAAATCTAAAAGCTGAGATGTTATTTAAATGTTGAGCCATTGGCATGGTTTGTCTTCAGAGTTCCCTACCCAATATCTGCTTCAGAAGTTTAATCAGGATCTATAATTAATAAAATTGATACTGTAAGGTTTCTCCAGATGGACCTTTCACCTAATAATAAAGTCTAATAAATAGATTTTAACAACTTCAAAGCAGGGAAAAACTGAACAAATTTGGCCCACTCTTAACTCAGTGCTGTACAAGCTACTCTCTTTGTTGCTCTGAGTCCCATCTGGTTGGTGTCTTAGGTCAGGCAACTGAACAGCTGCAACCACAGCATGGAGGATTTGCCAAACTTCAATTTTCAGAGTGTTCAAGGAGTGAAAGACCTAATTCAGTGTCACGCCAGTATGTATTACAGAAGGTCATGTGATCTTCATCAATGTCTATCAGCTGAGTGGAAATTAATGTACAATATGATCAGCATAACTGCAATATATTTTCCAGGGCTGTCTACATATAAGGGGTTCTGTCCTACCATTCCACTCTTCTATGGGCAACATGTCTCTCTGGGCCAAGGAGCCTTACACCCGTGCTAAAGACTGTTCTGGTGCCATAAGAGCACTGTGCATCAGAGGCAGGTTTTTTGCACTGTGGGAATACCATTGTCATTAATTGAGTGAAGCTGATAGGATCCAGCCCCAGGAATATGTGAATACAAGTATTTAATTTGTTAAGCACATGTGAGCACATTACGCAGAAATAAAAAGGTGATAAGATGGTAAAATATTGACCCATACTACACGGTTTCTTGGCTATGCTGGTTTCTGTGAGTGACGAGCTTTGAAATGCAGGTCATCTTTAAAATCATATCCCTGAGTGGATGGTCTAATGATGATGCCTTAATAGTGCCAAAATAACCAGCCTGACTACAAAATCCTCATCGAAACTTTGCTCCAAATCTTTCCTTAAATGCTGATGCTCTTTCTTTTTTCTCTATCTTTACTTCCCAGGTTTTCCTTAGCACAAGCAGTTGCTAGAACATTACGGCATTGCATATGGTTTCTGGAGGCTGATTCAAGGGACAGTAAAACCATATTACAAAATAAGGACACCTTGCGTCTGAATAATTAACATTTCCCAAGGAAGTGATGGGAAGGTTCCAGTTGCCAATTTACTTTATGGCAGGGCTCCTTAGATTTTAACAGATAAAACAGGCAAAAATCAAAAATTCTTTTCTGGCCTTGAGAGGCCCTGATTTGTGATGGTGACAGGGAAAATTCACTTGCTGATTTCTGCCTGTTTCACAGCTGATAGGCCGTAGCAGGGGGGAAAAAAATGTGACAATCCAAATGGGTGACTTTTTCAGGGGTAAATCAATAAATAAAGAAACCTTACAGGATCTTATTCAGAAAACCTAGGCGAATAAGGAATTCTTACATGTGTAGACTTAACTTTGGTGAATTTATTTAAATATTAAATGTTACCTCTGAACTGACAGTTAATCTGTACCCCATGGAGTATTTTCAGTTCCTCCAAACATGTGACTTCTGCAGTACCCATTTAAATACTCTGTTGTTTAGATAAGTCAAATATCTTAGTGATTCTTTCAGAGGAAGATGTTCCTAAATTTTAGAGTAGCTCCTGGGTCAATTTTATTTTCAGCTTTAATCCCAGTTTTCCAAATAAATATGTTTTTTATGAAATACTTTAAAGTTTCTTAGCAGGTTTAGCCCTTTTCAGTCACTACAGTTTTGACACTCCCACATTACATACTGAGGGAGAGAGTACTGTGTGTGATCCCCTTAATACATGCCACTGCTTCTTATTGTTCAGCTTTGGTGTGCAGTACCAGAAACCCAGTTTTGTTGCATTTGCACATACTGAAAAATCTACTCATGTTGTCCTGTTGGTGCAAAATGGTGATTGCACCTATTGGGGCACAAAAAGTAGGAGCACCAAAAAAGGGGGGGAAAGTAAACTGTTAAAAAGGAGAGTCTTCATAAAATTAATCAATTCACAGCCATAATCAATGCCTAGCCATAATAATAAATATATATCAAATTACAAAAAAATCAGAATCAAACATGCATCTGTATACAAGAACCATATATCACAAATGCTCAAAGCTTGTCTTGAATCCTTTATCGGATTTGGTACCTTTATATTCCGATGACCATTTCATTGATTCACAGGTGAAAAACCCAGTTATTTATGCAACAATGGTAACACTAACAATAAAGATTAGAAAATATCTGCATTATCTTAAAAATGCCTCATAAGACCTGAGGAAGAAAGAAAAAATCTATCCAAGGTGTGCCATAAATCCTTCTCTTCTAACTCTTCCAGCCTCTTTTGGTATAATTCTAATTCTTGTATATTGATGTGTATTCTTAGGGTTTTTGTAATTTAATACATATGTATTATGATGGTTGTTGTACCTTGATCTATGTGATTGTTAGATTTTTTCATATTTATTGTTTAGAATCCTTTTTGTTTTCATGTTTGTAATCTAGGTTTCCTAGAGGCTCTGCTTCTGGTTCTTCTTTTTGTATACCTATGCCAGCCAGGAGAAAAATATGGGGAAGGCAAAAAAGAGAAATCTGAAGGAAAATGACCCAAATTTTATCAAAACTGTTGATAGGCTACCATAAAAAGTGAGAATGTTTGCATTTCATACTTCTACTTTGCACATGCACTTATAAGCCAAATTTACATCTTTACATTAAAATACAGCACTGATTTTAGATTGTTTGTTGACATGTCCATTCATGGATGACTGTCTTGACTTATCTTTTAAGTCTTATCCGTCAGTTGTCTTGTACTGTAAAGCTACCATTTCCTATTCCGAGCCACTCTGAATTCTACTTTTAAAATCAGTACTGCGGTAGCTGTGTGAGTCCCACAATTATGCAAGTAATCTCAGGAATAATAACCAGTATGACTCTGCTGGGTTTTTTCATTTCTCCAGATGCAAAAACATTTCAGAAGGTTTCCTTCAGTCCTCTATCTTGTGCTCTGTTTCAGTATGGTGTTTTCTAGGATTCATGAGCTACAGCACCAGCCCCTGGTATAATCCAGGAGGTATTGCATGAAAACATTTTATTTCTTATCCACTTATTATTGAAGTCGACTAAATAAGTAACACTTGACTTCACAGGTTTGAGTCTGGACTTTAAGAGATGGATTTATCTGTGTTTTTTTTTTTGGAATTATATTTTTAAAATTGGTTCGATAATTTAGGAGAATCCTGGAATACATGAAAAAACCTGCATTTCAGATTTTCAGTCTTGAATCATTTAGAGAGTTGGGGATTGAACTAATATTGCATTTGTGCATGTCAAGTAAACATGGTTGCAACCTGTAATGCATTATCCCTAGTCTGGAAAGAGGAGAAAAATGTAATTATAACCATGTCTTTTCTGTCACCAAAAGCTGTCTTAATTTTCTAAATGTTTAATGTGCTTTATGTAAATTTATGGATAAAATGTATCTTGATAAATGTAAATAACTGTGGCGCTTCAATTTTGTGTTTGATGTCCATGGACCCAAATTTGAGGGCCCATTATTAATGTTTGTTTAAAGTTATGAAGTTAAAGACTTATTTTTTATATAATAAACATGTAAAAATGATCTGTTTGTTGCTTTTTTATAACATCATGTACATGCTGTTGTGTTGTAGTGTTGCTTAGATGGACCATGCAATACTGGTTACAGTATTAAAGAAATGTTGGGCTTAAGGGATTCCACTGCAATTTTGCATCATATAAAATAGTCTCCAGATGGCTATGAAGATGTTGTTTTGGAAAAGAAAAAAAATCATAGTTTTGGGAGCAGTAAGTGTGTGTGCTGTACAGTCTTCAAAACACTGGAGAACTTTTCGCTTTATCTCAGAATGGGCACCACACAGGGCCTCAAGAGTAAACTATATTTGGAGTGCAATCCTAAACCGATCTACCCTGACTCCAACTCAGGTCTATTCAATGAGGTTACTTCTAGGAAAGAGCTCTTAGGATGTCCCTTTAGGGTTTACTGCCGTCACCTGCATAATCATGAGCTAGTTTCGAATGGTGGGATAGATCTATGATTGGCTGAATACCTAGCGTTCATTGTTTCAGTGGTAATTATCTCGCTTCTGATCCAGCTTTTGAATCCTACTGTAGCTTCACATGGGGAATATCTCCATCTGATAGGTAAGGTTGGTAGGAAAATAGCTTCTACAAGCACAGCCCCTAGCCCTGTTTTCCAGCTCTTCCAATAATGACTTACTATGGGGTGGCTATCCAGTCTTAGAACGTAGTGTATATCCTGGGTAACTATTATTCTAGGCTGCTAGGTATACAAATGGATTTCTGGGACATTTCCCCTTCTCTCTCTTTTTAGGACATTTCCCTCTTGTCCGTATCGGCCAGTGACCATGTTTGCTGGCAACACAGTGCTAAAGATCCATAAACAAAAGCCATGTAATACCTTTTATTGGGTCCAGCCATAAGAAGAAAAAAGTACACGCAAGCTTTCAGTTTCTCCAGAATTGTTCATCAGCCTGGATGTTAAAAATAAAAATCAGAGGATAGGAGGAAAAGGCTTCTTATCTGTGTCCTTGCATACACAGTGACCTGCAGACTGCAACAGAGTAGGTGGTGCTAGAATCAAGTACACCTTTATCCTTCTCAGAAAAAGGGAAAGTAGCAGCCTTCAGGTGAATGCAAAAAACCCCCAACACCAGTAGTTGGTCAAGTGTCTCTGTAGCACCAGATGGGTCACTTAAAATGCTGAGAACAATGTGAAAGATATGTTGTCGAAGGCTTTCATGGTTGGAGTTCATTAGCTGTAGATTTTCTAGGCTGTATGGCTGTGATCTTGGCATTGTAGTACCTGACGTTTTGCCAGCAGCTGTGACTGGCACCTTCAGAAGTATAACACAGAAAGATGGAGTACTCTGTATGTCAATGTGAGAAAAAAAATGGTAGGCAGGTAATTTATATCTACTCAAGAAGGTGGGGTAGGGCTGAATCATTATCTTTTAAGAGTTTCCCAGGCTGTGACATGCTAATGGAGAAGCTTTCCTGAGGAGATTCTTTTGCATATGGATTGGCTGTTGAAATTCTAATCTTATATGTAGTGCTGTTGTAAGTTGTGGAGCATTCTGTGTTTTTCAGGACAGGAAACCATGCCCTATTTTTTAAAAAACTCTCTTCTTTCCTGTTGGAATTGTATTTATGTTTATGAATTTCAGTGGCTTCCATGTGTAATCTGACATGGTAATGGGATGTGTTGTCCAGTATTTCAGTGTCTTGGAATGATACTGTGTCCTGTTTGAGTTAGGCTATGTTCAGCCACTGCTGATTTTTCAGGTTGGCCAAGTCTGCAGTGTTTTTCATGTTCTTTTATTCTTGTCTGGATGCTACACTGTGTGGTCCTGATGTAAACCTGTCCACTACTGCATGGTATGCGGTATACTCCTGCAGAAGTGAGGTGGGTCTCTTCTCTCTTTTGCCAATCATAGCATCTTTTGTATTTTTCTGGTGGGTCTGAATACTGTTTGTAGGTTGTGTTTTTTCATAAGTTTTCCATCTGATCAGTGATTCCTTTGATATATGGCAAAAACACTTTTCCTGTGGGAGACTTTTTCTTCAGTTGTTTGTTTTACCTTTGGTTTAATCGCTCTTTTGATTTCATTCTTAGAGTAGCCATTTGCTTGAAGTGTGTCACTTAGATGATTTAGTTCATCACTGAGAAAGTGCAGTTGACATATCTGTCTTGCATCATCTACTAATGTTTGATTATGCCTCTTTTTTGCTGAACCGCACTCTCTCTTGCTCTGTACTGCTACTACAGACTAACACATCTACCCATCTTGAACTATCTCCACAAAAGATGCAGTTTCCCATCTGGTGAATTCTGCGTTAGGATTATAAATGCTTGCCAAGTCTCTCCTGGCTGCTGGGGGGATTCCTCTGTCTTAATGATAATAATATAGTAGTAAGATCAAGGAGGGCTTGCAGGGAAGGTGATAAGAGATGCTAAAACTGTGTTGGAAAAAAATCTTCAAAATGATACATTGTTCTAATGAATAGGAAGGCTTAAAGGGCTGCCTCTTAATAAGCTAAAGCTAAGTAGCTGTGTTAGGGGGGGGAGGGAGGGGGAGAGAGAGAGAGAGAGAGAGAGAGAGAGAGAGAGAGAGTGTCCTTAGTTGAAATCTCCATGTCCTAGTTCAGGGTTTGCATTTGGTTTTTCTGGCCTTGCTTCTATGCTTTTAACAGCAGTCTGGCACACACACTTAGCTGGCAAAACCTTTTGCTCACATTGATCAAAGTGACTGCGTGTTCTTCTAGTTAATGACTGTATACTTCACTTCTTAAATTTCTTTGTAACAGGTTGCTCTTAAAAGCACAGGATCAGGCCACCTGAAAAGCTGATAAATTGATACCTTTAAATTTTGCAATTTAACAAGTAAAATTGTTTTAACACCTCAAATGAAATGAAAGCAGCTAGGAAAGTGTAAAAACTTCAGTACTTAAAAAAGGGGAAGTTAATTGCTGCTGCAATCCTTCTGTTTGCATATAGAGAGCTGGTGTGGTGTAGTGGTTTCAGTATCTGAGTGGGATTCAGAAATCCCCCCCCCGCCATGGAGGCTTGCTGGGTGACCTTGGGCAAGTTACACACTCTTAGTCTACTTCACAGGGTTATTGCAAGGATAACGAGGAAGAGAGGAAAACAATGTAAGCTGCTTTGGGTCCCCATTTAGGAGAAAGTCAGAGTATAAATAAATAAAATCTATCCACTACTGAATTTATTATAAAAATACAAATGATGGGTAAAAATCTTTTGACCTAAGGACCATATGCGTTTCGGCCCCTTTGGGCCTTCCTCAGTAGTCAATATTCTTTATATTACAATGACACACATCCAGAAATGTACACACAAGAAATTTATACATATATATACAGGGGTCTTTTCGTAGAAAAACAGCTGCAGGAGCTCATTAGCATATGCTAATGAGCTATTAGGCTATTAGCATATGTCATGCCCCCTGACATCACCGGAAATGATGTCAGAAGGGGAAGCAAAAGGGGGGAAGGCATCTTCAAAAGCCTCCCCTTTCCTTCCCCAGCTGGTCTGGGTGGGGGAGCTAAGAGAGAAGGGTTTTAAAGTTTAAACTCCTTCTCATGAGAGTTGGGCCACAGAAGGAGGAAAGAGGGAAGGAAAGAGAGAGAGTAGAGAGAAGGAAAGAAGGAAGGAAAGAGAAGGAAAGGGGAGGGAAAGAAAGAGAGGGAAGAAGGAGGGAAACGGAAAGGAGGAAAAAAGAAGAGAAGAAGGTGGGAAAGAAAGAAAGAAGAAAAGAAGGAGGGAAAGAGGAAAGAGAGAAGGAAAGGAGGGAATGAAAGAAATTCGGCGGCAATTTGGCCCCATTATATCCTATGGGCCATTGAAGTCAATGGTGAAAACATAGGGTATATTCTGGGGGCTGGAGGGGAGGGGGTTTGAGGGAGAGGCTCTAAAATCACAGGATAGCTGATGGAGCCTCTCCCCAAGATACCCACCAAGTTTCAAGAACATTGGACCAGGGGGTCCAATTCTATGGGCCCCTAAACAGGTTGCCCCTACTCCCTCCGTTGTTCTCTATGGTGGGAAAAAGTAACTTTTTTCCCACCATAGAGAACAATGGAGGGAATAGGGGCAACCTGTTTGGGGGCCCATAGAATTGGACCCCCTGGTCCAATGTTCTTGAAACTTGGTGGGTATCTTGGGGAGAGGCTCCATCAGCTACCCTGTGAGGTTGGAGCCTCTCCCTCAAACCCTCCCCTCCAGCCCCCAGAATATACCCTATGTTTTCACCATTGACTTCAATGGCCCATAGGATATAATGGAGCTGAAATTGACATTCGGCTGCCTGAAAGACTCCCCCCGGACACTGGCTGGGGGCGGGGCTTGGCTCCTGAGTTCCCGGAGCTGCGCTCGGTGCGCTCCCCCCAAAAAAGACCCCTGTATATATACATATATGACCAGATGTTGTTGTCTTATATGTTTTTGCAACTGCTACAAGTTTGTATTGTAGGCCATCAATAGTAGGCCCTAAATAGTAGCTGTATCAATTTTTCAGATTATTCTGAAAAATTCAACTTGACTACTACCTTTGATGGAAGTGACAAACACCCTGACTAATGGAATCTGAAAAATTGATATGGCTACTGTTTAGGGCCTACTATTGATGGCCTACAATACAAACTTGTAGCAATTGCAAAAACATATAAGACAACAACATCTGGTCATATGTGTGTGTGTGTATAGATATATATATAAATTTTTTGTGTGTACATTTCTGGATGTGTGTCATTGTAATATAAAGAATATTGACCATTGAGGAAGGCCCGAAGGGGCCGAAACGCGTATGGTCCTTAGGTCAAAAGATTTTTACCCATCAATTATATTTTTATAATAACTAACTTGGTTGTATAAGCCTTTTAAGCCTGATACTTAGACTACCATATTTTTCGCGCCATAAGACGCACCTGACCATATGACGCACATCATCTGAAAGGGAAGGGGCGGGAGTTAGAATGCCTGCCCCTTTCCTGACTTTCCTGGGCGCGCTGCTCCTGTGGCGCGCTCAGGAAAGCCAGCGCTGGGGCTCGGAGGGAAGGGGCGGGAGTTAGAACGCCCACCCCTTCCCTGGCTTTCCTGGGCACGCCGCAGCTGCAGCGCGCCCAGGAAAGCTGGCGCTCCACCCCCCCCCAACTTTTGCAGTGTTCGCTCCATTAGACGCACACACTTTCCCCCCACTTTTTTTTTGGGGGGGGGAAGTGTGTCTTATGGAGTGAAAAATACGGTATTTCTTTTAACTGCAGTATGTTTTAGCTGTGTGTACACCCTAATAAACATTTTGTATTTTTGTATAATATAGCCAGATATGAGCCTGCACTCTGCCTTAGAAGCTTGCTGGGTGACTTTGGTCCAACAACTCTCTCTTGGCCTATTCTACCTCACTGGATTGTTATGAGAATCAAAGGAAGATGAGGAGAATGATGTAAGCTGCTTTGGGCCTCCTTGGGGGAGGGGGTGTATAACTAAAGCAAATAAATAACCATGCTGCAGTGTAAACAGCCTTGTGGCATGAACATTTTCCACAGGGGCTCCTAAATTCTAAGAATTAACAATTGATATCAGCGTTTACAAAGTTATTGATATTAACCATGCCACATCTATAGTTTCTCCTTTTGTCAAAGTGAGTTTGACAAAAGCTCTCTGTTCATGCTTTCAAATTGAAAGCTACAAAGACTGAATTCCATCTACCCAGTGCTGCTGCTAAGAATGAGTCATCATCACTGTGGAACTTCCTGTGTGCAAACAGGATGTAGAGGTGTCAGGTAAGGACTCCCAAGAACAAGAGGTACTTTATTTATTATTTTTTAATCACATTTATACCCCACCCTCCCCACAACGCAGGCTCAGGGTGGCTCACAGTCAGGATTTACTTGAACACATGCTCTGTGGACCAAAAGGAAATACTTCTTTACACAAGGAGTGATTAAAATGTGGAATTTGTTGCCCTGAGGATGTAGTGATGGCCACAGGTAGACAGGTTCACGGAGGACAGGTCTATAAGGCAGTGACTTATTAGTCATGGCGAATGAAGAGAGCTTCCATATTCAGAGGCTGAAAACCTCTGAATAGCAGCGCCAGGAAGCATCAGCAACAGATTGTCAGCCTTTCAGGGTAACTGGCTGGCCACTGTGTGAGACAGGATGCTGGACCAGATAGATCACTAGTCTTACATTCTTATGACTTCTCTTGAACAGCTCCAGAGCTTGGTCTGTTCTTGAGATGCTCTGGAGATAGAAATTCAATTTCTGTTAGGCTCTGTAGAGCTTGGAACTTCCAGCAATGAGATTATTCTTACTGAAGAGAACTGGAAGTCAGCAGAAATTTATTTTAATTTACTGAAATATTTCTACCATACCTTTCCCTTTATGGCTCAAGGTGGCCAAATGTGGAAGTCTACATGAGCTAGTATCCCTGTGCAGATAAACAGTGTTGGGGGCTTGGATGAAGGAAAAGAGGAGATGGTTGGTCCAGCACTAAACCACCACCTGCTCATCTCTAGTATAGGAGCTGCCATTGATTGCTGGCTATATACGAAGAGGAAATAGGCACAGTTCTATAGGTGCTGCCAGGGAAATCTACCATACCAGAAGAACTTGATAATTAGGCAGGACTTTCTATGAACGTACCTCTAGCTGGTAGAGGAAGTTTGTGTGGAAATGGATGTGATGCAGGCACAGGCCTAGCACCACTTATATTGCTACTCTAGACAAAGAAATGGGATTAGGCAGCATCATTTCACTTAAGCTGCTGGGAAGGTTCAATATGAGCATTTTCTTAAGCCCAGGGTAACAGTCTTCTTATCTACAGTCTCAATCTACTACTTCTTTCATGGCAAATGAAGCTGAGATAGTCATGTTACTCTTATTAATAAGAATAATTAATTATATTAATTATAGTGATATAAGTCTATTAATTGATTATAAAGAATTATAAATAAATAATAGATTAATAAATGTTATTCTGTTGCAGCAAAAACAGCCTTCTTGCAATTTAAAGATCAACAGTGTTATTGAAGCACATGATTTTGTAGATTTAATCCTATCTTGCTAGATATGACGGCATCTGGTAAGGAGGGTTTTAGCCCACAAAAAGTGCGTTCTTCAATAAACCTTAGTCTTTAAGGTGCCACAAGACTCTTTTCTGCTTTCTTTCACAGTAGTGGTGGTCAGCATTCCATGACCAAACCTTTCCCTTCATCCAGGATTAAAATATCCCTGACGATTCTGTGACATCTCAGCAATTCTACCAATGGTTGCCCAGAGGCATTATTCTAAAGTGGGAGAAAATGGTGAGAAACACCACTGGATACCCAGATGTTTTTCATAAAATGACAAGAAATAAATATGCTTAAACATTTTAAAAAGACATTTAATAAGTTCTTTTAAAATCAGTACAAAAAATTAAATACAAAATTATTTGCTATTTTTTTCATCTCTCTCATATATATCCTAGCAACTGATCCAAGGTAGCCCTGGTTCATAAAAATGGCCCATTGCTCCCAATGCTCTATAAAATATTTGATTTCTAGCACCATATCTCAGGCATTGCAGTCTTCTGCAGATGTTATACTGCATTAAATTCTGTATTTAAATAAAAGAAATGCAAGTTTCAGTCCATATTGAGGCTGGATTGAAGAGACTCTGTTTCAGTTAAATATGGGAGCCACGCTTAAAATGTGTTGGAACTTGTAACAGTATTTAAACTAACAAAAAAGTGTGATGTGCAGAATACTTTTGTTTCAAAATAATCTTTGTAACTCCTTTTTCCCTGTGACATTAGCACCATTGCTGAAGATAGGCTACAATCCAACAGACAGTGGGACATGATTCAACCCCTTGATTCAGCTGACTCCAGACTAACTAGGCAGAAAACACACATAGAAGCAGGATTTTGTGCAGGTATTACTATTTGTAAAACTTTGTGCAAACAGACACTGTGTATGCAAGAACTGGCTCTATCTCATTGCTGTCCTGAACATGTTTTATTCTTATTTCATGGGGAGAGGGCATTTAAGGTGGGTGTATTCCCTTCTCCAGTGTTTTCCCAATGGTAATTCTTCCCCCCTGTTCCATAAGTGAGAAGGGATTGCCCTTGAGGAAATCACGAGGGTGAGATATTCCTGTCCCAGACATTGTTTTCGCAAGATTTGTGGTAAATCCTGCATTTCCTATTGAGGGTTTCCTGGGTATTCCAGTATGTCTTGAATTTTGATGCCCTAAGAAACTACCAGCAGCATTCCCTATTATTTTGGTTCAGCCACACACACATAGTAAGAGGACTGATGATAGTGCCAACCAGCCATTTAGTAGGAGGGAACATAAGTAAATTTAATTCCTCTACTATCTCCCAAATTGCTGATCTGCAGGGTGTCACTGGTTGGCCAGAATTGTGTTTTCACAGCCACAACTATGGTGTGTGCATCCATTTTGATTAAGAGCAACAGCTGACTGTGCTGGATTTTGGCTGTGGGCTCTTTTTGTAGAAAAAGCCCAGCAGGAACTCATTAGCATAATAGGCCACACCCAACAGCAGAAACTCATCAGCTTATTAGGCCATACCCCTGATAGCACAGCTCATTAGCATATTAGGCCACACCCCCATGTTACCAGAAGTGTGATCATCCAGCCACCTCCACCTTTTGCTTCTTATTTTGTTTACCTTGTTTGTTGTCAAAACCCGGGGCTTTTTTTGTAGCATGTTAGGCCACACAGCCCTAATATAGCCAATCCTAATGAGTTTCTGCTGTTGGGTGCGGCCTGTTATGCTAATGAGTTCCTGCTGGGCATGGCCAACTTGGGAGCCAGCCGGAACTCTGTTCCTGTGCATTCCTGCCCCAAAATAGCTCTGGGCTGTAGTATTTTGTAAATGTCACATACAGAATAATCTGTAGTCTACACATGCTCATAGGAAAATGTAATTAGGAATGAAACTTAAATACTAAGTGTTTGAAGTTGGTTGCTACACTAACAGTGCAATCCTAAACAGAGTTACACCATTCTAAATCTAATAGATTGGAAACGCGTGACTCTGTTCCGGACTGCACTGTAAGACAACAATCCTATGCACACCCACCTGGAAATAAGTCTCACGGAACTCAGTTGGATTGGCTTCTCAGTAAGCATGCATAGGTTTGGGCTATGTATGAGCAGGGCCGCATTATGACTTTCATGGGCCCTAGGCATTTTTGCCTTCATGGGCCCTTCCCACCATAATAATATCAATATTAAAATTATTTTTGATATAACTTTAAATACTTCAGCTTCTTTTTCTGTTTTAAGAAAATTTAATAGATTTCCGTGGGCCCTAAACATCTCATTTTTTTCTGATGTGAGAAAAAAAATTAAAACATTTGTTTCGACCCTAAAAATTCACTTTTCTTCTTCTGATTTTAAAAGAAATTAAAACATTTTCGTGAGCCCCCCAAAGTATCATGGACCCTTGGCACTTTGCTTACTGTGCCTAATGAATAAGGTTGATTTAAGCAGTTAATTTGCATGGCACTGCAGACAAAAATTAAGTAAATGCATCATTATAGATTATCATTAGCCATCTTACTCATTTCATAAGTGGGCACAGAAGATACCAGAAGAATAAGCAGCTTTGGTTTTAAGCATATCAAATAACCACTGGTGCTTTCTTCTAAATCCATCAGAAAATGATTTCTTTCAAGAGGCTGGAGAATGGTGTCCAAGCTTTCTAGTAATGGCACTCACAGAGAGGGCACATGATGCAGACAAAGTGAAGCACTTTTGTACCCCATTGATATCAGTGGCAGTTAACCATCCATGTATCTCTCTCCAATTAAAATCAATGGAACCTAAAAGTTGAAACAACTGCGGCTAGAACATACCCACCATTTAATGTTTGGTTGGGCCATATATTGACCCAAATATTATTTCTTAGTAACAGTGAGCCTTACTGTTCCCACTCAGTAACCAATTCCAGAGATCAGCTGACCCTCTGTGAGGCAACAGCAGCCATCTTGCAAATTAGATTATATTATTAATGATCTTCATATAACTGATTTAGTGTGCAATCCGAAACTACGTTATACCAAGTCCAGTGCAACAGTATAACACTGTTTAGGATTGCACTGTTGATTACTTGGGCATAAAGATATCTAAAAAGCTGTTGATTTTCTGTGCTCCCATACATCTACCTGGCTGCTTAAAAAATATTCCAGGATCTAGGAAGACAAGTTAGCACTTGCTGGAAAAAGCTTTGGGAGAGTTCTCCTTTGACTTTTGGAAAGGAGAAATTCGTTTTATCTTGCAAGATTGTTGACCATACTTCTAAGTCTGCATTCTTAAATTATTTCTAGAAAAACAGTACTGTAGCACCTTCTCTTGTTTCTTTTTAAAAACCTTTCTGGAAAGCAAACAGTAGAGGGGACAGATGAGTACCTGCCAAAAACCTTAACATGGTGTTACTCTTGATGAAACGGAGCAGGCAAATATCAAAAACATTCTACGTACAGCAAACAGCTTCCCACTGGATTTATCACCACTTTTTCTTTTTATCACAAGCTGTACATAATGATTAAAACTGTAATTTTATTTTACTTATTGTACATGATGGTCCCAAATAGTCATTAAATGCATCTTTCAATGGTATAGATTCGAAGCATGAGGGGAAAAAAGAGGTTTCATTTTGTCTGAACATTTGGTTTACATGGGGTACAACAAATATCCTGAAAAAGATGAATGGACGTATTGTCCGGCGTAGAGTCCTGCTGCCTGTTCGGATGGCATCTGGATATACACTCTGTCACCCTGCATCAGCTGGATGACGGCACTTCCTGAAGCTTGGTCCAGGAAGCCTTTCTTGTATTCATCGTAGGTGTACATCAATGGATCATTGTTTTTGAACAAAGCCACCCAGACATTCCCTCCTTTACAGTGAACGTGGTAGGCGAAGTAGTAAATCCCAGGGATTTCACAGGTGAAGATGCCAGTCTGTGGATTATAATTCTGCCTGCCATTATAGAGGAGCTTGTCAAACATCACAGGCACCCCAACTCGTGGGAAAGGAGTGGTGAGCTCGGCTGTGAAAGCTGGCATCTCATAGGCCACACCACCATTTTTGCCTTTCTTCCCCATGTAGCCATGTGGAGTCTTTACTCCATCAATGCCTGGCCCCATCTCAGGCAAATATTGTCCAATTGCTGCTGGTGTGGGTTGGACTATTACTGGGGGGCCAGGAGGACCAGGAGGTCCTGGAGGTCCCTGGGGGCCTGGCTGGCCAGGTAAACCAATCATTCCAGGCTTGCCAGGTGGCCCTTGTACCCCTGAAATACCAGGCTTCCCCATTCCTGGAAAGCCTGGTGGACCTTGCACACCTCGTTCCCCTTTAGGTCCCGGAAGTCCAGGAGGTCCAATTGGGCCACTGGGTCCTGCTATGCCTGGGATTCCAGAAGGGCCTTGATGTCCTTGAGCTCCGGGGATTCCAGGTTCTCCTTTGGGCCCCATAGGTCCATGAGCACCAGGCAGACCAGGCAAGCCTTTGTGACCAGCTTCTCCTTTGGGTCCCATTGGGCCTGGTAAACCTCTTAGACCTGGAGGTCCCACTTCCCCAGGGAAGCCAGGTTTACCTGGGAAACCCTGTAAGCCAAGTTCACCTTTTGGACCAAGTGGCCCTGGAGGCCCAACAACTCCAACTTCTCCTTTAGGGCCCGGGAACCCCATAGCACCGGGAGGACCCATAAGTCCTGGCAACCCTGGTTGGCCCGGCTCTCCTGGTGGCCCACCCATGCCAGGTGGTCCCATGTGCCCCTTTTCACCCTTAGGCCCAAGTGGCCCTGGAACACCACCCATGCCACGGTCACCTTTAGGTCCAGGGAAACCTGGCTTCCCAATCCCAGGTAGTCCAGGAGGTCCTGGTAAACCTGGCAAACCTTGCTCACCTTTCCCACCAGGAAACCCTGGTTGACCTGGGATTCCATCTTGGCCTGGCTTTCCTATACCTGGAAGGCCAGGAGGACCCTGAATTCCAGGGGCTCCACTTAACCCTTGAGGCCCTGGCTTCCCTGGAAGCCCAGGTTTTCCTGCAGGTCCCTGTGGGCCTGGAAACCCAGTCAGTCCTGGCTTGCCTATTCCTGGAAGTCCAACAGGACCTGGAGGACCAGGCAAACCAGGTGGACCTTTTAACCCGGGCAGTCCTGGAATCCCAACACCTTTATCCCCTTTTGGACCAGTGGGACCTTGTATTCCAGGCTGTCCTTTCATTCCTGGCTCACCCTTTGGTCCTGGTTGCCCTGGCAAACCTCGATCTCCTGGTTTTCCTATTCCAGGTAGTCCATGGGGTCCTGGTGGGCCTTGGGGTCCTGGAATACCCATGGGTCCAATCTCTCCCTTTGGCCCCATCTCGCCTCTTGATCCAGGGGGCCCCATTGGTCCTGGTTTTCCTGGCATTCCAGGCATTCCTGGTTTTCCAATCCCTGGATATCCTTGTGGGCCTGGTTTTCCTTTGGCTCCTGGCACTCCATGTCCTGGTATCCCTGGAGGTCCAGTAGGCCCTCTTGGTCCAGGCTCCCCAGGAGGACCACGCTCACCTCTCAAACCAACTGATGGGATTTCTGTTTCATAAAAGAAGGAGAGAAAGAGAGAGAGAAATATGTGAGATGTCATTGAAATCACTTAGGTGCTTACCAGCGGAATGGATTGATCAAGATATTGACTGGGTTTGCTGGAATCACAGAAAATGCCAACTGGAGTTTCTGGATAACAACGTAATTCCAAGGCACTACCACATTGCCATTTTAATAGCTTCACTTCCTGTTGCATATCCCAAATTGCAGTTTTCTACAGTTTCAAGGACATATTTTTGTAACATATTCTTAATATGGAGGATGTCTCCTTTAAAATGCATGTATCTAACAGTGCAATTCTAAGAACAGCTTCCTGGGAGTGAGCACCGTTGAGTAGATCTGAGTAGGACTCTGAGCAGACCTGCTTGAGACTTTACTATATGTTTTTAGGTATTTCAAAATCTAGACAAAGTCAACCAAATCTAAGGAATTGCTGAATGGGTCATGAGAGGAGTTTAGACTCCCTTCTCCGAACTGCACAGTATACTTGTAGTATAGGCACTGGGAGAGCTATTATTGTGCATCTTCCCTACAAACAGATATGAAAGCAGGACTGATAAAATCAGACAGTGCCCCTAGCAATTGCCCATGGGAGGCTGGTTACAGACATCATTATGATCTGAGAACAATGGTGCAAAATGCTGATAACTGACCAGTACTGACCTATACAAGCTTTTAATGTTTTGGCTGAAAAACAAGCCATGACTGAATGAATGAATGAAGTTTTCAGGAATAGAATTTCCAGTTCACTGTGAAGTTGTTCTCAGAAGATGAGCATGGCTTGAACTTTTAACTATGTAATTCCCTATTGATTTTTTGTCCATCTTGTATCAAGTATCCTTCCCTACTAAAGGTTTGTGAATCCATTTTAAATGACGGATCTCGGCAATCACAATCTTGACTTTGTAAAATCTAAGGATTAAAAAGTATTAGCCTCTTGTTTTTATGGTCTGTGTTTCAAGTGGACCTATTGAAAGTAATTAATTAACCAGTCCAGGTCCTACAATGCCAAGACCATGGCCACACAACCTGGAAAATCTACAGCAACTAATGAACTCTGGCCGTGAAAGCCTTCAACAACATATTGAACGCCTCTACGGGGAGGAAACTTTTCACCAGATCCGGAGATTGGAAACACTTTGGAACAAGAAAGCACATCTACTTTGTTCTTTAACTTTTCTGCTACGCTGCAGAGACACAAGAACAATTCCATCCTTTCTCACAACAAAAAGAAACTTCAAAACTCCACAGGCTAACTGCATCTATGACCGTCTAGAACAGTCTGTCTTACGTGAGAGAATCCATACTACCTGCAAAGAACTTGCTACCACAGACAAGGAGCTGTTTTCTTTACGCATTAACATCAGCCAAAAAAGGAGAAGTCATGATTAGGACAAGATTGATAACCTCACCTACAGAAAAATGGAAAATGGATTAACAAGCCATACTTCCAGACAGAAGCAGAAGTTTAATAAAATCCAGGATAAAAGACAGATAAACCCAATATTCAACAATGCATGCACTGTCATCAATCTGATGGATCGAAAACTCTCACCAGAAGAAACCTGCATCTTAGCCAGGGGAGGTAACTTTGCAGTCACCCCCACAGAAATTCCTGTGGAAGACATCATTGCAAATGTAGAAGCTGCCATTTGTCATCTACCTGAAGAAAAAGCTGAAGAAATAAGAGGGGAGACAACAAGGATTCTACGAAAAGTAAAGCTTCCCACCAGCAATGTAACACATAACGAGAGAATCACCATCAAGACCCTCAATGCGGATCTAGACATCATTGTTCTACCAGCTGACAAAGGCAATGCCATGGTGATCATGAAAACAGAAGAATACAAAAATAAGATTAGAGATCTGCTGGACCCTGACACTTACAAAAAACTAGAAAGAGACCCTACATGCAAAATCACTAGACAAACGAGCTCACTGATTAGGAATTCCTCACTTCATCCCGACACACATAAAAAACTATGCAAGACAGAAGCACAGCCACCACGACTATATGGACTCCCTAAAATTCATAAGGACTCAGTTCCACTCCGACCCATCGTGAGTGCCATTGGTTCCCCTACGTATGAATTAGCTAACTACCTGGGCAATCTTCTATAGAACCACATCAGAAAAACTACAACATATGTCAAAGATTCAACACACTTCATCAACAAAATCAGTTCTCTGAAACTTAATCCACAGGACATACTCGTCAGTTTTGATGTGGTATCTCTTTTTACCAAGGTTCCGGTAAAAGACACACTCATGCTGGTTAATCAGATTTTTCCAGATGACATAACAGCCTTATTCCACCATTGTTTGACAACCAGTTACTTCCAATGGGATAACGAATTCTCTGAACAGATGGATGGGGTTGCCATGGGAAGCCCTCTCAGCCCAGTTATAGCAAACTTCTACATGGAACATTTTGAAAAAACAGCTTTAGAATCTGCATCCCACAAACCAACAGTCTGGTTCTGGTACGTAGATGATACCTTTATCATATGGAGCCATGGAGAAGTAGAATTGATGGAGTTTTTAGACCACCTCAACAACATCCCCCCCAACGTAAGATTCACCATGGAAAAAGAAGTTGAGAGAAAACTCACATTTCTAGATATCATGGTCATCTGCAAAGCAAACCTTCAATTAGGTCACAAAGTCTACAGAAAACCAACTCACATGGACCGTTATTTACACAAAAACTCCAATCACCACCCTTGGCAAAAAAGAGGCATAATAAAAACATTAGTAGACCATGCAAGATGGATATGCGAACCACACTTTCTCAATGACAAACTAAATCATTTTAACCATGCACTTCAAGCAAATGGCTACTCTAAGAATGAAATCAGAAGAGTGATTAAACCAAAGGTAAAACAAACAACTGAGGAAAAACAGTCTCCCACAGGAAAAGTGTTTTTGCCATATATCAAAGGAATCATGGATCAGATGGAAAAACTTATGAAAAAACACAACCTACAAACAGTATTTAAACCCACCAGAAAAATACAACAGATGTTATAATCGGCAAAAGACAGAAGAGACCCCCTTACTTTTGCAGGAGTATACCGCATACCATGCAGTTGTAGACAAGTTTACATTAGGACCACACAGCATAGCATTCAGACAAGAATAAAAGAACATGAAAGACACTGCAGACTTGACCAACCTGAAAAATCAGCAGTGGCTGAACATAGCCTAACCCAAACAAGACACAGCATTTTGTTCCAAGACACTGAAAGACTGGACAACACTTCCATTTACCATGTCAGATTACACAGGGAAGCCACTGAAATTCATAAACATAAACACAATTTCAACAGGAAAGAAGAGAGTTTAAAAATAAATAGGGCATGGTTTCCTGTCCTGAAAAACACAAAATGCTCTACAGCTGGCAATAGCACTACAGATAAGATTAGAGTTTCAATAGCCATTCCATACACAAAAGAACCTCCTCGGGAAACAGGAAACCTTCTCAGGAAACAATCCATAGACAAAAGAACCTTCTCAGGAAAGCTCCTCCATTAGCATGTTCATAGCCTGGAGAACTACACAAGATAATGACTCAGCCCTACCCCACCTTCCAGGGTAAAAATAAATTACTTGCCTACCATGTTCTGCTCACCTTGATAAAGAGAGTACTCCATCTGTCTGTGTTATACCTCTGAGAATGCCAGTCACAGCTAGCGGCGAAACGTCAGGTCCTACAATGCCAAGACCACAGCCACACTACCCGGAAAATCTACAGTAACTAATAACCAGTCCATTGATCAAATAATTACATTCAAATACATTTATGAAGTGCAAAATTTCCATTAAGGATCTGAAAGGGAGAGAGTGTCCTGATGGGATAAGGAAACGGTAAAAGCAATTTCTCACAATAAGAAAGAAATGTGATCTTTCATCAGTCTGATATATAAGAAAGAATCAAAGTCCACGTTTTTAAAAAGAAATCAATTCAAGGTTTTAATACAATGCTTTAGGATGATACACGTGTACAAGAATGCTCCACTTGCCAATATTACCTTTCTGTTTCTTTGAGATCCTCTCCTTGCCAAGCATAGGTAGTGGTGGGATTTCTTTCAAAAACTGAGGGACATATTCTTTCCCGTACGGCATGGGTGGTGGCCCCTCCTTGCCCATGCGCTGCAGTGGAATGCCATCTTTGCCCATTGGCATGTGAGGTACTTGTTGTCCTTGTTGGCCAAGGGCTTGGTACTGTGGGACTTGGGGAGGCATCTGCTTGATCCCATAATAAGCACCAGCTTGAGTTGATCTCAGTAGCCCAATGTAAATGGTTACAACCACCACCAATAGCCAAGTTGGTGCTAGCAGCACAGCCATATCCTGCAAAAAAGAAAGGAAGAACCAGTGTAGCAAAAATAAATATGGCATATGAGGTCATCCATGGTACAAATCAGCCAAGAGGAAAGC
Organism: Gekko gecko; assembly: GCA_029375565.1. Classification (NCBI taxonomy): domain Eukaryota; kingdom Metazoa; phylum Chordata; class Lepidosauria; order Squamata; family Gekkonidae; genus Gekko; species Gekko gecko. The sequence goes on from JAPDNY010000004.1 coordinate 49,448,479, forward strand.
ACTCTTCTGGTAAATTGATGTTTCCTTCCAGTGAACATCCATTTCAGGTGTTCTGTGAGAATGGAAATTCTGAAGTTCTGCTGCAGTGGGCTATCTTGCCCAAAACTGGTCCAGCAATTCCTTTGGGCAACATTTCTAATCCCCAGTGAATGTAGGAGGGATTTCAGTTTATACTTTTCAATCAGGGGTGGAAATGTTTAAAGATGTATAGTCACACACCGCCTAATGGTCCTGGCATATGTATCAGGACAAGTTTGTACAAGCTGCACTCTATTTTCAATGAAATCCTATTAAGGACCAGTTGTAGGGAACAAAGATTCTCATTCAACTGACACTTGCTTTCTCATGAACAGTCAGTGCTAAGACCAGTGAACCTGCTCATGTTTAAGCACCTTAGACTGCTATTCACAATGACAACTTGCAGTGCAATTTTATGCAGAGTTAACTTCATTGACTTCAATGAACCCTGAAAAATGGCACTTAGGATGGCGCTGTTGACGTGCTTCCTTGAAGCATTTTAGCAAGGAAAGTTTAAGCCCAATGTCCGAACACAGTCTTCCCCAGTCAGTAGATTCCAGCTTTCCATCAGGAACAGGCTTGCCGTCATAGAAGGACACACTAAGCCCTGTTGGTATTTTTTAATTTCAGGTTACATCTGTATGCCTCCTGCTCTTTTTTGAAGCAGCTCAGCATAACACACATTTTCACTGGTTTTTTTAATCATGTCATAAAAGAAAAAAATGTAGCTTGGGTTGGGCAGCATCTGAAAAATTTGTTTTCTATCTATCAATGAACAATACCTAGTTTCTCAGGCTGAGGTTTATCCATTTCCCTTCCGTAAGGAGTGCCGCCATTCATATGTCCTTAAATCCTACTATATAATAATTGTGTTTTGGAGTGGCACTCTCCAGAACATTCCATGCACTACCAAATCAGTTGCCTGCCTGATCTGTCACTGAGGACTCCCTAGGCACTGGCTAGTCCCACCCACAGAAGCAGCAGGCATCAAAATTCACTTCAGAACAGAAATTCACCTCAGGCGAGAGGATGGAGACTCTGGCCCCATCGCTTCCCGGTGACTCTGGGCCTGCCGCTTTGCACTGCTGCTGCTCCCAGCCTGGCCTCAGCCTGCACTGAGGCCGGTGCCTACTGCCACTTCACTCCGCTGCTTGTCCTGGCCCCTCCCAGATCCTCGAAGACTTCTGAAGGTAAGTGGGCAGCCTTCCTCCTGTCAGGGTGGGAGAGCCAAGGGCAGCCTAGCTGGAGCAGTGGGGCCTTGATTAGGGGGTGGGAGAGCCATGAGTGGCCTGGCTGGGGCGGCGGGGCCTTGATCAGGGGGATGGGAGAGCCACGGGCAGCCTAGCTAGGGTGGTGGTGCCTTGATCGGAGGGCAGAGAGCCGTGGGTGGCCTAGCTGGGGTGGTGGAGACTTGACTGGGGGGGCGGAGAGCCACGGGTAGCCTAGCTGGGGTGGTAGAGCCTTGATCAAGGTGGGTGGGAGAGCCACGGATGGCCTAGCTGGAGCAGCGGGGCCTTGATTGGGGGGTAGGGGAGCCATGGGCTGCTTTCTTTCCCTCCCTCCCTCTTTCTCTTCCTTCCTTCCTCCCTCCCTCCCCATCTCTTTGCCTTCCCTCCATCCCTTTTTCTCTTCCTTCCTTCCTCCTCATCTCTTTGCCTTCTTTCCCTCCCTCCCTCTTTCCTTTCCTTCCTTCCCTCTTTCTTTCCCTCTTTCTTTCCCTCTTTCTTTCCCTCTTTCTTTCCCTCTTTCTTTCCCTCTTTCTTTCCCTCTTTCTTTCTTTCCCTCTTTCTTTCTTTCTTTCTTTCTTTCTTTCTTTCTTTCTTTCTTTCTTTCTTTCTTTCTTTCTTTCTTTCTTTCTTTCTTTCTTTCTTTCTTTCTTTCTTTCTTTCTTTCCCTCTTTCCTTCCCTCTTTCCTTCCCTCTTTCTTTCTTTCTTTCTTTCTTTCTTTCTTTCTTTCTTTCTTTCTTTCTTTCTTTCTTTCTTTCTTTCTTTCTTTCTTTCTTTCTTTCTTTCTGTTGAGGAACATATGCCTTATATCGTCAGAGCATTGGGATTATTATTATTATTTTAAAAAAAAACCCTGCCAGATTGCCTTAAATCCTGACCCTTATCATAAATTTTGTGGCTCACATTTAGTTTCATGTTTCACCAATGACACCACAACTAAACCAAAACAAAAAAATGATGTGCACACAGCCATGCACTCTGTAATTGCTTAAAGATTGTTATCACTACAGGATGCGCTAAAAAAGTATTGCTCACTTTCCCCCCTCTTTCTGACTTTGCCACAAATAAAGTATTCTTTCATTGATACATGGTTATATGTGCTATCATGCTATCCTCAAAATAAAACCAATCCGCTCATGAGTTTCTGAATTCCATATCACATCTTTCTAGAACTTCTTGTATTGCTTTCACAACGGGCTTTACTGTTATTTCTGCTTTGCGGGGAGGGCGGGGTATAAGTCTGATAACAAAACAAACAAATAATAATTACTGGAGTTTTTGTTTTCCATAGCTTCTCTATACATATTCTAGCTGCAGTAATCAGGGTTGTACCTACTTCTACATTATCAGTGCAAACATGATTTTTCAAATACTCCAACAGAAAACCCTTCAATTCCAAAGGTAACTCATAACTGATAATTTCCTGAATTGATGCCAAAATTTCTTTCCAAAATGACATGACTGATGAGCATTCCTAAAACATATGTATAGTACTCACTCTTAGGGTGTGATAATGTCTACAATCTGCCTGATATGAATTATAAATATGCTTCAGTCTTAATGACATCAGATACCATCTTAATTTTTATTTATAAAAGCTTTCTTGCATACAGACAATAATATTCCCAAGCTCATTCTTACTCCTGTTATAAGATAGGGCTTCCAATATCTTTTTCCCATTTATCATTAGTGAGTTTATTCTGCAACATTTATCAATCAGTCCTTTGTATACGGGACACATTAATAAAATTTCAATTTCAAATTCAGATTTCAGATTTATTCAACAGTTTGGATAATATGATTTACTATAGGGTTGTCTCATTATACAACAATTCTGAGGCTGCGGCCACACTGGAGGCTTGGAGTGATCTGGTTGCGCCTCTATTTGCAGTGGTTTAAATAGTTGTGGGAAGTTTTGATCAGACATCCCACTCTGAAGCAGCTTCACTGCACATTTGCCCCATGGCCAATCATTCAGATTGTTGCGGCATCCTTTTTTATCTTTCACCCACACGTATCAGCATGTATCCGAAGCTCCGGCTTCTTTTTGACAGCTCCACAATCCCTCTGCCAAGTACTCTGGCCCCGCTCAGACTCCTCACCTTCGCCCCTCTTCCTTAGAATACATTGGGGGGGTTAAAGTGCAGATTTACATGAGAGTAGTCCCATTGACTTCAGTGCACTTACCCTTGTGTCAATCATGGGATGCTCTCAAACAGCAACTCTGATGCAGAAAAAGGAGAGGGTTTTTTTTGGGGGGGATTTATCAGTTGATAACAACTCCCCTGGGACACCTGATCCAGAATGACTACACGGCTGTGGTGATTGACAATGCCATGGGTGATTATGCACTTATGTACACATAGCTAACTAATTTTTTTAAAAAAACAGAGGAGGCAGAAGTGGAAAGGAAGGTTCAGACTTGACTTCGCAACAGGGGAGTTCAGATGTCGGGAAACGTGAGGTGTGCAGGCATATGTAAAGACCGGACTTTCCCTGGTGTTGGCAAACTCCACTTCCAGGATGCACCAGACCTGGGTGCTGATGACAGGGGCACGGAAGGCAGATGTTGTTATCTGATTGTGCTCTTTACATCCACAGGGTACTGCAATGATATCAGCATGAACTGCTCGTGTGATCACAACCTGAGATTCCTTTTGGCTGAAGTATGTTATGAAGTGCCTTGTCCTGATCCAACATCTCCTTCAGCAGGTAGGAATTTATCTTTTTGAAATACTTATTTATGCCTTAATATTTATTTATTTGAAATATTTATGCCTTGCTTTATCACCTCAGGCACAAGGCATCTTAAGGACTCAAAAATAACATAGTCTATTGACAAGACAAAAACAACACACAGATTGAAAATCTGCCAAAACAGTTTGCTCTCTACTAAACGCCTTCTGAAATCAAACCTTCTTACACACCTTCCTGAGCATGCTTTTCTTCACATTTGGGTAAGCCATTTCAGAGGACTGGCTCTACCATAGAAAAGCCACTAATCTAACTGTTGCCATTTGGGCAGGCCTAGGACAAGGTCCCAGTGGGAGAAGGCTGACTGAAGAATGTAACTGCCGCATGGGAGTACACTAGAAGAAGTGGATTAGTAAGTATGAGGGATCTAGGCGACAAAGGTCTTCCAAGATAAACACTTTGAACTGGGACCAGAAGCAAACATATAACCAGTAAGTAAAATGCTAATTAAAGCAGGCTGCAATGGGTTTTGAGGCACCTCATAGAGGGAAAGTTCCCTGGGGTGCCCAAGGAAGCAGTGGTCCACCCTCTCCTGAAGTAACCATCTTTGAATCCGGCTGAATTGGCCAATTACTGGCCGCTCTCCAATTTGCCCTAATGGGGCAAAATAATAGAGAGGGTGGTGGCGATCCAGCTACAGAGCTTTTTAGATGATGCTTCCATCTTAGACCCCTTCCAGACCAGTTTTCACGGGACAGAGGTGGCACTGGTCACCCTCATGGATGACCTCCAGAGGCATCTGGATTGGGGTAGATTGGCAGTACTGTTGCTCTTGGACCTGTTGGCAGCGTTTGACACGGTGGACCATCAGTTACTGATCCACCACCTTGCTGACACAGGAATTCAGGGGCTTTCCTTGCAATGGTTTGCTTCCTTTCTCCAAGTTCGGGGACAAAGGGTGGCACATGGGGAACAGCAGTCCAGAAGGCACCCACTGGATTGTGGAGTGTCTCAAGGGGCGGTGCTCTCCTCGATGCTATTTAACATCTATATGTGCCCCCTTGCCCAGATTGCCCAGAGGCATGGGCTGGGATATCACCAGTACGCTGATGACACCCAGCCCTATCTGATGTTGGGCGGCCGGTCCAACTCCAGACCAGAAGATCTGGACCGGGCATTACAAGCCATGGCTGGTTGGCTTAGACTGAGCCGACTGAAACTGAATCCGATGAAGATGGAGGTCCTGTACCTGAGCCGGGGTGGTTCAGGGGTAGGGATCCCACTCCCAACCTTTGATGGGGTGCCCCTGGTGCCAGCACCGGAAGTTAGGAGCTTGGGAGTGCTCTTGGATGCCTCCTTAACAAAGGAGGCCCAGGTAGCAGCCACTGCCAAGTCAGCCTTCTGTCATCTTTGGCTGATTAGGTAGTTGGTTCCCTTCCTCGACCAGAACAACTTGGCAACAGTGATCCATGCAATGGTCACCTTGAGACTAGACTACTGTAACTCTCTCTACATGGGGCTGCCCTTGTCGCAAATTCAGAAGCTGCAGCTAGTGTAGAATGCTCCAGCCAGGCTCTTGATGGACCTCGCCATGTGGGAACACATCCAGCCTGTGCTGAAGACATTGCACTGGCTGCCAATAGCATACTGAATTTGCTTCAAGGTGCTGGCTTTTACTTTTAAAGCCCTATATGGCCTGGGTCCAACATCCCTGAGGGACTGCCTTTCCACATACATACCCCAGAAAGCACTACGGTCAGGGTCTCAAAATCGACTGGCCCTCCTGGGTCCCAAGAATGCTAGGCTGGCTACTGCCAGGGCCTTCTCATTGGCAGCTCCATACTGGTGGAATGAGCTCCCAGAAGAGATCAGGGCCCTACAGGATCTTTTACAGTTCCACAGGGCCTGCAAGATGGAGCTCTTCCACCAGGCCTTCAACTAAGGAGCTGCCACTAGTATTACCACCAACAATCCCAATTATAGAGCCCTGGCCCTTGGCTTTGACATCTACAGCCTGTGCCGCCACTTATATCAGGACGATCATGGAGCAGAACATTTAATTAGACCTTGTATGCACTCATATAGTATGCCATTGTTAAGCAATAATTAATTATGGCCAGCACTTTATGATACCAAATTGTTTTAACTGAACAGTTTTTAGATGATTTTATGTTGATTTTAACTGTAATTTATGTATCAAACTGTGTAAGCCGCCCTGAGCCTGCTTCACGGGGAGGGCAGGGTATAAATAAATAAATTAAATAAATATACTTACATGTACATACTTATATGTTCCAAGCAACTGACCCCACATAGGAACCTTGCTGCTGCATTTCATATCAACTGAAGCTTCTGAGATGTTTTCAAAGGTAGCCCCACATACAGAGCTGCCACGCAATCAAGATCCTTGATCTTTCGGCAGCATTCAATATGATTGACCACGAGGTGTTAACCCACCACCTCACCAACGCCGGGATATGGAGGCTTGCCTTGCAGTGGCTGACCTCCTTTCTTTAGGGTCAGGGTGGCACTCAGGAGGGAGTTATCCCAGCAGCACCCACTAGAATGTGGTGTGCTGCAGGGAGCAATTCTCTCCCCCATGTTGTTCAACATCTATATGTGCCCCCTCACCCAAATTATCCAGAGGTATGGGCTGAGTTGTCCCCAGTATGTGGATGATGCCCAGCTCTATCTACTGATGGATGGCCACCTGGACACAGCCCCAGGAGATCTGGACAAGGTGTTACAAGCTGTGGCTGGCTGGTTGCAACAGAGCTGACTGAAGTTAAATCCATCGAAGACGGAGGTTCTGCACCTGAGTCATGGGGGATTGAATCAGGGAATCAGGCTCCCAACTTTCAGTGGGGCTCCGTCGGTGCCAACACTGAGAGTGAAGAACCTGGGTGTGTTCCTGGATGCCTCCCTTTCTATGGAGGCCCAGGTCACTGCCACTGCCAGGTCTGCCTTTTTCCATTTAAGGCAGATCAGGCAGCTGGCCCCATATCTCAACCCCCAGAACCTAGCTGCAGTGACTCATGCAATGGTCACTTCCAGACTGGATTATTGTAACTCTCTCTCTATGTGAGGCTGCCCTTGACTCTGCTTCAGAAATTGCAGCTAGTGCAGAATGCGGCAGCACAAGTGTTGACAGCGACGCCTTTGTGGGCTCATATCCACCCAGTGCTGCATGAACAGCACTGGCTGCCTGTTGAATTCCAGATTTGTTTCAAGGTGCTGGTGCTTACCTTTAAAGCCCTATATGGCCAGGGGCCAGCATACCTTTGAGACCACCTCTCCCCATATGAGCTCTGTAGGACACTGAGATCCATGAAGCAACATCTTCTGGCAGACCCTGCCCCCAGGGACATCCGTCTAGCCTTGACGAGGGCCAGGGCTTTTTTGGCCCTGGCCCCTACCTGGTGGAATGAGCTCCCATTTGAGATCAGGGCCCTGCAGGATTTACTACAGTTCCACAGGGCCTGCAAGACAGAGGTCTTTCACCGGGCTTTTGATTGAGGTGGTGGACGTCCCTCCCTTCTCCTGGCCAACCCTCCACCAGTGGCCTGGTTCTAATTTGACTTTGGGGCACCACTGCTATATGCAAATATGATTGACATCTGAACAGGTTATTTTATGTGGTAGTTTGTGATTTTATGATCTGTGATTTTATGTTTTTTTAATCTGTTATTCAACAGTTGTTGATGATATTGATGTAAACCACCCTGAGCCCACTTGCAGGGAGAGCAGTATATAAATCAAATTTGCTGCTGTTGTTGTGGTTGTTCAGTCGCACAGTCAAGTCCGACTCTTCGCGACCCCATGGACCAGATCACGCCAGGCCCTCCTTTCTTCCACTGTCCTCTGAAGTTTGCTCAATTTCATGTTCGTGAATCAGATAATCAAATTAATAATAACATCATCAACAACAACTATGTATGTATTCAGTGCTATCAAGTAGTGATAGTGGTGACCCTATGAATTAATGACCTCAAAAGTGTTCCATCATTAACAGCCTTACTCATGGTCCTGCAAACAGAAGGCCATGGTTTCCTTGACTGAGTCAGTCCACCTCATCCATCCATACTTTTTCTGTTGGCTTCAACATTTCTTAGCATTATTGTCTTTTCCAGTGACTCTTGTTTTCTCATAACATGACCAAAGTAGGATAGCCTCAGTTTGGTCATTTGAGCTTCTAGGGAGAGTTCAGATCTAGAACCCACCTATTTGTCAGTAACTGTAATACTCTGCAACTGGATTCTGCAGTACCGTTCTGCTAATGGCAGCACTGTCCCCCACATCAATAAAAGGCTACTTATTCTGGGGGAAAGTGCCACCATTGCTTCAGAGAGCATGAACTATGGGTATGCACAAGCAGAGTGGTTCTGAACTCTATAGTGAATGTTCTATGAATATCGGAGTTCCTACAAAGCTTTGGATAAGCCTCGGTTCACAATATGAAAATTATATATATGAAAATGAAATTTGGTCTGATAGTTACAAGGATAAAATGAAGGAGAGGTAAGTCATGTACCACTGTCCTAAGGGTGAATGTTTTAGTCTTCAGGAAGGCTGATTTATACATTTCATTGCAACCACTTTACAAATGCATGTTTTAACCTACTGGTGTGATTCTGATGTAACTTGACATTATTTAGCCACATGATTGCACTACACTGAAGTCGTTTTTTGTCAGGAACTGAACTGCTCTGGCCATCTCTAGTGGCAAGGTGGAGAAACAGGAAGGAGAATGGAAATAAAGACAGTATCAAGGGCAGATGAGGTGAATTGATTCCCATTTCTCACAAGGTTCCTAGTGGAATAGAAGGAGTAGAAGTTCCTTTGTTGATATCTAGTTGACAGATCGATGCCAATAGTAAGGGTGGACTTCAGTCTGCATGTTTCCCATTATACCCTTCCATAATATTGTAATTTCCTGCCCTGATTGTGCTCTTTACATCCCCACAACAGACACCCTGTGAGGTAGGTGGGGCTGAGAGAGCTCTTTCTAGAACTGTTCACGAGAGAACAACTCTGAGAGAACTTATGACTGACCCAAGGTCACACCATTAGCTGCATGTGAAGGAGTGGGGAATCAAACCTGGTTCTCCCAGATTAGAGTCTGCGCTCCTAACTACTAGACCAAACTGGCTCTTAGTACATCAGCATAACACTATGTCTTATGGTATAACAGGATGGTGTCTCCCTTCCTGCCAAAATAGCGGATTACAGCAGCTACATCAGTGCCAACCATCATTGGTACCACTGGTTCTCAAATTGTAGTCATCAGAGAGCCCTCCCCCATTTAGATTTACTTTTTGCACAGAGTACACATTCAGATTACACAACAAAATCTGCATTTAGGAACCAATTCCCAAACACAAGAACAAATGCCAGCACTGTTCATTGTTGTTTCTTCCTCAACGTACAAGAACTTGCACATAGGAAAACACCACGATCCATATTTTATCCTTAGGACACCATTCCTAAATCCAACATATATCAAGAAGTCCTGAAATGCTTAAGTACGGTGCTAGATAAAAGCCATATAATATTATTCTTGTATGTGATGGTCTGTTGTGATCCCATGGTTTTATGGGCTGATATCCTGCCACAAAATACTTTCTTACCCACTTCTTTCTAAAACTAGCAAAACATTGAATTGGCCTGCCTTTCACTCTCTTTGATGCAGCACCCACTGTGTTTTCTTTGTCCTCACTTTCATGCTGCTTTATGGCTGATCTTCCTGCAGAAAAGCAAAGCAGTCTTGACGTTTGCATCTTGCACCTGAAAGTGTGCCATGTACAGTATTTCAGTGCACTGTACTTTGATGATCCTGTCCAAGAGAGGGAAAGGGCAATGGGATCTCTTATTTTCTTTGCTTTGTATTAATTTTATAGCTTGTTAGAAATGCCAAATCACAATCCAAGGGGAAATATTGAAGCCATGAAAAACGTCTTTACAATATTTGTCTTGAAAAAGACTCCAATCATTTTAGACCATTTTTATTGGAAAGTGGATTTTTTTCCATTGCAAAGCAAGAATCCGGTCTTGTGCCTGTACTCCCTCCAAAATTGGAAGAATGTGTGTCAGTTCAATAACAGAAACAAAGTGCCTGGATCCACCCAAACTGGGGGGGGGGGAATGCAGTAAAGTCTCTTTTACTTTCCTGGGAGAAACTCATGAGAGCAGAAATGATTCAGTAGTCCCTTAAAGATGAAGCTGATACCAGTGTGGTATAGTTATTAGTCAGATCTTGGATGAATGGCTGACCTTGGACCAGTCACTCTCTCTCTCTCTCTCAGCCTAATTTACCTCACAGGGTTATTGTTGTGAAGATAAAATGACAGAGGTGCTACACACCATTTTGGGCCTCCAATGGGGTAAAAAGCAGGGCAAGAAATAACAGACATTTCTACGGTGCAGTAGAGACTTCAAAGCACTTAGAAACATGAAGCTGGAAGGGACCTCAAAGGTCACATACATTGTCTCACAGTACTTCTAAAAGATAGATCAAAATTATCATCATCCCTGTATTGAAGCAGGGGATAAAGGTGAGAGATGTTGGCTTGCCTACATCTGCCACATGGCAGGAACCAAATGAAACTTCCTTCAGTGTTTGGGTATGAATAAGCCACTCATTTTGACTCCCCCCCTCCCATGGTGGTGCCATGTCTGTGGCTGTACTCTGCCCTTCAGTTTTTTCTTCTCCCTTGCTACTCTTTGGTATAGTGTAGCCAGTTTGGTGTAGTGGTTAAGAGCAGCAGACTCTAATCTGGAGAACCAGGTTTGACTCCCCACTCCTTCACATGCAGCTGCTAGGTGACCTTGGGTCAGTCAAAGTTTTTGCAGAGCCGTTTTCTCCAGAGCAGTTGTCTCAGAGCTCTCTCAGCCCCATCTACCTCACAGAGTGTCTGTTGTGGGGAGAGGAAGGGAAGAAGATTTTAAGCCCTCTGAGACTCTGAGTGAAGGGTGAGGTATAAATCCAATCTCTTCCTCCTCTTACATTTCTGTTTCCATCAAGTGGTGAGAAATAAGGACATGACAGCAAAGGTGAATGACATAGCAGAATGGATCCAGCAGACTTACTGTCAAACCAGAACAGTTTGTATTATACCATGTCATATGACTGCCAACCAGCCTGCAGAAAAATGTCCTATCCTTTTAACAGAGGCTTTATTAAAGGGACTCCACATCCCACATAAAGCAGGAAGGGGATAACTGCTTTTTTTTTTTTTTTTTACAGAAATGAAGCAGCAGGTAAAAGGAGCATAAGCTCATGCCCTCCTGTACCTTAGCTCCTTGTGTAAAGCATTTAATGTTCTCTAAGCAAGCAAGTGTATCAGTTCCTAGATGGATATCAGTAAGTTACATCAGGTAAGGGCTGGAAGAAAAATTCTGAAATGAACACACCTAGTATGTGATTCATGTTTGGGTGCACAAGACAGAGCATCCCTCACTATTTCTGTTTAAAAACAGCCCCCTCCCACCTTCATTAAGTGCCCACAAGCAGGAAAATATGGTGCCTGTTAGGGGGAAATGGGAAAATTAGGGGGGACATTCCCCCCATTTTCCCCCTGAGCCCTTTTCTCCCAATTTTTGCAGCTGTAAAATTGGAAATTTTGGGGAGTACTGAAAAAAAGAACTTCCTATGACATGCTGTAGATACATATAGCTGTTAAATCCAAGATGCATTGCTGCACTTAGAAGGGCACCTAATCTTCACGAGGGGAGCATACGGGGCTTTCCTTGCTTCTCAATCGTTGCATACCTTCTGTTGTCCTTTTGACCCTTGATCTTTTCACCTCTCACTCAAAACACTGTGACACACATATACCCACAGACTGGGTAACAAGTAGTTTATTGCCCTACCTTGGTGGAGGGGGAGGGGAAGAGAAGATGGAGGTGGGGTAGAAACTGCACCAAAGCCTCAAAAGAAAACTCTGGAAGTTTCACTGAGAACTGAGCTGGAACTATGGTACATTTGCTAAGGTAGCAGAGGTTGCATCAGCTTGTAGTTTTCTCTCAAGTACTGGGTATATTTACAATTTTGCTTGTAGGAAACGAAGGCATTTATAACTTTTAAGTGACATAAGTATGTCAAATATTGTAATTATATGTTGTTAAAGCGGTAGAATTAATTTGGGGTTGATAGGTTGGTAAGTATTGTACAAATTTCAGTTTCCCCCAAATTCCTCTCCCCTCCCCCAAACAGGTTTTTTCCCCTGTGCCTTCGAAGTTTTTAGAAATTTTACATCTCTAGGCCTGCTCTGCAGGAGAAATTTTAATAGCACACAAAAGGAGGCTCATTTGGGTGCATCCTACAATTTTTGAGAATTTCATCCTGATTAGATGGGGGGAAAATATCTGCAGTGCTGTCCTAAGCCGAGTTACATCCTTCTAAGATGACTGAAGTCAATGGGCTTGGAATGGTGTAACTTTGCTTAGGATGGCACCCTCTACATCTAGAGATATGTTGGAGGAGCTTTCTCCTATCTCTTAAATAATGGGAGGGGGGCTCCTTTGGCGAAGGGGTAAAATACTTTAGCTCCGATCATTCTAAAATCCTGCTTCAAAAATTCTGGTGGTTGAACTGAAATCCATAATGGTTTGGTAACTCTAATACAGGTTTAACTTAGAGGACAATGTGTTATATCCCATGTAAAAGATCCATTCACGCAACAGGAGGGGATAATTTTTGCCAATTCTCCCCTCCTGTAGCAACCCAACACCTCCCCCATGCTGCTCCTGAGGGTCTACCATTCCCCAAGGGCAGCAACTGGGGGGCAATTTCAGGGGGGGACAGGGGGGAGTCACGTTTCTGTGGATGGGTGTTGTAGACAGGATTCAACCCAATGTGTTCACAGTTGTCAAAAGTACTTCAGTAAACACTGAGCATTCCCACACGATCATCATTCTCATGATACTTTAATCCTTTTGTACTAGGAGAGATATGTATTAGGATTTCATTTTCCTCCTGTTTTGTTTTCCTTTAGTTTGCTATGCCTATAAAGGTTGTTGTTGTTGTTAATCCTTTTGTACTAAATAATTGCATGATTTCAATATTTTTTCCAGGATCATACCCAGTCATATTCATGTCCAGAATTTGGAAAGCCCTCTGCCAATCAGAGTAGCCAACTGGATTTGATATGACAATGGGCTGACACAGTATTTTTCTATCAATGCAATCCTAAGAACGTTTTTCTAGGATTAAGCCCATTTGATCAGATGTATTTTGAAGAGATTTCCAAGTAGGATTTGTTTAGGATTGCTCTCTCAGTTCCTATGTTCATAGTAATCCATGCATACCAAGCCATTTCTTGTAATCTCTTACTAAGGTGCTACATAAACAAAACATGTTTATGAATGTACAGGTCTATGAATAGGTCTATGAGGCATAAAGACTACAAAATACTGCTGCAACGTGACCTAGACTGAAGCATGCACTAAACCTCTGTGCATTGGTCACAACAAACATTTATACACATGAATAACAAAAAATTTTGATCTTAGTTGATGTGAGAGGATGTAGAATATAAGCAGTATGCCCATCTATAACTTTACATTATATAAAGCTGTGTGTCAAATCTGTCCTATTGAAATCTATTAAAATCTCATTGACTTGCTTTGTTTTCTGTTCTAACATCAAGTTTTATGAATGAGAAATCCATACAATGGGTCAAACACTGACATTCAAAGTAGGGCTAGCTGATTCTTAGTTCCCAAAGAAAGCCAGAAACACACACACACAGGTCCCATTTCCTTACAGTTTTTATTTATTCCCAAAACCAGTTGATCACACTTCAAAAGGACTACAATTTATCCGGAAGTGGAAATGTCAAGAGAAATGTCTGCTCCCATCATTCATTGCAATGCAAAGCACAATTGCCACCAGCAGCCAGCCTGATTCATACCTGAAGCCCAGTCTTGGCCTTCTAAGAGCCTCTGTCTGCCAAGTGTCAACACTACCACCAAGCCTATAAATCTTTGAGATGACTTTTGTTTGGAACTCTCCTGCCATCCTGATGAGGAACTAATGGGGCTGTAGAATTCCTCTGGTAGATGCAAAAGCTAACTGAGTTTGCTTCTCAAGCACTATTATTATTTTGTAATTGAAAATAAAGTTGAAATGTAACCAGACACAGATGGTTTTAATATATTTTTGAGTGGTTCAACCAATGTATACTTAGTTTGCCAAAGAACATGGCTAGGATAAGCCATATCTTAGGCCATATTATATTTTAACCAAAATGATTCAGGATGTTGTATTATTGGCTACATACACTATAATATTGTGGGTTCTACCCAGGTACAAGAAAATTTGGCACCGTTCAATAGTTTTGAACTTTTCTCTGTGTTGAACTCCTTGAAAGGAGTCTGATATTTCAATAACCACAGTAGTCCGAAAGCTAGGCTTGAATTTCATAGAAAAGCTTGTTGGCATGAAACTTATTTCATGTAGAATACTGAGCAGTTGAGCTTCATGAAAACAAAGCAGACTTGTCCATCTGGTATTTTACAAAACTCTCCAGTGCTCTTTCAGCACACATACAGCTGAGGTGAACCAAGGCAGAAGCACAAAGAGCCAAGAAAAAGTTGAATATCTAAGTAAGAGTGTAAAATTTAGATCTCAGAAGCGGTACTTGAAACACTAAAATGGCAATGTCAAAAAGGGTATGACTGAGAATTCTTTTTGAAGTCAGAAAGGAGGCAAAAAAAAAATCAGGGAACAGGCTAAGGAATGTAACACAACTCACTACTAAATGTTATCCAATGGGGCAGCAGCTGTTTTGCTTATGTTGCTCTGTAAAGGGCTATGTATGTAATTGACTCACTCGCTCATTCACTCACTCAGTCAATAAGCCAGGTTCATTTGAGAGGCTGTGAATGCACTTAATGGATAAGGCAGCACATCTGGTTGAATTGCCCTACTAGTGTCCTTAAAGCCCAGCCTTGGGACTTGTGAGCACTTTTGTAACTTCAAAAAGAGCAGTGAGACTGACCACTTAAACGGCTGCAAGGCTGGAGACTTGGGAGAAATATTTTTGCTTCTCTGTGGGATGTGGGGAGGAAATCTACCATTTAAATATATCCAAGTTTACATACCAGGGAGGATAAATACTAGATTATCCCAGTCCCCTCCCCATATGTATATTGAATGAAGTTTCAATTAAATGAAACATTCAAAAGAAAAAATGAACAATTCAATTTTTGAAAGGGGCAGAGAAAATTCTCAGGTAATGACCGGAGCCTATTATAACTGAAATAAAGTGCAGTGGGTGATTTTAGTGTTACCATTGGTAAGACTTTGTGGGATCAGGGACTCTGACAGGGGAATCCAGTTGAAGTCAATACTGTGAAGTCCTAATAAGTTTGCATACAGTGGATTTGACTTGGTTGCACTTGTGCATATATGAAGGTATTCTGGTCTAGATGTGCTAGGAATGTACGGTACGTTTCCTTGCTGTTTGAGGGAGCATAAATCCTACATTCTTCCTCCTCCACCTCATCTTTCCTCAGCTCTTCCTGTATTGACTTTCACTGTCTGCAAAAAGGGTCCTTCATCCCACGTCCCTTCTGTAGATGGTGAAGTTGTCATTGTGGCAACTAGCTAAGTAGTTTCAAGCAAACATGTGGCCCAGTGTTTTGGTTGCTCCACAGAAGCAATTTTGCCACATTCGGGATAGTGCTGCTGAACAAACTGGAATTCAATACAGTTTAAACTGTCTACAGATTAGAATTCCTAAACCAGGATGCAACGGTACTTAAGAAACCTGTTTTGTGGCTTGTCTACCTAGGCAAAGATAGCCATTTTGGGTGTTATACTAAATCCAAGTGGTAGACCATCTGTGTTGCATGCAGAAGTTCCAAGGCTCAGTCTCTGGTATCTACTGCTAAAACGATCAGGTAGTTGGTGATCCTGAGACCAATGAAGGCAACTTCATGTGATGTCTGAATGCAGGTTCTATTTTGAAACTCATCATTTCCATTTTGAATAATGAAGGATGATTTCTTACATTGTGGCTCACTGAATACTTTTGTAAAATCCAAATAGATTGGATACATTGTTTTCCTTTTATCCAAATAAAACAATCTTGGACAAGAGTGTTCAGTTAGCTTGATGTGATGTACCTTTTGTGAACTCTCCATCTCTTATGATCTTTCCTTTCTTTTTGTTCCTTTCTCAGATTTTGTTTTTACTGTTGTTAGAAATCTTCCAGACAAATAAAGCCCACTGGATTCCAAAAAACTTCAAACTGAAACCACAAACCAAGTGGAAACTAGTCAATCCTGTAGAAAAGACGTGCCTTTGCAAGTTCTCTTCAACAACACAAAAGCTCCAGAGAATACAATATTCTGAAAAAACACATTTGTTTGGGAGGAGAACATTTCAGACAAATGGCATTTATTGGGCCAGGAGACTAGAACTTTTAAAGCCTAGCCATACAGGTTAGACAAATACAATGTCAAAGGTTTGGCTTGTGAAAAACTTGCAATTAATCTATTGTTCTCACAGAGTGAATATTGCAGATGTTGAAGAAATACTGTCATGCTTTTTGTTCAGTGGGAAGAAGGGACTTCTAAACTATGGAACCTCCACTGGGCAGAACTACACCCAGATTGACCGGGAGGGCTTGGCAATTGTGACTGGGGTGAAGAAATTCCATGACTATGTGTATGAGTGCCCCTTCACGATTGTTATAGACCATAAGCTACTCCTCGGCCTCTTTGCGGCAGACATGCAGACCACTCAGATACTCTCCCCCCAGGTCCTCCATTGGTCCCTCTTCCTGGCAGTTACTCCTACTGCCTGGAGCATCGCCTGGGCAAGGCTATGGGTCATGCTGATGCCCTCAGCCGCCTTCCACTTCCAGATATGGATGCTGATCCTGCTCCTGCCCCCAGGGTCCTCTTGCTTGAGAGCCTCCCAGATCCGTCCCTGCAGGCCACCGACATTGCCTGCCACTTGGCCTGTGACCCTGTCCCCTCCTGGGTCTTGGGCTGGGTGGTGAGGGGGTGGCCCATGGCCTCAGTGGGTCAAGTTTACGGCTTTCGCCACTCACAGGGACAAATTGTCAGCTCCCCCCTGTGGGGGGAGAGGGTAGTGGTCCCCAGTGCCCTGCGGCAGTGGCACACACACTACACGAGGCCCACCCGGGAATCGTCCGAATGAAGGCGATGGCCCGGAGCTACATGTGGTGGCTGGGGATTGACGCAGAGATTGAGTCATGGGTGCAGGGGTGCCTGATGTGTCAGGTGGTCCACCCAAATCCACTGAGTGCACCCACCCAGCCGTGGGAGTCCACACATAAGCCATGGTCCCGGCTCCACACAGACTTTGCTGGGCCATTCCAAGGACTAATTTTCTTGATCAGGGTGGATTCCTACTCCAAATGGCTGGAGGTCAGTCCGGTAACCACTACATCAACAAAGGCTATCATCTAGGTGCTGCGCCAGATCTTTGCAACTCATGGACTGCTGAACACCATCATCTCCAGCAACGGGGCAGCATTTACGTCAGCGGAGTTCCAGGACTTCCTGCAGAAGAACCTCATCTGCCACAAGGTTGCCACCTTTCCACTCCGTGACCAATGGGCAAGCGGAGCAAATGGTGCACACTGCAAAGAAAGCCCTCAGCCGGATCTCAGACGGAGACTGGAAGTTTTGTCTCGCATGCTTCCTCCTGACCCAGCGGATGACACCCAACCCCGTAACTGGCTGATGCCTCACAGAACTCTTGATGGGTCGCCGCCCCACCATCCTGTTGGACCAGCTACACCCGGACCGGGCACCGGAATCCAGGAAGATGACGGAACAATGGGAGGCTCCCAGGGGGTTCTTCCCAGAAGACCCCATCTACATAAGGAACTTTGGGAAGGGACCCCTGTAGCTGGCGGGAAGAGTCATATGGGCTACCGGCCCCATGTCATATGAAGTGTCTACAGAGGACAGTCAACTCCTAAAGAAACACATTGACCAACTGCGGAGGTGACAACTTCCAGTAGCAGAGGAACAACCCCCACGGCTCATGGGGCCCGAGCCCCTCAACCCCGAGCCAAGTGTCCGGACTGATCCACCAAACCACGGGGAGGTGCCAGCAGTAGAACCACCGGCCACAACACTGGGATCAGTGGAACCGCCACTGCAGCAACCAGAACCAGCCAGTCAACCCGACGCAGTCACGAGCAACCCTGTACCCACAACCTGGCATTCCCTGCCAGAGCGCAGACCACCAGCATACTTGCAGGACTATGTCACATAGGTTGGGTCGGAACTATGGGGGGAGGGGTGTTATGTATGCGGACCACCACCAGGGGTCTGTAGCTAAAGTAAGGCGCTTGGGTCCCAAACACAATGGGACCTCGGATCCTAGACCACCTAGTGTCCACCAACAGACGGGAAATTCAAACCCTCCAATGGGACCATGGGTGTTCTTGGTGGGGTGTATATAGTTGACCATTGTGGGGCCATTTTTTTAAGTCTTGTGTGTGAAGTACAATAAACACGTCTGAATGCATGTCGTAGTCTGAGTCTCCATGTGGCGAACCCAGTACTTTACAAAACAGGTGCAAATAATCATAGAATCATAGAATGTTAGAGTTGGAAGGGACCTTGCAGGCCATCTAGTCCAACCCCCTGCACTCTGCAGGAACACAGCCGAAACCCCTACATACCTACAACATACCCAAAAGATGGTTGTCCAGTCTCCTCTTGAAAATGTCCAGCGAAGGAGCATCCACCACCTCCCGAGGCAGTTCCACTGCTCAACCACTCTTACAGTCAGGAAGTTTCTCCTGATATTAAGCCGGTAATGACTCCCTTGTAATTTCCACCCATTAGATCTAGTCTTGCAATCCAGAGCAAGAGAGAATAGATCCACTCCATCTTCTACATGACAGCCCTTCAAATACTTGAAGACTGCAATCATGTCCCCTCTAAACCTTCTCTTTCCCAGGCTAAACATACCCAACTCCCTCAGCCTTTCCTCATAAGACTTGGACTCCAACCCTCTCACCATCCTGGTCGCCCTCCTCTGGACCCGCTCGAGTTTGTCAACATCCTTCCGAAAATGTGGTGCCCAAAACTGGACACAGTACTCCAGGTGGGGCCTGACCATAGCAGAATACAGCGGAACTACCACCTCCCGTGATCTGGACACAATGCTTCTGCTAATGCATCCTAAGATTGCATTAGCTTTCTTCACATCTCTGACCTGCATCAAAGCCAGAGCCACATCCCCACCTGCTTCTTTGAACACTACACTGAATATGACTGCTGGCTCTATACAAACATGGTACTAGAGCGCCAAGATAATTTCTGCTAATGGAAGGGTGTTTCCCTGACTCTGCCCTCCTGCTGTAGCCACTTGACCTACAGACAATGCTTTTCTGGGGCCACAGGGGACCCAACCTGCAGCAAATAATATGAGGGACAGACTGAGTGTCTGCAGCAGGAATGGAGAATCAGTAAAATCCCATCCCAGGTTAATTCTGCCCCTGGGGAGCTTCTTACGACTCAAGGAATTGAGTTTATAAAGTACTGCACAGTAAGTGTGGTACAACTTCCTTATTTAAAATGATGTTTCAGTTCTTATGGATGATGCATAACAAATCAAAAAATAAAATATCCACACTTTGTCTTTGTATCAACCAACATTCTCCATTAATCCTGGAGAGCTATTTTCCATGTTTTTTCTAAGTGGGGAGCAATTCACTTCCATGAAAAGCCTTAGACAATCACATCCTTCATCCTGGTAAGTATATGTTAAAATCTAGGCTAAAACCAACATAAAAAACTTTTTGAACTCTTTAGATAAAAAACTGCCAATATTGATGCCCACCAATATTTTAAGACAACAAAACATTTATCAACCTCTCAATTACTAATTTCAAAAATATGGATTCATAAATGAGTACTAGTGATCACAAACAAAAGTTGTTTGTAAATATTGCCATATATCGGTCTCTCCATTTAAAACTTACTGCTCTAAGAAGAATACTGTACAGCACATGGGCTTGCAACATAAAAGCTGTTATAATTCTCAACTACCTTTTGAAACAGTCAGATGTGAGTTGTGTATTCTCCTCAATGCCTGCAAGTGAGCTGCCCTATTCAGATCAGGACCACAACACCCACAGGGAAGGGGCTTCAGCCTCCCTGTTTGCCATGCTCCTGATCAGGAGAGGGGGTCTGTTTGGCCCACAGGGAAATCCATGTGTACTCTGTGCATTCAATTACATGTGAATTGGCCCTTATAATTCTCTGGAAAGGTTATCCACCACAACTGGTGTGTGCAATCCAGGAACAGGGTACAATCCAGTAACACTGCATCTGGCATGCACTAATCAGTTGTTCATTAAAAAGAAAAATAACCTTAAAATTAGCAATTGCTAATTGCAGTAATCTTGGTCTTTGTTAACTGAGAAAGTAAAATTAGTGCAATTTTAACATCATCTAATTTCTCCATTTACTTTGATTGGTTGCAGTGACAAACATATCATTACCCTAGAGGTAGGATAAACTTATCTACCGTAGCATTCAGTCCTTCAGCTCCAGGGTAATTTGTCAGAGGGTAACAGACTGCTGCTACTGAGCAGCAATGGGGGGGGAATGGGAACTCAATGTCCTGATCAGAAGGTGCCCAGGATGACAACGCAGGTTTGGGGCCTTACAGGGCAGCATCCTTGGTGTAGTGGTTAAGAGTGGCGGACTCTGATCTGGAGAACTGGGTTTGATTCCCCACCCCTCTACAAGCTGGGTGACCTTGGATCAGTCACAGTTCTCTCAGAACTTTCTCAGCCCCACCTACCTCCCAGGGCGTCTGTAAGCCACTCTGAGACTCCGAGTGAAGGGTAGGATATAAATCCAATTCCTCCTCCTCCTCCTCCAGCAGGCACATAGTTGCTGAACTAGCCAATGCTGGGCATTTGAACAGTCATGTGCTTGAACAGTGCAGAGCTGGCACTGCCATCCCTCCAATGCCATCTCACTATTCCAGGATGCTGGGAAGATGCTGTGGCTCAGTGGCACAGCAATTGCTTTGCTTGTCAAAGATCCCAGGTTTAGTCCCAGGCATCTCCCTTCAAAACAATCCAATACGAAAGTTTTCTACCAGAGAGCTGCTGCCAATCAGGGTAGACAATTCTGACTGAGATAGGCCAGTGGTCTGACCCAGTCTAAGGCCACTTCCTATGTTCGTGTGTAAGGATGTTTGGCTCCCCACACACACTCTGCAAAAACACCGCTCAAGCTGCCACTGTTACAAAGTCCTTGGCAATGAAAAGCAACAGAGGAAGCTCAGTATTTGAATAAACCGCTAACATAGATTATGTGGTCAGGGCATCCAGAGAGAAACCACATCAATGTTCTACATTGTGTGCTGGACATACAACCTGTTATTCTCTAAGCCATCGAGTGATTCTCATTTCAGCCTTTTCTAATGGATGATTGGAGCCCACAGTTCGCAAGGCTGTAACATGAGCGAATAGGATTGAATTACTTGCATGTTCCAGTGACCAAGAAAGCTCCTTGGAAGGGAAGCTTCTGCTAAACCAAGCTAAAGGAGAGAAAGAGATGAGATAAAAAGAATTTTTCTTAATTAATGGCACTGAACCCCAAGGTTTCAGAAGGCATTTATAACAAGGATTTGCAGTCTTCTGGCCACCTGACTGACACCATATGTCACAGAAAAAATTCTAAATAGACCACCGATGTTTGTGTTTGTAAAAGACACCTTGCAGTTTCAGAATTTATGCTGGGAAAAGAATACCTAACATGTCTAATTACACATCCTGCCAATCTATATATGTAGGTGGAAACCTGTAGCTGGAGAGACAAGAGCATTTATTTAAACTTTGAAGGTTACTGACAAACACGTGTGCAGACTAGTCTGAATCTTTTAATTTTATAACATTCACAACTGAGTCTAGTACTGACCACTAGATGGCACCACTGATCCACACAGTTCACCTAAATGGCTGACGCACTCATGCCCAAACAGGTGCATTATTGGCACAGAGCAAGCCACCAGATTTGAGGCTCCCCAGAGGAAGTTTACACATTGCCCATTACAAAATGCCTTTTGAAATCATCACATAAGACAAATCTACACACAAGATTAACATTATTTTCTACCAAAGGAAACGATAATGCCACTGGGGTTGCCATACTAATCTATTGCAGCAAATAAATAAATGAATGAAAATATCAAACATCATTTTTTAAAAAAAGCTACCTTACTTTATAAGCTTTTATGGATAACAATCTACTTTGTCAGAATCTAAGAATTTTGTAATGCGTGAAACACCCCTAATGGCCAATTCAAAAGAGATTTTTTTAAAAAACACACCATGATAGCTGTTGAGTTGAATGCCCATTAACTGACCTCTTGGGCCTGGTGACCAGCTTCATTAATGTTCCCCTAAACATGTTATGCTTGCAGTTTATGGTAGAAATGTTCTGACGATCTTATACCTTGTGTAATTTGTACTACTCAACACAAACTGAACTTCACAGCCTTCCTGCACAGTGTAGGCTAAGACAGGCAGCAGTTGCCACAGGAGTGATTCAGAGAGTTTTTGGGTCCAGAAGGAGACTTTATTATGTGACTGGCACCTCTGCATGGTTTGTCTATACACACTGCCTCAGTTTCTGTGATGTCAGCAACACCGTTTCAGGTCTTAGCACTTTGAAACTTGAGTTTTTTAAGGGTTGAGAGAGGGAATGAATAGGACACAGTCTGTAAAGCCCCCTAGAACAAATAAAACAAAAGAATGCTCTCCTGAAGAAAGACAGTAAGCCTACCTTTCCTGATAACGTCATGCTGAATTTAGTGATTGATTGACCATAGTAATAAAGCCATGATGGCAATAAAGCATCTATTATGTTTTCTTCCTTCTCTAATTTCCCTACTGTATATTTTCATATGACTTTGGAAAGGAACAGCCTTGAAATATCAAGCAGCAAGTTTGGTACATTCCTTCCAACAGAGTGAGGAAGCCAAGAATGCCTGAATGCCTGGTGACCTTTTGCTGTACACTGTGAACTTTGCTCATTAAAGGTAATGCATACTTAGGCGTCATTTCTCAGGCCCCCTAAACCAATCCCTTCTTCTTTCCTTCTATTTGTCATTCCGTGACAGTTCCCTAAACAAAGGAAAGACTGGGAGAATTTGTCTCAGTACATTCTGAAAACTGCTCCAAGTGCTGTGGATTTGAATGTCACTTCTAAGTCCATGGCACCTTCCCAAAATTTGAAAGGCCCCAGAAGAATAAGGCTGCTGTTCACATCTAGGACAGGGGGCAACACTTTCTGTTAGCGCCCATCTAGACACTCACTGCAAGGCAGCAGCTTCTTCAAAGCCCCCTTTTGATGTTCCAACAGGCTTTTTAGGTGTGGTCAAGCACAACATGACTACAGGCTCAACCACACTTCTCGGCTTACAGAACAGGATGCTGACTGCTCGTACAACATCTGGCATCCAACACCAAGTTCCCACCTGCATGTCTTGTCACTATCCCAGAATTTCTCTGCCCTCTTCTCCACTCTAAATTTGACCCATTGATTTTCACCACTCACTGCGATCTGGAACACAAAACTGCCTGCCCCCCCCCGGGCCTAGGGATACCAGGTTGGCATTGAATAGGACCAGGGCATTCTCCCTGGTGGTGCCAATGCTCTGGAATGAACTCCCTAGCAAGACCAGGGCCCTGCGGGACCTCCAGCAATTCCGCAGGGCCATGAAAACAGAGCTTTTTTGCCGGGCGTTTCAGTAGGAATAATATATCAGCTGAGATGCACTTGCACTTTATTACATGACGCTGCCACACTTAAATGGTTTTGACTGTATTTATTTGGAACTGAGTTAGTTATTTTATGTATGCACTAATGTTGTTTTTATGGTTGTATGTAAGCCGCCCTGAGCCGCTTTGGCGGGAGGGCGGGTAGAAATTGAAGAAATAAATAAATAATAAATAAATAAATAGAAAGTGTGACGAGGCCTAAAAGAAGTCATACTAGATGAGGAACTCACATGGTGGTCAGTGCAATGTACAGCCTCACCCAATGTAGGTTTAGCTCAGAAATAACTGCCACAAAATTCCATAGGACATGCTAGTTAAGGATTGATGTTGACTAAACAGCCACGATGTCGTCACTTCCCTGTGCTCCAGCAGATACATAATCAAAACCACAAATAAGAGCACTAGAAAAAGACAAGAGTATCAGTGCTAGCCACTTTCATTCCACAGAATGCCTGGCAACTATATCACCATCTGTTAGTCACAATGGATTGAATCCACAGATGCTTCTCTGCTGGTGTATTGACACTTTCCTTTTTGGAATAGATTCAGTAGACTGGCCCATTCCACTCACTTTGCTCCACTTGCAGTACCTTTGATCCAATCCAGTTTTGCATTCCCCACCAACGCTCCCTCTAAGCTGTGAAGTCTTATGAGCAAAAATTCTACTTTGTGAGTTACTGGCATTAAAGTTGTGAGTGAGCGATCTGGCTGCTGCATAAATTAGTTTGCTCTGGAGCCATCCTTCCTGAGCTAAGACAAAAATGTATGAGCTGGAGGCTAAAAAACTGTGAGCTAGCTCACACTAACTCAGCTTAGAGGGAACACTGGTCCCCACATTAGCCATGATGAAAGTCACCATGATGACAGCAGGAATACCAAGATGGTGACATGTAACTCATTCCTTACCCTCTCTTACATACAATGCATCAGCAGGCTCCCCGGACGGGCCCACTGTACCTTCTCCATCACAGACTTCCCTAACCCAGAGGCCTGCCGGTAGAACATCTAGATAGCAGGTTTCCCTCAAGAATGGTTGGAGCCCCATTGTAGCACTACAATGCTTCCTCACAACTCATGCCTGTAACACATAGCTGGTCCAAATTGGTGACTGAGAGAGAAGCATTTGTAAGGGACAAAGATGAGGGGCAGACTGACAATGGAGAATGGACACTGCAACAGTTAGGTCACTGGCAGCAGTTCTGCGATCCACCTAGTGATTCAGTGGGAAAGAGCAACTCAGAGGGAAATGGGAGATATTGGTTTGACTTCCACTCCTGAGAGATGTGGAGGTAACCTCTGCAAAGCAATGCCTCTACCATGGCAGCCCAAATAACTGTGATGGGAAAAGAACAGAACTAGCAGCCAAGCCTCTCATTTCAGAGAACAACACTCTAATGATAAAGCCACAGGAATGGCTTCACCTTTTGTATGTAACATGTGGGATTTATTTTACTTATTTATCATTCGATTTCTAGGCCGCCCTCCCCGCAAGCGGGCTCAGAGCGGCTAACATCCAGGCATGCATGCCAAATACATAAAAACAAGATAAAACACATAAATTACAATAATTACAAATAAAGTGCTTCAAAATGGTTGCAGATGGTAGTCTTCAGTTTAAAGGCGGTATCCAAAGGGATCTACGAATCATCACAAGAACAGCAGCACAGGCAAAGTATGCAGTTTTTACTGAACAGAGTCAGATGCTGAGTGAGTTCTGATAGCATCACGTACAAATATGTCGGACAGCTGTGTGGTAGATGACATAACAACACAGAAAGCTTTCCTCACCACTGCATCTGCATGGTAGGGAGAACATCTCCTATATTTCTGTTCGGTATGTGCTCATACAAGGGGGTAGTCCTGGGGAGGGGCTGGTCCCAGGAGAACAAAGGAGGCAACTCTACATAAGAACAACTGGTCATTGCTACTGTTATGCCAGCACTTGTGGATCCTCACTTGTCTTTTGTGGGGCAGTGTTCCCTCTAAGCTGAGTTAGTGTGAGCTAGCTCACAGTTTTTTTAGCCTCTGTCTTAGCTCAGGAAGGATGGCTCCAGAGCAAACTGATGTATGCAGTAGCCAGATTGCTCACTCACAACTTTCATGCCAGTAGCTCACAAACTAGAATTTTTGCTCACAAGACTCCACAGCTTAGAGGGGGCATTGCTGCAGGGTGCCAAATAAGGAACAGCCTTTCCCCTGTGTATGCTGGAGGGTTGTGGGCAGACAAGAGATGCATTGAGATAATGCAATGGCAAACTACTTCTGAATGTCTCTTACCTTGAAAGCCCTACAGGATTGTCATAAATTGGCTGCGACTGGATTGCACTTCCCACCATTTCATTTACACATTTAGACCCTGCCGTTGTCCCCAGTGGGGACTTAAGGGGCTTAGAACTTTATTCTCCACTTTACCCTCACAATAACCGTTCTGTGAACTAGGCAGGCTGAGAGGGAGTAACTGACCCATGGTTCCCTAGTGAGCTTCCATGGCTGAGTGAGGATTTGAGCCTGGCTCTTCCAGATGCTACTCCTGCACGCTAACAACTACACCATGCTGTGTCCCGATGACAAACAATGTGTAGTAGCTGCAAATACCTGGGTCTGGGTTGTCATCAGGGGATTGATTAATTGAGAAAGGAAAGTTGTAGATCACACAGATGGAACAGTTTTCTTTGATTTTCTATGCCTTAGCCAAGCTCTCTAGTTCCTTCTGAGTGTGAGCTCACCCAGTAGTTCCTTTGACATCTATGTTGGATTTTCCTGGTGGGGGAACTAATCTTGTCATCAGGATAAGATTTTCCCATCTACAGAGAAAGGTATTTCATAACTGTGTCTGTAGTTATTGTTGGTTTGTCTCCATGTGCCCTGGTCATGGTCCTGCCCAGGGGACTGAGTCAGAGAAGTTGGCACAGTGGATTCCCATAAGAGGAGTGTTTTGGTGTTTCCCACCAAAAGTGGCTGTGCTCCCATTGCCTTCCTTAGTGCAAGGTGGGAGCTTACTGGGATTTGGGCCAATGGTACAGGGCATAATAATCCTATATCCTCATGATCAGACTGCTGATTGGCTAGCTGATCTTCCCATATTCCAAAGAGGAAGGAGGACATTATTCTGCCTGTTCACTGCTCTGTCTACTTTTGGAGTGGTTGTGGGGGTTGGGATGGATTATGTTCAGGGTTTATACTTTGAGGTATAAAAAACTCCTACCATGGGAGCCCTTCCCTTACCCTCATGGGTGCCTTATCCTTGAAGCCTCAGCTGCATTAGTAGAGTTGAGGTTTTTTATGGGTGTATGTCAAATCTACAGTCCTGATGCAGGGTTCCTGCAATGAGTCTGAGAACAGGTATGGATAGATGCATGGTTCTGTAGATATCAGGGCACAGTGATGTGACCCCATTGCATTGTCCACACGTATTGATATGTAAACAATGTCACCTTGCTGGGCTTATATACTCCTGGTGCTGTGGCATGATTGCCTACTATGGTTAATTGGGGCATATCTAGAGTATCACATGGCATGGCACATCACTTCCAATTTTTCAGCTAGAAATGACATTGTGGCATCATGTGATGCTATCCCACCTGTCTCTGCCCCCCCCATCCTCCCGCTGGTTCCCAGCCAAGTGTTGGCAACCCTGACTGTGCCTGTCCCTCCTTTCTTGAAAAGAGTGGGGAAAGAGAAACAACCATCAGGGCAAAGGGAAGAGTGAGTGTGGAGCAGCGGCTTGTGGGAAATTGGCTAAACTCTTTCTTCTGTCCTTGTTACAATTCAGAGATTGAAAGCATTGCATATGTCCTGGCCCAGTTTGGAGGGGAGGGGAAAATGAGTTCTTTGTAGCCTCTCTTTTGCAATGCAGACATTAAAATAATTATTTCTATTCCTTCCCATTTTGGCTGGGAGGGGAAATATCCCTTTTGCAACTTCACTGTATCGTTATTTTGCTGAGGGAGCAGGGTGAACCTGACTCAAACTGCTGCCAAATAAGTCTGAAGCTGCCTATTAGTCAGAAGTCCAATCACAGCTGAGCCCCTGCTCAGCTGTGATTGGGCTTCTGACCAATAGGCATCTCCAGACTTATTTGGCAGCAATTTGAGTTGTTTGATACCATCTGAACCAGTGTTCCCTCTAAGCTGAATTAGTATGAGTTAGCTCACAGTTTCTTAGCTTCCAGCTCACACATTTTTGTCTTAGCTCAGGAAGGATGGCTTCAGAGCAAACTAATTTATGCAACAGTCAAATTGCTCACTCACAGATTTAATGCCAGTAGCTCACAAAGTAGAATTTTTGCTCACAAGGCTCCACAGCTTAGAGGGAGCATTGATCTGGACATACTTGTGATCAATTCACATTCTGCTCATGAGTGTCGAACAAGTTAAGTTTGTCAGCCAAACAGCATCATTGAGAAATTCATAGCATCCCTACTTGAAGGTTGCCCTAATATATTTATTCTCAACTTTGTGATTTAAATGAAGGCATTCATTACATAGAGCTCTTTTTCTTTGGGACATTTTTTGGAAATTTTCTCTGTTTCAGTGATTTTTATTTTTAGTATATTATTTTCCTTAGGTACCTTATATAGCCACTTGGTGATGGTAAAGTTGGGCCAATACTACACTCAATTAAAGGAATGGAATCCAAGAAAGACTGGAACAACTGAGATTCCTATGAGTAGATTCTTAAAATACTTTGTTACTTTAACAGAAAAGCTAAACCCTTACATTTCACCATTATTTGTACACGCTTAGAAAAAACCTGGCGTTTAAAACTGCCAATGGACACTGTTTCTCTGTGTCTAAGGTTTTATAAGAGAACCTTTTTTCTAACAAAATGAGCCATTTTTAAAAACCTGTATTAATTTAATGCATTCTTTTTGGCATTTAATGAAACATGCAGCAATGCCATTTGTGAGTGAGATGAGGAGTGGGTGGCACTTAGATGCAGGAAATCCAAAAGAGGACCTCCTGCTTTTGGTGGAGACAATTAGAGTGTTGGTCTTGGGCAGAAACCAGAATTTCTATTGGATACAAATGTCTTTGGCAACTGACATTAAGCTTGGAAGCTCACAGAACTCTATAAGATTTTGAGGCATATAAAATTAATAACTTTGAATTTGGAGTGAGCCACTGCTTACAACGTGATCTAATTTTGTGCATCAGCCGAGTCTTCATAGACATGCTTCAACTGTCCCTACTTCCCAAGGACAGTCCCTAGTTTTTGTTCAACGAAACAATGTTTGGTTGCATACCTATGGTTTCCTTTTTTTTTCAGAGATAGTCATTTGAGTTTAGTGGGACTGACTCCAAAATAAGGGAGCACACAACTGTAAATCTGCAACAGTTATCCAGGGATGAAAGAGAGACAAGACAAAACCTCATGTGTTGCCAAAGGTTGCAACACACTCTCCTACATTTCACAGATGCTGGACTGGGTGTGGCTATGGGTGAAATCAGCTGACCTAGCAGCGTGGTCTGGTGGAGAATGGAGAAGCCAGTACAGTCTAGATTTGGCTGTGCCACAGACAGGTTCTAAAACTTCATACAACAGATAATAAAATTCATGAGGCAAACCAACTACATGTAAACATTTAAACCCATTAGAAAACACTGGTCTGATTTTACAGCTAAGGAACACTGAGGCATAAGCAGCCTGTTCAGGATCAGCCAGAGCTTCCACAGCATGGAATGCTGACGCATGAATAATACTGAAACAATAGAAATGTCCTGACCTGGATAGCCCGATCTTACCAGATCTCGTAAGCTAAGCAGATCCTGGAAGCTAGGGGGGGAGGCCACCAAATAAGTCCAAGGGTTGGTATGCAGAGACAGGCAAAGGCAAACCACCTTTGAACATCTCTTGATTTGAAAACCCTACGAAGGTACCCAGACATCAGCTGTGATGTGATGGCAGAAAGAAAGAAAGAAAGAAAGAAAGAAAGAAAGAAAGAAAGAAAGAAAGAAAGAAAGAAAGAAAGAAAGAAAGAAAGAAAGAAAGAAAGAAAGAAAGAAAGAAAGAAAGAAAGATTTTTCGAGACATGCAAAGTGCTTCCCCTCATTGCACTGCACAACTACAGCATTCTTGGCATATCCCTGGGCCATTTGAGACTGTGAAATCACTGTGTGAAGACTAGGCTTATACGGCAAGCCTTATCAGAATGGATACCCCATGCACACAAACATGACACTCAAAGCTCAGGTTCACCAAGCTCCAGTATCAAAGAGAAATCCCCCTGCCCTGTGAATCTTTAGGATGCCTGTCTATCTCATGCCACTGAATGGCTGCAGCCCCCCACCTTCCTGCTCACTTGGAGCACAAGAACAAGCCAATAGCAAACACATCTTATTTAATGCTAAGGCTGTCAGTAGGAAAAGTCATAGGCTGAAAATATCAGCAAATCCATTCAAGAGAATACATTTTATGCCAGTTTCTTGTGGCTCTCTCTCTCTCTCAATAAGAATGTGTACAGTTAAGTTCTGTGATCCACAGTTTTCAGCTTCTGGCATCGCCATAACCCACACAACATCAAACACGTATCTCTCACCTCCCCATACACACATAGAGGAGTACATGTACATATTTTGTAATATACATATTTTCTTAAGCGGCTATTGGAATGTATAGTGAAAATAAATAAACTAAGTGGTGCTCTCACTTGAAAATTGGGACAGCTGGAATGCAGCTTTTTCCCCTGGGGTGAGGTTCTAAACACTGAGCTGCAATGGAACTGCTGGAAGATGTGCTGCAATCCTATGCATAGTTCTCTGAATAAACATGAAACAAATCAGGCAGAAATCAATGTGACTTCATTATTTTTATTCTTACAATGGGTTGCCTCCAGGAGAAAAGAAGTTCCCCCAGGGAGGGTTTCGGAGACAAGCAGCAGGCTGCAAGGGAGGGGAGGACTGCTCCACTAGCTCCTTCTGCAAGCTTTTACACTGGATCCAATCCTGTATCTTACAGTAAAGTGAGCTTCCCATTCCCATCCCTGAAGCAGCAAAATGGGGCCACCCACAGACAAAGGGTGTGTGTGTGTGTATGATGTTGTTGTTGTTGTTGTTCAGTCGCACAGTCGACTCTGACTCTTCGCGACCCCATGGACCAGATTACGCCAGGCCCTCCTGTCTTCCACTGTCCGCTGAGGTTTGCTCAATTTCATGTTCGTTGCATCGATGACACTGTCTAGCCATCTCATCCTTTGCCGTCCCCTTCTTCTTTGACCTTCAATCTTTCCCAGCATCAGGGTCTTCTCCAGTGAATGCTCCCTTCTCATTTGGTGGCCAATATTTGAGCTTCAGCTTCAGGATCTGGCCTTCCAGGGAACAGTCAGGGTTGATTTCTTTTAGGATTGACTGATTTGATCTCCTTGCAGTCCAAGGGACTCTCAAGAGTCTTCTCCAGCACCATAGTTCAAAAGAATCTATTCTTCGGCGCTCGGCCTTCCTTATAGTCCAACTCTCGCAGCCATACATTACTACGGGGAATACCATTGCTTTAACCATGCGGACTTTTGTTGGCAAGGTGATGTCTCTGCTTTTTATCATGCTGTTTAGGTTTGCCATCGCTTTCCTCCCAAGGAGCAGGCGTCTTTTAATTTCATGGCTGCAGTCACCATCTGCGGTGATCTGGGATCCTAGGAACGTGAAGTCTGTCACTACTTCTACGACTTCTCCTTCTATTTGCCAAGGAGTGATGGGGCCAGATGCCATGATCTTAGTTTTTTTGATGTTGAGCTTCAAGCCCACTTTTGTATTCTCCTCTTTGACCCTGAGCAAGAGGCTCTTTAGGTCCTCTTCACTTTCTGCCATCAGAGTGGTATCGTCTGCATATCTGAGGTTATTGATCTTTTCCCCAGAAATCTTAACTCCAGCTTGTGATTCATCCAGGCCAGCATTTCGCATGATGTACTCTGCATATAAATTAAATAAGCAAGGTGACAATATACATCCTTGTCGTACTCCTTTTCCTATGCTAAACCAATCAGTTGTTCCATATCCGGTTCTAACTGTTGCTTCTTGACCCTTATACAGGTTTCTCAGGAGACATGTGAGGTGGTCCGGTACTCCCATCTCTTTAAGAACCTGCCATAATTTATTGTGATCCACACAATCAAAGGCTTTAGCATAGTCAATGAAGCAGAAAGTAGATGTTTTTCTGGTACTCTCTTGCTTTCTCCATAATCCAGTGAATGTTGGCAATTTGATCTCTAGTTCCTCTACCTCTTCGAAACCCAGCTTGTACTTCTGGCAGTTCTCTATCCACGTACTGTTGTAGCCTAGCTTGTAGGATTTTGAGCATGACCTTGCTAGCGTGTGAAATGAGTGCAATTGTGCGATAGTTTGAACATTCCTTGACATTGCCCTTCTTTGGGATTGGAATGTACACTGACCTTTTCCAATCCTGTGGCCACTGTTGTGTTTTCCAAATTTGTTGGCAAATTGAGTGCAGCACTTTAACAGCATCTTCTTTTAAGACTTTGAATAACTCAGCTGGGATACCATCACCTCCACTAGCTTTGTTGTTAGTAATGCTTTCTAAGGCCCATTTAACTTCACTTTCCAGGATGTCTGGCTCGAGGTCAGTGATTATCCCATCGTGGTTGTCAAGGACATTGAGGTCCTTCTTGTATAGTTCTTCTGTGTATTCTTGCCATCTTTTCCTAATCTCTTCTGCTTCTGTTAGGTCCCTACCATTTTTGTCCTTTATCATGGCCAGCTTTGCATGGAACGTTCCCTTGATTTCTCCAATTTTCTTGAAGAGATCTCTAGTCCTTCCCAATTTATTGTTTTCCTCTATTACTTTGCATTGTTCATTCAGGAAAGCCTCCTTATCTCTCCTTGCTGTTCTCTGGAAATCTGCATTCAGTTGGGCAAATCTTTCCTTTTCACCATTGCCTTTCACTTTCCTTCTTTCCTCTGCTATGTGTAAAGCCTCATCAGACAGCCACTTTGCTTTTTTGCATTTCTTTTTCTTTGGGATGGCGGTGATTGCTGCCTCCTTTACAATGTCACGGACCTCTGTCCATAGTTCTTCAGGCACTCTGTCTATCAAATCTAGTCCCTTAAACCTATTCTTCACCTCTACTGTATATTCATCGGGGATGCGATCTAGGTCAAATCTGAATGGCCTTGTGGTTTTCCCAACTTTCTTCAATTTTAGTCTGAATTTTGCAATGAGTAGCTCATGATCTGAGCCACAGTCAGCTCCAGGTCTTGTTTTTACTGACTGGATAGAGCTTCTCCATCTTTGACTGCAAATTATATAGTCAATCTGATTTCGGTGTTGCCCATCTGGTGATGTCCATGTGTAGAGACGCCTCTTAGGTTGTTGGAAAAGGGTGTTCGCTATGACCAGCGTGTTCTCTTGACAAAACTCTGTTAGCCTTTGCCCTGCTTCATTTTGTTCTCCAAGGCCAAACTTGTCTGTTATTCCGGTTACCTTTTGATTTCCTACTTTAGCATTCCAGTCCCCTATGATGATGAGGACATCATTTTTTGGTGTTAGTTCTATGAGGTGTTGTAGGTCTTCATAGAACTGGTCCACTTCAGCCTCTTCTGCAGCAGTGGTTGCGGCATAGACTTGGATTACTGTGATATTGAATGGTTTGCCTTGGATTCGGACTGAGATCATTCTGTCATTTTTGAGATTGTATCCCAATACTGCCTTTCTCACTCTCTTGTTGACTATAAAGGCCACACCATTTTTTCTACGGGATTCCTGGCCACAGTAGTAGATATAATGGTCTTCTGAGTTAAATTCGCCCATTCCTGTCCACTTTAGTTCACTGATTCCCAAGATGTCGATGTTCATTCTTGCCATCTCATTTTTGACCACGTCAAGCTTACCTTGATTCATAGATCTTACATTCCAGGTTCCTATGCAGTATTGTTCTTTGCAGCATCGGACTTTCCTTTCACCGTCAGACACATCCACAACTGAGCGTCCTTTCGGCTTTGGCCCAGCCGCTTCACTCTTTCTGGGGTTACTCGTACTTGCCCTCTGCTCTTCCCCAGTAGCATACTGGACACCTTCCGACCTGAGGGGCTCATCTTCCGGCGTCATATCTTTTAGCCTTTTGTTACTGTCCATGGGGTTTTCTTGGCAAAGATACTGGAGTGGGTTGCCATTTCCTTCTCCAGGGGGATCACGCTTGGTCTGAGTTCTCTGCTGTGGCCTGTCCGTCCTGGGTGGCCCTCCACGGCATAGCCCACAGCCTCATCGAACCACGCAAGCCCCCTCGCCACGACAAGGCAGTGATCCATGAGGGAGTGTGTATGATAGGTGCTGTCAAGTAACTCCTACTTATGGAGACCCTATGAATTATTGTTCTCCAAAATGTCCTGTCATTAACAGCCTTGCTCAGGTCTTGCAAACTGAGGGCTGTGGCTTCCTTGATTGAGTCAATCCACCTCATGTTGGGGTCTTCCTCTTTTTCCTGCTGCCTTCCACTTTTCCTAGCGTTATTATCTTTTCCAGTGACTCTTGTCTTCTCATAATTGGGATTTCTATATACTAAGTATGCAGAAAAAATAGGGCTTTATAAATTAAGCAAAATAAATAAAACCAAAAGATCCTGGTGAGGATTGAGAGAGCTCAGGAGGCATGGAACACTCAACCGGAGATGGGGAAGTTGAACTGTTCAGGCGTTTGAGAACTTTTAGAATCTTGGATGATAAGATTTGGTTTGACGGGTGAATTTCCAAATCATTTGTTTCCCTGTACCTATTAACAGTTTGTTCTTATAAAATACTGGGATGTGTTGTAGTGAAATCAGCTCATGAGGTTTACTAGAAAGCATGAACTAAAGACAAAATAGCCTGTCTGAAGACCGGCTTAAATCTCCAACAAAAACCACACTATTACTATACTCCCATAGGTCCTTTCCAGAATCCGAGCTGTCCTATTGGTCCATTCTAAGATCCGAGCTCGGCATTGTTCTCAAATGCGAAGCTACACCCATTTGCATGGCCATGTGCAAACCTCGACTGCATGCTCGGTCCATGTTAGTATAAAACTGTTTTAATAGCAAATTTCATGGTAGAAAGTTGTGAAAAGGGGCCCACCCACTAGAAACCCAGGCTTCAGTCCTATGTCTTCTTTCTACTCGTTCTCCTCTTCATCCACTGCAGATGTACTCCTCCACTGATGGAGCACCTTCCTCTGGTATCACACACTTGTGCTCATATGAGACAGATGCCAAAACATGCCCAGTGTGAGAAAAACATGATCCACATAGGAAGATTGTCTCTTCAACAGACAAAAAGGACCCAAGCTTCATGGCTGTTACATATTAGGGGGAACATCCCAGAAAAAAAAAATCAGTTTTATAAATTGTAGAGTACCCCCACAAAAGGCCTTAGGAACTGCATATGGTTATTTCCCTTCAAAAGAAGTTGAGAGTCATTTAAATGAAAGGAAAGCAAACCTGGAGGGAGATGGGGAACCCATCCTGCTCAAGGCCCTAAGAACTTCCTCATAGCCTCACGAGGGAAGGCTGGTGGTGGTGTGGGGAATTCCCTCACTGTTTATTCTCTCCTCAAAATTCCTTATGGGACCCCAGCTTATCCACTGGATAAAAGACTCTCAGTGTTAGCTTCAGTTTCCTAACACAGTCTGCTTCTGAAGCCTCTGTAGAACAGGCTAACAAAGTGTACCTTAATACAATGTACAGCATATACAAAGCCTTCAAAGGCCAGGGTCCTTGGTGGTGGGAGATCTCCTGCCCCGTGCCACTGCAGCCCAATGCTTCCCTGTGCAGCACCAGGAGAAATATTTGGGGGGGCGGGGAGTGAAGTCATGGCAATTTCATGATGTCACTTGTAGCTGCATAACTGGAAGTGATGTCACGTCACCAAAATGCTGTAGCAATCCCTAATATTTCTACAGTTGTACCATAAAAATGTGGAGGATTGTCAGTGTCATGTCACCACATGTCATTACTTCTAGTTATGTGATTGGAAGTGATATTGCAGTGTCACTTAACACCAAGTCTTACCCCAAAAAGCTCCCAAGGATTCTTAGCCCTTGACTGGCAACCCTACTTGGTGAGGATGTTTCCAGAACAAAAGTGTCCCAGTTTTCTTAATCTGTTACAAATTAGTGAGTATGTATAGAGAGTCCCCGTAGTAAAGTATCTGCAAAAGTTTGACTGTCACTGCATTATGGATTATTCTGATCTGCTGTAGCCCCTTGCAGAAAGGGAAATCACCAATTTGCTCAAAGGAATGGCCCACAAATCAGTACCCAATTCTGTTCCTTCCATTAACTTGCTGCAAGCTTGTCAACTTGAATAAATTCTCCAAGGCCCTATGTGCGGAATAAGGATTACAGTATACACAACTAATCATTTATATAGCCCTTGTTAAGTGTTTAGCAGATTTAAAACTTCACATACCCATCTAGGCCATTTCTTTGTAAGCTGTCAGAAAAACATTGCAAGCCATCACTTTTCACATCAATAGTGACGTACATTTTTTTTAACATGGTAATCTTACAATAAGAATCCAAAGAATCTATTTGCTGAACATAAGGATTAATACTCTGTTTAAAAACTATCCACCCATAAAACTAGAATACAGGAAATGTCTTGCTAAGCAAATGGATTTTTCTTCCAAAAGTCACACTTGAGAACAGACAATAGTCATAGGCTTAGGATGACTGTGGATGCAATGAGCTAATGTCTACTCATCAGAAGTATTTCCATTGTACAGTCAGAATACTGGTCATACTGAGATACAATAAACACCAAGAGTGATACAGTTTTTCTGTTCTGTTCTGGATATCACCAACATGATAACAGTAATGACACATTCTATCCTCCACCCCCACCCCGCCAACAAGCATTGATTTTACTAAGAGAAAGTGGATGTGAGAATAATTCTCTGTTTCATTACAAATAATTGGTTTCTACCTAGATACTGTGACAGATGCTCTGAAAGAAAGCTTCATCAGAAATCTTTGAACGCACAAAGGGAAATGTATAAACATTTCTAAATGTTACATAAAAATTACCACCCCTTTGCCCATTCCACAATAGGGCTTGGTTTTGTGAAGTATTTCCTTTAATGCTCAGCATAAACATCCTGACAGTTTCTGCAAATCATTCTGTAGGGCAGTTTTAGGTTTCTTTTTGCTTGAAATTTGAGTACAAAGCTTGTGGCAACCTGTCAAGAACTTATCACATTCTGGAACCTTGATTGTTTTGAAAGTCCCTGTGTTAATAATCAGTTATGTTCAAGCTTAGCACTTGTAGGTTGAAAATTTGGATTTCCATGTGGATAAACTTACATTAAGACTTTGGGGAAAGGTTGGAGCTGTGGATCAGTGCACTAGGGTTTTCAGAGGCCGGAGGTCTTCATCAGTTTCCAATGAGCACAAATATATATCTTTATTGCCAGCTCCTGGGGAGGGAAAGAGTTGTAAAGTTACACCTTGGGCTGTAACACAGGAAACTACGCATTTTCAAAATACACAGGGAAATTTTGTCAAACCACCATCACAAACCAAACATCTGAATAAAATTGCCAAACATAAATCCTATAAGAAAGATTTTATAACCAAGTTTAAAGTACAGTTCTATGAACTGATCTTTCAGCAAAGCAATATAGCTGGTTCAGGTAATCCTTTCTCAAGTAAAGCTCACCTATGATGGGAGAACAGGATGGTGCCTTGCTGTCCAGCTCATTGCCCTGTCAGTCCCACCTTTGGGCTTTCATGCATGCAGTTCAACACACAGAGATCAAAACTGTGTGAATAAATATTCCACACATGGACATTCAGCAGTCCTGGATGCAGGGTCACCATCATGGTGGCCAGGATGGGAAGTCATAATTTCAGCCTCACAGTAATGCCAAACCAGGATTTGGTGTTACCTGAGGGAGCCTCAGCTTCACATGCTCTCCCTCCCCCATGCCATGTTCAGATGCCATCCTTTTCTTCCCCTTTTGTGGCAAGACATAGTTTGCTGTTACTTCCAGACCAGCAAAGTACAGTTTGCCTAAAACCCAGAGACAGAAACCACAGTCAGGCCCCGATTTATATTGGCCATAATTGGCTTGGCTGTACCTACAGTGCTCATAGGAGGGGGAAAAGTGGAAGGCAATACAGGTCTAAAAAGGAGAGAAGACAGGAACAGCACATGGCCACCAAAGCTCAGCCTCAAGTGTCCAAACTGTAGTTTGCTGTTACCCGTGACCTGAGTTCTAGTGTGTCACCTCTATCTGAAGGAGAAGATCATCCAGCAAACAATTATGTTGAGAGTAGGCTTGCCAGGCCTCTAGTGGGGGAAGAAAATTCCCTGACACTTGTTTCCCACCACTGCTCAGAGAGGCAGCTGGGGGGAAAATGGCTGATGGGCCAACAGTATGACCCCACTTCCAGGGACAATCCAGAAGTGACATTAGTATTCTCTAGAAATTTCCAAAAATGCTATGGGAAAATGGGTTTTCCGGGAAGTGATGTCATGCTGTTGCAAACGGTTTCCCCCATGTCTCCATCCCTGTGTCTCCCACTGGTTGCCATGCAACCCTAGCTGGGATACCCAGTGAATGGATATATTATGATTATAATCAAGCATTTATATACCTCATGTGCCTGCGTCTTCCTGATTAGAAGCAAAGATGTATCAATAATGTTCAGTGTGCTGTGATCTGTCTCCTGGATGTGCGGACAACAACTGGGGAAAAATTGTAATCCTTTCTCAAATATTGAATTTAAAATGTTTGACACTATTAAAAATAATGACAAAGTGACCTTTGACTCATGAAAACTTATAGCCTGAGAAATTTTGTGGGTTTTTAAGGTGCAAACAGACTTGGATTTTGTTTAAAACACTGTAGCTGTTTAAACAAGTGCCTGCTAAGCAGATCAGTGGCACAGGCAGGGGTGGGTGGAGTTGAACTCCATGAGGTGGTATGGAAACTCACATGCTTGAAAAGAGCTGTCCTGGACTGTTAGGAAGGAATAACTGAAGCAGGCTGCTGAACATATAAACTAACAGTCCACTGTTTGCAACTGGTGAGCAACACATGAGGTGAACGTGAGAGTTCTATAGCATTGCTCATCGATGATTAGAGTATCTGTATTGTTCCAAAATATGTGACTACTACCAGGCAATATTTGAGCTGGTAATTGACCAAATCCTTTTCAGCTGGTCAAATGCCAAACCCTAAACCATGATGGTTGACTAGGACCATCAAGTTCAGCGGCTGAGTATCTCCCACTGCCAGTTGCTGGATGCATCAGCAGAGGAAGTCTTCTGGACATCTGTTTGGCCCCATTATGGATCCAATCCTACATCTAATAGTAAAAAGGATGGACACATTTTCAGCATATGCAAAATGTCAGATCTCCGGCTTTTAAAGTGTTTCTAGACTTATAACAAAAGGACAGTGCATTTGAAAACGTAGTCCTAATTCTTTTGCCAATTTCTCCTTAGCTAATTCATAATTCGTTAAAACATTATCTCATTCCTAGATTGCTATTCCAGACCATTGTTTCCCCAACTGTCCATGACATTTTTAATGGTGCACATTAATCTGTCAATATGTTAGATAATATTTTGTGTGTGTCTGCTGTCTGCTGATGATAAAGTATATACACTTTCTTATATAATGGGCGAAGTTTCCCTGTAGTCATACAGCAAATTCTAGGAAAGCAGCTAGAACAGCTTCTGACAGATGAGTCACATTGCATTTTGTTGATGTTTCAAATCAGGAGGAAAAAAGAAGGCAAGAGGAAGAGAACTCAACGCAGATCAAGACCTTCAGCACAGCAGGAACCCAAAACATAAACATCTCTCCAGGTGCAAAAATGATACAACTGTTAAAATGTGTAATGTTAACAAAACACACCAAAGACTGCTCTTGCAAATACTGGCAGAACACAGGGAAGCCATTATTGTCAGGAGTCAGGATTTATGTTACTGAAAGTAATCCCAGACATAGACGTAGCAAGCTGAGAAAACTTGTCATATTCTGCAAAGGAAAGTGTTGGTCATGTTTACCCCATCTCTATCCATTTGGTATCCTATTGGCTGAAATCTAATTGTATTAGATGCTCATTCTGGCTTTTTGTATTGTATCACCTGTATTTTTACCCTTTTCATCCACATATGGTTTATTCCAGTTTAGATTACAAAAAAGACAATAAATAATTCAGCAAATAAATATACACAGTTTACACATAAGAGATACTGGAACCAAGTATCAAGTGTTAAAAATAAATCCGTCCTCCAAAGATTTGGTTAAACAAAGCAGAGTCTGACCACTTCTTAAAAAGTATCATAGTGCCAAATCCATAGCCCACCCACCTAACTTTAAAAAGGCAGGAATTACTGGAGGAGGGCTTCGAATCAAGATTTCAACTGACAGGCAATTTTATACTGGAGAAGATTCCGCAGATACTGTGAGTATTGCTGTTATTGATATTATTGTCAGGTTGGATCCTATGAACTATGCACAGAAAGTACTTCTGGATGTGGATCCTTCCCACTCACCTCTAGAAACTGTTTGTGACCCCCACAATTCTGGTGTCTGGGATCAGGAAGGGCACAGGAGGGAGAGTCAAGCAAAACTTTATTTTCTGCTAGTGAAGCTTCTTGGGCCAGTAGTTACATAACAATAAAATAAAAAGTTAAGTTTCCCTAAGGCTACAGGATGGTTTACCATTTATTTAGGGAGTTTATATCCTGTCTTTTAACACTGAGTTCTCAAGGTGACTTACAAAATTTATAAAACTCCAAAACATAACGAAGAAGAATATCAACCATACAAGTAAAGAAAACTAGCAATGAGTAAGATGAAAACATTTTTAAAAGCAGCAGAATCAAGACAGAATAATTTAAATATCATGAAAAACATGAGAAAATAGAGTGGATTTCATGGCACGTAAATATTTTCAGAAATGTCACTAGGCAGGCATGGCTAGGGAAGATGTTTCATGGTAAAGGTATCACCAGAGAAGTACACAGAGAAAAGTCTCAGATGTAGATCTTAACTGACATGCACTGCCATATGGGGCAGAAAGCGGACAGTTAGATACCCAGGCTGATGGCTGTTTTGGAGTCTGGAAGTTTAAAACCATAACTTTGAATTAAGCACAGAAATAAATTGGAATCTAGTGAAGTTATTTTAACTGGAACCTAGTGAAGACTTTTTAATATTGGAGTGTTAGGCTCTTTACACATTAATACTAATTAATCTGGGCACTGCATTCTGCATCAACTGAAGTTTCTGAACAGTTTTCAAAGACATCCCTAGACATTACAGTGATCTTGCCTGGAGGCTACTAACACATGGACAACTACGGCTCTCCCCAACAAGGGCAGCATGATCTATGGATGTCCCTTGGACTCCCAATAACACTGGGTCAAAAAATTCCTTCAAGCTATATAGCTACTCTTTCAGGATAAATACAGCTCCGGAAGAGGCAGAACACTACTTCCATAGCTTGATAATCCTTTAACCAACACTACCTCAATCTTGTCAGGCCTTGTCAGGCTTATTTCGACTAGTGCTCTGGGGAACGGTATCCAAACAGAAGTTAGGCCTATGATGATTTTCTAATCCTGTTATGTTTGGCGTGCATTACCTCTCTGGGGCTTATACACATGGCAATTGTTGTGTGCATACTCTTCCTTGGCTGCTGTGCAACAGTTTGAGTTCAGCTAGTAGCTACACTGCAGTTTGTGATGGTGTTGTAAATATGCAGGTAAGTGTGAAATGTGGGAAGAAATTGATCTGTTGCTTGCTGAGGTCACAAAGACACTCTAGTCTGCATATTCTAACAGTGTTGCTGTGGTTCTCCTGTGATGAAGGGACATTTGGGGAAAGGTTGTTCCTGAAACCCAGCCCATTCCCTTCCTTTCACTCCCAACTATCCAGCAGAACTTATCAATGCTGGCAAAAGAGTAAGAGAAAGGCAAACAAAGAGGTTATGGAAATTCCATGCTAATATGGAAGAAGGCACTCCCCAAGTTGTGATCCAACAACAAATGAGTATTCTCTGCTTACACAATCTTTTTCTGAGGATCAATTTATACTTACTATGTGAAGCCAGCATGAAATATTATTGTGATAAGTCTATGGTGTTGTTTCTACTTAAGGGTTCATTTTTTAAAAACAAAAATTCACAAGCCAGCCCAGGTTTTCTAGAAGCTGTCTTTGAGTGGGAGACCTGAACATATAAATGTGAAGGCAAAGTTTGTCCCTGGGCCTGATCTTGCTCTCCCTCCTACCCATCAAAGGCTCAAGCCAACATAAAGCTTACACAGGAGATCCATACATCACTGAATAATGCACAGTTGCTATCTTTTACTCAGGGCTTGGGGGGCAGTGCTCACCAGTATTGAGTAGCAGCACCTTTGGGGGGCAGCTCTCCCAACTGCTGAAG
This sequence comes from Gekko gecko, assembly GCA_029375565.1. Lineage (NCBI taxonomy): Eukaryota > Metazoa > Chordata > Lepidosauria > Squamata > Gekkonidae > Gekko > Gekko gecko. The sequence continues at coordinate 49,490,601 of JAPDNY010000004.1, forward strand.
GAATTGGTGGAAATTAAAGCAACCTTAAATGCGTATACTGGCACTTTTAAAAAAAGCATTGCATTTATCTCCTGCATGTTTCTGTCTGGACAGTCTCTGAACTGGGACTTCTTCCTCCATTGTGTGACTTTTGAATGCAATTACTTCCTGGCAGGGACTGAAGATGGAAGGACTTCACAAGGCCCGGGAGATCCAGGAGACCTGGCCTAGGCTGCAAGCCCATGACTACAAAAGAGTGCTCATGATGTTTCAGAAACAAAATAGAAATGACAGAACCTTTACGTATGGGACCTGGGGGCATGTTACAGGTTTGTACTGGACCCAAAGAAATGGTGCTTGAGTCTTGCTTCTAAGTGAGGAAAAGTATACAATTAACCAGCATCATTGCCCCTAGGGTGGCACCTGGGGATATCCTGCTATTACACTTGATCTCCAGATGACCAAGATCTGTTCCCCAGGAGAAAATGACAGCTTTGGAAGGTGGATTCTACAGCATTTTACCCTGCTGAGGTCTCTCCCCTCTCCAAACCCTGTCTTCTCCAGGCTTCACCCCCAAAATCTCCAGGCATTTCCCAACCCAGAGTTGGCATCCTTAATTGCCCCAGATCTCCCAAATCTCTGGAGCTCAGCAACTTGGATGCCAGTCCCCAGAAGCAATCAGTTGCCCAGATTTTTGCACACTGGATCTCTCTGCCTCTGCTGTAACATGTTGTGTGTCTTATATAGTTCTTCTGCAGTCCATGGACCACCAGAACTGCACACTCCTCATGGCAGCTGGTGTTGGGGTGGAAACTGTCCATGCAATTTGGACAGAGTTGTGAACTATATTACATGCAGGGAGGATATTAAAGGGATCTCATTTCCAGATGGATCTCCTTGCAGAAAGGCCTCTTCTAAAGGGGAGATGAGAACATAAGGCTGTAATTACACTTTGCCCTATTTTAGACCAGTATATAGTACAGTTTTAAAAGAAATATATACAAAGGAACTTAATCATGTGAACTGACCACAAAATGTATGCTAAAGCAATGAAGAGGATTAAGGACTGGCATTTCAGAACTGAATGGGTGGTCAGAGACATATAAGTATTACTGATTTTTAAATAATCAAAAGCCCGCCCAATATAGGCAGCACTTGCTGTAAAACATTTTTTTTAAGCCAGAGACAGCAAGGCATTCATTTCTCTTCATCCATTGGTTCATATCATTATGTGTTACCATTTTCTCAGTGTCTCAGATGAGAATTTCTCAGATTTTTCTTGTGTTCTTGGGCAACTTAGGCAGTATTTCAGACCCATTTTAAAAACTACATTTCATTGCATTTCCAGGGTCTTAATTCTTTATGACAACAAAGCAGCTGGGAAAACCAGCAGCAATCTTGGCACGGCTGTGATTGCTTTGACTTGCTGACATACAGACATAGATGCTACATTTCCTGGAGGCCTTTGGCCTCTGTAAGCATCCAACAAAAAGATTTAGTATTATTGCACAGGCTGCCAGTTGCTAAATACCTAGATGGACGTGACATTTATTAAGCTCTGATGGACAATCCAGGGGTGACAGAACACTTGCTTTTAAAATACTTTCAAACTAATCCTGAACACATCTCTCCTCAGTAGTAAGTCCTTCTAAAATAAATAACATTTACTTTCTAGTAAGTATGTTTAAATTCCTTCATATGTATTTCTTTAAGAATTATATTATATCCTGGCCTAAAATAGGGCAAAGTGTAATTTGTTTTCATGCAGTGATAACGCATGTGGGAAACAGCTATCATTATCTCAAACTCAACAAATAAGATCAAATTATGAGGTTGGATACTGCTTATGGAAGGTGTCCTTCTGTTCATAGTAGGAAGATTTTGGATTAAACTCTTTGGTTTAGATCCAATCTATTGCTTTTCATTACAAGGATTTCATCATTAAGTGATCAACTGTACAATCCTAGACTGAGTTACACCTTTCTAAATTCACTGAAGTCAATGGGTATAAAAGAATGTCTCTCTGTTTAGGATTACACTTTAAGTGAGACATAGGTATGGATCAGCTTAGACTAGAATTTAAGAGCTAATGAGAGAGTTATCAGGCAGTTATACCCTAAACTAAAGCAATGGTTTCTATCAGTCTTCACCAATGCTTTACTCAATAAGCCTTTCTCTTAATAGAGCATATACAGCACAGCAGCCTTTGAAGACATTCAGTAAGAACAGAAGTGATCTCTGTGATGAGTTTCAGAAACAGCACCAGCATAAATACAAGCAGCAGAAATGGCCGGCCATAAATGATGCTTCATTGCCCACCAAGGCAATGAATGTTATCTTTAAAAAAAGCTCCAGGGGAGATCCAGGAAATTACAGGCCAGTCAGTCTGATGTCGATACCGGGTAAGTTGGTGGAAACTGTTAGGAAAGAATTAGTAGGCACATTGATGAACAAAATCTATTGAGGCAGACTCAGCATGGGTTCTGTAAGGGAAGATCTTGTATCACTAACCTGTTAGTGTTTTTTGAGGGAGTGAACAAACATGTGGACAAGGGAGACTCAATAGATGTTATTTACCTTGACTTCCAGAAAGCTTTTGATACAGTTCCTCATCAAAGGCTCCTAAGTAAGCTCAATAGTCATGGGATAAAAGGACAAGTCCTCTTGTGGATCAAAAACTGGCTTATAAATAGGAAACAGAGAGTGAGTATAAATGGGAAACTTTCTCAGTGGAGGGTGGTAAGCAGTGGGGTACCACAGGGATCAGTACTTGGTCTGTTGCTTTTTAACTTGTTTATTAATGGTTTGGAGTTGGGAGTAAGCAGTGGAGTGGCTAAATTTGCAGATGACACAAAGTTGTTCAGGGTGGTGAAAACCAGGGAGGATTGTGAGGCACTCCAAATGGATCCGTCGAGGATGGGTGAGTGAGCGTCAATGTGGCAAATGGGGTTCAATGTGGCCAAGTGCAAAGTGATGCACATTGGAGCCAAAAATCCTAAATATAAATACACGTTGATGGGGTCTGAACTGGCAGAGATGGACCAAGAGAGAGATCTTGGAGTCGTAGTGGATAACTCAATGAAAATGTCTAGACAGTGTGTAGCTGCAATAAAGAAGGCCAACGCTATGCTGGGGATTATTAGGAAGGGAATTGAAAGCAAATCAGCCAGTATCATCATGCCCCTGTATAAATCATTGGCGCGACCTCATTTGGAATACTGTGTACAGTTCTGGTCACCACATCTCAAAAAGTATATTATAGCATTGGAAAAAGTGCAGAGAAGGGCAACTAGAATGATAAAAGGGTTGGAACACCTTCCCTATGAAGAAAGGTTAAAACGCTTGGGGCTCTTTAGCTTGGAGAAATGACGGCTGAGGGGTGACATGATCGAGGTTTATAAGATTATGCATGGGATAGAGCAGGTTGAGAAAGAAGGTTTCTCCCTTTCTCACAATACAAGAACTCGTGGGCACTCCATGAAATTGCTGAGCAGTCGGGTTAGAACAGATAAAAGGAAGTACTTCTTCAACCAAAGAGTGGTTAACACATGGAATTCACTGCCACAGGAGATGGTGGCAGCTACAAGCATGGACAGTTTCAAGAGGGAATTAGATAAACATATGGAGCAGAAGTCCATCAGTGGCTATTAGCCACAAGGTATAGATAGGAACTCTCAGTCTGGGGCAGGTGATGAACTCTATTCTTGGTGCTGGGGCGGGTAGCAGTGGGAGGGCTTCTAGTGTCCTGGCCCCACTGCTGGACCTCCTGATGGCACCTGGTATTTTTGGCCACTGTGTGACAGAGTGTTGGACTAGATGGGCCATTGGCCTGATTCAACATTGGCTTCTTATGTTCTTATGTAAGGCTTTTTGAAAAGAAAACCAAAGTTGTTCAACAAAGATTTTTTTGTTAAACTAAAAAACAACCATGCTTTTCTCCAGATAGCCTGCTGGTAGTCTGAGTGAAAGCATTTAAAGTAGACTAAGGAAGGTCAACTGCTTTAGTGCTATACCTTCTCATGGCAGGCAAGACCACCTTAATACTTTCCAAACTGTGCAGTTTCTGGACTCCTCTTGCTGTGTCTTAATGCAGAACAAAAGAAAATATGGGGACCTCAAACAGCTCAAAGCATAGTTCTCCTCACAAGAACAACTCTGTGAGGTAGATCAGGATGACAGAAAGTGACTGGCCTAAGGCAACCCAGAAAGGCTCCATGGCATATTGGGGATTCAGCCCTGGGCCTCCTCAATTCTAGTCTGACACTTTAAGCACTACACCACACTATATTTTCAAAGTAAAAATTTAAAGTATATAGAACTTCAGGCTGCTTGCAAGGTAAGTCTGAGTGATGATCAAAATGAAACAATTAAAAGTACAATAGAAGTATCTTGCAGGTGAGAAATATTATAATGGTAGTAATAATAATAGCATTGCTCTAAATTTCAGGTTCTTTCAAAAACTAGTAATCTGATGGTAGGACACAGTATCGAAGTATATATGGACACATATTAACATCTTTTCCTGCTAATGGAATCTCCCATCATTTCAATAGCTCTCGCTGATATATACTTTAAATGCTACATTATGGGATGAACGGACTCAAAAAGAACTTAAGCTGAGACAGATGTTCTACAATTATACGTATTATAGACATAGTTATACTCCACAACTTAGTAATAAAATACACAAATTCTATTGGCCATGTAGGCAATTAATAAAATAGTCTGGCAAAAAGAAGAATGTTCGCAAATGTCTCCAAGTGCAGCATTTAGGGACTTCCCAAATATTTACCAAGAGAGAGACAGCTCTGATGCGGCAGAGTACAATAGGTTCTTTGTCTAATTTGAAGTTGCACAGACAGCCTAGGAACTGAAAGTATGTTTGCATGGGATCACAACTAGCAGACAATTTTGGAAGCCATTCAGGCTATAAAGAGCTGGCAGGAGTGTGTGATGCTCAATGGACAATTCTACAAAATATTTCCTGGTGTAAATGCTGATTCACAAGGAAAATGGCTGAATCTACTAAAAACAGCAAGGTTTTGCATTCAGTCTTAGGGCTGAACTAGAAGTAATGTTTGTCATGTATTCTCCACGGGGACTGGCAGCCTAGACATAGTTTATCTTAATTTCAGTAAGATTTTTGATAAGGTTCCACATAATATTCTTGTTGATAAGTTGGTAAAATGTGGTTTGGATCCTATTACTGTTAGATGGATCTGTAACTGGTTGACAGATCACATCCTAAGAGTGCTTGTTAATGGTTCCTCACTCACTTGGAGAGACAAGTGGAGGGCCTCAGGGATCTGTTCTGGGACCCATTTTGTTCAACATCTTTATAAATTATTTGGATGAAGTAATAGAGGGAATGCTCATTAAATCTGCAGATGATACTAAATTGGGATGGGTAGTAAATACAGTGGAAGACAGTCAGGATACAGGATGATCTTGACAGGCTGGGAAACTGGGCTAAAACAAATTTAATGAATTTCAGTGGGGATAAATGTAAAGTTGTGCATTAAGGTAAGAAAAATCAAATGCATAATTATAGTGTGGGGGAGACTTGTCTTGGCAGTAGTAAGTACGAAAAGGACCTAGGGGTCTTAGTAGACCATACACTGAACATGAATCAGCAGTGTGATGTAGCAAAAAGGAAAATACCATTTTGGGCTGCATCAACAGAAATATAGTGTCTAGATCACACGAAGTGATGGTAGTGCTTCATTATGTTCTGGTTAGACCTCACCTAGAGTATTGTGTTCAGTTTGGGGTACCACAATTAAGAAGGATATAAACAAGCTAGAACATGTCCAGAAGAGGGCAACAAAGATGATGAGGGGTCTGGAGACCAAGTTCTATGAGGAAAGTTTGAAGGATCTCGGTATGTTTAGCTTGGAGAGGAGATGACTGAGAGGTGATATGATAACCATCTTCAAGTACTTGAAGGGTTGTCATATAGATGATGGTGCAGAATTGTTTTCTGTTGCCCCAGAAGGTCAAACCAGAACCAATGGTTGAAATCAAATCAGAAGAGTTTTCAGCTAAACATTAGGTAGGAAGAACTTCCTGACAGTTAGAGTGGTTCTTTAGTGGAACAGGCTTCCTCCAGAGGTGGCAGGCTCTCCTTCTTCAGAGGTTTTTAAACAGAGGCTAGATGGCCATCTGACAGCAATGCAGATTTTGTGAACTTAGGCAGTTCATGAGAGGCAGGGCAGGAAAGGGTGCATCAGTGCTTAGTTCTCCTGGCCCCTTCTTACACACCTGTGGAACTGCTGATCGCCACTTTGGGATCAGGAAGCAATTTTCTCCACGCCAGTTTGTCCAGGGATCCTGGAGGATTTCCCCCCCACCCCTCTTCTGGGCATGGAGAAAAAGAGAATAAGAAGAGATTGGATTTATATCCCACCCTTCACTACCCAAAGGAGTCTCAGAGTGGCTTACAAACTCCTTTCACTTCCCCTACCCACAACAGACATCTTGTGAGGTAGGTGGGGCTGAGAGAACTCTGACAGAAACTGCTCTTTTTCAAGAACAGCTCTGACAGAATTATGGCTTGCCCAAGGTTATCCAGCAGGTGCAAATGGAGGAGTGGGGAATCAAACCCAGTTCTCCCAGATGAGAGTCTGCACACTTAACCACTACATCAAACTAGAGCAGGATTCACTGGGGGTGTGGGGGAAGGTATTTGTGAATTTCCTGCATTGTGCAGGGGGTTGGACTAGATGACCCTGGAGATCCCTTCCAGCTCTATAATTCTATGATTGTGATTGAGCTGGCATTGCCACATTGGCACTGGGTTCTACAGAGCACTAGTACATTTTACTGGTCCTGCTGGGCTTGCAACCCCCCTTGCTTGGATTGTGATTCTATCCTTGACATCAGTCCTGTTAAGCTGGTATTGCCACATTAACATGGGTTCTGCTGGGCACTCTGTGATTGAACTGGTACTGATGGGCACTCTGTATATAGCATGGTTTCTGCTGGGCTTGCAAAAATGCCCCCTATTTGGATTGTGATTGAGCTGGCTTGCAACCCTCCCCACTTGCTTGGAGTGTGATTCTGTGCTAGACATCAGTCCTGTTGAGCTGGCACTGGGTTCTGCTGGGTACTAGTACATTGCACTGGTTCTGCAAGGCTCACAAAAATGCCCTCCACCTTCAGTTTCTACTACAGAGATTCTCTAGTTTGACCTTAGTCCTGTTGGGTTTGTGCTGCCACAGTGACACTGGTTCTGCTGGGAACATTGCACTGGTTCTGTTGGGTTTGCAAAAATGCTCCCCCACTTCAGTTTCTACTGCAGAGATTCTCTGGGAGTTTGATTCTGTTCTACTGGGCTTCTATTGCCCTTGTGTTTTTTGCTGTTTTTTCCCATTGGAAACAATGGAGAATGGGGACACCTTCTTTGAGGAGCTGTAACCTGGACCCCGTAAATCTAAACATCACCAAACTTGGAGGGCAGTAGATTGAATACCTCTGATTTAGGGCTTTGAAGGTAAAGACCAGCACTTTGAACTGTACCCAGAAATGAACTGGGAGCTAGTGTTTCCCTGATACAATGTGTTCCCTATAATCTATATCCACTAAGGTTGCCAGGTCCCTCCTAACAACTAGTGGAGGATGGGAGGACTTACCTGGAGAAAGAGAAAGGCTCAGACCTTGTTGCCAGCATCACACAGGAAGCATCATCATCATATCAGCGACATCCAGGTGACGCTCTGATATTTAGGCAAAAACTCTATGGTAAAACTGGCTTCAACCATAGAGATTTTGCCCAAATACCAGAGTGTCACCTGGACATGACTGGTGTGATGCTGGTACTTCCTATATGATGCTGGCCAGAGGCCTGGGCCTTTCTCTTCAGTCTTTCTCCAGTCCCTCTGCCACCAAGCTGATCAACCAGCTGATCAGCAGATGGGGGGCAGGGCCTGTTGGTGGGGGACCCTCCTCCACTGGTGGGTCTGGCAATGCTAATACCCACTGGCAATGTAACCACTGCAATTTAAATGAACTGAAATTTCTGTATGGTCTGTAAAGGCAGCCCCAAATCAAGCACATGTATTTGATCAAAGCATGTATGTAACTGTGGCCAGATCTCACTTTTCAAGGAAAGGCCATGGCTGGTGCGCTAACTGTAACTGCTCACAGGTGACATATGCTACAGATGCCACCCTAGCATCTATTCAGAGACTTGGATCTAATAACACCTCCCAAAAGTGTGTCTCTATTCCTAAGAGAGAGTTCAGTCCTCCTATGCAGAACTAGCTGATTCTTACCTCATTCCCTGATTAGTTATACTATATTGACCAACAACAGACCTCAGTCTTGTCTAGACTGAGCTTCACTTTATTGACTTTCATCAGATCTATTACTGCCTCCAGAAACCTGTACTGAACACTCACTTTCTCATTTGATTTGTATGTCCTGTGGTACATGGCCTGATTTCTTGATAATGGGGAATCTCTTCAGATAAATGAGTAAAACCGAGTACACTATTGGTTACTGCAGATCACAATGCACTGTGTGGTTCTCCAAGAAACTGAACTACAAGATTAATTGCGAAAGGTACTCAATCTGGACTGTGAAATGGTATCCACCTGTTGCCATTAACTGTATTGGGGACTGAATGCAGTTTAAATTTGCCAGTTTTCTACAGCTGCTTTTCCTGCACACGAATTTTTCCAGACAGTCCAAGAATGAGAATGTAGGGAAGCCCTTTTAGAGAACACTAGCAGAGCACTGAAATGCAGGGCAGCAGCTCCAGAAAGGGATCAATACCTGCATGAAGTATTAAACAAAGGTTGTTTGTCCCACTCTTCAGTCTTCCATGGCATCATTTTATACAGCCTACAGCATAAACTATCACATAGCCTTTGATTAACCATGGAGATAAAAATGCCTTATAAAAACAGAACTTTCCTTTACAAGTTTACACCAGATAGAGGTTTTAAACAGATCCAGATTGCATTCTTTGTTTTTCAGCTTTATATTAGATTTCTGTACGAGCTGACAGTCTGGTAGCCTGAAGAAAATCAGCTAAAGCAAACTTTTAAATAGAAGAACTGCAGCCAAGGTTCTGAAAAAGTATCTTTACTGTCTGGAGGGAATTGTTTTGCATTGATGTTGTTCTGAATAAGCCGATGCAATGTCTGTATAGAAGCCTGGGGGAGCTATTTCCCAGAAAATTCCCTGGATGATAATTCAAGATTCTGGTTTGATAGATGATCTCTTACATGTTGTAAGAACAGTGCTGAGTCTTCTGATTCCAGTTTTACAACTCATGAACTAGCAGATGGATAGAAGGCATCGCTGCGTTTCTCTAATTTGATCACAAAGTGTGAACTTTAGCAATAAAACAGTATTTGTGGTGACCAGAAGCTAGAGAGTTCCAGAAGCAAAAACCTACTTGGATCCTTTTTAGACATATCATTGCGGGTGTGGCTGCCTCTACTATATAACAAAGAATATAAACATCTACAGAGCCAGTGTAGTATAGTGGTTAGAGTATTGTAGGATTGTCAACTCCAGATTGGGAATTTCCTGGAATTTGGGGGGTGGAAGCTGGAGAGGGACTTCAGCAGGGTATAATGCAAACTGTCCTTTTCTTCAGGGAATGGATCTCTGGGGTCTGGAAATCAGTTGTAATTCTTGGAGATCTCCAGGCCCTACCTAGAGGCTGGCAACCCTAGTTGGGCTAGAATATGAAAGACCCGGGTTGGAATCATGCCCAACCCTCTCTTTAAGCTGTTTGTGTATTTAGTTTCCTATGTATAAATTGATGGGGAGCTACAAGTTAGACATGCAAGCTGAGAATGGATTCTTGCTCCAGTCATCATGTGTTCAATTGTCAGCCAATTAATCACTGTCTACAATATTAACTCAAAACCTGTATTGCCCTAAGTGTCCTTCCTCATAGTGTTTTCCCCCCAAAGTATACATGTCACAGGATCCTTTTATCTATCAAAGAGCTCTATTTTTTCTAATTTTAATACTCTTTTTAAGAACTGTTTCCTTGTGTTCTAAAATAACATTAATGTTACTGAAGTCCTTGGGTACCTTAATGCCCAAATCTGTAGATGTATACCTGGAAAGAAATCCTATGATTTTCACTGAGGCTTACTTTTACGTAAGTGTGCAGAGCGCACAACTGACCCTTAGTGAGAAGAATATAAAGCAACTTTAAAAAAAGTCTAATGAAAGAATCCATGGTGAACACATTCTATCTTCCCAACCAGCTAATACGCCATTTGTTCCTTTCTCTGAAAAAGTTTCTAATTTTATTTACCAACTATGCAAAAAGAATTTTATAAAGAATCAGTGAACTAATAATATAGGCTCATGGGCACTTCATTTTTATGTAAGCCCAGATAAAACTACTCCATTGCTTCAGTTTAGCAAATGTATCAGACTTCAGATTCAGTCACATTTCCTTTCTACTGGAAATGCTACCAATAGTATCTGTCTTTTTAACCATCTCCAGAATTTTTTTTATTAATTTTGATTATCAGAGCATTAGCATTCATCCCGGATTCAGTTTTTGAATTGCCTAAATTGATTGGTATGCTTTCCAAAACAAAAAACAGCCCAAACAGTTATACTGGCATGTCTAATTAATTCTTCCATTCTTTCCCCAGCAAAATATGCCATCTTCTTTGTTCTTAACTAAGCGAGTTACAAGTTTGAGTTTCTGCATCATGGCCACTGTAAAGGGGTACTCCATTCTATCAAAATACTTTTCATTCATATGACAGCAATCAAGGCTGGTGAATGATCAAGGAGGCCCACAATGAAATTTCATTCACTTAGGGGTGAAAGGCTGTTGGGAGTACAAAATTCTCCCGAAAAACTTAGGGGAAAATTTTTTGCACAGCTGTTCACAGTTCACTGTCTTTTCTGCTCTTTTTCAATGGCATTCTGTCCCTACTTTTTCCCTAAGAGATCCCAACCAATAAGGAATCACAGAAAGAATGTGATGACATCATGGCATGCTGCATCCAGTCAGACCTGGTTACCTAACAAAGTAACAGATATCAAACAAAGGCAATACTTTGCCCTCACTTCAACTTGATATGTGCCGGTTAGAGAAAGGAATGTCCCCATCACCATGGCAACTGTGTGGCATTGTCAAAAGAGGCAGTGTCAGCCTGGTTTCTTCAGTAATGGGGACACCTTGTGAAATGTAAAGGGCCCCCTGAATAATCTTAAAAGAGAGGGCACTTTTCTCACACACCAAAAGCATTTGTGAAAAACACAAACTCATACATTTTAGTTCAGCACTAGAACCCATGTAAAAACATTCTAGCCCTTCTAAAAAGAAAATCAGGGTACAAAATAAATAAATCACCAAGCAAGCAATCATATTGCCCTTTCCCCTACTGTAGTGATGTTCAAAGTTTTTCTAACAAAGCTAATCTAACTGTAAGTATAAAATTGCTACCCCACTGTTCCAACCAAACACCACTCTATTATCTCCCCCAAGTATGAATACAGATATGGGAATAACAACAGGTAGCTAACCACACAGTCCTGGATGCTCACACAGTCTTAGAAACCAAGCTAATTGCACTGTAACCTGTCTCCCAAGTTAACTAAGTCTGTGGAACACCAACTATATGATCCATTAAACAGTTTGATTATTTATAATATGGCTTTCTTCTCTGTTGGAAATCCAGCATGGGAAATCTTCCATGGGTTATAAAATTATATTCTACATAATAAACTTTTTATTATTTTCTATATTGCCGTATAAAATACATACTCCATAGCAGTTTTTCAGTCTTCACATAAAGATCCCACTTCGAAGGGCCTCTGTATACTTAGCTGTCTAATAATACCTGTGGCCAAAATCTTGGGAAAAGATTAGAAACTGTACTTAGCAGGGAAGTGGAATAACAGGAGGGCAGCACTTGCTTACTAGTTGCCATTTCTTCCTGATTAGTGTTGTATTCGCTTGAGACTAAAGGAGAGTACCTCATTTGTGGCTATGCACATGCCTTGCTCTGAATTTGATCTTCTGAGGACGGGTGAGACATATGCATAAGCCTGATGCTTTGCTTTACGGAATTTTAGTCTTCAAGAATAGATGTGCACAACCCCTGCCAAGAATGTATCAGTCAGACAGCCTGCAGGTAGGGAGGGAACAGGAAACTGAAACGTTCTTCACTTAAAATCACTGAGCTATGGTAGCCTGGGAATGGATCCCACCCTTATACCGAGACCGCCCTTCCCATTACAGCACATTGGTTTATACAAATGGCTGTGCAGCCAAGACTCACTGTGGTTTGTTGACATATGGAAACTGAGAAGTGGAGAAGCAGCAGCCTGCTGAGGGCTTGTTCATGTTACATTCTGGCACTGGAGAAGATATTGCACCCACTGGACTGCGTTAGTTTGTTAAATCTTGTGATTGGGTAGTTAGTTAACATACAGTCCACTCTTTATCAGCGACCTTTCATCATGAGGTATAAGTGAGTACAGGGCTCTTTTTGTAGCAGGAGCTCCTTTGCATAGTAGGCAACACACCGCTAATGTTGCCAATCCTCCAAGAGCTTACAGAGCTCTTCTTACAGAGGCTACTGTAAGCTCTTGGAGGATTGGCTACTTTAGGGGTGTGTCACTTAATATGCAAAGGAGTTCCTGCTACAAAAAGAGCCCTGAGTGAGTAGAAATCTGACACAAGCTACTCAGCCATAATACTCCCACATTCTTAAAAACCAAACTAATTTCACAGTATCCTATTCTATGCAAACAATGTCTGTGGTGCACAGACTACACAATGAACATTTTTAAAAAATTATAAAATGGTTTACTTTTAATCCAGTGGCAAAATATTCAATAGGTTGTAAAATAACATTGACTCTAAATGTGGACAGCAGCAACAGGAATAAGGTGTTGTTTCAACTACAGTTGTGGTTGTAACTGGTGGGTTTTATCAGGTATTAATTAACACTGTCGATAATTAACACTGTCAGGGCTTGAAGCAGAAATCCTGGGCTTTAGCCTGATAACTTACTATGCGATGTATATGCTGAGATGTCAGAGTGCTTTTCTGGTTAAAAAAAAAAAGGAAATGGAATGGCTGGCATCAACTCTGGTGGGTGGCAACCATACGAAGGCTTTGAATTGGCCGAACCTGGTATAGACAGGGAGCCTGATCCTCTACTCCTGTCTGTTCTCAAGCTGAACCCTGAGTCTCGAGCTGGAGAATATATACTCTAGGACTAAAATCAAGCCTGTTTTGACACAGGAATCGAAGACAGATTTTATGGTCATTTTTAGAGAAGAAAGTTTATGGAAATCAAATAATTTTTTTAATTGTTCGTTGAACTGCATGAGGGCTGCTTTTGGGTATTTATTACTCATATGGCAAAAAATAGTGAATGGTTAGTGGCTGAATGTATAGACTGATTTCTATTGCAGAATTCTGAACCAGACTCCTGTAAAAAACCATCATATAAAAATCATCTGGTCACGCCTCTGCCAAACATATTGAGCACAGATCTTTCCTGAGGCAACCCAATATTCAGCCAGATAGAGGTAGCCTGAATTTCAGTTTTGTAGGTGGACCTTGTGTACTAGGGATTATGAAAACAACAATGGGCCCTTATGTCAATATTTACGGCCCCATGTCATAGATCCTACATCATGGAAAGTTAACCGGCAGCCCTTAGCCCAAAAGCTGCAGACACAGCTTCAGACCCCCTCTCTGCTTGTTGGTGACCTTGGGCAGTCTCTCTCTCTCTCTCTCTCTTCCCCTCCACCCGTCAGCCTAATCTACCTTACAGGGCTGTTATGAGGATAAAATGGAAAAACTACAATCCTAGAAGCTCAGAAAAAATATATACCACAAGTTAGGAAAGGCACAAATAGGTTTAGAAAAAAACCTACATGGTTAACAAACAAAGTAATGGAAGCTGTAAAAGGTAAGAAGGATTCCTTTAAGCGGTGGAAAGCTAATCTCAGTGAGGCTGATAAAAGGGAACACAGGCTGTGGAAATAAAATGCAAGTCTGTGATCAGGCAGGCAAAAAGGGAATATGAGGAGCATAAAGCAAAAAACATAAAGACCAAAAATAAAACTTTCTTCAAATACATTAGAAGCAGAAAACCAGCCAGAGAGGCAGTGGGGTCTTTGGATGACCAAGGGGGTAAAAGGAGTAATGAAGGATGATAGGGAAATGTCTGAGAAGCTGAATGCATTTTTTGCCTCTGTCTTCACTGTGGAAGATGAGAAGTGCTTGCCCACTCCAGAACCGCTGATTTCGGGAGGGGTGTTGAAAGACCTGAGTCAGATTGAGGTGATGAGAGAGGAGGTCCTACGACTGAGAACTTAAAAACTGATAAATCACCTGGCCCGGATGGCATACATCCAAGAGTTCTGAAAGAACTCAAATGTGAACTTGTGGATCTCCTGAGGACTGAAAGGTAGCTAATGTCACTCCCATCTTTAAAAAGGGTTCCAGAGGAGATCCAGGAAATTATAGGCCAGTCAGTCTGACGTTGATACCAGGTAAATTGGTAGAAACTGTTATTAAGGAAAAAAATAGTAGGCACATTGATGAACAAAAGCTATTGAGGCAGACTCAGCATGGGTTCTGTAAGGGAAGATCTTGTCTCACTAACCTGTTAGTGTTCTTTGACGGAGTGAACGAACAAAAAAAGGGAATCCAATAGATGTTGTTTACTTTGACTTCCAGAAAACTTTTGATACAGTTCCTCATCAAAGGCTCCTAAGTAAGCTCAATAGTCATGGGATAAAAGGACAAGTCCTCTTGTGGATCAAAAACTGGCTAATTAATAGGAAACAGAGAGTGAGTATAAATGAGAAATGTTCTCAGTGGAGGGTGGTAGGCAGTGGGATACCACAGGGAACAGTACTGGGTCCAATGCTTTTTAACTTGTTTTTTTTTTTTTGGCCCCCCCGTAGGGGATTTTTTTACTGCATTTTCTAATAACCAGAAACTAAAAACTACAACAGAAAAAAATAGGAAAGGGAAACTACAATCTACAGGAGAAAGAAAAGAAAACCCTATAAAAACCCAAGAGACGGTGATCATACAAACATTTTACAAGGTTGTTTTCCCTCTTAGATGCAAATTAACTCTCACCAGAAATGATCATCTATCGGGTAAAACATTTTGATATTTCACTAACAATTTCAGCTTCATAAAAGAGCTGTGGATTTCGATATAAATTTAGATACTCCAGAGTACATTAACAATCTACTTTTCCCCTTTTTTATATCTCAAATGATAGCCTGGTTTGGGGGCCCTGCCCCCAATTTAGAGTCTGTGTCCTCATCAGAAGATCCAGCCTCTCCTTCTTCCTCGCTCTCTTTGGAGCCATCAGTAACTCCTGCTGGTGGATGACCGTGTTGACACAGAAACTCACAGGCCTTTTCAACAGAGTCTATCCTTTCTTTGCCATTTGCATATCTGAAGATTAATCCCTCGGGTATTAACCATCTGTAGGAAATGTTGTGACTTGGTAGAAATAACCCCAAGTCTTTATATTTCCTTCTCTTCCTTCTTATCTCAAATGGGACATCTTTCAATAAGAACATAAGAACATAAGAGAAGCCAATGTTGAATCAGGCCGATGGCCCATCTAGTCCAACACTCTGTCACACAGCGGCCAAAATATACCACGTGCCATCAGGAGGTCCAGCAGTGGGGCCAGGACAATAGAAGCCCTCCCACTGCTGCCCCCTCCAGCACCAAGAATAGAGTGCATCACCTGCCCCAGACTGAGAATTCCCATCTATACCCTGTGGCTAATAGCCACTGATGGACTTCTGCTCCATATGTTTATCTAATTCCCTCTTGAAACTGTCCATGCTTGTAGCTGCCAACACCTCCTGTGGCAGTGAATTCCATATGTTAATCACTCTTTGGGTGAAGAAGTATTTCCTTTTATCTGTTCTAACCCGACTGCTCAGCAATTTCATGGAGTGCCCACGAGTTCTTGTATTGTGAGAAAGGGAGAAAAGTACTTCTTTCTCAACCTGCTCTATCCCATGCATAATCTTATAAACCTCAATCATGTCACCCCTCAGCTGTTGTTTCTCCAAGCTAAAGAGCCCCAAGCATTTTAACCTTTCTTCATAGGGAAGGTGTTCCAACCCTTTTATCATTCTAGTTGCCCTTCTCTGCACTTTTTCCAATGCTATAATATCCTTTTTGAGATGTGGTGACCAGAACTGTACACAGTATTCCAAATGAGGTCGCACCAATGATTTATACAGGGGCATGATGATACTGGCTGATTTGTTTTCAATTCCCTTCCTAATAATCCCCAGCATAGCGTTGGCCTTCTTTATTGCAGCTACACACTGTCTAGACATTTTCATTGAGTTATCTATTACGACTCCAAGATCTCTCTCTTGGTCCATCTCTGCCAGTTCAGACCCCATCAACGTGTATTTATATTTAGGATTTTTGGCTCCAATGTGCATCACTTTGCACTTGGCCACATTGAACCCCATTTGCCACGTTGACGCCCACTCACCCATCCTCGACAGATCCCTTTGGAGTGCCTCACACTCCTCCTTGGTTTTCACCACCCTGAACAACTTCATGTCATCTGTAAATTTAGCCACTTCACTGCTTACTCCCAATTCCAAATCATTAATAAACAAGTTAAAAAGCATCGGACCGAGTACTGATCCCTGTGGTACCCCACTGCTTACCACCCTCCACTGGGAAAGTTTCCCATTTATAGTCAATCTCTGTTTTCTATTTATAAGGCAGTTTTTGATCCACAAGAGGACTTGTCCTTTTATCCCATGACTATTGAGCTTACTTAGGAGCCTTTGATGAGGAACTGTATCAAAAGCTTTCCGGAAGTCAAGGTAAATAATATCTATTCGGTCCCCCTTGTCCACATGTTTGTTCACTCCCTCAAAAAACACTAACAGGTTAGTGATACAAGATCTTCCCTTACAGAACCCATGCTGAGTCTGCCTCAATAGCTTTTGTACATCAATGTGCCTACTAATTCTCTCCTTAATAACAGTTTCCACTAAATTACCCGGTATTGATGTCAGACTGACTGGCCTGTAATTTCCTGGATCTCCCCTGGAGCTTTTTAAAGATGGGAGTGACATTAGCTACCTTCCAGTCCTCAGGAATGGAGGCAGATTTTAAAGAAAGATTACATATTTTTGTCAGGAGATCCACAAGTTCACATTTGAGTTCTTTCAGAACTCTCGGATGAATGCCATCCGGGCCTGGTGATTTATTAGTTTTTAAATTGTCCATCAGTCGGAGGACTTCCCCTCTTGTCACCGCAATCTGATTCAGGTCTTTCAAACCCCCTCCCGAAATCGGTGCTTCTGGAGTGGGCAAGCACTTCTCCTCTTCTTCTTTTTTTTTTTAAACAAAATTTTATTGGGATGCATTCAACATTGTTAAACATCGTTACCAATACAATTTAAAAAGATTCCCATCCCATCCCTCCACCCCCCCTAATAGGCTTCCAACACTGCTAATAACAAAAAAGAAAAAGTTAAAAGGTAATCAAGTTTAGACTTATAACAATCGACAAATCAGGTAACAAAATTCAGATACATAAAGACCTGACTTTTTCCAACATTATTTCCAATAAAGGTACAGTACAATCAAGTATTCATTTCATTTCACATTCAGTATCAATACAAGTCAAGATTGTACATTTTCCCTTTCATTCTATATTCAGTTTCCATGTAGAATTTCAGGCCTTCCCAGTCTTTTAGATATTGTTCTGCCATTTGTCCATTTAGTTTTTTCGTCATTTTGTCCATTTCAGCTAAAAACAGCAGTTTTCTTAACCAGTCATGTATATCTGGTACCTTCTCCGCTTTCCATTGTTGTGCAAAAGCCATTCTCACCGATGTAATCATATACCATAATAGTGTCCTTTTTTCTTGTGGAATTTTTTCCATTGTCAAACCTAAGAGAAGAAGTTCCGGACTTTTCCTAATAGGAATTTTTAATATTTTCTGCATATCACAATGTACATTTGACCAGTATATTTTTGCTTTATCACATGACCACCACATATGGTAAAAAGAACCCTCTGTTCTTTTACATTTCCAACACTTATTACTCAGGTTCTTATCCATACTAATATTAGCAATCTTTTTTGGTGTCATGTACCATCTGTACATCATCTTATAACAATTTTCTTTTACATTAACACAGGTTGATATTTTAAAAGCTTTTTCCATAAAAATTCCCATGCTTCCATGGAAATTTCCTTGTTCATATTTATGGCCCATTTTAGCACTTCTCCTCTTCCACAGTGAAGACAGAGGCAAAAAATGCGTTCAGCTTTTCAGCCATTTCCCTATCATCCTTCACTACTCCTTTTACCCCTTGGTCATTCAAGGGCCCCACTGCCTCCCTGGCTGGCTTCCTACTTCTAATGTATTTGAAGAAAGTTTTATTGTTGGCCTTTATGTTTTTTGCGATATGCTCCTCATATTCCCTTTTTGCTTGCCTGATCACAGACTTGCATTTTATTTGCCATAGTCTGTGTTCCCTTTTATCAACCTCACTAAGACTAGCTTTCCACTGCTTAAAGGAATCCTTCTTACCTTTTACAGCTTCCATTACTTTATTTGTTAACCATGCAGGCTTTTTTCTATACCTATTTGTACCTTTCCTAACCTGCGGTATATATTTTTTCTGAGCTTCTAGGACTGTATTTTTAAATAGTCTCCAAGCTTCCCCAATGGTTTTGACCTTCTCCACTCTTCCTTTCAATTTCTTCCTCACATGTCCCCTCATACCAGAGAAGTTACCCCTTTTAAAGTTAAAAGTGGTTGCGTCAGTCTTTTTGGGCAACTGCCTATCTGTATAAATGTTAAACTCAATGACATTATGGTCACTGTTCCCAAGTGGTGCAATCACTTTTACATCTCTCACCAGGTCTTGGGTGTTACTTAGGACCAAATCCAGGATCGCCTCTGGTAGGATCTGTGACCATCTGTTCCATAGCAATACTTTTATGTCCTTATCTTTAAGGCAGCTCCATTGGTCGCTTTTAGTAGCTGGTCTCTCACTTTTCTTTGGGAGAATCTTATTGTGACTTCCCCAGGCAGAGTATTCTTTCTGATAAATTCTGAATATGATCTGAAGACCGTATCTATTTCGATTTGAAGTTGCTCCGATGTCATCCCTGCTGAGGGAACCAGCAAATCACCCACAAACTGTCTCAAATTCTCCTCTTTCTCCTCCTTGATACCTTGAAGTCTCAAGACATAGCTTGCCCTTTCCATTTGCAGCTGTAGTACATGAGACTCTTCAATTTGACACTTTTCCCCCAACACCTGCAGTTTTTCATTCATCTTCTTTGAGTTGGAATCAATCTCTTTAAGCTCCTTCTCCATCTTTTCAATTTTCGGTGTATTCAGAGCCGTTTGTGCTTGTTGTGCATCAAGCTTGTTATCGATAGCTGTAATTTTCTCCAGCAGGGGGCGAAGTGCTTCCGATAGCAGCCTTTGGAGTTCCGCAGTTGAGTCCTGTCTAGGAACAGAGCTCATAGGGCTGGAACTTCCGGAAGAAAGCTTAACTTTCATTAGTTTATCCTTAGAATCCTTTGGCGGCGCCATGTTTGAGAATTGTTTACTTTTATTAAAAGTTTGTCAAAGTCTCTGGAAGCTCTTATACAATGCGGTAAGTTCCCACAGTCTCCTTATTTCAGTTCGATCACTTTTTGCTGCAAGCCCCCCCCCCCCTTTTCTGGCTTTGGAATCACTTGTAAACAGTTCTTAGTGGGGGGAAGTCCCCTCCCCCCTTCATTTTCTTTTAGGGGAGCACGTTATTTTCGGGTGATTTTAGCTTATACTTAGACTCACATTTTCAGTGATCGTCCTTTTGCATTCAAAATCGCTTGATCACTGTACGCTTGCTCCACTCTGGTGATCTTGTTCCCATTTGGGATGCTCCACAGTGGGCCCCTTGGGGCTTGGAGGCCCCCCCCTCTGGCTGGACATGCTGGGGGAGGGCTCTCTAGTGCCCCATGACTGGGAGTCCAACCCAAGGACTCCTGGGGTGGTGCAGACGATCGCACCCCCACCCAGCAGTAGGCGCTGGCAGGTTTCTCCCGGAGCCCCAGGAAAGCAACTGCCATGTTTTTTGCCGAAACTTGTTTATTAATGATTTGGAGTTGGGAGTAAGCAGTGAAGTGGCTAAATTTGCAGATAACATGAAGATGTTCAGGGTGGTGAGAACCAGGGAGGATTGTGAGGCACTCCAAAGGGATCTGTCAAGGATGGGCAAGTGGGCATCATCATGGCAAATGGGGTTCAATGTGGCCAAGTACAAAGTGATGCACATTGGAGCCAAAAATCCTAAATATAAATACACTTTGATGGGGTCCAAAGTGGCAGAGACGGACCAAGGGAGAGATCTTGGAGTCATAGTAGATAACTCACTGAAAATGTCGAGACAGTGTGCAGCTGCAATAAAAAAAGCCAACGCTATGCTGGGGATTATTAGGAAGGGAACTAAAAACAAACCAGCCAGTATCATAATGCCCCTGTATAAATTGATGGTGCAACCTCATTTGGAGTACTGCGTACAGTTCTGGTCACCACACCTCAAAACAGATATTACAGCTTTGGAAAAAATGCAGAAAAGAGCAACTAGAATCATAAAAGGGTTGGAACACTTTCCCTATGAAGAAAGGTTAAAACGCTTGGGGCTCTTTAGCTTGGAGAAACGATGGCTGAGGGGTGACAAGGGGTGACATGATCGAGGCTTATAAGATTATGCATAGGACAGAGCAGGTTGAGAAAGAAGTACTTTTCTCCCTTTCTCACAATACAAGAACTTGTGGCCACTCAAAAGGAATTGCTGAGCAGTCGGGTTAGAACAGATAAAAGGAAGTACTTCTTCATCCAAAGAGTGATTAACACATGAAATTTACTGCCACAGGATGTGGTGGCAAGCTACAAGCATGGACAGCTTCAAGAGGGAATTAGATAAACATATGGAGCACAGGTCCATCAGTGGCTATTAGCCACAAGGTATAGATAAGAACTCTCAGTCTGGGGCAAGTGATGCACTCTATTCTTGGTGTTTGGAGGGGGGGTCAACAGTGGGAGGGCTTCTAGTGTCCTGGCCCCACTGATGGCACCTGGTATTTTTGGCCACTGTGTGACAAAGTGTTGGACTGGATGGGCCGTTGGCCTGATCCAACACTGTCTTCTCTTATGTTCTTATGTAGGAAAATTATTTAAGCTGCTTTGAGTCCCCATTGAGGAGAAAGGTGGGATATAAATAAAGTAAATAAAAAAATAAAGATGACGATGGTGGGGAGATAAAAGAATGGTTGGTTGATTAGTTGTCAGATGGGAAGAAGAGAAGGAAGCAGGCAAAGGGGAGAGGATATGGCAGGCTGCCAGGGAAAGAGAACAAGGAAATAGTACAAGGGGAAATGAAGTGACCACACAAGTCCTTGCAGGTTCCCCACTTGTTATATCTAGTTCTCAACATGGCCCAAAAATCAAGATAAAAAAGTTCAGTAGCACAGGGACATGTACAGATAAGGAGAATGTTCCCACAGATCTGGGTTAACATCCAGGTTTGCAGAAGAATCTGAAAAATGGGGGGGGGGAATGACAGGGGTTTACAAATCCCAAAATGTGAACAAAAATGAGCTTGTAACAGCATGTCACAAGATCACCCTTAATCTTGGGAGTTTTGTAACAATCCTCAAGATGCACTGACAGGGGTAGGAATGCTGTTGGGAGGGAAAGAAAGTAGCTGGGGGAGGAAACTGCAGGCTCCCTCCCAGGCCAAACATGGCACTCTGTACTACCTCCTTTGGTAGAATTACCAGCTCTGGGTTGGGAAATACCTGGAGATCATGGGGGTGGAGCCTCGGGAGGGCATGGTTTAGTGAGGGGAGGGGCTTCAGCAGGGTATAATGCCATACAGTCCACCTTCCAAAGCATCCATTTTCTCCAGGGGAACGGCTCTATCTTGTCTGGAGACTAGTTGTAATGCTGGGAGAGCTCCAGCCACTACCCGAAGGTTAGCAAGCCTGTCCTCTCTGATCACTGTCTTTTTTCCTCTTGGTGGCAAGGAGGAGGTGGCAAAGAGGAAAAAAGACAGAGGAAGCAGTAGGAGGCCAAAGGGCAGGTGTGATCAAGTGTTGGGGAAAGAGGGGGAAAGAAGGAGGGTGCAGAAGTAAAGTGGTGGGATCAGTGCAGAAAAATGGCTGGGGGTTGTGAGAAGCTAGAAGAGGAATCAGGGACAAGTGAGGGAATTTCACTGTGAGTTTCTTGTGGGTCCCCACTTGTTATATTTAATTCTGAATATGGTTCAAAAAATGCAGAACAAAAATCTGCAAAATGGGCCATGTACAATGTTATGTATCAAGATGGCTGTGGCCGTGTGCACCTGGCCATGTGGTCAAGCGACCTCTCAGACCTTTGGTCCTAGAACAATAGACACCGCAGATCTTAGCGCGGACCAATGAGAGTGCCTGGATCCTGAAGGGAACCTATCATTACTTGGGCCATGTAAATAGAACCTATCATGGGTATTGGGGGTGTGTTGTGTGTGAGTGCAGACATGAATATAAGCCAGCTGTGGATTGGCTATTTTTATCTTCATTCTGATGTAACCAAGTAAACTTGAGCTGATTTCACCATGCTGAGTCTCAGACCTAAGTACTTTTCATACAAACTGGGGATTTTCAGACCCTTAGGGGCTCACTGCCCTTGTGAGATCATGGATAGCATTCTGGGGTTGCCTAGCCACCCAGGCACAAAGAGTAAGTGCTAATGGAGAGACCCAGAGAAAGCAAGTAAAGGTAAAGCAAAAGAATAGGGGGATTAAATAGGGAGGGAAGGGAATGGTTTAGGATCCAGGAAAAATGGGATCAACTGCTTGAGGGTAGGGTAGGAAATGGCTAGCATTCTCTCCCCAGCAAGTCTACTTTTTCTAGTATAATACACCCTGGCACAAAATTGTAATGGTGTGCCTTGTTTCTCCTAATAAACTCCAGCGTGAAAAATAATTAAAGGTGAATAATTAGGCCCATGGAAAGGACATTTTGGACACATATAGAAATTATCTACATTACAAAGCGTTTTAATTCAGAACAGTGTGCCTTCAGTGAACATTTTAATCACACAGTCTTGCTTCAATTCCTCTGTAAAGGTTGCATCACTTTTTGATGTTTTCAGCATTTTCTGCAGTTC
Source organism: Gekko gecko (assembly GCA_029375565.1). Classification (NCBI taxonomy): domain Eukaryota; kingdom Metazoa; phylum Chordata; class Lepidosauria; order Squamata; family Gekkonidae; genus Gekko; species Gekko gecko. Next base: position 49,513,770 of record JAPDNY010000004.1, read on the forward strand.
CCTGTGTTTTACATGGTTTGCTTCCTAAAGCTAACTCTAGATCCTGTAATGCTCTTAACGTATCAGCAAATCTATTACAGTAGCCACTTTATTTAAACAACAACACCTCTTCTTTATGAGGAATTAAGCAATCCCCACTTTCAACAGTCTGCCAGGGTGCTTAACTCTGAAAGAGTTGTACATAACTCAGATAAATGGCTGAAAGAATGTTTGAAACATTAGAGCTAAGGTTTCCTCCCCCCCTTCTGCCCTATTTGAAGCAAATGTACATGAACTGCTCAAAGGAAAAACAGCACAATGGCAACTTCTGCTGTTAGCAACTGGACTGGCAGAGATGTCAGAACAAATTCTCCTTGTGTTAGCATCTGATAATCACAGCATACTTCAAAACTGCTTTAAATGGAAGGTCCAGTGTTCATGCAAGGCTGCCAATTGGTAGGGAAATAAATCCATTCTTCCAGGCTTAGTAGAGTTTATGTCATTACATCAGCAGCAACTTTAGCCAGGCTTAGGAAGAACCAGGATTTAACACCCCCCCCTCCATTTTTTTAAATATTTTCAGGTTTTCCTGCAAACTTGAGGGGTCCCCCAAGTGTGCAGGAAAATCTGTTTTCTTTTCCTGTGGCACCAATCTGCAGATTTATGTATTTGCAGATGGGGCTGCAGTTCCTGTTAGAATATATGATAAGAATATATGAAGCTGCCTAATACTGAACTAGCACCACTGATCCCTCTAACTCAATATTACCTGCTCTGACTGGCAGCAGCTCTCCAGGGTCTCCAGCAGAGAAAGGTCAGTCCAAGCACCTATTACCTGAGCTCCCCTGATAAGAGAAGCCAGGGGTTAAGACTGAAGCCAGGGCTGATGTCAGCATACCCTGAGGAGGGGCAGCTGCCAGGGCCCAGAGTTTCTGGCAGGGCCCACTACTTCAGAGCCCCTCAACCACATGCTGCCAGGGAAGGACCTGTAGGGGATGTACAATGGTGACATTTCTGGTGGGCACAGTGGTGATGTTCCTATCTGCACATGCCACCCAGCACCACTGGGGAAGCAGCTTATGGTCAGTGTAGGCTCATGAACAGGTAAGAGAAGAAAAAGACATACTGCCAAGTGGGGGTGAACTGGAAGGAAGGCATGAGTGGGGGTCCTGGTGATGGTCAGCACAAGAGAGGGGGCCCCTAGTTAATCTTTGCCCAGGGCGCCCTGGAACCTGGAACCACTCATGACTGGGACAGTCTGCAGGACAACTGCAAAATCTGCTCCCCACCAGGTTCTGCATTGCAAATTTGTGATAACTTTTTTTAGTGCCAGCAACACTGGAAAACTACAGAAACCATACTGAAATTTAGGTAAAAGTTCTGTGGACCCAGTAAACTTTTCTGTATACAGTTAGCATATGAAAAAGGATTATCTATAATTTGTGTCTATGATCCTTCCTTTTATGTTAAGACACAAAGGACAGCATGCCATCTGTGTAATACTGATGCTAATCTGGAGATGAGAAAAGAGGAATAAAAAATAATCAGGCTGCTGAAAGATTACCATGAGGGGGCTTAGAAGAGCTTGTAGGACTGGTCTACCCCTGTTTCCCACTGAAGTCATTAATTAAAACTTTCAGGAATTTAATTATGAGCAGAGGAAGGAAAATGATGAATGTCTTATTCAAATACCTGGATATGTGCTTAGGTACATAAAGGAGCTCCGGTGGCTCAAGTGGTTAAGACGCTGAACTGCAGGCTGTGGAAGGTCAGTAGTTCAGCAGTTCGAGACCCGAGAGTGCTGCATGATGGAGTGAGCTCCCGTCTCTAGTTCCAGCTCCTGCTAACCTAGCAGTTCGAAAGCAAGAAATTGCAAGTAGATAAATAGGTACCACTTTGGTGGGAAGGTAACAGCGTTCCGTGCGCCTTGGTGTTTAGTCATGCTGGCCGCATGACCACGGAAATGTCTTCAGACAGCGCTGGCTCTTCGGCTTGGAAACGGAGATGAACACCGCAACCCTAGAGTCGGATTCGACTGGCTTTCGAGCAAGGGAACCTTTACCTTTACCTTTTACATAAAGGTCATACAAGACTTAGAGAAATACTAAAGAGATTGTGTGAGCAAGTGGAACAGAACTGCATGGTTTGGTCTCATCGAAGAGCGTTTCTACACTACAGATGCAGGGTTGGATCCAGACTAAGTTTCCATCAGCAGAATGGGATTTTTTTGCTTCTTCCCTCCCACTATAGCCCACTGATCTGAACAAAATGCTGGTGTTTGGGGACAGGGGATCCCCCAGTTGACCGGGGGAGGGGGGGGGGTTGTCCCTGCAGCAGGAAGGGGAAATGAGTGGAAAGTGCCAATTTATTCTGGATGCAAACCATACATTGGTTTTGTAGCTGTTCCTTTTGCCTACAAGTTGTAGTTCAGTGAAGGGGTAAAGTGAGAGGTCCTAGAAATCGCTGATAATTATCAACATCTCTTCAAAGTAGAATTCCGTAGGTTCTTTCATAGAAGCCATTATAATTAAATTGACATTAAATTGATATACATTTGTACATTGATGTTAAACTGATATCCATTTCTCTTGATGAAGATAATCCTTTAGCTACATCAACTCAGGACTTTGCCTTTGTTGCTGCAGCTGAATAAGAGGAGGGTATTATCAGGCCATAGAGTTAACTATGAATGATCAAACAGAGGTATCTGGAACACTTGTGCTACCAACTTTATAACATTATGCACAGAGGAAAATGCAGAATGAAACAAGGTTAAAGGTTGCACTATGTGGAATTCTCACAACTAATCTGCATATCTTAAAGTAAACAGATTTGCAGATATGTATAATAACAATCCTGGAATGTTATAAAAAATAGCTTACTTTCTTTGGAAACTGCTTCTCCCTATAGAATAGCTCCAAACACCTACAGTTTTTCTTTGCAGCACTGCTATCACTGTTTTTACACACCATTCCATGAAAGATGGCTCTCTTGGATGCGACATTTAACAAACAAACCATCATGGTTTCAAAGTATATCTTTTAATTTCAGTTACAGAACCTGAAGCTTTCTTTGTCCTACCTTGCTTTTATATTTCCACACTTTTCTTGGATGCTAGGCAGTTACCTTCTCAGTTTTGTGGCAGCCTCAGTTTCTTCAAATACCTCCTGGTGCAATTCAGAACTAAAGCTCTGTGTTGGCTAATGAGTGCTCAGCTGGGATTTTCTTGCTCTCTGAAATTATTCAGGATCTTAGGTTTTAACCCTGCATGTAATGGATTTTTTTTGGGGGGTGAGTTCAGGTTATATTACAGACCTAAAGAAGTGGAGACCTTCATAATTTTGTAGTGATTGTCTCATTTTATTTTACAGTTTATTTAAAAATGTTTCCTACTATTTATCATTTCCAGCCACTTCATTTTAAAGTTGTATTTTTAGAAAGCATCTGTTGCTAAGTTTTGATGCTTGCTGTTCTGATGAAGTCCAAAATTTTTAAGAGTGTCTGACAAGGAAGACACAACTGAGACCTACTGATGAAGAAATCTCTTGACCAAATATCCCCCGCGGTGGATATTGTAGAATGTTTCTGTGCTTCATTTTTAAATTCTTTCATTCTTGTCCCAGTTTCTCCAACCAATTTCCATTTACAAGCAGCATCCTGAAATGTTCTCTCCCCCCCAGTGTCGTTTAAGTAGTTACCAAAAATGAATAAATGTGCCATTTCTTGCTCTATGAAATCCCATGAATGTGAGGTCACCTCAGTTGGTTTGGCAAGGCTAAGCCCCTTGCTAGGAAAGCTCAGGCCAATTTGGTTCAAGACCAGACTGGGAACCTGGAACTGACAATAGTTTTGCAGATGTGTGTAACAGCAGTCCTGGGAGGGTTTCTTCTTCTTTTTAACCAGCAGTTGAATTTCTTTGGGGAAACAGGAGGGGGAATGGGGGCACGGTTGCATCTTTTTCTGCTGTACAACTAACTGTACGTTGCCTTGTTAAATTCCTCCCACTCCATGTTGAAACTGTGAAATTTTTCCTTGGTTCAGCTTTGGGTGTTTTGCATGCACAATAGGCATTCCCATGGGGATTTACTCAGAGGAGGTATCTTGTTTGTGAAATGGTTGTACTTGAATACAATGCTACACTCTCCACCAGGGCTCTTTTTGTAGCAGGAACTCCTTTGCATATTAGGTGACACACCCCAAATGCAGCCAATCCTCCAAGAGCTTACAGTAGCCCCTGTAAGAAGACCTCTGTAAGCTCTTTGGGGATTGGCTACATTAGAGGTGTGTCACCTAATATGCAAATGAGTTCCTGCTACAAAGAGCCCTGCTCTCCACTATTTTCTTTATCACAAGAAGGATCATTGTAAAAGAAGGGCCATTCTCACTTATGATGGGCATCCAAAAGCTCTTGCCTGGGCTAGTGATGTATATGGAAAAGAAAAAGAAGAAGAAGAGATTGGATTTATACCCCACCCTTCACTGCCCAAAGGCATCTCAGAGCGGCTTACAAACTCCTTTCCCTTCCCCTCCCCACAACAGACACCCTGTGAGGTAGGTGGGGCTGAGAGAACTTCTGACAGAACAGCTGTGTCAGAGCTTGTGACTGACCCAAGGTCACATCTGCAGGTGCAAGTGGAGGAGTGGGGAATCAAACCCGGTTCTCCCAGATAAAAGTCCGCACACTTAACCACTACACCAAACTGGAGTAATGCCCTTAGTATCCACATAGGTCCAAACATCAGCCGTATGTACATGATAGTGCATCATTTGCCCCAACACTATGCTAGCATGTTATAAGTTTTGCTTTTTTCTAATTTTTATATGCATCTCATTATAGTTCCTCTAGCCTGTGAATGCACATCTGCTCAGTAACTGACCATGGAGATGTAGGGCTTTGAGCTTATGCTTCCATTCGATTAGTGGAGGCCTCTACCTCCAGTCCAAGGAGCTTCTGGGGAAAGAAGCACGTTTCCCAAGAGGAAGGCTCTGCATTAATAGAACAGAACCATAGAATTCAATCCGAAGTGTTACCAGTGCTGGATCACAACTAGTGCAAATGTAGCACTTAGGGGGAAATTCAAGGTTTTCTGTCATTTGAGAAAGTCTGACTTTCTTACTAAACTCTCCAATATTCATCACTGGCAATGATTTCTGAATTCTCCTGGTGCTTGTAAGAAGGGAACAGCGACATCCAGGGCATTAACAGAGCCAGAGGATATCTGGCTATACCAGTCTAACTGGATAAATTTTGTATTGTGATGGCCTATAGTTATACACAATAAACTAGAACTGTTCATATCTGGGAAACAATCAATACGAACCTCTGAATATGCAATGCAGTTATCCTGCAGCAGTAAATGCTGAAAATCCCCAAACATGTTGTGTGTTTTTTAAAAAAACTTTTTACATTTACTGTCCAGAAAAAAAAAAAAGATTCCGTAACGGTAATAAATTTTAGCTTCTGGAGGTGATCTGAAAAGCAGCACTGTAGCTGAGAGAAAGACAATACCCCCCTTTCTTCCCTCCTCGCTTACATAGGCCATCATCCAAAGCTGTCAAAGAATCAAGGCCTTTCGGCAGAGTGTTCCCAGGTGCTTGCTGTCTACTGGAACACAGCAGAGAGCCTGAGCCAAAGGAAGGGTGACTACAGCAGCCCCATGAAAGGGGTGACGTGGAGAGCTTATTGAGGCCTCCTCCTTTCCTTTCCCTGTTCTTCAGACAGAGGAATGCGACATTCATTTCAGTCACAAAACATCTTTCAGGCCATTCATTCCTGTCTGACCTTCAAACTGGAGTTGCCTTTTTTCGCATGTCAACATTGACTTACTTAGCTGGCTTCACTTGACTTCTCTGCACTTGGAATCACTTTACATAAAATAAAATCAATGCCATTTTTATGCTTGGCTTCCATTTGAAGACCCACCCTTTGATGCCTTGTGGAAAACTTTGAAAACACCCTAGCTAGAGAGAAAGCTGCTAGCAAAATAGGGATTGTCTGCATTTCCCTGCTCAAAGCTGCCCTCCTAAGCCCCTTGCTTGGAAGAGAAGCTCAGCTCATCCCTCTGGTTTTGGTCCTCAACCACAAATCTATGTAGCTGCATTGGCTCATATTTCTCCCTGGTTACTCCCATCTTTCAGTTCTCAAATGTCCTATTGTAGGCTTCTGGGGACTTGTCTGGGTTTCTGTTTTTGCTGATAGTGCTGAACTGCCAGGTACACAGATGGTGCAGCAGTACAACATAAAATAAACAACTGCAGCCATAGACACAGCCTACCAGAACTTCTACTCGGAGATCTAGAAACAGCTTAAGTTGAAGTCTGATTTAAAAGTAATATTGATCAGGCAAAGTGCTCACCTGTCAGACTTAGCACTTGCACCCATGCAAAGCAGCTACATGGACTTTAGTTAGCACACCCAAGATCTGCACAGCCCAGTGGGTGCTGTACAGGTAGCAATCCATGTAAATATGATACAAAGTCACATGGGTAAGACCTTTTGCCTTGCCAGCATCATGGTTAAATTAGGCCTTAGACTTGGATCAGGAGCAGTATCCATCAAGCATGTATAGGGAAATCATCCCAAAAGCATACCATGCTCTCAAATGTCTTTTTATTCCGTCCTTTCTCCCTTGCCACACTTTATCCCATTTTATTTATCAGTAGTATCTAGTCTGCCTGGCAGTAGCTCTCCAGTGCTTCTGAATGTCTTTCACATCATCTGCTACCTGATTCTTTTAACTGGAGATGTCAAGGACTGGATGTGGAACCTTCTGCATGCCATGCAGACACTCGATGTTTGAACCACAGCCCCACAACACAAATTTGCTATTTCTTCCCACACCTTTGGTACATGTCATACTCTATGGATGATCACAGGGTCTTTCCCACATCAAAGAGTTACCCCTAACTAGCACATGTGGCTGGCACATCTTACTTGGGACCTGCATATGTTCTGAAAATGTTGATGTCTTAGAAGTGGCTGTTGGGGTAACAGTAAAAATGTTCTCCCTAGACCATCTAAACAGAGACCTGCACTTTCTGAATTTTAGGGAAATCCATCTTTTCCAGTTAGTATTTCAAATGTTCTCTGGCAGGGCATGTGATTGGAGCCCACGGAACGGTTCACTTGCGGTTTGGCTTGTTCCTGCCATATCAACATCCCCTTTTTTGTGCAATGTAAAGCAAGTATACCTACATTTCTTTGTCAAATATTAGAAGGAATAAGAAACCTTATGAGAAACAGGCTGCCACTTCATCTTAGAGCGCAAATTTAATCACTTCCAGAGGCAAATGACAAAATTTGGAAAAGTAGAGGTACACAGTACCGGGAGTTACAAAAAGGCACAAATCCATTTGTATTAATAACAGTTACTACAAAAAATCCAAAGATAGTTTGTAAATAAAAGATAACTTCTGTGACAAATCCCAAAACAGAAAGTGTTAATAATGAAGCAGTCCGAATAGGTCAAGACTGCATATGCAACTTTGAATCTGTGGCTTTTTGGAATCATACTATTTGTGTTTCATGCATAGTAATTCCTTCTATAATGGCTGATGGAAACAATTAACAAGGCCACACACTAGATATAGCAAAGTGGCTTATATTGTTTATACATTGACCTATTCAGACTTCTTCACTGTTAACACTTCCTGTTTTGGGATTTGTCACAGAAGTTATCTTTCATTTACAAAATGATCATCTTTGGATTTTTTTTGTAGTCATTGTTATTAATAAAAACAACTTTGTGCTCTTTTGTAACCTTTGGTACCACGTACCTCTTTTTTTCCAGTTTTCAGAAGTGTCTCCCGTTTCTTCTGTCAAATGACAACACTTGAACAAATGTGCTTCAGATACACAAGAGACAATCTCAGTAATTTTAAAATGCTAACAGGATTATTTGGTATGATCAGATTCAATATATTTGTGGTCCGGGTGGTTCCCTAGTGGTGTGGTGCTTGCTAAGTATTGAAATTTACCGAGTGACTTTGAACCAACCCCACTTTCTCAATCTAACATACCTCACAGGACCATTGTGAAGTTAAGATGGGGAAGACAAAAGCATGTATGCTGTCCTGAGCCCCTTGGAAGAAGAGTGGGATAAAACTGGACTAGATAGATAGATGTTGCAGGGGTCTTTGAAGCAATTTTTCATTTCCCATGGGAAGGAGTATCTGGAAAAGGCAGCAAAGGAGAGCTCTGCTTCCTCTACTGCTGCCTGTTACTTTTCCCATCAGGAGACGGGCAAAGTTTCTGCAGTGTGCTTCCTTCTGGGTGCAAACATCAGCCCCGAATATGCATAAAATGGCAACTCCTGAGCCCACTTCAGGAGGAGAATGATGAAGTAAGGAGGGGGGTTCTTTAGCCCTTTCCTTCCCAGCTGTTTTCTCACTTGGAAAAGCCACCCTGAGTTGCCTTCACCTCTGCTAAGGAAAAATTAGGGGTTTCAACAAAAATGGCAGGGGAGGACAAGATTAAAGAATCCTTCTCCCTCCCCAAGTCAAAGAAATCTCAGGAGTTGCATTTGCAAAAGAAAGACAAACATGAGGTGGAGGGAAAGCAGTTTAACCTGGAGAGCCTACACAGAAACACTAGTGGGTAACACAGCATGAACATTTCAGCACATGGTTCACCAAGGCAGGATTGTAGAGACTGTAGCAGCAGTCTCTTGTTTCCCCCATGCACAATAGGGGTGTGAGAAGATGAACCCCAGCAGAATGGTGACTGAATGGGAAGGGCATGAGCTGCCACTGACAACTAGGAGGATGACTCCAATTCACATACAACTTCTATTTACATTTTTGAGTCCAAATTGGAATTTAAGAAATGGGAATTATCAGGATATCCTCCGAATAACTCTGAAAGCTGGTTATGCATATATATGTGAAAGCATCATAACCCTGAAACATCTCAGTAGCACTTCAGGGAAGTATGAATGCTGCATATAAGGCAGTAATGAATTTCATACAAGTGTGAGGTGATGAGACTCAAAAACGTGTGCAACCAAAGGGTATACTCTCCTGTGCGATTCTGTTTTCCAGGCTCTGGCTGAATATGGTGCTGATCTGACTGCTTCCAGATTCTTGGAGCCGTGTTTCAAAGAATGTGTTGCTTTAGTGGAGGACACACCCCTACTACTAACATTTCTTGTTCATTTCCTAGAGTGAAGGAAAGAATTCCAGATGGAATGGAGCAAACAGGATGTCCTAGAATGACTCCTCCCCCACCACGCCACAGATTAGCTTTAATAATAGCAGTTCTTCTGCGGATACTTCTTCGATCTGTTACTGGGGCTTGTAACACACATATTTCTGTGGCAATTTTAACTGTAATGTTCAGCTGTAAACTGAGTTTCCACAGCATGTACAAAGGACTGATAGTGTTCCTGTTGGTAAAAGGAAATATTTTGGATTGATTACAGCAAGAAACTCTTAAAAGATCATCATAGTGATGACTATGGGATGGGCTTACTTAGCGTAGGACTGTGGTCACATTCCAGAACCTACGGAATGGTAGACACCAGCATTACCTACTGAAGAAAGATAAAGATTCCTGTGCTTAATTTGTAGAAAATGTCAGAATTCAAGCACAGGAAAGTGACACCCAGTTGGAATTATTGTACAGCTCAGCTTCTAGTCTCCTTATGAAAATCTGACCCATGGTTAAAACCGTAAAGTGTGCCACTGAGTTTTCAAGGCAAGAGATAGGCAGAGGTGGTTTGCCTTTGCCTCCCTCTGCATAGCAGCCCCAGTCTTCCTTGGCGTCTCCAGCCCAAGTAGCAACCATGCTAAACCTTCAAAATTGGATGAGACTGGGCTAGTCTGGGCTCTTAATAGTGGCAGCTTGGAGCTATCAAGCTCAGCAGCACCAGGGGAAGAAACTAGGTGATATTAAGTAGACAAGCAGGGTTAATTTTAAGCTTTTTGTCTCCGATACACAAGCATTCAGTGTGGCACCCCGCAGTCTGAGTACACACTAGAACTTTTCTTCACTGGGAGGAAAGAAGACAGAATGAAATATGGAACAAAGTTAGGCAAGTTGACAAAGAAAGGCAATATCTTGCTTCTTTTAAACTTAATTCTGCTCTCTCTCTTTTTTTTTTTTAAAAAAGGAGAAATACGTTCCTCTCACATGCCTTGTGGAGAAGAGGAGACTGATGTAAGCAGCTTTGAGTCTCCAGTGGGGAGAAAGGCCAGGGTATCAATGAAGAAAATATATACCAACCAGGATATGAATAAGTAAGCAAGAAAGTAAATAAAGGATCCGAGGGCAGAGCTGCCATCTTTTAATTTTGTTCTAATATAAATTTTGGTCATATGTCGACCTGAACATATTTACAGAAAGGCGATCGCGCAATTCAGTACATAAGCAAGTCAGCAAGCCCGTCAACTCATAGTCCAACAAAAAACATGCAGTCTTTTCCAGAATATTATGGGAGAGAGTACTAAGACTGAGGACCTGAGCCACTTCTGTACCAGGCTGACATTGGTTCCTAGTTTCTTTTTCACAAATCCAACCTCAAAAATTGAGGATACTTGCTCTGAACCCCAAAATAAGCTTTGAGCTACCAATCTCTGAATGTGGACCTATGTTGTTTCCTGGTCCAAAGCCTGTTTTTGTGCTAACTGCTTCAAAGTGGCATGCCACCAGACCAGGAAACAACATGCAGATTCAGAAGCTGTGGGAGACTGTTCCCCAGAATAATCTTTGGACTACTCCAGATCACACATCCCCAGACTCCAGACCTTCCCCAACAAGAGAACATATGTCGGTGCCTGGTCCCAACATTAGTTCTGGCCCCAAGAGCTTCTACTTGGGTTGTCTTCAAGAAGGTTACATTGGGAAGAAGATTTGAAGAAGGAACTGGAATGGCTGCATACCCTCTGCACCCCAAAATCAGCTTTGAACCACCACATCCCTCAGTTAGTCTGGCCAGCAACAGGAGAGAGAAGGCACTGGCATTTCTGAAGTGACGGTGAGGAATTACGGGTCTTGCTGCTGGAAGTCTGTGTACACTGGCTGAAATAACACCCAGGTGAGAAAACTTACTGGACTGACTTCAGTAGTTCCCAGGTTTTATCACCTTTTTCAGAGAGTGTGTAGCATTTCCCATTCATCTCTTATGAACTGAGCTTTTGTCTCAGTTCATCTGTGCAGGATCTAGGTTGCAGCAATGGCAACAACAGAGCTTGCATTCTGGTCACTACAAGAACTCTTTTCAGCAGCAAAAAAAAATTCTAAAGCAAAGTGATAGTTTTGACACACACCTACAGAGGACAATTTCAATCAACACACTGTCTTACATCTGCTTCAAAGGAAACGGCTTGAGCTTTGAGTGATAAGGCTCTAACTAGATGTGATAGGGGAGGGAAGGCAACATGGTACTGCCCAGTCTTGTCAGATCTCAGAAGCTAAGCAGGGTCAGTATCATAGAATCATAGAACGTTAGAGTTGGAAGAGACCTTGCAGGTCATCTAGTATAACCCCCTGTATTCTGTAGGAGCACAGATGAAAGATAGCCCTACCACATACCCGAAAGATGGTCATCCAGCCTCTGCTTAAAAACGTCCAGTACCTGGATGGAAGATCACCAAGGAAGACTCTGCCGAGGAAGGCAATGAAAAACCACCTCTAAATTTCTCTTGGCTTGAAAGCCCCTTGCTGGGGTTGTTGTATGTCGGATGCAACTTGACAGCACTTTACATGTAGAGATATGATAGAGGCCATTCCCTTTATGGAAACACGGAACTGCCCCAGTCATGTCACATGGAAAGGGAGAAGATGTCTAGTTTTAAATTTAGAAGGGACGTTCAGGGAAGGAGTACAGAAAACTCTGTAACCATGGGATTTTCCTCTCAGCTGGGATATTAATGCAGGACTAAGTAGATTCAGGTCCCTAACTTACACTTCTTTTTTCAGATGCCTCACCTTCCTCTTTTTACATGATTGGGACTGATCCATGTTTAAACACACTAACTGGCACTAAGGAAGTTAAAAACCTTTAACACATTTTGCCCCTCACCCTCACTTATGATTTCAGTCTTAACCTCGAGCTGTCCTATTGGTAGTTCTTAAATGATCAAAATTTTTAAAACTTTATGCACAACTTTTTGCCCCCCCAGGATCAGATCCAAATTTAGTGCCCTGTTACCTTGTGTTTTCTGAACCCACTTTTTCTGTGATTTTTTCCCCTTCAGATCTGAACTCGCAGTTTTCCATTGAGGAATTCCTGATTTTGAATTTTGTTTCCTGAACCCTTTTGTGTCATCAGTTTGTGTGTTCACTCACAGTCCCCTGAGCAATCCACTAAAGCATCCACTAAAGTAGTCATAAAACTACTGCAAAAAAAAGGAGGTTCAGTCACTGATAAAATACATGATGATGCATTTAGCATGCTTCATAATTATTGAATAACTAGGAATAAGAAAATAAATAGAATGAGCTCTGGAAAGAGGCTCAGGGAGAGTGCCAAGGCCTTGGACACTCAGCATCAATTTGCTGTGGCGACCTCAGCAGGTATAATGACACAGAGTCCACCATTTTCTCCAGAGGAACTGACCTCTGCTACCTGAAAAGCAGTTGTAATTTTGAGTAATATCCAGCCCTCACCTGGAGATTGGCAACAATTATTACTCAGGAGGAAATGGCTGGTTTGGAGGGTGGAGTCTATAGCATTGTACCTGTCTGAGGTCCAACCCCTCCTCAAACCTCAATCTCTCCAGACTCCACCCCTCAAATCTCCAGGAATTTCCCAACCTGGAGTTGGCAACCCTATTTCCTTCCCAGCCAAGCATCAACCTACCTTTCTTTCCCCCTCTTCAGCTTTCCATCTCCCCCCCACACACCTGCAGCCACACTGACCTCCACGTCACAGTGGCTGTCATGGGGGGAGGCATCTCAGCAGGGTATAAGGACACAGAGACCACCATGTTCTCCAGGGAAACTGATCTCTGCCATCTGGAGAGCAGTTGTAATTCTAAGTTCTCTCCAGCCCTCACTTGGAGATTGGCAACAATGGTTTCCCAGGAGGAAAAATAGTCTTTCTCTGCAATGGGGACCAAAGCAGCTGACATCATTCTCCTCTCCCCCTTTTGACTTACACAACAACTCTGTGAGGTAGGTTAGGCTGAAAGTCTGTGACCGGTCCAAAATCAACCACTCAGCTTCTACAGCAAGAACCTGGATCTAGCAGACCCTGCTCTGAAGCACTGATTGCAATGCCCAAGGTAGCCAACCTCTAGGTGGAGCCTGAAGATCACCAAGTATCACAACTGAACTCCAGAGAACAGCTCTCCCCCCCCCCCAAGAAAATAACTGCTTTGGAAAGTGGGCTTTATGGTATTCTGTTCAGCTGAGGCCTCTCCCCTCCCCAAACCCTGGCTTTCATAGACTCTACCAGAAAATCTCCAGGAATCTCCCTTCCTGGAGCTGGCAACCCTAGTCAGGACTGGCCCCAATGAGTTCCTCAAAAAGGCCTGTGAAAAGTTTCCTTCCCTTGTCTGAACCAAGCTTGGTTACCTACTGTGGCGAAACAGGCTCCAGTTTACAACTCAGTTTACAACTCAGATGGGGAAGCCTCATTCAACCCAGTGAGTTATACCCCTGCAGGCCCCTCGCTGGAACTAAGGCTCAATTAAGCCTTATGGGGGAACATTTTAAACACACAGACGGCAGCCATCTCACAGACACAGGTAACTGCCATTTCGTTACACCTACCAACAGCTACTGAGGGAAAAATTAGTCCCACACAGGAGGCAAGCATCTTCATCAAGAGAGAAAGCTATTTGCTAGAAATTCTGATGGGGCACAGTGGCTGAAGGAGTGGGTGGGAAAGAGGAGCAAACCCAGTACCCAGCCAATGGTATGTGAGTACTCTTGAGTTGCAGCTGGGTGGGACTCAGGCAATGCAGCCAGTGGCTAGGGACACCCTCTGAGTGACAGATGAGGGAGCCAAATGCTGGGGGAGCGTGTGGAACCAGGGTTTGGGAAAGGGAGAGGCCTCAGATTAACAGAATGCCATAAAGCCCACCTTCCAAATTAAAGACTACTTTTCCACCTGGGAAAGCATTTTTGCCAATCTCCAGGTGAGGGCTGGAGAGAACTCAGAATTACAACTGCTCTCCAGATGGCGGACTCTGTGTCCTTATACCCTGCTGAGATGCCCCCCCATGACAGCCACTATGATGTGGAGGTCAGGGTTTCAGAGCACAGTAGAGGCTGCAGGTGGGGAGGAGACAGAAAGCTGAAGAGGGGGAAAGAAAGGTAGGTACCTTTGAGGCTTTAACTTTCTACCTAGTAACCTAAATTTTTCCTTCAGGACCATACAACTACATTTCCCAATGTCATTGGTGCCACAATTTACCATGACTGCTATCAAGCTATCTAGACAGCATGTGATGTCTGCAACCCTCATACCAGGCAGGCAAGTCCCCATGCAGTCAAAATGCCTGTCACAGACTCCATTCTCTATATTCCTAATGTTCTAATTACCCACTACCAGAAGCCTACCTCTCCCCCAGCTGCCCAGGAATACTCTTATGAATTGGTGTATCCAGTTCAACAATCATGAACAGAATAGCAGTTTCATTAGAATCTTACATAAAAACATAAGGGAAGCCAATGTTGGGTCAGGCCAACAGCCCATCCAGTCCAACACTCTGTCACACAGTGGCCAAAAATACCAGGTGCCATCAGGAGGTCCAGCAGTGGGGCCAGGACACTAAAAGCCCTCCCACTGTTGATCCCCCCAAGCACCAAGAATACAGAGCATCACTTGCCCCAATCTATACCTTGTAGCTAATAGCCACTGATGGACCTCTGCTCCATATGTTTATCTAATTCCCTCTTGAAGCCGTCCATGCTTGTAGCTGCCACCACCTCCCGTGGCAGTGAATTCCAAGTGTTAATCACTCTTTGGGTAATATAGTATTTCCTTCACCAGCAACTAAGGAGGAGCAGGGTCTGCTAGATCCAGGTTCTTGCTGTAGAAGCTGAGTGGGTGATTTTGGACCAGTCACAGACTTTCAGCCTAACCTACCTCACAGGGTTGTTGTGCAAGTCAAAAGGGGGAGAAGAGAATGATGTCAGCTGCTTTGGCCCCCTTTGAAATGGCGGCAACTACGCTGCTCCCTACAATACAATGCATACACAATAGCAGAAAACACAGTCAGAAATCTAAGTCAAATAGCAACTACAGCTTGTGTAACAACCTACAGCAAACTATAGTTGTGTAACAAACAACGCTACAAATACATATATAATGACAGTGTTAATAATAGACAAAGCAGTAAAATCCATATATGTGCATAGAACCAATAAAGTATAGGTATAACAAAGAAGTCTTCAATTTACATTGCTTATAGCATAAATTTAACAAAGCAGTCTTCAAGTTACATGTAGCATATAACAACTAGCACATGAAGAAATCAAATGATATGAGTTTAGCAGAGAAGTCTTCAATTGCATGTAGCATATAAATGTAGAATCCAGATATTATAAACTATGTTTCGTTGAACTTCCTCAGTAAGTGGAGCTTGCTTCTGTGGCTTTTTAGTCTGCTGGTTCTGCTTTGTCTATTATTAACACTATCATTATATATACTTTTGTAGCGCTGTTTGTTACACAGCTGTAGTTGCTATTTGACTTAGTTCCCTACAATACATCAAGCCTTTTCCCCACAATGTTATGATGTTATAACATTACTGTATATGCAAAAAAGGAGGGTCTGTCACTGATGAAGTACAGGATGACACATTTAGCGTGCTTCATAATTACTGAATAACAGTGTTATGAATTGGTGTGTGATATCCAGTTCAACAATTGCCAGTCATTTTCCTAGTTGGTGACTAAGGAGGAGCGGGGGACCTTTGAAATGGTGACAACCATGATGTTCCCCACAATACATCCAGCCTTTTTTTTTTTTTTTGCAATGTTATGATGTTATAATATTCCTGCACATGAACACAAAAAAGGTGGTTTTGTCACTGACAAAGTACATGATGACATGGCCACACAACCCCTTTTCAAAGGAAGTGTGAAACACATGGGGAGGGTAGGATCTGAATTCAAGAAAAAATTCCCTGAAATAAATGCCCTTTTGCAGAAAGTCAGAGCATCAGTTGGGGATTCAACTGGCCAGGAAACAGCAGCAACACTGAGGTGTGGAAAAAGTCTCCAAGTGGCTTATAAACTCCTCCCCTTCTTCTCCCCACAACAGGCACCTTGTGAGGTAGGTGGGGCCGATGGAGTTCTGAGAGAATTGTGAGTGGCCTAGGGTCACCTAGCAGGCTTCATGTGGAGGAATGGAGAATCAAACCTGGCTCTCCAGATTAGAGTTTGCCACTCTTAGTCACTACACCATGCCAGCTATATGGTTAGCTGGCGTCAGTGATACTAGTTAAATGACTGTTAGTGATCTCCTCATACTCCAGAATCCCAGCTTCTTACATGCACAAAAGTTTCAATGCACATTCAGCAAGGGCTTTTCTATATAATCCAAAGGAGTTGCCAGCAACATGCTGTAATCATTATCATCATCCTCACTGATGAGCATAGCTGTTTACCAGGAAGAGACCTCTGCCCAGATACCCTTACAGTCTAAATGCCCTTTCTGCCATCTAAATTCTTTCTCTCTAACACTTATCAACATGCAGTGACATTTTCTTTTGCTTTGTATGGCAAAATATTTCACAGTGGAGGAGGTGACTGAGCAACATAAAAGAACTGATGAGAATTTTGAAAATTTTAACTTTAAATGATTCTTTCCTCAGTACCTAAAAGCAGAAAAGAAGAAACCACCCTATATTTCTCAATTAAATCTAAATAGTCAATACTTGTTACAGTTGTGGAAGCAAAAAATGCAATTATTGTTTAAGTACTTGAGTAGGTAAATTGGGAGGATACAGGGTTTGCCTTGACTGGGAGTAACACTTCTGAATTACTTTGGGAGGAAAGCTCTTTTCAGTTATGATTATTTTGGCTTTTATACCTTGCATAATGGGAGAACATGTTATGCATGATCACCTCAATATCCATGGTCATTATTTTATGTCATCTAGGTAGGACATGTACTTTTCCAGTTTCAGCACACATCTCTCTCTTACATACACACTTTCACATTCAAGGGACAAACTGCAATTCATGGCATACTTTGGGAAGGGAGCAAGTAAATGAAATGGGAATAGATACTCCAGAGCTGAGAGGTCACTTCTGAAAAAGTCACTCTATTCTTTGTGATCTCTTGCCTCATTTAGGAGACATGGCAACATGAAGCAGCATTTGCAGTAATGAACGTAATGTCCAGTAGTCTGTCCTTCAAACACTCCCGTCTTTTGCTGTGTAGGACTTTAAAAGTGAAAAACAGCTCTTTGAATTGACCCAGAAACAAATAGGCAACCGGTAAAACTCTTCAAGAACAGGTGTAATAGGCCATGACTGACAACAGTCTTGCTGTTGCATGGACTAACTGAAGTTTCTGAAGCATCTTGAAGGGCTACCACATGCAGAACACATTGGTGGTAGAAAGTGCTGTCAAGTCACAGCTGGTTTAATGACTCTAGATACTTTTAAACCACTAACCAGTAATGAAGGTAGAAAGCCAGCAGGGGAGTGGGGGCTATACAGTGTTTTGTGGAGAGTGCTGCAAGTACCATTATCTACCCACTGGGTGGAAATTGTGGGTGTGTGCTCACTGCATGGAGCTCGTGGCTCTCAGGGAGCAGGTTTGTTCCTTTGAGGCGAGGGTTGCCAACCTGGAAAAGCTGAGGCAGAGACAGAGGTCTGGGGAAGAGACCCTCAGGGACTTACCAGAACAGCCCCACTTCTGTGCTGCTGTGGTGGAGAGTGACACTCTTGAGGTCAGAGGGCATCAATCTGAGGAGGAGGGATGTGATCCCTTAGAAGGGACCCCTTCCTTGGATGATGGGCCAATATCCTCTCATACCAAGGATATTCCTGGGCGGCTGGGGGAGAGGTAGGCTTCTGGTAGTGGGTAATTAGATCATTAGGAATCTAGAGAATGAGGTCTGTGACAGGCATTTTGACTGCATGGGGACTTGCCTGCCTGGTATGAGGCTTGCGGACATCACACGCTGTCTAGCTAGCTTGATAGCTTATGCTGGGGTTGAGTTGGCAGTCATGGTAAACATTGGCACCAATGACATTGTGAAATGTAGTTGTATGGTCCTGAAGGAAAAATTTAGGTTACCAGGCAGAAAGTTAAAAGCCAGGACCTCAAAGGTCACATTCTCAGAAGTGCTGCTAGTTCCACACACAGGGGCAGCTAGACAGGCAGAGATCAGGGTATCAATACATGGATGAAAAATTAGTGCCAGGAGGAAGGGTTTCGATATGTTTGGCACTGGGGAACTTTCTCAAACAAACATCATGTGAAATGCTGGCCTAGATGAATCACAAGATGGAATTAAGATTGCTGGGGAAAATATCAACAACTTCAGATATGCAAACAATACCACTCTAATGGAAGAAAGTGAAGAGGACCTCAAGAGCCTCTTGTTAAAGGTCAAAGAGGAGAGCTTGAAACTCAACATCAAAAAAACTAAGATCATGGCATCCGGCCCCATCACTCCTTGGCAAATAGAAGGGGAAGTCATGGAAGCAGTGACAGACTTCACATTCCTGGGATCCAAGATCACTGCACTAAAAAGTAACTTTTTTCCCACCATAGAGAACAATGGAGGGAATAGGGGTAACCTGTTTGGGGGGCCATAGAATTGGACCCCCTAATCCAATGTTCTTGAAACTTGGTGGGTATCTTGGGGAGAGGCTCCATCAGCTACCCTGTGAGTTTGGAGCCTCTCCCTCAAACCTTCTCCCCTCCAGCCCTCAGAATATACCCTATGTTTTCACCATTGACTTCAATGGCCCATAGGATATAATGGAGCTGAAATTGACATTCGGCTGCCTGAAAGACTCCCCGGGACCCTGGCTGGGGGTGGGGCTTGGCTCCTGAGCTCCAGAGCTGCGCTCTGCTGAGCTCCCCCCACCAAAGACCCCTGCCTATTCCAAATGATAATTCCACAATGGACTGCTCCAATTGTACCCATTTGGAAACAATGGATTGTTGGATAGGTTACTTTGTATATGCAATTACTGTTTATTACATATGTTATCTGGTAAAGATAAGGCTGTAATCCTATCCATAATTTATTATTTAACTGCTGCCTGAAAGATTTGTCGAAAAAGGTATAATTAATTCATGCCTAAATGCTTATTTACATATAGGTGCTTTTTTTGCACTGGAACTGGACTAATTTGTCTGTGGAGAGACTACAAGTAAATGACTAATCAAACCACAAGCCTGGAGGGTGACCCAGTCCCTAGACTGAAAGAGCTATACACAAAGCTAGCTGGAGAAGCTAGCTTCACAAAACTGGTGTTACTGAACATGTACCAACAACTGGTATTAGTGGAGAAACCACAGCCTGTAATTGCATTCAATATCCACAACAGATTTATGCCTGAAGGATTTTCTTTGGATATTTTTGCTTTAACTGGACCAAACCATCTTCATTACACTAGGGTAAAGTCCTTATAATGAAGCAGGCCAAAGGAAGCCATCTAAGGAATGTCCTTTGCTACTTTTGAAACAGGTGGCCTGAAGTTTTTTTCAAGTATTTCCCAAGTCTAACAATCTATCTTTCTAGTAGATTTCTATCTCCCCTTTCTCCAGGGAACTCTGAGTGGTGTGCAGGGTTCTCCCAAAAAATGAAACAGGAAGGGGAACAAAAAACTCAGCCCAAGAAAACTGTATTAAATACATACAAATAGGAGAGCCCAATCTTAAAATCAATAGATACAGAAAATTAACTATAGATAATACAGGTTGTTAAAAATACATGTATTTATTATAAATTATTTAAAAGCAGCTATAGGCCCAAATGTAGCTTCAATAAGAATTAAAATTATACAATACAAGGGGAGACCCGCAAGAAACTTGCGGGATGGTTGTCTCATTCATCACACCTTTGCTTCTTCTGCTCACCCCCTACCTCTCTCACACTATTTCTCCCCTCTGCCCCCCTTTTCTTACTCTCTATTTCTCCTCCATGCATGTGACTTCCTCTCTCTTTCTGACCTGTCATCTTTCTCTTTGTTTTTCTGCCTCCCCACCCCATCATTCTTTCTTTCTGCCCCCATCACTCTCCCAGCCTCCTACCTGCTTCCTCCCCGCAGAGCAGCAGTAGCAGTGGTGGCAGTGTTCTCAGCCACCCACCTGCTTCCTCTCCCTCCACAGCAGCAATGGCAGTGCTCTGGGAATCACAACCGATCTCCCAGCTACAGAGATCAATTCACCTTAGGGCTGCCAGCTCCAGGTTGGGAAATTCCTGGAGATTTGGGGGTGGAGCCTTGGGATAGTGAGGCTTGGGGAGGCAAGCAGCCTCAGCAGGGTATGATGCCATAGACTCAACCCTCCAAAACAGCCATTTTATCCAGGGGAACTGTTCTCTGTTTCCTGGGCAACAGTTGTAATTCTGGGTGATCTCCAGTCCTCACCAAGAGGCTGGCAATGGTGGTTCTCATGGAGGAAATGGTTAGAGGGTGGAGTCTATGGCATTACACCAGTCCGAAGTTCCTCCCCTCCTCAAATCCCACCCTCTCCAGACCTCACCCCTCAAATGTCCAGGGATTTCCCAACCTGGAGTTGGCAACCCTATTTCCTTCCCACCCAACAGCCCAACCTACCTTTATCTGCCTCTCTGTCTTCTGCTTTCCATCTACACCCCCCAGCCTTTACCTAGGGAAATTACAGTCTTTCTCCACAATGGGGACCAAAGCGGCTTTCATTATTCCCTCCTCCTTTGTATCTGCACAACAACCTTGTGAGGTTGGTTAAGCTGAAATATGTGACTGGTCCAAAATCACGCAGTCAGCTTCCACTGCAAGATGGGGATCTGAATCTGGGTCTTGCAGACCCTACTTTGAAGTTCTAACTGCTGCACCTCACTGGCTTTCTTAGGGTGGCTGCTGATGAACGCTAGCAAGCAGCCGACGCTAGGTAAGTCATGCAAATCACTAGTGTTACCAACCTCCAAATGGGCCCTGGAAACCCCCTGGAGACCCCCTAGAATTACAACTGGACTCTAGATAGCAGAGGTCTGTCTCCTTGCAGAAAATGGCTGCTTTGGAGGGTGCACTCTGTGGCATTATACCCAGCTGAGGCCTCTCCCTTCCCAAACCCAGCCCTCCTTAGAGTCCACCACAAAATCTCTAGAAATCCCCCAGCCTGGCACTGGCAACTCTAGTGAGGCCTGGCCCCAAGGCTCCCTCCCTCCCTCCCTCCCTGAAAGGCCAAAAGAGACCTGGAAATGGCCCTTCCCCCACCCTTTTACTGACAGAGCCAGTTAGAAGCACCCCTCCCCCAGAACATTCTAATCTCTCACCGTTGATGCCTGAAGCAGATCCCTGTAGAGGCCATTTCAAAAGGTTTTTTGGGGGATTCAACCGTCCCTGAAGGAATTTTCTTAGTTTTTGGATTTTTCTACAAACCCAGGAAGTCTACTAACTACATAGGAAAAGCTGTTGGGGGAGAGTGAGCCCCCTGTTGGTGGAAATAGGTATCTGCACATTTTGAATAAGGATTCACAAACAGGACTTTATGTGACCTGGTGCATTTCAGCCAACTGGCCTTCTACAGTGGTCAAAAATAAATAATATACATAGACCCAATGTTGCAATAATAAAACAAGGTATTAATCAGAATTGGGGAATTTTCTGGGGAATCC
Source organism: Gekko gecko (assembly GCA_029375565.1). Classification (NCBI taxonomy): domain Eukaryota; kingdom Metazoa; phylum Chordata; class Lepidosauria; order Squamata; family Gekkonidae; genus Gekko; species Gekko gecko. The sequence goes on from JAPDNY010000004.1 coordinate 49,535,490, forward strand.
AGGTAGTTGTCAGAGTTCATGCTATCACAAACTAGATCATCTTTATAGACTGCCAAAGTGAATGGTCACCTGCTATCAGCACCATAAAATATGGGCATTTTAGAAGATCCTTATTTAAAAGCAGCTTGAGCTCCTACTTGTAAAGTCCCCTAAGTGAAGGAGGGGTACAATTGGAATTACTCCCACCAAATCAAAGACATGACCCCAGAATCAGAATCTGCTGCAGCTGCAAATTACTCAATGAATGTTTCTGAACCACTGAACTCCAGGACTATTGGTTCACTCACTATCTGCTACAATGGTGGCACATTCAATCCATAGATAACAAAGAATTAGAGGAGGAGGAGGAGGAGGAGGAGGAGATTGGATTTGTACCCAGCCCTTCACCGCCCAAATGAGTCTCAGAGTGACTTACAATCCCCTCCCTCCCCTTCCCCTCCCCACGACAGACACCCTGTGAGATAGGTGTGGCTGAGAGAGCTCCCTTGAGAACTGCCCTTGAGAGAACAGCTCTGAAAGAACTTACAACTGATCCAAGGCTGCACCAGCAGCTGCAAGTGGAGGAGTGGGGCTGGTTCTCCCAGATTACAGTTTGCACTCCTAACCACTACACCAAACTGCCTCTCAGTTGCCAATCCACTGCTGGGGTTGGGGATCCCCTGGTTCGGGGCCTTTCCCCCTGCTTGGGGCAATTAGGCAGTGTTGGGAGGGAAATGACCACTGAACCAGTGAAGTAGACCCAGACTAAAAGCAGCTGCAAAAACTCAAGCAGAATAATCACATTCTGTGATTTCATAAGACTTTGCATCTGCATAAGCACAGAACTTCAATAACACTGAAAGTATAATTGAATTTTTTAACCTTATATAGGATGTGGGAAGGCCAGAACATTTGTAATGAATCAGAATTCTACTTCCTTGGGGAGGGGAAATCCCTATCTAATTCATTTTCTCTTTCTCCAAATTGTGACTCATTTGAATTCTTTTAATTACTTCATTTTTATCAGCAAGTCCAAATCAGAAACAGAATCTGTCTGGATTTTCCACAGGTCATAACAATTCACTGGGAGTTTTAAATTTCGAAAATTTGTATAATTACATTGGCATAACACTGGCCAACATGTTTATTGCTTATAATAAATTGAGGGGTTTTTGCACTCGCCAGCCACTGTAACTGTGTTGCCAGGTTCCCTGTGTCCTAGGCCCCCAGCCTTTGAAAGACAAGTTTGTCACAACATGTTGCATAGCTTCCTTAGGAGCTCATGTATGGGAATGCTGTTACTGTACAAATTCTGAGCAAGAAAAGACACTTTATTAATTCTAGAGAATAATAATCATACCCAACATTTACTCCAGATTTTCAAGCATTCATAGCTCTTCACATGTCTTTTTATAAACCTCACAACAACCCTGTAAGGTAGATCAGTGCCATTTCCCTATTACAGATGGGGAGGGGATTGAGAGTGTAGTTTGCCTAAGACCACTGAAGGAGTTCATGGCAGAGGCAGCAGACTGGGAGACGGCCTGAGTTGAAGCTTAGTCTTTTCTGCCACTCTTATCAGAGAATCACAGCAGCTTATTAGAGAATCCCTAGTTAGTTCTGAGGATAGCACAGTGCAGCACTAACACTCCTGCAACTGACCGCTGCTATACAATGCTTAGTGTCCACATTTGTTTATAGGCTTCCATATGATGGAAATGGAGTCACGCATACGTTACAGAGTTTCTGGACATTCTCCTAAGCTCTTGCAGCAAAGTTTTATGAATACAGTGTACCTGATCAGGTTGTAGAAAACCATTTCCATATGCCATTTATATTGTCTGAACCAAACTGTGATTCAGTGAAGTGATATGAGGGACCCTTGAGGATTAAAAAGTACTTTGGGGACTAAAGGAAGTAGCTGAAACTAAAGTGTGTTTATGCACATATCATATCACTGGAATGGATGAACCTTTAGACCAGTAAGATGTTGGAACTCATGTAATCATTGCCACATGGACACATAACAGTCTGTAGCTTGGGTAGAATGCACCTCCCCAGTAAGCCCTTAGCCCCCTTTCATACGGGATTTTAAAACGTATACTTCTGAACACATGTATTTGTAACCCTCAGGAGATAGTTGGTTTAGGTCAGGAGTGGTGTGGTCAGTAAACCGAGGTTAGCAGCAGAGGAAGTCTGTTTGCTGAGAAGCTGGATGAGATTTCCCGAGTTCTTTCCTGGGTCCCCTAAAACTCATACAGCGGAGGTTATGTATTCTCTTGATGGTGAAATGGTTGTTATATCTTTCTCAAGTGTTGTTATAGGCCCAGAAGCAGTGAGAGCGGCAACCTGGTGGATCAGGCACAATCCAGTTAACAGCCATTCTGCTCTATGGACTGAGCCATCAAATATATAATGTTCTCTAATCTGGGTTTTCACCACCTCCTTTGCCACTGTACCGGAAGAGGCATGAGCTGATAAGCCTGATTCAGGGAAATGGATGTTGAACAGCTGGAACAGAGCAGTAGGCGAATGATGGAGGGGAGGAAATGCTTTGCATTAGGAAAGCTTCTTTGGCATGGCTGTACTAATGACTGCGGAACCTGAGAGAGATCCGATCATCTCATTTAACCCACTCACCCACAAGGTGTATTGAATCTCCTGGAACTTGCTGCCGTGTGGTTCCTGGCACAACTGTTGAATCAGATCTGTGCGTTGCAAACATTCTGGCCAACAAATAAAAGATCTTTCCACTGGCTGGAATGAGAATGAGCTGTTCTGCAATCCGATTCTGCTGCAGTCCCCTCCAGAATCAACACTGTTAAATTCTTTAATCCACGATTATTAATGACATTAACTTAAAACAGACCAATGAGTTATGTTCTTTTGGAAGTGGTTGGAAAAAATGTATACAGGACAACCTTGTTCATTCATAGAAGTCTGGGCTGGAAAACATGGAAAAAGAAACTTTGCTCATCATGATATTAACTTGGCTGTAAAGAGTTGCACAAACGCCATGAAGAGAACAGTCTCTTGGGATTTATTAATACTATGCTAGGCGAAGCATGAAGCAGTGTCCTGTAAGAAACAGTCTTCCTTCATCCTGGAAGTGCGTCGTAGCCTGGACAATGCAATGAGTCTTTTCCATCTGTAATGTCTATAAAAATGCAGACTAGCCGGATAGCATCAAGGGCTTCATTAGAGCCATGGTTTACCAGGCTTTAACTCCAGAACCTCTTCTCATTTGCTGGAAATAGTCTGGAAGATTATGAAGAAGACCACACTTCTATACGTGAAGTACATTTGGAAATATACAGCTGGCTTACTGTACCAAGTCAGCCAATTAACTCATCTAGAGCTCAGTGGTCAGTGGTGGCTCTCCAGAGTCTTAGACTGAGAAAGGTCTTATCCAACACCTATGTGAGATCCTTTACTTGGAGATGCTTTCTGTTTGCAAAGGCATTGGCTCTATCACTGAGCCACACCCACTCTCCTCTTCTTGCCCTCTAAACGAGGATGAGGTTTTCCTGGAATTGGACAGCTAAGTTATGAGAAAAGTGCTTCTTTCTCAGGTATGGATGTTATCTTAAATATAGGAAGCCGCACACAATACATTTAATGTAACTTACAAGACAAACCAAAGCATATTAACTTTGAAGTGTCTCTGACTTCAAGGTTACCACCCTCAAGGGAGGGCCTAGAGTTAACCTGGCATTACAATTGAGCTCCAGATGACAGAGATTAGTTCTCCTGGAGCAGAGGGCTGTTCAGGTTACAGGGGAATTTCCCAGTGGGGCCCTGACGCAGAGGCACATCCAAGCCCCAGCAACATGGCCAGTGCCTCAGAGGTCACTTGGCTCAGCATCAGCAACAGTAACTGGTGTCAGCTCACCCACTGCCTTCTGCGCTGCTGTCAGCTTGAAGGAGAAAGCCAGGGATGAGCAGCACTGTTCTCTTTGGTTTGCCTCAGGACCATTTTCTCTTCACAGTCTGCTTCTGCGACTCCCAAATCTCCAGGAAGTTTCCAAGGCAGATTTGCCCCTAATATGAGGATTTCAGTCTTAATTACTACAAATCACTTGATTCATTTCACTACATGTTATTGCTTAGTATTAAGTACAAAGTTACTTAATACTACTTGATGAGATTAGCATATGTTTAATTATTCAAATTGCAATCTTGTGTACAGTTACTTGGGAGTAAATGTTATTGACTCTGATTCCTGAATAAACACACATGGGCTGGTCCTGAATAATATTAGTTCCCGTAAAGAGGAACCATCTGCTCGAATGGGCAGAGGGTTTACATTCTGCAGATCTCTGTCTCTCCCAAAGTATCACTATCTTAATTATCATCATTGGCATTATTAAACAGGGCAGTGATGAATCTAACTGACAAAGTGTTCTCAAAATTCCTTTGCTCTTAACATTTTTGGAAATGTTGCTTTTTTCCAAACCTTTTCCACCAATGCAATGATGTGTGCTCTATTTTGAGAGGAAAGAGATAACATTTAAAACAAAAGTGCATTTCAAAAAAGAAGTCTTAAGAGGACCTTGGTTGTGTCTAAGAACAAACATCTTGCAGAAACTGAGAAACCTTTATGGGGAGGAGGAAAAACGTACAGGGAGCTGTAAATGTGGAAATCTTAAAAGAATGCTCTCTTCTGCGACTAGAGAATCACAGCATGTAGCTCTTTGAAAATCCTTAGACCGAATAAATTTTAGCCTAATCTTCAAATACTTCCAGGCTACAGACACAATAACTCAGTTGTCTGTCACAATGTTCCTCTCCTCATATCATTTTGAAGCTGCTAGCATATAAATAACTGGCTCCCCAATGAAAAAAGATAGCAGTCTTCTGACAGACTAGATTGCAAGAAATATTGTACCAATCAGCGCTGCCTCCCTTGATGAGATATTAAGTAATTCCAATAGTCCAAGAGTCAATATGCATGTTATACTCACCAGAAGAATGCTCAAGAAACAGCCTCTTGTGGTGAACAATCCCCACATTAGCTGTTAACAGTTAGATGTATTAACCATAATGGTAGGCATAATGCTGAACATTTTTACACTCCTAAAAGTTTCTAGTAGCTTCTGTTGGGGACATGGAGGCTCTCAACATGATGTCAACAATCTTTTTTTGAGATTAGTTCTTCTTTTGCCATTCTTATTTTGTTTCAGCTTCCCTTCTTGTTCTTTAATTTGTTTTTGTAATTGGAGGTTTCTCCATTCTCTGTTTCCTCTTATATGAAGTTTCTTTTATCACCCATCCTCTTGCAAATGCTTTAAAGGCATCCCAAACTATATTTATTGAAATCTCCGGTTGGATGTTTCTTTAAAAAAAGGCTTGAAACTCTTTCTTTGAATCTTTAACAAATTTTTCATTTCTTAGGATTGTCGTGTTTAATTTCCATCTGCTTCTCTTAGGGATATCTTGCAATTCAATTGTGGTTGGATTATGATCTGAATATGTTTGAGGTTCTATTTCTGCTTCTAATATTTCATTTGCCATTGTAGCTGATATCCAGCACATATCAATTCTTGACCAGGATTTGTGCCTAGCAAAATAAAAGGTAAAGTCTCTTTTATTCAGATTTCTGGCTCTCCATACATCTATACATTTATTTTCTTCCATCAAATGCTAAAACGTTGTAGGCAATTCGTGTTTTCTTTTCCTTGTTCTTTTTTTTGAAACTCTTCTATCTTGACTTCCTTCTAACACTGCATTAAAGTCTCCAATTATACAAGTTTCCTGAAATTCTTGTTTCGCCATGAGTTCTTGGAGAGCCTTGTAAAATTTCTCTTGGTGGTTATTTGGTGCATAAATATTTACCAGTAGAGTTTTGTTTGCTGAACCATTAAAATGCGACCATCTTGAGAGGCATGGATTAATTTGGGGTGAAGATGTTCTTTCACATATGTTACCACACCTCTTTTCTTTTTCTTTTTAACTGAAGCCATGAATGCTTTACCAAGTTTCGGGTTTTGTAAGTATTTTTGGTCTGTTTCTTTAATATGAGATTCTTGTAAGCAGATTACATCAAAATTACCCTTTTTTAGTTGTTGGAAAGTCTTTCTTCTTTTCTGTGGAGAGTTCAATCCATTAATATTTATCAAGATGAGTCTCATTTTCTTACTACTTCTATCCATTTTGGTCTTTATTCTGTGTTTGCACTTCCTGGTTATCTCTATATTGCTTCCTTGTCACAGGAGGGGATGCCTTGGTGAGCTTGGCTTTCTTTGATACTTTGGGTACAATTGATGTTCCAGTTGCTCTAGATGTTCCAGTCCCTTGAATTTCTTCTTCTTCTTCTTCTTCTTCTCTTTCCTCACCCATTTCTTCCATTTGTATATCCCCTCCATTCTTTTTCAGAAAATCTTGCGCTTTAAATAAGGACGTGATTCTGTGTCTCTTCCCGTTAAATAAAAAAGTTAATCCTTCTGGCAGCAGCCGTGTGTATCGTATCCCATTTTTCTTTAAAAGCATAGTTAAGTTGGTGTATTCTCTTCTTTTTTCTCGCACTCTCCATGGCACTTCTTTCAGTACTTTTATTTCGTTACTGTTGAACATCAATGGTTGATTGCTGGCTGCCTTCAAAATTTCATCTCTGTAAATTCTTTTATGAAATCTTACATGAACCTCTCTGGGGTTTATCCTATAGACTGCATCTATTTCCCCCAGCACCCTCTCAGGGTCTTCTGCTCCCATATATGCAGCAAGACATCTCGTCATTTTTCTTCTAATATCTTCATCTTTTTCTTCAGGAATATTTTGGAATCTTAAAATATAAGATGCTTTATCGACCTGTAATCTGATCAAACTTTGTTCCATTTGGGTTTGTCTGGTATCTGTTGCTTGAAGTTTACTTTCCATTTCTTTCATTTTGATTTCTACCTTCTCAGTTGTTTTATTCAGCTGTGCTATCTTTTTTGTATTTTCTGCTATTTGTTTTTGTAAATCTATCATCTGTGTGGCAAGTTGTTGCATCATGTCTTTCATAGCTTCTTTTATGGGATCTGCGGCCTCAGAGATTCCATTTTTAATAGATTCTTGGATCATAGCTTGAAGTTCTTTTGATTGGGTGGTTGACATTGCTGCTCCTACTGGCTTCAACATCCCTGGCCCTTTAGGAGGCTTGTTAGCACTAGACTTCTTTCCCCTTCAGATTTCCACCTGTAGGGAAATCAAAACACTGCTCCTAGGCCTCTCACAAGTGATAAAGCCGATAGGAAAGAAAAACAAGAGATTGCTAAAAGCAGAGGCCTTCCTTATCCTATTCACTCTTTGTTTTGGAACACTGCGTAATTCTTTCTTTAAACAGTTACTGTCTTTCTTTCTAGCCACAAACCATAACACAACTTTCAGTTCTACTTCCCTTATATGGTCATTACCACCAAGTCTGTGGGAAGAAAGCAAGAGCATCCTGTTTCTTTAAATCCAGTACTCGTTTGTCATTCTACTTTACACCATTACACTCCTGTCTCAATGTTATTCAATGTTTATCCATCATTAGTAATCCTCAAATGATTTACCAGTTCTTTAAAACACATAAATCTCCAGTATTCATTCCAGCCTTAGCCACAGCTGTGACAGAAAAGAAAAGAAAAAAAATCTCAAGCAATTACAACATCAAATGAATTGCCTCTTAACACAAGAAATAGCAATGAAAATAACCTGTCCCTACCGATTACGTAAGCAACAAGAAAAAAGATACGTTGGAGGTTTAAGAAACAGAAATGGGGAAGAGAAGTTTAACTTGGAAGATTTGAAAGACATTACCGCGCAATATTATCAAAATCTATACACTGGAACAGAAACTACCCAGGAGAAAATTGAAAAATTCTTAAGCAAGTACAAGATGAAAATTTTTACGGGAGAGCATAGAATAATACTAAACCAACCAATCAGTATGGTAGAAATTGTAGAGGCTGAAAAAAAACCCAAAAAAGGTAAATCATCAGGTCCAGATGGCCTACCAGCAGAATTTTACCATGTTTTTGAAGACCAGCTGATTTTTCCTCTTAAAGAAGTGTGTCAGAATATTACGACTGAAGATAAATTACTTGACTCATGGAACAAGGTGATAATATAGCTGATACACAAACAAGGCCAGGATAAAAAAGAGATCAAAAATTATAGACCTATCTCTCTACTAAACGTGGATTATAAAATCTTTGCATCTATTCTAGCAAAAAGAATTTAAAAAGTATTAGCTCAAATCATACTTAAAGATCAAACAAGTTTTCCTCTGAGAAGATAATTGAGAAGCAATGATAGGATGATTTTAGATACTCTGGAATACTATGACATACATCTGGAGAAACAGTTGGCATTGGTGTTTTTGGATGCAGAAAAAGCATTTGATAATGTTAGTTGGAAATTCTTAAAGAATTTGCTTAAATATGTTCAGGCTGGAAGTCATTTTACCAAAATGATAGAAGCAATTTATTCGAAACAAAAAGCTAAGATCTTAATTAATGGAGACTTGACACAAAAGATTGATATTTAGAAAGGGACTAGACAAGGATGTCCACTTTCCCCTCTGCTGTTTATTTTTGGTCTGGAAGTCTTAAATGATGCAATCAGCACTGATGAACAAATTAGAGGATTGAAGATAAGAGGAGAGCAATTTAAGCTGTTAGCCTTTGCAGATGACCTGGCCTTTATTATAGAAGAACCAGGTGAATCAACAGAGCTGCTGTTGAAGAAACTTCAAGAATATGGAGATGTCATGGGGCTCAAAATTAATAAAAATAAACCAAAATCCTGACCAAAAATATGACAGAATTACAAATAAGCTACCTGCAGAAAATATCAAGACTGGAAATTACAAAGAAAGTTAAATATCTTGGAATAAACTTAATGAATAGATGTAGTTCTCTCTCCAAAAACAACTATTCAGAACTACTGAAAACTATGAAACAAGACCTAAATAGTGGAAAGATCTCCAGCTATCATTTATAAGAATAGCAACTATTAAGATGAATATTTTACCAAGACTGATGTTTTCATTCCAAACTATTCTGGTTCTTCATAATCAAAATTTCTTTAAAGATATTGACAAACTGTTGAAACAATTTATATGGCAAGGGAAGAGGCCAAGAATAAATTTTAAAGTATTACAAGATTTGAAAGAAAGAGCTGGTTTTGGCCTTTCACTTTGTATTTTGTATTATAGAGCTACAACACTTGCATGGATTAAAGACTGTGTTACATTAGAAAACCAAAGACTGTTAAAGTTAGAAGGTCATGATATGCAATTAGGATGGCATGCATTCCTATGGTATGGGAAGACTGATTCACACAAATACTTTAAACAACATTGGATAATTATTAAAAGTCTGGGACCCAATCAAAAAACAATTTTATGATAAGACTTCAAAGTTGGTTGCACCTTTAGAAGCATTTACAACTCCCAGGTTGTTAGAAGAAAATTCAAAAATGAAATATGCAGATTTATTGGATGTAAAAGGTAATTTAAAGTTGGCTAAGGGATTGAATTGGTGGCACAGAGTACAGATTGAATCAAGGTATACTAAAGATAAAGCGACGGGCTTCAATGAAGATTGGCTTGAAATAGATAAGCTAATGTTAGCAGGTGATCAGAATTTTATAAAGAAAATGTATATTTTACTGCTGGATTATAAAATGCATGATGAGACTGTTAAAAATGTGATAGTTTCATGGACACAGAATGTTGGCCACAACATACAATTAGATCAATGGGACAAACTCTGGAAAAAAACATTAAGATTATAAAATCCATTGCGTATAAAGAAAATATATATAAGATGTTTTACAGATGGTATATAACATCTGAAAAATTAGCTAAATTTGATAACAAAAAAATAAATGCTGGAAATGTCAGGAGAAAATGGGGTCATTTTACCACATGTGGTGGTTATGTGACAGAGCAAAAAACATTGGGCAAGGGTACATGTATTAATCCAACAGATTTTGAAATGTAGTGTGCCTTTTACTCCTGAAATATATCTACTGAACATTCTCCCTGATACTTTTAAAAGTGACGACTCTTACCTTTTGATATATATAACTACTTTGGCCAGAATACTATATGCTAAACACTGGAGGTGCCAAGAGATGCCATGTAAGGAAGACCTTATTAATAAAATTTTGGAAGCCGCAGAAATGGACAAACTCACATTAATTTTGAAAGGTCACTTGGATGAGTTATTTGATAACACTTGGCAGAGAGTTTACGAATGGAATGATCAACACACTCTTACTTAAACAGGACAGGATACATAGCAAAAAGGAAGAGAAGAAGAAGAAGACATGAAGAAATGAAATTTTATTGTTGTTGTTGTAAAACAAACTTTGTTTAGTATGAGGTAGAAACTAAATATAACAGAAAAGAAGCATTAATCGATATGTAAACACAAGATACCCCATTTTTATGTCTAGGCTATGTGTTGTTTGTATGTTTTTGTTATTGTAGTTGGGGGAAAAAATTCTTTAAAAAACAAACATGATGTCAACAATCTATATGGTAAGCCTGTAGCCCAGGCAGGGAATGCTCACCGTAAAGAGGCTGTTTCCAAAGGTATACCTGTGGCGAGTGTTATCTGTCCACCTTCTATAAAGCTGTTGGCATGTCAGCAGACTTGCACACTTCTAAGCTGCTTACACACTTTCCCACTGCTGTTCTGAGCTACAGCAGGAGAAAAAAAGTTTAAAGGATCACAATGTAACATCATTTCCAGGGGAAACCCCGACATGACGTCATGCCTCTCTAGGAATCACCAGAAATTCTATGATAAAACCATAACATTTTCAGCGATTCCTAGAGAAGACACTCTCCCCTTGTCTCTGCCCCCATGGTCTCCCACTAGTTGCCCTCTTCTAAGCCCACTAACTTCAATGTAATCCTGTTTAGGATGGTACCACAAATCACTTTCAGATTTTTGCTATCTTCACAAAATATTTTCCATGTCGTAGTTCTGAACAAGCTGAGGAAGCACTTCCTCAACTTAAAAATGTTAGGTAATACACATACCTCATCTTTTCATGCTGGAATTTTCCAATTTCAAGGTGAAATATGAATGTTCCTAGGCTATATAAACCACCCAAGCTTCGTAGTTGTAAAGAATAAAGATTTTGCTAGAATGAAACAAATATTTGAGGGGTGCAAAGGCCACATGTGTTTCCTGACTGTTTTTCCTCAGAATGCAGCAGTATTGGAGGTATGGAAAACTGTATGTCTCTTTTCAGATGTAATCAAAGCAAATATATAACAGTATATGAGGAACATATTGAAATAATACGAAGTTATAAGATAAACCTACCCATCAGCTTGCACCTGAAGCCTAACACAGGATCCAATTTGCAGCAAGCAAAGAAAAGTACTGTTTTTTGACAGTTCCCCTCAGTGCATGTTGAAAGCCAAATCTTGCACATGACAATAGATGCATATGTATAACTTGGAAAACTATGACTGGGAGCTATCATTCATGGGGGTTTCCATTGCTTTTCCCAATATCAGTCTGTAGTTGACATTAATCCAACTAGGCCTGGTCAGAAGTAATCAAATCTTTCCATCCTTTTTCTTTCCTTTTGGCAAGGCTTTGTAATGGGAAGCTGAATAATTGTACTGAGAGCTGTTCAGAGGCTGTCACCTCATCACTAGCCATCCATGGATGAAGTACAGGAAAATACTGGAATTGCTGCAATCCTTGCTCACACGATCAGTCCTAACAAGAACTCAAACACCCGTACTTTCTAGCTATTGTTGTGGAAAGGACTGTGTAAATAAGAACTTGCACCTGTTACTGGAATGTGTGCCAGCTGTAAGAGTTGGAGAGAAAATCAAAAGCAAACAGATAACAGTGCCATTCACAGGTAGACCATTTTGAACCAAGATGCCAGGAGTGGTGTAAGCATGTCATATTTATAGGGCTGTTTCAAAATTTTCTCAGGTCGTTTTCACAGTGGTTTCTCCTGTACTCTGCTTTGGTAGCCAACACTTTACTCAATATTATGTTTTGGAGAACATAGTTCACTATCTGAAGCCTTAGTTTTCCATCTCTACTAGTGATAATCATTTATGTGTATGTGTATGTGTGTGGGTGTATGGTATATGCATTTTTTAAAATGTGACACAGATTGTCTGACACAGGGATTCTTTTGGCCAGTTTTTTATTTTGTAACTATTTAGTATTTAACCAATGTACTTTGCTGTGCAATCCTATGTTTACTCAAAAGTAAGCTTTTCTTTATTCAATAGAGCATACTCCCTAGTAAGTAGGGGTGCCAACTCTGGACTGGGAAATTCCTGCACATTTGGGGACAGACCCTGGGGAGGGTGGAATATGGGAAAAGCAGAAAGCCCACCCGGGATTACATGCCATAGAGTTCCCCCAGGGGAACTTTGTAATCGGGAGACCTGGAGATTGACAATCCTACAAATATGCCTAGGACTGCAGATGCAAAGGATTTTGTGGCCCCAAGTCCATTCAGTGTTCACCCAAGTGTCAAATGGAAGTACAGAAATGTGACATTCTTTAACGAACACCACTAGAGGGTGACCAAAAATGTATATTAGACCAAATACCAGGGAAAGTCCCTGGCTGGGTTTGGCTGTGGAATAGGCTTCCAAAGGAAGTGAGAAAATCTCTGCCCTCCCTTGGGACTCATAAAACTAAGAACTAGAAAACATACTGCAAGGAAAAATGTTGGCTCTGGCACAGAGGCAGGATGATCTAATAAGTCTTTTCCATCTTTAAATCTCACAAGTCATGAACAAGCTGACCCTACTAACATCTTCTAGACATACTTCTGAGATAAATAAGGTCAGGATTGGGTCAAGATTATGCCTGAAGGCAAATTTCATGAGAAGGCAACAAGCTGAGGAGAATGCTTTTGACTTTGCCAAGAAGACCAGTTTGAGTTGGCTGGGAGGCCTTCCTCCATTCTTCTAGACCAAGGGGTTGGATGAAAGAGAGAGAAAAAACCCTTTCTGGATGCCAGTTCAGACTCTGGGTTTGGCTATGGGATAGGTATCCAAACGAAGTAAGAACATCTCCACCCTCCCTTAGAATTCACAAATCATGGCATAAATTTGGGATCACCTTAAGGTGCAGAGTGACACCATGGCTGTAGCTGGGTTCGCCAGTGTTTGGATCCACTCTTGTTGCTTTGTGAAGGAGTTAGCCACAAAATTTTTCAGCACATGGGAGGACATTATCACCTGCTAATTGCTGGAGCTCAAACTGCTGTTAAAAGTACAGCTACAAGCAGAAGATGGGGTAGACAGGGATTTGGGGGGAGGCACTATCAGCATCCTCAGCATAATGACATTCATTCTGGCACGACATGGAAGTGACATCATCATGCTGGAGGCAATGCTCTAGCATTTGCCTCAAACTATATGGTCTGACCACAGAGTTTTTGGCAAATGCCAGAGCATCACCTGCCATGATGGTATCGCTTCTGTTTCATGAGAGAAGTAACGTCATTGCACTAGGGATGCCTATCAAACTCCCCCATTTCCCTAGGAAATTTTGCCCTGCTACCCAGCTGAGCAACAGTGGGCAACAAGGATGGAGGCAAGAGGTCTCCTGTTACCAGTGGGAAGCTGGCAACCCTAGCTTCAAGGGATGGTTCAAAACTTCATCACTCTTGCTGGAGCCATTCTCTCATATAAACTATGCCCTCCTCCTTTTAAATTTAGAACTAGTTTTAAACTTACCTACTTTTACTAAATTAGCAAAAGCAGCAAAATAGAAGTTAAAACCTCCTTTGGAGGGGTTCTACTGTGTATGAAATATTGCATTAATCAACATGTTATCAAAGGGCCCAGAGAAATAATGGTCAATTCTGAAATAAATGTGGGTAGTGTTGGGTATTGTTTATAACACTTTGGAACGATAAGGTAAAAGGCAAAGTGTTTCTTTAAGCATTTTATGAGTTGCTATAATGCCTCAGTTCATTTCTGTATTTCTTTTTTTAATGTTTTAATTTGCTTTTCTAAACTACAAGCCTACAGGGTCAGGGGAGTGGATACAAACTAAAAAAAAGAGTAGCAAGGATCATAATACAATTATTTAAAAGACTTTTTGATACTTCCCTTTTGCCCCCAAGTTCATTTCTGTATTTCTGAGTATGAAATGTGCTATGTATGTTGTGTTGTAGCTGAAAAAATCTAATAAAAATAAATTGTGTCCCCTCACTCTAATAGAATAGCTCCATGAACAGGATTGTTTCCTATTGTATTTTGCTGTAATTTCAGCAGTAGCTTTGTGGCAGAGACCTTTCCGAGATAGACCTTTCACTGCTCAGTTCACTGCAATAATCTGAAGAACTTCTGGAGTGGGTTAGGCTAGTGAAGTAGACATCGATGAGATAAAGTTTTCTGTATCCATTTAACTTTTTTTTTTTGCCAGCTCCTCCACCATTCTGAAAGCCATTTTGAAGTGGGGCTCTTCTCTCCTCCTCAGTGGGTGGGGGACACACTGCCAGCAAGTGATACTCCTTTCATTTCTAAGGTAAGAAGAATACATCCCACCTACTCCTCATGATGATGGCCCAGCATGAAAGCATTCTGCTCCCAGCCCAGCCTAGTTCACTGGTCAGAATGTTGGTCAGGAGAGGGCATGGGAAGGTTTGGTGAGATCAATGGAAAAACCTCCAGAATTTTTCTCCCCCCCTCCAAAATCACAAATCTCCCATGGTTTCAACAGTTCCAGAAAGTTTACATCTGTAAGTAGGAAACAGAATCAGAGACTAAGGTGGATGAGGGTTTCCATCCTGAGCATCATAAGGTAAGAAAGAGGTTATTTCTGTCCAAAACTTTATTACATCATTTGCCACCAGTAAACTTCAGGGGACTGCTACAGTAGACTTTTGATTTTTAAAATAAATAAGGAGCATAGTCTATTAAGTTGGATTTCTAGTAGATGCAAGGCATGTAATAATAAATATCAATGATACATTAGCGGAATGCTGAACTAGGAATTCTGACTTGTTAAACTGCGGAAACTGCAGTTATGTATCACTAAACCAGACAAGGTAGAAGAGCAAGAACATTTGTTTGCGGAGTTTATTTATTTGATTAATTAATTTGTACCCCACCCTCCCTGCAAAAGCAGTCTCAGGGCAACTTACACTGGTTAATGCATAAATAACAGTTAAAATCCATATAAAGTCATCTAAAAACAATTCAACTATAAATAATTCATAAAGTGCTGGTGACATTTAATTAGTGGTTTAAGATGGTGTATTGTAAGAGTGCATACCAAGGTCTAACAATTACTCTGTTCAATGATCTTTCTAATACGAGCAGCGGCGCAGGCTAGATGTCAAAGCCAAGGGGTCTGATGGGGTCTGAACTGGCAGAGATGGACCAAGAGAGAGATCTTGGAGTCATAGTAGATAACTCAATGAAAATGTCTAGACAGTGTGTAGCTGCAATAAAGAAGGCCAACGCTATGCTATGCTGGGGATTATTAGGAAGGGAATTGAAAACAAATCAGCCAGTATCATCGTGCCCCTGTATAAATCATTGGTGCGACCTCATTTGGAATACTGTGTACAGTTCTGGTCACCACATCTCAAAAAGGATATTATAGCATTGGAAAAAGTGCAAAGAAGGGCAACTAGAATGATAAAAGGGTTGGAACACCTTCCCTGTGAAAAAAGATTAAAACCCTTGGGGCTCTTTAGCTTGGAGAAACGATGGCTGAGGGGTGACATGATTGAGGTTTATAAGATTATGAAGGGGATTGAGCAGGTTGAGAAAGAAGTACTTTTCTCCCTTTCTCACAATACAAGAACTCGTGGGCACTCCATGAAATTACTGAGCAGTCGGGTTAGAACAGATAAAAGGAAGTACTTCTTCACCCAAAGAGTGATTAACATATGGAATTCACTGCCACAGGAGGTGGTGGCAGCTACAAGCATGGACAGTTTCAAGAGGGAATTAGATAAACATATGGAGCAGAAGTCCATCAGTGGCTATTAGCCACAGGGTATAGATGGGAATTCTCAGTCTGGGGCAGGTGATGCACTCTATTCTTGGTGCTGGAGGGGGCAGCAGTGGGAGGGCTTCTAGTGTCCTGGCCCCACTGCTGGACCTCCTGATGGCACATGGTATTTTTGGCCACTGTGTGACATAGTGTTGGACTAGATGGGCCATCGGCCTGATTCAACATTGGCTTCTCTTATGTTCTTATGGGCCAGGGCTCTATAGTTGAGATTGTTGATGGTAATAGTGGTGGTGACTCCTTAGTTGAAAGTCTGGTGGAAGAGCTCCGTCTTGCAGGCCCTGCGGAACTGTAAAAGATCCTGCAGGACCCTGATCATATAGTTCTAATATGAGTCCCTTGGATTTGTTTTAAAAAATGCTGTCAAGTCACACTTGACATGGCAGCTCCATGGGGTTTTCAAGGCAAGAGACATCCAGAGGTCTGCATAGCAACTTTGGACTTCCTTGGTGGTCTCCCCTCCAAATACTAACCAGGGCTGACCCTGCTTAGCTTCTGAGACCTGATGAGATCAGGCTAGCTTGGATTTGTAATTGGGAGTTAAATGAAGAAAAAACATAATTTATTTTAGACTATTTTAGCTGAGTCAGAATTACACCACCCAAATGCACTGTACAGGTATAATTTAAAACTGAATAACAATTGGGGTCAATGATGGCACCAGGGATGCAAGATGGGTCAGGTAGCAGGATTAAGAGGCATTCAAGAGGAATACAAGTCAATGTAACCTTCTACTTCACAACAGAAAATTATAACAGAAAGTCAACTCCGGGTGTGGTCATGAGGGAAGGGAAGCAAGGCTTTTTGCACTGCATCAATTTGACCCACCACAGCGTGATCAGATGCAGCGGCAGGTGAATCGGGCTTTATCCTCCACCACGTGTTTCCAGATGCACTCCAACAAGGGATCAGTGATGCAATGGGAGCGCGCTAGAGCGATCACATGGGGAAGTCCATCTGTGGCCTGTCGCAAACCCGTTTGCTACTGCCCTTTCCCCGGTATTTTTTTACTCCACATCTTCGGCGGTACAAAACAGGTTGGCAATGGTTGCAGGACGCTTGCCAGATGTTCTCATGTGATCGCACCCGGAAAATTCGCCTGTCATTCGTGCATATCACGTGGCTACTTCTGCATGTGAACGGGACCTCCCCTTGTTTATTTTATAGACCTATGGGGGAAATGCATTACTGGGTTTTTAAAAGAGTAATGATCACTTTTCACAAGGCTAAGAGTTAAGATTTCCAATGTCCATCATAAAAAAAATCTGGCCATGCAGTGCTTAGTCTTTGAAGATGGAAGACACAAGGAAAATAAAGGAAATTAATGACGGGATATAAACCTCTGAGAAGTGACATCGCTAATCAAATGCTTTTATAGTTTATGAATGGCAAAAGAAAAAAAATGAATTCTTAAATTTTCATATTCTGAGATGATGAAATGGAATTAGGACTGTAGTTTATGCAATTGTTTATTGTAGCATACCATCTGGTTTTTACAATGCTACTTTCTACCTCTGTAACCCACTTTCTGCATTATAGCATATCATGCCTTACACCGTTTGCTGTTTGCATTGTTTTCTAATTCTGTAATCCTATTTGCATTTTTATTGGATGTCTCATATTGTCTGTTTGAATTTTAAAAAATATTTTGTAATCTCACTTGAGTCACCATGAGAAAGATGGGTGACAAATGAAGTAAATAAGTAAATAAAATTATACTGTGTCAGTCCATTGGGCCATTAAGCTCTGGCAGGCAATGGGCTCTCTGGGGTTTCAGGCAGAGGTCTTTCAAATCATCTACCTGATCTTTTTAAAAATGGAGACACCAGAGGCTGAATCTGAGTCATTATACATGCTCTACCACTGAGCCATGCTCTCCTTGATCATATGAATAAGGAGGTCTTTCCTTCAGGATAAAAATCAATGGACTCAATTCAGAGATGCTTAAACTCAGCTACACACTGCTGCACTTCCTCCCAATGAGCAAATGATCAGCACGATCAATTGGAATCACCTACTTGGGGTGGGGAGGGCTGGGAAAGTGGATGATGAGCTTGCTCTCTCAACACAGTTGACTTGGGTCAGTTGCTAGAATTTTGAGGCTATTGGGTCAGCCAGGCCAATTCCCTGATTTACGTGACTTCTAGTTGTGTGCAGCTGTGCCAAATTAACAACCGAGCCAATTATTCCCATAAAGGTGGGAACAAGGGACTGGAGACTCACAATAAGCATTTATTTATTATTATGGGACTCAGGGCATACAGTGACTTTCATAAGTGTGGATCTGAACCTGCTTTCCCAAATGTTAGTCCCATTCTCTAACCACTCCAGCACACAGAAACATAAAGAAGAAGAGATTGGATTTATACCCTGCCCTTCACTACTCAAAGGAGTCTCAGAGCAGCTTACAATCTCCTTTCTCTTCCCCTCCCCAAAACAGACACCCTGTGAGGTAGGTGGGGCTGAGAGAACTCTTTCCAGAACTGCCCTTTCAAGGACAGCTCTTGTCAGAACTATGGCTTGCCCAAGGTCATCCAGCAGGTGCAAGTGGAGGAGTGGGGAATCAAACCCAGTTCTCCCAGATTAGAGTCCACACACTTAACCACTACACCAAACTGGCTGGAGGGGCCATCTAGTCCAGCTCCCCACACAATGCAGAAAATTCACAACTACCTCCTACCACTCCATTTTCTGTGTGACCTCTGCACTATGCCCAGGGGAAGGCAAAAAAACTCCAGGATCCCTGACCAATCTGCCCTGGAGGAAAATTCCTTCCTGACCCCAAAGTGAAGATCAGGATTACCCTAGGCATGTAAGAAAGGGCCACAAGAGTCAAGCACTGGCTCATCCCTTCCTGCCCTCACTTTCATGATCTGCCTAAGTTCACAGAATAAGCATTGATGTCAGATGGCCATCTAGCTTCTGCTTAAAGTCATTCAAAGAACAAGAGCCCACCACCTCCCAAGGAAGCCTGCTTCACTGAGGAACCACTCTGTCAGGAAGTCCTAATGTTTAGCCAAAACCCTTTTTCATTTAATTTCAATCCATTGGTTCTGGTCCGACCTTCTGGGGCAACACAAAACAACATTGCTCCATCCTCTATATCGGGGTGTCAAACATGCGGCCCTCAGGCCAGAACTGGCTCCTATCTGGCTTGTAAGCAACTGGCTCTTGTCTGCTTCCTACTTCTTGTTCCTGCTTCTTTGTTCCTGCACCACAGCTGATTTTTGCCAAGGTCTCTCCTTTCTTGCTTTCTGTTTCGCAGAGGAGAGAAGAAAACCAAGTCTCCCTTCCCTCAATCGGCTGAGGGCTCCTCCCCCTCTGCCTCTTCCTTGGGGGGGGGAAGTCCCATGGACCAACGAAGTTTCATTCCAGGTATAAGCTTTCATGTGTGCACACATTTATTCAGGGAGGGAGGTAGAGCAGGAGAGTGAGAGAAAGATCCCCTTTTCCAGTTCTAACAGATGCGGGGGGGGGGAGAAACCTAACAGCACAGCTTGCAATTTTTATTAGTGGTAGGGAGCAAGAGTCCAGTAGCACCTTAATGACTAGCAAAATTTCTGGCAGACCATGAGCTTTCGTGAGTCACTACTTACTTCTTCAGATACAGCTTGAATGTGAGTCCATCTGTCCTTATGTCTTGGAGAGTTAAGTGATTTCAGGCACCAAATGACAATAACAGACATTGGTAAAGAGGAAAGAAACCTAGATCTCAATTCAGTCCAGGAGGATGCATTGTCTTGAGCCTCATTATCAGTTGCAATTCAGCAGTCTTTCTTTTTAATCTCCCTTTGAAATTCCTTTGTAAGAGAATTGCTACTCTTAGGTCAGCAACTGAATATCCTGCAAGGTTAAAATATTCCCCCACTAGTTTTTGAATGTTGTGGTTTCTAAGAGCAGCAGAAAGGGTAAGACTCCAGTAGCAACTTAAAGACTAACAAAATTTAAGGTAAGGTACGGGCCTGGTGTGATCTGGTCCATGGGGTCATGAAGAGTCGGACTCGACTGTGCGACTGAAAAATGATCTTTCATGAGTCACTGCTTACTTCTGTAGACTTATTTCATTTATTCTTTGCATCTTCCTGGACTGAATCCTCCTGGATCAATCTGAGACCTAGGTTTCCTGTCTCATTACTCCATGCCTACTGATAACTCCATGCCTACTACCCCTCTGTATATTACACCTAATCCAATCAAGCCTGCTATTGCCATTTGTCATCTGAAATCATCTTTATAAAGTTTGTGTCTTCAGTACCTCGTGTTACATTTTTGGCACATATGGCCCGGCCTAACAAAGTGACATTTATGTCAGATCTGTCCCTCATAACAAATGAGTTTGACACCTCTGCTCTATATGATAGCCCTTCAAATACTTGAAGATAGCTGTCATATCACCAGTTTGGTGTAGTGGTCAAGTGTGCAGACTCTAATCTGGGAGAAGCGGGTTTGATTCCCCACTCCTCCACTTGCACCTGGCTGGATGACCCTGGGCAAGCCGTAGTTCAGATAAGAGCTGTTCTTGAAAAAAGAGCAGTTTCTGTCAAGAGCTCTCTCAGCCCCACCTCACAGGGTGTCTGTTGTGGAGAGGGGAAGGGAAGGGAGTTTGTAAACCACTCTGAGACACCTTTGGGTAATGAAGGGCGGGGTATAAATCCAATCTCTTCTTCTCTTCTTCTTCTCTCAGTTGTCTCCTCTCCAAGCTAAACATACCCAGCTCCTTCAACCTTTCCTCTTAGGACTTGGGCTCCAGACCCCTCACCATCTTCGTTGCCCTCCTCTGGACATGTTCTAGTTTGTCTACATCCTTCTTAAACTGTGGTGCCCCAAACTGAACACAATACTCTGTGAGGTCTAACCAGAGCATAGTAAAACAATACCATCACTTCACGTGAGCTGGACACTATACTCTGTTGATGCAGCCCAAAATCTCATTTGCCTTTTTAGCTACTGCATCACACTGCTGAGTTCTGTTCAGTATATGGTGTACTAGAATCATAGAATCATAGAATGTTAGAGTTGGAAGGGACCTTGCAGGCCATCTAGTCCAACCCCCTGCACTCTGCAGGAACACAGCCGAAACCCCTACATACCTACAACATACCCAAAAGATGGTTGTCCAGTCTCCTCTTGAAAATGTCCAGCGAAGGAGCATCCGCCACCTCCCAAGGCAGTCTGTTCCACTGCTCAACCACTCTTACAGTCAGGAAGTTTCTCCTGATATTAAGCCGGTAACGACTCCCTTGTAATTTCCACCCGTTAGATCTAGTCTTGCAATCCGGAGCAATTACTAAGACGCCCCAGATCCTTTTCACACATACTAGTACCATGACAAGTCTCCTAGATGCAGAACTTTGCATTTATCTTTGTTGAAATTCATTTAGTTAGTTTGAGCCTTGTTTTCCAGCCTGTCAAGATAATCCTGTATCTTGATTCTATCTTCTACTGTATTTTCTAACACTCCCAATATAGTGTCATCTAACAAGCATTCCCTCTATTCCTTTATTTAAGTCATTTATAAGGATGTCGAACAACACAGGGCCCAGGACCAATCCCTGAGGCACTCCACGAGTCACTCTTCTCCAAGAGGATGGAGAACCATTAACAAGCACTTTTGGGGTGTGATCCGTCAACCATTTATAGATCTGCTTTACAGTAATAGGATCCAAACCACAGTTTACCAAGTTGTCAACAAGAATATTATGTGGAACCTTATCAAAAGCCTTACTGCAATCAAGATAAACTAAGGGCACAGCATTCCCCTGATCCAACAAGGTTGTAACTCTCTCAAAAAAAGGAGATAAATTCTTGTATTTTTTGTAAAGGGGTAGTTTATATTTTGGGTGCACTTGGGTAGGGATGGTTTCTGAAGCTAAATGTGTGGGGAAAGAAGTAGATGCTGCATAGGGGAGAAAAACATCCAAACTCTCAACTGAACATTTTGAAAGAAAAGCAATGGAAGTTATCTATTTTAGTGTACATCTGTGTCCCACTGTGAGCTGCTGCAGCAGTGCATTTGGTTACCTACAGGGATGCGCACAATTTCTTTAATTCATTTTGCTCTTTAAATATGTTATTTGCTTTCTTTTCATTATGATACAAACTTGTTTTCTATATTCTATGAGTTATTTGTTGGACCTGGATAGCCCAGGCTACCCTGATCTCATCAGAACTTGGCAGCTAATCAGGGTTGGCCCTGGTTAGTATTTGGATGGGAGATCCACCAAGGAAGTCCAGGGTCACAATGCAGAGGCAGGGGGGAAAAAAACTTCTGAATGTCTCTTGCCTTGAAAACTCAGTGGGGTCACCATAAGTCAGCTGGGACGTGACGACAAAAGAAAAAAGTCATTTGTTACCATTGTTTTAAATAGGAAACATACCTCTGGCTGTAATTTTTTTCATTTTCCTTACAACTGGGATGAATGTTTCATGGTTTGTACCTCTCACTCATTGGAGCCAGCCTGATAGATTGCAAGAAACAGGGGAAAAATCTCTCTTTTATAGACAATTAAAATCCTCACTTGCATAATAGAGACAGGGGAGTTTTTGGCAACTCCAGAAGGCAGGTAGAAGAGCAGAGAGCAGAGTAGACAAAAGAAAGCATTCAGCACTCATGCTCTTATACAGCTTAGCAATTGCAAACAAACAGCAAAGCTCCAAAGAAATTGGTAAAGGCACAATCTGTCAGAAAAAGCACTTGGCGCAGGCAGTGAAATAGCCGTGCTCATCCTAGTTAATCCTAAAAGCATCCCCCAAGTCCATGAAGCAGTTAAATTATTGGCTGGAATGCTGTGCATAACCCTAAAAGGTAAAGGTTCCCTTGCTCGAAAGCCAGTCGAATCCGACTCTAGGGTTGCGGTGCTCATCTCCGTTTCAAAGCCGAAGAGCCAGCGCTGTCCGAAGACGTTTCCGTGGTCATGTGGCCGGCATGACTAAACACCAAGGTGCATGGAATGCTGTTACCTTCCCACCGAAGTGGTACCTATTTATCTACTTGCAATTTCTTGCTTTCGAACTGCTAGGTTGGCAGGAGCTGGAACTAGAGACAGGAGCTCACCCCGTCATGCGGCACCCGGGTCTTGAACTGCTGAACTACTGACCTTCCACAGCCTGCAGTTCAGCGTCTTAACCACTTGAGCCACCGCAGCATAACCCTATTGAGTACCAAAATCAATATACACTCTTGTTGGCTGTCCTACATGAGACTGTCACTCCCATTACCTGCTGACTCACACTTCCTCTCTCTCCCATCACCTTGGTTGACTGGCAGTGGCATCCACAAGGCACCAGAATGTAGAGGCTAACAATCTTTCCTGATTATTTTCCAAGGTCATTAACTTTGGATTTCATACAATAACCATATTAACTAACAGGGTGGATTCAGTAGGGGATTTGATTAGTTACCAGTGAACTGCACATCCACGGTTATGTTTGTTATATACATTTAATGATGAACAAATTTGCCTTCCCACCTGCTCTATAGATGGGGAAAGATATCAGTTGATAGCTTTTCTCAAGCTTCTCTCTCCCCCCCCCCCCCTCTCTCAGAACATTAAAGGTTATTTTAAGAATTGGTTCACCTCAAGAATTTAGTTATTGAGCTTGCTGGGCTACCACTCCTGAACTTAAGAAGCAAGAATAAGAACTTAGTTTCCAACTCTCATGTCAACAGATTCTATTAAGGACTGGATTTGAGCACAGATGCTGCATCACTTTCCAGCACAGAGCAGAACTGAGGAACAAAAGCTGTATGAAGCTTCTTGGGCATCTTCCTAGAGACTCCCATTTGAATCTTATGCGTATTTTTTGAGCCTTTCCAGCAACACTGATGAGAATGAACAGATAAAATTACTATAAAACCATATCACAGTCCCACCCAAGTTTACCCAAGGAAAAGCTCTGAAGATTCTCAGGTGACTTTCCAGCAGCTGGCCTCTCTGTGCTTCTTGCTGTTCATGCAATCCTACAAAGTCAGCTGGTGTTAATTATAACATTCTACAATGCCAGAGGACCAGACAAGTGCTGGCTAGGTGGATGCACCGAGAACAGACGCATTCCTTTTCTAAAAAGAGCAGAGGCAGCCATCTTTCTGAATTTGCATTCTGGGATGAATGTTGGTGAACTTGGCACAGACTCAGACTGATTCAGAAAAATGTGAGGGGTGGTACAGCGCCTGGCTTTGTATAAACATCTTGGGTTCATGGAAGGAAACCACTTCCTCTGATGGAATACTGTGGTGGTGGTAGTTACAATTCAGCGGTGGTGCTGGTAGTTACAAGGACGTTGTAATGCCCGGCCCCTGATGCTCAGCAGCAGCTCAAGGGAGAAAGAAGTCCATACATAATAGGTATGAAAAAGCCCTATTAGCTCAGCTAGAAGGGAGGTAGGCCTGAGTCACTTACAAGGCAATCCTTAGAAATAAACCTTCCACTGAAGTCAACAGTTTTAGAAGGATATAATTCTGTTTAGGATTGCACTGTTAGTGTAGGCATTGTTTTGCAGTACTTGCGCAGAGGTCCATAGTAGGTTGTGCACAACTACCCACATGGTTTCAGGCTGCCATGTTCATCTGCACAAGTGCCATTCTTTTCCTAAGTCAGCGGTACAATCGGCCCCTGCACAGTTGGACCAGTTAGGTTTTACACCACACACACCACCATGCTAGTTGCTGCCAAATGGGTCTGAGAGGAAAATTCTGTTGGCAGAGTTTAAACATGAAGAGGAACAGAGCACCATCTGTTTAAAGAAGAAATAAACTCTGATAGAACAGAAGAGAGGAAGAAAGGCTTAACTAACTGACTAACTGCTGTGGGAGACACGAATGAAGGGGGAGGGCTCAGTTGGAGCAGGAAGTCTCCAAAGATAGGAAGAACATAATTTGAAATTATGGGAAGTCCCTAATCTAGCTATGCTAACTAACACTCCTTCAGCTGTCCCCTATAAACTGTTCTTTTGATCTTCTTCAAGCTGATACACTACGGGCTTTGCATATTCCAACAAATTCACCATGGGGTGATGAATCCCTAAAATATGTCTGCATTTGCTTCTGAAGTTGCTTTCATCTGGTGAAAAGAAAGCAGAGAAAAAAGTGAACACTGTCACAGTAAAAATGGAGGGAAATATTCATAGAACACACATTTTATTTATTTGAGATTAATCATGTATTTTGTTTTTCAGGAGTATTTTCCTGTTACACATCTTTGCATTAAGGTTGTGATCAGATGACAGGCTTGGCACATTCTGGCCATGCCTCTATTTTATCCAGTGTTATTTGTTCTGGAGACGTTTGTCCAAACATGCACACCATGTGCTCAGCCTGTGGTTGACCATTCAGATTATTGCTGCGTGGTACCCAGGGCTCTTTTTGTAGCAGGAAATCCTTTGCATATTAGACAACACACCCCTAATGTAGCCAGTCCTCCAAGAGTTTACAGTAGCCCCTGTAAGAAGAGCTCTGTAAGCTCTTGGAGGATTGGCTACATTAGGGGTGTGTTGCCTAATATGCAAAGGAGTTCCTGCTACAAAAAGAGCCCTGGTGGTAACCATGGAGTTATCAGTACCTTTTTAAAAACATTGTCTTTCATGCATGAGCAGAAGTGCTCATTCGAAGCACAACTCCATTTTGAAAGCTCTGTAATTCTTCCGCCAAGTACTTCAGTCCCTCTCAGCCTCTCTTCCTTGGAATGCATGGGGAAAGTGTGAACATCTTTACATGAAGATTTACATGACAGTAGCCCCATTGACTTCAGTACATGTACTCTTATGTCAATCATGAGATGCTCTCAAACAGCAACTCTGAAGCTGAAAATCCTTCTTCTGCTAACACAATTTGCATGGGGGAAAGTGGGATGAGAAGTAGGGTTGCCAGCTCCAGGCAGAGAAACTCCTGGAGATTTGGGGATGGAGCCTGGGGAGGACAGGAGCTGCAGTGGGGTACAATACCATACCGTCCACCTTCCAAAGCTTTCATTTTCTCCAGGGGAACTGATCTCTGTAGTCTGGTTATCATCCACACCTCCACTTTAGCCAAGGTCCATGCCCAGAAAGCCCTGCACACACTTTTGGGGCAGATATTCAGCCCAAGTTTGGTCAGAAGCAAGGCTGCCTGAATTTTAAATTTTTTCCAGCTTTACCCAAGTCTCCCTGAATTAGGGATGCCAGCCTCTCCAGGTTCCCTGCTGATGTGGGAACCTAACTAGGGACTATTTCCATGGCTTTCCAACCCCAAGAGACAAGAGAGAGAGGTTGTTAGGGGTTGTCGCTGAAAAAATCCTGACAGAATGTTTGGGTGCAGAAACATGCAAGCAGTGGGTCACAATCCTGGGGTGAAGATCTGCTTACACGCACACTGCTTACTGATTTTTTAAAAATGGAACAAAGACAGAGTTTGCAACAGAGAATGCAGACATCAGGAAAGGCATAGAGAGACCAATCCATAAACATCAGACTTTCACCGGTATTGGGAAAATTGGGGGTGAGAACGGGGCACCAACAACTGTGGAATAGAATACATATGTCGCTGTCTGAATAAGCATTTTAAATCCAGAGGGGAGAAGCAACGACACTGGATCAAACAGCTTATCTGACCACAGCCTAAGATCAACTTATCTTTCTCCAGTTATTTTTTATACCTCAAAGGTGGGGCAGTGGCAGGGTCCAAAAGATATACTCAAAAACAGCTCAGATTAAAAAAATCATATTCTTCACAATTCATCACAGAGTGTTGCCAGGAGCCACTTATGGGCTTTACACAACCCATGACTTGCCTCCACCAGACCATACTATTCCCTTTTCCAGTTTTCTATGTTCCGGACCTATACACCTGCAGCAAATGCAGGGGCATTCAGGCATCTGTTCTAGGGTTTCCAGGTCTCAATCCTTAACCACCTTTCATGTGATTTTAACCCTTTAGAAATAGCCATTTTTTAATCTAAACATCTCCTCAGCCAGATGTTTTGAATGTCCCCTTAACTAATAGAAAAAAGCAGCATTGGCCATATACATGATACACCTAAATACATGCATGTGTGTTTATTTATTGGTTGCTCCAAAGCCTGAAAGTCCTTTTTTTACTAGATTGGTACCACCTGTGTGGGGGCAAACATGGGCTGTAAAGCCTGTTCGAAATTCTAAATGTTTCCAGTGCCACTTGATTAAAGGCTTAACATACTTTCCTGGAACCTTTTGCATAATTTGCACCAGTCTTCATTGCATGTCATTCAATTCTTTGCTCTGCACTGATCTAACATGGTAACTGATTTTTCATGTTTCTCTGGTGCAAAACTTGCAGTTTATTAAAAAGAAACAAGAGAATGTAGCTCTGAATATATTTCCATAGCTCCCATGCCTTACTGTCTGTGCATGGTTGTAAAAATATGTTTTCAATTACTTTTAAAACCCTTGATTCAACTTAGTTTGAGAAAGTCAAGATGTACAGTGTACTTTTTACAAAAATGCCCAAACAACATAGTATGCATTTGAGCTCTGCACAGACCCAAGGAAGCATTCAAGAACACTAAGACCAGAAAATACAGAAGTGCCAAGTACAGACTTTGGATCAATTCATGGTTCAAATGAAGCAGACGGGAAAAAGTTGAAAAATGAAGGAAATATTATTAAGTCCTGAAAAAATACAACTTGTGTTTGTCTAAAATAATTCTTTATCCTACTTTAAACACTGTGCCAGGTGTACAACTAACAATATTTTTAGTTTCATTTGCGCCGGAATGAAGACAGTTTGAGTAAATGTATGAGGTCCCTCAATCTAACCAGTCCCCTTCCATCATAATTATGGCTTTTACTTTGCCTGAGATACTGCCCTTAAAGTATTTATTTTTCTTTAAAAACCATGACTGTCTCACATCATTGGAATTACAGACCTAGCAGCACAGTTGAACATAAATCTGTTCTGTTTATTTACTTCATTTATACTCCACCTTTCTTGCAGAAACTCAAGGAGGATTACAAAAATGTCAGTACTTCTACCTGAAAGTTCATCCCTGGACATTTTAATGAAGTTTTTGCAGGTGCCACCTTCATATAATGCTGGATATTTCATACTGCAGGTGGCAGGGCAACTTTTTGGAATGATAAAAACGATAAAAATCATGTTATTGAAAAAAAAAACATGTTATTGGATCAGACCTGAGGTCCGTCTCTCTTTCCAACAATTTATTCTGGGAAGTTCACATACAAAATATTATGGAGATGGCCATTTTTGCTTATCTCTACTATCTGACAAACAAGTCAATCCTCAATGTTCGCTGTTGGTACTTGCCATGATTTGTGTCTGAGTGAGCCATTCTACCATAATGAACTCATTTCCTTGTGATCCTAATCATCGTGGCTTTCTGTTGGGCCCTGGATAAAAATGCTTCCTGTGCAGAAATTATATTTCTTCATGCCAATGTAAATCTTTCAGACATATGCACCCTATCACATAAGATCATAAAGCTGGAAGGGGCCTCATATGTCTCTTGACTGTTAACTGGCAGAATGATTGGAGTGTGGTGGCGTGGAGACATACCAGAACAGCATCACACGATGTCATCTCCTCATAAAAAACAAGAAATGATCATGCAGTGCCATCCCCCACCCTCAGTGCTCTGTGGAGCACGGGGACACAGAGTGCCAGTGGGGATTCCCTCACTAGAAGTAGGCAATTAGCAACTCCACAGCATCTCCACAGAACAAGATATTTCAGTATTCATTATAGGAAACTACTAGAACAGTCCTAAACAGAGTTACACCTTTCTAAACCTATTTATTTCAATGGCCTTAGAAAAGTGTAACTCTGTTTAGAATTGTATTATAGGACTGTTAAACTAATATGAAATCCACCTAAGACTGCAATATAGCTATACATTTTGTTGCACTATATCAGGAGCTTCAGATATTCCCAGTCTATTTTACTCAGATCAGACACCTGCAAAACTATTTCACAATATTAATTAACATTGGAAGTGAAGATAGAAATATTTGACTTGCACAACTCAAAGTGAATGTGTGTGATTTATCAATTGCAAGACTGAACTGCAGTTAAATATCACCTAGGTTCTCCCCCCCCCCCTCTATAGATGTAAAGCAGCCAACAGATCCAGAGTGTGCAGTCTTCTCCCATGAAAACATTTTTCCATTCTTTTTCCTTCAAAAATCAAAAGTTCAAAGCTTAACTAATTCATGTTATGAAAGAATAAACTTACTATGAGACACTTGGAGAAAGACATGAGTCATTGTAATTGGCTGGTGGGTAGGTGAGTGGGTGAGATGGGATCGTGGGGATGTTTCTTGTCAAGAGAATATGTGAAGCAGTTTTATATCCATTTGCCTTAAAAAGGCAAATTCTGACCAGAAAGGATCCATCATCATATTCTGAAGTCTGCTCTGCCAGGTTTTAGCACTTGCTTAGATCACAATCAAATGTATGAGAGCCAGTGGCATAGTGGTTAGACTGTGGGACCAGGATCTGGGAGACCCAGGTTTGAATCCCAGCTGTGCCATGGAAGCTTGCTGGGTGACCTTGAGCCAATCATATGGACTCAGCCTACCCTACCTCACAGGGTTGTTGTGAGGATAAAATGGAAGAGAACAAAGTAAAGTAGTTTGCATCCCCATTGAGGAGACAGGCGGGGTAGAAGTAAAGTATCCCACAACATAACATCTGGCTCTTTATACATGAAAATCTCAAAAGAAAAAGAAAAGTAGTTCATCGCAATGCCTTGAAGGGGTAAACCTTGCCCGGACTTCCAGACTGAGGAAGGCCCATCACACAACATGTCCAGGGCCAGCTCCTATCCCTGACTTAGCCCCCCTCCCACCAGGCAAGTCGTGAACAACTTAGTGCCCTGATGGCCCTTACTCAAGAGGGAGGCAGACGGGAACCCAGGAGCACTGGCCAGCCCAGGCAGTGAAAGGCTCCAATCAGGTAGTGGCCCCCACAGCTGCAGACCTGGACAGCCCAGCAGCAGCCTGTAAGGGTGCAGGCCAGCAGCTGGGAAGGGCCAGTATAAGAAGATAGAGGAGGGAAGCAGGGCCTGCTACTTTTAAAGCCCAGGAGGGAGAACAAAGGACAGACAGCACTGAGAGTAGGTATCCACTCTTTTATCACTTCCAGGAAGAGACAGGGCCAAACTCTGATTGGAGCCAAAGACCAGGGGATGGGGGCAAGGGTGGTATATAAGGGAGGCTTCTGAGCCAGGCCAAGGGATGAAAAGCCAGGTGGAGCACACAGAGAGTGAGAGAAAGAACAATGGTGTGCTCACTTTGAGGGAAGGAAGAGGACCAGGGAGCCTGAACCCCCTCTCCTTCCCATTCTGAATATAGCAGGGAGGCTGGCCCAAACCCATCCAAGATGGCAGAGGATGGGCAAGACAGTACAGCAAAGGGGAAGCCTCACACAGCACTTCTGACCCTTGTCTTTACATGTAGCAGAGGAGTGAGATTATATCTTTCTATTTTGTCTACCAGTTGTGTCTGTCTCACTGGCCATAAAGTCTGAATAGGGTGTACACATAAAGAATTCAGCACAAGTAACCCCAAATAACATGGTACATGACATGAAGGAAATCAATAGCAACATAATTTTTGAATGCATGCCTTATTAGAATATTATACTTATGTCTGAAAGGACATACCTGCCCTATGGACAAAACAGAAAGGCATGATTTCATTTCCCCATCATTTCTGGGAGAAGGATGGTGAGAAAATATTTTCTGATCTGGGCTGATGATCTGAAATAACCTACCAATAAGTAGGCAACTCTGCCTTTAGACCACTAGTGTATATGGAATGTCTTAACCACAAAACTGTACCTCTAGAAAACAAGGATATAGGTTAGTGAGAGAAGTTTTTCAAACTCAGCCTGTAGTTCAAGCTGTTGTAAAATTCCAAACAAACAAACAAACAAAAACCACAGGCAAATCACTTGCCCATTTTCCATTCTAAAAGGAAATGTCCATGCAAGAAAGTGGGAGGTGGGTTCCTATTTCATTTTATGACAATGAACAAAACCACCAATCAATACTAATCTCTGGAGAAGTACCAGAATGATAAATCCCACAAGGGAGACATTTGAAGTATTGTTATTTGCATCATAACTGGACTATTAGTAGAGTGTTTCAAGAAAGATTTAAAGCATTTGGTACCGGTCTGGGCCAGGCATAAGATACCAGACAAGATGTGCCATTTTTTTTTCTGTTCTTGTATGGAATTTCCTCTGTTCTAACTAGCAGGCCTGCTCTGCTTATTCACAATTGCATAGCTCCTGTTTTTTGTAAAGAAAACAGACAGCATATTCTCTCCTTTAAATGTAGTAGCAAAATGTAAGCACAGAAATAGAAGAGAATAAGAAGAGAAGAGTTTGGATTTATACCTGCCCTTCAGTATCCAAAGGAGTCTCAGAGCAGCTTACAATCTCCTTCCCACAACAGACACTGTGTGAGGTAGGTGGGGCTGAGAGAGCTCTCTTGAGAACTGCCCTTGAGAGAACAGCTCTAAAAGAACTTATGACTCACCCAAGGTCACACCAGCAGCTGCATGTGGAGGAGAGGGGAATCAACCTGGTTCTCCCAAATTAAAGTCCACGCTCCTAACCACTATGCCAAACCGGCTCTCCTACATTTATACCTAAACTCAATTGGATTTTCAGATATCTGTGCAAAATTTAATTTGATATATTGGTCTAGAACCTTGTTTGAAGCCAGGATAATTTTATAAACTTCTAAAAAAAGTTTTTGAAATAAATGGTCATCTCTTCTGCCTACTCCTGAGGTGGGATATCCTAAAGGTTTCCATACTAGGGTTCCTCAAAGCTTTTAAAGGAGTTTCTTAATGCTGGACAACCTTCTCTGAAAGACAGTTTGCCAACCTTCCCCACCGATGAACAGATGCAGGAGGATGCTGGGTGTGTTCTACGACACATAGTAAAAATGCAGTAGCCCTGACCTCAATAGCCCAGACTAGCCCGACCTCATCAGATCTCAGAAGCTAAGCAGGGTCGGCTCTGGCTAGTATTTGGATGGGAGACCACCAAGCAATGCCAGGGTCATGATGTGGAGGCAGGCAATGGCAAACCACCTCTGAATGTCTCTTGCCTTGAAACCCATATGGGGTCACCCATAAGTCAGGTGTGATTTGACAGCACTTTCCACTACAATGAACGCAGGCCAACAGATCCGTCCTGTGCACCACATGCTCTGAAGTATGTCCTAAAGTCCTCTGCGATGTATAGGGATTCCATAGCAGACTAGTTTCAGAGGACAGCTGTATTGGGCTGCAGTAGAACAGTTAGATTCCAGTCCACTAGCATTTTAGAAACCAACGAGATTTTGTGGGGTACCAGCTTTCAAGAGTAAAAGTTCCATTAGCCAGGCGTATTGACTCTCAAAAGCTCATACCTTCTAAAATCTTCTTAGTCCCCAAGGTGCTACTGGACTGGAATCGTGGCAGTCATTATGAAAGGTGTTCCCATAGCACAACGCCTGGAAAAGCATAAGGAGAACCTTCTTGGATTAGATCAATAGTCTATCTAGTTCAGCACCCTGTTTCCCAGAATGGCCAACTAGATGCCCTGGAAGGTTCATAATTGAGGACCCAGAAGCCAAGGCTTTTCCTTGTTATTGTTCCCTGGCCTTCAGAATTAGCTGGCATTCAGAATTACAGTGCTTCTAAACATGGAAGTTCCATTTAGGCATCATGGCTAATAGCTGCTGATGGCTCTACCCATATCCCCAAGAAAACTTACCCTCCATAAAATCTAGAGAAGATGAACTCTAGACAAGAAGGAGAACTGAAATGCTTATTGCATATGACAGTTCCTCCTATGTTTTATAAATATTTTAGAAAGGACTGAATAAACTCCTTCCAGTTTCTAGATACCGTGCAAAATTGTCCTGGCCCAAGGAGCCGTGTTTCTTATTTAATTTTATTTTTCATCAGCACAAAACCACAAAAATAAACTTGGCTGTCCAAAGCTGTGACATGAAAAGTCACAGCTGAACTCAAGGATTTATATATCCTAGGCTCAATCTTCAACAACAGATTAGCCAGAGCTACTTTATTAAGATCACTGACTTGTAAACACATTTGCTCAAAGGTGATTACATCACATTTGAAATTATTTATGTACTAGTCAATAGACACCCCACTTTTGTATTATACTGAGCAGTGAAGTCATTTGCAAGTTGAAATGGTCTGGATACTGGGAACAGAAATGAGAGACTGACTCTCTCTGCTGCAGGCAGAATCTACTGGACAGACTCCCAGGACAGCTTCTGTAATAGAAGGAGTCTGAAGGGACTGGTACAGAAAGTTCTGCTCTGGACATTGTAGACAGAAAACCACTAACATCTGAACAATTCTTTAAGGCTCTAAAAACTCTAGCAAAAGTTCTTGTTATTTACAACATTCACATGCTACCTTTCTGCTCGGTCAGGGCCACCAAGCAACTAACAGTTAAAATATTATAAAAACATATCACAAAAACAGTTAAAACCAAAACTAAACTATATTATTAAAAGCCTTTACCTGCCAACTGAAGACACTGACAGAAGGAAAAATATGTCTATTCCTTGGGAAGGCCCTCTCTCAGATTGCCATCCACCTAATCTCAGAAGGTGGGAGCTCCCAAAGTAGTAGGGCTTGGAAGATGACCTTAATGATCAGGCAGATTTGCATGGGAAGAGGTGGTCCTTCAGATATGCTAGTCCCAAGCCTCAGAATATAAGAATACAATACAAGAACTCATGGGCACTCAATGAAATTGCCAAGCAGTCGGGTTAGAACAGATAAAAGGAAGTACTTCACACAAAGAGTGATTAACACATGGAATTTACTGCCACAGGAGTTGGCGGTGGCTACAAGCCTGGGCAGCTTCAGGAGGGAATTAGATAAGCATATGGAGCAGAGGTCCATCAGTGGCTATTAGCCACAAGGTATAGATAGGAACTCTCTGTCTGGGATAGGTGATGCACTGTATTCTTGGTGCTGGGGGGCACAGTGGGAGGGCTTCTAGTGTCCTGACCCCACTGCTGGACCTCCTGATGGCACCTGATATTTTTGGCCACTGTGTGACAGAATGTTGGACTGGATGGGCCATTGGCCTGATCCAACATTGGCTTCTCTTATGTTCTTAGAGGGCTTTACAGGACAATGCCAGCACCTTGAATTGGATTCAGAAACAAACTGGGAGCCAGAGTAGATGGGTCAAAACTGGAGTGATACGACCTGCTCAATATTCTGGCTGCAGCATTCTATAGCAAATGAAGTTTCCAAGCACTTTTCAAGGGTAGCCCTACAGCGAGTAAATTACAGTAATCTAATTTAGATGCTACCAAGGTATGTGGAAAGATCCCACCTGGCAAGCTAGTCAAAGTTGTTCCTAGCTGCACCTGTCATCTGTCTATCTAGCAGCAGGCCCAGATTCAGGAGTACCCCCAAACTATGGGCCTATTTCTTCATGGCGAGTGCAAAACATCCAAAACAGGTGACATCTTAAATCCTGGTTCATACTAGTTACCAGTAAGAGTTGTGTCTTGTTGGGATTAAGTTCCAGTTTATTAGCCCACATTCTCTATTGGTGCTTTGGAAACATTTCCCCACATAAACAGCTCTGTCATTCTTTAAGTAATCCCAGCCAATCAGGGATCTCATAATAAACACAGTGTCAGGGTTGCCAGCTGCCCACTGCCAGTGAGTGTGTGCCCATTAATCTACTCATTTGCCTGCTGATCCCAATCATCACAATAGGAGAAAGGAAGGGGTAATTGCATCCAAACCTTATGACAGGTGGCCCTCTAGGAATCCTTCCAATGTCTATGGTCTTTACCAGAGAGTTTGAGGTATTCCTAGAGCATTGGCTGGAAGTGATATCAGGTTTGGATTCAACCCTCACTCACTGCAATAATCAGTAGGCCTGGCAACCCTAAAAATCACGATGCAATGTAAGTTTTGGCTATGTTTCAGTGTCACACAC
Organism: Gekko gecko; assembly: GCA_029375565.1. Classification (NCBI taxonomy): domain Eukaryota; kingdom Metazoa; phylum Chordata; class Lepidosauria; order Squamata; family Gekkonidae; genus Gekko; species Gekko gecko. The sequence continues at coordinate 49,570,440 of JAPDNY010000004.1, forward strand.
TAAATTCAGGTGAAGGCAAGAGACCCTCGTGAAGGGAACTATGCTACTAACACTTTTGCTCTTATTTGAAGCCCTTGCCCAAATGTAAGGACACAGGAGTGCAAATGTTTATTATTCATGTTGTTTTGTCTTGCCATCACTGACCAGTTCTTTATAAATATACATTGATTGCAAGAATGGAGACTGGTCACAACAGGTAGAACTGAGACAAACATAATATTGTTTGCCATTTGTCTGGCTTACCTAGAGGTTCTTTTTCTTGGCAGGATGCTATACCTGCATTCATTTGGTAGTTCACATTTTGCCCAGGCTTAGTCTTTCCATTTATTTCTGAGTAGCAAGTACTGACTTGTGGTTAAGGCACTAGACTAGGAACTAATTGACCTGGTTTATGTTTCTGGAGCTGGTACAGTTTTCCAGTGTCTTTAGCCAAGTTGCTGAAGCTGAGATTCTCCAGAAAGCTCAGCCTTGCTGGCGCAAATCGTCTCAAGCATTCACCTGCAAGCAGCACAGAGAAAAATAACAGTGCTCCCCCATCAGAACTGTAGAATTTGTTTCCACATTTCTCTGCATCCATTCTTGACCAACAAGACTCACATGGTTTCACTGCTGTGGCAATGTCTAGTAAACCTGCATTAAAATAGGGTTACCGTATTTTGAAAAGCAAAAAAGAGGACATATTTCCTGACTGACTACTTCAAACAACTGATCACTATGACAAATCTCATTTTAATTATCCCTACTATTTAGGCTGTGAAAACTGCTACTAACTAGGAATAATCTTAAACTTCCTACCCAAAAAGAGGACTTTTCCATCGTTTTTTTAAAAAGAGCCCAAAAGAGGACAGACGCCAAAAAAAGATGACATGTCCTCTGAAAAAGAGGGCATCTGGTAACCCTAATTAAAAACTCTACCAGTCCCACAACGATTCACCAGTCCATTCAGAATCACGTCTCAGAGGCAACACAAGCAAGGGCTCAGGTAAGCCAACTGCCCCAGTTGACTTCTTATTTGGCCAAAGTATGTGAGATCCCAGAAGAACTTTTATGGTTCTTATAAAATCCCAACATTTATTCAAAACCTTTCTAGCCAGCACAGATAATAGGCACTAAAGGTTCAGGAACACAATAAATTTACCTATATTATGATAATTCTGAATAAAAATGTCACAATGCTTTAGGAATACACCTATCTCTATGGTGAAGACCACCCATGTACCTATACCCCTAGCTTCCCACCTAATGAGACTGCAGAGAGCCAGTTTGGTGTAGTGGTTAAGTACACAGACTCTAATCTGGGAGAACCGGGTTTGATTCTCCACTCCTCCACTTGCACCTGCTGGATGACCTTGGGCAAGCCATAGTTCTGATAAGAGCTGTCCTTGAAAAAGAGCAGTTTCTATCAGAGCTCTCTCAGCCCCACCTACCTCACAGGGTGTCTGTTGTGAGGAGGGGAAGGGAAAAGGAGTTTGTAAGCCGCTCTGAGACTCCTTTGGGTAGTGAAGGGTGGGGTATAAATCCAATCTCTTCTTCTTCTTCTTCTTCTAATAAATTGCAAGGATGTGACATAAAATCACATTGCATCTCTTGCACAGTGAAGCAACAACAGTCAACCTCCTTAATTTAATGGTAGCCACTGAAAACTTCAGGACAGACAACTTGGCTTGGAAAGGAGGTATAACAATACGTGACTAAGAGTTTTTCATTTTCTTGTCCATCTAGGCCCATGATTGTCCTGGCCTGGTTTTGAACAGTTTGTGTAGGCTCAGGACAGCTGCAAAGTGAAGCTGGCTACCTCCTACCCTCAAAAAAGCCTGCTTCCATTGAAGCATTCTCGAGCTCTGTAGCCAGGATTTTGTAATTTGGGGGGCCTTTAAATAAGTTGGGGGGGGCACTGACATCACAAAAATAAATTAAATTTAAAAAAAACCTCACGCTCACCAGTTTGAGCAGGCAGGAGCACTTGGAGCAGGCCGTCACTCATCCACAGAGGCTTCCCATGTGGTGGCTGGAGGGAACGCAGCCGCCAAGCTCTGGCAGGGTGAGGGGCTCCAGTAGTAACAGGGCAAGCAAGGGGACGGGCGAGTGCCAATGCACTTTGGAACCCGAGCACCATGGAGCTGGCCTCTGCCAGCACTCCAGCTGGGCTCAAGAAGAGGCAGAAGAGGAGGAGGAAGAGGCGCCCTGGCCCAAATCATACTGCGCAACTGCCCCGGCCCCACTAAAAGTTTCGGCGCTGCACTGGGCAGGATAGGGGGATGCTGGTTGAAGTCTGCTAGCCTCATCTGAGTCCTGACCCACCCACCTGGCTGCCTCACACCGCTTCCTGCGGTAGCCGTGCTAAGGAAGGGGCAGTGACAGGGAAAAGAAAAAAACTGCAAGACTCCTGACACTTTTGTGGTGGAAGGCCTTCTGTGCTGCTGCAGGGCTCTGGATTTCCCCACCCCTCTCCTCAAAACTGAAACACAGTGTTTCTCAGTTCTAGGGGGAGCCCTTGCCATGTGGCTGGAGAGAGCACGCCAGAGCTGCACCAGGGAAACTGACCAGCTGCTTGGGAATGGGACAGTGGTGGCGGCTTTGGGGAAGCAAGACAAGCTTCAGGAAGAGGCAGCTGTGTTGGCAGTGGGCCTGGGCTAGATGGAAGTCATGGGGCCTTGGTAGGAAGTCAGGGGCTGGGCCCCAAAATGCCGCACTGTTGCTACAGGCCTGAGCGTTCTCAATTAGTCTCAGAAAGAATACAATAGCATCAAAGTCACATCACAGCAAGATTTCACCTGCATCAAGGCCAGGACATTGGGTAGTCAACCAAGAGAACCAGGTACAGGAAACACAAGCTGAGCACTAGGACATATACCACAGTGAGGAACAAGGCAAGAGTCAGAAACCTAGAGGAATCCTCCCCATTGCTCTGTGACCTCACTTTGCTGCCCTGCTGCTCCTCTTACTCTGAGTGCAAAGAGAAGCAAGTGGTATGGCATCCTTGCTCTCTATGCTTGTACATGAGAAGCAGGAAAAAGCAGCAGCAGCAGCAAAAAAAGACAAGCCTATAGTTGCTTGTGAACTAGGAGGTGGAGTCCATGGATTGAGAGCCACTGGCCTAAATTAATCAGTAATTTGATAGTGATACAGTTAGCATATGAAGAAAAGCTAGCTACACTTTGCAAAGCTTGGTGGTGGATCATAAAGCTCCAGTTAGAGTCACCATTTGCCTGATAGCAGCAGGCAGCTTCCCACCCCCACACTAGCTAATTTTAGTGGTAGGAGAAAAAAAGGGGTGAATGATGTCAATGGTAAAGACCGTGGAGACTGGGGAAGGCCAGCTACCTTCCCCCCAGAAGTGAAATGACATCCTCTGTAGAATTTCCTCAATCTTTGCGCTAAAGACTATAATGATTGTGAGCATTCCTAGAGCAGCATGGAGTGACTGATGTCCTTCCCAACCCTCACATTCTCTAGGCTCTGCCCCCCAAATCTCCGACTTTTGCTATAGCAGGACTGGCAACCTCAGTTTCCCTGTCACGTGTCTGATCTGCGTCCATCTACTTCTTCAGCTGCTCCTAAATTAGAAGCAATTCTAGTTGTCAGGCAACACTTGACTATCCCATGCTAAAAAGACTTACCAAGACCTTTTATGGAGTTCTTTCCCACCCTATTGGCTAGATTTTGCAATCTTCCAGCATCACTGACTGGACTGCCTTTTTTGGTGTATTATGCTTAATTCTCACAGATTATATCCAGTTGCCTGTTCTTGCTGTAATGGAGCAGCAATGCAGCTAGGAACACATTAAATCCCCAAGAAACATGAAATAAGCAGAAAATCAGCTTCTACCGGTACTATATGGAATAGAAAAGTGCCACAGAGAAGAAAGTCCTGGTTCAGCCCCCAGTCTCTCCAGTTAAAAACGCTAGTAGTTCATATGACAGACCTCTGCTTGAGACCCTGGAGAGCTGCTTCCAGAGTAGACAGTACTGACCTTTGGCAGAAAAATGATCTGGCTCAATATAAGGCTATTTCATGTGGGCGAGACACAACAGGAGACACCTCACCTCCTGTGAAACAGCACAGCAGCCCACTGAATGCCTAAGGCCAGAGTTAAGAAGCCATCAGTTCCCTGTATAGTGCATCTCACTCTTGGCTGAAACTGCATGCGTACAGGTATTTCAGTGGTGTTGACTCTGAGTCATATATGCTTCAGCAAAATCAAATGAAACTTAACACTGATTTACATTCAGCTCTAGAGGGCTGGATCAAAATGTGACGTCACACTAGCAGAGTGTTGGTGGAGGCTGGTTAATTTTTGCTGATTCCTCCCTCCTACTGAAGACTCCCATTCACTCCACTCACAATATGTATGAGGCCCGTTGTGTAGGCCAGCCCTGAAGCTGCATGCGCTTCAGTCAGATCTGTAGGACTTTGTACAGTGGAACAATGGAGACCTGAAGGATCACTCATATTTTGGTTCCATTTAAAAGTCAAATAATCATGGCCAGTGTTCCTTCTAATCTGAGTTAGTGTGGGCTAGCTCACAGTTTTTTAGCCTCCAGCTCACACATTTTTGTCTTCGCTCAGGAAGGATGGCTCCAGAGCAAACTCATTTATGCTGCAGCCAAATTGCTTGCTCACAACTTTAATGCCAGTAGCTCACAAACTAGAATTTTTTGCTCACAGGACTCCACAGCTTAGAGGGAGCATTGATCACGGCAAGGATACAGTTCTGCACATTGCTTTCCCTCACAGGGCGGCTGAACAGTTCCCACAGACTGCTCAAGCTACATTTGACTTGACACCAGGTAATTTTTTTTCCTTTGAATTTAACAAGTCTCAGGTTTTAACCAGACATACACTTTCTAAACCAGAATATTTTGCCTTGGGTAACTACTACCCATCTGGCCATTGAGCCCAACTCATCCCATATCATATCCCTGCAATTTGATTATCAAAAGCTGCTTCAAATTCCTTTAGTGCTGACAATTAGTGGAGAACCGCCTCCATCTGATTGGCAGTAATGGTAGATTGGCATTGTGTCAACTAGCCCCACCAAAATTCACACTGAGAAGGGGCTGGGGAAAAGTTCACACCTCCTCTGTATCTCCTTAGAGAGTCCATTTCATGCTTGGGGGGGAGAGCTTGTATGCTTCTCAGCAGGGCTGGACAAAGCTGTAATGTTTAATGGAGAGCTGAGCCCTTTGATGAACCCGAGTGTTTCTTTTTGGGGTTGTGGCTGTGGCCCCTTCAAAGCCACAGATATGAATTATTACTTACTAGAAACCAAAGAATCAGTTTTGGCCTGAACTGCTTTGGAAAGCTGTCTTTTAAATATTGCTTTGGTTTTATTTCCAGCATGCATTGACAAGTAATGGCATTTTTGGAACAGCTAACACAGGAGAGACTTCTTCCTGAAGTCCAGATTAGCATTTTTTTGCAGCAAACAATGTGAATGCTACTATAGCACATTTCAGCCAAGTGGAAATGAACAGTGAGTTATTTCTTTCCTCTTTGAAAGAACATGCTTTATTTTTTAAAAAAAGTGATACCGATGGAGGGTGCTGGCTTAGTTGTTAACAGCAGAGCCGAAATGAAGCAGAAAATATTCCTAAGCATATTCTCCTGGCTCGCAATGACTTGTAAAAATGGTATTTATCTCTTTCTAATTTGAATTCTTAAAATTTTCAGTTTTGGGTGCTGCTGGATTTAGAGATTTGGGAGCGGGAGTGAACTCCAGAGTACTGAAAAGTTGACAAGGTGATGCTTAATACTATGGCTTAAAATTACCCACTGAGATTTGATTTAGAACAGTGCAGCCCCTCTTTGGATCTGTGCTCTACTAGGCATGCAGGGTTGAGCATGAACATTACCATCATGCACAGCAAGGACTGAATTTCTAAATCTGGACAATTTGAAGCCAAAAACCCCTTTACCTGTGGCTGTAGTGACATGAAAACTGTTTTCCAGTGATGTATCCCCATGTGGGCTCTGGCTGTATGTGAATGATATGTGAGACCAATTGCACAGGTCCTTCCTCCTTAACCAGCAGCCTGCCAAGATGCCATTCCAGCAGGAAAGACCCATGTGCAGCCACAGGGAAGCTGTTACTCACTGTGGCTTGGGAACCAAATATGCCAAAGAGCAATGGCATTAAGGGAACCATCAGTGCAAGTTCTCTCATTACTTTGCCATGTTCCTAATGCTGAGACTTGGTAGCTATTTTGAAGTAGATGTACCACTGTGCTTATGTAGGACTTGTATATAGGGATGCTCAAACACCTGCCTGTTCAGCTCTCATCCTGCTTATCAGTGGTGATCAGGCAGACAATCAAGTGATGAGCTATTCAACTGTTCACAGGAACAAGCTACTTACAGCCATGAAAAGATAACTCCCAGCTGATGGGGGATCTCATATTCTGTGTCCAGCAAAGATTTGGATTGGGGGAAGAATCAGGAGCTGAATTCCAGCTGATTGCAGAGATCAACTGCAAGTCAGGTGTTTCCCATCCTGGAAACTTTGCTGAGTCAGAAGCATAGCTTCTGTTCTCCCATCACTCCAACCTCCTGCTGGGAGAGGAGGAAGGAAAAGCCATCTCTTTCTCTTTTTACAATGGGGAGATCAGAAGCTGACCACTTGCCATCACTAGCTTCATTGTGTAGCAATTTTTCTGAGGAGGAGGTGGATTAGAAGCCCATCCCCAGCTGACCGACCATAAATTATGTGTCAGCTTCTGACTCTATCTCCGAAGCTTGCCTGTGCCCCAGGACAGCAAGGACAGGATACAGGGAAGTGTTGTGGCATCAGAACCAACTCTCAGCTGATCCCTAGCTGCAAACTTGTTTGGCAGGAGTTCCTTGATGCAAGCCAAACATACCCTCAATGAGCTCATGGTCATATCAGACAGGTTACATTTGACTGCTAACCAGGTTCAATGCAAACATTTGCAACATCTCTCAAGAAGTGAGCAGCGACTCATGAAAGCTCATACCCTGCCACATATTTTGTTAGCTTTTAAGGTGCTACTGGAGTCTTGCTCTTTTCTACTGTAATATCTCTTCTTGTATATCTCCTGAGACTATCAGCAAAGACCCACCTGGCCTATTCATTTTAGGAGAATTCAAAGGACACTACCTAAATCATTTCCCATATAGATATCAATCCCTTCTTCTCTTGTTTGGTTTCTAGATAAGGCAAAAAGGCAGATTCCCATGTATGACCACAACTTTACATAGAACTCCAATAAAGCACTCAATATCAAAGTGATGAGAACAGAAGAACAAAGCTGGAATTAACTTTGTGGTGGTGGAAACAAAGATTTTCCTAAGGTGTCTGCAAAACATGATTAATGTTATTTTAAGGTAAACTTGGCATTAGCATCTTCATATATGTTCCCTCTAACTTTAAATCAAAAACACTAGGAAAGTCTTTTGAGGTAAAACAAGTTCATGACATATTAAAAAAATAAAAAAATTAAAAGCAGAAAACTTGCCAAAGGATCAGTAGACCAGAGAGATCACTTAGCCATTAGACCACGAGGAAAAAGGAGACGAACTCAAGCATCACAGAGAAGTTGCAGTGAGGCTGAATGAATGGAAATCATCCAATAATTCTGAAAAAAAAATCAAGATATGAATTAGATGAACCATAGCCCCAAGTATAGTAGTAAAAAGCTCAGTAGCACCTTTAAGACTAACAAACTTTATTGTATGCAAATATGCAATCTTTTATTAATATTAACCACTATACCAGATGTTATGTACTAAGGATGAGTCAACCCTAAACTAGCTCCATGGAACCCACTATTTAACACCAGAATAATCAACTGAACTGAATGTAACACAAATATGATAAACAGTCTCAACAGCAAGCAAGGAAATTACAGTTCAGTCCTGATTTCAACTGTATGTATTGTTAAGAACAGAAGGTTTAGATACATGGGGAAATTATATTGCCTGCAAGCAACTGGGGCTACTTGCTGGGAGATGTAGTATGCCAGTGCAGACAATACCGCACAACGCATCATATCAGTACTGTTAAGGCCAGCAGTAGGTTTCTATGGGTCCCTTGAGTCAGGGTTGGCATCAGCATACTCTGAGGTGAGGCAGCTGCCAGGGCCCAGGGCTTCTGGTGGGCTCACTGCCACTAACCTGTTGCCCACATACCTTCCCTGCCACTTGCCAGTGTGCCTTCTCCTTAATCTGCTTGGGACTCTACCGCCGATACTTCGTGTCACATGCACTGCCCAGTATCAATGGGGAAGGGTGTGCAGGTGGTGCAGAGTGGTGGTACCATCAGAGAAAGGGCATGTGGGAGGGGCTTTCATGCAGAGGAAGGACACTTAAGCAGGTGGTGAGCACTAAGGGAGACCCCGGGGGGGGCCTGCTGCTTTCAGATCTTCCAGCTCCACACCCACCAGGAAATGGGAGACTTGTCCAGGATTCCTGACAAAGTTGCAGCTGGAAAGGGTCTGCTTCCCTCATTGCCACACTAGGCAATTCTTAAATCCAGTTGGGGGAGAAATGCCTTCTACCAGGCTGCAGATCCTGGCAGATGCCCAAGTATCTTCACCTCAGATATTCAGTGGCTGTGACATGCAGTCAATACAAACAGCACACTGTTGCCTGGCTTGTAGCCCACATAGATACGCCATTTCAATGAACCAGCATCTACATCTTCCCTACATGCATGAGAAAGAGGCTAAAATATATGCTGTCCTTCTGTTTTAAGGCAGTCGATTTCCCCTCACTGAATACCACATATCATTCCACAGGAACCACTGGCATTGGCATCCAGTCCAAGGCTTTGGAAGTGACATCTGTTTATCAGTTACATCCTTCCTCCTGGGAAATTCAAGAATGCATACCCAGTTCTTTCCATCTCACAACATCCCTGTGAGGTAAGGTGAGTTGACTTGCTCAAGATCATCCAGTGAGCTCCATGGTTAAGGGGGGGCTTGAACCCAGGTCTTCCCCCTCCCAGCTTCCACTCAAACACTCTTAACCATGCTGGCTCAGTGATTTTCTGAACATAATGTTAGATGTCTTTTGTGTTACAATGTGATATTGATTGTTCACATTTTTTGTGTGATCCCTGTAATCACTAAATATGGGCAGTAAGCAGTGCAACGGCAGATCAAATGAGAAGGGGGGGGGGACAGACATCCACCATTCCATGTCTGCCAGCTATTCTTATTTAATCATGGGCTGTAGATTAGCTCCTGCCTCTCAGCAGAGAAATCACATCATCATGAGTAGTTTGCTGGAAGCATCAGTAGTTTGTGCTGTAGCTGCCAATGTAGAATACAGAATACTAGATGCATAGGAAAGAGCCTATTATGCAGAAACTGCCCCCCAATAAATTCAATCCTAAAGATATCCAAAAAGAGGATCAAACTGACTCCAAGATATGTAAAAAAAGAAAAAAGCAGTTTTCAGTCTTCTACAACTCTATGCTACATGGATTACTCAACTTTAATTAGATGAATTGTCCTATAGCACGTGTCTTTTTCTCCCTTCCAAATTGTAAGGTATACCTTGAAGGTGTTGCGATATACAGCATGAAATTGACAATTTGTTTTCTACTTGGTGTCTTTGCTACTGTTCTATTCCTCTGCTGCCAAAGGGAAACACTTAATGAAGTGCTCCCCCCCCCCCGCCGCCACCCCTTTGCAGCTGGTAACATGTTCAATGAAAATCTCAAGGTTTTTTTGTTTTAATTTCTGTGACTTATTTTGGGGCCTATTTGACCTACCAATGGATTAGTAAAGAACATGTTTGGTTGGGGTTCTAAACACAAAATAGTAATATTCATCAGTTACTACCAAATTGTATCATATATAGTAAATAATCTTACACAATTTTCCTGGATGTGGAGCCCAATCTTAATGGACGTTCATGGTATAGAATCCTATAGAATCTTTTTTCTGAAAGAAGATTCAACAGGTAGGACTCAGCAGAATGCTTCTGTCCTTCACGAACTCTGTGTCACCAGAGTGCACTTCTGTCAAATTTACTAGATTTGCAGACTGTAATGCGTGGCCCACAGACATGCACAGACAGAACAGTCATCAGTTTACTGAAAACCTGCAGCACTGGGAATAGAGTTTATAGCCACCCAGCCAGCAGACAGAAGTGGAAAAGACGACATTAGTGCATATTTAACAAGAGGGTCACTTGCATCTTCATAAAAAACCAGACTTGACTAGCATTTCAATGCATTCAAATGGTATTTGCATTCTAAGGGTCTGTCTATGACACAGATTTAAACCAAGTTTAACTACAGCTTGAACCAGATTCAACTGTTATGACTCCCAACTGGGAACTTTAATACTATGCAAATCAAAGAATTCTCAGCGTCATCACAAACTATAACGCCCAGGAAGAAGCCATGAAAGTTAAAAACTATTTTTCACTCTGTAGTATAGATGTATTTATGAACAGGAACACTGTTCAAGTAACCAAATACAACCAATTAAAAGGACTGTAACCTTCAATGAACTTTCTTGTTCACAGAAGGAAGGTAGATATACTTCTCAAAAGATATATAATAAAATAGTTTCAGTTGAGTCAATGTTTTGGGAACTTGGTCAGCTCCACAGAGCAATGAACGCAAAGCACAAGAGACAATATGTTTAAGAGGATGAATTCACTGTGTACCGTGTACCCCATGCTGAAAGGTACCAGGAATCAGACCACATCCTTCCTGTCTCACAACAAATTTCCCCGAGAAAAGCCTGGTTCATTAGCCCCAGTTGTCTTCAGCAAAACCAAAAGAGAACGGCTGTGTTTTGATGCCAGTAGGGGTCTCTTATATTCTTTTGAGAGAATGAGCAGCTACAATTAACCATCACTCATCTCTGAAGTTCTGGATACTGGCATTTTAAGGCTGGTTAAGAAATACATTGTCAATTCCAAAAATAACTGCAATCTTTTGATTCCTTTTCAAGTGGATGGAACTGTTCTTTGAAAAGGTTTTTTTTTCTTTTCAAAAACTAAAATTTCAGAAACGTTCGAGATGAAACATTCCATTATGGCATTTTTAAAAAATGTGTAAATGTTTTATTTTGTTTGGATATCTCGGAGACATTTTGTTTTGACTTGCTGTAACAAAATGTTTTGACTCAACTCTCATTGGCTTAGAAAAGCCATAAAGCCTACATTTTTGGAACATGTTGAGCTAATAACTATTTCAAGACACCATTAGAGGATTCACTCAGCACATCATCAAAGTGGAGACTTAAAATCTTAATCCAAGCTATAGACCTTGAGGCTACTCTCCTACTACCTCACTGAAGATAGTAATAGCGACTAGTTTGCTTGAATCTCATAGTTCCATGATTTATTCATTGTTTTTGCTTTGCCAATTAGCTTCTGTGACCAGAAGTCACAATTTACTACAGGTAGCAAGCATCCAGCCTCTTTCAAAGAACTGGTTAAGATAATTCATTGCATATAACTGATTGAATTGCATGTTGCAAAAACTAAAGAGCATTCCAGCCAAAACAAAAACACTCCGAAGCCCTGTAGATTTCAATGGGATAGTTAAACATGGGCTTAAATCTCTTACAGTGAAATCAGTGAGACCGAACATGCTTGCTTTGGTGTTGTTGATTGTTTTCAATGTATTCAATGTGTTAAATGTTTTAATGTTTTAAATGTGTATATGAATCTTGGCACACTGCGCCAAGCAATGTGAGCCACCCTGAGCCCACTTGCGGGGAGGGAGGGCTATAAATGCAATAAATAAATAAATAAATAAATAACATGGGATGTTTCCTTCAAAAGATAATAAGTGGAAATTGATAAGAATTGTAATTGCTACACGCTCAGATAAAGCAATCCTGTGAAACGGATATTTTTTACATTGCACAAAATCCATTGCATGTGAGTGATATAAGAAGAGAGTTTTCTACAGAATTATTATAGTAAACAATTTTGCATATATATCTTTATTGACTTTTTGTTATTTTTTGTCATGGATGTTCTGTTTGGATTTTCAGCCTCCAGGTGGTAGCTGGAGACCTCCTGGGATTACAACTCATCTCCAGGCAACAGTGATAAATTCACCTGGAGAAAATGGCTGCTTTGGAAGGTGGATTCCATGGCATTATGCCCCACTGAAGTCCCTCCCCTCCCCAAACCCCGCCCTCCTTAGGCTCCATTCCCAAAATCTCCAGGTACTTCCCAACCTGGGGCTGGCAACCTTACCCAGAACCAAGAAGGGCTATGCAGTCAGATAGCCAGTCAACCACACTAAGTATCAAAGATGGATGTAAGTCATTTAGGTTTGAACCCATCTTTGAAGCCATTAATGCCTATCAAACCTAAATGACTTGCCACCTGTAAAATCTAACTGTAAATTGATTTGTTGCAGCTTCAGTTCTCAAAAGTTATGGAGTGCATATTTCAAGTGTTCATTTTTTCAGTGTATGATTTCAGACTTTGATTTTCCCATTTTTAATGATTCTGTTAAAAACTTAAAACAATGGAAGCCATTGCTGCTAAATACAGGGAACAGAGGGGAGAGGGATATAAGAATGTGCTTAATTTGGGCACTGAAAGCCAAGGGGATTTCAACTCAGTGCTTAATTTTGGCTGTACACTATTAGTTTAGCCTAAAAAGAAATGGCATTTGCCATTAACAGATGGTTCAGTCCATATTGTACTTAGCTACCAATCAAGATGTCAAGTTCTCAGTGCTGTTTTTTGCTATGCCTGGCTGGAACAAAATTAAATTCTGTGCATACAGTAACTCAAATCAAAAAATTGCAACATGAGCAATTCATTAGTTCACAGAGATGGCAAAGAGAATCTTAAATATTCCTGTCTTCTGTAACTGCTAATTCAACTTGATGTAATGTGGCATGCATAAACAAAACAGATTGCAAAGCAGACAGCATTTAATGTGGGAAAACTAGTTTCTTTTCCTTTTCCTGTGTATTTAGAGCTGTTATTTAGCTGGGTAAAAATTACCACTTGTAAACACCAGATCAGCCCTGCTGAGCAAATTATACCACCTTTGTGTTTTAATATAAACCACAAACAGAACCACCCCACCAGAACTGAATAGTGAATATTTCCTAAAAGAAAGATTTATGTGAGGGTAGCCAGCCTTCAGGTGAGGCCTGGAGATCTTCCAGAATTACAGCTGGTCTCCAGATGACAGAGATCAAATCCCTTGGAGGAAATGGCTGCTTTGGAGGGTGGACTGTATGGCACTGTACCCAGTTGAGGTTCCTCCCTTCCTCAAACCCTGCCTTTCCCAGGCTCCACAACCAATCTCTAGGAATTTACCAACCCAGAGCTAGCAACCCTATGATTGACATATTTTCCTCTCAGTCTTCGGACATTTATTGAATACAACCAAGACTGACAAATCACACGCCGTCTGCCTTGATCCCGTTTTTCTGCAGGGTAAACTTAAGAAACCATAGGTGACCAGGTCCCTATAAAGGAATCTAAAAATACTGATCACATTGTGATCCAGGTAGTACCTATATTTATTGGTATAGCTTCCTATGCTTCTTTATCCAAGACTCTAAACTGGAAGCAGAAAATCCCTTAATGATTTCCCTTATGAACATTTTTCTGACACTAAAAATGGGTTTAGCTTTGCTCTGTAAACTGCATTTTTCATTATCTAACATTTATATCAACTGATGTTAGCAACTTTACCCTTATTGGGTTCAGGCACATCATGTATGGCACTCCAGCATTTTATTTATTTACTAAATTTCATTCATTCATACATTCATTCATTCAATTCCACTGTTGTCATTGCCTGGCTATTTTCTATGGGAATGGCAGCAGTTGTCCATGAGGCATCAATACCTCTGGGATGCTAATATGGGAAGCATTTCATCCATCCATTCCAACAGACTTTGGAAAAAGCCTGGTGAAGTTCAGGAGTGAGTGAACTCTTTCTACATCAGAGTGCTACTGAAGGGTCACTTCCATAAATCCAGAAAGACAAACTAGAACAGGGGTCTCGAACTCATTTGTTATAGGGCCGAATCTGACATAAATGAGACCTTATTGGGCCGGGCCATGTGTGTCATAAAATGTAATGCCAGGTAGCAGAGATATAAACTTTATAAAGGACACAGAAAAACACAATCAAAGATTTTTTAAAACTGTAAATAAAACATGCTTAAATCCTAGCACTCTTGCAATATTTTGCCTATTTAACAGTCTCTAATAACTGACACCTCTTCCTCTGAATTATTGCATCAAAATGTCTGTGCTGTAGCAATCTTGAGTAGGTTGTTCAGGTATGTATCTATAAGCTGCAAACCTACTTTTGATTTATTGACATTCATTATAGAAATCTCATACTCAGTGTTCTGAACCTAGGACCCAGGAGAAAGCAAGAAATGGCTGGGCATTGCAACCTTACATACATAAGTTGCTTCATGTGCTGGTCAAGAATATGAGAAGGCATTCTGACACAGACTGCGGGCCATGTGTTTATGTACAAAACTATAGTTTTCCCCAGAGAAATAACTACAACTTCCTACAAAGGAAATGTGCTGGGTGAACATGGTCTGGACACACACACTTTCAACCTAATCCACCTCACTGGCTTGTTGTTATTCCTCCTCTAAAATAGTTCACATTGCTTACTTACTGAGAAAGACTGGATTATGAGTACAGTGAAAAGGGGGAGGGAACCCAGTTGTACCCGGGAGAGCCCAACAAAACACACACACACGCAGAGTAGCAAAGCACACAAAAGCTCATACCTTGAACAAAACTTTGTTGGTCTTAAAGGTGCTTGGTAGTTCTCCCATGTGATTGAGGCAGCCCAGCAAAGCAAGCTCTCCCTCATTCCCTCCCTTCCTCCCTTCAAGGAGGAGCATCAGCCAGTGGAAGGAAAGAAATGCTTCCCTTTGTCTCCTTTGTCCCAGGAGGAGGGGGAAGGGAAGGAGCCTCAGCCAGTTCTTTACCAGATTCTCTCAATTGCATAGGCTTGCCTATCTATCCCTCCTGTGTGTTTGAGAGAGACTCATAAAGCAAGCTGTGACATAGCAGCAGCAGAACAGGAAAGGGAAGCAGGGAACAGCCAGGTTTTTATGGGCCACATTGGGGCACTCTGAGGGCCTGATCCAGCCCATGGACTGCATGTTTACACCCCTGAATGAGAACATTCCATGCCAAACTTTGGCTATTACTATAATCCCCAAGCAACTGTAGGGTTAAGGTTGCTCACTTGGAAGACACCTGGGGATGTCAAATACGTAGCAGTGAGAAAGAAGAAGACAACATGTGTGATAATAAAACTAAAAACACTCATTTATGAAAAGCATAAAGTCACAGTATACAATTAGCACCATTAAGAACACCCTCCAAAAAGTGTTCACATTAATTTCTTAGTATAGGGATATTGTCTCAAAATAGGGTAGGCCAAGTCCAACTGAACTTAGAGAATATATCAGATATTTTCAAATATCTGAGGAAGGATCTTTCTCCATTCATACAAGCATTCTTAATTAATTAAATCCATGTAAAAGGAGAATACAGTCTTCAAGTGACCAGTAATAGAGTGCCACAAATACAGACCAAGTTTATTATAATGAAATTATCTATCTGTACCTGACAAGCAGGACTATCAAATGATGCAGCTAAGGGACCAGCTGGGTTTTTTTGATTTTTCATATATGTGTGTGCGTGCACCCCTGGAAGTTATGGTGACCTCTGGTGACTGACCCCTACTGGGGGGCCTGGATGATATTCAGAGAGGTGGCTGAATAAAGCCTGCCCCCGCCTCCCGACTGCTGGTGTTCCAAGGAGGTCTCCCATCCAAGTATTTAGTGTGCCATCTTCTGCAGACACAGCTTGAGCAGCTTCTAAGGGCAGAGATGCTCTGCAAGGCTATCTCCCAGAGAGCACGTCAAACCATTTTTAGAGACAGAAGAAAATATTTCTGTTCCTTCAGGCTTCTCAGAATTAAGACATGAGGCTTTTGAGATGTTTGGTGGGGAACAGATGTGCCCAGAGAGTTGTACATGGCATGCAGATCTTTTCCCCATCTGTTGGCATTTTCAAGATGGATCCTAAAATTCATTTATGTTTGAAAATTGGTGGGCACAAGGGGGGCAGGGGCGTCAGAAGGTATCCTCGCCTAGTCTGCAAAAAAAGCTAGGGCTGGCCCTGCTCATGCTTGACAACCCTTGTCAGGGTACTAGACTGGATAAAGGAATTTGAAAGGAGAAAATCTAATGTGTTTGGGGGTTTCATAAGAACTCTTTCTTAACTTAGATGAGGCAAGAGATGCTAGTGAGGTAACTGGGCTTGCACTCCAAGACTGAAGTTGAGAGAAGGAAATCTAGGGAGCATTGTACTTAACAAGGGTGAATCAAGCCTCAGATGGCCGTAGGACAAGAAAATTCATTTAGCAAAGTAAACCAAGATGGTTCAAGCAAGTTGCATTACAGTGGAAACCTGACAGATAAGCAACTAATCTAATCTGGAGATATATTACCTCCTGATCCCAAATCAAACAAAATAAAAAAGACATTTGAGAGCACCCTTCAGTAAAACAAAACAAAAAATGACCAAAGCATTATTTGTATTTAGGCAATGAGGGTGTGTGAGGGGAGAAGATAACCTTTATCAGAAAGAGCTAGAATCTTTCTGAAAGACACTAAAGAGGTTTCTCATTTACTACAATGACTTTAAGAGCAGGCTTAAAACAAAAACTTGGGGGAGTCATTACGGGAAATGTACATATATTGTTTAGCTGAAAAGTGCACTGCCTTTTTTGAGCTAGATTTGGGGGTGGGGGATAAGCTTTTTGAGAATCAAAGCTCCTATCCCAAAAATCACACTGGTCTCTAAGGTGCTACTGGTTTCCAATCTAGTGGCTTCTGCAGATCAACAGGGCTACCCTCTGAAACATATGTGACTCAGACTACGTATTCCAGTGAATATTCTGGTGAAGCATATCCATTCAGAAGCAGCATTCATTTTCATTTATCCGAAACCCAGGAGGTTTGGTTAGAACCCGGGGGACTTATAACAAATAAGAAAGCTGTAGTTTTAAAAACAAAATTGGAACTATCCCCTAAACAATAGTTCATAGGAACATATCCTGAACCAATGTTAAAAGTTAATACATTGTGCAGTAAAACAAAATAAACTGCTGACTTTTCTCTATGCTCCAGTGTGCTTTTGTGAAAGCCGAAGATCTATTATTTAGCTAGGCACAGTGTGTGGGTTAGAAGGAAAAATCAAAGGGAAGTGATCTAAACAATACAGGTTATGAAAGAAGCTTAAATGGTGCTCTGCTAAAGAGGGTGTGCTAAAATTCTACACTGGTACACTGGCATTTGGCACAGATGTGTTCTTCAAGACTGTGTTGTCTTATGGGCACTCTCATGCTTAGAGACCATCTTGGTGGTGGTGCTTCTGGATAACAGCAATTTTGCGCAGGCCTTCAGTGGCTTCTGTGGTAGTGTTTAGCCAAATCCTGGTAGTACATTCCTATATGGTCTGTCCATTGAAATGGTAATGACATAACTCAGAACACGATTGCATCCCTTAATAGAGTTGCCAACGCTAAGAAGTACTTTTCTCCCTTCCTCACAATACAGAAACTCATGGGCACTCAATGAAATTGCTGAGTAGTTGGGTTAGAACAGATAAAAGGAAGTACTTCTTCACCCAAAGAGTGATTAACACATGGAATTCACTGCCACAGGAGGTGGTGGTGGCTACAAGCATGGACGGCTTCAAGAGGGAATTAGATAAACATATGGAGCAGAGGTCCATCAGTGGCTATTAGCCACAAGGTATTAGATAGGAACTCTTGGTCTGGGGCAAGTGATGCTCTGTATTCTTGGTGCATAGGGGGGGCAACAGTGGGAGAGCTTCTAGTGTCCTGGCCCCACTGCTGGACCTCTTGATGGCACCTGATATTTTTGGCCACTGTGTGACACAGTGTTGGACTGGATGGGCCATTGGCCTGATCCAACATAGGCTTCTCTTATGTTCTTAACTTGTGAACTCCTTAAAGATCTGGGGATGGAGCCTGGGAAGGGTGGGGTTTGAGGACAGCAGTGACCCCTCAAGGTATAATGCCATTAAGTGTGACCTTCATAGCTGCCAGGGGAATGTAGTCTGGAATTTGGCTGAAATTCTGGGAGATCTCCAGGACCCACCTGGAGGTTACCAACTCTATCCATTAATTTTCTAGTGATTGCCTTTATTGCAGATTTTAAATAAACAGAAATTATACATGTCTAGATAAATCAGTGTTTGTAAGCTACCTTTGGAACTATCATAGAGCTGTAATGGAGAAATACCTTAAGTAAAAATCATCACATTGTTTTACTTTTGACATTACTAATTGGGGGTGCTGATTAACCATGAGTACCATTGTTTTATAGCAACATGTTAATTTATAAGATGCTCTTGCTTTTATTAAACTAAGCAGTATTTAGTGCATTGTTATCCACACACAAGTGCACATGCACTTACAAAATTAGTTTTATTACTGAAGTAAGAACACTTTCTTAACAAATCTCAAAAGCGCATTTAGTGAGAGATTACTATTTTTGAAGTTCCACTGCCTGTCCTTTCCCTTCACTAGCCCAGTACTATCAGCTGACACTTAGGTCTGTTTCAAAAAGAAAACGAAGACACCTGCAAGATAGTCCAATTTATATTAGAGATATTTCATCTAGCCACCTGTATGCACTACCATTTCCAGGCCGCCGATCTATTTCAGGCATGCAACAATTCTGTGTTAAATGCATTTTGTGAGGAGTTTTCTTCTGAGAATACCACTTGAAATACATTTTCAGAAATGTTTGGTTAAGAGGAACTCGCATGATAAATGGAATTTCACAGTAGGATCTTATTTTAACCCGAATTCTTCAGATAACATTCCTGAAATTATAGCCTTTTACTTTTTTCCCTTGAAGACTAAAACTTGATGATAAATAGCTAACTGAACAATAATTACAAACAGAGTGCTAAAATATCTGTTAAGGAAACAAAAATCTCCTAAACTTGCCTTCAAAAAATGTATATTTGTTTTTTAAAAGCCCAGATTTTTTTCCCCTCCCCAGTTTTAAGCATGAAGCAAAACGTTCTCTACTTTAATGGCAATTTCAGAGGCCATCAGACTCTTATGTAACCTTTGGTTGGATTTTTTTCCTGCTACTATAGAGATAAAATTTCAGATGCTTACTGTACAATAAAAAAGAATAGTATCAAGCATTCCTCCCAGTTAAATGAATGTTATACTGAGTTTGTGGTATCCCACAAAATATATTAAGAGGTATTGTTTTGCATGCATATAGGGACTATAGGAAATTATATTCTGTAACAAGAAGACGTTGTTTGGCAAAAGAGTTTTTCTTGTACTCTGTAAAGTGCCAAGTGCTTTGATGGCACTGAACATGTAATAATTAAAAATAATATGGGGTGTGACTGAAAAAATCCAGATATGTCTTCAAGAAACTGGACCTTTTTCTGGGTACACTAAATTATTTACAGCAGTAGTTCCTGATCAGTAGTATTTCAGAACACCATGAAGGCATTCTTGGATTAGGATTCCTACAATGGAATTCCTTTGAGAAGGTGACTGTGTGGTTAAATGCCTTGGTTCATTTGCAATATGGGGAACCAGCAAGAGTGAATGAGCTGATTTCTGTCAGGACAGCACCAATAAGCAGAAAGCTGAATTGAAGTGTTTTCAAAGAATTTCTGCTCTTAATGCCTCACATTTGCCAACACTTCCTGCTGAGGCGAGGAAATGTAAACACAACAGTCTCACTGTTTGTCCCTTTAGGGACAGTTTCAGCACAGCCAGGAAAGGGACATAGATCTGCAACAGTTTATCTTTTTACATGTACAGAGAGCTCAGATGTAATTTATCCACACATAGCATATGGTTCTGTATTTTAAGGAAAGGGAATCTTGGTCTCCAAACACATTCTTCAGATGCACAGCCTGAGCATTTGCCCCTGTTGCAAACATCCACGTGATTAGTGTTCCTCCACTTCCACTTGGGTAACAATCCAAGTACGCTTTATTTGCAAAGCAGTAAAACATGTAAAAGATGACCTTTGCAAAAGATCGTGGGGAGGGAGTTTTCACAGAATTGCCAATGGGCCCTTTTCTTGTATTATCAGGCAAAACATTTTAGATTCCTTTAAAGTGTACTCCTCTTGGGCTCCTAAGCCTAACTGAGGTTTTATCATTAAGACACAAGACAGAATTTAAAATGCTATATAACATTTCCAAGGGTATTTCTTCAACTACAGAAAGGGGGGGGGGGTGAAAACAGCCCCAGCTTCGCAGCCACAGATGTTATATATTTCCCAGCAATTTCAGCAATCTTCTTTTCATTGTTAAAACAACAGCTCGCTACATGCTACTTGTCAATTGAAAACGACCCAACCAACCAACCAGCACCCTCTAGAGAGTAACAGCAGAGCTGGCATGACCACAAGACATCCAGCTGCCGCTGAAGCATTTGAAAGAGAAACATTCCTTACCTTGAATATGCAAGATCCAAGGAGAGGAGATCACTGGTTCACCACACGGAGACTGAAAAAGTGCTCTGATCAGCTGCCGGTAGCATGCAGTTAGCTTTTAAGTGCAGGTGGGCGGAGCTGCAATTCATAGTAGGTGGGCAGACAGACAGCAAGGCAGGCAGTAGCCAGAAGCCACTAGCAGAGGAGATTCAGTTCCTCTGGGAGTGAGAAACAAGGAGAGTGCGTGCCCAAAAAATAAAAAATAAAAACCTTGATTTATTTGGTTCTTATTGCACAGAATTCATGTTCTCTTTTCCCTATTGAAACACTGTACCATTAGATCAAGATGAGTAGCCGTGTAATCTGTCTGTAGCAGTAGAAAAAGAATCCAGTAGCACCTTAAAGACTAACAAAAGTTGTAGTAGGGTATGTTTGAGTTTTCGTGAGTAACTGCTCGCTTCTTCAGATAACTGCTCGATTCTTCAGAAATACATGGGTTATCTCAATCAGATCTGGTGGCATTGTAGTTCTGTGCTGCCTACCAACTCCAAAGTCTCAATCCTGTCAAATTTTAGAGAGCCCTGCCAGGGAACAGTTGCGTTTCAGAGACAGGGATCAGCAGTTGGTCCACGGTTTCAGTCCCAGGCATCTGCAGTTAGAGGATCTCTGACAGCAGGTGATGGGGAAGACCCCCTCACTGACCAAGAACACAGAAAGCTGCTGCAAGGTAAAGAAGACAGTACCGAGCCAGTCAGATCAATGGTCGGATTCAGTAGAAGGCAACATCATATTTCAATGTAAATACTCAGAAGCCTCTCACTTCCTAGTTAACATGCTTTACAAATGGGTTGTTAAGGCAGAAAAAGGCCAGAATTGATGTTTCCCATGTTTATCATAATCTGTTTTAGAGATTATAATTCACAAACCATGGAGCAGTAATTATTCTAGATCAATTAACACAGAATAAATGGATGCCATCTTGTGGGAAGAAGCACTGTACAAGAGTAAGTGCGGCTGCATTACGTTCTGGTTTGCCACCGAATCAGAAAAACAGAACAAATTTTATTCCACATATAGGTGGCAACTATTTTTCTGTCAAATTTCTGAAAAAGCTAACATAATTCTAGACAAAAAAAGTAATAAATACACTGTGTTGGAGCTGTGGGATTCAATCCACTATGTATGGAATTAAGAGACTCAAGGCCAGGACCTCTAAGGTAGCCTTCTCAGAAGTGCTGCCTGTTCCACGCACAGGGCCAGCTAGAGAGGCACAAATTAGGAGTAGCAATACATGGACAAAACGATGGTCTAGGGAGTAAGGGTTTAAGTTTGTTAAGCTCTGGGATGCTTTTTGGAACAAGTAAAACCTGTACAAAAGAGACGGCTTCCACTTGTCCCAAGAAGGAACCAGGCTTAGGGTTGCCAGATTCGATGAGCACACTGGCAAGGGAGGGGGAGGGACTTTCCAGGAGCAGGGGTGGAGCACCATGATGTGCTGACATCACACAGAAGTGACATAATCACATCTGTGATATTGCATGACAACATTCTGGTTTGGGGGCAAAACTCTATGGTAAAATTGCTCTCAAAACCATAGACTTTTGCCCTAAAACCAGAGTGTCACTATATGATGTTGCTGACATGATGATGTCACTTCCACATGATGTCAGCATGCTGCATTTGGAGATGGGATTTCCCCCTGCTGGCCAGACTAAAAATCTGGGGGATCCCCCACCCCATATGGGGAATGGCATCCCTAACCAGGCTGCGGGCACTTAAAATCAAGAAGGTGGCAAAGCAGTTTTTAAACTAAAACCTGGGGGAAAGCCAAAAAGATATGAAATGTCTCTGGTTCGGGATGGCTTGTCTCTAAGATATGAAGGAGTAACTGTTACTGTTCTAGAGGGAAATGGACTAGGACTGGTCACTGAGAAGGTGACAAACAATACTGATTGCCTGATAAGGTCTAGAGGATGAAGGTTGAAGGCCTAATGTGAATGGGACATTATAGATGTCTATATGCAAATACTAGAAGTGTCCAAGGTAAAATGGGGGAGCTGGAATGCTTAGTATCAGAGGAGGACATTGTAAGCATTTCAGAAACTTGATGTGATGAGGATAATCAGTGGGATACAGTGATTCCTGGATATAAATTATGTTGGAAGGATAGGGAGAGAAGGGTCAGAGATGGAGTGGCTCTGTATGTCAGAGAGGGTATAGAGTCCAGTAAAACTGAGCATCTAAGAAAAATAGATTTGCTTACAGAAATGCTATGGGTAGAAAAAGTGGGCCCCAAAGGAAGCTTAATTCTGGCAGTTTGTTATCAACAGATCAAAGGTTAGAGGATGATTTTAAAACAGCAAAAGAGTTAAGGAAAGCAGCTAGACAAAATAATTAAGAACATAAGAACATAAGAGAAGCCAATGTTGAATCAGGCCAATGGCCCATCTAGTCCAACACTCTGTCATACAGCGGCCAAAATATACCAGGTGCCATCAGGAGGTCCAGCAGTGGGGCCAGGACACTAGAAGCCCTCCCACGGCTGCCCCCTCCAGCACCAAGAATAGAGTGCATCACCTGCCCCAGACTGAGAGTTCCCATCTATACCCTGTGGCTAATAGCCACTGATGGACTTCTGCTCCATATGTTTATCTAATTCCCTCTTGAAACTCTCCATGCTTGTAGCTGCCACCACCTCCTGTGGCAGTGAATTCCATATGCTAATCACTCTTTGGGTGAAGAAGTCATAATAAGTGATTTGAACTACCCACACATTAATTGGGTCAATATGTGTTCAAGTCAGAAGAAAGAGATTGCCTTTCTAAATACTATCAATAACTGTGCCATGGAGCAGATGGTCATATAAACTACCAGGGGAGAAGCAATCCTGGACTTGTTCTTAAGTAAGGATGGGCATGAATCAGAAAAATGGTGGTTTGTGGTGGTTCGTGATTCATTAGCTTACATGAACTATGAACTTTCACAGGCTTTCCCCATTTCCCGAACTGGTTCATGGATTGTTCAATTTGTTTCTCGGTTCATGCCCATCTCTAATCCTAAATAATGTTAAAAACTGGTGAGAGATGTAAACATGATAGCACCAATTGGGAACATAATACTATTACGTTTAGCATTAATGTAAACAGGAAGTTCCCCCAAAAGACCAATACAACCACATTTAACTTTAGAAGGGGTAACATCTCTCAAATGAGGGGGCTTCTGAAGAAGAAACTGAAAGGAAAGGTAAGGAATGTCAAATATCTTTGGGAAGCTTGGAAACTATTTAAAACTACAATACTAGAATCTCAGATACAATGTATACCGCAGGTTAAGAAAGGCACAAATAGGTATCAAAAAAGGCCTGCATAGTTAGTGAACAAAGGCCCCGGTCACACGGGAGGATTTGCCCCGCAAAACGGACGGGTTTAGGGCGCATCAAATGGGTGCAATCATACGGCAGCATTTGGGAAGCATAGTGCACCCATCACCAACTTGTACTGTCGGCCCGAAGAAATGGATTTAAAAAGTACCAGCAAAAGGGTAGTAGCAACCGGAAAACGCAGGCGAGTGTCAGATTGTGGAAGCAGAGTTAATCCAGTGCATCTGGCTTGCACATGCGTCCCATCGCACCGGATGTGTTTTTTCCAAGCCTCCACAGTATGTGAAGAAACGCGAGAGTGCCCATGCGCAAGACCCTTTGATGCACTTCAACATTGCTGGCTATCGACGTCTGTGCAGCATCTTGGGGACCTGTCTGATCGTGCTACTGCACATCTTTTTGCTCCAGCTCTAATTTGCCTCCCTTCAGCAGCACAGCTCATGTGACAGGGACCAAAGTAATGGAGGCAGTAAAAGGTAAGAAGGATTCCTTTAAGCAGTGGAACGCTAGTCCAAGTGAGGTAAATAAAAAAAGGAAGCACAGGCTTTGGGAAATAAAATGCAAGTTAATTATCAGACAGGAAAAAAGGGACTATGAGGAACATGTTGCAAAAAACATAAAGACTATCAATAAAAATTTCTTCAAATACATTAGAAACAGAAAACCAGCCAGGGAGGCAGTGGGGCCCTTGGATGACCATGAGGTACACAAATTACTAAAGGATGATAGGGAAATGTCAGAGAAGTTGAATGCATTTTTGGCTGTTGATTTCACTGTTGAAGATGGGGGCACTTGCCCACTCCAGAACTGCTGATTTCAGGAGGGGTGAAGAAAGACCTGAGCCAGATTGAGATAATGAGAGAGGAGGTCCTACAACTGATGGAGAAATTAAAAACTGACAAATCATCAGGCATACATCCAAGAGTTCTGAAAGAACTCAAATGGGAACTAGTGGATCTCCTGACAAAAATATTTCATCTATCACTAAAATCTGCCCCCATTTCTGAGGACTGGAAGGTAGCTAATGTAACCCCTATCTTTTTAAAAGGTTTCAGAGGAGACCCGGGAAATTACAGGCTGGTCAGTCTAACGTCAAGACCAGGTAAGTTGGTGGAATCTATTATTAAAGATAGAATTCGTAGGCACATTAATGAGCAAAAGCTATCGAGGAAGAATCAGCGTGGATTCTGTAAGGGAAGATCTTGTCTTACTAACCTTTTTAGAGTTCTTTAGGGGGGTGAATGGACAAGGGGGACCCAATAGCTGTTGTTTACTAAGACTTCTAGAAAGCTTTTGATAAAATTCCTCATCAAAGGCTCCTAAGTAAATTCAGCAGTCATGGGATAAAAGGACAATTACTCTTGTGGATTAAAAACTGGTTAATTAACAGGAACCAGAGAGTGAGTATAAATGGGCAGTTTTCACAATGGAAGGTGGTAAATAGTGGGGTACCGCAGAGCTTGATTAGAATCATAGAATCATAGAGTTGGAAGGGACCTCCAGGGTCATCTAGTCCAACCCCGTGCACAAGGCAAGGGGGTCCAGTTCCAGGTCTAGTGCTTTGAACTTGTTCATTAATCATTTGGAGTTGGAAGTAAGCAGTGAAGTGGCTAAGTTTATGGACAACTAAGTTGTCCAGGGTGGTGAGAACCAGGGAGGACTTTGAGGAGCTCCAGAGGGGACTGTTGAGGCTAGGCAAGTGGGCATCAACATGGCAAATGAGGTTCAATGTGGGCAAGTGCAAAGTAATGCACATTGGAGCCAAAAAT
Organism: Gekko gecko; assembly: GCA_029375565.1. Taxonomy (NCBI): domain Eukaryota; kingdom Metazoa; phylum Chordata; class Lepidosauria; order Squamata; family Gekkonidae; genus Gekko; species Gekko gecko. The sequence goes on from JAPDNY010000004.1 coordinate 49,596,057, forward strand.
CCTATATGTTGATGGGGTCCAAACTGGTGGTAACTGACCAGGAGAGAGATCTTGAAGTCATGGTAGATAACTCACTGAAGATGTCGACTCAGTGTGTGACTGCAATAAAAAAGGCAAATACTATGTTGGAGATTATTAGGAAGGGGCTTGAAAACAGATCGGCCACTATCGTAATGCCCCTGTACAGTTCTGGTCACCATGTCAAAAAAAATATTATAGCATTGGAAAAAGTGCAGAAAAAGGCAACTAAAATGATTAAAGGTATGGAATACCTTCCCTATAAAGAAAGGTTAAAGAGGTTAGGGCTCTTTAGTTTGGAAAAATGATTACTGAGGGGTGATGTATAACAGAAGTTTACAAACTTATGCATGGGACAGAGAAGGTAGCGAAGGTACCTTTCTCACAGTACAAGAAATTGTAGGCACTCAATGAAATTAACGAGCAGTAAGCTTAGGATAGATAAGAGGAAGTACTTCTTCACCCAAAGAGTAATTAACATGTGAAATTCACTGTGGCAGGAAGTGGTGGCGGCTACAAGCATAGACAGCTTCAAGAGGGGATTGGATAAACATATGGGGCAGAGGTCCATCAGTGGCTATTAGCCACAATGTATAGATGGAATACTGTCTGAGGCAGTGATGCGCTGTATACTTGGTGCTTGGGGGACAACAGTGGGAGGTCTTCTGGAGTTCTGGTCCCACTGGTGGACCTTCTGATGACACCTGGGTTTTGGTCAGTGTCTAGATGGGCCATTGGCCTGATCCAGTGTGGCTTCTCTGATGTTCTTATGTCAATGTTCAAATTAATCAGAGTATTATGTTCAGAATGTAAGAGTCATATGATGCTGTAAGGGGATTATCCATTCATTTCCTTACTTTCAAGATGAAAGGATCTAGAAATCTGAGACAGTGTATAGGTATGCCTCAAACTGCTGGGCAGCCACTTTATTCCTCCCCTGGGTCCTGGGATGCCTGAGAGAAAGGCATGTATATAAATATTTTTGAATAAATAAATATTATTCAGTCATCTTCCTCTAAAAGCAAAAGTTTAAAATATGGTAGTATAACAGGCTGTAGAATACATGTCTAGAAATGAGGATATGATGGGATCTTGATCAATGTATAATGGGACAGTGATATAAAAAGTATAAAAACCATTATTCTTTTTATTATACATATTTAATATATAGAGATTTCTATGAAACAAAAGTCAAGAAAAGTTTGAATATCTCCTGATTTATGAAGCCTTCCTCCCTGATTCCCACACTTTGGAGGAATCCTAGCGTGTCACACTGAAGCTGTGATGACACTTTAGGTTATTTGCCAGAAATGATGTCATGCCATTGGCACAAAATCACCCCATTCCCACCCCTCTCTCCACCGCTGGTATTTACTAAGGAATTATAATGCTAGGTAACATTAACTCACAGGTAAGTACAGAAACGAAAGTATAGGTAAGGAAATGAAAACCTCAGGGTGCATAAAACATGGATTCCGATGTCTCTACACTAATGTGCAGCGTGTGGGAAACAAGCAGGAGGAACCTGAAGTCCTAATACAAGAAGGAGACTATGACCTAATAGGCATTACTGAAACTTGGTGGGATGACACTCACAACTGGAATATTAGGATTGAGGGGTATAATTTATTTAAAAGGAACAGACAAATAAGGAAGGGTGAAGGAGTTGCATTATATATAAAGGAGGTATATACTTGTGAGAAATATGTGAATCTGAGCATGGAAGTCCAGTTGAGAGTCTCTGGATAAAAATAAAAGGAGTAAGAAATAATGGTAATATTATGGTGGGGATCTGCTATAGACCACCATACCGGGCAGAGGACTTGGATGAGACACTCTTCAAACAGATTACAAAGTTCTCAAAGAGATGGCACATGGTGGTCATGGGAGATTTCAGTTACCTGGAAATCCAACTCTGCTAAAAATGAAAGGTCCAATAAATTCCTGACCTACTGACAACTTCATTTTTTAGAAAGTGAAGAGGGAAACAAGGAGATCTGCTATCTTGGACTTGATTCTCACCAACAGGGAAGAACTGGTTGATGAGGTGAAAGTAGTGGGCACCCTGGGTTGTAGTGACCATGTAATTTTGGAATTTACAGTCTTGGGGAAGGAAAAAGCTATACGTAGTCAAGCATATAGGATGAACTTCAGGAAAGCAAATTTTGACAAACTTAAAGTTATGCTGGGTAGAATCTCATGATCAGAAATACTTAAGGAGAAGGGAGTTCAAGAGGGGTGGGAGTTTCTTAAAAGCGAAATACTGAAGGCACAATCACAAATGATTCCTGTGAGAACGGAAAATGAGAGGAGCCTAAGGAAGCCAAGGTGACTCCATAAACAGCTTTCTAAAGACTTGAAAAATAAAAAAGATGCATTTAGAAAGTGGAAGGAGAGCATTATAACCAATGGTGAATATAAACAAATAACCAGTGCTTATAGAGAGAGAGTTAGGAATACTAAAGCTCAGTATGAGTTTAGGCTAGTGAAAGATGCTAAAAACAACAAAAAGTGTTCTTTTCTTACGTTTAAAGTAAGAAAAAGAGCAAGGACATGGCAGGCCCATTGTAGGGACAGGAAAGTGAAACTGTAACAGGTGATGAAGTGAGGGTAGAACTGTTCAATTCCTAATTCTCCTTAGTCTTCTCATGATGAGGGAAGGAAGTTGCACCCTGGGATAGGCATAGGAGTAGTACCTAAACATCTAGTTTCTTTAAATGAAACTAAGTCCTTGGGGCCAGATGAACTGCCTCCAAAGTACTAAAAGAACTCATGGATGTAATGTCTGAGCTTCCGTCCATTATTTTTGAGAATTCTTGGAGAACAGGTGAGGTGCCAGAAGATTGGAGGCAGGCAAATGTCCCCATCCTCAAGAAGGGGGGAAAGGAGGATCCAGATGATACTAAACTGGGAGGGGTAGCAAATACGGTAGAAGACAGAGTCAGGATACAGGATGAACTTGACAGGCTGGAAAACTGGGCTAAAACAAATAAAATGAATTTCAGTGGGGATAAATATCAAGTTCTGCATTTAGGTAGGAAAATCAAATGCATAATTATAGGTTGGAGGAGACTTGTCTTGGCAGTAATATGTACGAAAAGGATCTAGGGTTCTTAGTAGACCATACGCTGAGCATGAGTCAGCAGTGTGTTGCGGTTGCTAAAAGGGCAAATGTGATTTTGGGCTGTATCAACAGAAGTATAGTGTCTAGATCACACAAAGTGATGGTATCACTTTGCTCTGGTTAGACATCACCTAGAGTATTGTGTTCAGTTTTGGGCACCACAATTTAAGAAGGATATAGACAAGCTGGAACGTGTCCAAGGGAGGGCAATGAAGATGGTGAGGGGTCTGGAGACCAATTCCTATGAGGAAAAGTTGAAGGAGGTCAGAATGTTTAGCCTGGAGAGGAGATGACTGAGAGTACATCTTCAAGTACTTGAAGGGCTGTCATATAGTGGATGGTACAGAGTTGTTTTCTGTTGCCAGAACCAACGGGTTGACATTAAATCAGAAGAGTTTTCAACTAAACATTAGGAAGAACTTCCTGACAGTTAGAGTGGTTCCTCAGTGGAACAGACTTCCTTGGGAGGTGGTGGGCTCTCCTCCTTTGGAGGTTTTCAAACAGAGGCTAGATGACCCTCTGACAGCCATGCCGATTGTGTGAACTTAGGCAGTTCATGAGAGGGAGGGCAGGAAGGGCTGTATCAGTGCTTAGTTCTTGTTGCCCTTTCTTACACTGCCAGGGAAATGCTGATTACCACTTTGGGGTCAGGAAGCAATTTTTCTCCAGGCTAATTTAGCTGGAGATCCTGAAGGATTTTTGTCATCTTCTGGGCATGGAACAGCAGTCACGGGGGTGTGAGGGAAGCTATTTGTGAATTTCCTACATTGTACAGGGGGTTGGATTAGTTGACTCTGGAGGTCCCTTCCAACTCTATGATTCTATGCAGCCCTAGTCACAAGGAATCTGTCAATACAAGAAGAGAAGAAGAAGAAGAAGAGAATGGATTTATACCCCCCCTTCACTGGCCAACAGCGTCTCAGAACGGCTTACAAACTCCTTTCCCTTCCCCTCCCCACAACAGACACCCTGTGAGGTAGGTGGGGCTGAGAGAACTTCTGACAGAAACTGTCCTTGAGAGAACAGCTGTGCCAGAGCTTGTGACTGACCCAAGGTCACATCAGCAGGTGCAAGTGGAGGAGTGGGGAATCAAACCCGGTTCTCCCAGATTAGAGTCCATGCACTTAACCACTACACCAAACTGGCTCTCATGTACTGTTACAACAGTAACAAGAGTATACAAATGCTAGCTGACACCTGATGAGAAAGTTTAGTTGTAAGAAAAAAGAAGGAAAGAAAAGAAGCTGAAGTAACATTCACAAATATTTAACAGCAGTGGAGATTTTGGACTGAATTCAACAATGCTCTTCCATTTACTAAGGAATTTTCCATTGGAGGACAACTTCTTCCTTTGGACGATTCCTCCAACAGAGTCTTCCTCCAGTAGAAGGGCTCCTTCTTCCCATTGAAGTTCTTTCTCAAACAGAAGGAATCTTTCTTCAAAGGAAGCACTTTCTCCAACAGAAAGACTCCGTTCACAAAAAAGAACCATTGGCTCCAACCCTAAAAAAGAGGAAAAATAAAATTAACAAAGTGTTCTCATAAAACATCTGATCAGATCCTAAATGATTTCCCATATAGAGAAGGTGTAAAATTAACAACCACAATTCATATAATAAAAATCAACACCTCTGAATTATTTTATCTGTTTCCCATCACTGTGAAAAAAATCAAATTCTTTCATGTTCTTTATTATCATTATTACATAAGCCACTTTCTTTTTAAAAACCCTGTAGGTAGTGTTTTGTTATTCTTCACAATTCTTTTGGGGAGTAATTCTTCTTCCTCTCATTTTATTTATTGACTGCAGGTCAAAATACACTAATGATTTCTCCAGTTGTCAAAATGGATATATATTAACCAATGGTTTCAGGCAACGTTCCATCTTCTGTTGTGCTGTCCATTATTTTAAGACCTCACAAAATCTTCCAGGCACATTTCTTTTGGAAAGAGAGAATGCCAAAGAGCTGCACTTCTTCGGGAACAGCACATTTACCGTATGGAGTCACAAACCTAAGGGCAGAGTAAGTGAATGAAGAGAACATACCACATTTTGCAGTGTTCCTGCTGCTGTTCTTTTTTATTTCTGTTCTCTTTTGTTTCTCCATGCTTCTCAATGGTGTCATTATACAAAAGTTATAGAATTATAAAATCATGAAGTTGGAAGGGGGCATAAAGGCCATCTAGTCCAACCCCCTGCTCAATGCAGAATCAGCCTACAGTATCCCCTGACAAGTGTTTGTCCAGCCGCTGCTTGAAGACTGCCAGTGAGGGGGAGCTCACTACCTCTCTAGGCAGCCGATTCCACTGCTGAGCTACTCTTAATGTAATTCCCCCCCCTAATATCCAGCCAATACCTTCCTACCCTTAATTTAAACCCATTATTGTGAGTTCTATCCTCTGATGCCAACAGAAACAGCTCCCTGCCCTCCTCTAAGTGACAGCTCTTCAAATACTTTATGAGAGCAATCATGTCTCCCTTCAGCCTCCTCCAGACTAGCATTCCCAAGTCCCACAGCCTTTCCTTGTAGGGCTTGGTCTCCAGGCCCCTGATCATCCTCGTCTCCCTCCTCTGCACCTGCTCCATTCTGTCCACATCCTTTTTGAAGTGAGGCCTCCATAACTGCACACAGTACTCCAGGTGCAGCCTGACTAATGCAGTGTACAAGAAGACTGTGACATCTTGTGATTTGGATGTTATACTTCTGTTGATATACCCCAATTCTGCATTAGCCATTCTTGCTGCTGCATCACACTGACTGTTCACACAGTCCACCTGTACCCAAAGATCTTGTTCATACACACTGTTACCCAGAAGTGTCCCCACATCCAGTATGCATGCTTCTCATTTTTGTTACCCAGGCGTAGAACCCTGCACTTACCCTTGTCAAACTATCATATTCATATCCGCCCACTTTTTCCATTGTGTTAAGATCTTGTTGAATTTTCTGTCTTCTGATATGTTCTATACTCCTCCCAATTTGGTGCCATCTGCAAATGTAATGAGTAGTCTCTCCACCCCCTCATCCAGATCATTTATAAAAATACTGAAAAGTACCAGGCCCAGAACTGAGCCCAGTGGCAATCCACTGTATATCAATAATCAGATGAATGCCATTGATGACTACTCTTTGGGTGCACTTGTCCAACCAGTTCTCTATCCACCTAACTATCCTAGAGTCCAGTCCTCAGTCCTGCAGTTTAGCTACCAGAACATCATCGGAAATCTTGTCAAAAGCTTTATTAAAATCCAAGTAAATAATGCCGACAACATTCCCATGACCCAGTAAGCTTGTCACTCAATCAATCAAGGAAACAAGGTTGGTTTGGCAGGACCTGTTGGGGATAAATCTGTGCTGACTTCCCCAGATCACTAAGTTGTCCTTCAGATGCTCACGATTGACCTTTTTTTTTGCTTCTGAGTGTGGATGACCTAATATTGATGACATGAGTATTTCATTTTTTTCTACCCAAATTTTCAATAGGCAGATATAGAAGAAGCCATGGATGTCTCTCTGGGGCTGATTGTCCCATAATTTTCTCTCTCTTTAAGCCCATTTGACATCTTCAATGCAACAAGTTAATGCAACAGGCTGGGCCGAGGGACTGAGTTGTTGTTTGGCCTCGCTCACAGCCTGCCACTTCGTTGTTGCTGTGACCGGCATTTGGATGCCAACGTTTGTCACTGGACTCAGTCAGCTTTGGCATGTTTCTGTCCCCCGTCAACCTCTATCGGACCTCAGGCCAGCCCGGGGGGGATGTGTGGACATCGTAGCAGAATTGCTTGCGAGGCCGCCCCCTCCATCTCCAGCAACGGCAGCGAGGTTTGTGCCGTGGTTTCACCTCATGGGAGATGTGGTGCTCCAACTGCAGAGCTATGATGTGAAGGCAGACCCCCTCCCCAGGTTCAGCTGGGCCTTGGAGCTTGGAACGGAGGGGTGTGTGCCTCATGTCTCACAGGATGTTTCACTCTTAGTAGAACACTAACAACTCTGGCTGGCTTGGACTGGCCAACAGACCCTGAGCAAGGGCTGTTGACTTTGCTGGGATATAAGGCAGGGAAGTAGTCTTTTAGCCCACCTGCTAGGTTTATATAAGATTAGGTTACAATAGTTAATTATAATAGTTTATGTTAGGTCTTCCCACCCTTTAATGTCAGTCACTAGAATAGAGTAGTTTAATCTTGCTGGGGGAGGGAGTAGCAAGAAGGAAGGTTGGGGTGGGTAGGGTTGTTTCTTGCATTATATTCTAAGGTTCATTCATTGTAACCGGTAATTGCTGGATTTGGTTTGATTGAATTTGAGTGGTTGGCCATCTTGTGTTATAGCTATGTGTAATGTATTTATAGTTTATATTGTAATTTTAATGTTAATGAAACGTTGGTTGTAGTACATATATTGGAGTTGTATTGTATATCTATATCTGTATTGTTAGCCGCCCTGAGCCTGCCGAAAGCAGGGAGGGCGGGATATAAATATAATAATAAATAATAAATAAAATAAAATTATATGGGATGAGATGGGATAGATCTGCCTGCTTTACATGATAACTGCTTTACATATTCAGGGTGGTGAAATCCAGGGAGGAATGTGAAGCACTCCAAAAGTATCTGTGGAGGATGGGTGAGTGGGTGTCAACGTGGCAAATGGGGTTCAATGAGGCCAAGTGCAAAGTGATGCACATTGGAGCCAAAAATCCTAAATATAAATACACATTGATGGGGTCTGAACTGGCAGAGACGGACCAAGAGAGAGATCTTGGAGTCGTAGTAGATAACTCAACGAAAATGTCTAGACAGTGTGTAACTGCAATAAAGAAGGCCAACGCTATGCTGGGGATTATTAGGAAGGGAATTGAAAACAAATCAGCCAGTATCATAATGTCCCTGTATAAATCATTGGTGCGACCTCATTTGGAATACTGTGTACAGTTCTGGTCACCTCATCTCAAAAAGGATATTACAGCACTGGAAAAAGTGCAGAGAAGGGCAACTAGAATGATAAAAGAGTTGGAAAACCTTCCCTATGAAGAAAGGTTAAAATGCTTGGGGCTCTTTAGCTTGGAGAAACGATGGCTGAGGGGTGACATGATCGAGGTTTATAAGATTATTTATGGGATTGAGCAGGTTGAGAAAGAAGTACTTTTCCCCCTTTCTCACAATACAAGAACTCGTGGGCACTCCATGAAATTGCTGAGCAGTTGGGTTAGAACAGATAAAAGGTAATACTTCTTCACCCAAAGAGTGATTAACCTATGGAATTCACTGCCACAGGAGGTGGTGGCAGCTACAAGCATGGACAGTTTCAAGAGGGAATTAGATAAACATATGGAGCAGAAGTCCATCAGTGGGTATTAGCCACAGGGTATAGATAGGAATTCTCAGTCTGGGGCAGGTGATGCACTCTATTTTTGGTGCTGGAGGGGGCAGCAGTGGGAGGGCTTCTAGTGTCCTGACCCCACTGCTGGACCTCCTGATGACATGTGGTATTTTTGGCCACTGTGTGACAGAGTGTTGGACTAGATGGGCCATTAGCCTGATTCAACGTTGGCTTCTCTTATGTTCTTATGTTCTTATGGGATATTATCATATAACGTGATGAGGTGCAGTTTGGTTATCAGTAGCCAGCCCAGGTCTCTTTTTGGAAGTTCCAGTCATAATAAATAAAAAATGATGACACACAATCAAGGATACCGGCAAGACCATTGCCTGCTGGCACCTCAGAGACTGACAGCAGAAAATCTGGGGAAACCGAACTGGGGCATTGTCATTGTGTCAGCACACCATATCAGTTCCAGTGAAAACCAGAAGTGGTGTCATGATCTTGGGGGCCTCACCCACTACCCCTGTCATGGCATCACTTTTGTGCTGTCAGCCAGCATAATGCTGACATGCCCAAATCCTCTTAGGGACATCTGTACACATGATGTGCACCAAAACCAACTGAGCCATATGCCCCCTGTGAGGGTTGGTTGCAACTTGCACCCCAGGAGCAGGGCGAGTGTTGTGACAAAACTTGTAGGCTATAGGTGTTGCCATCACTGTCATGATTTGGGCCTGAGCTCAGCACCTCCTATGGCAATGCCAGCTGCATAGGGGCCACATAGCTCAGTGCCACCAGTGCCATCCAAGGCAGCAGCCCACTGGGAACTTTCTCCAAAGTTAAAGCCCTGCCTATCTACTACAACCAGTCAAGGAATAGGATGGAAAGGGAAGAAGCTGCTGTAGCCAGAAGCTTCCATATATTCACTTTCTCTCTGCAGTTTGGAACATTCAGGTTTAACTCTCACTCTGCCATGGAAGCTTGATAAGCTGGAATGAGTCCAGTGTAGAGCAATGAAGTAAGTGAGGGAAAACTCTGCATTGGAGAAGAGATGCTTGCGAGGTGATATGGTTGCCACCTTCCGATACTTAAATGGATGCCATGCAGACAATGTGGTGGATATGTTTTCAGTCTTGTTGGATGACAGAATTCAAATCAGTGGATATAAAATGCAGCAAAGGAAATTTCATCTAAATGTGAAGAAGAATTTCCCTATGGTGAGGTGTGTTCAACACTGGAACAGTCTCTCTTGTGAAGTGGTGGATTCTTCATCATTGGAGGTTTTTTAAAGTCTTGAAAGGATATCCACTTTTCAAGGATATTATAGTTTATAGAATATTATATTATATTATATTATATTATATTATATTATATTATATTATATTATATTATATTATACTTGTCAGGGATATTATAGTTTAAAGAAGCCCACAGGAAGGGCTAGTGAGCTCACTGATCCCAGGCAAGGAGTCATTGGCTCAGAGGCCTGTCACTCACACTTGATCTTATCCAAAAGGATTGGATTAGGGAGGGAGGATTGGCTGAGCCCAGGGTCAGCCCTCCCTTGGGTAAGCATTTAAAAGGCATGTACAGAAGTGGCCAGGGAGGAAGAGGCAGACTCATTTCCTGGCAGGTGGGAATAGGTAATTGGCAGAGCAGAGTGTGGGAATTGTGTGAAGAGAAACTCTCTCCTCATGTTCTGTTCTGAGGCTCTATCCTGAGACATTTGTCCAACTAAAGCAACCCTGGAGAGTGAGACAGTCCCAAACTCAGACCGGATGCCAGCAGAACCTGACATGAACTCAGTTGTGCTGGTGGATTCTAGCAAAAAGCTTATGAACCATTGCTTTGAAAGGGAAAGAGCTATGCTAAGTGGGTCTATTTGGCATACAGTAAAGTTCAGTGGAGGGTTCTTAGAAGTGCACAGTTCTGACTAAATTTAGCCCTGGATTGTGGTCCTCTGAGGCCCTCAGTGCTGAACTTTTTATTGTCTTTAAATATATAGGAGAGGAAAATTATAATTCTTGTTGGTCCATTTCAGTGAATATTGCTTTCCATCAACTGGAACCCACTCATGTGAAAAATTCAGAAATTACTTTTTTTCCTAAAAGGAAATGCCATACAATGCCTGGCTTGTGTAATTAATATTAGACATTATCAGTGTTCATCCTTACATGGATACACAACACCAGTCCCATGAATGTTTCCTGTTCAGGGAATCAATCTGGTATGACCCATTCTGAGCATGTCTCATGTATATATCCCATTGACTATAATTTATGTTATGTTGTAAGAAGCATCAAGTTCTTACTCGGGTCAGTCAGATGGATTTGTTGCTTTAGTCTATTTTTAATGCAAACACAAAACTTAAGTTCTGTTTCTCAAAAAGATATGGGCTTCATCATGTCAGTTAAGAGTTACAGCACCAGATTTCATGGGCTCCTTTTGTTATGCTTGGAGGAAGGGAAACGATAACCTATAAGGAATTATTTGTGAAAAGTGCAGACTCTGGGAAACTAAGTTTGCAAAATTCTAACTCTTCCATTGGACTGGTCTTGTCTAGCCTGTCTCCCAGATTCCTCACTGGAATGCCATTCAAAATGGTTGAAGGCTTGTTTGAAAAGTTCATTTTTTTACTGAATGTTAGTCTTGGACTGCTATTTAGGAAACTGTCTGACAAAGGACTTATTCTGCACATTCACACATGAAGTACCACTGCTGGAATGCTGTGGGTGGTAAGACATACTTCAGAGCTTGCTGTCTCTCAATCTTCCCCAGTGATTCCTCATACATTGTAGCTGGGGGGGGGGTCCTAGAGTCATACAACAGAGATCAGACAACTGGCATACTCATGCTGCATTTGCCTTAATCTTAACATATTCCAAATGCGCAAACTTGACCTTTTAGTCTCACCCCTTGAAATAACTGCCTGTGATCAGTCTGATTTGACTGTAACTATCTTTCATGTCAGACTGCTTAATCTTTGAGAACCATTCCACTGAATTTCCTTGGTAGAGCTTCATTGGCAATAGTACTGCATCTTTAATGTTCATTTCAGATGGACCATGACAAGGAAAAGATAATATAGGTCTAATATTTAATGTCATATCTATGCAAACTACAGTTTTAAAAAACTTTTTGCAATGTCAGTACACTAGATTAGAAAAACAAGGAAGTCCATTGCTGCTTTATTGTTTGCCAGAACACTACTGAAAATAAATACATTGCAACTCATTTATAATATACTTTTCAAGATCCCACTTCCAGGATAAAGTTGAAAGACACATGTGGCTGGCAATGTTCTCCCTTTTTCCAGTTTATTCTCACAACAACCCTGTTGAGTAGGTTGGGCTGAGAGTGTGCCACTGGCCCAAGATCCCCCTGCAAGCTTCTATGACAAGTGGAGATTCAAATCTGGGTCTCCCATATCCTAGACCAAGATGCTAACCTGTTACACCATGCTGGCAATCAATCTAGCTAAAGCTAAGCAAGGGTAGGTCTGATGCCTGGATTGGTGACCAGTTGGAAACCCAGTACCATGAGTTCCACACTGGAAGAAAAGAAGAATCTAAATATGACAAATAAAATAAGCTAAAGATTATGGCTCAGATTCAGTGGTGCACAAAAGAGAAACATAAATGGGCATAGTATAGTTCTGCTTCAGCAAGATCATTTGCGATACCTAGCACTTTCCTCCATATATATATATATATATATATATCAACATAGACAAATCTGTTGAGACTTAAATCCAGCAACTAGAGCATTGAACAGATAAAACAGATCTCCCTATAAAACTGAAAAAAGCTTCAGGTTTGCAGAAAAATCTGAAATCTAAAAAAAAAAATTAGGGGGTTAAAACACCCAAAATGATAGAAGTAGCACCAGTAGCTTTAAGAAGTAAATGCCCTAAAAGGCTGTTGCTAGGCAACCACAACAGTATTGCCAGGGTTTAAGTCTTGGTTACTGTCAATAAAAGTCAGGGCCATTTCCAGGGTTGTTTGGGCCTTTAAAGAAGGAGTGAAAGTGTAGTGTGATGTTAGAATTTCAGACTAGGATCTGGGAGCCCCAGGTTCAAACAGCTACTCTAGTGTGGAAGCTCAGTGGGTGACCTTGGGCCAGCCAGACATTCTTAGCCTAATTTACCTCATAGATGAAATGAAGGACATGAGAATGATGTAAGCTGCTTTGGGTTTCTATTGTAGAAAAAATTAGGATATAAATTAAGAGAATAAATAATAAATATAGCTGAACATTGGGGGCACATAAAAGATAGGTTGGTTGGTTGGTTCATCTAAAGGACAGAAGGAAGAAAGGAAAGATGAGCATATGTGGGCTGTCAGGAGGACAGTGTTTACCACTTTGGACAAGTCTTTGATGATGACGATGACGATGACAATTATGATGATGAACAGCAGAAGGAGTTGGTTTTTATACCCTGCTCTTAACAAGCCGAAAGAGTCTCAGAGCAGCTTACAATCACCTTCCCTTCCTCTCCCCACAACAGACAACCTATGAGGTAGGTGAGCCTAAGAGAGCTCTGAGAGAACTGTGACTGACCCAAGGTCACCCAGCTGGCTTCCTGTGGAGGAGAAGTGGGGAATCAAACCTGGTTCTCCAGATTAGAGTCTGCCATTCTTTACCACTACACCACTCTGGCTCTCTGGAAGTGATTGTGATTGGGGGGGTGGCAGTCAGTGTACCAGTTTTGTCTTAGTTATACCTAAACAAACCACCCAACTATAATACTGCTAGTTCCTCAAATATTTCAGCATGTACAAGCACTTGAGGAGGACAGAGCAGAACCTCTTACTACAGTATCTGTCATATATACATTGTACATTGAAACAGGCCACTTGTGTCCTCCCCCCACGCCCCAAATTGCTCAGCATTTTACCCAGGGTGTTGGTGCTTCATGTCTTTGTTCAGCCCAGATCTGACAGTTTCTCATATATATATAAAATTGTTGATATTTATGTTGGACTGCAAAAAAGTATCCAACTGTTAACTGTCTCTAAAACACTTTAATGTTTATGTTCCTGATTTTCACTGTCAGCATATTTGTCAACACAAAGCCAGGATCATTTTGTCCTGCAACCATTTAAGCAGCTCGTTCCAGTGAGAGAACTACAGCAGCTGTTTTCTTTTATTTGTTTGTTCATTTGTTAAAAAATAAATTTTAGCTAATCTCTAGATTTGTAAACAATACTGAGGTAAAAAAGAGAAGAGCCATTCAGAGAGAGAGGGCAGTGAATTTTATAGACAGCCTGGTAGGCCAGTGGAGAACATTCTTTATTATGAACACTAGAAATGGGATAGGAAGACAGCCAGGCTGTGTCGCTTTAAAGTGCTTAATCTGCCTACCCTACTCTTCACATTATATGGAAGTAGGTTCCCCACTGATTTCAACAAGTTTTATTTTCAACTAACTGCTTTAAGAGCCATTGTATTTTTATTCTCTGCCCACCACAGTTCAAAGTGACATGGTTCTTCCCTCCTCACATTTAACCTTGCCAGGGCTATTTTTGGGCAGGAACCCACAGGAATGGCGTTCCGTCTGGCTGCCGAGTTGGCCACACCCAGCAGGAACTCATTAGCATAACAGACCACACCCAACAGTAGAAACACATTAGGATTGGCTACATTAGGGGTGTGTGGCTTAACATGCAAAGAAGTTCCTGCTCCAAAAAAAGCCCTGAACAACAAACAAGGTAAACAGAATAAGAAGCAAAAGGTGGATGTGGCTGGATGACCACACTCCTGGTAACATGGAGGTGTGGCCTAATATGCTAATAAGCTGTGCTGTCAGGGGTGTGGTCTAATATGCTAAAAAGTTTGTGCTGTTGGATGTGGCCTATTATGCTAATGAGTTCCTGCTGGGCTTTTTCTACAAAAAAAGCCCTGAACCTTACAATAAGAGTCTACAAGAAACTGAACTTTGGAACAAACATTGAGTCAAGTGGCACATTTAAGGCCAACAAAGACTGACTCAAAATTTGTTCTACTGCTTCAGACCAACAGGGCTGCCCACCTGGATCTGTCTCTGTGGAATAAACAAACGTTACTTATCTCTTTGCAACTCTTACTACAAATATTGATCTCAAAATGTTGCTTACCTAATGGTGTTCCCCCAAATTGCTTCTTTTTACACATCACTCATAGAATGCTTTGGTTTCCTCTGTCATTAAGCCCATTCTCTTGTGTGAATAGCCATAGAGGCTGTGTCAGAGTTCTTGGCTTATGCATTTTATGTTCTTATGCACATTTGCCAAAGACTTGAATAGGGAGATCTGATAATACATATATTTATTTATTTATTTAAAACTTTTATTAGCCACCATTCTACCTTATGGAATTCAAGGGGGCTTACAATGTAAACAGAACACAAAACATAACAATACAGAAGACGTCATGAATTAAAATCACAATTTAAAACTGCAAGTTGGTAGCAGCTATTGACAATGACTAAGGAGAAGAATGAAAAAACCATTTGTCTGTGTCTTGTTGTGTGGAGAAACTGCTGAGGTTCATGAGCAGAAATCTTGTCCCTGGGGCTATCATGAGGGCTTTGGGCTGTCAATTACCTATTTTAATTTATTTTTCTTTGTTCTTCTTATATCTCCATGAAATTTGTGGGTTAAACCTTGTGCATCATACATACTGATTTTCTTCTCCTAAAGGAACAAGCTGTTCACGGTGGGATAGTTTAACTCCTTTTCAATTGTACAAAACTTGCAACCAGCCAAATATGTGTCTTGTGTATACAGTGCTACACTCAGGGAAGTTTGTGGAACTTGGGGAGGTTGTGGATGAGGGTTGGAAATAACTGCATGTGCCTGCTTATTTCACAAAAGCAAGAAATCTGTTAGTGAAAATCAACAGATTAAACATGAAGAACCCATAGATTTGCTAGAAATGTGAATCAGTTTGTAAATGATAAAAGTGATAATACTTAAGAAGGATGGGACAGAACAAGAGTCAAGATAAGGAACATCTAGAACTAAGAGAGCATGGTAAAGATGGTTCTATAGTAAAGTTAGACACTTCACCTAAGATATTGCAAGTTATTGGTGACCTAAATTATAACAAATGATATAAAAACTGGGCAATGTAGGTATATCGGTTCAGAGGTCTAAAAAGATTATAAGCTGCATCCATAGCAGCATTTCCATGGGTGCTAGGACTTTTGCCCATAGAGCAAAACTTTCTTTGCTTCCCCTCCTGTGGCAGCCTGAAATCTCCCCCAGTCCTGTTCCTGGGGAAAAGATTCTTCCCATGCATCAGAAATGCATCATTACAGGGAAGCAATTCTCTCTTGTGAGAGGGTTCCAAAGAAATGGTTTCTGTGGAACCCCAGCTAGGTGCTGAAGATATTTCCAGTGGATAAAATTGATAAAAAGATGTTGTTGTTGCTGTACTGACATCTACCCATCCATTGTCTGCCTGGGATTTACAACTCAGTAAGAAAATGTGAAGAAGTGGGAGTCTTTTCTTATTGGCATCTGCTTGCCAGCTCAGCCTGCACTGGTACCCTAGCTGATACCCTCAGCTGCATGGATGGGTGGAGAGGGGGCTTAAGCTGACGGGCTAGGTTGCAGAGCAGTGCAGGTACAGGATATGCTGCTGGACTCACAACTATTCCTTGTGTTTGTTATGAAAGAGTGAGGATTATCACTGCAGAACAAACCTGAAGTGGTGCAAATCTCTATTCTCATCTTGGCACTGAAAGGGACAAGGAACTTCAACAATGTTATGTTAAATCATTTTTTGTCATTTCTTAAGCCTATGCTTATATTCTGTTAACAAGCTGGAATCCCAAACAATTTTGTTTTCCCTGGAGCTATTTCTATTTAAGTGAAGCATTTCACATTATGCCACAATCATTTACCTTCAACAGCAGCAGACTACAGTGATGGCAGCAAGTTAAGCATAGATGCTCCATTTGGCTGTTTGGCTTCTTACATGTCAATTATTCAAAGCCTCCAGAGACTTAATTTGGGAAAAGAAACTTTTCAAGCTTGAGACTCCCGTTTTTGAACCAGGGCGACCTTTTGCTAAGACTTCCACAATGAACAAGTTAAACAACTGACTGTGGGATTGTATTTAAGCAAAAGTGCTTGAACTGCACTGCTAGACTGTACATAGCCCCTACACAAATTTCCTTTGAAACATGGAAAAATGAGTGGCAATAATTGAAAGATGCAGATCAGCAAAACAATTCCCAGTTCTGACACTCTAATGAACAGTTCCAGTAACTTTTTATGTGAGACACAAGACACACAGTAACTCTGGTGGAGTGTCTGTAACTGCCTGTCTGCTGGCACAGCATTATTACATGGTGTGGTATACAAATGGAGAAAACTCACTGCAGTGAGAAAATTAGTATATTAGGGAGAGGGGTTTTAGGTTAGTTCTCTTTCTTTAGGTACTAGCTGTAGATAATTTTTTCAGGAGATAACATTTAATACCCTGTCCATCATCTGTGATAATGTGGATCATAAAAAGCTATGGTTAGTTTTAAAAGAAAGGCATGTGCCACAACATCTGATTGTTTTGATGTGCAACCTGTACTCTGGACAAGAGGCTATAGTTAGGGCAGAATATGGAGAAACAGAATGGTTTCTAATTGGCAAAGGTGTTAGAGAAGGATTTATTTTATCTCCCTATCTCTTCAATCTATATGCAGAACATATCAGAAGGAAAGCTCAGTTAGATTTAAGTGAAGGTGGAGCAAAATTGGTGGAAAGAACTTTAACAATTTGAGGTATGCAGATGATACCACATTACAGTCAGAAAACAGTGAGACTTGAAATGACTACTGATGAAAGTTAAAAGAGAAAGTGCTAAAGCAAGATTACAGCTGAACATCAAGAAGACAAAAGTAATGACTACTGGGGAATTACACAACTTTAGGGTTGATGATGAAGAAATTGAAATTGTTCAAGACTTTCTATTCCTTGGCTCCATCATCAACCAAAGGGAGACTGCTGCAACCAAGAAATCAGGAGACTGAGACTGGGAAGGGCAGCCATGAAAGAGCTAGAAAAGATTCTGAAGTGTAAGGGTGTGTCACTGGCAACCAAGATTAAAATAATTCTTGTCACTGTATTCCCCATCACTATGTATGGGTGTGAAAATTGCACAATGAAGAAAGTTGACGTGAAGCAAGTTGACTCCTTTGAAAGATAGTGCCAGAAGAGAGCTTTACAGGTACAATGGACCACCAAAAAGACAAATAAGTGGGTTCTGGATCAAATCAAGCCTGACCTCTCCTTAGTAGCTAAAATAATTAAACTGAAGCTATCATACTTTGGTTGCTTTATGAAAAGACAAAAGTCAATGGAAGAGACAATAGTGCTAGGAAAAGATGAAGGCAGATGGATTGACTCAATCAAGGAAGCCACAGTTCTGTTTGCAAGACCTGGGCAAGGTTGTCAACAATAGGACATTTTGGAGGTCATTTATTCATAGGGCCACCATAAGTTGAAAGCAACTTGATGGCACTTAACATATCACACACAAACGCATTTGGAAGGGGCTGTGGCTTAGTGGCAGAACATCTGCTTGGCACGCATAAGGTCCCAGGTTCAATCCCCAGCATCTCCAGTTAAAGGACTAGGAAGTAGGTGATGTGAAAGACCTCTGCCTGAGACCCTGGAGAGGAGCTGCCAGTCTGAGTAGACAGTACTGACTCTGATGTACAAAGGGTCTGATTCAGTATAAGGCAGCTTTATGTGTGCTCATGTGTTCTTGCAAACTGATATATATGTCGACTTGTGTCTTCACATCATGATTCACAGAAGAAGAGAATATTGGAAAAACTGCAAAGTAAGACCCTTTTTGCACAGATTATATTAGCTATTTATATAATTTATATAATTGTTGCTCAGGTCCAAATATTCTGTCCAATCACCTCTTGTCCAGATCCAGGACTTGGCATTGCACCGAGAATGGCATTTTCCTTAATGAACTGCTCCTCGATATTGCTACAGATTGACTTTAAAGAATCCTGTCAGCACAGCAGATGAAGTTGTAGAGTCATTCTAATGACCTGATCACTGATCCCATGACCTACTGTGCCAGAGAGAAGGGCTGCCAGAAGTGACAAAGAGGCTCCAGCATCAGTGATAGGATGTCACTGGAAATCATGTCAGGAGTCAGACCGCAATCCCAGTTCGAACACTGGTCTTCCTGCAGCTGTGATGACAATGAGCTTCAACAGAGCTGGGCTATGCAGAGGATTTTTGCAGGCCAGGTTGGGAGCCTGGGAAGAGACTGATACATGGCCCCAAGGTTTGCTGCATGGCCCTGAGATGTATGAAAAGCCTTCAGGATGCAGTTTAAAGGGCCATCCCTTTAAACTGCATCCTGAAGGCTTTTCATACATCTCAGGGCCATGCAGCAAACCTGACTGCTTGTTCCCTTGTAGCAAAGGCAAGTCAGTCTTCTTAGCTACCCTCAGAACCCTCAGAGGAGGAGAACTTAGGTCTTAACAATGAATTTAGTTATCTCTTACATGATAGGATGAGTGCATTGATTTAAATTAAAAGTGCCATCTGTTAATCAAAGTGTGTATATATAGCATGACACTGAAAAATGTGTTGTCTGTTTACTTGCAAATGCTATTTTGAAAGTGTGTCCTAGTCCTGTCAGCAAAATGTATGAATCACTCATATGCTGATAGGCACACACTATGTGCTGCTTTCCAAACACGTTTCCCACAAATGCTGTCTTTGAAGCAGAAATCTCCTAATTTGGACATGATTGTCCATTCCCTTTATAACAAAGAAATTGCTTGGAAGGCCAACAAGGCATTGATATTTGCAATCTCCTTATATTATTGGAGAGAGGACATTCTTAAAAAGCATCAGCAAAGAGGCACACAATTCATTTCAAGAAGCTGTTGCCTATACTATATATACTATGTTATTAAGAAGGTAAGAGAAAGAGTGGGGCATTGCTGAAAGTTTTAGCAAAACTTTAAAATGTCCTTTTTTTTGGTGGGGCATCATGGCTGAGTAGGGATTTGAAGCTGGCTTATCCCTGGTACAATCCTAAGAACACTTTCCTGGGAGTAACCCCTCCTGCATAGACTGAGATGGGTTCTGAGTAAACCTGTTCAGGATTGCTCTCCCAGATCCTAGGCTAATCACTATATCACACAGGGTTGCCAACTGACCTGGAGAAAATAGTAATGATGCTGTGGGTTTTGCCACAAATTCATTTGACAGTTGAACTTGCTGTGTTCAAAAGTGTCAGTCAGACACAAGATGATCACCCAATCTGTTTGGTTCATGCTGAACAACCATGAACATCTGCCAAACTGGTTTGCATCAGGTTTTTGGACAACTCACAGAGATGCTGCCAATTCAAACTGATTGATGGTCATTAGCATGACTGAGGACTACTTGGATGAACACCAAAGGGTAGCAGAGCAGTTGCACAGCAAGAACTCTGTCGGGCTATGTGAGAAAATGCATGCACAAAAAGTGAACTGTGCTGTACTGCATTGTTCAGAAGAAATACAGTGAAGCAGTTGGTTGAACACCAACAAGCAGATGGACAAACCATCAAAAACCCAGTGAATAGGATGAGAGCCAACCTGGTGGGTGTTCAAGTATCCCTATTCAATAGAGGTTTAATGTGCAGAAATCGCATTTCCATCTTTTCATGGCAGGGAGAAAAAGTGCTATATCCTTCCATGCCATGAAAAGATTCAGCTGCCCATTTCCACCCACTGCCATCCTAAAGAACACTTTCCTGAGAGTAAGCCCCATTGAGTAGACTTGAGTAGGCTTCAGAGAAGACCTGCTTAGGACTGCACATTAAGTTTCTGCTAACGAGACAGGACATTTTTCTCCAGGCCAGCTGGCAACCCTAAAATACTAACGATGTGCCATATGAAAATTCCACATTAGAATTTATGGGTTGGCAATGTAGCGTCACATTCTTAAATGTAATGTGAACTAGTGTGATATAGGGTTCAGTGTTGGACTAGACCTGGGATCAGTCCCACTCTGCCATGAAGTTCACTGGGTAACTTCAAGATAGTCACACTTTCTTGGCCTAATCTACTTCACAGGGTTGCTGCGAGAATAAGATGGGTGGAGGGAGAACTACGTATGCTGCCCTAAGGCCCTTAGAGAAAAGGCAGGATAAAAAAACAAACAGATAAATATTTGTGAAATGGCAGAAGTTTTATGGAAGTTCATATGAGTGAAGAGGTTATGGGAAAATACGTATCACACAAATGAAGCCAGAATGCAAGTGGTTATTTAACATGCAAAGTATTTGCCAGTAAGAGATCTTTGTTTTAAAAAGTATCCCAATAAATACATTATTCGTAGGTCAAGGATAATTCAACATTTTGTCAAAAGAAAGTCAAATAAACAGAAGTACAGGAATCTAAAAGAAAAAAGTCAAACAACATCCTAGGCAACCACAGCACAACTGAGTTAATTTTTATTGTCATTAAATATTCATTCAATGAATGTGCACAGCAAATATAAAAAATCAAATTTATTTCAGGTTACTTGGAGGGAGCTAGCTAAAACTGTTCACACATTCACAGGGCAATCTTAAACAGAATTTACCTTTTTAAACCCATTGATTTCAGTAGACATAGAACAGCACTGTTAATTACTTTCCTTGCTTTGTTCCTATCACTTTGGTGTTTAAGCATTATTTCCAATATGTAAACATCACATAGGGATGGTACAATATAAGATCTTCCTCCCAAGCACTACTCTCTGTGCCTCTACCTGCAGAAGTGGAGTGAATGGTGACCAGAGACAGGGCTTTTTCAGTAGTGGCACCTGACTTTTGGATAGTCCTCTTCTTGCCTGGCAACTACCTTACTACCCTTCAGGCATCAGGCCCAAACATTTGTTTTTACCTACACTTTTAACTAAGGCGTTCCATCTTTTTTGTTATTTTTATGGTCTGCTTCCAGCCCAAGGACTGTTTTGCGAATATCATTTTAGACTGCTGGATATTGTTTTATGTCCCAGGCTTGTTTTTATGACTTGTTTTAATACTGAGATTTCTTATATTGTTGTTCTTATGAGTTGTATTGTTTTTACTTCATAAGCCACCTCAAGCAGGTCCCTGGAGAGAAGAAGAAAAGTAGGTTGGTATACCTCACTTTTCTCTACCTTAAGGAGTCTCAAAGCGGCTTACAATCACATGCCCTTCCTCTCTCCACAACAGGCTCCTTTGTGAGGTAGGTGGGGCTGAGAGAGTTCTGAGACACCTGTGACTGGTCCAAGGTCACTCAGTAGGCTTCATGTGGAGAAGTGGGGAATCAAACCCAGTGCTCCAGATTAGAGTCCACTGCTCTTAATCACTACACCACCCTGGCAGTATATAAGCCTGTAAATAAATAAACAATGTACTTAAATATTCTTCCACATTTTTGGAATGGAAATACTGATATTTCATTGCTTTAGAACATTAAGGGCCAGTACATCTGAAAGCATTGTGTTGTGTTGCGTTTTATGTTTGCATGTTTTTATTGAATTGTATAAATATTTTCAATGTCATTTTCAATGTTTTTTAATTGTGTCAATGTTCACTGCCTTGTGGACTCCATTCGAATGAAAAAGGGCATACATTTTTTAAAATAAAAATGAAATAACTAAAACAGTAAGGAGAAGCACCTTTTAGGTAGTTATGCCCCCAATTTGGAATGGCCTACACAGGGAAGCCCATCTAATTTGTTTACTACAGACCTTTGGTTGAAACTTGATCTTAGAGATTTGACAATTAGCTGCTGATATTATTTTATGGAACTGTTACTGACTGATCTGCTTTTTGGCTTTCTTTTTTCTTGTAGAGCTGACACAAAATTTGAAAATGTGACAAAGTTAGCAAATGTGACCTTCAAAACTCAGTATTTTAATTCTGGAATCAATACTTGACTGAAAATCAACTATTTTGGCTTGCTGAATGAATGAACATAAACCTGCACTCATTTGCTACCTACCTCTTACTCTTGGTACTATTATAGCTGGTGCACTTTTACTAGGAAGGCAGAACCACATTAATCTGGGTATCATCCAGCAGCCTTTAGCAGATTGCCTTCTCCGTCAGATTTCACCTTCTGCATAACTGAGACTTAGATGACATATGACTGCAGTGCAGGAACAGGTTCCAGCACTGGGAAAAGTGGGCCATTAGTTCTCTTGCAGTAGCTGTAGCAATTTCAAGGTGTGCCTCTGCCTCCAGCCAAGAGTACTTTAATACTCCTAATTCTAAACATCTTAGACACCAAATTTTAGTGTGGTGTTAATTAGACCAGGGACCCTCTGATTTGAGCTAGTTCAAATGTTTGGTATGGCACATAGTAGTCCTCTTGCAATATTATACCTCTTCAGAATGAGTTAGAGCTGAGGTACCCAACTTTTTTGAACTTGTGGGCACCTTTGGGATTCTCACACAGGGTGTGCAACTTAACACGATTGATTTCAGCAAAAGTGATTCAGCTTTATTTTAACAGCAAACTTCAATTCAGGAACACACAACTTACTAGTGGAGCACAGTTCCCTTTTTAAATCGTCTGCGCTGTCAAAGCTATACCTATGAATAAGTTAACATCCAATCATAAACTCAGGATAAAGACCAATGAGGTCTGTTCCCTCCAAGATACATATTTACATTGTGATTGGTTATTTATGGTCTGTTCCCTCCAAGAT
This sequence comes from Gekko gecko, assembly GCA_029375565.1. Lineage (NCBI taxonomy): Eukaryota > Metazoa > Chordata > Lepidosauria > Squamata > Gekkonidae > Gekko > Gekko gecko. Next base: position 49,619,213 of record JAPDNY010000004.1, read on the forward strand.
ACATATTTACATTGTGATTGGTTATTTACACAGGTTTCACAGAAACCAGCCAATAGTAATGCGACAGATTACAATCCTCTTTGATGCCTGAAGCTTAACATGCAAAGGAATAGGATGGATTCAGTTTCAGGACATAACAGGATAATTTTAAAAATACACTGGAAAAGAGGAGTAACACAATAAAACCAACACTGTAGTGGCAACTGAATTGAACAATGTTTTACCAACCAGATCTCCAATGACCACTCAAAGGCCCTGCAGGGCCAGAGCCACCCCTTGCTCCACCCACTTTCTAAAAACAGTTGGTAGCTGCCAGGAAAGGTGCCAATGGGTGTCATGGTGCCCATGGACATCCCATTGTGGAGCCCTGAGTCAGAGGAATCACTTATTCAGAAGCACCCTGAAATCTCACTTGTTGTGGCTAGAGCTGTTAAATTCCCAGAAATTTTGAAGGTCTGAAAAACCCCAATGTTTTTTTTCCATTTTTTCCCCTGAAAAAACCAGAAATTTTCAGAAAAATTGAAAAAATGCTACATTAGCACTTCTTTTTTTTTCCAGATTGAAAATCATTCTGTTACTTTAGGAACATAAAATATGACTATGGACAATTTTACCTGGCATGAAATTATCACAATTAGCATATTAAAAATATAGTGTATCCAAACAATTATTATAAACAGAATTTACCTTTTTATAATATTTATTTGTAATTGTATCAAATGGAGCAACAATCTCCTGAACTGTTTACTAACAATTTTTAAAAATCCAGAAGTAACAATTATTCATATTTCCTCTCCACCATATTAAATTAAAAAAAAAAAACATTCTCATAGAAAGAACTGAAGAGGGGGGAAGTGTATAGAAGGGAGTGTGGGACTAAGTTTCAAAGAATGGGCATGAAATTTAATCAGAATCATTTTCTGAGCTGTAATTATCAGTTTTTCCAATGCTTTGAGGCCTAGTGAAGCCTGAGTGCCAGTATACTCACCCACATCCAAAAACAAAACTGAAACCTTTTTATTTTCTTGTGACAATAGCACCTCCTAAAGGAAGAAATGTATCTTGTTCGGCATTGGAGAGTTCAGTTTGTAACCTAGGACTTGCTTGTCCTCAGTGCACAGAAATTAGATTAATTTGATACCATACATATTTTTTAGAAATGATTTGGAAAATATTTGAACACCTTGTCTTAAAATATTTTATTAATCATGTTAAAATAAAATGTTCTATAATCATTTTCTTTCTTTTCTTTTCTTTTTTCAATTTTTCCAGTTTTTCAGAAAAAAACAAAAAAGGCTTCAGGGGAAAAAATGTGGAAACCCCCTTTTTCTGAATTTTTCCATTTTTTTTACGGTCCTTCACATCTCTGGTTGTGGCAAATTTATGTTACTTGGATAAATTAAACCTGAAGAAAGCTTGACTAGAGTTCTCAAGTTGTACAGTTTCCTGAAGAACTGTATGTGGTCTCCTGGGAAATTAACTGATTTTCCCAGTGGATCACAGATGTGCAACCAAAGTATGATCTACTAAATTTGTGGGAACAATGTTTGTGTTACTTGCATGGACATACTTCTGGAATTTTTCATCATGCTTACTACACTATGGATTTAACAACAGACAAAATACCTATGAGATAAATCTTATACCACTTTTCTCTTCTTTTATTATTTTTTAAACTTATTCTTCAAACTAAGTACACCAGTCTGCTGGCAGATCAAGTGCTTTATTCTTGGTTTTGGCAATTTCATTCTTCATATTATTTTTAAATTTTATCTATATTTGATCAAAGTAAGCCAATGGAACATGTTTGGTTGTAAATATCATTTTTATGAAATGACCAGTTCATAATTCTTGCAGTATATTATCCCAAAATGGATTTATAGTAGCACTTAAAGTATACATACTTTGTCCATGATAACTAATAACAGTAGAAGGGGTCTATCATCATTTAATAAAACTTGTGGTTGATAGAACCTTGGTCTTTGAAACTAGGGAACAGCAGTCCTGTCACATTATTGAAGTAGATCTGCTTTACTACATTGCTTTATTTCTCCCCCTTCATTCTCATTTCTTATACAATAGCTGAGCATTGAAGTGAGCGCCAAGGTTTGTGTTGGCTTCCTCAGAATAATTTCATGGTTTCTTCTTTACCTTTCAGGTAGCCAATAGACCGCCCTTGAAGAAAACTCCAGACCCCAAATGTTTTGGAAAGAGATTTGTTTCCCTTTGTAGGTTTTATAGCAAGTATTGATTAAAATGTACTTCAGAGAAGTTCTGTTTCAGCAAACAAGCACACAACCCCAGAGTGGGAAGGCAAATGCTCCAGTATTCATTTGAGACATGAAGTCTGTTGTCTTGGAAAGTACTGCTCAGTTTACATGAACTTCTGGCCTTTCAATTCAAGCCTATGGAGTTCACAGAGCTGTAAACCAATTTTTTTTCACAGTGAAAATTTCAGTGCTCCATCATTATGACATCCTGTATAATAATGTTTTTTGACCTGACATGCTTAGCAGACAATTTGGGTCTGCACATATCATTGTTGTAATCTTTTCTGTGATGCCTGAGTATATTACCAAAACAAAGGAATAATCTTGCCTCATAGCAGAGGCTTCATAGATCTGAATTGTCTCTAATTTATAAGATTACTGCTTTCTGCTGCACCTCTAAGCTAATTGTAACCCAGGTGATGGAGCTAAGGGCAAGTTCAAGACCTAGGACATTCTTTCTTAAAGCCCTTCCCTTTCTACTCACACATTTTGGTTTAAAGTAAAACAATTGTATTTATTGCAAAAGAGGGAAATACAATTTGTACCATTGGGTATTGTACCCCCCCCGAACTCCTTCCCCTTCTCTAACCAAAGGTCCAGAGTCTGAAGATGAATGCTCACCTATTAACTCAGGGCCTTACTCTCTGTTAATCGAGAGTGCAGCTCTCTGCTAGTATCCTGGGTTTTTAAAAGTACCCTTGAGATAACCTAGTTTAGCAGAATGTAGCTCCTGTGGTCCTGTAGTCAGTGTCCTAGAGTGCTGTTTTCTTGACGAAGCTGCCCAGCTGCAGTTCCTCAGAAGCAGGCCTCCAGTGTGAAGCAAACTTCTCAGGATCTCCCTTCTCACCAAGAAGCGATTTCAGCCAACAGAAGGAAGAAATCAGCTTGAGTTATAAAAAAGATGGTTTGGGGGCTAACCTCCTCCACATGAAGTGATTTCAGTAAATACAGGCTTGGAATGTTGTACACAGAACCTGTCTCTCTAATTAGAACAGGGTTGTTTGCAGTTAGGACTCCAGTCCTTGTTAATGTTGAAAAGACAATGTCTGGTGTACCAGTAAGTCTAGAAGAAGACCCTGAAGAGGGCAGCAAGCAATTAGATAGGCTGAGGACAGCACCTTCTCTGTCCTGTTAAGTGTCATTCTTTGTCTGTCTCCAGATTGCTACTATTACTCTGCCAACAATTAAATCTAAATTGTTCCTGCTTTGCTGTTCTGCACATTAAAGAAGGTTTTGAAGATATCCTGCCTGCTTTGTCTCTCTGGCCTTAGGGCAGACCATTTACCCACCTCCACAGTGAGTACACTTTATGGAGGAGCCAAACGCTACATGGAAGGAGGGCCCACATCAGAAAAAAAATGAGCTCAGCAATGCAAAAGGAACAACTCAGCAGCAAGATCAATTCAACTTGCTTTCCTTGCAGCTCCTGGCTATTGCTTCTTCAGAGGAGGCCTTTCATTTGTTCAGTTACTTGAGGCAAACACAGGAGCTTTTCCCCTCTGAATTAAAAAATGATTAGGCTTCATGCTCCACAACCTACCAACAGTGAGCAAAGTAACTACATATATGCTGTTCCCAATATGCAAATTGGGAAGTAGTAGTTGCATTGTTTCACCCAACAGCCTATATTCCCATATCCCTACATAATATCCCTTGATGCAATGTCCTAACAAGTAGCTCATTTTTAGAAACTGCAGATGTCATGATTTAACTGCATGCAGAAAAGTATCTCATGAAAATTAAAAAAAAATGATCCAAACTTCACTACTATTTCAAATCAAACAGAAACACTGTGAAGCTGTTTGGGTAAGTTCAAATTTTTCATCCCCCCGTCCCCCATCCTCAACCAGTTGAGGAAAGCCATTCCAAGATATAAGTCATATGTCACCTCTAGCCACCACATTTTCCCCACCTTTCTTCCAAGAAGCTTAAGCCAGTTTACATAGTTCTTACACTAATGGAAAGACATATTTCTCTACAAAAATATTAACAATATGCAGATACAAAATAGACACAAGACATTAAAACCCTAAAATGTTCAGTACCCTTTCCCTGTTTTCATTTCTAGCAGTTTGAATAAGACAGAAAATCAATACCCCTCTTAACAGGATATAGTTACCCCGTTCTCCAAATACCCCACATATTGGTTCTTGGGATTCAAAAAGAAGAACTTTCCCAGATATTTGCATGTGGGGAAATTCCCTTCACAGCCTTGACATTCATTACCAACCACAATTGGGAATACCAAACAGTACCAAAATAAAAAGAAGCTGCATCTTTTAGGCAATTAAATAAAATTCTTTACCAATCCTAACAGTTCTCCCACCCTAAGACCAATCCTCCCTCTTCAAACCCACAATATAAGTTCTGAACCTCCCAAGAGGAGCTAAGACACAGAAAAGAAAACAAGCCAAGTCACCCTCCATTCCCATAAACTCCCTACCCCCACCCCATCATCCTACACAGTCACAATATGCCCTCTCCCAGCCTATGGTCCAACCCCACTTTCCCCAGTATGGAAAGGGAACAGTTCCAAAAGCCAATTCCAATCCGGGCCAAGAAGGGGAAAAGTGCTATTCAGGGAAGGGCAGTGGAAAGAAGGAGGGAGAAAAAAGAGAAAACAATCAACAAAATACCATTTTGGGAAGGGAGGGATGGGGTAATGGAGAGAAAAAGGAAGAGGATTAAAAAAAGACCCTCACACTTCATAAAATCAGTCCCTAATCTGTTTGAGGAGGGGTTTAATAACAGTCGCTTCAAAACACTCCAGCATCCGATCAATATCAAACCCAACTGGCATCTCAAACTTGTTTTTCTCATTCTTTTGCTTGGGGGACAAAAATCATCTACATCATTGACTGCTGATTCATCTTGCATGGAGGTTTTGATTACAGTTCCACTGTGTGGATGTGCAGGTTCAGCTGTTCTCTGGACCTCATGGTCCAGATATGTAGTCAAGAGGGAGACTGGGTCCTCCTCCACCTCGTCAATGGTATTATGATCTTGAGATACGGAAATCTTCCTGGCTACCAGTCTCTCTGTGGTACATTGATGAAGGGGTCCTACTAGGACTTACAGCTTTTGGGTAGAGTTCTTTAAATTATCTAAAGTAGAGGCAGCATGAACTTGCTCATCTTGTAAAGTTTCTTTGGTGGAGATAAATTTAGATGTAAACTGTGGGTCTTGGATCAGTTTGCCCTTCCTATTCTGAGATGAAGCAGAATCCAAAGATTGAGATGCTGCTGATGTACTTTTTGGCAGAAGTGGGAGAACTTTCACATCTGCAAATACTCTCCAAGCAAAATTTGCAAAGGTAGCAAGGTATCTTCCCATTTTTAGCAACATCAAGGTTATTGTTGGGGAGGCAAAGGTTAAAACCAATCTGTACCCTCGAAAGTTACCAGGAAGTCTTTCAAACTTTACAAGATCAATTAAATGGAACTCACTTTGTAAAAGCTGATTCAGAGAAAGTGTAATACTACTTATATTAGCCCAATAATCATGACTCAAGTAATTAAAAGAGATACACAGTGCCTTCAATCTTTCCCAGATAGAAGGCACTGTGTATCTCTTTTAATTACTTGAGTCATGATTGAACTCATGGGAAAGATTGAAGGTCAAAGAAGAAGGGGACGGCAAAGGATGAGATGGTTAGACAGTGTCATCGATGCAACGAACATGAAATTGAGCAAACTTCAGCGGACAGCGGAAGACAGGAGGGCCTGGCGTAATCTGGTCCATGGGGTCGCGAAGAGTTGGACTCGACTGTGTGACTGAACAACAACAACACAGTGCCACTTGAGTTGTTTGGAAATGAAGAGTAGACCCTGAGCTTTTCCCTTTTGAAATATCCTCATCTTCTGGGGGGGTAGATGGCTTTGAAGATGAATTGGGAACTGCAGATGTAACATAGAGGGTCTGGGTGCTTCACTGCTTTGATAGCATGTCTTCTCATTAATAGCCTTTACTGTGTTGGTAAGTGTATCTAACTTGTCTGAGATGCTATTAAGTTCTTGAAAAATAATCGTTACCATTTCCCTGGTTAATGAGCAACAGTTTCCTATAAGCTTCATCAGAGAGTGTTTTTGGAGTTGCATAGCTGGCTCCTCACTCTCTGAAAATAGCCTTTCATTTTGAGAGAGTATTGACTGCAAAGGATATGTACCTAAAGGACCGCCTTTCCCCACATGTTCCCCAGAGAGCACTAAGATCAGGGTCCCAAAATCGTCTGGCCCTCCCGGGTCTTAGAGAAGCCAGGCTGGCTGTGATGAGGGCCAGGGCCTTTTTAGCGGCAACCCGCACTGGTGGAAATGAGATCCTGGATTACATCAGGGCCCTGTGGGACCTTTTACAGTTCCACAGGGCCTGCAAGATGGAGCTCTTCCACCAGGCCTTCAAGTAGGGAGCCGCCCTAATAAACTGAGACCCTGGCCCCAAACTAACTCCATCATCAACATGTTAATGCCAGACCTAAATTACCATCACCATTAACTTGTCACAGAAACTGCTAATGTCTGCCTTCGCCCACAAACAGTACTAGCACTTCATGCTGTGTTTTAAAAGTGTATTGTTGTGGTTTTATTTAATTTTGTGTTTTAATGTTTAATATGTTTTATGTAAACTACCTTGAGCCTGCCTTGGTAGGGAGGGCAGGATACAAATTAAATGAATGAATGAATGAATGATTGTATTGGGAAATTTATTTCTATCCATTCCATTAGAGAGGTAGAAGTCTGCAGCTGATTGTAAGAGCTCCTCTTCCTCTAATGCAATAAACCTATTGTAGGTAGAATGTGAAGAGATGTCACTATTTCCCTCAAAGGAGAGCTGTCCATATGTAGTTGTTTAGCCAGTATCGTGGGGAGTTGAAAGTCCAGGGGGAGGCTTCTTTTCTTTACCCCCATTTTAGCTCTTAGTAGTTATCTGTAAAAGTTGAAACTGAGTAACTCTCAGCACTTCCAAGGATGGAGCCACAGCCATATCAAGGCCAGGCACCCAGCCAACAGCTGTCTTTTTTATGGAAAGGCATATCTCTTGATATAAAAGCAGGAGGGAGTTTTTCTGATCACCCTCCCATTGCAGATCCCCCCACTTCTCTCTCCATACTATTTCTAAGAGAACCTTGACCACAGGATCAGGGGGGCACAGGACCACAGGGCTGAATGAGTTGCAATGGGAGGAACAAGGGGAAATCTCTTTTCATATCCTCATTCTGTATACAATACTGAATGAAATGGGAGGCCTTAAAATTGGTACATTTTGTGAATGACATATCAAGAACTCAGGCCAACAGTGAAATATCATATCATAGGCAGGCAGGCCAAAGTCCAAAGCCTGGAAGGTCAGCAGAAGGAACTTGCCTTTTGTCTCAGACCAAAGGTTTACTAAGAATAAACTGGACACTTAATTTGAGGCCTCTGAAATTAGGAAGGTGGCAAACCAGGAGAGGCCTTCTCAGTTGTGGCTAGGGTTGCCAGCTTTGGGTTGGGAAATTCCTAGAGATTTGGGAGTGAGCCTGGAGAAGGTGGGGTTTGGAGAGGGGTGGGACCTTATTAGGGTTGCCAGGTCCCCCCTGGCCACCGGCAGGGGATTGGGGGTATGGTTGCCAGATCCAGGTTGGGAAGCTTCTAGAGATTTGGGGATAGAGCCTGGGGATGACCTCAGTAGGGTACAATGCCATAGAGTCATTTCTCCAGGGGAACTGATCTCTGTAGTCTGGAGATCAGTTGCAAATCTAGGATATCTCCTGGCCCAACTTGGAGGATGGCAGTGCTAGACTTGTGACACCAAAGCTCTGGAACTCTCTCTCCAGGAAGACTTGCCTGCCTCCTTCTGTTGACACCTTCTGCCAGCGGGTGAAGATTTTTGGCATTTGGCATTCCTTCAGTGATCCCTTCTTCCTGCCCCAAGGTTTTAACTGTTGTTTTTATATGTATTTTCAGACTGGTTTTAACGGTGTGTTTTTTGTTGGTTTTAATGGTTTTTAAGATGTGATTTTATTATGTTTTTTAACTTGTTAGCTTATTTGATGGCCCTTATGAGTGAAGAAAAGTAGGGTATAAATTTTGTAAAATACTATCATATTAAATAGAAATAATTGTGTATCAGCTAGTGTTCTTATACAAAGCTTCCAGTGCAGAATTTGCAGTGACAGCATTGCTAAATAAATCAGTAATGGCTCTTTCCAGATGTTTTCATAAAATCTTGCTTCATCGCACAACACTGTTTTTTGCTGTTCTCATACAAACCCATTTGGGACAGGCTTGTTGCCCCGACAGCCTACATAGATGGAATGCTATCATCCTCCCATCATCATGGAACACTAGCGGAATCGATCAACAATGCTGCTACAACAGTTTTCCAAAGAAGTCACCCTTACACTATAGTGGATTGCAATGTATTTAAGGTGAAGCTGTCCCTCTAAATAAACAGACAATGTAAACGTTCACTGCAATGTTTATTGTAAAAAACAGATCTCTTGTGATGATCCTATCTCAAGGGCATGATCAGTTGGTTCATAAAAATAAAAATTAAAAAAACATTAGAACCAGTATAATTTATCAGTACTAAATGGATCGTGATAGGCTATTTCAAGTTTTGTTTTATTGTATTGTTTATGGTTAGGTTATATTATTTTATTGGCAAATTGAAAAGGACATTAGGCAATGTTGGACAAGACAAGCTCTGTATTATGAGGCTGAACTCAAAAGATTTATTATAATCATGCTGGAGATCTCATTCCCCTCATGGCCTTCTCAACTCAATCCACCCTGATCACCCTTTATTCTGTTCCAGCACCAACCTCCTCAGGGTTTGCAAGTATTTTCCAGCCACTTTTTCAAATAACCTCAGCACATATTAGGAAGGGTAGAGATTGTATCAACAGGGCTTGGTTACAGTTAAAATTCCACAGTCTGAACCATAGAAAGCTGATCCACAGCAGACAAAGCAAAACCATCCTACTACTGTGTTCTTAATCTGATATAATGTCACCGTGGGAACACCACAAGCCTCACAACATTTTTAAAATATGCATTTCAAATTATTCTTGGAAGGCATTAAGTCTATATGGCATATTTGTCATACCCAGTTACTTTGTTCATCCTTGATCTTTTTAGTCAACACTTCCAGAAGCTTGTTTTCTGTTTATTCAAACTTCAGTGCAAATCAGCAATTCATAAATACCTGAGTAAGAGAATAATACATTTTTCTCAGAGTTTCCTTGCTATTTCAAATCACAAGCCAACCTTTATGCCCTTATCTGAAAATACTTTATGAATATATTGGGCATATTTCAAATAATTTCACACAGGTTCTATGCATTTATATTTAGAAATTATTATATAATTTTGATTGAACACTGAGAAAGACTGACATTTACACAAATGACAAGAGACATTTGCAGTAGGCATCACCTACTGAAATATCAGTATCCCTCTGTACCAGCTAGATCTTATGGACTTCAAAATATGTGGTAAATTCAAAGTGCTGTTTCTGAGTCACAACTGTGAGGGCCCCAGAAACAGTTGCAGATATCAGGACCTATTCATGACAGCAGAAACCTCAGTTTTAGGGGTTCAGTGGTTGCCCACCAAGAACGTAGCACAAATTTAAAAGGGGAATGTGAGCAGGCAAGCTGAACACAATCAGATTGGCTAGGCCACCATGGATCAAGCCCTGGGATGAATTTCAAGGGTGGAAAGTCAAGGCAGGCTGGAGGAGGCATAGCCAAGGAGGCCTAGAAATATAATATACTACACACACACACACACAACACAACACTGAATGAGTAGGGTTGCTAGTCTCCAGGCATGGCTGGAGATCTCCTGGTATTACAACTGGTCTCTAGGCAACAGAGATCAGTTCCCTTGGAGAAAATGGCTGCTTTTGGAAGGTGGACTCTATGGCATTTTACCCCTCCATGGCATTACTAGACATAGGAACAGCCATGATAGTCAGTACCATGTCAAAGGGGACACTCTCCATGACAGCTTGTTAACAGGTCTGTGTTCAATTAAAACCCTTAGGCCATTAGTTGACTTGTGATTTCTCAAGTAATCTTTCTTCTGGTAGATGCATGAGAGTCTTCTTTCACCTGCAGGGCTTTACATGTGGATTTTCTTTTTTCACATGCAACACTATGTGGGAATATTCACATACTAATCACATATAATTTATATCATTCGCAAAAAAAATAACAGCTGCAAGAAACTGTCTGTCTTGGGCTTCTGCTATTCTTCATAGTGTTTAATTGTTCTTGGCAAGTTTCACTGCCATCTCCATATTGTCTTATATGTCATTCACAATCTTTTGTACATTTTATTTTTAAAAAGTAAAGGAGCTGAATAAACGAAATCACTGGTTAAGAGCTGCTTCGACCTCAGTTTATAATAGCTTCAGCAGCTCATTTCCACATGTTAGGCCTCTGTTAAAGGGACAGGACATTTTCCCTAGGCCTGTTGGCAAGCCTGTTATTAATTGGTTAGTAAAAAGCATTCTGAACATGCTTAGAGAGGCACACCTTCTTTACACAGGCAATTTGCAGCAAGGTTACTGATTACAAACCAATACAAGGCTGAATGAAACTGGACATTCATTTTTTCTCCTCCCCCACCATGTACCTACCTGACACAAATTTCCCAGTACAAACAGAGGAAGCAACCCCAAAACAGTAAAAATCTCACTCCAGTTTTCTGCCCAGTGTTCTCACAGCAGATGTTAAAACTGAAAGAAGCAAAGGCCTCTGAAGGAAAGGTTACAGAACAGAGCAGATGAGAATGAATTTGGCTAGGAAAGAGTTAACAGTTTCTTGCAATTTACTCTCTCCCAGTCTTTCCCAGACAACCTGGCCAAAGAGTGCTTGCATGGTTCTATTATACCTCCATAACAAGAAATTGCAGCCAGGACTTACCCCAACGCTGCTTTTGTGGGCTCCAGGGATGGGTGCATGGTTCCTACTCCATGGTTTGGTATGGGGTGGGGTCCTGCAGTGGTAGGAGGAGGGCACCCTGCGTGCTGAGCTGGCATCATATAGGCTGGGCTGTCGATGGTCCCAGGGGCTTTGCCACCTTGCCCTTCTTCTATTTATTGTGCCGCCACTGGGACCTCATGGCAGTTTTTGTCGTGGCTTCTCCTCGCACCCTTTTGACTGGGGAGGCAGTTCCAGCATGCCCATATCCCATGTTCTGGGGACTTCCTTAAGGTGTCTCAGGGAAGGTAAAGTCTGGGGAGGAGAGGGAGATCAGCAAAACATGGCACAAAATTGGGAAAGATGGTCAAGCTGCACATCATACATCCAGGATCCACTTGGCCTCTGGTCAGTACACTGTCTACGCCAGGCTAAGGCCAACTAAAAACTATGGTTTCAGATCCTGATTTGGCCAACCCTACCTAATCTGGCCTGCGGTCAAATGATGATTCAATCTGAGGGTTGCCAATTCCAGCTTGGGAAATTTCTGGGGACAGTGCCCGAGGAGGGTGGAGTTTGAGGAGGGGAGGGATATGATGTCATATAATTCACTCTCTATAGCTGCCATTTCATCTGGGGGAACTGATCTCTGTAATCTGGAGATCGGTTGCAATTCTGGGAGCAGTCCAGACCCCATCTGGAGATTGGCAAGCCTCCTCCCCTCCAAATAATTCTCTCCTAAAGTGGTTTTTTCCCATAAGAAGAAACCATTGGGATTTTAATACACACATTTTCATGTAGCATTTTGTTTTACCCTAACTTGGATGGTAATCCTGGTCAGGCACTGCATTTTCTCCAGCGTTTCAAATATATAGTTTCTCTGATTTGTAACAAATTTGCAAAGAAGTGGCTTGGAAAGCCTGACTCCTGACATAAATCATGCAGCAACTAAGCATGACTAGGAGCTGGAGTCAAAGTTGTTCTCAGGGATCTGATCAAGGAAAGAACTACTGCTTTTCCTATCCTCTTAGCCTGGCATGTGAAGCAAGAGGGCCTTTTTTTTCCTCTCAGAAGAATCTGAAATATGTAATTGAGGTATTATCTTTTTTCTGCAAACTGTACTAATATGGAAATTTAAAAATATCACTGGTCCCTTTCTGGAAGTTCCTAACATTGCTATCAGCATAGTTCCTTTCGAGAAGCGAAAGTATTACAGTCTAAGGAATAAAGTATTTTAAGAATGCCCTCATAAAAGATTACAGAGACACTGGAATTTTTTGACATGAATGGGAACAAAGGCCTTTGTAAAGTGTGTTAAAGGGAAAAAATTAAATTAATTCTTAAACAGTTACAGCAGAAACATTTCCTTTTGAATCCTGAAGTATGTGGGTGTTTGAGACAAGTGGGTAGGGTATGTGAGCCTGAAGCAGCTGCCTAGCTGGCTCTCTCCTAGCCAAGGGTCACACTTGCATTTTGAGTTGAGCAATGACCTCAAAAGAACCTCATGATGCTGAGTCTGAAATGCTAGGTCACTTAAAAAAAAAACAACTAATAAAGAAGTTGAGCTGCTGCAGTTAGTCCATCAAGCAATTCGCCTAATAGACTTTTGATGAAATTGCCTAATTGCTTATTCAGGCAACTTTAAAAAAAATGTTATCAGTTTTACAGAACCTGTAGAAGGCATTTGCCACCTTAGAGGAAGTATTCCTTTTTCTGACATACCCAAAGAGATATGCCCATCCCAAGATTGTTCCACTTGTAACAACATCGTATATTCTAATAGCTAAGACAGCTGATCTTTGAATACTTAAATCTTGTAATTGGAGCTGTTAATGGACAAGACAGATCTTTCTATAAACCTGAAAAGGTCCCAGGTTTGCAGAAAAATGTGAAATCTAAAAAAAAAAAGTACATTGAGGGCTTTAAAAAAGCCGAAAATGATAAAAAGAAGGCCTGTAGTTTTAAGGAACAGATTCCTTCAGTGGCTGTTGCTAGGCAACCACAGAGTTACAAGGCTTGGTTCTGTCAGTAAAAGGCAGGGTGAGGGGGCAGGGCCCATTACAGGCCTATTTTGGTCTTTGAGGAAGTGATCTTGGGGCCAGGCCTGGCTAGGATTGCCAGTCTCCAAGTTGGGAAATTCATGGAGATTTTGTGGTGGAGTCTGAGGAAGGCAGAATTTGGGGGTGGGGGAGGCCTCAGCTGAATATAATGCCACAGAATCCACCTTCCAAAGTAGTTATTTTCTCCAGGGGAAAAGATCTCTGTTGTCTGGAGTTCAGTTGTAATTCTGGGAGGCCATCAGGTCCCACCAGGAGACTGGCAATCCTAGGCCTGGAAGCAATTTCTGGGTGGCTTGATATGATCCAACTTCCATGATGTAACTAGGTCTGGCTGTTTGCCAGTGTTCAACAGCAACCACTCTATGAAAGTCAGTATGGTGTAGCAGTTAGAGTTTCAGAGACCCAGGTTTGAATCCTCATCTTGCTATGGAAACTCACTTGGTAATTTTGGACCAGTCACATACTTCCAGCCTAACCTATCTCACAGGATTGCAGTGCAGATAAAAAGAAAGATAAAATAATAATGTAACTTGCTTTGGTCCCTGCTGTGGACAAAGATGGGGTATAAATTAAGTAAATAAATAATAAATATAGCTGAAGATAAATATTAGATTAGTAAATGGCTGAGAAGGAGAGAAGGAGACAGGAAAAGGGGAGGGAATATGGGGAGGAAAGGAGGGTACAAAGAGGAAATAGTGTGGGGAGGGGATAGAGGTGCAAGTGAGGTGCCACACCACAAGTCCTTGAGGGTTCCATATCATGCAAGTGGGCCTGGCCCAGTGGCCGGCACCACACAACTGGGCCATAGTTTTCCTAGGTAGAAGCAGCTGGGGGTGGGGATGGGGGGTGGGGTTGGGTGGGAAAGCTAAAGACAGAGGGTCACGGTAAGATAAAGGTAGACTGGCTGTTGAGTGGGAAGGAGATAGGGTTGCCCATTCCAGGTTAGGAAATTTCTAGAGATTTGTGGGCTGAAGCCTGGAGAGGGTAGTGTTCGAGGAAGTTAGGGACCTCAGAGGGGTATAATGACATAGACTCCACCCTCCAAAACAGCCATTTCATCCAGGGGAACTAGATTTGACAACTTCCAGGTGAGGACTGGAGATCACCTGGAATTTCAACAGGTCTCAAGATGTCACAGATCGTTTCCCCTGGGAAAATGGCTGCTTTGGAGGGTAGACTCTATGGCATTATACCATGCTGAGGTTGCTTCCCTCCTAAGGCTCCATCCCCAAATCTCCAGTAATTTCCCAACCTGGAGCTGGCAACCCTAAAGAGGAACTGATCTCTAGTTGGGAGATCTGTTGTGATTCCAGGAGATCTCCAGTTCCCACCTGGAGTCTGGCAACCCTGGAAGGAGAGAAGGAAGCAGGAAAGGGGGAGATGCTATAGGGGCTTTCCAGAAAGGGAAAGAGCAAATAGTGGGGGAGGGGAAAATGAGATGTCTCCCTCAGGTCCTTGCGAGTTCCCACTGGAATGTATCTATAAACATAGTGGTGGATTGGCCAGGGGGTGAATTTTGTCAGTTCCTGCTTCCTGTGGCAGACTTATGACTTGCTTATGCTGTTCCTGTGGGTCCTCTGTCTTCAAAGAGCAGCAGGGGGGCATTTTGGGTCGCAGAAAGAGGTGAAAGGGGAGAAGCTGAACTCCCCTGACAGAAATCCTTCAGTTAGTGGAGATTTTCAGCGGGATCCAAGTTGAAAAAATGATATTATATCCTTCATCATTATTGTGGTGATAACTCAAAAAGCAGATGACATTAGAAGATCAACGTACAGAATAAAAATAATTGGGAGTGCCTTTTAGTAGTAGAGCACATGATTTGCATACAGAAAATCCCAGGTTCAGCCTCTGGCATCTCCAGTCAGAAGGATCTCAGAAAGTGCAGGGTGTTGGGAAAGACCTTTCTCTACTAGAGATCATGGAGAGCTCCTGCCAGTCACAGTAAAAATACTTGGGGCCAACACTGGGTTTATCCCGGGGACACCCCACCATTTTAAAGAATGAGTTCCCATCCAGTAACTCCTTTGAAATGTGGAGAGGGTATGCTTCTGATTGGGACCACCATGGTGGGAGAAAGGATGAGCTCTTACCTTCTCCTTGTACTGTTTTCCTGAATCAAAATAGTTCAGGAGGGGGAGAACGCCTCCTGGTGCCATTTGAAGTCAGAAAAATAGCATGGGGGAAGGAAGGATCACCGACCCACTGTGCCCTGTTGGTCCTGACCAGAATTGGGCTCCCATTGCATAATTTAGAGTTGTTCCAGGGTGGGAACTTACTCTGTAAAATGGTAGCATGTCCATGGGGTTTGTCTAGTTTGGACCTGAGCTAATGAAGAAGAGAAGAAAAAATTGGATTTATACCCCACCCTTCACTTAGAGTCTCAGAGTGGCTTACAAACTCCTTTCCCTTTCCCTACCCACAACAGATACCCTGTGAGGTAGGCATGGCCGAGAGAGCTCTGAGAGAGCTGTCCTTGAGGGAACAGCTCTGACAGAACTATGGCTTGCCCAAGGTCATACAGCAGCTACAAGTGGGGGAGAGGGGAATCAAACCCGGTTCTCCCATATTAGAGTCCATGCACTTAATGGTGATAGAACTACCTTTGCGAATTGCCCTAATCTTATATTAGTGGTTTTATGGCTTGATAAGCTTGCTCACTATGGTCCTTTCGGCACTTGGATCTCATCCCTGGTTTTATCAGAGTTCAATTCGGGACACAATACCTTGCTTTTATCTCTGGTTATAACATCATCTGTTTATCCTGGGACAAGTGTGGGGAGAAACTGGGATGACCTCAATGTAATGTGGAAACAAAAATACCCTGAGATAATTACAGAGGTGAACTTGAGTATAGTATAGGGTTGAACCAGGATTTAAGGTCTAATGTGGAAAGGACCTATAAAAACCAATGGAATGGATCTGGCAATTTCCACCCATTTCCTTTACCTGCTTCAGAGCCCTCTCATGTCATTCCTCAGAGCCCCCTATCCCCCAGGAACAGCATTTCATGGAGATACTCCAGTGGAAGGTGAGAGGCAGGAAAGTTCCATTCTGCCATTGGAAAATTTATTCTGGATCCAACTCAGTGAATTTGGAGAGCATAGTTTGTAACTTTTAAAGCCAGTTTTGAATTGTATGCATGGAAAAGAGTACCATGGTTTCAGAACCCTATCCTATGTTTGCCTGTTGAGAGAAGAGATAGGAGTGAAACCATCACAGCTGGTGGTTCCTGGGACATAAGCAACAAAAACAGCTTGGGGCCAAAAAGGGCAGCATCAGGACAAGGAAATTTCAAGATGGAAAAGAAAGAAACAGATACAGGGCTGGGCAATATTGAGGGCAGATAAGAGTTTGTGCAAGAAGAAATCAAACAGACAAGTAAACTGGTAGGTTCAGAGATGCAGAACACTGGAAACCTCCGGTTGAAAACTAAGCTTTTGACTCCTCTGTCAATAGCTTCTTTCTGATTATTTCTCCAGAATCTGCATGAAACTTGAGGCCTGATGAACCCAGAACAGATACATTGGTTCCAGGTGATACTGACTGAAAATCAAGAGGGCAGGACTGAGGAGTGGTCACTTACATTATCAAAGGCTGTGAGAAAGAGACATAAGAACATAAGAGAAGCTAATGTTGAATCAGCTCAGTGACCCATCCAGTCCAACACTCTGTCACACAGTGGCCAAAAATACCAGGTGCCATCAGGAGGGCTACCAATGGGCCAGGACACTAGAAGCCCTCCCACTGCTACCCCCCCAAGCACAAAGAATACAGAGCATCATTTTTCCCAGACCGAGAGTTCCTATCTATACCTTGTGGCTAATAGCCACTGATGGACCTCCTCTCCATATGTTTATCCATTTCCTTCTTGAAGCCATCCATGCTTGTAGCCGCCACCACCTCCTGTGGCAGTGAATTCCATGTGTTAATCACTCTTTGGATGAAGAAGTACTTTCTTTTATCCATTCTAACCTGACAGCAATTTAATTGAGTGCCCACGAATTCTTGTATTGTGGGAAAGGGAGAAAAGTACTCCTTTCTCTACCTGCTCTATCCCATGCATAATCTTGTAAACTTCTATCATGTCACCCCTCAGTCATTGTTTCTCCAAGCTAAATAGCCCCAAGCACTTTAACCTTTCTTCATAGGGAAAGTGTTCCAGTCCTTTAATCAGTCTAGTTGACCTTTTCTGCACTTTTTCCAGTGCTATAATATCCTTTTTGAGGTGTGGTGATCAGAATTCTACACAGTATTCCAAATGAGGTTGCACCATCGATTTATACAGGGGCATTATGATACTGGCAGATTTGTTTTCATTTCCCTTCCTAATAATCCCCAGCATAGTGTTGGCCTTTTTTATTGCAATTGCACACTGTCTCAACATTTTTTGTTGGCCTTTTTTATTGCAGTTGCACACTGTCTACGACTCCAAGATCTCTCTCTTGGTCAGTCTCCACCCGTTCAGACCCCATCAACATGTATTTATAGTTAGGATTTTTGGCTCCAGTGTGCATCACTTTGCACTTGGCCACATTGAACCCCATTTGCCACACTGATGCCCACTTGTCCATCCTCGACAGATCCCTTTGGAGTGCCTCTCAATCTCCCTAGTTCTCAACAACCTGAACAATTTAGTGTCATCCTCCAATTTAGCCACTTCACTGCTTACTCCCAACCCCAAATCATTAATGAACATGTTAAAAAGCATTGGACCCAGTACTGAGCCCGGAGGAACCACACTGCTTACCATCCTCCACTGTGAAAATTGTCCATTTATACTCACTCTCTGTTTCCTGTTAATTAGACAGTTTTGATCCACAAGAGGACTTGTCCTTTTATCCCATGACTATTGAGCTTACTTAGGAGCCTTTGATGAGGAACTTTATCAAAAGCTTTCTGGAAGTCAAGGTAAACAACATCTATTGGGTCCCCCTTGTACACATGTTTGTTCACCCCCTCAAAGAACACTAACAGGTTAGTGAGACAAGACCCAGCCCAGTGAATTTGGAGAGCATGGTTTGTAATTTTTAAAGCCAGTTTTGAATTGTATGCATGGAAAACATTACCATGGTTTCAGAACCTTATCCTATGTTTGCCTGCTGGGAGTACAGATAGGAGTAAAACCATCCCACCTGGTGACTCCTCGGACATAAGCAACATGAGACCTGAAACGGTGCTTACCAAATAGTCAATAAGTCACACAGCAGACTTTTCCACATGTATATTTTTAAGATTAACAATGGGCCTCTTGAAAAATATCTGTGCCCATATTATAGGATTAATGTGTGGAAATGGGCACTTGAAGCATTTCATGGGATGGAGGTAATCAACATTCCTTTAAGCTTCTACGAAAGGGACAGGACATTTTTTTCTTCCAAGAAGTTGGCAAATTTACTTTTAAAAATTTTAATTAATCTTTTATTAAAGTTTTTTCAGAATACATTTAGAAACAGGAACAACAATGCAACAATGAAAAATAAACTGAGAAAGAAAAAGAAAGGGAAAATAAAGGTAAGTAACAACCATACAGCATTATGTAAATAAGTAGTTTAGAAGCCATGAACGTAGGACAAAGCATCAGCCATCCATAAAATTGTGATGGATTATAGAGAAGCAGCAAATACATAACATGATATATCACCATAGATTAAAATCCTGTATTATGTTGGGGATTTTGTCATCGTCCATTAGATATTCCAGAAGGGGCAACCATATGGTATCAAAATCTAAAGACGATTTTAGACCAGCCGTGTTGTTTACACGGACTGTGACCTTTGACATTAAATAAAACTTCCATAATGTAGTGTACCAATGTTGTCTTTTTGGACTGTCTGCATTTTTCCAGGATAACGCATTTTTAGCAGCGGCCAGTAGTATTGAAATGCGAACAGCAGTGTCTCGGGATCTTACATCAGAATGCCATTTGTTCAAAATCATGTTCTATAGAAAGGGGTAAACTATAACCAGTTATTGTCACAATCTGTTGAATGATACCAAGCCAAAAGGGTTATAAGATAGGACAGTCAAACCAACAGTGTGAGTATGAGCCTAGTGCTCCACATTTTCGCCAACAAAATGGCGAGACTGAAGAGGTAATCTGAGCTAGTTTCTGTGGTGTAAGATACCAGAAATGCAGAATTTTAAACTTTGCAGATTTATTTCAACTATATTGGTACTGAATGCAAAATTCTTCCAAATCTGTTCCCATTCCTCTGGGGTTAGTATAGTATTACAAATAGAGTGCCATCATTTTTGAGAGGAAAGTAACCTATTGTCATCTAACTGTGTGAGTACTTTATACATTTTTGCTATTGTATGCCCCTTGTTCTTCCTCACAGAATCATATACTAATTCAAAGCCTGTCATAGGACGTTTGAGCGTGCCCACAATCTGGTTCTGAGATGCAAAATGTGTTATTTGGGAATATTGGAACCTGTTTAGAGTATGTTTAAGTTTGGTTTCAAGCTGTAACTTGTTTAGTAAAATATTGTTACCAGTGATGTCTTCCAGTGTCTTTATCCCTGCCGCTTTCCAAGTTGTTGGATTAATAGAGAGTTTAGTGGAACGAAGTAATTATTGATTAAAGAGTGCATGAAATTTTGAAAGGGACGGTAATAATTGTTTCCTATTATTGTCCCATGTAGGTAAGAAAACTTGGAGAAGGAGGCTATCTACCGTTGATCTAGGACGTTCAGAAGTTGATTGCCAGACCACATCATGAACATCATATGGGTGAGTATAAAATGTTTGCATGGAGATCCAATCTATATTTTGTGTGTTATGTATCATTCTTAAAACGTTAGCTAAATGTGATGCAGTGTAGTAGGTCTGGAGGTCCGGGAATCCCAGGCCTCCTTGCGATTTCTGACTGGTAAGTGTATTTTTGTGAATGCTATGTCATTTATATGCCCAGAAGAAGTCTAAAAGCAGTTTTTGCCAATCAGTCAGAAATTTAGAAGGGATAGTGATGTGTAAGACTATAAATAAGTAGAGAAATTTCGGCAGTACATAAGACCTAACAATATTTAATCTATCATAATAATTAAGTTTGAGTTTATGCCATAAAGAAAACTTTTTCCTCGAAGTCGTAAGTAGAATTTCATAGTTAACCCTGTAAAGGTCTTCTATGTTAAGTGGGATTCTAATGCCTAAATATGTTAAATGTGATGAGATCCAGGGGTAGGGAACTGAAGTTTGCAGAAGTGTTTTGTCAGTGGACAGTAAATAAATTGGAAATATGTGTGACTTAGCTATATAGACCAGAGACTGTACTAAAGTCCCTCAAGACCAATTGAAGGGTTGATAGTGAGGTCTTTGGATTTGTACAAAAGAGTAAGAGATCATCTGCAAAAACTGACAATTTATAAGATTTCCCAGCCAATTTTATGCCTGTAATGTCTGGATGGGATCTAATTCTCTCCCCTAATGGCTCCATAATAAGCGCAAATAATTGTGGTGAGAGGGGGCATCCCTGTCTCCTGCCACGTTTCAATGTAAAATCCTCTGAATTCATACCATTAATTCTAATATGGGCCTGGGGTTCATCATAGACAGTATTGATAATATGGAGAAAATTTTCTCCAAAGCCCATGTGCTTTAGAGTGCATTTCAGAAAATCAAAATTACGAGTCAAACGCCTTCTTTATGTCTAGCGCAACACATACAGACGGAATTTTGGTTTTTTTGCAGTGATGCATCAGACTCAGAGCTTTAAAAGTGCTGTCTGAGATGTCCCTGTGTGGCATGAAGCCCACTTGGTCTTGGTGGACATATTCATGTATAAAGGTACGAAGTCTTAGAGTGAGACAAGTAGAAAATATTTTAAAATCGTTATTTAGGAGGGATATAGGCCTATAAGCTGCAGCATCAGTCTCATCTTTTCCAGCTTTTGGAATCACTATAATTGATGCCTGGTGCCATGTGGGAGGTAATTTGCCTTCCTGCATAACATAATTGCAAGCTGCAGTGAGGGGTGGGGCTAAGATATCAGAATATTTTTTATATACTTTGGCTGGGAAGCCATCTGGGCATGGTGCCTTGTTATTTTTCAATTGTTTTATTGCATTAGTAATTTCCCTTATCGTAAAGGGATTTTCCTATATTTGTATGTGTTCAGGTGATAACTTAATTGTATTATAATAATTGTTAAGATATGAGTTAACAGAAGCTGAGTTAATGGGTTCTGAGTTATAAAGCCACTTAATAATAATTAAAGAAGGTCTGTACGATTTCTTTAGTGCGGTAATGCAAAATGTTCTTATCATCTTTAATGGCAGTAATTCGCCAGGAGTCCTTCTTTTGTCTAACACATCATGTTAGAGTTTTCAGAGCAGTAGAGTTGTTTTGCCATGTCCTCTGTTGAAGGTACAGCAGATTTCTTTGTATGTGAATGGAGTCTAATGTTTCTAACTGTCTTCTTAATGCTAACAACCGTTTATAAATTTTACCATTACCTGTTCTTTTATATTGAGTCTCTAGTGAACTGATATCTTGAGTTAACTGTTCTCTTTTTTGTCTCTGTTGTTTTTTTAGGAATGCAGATTTAGAAATTACATGTCCGTGAAGGACGTGTTTGCAAGCATCCCAGAGAATAGCTGGAGAAACTTCTGTGGAGTCATTGTCAACAAAATATTGTTTGCTACTTGTTTGTAATTCTTCTGAGAAAGTGCGGTTATGTAATAAATTGGTATCAAATCTCCAGACTCTGTGTGTAAGTTCTTCATTTATACTAAAGTCACAACTGACAGGGTGATGATCTGACCATTGCATCAAACCAATTTCAGCTGTTTTGACTTTTGTTATTAGTGAGGCTGACGTGACGAGATAGTCTATCCGTGTGTATGTATTGTGACATTGGGAAAAATACGTATAATCACGCCCACCTTCATGAAGATGTCTCCAGATATCTATAAGCATAAATTGTTGAAATAAATCTGCAAGTGGTCAGACTTTAGATTTGCAAAGCCCTTTCCCCTTCTGACACCTATTTACATGAGATTTGTCCTTAGCCAGGTCCAAGATGCAGTTGAGATCTCCCCCAACTAGTAACTCTCCTTCCCTAAAATGTTCCAGCTGACAAAACAAATCAGACAAAAAAGTTATTTGGCTGTCATTAGGTGTGTACACAGACACCAAAGTTACAGTTAAATTGTTAAACTTACCCACAACAAAAAATAAATCTACCTTTGGGAACTTTGTGTAGTTTTTTGAGTGTAATGTCCGTGTTAGATGAAATGAGGATCGCTACACCTCTGGCTTTGGTAGAGCCATAGGATTGCCATTGATGGCTAAATTTTTGAGTATTAAATATAGTTGGATTTTTGGCTTTGTTGTGCATCTCCTGAAGGAAGACTATATTGGGATTGTATTTTAAGATTTGAGAAAGGATGCGTTTTCTCTTCACCGGGTTACCCATTCCTGTGACGTTATAAGTCAATGCCCTTATCATTGTAAAAACAGATGTATTAAGATAAGTCAATGCAAGAAATATACAAAGTCAAACCAGAGTTATAACGAACTTGCCCAAGATGCACTTATTAACCTCATCAAAATTATGGCATACAAAATTTGATCAACTTTTACTACTAGTAATTGTATAAGCTGTTAATGGAAAAAGGGCTTGCTAAAAAACTAATTTTTAAAGTACAACAGAGAAATTCAGGATAATCAAGGTGTTCCACGTGTCCTTAGAAAACTAGGAAAGCTTTCTGTGAGAATGGGATTTCAAGAAATAAAAAAACAGCAAAAGTTCACCAGGGAGCTTTAAACCAACCTGTTATAAGGCTGTATACAATCGATTTTGAATGTAAACTTGAAAGAGTGTTAATGAAACAGATAGAAGGACCGCTGAAGTGATGATCCAGCTGTATGGGGAATTTAAAAAAAGGGAAAAAAGTGAAACAGCAAAAACAGAAAGAAAACTAGAACTAGTACCTGAGCAAACTACCTGTACCTCAGCCTCTGCTTTCAGAGGAAGAGAGTGAGACATTATATTCTCACTAATAAAACAAGATTGTTAACTTAGTTAAGCTAATGAAGGCTATTAAAATGTGTAGTGGGAGTCAGAGTGAAATCATGGTTCCCCCCCAGCTCCCAAAGCATTTAACCATTAACCATAAGAAGATAGAAGAAAGATTGCAATATAAACATGCAGTAAAGATAGGTAAACTACAACCACCCAGCATAGACACAAGAAGAACAGCTGGTATACACTGGCACTCATGGGTGATGCAGAAATTTTTGATCTTTCGGCAAACTTACTTTTAACCAAAATGAGGAACCCCAGAGAACCAAAGGACAATAAGAAACAACCAAGGTACTAACTACTGATTTTAACCACACTGGTACTTTTCTACATCAGTATCACATGCAATAAAATAAATAGGCATTTGGCAGCATGAGTCAACAGGGATTTGAGGAAGTTAGGATACAGGCTAAAAGCAGGATGGTCCAGGAAACGATGGAGTTTTTTGCCATTCAGTTCTGAAGGGAATGTTCTCTGCTGTTGAGCCACTTCCTTTGAAGGGCACCAGGAGGCAATGTGCTGTCCAAGGTGCTGCCAATTGAGATATTGTGAAATTCAGTGACTGAAAAACTGGGATCACATAATAATGTCCAGCCTATACTTGTTCCTTTATCATGAGAAAATTGTGCACATTTCTGCTTTTTAACAGAACTTCAAGGATTAATTATTGCATCCTTTTGACTTCTAGTCTGGTGTTAATTTACTATTTTACAATTCTCATTAGCAGTGCATTGTGGTTCTGCCTCTGAGTATCTCAGAGTGAAATTTTGCACCAGTTCTGCAATGTCATTGAGGACAAACAGCATAACTGGGCAAAAGACTACAACTCTGGAAATGAGACATTTAATTTCTAGAAGGTTCTAGGACTAAAGTGACTTGAAACCACATACAATCAACAATCCTCTTCTATTATATTAATTCCTGTAATCATGGCTAACAGCAAAAAAGCAAGAAAATTTTATAATGTATAATACAAAATTTTATAATGCAAAAATGTTTAATTTCAAAAAGTCATTTGTGGAAATCCTTAAAACCCTAAGGCATTTCAATTCATAGGCTCTTTGATCAGGAATTTACAAAAACTAAAATTGTACCAACAATCTAAAATTTTTACATAAAAATTAATGTATCCAAATATACAGATACCATACAAGTATCTGTATAGTTTCCTCAACAGGGCAAATAGCAAGATCATCAGATATTTATTTATTTATTTGTATTTATAACCCGCCCTCCCTGCAAGCGGGCTCAGGGTGGCTCACATTGCCTGGCACAAAGGAAGCGTAACAGGGTCAGCTCTGGTTAGTACTTGAATGGGAGACCATCAAGGAAGTTTCAGATTGCTGCACAGAGACAGGCAATGGCAAACCACCTCTGAACATATCCTGCCTTGAAAGCTGCAGAGGATTGCCATAGGTTAGCTGCAACTTAACAGGGATATTCCACCTACCATCAAGCACTGTTCCTCAGCCCTGTTTCCCCAGTTTAATTAAATTATTTTATTTAAGAAGTTTCCAGTATATTACCTAGTTTGCCTTAATTTGTTCTTTGTGTTGCTATAGCGCTACACTATATACAATATATATATTATATTGACACCTAGCAATGGAAAATAAACAATACATAAAAATTTAATATGCTAAACAAAGGGGGAAAGATATCTACTTTTCCAATCCAGAGAAGACGCTTGTATAAATAGATCTGCATTCTCTAGGCCAGCTAACCAAACTCAGAAAGGCAGTCAGACATATTGACCACAACTTTCCCTTAGAGCCTTTTGTTTTGTTTATTTTAAATATTTCTATCCCACTTTTCTTGAATCTCAAAGCAGTTTACAAGACTATAACAATCGTGATAAAATCATTACAATTAATGAACCCAAAGGGGTAAGAGCAGTTAAAGCGTACCAACTAATCATTCAAAGGCCAAATAAAGTAGCCACATTTTGACCAGGCACTTAAACACAACTAAGGAAGGTGCCAGGTAAATTTCAAGGAGCAAATGATTCGAAAGCCCAAAATCGTGTAATTTTATGTTTGACCTCAGGAGGGGTGAGTACTCCTACAAAGGATGTTCTAGGTCATCTTAATGGTTAGGGAGTTCATATTGGAATTCTCTTTCAGGGGTTTTGTGAGGATATTCTGGAGGAGAAGAGACCCATGAAGCAGCTCTGAGTTCTTTGGAGGAAGGGTGGGACAAAAATGCACTAAATAAAGAAATACAATAAATATTTACTGAACTGAACAGAGTAAGAGTGATGTACCTTATTTCATCTGAAAGGTATCTGTGAAGATGTTGTCAAGTTTATGACAAGTTAAATGGAGTTAGCATGTTAAATATTTACAAGATTCCCTAGCACTATGGCAACACCATTGTTTAATTTCCTAAAATAAGGAACTGTTGCACGACAAGACTGTTTATTGCACAACAAGATTATCTAAACATAAAATTACACACCTCTTTGCCTTTAGTGTACTCTAAGTCCAATGGTCTGAATACTGCAAACATGTTCTAATCAAAATCTTATGCCAGAGGGCAAGTTTACCATTCAACCCTATATCTGTTTACTTGAAGCACAAGCACCATTGATTTATAAGGCCAGCTGTGACCTTTTCAAATTATTTTGTTCTGTTCCCTCCCCCCTTTATACTGAAATTTTCCAAGGACCTAGATTTGGAACTAGGTCATAAGACAACTAAAAGTGCAATTCTGAGCAGTTACATCTCCTAAACCCATGATTTAGAAGAGTGCAGCTCTGTTTAGGATTCTGCTGTAAGTATCTTGCACCACCCTGAAAACAAGCACATTTACCACGGCATGAGAATTTGTTGGCTAGAACCTGTTCCATCAACTTCATGAAATGGTCTGAAAGTTGGCAGGCACCTTTATAATGGGGAATCAACAGTCTTACACTCTGAGACTAAATAATACAGTGCAATGGAAACAATGCCTCAGCAATGGTCAACAGACTGCCAACTCAGTGGCCAGATCAGGCATGCTAAGTCAATCAATCTTGTCCCCAGTGTCACTGCTAGCCTGAAATCAAGACTGTTTTTCCATCAAGGAGCTCAGGATTTGGGATTTTGTAATTCACTTCATTAATGATATGTGAAATATTAGTTTACCTCATGATCCAAAAGTTATATGATTGGGTTAAAGATTATGTTGTTTTGTCAGTTTTGGACTACGTCTTGACCATTCTTGCAGTTGCTAAAAAAATACTTGCTGCTAGATGGAAATAAACAGACTCTTCAGCTCCAAGAGTTGGGTTGAATTCTGTTTGGGAAAATGTATTGTTTACTAAATTATCACTAAAGAACATTCAGAAACTCTTTTGATATTTCAAATAAGTTTATGGAACATTGGTCTATGTTCATAAGGTTCTGGAATGCAAAGGGAACTTCTTTTGTTTTCTGTGAGCAATCTCTGTGTGATATTTATATTTTGAGAAAATAAAGAATTAATGTTATTATAAATCATTGTTTTCTTATTGTTATGGTGGGAAGGGGGGGAATAGTGTCTTTCCTTGCTGGGAAACTCCTTTAGAGCAAGAGTTCCCTGGAAAACACCCTGGTAACCACCTACCATCACTCAGGACCTCCTGAGAACATCTAGACTGACCCACTGAGAAGGTACCTTCAAGAGCAGTATTATCACAACAATGCACTGACAGTGTTGAAACCATAGAAAATACCTTATAACCAATTAGGTAGTGCCCGTGCAGTCTAGCACATAGCAAAGAGATTCAGAGAAACATCCCAGAGAAGTCAATTGCACCAAGCAAAGCCAAAAAAAATGTATTTATAAAAAGGTTTATAATAAAAGAAAGAAAAAAGAGGTAAAGGGTGGTTGGCTTCAAAAGAGTGGTGGGAGAAAGGCAGAACAAAATACAAAAGGGAACCATACACACACACAAGAACATAGCACACAGAATTCCAAAATAAAAAGCAATACAGCCGAACAAACTCAGCTAAGTACACTCAGCTAAGTGCACTTCAGGTTGGGGAAGCCAGGTGGGTGGCACGTGCCAAGTGGAGACCTTGATTGGCCACTGGTGCCCAGATGTCTCAGAGGGCAACTGCAGGTCAGAGGGGGCTGTTCTGACACATCATGGTGGTCGCATTGGGATAAAAATGGTCAGGCAATTTGAATTTGGTATGCATATGCACAGAAAGAACAATGGAAATTTTGTGAGGATTTTTTTCAGGTTGACTGAAAGAGTCAGATCAGGCTAGCTAGGATGGAGTTAGTGGAGCAAGTGAGAATACTGATGCTGACAAAGCAAGAGCTGCAGGAAGAATGCCAGAAGCAGCAGATAGATTGTGGGAACTGGATTGCTGATGAGATGAGGGCTCTTCTGCTAAGCTGTGACAAACCAATGGGATGAGGTCCAGCTCAAGGACCTAGAGCTGGAGAAGTTGCTGTTGAAATGAAAATGAAAAAATGAGCTCAAGATGGAGTCCATTGGAGTCCGGTTCTGCATTTTATATTTGCAATGACTCTGTGAGGCAGTTGACGTTGAGGCACAACCGTAGTCTAGTGGTAGTGCATCATACTTTTGCATGCAGAAGACCTCAGGTTCAATTCCTGCCATCTTCACTGAAAGCATTTCAGTTAGGGAAAGGCCTTTCTCTACCAGAGTGCTGCTGCTGGTCAGAGCAGACAATACTGAGTAGGATGGATGGCTGATCTGATTCAGTACTGTCCGTAATGATCAGGTGGAAAGGACCTACTCAATAAGCTCTGGCAGAGGATCCTGCAAGCATCACTATGGTGGTGTGGTACAAAGCCATGGAAATTGATCCCACAATAACAACTGCCAAAAAAAAGACAAAGCTATCATCTGCAAATGTTTCTTTATTTCTTTATTTAAAATATTTATAGTTCATCTTTCCAAAATGCTCACAGTACCTTTGAATCATATTTTTTTTAAATGTACCTCAGAAATCCAATAAAACATGACACATTTTAAACTAAATCCATGAAAACTAGTCATGGTGCAAGCCATGTCAAACATCCTTAGCCTGAGAGTCACACATTCCAGAGTCTTCCTGCTCTTTAGTTTTACAACAGTGTATATCTCAGAGCTGCAAGGCAAGAAAAAATTGAATGACATAGTGGCAAATGTGTTCTGGTATACTGTACACAATCAGAATTAACCACATTTCTGAATCCTTAAGATGGTGTTAAAGATGGTAAGGTATACATGTTTAGATAGACAGACCGACAGATAGATATAGATATATAGATATAGACAGGGGTCTTTTGGGGCTGGAGTCCGCCAGAGCAGTGCTCCGGCAGCCCAGGTGCTGGCACAAATGGCGGTGGCGGCAACCCCCCCCCAGCTCCCCGCACTGAAGTGCTGCGGCCCGGGGGCAGCCTGAAAAGGCCCATTGCCTGCCTCCTGGGCCTGAAGAGGCCCGTCGCCAGCCTCCCAGGGCCCGCGCTGGAGTGCTGCAGCCTGGGGGCAGCCTGAAGAGGCCCATCACCAGCCTCCCGGGGCCCGCGCTGGAGTGCTGTGGCCCCGGGGGAAGGCATTGATGGTGGTAAGTGAGGGATCTGAGGGGTGGGGGCTTAATGGGGGGGTGGGAGAGCCTTCCTCCCTCTCCCCATTTCTTTGCCCTCTTTCTGTCCCTCCTTTCCTTCCCTCCTTTCCTTTCTTTCCCTTTCCCTCCTTCTTTCCTTCTCTCTCTCTTTCCCTCCTCTCTTTCCCTTCTTTCCTTCTCTCCTTTTTTCTTTCCCTCCTTTTTTCTTTCCTTTTACTCTTTCCCTCCTTCCTTTCTCTCTCTTTCTTTCCCTCCTTCTTCCCTTCTCTCTTTCCCTCCTTTTGTTCTCTCCTTTTCCCCTTTTCCTTCTTCTTTCCTTCTCTTTCTTTCCCTCTTTCCTTCTCTCTTTTTATCCCCTCTTCCCTTCCTTCTTTCCTTCTCTTTCTTTCCCTCTTTCCTTTCTTCTTTCCTTCTCTCTAGTCTCTCTTTCCTTCCTTCTTTCCTCCTGTGGCCCAACTCTTCACTTCCCTTCCTCCCCCCCGCAGGCTGGCTGGGGAAGGGAAGGGGAGGCTTTTGAAGATGGCTTCCCCCCCTTTGCTTCCCCTTCTGACATCACTTCGAATGACGACAGGGGGTGTGGCATATGCTAATGAGCTATTATGCTAATAGCCTAGTAGCTCATTAGCATACCTTATGCTAATGAGCTCCTGCAGCTCTTTTTCTATAAAATGACCCCTGGATATAGATATAAATATAGATATATCTTCCTGACACATTGAATTATTTTAAATAGTTATTCAGAAGTTATCATTGATTATGCAAATACTATTATTACTGTAAGTCAACTTCATAAACTTGTCTCTGATGGTAATGCCAGGAGTAATACAACATTTACATCCAACAAATATTAGTCAAGTGCCCAGACTATTAGTGTTTGGATGGAATCCTAATACTTTACATTCATGTTATAGCTAGTGAAAGGCCTTTTGTTATTGGCAGTGTATAACATAATTGCTTTTATATACGAAGTAGGAATAAGGCCCAATGTGGAAACAGAGACAACAGGCTCCAGAAATAGGCTGTGGGAGATTGGGCTAGGCTTGAGGAGCATCAGCTTGCCAGGCATGCCCCAAGGCCAGCTGCTCCAAGTGAAGAACTGGCGCTTTCCAGGAGGGGCTGGCCCAGGAGGAGATTGATGTTGCCTGCAGAGAAGCTTTGATGGCGTTCCACTCATGTTTCTCTCCCGCCCCCCCCCATGGAAGTGGTGCTATGCAAAGCGGGAGTGCGGGCGGCCGAGGAAACAGAAGCAGCAGCCGGGGTGGGGCGGGGGCAAGAGCTCTCTGCGGCTGCTGCTCTGTGCAGGGGTGTGTGGCTGTGAGACTGCCATGGGTGGGTGAGGAACAGGCAGGCAGCTTGGCTGATTAAAGGGGCCTCCCAGCTTGGCTTCGCTCCCCCCCCGGTAAGCAGGCTGTTGAAGGCTGGAGCAAGGTTTTGCTTGAAGTGGTGCTCCCCCACCAGCAGCCCATTGAAGGCTAGAGCGAGGTCTTGCTTCAAGTGGTGCAGTTTTGCTTCTGTCCCAGCAGAAACCTCATTGTCCTCTATCACGGTGTGAGATGAAAGGGAAGGGTGGGACTGAGGCAACCAGGCCTATAGCTAATGTGGAGCCCATGGGGCCCACCCCCCGCTGTTTTTGTGGGCCCCTCCCCCAATCCTCAGCTCCCCCTCCCTCTGGCCCCCTCACCCCCTGATCTATCTGAGCCGGTATCTCCCTGTTTGAGCTCATCTGCAATGAGATGAGTTTCTTTAGGACACAGCAGCAACTGGTGGTTGACTGAGTCACACACACATTGGTCGGATTGCAGCATTTAGCTCCTCCTGTTGGGTTTTCTGCACCAGGCTTCAGAAAAGATCCTCAGCTCAGGGAAGCAGTGTGGGAGGAAGCTTGATCCTCGCTCTCCTTAAAAAAAAAAAAAAAAAAAAACCACGGCAGCTCTCCTAGACCTCTTAGTGTCTATTAACATTGGGATTCTGGCTCTCCTCAGAGGAAATCTCTAGTGGGGGCTGTGTGGGTGCATACCAAGCAGACCACCCTTGCCATGGAGCCTTTGATGTAATTAGCTGGTGTCCCCCCCAGGCCCCCTCCCCCCAAAATCCCTAGCTACGGGGCTGGAGGCAATGCAGCCACCAATGGGTAGGGACCCCTGTTGACTGACGCATCAGAGAGCCAAAGGCTGTGGGGGCGTGTGGAACATTCAGGCAAGAGTAACATGAAAACTCAAATATATATAAGGAGAGAAGAGATGTGGAGCATCTTCTGTGACCCAGAAATGTGGACATGGCATGCAAAGAGAAACTCTTGCTGTTAATAGCACTACTCTACTCAGGCTTTGTTAATATAGTGTGTATATGTAAAAAGTAAAAAGAATATGTTATGATGCCGTACTTACAGGTTATCTGAACATTTCACAGACTGATTCAATAATAATTGTAAATGAGGATGGAAATGCTATAAGGTACCCATGAGCAATGATGGATGCATGCCAGATTTACCTTGGTGTAGCTCTGCTATATTTTTCCCAGTTGTTTGCCAATCTCAGAAAAGACAAAGGTTCAAATTCAATTTTAACCATATTTTCTCACTAGTAAGTCCCACTGATTTCTTTCCAGCTAATGACTACAAACTTTGCCTCCTCCCCCAATCTATAAACACACGGCCTCTGTCCCCAGTATTTGACCCAGGATACCATATTTCCAAACATAGGCTGAAAACAAAAATATGAAAACGCTTCATGTTGCCAAGCTTTGAAAATGAGCAGTAAATCTAGCACTGTCATTTTAAACTGTATGTTTGATTTCATTTAAGATTTTTGCCAAACGACCTTTAGCAGAGTTTATCTTGTTTGCGATGGACTTGCCAGGAGGTCTGCTACAAGCTTAGAATAGTTCCCGGGTCATGGATCAAAGGGAAGCCTGAACAGGAAGCACTTGCCAGGAGACAAGAGGGAGTACCCAGAGAGTGCCTTAGCAAGGTAAATTCAGCTTGTCTGTTTAATAAAGTTGTGTTCTACTTTCTGTTACTGGCAAGCGTTGGAGTCCCTCAATCCAGAATGTCTCATTGCCCAGCAAACAACACATGGTGGTAGCAGTGAGATCTGAACCCATGCCCCTGAAGAGACTGGAGACTCAAGAGACTTGCTTAGTTCATGTGCAGGAGACTTGCTTGGCAATATGCTTTGTT
Organism: Gekko gecko; assembly: GCA_029375565.1. NCBI lineage: Eukaryota > Metazoa > Chordata > Lepidosauria > Squamata > Gekkonidae > Gekko > Gekko gecko. The sequence continues at coordinate 49,651,199 of JAPDNY010000004.1, forward strand.
TTGATCTAGATGGCTCCAGTGTTGCAATGCATCTTTTCACTTTGTGAATCTTCCCAATAAAAACTACAATGTGGCTGCAGTGTAAAGCCTGTCACATTTCTTTGAGGATGTTTTGCATCTCGGGTTGCTAACCTCCAGGTAATGGCTGGAGATCTCCTGGGATTACAAGGGCTCCCCAGGCATCAGAGATCAGTTCTGATAAAGAATGGCCACTTTGGAAGGTGGACTCTATGGCATTATACCCCATTGAAGTCTTGCCCCTCCCCAAACCTTGCTCACCTCAGGCTCCACCCCAAAAATATCCAGATATTTCCCAACCCGGAGCTGGCAGTCCTATTCACATCTAATGAAATACACCTGTTGCCTATGAAAGCTCAATAAATGTGTCAGTTTACATGTGCCACCGGACTCTGTTGTTTTTAGAGCAGACTCATACTACAACTTTACCAGAACCCATATATTTTGCATCTGGCTTTATCAGTAGAGCAGCACAGCTACTTGAAAACTGTGCCGATAACTTTTTATATTCAACAGATACAGATGGAGAAATTAAATCGTATTTATTTTTAACAGACAGAGAGATTCAATTATATTCTAATACGGATGTAAATCAAGGCAGAAGTCTTTCTGGCATGGTATACAGCGGAATAGAGAAATAAATGGTACATAGTTTTTTGCTAAGCGAAAAACCATGGTGAACTTCTTAAAACTCCTTCCGCCGATATACTTCTGAAAATTATATAATGTTAAAGGGCCTTTCCAGATGTTTTTGAGAATGCACCTTTCTCTTAGAGCTAGGCCGCACACAAACAGCAACAGCGTGGTTGTCTGACATTCCTTAACTGAACACAACACGGCTGCAAAGGGAAGGAGGGAAAGCCACATTCCTGTTAATAATTCCAGAGGAGTAGCTGGCTGTATCTGCGGATCTCACTTTATCAGATACATTCTCCTGTTAACCACTGAAAAAAACAACAGAGGTAATCCAAGCTCTCCATAGGCAAATGTGGACAGATCATGTTCTGAATTCTCTCAATAGCAAATAGTGTTGTCTGTGTACTTCTTCAACCAAAGTGCTATTTTGAGGAAAGTAGTCTGGATCCTGTGCTGCAAATGAGTAAAAATTGCACATGTATTGCTCTATAAACTGGGAGTCTGGAAAGACTTCCATAATCCATTTATTCTTTAGGTATAATTTTAGGCCAGGGGCTATTATTCCTCCTTGGCATCATCCTGCAAGTTTCCCACCTTGGCAATTCCTTTTTTTTATTTAAGAAATTATAGTTGGCCTCATCCTCAAAAGAAAACAAATAAGCTGCTAGTCAGTAAAGAAAGGAAAAGAATCATTAAAGGGGGGAAAAAGCTCTCAAATCATGTTTAGCCTCATCTGGCCTTAGAAACACATGGCAATGGGTGAGCAAGTACATTCTCCAGGATGGCTGCCTTTCAAGGGAAACAAAATCTGGATATTTCTGTGTCTAGACCATAGAGGAAAAAATGCTTTAGTGCTAATTACCACTGAACATATAAAAATCCTGAGTGACTCAAAGCAACATACGGGGGAATTCAGCAAGTTTATGCAGCCAGGCTGCAAAGAGCAAAGAAATGGGAGTCAGATGTGGGTTGTATACCTTTGCTCTGCCCTTGGTTTGCTAAGTCAACACTGGCAAATAAGAATTTTTCTCAGCTTCACAATTCAAAAATGAAGATAATAATACTTGGTCCCCTTTGCAATGGCATCTAAAGAGCATATATAGTCCATAAATGCTAAGAGTATAGCTGCTGATGCCATATTGATATGGTTTGGCATCTGGTTTACCTTCAGCTGGGGGCAAGACACAGACTGAGAAAGCCTAGAACATTAAGGATTTGATTACTCTATGTGTTTTGAAAGCCATGTTACTGGTTTCAAACCACTTCAAATTGCAGGTGGGGATTTAGCCTGTAGAAAGCTAGCATGTCAGGGTGATTTTGCTGATGTAGGGTTTTACATGCAGGAAAATTTTGGTGTAGGAGAATCTGAGTGCAAAGAGTTGGATCCCATAGCTGTCTTCCACAAAACGAATATTCCATTGGTGGAGGGTACCCTTCCATTGGAGAAATTTACTTCCTATGGATGATTCCTCATTTAGCCAAAGGAAAGCACTGGACTCCAACCAAAGTTCACAGCTAATTTTTAAATGCGGTCCGTGTGTATTTTACATAATTCCTATATCAGTTCTGACATCTGTCACAGCCAATATATGTGTTGCACTTTTAATAGTTTCTGAAATTCGTATCTTCAAATAAAAATCTTGATTTGTTCCTTGAAAAACATGTTAATACATGAATTTAGAAACCATGAGAGTTGAAGAACAATTTTTCCATAATAATTTCAAATATATTTTGTGCCAACGAGAGGTTGCAAGTGGCAACTAGGGGACGTTCCCCAGTCAGATTTGCCTAGCACCCATTTTACTGTATTTTAGGTACCAGCTAAAGTCGACTCCTCCTGCCAACCTAGCAGTTCGAAAGCAAGAAATTGCAAGTAGATAAATAGGTACCACTTCAGTGGGAAAGTAACAGCGTTCCATGCACCTTGGTGTTTAATCATGCTGGCCACATGACCACGGAAACGTCTTCGGGCAGCACTGGCTCTTCGGCTTTGAAATGGAGATGAGCACCGCAACCCTAGAGTCGGATCTGACTGGTTTTCGAGCAACGGAACCTTTACCTTAACCTAAAGTCTACCCTATTTACCTGGGCTTTTAATAATAACTTATTGGCAGGGAATAAGTGCTTCTTTTACAAAGCCACTTTCATATGTTTAAAAGTTTATGTTGTTTTTAATATTTTAAGATGCAATGGATGCCTTGGGTGTTATTTTTTGGCAGTATTGTGGGGTAGAAATACATAAAATAAAGTAATGATTAGATCTAGAAAAGCAGGATATGATCTAGCCAGTGTAAAGGACGTGCAGGTTTTCAGTTATTTTAAGGAGGAGGGCATCCTTAATATGGTTGCCAACCTCCAGGTAGTGGCTGGAGATCTCCCAGAATTACAACTGACCGCCAACCAACAAAGAACTGTTCCCCTAGAGAAAATGGCTGTTTTGGAAAGTGGACTCTATGGTTGTGACGCCCTCCCTGGGCGGTAGGACGGCGCCCCCTGTAGAATGCGGCTGGCCACGGGTTATCCCAGGTCCCGCGGTCCTGCTAGCTCTCCCAGGTTGGAGTGATAGGCCAGGAGGGCCTGGTGCAGGGTAAGGGATGGTCTGGAGAGAGAGCGGCCTCAGAAGACAGGTCACGTCAGAGGGTTGCTGTCACCCTCTTGCCTGTCCTGGGTCTGGCTTCTTAAGCTCACCGCTTACTGGGACACTCTCACTCTCTCTAGCCAGTCCCAGCCAGCCCAGTTGTCCTCCTCCCCGGCCGTCTCGCCCGTTCCATCTTTTATTACCCCTGCACGCCCTCCTGGCTCCTCCCTCTGCGCCCCGCCCCCTTGTAAAGCCGAGGACGCCAGCCAAGCCCCCTCCCTTCCGGCTCCTGGATCTTCCTCTGGCGCGCGGGCTGGCCGAGCGACAGCCTCCTCGCGCTCCTGCCTTCGCCCCGCGGCTGTAGGGGTGGGGCGCAGCTTGCCCAGCAGCCCAGGCCTTGCTCTCCCCTCCCTCAGCCCATCGGCCGCCGTCTTCTCTGCCGCCACCGTCCCTGCGCGCCGCGGCCCCTCCTCCTCCCGTCGGGCTTCGCCGCCGCCGGTAAGCGCTTCCCTGGGGCTCGGGGGAGAAGCCGGGCCCGCCTCCCGTCGCGGCTGCCCGTGGCCTCCGGGGCGGAGGGGAAGGCCGGCGACGTTCCCGGGCCACTGCTGCAGCCTCCGAGGTGGGGGGGGGACGACCGGCGATGGTCCCTGGCTGTTGCCGCGGCCGTCGGAGCAGTCCCGGCCGGGACCGGGACAATGGTGTTATACCCTGCTGAGGTCCCTTCCTCCCCCAACCCCATCCTCCGCAGGCTCCACCCTCCAGAATCTCCAGGAATTTCCAAATCCAGTGCTGGCATCTCTAAACTTTAGTCAGAACCTCTATATTTCAGTATCCAGTGCAAATGCTGGGGCAGGTATATAGCTCACAGGCTGTATGTTGTCCATCCTTGTTTCAAAGATGCACCTAACAGATAAGATTTGATAGTATAAGATGAGCAGTTGTCTGAAACCAATTTTGATTGTAGGTGGAAACTCTTTTATAATGGCTAGAATCTGGAGCTACTATTGGTCTTCAATTTCTTTAACTGTGGTAGTTTATTACAGAAGGCTGGTAATTTTATTGATTACTAGTACAGTAATGGATAGATACTATGTTAATGGAGAGCACTGTAAAATTTGAGTATTATGTTTTTCTTTTTTATGCTTAATGAGAAAACACTTGTTTCACTTCTTGATTACTTAATATTGTAAATTGTTTATTTTCTTTGTAAGAGATTAAACTAATTATTTTCTTAAAAATAATGTACAGTCCCAAATACTTGGATATACTGCATTGGTACACATAAAATGAAGACTTCAAAAATGTTCACATAGGAAACAATGTAGTTAAGAACTGTGTTGTTATGTGCTTATTACCATTTTATGAACAAGGCTCCCGAGCCAGTGTGAGGTGGGTGCCATCCTTGGAAACTTTTAGGAGGCCCTCCAAGGCTGCTTTTTCACCAGACTTTTTAAAATGGTATAGGTTTCATACGTTTTATTATACTTCATTATGCTTTACTAGATTTCATAAGGTTGGGGGAAATGTAGGGTTTTATTGTTATATGTTGTTTTAATGATGTATTATAAGCTACCTAGAGCCATGGAGAAAGGTGGGCTATAAATGCTTCAATAAATAAACAAAATACATAGAGCATATATTAACTTTCATGGTCGCTAAATACTAAAATATGAGTCACAAGCTCCAAACTATTCTGTGACTAAACAAAGAATACATATCACCTCATAAAGGCCTCATATGAACTACCATTTTGCAATGCCATCAGTGTTTCCCTCCCAGCTGAGTTACTGTGAGCTGGCTCACAGTTTTTTTAGCCTCTGGCTCACACATTTTTGTCTTTGCTTGGGAAGGATGGCTCCAAAGCAAACTAGTTTATGCAGTAGCCAAATCACTCACTCACAACTTTAATGCCAGTAGCTCACAAAGTAGAATTTTTGCTCACAGGACTCCACAGCTTAGAGGGAGCATTGAATGCCAATGGTACAACATGAGCCCATCTGTATTTGCGCAGGCACAGTCATTTTAAAATTCTTCATGGGAAATTCTGGTTAGAATCCTATGTATTTGAAGACATAGCAGGGGGCCAGAATTGCCTAGTCATTATACTGTCAGATTAAGATGTAGGAGACTCAGATTCAAATCCCTACTTTGTCATAAAGCTCAAAGGATGACCTTGGTCAATCACTCACTCTCATTCTAACCTACATCACTGACGTAGGTAGAAGGTAGACCCATGAGTTCTAACCTAAGCTCCTTGGATGCAATAAATATTGGTTAATACAAATGTAGGAATGAAATCAGAACCATGAATTTAATGGAAATGGTTCCTTGGACAATTTCACTCTATGGGAATATCACAATGTAAACCAGTTTTTTAAAATTATTATTATTATTATTATTATTAATACCCTATCCTATCCCACTAGTTTAAGGATTCAGTCGTCTATAATAGATTTTTCAAGGAAGAAATTGTTTTATCTAGATATTTGTATGCCACTGTTCTTCCCAATGGGGACCCCAAGCAGCTTACATTGTTTTCTCCTGCTTTTATTCTCACAAGTTCAACCCTGGGAGGTAGGGTCAGGCTGAGAGAGAATGACTGGCCCAGATTCACATCATTCAGTTACATGGCATACATGAGATTTGAATTTGGCTTCCCAGATCCTAGTCTAATACTTTAATCTCTGCACCATGCTGGTAACTAGATTTCAGTTTTCCCCTCATTTCTTTATGCAGGAGTTAGGGCTTCTTTGTCAATTAAGGCAATCTTTCACATTGCAAGAGATGACTGAAGAAATCAAATGAGCAGAAAGGATTTTTCTTGCAGCTGCTCAAGATTTTGACAATTTTCAATAATCCAAAAAGCATGTAAATTTTTGGGTAGGAATATAAACCATGAGATTTCCAATAGAGTCTCAGATAAGGTTTACAGCTCAGTTAAATATTTTGTTTTGTTTTTGAGAGAGTCACAATATAAGATTTTATCCTGGTGGTATTTAATTAATGCATACTTGGAAAAAGAGATTTTTAAATACTGGAAATGTCAGAATGATAATATGGATGTTGGCCATGTTTGGTGAAAATATTTTGATGCTTGGATAAACTACTCTCGCATAGCAGGAATTACTCTGCAAATAAAGTTTGAACTTCCTATGTTTATCTAAAATTACCAGATGAAGATTTTATGCAGAAGTTAAATTGCTGTTGCAGAATTGATAGTAGCGGCAAAAATTATTTGGGCACATTATTGAAAGATAATCAAATGGCTAATGAGATTGTTGGATTTAGCCGAAATCGACCCTTTGACCTTTTGATTATATATGAAAATAATACTTATAATAATACAAATATTGCAGTTAAATGGAACTTAAATCCGTTTTTTGAATTCTGGTAATGTTAAAAGTGGGAGAGACTTTTTTGTTTGTAACATATTTTTAATTTTTGATTAAAGTTGTTTAAAATATTAAGTATTTTAAAAACAAATTAAAATGAATATAAAACCCACAGTAAGAAAAAAGAGCTAATAAATTAAAACCAAGATAGAAGCTGACAAAATCAGCTGATCACAGGCCACCTGAAATACATATGTTTTCCCCAGTTTGTAATGGCCAGCAAAGATGGGGCTAAATGAATTGTTGTGGAGAGGTGGGAATTCCTGAGTTCTCGGGAAGCTACTGACAAATCCTTGGTCCTTGTAGATGTCAATTAAGGCAATTATGAGCTGGCAACTGGAGCTGGATTTCCCTGTGAAAGGATCAAGTTTACTCCAAGTGGATGTATCTTCAACATCATTAATATCATAATACCTGCTGTTGTTGTTCAGTGAACCAGAAGGCATTGCAAGAAGTGGGGGACTTCTTTTTATACTTGGTTGTTTTTCTATTTTAAAAGAGTTTGGGAAACATCTACATATGGCTTCTAGAGTTTATATTGTAAATGCATACAGGGTGGAAATCAAAATACACAGCATCTGTGTGAAGAATGTAAGCTAGCCCTGGAAAGATTTTTCCATAGGAGATGCCTGAGGGTCTGTGGCCGGACAAATGGCTACCTTGAGCTGCCTGTAAAGTATGTACATATGGCCAGAGTGCATTTAACTTCTGCTCTGTTTCTCTTGGACTGAAGCTCTGTAGAAGTTAACAGCTTCCTCAACAACTAGAAGTGCCATATACTTTACACTCAATGAGTACAATAATATAGACAAAATAAAATAAATTCTAAGATACTGCATCCAGTATTTTTGGTCCATTGGGCACTGCACCAGAAATGAAATAAAACTACAAAAAAAAAGACCTTGAGTACAAATGGAGACACAAAAATGGATCTCTTGATGCATGGTATCAGAGGGTAGCCATGTTGATCTGCAGTAGAATAGCTACGTATGAGTCCAGAAGCAACAAGATTTTTGGTATCTTTCAAAGGGAGCTTTGATTCTTGAAAGTTTATACCCCAAAATTCTTGCTGGTCTCTAAAGTGCTACTGGACTCCTATATAGTTGAAGCTCAGTAGTAAACAATAAGTTATCTTCTAAACTTGGTGGCATGGGATTATTGTGCACTCCCCACTTTTCTAAGTGATGAGAAGTTCCAGCACTATCTAAGCGGGTACTGTATGGAGGAGATAGCATTAGAGTTTTGTGGAACTGTTGTAGAATTTGCTAGAAGAGAACAGGTGGAGGCAAAGTGGTGCTCTTACAGGGCACCAGATCTACCATCTCATAACAAATCTCCTGAGAGTTTTTCTGCACTATAAGGTGCTTTGGTCAGCTCACACCAGTCTGTGCTTTACTCTGGGTCTCTGTTCCAAAAGTCAAAACTTGTTATTTCTTTGTACAAATGTACCTCTGCCCCCCTGGTCACCCCCACAGCTGAGGTGGGTACTCAAGCAGTGCCATTGGGGATCATCTCTTGATGATTGGTACCCAATTAGAAAGCATCAGCTGAACAGTCTGAGCCATGTTTTGAGGAAGGGTGCTTGAATTCTAATACCTATTCAAGTCTCCATGTCAAAACCAGATGGCCAGATCTAGCATTTTCAGAAGGAGCTGTAAATACTGACAAATCAGATTTTCATGCACATTTTTCAATAATTTGTAAAGTCAAACAAATCCTGAAACAAGAAAAAGCACAGTGGTATGTTGTAAAGTTGGCATTTTCAGGGCATTAAATATTTCAGCCATATATAGAGAGCCTTTTTCCTCCAACACCAATTCAAATATCTACTTTTCCTAATCTAAGTTGTTTACTCCCCTGAGTACTTCATTTCTTCTCAGTTTTCTTTCACAGCTCTTGAGATTTAACCTCGTCTTTTTATTATCCCCTTTTACACTCCCCCTCAACAGTTCCCAGGCCTTCTTTCCCAATATATTGTTACATGCTTCCCATTTCTCTGAGTGCAATGGAGAAACAATCCCCCTTTTCCTTGTGTGTGTATTTCTTAAGGAGCCACTTTGTGTGAGCAGAAGAGAAATTTCCTTCCTTTCCCCTCCATCAAGTTCTCTTAATGTGTACATCATCTAGAGATAATGGATAATGGTTCTAAGTATTATTAAGTGGCCAAACCAAATGTAACTAGTCCACATGGTCTTTTCCTAAAGCTGGCAACAGGGGCAGACTGGACAGCCAAAGCAGCCCTGAAAACAGTCCTGCCCTCTCCTTTCTCTCAGCCCAGCACCTTACCTAAGGGAGGGCCAAAGTGCTTCTATCATTTCCTCAGAAGCACTTTGGTAGAGGCCCACCAACAAGGATAGATAGACATGGGACATGCTGGCAGTGAAATCAGCACCACGGCAAAGCTGGGCACTGTAGCTGCCTGCCTATCTCATCTCATTCTTGCCTAACTGGCCCTGTCAGCAAACACCCTCAATTGATGCATACATGGGAGATTGTCAATGAAGCCAGTGGGACAACAATGAGTTGGCATCAGCAGGGCCAGGCAGAGGTCAATGAGGCTGTGCCAAAACTGGGTGCCATTCTGCCTGCCTGGTCTCATTGACCCCCTCTAGATTTGGGAGGGGGTGTGCTCAGTAGAGAAAAGCACAAAGACTACCTGTGCCCTATAGATGGTAAGCAGTGCCAGGTGCCATACTGCTGCAGTGAAGAAGAAGAAAAAGAGAAGAAATTGGATTTATACCCCGCCCTTCACTGCCCAGAGGTGTCTCAGAGTGGCTTACAAACTCCTTTCCCTTTCCCTTCCCCTCCCCACAACAGACACCCTGTGCGGTAGGTGGGGCTGAGAGAACTTCTGACAGAAACTGTCCTTGAGAGAACAGCTGTGCCAGAGCTTGTGACTGACCCAAGGTCACATCAGCAGGTGCAAATGGAGGAGTGGGGAATCAAACTTGGTTCTCCCAGATAAGAGTCCGCACACTTAACCACTACACCAAACTGGCTCTCAGAGGGGAGGGGACAGAGGGAAGCAATTAGTCACGTCAAGAAAGCTAGGGGAGCAGATGCATTTTTAAACAAAACCAGACTGTGTGGGTCAAGGGAGCTTTAGCTTGCTTCACCCCCTGTCTTATACTTCTGCTAGAAACATTATCTCCCATCCAAGTTCCTATATGGAAAGGCAGCTGAGACCATTTTCGCAGTAGTGAAATTCCCCGCATTCACATTTTAAAAACTTCACGTTATGTGCACAAACCTGAAGTTTTCTCATTCTTACCCCACATTTTCGGAATCCCCAGTTTTAGCGAGTTCCAAAAACACGGTGTAAGAAGGAAAAAACTTCAGGTTTGCACCTGGTAAGGAAAAATCTGCTGCAGAAAATTTCATGTAACACACAGTTTTTAAAATGCCAGTGCAGGGAATTTCACAACTGGAGAAGCACAGAAAGAAATGAGGCACAGCAAGGTAAATTGGGAGGAGACAGAGAATTTTAGGGATGCTTGCCCCAATATTCAGTTTATTGCAGATGACAAAGGAATGCTGGCATTCAGACAGAGGTGAAGTGACTGGCTGGAGGGGTGTGGACCTTTACTCACTCAATACTCTCCTCCATGTGAGTTTGTGCCTAATTTTTAGGCACCAACTAAAAGCGTTCCTGTTTGTCTGGTGGAATTTGATTGACTTTCAGGTTTTGCTATGTTTATGTTGCCTTCGGCTGCTGGATCAGCTTCTTGTTTTTGTTTCTGGTTTCTTTCTAGTTTGAATTTTAAAACTACTGTGTTGAGTTGCCTTGAAGGCTTACATTTGGTAGACAGAAATATTTTTAATAAATAGACTGTTCCACTTCAGATTGCAGATGGAGGTGCAAAAGAAAATTCCATGAACATAGAAGGGAGAAGAGCCTTACCTTTGACATTTGATTTTTTAAAAAAAATAAATAGAGGTCTTGTGAGCCACTACAATATGAAATGGAACAGCCTAGCCACTGATATACCACCTCAAGGACACCAAGGACCAAGAGACAGAGAATGCAGCCTTGCTGTCCATTTTATGCTCCTGCTAAAGAGTGGGAACACCAGGTATCATGTGAATCTGAAGGGCAATGATATTGCTTCTTTTGCCCTGTGCATATTGAGCAAAGCACACAATGGTTGCTTCTTTCTTGCTTCAGACTAGCATTGTTATGGGGAGGGGAATTCATTTTTTTTAGCTATATGCCTTGGTTCCTCTTTGTTCTCTTTTAAAAGATGGGTTTCTATTTAATTTCTCACATTTCTCTAAAGATAAATCAATGTACCCTTTTATAGGTTCAGCCCTTGTAGTTATGTTAGACACCACAAAGGGTCATATTCTAGCTGTAAGTTAGGAAGGCTGGGGCAGAGATTGCCTGCCTCTGAGCATTTACAGAGTGAAATTCCGGAAATTTGCAGAACCTCCCTTCCTGTCCCTCCTCTTGTGAAATTTCTTTTTGATCAAAACAGAATTGATTAGAAACAGGCTCCAAATTCTTAAAAAAGAAGGAAAGAAACAGATTGTTGGATTTCAGGGGAAAACTCGAGGGGGAAAGAATTAAAAGAATTTCTCTTAACTACTGCAGACTCTTCTATGAAGACAGATCCCGGTGGGCAGCTGTGTTGGTCTGAAGCAGCAGAACAAAGTTAGAGTCCAGGGGCACCTTTAAGACCCAGAAATGTTTATTCAAGGTATGAGCTTTCATGTGTATGCACACTTCTTCAGATACACTGAAATGGAAGAGGAAGAAGAAGCAGTAGTGTGTGGGGCTTCACTGGAGATTGGGAGGTGTTGTGGAGCCAGTCAAAGATGGGTAGCCATTGCCGTAGGAAATCTCTAGTGACACTGAGGGCTATAAGAGACTGCTGTCTTTGTGGCTTTGTGTCTTTGTGAGAGCCAGTTTGGTGTAGTGGTTAAGTGTGCGGACTCTTATCTGGGAGAACCGGGTTTGATTCCCCACTCCTTCACTTATACCTGCTGATGTGACCTTGGGTCAGTCACAAGCTCTGGCGCAGCTGTTCTCTCAAGGACAGTTTGTGTTAGAGTTCTCTCAGCCCCACCTACCTCACAGGGTGTCTGTTGTGGGGAGGGGAAGGGAAAGGAGATGCCTTTGGGCAGTGAAGGGCGGGGTATAAATCCAAACTCTTCTTCTTCTTCTTCTTCTTGGATATTGTGGATAAATTAAGCTACATTGGTGCTGCAAAGATACTTTTATCTGTGAACTTCTTTGACCACCCAGGTCTATTAAAGAACCCTTGTCTTGGTCAAAACTGAAACATATGAAGGTTGCTGGTGTTGTTCATTTGGCTGAGAAGAGCATACTTTAAGCCAAAGTGTATGCCTCAGAGAGCATTACACTATGAGAGTCAACATCTCCTGGTGATCCCTGGCCTGAAGGGATCAACAAGCTTTTTCTACCCTGGCCCCCACCTGGTGGAACATGCTCCCTATTGAGATCAGGGCAGTGGGCAGGGCTCTTTTTGTAGCAGGAACTCCTTTGCATATTAGGCAGCACACCCCTAATGTAGTCAATCCTCCAAGAGCTTACTGAGCTCTTTTTACAGGGGCTAGTGTAAGCTCTTGGAGGATTGGCTACATTAGGGGTGTGTCGCCTAATATGCAAAGGAGTTCCTGCTACAAAAAGAGCCCTGAGTGGGCATCCACATATGCCCCCCCCCAGGTTGCGGTCTCCCACCTACTGATAACCAGCCATACCTAGTTACATCAATGGGCTGGATTCTCCCTACAGCAAGCATGACTATTGATTTTATATGTTTTAATGTGTTTTAAATTTTATTGTATTTATTGAAATGTTGTGACCCTCCCTGAGCCTGTTTACAGGATGGGTGGGATATAAATGCAATAAATAAATAAATAAAGTAGTTCTTGGCATAAATGCAGAAGGCAAGGAAAATCTGATAGATCTAGGTGGATAACTGTATTGGTCTTGAAGCACTTGAAGCACTTGCACAAAGTTTGAGTCTGAGGAAGTGTTTGTACACGTGAGAAGAACAGGATTCAAAATATGATACATTCATACAATATCTGTTCTAGAAATATGCCTTCAAATATTGAAAATTATTATTTCAGCATGGTTTAATAGAGTTTTAATACCTGTTATTATACTTATACTGAGCTAATCAACAAGGGGTTGCAACCATTGTCTTTACAGTTTAATTACTAACTGTAGTAATAGTAACCCAAGGTACAGATAAAGAGATATTTGCCTCATGAAAGCTTACACCTGGAAATTTTTGTTGGTCCTTAAGGTGGGCTCAAATTTTGTTCTCGTTTTCTCTGTTTCATGACTGAATTGTTTACTTGTTTTCCAAGAAAATTAAAAGTGTGGGCACTGTATGCAATACTGTGGGGTAATGGATTGGGGAGGAGAGAAAGAAGGGGGATTGGCTTGATGGAGAGAGAGAGAAATACAAAGAAGGAGGGATTGGTGGAGAATTGGAAAGAAAAAGAAGGGGGACTGGCTTGGGGAGAGAAGGAAAGGGGAAAATGGGGGGAAAGGGAAGTCCGATATGTCCCCTGGGGCACTGAGATCAGCAGACAAGTCTCTCCTGGTGATTCCGGCCTCAAAGATATCTGGTTGGCCTCAACCAGGGCCAGTGCTTTCTCAGCCTTGGCCCCAGCCTGGTGGAACTCTCTGCCGAATGACATCCATGCCCTGTCTGATCTACTAAAGTTCCACAGGGCATGCAAGGCAGAGATGTTCTGCCAGGCCTTCAGCTGAGGCCAGCGAGAGTTCCCTTACATCTGCCCAGCACCCTCCCCTCCCCTCCCCCTATGAAAATCTGAATGCTAGATATGCCATCTTGTTTAAAGTGTTTAAGTATCTATGTTGAATGTTTTAATACTGAATTTTGTAGTTTTAACTGGTTTTAAAATTGTATTGGATTTTATGTTGTTGCAAACCACCCTGAGCCCCACAAAAGCAGGGAAGGGCGGTTAAGAAATCAAAACAAACAAATAAGCAAAGGTGGGGGAATGACCCCTCCCCACAAGTTTCTTGCAGGTCCCCACTTGTAGCTTCATATTCTTAAAACTCCTAGATGCTGAAATTCAGCCATAGATATATATTGGATCTATAAATGAATGAGAAGTTTTGCTTGCAGGAGTTCCATGTGCATGTTAGAGTCTCCACAGATTCCAGGAGCTGTTGGGGATACAGGCTATTATTCAGTGAGTGAGTATTGTGAGTGAAACCTTGCGCTCACAGCTCTTTGCCTATCCATAGCCAACCATTACCAAAAGCAAAAACACATGCAGAACTTGGACTGAAGTATTCTGTCTATATATTGCTATCTGCAGTATATATTGGTAAAGACCAGGGAAAGAGCTAGGATGTGTCCTATGAAAAGAATAGTAAAAGAATTACAAAGCTATGCATTTGCCAAATTTGCATTTCCCAGGCTGGTGAAATGACATATTTACTGTGCTGGCTAAAGAACAAGGCAGGCTAGACTACGTTATCATCTGTAACTCTAGAGCAGCCATTTTCCCTCCTGTTTTCTGGCAGCCTTACGGCTATTAAACAAAGAATCAGAATTCTGCTCGCTGTAAAGTCCAAGGAAATCAGAACATGAAACCTTTGTTGATGAATTTGCTTTTGACATATACATTTCTGAAATGTGCTGACGTGCAAGTCAGAAAATTGAGAAAACTGAAAATTATATACACTACAAGGACACTGAGGATTGGATTCATTTTTTTCCTTGGTAGATGTGTGAGTTCAGGGAGATGTTATCATAACAATGTGGTCACAATTTCAGTCTGGTACATGTGGAATATTGTTGATCTGTGCAGCATCAGAGTTATAAAAGTACCTGCCTACCTACCCATATGCTTGAGCAATGTCAGAAAACTTGGATTTAATCTGCATCAGAGTTTAATTCTGCATATTTCTTCTGAGGCCCAGAGTCTCTCCAGTGATGTAGAAGTCAGACTGCTCATGATGAATTGTCTGCAGCAACCCTAACAGTTGCCTCAGATGCTCCTGTGTCTCCTGAACATTTGGGAATCATTACAATATGGGATGGGTCCCCCCCATTAGCTAGAAATATTTAAGTATAAGTCTTTCTTTCTTTCTCTCTCTCTCTCTCTCTTTCTCTTTCTCTTTCTCTTTCCTTCCTTCCTTTCTTCCTTCCTTCCTTTCATGTGACAAAGTGAGATTTGCCTCATGAAAGCTTACATCTGGAAATTTTTGTTGGTCTTTAAGGTGGGCTCAAATTTTGTTCTCATTTTCTTTGTTTCATGACTGAATTGTTTACTTGTTTTCCTAGTAAAAGTATGGGAACTGTGCGCGATACTGTCAAGTTCACACTTTCAACCATCAACTAGTTTGTGCCCTTCAGTCATGATATTTTGTTTTTTTAAGAAAGATATATGAAATGGAAATTGGCAACCTTCTGATTCCACTTTAAGGGTGTCTGGTAAAATTATTTTGGAGAGCTAACATGTAGGAAAGTAGCCTAGAGAATTGGCCAGACGCTCAGCATTTTACATGCCAGAGGATCCCAAATAGCATTGCCTCTCTAGCAATTTTTTTCAGCGCTAAAGAAAGGTTTGATTATTATAGTAGTAGCTTCTTAGAAATTATGTAGAACTAAAAGCAAGTACAGAAAAGTTTAACCATTCATTGACTGTCCTTGAGACATTTCCTTCTTCATATAAATATTTATCTTTGGCATTTAAATAATAATTACAGAAGACAAGCATCTGGCCAAATATGTGGTGGTTTTCTGAAGTTGTTTGGTATTCCAATGTGGTTTGGTATTCCAAACAACTCCATCAGACCTCCAGAAAACAGTTCTCTGCATTGTTTTGAATGCCATAAACCACCCTAGATCAGAGCACAGGATTACAAGTGGTAATATGTGACACAGAAGAATGCAAAGTCAAACTGCTTGCCTGCCTCCAAAATCCTCACCAAGAGGATGCATTCATCTCCTGCCAGTGTTTGGGACAGTGTTTATCATTAGAGCTGTCACTTTTTCACATATTAAATGAATTACAACATGTGATGCTGCATGACTTCTCATATGCTTCTCACTCTCTTGACGCTTTGTTGGCTATCTGTGAAAAGTCTCTCTTCTCCTTTCCTCACAGTGATGAATCAAGCATGCCTTAGAACAGAATCTTCTTGACAGTTGCTCAGACTTAAAGCAGAAGATTTCAGAAGAACTGCCTCTTACTTACTTAGGATATTTCTATGCTGCTGCTCAGGGCATCTTGCAATCAAAACAAAATAACAATATAAAAATGAGCCATTTAAAATCAGTGCAAAAACTGCCCATAAAACAGAAGCAAACCATTTAAAAACCTCTGATTAAAAGCCTGGTTAAAGAGATGGGTAGGCACCTAAAAGAAAGTAAAATAGATGCCCGGCAAGCCTTATCTTGAGGGTGTTCCAGTGGTTGGGTGACACCACAGAAAATGCCCTGTCTCTGGTCACTATAGGGTTGCCAGTTCTGGGTTGGGAAATGCCTGGGATTTGGGGGATGGAGCCTATGGAGGGTGAGTTTGGGGAGGGGATTGACCTCAGCAGGATGTAATGCCATACAGTCCACCCTCCAAGCGGCTGTTTCCTCCAAGGAAGCTGATCTTGGTCATCTGGAAATAAATTATAACAGTGGGAGATCTCCAAGTGCTACCTGGAGGGTGGCAGTCCATAAGTCACTACCTGTCACACCTCTGAAACAGGGCACAGAGAGCAGGCCGGAGAGGCGGATTGTCACTGACAGGCTGGAGTACTGGGTTCCTTTAGGAACCCTGGCCCCAAGCTGTTTAGGGCCTCAAAGGAAAGAACCATCAAGAAGCAGATGGGTAACCAGTGCAGATCTTTCAGCACAGGGATGATAGCCTGGCCACTGCATTTTGGACCAGTTGAAGTTTCTGAACTATGTATCTGTGTGTGTGTATGTATGTATCTCACACAAAACCAATTATTTTACCATAGACCTTTTTAGCCATTATCGTCATGGGTTCTAGGAGCCTACCAACCACACATAATGGAAGTGAGTACTACCCATGATCCTCCCAATTTGTGTGGTCACCATTTTATGTGAATAGTGGCAACTTCTATAGTTTCCATTCATGTACCACCTTGATATGCATAAACCAACCACTAGATCTTTATGGTGCACATTTAAGTATCTCAAACCTGTCTGTACAAGATTAAGTACATTGCCCATTCACACAACATGGTGACATATCAAAAGGATAATGGGTAGCAGGTACTTCTTTTGCATGCAGTTGATGGGTTCCTTTTTTGTAACACCCAAAAAAGGACTAATGTCTTCAGACCACTGTTGAATTGGATTTTATTTATATATTTATTTATTTGGATTTATATCCCACCCTCCCTGCAAGCGGGCTCAGGATGAATCACAACAGTTAAAATACAAACATACCAATAAATCAAGATACAAATACAAATTCATACAAAATTAAAATTCCTAAAAACAGCAACAATTGACAGAAATTTTGATTTCCAGTATCCACGGG
Organism: Gekko gecko; assembly: GCA_029375565.1. NCBI lineage: Eukaryota > Metazoa > Chordata > Lepidosauria > Squamata > Gekkonidae > Gekko > Gekko gecko. The sequence goes on from JAPDNY010000004.1 coordinate 49,668,344, forward strand.
TGCCTCCAGTGCCGGGCATATGCTGACAAAGATAAGGACCCACTCAGCAGATGACATGGTGATCTCTAAGGGGCAATTCACCTGGGCAGTATAGGCAGGGGAGTCTATAGTATTTAGATGCCCACCAGTTCAACCAAAGGCCTGGCAGAACAGCTCCATTTTACAGGCCCTGCAGAATTGAACTAAATCCTGCAGGGGCCTGACCTCAAGTGGGAGCATGTTCCACCAGGCTGGAGCCAGGGCAGAAAATGCCCTGGTCCTGGTCGAGGCTAAGGGCCGGGAACTACAAGCAGATGTTGCTCAGCAGAGTGCAAGGCTCTACGGGGCACATAGGGGAAAAGGCAGCCCCATAGATATGTCGGTCTTAGGCAGCATAGGGGTTTAAAGGTTAATACCATAACTTTGAACTGGATCCGGTACTCAATTGGCAACCAGGGCAATTGGCGTAATACCGGCTGAATGCACGCTTGCACAGATGTCACAGTCAGCAGGCATGCTGCTGCATTTTGCACTAGCTGCAGTTTCCAGGTGAGATTCAAGGGCAGCCCCTTGTAGAGTACATTGCAGTAATCTAACCTGTAACATAAGATTGTGGGTGACTAAATCCTGATACATCAACCATTTACTTCTTCTGCTATTACAATATAGCTCTTGCCCAACATAGTATAACAGTTAAGATAATAAGCTATGAGACTAGGGTTGCCAGGTCTGGATTGGAAAATACCTGAAGACTTTGGAGGTGGATCCAGGAGAGGGTGGGGTTTGGGGAGGGGAGGGGTGGGGCCTTGGCAAGTACAATGCCACAGAGCCCACCATTCAAAGCAAGGGAATTGATCTCTGTCAGCTGGAGATCAGTTATAAAAGCAGGAGATCCCCAGGCCCCACCTGGAGGCTGACAACCCTATATGAGACAGAAAGCCTCTGGCTGAAACTTTACTATGGCCAAAGCACTAAAGGGCTATAGGCTAGGAACTTTCTGAGCCTCAGCCACCCATTTGTAACATGGAGGATAAGAATATTGGCCTATCTTATCAGGATGACAGATAATCTATTACATTTTTATATTGCCCCAATTTTAAGGAACTCATGGTTCTCCCATCCTCACCCTTTATCAACACAACAGCCCTGTGAGGTAGCTTATGCCAAAAAAGGAATGACAGGCCCAAGGTACACTTCATGGAAGAGTGGAGATAAGAATTCAGGTCCACCCAATTTTAAACTGGCACTCACTGGGTCTCTTGTGTGGTAATGTGATAATGTGTGTGACTTGCATTGAGCTCTTAGGAAAAGACAAAGGTGCCTGTTGAATCCATTTAGAAAAAGAGTCAATCAACTTGCAGTCCATGCTGACATAGATCTAACTGATAGTGTGGCTACAGTGGTTGTAATATTGTAAGACAGAAGGTTGTCCAAAAGCACATGTATTCCAAAAGTAAAAACTATTTATCAAAGGAAACCAGAAGTTTACATTTCAGTTTGACAGGTTAAAAGCCGAAAACTTCTAAAAGTGAAAAAGTAAGAAATTGTGGGGAAAAATACAAGTATTTCTGTGCTGATCAGTTCCAGACATAAATCCAGGTGGCAGTGTAAAACTCAAAGTGGCTATATTACAGCTTCCAAATGAAGAAGAAGCAGGTCACATATGAACATATGAAGCAACCATCTACTGTGTCATGCCATTGGTCTATGAGGATCAGTATTGTATTCTAGGACTGGCAGTGACTCTCCAGGGTCTCGGATGGAGGTCTTTCACATCACCTACTACCACCTGCTCCATTTAGCTGGTCTTGTTGCAGACTGAACCTAATACATGCAAAACAGATGTTCTATCAATGATCTACAATCCCTCCTAAGATATTTAGCCATTGTGTGTGTGTGCGTGGGTATTATTTTCTTAATTTATAGCCCTGCCTTTGTCCCAAGTGGGGACTGAAAGTGGCTCACGTCATTTATTCCTCACAAAAGCCCTGTGAGGTAGATTAGGCTGAGAGTGCATGACTGGCTCTTAAGGTCACCCAGAAAGCTTCCATGACAGAGTGAGGGTTTGAACCCGGGCCTCCCAGATCTAGTCTGACACCCTAACCACTGTTCTGGATGCACCAATGATTTTCAGAGGTCTCAAAGTACAGCTCCATTTTAGTAGCAATGACCACCTCCTTCCCTTCCAGCAAGCATTTACATTTCTTGGTATACTGAAATCAACCAGTTGGGATCAGCTGGCAAGATTTAAGACATCCAGTCCCAAGGAATAATGCAAAAGAAAGTAATCCGAACCAAGCATCTGTGAATGTCTGGAGTCATCAACCTGAGCCACCTAGGGACTGTCTGGCAGGAAAGAAAGACTCTCCCTGCAAACCATAACATTTATAAAATTAGCATACTGCTTAACCTAAAAAGGAATGCTAGATTGCAGCTGACAGTGGCAGACACAAAGGAAATTCCACATCCACATACCAGCAAGCAGCTCCATTTAAAGTAAAAGAAAAAAAAGAAAAGACAAAGGCTCTGGGTCTATGGCAAAATGGAGTTGGAGTAACTTGGCCAATTTAAAATGGCAGTCGAGAAGTTCAAGGGTACCATTATAGTATCCATATAGGATAACAGCTCAGATTTCATCATTCATGTATGTGCTGCAGCATTATATGCACAGGCTGTGGAACATTTCTTTTCAAACTTGTTAACTGTGGGCATATGTGAACAGCCTCCGTGCCCATTTCCTATTCAATAAGACTTCCAGTTTAGTGGGAACAGGAGAATGAGAACCATATGACAATCCACTGAGCTCTGTGTGGTAGCAGGCCCTACTCCAGTGTTGAAGTGTCTCAGCTACAGTGATGAAGTGTCTGGAGCAAAGGAATAAACAGGTGAGTTTAGCAGACATGTGAGTTCAGCAGCAGGGTGAGGAAGCCAGGGCGCTAGTCTCTCCACATCCCTAAAAGAGCAAGCACACTTTCCACAAACAAATCTACATAAATAGGAAATTTTATATAAAAAAGAGGGATAAAACAAACAAAAATAATAAAAAGGCAATTACGAAGGTAAAATGACAGCAGTGGGTTGGGGGCTACCCAGTGTAACATGTATGACTACCTGCCAACTGGACAGAAGTCATGGGGTGTGTGCTCAGTGCAAGGAGCTCCTGGTTCCCAGGGAACAAGATTGCATTCATGAGGCCAAGGTGGCTGACCTGGAGAAGCAGAGACAGTCAGTTAGGCACACAGACAAGCCTCTTGGTGAGTTGTTAGATGTGTCCCATTCTGCGAATGGCTGCTCCGCTGCTGTCATGGAGCATGAGGGTCAAGGGGAAATAGCACTGTGCTGATGATAAGGGGAATGTGCCCTCAGAAGGGACTCTTTCTTCAGTTGGTGAACAGGTATCCTTTTATACCAAGGAACCATTCCTGGGCAGAAGGGGATGGGGGCTCTTGGTAGTTGGTGATTCAATCCTCAGGCATGTAGATAGATGGGTTGCAAACCCACATACTGACCACATGGTGACTTGCCTGCCTGGTACAAAGGTGGTGGACATTACCTGTGGTCTAGATTGGCTGATAGACAGTGCTGGGAAAGAGCCAGTGGTCGTGGTACATGTTGGTACTAATGATGTGGGGAAATGTAGTAATGTGGTCCTGGAGTGAAAATTTAGGCTGCTAGGCAGGGGACTCAAGGCCAGGACCTCCAAGGTAGCCTTCTCAGAAGTGCTGCCTGTACCGCATGCAGGGCTAGTTAGTTAGGCACAACTTATGAGTGTCAATGTGTGGATGAGACAATAGTGGAGAGAAGAAGGATTTAAGTTTGTTAGACACTGGGATGCTTTTTGGAACAAGCAGGACCTGTACAAAAGAGATGGCCTCCACTTGTCCTGAGAAGGAATCAAGCTGTTGGCACTTAAAATCGAAAACGTGACAGGGCAGTTTTTAAACTAAATCTTGGGGAAAGCCAACAGGAGATGAAATGTCTCAGGTTTGGGATGACTCATCTTTAAGAGCTAAAGGAGTAACTGTTACTGTTCTAAGGGGAAACAGATTAAGACTGGCCACTGAGTGGGTGACAAACAATATTGACTGCCTGACAAGGCTTAGACTCTAGAGGCCACAGGAAGTGGTAGCAGCTACAGTCATAGACAGCTTCAAGGGGGATTGGATAAACATATGGAGCAGAGGTCCACCAGGGGCTATTAGCCACAAGGTACAGATGGGACAGTGATGTTCTATATTCTTGGTGCTTGTGGGGCAATAGTGGGAGGGCTTCTGGAGTTCTGGCCCTGCTGGTGGAGTTCTTACGTTCATTGCTATGGGGATCTATTTCCTAGAAATAATGTTGTGCAGAAATAAAACTTCTCATAGGTTTTGGAAGCCAGTTATAGCTTGCAAAATCCTAATTTAAATTGGGTTTGATAATTAGCAAAAATACTTAGGACTCGACTACCCCACTGTGGAATCATCTTCATAACTTTTATGAAATCTATAATCTTCATGAGTGCTACTTTTAAAGGAGATTAATAAACCTGCAGTCATGAAACCCTCTCAGCAGCACCTGATGCTGATCAGGATTGTTAGTTTGTATGTCAGCATGGATCAGAAAACCACTGTTTTATAGCCCTACTCATCATGAAATGTGTTTGCAGGGTTAATGTCAGGAGTCAGAACCACTGGGCAGTTCCCAAGGCTCCAGGTTCCCAGAATGGTCGACTGCTGATTCCATTAGGCAGCTTCTGTTGACACTCTCCCACACCCTCAGGAGTGGTAACAGTTTAGGCATCTATCTCCAGGGTGGAGGGGAAGAGGGGGTATATGCTACAGTTGCCAGCTCGGGTTGGAAAATTTCTGGAGATTTGGGGATGAAGCTTTGGGGAGGACAGAGTTTGGGGAGGGGAGAGATCTCCGTAGGGTACAATGCCATAGAGTCCACCCTCCAAAGCAGCTCTTTCCTCCGGGGAACTGATCTTTCTCATCTGGAGTTCAGTTGCAATTCCAGGAGCTCTCCAGGTCCCACCTGGAGACTGACAGCCCTAATATGGGCATGTGTGTGTATGTGCACATATAGTGGTGCAGGGCCCTTCCAAACCTAAAACTGGCTCTGAGTGTTTGCAAAAGAGAGTAACTAATCTGTGTTAGGGGACCTTAAACACTGACAGATCTTGATCCAAATGGCAAACAGAAATAATGCTATTACATTTGAAAATTCTGTAGAGTTTCTACCATTCATACTTTGCCAGAGCATTCTCTCTGATCAGATCCACTGAATTTCAGCTTAAGGAGATGGCCTTTGTTTTAACAGCAATTATTTTCCCCAAGCGTCTTCCATAGAAAGTGAACTAGTTATCACCCATAAGCATCAGAAGCATAGGGATATAAAATATCACGAAGAATTAAAATCCACATGGAAGGCCAAATCCTATAGGGTCTCCAGAGGTCTTTTCAATGGTAAATGAAATAATTTAAGATATCATGGAAATTCATAACTCTATTGATCATTCTTTACAGATGGGTCAAAGGGCCTTGAGAGGCAGACAAAGCAAATAACTCCACTCGTTCCTTGTAGACAAACTGTAATTTAATGCAGGCATGGCATTCTGCTCAGGAGAAAGCTCTCCAAAATAGTTCAGGTTCAAGGCAGTTTCCCTAATCCTGGTCTCTTGACACTCAGCTGATGGTTTTAGGCCAGCGCTGTAAATGGTAGCTTTTTACAAGTTGATTCCCCAGGAGGCACCACGGCAATCAACTTCTGTAATCTGCTTTCACTCCAAATTTGGCTATGGATCCACCACAACCCTAAAAAGGGAAGGCCATGAACAACTCTGAAGAATGACTCTCTTGCCATGGAACTTTATATTCATACATCATTTGCTACTGGAATAATGTGGGAAATGGTTGTTTTTAATTGCACTAATTCAGAGTAATGTGTAAATGTGCAGAAAAGATGAAACATATTAACATCATTAGCATTTCACTTGTATAGCAAAAACTGCCCCTTTCTTTTAGCTGTGGCTGTGTCAGAATGTATGTCTGAACGCAGTCCTGAATATAAGACCTGAGGCGGAGGGGTTCAGGGAGACTCACCAGGCCTCCCACTACAGTGGGACACCTCCCACTGGCAAGCTCCATTGCCCACCGCTACTCTGAGAGGCAGCAGGAGAAATTAAAAAAAACAAACAAACAGCAATGTCACCAATGTCACTTCATCACTTCCAGGTACAACCCAGAGCTACCCTTTGTAACTTTCCAGTTGTACCTGAAAGTGATGTACCAACATCACTAACATTACACCCCTCATGTCCTCTCCCCCAGCCCTTCCACTGGCTTCCAGGTTCAGCCTAGATGCAGACTATGTATTACTCCTGAGCTTTTTGCCAGAGTGCACTGGAAGAAGACATCTCCTGTGGAGAACTCAGTTAAAATCTCAATTCGGTCACAAAGTCTAATAGGTGACCTTGGGCCAATCACTTTCTGATAGCCTAACATACTTCACTGGGTTTTTGAGGATAAAATGGGGGGTGGAGAGAACCAAGTATGCCACTCTGAACTCCTTGGAAGATTTGTAGGTTAAAAATGTATTGGAGAGAGGGTATCATGGAACAAACCTAAACTTTTAGAAGAGCTTCCAGGTCACACCTCTTTTTGGTCTGAGTAGTGGGGGGAAGGCAGCTTTCTGGCATTCCTTTGCTTTTTAGCACATATACCATACTACTCCTGGTTAGACCAAATAAAAACATTCCAAATCAATATACAGTAGCTGAACAATTCAAGCATTGGATTTTTTAAAAAAAACCCTTGCCCAATTTATAGGCTGTTCCTCAAAAATTTCAGTGATACAAGAGAAATTCTACTGAAATAGGACTCTTGCAGGATTTCCTGAAGGCCAGAGAAGATGAAGCCTGGCACATCCCTTACCACACTGTTCTATAATTGTAGGGCAATACAAGAGAATCTGCATGTTATAACAAAGATGTATATATTCGCCACAAGGAAGGAATAGACATGAGGGCCTATGGGCCAAGTCTGAGAGATCACGCTCATAATTTCAGGATCATTGCTTATTAATACTGTGATGGGTTCTGTTGACAGTGCCAGATAGCCTTATAATGCAGCAAATGCACAGCATCACACTGAACATAAATCCTACAGATGCACTATGCATGGTCATCTTATTTGACAGAGTTTTTTCTACCTTGTTAATATGTGCATGCAATTACAGAGGCATTATTGGACACACCTCTTTATTGCGGAATGGTTAACAAAATGTAAAATAATTTATCCCAATGCATAACAAAGTGACTCATATTGAAATGAGTGAGAAGAACTGGGCAGAGAAGAAACTGCATAGGAGTCCAAATGGCACTAAACTAGCATGAGTAAAACCTTTTTCTTAACAATTTAAATACTGCATGTACCTCAATTTACTTGAAAGGAAGACAAGCCTGAATGTAAGATTGCCCCCTTAAAAGTTTTACACGCACACACACATTACTACTGGACATAACTAACTTTTATGTGAATGCAATTTTCTTTTCTTTTCTGATGGCATAACCTTTGTATACAAGAGTCCCGCCTTTTCCAGTAAGCCAGAAAATAAACGCAGAGACCAAATCTTAAAGAAATGGTTCCTTTACTGAGAAGTCTTCACAAGCATACCATAAACTCAAGCACACACACAATTACAAAGAAATGTAGATGGAAAGGGATAGTGACATTCACATTAGCAGGCAAATTGTTGGTGGGTGATATGTACCTGTCCTGAAGAGGTGAAATAATCCTACAGCAAAAGGAGGGAGAGAGACTATAAGGGGAAAGGGTCGTATTTTGAACCGGTAGAAAACGTGGAGAGGCTTAGACAATACTTAAACCTAGAGCCTGTGAGATAGGATAGGGTCAGGTAGGGAGGAAGTGAGAGAGAGAGAGCATGGCTGGTCCTGCTCTTTTTATACACTATCTGGACTTAGAGGTGGGCTACACTGGCCACTTCCCCTGTCACGTCCCTAGTCCCCAGGAAGTTGCTAGGCAAAAACTAGTTGCAGGAGGATGGTAGGGCTAATGGTTGGGCAATATTGAGTTCATTACAGCAGACAATGGCACCTTTAGAGGACAGTAGCAGCAGCAGCCAGGGTCATTCATGCTGATTGCTTTAGCTGAGGGGCTTGGCAGGTACAATGAGTCAGCTGGCTGATCCCTTTGTTCCCTTTGTTATGCTTGGGCAGCATACATGCAGCATCTGGAGAAGATGGCAGGGAAGGAAGCTGCCTGCGAGCTGATGGAGAGGTTTGCTCATGGGGTCTCAGAGATTCTCAGTTCTCCTTTGCATGGTATGGTGTTCCTCTACAGCATACTTTTACTGGCATCTATGTACTGTCTGTGGCCAGGGTGCTTGGCTCATCTCTGCTGCGTTGCAAGTGAGAGGTGGCAGGTAACCCATGGAGCCATCCTTGGTCTGGCACATTGTCTCAGGAGGCGGCATCCCTCATCTGGGCATGTGTTCACAGTCCAGGCAGTTGGCATTAGCTTGTGGTCACCATACAGTCCATTTCTCTGGCACATTCATTACACAGTCCAGCTATAAGTTATGGCTCATAAGTCCATAAGAGCATTGTAAGCTCCTTGCAGGGCAACAACACTTAAGGATACTGGCCTCCAGGTTGGACCTGGGGATCTTCTGAGATTATCATCTCCAGACTACAGAGATCAGTTCCTCTTAAGGAAATGGATACTTTGGAACGTGGACTCTTTGGCATTGTACCCCACCTGAGGTCCCTGTCCTCCACAGTCTCCATCCCCAAATCTCCAGGAGTTTCTCAACCTGGATCTGGCAACCCTCATACCCCACTGGTGGCCAGGGAGGACCTGGCAACCGTAATCACATTGTATAGTTTTGCGCAAAAGGCCCCCAATTTCCTATTGCTATTATTAATAACTACTATAGCTCTGGCTTCTATCTGCTAAGCAGTATGACTGAGTTTTAAATCGGAATGCTGGGGATTCCACATCAAGCATGCCCAACAGACAAACTTACCAGTTTAATGTGACACTCAAACTTGAGTTGATCACAGGGGTTGCTCGGTTGGGCCCTGGGCTACTCAAACATCTGTTGAACAGGCATGCATCACATTTTCTCAAAACTGCACTGAAACATTGCCAGCACAAACAAATCAGCAGCTATGAACATCAATAAGGACTACTTGCAAAAAAAAACACTACTAGATTTTTAAAAGCACACATTTATAACTGACTAGTGAGAAGGCCTGTTGTGGGACTGAAGACAACAAGAGCTAGCTTGGCCATCCGGGCACGGGCCACCATCTCTATCTCTGGCCCCCCTGGCAAAGCTTCCCAGCCCCCAGTGCAGTTGAGGCCGTGGCGGCCCAAGGCTCCTGGCCTCGTCCTTCCCCCTGCCATCCCCGCCCAATCGAGCTGCCCGGGCTCGTCCCTCCCCCCACAATGGATTCCAGCCTGTCTGGCCAGCTGCACACCAGCATCTCCTTCCCAGCCCCCTCACCCCAGCAGGCCAAGCCACCCGGCCTCGTCCCTCCCCCTGCCACCCCCACAGGATTGTGCCACCCAGGCTCGTCCCTCTCCCCACAATGGACACCAGCCTGGCCAGTCAGCTGAGGACCTCCGCCTCCTTTCCACCCCCCACCCCAGTGAAGCTACCCAGCCCCCCACGCAGTCAAGGCCCTGGCGGGCCAAGGTGCCTGGCCTCATCCCTCCCCCTCCACTCCCACTCAATCAAGGGCCCGGCGGGCCAAGGCAGCCAGGCTTGTCCCTCTCCCTGCAATGGGTGCCAGCTTGGCTGGCCAGCCATAGGCCCCATCTCCTTCCCTGCCCCCCACCTTGGCGAAGCTGCCTGGCCTCATCCCTCCCCCTGTGCAGTCGAGGCCCCAGTGGGCCAAGCCGCCTGGGCTTGTCTGCACCCACCACAGCCATCCTGGTGGGCCAAGGCCTGCAACCTTGTTCCCCTGCTTTCCAGAGGGGCGATGGGACAGGCTGGGCCTGGCTCCCTGCCTGGCCTCAGGGCCGGTGGCTTGGCACTGTCTCCCCTCATCTCCAGACCGCATGGGGGAGGTGTGAGGGAATGGGCCACTGCTGTCTCCCCACTTGGCCACCTCCAGGGCCTTTCCAGGAGGCCGGGCAGAGCCAGCACATGTTGGCCTGGCCCTCCTCTTGGCCAGCAGTGGCTCCTGCCTGCCATGGCTCGGCAGCGCTGCCAACATGGCCCCATCTGGGGCCTGCAGGCCAAGCAAGGGCCCCTGTCTGCTGGAATGTCTGGCCTGTCTGGCGGATCGAAGGAAAGTGAGGCCAAAATGCTGGTTGTGGCCTCCGTGGGTGGGACCATGCCGACAGAGGCAGCAATGCAGCCAATGGAAACAGACGCCCTGTGAGTGGCACACCAGGGCACCAACCAATTCCGAAGCGTGTGGAATGTTCTAGAGAAGTGCCACTACCATTCAGCTTTTATAATATAGGGAGATTTACAGGACTTCTTATTGATTCAACTGCCTATTTAAACAATTGCCACTGAGCAGAGAAGTGGTACAGAAAGGGAGTATGGAGTGGAGTACAGTGAATAGAGAGCTGGACTAGGTTCCTGGGCCCATCTCCAGCTCTCAGCCACAGGGTTGTAGTTGCAGGGGAATAGAGGAAGGGTAATGATGTTCTAAGCAGCTTTGAGCCCCAAGTTGGGAGAAAAGCAGGGTATAAATAAATGATATAAAGAAAGAGATGCATATCCTATATGGTTGGGCTATATAATAATCCACTTGTGCAAAAAGCTGATGGCACTATAATGTATTGTTAGGAATAAGGTGGAGCAACCTGACACATTGCTATGAATGGGTGGCCAAAGAGTCCTTCAACTAATCATCTCTTTATTTACAACTAGTGCAGTCTGGCAGGTTTAAATGCATAGGATTTACCTAGCATACAAAGTGTATCACATACATTATCTCAATAATCCTTACAACTGCCCTGTAATTCAGGGCTTAACAAACCCCAGGGGTCAGATCACAATGGCCAACCACAGGTTGGCTCCTGGCACCTGGCGGTTTTACAATGTTATTGTGATGGATGATTTGGGAAAGCCCAGTCAGTGCAGGCAGCAGTGAAACACTGCAAAGCTCTCACTTTCCCCTGATCAGGTTTGGCACCAAGGGCCAGTTTGGTCTACATCAAATTGGAGGGCAGGACCAGTCCGATCATGTGCATATTTACTCATCACTTCCTTGCCTCCTCCAGTTAGTAGACTCTCTCATATACATTCTCCTGCAATGTCCCTGTGTACTTCAGCTTAGACTAAAATGGATCATGCCTTTCTGTCAGGTTAAAATCAAGTAGATCCAGTCATTCTTGCACAAAGAAAGGTTTATTGGATTATCTTGCTATAAACCCACAGTAGGAGGTCATTGTCAGGAATGGGGAACAAAGCAAAGCAAGCTGACTTATAGTGTGATGCAATGAAGCGCCTAGCAAATAAAACTTGAGCACTCGCGCGGGAACTCCCGGCGGGAGAAATACTTGATGAGCGGGAGACTACTCCCCCCTCCCCTTGCCTTCCCAGGACTGGAAAATTCTCAGCGAAACAAGAATAGTCCAAAGCCTACATTCAAGGCCACTGTGATAAGGAAAAGCGGCAGGGAAGAAGCTCCCACGTTTCTGCCTGCATACCTACGCAAGCGCATAGCGGGGTAGGGAACATACAACAATGGATTCAGTGAGAAACATCAAATGCATATTTTCTGACATTCTGCCCTTCCCAAAATACCACCCACCCACCACTCAGGAAGGAGAGAACGCGGGCCCCCAGGTTTGTTAGGGTATCGAATGTGAAAGCGTCTCAAATGGTCAGGTGCTTTGATATCTGAAACTTTCACCCATTCCCTATGATGGGGCCCAAAGTGTACCCATTGGACCAGGTACAGGAGTTGTCCACGTAAAATCTTAGAGTCTAGAATTTCCGCAATTTCATAGTGTTCCTCATCGTCAACCATCAGAGGCGGGGGAGGCTCCGACATCGCAGGTTGCCATTTAGTCGGGGGTAACGCCGGTTTGAGGAGGCTATAATGGAAAATTGGATGTATTGCTTTAAGAGATTTTGGCAGATCTAGCTGTACAGTCACTGGATTTATACATCTTAGCACCTTGAAAGGACCAATATATTTCCAAGCCAGTTTTTGGACCGCTGCGCCAGCTTTAGATTCTTTGTTGACAGATAGACAGAGTCCCCTGGTTTCAGATTCCATCCCCCGGCCCTTTTTTTATCTGCTTGTTTTTTATACTGTGACTTGGCTTCATTCAAAGTCTCAACAATTAGGGGCCAAGAATCGCGGAAAGTTTTACACCATGCTGAAGCTTTCCCCACGTTTTCACCAGGTTTCAAGAAAGGGAGAGGGGGCTGTCAAAACCCATGGCAGCTTTGAATGGAGACATCTTTGTTGAAGCGTGCCATGAATTGTTGTATGCAAACTCCGCTAATGGCAGTAAATCAACCCAATTGTCTTGTTGATAATTAGAAAAACATCTCAGATATTGTTCTAATGTCTGGTTTACTCTCTCCGTTTGCCCATCGGTTTCGGGGTGATAGGCAGTACTAAGAGCCCGTTCAATACCCATTAGGGTCATTAGCTCTGACCACAACTTAGAAACAAACTGACTTCCCCTATCGGATATTATTTTGAGTGGCAATGTATGTAGCCTGGCAATGTGTTGAAGAAATGCTCTGGCCAAAGCCTTGGCGGTTGGCAAACCTGGGAACGGTATAAAGTGAGCTTGTTTTGAGAACAAGTCCACTACCACCCAAATGACCGTCATATGTCTAGAGGGGGAAGATCAGTAATAAAGTCCATCGAAATTACTTCCCAGGGTCGGCTTGGAGTGGGTAGAGGCTGTAAGAGACCTGGTGGTTTCCCCGGCCTGGCTTTACAACGGTTGCACGTTGTGCATGATTGTATGTAGAGCGATAAATCCTGTTTCATTCGGGGCCACCAAAACCCACGTTGCAGAAGTCTCAACGATTTCACATATCCAAAATGCCCCGCAGACTTTGAGTCATGAACTGTTTGCAACATTTGGGATCGAGTAGCTTCTGGAACAAACATTTTATTTCCCTTAAACCAGCAACCATTTGGATCACATCTCACATCATCCCTGACTTGTAATTCACTTATTTCTTGTGGGGTGATGTCGGTGAGAAATTGTTTTTCCCAGGGGAATGTCTGGATGGGGTTCTTTGATGTTAGTTTGGCTTTACGGGTGACAACCGCACCAACCAGTTGTTCTGGGGTGAACATAGACTCTTGTACTTCCACCCTCTTACAGGAATGTTGGGGAAGACGGGAAAGAGCATCCGCCAAATGATTAGCCTTCCCTGGGAAATGGTGGAGAGTGAATTGGAATTTGGAGAAAAACTCAGCCCACCTGAATTGTTTAGCATTTAGATTACGGGGTTTTCGCAGTACCTCAAGGTTTTTGTGATCAGTCCATATCTCAAAAGGTACTTGGGACCCCTCTAACCAGTGTCTCCAAGTGATCAATGCTAAACGTATAGACGCAGCTTCCTTGTCCCAAATGGGCCAGAATCTTTCGGTATCATTGAATTTTCTTGATACATAAGCTAGAGGTTGTAGTTGTCCCTGAGCGTTCTCTTGCAAAATCACCCCACCCATAGCAGTATCCGATGCGTCTACTTGGACCACAAATTTTTTTGTCTCATCGGGGTGTGCTAAAATCGGCTCAGACGTGAACAGACGTTTTAATTGTTCAAACGCGTCCTGACACTGCGGGGTCCAGTTCAAAGGGGCCCCTGGCACTGAAGCCTTGGATCCCTTCCCCTTAGTCTTTAGAAGTTCAGTGAGGGGAAGGGCAACTTGGGCAAAGTGGGGCAGGAATTGCCGGTAAAAGTTGGCGAAACCGAGAAAACTCTGAAGCTGTCGTCTGGTTTTGGGGGGCTCCCACATTACCACATCCTGGACCTTCTTTGGGTCCATTTCCAACCCCTCAGAGGATATGCGGTACCCCAGAAAATCAATACACTCCCGGTGAAATTCACATTTCGAAAGTTTAACAAACAGTTTGTGATCCAATAGCCTTTCCAACACTTTTCGCATGAGAATGGTGTGAGATTGTAGGTCTGGGGTATAGACCAAGATATCATCCAAGTAAACGACCACCCCCTTGAACAAGTAGGGGTGTAGGACCTCATTGATTAAGTTCATGAAGACCCCGGGTGCCCCCTGCAAACCGAACGGCATAACCCGATATTCAAATTGCCCCAGCGGGGTGTTAAATGCGGTCTTGTATTCATCCCCCTCTCTGATGCGAACTCGAAAATAGGCATCTCTCAAATCCAGTTTAGAAAACACTTTCCCTTTTGCCACCTCTGCCAATAAGTCTTTGATAAGAGGCATCGGGTAGGCATTGGTTGCAGACACTGCGTTAAGTCCCCGGTAATCCGTGCATAGTCTGAGCCCCCCATCTTTTTTTTTACAAAACAACACGGGTGCTGCGAAAGGGGATGAAGCTGGCCTAATAAATCCACGAGCCAGGTTTTTATCAATAAAGTGGCGCAGTTCTTCCTTCTCACTGGGACTCATGGCATAAATTTTCCCTTTTGGCAATTTCTGTCCCGGAAGAATTTCAATAGCGCAGTCAGAGTTACGGTGGGGGGGTAGTTCATCAGCCTCCTCCTCCTCAAAAACCCTAGTCAAATAGTGGTAATCCTCAGGGATGCGGTTAAGGTCCTCCATTGCCAAACAAGCACGTGGAGGTTCATTGCAGGGAGGGTTTCCCCACCCTGGGTCCCATTTGTGTTCATTACATTTCGGTGAGATAAATTGAACATTCCCTTCCTCCCATAGAATGTAAGGGTTATGTCCATGTAACCAAGGGCTACCCAACACTAAGGGAAATTGGGCTTGAGGAGCTATCACGAACGAACGTAGCTCCCAGTGGTCACCAATGCCTATTCTTAAAGGAACAGTCTCAAATCGGCATGGTTCTTTCATTGGAGACCCATCCATTTGTGTGAAAGTTATTGGGTCTTTCAAATGGACCACGGCTGCCTCCAGCCCTACAACAATAGACGGGTTTATAAGGTCCCTCCCACACCCAGAGTCAATGAGGGCTCGAACCCGAATGTGGGTCATCATTGCTGGGTTCATTACTAGGACAGTCACAAAGAAGAGAGAGGGGTAATTGCTCACCAGTTTAGGCGCCTCAGGTGTTGGGTCCTGTTGTGTAGCGCCATTCACAAACAGGACCATTTCATTTCCCTGCATTTCATTCTCTTCCTCCAGCAACAAGGTATCCACTTGGTCAGGACCCGCGAAAAGAGCCCGTGTATTGCGTGGTTTTGCGGTGCCTTTCTTTGGGTTGGGACTCCACCTTCTGGGCTCGTCTTGTGGTAGACCCCGGTTGGGGTCTCCTTTCGGGCAGGCTGCGGCAAAGTGCCCTTTCTCCCCACACCGCAGGCAGAGCCCCTGCCGCATACGTTGATCTCTCATTCCACTTGGGGTGGATACCGGTTTAGGTCTGGCTTGGCCCGCCGCCGAACTCGGGCGGTTGTTACCGAACGATAAATCCAGTTTCATCATGCGTAGGCGGCTCTCGGCCTTCTCGGCTTCCTCCATCCAACCTTGGAGGGTGCGGGGTTGCTGAGAGCTGAGGATGTTATTGCGGATATCCACAGCTAGACCCATTCGATATTGTTGGGCCAAGACCGCATCCGTCCAGTCCCGAATTTTCACAGCATGCCTTTGAAACTCCCTTGAGTACTCTCGCACTGAGAGTTTGCCTTGTCTGAAGGTACGAAGGAAGGCTTCGGCTTTTCGGCCGCCCCCGGGTCCTCGAAACGGTTTCTCAGAGCCCACATGAAGTCATCTACATTCCCCAACTCCGCAGCCTCCAGATCATGAAGCGCTACATACCAGCTGGTAGCGCTCCCTCGGAATCTGGATGCGATAAACTCCACCTGTTGTTCTTCATCTGGGAAAACATAGCCCCATCTTTGCACAAATTTTCCGACTTGCAATATGAAAAAGGACACAGTCTCTGGATCTCCATCAAATGTGATTTCAAGCATGTCCTTAGGACGGATCACTGGGGGGCCGGCGCCATAACCGGGATCGGCTGCATGAGAGGTGCTGGGGCAGGGAGTTGAGGCGGAGGCACAGCTGGCGGCTGGAGCGGCCCTGGTTGGCCTGGCCCTGGTCCTGGTGCTGGAACGACCGGTGGAGGAGGTGCTGGTGCTGGCTGGCCCGGCCCTGGACCCGGAGGTGCTGGTTGGCCCGGTCTCGGGCCCGGAGGAGCAGGAGGTGGACGACCCGGTAGCAGCGGTGGTGCCGGGGCTGGTGCCGGTCTAGGCTGTGTCAGCGGATGAGCCCGAATGGCTTGGTCCATCATCTGGGGTAGGGATTGCATTAGCTTGCTCATGTCCCTTACCAGCCGTCGGGTATCCTCTTGGATAGAGTCCACGCGAGCGTCGGTGTCTGGCCCAGACCCAGTTCTAGGAGAGCCTCGAGGTATCCTCCCTTGGGGAAGTCCAAAACTGCCTCGGGGATCCAACAAACTGTCGCGGCTTTGGCTTCCCGGCATGGTCCAGGTCGACTGAGTCGTATCCAACAGGTTCTTAGTCCAATCGCGTGACCTACGATAGGTCACCCCTTTATCCCATGGTGTTGGGACTCCTGGCACATAGGTTCGGGGAATCGCTCCTCCCTGACTCGGTAGTTGCCCAGCCGGGCTGTAGACAGGGAGAGTGTACTGAACCCCCAATGTGCTGATTAATGGTGGGGTCACTAATCCGGCTCCCGATTGTGATGTTGGTGCGACCAAAACCGTAGTAGTAGTCACTGGAACAACAGTGGTGGTCGGGAGGGTGACTACAGCAGCCGCCACAGTGGTAACAGGAACCGTGGCTCCTGACGTAGCGGCCGCCGCCGCTGCACCTGTGGCCCCTGGAGTGGACGTCGCCGCGGCTGCACCCGTGGCCCCTTGAGCAGCCGCCGCTGCTGCTGCGCCCGTGGCTCCTGGAGTGGTAGCCGCCGCAGCTGCGCCCGAAGGAGTAGTCGCTGGGGCTGCGCCCGTAGCTCCCGTACCCGCTCCGCTCATCGTGGTAGACGGCGGAAACTGACGGTAGTGGGAATGATGGGATTCCTGACAATTTCTGTCAGGTTAAAATCAAGTAGATCCAGTCATTCTTGCACAAAGAAAGGTTTATTGGATTATCTTGCTATAAACCCACAGTAGGAGGTCATTGTCAGGAATGGGGAACAAAGCAAAGCAAGCTGACTTATAGTGTGATGCAATGAAGCGCCTAGCAAATAAAACTTGAGCACTCGCGCGGGAACTCCCGGCGGGAGAAATACTTGATGAGCGGGAGACTACTCCCCCCTCCCCTTGCCTTCCCAGGACTGGAAAATTCTCAGCGAAACAAGAATAGTCCAAAGCCTACATTCAAGGCCACTGTGATAAGGAAAAGCAGCAGGGAAGAAGCTCCCACGTTTCTGCCTGCATACCTACGCAAGCGCATAGCGGGGTAGGGAACATACAACAATGGATTCAGTGAGAAACATCAAATGCATATTTTCTGACACTTGCTTTGATAAATAGACTATGGTGCCTCTGGTAACAGTAGAGCAAAAGGTTCAATACCTCTTAGATGACCCCCATCACAAACATACTCATTTTGTTGCTAGGTTTCTAGAGCCTGCAGGGAAGTGTTGAAAGGAGGTGTTTTTAGACGTAGGTTTTATTTAAGTGTTTAAGTTTTATTGTTCAAGACTTTGGTCTAAGAACAGGGGGAAGAAGAAGAAAATGTGTAATACCCATCTTACTTTTGGGGGAGTTATTCCTGTATAACTGTACATAAGACTGCAGCCTTGAGCCTATTTTGCTGTCCAGCACTCTCAAAGATGACTCATAAATACTCATGAACAAATCTAGAGTCCAGTGGCACCTTTAAGCCCAACAAAGGTTTATTCAAGGTATGAGCTTTCGTGTGCATGCACACTTCTTCAAATATGTTGGAATGGTAGGTAAGGTTCAAACTTATAGCAGAAAACTCATGCTAGAATGAATGTTGTTAGCCTTTAAGGTGCCATTGGACCACCAGCCCTGCAACAGATTGATGTGTGGCAAAACAGCCCCCTGCCATCATTTTCCCCCACAGTCATAGTAACAACAACAGAAGGATAAGTTGCTTTTCATTTGAACTAAATTTTAAAGATGCCTTAGTAAGACTTGCTACCTTGATACTGCCATATGGACATGGAACTTGATTTCGCAAATATTCATGATATTCACTTTTGTAAATACAATAAATTGGCATAATGGTGGAATAATTTTAAGCAATTGCTTGTGGAAACTATGTTTCCTGATGCATTTAAGTTTTAGGAGAGGTTTTGTTTTGGTTCCAAATTGTTTTGAAAGTAAATGCTTGTTGATTATTTAGAAGCAACTTGACACACAGCTATAAATGAGTTGGTGGCCAAATTTTGTCTTTTATTTTGCTAACCATGTGGTGCTAAAATTGGAGTTGCAGTCTAGCAACTGATTAGAGAGCTGTTCTTTTTTTAAAAAAATCTTCCATTGGATTTGCTGCTGTTTTCTCCTAAAGATGTTTTCCAAATCCAGTTCCCAGGGAGCATGTGCATATTTACTTAGAAGAACTGGGTCTAATGTCTCTTATTCCTATACTAGGAAATAAATACAATGAGCTTTAGAAAGAGGCTCTGGGTGGGTGCCCCGGCCTTGGGCACTTAGCGTCAATTTGCTGTGGTGATCTCAGAAGGGTATAATGACATAGAGTCCACTATTTTCTCCAGGGGAACTGATATCTGACATCTGAAGAGCACTTGTAATTCTGAGTGATCTCCAACCCTCACCTGATTGTGATACTCACCTGGGCATTGGCAACAATGGTTCCCCAGGAGGAAATGGCTGGTTTGGAGGGTGGAGTCTATGGCTGTCTGATGTCCCACCTCTCCTCAAACCCCACCCTCTCCAGGCTCCACCCCTCAAATCTTCAGGAATTTCCCAACCTGGAGGTGGCAATCCTATCTCCTTCCCAACCAACCATCAACCTACCTTTATCTGCCCCCTGACTTCAGCTTTCCATCGCCTTCCCCCTCTGCAGCCTGTACCAAGGAAGAGTACAGTCTTTCTCCGCAGTAGGGACCAAAGCAGCTCATATCATTCTCCTCTCCCCCATTTGATCTGCACAACAACCCTGTGAGGTAGGTTAGGCTGAAAGTCTGTGAGTGGTCTGAAATCACCCAATCAGCTTCCACAGGAAGAACCTGGGTCTGGCAGACCCTGCTCTGAAGCAGTAACTGCTACATCACACCGGCTGTCATAGGGTGGCCACTCCAGCAGGGTATAATGACACAGAGTCCACCATTTTCTCCAGGGTCATAGGGAGCAATAACCTTTGTATACAAGAGTCCCACTTTTTCCAGTATGCCAGAAAATAAACGCAGAGACCAAATCTTAAAGAAATGGTTCCTTTGCTGAGAAGTCTTCACAAGCATACCATAAACTCAAGCACACACACAATTACAAAGAAATGTAGATGGAAAGGGATAGCGACATTCGCATTAGCAGGCAAATCATTGGTGGGTGATATGTACCTATCCTGAAGAGGTGAAGCAATCCTACAGCGAAAGGAGGGAGGGAGAATATAAGGGGAAAGGGTTGTATTTTGAACCGGCAGAGGAGTTAGCCATGTTAGTCTGTTGCTGCAAAACAGTAAAAAGGCCAGTAGCACCTTTAAGACTAACAAACTTTACTATAGCATAAGCTTTCGAGAAACACAGCTCTCTGCATCTGATGAATATCACTGATGAATATCACTGGCTGTGATATTGCCTGGTATGACAACTGAACTCCAGACAACAAATCTCTCTGTCCCCCTGGAGAAAATAACTGCTCTGGAGGGTGGACTCTATGGCATTCTATTCAGCTGAGGCCCCTCCCCTACCCAAACTCTGGTTTCTGTTGAATCTGCCACAAAATCTCCAGGAATTTCCCACTCTGGAGCTGGCAACCCTACTCTGGACTGGCCCCAATGAGATCCCCACAAGGCCAATGTAGGCCTGGAAAGGGCCTCCTCCCACCACCCATTTGCCTAGCAACAGCCACTGAAGGTAAATTGAGTCGCACAGCAGGAAGAAAACAGAATGATTTGATGGCCGCTGGCCCACCTCAGTAGCCAGTCAATCATGGAGGAGCAAAGCAGGAGAAGCATCTTTGTTAGGAGAGACAGACATTTTGGCAGTTTATTCTGAGAGGTGTGGCCAGACTGGCAGTGAGCAGGAGAAAGGAGCACACCCAGCACCCAGCCAATGGTACACAAGTACTCTTGAGTGGTGGTGGATGGGCCAATGGCTGGTGGAGTGCACAGCACAGTCAGTGGGAGAGCAGGAAAGTGCCAATATGTCAGGGCCTTTGTATATATCAGATAACTGTTCATAGGATTGCAGAAGGGTAACCATGTTAGTCTGTTGTGGCAAAATAAAATAGAAGTCAAGTGACACTTTAAAGACAAACAACATTTATTTCAATAGGATCTTTTGTGAAGCAGATTTTACTTCTTCTGTTTAATTCCCTATAGAGATAGAGTCTGTCCATGTGGGATGGGGGAAATTGAATCTGTTGGACATGTGCTTTTGTACTGTAGACTCCACTATGACATCCATGTTGCTAATATTGAATCGGTGATGGACCCACTTCTGGGCCAATCTGATGAGTATAGAATTATTTCTTTATTGTTTTCTCAGAATATAGAAATTCTTGAACCGGTAGCAAATTTCTTGTGTGAGGTATCTAGGAGGAGAGGCTCATATTAAGGCAACTCGAAATATGTTACCCCCCCTTGGTTATCTGGAGGCTTCATGCTGCCTGCTGTATTGTATCTTTTATGCCAATAAAGGTATTGTATCTGTAGTCAGTGCTCCCTTCTCATTTGGTGACCAAAGTATTTGAGCTTCAGCTTCAGTATCTGGCCTTCCAGGGAACACTCAGGGTTGATTTCTTTTAGGATTGACTGATTTGATCTCCTTGCAGTCCAAGGGACTCTCAAGAGTTTTCTCCAGCACCACAATTCAAAAGCATCTATTCTTTGGCACTTGGCCTTCCTTATGGTCCAGCTCTTGCAACCATACATTACTACTGGGAATACTGTTGCTTTGACCATACGGACTTTTGTTGGCAGGGTGATGTCTCTACTTTTTATTATGCTGTCTAGGTTTGCCATAGCTTTCCTCCCAAGAAGCAGGCATCTTTTCAATTTCATGGCTGCAGTCACTGTCTGCAGTGATCTTGGATCCCAGGAATGTGAAGTCTGTCACTGCTTCCATGACTTCCCCTTCTATTTGCCAAGGAGTGATGGGGCCGGATGCCATGATCTTAGTTTTTTTGATGTTGAGTTTCAAGCTCTCCTCTTTGACCTTTAACAAGAGGCTCTTGAGGTCCTCTTCACTTTCTTCCATTAGAGTGGTATTGTCTGCATATCTGAAGTTGTTGATATTTTCCCCAGCAATCTTAATTCCATTTTGTGATTTATCTAGGCCAGCATTTCACATGATGTTTGTTTGAGAAAGTTCCCCAGTGCCAAACATATCGAAACCCTTCCTCCTGGCACTAATTTTTCATCCACGTATTGATACCCCTGATCTGTGCCTGTCTAGCTGCCCCTGTGTGTGGAACTAGCAGCACTTCTGAGAATGTGACCTTTGAGGTCCTGGCTTTTAACTTTCTGCCTGGTAACCTAAATTTTTCCTTCAGGACCATACAACTACATTTCACAATGTCATTGGTGCCAATGTTTACCATGACTGCCAACTCAACCCCAGCATAAGCTATCAAGCTAGCTAGACAGCGTGTGATGTCCGCAAGCCTCATACCAGGCAGGCAAGTCCCCATGCAGTCAAAATGCCTGTCACAGACCTCATTCTCTAGATTCCTAATGATCTAATTACCCACTACCAGAAGCCTACCTCTCCCCCAGCCACCCAGGAATATCCTTGGTATGAGAGGATATTGGCCCATCATCCAAGGAAGGGGTCCCTTCTAAGGGATCACATCCCTCCTCCTCAGATTGATGCCCTCCGACCTCAAGAGTGTCACTCTCCACCACAGCAGCACAGGAGTGGGGCTGTTCTGGTAAGTCCCTGAGGGTCTCTTCCCCAAACCTCTGTCTCTGCCTCAGCTTTTCCAGGTTGGCAACCCTCGCCTCAAAGGAACAAGCCTGCTCCCTGAGAGCCACGAGCTCCATGCAGTGAGCACACACCCACAATTTCCACCCAGTGGGTAGATAATGGTACTTGCAGCACTCTCCACAAAACACTGTATAGCCCCCACTCCCCTGCTGGCTTTCTACCTTCATTACTGGTTAGTGGTTTAAAAGTATCTAGAGTCATTAAACCAGCTGTGACTTGACAACACTTTCTACCACCCAATGTTTTCTGCATGTGGTAGCCCTTCAAGATGCTTCAGAAACTTCAGTTGGTCCATGCAACAGCAAGACTGTTGTCAGTCATGGCCTATTACACCTGTTCTTGAAGAGTTTTACCGGTTGCCTATTTGTTTCTGGGTCAATTCAACGAGCTGTTTTTCACTTTTAAAGTCCTACACAGCAAAAGACGGGAGTGTTTGAAGGACAGACTACTGGACATTATGTTCATTACTGCAAATGCTGCTTCATGCTGCCATGTCTCCTAAATGAGGCAAGAGATCACAAAGAATAGAGTGACCTTTTCAGACAAGGTGGCTAAGATGGGCTTTGGCATAAAATAAAAATGGCTCCTTGGTGTCTTGGGTAGGCATGAGCACCATCCCTCTGAAAGAAGAGATTTCTGCAAGATCAGGCAGCCTCCCTGTTCATTAGAAAAATTATCAGTCTCTTTGCTGCTCTTGGTTTTAATGAGGGAAAAGCAAGTTATACTGCATGAATGTGATCAAAGGGGACACCCTATTAGAATTAATTGGGAAGGGGGGGGGAATTCTGCCCAACTGTTTTGTTAGCTGCCCCCCTCCCCAAAATGAGAAAAGCACTTTCTCGGATTTGTATTCTGTGCTATGCTGGATCATGCATGGGAAAATGTATTTTCTTTGGGGATTTGGACCACTGTGGCTACCTGCAACTTCTGTTTCCTATCATTTGTACCTAAATGAATACCTGCTCAATGTTTCTTTGCTGGAAATTGTAATTCCCTGCCAGTTAGTGAGTCTGGGGGGGGACACAGTGCTTTATTGTTTGGTAAAATTAGGATTGGCCACTGAGTAGTATTGAAAATTATGGTGTCTCTTAAATAACTATACAGACCCAGCATTTCCAAAAACAAGTTTTACCACCAAACTTGTATAACGAACAGCTTCTGCTTAATAACTGGTATGAATTCAGAGGTCTTGGAAAGGGAAGAAAACTCAGTGACCTTCTAAGTCTGGCACTGGTTAATGTTTCAGGACTCTGCTAGGGCAAAACCCAGCAGTGGTCTGGAGGGTCTAGAAGGCAGTGTGATGGTAGGTGGGCCAGAGGTGGGAGTCCAATGATGTCACTTGCAGGAGAAGCCTGGAAGCAATGGTGGTAGCGCTAGGAATGGCCGTTGCTTCCAGGGTTCCCCAGAGGTGATGTCATCATGCTCATGATGTTGGTGAGTCGTTTTTTACGTTTCCCCCTGCCACTGCTTAGAGTGGTGGTGGGCAATTGGATCTTAGGGTAGGGGGTTCTCCACCTCAGCTGGGGGCTTGGCAGCCCTGCTTCAGAGACCTACTCAAGGTGGCTCACATTATGATGAAAACATTTTGTTACAAGTAAGTCTGGCTCCTGAATTTTTGATCTGGCTCCTAGATCAAAGGAAAATTTGTGAAAGCCTGTTGTAATTAGTCGAAAATTGCAGGTGTGTGGTTTGAGCTAAGAGGTGGTAGTTTGTTGAAGATCATACAATGGAGTCATAGTGGAGGCAACATTTGAATTCCTGTTGCTCTTGTCATGTGCAGGGCTTTGCCCAAGCCCCTTGGTTAGCATTTCAGGGGCTCTGATATTTTGACTCATTTTCATGTCACTGGAGTACCACTGGACACAGTGGGAAAAATCAGGACAATGACCTGTGATCCTTCACTGGATCCACTTGCTAGTTAATAATGAAACTATCAAGAGGATAGCATTTAAGAAGCAATCTGGGAAAGGGTATCAGTTGTTGCCAGTTTTCTGACCTGAGCTTATTAGGATGCTATCACTCTCTTCCGCATTCTTATTTTTGTCACTCATTTGTCCCTATTGCTTTGGGTTCCCCCTCCCCCTTTTCCATATGTATTTTGCTCTCTCTGGGACTACTAGAGAGAGCAAAACACATGGGGGGGGACGACCCTGAAGCCTTAGGAACACACAAGTGATGAAAATCAGAATGTGGAAGACTGGTACTGAACTGCAGCTTGAGAGCTCTGGGCTTGTTCACAGGAGCCAAGAATGAGAGCAGAGCTGACTGTCTCCCCTTCATCCTTGTTTCCATTCTGAGCAAAAGAATCCTCCCCTGGAGTGATTTAAACTTCCCTTGTTCCTTTCCAGACAATAGGCTTATAAATAGTCTCTGAAGCCTCTCCATAACAAATAAGCTTCTTCTCACACTTTAATTATCACGTTAGCAAGAACAGACAATGGAGTCATGGAGAAGGTAAATGGTGATGTTTAGTAGATCAAACAATTCCTGCCTTCCCCAGATGTGTCTGATGCTATGCAGGGCAACTGGCAATAACTCCTACCCTTGCAGTCTTGCTCTGTCGAAACAGGGATGGGTGTTGCCGAACTATTTCTAGTAAACTTAGCATTATCTGGAAAGGCAAAGCAAGCCCTCAAAATGATTTTGATTGCACTAGTCATTTTGTTTTCGTTCCCATGAGAGAATCTTGGTAGAAGCTATTTGGGGAGCATATATGATTCTCATCAGGCTCTCATTGAAATGTCAGTGCTTCAGGGGGATAGCTCATTTTTCATTTGTGCCCACAAAATTCACAGCACCCAGAGAAATGCAATGCAGTACCAAGTTCTCCAAGGGCAGCAGGTTAACCTTGTGTGTGATAGAGAAGAGTATTGCAATTGTTGGGCTCATGGAGTTTGACATGCTGCAACCTCGCTCTGAAGGAGAACAAGGGTAATCATCATCATCATCATCATTATCGTATGGCATTGTGTGTAGAATAGCCAGGAGATCCTAAGATTGTTTGGGAGCCAGAAGTTCTAGCTCTTTAGTGTTATGCACCACTAGGTGTTGAGCTAGACTTGTTTTTTTAAAGCAAGAGATGTTTCAGGGGGGGTTGATATTACCTTCCTCTGTGTCACGGGTGGCCCTGGTATTCCTTGGAGGTCGCCCTTCCAAATACTAGCTGAGGCTGACCCTGCTTAGCTTCCAACATCTGACTGGATTGGGCTAGCCTGGACTATCCAGGTCAGGGCAACGATGGCCAATCTACTTGTTACAAAGTCTTCATGTTTGTTGGGAACAACACAAGGACTTTGTATCAGATGTGGGAAGAGAGTTACATGCCTCCCATATACATGCTGGCCCTTTCCCCCTCCAGCTAGCATGCAGGGAAAAGCAGCCTCAGTGTTCTCCCCATGACATCTTCTTGCCCTCAAACCATCACATGGAGCCACCCTTGGTTCCACCGGGAAAACCATATTACTTATGGGGCTACACATAATTGTTATAACAGAATCAATAGCAGCTGCATGGGCTGTTTGAGGATGCGTACAACTGAAAAAAGGGAGAAAAACACAACCCTGCATGAGAAAGGTAACCAAAAAGGTTGAAACAAAGACAAAGAAAGTAAAATGTAACTATGCACATAGTGCAAATCTAGAAAATATAATATTTAATTTAATAATACAATCATAATGCTAAAATATCATTTCAAAACAACAGTCCTATGGTTAAGCATATAAGTACCTAATCCTAATATAAAGACAAATGTCCATTCGTATAAATACAGATTAAAAGGTACATAATGTCTCCATATGCTAAAAACAATATCAAACGCATTTCAGCAATAAGCCTTCCTCAGTGCTATCATTTAGGTATATATAAAACTGATCATACACAGAATAGACCTGAAATGAAGGGTGGGGGGAGAAAGAAATCATTATCTATGTGTCTTTTAAAAAACAAAATAACTTAATTATTTTGGAATTTATGGAACTGGGATAGCTACCTTACTCACACTGAGTGGAGTAAGTGGTGTTAAAATATTTTTGAGATACAACATGGGCAACTCATCAAGATGTAAAATATTTCATTAGCCCATGGATCTAAACTGCACATAAAACATGTAACTAAATAACTGCAAATTAAAAACTCTCCTAATTATCTTAGGGAGGAAAAGTGGCCTATTGAAAAACACCTAAATGGTACAATATTTACCTGCAATGCTCAAAACTCCAATGGAGTGTTTGGGTACAACTAGAAAAGAATCAACACCATAGTAGTCCACCCCTCTGAAAATATGTCAAATGTGGAGGTGGGGAAAATGTGATGCGACAGGAGAGAGAAAGGGGGGCAGTGACAAAGAGGTAATCAGCAGCACCTGGGAGAGGAAAACTGCACCAGCCTCCTCACAGACCTCAATCCAAAAAGCAGCCAAGTACCATCAGACACACAGCCAATCAATTTCTTCATTCAAACCTCTTGGCACCAGAGTATCTAACATGAAGGTCCAGAAGGACCCTCTTTTCTTCAAAAGTTGAATTTGTTGTGAAGAGTGCACTTGCAGCTTTTCTGTGACCCAGAACTTAAGGTCCTTATCTGTATGTCCCAAGGACATGTAGCGCTTCGCATGAGGAGCCAGCGATCTTTGTTGTCTGATGCCGCTTCTGTGTTCAGATAATCTCACTTTAACCAGCCTCATTGTCATTCCTACATACAACAAATTACATAGGCACTGTGTACAATAAATAACCCCTCTAGAGTTACAACTGACAAAAGATCTAATATAGTAACTTCCGGTCATTGAAGAATTTTGGAATACATTGGTTTTAAGGCAAAGGCCACAAATTGTGTGGATTGGGCCCAAAGTTAGTGCTATCCTACACTTTAAATTGAGTGAAGTGGTGGTGCATCTCCATTTGAGCCACTGTGATGTAGTGGTTGGGGTGTCATTTTGAATCTCATGAAGCTCACTGAGTGAACTCTGGCCAGTCACACTCTCTAAGCCTAATACATCTCACATAGTTATTGTGAAGATAAAATGGGGGGGCTATGTCTGCTGACCTGAGCTCCTTGGAGGAAGAACAAATTAAAAATGGATAGATCTATGATGAACTGTGAACTACTGAGTATGTAGGAAATCTGTGAAATAATTTCACAATTCTTTATAAACATAAAAAATCTCTCTCTCTTGGGGGGGGGGGTGTGAATGTGTGTGTTTGTGTGAACTCTTCTCCCTGGACTGCTATATTTTCATTATAAAAATTGCTCCTGTTCAGCCTGTGCTATTAATATCTTCAGCAGGGAAAAAATAGGCTTGCCAGTCCCCAGGTTGGGGTTGGTTTCCCCTGGTTTTCAGAGCTTCTCCCTGCCACCAGCGAGGTAGTCAGTGGGGAAAACCCTGCCCCCAAACAGCCATATCTCCATGTGACTTCCCCAATGTGATGGTGTCATGGTGTCTCCCAGAAGTGATGTCATCACACCAAGGATGTTGTGCAACAAAGCTTTGGTTTAAAGGCAAAACTTTATGATTTTGAGCCAGTTTTACCATAGAGTTTTGCCCTTAAACCAGAGCGTCCCTGCATGATGTCCCCAGCATGATGACATCACTTCCAGGTAACATCATCATGTCGGGGATGTCCTGGAATGCCCTCCAAATCCCCCCGCCAGAGTGACTAGAGGACCAGCAACTCTAGGGAAAAAAGACAGATATAATAGGGGGTGCTTGTTTCCCCTTCCAAGGCTAGCAGAAGTTTGGGGAAAGAGATTTCTCTGTGTGTGTGTAAAGTGCTGCCATGTTACAGCCCCAGCAAGGGGCTTTCAAGGGAAGTGAGAAGCAGAGGTGGTTTTCCATCTTCGTCTTCTGCAGACTGTTCTTTGGCAGTCTCCCTTCCAAGTACCAACCCTGCTACTTTCCAAAATCTGATGAGATCTGGTGATACTATGCTGCCTTCCCTCAGAGAGATTTCTACTGTAACTATATGCAGAGGAAAGGGCTAAGCCTCTCCTCCCCCGCACCGTAATCTTGTTCCAAATTGGGCTCCCACAATGATTTTTTAAAAAGATTATATAAGATCTGATTACAGATATCCCATGAGCTTTTCTGCCCTGTGGTACACTCTTTTCTCTGCATGGAAAAGTTGCATGCACTGTTAAGAGTGAAGTGCTTGAATAGGGAGGTAAATGGACTACACCTATGAAGTATTGAGATAAGGCAGCTCTTTTCATAACAACATGCTTCTTTATTGAACTTCCAAACCAAAGATGTGGACTCAACAGGAGCCAATTTATACTTATAAAAACCACACCCACCTTAAACAACAACCAATACCAAGTAGACAGCCAAAATCCTTCATTTGCATATAAAGTGTAACTCGTAACAGTGCAGTTATTGGGTTATAATCAACAAATATGATTGGCCGTTACCAGTAACACAACCAATAGTCTTGAAGGCTTTTGGAGCCTTGCTCAGAGTTCTGGCAGGTCCTTTAAGAGCATGATGCCCGAGTCCTGAGGAGGATTGGAAGGTCGCTTTGGTAATGGCAGATGGCTAAGGGCGTCGGCATGACCCAATGCCTTGCCTGGGCGATGGAACAGCTGATAGTTGCATGCTGAAAGGAAGACTGCCCATCGCATCATCCTGGGTGACATGATTTGTGGGGTCTGGTGGTCTGGTGTGAATAGTCCCAGAAGCAGCTTGTGGTCCACTTCAAAGGGCTGGCCATAGATGTAATTGTGGAATTTTTTGACACCTGCGACTAACGCCAATGCTTCTTTGTCAATTTGTGCGTAATTCCTTTCAGCCGAGGAGAATGTTCTAGAGTAATAGACAATCAGCACCTCTTGGCCATCTGGCATTCGATGGCTGAGGCTGGCCCTGATCCCATAGGGGGATGCATCGCAGGCTAGAACAATGGGTTTCTTCTCATTGTAGTGGGTGAGAACACTGTCTGATGAGAGTAAGTCCTTGATGGCCTCAAAAGCTGCATGTTCTTGCGAGCCCCACCTCCATGCTGTTGATTTCTCCAAGAGTCTATGAAGAGGCTCAGCTATCGATGCCTTGTATGGTAGGAAGGTATGCTAGAAGTTCAAGAGTCTCCCCCAAAAGATTGTAGTTCCTTCCTAGATCTTGGAAGTGGTGCACTGCAGATTGCCTTCACCTTGGCTAGTTGTGGCAGGGCGTGCTGTGGCAGGGCG
Organism: Gekko gecko; assembly: GCA_029375565.1. NCBI lineage: Eukaryota > Metazoa > Chordata > Lepidosauria > Squamata > Gekkonidae > Gekko > Gekko gecko. The sequence goes on from JAPDNY010000004.1 coordinate 49,697,721, forward strand.
TGCTGTGGCAGGGCCTTGTTAATTGTGCATTTGTAGCCAGAAAGTAATGCACATGGATCCATCTGGCTTTACTGGGGTGACTATGGGTATTTCCCAGTGTGCATGTGGAATGGGTTCAAGAATGCCTTGGCTGATGAGCTTATCCAACTGCGCATTGATCTTTGGTTTGAGTGTGCTAAACAGGGTGTCTTTGAGTTAAGCCAGGGCCACAAAAGCCCAGGCAACCTCGAACGTTGGTTGGCCACAGACACTGAAGAACGCTGCATGCTGCTTTTCATCTCCTTCTATCTCATTGGCTGTGAGATAGAATTCGAATCGGGCCTGATAGGTATCCCAGTCCTTAATTGCTGCACTGAAAGGTTCGATGTGGCCTTTAGTGGCCATGATCGCAGTAGAGAGCTGGTGATTTCAGCGAGTGATTTCAGCTTGGGGTGAGTGATTTCAGTGAGTGATTTCAGCTTTGGATAAGCCTATGGTTCCTGGCATCCCATCCTCGTTGCCAGTATTAAGTATTGAGATAAGGCAGCTCTTTTCATAACAACATACTTCTTTATTGAACTTCTAAACCAAAGATGCAGACTCAAGAGGAGCCAATTTATACTTATAAAAACCACACACACCTTAAACAACAACCAATACCAAGTAGGCAGCCAAAATCCTTCACTTGCATGAACTATATAAAGTGTAACTCATAACAGTGCAGCTATTGGGTTATAATCAACAAATATGACCAATAGTCTTGTAGGCCTTGCTCAGACTCAGGCTCTACCAGTATATAACAACACCCACCTGATTGAAGCTTTGTATGTGTGTGTTATAATTTTGAATGTTCCTGTGTTAAAAACTTCCTGCTTTTAATAAACAAATACACCAGGAAGGGTCCTACAGTAAACCTTTCTTCCTGGTATTTTAGCCTGTTGTTTATGGAGCGTTTCTTTAATGACAATGAAGAGCATACAAAGTATAAAAACTCACCACCACCTATAATATAAAGAGGTACCATCCAAATTTACTACCCCATTCAACTTTTTGCATAATGTGCCAAACAGTTCTCAGAGCATATGTAAGACAGAAATTTTTGGTAGTATTACACTATTACCAAGTTTCTTCAATGGTTACAGTATTGGCAATGTTCCGTTTAAGCTATGGAGCCTTGTGAGCAAAAATTCTGCTCTGTGAGCTACTGGCATTAAAGTTGTGAGTGAGCGATTTGGCTACTGCATAAATTAGTTTGCTCTGGAGCCATCCTTCCCGAGCTAAGACAAAAATCTGTGAATCAGAGGCTAAAAAACTGTGAGTTAGCTCACACTAACTCAGCTTAGAGGGAACATTGATTGGGAGGGGCACACACTAGAGTACCCACTGCTGAAAGGTTATGTGAAGCAGTTGGTGGACAAAGGATTAGTTGCTGATACTCTGATGATATTAACACATTTGAACTTATCCACTAGAGGGCAACAATAATATTGTGTAGAAAGGCAGTGATGTCATCTATGCCCTATGAAACAACCAAGATATTTTTATCTAGATCTGAGCATCATATCAAATGTCTAGGTGAAATGAAATACAAAACTATAATGTACAGGGATGTAATAGAGAATTATACTTAGAATTACACTTACCTCTGTTCCATACCTGCTGTCCAAGAGGCCCCACTATTATCTGAAGTGAGGTAGGTGGTGACCAGAAATGGGACGTTCCCTGTAGTGGTAGCTCAACTGTGGATACTTGCCTGACATTTACAGTGAAATTCTATGAATGTTTTCCTAGGAGTAAGCCTGGCTGAACAGACCTGAGTAGGATTCTGAGCAGACCTGCTTACTCTCTTAATTGTTTGATTTTAGGCCATCAAATGAAACTTGACTGTAAATAGACTTGGTCACATTCTGGACTTCTCTCACTGATATTGTTTTACTGTGCTTTTTAAATCACTTCTTGAAGTTGGCGTACAGTGTTTTGATGCTGCTATCTTGCTGTATTATTGTTGTTATTGTGATTGTAAATGTAATCTATTTAAATCACTTAACTGTAAGTAGTCAGTTTAAATCACGTAAAGATAAATGATTGATCAGCTAAAATACATTGGCATTGATTTATTTACTTACTTACCTGCTTCATGGGGAGCAAAATGGCTTACAACATTCTCCCCTTCCTCATTTCATCCTCACAACAACTCTGTGAGGTAACTTAGGCTGAAAGTATGCAACTTGCCAAGCTTCTGAGACAGTGGTGCTTCAAACCTGGGTCTCTTAGTTTCTAGTCTCTAACCACTGCACAATGCTGTCCGTATATTCTAGTAATACTTAGCTACATTGGAAGAGGAAAGGTATCATAATTCAATGTACTACAGAGGTGGCTGACTCTTTTATATTCAACATCTGGTTGAATGGCACTAAGACATGGTTGCTAAGTACATTTCCTGCTTTCTAACTGAAATGCTACATTCTATCGCCACAGATAGTACTTTCTGTGCAAACAGCAATGACCAGTTTCTGAAACTTTTGGCCTATGGTGCAAGGGTGAAATTTGACATCAAAAATAATCAGATAAATAAACCTTGTCAAGAGGTAGTGTTGAATTTCTGTTTCGATTCTCTCTCATTGAAATGGTTTTGATAAGGAATTATTGATGACAAAGAAAGTTTTCAGCTCAAAAGCAGCTTGGTCAAAACTTTTTCTGCAGTTGGTAGGAATAAATTGCTTTGAGCTTGATTCCTATAAACCTTTTTGGCACCGAAAGATGCCAGGCATTCCATAAACACTCAGTACTTGTACTGCAAAGTGTATCTGCCTAGCAGGAACAATCAAGCAGTACTGGAACGTGTGACACTCCAGATGCTTAAAATCATATTTCAAGCTAACCAAGATACAATTACTTTGTTCATTTGAACCTGTGTTTCTTCTTTGTTGAAGCTGCTCTGATGAATTTTAGATGCATTTTCAAATATTTCATTTTTAAAGGAATTTTATTTCATTAGTACAGGAACCGGCATGTATCCAGTTAGTCATGGAATTCATTGGCCTTTCTACTTCCCTTTCTTGCTGCAGACAACTAAGCCGAGCCCAAATTTTCTTCCTAGGAGAAGGGGAAGAAGGCAGACATCACTGTCCCCTGTCCTACAAACAAAACTGCTTTTCCATTGGAGGAATTATGAAGTTGAATAATCTGAATTTTTGAAAAAAATATCAAACCAGGAATATTAGTATTTACATCTCTTCATTGTTCTGTGCCTGGCTGTTTGCTCCAAACTGAGTTCATGGTGAGCTGAGGAAATGGAAATAGAAGGGAAAGGGAAATGAGATGACATAGGTGATGTACGAGTTTTCTTCTATGGGAACAGACCTGCTGTAGTGAAGCTGGTCATAATTCTGAGGATGAAAGTAGAGATTCCAGTCCACAACAAGTCAGTAGCACTCTTCATTTATTAATTAAAATATTTATATTTTCTCTTTCTACTTGAGACAGGTTTCTAAAATACCTAAACCTGCCTAAGATCAGGCTATTAACACATTAAAATTAACCTCATAAATGAGAACCAACAATCAATCTTTATTTGTTATAGTACCAAGCCAGCAAATCAGTAACATCATACATAACCAATATAAACAATTTGTTAAAATATAAAGATAAAAACCATAGTCTAAACAGACATTGTTCTTCACTTAAATCAGCATCACTTCAATATTGTCCTGATGAAAAGGTCACTCTAAAAATAAAACTTTAAAACCAGCTATGAAAACCTGATCTTATTGGAAAACAGGAAGAACATTTCTGAAACCAGTAATCTTTTGTTATTATTTAATTACAGTCTAATTTCATGAGAATTAAACAATATGAGATTCTTCCAGGTTTTCATCCAATCATAGCAAGCAGAATGCCCTTATGGGAACAGATTTCTACTCAAAGATCTGCTTTGTTGAGATCTGTGTCTGGTAAGGTCAGCATTTCCACCTCCTAACACCTGCCTGCACAATTTGTGACCCACCAAACCAAACAGTCATTTTGTGGTCAGTTGTATCTATTGTTGTCACGTTTTGACAGGGTCAGCTCTGTCTGTGACTCTGTTGTCTGTCAGAACTGCAGGAGACTTGCTAGAACTAGAGAGCTGGTAACCCCATTCACAATGAGTGACATTCAGAACTCCATGTTTGGTGCTGTTCAGTCAGTGTTTGGATTGCTTCATAGCTGTGTCTTTGTCTGAATGGGGCTTGGTAGATGAGGATCTAGGCCCACACCTTGCTCATTACTCATCAGTGGTCTTCAGCATGGTACTCGTTCTGGAGGGGACTGGCTGGAAACAACTGGAAATACTTATTGGAATTATTTTTATAGTTTTAATTATGATGATGGGATGGATCTAAGGAGATTTCCTCCAGCCTAAGGAGTCTTCTTTCAATTTTACTGGCTCTTCCTCCAATGGAAACCCCTTAAGTTGGAGGAAGGCTTCAAACTTTGCCCAGTGGAGTAGATAGGATCTACTCCATTAATTAATTCAATATATTTTCAGAATGGCAAAGCTTCTTTTCTCCCCTCCCTCCCTCCCTCTTTTCCCCTTATTAGTTAGTTGTGGCCACAGCTGACAGAGCTGCAGTCTACAGGTTGCCTGAGGCTGAATGCTCCCAGTTTAGACAACTGATTCTATCATAAGGACATAAAAAGCGCCCTGCTAGATCAGACTAGGCCAACAAGTTACTTTGGAGGGCCAATAACTGGTCATAGAAGTCAAGGCCTTCCCTGATGGTGTCTTCTGACACTGGTATCCAAAGGTTTACTGCCTCTGAATGTGGAGGTTCCCTTTAGTCACCATGGCTAGTAACCACTGAAAGACCTATCCTCCCTGAATCTGTCTATTCCCCTTTTAAAGCCATTTGTCGCTGTGACCATTGCTATTTCTAGCAGCAAATTCCACATTTTAATCACTTATTGAGTAAAGAAGTATTTCCTTATGTCCATTCTGATTCTACTGCCCATCAACTTTATTGCATGCTCCCAAGTTGTAGTATTTTGGGAGGAGAAAAAATTCCCCCTGCCCCAGGCATAACTTATAGACCTATATAATGTTCTCCCTAAATCATCTCTTTTCTAAACTGAAAAGTCCCAGACTCTTCAGCATTTCATCATAGGAAAGTTGTTCCAACCCCTTAATCATCTTGGTTGTCCTCTTCTGTACTTTCTCCAGCTCTGCAATGTCCTTTTTGAGATATGGTGACCAGAACAACTCACAGAATTCCAAATGAAGTGGCACCATAGATCAATACAGGGGCAGTATTTGTTTATTTAATTCATTTTTACCCCAACGTTCTCTCCAATGAGGACCCAAAATGGATTACATCATTCTCCTCTCCTCCGTTTTATCATTATAATATCAGCTGTTATTTTCAATCACTTTCCTAATAATCCCCAGCATAGAGGGGATTTTTTCACTACTTTTTCACTGCTGCAGCACACTGATGATATTTTCTTTCATCTATCCACTATGGCCCCAACATCCCTTTTCCTCTTGGTCTCAGCAAATTCAGACCCCATTAGTATATACTCACCGTTGGGATTGTTTATTCCAATGTGCACCAATTTACACTTATCTGCGTTGAGCTTCCTTTGCCATATTGTTGCCCGCTCACCCGATTTGTGGAAATCATCATGGAGCTCTTCACAGTCAACTTTGTTTGTCACCATCCTAAGTAATTTTGTATCATCTGCCAACTTGACCACTACATTGCTTACCCCCAGTTCCAGATCATTTATGCATTTATGACTGAGCCACCCACTAAAACCTTTAATATTAGGAGTGTGAAGAAGTACAAATGTTGATAGCAATCGCATAAAAGAGGCTCAATAAGCAGAAGTGCACCTGGTTTCTTCTTTGTCTCTTAAATGAATCCCTACCCTGAAGCTCAGGTTAAGAACCAAGTTAGATGGCTCCCTGTGCTGTATCTGTTCCTGGACTGTGCCACAGCAGACTACAAATGAGAGACAGAATGTCTGAATGCTCCTGCATACAAGAAACTCCCTGAATATAGAAAACTAGCTTTCTAGACAGAAGGCTCTAGGCAAGTTTTTAACCTAAAATTCAGTTTTTAAAAGAGTAAGGAGTGGTTTGTTTTGTTTTTTAAAGTAATTAAGCATTCAAACATTTTTATTTTCTACCCACATTCTGAAGTGATGCAGTCCAACAATGGATATAAGCTGCAAGGCTGTTGACTGTATTTTAAGGATAGGCCCAACAACAGTTATTAGGGAAGGGCACAGTAAGAATACAAATAGAGTACCTTCTTTTTTGTGCAAAACTGAACAAAATAGATTAAAGACAAAGCTATGCCATGTACCTGCTACTATTAGAACATACAACAACAAACTGTACAGCACACAGTAGGAAATAGCAGAGAACAACAGAAAACAACTGTGAGCTGAATTTCTTGCAAAAATATATATATATCCAGAAGGAGACTTTGACAAAGTGAAATGCATATATAGTCAGGAATGAATCTATTCATATAATCTATCATGGGAAAATACAGAAGGATTAAATTCTGAACTGGAGTTATCGTGTTTCATGGCAACTTTCAGTACTAGAAATAGAGGTGCTTGGAAGTGATGTGTAGCTGGGTTTAAGTCAGCACCAGCTACACATCACTTACAAGAACCTCTGTTTCTAGTACTGAAAGTTGCCAACTTGGTTATGAAATTACTGGAGCCTGGTCTAAAATATTTGAATCACAAGAAACATGATAAATCCAATTCAGAATTTAATCCTTCTGTATTTTCCCATGATGGATTATATGAATAGATTCATTCCTGATTATATATGCATTTCACTTTGTTGAAATCTCCTTCTGGATATATATATATATTTTGTGGGAAATTCAGCTCACAGTTGTTTTCTGTTGTTCTTTGCTATGTACCTGCTGCTAGCCACTATCAGAGAAGTCTAGATGGGCTATTGTGTTAAAATGAAAATGTCAGTTGTAGAATAAAAAAGAACTGTTCTTTTTGCATACTTCAGAGAGCTAAGCTTGGATTGTCTGTATTGGCATGAAATAAAATATTCCCTGAAAAAAACAGACACATAGCTCTTTCTAGACATAAACATGATCATTGATTAAATAGTTCAATTAAAAAAAAATTAAAAATCCGTGCTTGAATTCTGCTGTTTGGATCGGATTCCTTGCAGGTCCAGAGTATGCCAGAGACCCTACAGTCATTTCTACAGACCATGTGATAGGTAGCAACCAGAGCTGTATAAACTCTTCACACTGGTGCAGATATAGAACTAGTCACTAAGAGAACCTGTGTGTTGAATATCCTCCCCTTTTTTGCAATTTGCCTCTGCGTGCTTGTGACCGAGGATGTGTGTGTGTGTGTGTAGGCTGCATGAACTCCTCCAAACACAGTGAGGTATTTAGCCAGATAATCCTCCACATTGTAATGAATGCTAGTGCCAATTTCACTGCTGCTGTCTTGGTCCCAAAATGTAGTATAAATTCACAGTGTCAGTGTATCTGCCCTTTACCAAGTCCAGTGACTCCTGGTTTCCTACAGACCAGTGTTCCTCAAGACCTCACTCTTCTAAAACAGTCTTCCATCTTTTTCTGTACTGATAAACATTAATTGGCATGGTTGGCTACTAAGAAGACTGATCCAAAATGCATGATTCTGCAAGGATCTTTCAAAATATTTTTCCATACAACTGATGACAGATTATCATTAATTACTTTCATTTCAATTCTGTCATCCATAACTAAACCCCAGCCAAGATCCCAAGCAATGACCAAGCAGGATTACACTGCATCAGTTTCATAGTATAGAAATAATGAATTCAGTTATTTTGGTTGACTCAAGTAAGCAAGTCATGCCAAAAAGGGCAATGAAGTGTTCTAAAAATTGTCAGTTGGTGAAGAGATGCAAGACAATTCCTTCTAATGCAAAATGGGAAGAAAAGTAAGAGACGGTTATGGAAGACCTACCAGCCGAGGATTTCTGGTAAACAGCAGTCAATACAAGAACCAGGTTTTCTCTGCATGCACACTAGGCACAGGTCTTTCCAAAAAGTGGCAAGAAATGGAAGCTGTGTAAGGGCTGGTGACCATTTCAGGATCTTCATCCATGGACTGAAGACCACTTCTCTACTGGGTTGGCTGAAATGAAACCAGACCTAATAGGGGTTGCTGAGGGCTTTGATGTGTTTGTTTTAAAGAGAGAAGAGCACAGATTTAATTTATGGGAGAAAAGCAGAAGAGAGAATGGCAAGTTAGAGGGTCAATATCAGCCCATCATGCAGCAGCACTGCCAGAAAGAAAGATAGTGTGCTTAACATGAAAGAATAAGAAAGATATACATGGAGGGATAGTTCAGAGCAGGGCTTTTTTTGTAGAAAAAGCCCAGCAGGAACTCATTAGCATAACAGGCTACATCCAACAGCAGAAACTCATTAGCATATTAGGCCACACCCCCAACAGCACAGCTCCCTCCCAGGATCAGCTTCCCCAGGTGCCCTGAGGCTTGTGGGGCACATAGGGAACCCAAGGGAAGGAAGGCAGTTTCTGGATTGGCTTCCCCAGGTGCACCACAGCTGCAGTGTGCCTGAGGAACCCAAGGAGGGGAGGTAGTTTAAACTGCCTTCCCTCCCTGGATCGGCTTGGCTTCCCCAAGCACCCCGCGGCTTGTGAGGTGCCTGGGGAACCCGGGGGAGGCTGTAGGCGTGGCCAACTCGGAAGCCAGCTGGAACTCCATTCCTGTGCATTGCTGCCCAAAAATAGCCCTGGTTCAGAGGCAAGCAAGTCTTGAGTTCCAGGAATACTGTATTTACTGATGTTTTAAAATTGTCTCCTGATTTAATACTCTTCAGACAATACAATCGATGCACTAGCTAAGGTTTTCAGTTAAAGAGACTCAAAACCATCAAAGTCCCATAAGGTTCTTGAGACCAAAAGAAATCTGGTATCTTTCTTACATTTAAAAGGCATTCTAAGAAGATTGTTGGCAAAAACATAGGAGGTGAGTTGTATATGCCTCCTTTTTTAAAAAAATCGCTTACAAAAGAATTAAGAAACAGATGTGGGATAGCTTGATTGCAAGAAATAAGAACAATGGCAAATTTGATCAGGGCTGTCTTCACTTTAGCTTATATAATGAAATGCATTCTTTTATTTTCTCCAAAAAGAGACATTTGGAATCAGGGTAAGTACAAATAACCAGGACAGCTGCTCATCTGTGAAGCAAAATTCCCTTGTTATTTGAAGAGTCTTACTTTGAAGAATGCAATTAAATATCATTATTGAAAAAAATGACATAATGAGTATTATGGCATGGGAGAGTGGAAATAAAATTTCAAGATGTATAATTCACTTTCCTGAATTGACATTTTTTTAAAAAAAAGCTATTTGGAGTTTCTCAGATAAAAAAGGAATAATTTCCCACTTACTACTAGTTATAGCCTTGTTGAGTGTGCTGTTGGGCTACAGTGATAGGGAGCATTGGCCATCAGCTTCTCCCTACTTCTGCCCCTTTTTAGAAATCTTCAGATCAAAGGGTTGGATCCCATACAAAATTTGTGCTGACTGAAGGAATTTCCATCAGCGGGATAAGATTTCTCCCTCTGCTCCCTTCCATTCAAGCCAAAAAGCTCTCCCTGAAATGCTGCTCCTGGGAAAGAGGGACCCCTGGGAACAGCCTGAGAGGGGAGCCAGAAAAGGGGAATCAGCAAACACCCCCCTTCTGTCAATCAAAATATTCCACCGGATCCAATCCATTGGCAGAATACAGGATGCAAAAAACCTATCCCCAATCCCACCAAAAGCAATTCACTTAGCAATCATTAAAATTTTTAAAATAATAATTTGAAAAAAATCTCTAAACCAAATGAAGAAACTGTGTTCCCATGCCTCGTAGTCCCTTTCCTGCTCAAAGCCCCCATCTGCTTCCTATAAGTCTTTGTAGTTGCTAGAATTTACAAATAATGTAGGCATACCTGCTAATATCTGAAAAGCTGAAGGTGGTGGATAATCTTGCTGTCTTGAAATCCCTGTCTCTTGCTGAAAGAAAATTAGAGTAACTGAGATCATATTTGAAAGAGACATAATTCTATACTTGGTGGCAAATATTTAGACTGGTACCATATTTTTCACTCCATCCCATTTCATAGTTCTGATCAATTTATAGAGGACATCTTGCTTCTCTCTTCATTCCAATCAAGTAGGAACAACCAGTATGCTAGTGCATGGAATGTTGAATGTTTGTGTGGATAATCAAGGCTCCTTGACTTTCCATGCTGGACACAGTACAATAGAAAACTGGCCTATAGTTGCTTCTATCCGGCTCCTAGTGTGCTTATCCATGTGCAGAACCATTTTACTATATAGACAAATTATAGGACCCCAAAAAGAGACAAGGTAGATCAGCCTTTTTGGTTACAGTAATAGTAGTAGTAGTGTCTCACCAGAAGAATTTGATAACAACTGGCCTCAGGCAGCACGGGATAGAGGAAGTTTTATAGACACTTCCACGTTCAGACTTTCTTCTCATACAACAATTCTAGGCAGCAAAAAACCCAAAGATAAATAAAGGTTATATTATTTCAAACATTTCTGAAATCTGAAATAATCCCAAACACACACATTTTCAGCCCACAGAAATATGTCCTGCTTCCAGTCACAGTAAGCTAGCAGATGCTAAAGGGACTTTGTAATTAAATTCTCTCTTTAGTTTTTAATTCCCACAATGGCAGAAGTTCAAGTAAGGCAGTGAAAGTGTTGCTGCACAGTTTTCAGTCAGTTCTGTCTCAATAACAAGGAAGTAAGAGGAAAATGACTGGCAGATTTCTTTAGTTTCCAGTCTTTATAAATTCTGAATTGAAACTGGCAATATGGCTCATGTATTCTATTGAAGAAATATTTTGGTTTTTGCTTGGTTCTGTGCAGACATTGCTGTCTGTCCACAAGCTACATCGAGTCTTCTAGGGGACCACATTTATAATTTTTAAACCATGGTGGTGTGTATGAAATATGAAGTAATAAGAAGCATAATATTATGGTTCCATAATATTTCTTTGCCCAATTAGCCTGCATTCCAGATAGCACCCCACCTTTCATTTAAATCACAGAACAAGCAATGGGCCAGCCGTTTCTACATAATTGACATTGTCGTGGTTTTTCTTTTCTTTTCTAGCCATGAGCCAAAATTTTGTTAAAGCAATAGCTGTAACCTTGAGAAACATGCCCGCCTCAGCGTTCTGCCCCCTTCATTCCTGCTAAATGACTCAGTAGCTTTAATCTTTCCAGTGGTTTTGGTTTTAAGATGACTTTTCTTCTTGGCTTAAGTTACCACCCGCTGCTGAGGGCCCTTTCCCAAGCCTATCTCATCCATGTAAGTCTTTTTGAAAGCACTCCTCCTAGCAAGCTAGTTTATTTCTCCTTTGCCCTGTGTATGTGATCGTATTGATGTTCATTATAGCTGGTCATTTATTAAAATAAGTAGAGGAATATAATAAGTTTTATATTGCAGCTGTTCAAATATGCAGTTTCCCAGCAGTTCCCATAATGTGGTGGTGGGTTGCTTAGTATACCCATTTTCCATTAAAATATCTCTTGAAAGGCTTTCAGACATTTTCCAGGTGGGTAGCCATGTTGGTCTGAAGCATCAGAACAGCGTTTGGGTCCAATGCCACCTTTAAGACCAACAAAGTTTTATTTAAGGGGTAAGCTTTTGTGTGCAAGCACATTTCCTCAGGCCTTACATACAGGAAGGGGGGTGGGGGTGAAGGAAGCATCAGGAAGGACCAGTCAGAGCTAAGATGCATAAGTGAAGCTGAGATTGCATCAAGGCGGCATGATCAATGAATGGCAGCAAATTAGCACACAAATGTGAGAGCTAACAAACAGACAGGAGAACGAAGCCTGAGTCCAGTGACACCCCCAAGACATTTTCCAGACATTCTCGAAGATGTGTGCAGCAGAATGCTGGTGGCTTCCCATGAATGGCCTTATGGCTCACCAGCTCCTTTATATAGGAAAGAGAAACCAAGAGTGTGACTGTCTGTGGGGAATTATTCCAAAAATGGGATGTGCTTCTGCAAATGTAGTCTCTACAAGGCATATCTCAACCAAAACTGGTTCTCCAACCACCAGCACGACGGGACATGATATTATCTTATTTTAAACACGAATAGACCCCAAAATTCTCAAGGTAGTTATTTGTATCCAACTTTTTGAACGTTGTTATTTATTTACTTCATTTATAGTGTGCCTTTTTCTCTTTGAGAACCCAAAGAAGCTTACATTGTTCTTCTTTCCTCCATTTTGTCCTCACAAAACCTTAGTGAGATGGGTTGGGCTTAAAGTGTATGACTGGCCCAAACTCCCATGGCAGAATGGGGATTTGGACCTGAATCTCCAGGTGCTAGTCCAACCCTCTTATTACTACACCTCAATGACTTACAACAAAGTCAGAATACAAAACAATAGTGCAATAAAACATATAGAGCAATAAACTAAAACAATTCTAATATTTCCGGTGAAACACTGAAAACAGCCATACAAAAGTAAAAGAGATTAAAATAATATTGATGTTGGTGATGGCAGCAGAATTGAAAGGAAAAATCACAAGCCAGCTAAAACACTAATTAAATTTTCTGCCAAAGACCTGGTGCCTAGATGGCAGAAGTGAAAGTACAAAATGGATATCTGCCTACAGGTAAATGAACTTTTACCACCACAGAAAATGCCCTGCTTCTTGTGGACACCCATCTCACTTCTGAAGAGGATGGCACTCGGAGCAGCAAGGTCAGTTCTTCTCTCACACAGTCACTTGGGCTGCCACAGGTGGTATGAAAGACTTCTGCTTGAGAACCTGGAAAGCTACTGCTAGGCTGAGTAGACAATTCTGATTGATATTGATGGACCAGTGGTTTGATTCAGTATAAGGCAGCTTCATGAGTACCTGTGTACACAGTGAGACAAGACCAGCAACATGCATCTGGTGCTCAGCTTGCTCTAAGCCAGCAGCAGTACAAGAAGAGATAGTAGGTATGGTTGGTATCCATTATTACATCCTGGACCCCCAACAACACTGATGGCTGAGTCCAAGCTGAGCTCTCAGCACTTCTGGGGCTCACCAGGTTCCAGTCAAGGCAGCATACAGGAAGGGGTGATTATCCATTATTGCCCCCCCCCAGGCCCATGTGCCCAAACAGGGTTTCCACCCATTGGTTTGATCCAAAGTGAGCCATTCGGGTACTCACAACTCCACTGGGTACTCACAACTGAGAGCCAGTTTGGTGTAGTAGTTAAGTGCGTGGACTCTAATCTGGGAGAACCGGGTTTGATTCCCCACTCCTCCACTTGCACCTGGCTGGATGACCTTGGGCAAGCCATAGCTCTGATAAGAGCTGTTCTTGAAAAAGAGCAGTTTCTGTCAAGAGCTATGTCAGCCCCACCTACCTCACAGGGTGTCTGTTGTGGGGAGGGGAAGGGAAAGGAGTTTGTAAGCTGCTCTGAGACTCCTTTGGGTAGTGAAGGGCAGGATATAAATCCAATCTCCTCCTCCTCTTCTTCTTCTTCTTCTTCTTCTTCTTCTAGGATCAAACACAGTTGCGGTCATCTGGGGAGATGGGTCTTCTGTTGTAAAAATCCACTTGGACAGGCGGTAAGCAAGTTGCCCCTCACCCCAAACAAAAGTTTTCTCTTTATAATAAGTGGTACTTTCCAGGTATTTACAGCTACCTGCAATTTGATGTTCCTCACGGAATGCAAAACAATCACCCAGTGCTGTTATCACTGCTGTCTCAGCAAAAGTCACATTTTCTGATGGCAAACTACACAGAGGTGGGTCTGAAATCCATATTGTTTAAAGATGAAGGATATAAGTAGGCCAATCCAGGGACAAAAAATTACCAGATTAATATTCATAGGAAAAATATGTTAAAAATGGGGCAATTTTACCCCTAACAGTAAACTGCAAAACATGAGGTTTACCTCACAATATCAGTCAGAATCCCAACAAAATCTCACATATAACAAAACATTGGGTGGTTGCAGTTCATTCCCCCCTCCCATTTTGTGAGCTTTTCATGGAGTCTGACTTTATAATACTTATTTCTAAATTTAGCAATAAATAGAATTTCATACTGGCCCATCAAACATGTCTTTATAATCCCCTTTTCTTACTTCTTCATTCAAAGCATGTGAGCAAATGAGTAGGATGAATAGGAAGAGTAAATGGAAAGATTAAGACAACTGTGTTTTTATATATATATATATATATATATATATATATATATATATATATATATATAATATATATATATAATTCAGTTTTGTATATTCTGACGGGCAGTGGATTTCCAGGGTTTCAAACATAGACATTCCTGACATCTGCTCCTTGAGTTCCTTTAACTGGAAGTGCTAAAGATTGAAACCTGGGGCCTTCTGTACTTGGGGTACTTCTTCACAAAAAGCTCACAGGAGTCTTCTTCCCCTTGCCAGACTTGACCTTTCATCTGAGGAAGATCTTGTGATGTTCCTGTGAGTTCCCTCCCAAATGAGGTGTGGAATATGTTTACAAAGCTCTACTGTACATTCCTGGCAAATAAATCCTGACCAATCTGAATTGTGAGATTTCTTCTTCTTTTTAAAAAGAATTTTATTAGTTTATACACAGAAAAGGGGAAGGGTATTGTCAGGTTTCTAAAGGTACAATCTTTTTTGTTCAGCTTCATTCCATTAATTTGCATGTATTTTAGGTCATCACAAAACCCTTAAAAGAAAAGAACAGCAATTTAGATGCAACACTTCTATTTGTATTTGAATACGTAAAAACACACAACAGTTACAAGACACTGCTGCTGTTTTAATGTTTCATTCAAGAAAGCATATGCTTGTCTGGACTAACGCCCTCTGAGATCTCTTTTAGTGCTCCTTAATTATTCCATAATATTTTCCATGTGCATGTGTACAGTGCAAGGGAATTAAGCATAGGCCTGATATTCATGTTATGTTATATTTTCTTGTTTCCATTTTATGATATGCCTGAATCTGTCATATTGCTTTCAGTTTGACACACATTTTTATTACTTGGGTAAGTGTAACTCGTACGGTGATTATTTAATTTTATATTTTATTGGAGTGTATCAATTTATTGGGAATTGTTTTTAATATTGTATGCCAATAAAAGGTTGTTGTTGTTGGGTAAGTGTAACTATTAGTCATAAAACAATCTGAAAAAGATAGAAATGGAGACTATATTACATGATGGGTATTTCAACCATGAAGATAGTTTTCTCCAAAATTGTTCAGTCTTTCCTTGTTATAAGGCTGTTTATAGAAATGGGGTATAAAGAAATTTCAGTAATGTGTTTTTTCATGATCTTTGGTAACCATATACTTTATTGCAAAGATGGAGATGAGGAAAATGTGTAGATTAAAATGTGCAGTGTTAAATTTAGGGAAAGAACCACCTATGGAATTAGTATTCAAGTTAATGGTAAATAAAAGCAAATATATTGTAGATTGAAGACCAATTCACTAATGACTAGATGCCCTTGGCATCTAAATATTTGATGGTGTTCCTATCATGTAAACAGAGAAGCTGATTATATGTGGTATGATTTCACCCCTGTTGCCCAAGGCAGATCAGTGTCTATCCACTTTCCCCTCTTGTTTGACTCATTACAGTATCTGCCTTTATACACAATGAAGTGGGAGGAGATTGTTTTGGCGGGAATTAAGCAAACACAGGTGGAATCATAAAGTGCAATGCCTCTAGGCAAAACATCTGCCATGAGTTCTCTACTGTTCTATTCTCGACTGTTGCTCTTGGAACCTGTAGCAGTTCACTCAGTGTCAAAGAAGAAGGAACGGCTGTGCCTGGCTACCATTTAGTGTCACTAAATTTTATTTGGGCAGATGAAGACCATTTTTAAAAGTGCTAAACCATGAGAGGAAAGGATGGTAACAGATGTTGCAAGTTCATAACCTAATCCCCAAATCCATTATGCTGGCAATGATATATAAAGATTAACGTATGAGGTAGAAGGATTTTGGTCTGTGGTGGTACTTGAACCAAGACTGAATATCACTGATCCAGCAGGGAGGCATCAAATATGAAATATGTCAAATATGAAACATGCATCTAAAATTTGAACTACAATTGAAAACATAACCATTGTACTCACTGGAATGTATTTCTGAATAAACAAGTGTAGGATAGGACTGTCTTAAACATAATAAATGTAAACTCTGGGCCACAACAGTGAGTAGAACCAAAGGAACTTTGCAATATTTCTGAAAGATGGTCAGACTTCAAGGATCAGGTCTGGGCTTTGGTAAATTTCCCAAGCAAGTGAGATATGCATAGAAAGTGACTAAGAGTTAGGACAGAAATGAGAGTGTGGCATTTTATTAAAGCCTATATCCAGACCAGATTTTACCATAGGTGTGAGTTTACCCAAACTCAGTGACTTACATGTAGCATGCTTCCTGTTAATAATACTTCCCCCTCCCCAGTAAAGTCTTTGATTAGTTTTCAGGGCCATCTGTTTAAAAACAGGAAAAACACAAACAGAAAGGGTTATATTCTTTAATTTAAACATAGAGATCTTGTCCCATTGGAATGCAAGATTCAAGCTGGGAAAAGCAAAATCCAGCCTTAGCTTAGTGACAGATTTAAAGACCAACACTTTATGAGTCTTCAGAACTAACAATGAGAGCTGTCTCACAAAGCTTCTTGGAATTTTCCCCAAATGGAACCAAGCTGTCTTTTATTTTCTGTAATAACTTTAAATCCATAAAAAGGCTAAATTATCTTAGCAGTTTATGTTGTTAAATTGCTATTATGACACTGTCCACTGCTCCCTCCAAGTTATCAAAACATTAACATGTTGACAAGTGCCTTGAAAAATATTTGACGCCATTAAGTGCTCTGACCCAAAATATGAATATGTCCAAGAGCCACAAGCCACGTCATGCTTGCTCTGTCTCTTTCTCTCCTTCCCACAGCTCTTCCTCCCTTCTCACTTGCCATCATGTCTGTCATTTCATGTCACAGAAGTTACTTTTCTCATAATCTCCAGGTCTTCTGCCTTTTTATAGTCTAACTCTGTGATCAATGGGGGCCTCTACACCTGGTCACAGATCCTGTTGCTACTCTGCAACATTCTTCTTCAGGCCTCTGGTGCTTTCTCACAGACTCTGCTCCTGACAGATTCCCCCCCCAATATGTTGCTAAACAGAGCTCTTTTTGTAGCAGGAACTCCTTTGCATATTAGGTGACATACCCCTAATGTAGCCAATCCTCCAAGAGCTTGCAGTAGCCCCTGTAAGAAGAGCTCTGTAAGCTCTTGGAGGATTGGCTACATTAGGGGTGCGTCGCCTAATATGCAAAGGAGTTCCTGCTACAAAAAGAGCCCTGTTGCTAAATACCTTTTGCTTTTGTGCTAGTGGTGCTGTGAACCAATCCAGGAGGACACCTTGCAGTCATTGTGGAAAGCTATTCTAGTGAACTGAGAGTTGCCCTGCGGGGGCTCCAGCCTGGCTTCTGGAGTCTTCTGGCATGTGCACTTTGTACATGCACCGTAATAATATCACCCAGAAGTGACATGATTGTGCTGGGCACGTCATGCAGGGGATGCTCTAGCATTTGGGTAAAAACTCTGTGGTCACCATAGAATTTTTACCCAAATGCTAGAGCACCCCCACATGATGTGCTGGCACAATGGCATCACCTCCAAGTGACATCATCATGCCGGGCATAATGGGCGTGACAAGGCTTTTGGGGGCAGGGCTCCCCCACCACCAGAGGGCTGACAGTGGATAGGGGGGCTGGAAAGTGGGGGAAAACCCACACCCTTCAAGGGGTTGGCAACTCTAGGTGGGCTGGAGTCAATCACATTTAAAAAATTCATATTTCTGTAGTAAGCTATGTAGTAAACTATGGTTTAACACAGGAAAAGGAGTATGACAAGGATGTATATTGTCACCCTGCTTATTTAATTTATATGAAGAGTACATCATACAAAATGTTGGCCTGGATGAATCACAAGCCGGAATTAAGATTGCTGGGGAAAACATCAGCAACCTCAGATATGCAGACAATACCACTCTAATGGAAGAAAATGAAGAGGACCTCAAGCACCTCTTGCTGAAGGTGAAAGAGGAGAGCACAAAAGTTGGCTTAAAACTCAACATCAAAAAAACTGAGATCATGGCATCCAGCCCCATCACTTCTTGGCAAATAGAAGGGGAAGTCATGGAAGCAGCGACAGACTTCACATTCCTGGGATCCATGAAATTAAAAGACGCCTGCTCCTTGGGAGGAAAGTGATGACAAACCTAGACAGCATAATAAAAAGTAGAGACATCACCCTGCCAAGAAAAGTCCGTATGGTCAAAGCAACAGTATCCCAGTAATAATGTATGGTTGCAAGAGTTGGACCATAAGGTTGTGCCAAAAAATAGATGCTTTTGAATTATGGTGCTGGAGAAAACTCTTGAGAGTCCTTTGGACTGTAAGGAGATCAAATCAGTCAATCCTAAAAGAAATCAACCCTGGAAGGCCAGAAACAGAAGCTGAAGCTCAAATACTTTGGTCACCAAATGAGAAGAAGGGAGCACTCACTGGAAAGGACCCTGATGCTGGGAATGATTTAAGGTAAAAGAAGAAAGGGACAGCAAAGGATGAAATGGTTAGACAGTGTTATCAGTGCAACAAACATGAAATTAAGCAAACTCCATAGGATGGCAGAAGTCAGGAGGGCCTGGTGTGAAGTGGTCCATGGGATTGTGAAGAGTCGGACTTGACTGTACGACTGAACAACAACAAAAGTAAACTAAACAGGGGAAGGGGAATTGTACATATGCTTAAAGTGTTACTGCATTACTACACCAATGGCATTGATTAGTACATTAAAATGTGTTAATGTGCAGTAAGCAAAGATAGGGAGGAGGTGGTGTGGCTGGTGCATATTTGCATGATAAAACTTACTTGTTATCTCTTTCCTGTTTTCTAAGGCTAGCATGATGCCATGCTTGAGCTGCTTCACATACCACGTGTCTCATGAACCACATTGTGGCAACCCTTGCTCTGCATCTTTTCCATGCAAAGAAACCATATCAGTTCCTAATGGATAAGGCATCTGACAAATTGTGGCTGTTAATTTTTTATGCAGTTGTACACTTTTTCTTAATGGAAACTGAAACTGTCAGTCCTCACTGCAAATAACTTTAAAGATCTCATTTTCATATTAGACTCCTAATAGTCTGTTCTTGTCTTGCATTCTGTTGTCCAGAAAAGCAGAAAAAGCAGGGATGCAGATGGAGCTCCCATATCTAGCACACATTAAAAGTACCTTAAAAATAGGAAACAAATCAATAATGGTCAAAAAGTCCATTTCCCTCGTGATGTTTTCCAATCAAGAACTCAAGAGGTCAGGCTTGTGAAATGCCAATTTATACTAATATGAGACTGTCATTACCTATGTTAATAACAGTTGACTAGTTTCCTTTAACCAGAATATTTTATGCCATCTCTGCAGAATCACTGCTGACTCACAAAATAAAAACAAATAGAATAATGGAATTTAAATACTTAAACACTCAGTCTAACTAACCCAACCAGAAACCTCATCCCAATCTAGCAGCTCATAAAACCAACAGCAAACCTATAATAAAACAGCATGAAAAAACATAAAAGTGAACTGGACCAATTTAAAACTAGGAAGAGGATGCCATAGTATTTATGTTAGTCACCTTGCGTCTCTCAACACTAAATGTGGAGCAGCACTTTTCTGTGTTACAGCAGATGTGTTCTTATGTATTATTTACAATTCTGCCTTTTTTCTTCTTTAAAAGTTAGATTTCAGAGATATTAAATATGTTTATTAATGAAAAAATAAAAAATACAGCAAGGAAAAGCATTGGTCTAAAGAACCAATTTGTGTATTAAAACAACAAACTAAAAGGTGGTATGAGAATCACTTAAAAGCCTGGGCAAACTAAAATGTTTTAACCAGGAGTCTGAATTCCAACAGAATAGATGCCAGGTAAACCACTAAGGAGACAGCATTCCAGACAAGTGCAACCAGTGAGAAAGCCCTTGCTCTGGTTGCTACCTGCCTCACCTACACGGATAGAGGCACAGAGACGGGGCTTGAAAGGATGATCTTACCTGGCAGGCAGAAAGGTATGTGAAGAGGTGTTAGCAGCTTCCATGGCTCCATGTTCCCTGAACTGTGCCCAGAAATAAACAGGTAGCCAGTTCAAATCTTCAAGTACACATGCAATACGATATCCTCTTCCCAACAACAACTTGGCTATTGCATTTGTACTAACTGAAGCTTCTGGACAGTTTTTACAGGCAGACCTACAAACAGCATGTTGTAGTAATATAATATGGATATGATTGCATGAAGTGGACATGATAAAGGTTTTTTAAAATTATGCATTGGGTAGAGAAAGCAGATAGAAAGCACTTTCTGTCTCTCCTCCATAATGTTAGAATTTAGGGGCACCCAATGAAGTTCACAAGCAATAGATTTGGGATGGAAAGAAGATAGTGCTTCTTCATTCAATGAGTAACTAAATAACAGAATCCATTATGGGCAACAACCTTGTATTCCAATAAAGCATATCTCTATCTGGAGGAAGCCTGGACTTACTTGCTATTGAGCCTGACACCAGGGGATATACAGATGGCTACAAACATAGATAGCATTAAAAGAGGATTAGACTGATTCGTGGCAGTCCATAAATGGGTACAAGCTATGGTGACTAAAGGGAGCGTACATATTCAGAAGTGGTTGTGTACACCTCTGAATACCAACTTTAGGAGCCAAGATCACAGGAAGGCTTTGGCCTTGATTCACTTCCATACAAATTGGCCCTCTAGAGCAACTGCTTGGCCACTGTGTAAAACACGATACTGAGCTAGATGGACCACTCATCTGATCCAGCAAGGCATCTCTTACGTTCCTGTGCTTGGTGGCCATAGAGCAATCTGGATTTTCTGATTTACCAAAAGTGAGTTTGTGGTGGTTTTTTTGTTTTTTTTTTATTATAGTAGTACCATTGTGGTTCATGGCCAGCAACAGATTGGTTCATCATACCCAAACACAGTGGTAGCTCAGTGCAATCATTTTATTCACTTAATGACCCCCTCTCAGGCCACTTCTTTTATTAGAATTTGCTGTAGTGTTACCATATACATAAAAAGACAGTGCCAGGTGCATGGTGTGCCTGCATTGCCAGAAAAAAAAATTAAAAATGAGGTGAAATGAAAGACAGAGCTAAAATTAAATTAGAAAAACTACTGTAATTAATAACTATGCATTTGTCTGCCTATTCCAAGTGTGTGTTGGTGGTCTGGACATACCATAAGCTACCTTTTAGTATAAATAAAAGAGAAACTGGTAAGGATCCCTATTCATAAAGAAACAGCTTGTGGGTGAGTACACACACACACACACACACAACAAATACCCTATTAACAGATGGCTCACACATTTCATAGAGGACCAACTATGGAAATACTATCTTGGAACAGAATGCCCATAATTGGGCTAGTAAAATGTATACAAGTCAAAATAAAGAGAATCAGATAACACACACTGATATTAACTCTCATTCAGTATATAAAAAATACTCTCCTGAATCTTTTAAAGCTGTTGTTTATAATATGCACCTGAATTGCAGTGAGGAAAAGGAGTGAACCTAATGAACTGTTCACAGATTAAGATATTGTAACAGTGAACAGATGTTTTGGTTGTAATTTTGGACCTGATGGTTTGCAGCCATGCAGTGGCTCCTGGCTGTATTCTTATGGATGTGAAAACATTTTTGGCATTGTGTGAGGAAGAATGGAGCATTTTAAGTGGTATTTGGTGTGCAATGAACAAATATTTGGTATTATTTGGATTCATGGTTTAAAAACCTGAGTATATTCGGTATACCCAAATATTCCCAAATACCAGTATCAGTGTTGTATTGGTACCTGGGAAATACTCAGGAATCCCAAATATATTTGGCTCCATTAGTCCCTATGTGGCCATTATAGTCAATGGCAAATCTGCTAGGGTACATTCAGTGGGTTGGGGGAAGGAGGGTTGAGGTAGTGGCTCCAAATTTGCAGTGTACCTGCTGGAGTTTCTCCCCAAAAGAACCCCCAAGTTTCAACAAGATTGGACCAGGGGGCCAATTCTATGGGCACCCAAAGAGGGTGCCACCGTCCTCCATTGTTTCCGATGGGGGGAATAGCAAGGCAATACAAGGCCAGCAGATTATCCCAGAGAATCTCCACAGTTGAAAGTGAGATGTGAGGGGGCATTTTTGCAAGGCCAGCAGCAGAACCAGTGCAATGTGCCCAGAAGAACTGGTGCCACTGTGGAAATGTCAAAACCCAACAGGATTAAGGTCAGATCTGAGAATCTGGGAATCTCTTAAATAAGGGGTGGGGGCATTTCTGCAAGGACAGCAGAACTAGTGCAATGTACTAGTGCCCAGTAGCAGAACCCAATGCCAACCTACTAGAACCCAGAAGTAGAAGCCAGTGCCACTGTGGCAAATGCCAGGCCAGCTCAACAGGACTGATGTCAAGCACAGAATCCAAGCAAGGGGGAGGGAGTTGCAGGACAATAGAACCAGTACAGTAGTAGCTGCCCAGCAGCAGAACCCAGTGCTGACCTATTAGTGCCCAGCAGCAGCACCCTGTGGCATTGTGGCAAATGCCAGCTCAAGAAGACTGATGTCAAGCACATAATCACAATACAAGCATGGGGGAGGGGGTTGCAGGACAGCAGAACCACTGCAATAGTAGCTGCCCAGCAGCAGAACCCAGTGCCATTGTGGCACATAGCAACTCAACATTACTGGGCTTCTGTGATTTGGGTAGGCCTTGGTTCAGGTGGGCTAGCAAAAGGACCTGCCCAGCCTGCACTTTTGAGTGTTCTGCTGGGCCTCTACTGCCCTTGTTTCTGACAAAAAAAAAATTAAACCCTGCAAGATTCTCCATTGTGACATTGGTTAGTTCTGTTGCTGCTGCATTGGCACTGGGTTCTGCTGCTGGGCACTAGTACATTGCACTGGTTCTGCTGCCCTTGCAGAAATGGCACCCTCAGTTTCTACTTCAGGGATTCTTAGATTGGACTTTAGTCCTTTTGGGTTTTGGCACTTCCACAGTGGCAATGGTTCTGCTGGGCACATTGCACTGGTTCTGCTGCTGGCCTTGCAAAAATGCCCCCCCACACACACACCACTTTCAACTGCAGTGATTCTCTGGGACATTCCACTGGACTCGTATTGCCTTGGAAACAATGGTAAATGGGGACACCTTTTTTTGGGTGCCCATAGAATTGAACCACCTGGTCCAATCTTGTTGAAACTTGGGGTCCTTTTGGAGAGAGGCTCCAGCACCTACATGGCAAATTTGGTACCTCTATCTCAAACCCCCCTCTCCCCAGGCCACAGAATATACACTAAGAGATTTGCCATTGACTATAATGGCCCTATAGGGTATAATGAAGCCGAATAAAGCTGAATAATATTCAGCTACTGAATAGATGCTCTGATTTGGTATTTGGCTGAATGAGTACCTGAATAATACTGATAAGGCATTATTCAGGTATTTATTCAGCTCAGTATATACCAAATACACACCCCTAGCTGTGACTTGCTAATCTCTAAACAATCACTTTCTGTCACGGAAAGGCTCTTCCTGTGACTGAACAAAAACAGCTACAGATAACACACATAATCAAAGTGTTGTGATAACTGCCCCTTTGAAATACTTTTCTAATTAGGAAATATGTATTGTGCAGAGAGCCTAGGCAAAAACCTAATGGGAAAATGTCACGCTTCCTGAGTCTAACTAAAAATTTAGTCCTGCATTCTGACTCACAGAACCCAGAGAAACTTCCAGTTCTGGTGGAAGAGCATTGACTAGTATTTAATACCTAGTAACTAAATTGTCTCTAACACAGAGGTACCATTCCTAAATATAACAGCAAACAACAACAGATTTTATCATTTGCCACTCATCACAATATTTCTGAGGCAGTGCCCAACCACGAGCTACACAGACACCCGTACCCTACCCTCCACAAAGCAAAGTGTGAAGCCAGCTGAAAAAGAGCCACTTCAGGTGGGGCAAAGTTCCTCAGACTGGAGAAAGGCTCCTTAGACTCCAGCCTATGTGAAAATTAGGATACCACCCAACATATTTTTAAAAATCTCATTGCAAAACTTACATAGTCAAACAATTTAAAACCACTACGAAATTCCATGATAAAACCAGCAGGTGGTAAAATAACTGACAAACACCAATGAAATCCAAAATAAAACTAGCAGAGAAAAAAAGATAAAGCAAATTTAACCAAAATAACTTCACATGATATGTGACTGGTTTCCATTTGATAATGATGACTATTGTCTTTTTGAATAATGGCTATTGTCTGATTTGAATAATGGGGACTGATAATATCTGGCAGTTAGAAATGGCACAAAATGGCACTAAAGAAATACAATGCTGAATATTAGTTATGAGCACATTAAATATGTAAGTTTGCAGTACTACTATTCACCATTTCAAAGGAAGTCCATGACAGTGAAGAAACGGTGCTTGCACATAAAAACGCACCAAACAGAGTTAATATTTCAGGTAATTTGTATTCTGTCCTATTCTGCTTAGTGTTGTGAAAATGCACTATTATGAGTGTTTTATGAGAGTACATCAAGTTTGAGGGTTAAGCTGATGACTATAAAGATATTCTCCCAAATATCTGTGTGTTTTTAAAAGAAATTCTGAAAAATAGTGAAATTAAATTTGATGCCTTTGTCTCAATGTAAACTGAGTTTTTCCTCCTTCTACTGCTGTTCACCCTACACTTTTGGAAAGGAAATCAGTTCTGACAACATCACTGAACTAATTGGATCATATGAGCATCTAGAGATGTTCATGGCATACCAAATTTTATATCAGAGTAATATACAGAGCAGGCATTGCTAGGTGACCACTACTAATTATTTCACCCATTATCAGAGTTGCACATAGCATTTACCACAATCCATATATCATAAAAGCAAACACTGTATTTTTGTCTTACTCCTATTCTTCAATTTCCCACCCCACACATACACTATTTTTATTTCAAATGATTTAACTCTCAGAGTAAGGCAAGGATGCCTGCAGGCCCCTGGGTAAACTGGTGCCATTTGGCAACCATGCTGAAGTCAGTCCTTTACTATACATTGCATGCCCAGGAGAATTCCACAGAATTCAAACACAGCTTCCAGACCAAACAGACAGTATGTAAATGTTTAGTCTGGGGTATTTTATTATCTTTTTTCTTCTTTCATTTGTCAAATAGTACTTGACTTAAACCTGTTTGGTTCTTTAAAAAAAAACACTACACTACATTTACATGCATGAAAAAGTTTGGGTGGTTTACACTTTTTCATTTATCCTTAGTAAAAGAATGAGGCTCTCATTGCATTTACAAGCAGTAAAAGGGCTGGTTATTATTGATTGTTTGTGGTTCAAGGAACTGTTTGAAGAATATTTCATGCACTTTGTTCCATGAGATAGATCCATCCCATCTTTTCGTAGAAAACTTACAATACACAGGGAATTCTAAAAACAGCACATTTTTTTCTGTGAAACACAGAAAGCAATCTCAGTTACGGTATGTGGCAGAATAAAAGAAGGGTGATGCTTAAAGAATCTTGTATTCTTCTCTGAGCATTCATGACCATATAGAACCAGAAGTGTATGAAAAGAGGAAGGAAGTCTGATTAGCATTTCTATTGGCAAAGGCTCCCAGATCTTCTGCTGTAGTGCATATCCTCTTGCCATCCTGAGGACACATATATGCAGCTCCTTTCTTGATGGTGATTTTCATCTGCATTTCTCAGAGTACTTGGTTACTACTTGCTGCTAGAGAAGTTAATGACAGTCATTCAATGCTATGGCAGAGAGTGAAGCAGAATGTTTATACCACTCGAGTGGGGCAACCAGCCTCCCATTTCTTGAGATGGAGCAAACAGAGACCCACTGTCTATGCCCCAGCAATAGGTCCTTGCAATCCATGGGCCATTCCCTCAACTTCATAGTAACTGGCAGCGTGCTACGCTAGTATGCATCTAAATAATATAAAGTAGAAATTTTCATTTTGTATGATCTGGCAAATTTCCAGTTCCTTTTCATTTCATATATAGCATTCAGGCGGGTTAATGCCATTTTATATAACTGATGCAAAAGCAGGTGTCAGTTTCAGTTAAGAAAGTCAGGATAAATTATGGCTGTAGTTTTGTCCTGAATATAAAGAAGTCATAAAAGAAACTTGAATTTTCAAATAGAACCAGAGTTGTTAACAAAATTCAGCAACATCCTTAATGCCCACTTCAGCTAAATTCTTAACAAAAATATACTTTTTGGGCTAAAACAATAATGTTGTTTTTTGACCCTTAAAAAATTCTGGGCTCTGGTGTATTTGAGTGAGAGCCTTTTCTCTTATATGTATCCTGTCCTGATATGTGAAATAAGATCAGGTGCAGCCAATTGCTTTGGGTGACTCTGCTATTTGTGGTAAAGTCTTTTTCTGTGATAGCACTGTAATATGCTTCCATAATGGAGTGCTATTACAGAAAAAAGGTTGAGCTCAGGCTTCCCAAGAACTTACCGTAATTTGGAGGGGGTGCATACTTCTTGGCAGTACCGTTCCCGAGGGGGGGAGACACGCCGCATGATGCTGTCACCAGGAAGTGATGCCAGGCAACGCTCTGGCAATGGGGCTGGAAACAGCATTTCCCCATTAATTCGGCTGTGGGTGTATGGGTGTATGTGCGCGTTCAGACTTCCCGAAAGCGGAAAAATGCGCAACACATGCGGGCTTTCGGATTTGCTACCAGTTTTATGAGGTATCTTTTTAATCCAGCAGTGAAGCGCAACATGGGTTGGCTATGGGTGGGGGACGCCAGGCAGATGTGCCTGTGTGAACGCCCAATTTACTCCGGAATTTAATCATCGGTAGCCTGGGTCCCTACCGGGGCAAATTGCCAGTCTGAACTCAGCCAATATTTGTTTTAAACAGAGCTTCTGCTTCTGCCTGAAATGTTGAAGTGTTTCTGTAAGAGTTTTGCATGATCTCACTTCTTAACATTTTGGGGTAGTCATTTTCTGATTGGCTCCTTCTCTTGTGGCAGCAATTTTGCCCTGTGTCAGAATGCCCAAGGTGCTTACAGGCTCAAAAATGTTGGGGAATTTCTGTATTAGTGAATGGAGACGACCTACCTGTGCCTCACCATCTTTTCTGAAGCCCGGAAGATTTGGATTTGGATTTTTGTTGTTACTGTTATCTCAGTTTTAAACATGTACATTGATTTAAATTTAATTATATTTGTTGTTCGTGTCTTTCATGCCATAACTTGCTTTAACCTCCTAGAGAACTTGTAGCAGAAAAGCAGTCTATAAATTTGACTATAAGTAATTCAGATTTCTTTGTGTGATGGAGATTACTATATCTCCTGGGAGACCAGTGGGAAAACAGGCAGGAAAGTAGTTAATGCTTAACAGTACTATAACAGGAAGAAAACTTCATCCCTGGGCCTTTGAACATATATGTGACAACAAACAATGCTGCTTTCAGTAATTATTCAATGACTGTGTATCCTCTGAAGGATGCCTTGATGCATGGCTGTTATAAATCATTCACTAGCATTAAATCTATAGAGAAATACAAGTGTACGTTACTGAAAAATCAGTTCATCATCCGTCTGTAAAATTGTTAGCTTTGCAATTGTTTTATTCAAAGAGAACAGAAGGAGTAGATATATTGCAGGAGTGGGACCTGCCTGTATAAGCATTTATGAACATATGCTACTGTTTGCATTAAAGTTTCCATATTTGCATAGGGAAGGTTACATGCCTAGGATTTGCTGCCACATCTGGAAGTTTATACTCAGGATTGTTGTACTTTCTTGTGTAGACTACTGTGACAGACAGCACTTCTTTAGAGGCTTAGAATTGCTTACCAATAATTAAAGGACTGTGAAGAGTTAATTCATAGAGCCAGAGAATCTTGAGTAACAGGCTGCTCCAGGCAATCTGATTGGCTGGCATCAGCTGATCAAAAAAAAGTTTGAAAGAGCTGGATGCTGAGGAAATGTCAGTCAGATTCTTGCCTTTACTGTGAAGAGATGTGTACTGAAACAGTCTATGAATAGCCCTGTCAAAATAGGGTTTAGCACTGACAGATTTCTCCCTTGACTGAACACAGTTTGATTCACATTCAGGCCAAAGGAAAGGTGATAGATCTTCCAGAGAGAAGATTCCCTACCCAGTCAAACTGGGAGAGTTATCGCTGAGGAGTACAGAGCTCCCTGGTCGGGTGTGATTAGAAACTGCCTGTAGAGACCTGGAAAGTCAGTCAAACACTCAAGAATAGTACCCCTGATTTCACCTGACCTTTCCCTTTGATGTTAAAATAAAACCTTTTATTATTTTTTAATTTTAAAAGTGTCTCAAGTGCCATTTTCAAGAGTTTAAGTGAAAGGTTGATCCTTAACCCTTCCCTCAAGTTCCTGGGCTGAACAAATAGCCAAAATATACCTTACTCAAGGGTGGGACAGACAAAGTTTCTTCAAGGGAAGAATAAACACATTACCAGGGCTGCTCAGTCAGTGAAGGGAAATAGGAACAGAGGAAAAATCTAGCCTCTGAGAGAGGAAAGTGGACGGAGTCAACACACCTCAACCAATCAGTGATTAGTTGTGTGTTCTCACACTTTCAGTGCACACGCATGAGTGGAATGGGTTAGCCAATGGTTCACACAGAACGGCAATTGTGCATATCAGGAGAAACACACACGGGGCACACTCCCATTATGTGCAGTTTAAGTGCCAAAGCTGAACATTTGAAAAGGACTTTTAAAAAGCAGTATTCCCAATCACAGGGAGAGATCCTATGGAGGTAGACTCTGCTTACAAGCCGCTGGCTGTGCATGAGCAAAGCCAGCATGCTAGTTTCCTGCCCTCTACAACTGTTCTGTTTTCCATTTTGTTGCTAATGCTACTCTGGCTGCAGTTAACATGTATGTAAATTCTTGTGAAGTTCTTTCAGTATTGCCTGATAAAATATTCAACAACATAGTCTCCAGTTTCATAGTAAATGTAATTTTTAAGATTTTCCAAATTTTGCATGTATGTCTCTCCAAAATCTTATATTTTTACATGTCCATCACATGTGATAAAAAGTGCCATCCACCTCCTTACACTTCCAACAAGTCCCTTTGTAATTCTTATCCATCTTCTCAATATCTTTCAGGGTGATATACCATCAGAAAAACATCTTATACCAATTCTCCCTTAATGCTTGGCTTGCAGTGAATTTTATATCCTTCGTCCATAGATTTTCCCATTATTGAAATAATTCTGTATCCATTTCATCATGGACATTTTAACTTGTTCTGTTTTGGTATCATATTGAAGTAGTAATTTGTCGATTTGTCCCAGTAGATGATCCTTCTGTTGCATGACTAACTTTTCAAATTCGGTCAAGTCTCTTATTCCATCTCTATTTGCAGAGGTATCTTTTTTCAGTCTATAAATTAGTCTGTAAATTCGTCTATAAATAATCATTGTATTTCCTTTCCTTTTTCTGTAATTGTTTGCCAAGACTTGGGCTGAGTTCAGACTGGCAGTTTGCTCCGGTAGCCAGTCGTGGCAAAAAGCCCTGGAATAAACTGTTCCGGGTTTTCCCGTTCACACAGCCCAGGCCGCTGCCAGAAAATATGGGGCGGAGCCGGGCAGGAGCGTTCAGACTGGCGCACTGGGGGGCACGCTGTATTCGGCGTTTCCCCATTAATTCGGCTGTGGGTGCATTTTGCCGATTGGGGAGGACCCCGTAGCGCCGGCACCGGAGCACGGCCAATCATATCGCTGCTGCCTTCTGCCCAACACGGGTTGCTCCCGGCTTTTCGGCTGCGCGTTCAGACTTCCCGAAAGTGGAGAAACACGTAACACATGCGGGCTTTCGGATTTGCTACCAGTTTTATGAGGTATCTTTTTAATCCGGCAGAAGCGCAACAGCACGGGTTGGCTACGGGTGGGGGACGCCAGGCAGATGTGCCTGTGTGAACACCCAATTTACTCCAGAATTGAATCATCACTGGCCCGGGTCCCTACCGGGGCAAATTGCCAGTCTGAACTCAGCCTTGATTTCTCCTTGTGAATTTATCACATCTTGATATGTTATAAGGTTGTTATTTTTCCTCACATATTTATCATCGTATGCATCTACTGATGACATTACATGTGAAACTGGAAGACTAATTCTCCTTCTTAAAGACTCCCAGACTTTAAATAAGTGTCTCTAATTGTGTGACTTTTACATTGAGTTGTATTTTTTTGTGTTCCTTTCTCGATCCAAAGATAGCTGTGAAAACCTTCAGCCAAGTCTGCAGTTTCTAATTTCATTAGTTTTTCATTTGGATTTTTAATCTAGTCAGTGATCCAAACCAGGCTGGCCGCTTGGTAATATAATTTGATATTGGGTACCGCTAGGCTTCCTCTCTCTTTTTTTTAATCTTGTAGCAGTTTAAATCTAATTCTTGGGTTTTTGCCATTCCATATAAACACATTTATTTGTTTATGCTAGTCTTTCAAAGTCTTCTCTTGTATGTTGATTTCAGCTGTTGATTTCACTATGTACATCATGTCATTTGTAGAGGACTCTTGCCATCAGCATTCCCTTGACCTTCTCATCACAAAAAAAAAAAAAAATGACTGGTCTCCAGCTTCTCTAGTGTACAATGCCTTTTGTATGACCATCACTTTATCAACATTGCTAAGGCTGTGTAGTTTTTTTTAAGTACTAAATGGTAATACCCAAACAAAAAACTAATCCTAGGCAGTCACTCATTGATAATAAAGTATTTGCATTATATTTAAAAAACATTGTACATAGCCAATATTCCCTTTACTCTGCTTCTTGTTCCCTTATAACATGCACATCAATGGCGAATAATGCCAATAATAATAGTGAGCCCAGAGATTTACAGTGCAATCCTGAGAATGCTTTCCAGAGTGTAAGGCCTGTAGTTCTGAGAAAAACATGTAATATTTGTAGTTTTCCATGAGATGCTCTTGAAACCAATTGCACTTTACTTTTAATCCAAAGATATGCATAGGTAAAGGTAAAGGTTCCCTTGCTTGAAAGCCAGTCGAAAAGATATGCATACACAAGTGTAAAACACATGGCAAGAATACAATGTACACATGTACATTTAAACCTGTATCTCTGTAAAAACATTCAGAAGCAACAGCCTAGTGCTTTTTTTTCTACCACAACTGAGACGTGTGCCTAATTCTATATGCATATATCCTTTATATTTGCATTGAGCTTTGCGTTAATGGAGAAAAAGTAAAGCTGGAATTGAGTACCCTTAGTAGTATCTTTATTCTATACATAAAATTGTCCTGTGGTAATTCTTTATGAACTAAAGCTGTGCCTTAATTTTGCGGCATGATTAGGTTTTAGAAATAGGATGGATATTAAATACCTGTTCCAGTAATGGAAGTATAAAAAGACAGAGATTATGTAAAAGCTGCACATTTGTTTTTAATTTTGTACCTACACTAATTTGGAATACATGGCTAAGCATTCTGTAAACCTACAAGTAACTGTTGCAGATAATAGGAATGGGAGTCTAACCAAGTTAAATTATGATATTTGGCCTGTGCCTTTGAAAACCATGCTTTGAGTAAGCATGCATGGTTTTTCCCAATTGTATTCAGATGTCAGAACTGGCATTTATTTTCATCAACAGCAGGTGCTTAGACAGACAGCAAGCAAGACAGAAATGATGGCTCTGATCAAATTGCTGAGGATGCTGTTCCTCCCCCATGTGAGGACTTTTCAGGTCTCACTTCCAACAGCAGCCCCACAACATTATGAAAAATTCCTCCCTTCAAGTTGGGGCCCTGGAGTACACCCTCATGAGAACACAAGCAGTAGCCAGTGAAAGCAAATATTTTCACCCATACATGTAGGGAAGTGCTTTCTGCTCACAAATGGGAAGATTATGTCGCCTATAGGAGTGACCATGAGGAAATAAAAGGAAGGATTTCATAAGATATGATTATTGATGACTAGTAGTCTGTATGGCTATTAGACTTGTGGGTTCCCTTGACTTCTTACTATACAGCCACAGCAATGTTGATAAGGTGATGGTCATACAGAAGACATTGCGCACTAGAGAAGCTAGAGACCAGTCATTTTTTGTGATAAGAAGGTCAAGGGAATGCCCTTCTCACTTCCCCCTCCCCCACTATTTCCTCTTTCCCTTTCCTGAATGCTCCATAACCTCTCCCCTTTTCCCGTTTCTTTCTCTCCCCTAAGACTGCCAACCTGGAGATCTCTTGGAATCACAATGCATCTCTCAACTACAGAGAGCAATTCTCCTTAGGATTGCCAGCTCCAGGTTCAGAAATTTCTGGAGATTTGGGGATGGAGCCTTCAGAGGGTGATGTTTGGGGATGGAAGTGACCTCACAAGGGTATAATCCCATATAGTCTGCCCTCCAAGGCAGCCGTTTTCTCCAGGGGATCTGATCTCACTTGTCTGGAGAGCCATTGCAATTCTGGGTGATCGCCAGACCCCCTAGAGCAGGGGTGTCAAACATGCGGCCCGGGGGCCAGATCAGGCCCCCAGAGGGCTTCTACCAGGCCTGCAAGGAACTGACTGTCTCCTGCTTCTTCCTCCAGTTCTGCTGCTGCTGCTCTGTCATAGCTTGCTTTTCCAGACTCTCTCAATCACTCAGGCAAGCTTCTACTCCTTTATATTTGTTATAAAAGAAACTGTTATTAAGGAAAGAATTAGTAGGCACATTGATGAACAAAAACTGTTGAGGCAGACTCAGTATGGGTTCTGTAAGGGAAGATCTTGTCTCACTAACCTGTTAGTGTTTTTTGAGGGAGTGAACAAACATGTGGACAAGGGGGACCCAATAGATATTATTTACCTTGACTTCCGGAAGGCTTTTGATACAGTTCCTCATCAAAGGCTCCTAAGTAAGCTCAATAGTCATGGGATAAAAGGACAGGTCCTCTTGTGGATCAAAAACTGGCTTATAAATAGGAAACAGAGAGTGAGTATAAATGGGAAAATTTCTCAGTGGAGGGTGGTAAGCAGTGGGGTACCACAGGGATCAGTACTCGGTCCCATGCTTTTTAACTTGTTTATTAATGATTTGGAATTGGGAGTAAGCAGTGATGTGGCTAAATTTGCAGATGACACGAAGTTGTTCAGGGTGGTGAAAACCAGGGAGGATTGTGAGGCACTCCAAAGGGATCTGTTGAGGATGGGTGAGTGGGCGTCAACGTGGCAAATGGGGTTCAATGTGGCCAAGTGCAAAGTGATGCACATTGGAGCCAAAAATCCTAAATATAAATACACGTTGATGGGGTCTGATCTGGCAGAGACTGACCATGAGAGAGATCTTGGAGTCGTAGTGGATAACTCGCTGAAAATGTCTACACAATGTGTAGCTGCAATAAAGAAGGCCAACGCTATGCTGGGGATTATTAGGAAGGGAATTGATAACAAATCAGCCAGTATCATCATGCCCCTGTAGAA
The DNA here is from genome assembly GCA_029375565.1 of Gekko gecko. Classification (NCBI taxonomy): domain Eukaryota; kingdom Metazoa; phylum Chordata; class Lepidosauria; order Squamata; family Gekkonidae; genus Gekko; species Gekko gecko. Next base: position 49,731,330 of record JAPDNY010000004.1, read on the forward strand.
ATCATTGGTGCAACCTCATTTGGAATACTGTGTACAGTTCTGGTCACCACATCTCAAAAAGGATATTATAGCATTGGAAAAAGTGCAGAGAAGGGCAACTAGAATGTTAAAAGGGTTGGAACACCTTCCCTATGAAGAAAGGTTAAAATGCTTGGGGCTCTTTAGCTTGGAGAAACGACGGCTGAGGGGTGACATGATCGAGGTTTATAAGATTATGAATGGGATTGAGCAGGTTGAGAAAGAAGTACTTTTCTCCCTTTCTCACAATACAAGAACTCGTGGGCACTCTATGAAATTGCTGAGCAGTCGGGTTAGAACAGATAAAAGGAAATACTTCTTCACCCGAAGAGTGATTAACATATGGAATTCACTGCCACAGGAGGTCGTGGCAGCTGCAAGCATGGACAGTTTCAAGTGGAAATTAGATAAACATATGGAGCAGAAGTCCACCAGTGGCTATTAGCCACAGGGTATAGAATGAGAACTCTCAGTCTGGGGCAGGTGATGCACTCTATTCTTGGTGCTGGAGGGGGCAGCAGTGGGAGAGCTTCTGGTGCCCTGGCCCCACTGCTGGACCTCCTGATGGCACCTGGTATATTTTGGCCGCTGTGTGACAGAGTGTTGGACTAGATGGGCCATTGGCCTGATTCAACATTGGCTTCTCTTATGTTCTTATGTTCTTATGTACTCCCTGCAGTGGGCTGAGGATCCTCCCCCTCCCAGATTGCTACAGCACAGACAATAATTCAGAGCAAAAAGTGTCAGTTATCAGAGACTGTTAAATAAGCAAAATATTGCACGTTAAAAAAAATCTTTTTTGTGCCCTTTATCAAGTTTATATCTCTGCTACCTGGCATCACATTTTATGACACACATGGCCCGGCCTGACAAAGTCCAATTTATGTCAAATCCAGCCCTCCATAACAAATGAGTTTGACACCCTTGCCCTAGAGGCTGGCAACCCCAGTTGCCCTGGAGAAAATGGCTGCTTTGGGGGGTGGAGTCTATGGCATTATATCCTTCCAAGGTCCCTCCCCTCCTCAAACCCTACCATGCTTAGGTTCCATACCCCAAATCTCCAGGAATTTCCTATCTTGCAACTGGCAGCCCTATCTCCTTCCCACTCAATAGGTAAGCCTACCTTTATCTGTCCCTCTGTCTTAAGCTGTTCCTCTTTCCCCTGGTAGCCTCTGCCTAGGAAAACCATGGCCCAGTTGTCTGGTGCCATCCACTGGGCCAGGCCCACTTGCATGGTAGGGAAACCCTCAAGGACATGTGGGGGGATGCCTCACTTTCCCCTGTACCCCCTGTTCACACTATTTCCTCTTTCCCTCCTCCTGACAACCCCCATATCTGCTCCCCTTTACCTGCCTCCTCTCCTTCTCAGCCATTCACCTTTTATTTGCCTCCCATATTCAGCTATATTTATTATTTATTTCATTTAATTCATAACATCTTAACATAAAATTAGAGCCTTACCATGGAATCCACCATGAGCTACTGTACCGTGCTGATACTCACTAGGGGCCAGACAGTAGTCCTATAAGCTTTTGCTGACTGGATACCTGTTATGGATAATACATAAAAACTATGTTTCATCACCATACATGTAATATCTATACATAACACCTTCAAACTGTTTTATGGTTTTAATCTGTTTTTTTATTTTATTTTAATGTAAGCCACCCTGAGCTTGCCTTGGCGGGGAGGGCAGGGTATAAATCTAATAAAATAAATAAATTTATATCCCACCTTTCTCCACAGTGGGGACCAAAGCAGATTACATTATTTTCCTCTCCTCCTTATCTGCACAACGGCATTATGAGGTAGATTAGGCTGAAAGTATATGACTGGTCCAAAATCACCTAGTGAGTTTCCACAGCAAGATGGGAATTTGAACCTGGGTTTCCCAGACCCTGTTTTGAAGCTTTAAGTGCTATACCGCACTGTCTTTCATGGAGTGGCTGTTGCAGAACAGTAGTAAGCAGTCAGGCCTAGTAAAGTCATGCAGGTCAGATGGCATCGAGTCACCTAGAGGTTGCTGCCAGGCCTAGGGTTGCCATTCTCTCAGTGGGACCTCAGATGGTGACTGCAGCCATGAAATTAAAAGACGCCTGCTCCTTGGGAGGAAAGCGATGGCAAACCTAAACAGCATGATAAAAAGCAGAGACATCACCTTGCCAACAAAAGTCCGCATGGTCAAAGCAATGGTATTCCTCGTAGTAATGTATGGCTGCGAGAGTTGGACTATAAGGAAGGCCGAGCCCCGAAGAATAGATTCTTTTGAACTATGGTGCTGGAGAAGACTCTTGAGAGTCCCTTGGACTGAAAGGAGATCAAATCATTCAATCCTAAAAGAAATCAACCCTGATTGTTCCCTGGAAGGCCAGATCCTGAAGCTGAAACTCAAATACTTTGGTCACCAAATGAGAAGGGAGCATTCACTGGAGAAGACCCTGATGCTGGGAAAGATTGAAGGTCAAAGAAGAAGGGGACGGCAAAGGATGAGATGGTTAGACAGTGTCATCGATGCAACGAACATGAAATTGAGCAAACTTCAGCAGACAGCGGAAGACAGGAGGGCCTGGCGTGATCTGGTCCATGGGGTTGCGAAGAGTCGGACTCGACTGTGCGACTGAACAACAACAACAGTGGGACCTGGATACCTTCCAGAATTACAACAGAACTCCAGACAACAGATATTTGTCACCCTTGAGAAATTGATTGCTTTGGAGGGTGGGATTATATTCTGTTATACTCCATGGAGCCGTTCTTCAAAGGCCATGATAGGCCTGGAAAAGACCTTGCCCCCTCCCCCTGCTTGTTACTTCCAGAAACTGAAGCCTGGATGATGACGATGATGACGACGACAACAACAACAGTGATTATTTATATCCCACCCTCCCCACAAGCAGGCTCAGGGAGGGTCACAACAGTTAAAAAAAACAGTAATACATCCAGATACAAGTACAAATTCACACAAAGTTAAGCTTCCTAAAAACTGCAACAAAAGGCAGAAAACTTCACTTTCAGGTATCCATGGGTACCTCCAGTGCTGGGCATATGCTACAAAGATATGGAACCACTCAGCAGATGCAATCTCTAGAAAGGACAGTTCACCTGGGCAGTATGGGCAGTATAGGAATACTGTGGTTGCCTAGCAACAGCCACTGAGGAAATCTATTGCTTAAAGCTATAGGCATTCTTTTCATCATTTTTGGAGTTTTAAAACTGCCTGATCCATTTTGTTTTATTTCACTTTCCCCCCTGCAAACCTAGGGCCCTTTTCAGGTTTGTAGAATGGTCTGTCTTGCCCATTCACAGGTCCAGTCACTGGATTTAAGTATCCAAAGATTTGGCCAACTTGGCTATTAGAATATAAGGTATTGTTCTCTAGCAATAACAGAACTGGGGGAAAAAACTTTTCATCTTTAAAAGTGCAGATAAATTTAGGTAAAAATACTTCTTGAAGAGTAGGACTGGGCACTACCACTGTGCTCTGCTGATTGTTGCCATCTACGTACTCATCCTCATGCCTATAAGTACAGAGGCTCCTGTCCAATCTGTGCAGATCTGTGCACATGTCACTCTTTAAGGAAGTCTTGCTGAAGCCCTGCTGATCAGTGTTTTGACAGGGAAAGGGGATGGGCCAGAGTATGGACTGAATCTCACCTTCCCTCTGCTTCCTGCCCTGAGCGACATGATTAGGGGCATTTCACGGTGTACTGGATCAGGAATAGGACCATTTGCACAAGACCCATTTATAAATGTACTTTCTGTCCACTTCGGTAATTGTCCTAGGAAGATCATGGTGTAAATATCCAAGGCTACAATCCTAAACACACTAACTAGGGAATAAGTCCCATTGAGCTCAGTGTGGGACTTTTTGAATAAATATGCCTGTTTATTTCTGATCGTATTGCCTGTCACCTGCATCTCCACATTATGGGTTGGATTCCATGCTAAATTTTCTGTTCAAGCAATACACTTTTGACAGTAGAACTGAACATTCTTCTGGGCATGAAACAGCTGTCACTGGGGGTGTGGGGGGTGGTATTTGTGAATTTCATGCATTGTGCAGGGGGTTGGACTAGATGACTCTGGAGGTACCTTCCAACTCTGTGATTCTATTATTCTTGTTTTCCCCTCCCCCGACAGCGCATTGATAACCCCAAAGTGCTGCTTCTATGGAATGGGACCCTCAGTACTATCATGAGAGGCAAATCCAGGGTCTGAAGCAGGAAGAGGGAACTGATAGAAATTATTCCACCCCTTCAGTTTAGTGTGGATCCAACCAAATGTCTCTTGTGTAGTCCTGGCAATATTCTCAAGAGCGGTGTGTACTTTCACCATACAGGATATAAACCTGCTGTCTTCAAAAACAGATAAATATACTTTATATTCCATTTACATGAAGACATCCTTCCTTATATATATTTGAGTTTTGGTCATACCTTATATGGTCAAAATGGGCGCCGGAATCAGTTGGCCGAGGGACTTGCCAGTCAGAGACGGAGTCCCTCGCCACTGGCTGCTTAGCCTTCCAGCGTGGCTGTGCGCCCTCCCACTCAGCCACCGCGCAGCCTCACGCCCCCAGTCTGCTCCAGCCGCCGATCGCTTCGGGCTGGGGGGCGGCGGTGGCTACCGGCTCGGAGGGACTTCACCCAAAGCTGGGTATGGAGGCTTTGTGGGGGAGGGCGCAGCGGGCCTCGGGAGCGCTGCCCGGCCACTCCTCCCTGAAGGCTTTTGGGAACGCGATGTGCGGGGGCGGGGTTGCCCATTTCGGAGGGCCCTCCCGAACGGCGGAGCAGGGAGGCTTGCGCGCGGAGTCAGTGGCGGCCCTCGGACGCTTCCCTTGCCTGGAGAACACCGCCCCTCCTCCCTGCGTGACGGGGCCAGCCCAGCCGCCTTGCCCACCCCCAAGGACTCTCCCTAGGGCCCGTTGCCTCGGCCGCAACGGGCTTCCCCCCCTAGTATGTATATATATATGAAAGCAGTCTTGGGGGAAGCCCTCAGTCAGATAAGGTTACAAACCTGTCTATGAATGCTACATTTTTCATTTACAACAGAGGAAAATCTTATTAGAAGAGCTGCAGTATTTCAGTGTTCCTCAGTTTCTTCAACATAAATATAAGTAGCCAACACAGATGTTAAATATAAAAGACTTTACAGGTACATTTCCTATGCTTTATTTTTAATGTTTTGAACTTTTGAGTGAAATAGAATCAAATTCATGTTCCAAGCCACTATGCCAATATGCACAGATGCAGAAATATATAATTTTCCTTAAACCCAGTATTAGTCTAGAAAGATGGCTAGTCCAAAGAAAATGATTTTGCAATCCAAAATGCCTCTTGTTCTCCCACTTCAAATATTGACATTTGTCTGGATGACTCTTGCTGTTTAAATTGTCCATGGATCAATGTAGTTTAGCCGCCAAGAAACATGACTTGTTGTCTCCCTTAGAAATTTCATTATTGGGTCACTCACCTAAAGTCTCCTCATTGGCTACTGTAAACTATCAAGTTAATTATGAAAACTTTTGTATCATCTCAAAGTACATTGACAGTAAACAGAAGATACGCATCTATTCATGTGTTTTGTATCATTTTTCACTTCAGTGTTTTTGTCTACATTTCTTACTCTTTTCGCAGCTAAGGAAACACTCTTGTTTACTCTGAAGTTTAAGCTCTTTAGAATGGCAACCAGAAGTCAGATATAATATTGTTTGCTTTGATGCAGTTAAGTATTATTGTATAGATATTATCTACTTTGGAGATGTCTATGCCACCTCTCCAGAGTCCTGCTCAAGGCAGCTTACAATTAAAATTGTTTTACAAGTAGATGGAGCAAAGTCTTCATGATCAGCAATGAAAAATTAAGAGCCAACTACAATGCCTGTTAAACACCACAGGCAGACTGAGTTTATCCTCACTGAAACAGGTTACTTGTCAAAGCTTTCATCTGACTGATTTGCCATTTCCCCTAACCCAGCACGAGAGCCTTGAAACACATCAGGATTGCAAGCAGAAATGGTACATTCTGGAGTGACCATAAGAACATAAGAACATAAGAACTTAAGAAAAGTCAATGTTGAATCAGGCCAATGGCCCATCTAGTCCAACACTCTGTCACACAGCGGCCAAAATATACCACGTGCCATCAGGAGGTCCAGCAGTGGGGCCAGGACACTAGAAGCCCTCCCACTGCTGCCCCCTCCAGCACCAAGGATAGAGTGCATCACCTGCCCCAGACTGAGAGTTCCCATCTATACCCTGTGGCTAATAGCCACTGATGGACTTCTGCTCCATATGTTTATCTAATTCCCTCTTGAAACTGTCCATGCTTGTAGCTGCCACCACCTCCTGTGGCAGTGAATTCCATATGTTAATCACTCTTTGGGTGAAGAAGTATTTCCATCTCTTTGGAGATTTGAATATGACCGTCAGGAAAATACCAGGATCCAGTACCTGACCCACTTAGAAAGCTTTTCATGTGCCCAATCCTCTGTCTGAATCTTCATCAGTCAGTATTAGCTGGCTATGGGATTGTGTTTACCCAGGGAGAGCCAGAAAACACTCAAGAAATTTCTTTCTTTAGGTTGTGCTGGTAAGTCCAGTACTTAGACTTCTATCCCACAAATTTCTCTTGGGTCAAGGCCCTAAGATTTTCAGGGTGTAAATTTTTAGGAGTCAAAGCTCTCTTCACCAGATACCATCTGAGGAAGGAAGCTTTGACTCATGAAAGCTTGAAACTCCCAAATTTTGTTGGTCTCTAAGGTGCTGCTGGACTCAAATCTATTCTATTAGTACGTCCTTATCAGAGGAACAATAATCCTTTCGGTTTTTCACTTGGTGCAGGATGGTCATTTCTGTGAAAACGAATGCATCATTGCATATTGCAGGCACTGATGATCATCATATAATAGTGGGTGTGGTTTGGCTGTTGAAATAGAGTCCATCATTGCCTCCAAAAGCAAGATTCAAAAGCAATCTGTCAGAGTGAGGCTTTTAAAATCTTTAAAATTTTAAAGTTTGGCAGTTTTTCAAGCAGCCTTTATGTAGGACTGCAGCCACAGGACATGACTATCCAGACTGTGAACAGCTTGTACTCAGGATAGTTTTCTCTTCACAGGCTTGCACAGGATGACAAAAGTCAAGTAATTATTTTCAAATACTCTTCTATGCACAACAGTGACCTCTTGTGTGAAATCTGTTGTTTGGCAGAGTCATAATCTTTAACTTCTTTTCTTTTCTTTTTTAATTGCAAGGAGTTTTGTGGTATCTTAGCAGGAATGATCATTTTCCTTATTATTTTATGCTGCATTTGTTACTATTGTGGCCTGCATTTGTTAGCTATTGAGGGTATGCCAAATGGTACAGCTTATGAGAAACCTGAGCACAAAGATAAATATTCCAGAAGCCAAATTATTTACTGCAAGATTTCAGTTGTAAGCAGAAGCTCATGATGGAACAGCTCAGGAAGCTGCATTTATAGGAACAGGACTGTGGTCTATGGCAATTATTTTTGAATGGATCACCTGCCTTTCAGTGCATTGTCTTCTGCCTTTATAACGCACTTTCTGCATTGTGTTATGCCATGTCTTAGACAGTTTTTATTGCCTTGGACAGTTTTTTGTTTGCATTGTTTCCCTGTTCTGAAATACTAGTCCTACTATATTGTTTATTGGAAATGTTTACATTTTTAAAAAAATGATTTTTGCATTTTGCAATCCACAGTGAGGCCCAGCAAGAAAGGCAGACTATAAATGAAGTCAGTAAATGAGATGGGGATGACTGATTTGGGGGGAACTCAGCAAACATGCCTAACCAAGTCTACTCAGACTCATTTTATTCAATAGGGTTTAGTCTCAGGAGAGTGTTTTCAGGATTGCAGACTTAGACTAGGACATAGAAGAGGTGCAGAGGGACATTGAGGCAGGTGGGAAAAGTCCAAGAAAATGGGTTATGTAAGGATCAGAAGAAGGCTTTCGAGAGGTGACAGGAGTGACTTCCTGGCAGGAGAATTTGGGGGATGGAGACAAGCTCTTCCGCATTGTTCTGACACATGCTGTCATTTCTGGCATGAAACTGGAAGTGATGTTATCATGTCAGGCAGCAGTTTAGGATTCACCCAACACTCTGTGATTGAACCATGGAGTTTTTGGGTGAATCCTAGTGAGTCACACCAATGCAGTGATATAAATTCCAATTTTGTGCCAGAAGTTGGTAATCACCATGATGCCAAACAACCTCCCCATTTTCACCACTGGTCTTTTAAGTGGCATCAGAAAATTGGGGGCACAGGCCAGGAGGTTTCCCACGATAGCAGGAGACCTTGCCCTGGTAGGCTTGAGCTAGTTGACAAACCATTACTTTTCACAGATGAAAGCTGCTTCTCTGCCCTCGCTTGTACTCAGACTTGCCTGATCTGCCTACTTCTTGACCAGGCCATTTTTAAAAAATTTATGAAGCATTTCATACATTCAGTTCTTGAGCGCCTAACTGTGACACCTAGCTGTGTTGGGAAAGCTCAGTTCTAAAATGTACTTTATTTTGTAAGAACAGTTCCCTACCATATGTTACTTTTGTATTAATACCCAAGGCATGTCAATTGCTTCAAGATCTGAATTGTTTGTAGCCAAATGAAGAACATTGTGGCAGCTTTCCAAAGTTCATCCTAATGCCCAGGGACTTGCTTTGCATTTACTAGTTGATTTTTGTAAACTTGCTCAACCTTGTGCTAGAAGCCAGATCAGACATCTCTACTGCTGGCACGTTCTGTTTGGAACAGAGCTGGTTCCTCCAGTGATTGGGCATTTTTGTGTCCAAAGCACATTTGTTCTACAGCCCTTCATGAATCAAGGGATGTTTCAGTCCCTTAGTGATTTGCCTTCAGCCTGAGGAAGTGCATCATCTGATCATCACTCAGTAGCCGACAGTTAGAAATTGGTACACAGATCATTAGTAAGTCTTTGTAAGCTGTACTTGTTCGCAAGAGTAACAATATCCTCCATATGGTTTATGGTTACAGAAATCATGAACATCTGCTTCACAGTGTATGTATAGTCTTGCATGCACTGAGCTGGTCTTCCTTTTTCTTCCAGACAGCACTAAACCTGTGCTCTATTCATGACAAACAACAGCTAGAGTTGAGTCCAGTAGCACCTTAGAGACCAACACGAATCCTGAGTCTTCAAAGCATTTTAGAACCTGCCATGGGCAGGAGTAGGGAGACTCCTGCCTGGAAGGAGTGGGAAGGGGAAAGCTGTCAATCTCCCGGTCTTGTCTCCATGCCGACCTGAATATCAGCCACTAAGGTGGACAGAGGATGGAAGGAGAAGGGTTTACAGAGGAGAGTCGTAGACTGTGAAGCTATGACAAGAATGGATAATCATGGTGGCTTTGTTTGAGAGGTTGTCATGCTTTTCTTAAGTGTGCCTTCAAGTTGCAACTTCAGCCTCAAGGGGTTTTCAAGGCAAGAGAGGAGCAAAGGTGATTTGTTGTTGCTTCCCTCTGAACAGCAACGCCTGTCTTTCATGATGGTCTCCCGTCCAAGTACCAGCTTGTGGTTGACCCTACTGACAGGTTCAGTCTGAGCTAGGCTGAGCTATTAGGACAGCTCTGCCTCTCTTAGACATTCCTATATAGATGCAGAAATGAATGTTCATGCACATTGCCCAAACCACTGCTCAGAAACACCCCAAATGATTATTTTGAACCCTGATGCATGGAAGATGGAGTAAGACTTTCAAAGGAGACATGGGCAATTACTAGAAGGAAAAGGGCTCCTTTGACTTTCATTCCCAGTCATATAGCTCAACTGGACTTAAAGGTACAGTACAATACTTATGCCCTAGTGGGAATTTTGTATGCATGTAGCTAAAAAGTCCATGTAGCCTACTTTCCTGAGTACAGGCTGTCCACAGTCTGGATAGTCATGTCCTGTGGCTTCAATCCCTATGCCACACTGGCTTTTCATATGCTAGCTTGATGAAGTTACACCACCAAACAAACATGAACAAAACTGAACTGATTCCATCAAATTCAAAATCATTTATCCTTTTTTTCAAGACAATAGAAGCCAGCTTCACAGACAAAACACACTGAGGTCTAACTGAAGGGAGTTTTCCACAAGATGCCAAAAATCAGCTCTGTATTTCATGTTTAAACCATTATCAAACATCTCTCAAAAGGCAAGTCATCCAGTCATTAATAAGAAACAAATATCTTCTCTTTATTGTAATTTCTTATTCATGTGCTTTTGGATGTCTTTCAAACGAATAAATAATATGTTCTGCCAATTAAGTACTATAATGTGGAATATATTGCAATCCATTAAAAACAATTGCTAAAACTGGACAAGTAGTTCATTAATTCAAAAATGTAAAAGCCAATGGCACTAAACATTGTTGTATATCTTTTATTCTGCTCTTACAAAAGCCAAGGAAGGAAGGAAACATAAGAACAGCTCTGCAGGATTAGACCAATGGTCCAACAAGTCCAGCAACAGTAGCCAACCAGTTGTCCTGGAGAGTCAACAAACAGAGTACAGAGGCCTTCCCCAGAGGATTATTTATTTATTTGTTGCATTTAAATCCCGCCCTTCCTGCATGCGGGCTCAGGGTGGGTAGCATCAGAGTTACAAACATTAAAATCATTGTCAGAGCAAACACTTAGAACATTCAGTTTAAACCAAATTAAAATTAAGTTAACTAAAGATGTCAACATATATTTACATAATAGCCCCAACAGCTGGACAGATGGTAAGCAGGAGTCACCACACATTAATGATACCAAGACTCCATGTGGGCAGATATAATAGAAGAAGAAGAGGAAGAGAAGAGATTGGATTTATACCCCACCCTTCATTACCCAAAGGTGTCTCAGAGTGGCTTACAAACTCTTTTCCCTTCCCCTCCCCACAACAGACACCCTGTGAGGTAGGTGGGGCTGAGAGAGCTCTTGACAGAAACTGCTCTTTTTTCAAGAACAGCTCTTATCAGAACTACGGCTTGCCCAAGGTCATCCAGCCAGGTGCAAGTGGAGGAGTGGGGAATTAAACCCGGTTCTCCCAGATTAGAGTCCGCACACTTACCCCTACACCAAACTGGCTCTTCATAGGGCCGTTTTCTGCATGGAGGCCAGATAGTTGAAGGGAGCAGCGGCGCAGGTGGTAAGTGAAGCCTGCATGACATCTGGCCGAACAGCTTCGGCTGTTCGAGCCCCACCGTGGCTGGAGTGAGCTCCCAGCCCTATGTCCCAGCTCCTGCCTACCCAGCGGTTCGAAAGCCCGTAAAGGGCAAATAGATAAATTGGGTACCTGCTCTTGTGGTGTAGCCGCAGCGACGTGGGCGGCAAGCGACAAGCGGTGAGCGGTGGCGGCAGAAAAAGTATGGCGGCTGGCAAGGCTGGCGAGCGAAAGGAGGCTGGGCCGACAGGCATGGAAGCGGGGTGACGTGACAGGCCGGAGCCTCCTGGACAGAGGCTGACAACGAGCATGCGCAAAATGTGTGCTCGGCCCGGACTCGAAGGTGTCACAACAGCCAAAATAAAGGTCAGAAAATCAAGACCAGCGCCAGGAGGATGCCATCCACAGACAACAGGAAAAAACAACTCGCTACAAAGAAAGGGTGCCTGGTAGGCTTGTCACCTTCCCTTGTAAGTGGCCCTAGGTTAGGATTTGTATCGATGGAATATGTGAACCGCTCAGAGCCCTCAGGGGGTGAGCAGTATACAAATTGAAAGATAAATAAATATAAATAAATAAAATAGTTGGATGTCCACTGTCTCAAACAAAGGCCTGGCAGAACAGCTCCATTTTACAGGCCCTGCAGAACTACAATAAGTCCCATAGGGTCCTGATCTCAGGTGGGAGCATGTTCCACCAGGTGGGGGCCAGGACGGAAAAGGCCCTGGCCATGGTTGAGGCTAACTGGGTATCCTTTGGGCGAAGGATAAGCAGTAGATGTTGATCAGCAGAGCACAAGGCTTTCTGGGGGGGGTATATGGGGAGAGGTGGTCCCTTAGATATGTCAGTCCCAGGCTGCTTAGTACTTTAAAGGTTAACACCATCACCTTGAAATGGATCCGGTACTCAATTGGTAGCCAGTGCAACTGGCGGAGCACCAGCTGAATGTGTTCCTGCATAGACGTTGCAGTCAGCAAGTGAGCCACTGCATTTTGCACCAGCTGAAGTTTCTGGATCAGATTCATGGGTAAACCCATATAGAGTCAGCTACAGTGATCTAATCTGAATGTGACCATTGCATGGGTCATAGAGCCAGAACCTGGGTGGAGAGATAAAGAACCCATTGCCTGATTTGCCAACGATGATAAAAGGCAGACCCGGCAACAGTGGTGACCTGGGCCTCCATAGAGAGCGAGGTATCCAGGATCACCCCTAGGCCCCTAACCCTCAACGCTGGCACCAACGGCGCCCTGTCAAGGGCTGGGAGCCTGATTCCCAAACGTACCCTACCCCAGTCCAGACACAAGACCTCCATCTTTGATGTTGTAGGCTGTTGATGGCTCAGCTGCCCTGAGCCAGCCTTAGCTGGGAGGGTGGGGTAGAAATTCAATAAATAAATAGATTAAGTTTCAGCCGACTCTGTTGTAACCACCCAGACACTGTCTCTAAGTACAGAGGTTCTTTTTTAGTCACCATGACTAGTAGCCATTTATGGATCTATCCTCAAGAAATCTGTCTAACCCCCCCTTTAAATCCATCTGTTCTCATGGCCTTTTCCTATTCCCACTGGCATATTAAATGTCATACAACTGGCTACCCATATTTGATAGTAATTCCTGAAACCACAAACACCATGTTTCAGTCAGTGATGTGGCTGTTGTAGGGAAATATATACACACCATCTAACCAGTACACTGATGGAATGGAAGTTGTTTTCTAGTACTGAAACAAACTTCTTTGGGGGACAGAATTATGAGGGTTAGATCAAGTGTACCTTTTCACCATCGGTCACAGATGATGTTCTTCACCTGCACTTTCTATTCTTACACTGGAGCACATCATTCTCTCCAACCTTGGGACACAATGAGAGGACTAGTCAGTGTGATATGGTGATTAATGTATCAGACTAGGCTCTGGGAAACTCAGGTTATAATCCCTCACTTTGCCATGGATACTCGCTGGGTCACCTTGGGCCAGTCACATTCTCAGCCTAACCTACCCCCACAGGGTTGTTGTGAGAATAAAGTGGAGGAGGGGAGAATGACTTAAGCTGTTTTGGGTCTTCTCCAGGGAGAGAAATAAATGAAGTAAATAAATAAAATAATCCCCCACCAGCACCATGGGTAATTTGATCTTCTGGGCCACTGCATTGATGTACCAGTCCATGGGATTCGGCAGTAAAGCAGTTTAACTACTTCAGTACGAATTCACCATTTTTGCACAAGCAAAGGGCCCCAGGTACAATCCCTGATGTTTTATGTTTAAAAGCTTCAGGAAGCAGAATCAGCAGCAGCAGCAGCAGAAGACTTGGGTTTATACCGTGCCATTCACTCACAGTCTCAGAGCGGCTTTACAATCTCCTTCCCTTCCTCTCCCCACAATAGACACCCTGTGAGGTAGGTGGAGCTGAGAGAGTTCTGAGGGAACTGCCCTTGAGAGAACTGTGACTGACTGCATGTGGAGAAGTGGGCAATCAAACCTGGTTCTCCAGATTAGTATTGCCTGGAAATGAACTTCTCTGCTGGGGGACAGGAGAGCCATAGGCAATCTGAGCAGGTAAGAAATAGGTGCACCGATGTGCTTATCATCAGAAGACAGAAAAAACTGAAACCCTTCTGATCTGAACAGATTCCTCTTTGATGCAATCACTTGACTTCTTTAGGAAATGCTATTTGTCCTCATGGATATTGTCTCCAAGATATCAAGCCATTTGACTTGTTACAGGGAAATATAACTTTCATAATTTTCAAGAGCAAAGAACTCATTTTTTCCTTGATGCCTCTCCTTTAAAAGGTGCTTTCTTTTTTTAAAAAAAAATACATTGTTTTCATAGCTACTTGCAAAATATTATTATGATTTTTCTTGGTATTTTACATACTAGCTGTTCAGTGAAGGGAAACTGCTTAAATCTGAGTGGGAGTATGGGGTTAGTGGTTTTGGGCACTGGACCAGGTGCCAGGAACTCCTTGTGCTACCACCCAATTGACCGCAAGCTTACTGGGTGGCCTCATACAAGTTGCCTATCCTCTTTGTCTCCTGGCATTACAGCCCTATGAGCTTACACTGCCATGGTGTTTCATGTGTTATTTTTGAGTCATGATCCTCAAAAGCTTTCCTCTAGAGTAGACTCACTGAAGTCCTTGAAATAAGAAGACTGCAGCAGGATACTCAAGAGGGTGACCAGGAAGCAAGTGCCAACACGATCCATGCTCATTCTCTTCAGTGGATTGATTACTCTTGTGACTGAATATTGTTTTAAACTTGTCTTTCCTTCTAACAGCTACCACCACCACCACCTTTCTATTGTCTGCTGCTCTGGTAGTAATACTAGTTCCTAACCAAGCTGAGAGCCAGCTTGGTGTAATAGTGAAAGTGGTTCGAATCCCCACTCAGACATGGAAGCTTGTTGGGTGACCTTCGGCCATTCACATACCCTCAGCCTAGCCTAGCTCCCAGGGTTGTTGTGAGGATAAAATGGAGGAGAGAAGAATGATGTAAGCCACTTTGAGACCCCAGTGGGGGGAAAGGCGAGATTTAAATAAAGTAAATAAATAAAAATCAGATGAAGACTTCATGCATCTGACAAAGTGAATAAATTTTGGCTCCAAAAGGTTTATGCTGGAATAAATTTTGTTAGCCTTTAAGGTGCCCCTCGGCTCCTGTTTTATTCTGCTGCTACAGAACAACTCTTCTGGAATTAGAATCAAGATCAGTGCTGGAACTTGGAAATGGAGCTTTATGAGTGTACCTTTGTAGGTGTACCATCATAAACAAAATGCACATGCTGTATCAGACAAGGTTGGATCCCACATAAACATTTCCATCCATGGAAGTGTGACTTGCTCATCATCCCCCTCCAGCTGCAGCCCAATATTTCCTCTGAAACACTGCTTGTGAGGGATGAGAGACCTTCAGGATAGCTTGGGAGAGGTGGAGACCTGCCATTTGTTTGGGTATAATTCCAGGGGGAGACATTAACATTAATTAATTGAGACCCTGCCATTATGCTCCATCTGTCTCCTCTCAGCGGGGTCTCAGTTAATTACTCTCAGCATTTCACAAATAAGGAGCGTACATCTGCCCATCATGCTTCAATATGTTTCCCCCTGGAATTAAACCCAAACAAATGGTAACCATATAAACTACGCTTGTTATTCCTGTTTGACCCTCAAATCTGTTAAATATCTTCATTATGTTGTATGCTAATTTACTGCTCACTTCTACCTATATGTATGGACTGATAATTTCCATTTCAATGTATAAGCACATGAAAGCTTATACCTTGAATAAAACTTCATTCGTCTTAAAGGTGCCACTGGACTCAGACTTTCATAGAATCACAGAATCATAGAATCATAGAGTTGGAAGGGACCTCCAGGGTCATCTAGTCCAACTCCCTGCACAAGGCAGGAAATTCACAAATACCTCCTCCTCCACACCTGCAGTGACTGCTGTTTCACACCCAGAAGATGACAAAGAGCTCCAGGATCTCCAGCCAAACTAACTTGGAGAAAATTTGCTTCCTGACCCCAAAGTGGCAGTCAGTATTTCCCTGGGCATGCGAGAAAGAGCCACAAGAACTAAGCACTGATGCACCCTTTCCTGCCCTCCCTCTCATGATCTGCCTAAGTTCACACAATCAGCATTGCTGTCAGATGGTCATCTAGCCTCTGTTTGAAAACCTCCAGAGAAGGAGAGCCCACCACCTGCTTCAGACCAACACGCTACCCACCTGAATCTTTCCGCTAAAAGGCTTTCTTGGTGACCTATGCCTGAGCAGCACATAATTATTTCCAAGGGAATAATTCAGAGACCACAACATCAGTATCCTCAAAAAAGTTTTTTCTTGCTTTTTTTAAACTAAAACTGCAGATTTTGTAACTGCAAGTCAGATTGGACCACACATTTTTTTGATCATGCCTTGCTTTCTTTTAACATGAAAAATACTTCAAGTAAGCAGAATCTTCTCAGTACTCCTCGAAGATTATCACAATTTCCTTTCCTACCCAGGAACAGGCTTGTGTGGTTTCCCAATGCTGGTGCAGCTGCCAAGCAAGCATAGGGGAAAAGAGACTTCCATGTGGTAGGTTTCCCTGCTTTAAACACCCTGCAGTGGCCATCTCCCTTCCTCTGGGCCACTGGTGCTTTTTAAATTTGTTTTAGATCATCAATTGACAGGAATGCCCAGCTGTTTAGATGCTTTCATTGCAGAGAATAATCCACTTTCAACCCACTTTCAGTGCACTTTAGCAGTTGTTTGCACGTGAATTTTGCCCTTTCACACAGTAAAAACCAGTTACAAGTACATTAGAAGTGGATTGAAAGTGCATTATTCAATGAGTATGAAAGCGCCTTGTCTCCATTTCCCTTTTCATGTACTAATCTTTCATGTTCATTATATTATGTGTCATAACCAGGTTCTCTTTTTCCTACATTAACTAACAAGCATTTGCTGATATCATGTTCTTTAGACTGGACTCTCATCAAAGATAGAACACCCACACACATTCCATTCAATTGCAAAACCTCTGTACTTTCAAAAGCTAGCACAGTCATTAAGCAACTGATCCAGAAAACTGCCTTTGGAAGTAAATACATGTGTCAAAAGTTTCAAAAAAGTTACGTTATGCTTTTATTTAAATAGTAGTTCCAAAATCAGTCAGCTACAAATTAGCCAAACAGGCTTCAGCAGGACTTCTTCAGAAATAAGGCACCTGATTGCTATATTGTAGACTCCCCACTGTGCAGTCACTCATTATGATCATCACATGATTTGAACCATGTAAAAGAGGAAGAAAGCTCAAGTGAAAAGAACATGCAAAGAGGTGGAACGTAGCATAAAGTGGCAGAGAGCATTCCTCAAACATTAGCAATGACTGGGAAAAAGCTTACTTTAGCTATTTATTCCAGTCAAGACTTGAAGAGCTCTGCAGTGTAAATAAATTACACTAAACAGCTGTCTCTAAGAATGCCCAAGAGAGTATCCTTGTTAAATTAAGTTTCTGCTTGTTACATTTCTGTGACACTGTTCCTAGCTGACCCTCATCCTATCTGACTTAAGGGCAAATGGGCTGTTTAAATTACTGGGAAAATTCCTAATGGGCCTCAGCGCTGTTGTTGTTCAGTCACACAGTCGAGTCTGACTCTTCGCAACCCCATGGACCAGATCATGCCAGGCCCTCCTGTCTTCCGCCATCCTCTGATATTTGCTCAATTTCATGTTCATTGCATTGGTGACACTGTCTAACCATCTCATCCTTTGCCGTCCCTTTCTTCTTTGACCTTCAGTCTTTCCCAGCATCAGGGTCTTCTCCAGTGAGTGCTTCCTTCTCATTTGGTGACCAAAGTATTTGAGCTTCAGCTTCAGGATCTGGCCTTCCAGGGAACAGTCAGGGTTGATTTCTTTTAGGATTGACTGATTGGATCTCCTTGCAGTCCAAGGGACTCTCAAGAGTCTTCTCCAGCACCACAGTTCAAAAGAATCTATTCTTCGGTGCTCGGCCTTCCTTATAGTCCAATTCTTGAAGCCATACATTACTACTGGGAATACCATTGCTATGACTATGTGGACTTTTGTTGGCAGGTGATGTCTCTACTTTTTATCATGCTGTTTAGGTTTGCCATTGCTTTCCTCCCCAGGAGCAGGTGTCTTTTAATTTCATGGCTGCAATCACCATCTGCAGTGATCTTGGATCCCAGGATCGTGACGTCTGTCACTACTTCCACGACTTCCCCTTCCCCTCCATGCTAAAGAACCACAGATGGACATGTGCCAACAGAATGGAGCCCCAGCAGTTCTGACAGTGCCACACAAGCCACTCAGACCTAGCAAGTGGTCATGTTCCTTCCTGGGAGAAGGCAGAAGGCAAGGGGCACTTGTCTTTACCTCTGCTGCTGGCCAGACCCAAGCCGAATGGCCCCTGCAGCATGGGCCACACCATACAGGCATGTCATCTCAGCTTCTCCTGAGATATTTTAACTTCCCAACTTGCCCTTGATCTGCCTGATCACTCACTCAGTATTACCAAACTTTATGACTGCCATGGAGTCCTCGCCCCACAGAGAGATATAGTTTTTCAATAGCTAGCATTCCACAGTCAGAGCAACTGAACCTGGCTTGATTTTTCAGACAGTTGCCAGCTACTTACTGAGCCTACAACAGGATATGACCTTGTATAATTTTTTATTTGTGGTTGGGGTTTCTTTTTTACAAGTCTGTAATTGTTTCTCAGATCATTACAACTTGTTCTTATCAACAATGACTCTATAGTTTGGCTCTTTTCACCAGTACCTTTTTAGGGATGCCAGCCTCCAGGTGGGACCTGGGGATCCCCTGGAATTATAGCTCATCTCCAAACTCCAGAGATCAGTCCCTGGAGAAAATGTATGATTCGGAGGTTGGACTCTGTGGCACTGTACCCTGCTGAAGTCCCTGTCCTCTCCAGGATCCATCCCCAAATCTCCAGGAGTTTCCCAGCCTGGCTGACAACCCTACCCCCCATCCCTTGTTGGTGGCTATGGGGGACCTGGCAACCCTAATTTTTTCTCCTATGCATAGAAAAGTAGCTGGGGTACATAGTATATAAAGGGAAATGACCACAAAGGAAAAAGTTAAGCAGATTTCCTCCACTGTTCATTTATACAACAAACTCTCCCAGGGCTCCTTTTGGTTTAATAAAAATGGGGAGGAAAATATGTACAATTTTGTATTACATGCAGTTTCAGCATCAATGTGCAGAACCAATAAATTGGCCAGTCAAGTGTTTCTGCCCTCCCTAAAAGATGCCACTAGTGCTGTCCTGTTCATTATTACATACATACATACATACATAAACTTTTATTGGCATGTTAACAATAACAGAATGAATAAAACATCTTATCCATAGTATGTGAAATCAGACAAATATAAAATTTGCATAAAATAAAACAGTACTATCTAAAATCTGCCATTTCCTTGAATTTTAAGAACTTCTACAAGAAATTTGGTGACAGCATTAGTAATTTCAGGATCCGAATCATTCAGAAGAAACTGACATTTCAATTTGTTACTCAAACATCTTTTGGGGCGGAGTAACTTTGAGAGCAGTTTTTTCCGAGGTCCTGTTCATTATTATGCCTTGGAGATCTTGTATTATGTGATGAATCCAGAGGAAAGGAAGCAGCATGTTCTCTTGTCCCTGTTCATAGGCCTGTTCCACATACCGACCTTACTCTCAATCTTCTCTGTGGCCAATCTCCAAGTTTTGGAATCAGCTTAGAACTGAGTGCTCCGTACCTCATCCTTTTTTCCATACTGTTTCCTGCTCTAAATTTGTTGTTTTTCTGTTCTCACAGAATCACAGAATCACAGAGTTGGAAAGGGCCATACAGGCCATCTAGTCCAACCCCCTGCTCAGTGCTTAAAGACTGCCAGTGAGGGGTAGAACACCACCTCCCTAGGTAGCTGATTCCATTGTTGAACAATTTGTACTGTAAAAAGGGTTTTCCTAATATCCAGTCAGCACCTTCCTGCCCTTAATTTAAACCCATTATTGCTCTCTGCCCTCCTCTAAGTGGCAGTTCTTCAAATACTTCAAGAGAGCAATCATGTCCCCCCCTCAACCTTTTCTTCTTCAAAATAAACACTCCCAAGTCCCTCAGCCTTTCCTCATAGAGCTTGGTCT
Source organism: Gekko gecko (assembly GCA_029375565.1). Taxonomy (NCBI): domain Eukaryota; kingdom Metazoa; phylum Chordata; class Lepidosauria; order Squamata; family Gekkonidae; genus Gekko; species Gekko gecko. The sequence goes on from JAPDNY010000004.1 coordinate 49,751,183, forward strand.
CCAGGCCCCCGATCATCCTCGTCGCTCTCCTCTGTATCTGCTCCATTCTGTCCACATCCTTTTTGAAGTGAGGCCTTCAGAATTGCACACAATACTCCAGATGCGGCCTGACCAATGCAGCATACGGCGGGACTATCACATCTTGCGATCTGGATGTTATGCCTCTTTTGATACACCCCAAGATCACATTAGCCTTTTTTGTTGCTGCATTATGCATGCTTACTGTCCGCCCATCCCCCAAGACCTTATTCACACACACTGCTACCCAGAAGTGTATCCCCCATCCGGTATGCATGTTCCTCATTTTTTTTACCCAGACATAGAACTTGGCACTTATCCTTGTTAAATTGCATCTTGTTCACATCTGCCCACTTTCCCAGTGTGTTCAGATCTCATTGAATTCTATTTATGTCTTCTGGTGTGTTCGCTACTCCTCCCAATGTGGTGTCACTGGGTCACAATCCAGCTTTAAAAGTCAAGGGCAGTGGTCATTGCTGCCATCAGATTGCCTTCCCTTTTAAAAACGTTGTGCAGGTGCATTAGCGATACTGTGCTCTAGTGCTAAATTGAGATTGATCACCCAACACGTCATTTACTTTTTAAAAAGACCACTACAACATGGCTACTGATCAAATGTTATCCTGCACCATTTTGAGTAACACACAGATGCAAGTCCATTGCAATAAACACAAATAAGAGTGATTTGTACAGCAAAATAACATGGGGGGAAAATTCCCCACTGCTGGTTACTAACAATTACATATCACCCTGGGTGAAGGGGACAGTAATGGTAGCCCGAGATGAATGGGATTATTAAAACCAAAGGTGGGAAAAGGCAAGGGAGGGGCATGAAAGTGTGTGTGCTGCTGAAGAAATTAGCAAACTGGCAGTAAAGTAGGAATTTTTTGAACATATTTCAGGGAACTGTCCCGGCCCTGGCTGTCCGGGCCGGGCTGCACCCCCCGCCACGACGCAACCCGAGCACTCACCCGAGAAACCAGGCCAACGCGGGGCACCCGGAGCGCGCCCCGGCCCCCCTCTGACGGAGAGGACGTCAGGACGAGCGAGGCCCCGTCGGCGCAAGCCCTGGGAAGCGACAGAGGCGAGCAATCCTCCCCAGACGACTGGAGGCACCGACGATGCAGCCCTCGGGCCGGCAAGGCAGACGCCGGCACAGGAACGCACGCCCCTGACGCAAGGAGGGCGTCCTACCTTATCAAGGGGGCGGGGCCGGGGGAAGGTGGGACCGTGGAGGAGCACGGGCGGTGCTGGGCAGTGGGAGGAGGATATAAGGGAAGAAGGACGGAGGGGCCGGGGAGGAGACGCGTGTCAAGGAGAAGAGAGCCGTGCGTGTGCGAGAGAGAGAGCCCAGCGAACCGGCCGCTTCCCTGACACGGGACAGAGGGGCAAGAGGGGTGAAGCCAACCCCGCCCCCTGTCATTCTGAGGCCCCCTTGTCTCCTTGCCCCTGGGACCTCCCCCTGCCTCCCAGGACCGCACCCCCACGGTTTGGACTGCCTGACGCCACGGCGACTGGAGGAAAGGTACCCGGGGCCCAGGGGGAGCGTGACAACGTGGTGGAGAATGCGGGCACAACAGACCTGCTAGGTAGGCCACTTCCCCGCCTCCTTGCCCCCACCGGCTGGTTGCCCCCGAAAGAAAGGGCTGGGCGAGTCCCGGAAGGGTCCTCAAGCTCAGAAGACATCTCGGGAGAGTCAAGTGAGTCGGACAGTAGCCAAGGCTCCGTGAAAGCCCGACCGACACAACCCGACCCGCCTTCCGCTGAGATGGATTTTGCACAGTTTGGGCAATGGCTGGCCGAGCATCAGAGCCAGCTGTTACGGGACATAGCCCAGCAGCAGCACGCAGCGCAAGCGACCTTGGTGCGGGAGCTGCAACAGGCTGTGCTCACCCGGCCGGCTCAGGCGGGGCCCGGAGGTGGGGGTGAGCCACAACACAGCTCCTGGCCACTGCTCACCAAGCTGGGGCCAGACGACGAGATTGAAGCCTACCTAGAGGCTTTTGAAAGAGCCGCCGAGGCCACCCAGTGGCCAGAAAACCAGTGGGCCTACATCCTGGGACCGTACCTGACGGGGGAGGCTCAGGCCGCCGTGAAGGCGTTGGAGCGGGCGGACGCGAGTGACTACACAAAGGTGAAGGCCGCCATACTCGACCGCTTGGAGGTTACGCCCGAGTCCCACCGCCGGCGGTTCCGTGCCTTCCGGATTCAGGACCCGGCCCGCCCCCGGACAGTGATTGCGACCCTGAAAGACGCCGCCACCCGCTGGCTCCAGCCGACCTCTGAGGACGGCAAGCGGGTGGTAGAGATGATAGTCATCGAACAGCTGCTGCAAATTGTGCCCACCCGTACGTGCCACTGGCTGGCCTGTTGGAAGCCGACCAAGCTCCGGGAGGCCCAGGAACTTTGGGAGAATTTCCAGGCCGCCGAAGGACGGGACGCTAAACCAAAAGAGGAGGCTCCACGGCCGGGACGCGGGGGTCACACCCCTAGTAAGCCTCTGCCAAGTCCGGCCTTGCCCCGATACGGAAGGGCGCGCCCTACCTTCGGCCGCGGCGGGACGGGCGGAAGTCCCGGCGCCTCTCCGTGGCCCCTTCCCACCATGCCTGGGCCCGCCCAGAGCAGTCGGGGTGAGACAGGCGGACGGGGAGAGACGAGCGGGCCGACCCCACTCCCCGGAGGGCGCCCCGCAGGAGGCACCGGGCCCTGTTACACCTGTGGCCAGTGGGGCCACTTCAGGAGGGACTGTCCGCTTATGGAGTGCAACCTCGGCCACGAGCGCACCTTGCAGACCTCGGCCGTGGGAAGGCGGCCTCCCGCCTGGTTACTCCCGGTGACGCTGGGGGGCCAGACCTTGCAAGCCTTGGTCGACAGTGGGAGTTCGCTATCCCTGGTGCGGTCCCATCTCTTGCCCCCAGGCTTGCCCGTCCTCCGCACTGCCACAGTGGTATGCTTCCACGGGCACGAAGAAAGGTGTCCCGTGGTCGTGGCGCCCCTTCTCTACTTGGGGCAGCGGTGGGAGGTGCCCCTAGCCCGGGTAGACCGGTTGCCGTTCCCAGTCCTGTTGGGGCGGGATGCGCCGCGCTTCAGTGATGCTCTAGCAGCCGCCTGCCCTCCTGACGAGGGTCCGGGAGCCGGCGCACGTCCAAGAGAAGAGTTGGTTGCCCCGGCGGATGAGGAGGGTGACCCCGGAGTGACCGAGGAGGGGCTCGAAGGGACGTATGATGGCTGGGTCCGGGACCCCCAGTTCATACAGGACCAAGGTCGCGATGAAGCACTGGATGGGCTGCGGCGGCGCACAGCGGTCCAAGACGGGCAGGTAATAGAACCCCGGCTGGGGGGCGGTTTCCGCACATCGTCCAAGAGGGGGCGTGTGGTTCAGGGAGGTGAAGGGACGGATGGGGCCCTACAGACAGCTCTTAGCCCCCCATGGCTACATACCGGCGATCCTTCGGACAGCCCATGTTCACCCCTGGGCCGGCCATCAGGGGGTGAAGAATACCTTGTCCCGGGTGTTGTCATGTTTCTTCTGGCCCACGGTCGCCCGTGACGTAAAAGCATATTGCCGGTCGTGTGCCATCTGCCAACGGGTGAATGTGCGGGCGGATCCACGGGCCCCTCTATCTCCGCTACCGATACCCGGCACCCCCTTTGAGAGGGTGGCCATGGATTTTGTCGGGCCTCTACCCCGCACCCCCAGGGGAGCCCGCTTCCTACTAGTAATCATGGACTATGCTACGCGCTTCCCGGAAGCTGTCCCCCTTCCTAGCCTAAAGAGTGCGGGGGTAGCGCGGGTTCTCATGAGGTATTTCTCTCTGGTGGGGCTGCCGCACGAGATACTGACTGACTGCGGATCCCCTTTTACTGCCCAACTCATGAAGCAAGTCTGTCAGTCACTCCAGATCCGGCAGATCTTCACAGCCGTGCACCACCCCCAAACAGATGGCCTCGTCGAAAGGCTGAACCAGACGATAAAAAACATGTTACGCAAGGTGGCGTACGAAAGGCCGACAGAATGGGATCTCTATATTGATCCCATCCTGTTTGCGCTGAGGGAGACGCCCCAATCCTCGACCGGGTTCTCACCATTTGAACTCCTCTACGGGTGCCGGCCCCGCGGGATCCTGGAGGCGATGGACGGGCGCCGCCCTGGGATGGTGAACGAGGAAGAACGAGACCCCTGCGAATACGTCAGGAAGCTAAGGGAACGCCTCGAGGGGGTCCGCCGCGTAGCCGCAAGTAACCTAGAGCGGGCCCAGGAGACGCAGAAACAGAGGTACGATCGGGGTACGAAGATGCGCTCTTTTGGCGTGGGAGACCGGGTGCTCGTGTCCCGCTCCGTGATGGACCCCGGACGGGGCGACCCGTGGCAGGGCCCATTCCCGGTGGTACGTGTCCTGGGACCGGTCACGTACGAGATCGGCTACGGGCCCCGCCAGCGGAAGACGGTGCACGTAAATGACCTCAAGGAATGGAGGGAGCGCGACACCCCTACCGACGAAGCCCAGCTGGCCACGACTCCGGGGGACCTGACGGAGGGCTTCCCGCCCTGGCAGGACCCACCAAAGGGGTCTCCCGGGCCTGTTTTGGATGAAGGGTTGTCTGAGGCCCAACGGCGAGACCTGGACCAGATGCTGCAAGACTGCCCTGGGACTTTCTCCACCTTGCCAGGGTGTACGTCCATGGCTGTTCACCGCATCACCATGTCCCCAGGACAGGTGGCCCGGACCCCCTGGAGGCCGATACCCCCGAAGTTGCAAGCCGCCATCCGGCAAGAAGTGGAGACGATGTTGCGGCTCGACGTCATTGAACCGTCCAGAAGCACCTGGCGGAGTCCGGTGGTGCTCGTGCCGAAACCAGATGGCAGTACCCGGTTCTGCGTCGACTACCGCGAGGTTAATAAGCTGGCCCAGTTCGACGCTTATCCGATGCCACGGGCCGACCTATTGATTGACCAGCTCGGCACCGCCCGATATTTGTCGGCGCTTGATCTGACAAAGGGGTACTGGCAGGTGCCGGTACACCCCCAGGACCGAGACAAGACGGCCTTCGCAACCCCCAATGGCCTGTTCCAGTTTAAGAGGATGCCCTTCGGTCTCCATGGGGCGGCGGCGACATTCCAGCGGCTGGTCGACCGAGCACTCGCGCACTGCCGGGGCTTCGCGCAGGCATACCTCGATGACATCATCATCTGTAGCCCTGACTGGGACACCCACCTCTCCCATCTACGGCAGGTTCTGCGGGCCCTCCATAGCGCGGGGCTGACGGCCAACCCCGCCAAAAGCCGGCTCGGCTTCCAGGAGCTCAAATACCTGGGGTACCAGGTAGGGAAAGGGGTTATACGCCCGTTGCCCGACAAGGTGCTCACCCTCGAACAACAGCCTCGTCCCAGCACGAAGCGGCAGCTTCGCCGGTTCTTAGGGTTCGTCGGCTATTACAGTCGGTTTATTCCTAACTTTGCCTCCTTAGCCTCTCCACTCACAGATGCGCTGCAGAAAGCCCGACCAAACCAGCTAACCTGGGGCCCGGCCGAGGAGGCCGCATTCGAAGCCTTGCGGACCAGCCTCTCCCGGGGGCCCGTACTTCGAAACCCTGACTTCACAAAACCGTTCGTGCTCCACACCGACGCCTCCGGGACAGGGCTGGGGGCGATGTTAGCCCAAGGCGACGGAGCAGCCGAACGGCCTGTTCTCTTCATCAGCCGGAAGCTCCAACCGGCGGAGCGTAAATATTCTACTGTAGAAAAGGAAGCCCTGGCAGTGAAGTGGGCGGTGGGTGCCTTACAATACTACCTGGTGAATAACCCCTTCCAACTAGTGGTGGACCATGCCCCGCTGTTGTGGATGTCACGTATGAAGGACTCCAACCCCCGAGTCCTCCGGTGGTATTTAGCCCTGTCCCCATTTTGCTTTTCAGTGCGGCACCAGGCGGGGCGCGACCATCAGGTGGCCGATTACCTGTCCCGGATCTTCGAGGAGGAACCAGGAGCTGCAGGCGCAAGGGAGGGGGTGTGTCCCGGCCCTGGCTGTCCGGGCCGGGCTGCACCCCCCGCCACGACGCAACCCGAGCACTCACCCGAGAAACCAGGCCAACGCGGGGCACCCGGAGCGCGCCCCGGCCCCCCTCCGACGGAGAGGACGTCAGGACGAGCGAGGCCCCGTCGGCGCAAGCCCTGGGAAGCGACAGAGGCGAGCAATCCTCCCCAGACGACTGGAGGCGCCGACGATGCAGCCCTCGGGCCGGCAAGGCAGACGCCGGCACAGGAACGCACGCCCCTGACGCAAGGAGGGCGTCCTACCTTATCAAGGGGGGCGGGGCCGGGGGAAGGTGGGACCGTGGAGGAGCACGGGCGGTGCTGGGCAGTGGGAGGAGGATATAAGGGAGGAAGGACGGAGGGGCCGGGGAGGAGACGCGTGTCAAGGAGAAGAGAGCCGTGCGTGTGTGAGAGAGAGAGCCCAGCGAACCGGCCGCTTCCCTGACACGGGACAGAGGGGCAAGAGGGGTGAAGCCAACCCCGCCCCCTGTCATTCTGAGGCCCCCCTGTCTCCTTGCCCCTGGGACCTCCCCCTGCCTCCCAGGACCACACCCCCACGGTTTGGACTGCCTGACGCCACAGCGACTGGAGGAAAGGTACCCGGGGCCCAGGGGGAGCGTGACAGGAACATTAGCAAACATTGATGCCATTGGTACAATGCAAGCAAAGGGACAACTTGGGGAGCAGGCTCAGAATTTACAAGAAAATAATCAAAATAATTCAAACTCAGAGTAAGAATAATAAAAATTGTCAAGGGGTGACCAGTTTCCTTTAAAATTACACATTAATGCACCATCACATGTATAGTCATCTAAAAATAATAGTGCTTAGGTATCATTAATGCATTATTGCTAATCTCCATTATAACTATATAATAACTATATAATATATGCACAAGAGGGGCGGTGAATGGGAAGGGAGATGGAAAAGGTAGAAGGGGGCATGGATACAGAGGAAGATGTTCAAAGGGAACATAGATCACTGCTGTGAAAAATAACGATTCAAGCATTTTGCACATGGAATCAAGCCAACTTGCAATCGGTTTGAAAATAAAATCACCCATAAGCGCTTTGGAAAAAAATGCAAAAGCCTGACAAAATTCCTACATTGACCCAACACTGAGCAAACAAGTTGTGGAACAAAAAATTAGATACATTGTAAAACAATTGTATAGCCGGTTGTATATGTGGAACGGGCCATAGTATTTTTCAACACCAATAGGCTGGATTTGGATATGTTTGGATAACTATCCTTTCCTCTAACTGAAGATATTATTGAATGGCTATTCAACAGTAATGAATACATTTGGTTTCCCAGAATACAGTTGGCACTACTTGACAATCTAAGCAGAATAACCAAAGCACTGAATAAACCACAGAATTCAAAATACATGTGGTGCGAGCTCACAAAACATAAGGAAGGGGCTGAAATTCTGTTCCCATTGACCATCCTATAAAATCTGGAGAGAAGAGACCTGCTCTCTGTAGCTACCATTAAACTGAGAAGTATATGCTTTAATAACAGGACGTCATTCTTTTACTGAATTTAATTTAACCCTACATATGTCTAGATATATTGCTGACACACAAACCGGTAATTTTGAGTGGTTTCATATGGTGGCCATACACTAGCATATTTTGGTTTATAAACTGGTTTATTCAGGACTGATTTCCACACTCAGTTCACCCCATCCTGTGTTTAAAAACTGAAAGTATGTTGATCCTGTCTAATGCAATATAGGGTTGAAAATCTGATCAACTGAAACAAAACAAATTAAATAAATGGGGAGCTCAGAAAAGGAACCTGCAAGTAGCAGCCATTTAATGCTGACTCTAAAACAAAGAAGTCAGGGATGCCAGCCTCCAGGTGGGACCTGAAGATCCCCTGGAATTACAGCTCACCTCCAGACTACTGTGATAGTTTCCCTGGAGAATATGGATGCTTTGGAGGGTAGACTCCATGGCATTGTAGCTCCCTGAGATTCCTGTCCTCCCCACAACATTATAATAACTGTGACACCTGCTCTCTCATAGCCTTAAAGTATATACCAGTAGCCTTTTAAGACCATAATAGAGCAAAGGCTCACTACAGATTCAGAAACATCAACTGATATATACCACTTCAGACTGCAAGTGGAGCATTACATATCTAGTCTTAAAGGTGCCACTTGATTTCTGTTTTATTTTGCTGGTTTATTTTGCCGGGGGGGTCTGTTTTATTTTGCAACAGACTTAATATAGCTACGCTTTTGATAGACTCTAAGTATATTGCAATGCCTGGTGGGAGTGACACATTAAACCCCATGGGGCCCGTAGGCTTCAGCACAGAAACTGCTTGTTTAACAAACTGGCTTAGACAATTGCTTCATTGCCCACATACCCCCACTTCACACTGTCCCCCGGGGCAGGATGCCCACCAACTGCTTCTTTGAGCCACATTTCACAGGTTAACTACACCTATGTCCACCTCCAAAACATCTTTCTAGCAGCCAGTTGTCAACTTTTCCTTGGTCTTCAGCCTCTCCAGTTTCATTTTCAACCTTGGTTGAGCTCCCACACCCTAACACCACTACCCACCATGTCCTTTCATGTTCAGTATTCTACTCATTCAGCCTCCACTGACTCCTTGCCTGCTCATTCAAAGGGACTGGATGCCAACACCAGCTTTGTAAAGGCATCCTCCTTCCCCCCAGCCTGGTGGGTACAGGGACTCAAGAGCCCAGGCCAGGAGTCCAGACCTCAGGAGGCACAATAGGGTAGACCTCACAAAGTACATTTAACTTCTCTGGGTTGTGCCTTTTGTCAACAAGTCAAATATGAAACATGGCACACAAAATATGACAAGCACTGACTAGGAGCCATAGTTTATTGCTGCTTGCAGAATTTACAGTTAATATTACACTGACATGCACGACCATGGCGTATTGTCACGCTTATATGCATGCCTCACTCTTTCCTTCCCTTTCTCATTAACAGGGGTCCCTTAGAAACTAGCTACCTATGAATGCAAGGATGGAAATTAACCAGATTTAGTTTATCTCCTACAAACAAGGATGCTAAACTATGCTTGAATCCAGGCTTAGAGGCAGGGTTTATGGGGGTGGGGTGGAGGAGCTGGCCTATGCACATGCATTTGTACATCATGGTTAACTGGAGCCAGGATTCTCTGCAGGAAAAGCAAGGGGATAAAGACAGAGGAGAAAGGTGTATGTCCAGTCCAAACAACAAACTGAATTTGTGTAAGTGAACTTAATATTGACCAAATGTGATTTATGAATGTAGCCTAAACAAGCATATATTTTAGTCCTGATATGTATGGTGGGTACCCAGCTGCATAGTGACAATGAAGACAAAAAAACATACTTTTTATTTACTAGTGTTTTTACTGGGAAGTAAGTTCCACTATGTCTTATTTCTGAGCAAATATGCATTGGTTTGTGTCTCTGTCTGATACCTATTATATCAAGCCAAATGCTTTTCAGACACACCTTTATACACATGGTGATAAGTACTACATATACAAAAGCCTGCAAATTCAGTATTCAGACCTGAAGCCACTCTTGGTATAGTGAATAAAGTGGAAAGTATTCCATTACAAATGCAATTAAGTGACTTTTAGGTCACCACCTAAGAATGAATGTTATGCTCTGATAGTTCAAGAGAGATGGCTGGAAACAGGTCTTCATTTTTCTCTGAATAGGTTTCTTTCCCCAAAAAACTTGTTTTAATGAAGTGCTTTTTGATGAGAATTTGAATAACAATAATAGTTTGCTGATTTCAAACAGCAGCCCAAATTGCACTGACATCATCTCTAGGATTCTGCAAATAACTTCCAAGGTTTTTTGCCATGCTGTATCATCAGAGTACTGGACTTTCCATGTAATTCATATATTAAAATATACGGCCAAAACAAATCTAGAAATTTCTCATAAAAGTGGAAGGAAGGCAGTGTTCAATTTTATCTGAAAATGCAAAATATTATTGCTCTGAAGAAAAAGAGTATGCCTGGAATTAGGTCCCTTTTGTCACATAAAAGCCTTATCTGGTTATTGTTAGCAGCTGGTAAGCTTGACATAGGCAATAACTGCAGATTTCCAGTAATGCTTAATGCACACCAATAGTTTCCTAGGATAAGGCAGCTATGAGCACACTCATATAGCAGGTCCACATTGCTGAAAACACAATGCAAGGTAACAACTACCTGGAGAATTAGGTGTCATTTCTAGTTGCCATTTTAAAAAGCTGAAGCTTTATAAAGACTTTCATCTGCTGTAAAAATATTAAAGATAAATGGGACTGTCAAAGGCAGACTGAGTCATGACACAGATGACAGAGATGTGGAGGGGGAAGTGGAGAAAACAAAGCAATATTTCTAGTTTCTGTGTGATGTAACCGTTAAGTGTAAATATGAAACTGGCCTTCATCCTGTCTTTCTCCTCAGCAAAGTTTGAAGTCTCTCCCCCAACCTGGTGGCTCTTTTGCTGGAAGAAGAGTCACTTAGTTGTAGAAAGGTTCCGCAGGCAGCAGGAAAGCTTCAGACTTTGCTAAGAGGAGTGGTAGGATCTAGGTTGCTGTGCTCCATAGTGTATCTAGTGTATGATAAGAATTGCACAAGTATTGGAATGTATTTTATTCATTAGTAGTTAAATCTGAATATTAAAAAGAAAACAGACCTACTGTGAAAGCAGAATATTAGTGAATTCTCCTAGTACCTGTAAAACACATGAAGAGCCCTGCTGGATCACACCAAGGATCCATTTAGTCCAGTTTGCCATATTGGCCAATCATGTGGGAAGCCCGCAAGCAGGGAGACATGGAGACAACTCCCTCATGCTGTTGCTGTCTTCAAGGTACTTGTGCTCACATGCACACTGAGTCTTAGCATGGAGATGTCCCTTAACACTTGTCACTAATAGCCATGGATAGATCTATCCTTCATGAACTCATTTCATCCCCTTTTTAAAGATAAGAAAACTATTTTGTCAGCAAGCAAAAACAACCTCAGTGACATTAGACAAAAATATATACATTTTCATGTTGATTTTTAAAAAAAAAAATTCTAAAAGCATCTTTCCTTTTCAGAAAAGGTACCAAATTCTTGAAGATACAAGATTTCACTCTTCTGTTACAGTACAGAAGATGGTCATGGTCTTCTTTTCAAGTACTTTGGTCTTAAGGGAGATTTTAGAAGGTGACCCAGGATTCTATTGTACGATGCACAGCAAAATCCTTGGCAGGCATGACTCAGTTGCTGGCAAATTCTTTGCTGCTGAAGGCTACACAGAGATTCCTTTAGTCATCAGCAGAGAAAAATCTCACACTGACTTTGATATCATTCAAACAAGTCATCACATCAAAAAGCAGCAAATTAGTCTAGACATATACATAAATAATCTGGGTCTTTTCCAAACAGTGGTGGACCCTTGGAGGGTTTTAGAACAGAGATGTGCTTATGGGAGCAGCCAAAGGCCTTCCTTATTGTTTGATGGACCATTCCCATCAGTGCCGCAGCTACAGAAAATATGTGCACAGTTGTTTAATATTCAGCAATGCGTGTTGGTGTTATACGTAGCACCTGAGCAGAGTTAATCAAATATAAATCCTACATGGGCATCGCCAAAAGGCAAACAGGGGAGAGGGAGGAGCAGAGAGTTGAACAGAGGTCTGGGCCTGCCTAGAATGGGATTCTCTAGTCCATGCAATTCACAGAGAAGGAGATGCAAGCCAAGGGCACTTCTGCAACTCTTAGCTTCAGTTGCTCCTGTGGAATAGTTAAAAGTTTCGGGTTCTGCCTCATGGTCAGAGAATGCCAGGAATTAGCAGAGGAGACATAAATAAAAGTGGGATTACTGGCTGTCAAGCAGTTTTGACCTCAAAGCTAGTTGAGCAACTGAAGCCTATAAGAACAGGATATCGTAATCTGAGGGGGAGGAAGCCTTCAGTAGCAAAGGGTGTTTTTTATGAGTGATCATAATTCTGATGTGGTATAATGTCTAAAAGACTGAGCCACCAGTTTGGATGTTTCCAGCCTTCTCACCTCTGCCATGAACTTCTGTGTGGGGGTGGGGGGGAACAGGCAAACCGTTCTTTCTGCCTCTCAGCCTTAGCCTCCCCCCCCCCCGCAACACAGGAATAATAGTACTTACCCAGGGATCCAGTAAGGGGTGAGGGAGACCATAATGTGGTATTTTATCCTCCAAGACCCACAGGAAATCTGCCGAAGCCCATATATCCAAACAAGGTGAGTATCCAGATCCATCAAAGGGAAGCAGTTGCAGCTGTTCCTAGTGGTGGATCAAGATCATAAGAAGAGCCCTGCTGGATCAGACCAGTTCTGGCCAGTAGCTACAGTGGGGCATTTTGCTCTGCCCCCTTTCTTAAAGCCACACCCCCACAAGTTTTGCTCAAGAAAAAGCTTTTACAAAACCTTTAAAACCTTTTTAAGAAGACATGCACACGAACACCAAGCCACACCAAGACCAGACCCCGGGCAGGCAGGAAGTCCTGTGACAACACATGACCTTGCCAGGTCTGCCCTCTGCCCTCCCCGGCTGTTCCTTTCCCACGCTGGCAAGGTGCTTGCTTGAGTGGTTTGGCTTGGTGGGAGCTCCCCAGCCTTTAAAAAAAAGTTTTAAACTTTTTTAAAGACCCCCTTGCTTGAGCTGTGTAATAGAAAGCAAGTGTTTGGGAAGGGGGGCTTCTTCCCCCCCACCCCATCCTTCTTTCTCTCCAAGCTTCCTCCCCCTCCCCTCTTCTAGTTTTCCTCCCCCCACAAACTCTCTTTTGAGAGTTAAAGCTCCCTTTGCAATGCTTTTAAAATCATCTAAAGAGCTGACGAGGTTTCCAGCCAGCCATTGTGCATGTGAGTGAGTGTGTGCCGTTGTTTTATTTTTTATTTGTTTTTTATTCTGGTGACATCATGCCCCACCAGTTCCCCCAATGCCCCCTCCAGGAATTTTCTGGCTACAGGCCTGGATCAGTTGTCCATCTCATTCAGCAACCTGTCTCACACAATGGCCAACCAGTTCCTCTGGAGGGCCAACAACAAGGAGAGAGACAACGGAGCACTTTTGTGTGAGTCAGACATAACCTGGCTCAAACAGAGAGGTGGGAGTAGCTGTCACTAGTGCCCGTTCCATTGCACTATGAAGCATGGGTGTGGCCAGAGACAGTAGAATGATAAAAGCTCTCCTCTTCCTTTCCTGCCCACTTTCTCCCACCTACAGGAAAAATTCAGTTTTTTCTATAGTAATTTGTTACTGGAGGAGGACTGGAGAAAAATGCGTTAACACCTGAAACTAACCTGCTGCTGCTGAGTTGAGTAGGGGTCTTAGATTTCTCTGTTCATGAGTTTACATAATTTCTTCCTCGCCACACCCATCCATGCCTAGGAAATATCTCCTTTGCATTAACCTTACATGTCCGTGTATTAATTTTTCAAAACATTAGTCTACTGGAAACTCTAATAGTGCAGTCCTATGTGGAGTCACTTCAGTCTAAGCCTATTAAAGTTAGTGCAACCCTGCATAGGATTACTCTGTAAGTTAGTTTTCATGTGTATGTAAACAACTGTGTTCAAATGGTAAAAATATTTTGAAAGTCGTTATAAAAACAGCAAAGTATGAACTTAGAATCTCCTTTTTTTAAGTCTAGGGTGGGGAGATCAATAAGTGCTTATGTGCTGTTCACCATCCTATGAAAACATTTTTTAAAAGGTAAAGGTAAAGGTTTCCCTTGCTCAAAAGCCAGTCAAATCCGACTCTAGGGGGCGGTGCTCATCTCTGTTCCCAAGCCGAAGAGCCAGAGTGGTCCGAAGAAGTTTCCGTGGTCATGTGACTGGCATGACTAGATGCCAAGGCACACGGAATGCTGTTACCTTCCCACTGAAGCAGTACCTATTTATCTACTTGCAATTTCTTGTTTTTGAACTGCTAGGTTGGCAGGAGCTGGGGCCAGAGACAGGAGCTCACTCCATCATGCAGCACTCGGGTCTCGAACTGCTGAACTACCGACTTTCCAGTCTGCAGTTCAGCGTCTTAACCACTGAGCTACCGCAGCCGCCCCCCCGATGAAATATAGATAACAGCAAAACAAAACAGGGCATGGAGGGAGGATGACTTGTCAGAATCCACTGCTTTAGCTGTACACTATTTTCCATCTCAGCATTAGTCAGAAAGGCAGTAGGTTAACACATGATTTGCAAACAAGAGCTCAGTCTTCTAGAAGAATCATAGAATCATAGAATGTTGGAGTTGGAAGGGATCTTGCAGGTCATCTAGTCCAACTCCCTGCACTCTTCAGGAGCATAGCTGAAAGATAGCCCTACAACATACCCAAAAGATGGTTGTCTAGCCTCCACTTGAAAACATCCAGTGAAGGAGCATCCACCACCACCCAAGGCAGTCTGTTCCATTGCTCAACCACTCTTACAGTTAGGAAGTTTCTCCTGATATTTAGCCAGTATCGACTTCCTTTTAATTTCCAACCATTAGATCTAGTCTTGCAATCCAGAGCAAGAGAGAATAGATCTGCTTCATCTTCTACATGACAGCCCTTCAAATATTTGAATCATGTCCCCTCTAAGTCTTCTTTTTCCCAGGATAAACATACCAACTCTTTCAGCCTTTCATTGTAAGACTTGGATTCCAGTCCACTCACCATCCTGGTTGCCCTCTTCTGGACACACTCAAGCTTGTCAATATCCTTCCTAAAATGTGGTGCCCAAAACTGGACAAGTACTCCAGGTGAGGCCTGACCATAGCAGAATAGAGCAGAACTATCCGCTCTCATGATCTGGACACAATGCGTCTGTTAATGCATCCTAAGATTGCATTAGCTTTATTTGCAGTCACATCGCACTGCAGGCTCATGTTTAACTTGTGATCAGCCAGAACACCTAGATCCCTTTCACCAGTTTGGTGTAGTGGTTAAGTGTGCAGACTCTAATCTGGGAGAACTGGGTTTGATTCCCCACTCCTCCACTTGCACCTGCTGATGTGACCTTGGGTCAGTCACAAGCTCTGGCACAGCTGTTCCTCAAAGAGCAGTTTGTGTTACAGTTCTCTCAGCTCCACCTACCTCACAGGGTGTCTGTTGTGGGGAGGGGAAGGGGAAGGAGTTTGTAAACTGCTCTGAGACTCCAAATGAAGGGCGGGGTATAAATCCAATCTCTTCTTCTTCTTCTTCTTCTTCTTCTTCTTCTTCTTCTTCTTCTTCTTCTTCTTCTTCTTCTTCTTCTTCTTCTTCTTCTTCACATGTGCTGCTGTCGAGCCAAGTCCCTCCCATTTGATATCTGTGCCTTTGATTTTTTCTACCTAAGTAGATCGAGGTTTATAAGATTATGAATGGGATTGAGCAGGTTGAGAAAGAAGTACTTTTCTCCCTTTCTCACAATACAAGAACTCGTGGGCACTCTATGAAATTGCTGAGCAGTCGGGTTAGAACAGATAAAAGGAAATACTTCTTCACCCAAAGAGTGATTAACATATGGAATTCACTGCCACAGGAGGTGGTGGCAGCTGCAAGCATGGACAGTTTCAAGAGGAAATTAGATAAACATATGGAGCAGAAGTCCACCAGTGGCTATTAGCCACAGGGTATAGATGGGAACTCTCAGTCTGGGGCAGGTGATGCACTCTATTCTTGGTGCTGGAGGGGGCAGCAGTGGGAGGACTTCTGGTGCCCTGGCCCCACTGCTGGACCTCCTGATGGCACCTGGTATATTTTGGCCGCTGTGTGACAGAGTGTTGGACTAGATGGGCCATTGGCCTGATTCAACATTGGCTTCTCTTATGTTCTTAAGTGTGGGACTTTGCACTTGTCTCTATTGAAATTCATTTTATTTGCCTCAGCCCACTGTTCCAACCTATCTAGATCATTTTGAATCCTGACTCTGTCTTCTTCAGAATTAGCAATCCCACCCAGCTTTGTGTCATCTGCAAATCTGATCAGCATCCCCTCTATGTTTTCCTCCAGGTCATTTATAAAAAAAATTGAACAACATTGGGCCCAGGACCAAGCCCTGCGGCACTCCCCTCAAGACTTCCCTCCACATAGATGCAGAGCCATTACGAGCACTCGTTGGGTATGATTTTTCAACCAACCATGAATCCATCCAATGGTTGCAGCATGCAGCCCACACTTAACCAGCTTATCCTCAAGGATATCATGAGAAACTTTGTCAAATGCTTTACTGAAATCTAGATACACTATGTCCACAGCATTGCCAGAGTCAACCATTTTAGTAACTCTGTCAAAAAAGGAGATAAGGTTGGTTTGGCATGACTTATTCTTGATAAATCCATGCTGGCTACTACCATTTAACTCATTCCGTTCAAGGTGCTCACAGAGCATTTAATAATCTGCTCTAGAACTTTTCCAGGTATTGATGTCAAACTGACAGGCCTGTAATTTCCCGGGTCTGTCTTTTTCCCTTCTTGAAGATCGGGACAACATTTGCTCTTCTCTAGTCTTCCAGCACAACACCAGTACTCCAGGAAATCTCAAAGATTAGAGCCAGAGGGTCTGAAATAACATCTGCAATTTCTTTTAGCACCTTGGGATGCAAGCCATCAGGCTCTGGAGATTTGAAAGTATTTAAAGCAGCTAGATGCTCTGTGACCATCTCCTTACTTACTCTGGACTGGCAGTTCCTCCTTCCTTCATATGTCCAGCATTCTTCAGTTTGTATACAGTTCACCTTACAGTTAAAGACCGACGCAAAGTGAGAGTTAAGTAATTCCGCTTTGTCTTCATCCCTTGTTAAGGCTTGACCGTCTTCCCCTAGCAATGAGCTTACTCCATCCCTGTTCTTCTTTTTGATCCGAACATAGGCATAGAAACTTTTCTTGTGATTTTTAGCATCCCTCGCAAGCCTCAGCTCCATCTGCACTTTAGTCTTTCTGACACCATCCCTACAGATTCGAGCCTGCTTCTTGTACTCACCCTCAGTAATTTGTCTCTCCTTCCATTTCCTGTACATTTCCCTTTTTAGTCTCAGCTCTTCAGAGAGTTCCTTGTTCAGCCACCTTGGCTTCATTACCCATCTCCCACCTTTCTTTCTCACCTGGACAGTTTGGAATTGTGCCTTAAGCACTTCATTTTTCAGCATCTCCCATCCTTCCTGTGCAGATTTCCCCCTCAGTATTTCCAGCCATGGGATCCTACCTAATATTTCTCTTAGTTTTTTTAAATCAGCTTTCCTGAAGTCCATGATATGAATCCTACTATGTCCTGGTTTCACATCCTTCTCTATGTCAAATTCCAAGCTGACATGGTCACTATTCCCCAAGGATCCCACAACGTTCACTTCATCAACCAGTTCTTCCCTGTTAGTCAGGATTAAATCTAGGATAGCAGATCCTCTGGTTCCCACCTCTACCTTCTGGGAGATGAACTTGTCTGCAAGACTATTCAAGAATCTGTGGGATGCCCCATGTCTAGCAGAATTAGATTTCCAGCAAATATCTCGATAATTGAAATCTCCCATAACCACTACATCCTGTCTCTGTGAAAGTTTAACAAGCTGTTGTACAAATGCATCATCCAGTTCCTCTAGTTGGTTCGGAGGTCTGTAGTATACCTCCACAACAATATCCCCTTCTTTTTTCCCTCGTTCTATCCTTACCCACACACTTTCAACAGGGCGACTCTTGAAATCCTGAATTTCAGTGCAAGTGTATTCATTCTTGACATATAGTGCCACCCCGCCGCCTTTTTTGTTTATTCTGTTCCATTTGAACAAGGTATAGCCTCCAATCGCTGTGCTCCATATATGAGACTCATCCCAACAAGTCTCAGTGATAC
Organism: Gekko gecko; assembly: GCA_029375565.1. NCBI lineage: Eukaryota > Metazoa > Chordata > Lepidosauria > Squamata > Gekkonidae > Gekko > Gekko gecko. The sequence goes on from JAPDNY010000004.1 coordinate 49,769,039, forward strand.
CTATCAGATCATACTTACTTTCCAATATTTGAAGTTCAAGTTCATACTGAACATAAGAACATAAGAACATAAGAGAAGCCAATGTTGAATCAGGCCAATGGCCCATCTAGTCCAACACTCTGTCACACTGTTTATTTACCATCCTGTTTATTTCCCATACTGTATGCATTAGTATAAAGACATCTCAGATTACAGACATCCTTTCCTACCATAGGTCCCTTCGAATTTACCTGAAAATTACTAAACTCACCTCTCTCCCGTTCATTTATTCTCTGGTCCCTCCCTTTCTTGAACTTAGTGTTGGGGATGCCGCACAACATCAGGGTTTTTCTTCCCACCCACAGTGGCTTCAGTTTAAAGCCCTCCTGATCAGGTGCGCAAGTCTTCCAGCAAAGACATTCCTCCCATTCTTTGTAGGGTGTACCCCATTCATCGCTGACACTCCCTCATGTCAGAGGTAAGTACCATGGTCCAGGAAGCCAAATTCCTCTCGATAGCTCCATCTACGTAACCAGCCATTCACTTCCAGTATCCTGTTCTCCCTTCCAGCTCCATGGCCTTCAACAGGTAAAAAGGAGGAGAACACCACCTGTGCCCCCAGATCTTCCACCTTCTTGTCCAGAGCCTCATAGTCTTTGGAGATCCATTCAAGGTTTCTTTGGGCAGTATCATTTGTTCCCACGTGGCTCAGCAGGAACGGGTACTGGTCAGAGCTTTTGACCAATCTTGGAATTCTCTCAGTCACATCTTGGATACATGCTCCAGGAAGACAACAAACCTCTCAAGATTCCTTGTCTGGTCTGCACACAACTTCTTCCGTACCTCTCAGTAGGGAGTCACGAACCACCAGTTCTCATCTGTTCCTCCATGGGATAGCTTGGTTCCTTCTCTGCCTATGTGTTTGCATGTCAGTTACATCCTTTCTATCTCAGAGTGTGCTGTTCTGATCTTCCACCATCAGAAGTGGCTGGTAGTGATTTTGCAGCTCCACTGGCTGTGTTTCCTGATTATCTTACTCCTCGTGGTCACATTCTTCCACTCACCCACCTGTTCCTTGTTACTTCCTTCCTCTTGTTTAGGATTTGTTGGCTCTTGCCATTCTCTCAGGAGCCTCTCCTCCATCATGTCTAAGAATCTTTTTCTCTCTCTGATGTTCCTCAGTGTACAGATTTGTGCCTCGAGTTCTCCCACCTTCTCCTCAAGCATTCTTATTAGCTTGCACTTGCAGCATGTATAATGCGTTTCTTGACAAGGCAGAAAAATGATCATGGTGCAACCCTGGCAGGTCACTGGAATAGTTCCTTCTTTATCCATCTCCCTAGAAGCAATGCTATCTTCTTCAGCCTTCTACAGCACCCAGGAGCTTCCCTCAAAGTCCAATGTAAACTCTTGTTGTGGTGAAGAAGAGTTGCTTTTTATACCCTGCTTTTTTCTACCTGAAGGAGTCTCAAAGTGGGTTACAATTGCCTTTCCTTCCTCTCCACACAACAGTTACTTTGCGAGGTAGGTGGGGCTGAGAGAGTTCTGGGAGAACTGTGACTGGCCCAAAGTCAGATCCAGCAGGCTTTATGTGGAAGAGTGAGACTCAAGCCCAGATCTCGCAGTTCTCCAGATTAGGGTCCTCCACTCTTATGCTGGCTCTTCTATTGTAACACACGGATGAAAACCACACTTGCAAATGCTGCTCACCCTTCATACTCAAGCCCTCCATCACGGGGCTGTTTTCAGTCTAGTCAGTCAAGTTGTAATGGCTGCATGCATGGTTTAAAAAGCAGCTTTAGGATCAGTCTGCTGTTGTTGGGGTGGAGCAATAAGAGTCAGGTCAAGCCTTATGTTCCCTTGTGTGGTAAACAGTTATACAGCAGAACTGAATGTTGGAGGAGAGATCATTTGACTCCTGGTGGTGTTTGGGAGAAAGAAGCTACGTTATTGTTGGCTGGAATTGTTGCAGCTAGGGCCTTTAGGCCCAATTTGCACTGTATGTAAACAAACCTGTTCAGTTTCTTCACAAGCATTTGGTATGGGTTCTTTGGGGAACCTGGAAGATCTTCCTAAGTTCATTTTATAACAACCTAAGAGAGAGCTGATTGGCGCTGGAATTGATTTTCTGACAGGGCATGTTAGGACTGCCTGGCCTTCTGCTATGGCAGGAGGACTTCCATCAGCAGCCCTAGCTGTCCACTGCCACTCCAAGCAGCAGTAGGAGAGAAAAAAACTGAAATCCAGTAACATACGTTGTGTCGCCACGTAACTTTCAGTAAAACCCAGACGTAGGGTAGCTCTAAGAATCACTGGAAATTATACCATTTTACCATAGAGTTTCTGGTGATTCCTAGAGCTACCATACATTACTTCTGGGTTGCCCCCCATTTCCATGTCCCCGAGCCCGTCTGCTGGTTGCCAAGCTTGGCCTAATATCCCTAGTGCATGTAGTCCTTGCAACAAAAACAGTGGGAGGAACCACACATACAATTTTCATTTGCATAAGTGGTTCCTCATTCTACTAAGGAGACCTCAGTGTATGTGTGGCCCCTATTTAGTAACCATTTCAGTGAAAGAAATATTCAGAGGAAAATGCGACTAATTTAATCATGAACATTCACTTCAACACAACAGACTTTTCAAGACACTATTTCTTTTTTTTTTGTATTCAGTATATAAGATGCTGAATTGTGTTCTTTCCTTTCCCCTCCTCCTAAAAACTATATTATTTACAGATGTGAAGTACTAGGGAATTTCTAGATAGTTACTTCCTGTGGCAGTCTTGTGTAGGAAACAGTACACTGTCACAGAAGATCTGGGATAACAGACCTTCACAATCCCTGTGACCCTTATTCCCTCAGTGGAATGATTAGGGAAAGCAGGGAGATCAACAAATTGTATGAGGGAACTTATGTGCTGAAACAGTTGAACCATGTCCAAATTTAAGAAGCTATGAGATATCTTTCAATTATAGGATATTCAAAGGATTAATATATTATATGGTCTGAACTGCTGGAGGATAAATGTATTATATAATCTGAACCCTTGCAGATCATACAACATTTCACAGATGAAAACAGGTTTACACTTGTAACCTCCTATTCTCACACCATGATTTCAAGAACATAAGAAGAGCCCTTGTGAGATGATTCCAGATTTTCCTGTTTCTAATACGTGATTCATGCCCTGGTGTTCAATGTACGGGCTGTACTTTCTTGCCATTAGAAATAACTGAAGGATATTATTGTTGGGTATGCTGTTAACTGAACCTTTGAAGCATAGGCTCATGGATAGCAGATACTGTTGCCAGAGTGAATAAATAGACTGAGGTAGACCCAAGACAGTTGAAGGGCTTCATTTCTGACATGTTTCTTTGCTGCCTGGCCTGGGGAGTTACTTTCCATTTTAAACTCTCATTTTAATCAATGCCAGTGCTTTCTCATATGTCTTCATTTATTTTTAAAAGAACATGCATTTCCATGGCTTTGTTAATGCATTGTGAGCTCCTACACACTAGAGGGCAGCATTGTACTAGAATATTATCTCAATAATATCGATGCTCTTTTAAACCATTCTAATTTGTCTTCTTTATTCTTTTATGACTTAACCTGGATGGATGGGACTATGTTATAACAGAACACTATAAGGAAGCCCCCCCCCCCCGTCCTTGTTCACCCAGACTCATATAACCCTCCCTCTCTCTAGTTCACTCAAACCTCATCACGTTAAATCCATCCAGCCATCACACTAAAAGAAAAAGGAAATGAGAGAAGGCAAAATAGCTAGAATAGACATTGTTCTTGTGTCCTATGGAAAACCTGATGATCCTTCTTTTAAAAAAGCTGTATTTGGGGCTTGAATAGAATTCAGGTACAAGAAAGAAGCATGCTATGTATCTGAAAAAAAAGAATAACTTTTATTTATCTGAAGAAACATCCTGCTAGCAGCCATAATATATACATGTTATTCAAAAAGCTTTTGAAGTTTTTAAAATTTTAGACTGATTTTTCCCCCCATTATGTTTCCCAGTTTTTCTTGTGTAATTTCTTACTCATGTTTGCTTGCAAGTAGCCATTGGATTTTCCTGTTCCTGACATTATTTTTCTATGTAACTGCATATGTTTTTCAAAATAGGTTTTTATATATTTTTCATTGGCAGTAGGTAGTTTATAGCCTTCCGTTCACTGCCCTATGCTTTTTGTGGGTCAGATATCATGTTTTGAAGTTTCTCTCTCTGTAATTCTCATCAGATGAACTCATTTTCCATTCTTGGACAAAGCCCTTGCAGCTGTTCCGACCATGCTAATGGTACTCCTCAATATGTTTTTGAGGAATTACATTCTTGCATGAGATGGCAACATTCTTGCACTACAGATGTTCTGGCCTGAATTTAAAGCCTTGACCCAAGGTGACACCTTGAAGTCAATGGAAGGTTTTCCCTCATTGACTTCCACAGACATTTATCAGATTCTCTTAAAATGTGAAGAAGAAATACCAATAGTGTTTTTTCCTTAGTTGCAAGGATCAGCATAAGAACAGAATATCACTCCTGTAGATAGACATGTATCAAATACCAGTTTACAATTAGCAATATCAGCTTCATCTCTTTCCCCATAAATTTAATATTAGAAGACTGTTCATTCCCAGAACCATTTTAAACTGCAGTGAGTCTTTTAGTTGTTCCGCTCAAGGAAATGGAAGGTTACGGGAAAATCAGGAGAAATGTTTGTGTGTTAATCCCTAGCCGAGTGTCTGTGAGTGGCCAACCAAAAATGACATCATTGCTTCTAACTGTCAAGAACTGCTCGCAGGGGAAACATTGGTTTATATTACAATCAGCTGTAGGGAATCCAATAAGTATGATCTCATCCACAGATGAGTAGCCTTGAACTTTGCACCTTTTCATCACTTGACATCAACCTGCCCTGTATTGGGGTATGTCTGAGAGAGTCACTTTTCCTGTAACCTTTGAGGTTAATGTGTGTGTGAAAACAAAAGGGGCTGTTTCAAAGTTGAAAAATAAAATAAAATTGAGGATCAAATACAGTTCACAGTGTAGGATGATGAAGAAATGTTTATTATATTACAAAGTAATAACATTTAGAATAAAATAATACCCAGTCGAATGGTCTAGGAGCTGGCTTTTTACATGGCAGAATTTTTAGGTTTATTGCAAGTCTGGATTCTATTAAACCAAAGGGAGATCAGAATCTACATTTAGGCTGGGAATTTTTTTTTTAATCTAGATTTTTAACACTGGATATTCTTGGGTCACATGATGTAGGGGCTGTAGTTCAGTAGCACAGCATCTGCTTTACATACAGAAGGTCTCAGGTTTAATCCCTGCTTAGAAGGATCAGGAAGCAAATAATATGAAAGACTCTGGAGAGCTGCTGGCAGAGTAGACAATACTGACATTAGTAGACCAATGGACTGGCCTATTGTCATCCTGCTTCCTGTCTGAAATATAGTGCTATACTGTTCAGCATGGACAACAGCCAGGTGAAGAAACTAGGAAGGATCAGAAAAGGGAGGTGTGAAAGAGGAAGAATGGGGAGTATCATGTGTCTCAAAGGCACTTGTGCCCTCACTTAATGCAAGGAAGTTGCTGCTGTCAGACATGAACAAACCTCCCCCTCCCCGCCTCTGCAACACAAGGGCTTGTACTTCCACTGTCATCAATGCTGGTCAATCTGACAGTTCCCCTTGTTGTGCCTGTTGTGCCTGTGATGTTCTCATGCATTTTTTAAAGAGCACACACAGGTACACTTCCTGCTCTGTTGGTAGAATCGCAAAGAAGTCCTGAGTTTCATATTAATATACACAAATAACTGTAGGTGAAGTTTTGATGACGATGATGATGGTTATTACTATTTATGTCATTTAAAGTCAGCATTTCTTACTGAGAGTCAAGGCAGATCACGCATCACAAGAAATTTTAGATCAACAGGAATGGGACATCCAAAAACACTGCAATGGGGTCTGGATTACAGAAGTTTCAAAACAAGCAGATATTTGAAGACAGAGCTGAAACAAAGCATAAGCATTAACATGATGCAGAAACTGCATATTAGTATCATACTTACAGCAATTGGCAGTACATACTGTAAACAGTAATGTAGTCTACAGTCCCTATCCCTGTACCAAATGATAGTTGCAGAAATTTATAGTACGGATGCAGAGTAGGATCCCCAGAGAATTTCTCCCATTTGTGACTGAGTCCAGAGCATGGTGGACTCTAAGGCCATCAGGTTTTTTATAACATAGATTTAGGACTGGGGGAGACCCCAATTTTGTTGAGCCTGTGTCCACTTCTGGAGCTTTGAGAAATAGTAGTGGGCACCATCATAAAATGGCTGCCATGGGAGGCAGTTGCAAATTGTTGGGAAAAGGAGACAAAAGCAAGTGGGAATCAGGAAACACTTTGATGGGTACTATAGTCCCGTGCCCCGCATCACTGACCTAGATATTATAGAATGCTGAAAGCTTAGTGGCCATGGTAGGTAGCACACAATGGGCTCTCAGAAAAGGTAATTCTGGATGGATCCCACTGCACGTTTTTGCAAATGTATTGGTTGTCTAGAGAAATAATTATAAACTGTGGTCTTATCAGACCCGTTATTGGTAAAATATGAACGCCGATAGTTAAAAAAGGGGTGTGTTGATTGGCATCAGACTGAGATTCCAAACATGCTCTAGCTGGTTTATTGACCACTGCTAGATGAGTAACAGCAGAGGCAATTTCAATGTAACTCAATCACATTTCCTTGATTTTTAAAAACTAATATTTACATTACAAGTTTTTTAAAGAAAAAGGTTGTTAATATTTTGTACAGAGCTTCATGTTGAGGTCAATTATCTGTCAATACAGTTGCTAACAGAAACATTAATCTAATCATCATGTTTCTGTTGAAACTGAAGCTAATGAACAGATTATATATTCTGAAAGGAAGTAGAAAAATTCTCCTCTACTGATTGAGTCAATGTTATTTGCATGTTTTAGTAGGAATGGCTTCTTAAGACACCTTGCTCTCAAGTTCAGGGTCGTAGCTTGGAAGATGTTGTTATACATAGGGGGCCTGTTTCCAAGTTTTGGAGGGCCCTAGGCAGAGAGCGCCACCACTGTTGCTGACCCAAACACCACTACTCTGCTCCACCTGCATGTCCTTCCCTAATGATGCTGGGAGATGCGTGCGGCAATTAGCGGGGGGGGGGGGGGCTCCAGGCAGAAGGGGGAAGGGCAGACAGGTGGGCAAGAGGCTGGTGGCAGTGGGTTGTGCCAGAAGCTCTGGGCCCCAGCAGCCGCCCCACCTCAGGGTACACTGACTCTGTATAAATATTTCACTATCATTTCAGTTGAATCCATGGAATTCATGTTTGGTCTCATTCAGTATGGGTATACTTTACACAACCACTTTAACAACTGATTAAATGGCATACGCAACAGCAGTTAACTCTTTGGAATTTGTGACCACACTTTCTTGATTGATTGACTGACAACACAGTCTGAAGCAGAGATGCACCCTTTTTAAGTCAATTGAAATCAGTGGCTTAAAAGGGTATCTCTCTGCTGTCAGTGGTACTGTAGGTGTTTAAAGAAGCAATCCTAAGGAGGTCTGCTCAGTTCTACTCAAGCCCATGTTTTGTCATGAATGAATAAGACACATTAAGTAAAAATAAATGGCTTTGTACAATGACAGTGAATAAAGACTATAACCCATAAACTTTTTTGTGACTGGCTTGCTGGAAGCTTTCCAACATTTTAGTCAAATGTGGGGTTCTCAAATATGAAAAATATTTGAGTCAGCCATTGAATCTCCATTTAGTGGTCATTGTGAACTCATTGTAAACCCCAGCCATCCTTGGTTATTTCTTTCTTCCCAGAGATTTTATCACATCTGTGATTTCCTGACTCATGTCTGCAAGATTAGTCTCTCAGCATCTGCAAACCCAGAGAACTGGTATTTGGTGTTATCTAAAAGCCATCAGACATGGGCTGACAAGCTCCCAAGGGGTCTGTTTTTCCGTCAAGGAGCAAAAATTCTTCCATGCCAGTTATGAAGGCTGTTGTGTGAATAGTGGACACCAGTGTGGCTCTTGCTTTCCTGAATGGATATGGAAATCTTCTAGTTCCACTTACTTCATGTGGCCAAGCTGACATTTTTAGAGGAATTTCTTCTTCTTTCACTTATTTGAGGTAAAACAAATCATTCCCCCCCAAAAAAAGTCCCAAAGCACATTTATAGCGAAACCGTCTAAGGTCACAGAATGTTCAGGGTCTTGTCTTTTTGTATGAGCTTCTAAAAATTTTGTCCTAATGTTTCTGCAACCAGCTTCTATTTCAGCAATGCAGCTGGCACATTTCTTAGTAGTCTCTCTCTCTCTCTCTTGCAATAAATTGGCTGGAATTCATTTTATCAGGGGTTTTTTACAAAACACCCTTTAGTATTCATTCTGAATCAAAGAACAACGTCGACAGTGGCTTACCTCCAGATATCAGTTCCCCTGGAGGAAATGGCAACTTCAAAGGTTGGCTCTATGGCATCATATCTTGCTGAGGTCTCTCCCTTCCCCAGATTCTGTCATCCCCAGGCACTGCTCCCAATTTTCCAGGAATTTCCCAAACTGATGTCACCAACACTGATGCTACAGGATCCAGCCCTTCTTCCTAAGAGGCAGGTTACAATGTCCAGAAGGAATTACAGTGGATCTCCAAATAATAGTGATCAGTTTCCCTGGAGAAAATGGATGCTTTGGAATGTGGATTCTATGCCACTATACCCTGCTGAGGTTCCGCCCCTCCCAAACCCCACCATACCAGGTTCTACCTCCAAGTCTCTAGGAATTTCTCAACTTGGAGCTGGCAATCTTGCTTAGCCCAGATAACATCTAAACTTTATTAGTGTAATTTACTGTATGTTGGGGGTGACTTTGAAGATGGTTTGGAAACCACAGTTAGTCCAAGAATATGACAGTAAGGGTCCTCACCAATAACCATCACACATTATCTAAGTGTTTCTTCAGCAGCACTGGTTACCTACACTGGTTATCTTTTTTCTAGACCCAATTTAAAGTGCTAGTATTTACCTTTAAACCCTGGGCCACTTAGGACTGGGATACTTGGACCACCTCCTCCCATACCAACCTGCCTCTGACCAGAGATCATCATCTGGTGCCCTGATATGTATGCTTTCAATGAGGGGATGCGAGGTAGGATGGCAAGCAGTGCAAGTTATTTTCAACTGTTAACCCAGATCTATGGAACTATGACCTTCCAGAAGCTGCTGAAATTTGCCTCATTTTAGAAAACCTTTAATAATCTTCCCTATTTTATTTGGTTTTATTGTCTGGGTCAATTAGTTTATTATCTCTCGTTTCTGCTGGGATCCATATTATCTGTGGTTTTGTGTAATTTATTGATGGATATTGTTGATAATGTACTATTTTTGTGTGGCTCTCCTTAATTATTTTGCTTGCTGTTGTTACATTGGCTTTTGACTTATGCTCTAATCGATGAGTTTATTGGTTTTATTTGATTTATACTGTTAGCTGCCTTGAGGGTACATGCCATAATACATACACTTTAAAAAAACAGTGTGCCTCCTTTAATGTATGTGACACTAAAATGACATATTAATCTACAGAACTGCTTGTTTTACAACTACAAGAGGAAGAAAAATGTCAATAGCATACAAAAAATCAGTTTCAATAAATAAATGGAACTGACTATCAAGATGATCTAAGAAAATCCCTTAGAATGAGTATGAAATGGGAAACCTGGTGATCTGCAAAGTCTGGTTGTACTGAAAGAGAATAAATTTTGTACAACAAATCACATTCCCAATCCTTGAAACAGGTCATATCACCAGATGTTTCCTCAACGCATCTGGGACTCTGTGTCCCTGCCTGCAGTTCCTAACACCAATAGTGTTTGGAAACAAAATGATCTAAACTAAATTCCCAAGGCAGTCAACTTTGTAAATAGTTGCTTGGGATCAAACATATGTATGAAATACTGGAGTCAAAATTGCCCTGGTGAATGCTACTATTCTCTGTTGCCGAGTTTATCTGTTACTATTAAACCTCTAGTGATAAGAGTTTCAGAGGGTAGCTGTGTTGCTCTGCAACAGAACAGCTAGACTCGAATACAGGAGCACCTTAGAGAAGAAGATGATTTTGGGGGATATAAACTTTTGAGAGTCAAAGCTGCCTTCATCAGATACAATCAGAAAATGAAACAAGTTATTTGAGATGATGGGATGTGTATTTTGCTAAAACAGCTACATTCAGATTCAGTTGTTGTTGTTCAGTCACACAGTCGAGTCCAACTCTTCATAACCCCATGGACCACATCACACCAGGCCCTCCTGTCCTCCAGAGTTTGCTCAACTTCATGTTTGTTGCTGTCTAACCATCTCATCCTTTGCCGTCCCCTTCTTCTTTTACCTTCAATCTTTCCCAGCATCAGGGTCTTCTCCAGGGAGTGCTCCCTTCTCATTTGTGGCCAAACTATTTGAGCTTCAGCTTCAGGATCTGGCCTTCCAGGGAACAGTCAGGGTTGATTTCTTTTAGGACTGATTTGATCTTCTTGCAGTCCAGGGGACTCTCAAAAGTCTTCTCCAGCACCATAGTCTGAAAGCATCTGTTCTTTGGCGCTCGGCCTTCCTTATGGTCCAACTCATGCAGCCCTCGCAGCCATACATTACTATCAAATCCAGTAGCACCTTACAGACCAACAAGACCAACAAGATTTGGGGGGGACAAGCTTTCAAGAGTCAGAAGCTTCTGATGAAGGGAACTTTGACTAGTGTGAGGTGCTGAATGATGAAGGCTTCCATGGCATCCCTGTATTAAGAACATAAGAACATAAGAGAAGCCAATGTTGGATCAGGCCAATGGTCCATCTAGTCCAACACTCTGTCACACAGTGGCCAAAAATACCAGGTGCCATCAGGAGGTCCACCAGTGTTGACCCCCCCCAAGCATCAAGAATACAGAGCATCACTTGCCCCAGCCTGAGTGTTCTTATCTAATAGCTACTGATGGCCCTCTGCTCCATATGTTTATCCAATTCCCTCTTGAAGCCATCCATGATTGTAGCCACCACCACCTCCTGTGGCAGTGAATTCCATGTGTTAATCACTCTTTGGGTGAAGAAGTACTTCCTTTTATCTGTTCTAACCCAACTGCTCAGCAATTTCATTGAGTGCCCACAAGTTCTTTTTTTTTTAATTTTGTATTTTTTCCATGTTACAATCAAACACATCCCTGTTCACTACCCACAAGTTCTTTTATTGTGAGAAAGGGATAAAAGTACTTCTTTCTTGACCTGCTCTATCCTATGCATAATCTTATAAACCTTGATCATATCACCCCTCAGCCATCGTTTCTCCAAGCTAAAGAGCCCCAAGCGCTTTAACTTTTCTTCACAGGGAAAGTGTTCCAACCCTTTTTCCAATGCTATAATATCCTTTTTGAGGTGTGGTGACCATTTTGTTAGTCTTTAAAGGTGCTACTGGACTGTTTCTACTACTATTAGAAACAACAACATTTAAAATCAATGGGGGAACATTTTAACCTTCCAGGGCATTCAGTTGCTGACCTAAGAGTAGCAGTTCTCTTACAAAGGAATTTCAAAGGGAGATTAGAAAGAGAGGCTGCTGAATTGCAACTGATAATGAGGCTCAAGACAATGCATCCTCCTGGACTGAATTGAGACCTAGATTTCTTCTCTCATAACCAATGCCTGCTATTGTCACACACAGCAATTCCTTTATTGGAATTTCACAGAAATAAAAACAGTATCTGGGAAATAAAATTCAGACTTTTCATAAAATACAATTTCTGTTAAAAGATACCCTGCGTTGAACACTTACATAATTTTACTACGTATAGAAGCAGCAGCCAGCAAAAGCTTTGCCACAAGTTCAATTATGTTTTCCTTTGTGCTATTTAAAAGAAATAATAGTTTATTCGGCCTAGGGAAGTCTGAAAAACTACCCCAAATTGGTGATAAAATATGTTGCCTAATACCAGAATAATAACATTCAACCAGCACATGGTGCAGTTTCAAGCCTGCTATTGTCATTTGGCATCTGAAATCACTTTACTCTCCAAGATATAAGGACAGATGGACTCACATTCCAGCTGTATCTCACATTCCTCACATTCCAGCAGTACCATGGTCGGACCACTATGCCCTGAAGGCCCATCTGAATGTTCCACCCCGACCCTGTTTAGGTGGTGAGCAGATTTTAGCTTGCCCGCAGAGCCAAATGGACCCTGTGTGGCTTCAAATGGCCCTGTGGGATCCGATGCCCCCTGGTGGCTTGTTGGATGAACTTGTGGAAGACTGGCATAGCCAACTTTCCATGGCCATCGACAAGATCGCTCCCCGGCACCCTCTGCACACTCGCTCTGGACTAGCCCCCTGGTATACCCAGGGGTTACAGCTTATGAAACGAGAGCTAAGACAGCTAGAGAGACGGAGGCGCCGTGCCCACGACGAAGCAACAAGAGCATCCTATAGGACGTTTATGGCAGTCAAGGCTGCAAAGAGGCTACAATTGCATCTGCAAGCTCACGCCCAGCCCAATTGTTTAGAATGATTTGGTCTTTGACAGTTCTGCCACAGGGCAGACAAAACAGTAGGGAATTGGATATTGGCTGTGAAGCATTTGCGAGCTATTTTGCAGATAGAGTCTTGGCACTCCACCATGACCTCCCCGCTACAGTTGAAACAGTTAATGAACTCGAGCCCCCTTGAGCTTCTTCAATGTCAGGTTTAGAGTGTTTTGACCAGCTCAGCCTGGAGGAAGTCGACAGATTGCTTGTATCTGTGCACCCAACCACATGTGACCTTGATCCGTGCCCCTCCTGGCTCATTAAAGCGAACCACGAGGGGTTCTGAGGTGCCTTGAGGGAGACTGTCAACAAGTCCCTCTCAGAGGGGCAGTTCCCTGAGACACTCAAGGAAGTGATGGTCTGCCCTCTCTTGAAAAAAACAACTTTGGACCCGGCTGATTTGGCCAACTATCGGCAGGTGTCCAATTTGCCCTATTTGGGCAAATTGATTGAGAGGGTGGTCGTGACTCAGCTACAGGGCTTTCTGGATGACGCTTCCATCCTTGACCCATTTCAGTCCGGCTTCCGCCCAGGGCATGGGACAGAGACAGTTCTGGTCGCCCTTACTGATGACCTCCGGAGGCATCTAGATTGGGGCGGAGTGGCGGCTCTGCTGTTAGATCTGTCGGCCATGTTTGATACAGTCGACCACCAGCTGCTGACCCACCGCCTCGCCGACACAGGGTTCAGGGGATCGCCCTTCAATGGCTTGCTTCTTTTCTCCAAGGTCGGGGACAGAGGGTGGTGCTAGGGGAACAGCAGTCCTGGAGGCACCCACTTGAATGCGAAATGCCTCAGGGGACAGTGCTTTCCCCGATGTTGTTTAACATCTACATGTGCCCCCTCACCCAGATTGCCTAGAGGTATGGGCTTGGGTGTCATCAATATGTGGATGACACCCAGCTCTATCAGATTCCGGCCCAGAAGATCTTCACCGGGCTTTGCAGACCATGGCTGGGTGACTCAGGCTGAGCCGGTTGAAATTAAACCCGGTGAAGACGGAGGTCCTGTGCTTGGGTCGGGTCAGTTCAGGGTTGGGGCTCCTGCGTCTGACATTTGATGGGGCACCTTTGGTGGCAGCGTTGGAGGTTAGGAGTTTGGGAGTGCTCCTGGATCCCGCCTTAACTATGGAGGCCCGGGTGGCAGCCACTGCCAAATCGGCCTTTTACCATATTCGGCTGATTCAGCAGTTGGTTCCTTTCCTCAACTGCAATGACCTGGCTACAGTGATCCATGCGACAGTCACCTCGAGGTTAGACTACTGCAATGCTCTCTACAGGGGACTGCCTTTGTCACAAATCCAGAGGCTGCGGCCAGTGCAGAATGCTGCGGCCAGGCTGTTGTTGGGCGCCCCTAGGCGGGAGCACATCCGGCCTGTATTGAAAGTGCTGCACTGGCTGCCTATAGCATACCGGATTCGCTTCAAAGTGCTGGTGCTTACCTTTAAAGCCCTATATGGCCAGGGTCTGACATACCTGAGGGACCGCCTTTCCCCACATATGCCCCAAAGAGCACTTCGGTCGGGGGCACAACATCGCCTGGTGACCCCAGGCCCCAGGGAGGCCAGGCTTGCTGCAACTATGGCCAGGTCCTTTTCAATGGCAGCTCCTACCTGGTGGAATGAGCTCCCGGAGATCAGGGCCCTGCGGGATCTTCTACAGTTCTGCAGGGCCTGTAAGACAGAGCTCTTCTGTCAGGCTTTTGAGCAGGAGCCGCCACTACCACTACTACAACCACTACTACTACCAGTACCACCATTGGAAGATGGGTGGGGTGGCCCCATGAAGAACAACCATGACATTGCTGTGGTCAGTACCGCTGGGTGGGGTCGAGTAACAACTATGGATTTTAATCCCCTTATTGTTATGTAAGATTCGGGGGACTCCCATCTTGTAAATGTGATTCCATCTTGTTATATTTTTATTGTAACTACTGAGCACTTTAATGTTGTTTTATCCTGTTTTTATGCTGTTTTATGTGTAGGCACTTGGTGCCCTATTGTAAGCCGCCCTGAACCCACTCGCAGGGAGGGCGGGGTAGAAATGTGATAAATAAATAAATAAATCTGAAGAACAGAGCAGTGATTCATGAAAGCTTATGCCTTGCCACAAATTTTGTTAGTCATTAAGGTGCTGCTGTACTCTTGCTCCATTTCACTAATAAGGAATTGCAAGCTGTGCTGTTAGGTTTCTCCCCCCCCCAATCTGTTAGAAATGGAAAGGGGGATCTCTCCAAGTGCCATGGGACTCCCCCCCTCTCTGGCATGCTCTCTCTGGGTCTTTCTCTCCCTCACTCTCTGAAGAAGTGCGCTTTCCCACAAAAGCTTATAACTGGAATAAAACATTTTTGGTCTTAAACAGAGGACTCTTTCTTCCTCTCTCATATACCTGGAATAAAACATTTTTGGTCTTAAACATAAGAGTCTGTCTTTCTGTCTGTCTGTCTGGTGTGCTCCCTCTGGCTTTTTCCCTCCCTTTCTGTTTCTGAAGAAGAAAAAATGTGCTTGCACACAAAAGCTTATACCTGGAATAAAACGCTGGTCTGCTTAAAAGTCCTATGAGATGCCATCCCCCCCCAGCTCTTTTCATCCCCCTCCCTCCCCAGAGAAGGAGGAGCCCTCAACCAATCAAGGATAGGCTTTCTCTCTCTCCTCTGAAGCAGGAAATAGGAGAGACTGACCAAAAAGAGCTGTGATGTAAGAAACAGGAAGCAGCACAGAGTCAGTTGCTCTCGGGCCAGATTGGAGTCTTGGAGGGGCCAGATCCAGCCTGTGGGCTGTATGTTTTGTAAAGTACTGGGTCCAGACGCATTGTAGTGAATCAGCTCATACTTTTATTAAAGGCAGGAGAAAACTGAGATGTCCTCGCAGGGGCCAGAGCCTGCTTAAATGCCAGCTTCTTGCCACACCCACCCACACACACGTGATTGGTTTATTTACAGTGCACCCACACCCATAGGTCCCTCCTAGGATCCTGACAGACTCATTGGTCTGTTCTAGGATCTGCACTCGCCATTGTGTTTGGACACAAAGCTCTGCTGATCCGCATGACTGCATGCTAGCTTGACCACGTGTTCGGTCTATGTTAGTACATAACATGTTTGACACCCCTGCCTTAAACTGAGCCCAATAACTGATGGGCAGCCAGTGGAGTGACTGTATGATGGGAGTAACATGTGTGCTCTGTCTGGCACCTGATAATAACCAAAGCATTGTGTTCCACACCAACTAGAGTTTCCAAATTGATTTTGAGGGGAGACCAATGTACAGTGGATTACAGTAGTGTTGATGTTAATGTGGCATGGATCCCCATGACTATATCAGTCATATTAAGGTAAGGGGATATCTTTTGGGCTAGGCTATGTTGGGAGAAAACCTTTTTTGCAACTGCATTAACTTGCTTCTCTAGCAATAACGTTGGTTCCATTATAACCCCAAGGCTCTTAACCAAATCAGCAAGGGTCAGCAGAGCACCATCAAAAGTGGATAAGCAAGATTTGATGATCCACTAAACAGATGGACATCTGATTAGGAAGGCCAGGACACAAACGATGAAGTAATAACAACAGGAAGGCTGTATGAGTGACATGATATCTTTATGTTCCAGCTGGCTCAGCTTTTTGTACATATGAGCAGGTGATACAGGAATGCTGGCAGCTGATAACAGCCTCAGCAAGTCACTCTGTAAAAGCGACAGAGTTATGAAGGAAGGGATTGGGACAGATAAAGAAAGAAGGTCCACCCTCTACAGTTCCTATCTGTACCCTGATCAGTGCCTCAAGGTAGGGAGAGTGAGTGACAGACAACCTGAAGTCTTTTCTTGATGTTTGTGTGTGCTAAGTGCTTTCAACTTGATGACTCTATGAATTAATGTCCTCCAAAATGTCCTATCGTTAACAGCCCTGCTCAGGTCTTGTAAACTGAGGGCCGTGGCTTCGTTGATTGAGTAAAATCATCTCATGTTGGGTCTTCCTCTTGTCCTGCTGCCTTCAGCTTTTCCTAGCATTATCGTCTTTTCTAGTCACTCTTGTCAGTTTGGTGTAGTGGTTAAAAGTGGTGGATTCTAATCTGGAGAACCAGATTTGATTCCCCACTCCTCCACATGCAACCAGCTGGCTGATCTTGCATCAGTCACAATTATCTCAGAGCTGTTCTCTCAAGAGCAGTTCTCTCAATTCTCTCAGTGCTCTCTCAGCCGCTGCTGCTTCTTTTTCTTCTTCTTCCTCCTAAGTATGATAACGTCAGTTTAATCATTTTCGCTTCTAGGGAGAGGTCAGGCTTGATTTGATCTAGAATCCACTTGTTTGTCTTTTTAGCTGTACATGGTATCCAGAAAACTCTCCTCCAATGCTACATTTCAAATTAATAAAATTTCTTCCTGTCAGCTTTCTTCATTGTTCAACTTTGACACTCATACATAGTAATGGGGAATACTATATCATGAATTAACTTGATCTTCATTGCCAGAGAGACATCTTAAACTTAAGGATCTTTTCTAGCTCATTTATGACTGTCCTTTCCAGTCTCAATCGCCTTCTGATTTCTTGGTTGCACTCTCCCTCTTGGTTGATTATAGAGCCAAGGAACAGAAAAACTTGAACAATTTCAATTTCTTCATCATCAACCTTAAAAACTGTATGATTCCCATATAGCCAAGAAACAAAGGTTTATCTCATCTGAAGGCACAGCAGGCAAATTTTGGGGAACCTCTTCCCTGCCAGCCACTGTGGACCATACTTGGTAGGTGAACGTTTGGATCAACCAACTGTGGCAAAGTTGGCTGGATCATGCCCTCTGAGGTGGATTGAGTTATAGTGGTTCATCACAGTAAGCATAGTTCCCTAATATTTAATTTTTGTTAATGGTAACTGACATAAAGAGTGCTCTGTTTTTTTAATATTTATACATATGAAAATATCTATGAATAATGTCCCTCTCTTTCTTCAAATCTTTCCTCAGACTGTTCTGCAGGCAAAACTTTTGTTACCACTGAATCATGCCCCCTCCCTTTCCCGTCTGTCTCTCTCCTCTCTGTTGCTTTGTCAGTTCATCTGTTTCTTTCCATTCCTTCACAGATATTGTAAGTTCTCTGGGAGAGCCATATAACTTCTATGCTGTCTACAGTGTCTAGTATATTGCTGAGGAATATTTTGGTAAATAGTAGTAGAAGCAACAATATAGTTATACAAAAAAAGGTTGTTGTCAGTAACCGCATTTGCAAATGAACAATGCTATTTCCAGCCCTTTGTGAAATATTGAATGGGCTTGTTCTAACCTCCTGTTAGTTTGATGCGAGGGCCTCTCACAGTCCTTTAGTGAATTGTGGTTATTTCTAGGCAATCTAATATTTTGTGGTATGTCAGAAGGAAGTATGTGGAAGAATATATGGTAAAAGTGTGGCCAAGGTTATTGATAATATTATCACCATTCTCCTCATCTTACATAATTCATTTCTGTTTCCATATAGCAGAGAATCTGAAAATTTGTTTTGGGAAGTTTAATAACACAGCTTAATAATAGTAAGAGAGAAAAAGTGTAAATATCTGTATGCAGTCTAATAATGGCACATGCTCTGCCTGTACAAGATATGAGATTCCTCTGAAATACGGGAATTGTATACAATACAATATTGTATTTAATAAAGAAATAATAATGAAAAATGTAGAGCCCAGTAAAACATTTTATGCATAAGGCTCCTTTCCCAGTACATGAAGCAAGACAGAATCTAATTTATGTACTGACATTACCAATATGACATACAGAAGCATAGAGATATAATATATGCACCATCTTACACCAGAAACCCATTGTCTGCTTTACAACTCAGCATACTTCCACCTGCCACACAGAGCAGTGTCCACAACTCCTGTAATACAATTGTATTTGCTGCAGGTCCCTGGACAGGAACTCACACTAGAAGTATTTACATTAAGCATTCTTAGAACACTGCAAAAAGTAAGAATGTTAACTAATTATAACTCTAACCCAAAATACCTATTTTTGTTAATACAGCTATTGTAACTTGTCCAAACTGCAAAAATTAACAAGAGTAAGTGTATGTGGAAATATTTGGATATGGCTATTCTTTTGGTAGTTGAGTATCTGGTTTACAGTTCACAGAGATCAGAAGGAGGAGAAAGAATAAGGAAAGAGTGACCTGACAAATACAAAACTGACAGATACATCAGTATAATTTAAAAATAGTCCCCTCCAGCCACTACTTCAGATGTGAATAGGTAACTTTATGTCTATACCCATGTAAAAGAATCACTTTTGTTGTTGTTCTCCACCAGTTGCCAGATGTCATCCTTTGCCTACCCTGTTACCTATAAAACAGGGATGCTTTCTCTTAGCTGCATTACAGTTTCACAGGGCAGATCCCTTGGCATAGAATTCCTGGGAATTTCCCTTGGCAGAGGCATATAATTCCTGGGAATTTCATCCCAAGTGGGCAGGAGGAAGCAACAGCTAACAGTGTATTTCCTATTGAAACCAATGGAAATTAAATAGCTGACAGCTAAAAGAAACAATTTTTTTTAAAAAAACACTAACTGTATATAACTCTAGTGAAAAGGTATTTTTGTAAATATCACACAATGAAATATCATAATCATTAACATATCTAATAGTAAAGTCTGGCCCCCATCTGCGGATAGGTAAATCTGTGGATCAGAGCCACACTGACGCTAAACAGATTTTTCTGCAAAGTTGGAAGACCCCCCAGGTTTGCAGAAAAGTCTGAAATCTTAATTGAAATATATTTGGGGGTTTTAATTCCCCCCAATGTAAAAAGTGTTGTCTGCACACATGCAGACAATGCATTTACTGTGATTTTGTAGTGGCCTTTGGGAACTGCTGCTGGCCTGGGGCAGCCGTGGTGGAGCCTGGGAGCCACTCTGGACCTGGCGGTAGTAGCAGAGCCTGGGAACTACTCGGGGCCTGGCAATGGCTGTGACATATGCCAGGAGCTGCTCTGGGCCCGGACAACAGTGGTGGCAGGTGCCAGGAACCGCTCTGGCCTTGGAGCAATTCCCAGACACTGACACCACTGTGACTGGCTGCAAGGTGTGTGGTCGGGCCTGGAGTCATGCCAGGCTTGGTGATGGGGGGGAGAGGAAGCAGGTGGATCAGAGTACCACTGTTGCCGTTGCTGTGGGGGAAGCAGGCAGGGGGCTGGAATCACTGCCCTTGCTGGGGAGGGGAGGAAGCAGGTGGGCAACCAGGTGCATTGCTGTTTTAGGGAGGATGAAACATGTGAGTGGCCAAGAATGCCATTGTCACTGCTGCTGTGGGGGGAAAGAGCAGGTGGGGGGCCAGGAAGATCACCACTGCTGCTGGGGGGAGGAGAGTAGGAGGAGAGGAGGAGATTGGATTTATACCCCACCCTTCACTCCTTTCCCTTTCCCTTCCCACAACAGACACCCTGTGAGGTAGCTGGGGCTGAGAGAGCTCTGACAGAAACTGCTCTTTTTCAAGAACAGCTCTGACAGAACTATGGCTTGCCCAAGGTCATCCAGCAGCTGCAAGTGGAGGAGTGGGGAATCAAACCCGGTTCTCCCAGACTAGAGTCTGCACACTTAACCGCTACACCAAACTGGAAGCAGGCAGGTGGCTGGGACAGTGATGAAGTAAAAAAGAGAGAGTGATGGAGGGCAGCAGAAAGAGTGATTGGGTAGAAGCAAAGAGAGAAAGAGTGATGGGGTAAGGAACAGAAAGCGAGAGGAAGAGTGATGAGGTGAGGAGGCAGAAAGAGAAAGAGAGTGATGGGTCAGAGAAAGAGTGATGGGTGGGGCAAAAAGAGAAATATTGATGGATGGGGAAGCAGAAAGAGAGAGTGATCAGATGGGGGCAGAAAATCAGAGAAAGTGACAGGCATGAGGGGAAAGTGAGAGAGGGGGTGGCAGTAGGGAGAAAGAGTGAGAGACTGAGAGAAGTAGGGGGAGAGGGGAGCATGGGATTCTACCCCATGAATTTCATGGTCCCTCCATTTGTATATTCTAATAGTGGTCAGGCAAATCCAAGGATACTTAAATCTAATGAGTGGAGCCATGAATGGATAAGACAGATCTCTCTACAAACCTGAAAAATGCCCTAGGTTTGCAGAAAAATCTAAATTTAGGAATATATATATGTATACACACACACACACACACACACTGAAGCTAATCAATGGCTTCATGGCTGAACCAAAATCTGAAGTGTATACAGTCTCTATGCTACACCAGTTCCTATTTCTACCAACTGCATGTGAGGATTGTAATGAAAGAAACTGTATGTATTTGAGTTCATACATGAACAGCAGAGGGTTCTTAAGATAAGTACACCAACACGGTTTTTTTTAATAGGTGACAAGTAACTAAGTTAGGAATAGCTAGTCCCTTATCACTAGCTGCTGGCTGAAGTAAAGAGATGCTAATGTTTTTAGACAACTGTGTGCAGACAGGAAGGAACAGAGCTATTGGTAAAATGTTTAAATGGTGTGTCAGTCATGAGGAGATCAAAGAAATTTGCCATATAAAAAGATCAAAGAAGCTATTACGGTTATCTAATGCTGATCCAAGCACTAAGATGTGGAAGTTCTGTGCAGGCATGCAAAAGTAAGTGCTGAATTTTGCTTGGAAATTTAGAGCTGCCTTTTTTGGGTCTTTTTAATAATCTCATGTGCTTTGCTATATTAACAATTATTATTTTTTTAACCAAATAGATCCCCATCATTAACTGACTCATGACTGCAAATTGCCTATATTAAAGAGGTCTGATCCTGCAGAGTTTACACAAACAGCAGTGATGGCATCACTGAGGTTTACTGGTTTATCGTGGCAAAGCTACTCCTGGCAAAAGCCAAAGCTCATTCTACAGTAAAGCAGCTTGAGCCTTTCCAGACAATGACTTTATTACACAAGTAATGTGCAGCCCTTATTCTGCTGTCATGGGGAATCCAAACGTTATTTCCTTCGAACAACTGCTTCCATGGTAGCAGTGGGGCTCCAAAGTCTTTCCCCAAGCCAATGGTTTCATAGCAGAGGAATTACATTTGCTCACTAAAACGCCACAATATTGCAAAGCTTTCCAATTAACTTTTCTCTTACAAAAGCCAGGGCATGTTTTATTAACAATGTTTTTGTGTTTACTAGCTTATGCTAACAAGCCCCTGTATTTGAAGTTCAGTTTTTCAGTCAACATTAGATCCCAGATAATTTGATATGACATGTTAATAAGCCTGTACCTTCCAGTTTCCATTACTTACCTATTTCCATGTAAGCAAGGAAGGTCTTTTGTAGCAGTGGGCATCCATTGTTTTTGTACACTGTAGTTATGTACCAGTTACAAGCACTGATTGGTTAGCAACTATGAACCCTATGAAATGCACCCTTCCCTTCTGAAAGCCTGTGTGATGTTGATAGTTTTTAAACTACTGAATGCTGATTAATTTCCCAGCACATTAACAGCACTTTTTGAACTACATGATCAAGAGGATGGGAAATGGTTTTCTCCCCCACCATCACACTTACAATGCATATGTTTTTCTGGAAAATTCCTAACCATGTTAACAATTGTGAATATGGAGCTCTCAAGAGACTGGCTGTTTTTCCAAACTAATTCAAAACGTTCATTTTAGTCACTATATCACTGTAAATGATGGTTGATGACGACCAAGGATGGGTGTTGAACTCTATTTTGAAGGATCATTCTTTTGGGCTTAATTTGAGCCAGGTTTCACAAGAGAGCTCTTGAGCTTGTATTGAGCACCAAGGCTTCTGCTCCAGAACATGATGCAGTGTTCAGCCTTAAGGGAATGCCATTCTTTATCTCCAAGTACATACCACCAATTTGCTGGCATCTGAGCAAGAAAGGCTGGAGGGGGTGGGGTGGATGGGAAGTGTGTTCTCAGGTCAGGAGTGAACTCCAGCCCCTCTCCACGTTCAGAACTCGGCTCCTAGCATTCAGAGGCAGTGCAATCCTGTGCAGAGTTATTCCGGTCTAAAGCTTGTGATTTCCTTCGTCTGCCCCATTGGAATCAACAGGGTTTGCATCAATGGATTTTGATTGACGTCAGCTCTGCACAGGATTGCAGCGCTAGCCTCTGGCACTCTGACGGAGCAACGGGGCGGAATGACTTTTCCGCGTTTCTTGGCAAACTCCTTTCCCCCCGGCCGGCAGTCTTCCTTCTGGGACTCCCGGTTCCCTTTCTCGCGTGGCCCGTCTGTCCGCAACCTGTCTGGAGAAGCGGCCGCAGTCGCCAAAGCTGCTCCACAAGGGACGCCCAGCAGTCCGCCGCCGCCGCCGAGGGGCCTGGGGCTCGCAGGGGGCGGCTGCAGCTGGGGCAGCCCAGCGGCCAGCGGACCCGGAAGTGGTTGCGCCCACCGGGGGCGGAGGGAGCGAGCGGCGCGGCTTGGTGGGCGGGGGAGCGAGGGAGAGGAAGGGGAGGGGGCGAGGAGCGCGCCTGGGTCCCGCTCTCGGCGGCCGCGGGGGAGGGCGGCGCGAGGCGACTGGCTTGTCCGGCTCAGCCGCGCCGGCTCGGGATGCATTCGGATTGCCGCCTGCGCAGGAGACGCGGGGCATGGTGAGCAGCCCGGGGCGCCCGTTCCCCGCGGGGACCCGGCAGGCGGCGGCTTCCCTCCTGCTCCTCCTGCTGCTCTGGCGGGACGCGGCGGCTCAGAAAGGTGCGTGGGGGACCTCCTCGAGGAAGGGAGGCCCGGGGGAGGGGGCTGAGGGCGGTGGGAAAACAAACCCGACCTTCCCGCCTTTCTTAGGTGCCCACCCGAGAAGCCACGGAGGGGGTGTGCCACCCTCTTCTGTAGCCTTCAGATGCCGTCGTACACCCTCCGGCGGAGGGGGGGGGGACACGACGACGACGGCGAGTGCATGGTTTGGGCTGAGGAAATCCTGCTTTATCCCCCCCCCCAATCTTGACTTGAACTCCTAACATGATTTCGAAAGGATGGACCATTGAGTGTTTCTGGCTTGCGTCAACACTTTATCTCTCCCTCCGGTTTTCTGGGCTCAGTATGCACGTGTGAGGGAGGCAAATGGGTGTTGTGAAAGAAGTGATACACTGGTGCGAGAGAAGGTGGATCTGTTCCACAGAGCAGGGGAAGGCCGGTAACCCCAGGGATATGTCTTGAAAATAGGGTAATGTGTGAAAGGATAATGTTGGCTGACATCCTAATGTGGTGATGTTCCATACCTGCAAGCCCACAGCGTATACAAGGAATCTCTTGGTGGCTGCAGCTTCACAGAATGCGTGCACAGCAACTTCGTACGTTTTTTAAAACGCGGCCTTTCCTTAAAGGGACTCTGGGCAGCAAACATGTATCTCTCCTAGCTGTATTATGTGCCACAACTTATATGCATGGTAAATTCTAATTCCTATGCAGAAGTGTCTTCTGGCTAGCAGTGTGTGAAATGGCTTATAGGCAGTGAAACCAGTTGTCAAATGTTATGGTTGAGATATGGGACATGAATAATACAGTGCTTTTCAGAGTATTCAGATTGTCTTTCCTTTAGGCCCCATTGGGCTGGCATGGTGGCAGCGGGGTGTGTGTGTATAATTTTAAGAACCAATACTTGAAATAATTCCAGCTTTCATCCAATTTTACACTTAAAATATAAAATTATAAAGAAAATGCAGTGTCAAGAAATGATTTAAATAATTTTTCCTCTTTAGTATTACTTTCATTAAAGACTTCCAAGCATAATGGGAATTTAGGGGAAGGATGGTGAAAACAGTGGTTTGGAGGAAGAAATCTCTGAAATCCTCAGTGCATGCCATTCTTTGTCATTCTTTATAGTTGCATTTGGCTGCACTTCTGATGTAATTTACAAGATGGATTAAATGAGGAGGTAAAGGCTGAAAAGTTGTTATGAAAGCACCAATGCTGTCCATTAGATGAGGTTCCAGAATTTTTGGATTTTGCAGGATTGTCATTAAAACAGTTAATCATTTTGAAATACCTGGGTTAAAGTTGATCAGTTCACAAACGAAGAATTGTAAACTGTAGAACTTGTTATATTTGTAAAATTGTCTGTACAAGGGTACATAGCGTGTGTTTGAATGTCCTCTCATTAAGATCTTGTGGTGATTTTTAGGAAATCTATGGGAGGGAATCTTCTTTGGCCCTTCCCCTTGTTAACTGTAAAGTCTTGAAGCAGGGCTGATTTACAAAAGTAATTTAATCAAATTGTCTATAAGCTTTGTTGTGGTAAACTCTGGTTCCTGCGTAGCAAGTAGCATCCACAGGATCCTTTTCTGAGTGTACAAATGTGAAAACAGTCCTCATGTGCCACCCACACAGTTTGCTTGTAAATAAATGCAAGGAATCAGGCTTTGGCTCACATGCATTTACAAGTAAATCTTAACAAAAATGTATAAAAAGGAACTGTGTGGGTAATCCATTCAGATTAAACGTTTTCATACGTATATATGCTGGAATCACTCCAGGATTCATCCCATTGATGCAAAATATTAAATTGGAACTTCTCCCAGGCTTGTTCAGTTGGACACACTCCAAGATGCAATAAAGACAGATGGTTCTAGCAGTTCCCAACATTGTCCCCAGCGGGAGAGGGAGGAGAGGTGGGGTATGTGGAAGCAGGTAATAAGAAAATGCAGGGGACCTTACAGAAGAATTTGCTAAATTGTAGTGCTTTCCAGTACAGAGGGTCAAGAGTTTATCAACACAAGAGTGAGATGTTTAAAACCTCCTATTTTACATGAATGGACGGGATTGTGTATGCCTGCAAGACTGTGCATTAGGAGAAATTGTGAAGAGGAGGAACAATTGTACTTTTCTTGTCAGCTATCCATGACATCCTTGGAAAGCCTAGCTCATGCTTCAGAAACCTTTGTCTGAGAAACAGGATATTTTAGGGATACTTCAGTAACATTTGAGATTTGATTCCCAACATGGCTATTATTGTTCCACTGGTGAAGACAAGAAATCCAAATCCACTCTCTGTTCAGTTCTGTACCATCAGTTGTATTTGCCTAATGCCTACTCTTGCAGCAGCTAGTGAAGATAGGAAGAACAAGGATGCACATCCCATTGAAAATGGTAGACAGCCATCTGCTCTACACTATAGGTATTGAACCCATTTGTTACGAAGGCTGGATCTGACATAAAGGTCGCTTTGTTGGGCTGAGCCATGTGTGCCATAAAATGTAACACAAGGTACCAGAGATATAAAGGTGATTTCAGATGCTGAATGGCAATAGCAGATGAATGGCAATAACAGGCTTGATTAGATTAGGTGTGATATACAAAGAGGTGGTAGTGCTAGTGTTTATAAGCTGGTAGTGGTGGGGAATCTGCTTTTTGCAGGGGCCCAAAACTAGAGTTGCCAACCTCCAGGTGATGGCTGGAGATCTCCTGGGATTACAACTGATTTCCAGGTTCATTTGGAAAAAATGGCCACTTTGGAAGGTGGACTGTATGCATTATACCCCATTGAAGTCCATCTCCTCTTCAAACCCTGTCCTCCTCAAGCTGCACTCACAGACTTCAGAGTTAACAGGCATGAGTAAGGCTGCTTAATATGCCAAACAATAAAGTCCAAAGCTGAGAAATTTCTTCCCTCAGCAAGCATCCCAGAGACCTTAATCCTGCACTGTAATGCAAGGGAAAAGCAACAACAAACAACTGCTCAAAACCAGCTGAACATTATTACAAAGGAGTTTTCAGCTGCCTGAAATAAAACTTTATTGGTCTTAGAGGTGCCATGGGACCCAAAGGAGGGGGGGCGGGAGAGCCAGTAGAGGAAAGGGAAGTTGGTTTTTATCTCTTTTGCGGGACTGAGAGAGCCAGGCTGCAATGCAGCAGCCACCCCAGAGAAGAAGTGTGCATGCACACAAAAGCTAATACCTGGAATAAAACATTGTTGGTCTTTTAAGGGTGCTGTGGGATGACTTCGATTTTGCGCCCTCTCAAGCCCACACTCTCTCCTTTTTCTCTCCTCCCCTTCCTAAAGGGAAGTTAGTTTTTATCTCTCCTGCTGGACTGGGAGAGTCAGGCTGCAACACAGTAGCCATCCCAGAGAAGAAGTGTACATGCATGCACACAAAAGCTTATACATGAAATAAAACTTTGTTGGTCTCTTAAGGGTGCCATGGGACAACTTGGATTTTGCTCCCTCTTAAGCCTGCTCTTTCTCTCACTCTTTCCTTCCCCAAAGGAGGGGGGATGAGACAGCTTCCTCTGGAGAAGGAAGCAACAGAGAGATAGTTGTTCACAGGCCAGATATGAGCCCTGCATGGGCCGGTTCTGGCCCACAGGCCATATGTTTGACACCCCTGCTCTAGGCGAACATTTTGGTGCACATCTGAGTGATGCTCACACTGTTTAAAAAAGCAATGGTATCTAAGATACTGTAAAATTTCTTTAGGCCTCTGAGATCTGGAGTAGCAAACTGGAAAAGTTCTGCTGAGGTGGAGGGATTGGTTTTGCACGTACCTATTTTCACCTTAGTGAAATAATTACTTCTGGTAGGAGAAGGATCAAAGGCAATTCACTTGTGCTTTTGTTTCATACCTGGAAACGGGAAACTGAAGGTTCAAATATTTTTATGTACTTGAAAGGTAACAGCTCCTAAAATATCTGGGGAAACTTCAGAAACATAGTGGAATATGGAAAAACAATTGGATATGGTCCTCCCTGAGTATAAGCTCTACAGTCGGGACAAGGAGGGATATGTTGGGGCGGTGCTGCATTGCATATCAGAGAATGAAGAGTCAACTACATTGGAAAACGTTAGGGGAATGAAGTCTCCCTTATATAACAGAATTGTTGTGGATAGAGATACTAAGGGTTACTAGGCCTTAAGGAGTGTATGATTGTCTGCCTCATCAAACCCTTGAGGCTGATTTTGAGACGGAAAAGGAAATAAGGGAGGTGAGTGAAGCAGATATAACTGTGGTACTAGGTGACTTCACATCCCCTCACCTTGATAAACATGTTCTCAAACTATGGTGTAGAAATGAGGTTCCTAGACATTATAAATGACTGTGCCCTGGAACAGCAAGGGCACTGCAAGGAGAAGGACATGTGAAGAATGTAGCTGGTGTGTAGGGGTATTTTGGGAGATGTGCTTTGATAAACATATATAACTAGTATATATGTTCCAAACGTATGTTCCTATACAGAAGTCCTGCTGCCAGATTGATCAATTCTAGTCAGTCAAGAGTCTTACTGTTTCACTTCCATGATAGATATAATGTACTATTAAAATGCTCATACATTCTCTTGCCTCTACTGCAGCTCTCTAGCCTTCATTTCACCCACTGATTTGAATGCTTACGTCATGAATGACTGGGTTGGTACAGTATCCTAATGGAACAGCCTTGACTACTTCTGCAAAGAAATATTTGCAGCAGAAACCAAGAAAAGAAGGGGAGACAGTGTACAAAGACAGGAACAAAGCACACGGCCATTATTGTTACATTTCTGTTTACTGAATTGTTATTCCATGTCATTATATATCTACCTTGTTTATTTTCAGCCAGTGGTTTTTGTGCTTTGTTCAAGAAATATTTGCAGCCATCTTCTGTGCATGTTTACTTCAAAGTAAGTTTACTAATTCCAATGGGACTAACAAGTGAATGTGCATAAGATTTCATTGTATGATAATGAGGAGTTAATATCTGGCTGCAAGTAGGAAAACCCAATATATCTTGTGCAGTATAACATTACAAAAGAAGGATTTACCCTTTTTCCATTCAGCACAAGAAAATTTTCAAAACAGTCTTTTAATGAATTTGACAGCACTCGTAAAGCTTCACTGTATCATAACACCTTCCTGTGCTAAAGGCTTATTACAGATTGTTGAGCAGATTTTATATATTCATATCCACATCTGAGCTCAGCTGTTGTATATTCAGTTTTTCTCATTAGCGGCTTCTTCTTTCAGAAATGCCAGTCTATTATGCATTGGGAGCCAGACTGCTTCCTAAATTGTTATAAACAAACCCTCTTGGGAAAATAATGACATATGACAAACGTATGACAGCTGAACTCTAATAGGATGCAAATTTGGATCACAGTACACTTTCATAGGCTATAATACACATCTTCCTCATGATTATGCACACTACTGGTTTTCTTTTGTAATTCTGATGTCCCTGTGGTACCTGTAGCAATTACATTAAAAACCACATTAAGACAGCATTTAATGTATTTATTGCAGACTCTTAGCATGCTTCAACAGCTGGAAAATGCCCACATAATATAATCAAAAGGTGCTCTATGGGTCATGTTTGTGGAATCCCATCTTTTAAATAATCATTCAGCCATCACGGGCACTAAAGAGCATACAGCTGTTAACTCTAACATCAATTTCCTGTAAGAAAGCAAGCATAAAATACTATATAAGATTTACTATGACCTATTAAAATCAATATTAGCTTTGCACAGATTCTTTTACATAGATTTTACACACAGTACTTATTTGGAGAATAGTGAGGTAGAAAGACTCGAGGATAGTTGGATTTCTCACATGCTGTCACAAGTCCCTCCTGTTCCTTCAGGATGGATCCTAAAAGGTTGGAAAAACTCGGCTTGGCAACACTGCCCCTTCCCCTCAGCCCCAAGGGAGCCAAAAACAAACTAGTATCCACCTGTTGTCACTAGTGCCTCTGAGAGTACATAAGAATATAAGAGAAGCCAATGTTGGATCAGGCCAATAGCCCATCCAGTCCAACACTCTATCACACAGTGGCCAAAAATACCAAGTGCCATCAGGAGGGCCAGCAGCAGTGTGTTTGAGAGAGCAGACTTAGAGAGTTCAAAATATAAGAAAGTATAATAAATGAATAAAATGATACACATATTCTGTTCAAGCTTTCTGGCTGAGCAAAGGAACAGAGAAAAGATGAAAACATGCAGTTCTTCCCTGCATGAGGTACTGCCTAAATGATGATTAATTTAGGACACTCTAACTTTACTAGGCCCTAACCAGGATAGCCTAGGCTAGCCCAGTCTCGCCAGATCTTGGAAGCTAATTGGGGTTGGCCCTCGTCAGTATTTGATGGGAAACCAACAACGAATACCAGGGTTGTGAAGCAGAGGCAGGCAATGCCAAACCATCCCTGAATGTCTGTTGTCTTGAAAACACCATGGGGTCACCATAAGTCAGCTGTGACTTGATGGCAGGGGGGACTTTACTTGAAGTTGCAGTAATTTACAATTCATCCAGGTAGTCAGCTGTGTTGGTCTGAAGCAGTAGAACAAATTTAGAGTCCAGTAGCACCTTTAGGACCAACAAAGGTTTATTTAAGTATGAGCTTTTGTGTGCAAGGCACACTTTTTCAAATACATTGAAATGGCAAGATAAGGTTCTAAACTTATAGACAGGGATTTAACAGCAAATTAACATGTAAGATGATGATGCTTAAGTTATGCAAAGTGAAAAACTAAATAACAAATTAAGGTTATAAGGTCAACAATTGTAAAGCAATAAATATGTCACAATAGCAGACAATGTCTAAAAGTGTTTTTTTCTAATTCTGGGAAGTAACAGAATCTTAATTATCTCCTCTGAGGTGTAGAGGGCATGTGAAGGGCACTTAACAGTATATTTTGAGATGAATGTAATGTTGTCAGCAGACATCCATTCAGTATTCTAATATACTATTCTGAAAAAGAAGTACGCTAAAATATAGAGGATATATAATCCTTGTTGAGAATACATATGTGAGGACTGAATGAGTTAGCATATGTAATGGGATAAAAACCCAATATCCCTCTTGAGTCCTGGGGAGGTTTTTGTTCCAAGTGTTGTAATAACTTGTAATTCAGCAGTTTCCCTTTCCATTCTGTTCCTGAAGTTCTTTTGTAATAAAACAGTTACTTTGAGGTCATCCGTTGAATATCCTGGAAGGTTAAAGTGTTTTCCTACAGGTTTCTCAGTCTTGTGATTCCTGATGTCAGATTTGTGTCCATTTATCCTCTGGCGCAGGGTTTGTCCGGTTTGTCCTATGTAGAGAACTGAAGGGCATTGTTGGCATTTACTGGCATATACAATTTTAGAAGATGAGCAAGTGAATGAGCCCCTGATGGTGTAATTGATGTCGTTTGATCCAGTGATTGTGTTGTATGGGTGTATGTGGCAGCAAAGTTGGCATATGGGTTTATTGCAAGCTCTGGTCCCAGTGTTCATGTTCAAATGAGATCTTGCATTATTGTGGGTGAGCAGTTGTTTGAGACAAGGGGGTTGTCTGTGTGGAAGAAAGGGTTTGCCCCTAAGTACTTGTGAAAGAGAACTGTCATTATCCAGTAGAGTTTGTAAGTTGATGATGCGTTGTACTGTTTTGAACTGAGAGATGAGCCTGTATGTGACCACCAGTGGTGTTCTGTTATTGTCTCTTTTGGTCCTGTCTTCCAACAGGTTTTCTCTGAGTATCATTCTGGCTTTGTTAATCTGCTTCCTGACTTCATCAGGTGGATACTTTAGTTCCAGAAAAGTGTGTTGTAGATCCCTCAGGTGAGAATCTCTGTCTGTAGAATTGGAGCAGATGTGGCTGTAGCATAGAGCCTGGCTGTATACAATGAATCGTTTGGTATGTTTAGGATAGTAGCTGGAGGCATGTAGGTATGTTTGTTGGTCAGTAGGTTTCCAGTGTAAGGTGGTATCTATGCCTCCATTGTGTATTTTTATAGTAGTGTCCAGAAAATGTATTTCTTGTATGGATTGGTTCATTGTCAGTTTGATGGTGGGGTGAAAATCATTGAATGCCTGGTGGAATGTGTCCAGGGCTTCTTTACCATGTGTCCAGACAATAAAAAAGTCATCAATGCAACGCTAATATAAGAGAGATATGAGTGGGTGGTAATTTAGGAAGCATTGTTCCAAGTCAGCCATAGAGATTTTAGCATATTGTGGGGCCATGCATGTGCCCATGGCTGTCCTCCAGATCAATGGTACACCCATGGGCACCCGCATGACCCCCACCCAATCTTGTCACAATTCCTAGGGGAAATCACTGGGAAAACATTAATGACAGCTTTGAAGCTGCCAGGTTTGGCTAATGTTGTATAGGCAGTGGCATCAGTGCACTGTTAACTTTATGAAAGGTTGGTCTGAAGTAGCAGAACAAAGTTTCAGTCCAGTGGCACCTTTAAGACCAACAAAGTTTTATTCAAAGTGTAAGCTTTTGTGTGCAAAGCACACTTCTTCACATTTTGCACACGAAAGCTTACACTTTGAATAAGACTTTGTTAGTCTTTATGAAACTATGACATTTGAAACTGAAACATAAAGCTGAAAATTTCTGCCCCATATCTCTTGTTCAGTCCTTGGCATCTCCAGTTAAAGGATATTGGATGGCAGCTTTTTGTCTGTGTGAGACCCCAGAGAGCTGTTGCTAGTCATAGTAGATTGGACTAGATGAAGCAATGATCTGATTTTAATTGAGTTATTCCTATGTAGTGTTATTATCCAACAAAATGTGTGTTTAAAAATATTCTTGTATAAAATCTAAT
The DNA here is from genome assembly GCA_029375565.1 of Gekko gecko. NCBI lineage: Eukaryota > Metazoa > Chordata > Lepidosauria > Squamata > Gekkonidae > Gekko > Gekko gecko. The sequence goes on from JAPDNY010000004.1 coordinate 49,801,115, forward strand.
TTTTATTTTATTATTTACGTCTACTGATGAAACTTGACACACACACACACAGAGCTCTTTTTATAGCAGGAACTCCTTTGCATATTAGGTGACACGCCCCTAATGTAGCCAATCCTCCAAGAGCTTACAGAGCTCTTCTTACAGGGGCTACTGTAAGTTCTTGGCAGATTGGCTACATTAGGGGTGTGTGTGTGTGTGTGTGTATATAATTTAGTTCATATTCAGTTTGCAAGAAAAGGTTATTATGCATTCTCTGAAGTCCATGTGTTGTAAGGACAAACAAGCTTTACCTAACTAAGCACTCCTTTTTGATAAGGAGAATGTGTGTGTGTGTGATGCTCTTTAACTTTCTCTTCCCCTGCCACTTTCCTGCTGAAGAAAGGCTGCCCACAACCAGTATTCCCACTGAGCTATGCTCATTAACACAGGCAGCCCTGCTCAGCAGCTTTCTGGAGCCATGCAGGATCTGGCATTGCCCATTGCCCATTTTAAGATTACAGCAATTATATTCTGTTCTGCTCCTCTCAGTAGGGGAAAGAAATAGAAGGAACCTTGCCCACAACCCAATTTTACGCGCTCTGAAAACGTACAGGGACTATATCCCCTCCCCATCACCACCCCTCTGCCAGCATCCCATTCTTCCTGTTGGAAAGGTAGCCCCTGTGGTTGCATTTGGAAAACAAAGAAGTCTCTTTAAATGACATCTGAGTTGCATTATAGTCCAGCTTTTTCCAGGCTATGGAAAGGTGAAGTTTGTGGATATTCTTTGTCATCCATTAGTGCTATTTAGAAAATTCTTCAGGCTGGTGGTTTTTCATGGTCTTGTTGTTTCCTTGAGTTTATATTGTTTCTTTTTTCCCACCTGTTTGATGGCATAAAGATCATAGCCCCCCCCCCTTAAAAGGATGGGGAGCATTTTGTTTTTTAGGCTCAAGAAGGTTTCACATCCATTAGAACATAAGTTTGCATATCTGTAGAATAACTCCAGGCTATAAATACACAGATCTCTACTAAGAAGAAGAACATGCAACCAATTTACGGTTCAGTCAGTTTATAGCTTCCCCATCCACAGTGTATTCCAAGCAAGAGATAAGCAGAGGTGGTTTTGCCATTGCCTCCCTCTGCATAGCATCCCCATTCTTCCTTCGTGGTCTCCCATCCAAGTACTGAATGTGGCCAACCCTGCTTAATTCCCCAACTCTGATCAGCCCAGGCTAAGCTGGGTTATTTGAGCTGTTATCTAACTAGAGTATAGATATGGAGGTTTCCCATCTACCCCAATCCAAAGGAAAGTTGAAAATCCAAAGGGAGAGGTCTTTCTTGCAACCATAACTACAGAAATCTTCATGTTACTGAAAGTGAAGATTAAAGGTTTTAAAGATTTTTCCGCTCATGTTGTCTCTGTGCAAAAATTCAGTTTAATTTCAGACATTTGAAACATGAAAATTTAGATTTGAATATTGTTAATGATTTATTTTAAGTCCCTCTGAGACTCTTATATCCAAGTCACACAAACTAAATAATCCACTTTCAGTGCACTTTCAGTGCACTTTCCAACTGCATTTTTACTGTGTGAACTGGCAAAATCCAGTTGGAAAGTAGACTAAAAGTGGATTATTTTGTGTGTGTGACTGCAGCCTTAGTGGGGTATCTGCTCTAGAGTATGCTAGTCCTTGTAAGAAAGGTTGTAGTTCAAGGTGAAATAGATGCTCAGTGAAAGCTGAAAATCAGTGCATTGTTGGTCAATGATGAGTAAAGTATTTGAGAAAATGAATTATCTTCTTCATGTGTTTGTTCTTAACCAATTTCAGTCTTGCTTGAATCTTTATGCAGTTTGGTGAACAGAGGATGTTTGTGTTCCATGGATCCCATGTGAAAATCCACCATTCTAAAACCAGATGGGCATCTTTGGCCATCCACATTGCTCTTCAAAATATCCAGAAGCTAGAATTGTATTTCCGTATCTTGGGGCTTCTTTAATTCATACCAGCTGATATGCAGATGTATACCGGATATCAGTTTAAATTTATACTCTGAAGTGTCATCAGGGACAGGCTGAGATGCCTTTGGTAAGAAAATGGAACAGTTCTCTGTTTTTCATGCACAAATATTAGCATGCCTTCAAAATAAAGTAGGAGCTGTGCTTCTGCTTGCAGCATAATGTGAAAGTGGAATGCTTGCACATTTCTTCACAGTGGTGATGCACCACTCCTTACTTTAAGTGTTACACAGGACTCACAAACAGGGGCACTTAAATTTCATCTTCAGATGCAGTAAATAAAGGCTGAAGCCATGCTTAGGATCCTTATGATGCTTATTAGGAAGGGAATTGAAAACAAATCAGCCAGTATCATAATGCCCCTGTAGAAATCATTGGTGCAACCTCATTTGGAATACTGTGTACAGTTCTGGTCACCACATCTCAAAAAGGATATTATAGCATTGGAAAAAGTGCAGAGAAGGGCAACTAGAATGATAAAAGGGTTGGAACACCTTCCCTATGAAGAAAGGTTAAAACGCTTGGGACTCTTTAGCTTGGAGCAACGACGGCTGAGGGGTGACATGATCGAGGTTTATAAGATTATGAATGGGATTGAGCAGGTTGAGAAAGAAGTACTTTTCTCCCTTTCTCTCAATACAAGAACTTGTGGGCACTCCATGAAATTGCTGAGCAGTCGGGTTAGAACAGATAAAAGGAAATACTTCTTCACCCAAAGAGTGATTAACATATGGAATTCACTGCCACAGGAGGTGGTGGCAGCTACAAGCATGGACAGTTTCAAGAGGGAAATAGATAAACATATGGAGCAGAAGTCCATCAGTGGCTATTAGCCACAGGCTATAGATGGGAATTCTCAGTCTGGGGCAGGTGATGCACTCTATTCTTGGTGCTGGAGGGGCAGCAGTGGGAGGGCTTCTATTGTCCTGGCCCCACTGCTGGACCTCCTGATGGCACGTGGTATATTTTGGCCGCTGTGTGACAGAGTGTTGGACTAGATGGGCCATTGGCCTGATTCAACGTTGGCTTCTCTTATGTTCTTATGTTCTTATATGTGTGTGCAGGAGGGGGTGAGACTTGCTTCTGAGGTTCTAATAAAGATATGCTTCCAAAATGAGCAAAACAGTATGGAAGGAAGCCTCTTCACTTATTCAAAGGATGTCATTATTACATTATTCCACCTTTCTTCTAAATTGAACAACGTAGGGAGCATACGATCATTGGTATGAAATAACATGCATATCTTTTGTCACTGTATCTATGATAATCAGTTTTTTGCAGTATTCCAAAAATACAGTCATTTCTAGTGAGTGGAAATTTAATTCTGATAGTATAGTAAATTGTACTGGTTATGGTAAAGTAAGTGAAATCCTATTCTGCCTATGTTGAAAACATGGATATGTTTATCTTCCTAGCAACCAGCCTGATTTTCTGAAAATGTTGCAGCTGAAGTATCAGGAACAAACACTGTTTTATCAGCATACTTGCAAATTATGTGCTTCTAGAATTTGGGATCCATGTAACATGAGGCTTGTTTTCAGGGATTCCACAGAGAGCACCTCTTCCTTATTTGGTAAAGAACACAAAGGGGATTTCAACCTTGAGTCATAGTGCAACTTGGTTCACTCATAGTCAGCATGGTATTATCAATAGGAACTTAGGAATTTGTGGTTGACTTCCCATCTCATAAACTTGACTTTGAGTGATTCTTTGTGTTATGTTATACCTCTGTTTAAAATTAACCTGCAATTGGCAAGACTGTTTTATGAAGCAGAAGTAAGAGTTCTTTGTGAAATCTTACTTTAATGCCATGAATGAAAAAATTGAGGTTACTCTCTGTTGGTGATTATAGCTGTCAGGGAAAAAGTTAAGGGCATCTTTGTCTTTACCCCATATCTTGTTGTCTATGCAGTTTAAAACAAAACAAAAACGATCAGGTCAATAGTTGAATATTAGCAGTTGATGAATTTCTTTTCTAATTGTGTTTGGTATGAGTGGCTGATCATTAAGTTCATTCTCTTTTTTAATTATCTCTCTTCTGTGCATCTGAATACTGTTGTGGGCTTTTCTGTCTTGCTTTCCCAGCACAAGTGGATTATTTTGCTTGTTATTGCCTTATCAGATGCCTTGCTAAGGCTTTGTGCATTCATTTTAGCAGTTGTTCATAGCTTGCTCTAGTTAGTTCTAGATAAATGGATGGATCCAACCAGCTTTTATGGTATAGGGGGCATCTCATTTCGCCATCCCAAAAATGTTATGCTAGTAATCAAGGGGCTTGAATGAACAAATGTTACCACAAGTGGCCTTTATTGTTGTTGGGGGAAATTAGCTGTGGGTCAGAAGGGGGTATAAGGGATCGCACACCTATATATACCAAGGTCCAGTTCAGTAGGAAGACTCCATATTTAAAATAAAATAGTTTTATTAAAGAATTTTCCCAATTACAATCACACTAAAGCAATCAAAAATAAAGTAAGCACACAATCAAGAACTAAGAAATAAAGAGGTGATAATAGCGACATATAGGAGCAGTTATGGGGGTTATACTACCTGTCCATATGCGCTGAAGTCCATGAAGAGGATAGCACAAATGGCTGCTGTTCCACGTTATAGAGAAGGAGGCCCAAAGAAGAGACTTTGGGGGTATATTCAAAATAGGCACCCTCAGAGTACACACTGAGGTGGGGCATGCTCTCTGTTTTTATAGGAATTCTGAGGGTGGTCTCCTGGGGCTGTTGATGGTCCTACCAGAGCTGGCTGAATGGGTTTGATGCCCACTGATGGTCCAACCAGGATAGGTTGAATAGGTTCCCAGGCTTAGAAAAAAGGGGAAATGGGTCTCTGATAGTAGTCAGGAAGGATCATTAGTGATTTAATCATTTTGGTTTCATTATCCTGCGTGAGGGGACAGGAGGGCCAAGTGAAGAGACAAAGGATTTCCACATAGGCATAGGTGTTGCACAAAAGGGACTGTGTGAAGGTATGGAGGGTTGCTACTGGAAACCCGTTGTAATCAATGTGGGACCTGTCTTGTGGGGTTCCACAGGGTGCAGGTCTATCTATCCCCCATGCTTTTTAATCTCTACTTAAAGCCCTTAGGACAAATCATTTGTCGTTTTGGCATTGGTTCTCATCAATATGCTGATAATACTCAACTCTATATATCCTTGTCCAGGTCTCATGGTGATGTAGTAGAAGTCCTGAATTGCTGCCTGGCTGTAGTGATTAACTGGTGAAAAGAGAAAAAATTGAAATGAAACCCTGAAAAGACATAGGAAATGTTGACTGGGAAGGCAGAGGACTTGATGGAGGCCCGTTTTTGGTGATGTTCAACTGACACTACAGACTCAGTTAAAAGTCTTAGGGTCATACCAGATCTAGCTTTATTACCAGAGAAGCAAGTTATACAGCTGCAAAAAAGAAAAGAAAAGGCTTTCTACCAACTCAGCCTAGCCTGTAAGATGGCCCCATTCCTTCATATGCCTGACCTAGCCACCTAGATCCATGCCACAGTAACAGTGAGACTAGACTACTGTATTACACTGTACATTGGTCTCCCCTCAAAATCAGTTGGGAAGCTCCAGCTGGGCCAGGAATGCCGTGGCTCGACTGTTAGCAGGAGCTAGATGGAGCGGGCATAGTACTCCCATTCTGCAGACACTCCATCGGTTGCCTGTTTGTTACTGGGCCCAGTTTAAGGTGTTGGCGTCATGGCCTTGGCCCTTCTTATTTGCAGGACCACCTCTCTCCCTGTGCTTCGCCACGACAGCTTTGTTCAAGTCAACGGACTTCTGCAAGTGTTAACCTGCAAATGGGCAAAATCAACTGCCTGTACATGTGCTATTTTATGTATTTATTAATATTTATTTGATTTATTAATCACCCCATCTGAGCTTGTGCCGGACTTTCGGCGATGTACAGCAGAAGCACAAAACCATAGAACAAATGTACAAAACATTAAAAATTCAGATATAACAAAATTAGAATGACAAATTTAAAATGCCAAAGTAAAAAGAAGTCCAGGATGGCATCCTTAGAAATTTCATCCCAGTTCTGGACTGCCTGGCCACTTTCAAGGCAGAGGGAGAGAAAACACAAGATCAGAATTAAGGTGAGGGAGAAAGGAAGAGGGTGCCAGCCATGATAGAAAATCGTTGCTGTCCTCAACCAAAAGCCTGGTGGGACATCTCTGCCTTTCAGGCCCGGCAGAATTACATAAGATCCTGCAGGGTCCTGGTGGTATTAGGCAGAGAGTTTCACCTGGTTGGGGCCAGGGATCACTAGCAGCATCCTATAAGATGCTCTTGTAGCTTCATTGTGAATATGCTGCCAAACTTGCTCAAGTTGTCTAAGCTCCAGTTTCATCCCCCTGAGTTCTACAGTATACCAGGGGGATAATCTACAATGGGCGCATAGAGAACGTCAGGGAGCAAACCTCATCAATGGCTTCAGAGAGAGCAGTTCATCTAATGAGGCACCAGAAAGCACTGGATCCCACAGAGCATTCTGGAACCCAACTGGGTCCATTAGTCTCCTCAGGCGAGTATAAATTAGCTCACCACCTAGACAGAAGGAGGTAGAAACACCCAGCCAGGCCTTCAAAACCAAGTGGTCTGACCATGGCAGTTCCTCCCTCAAAGTCAGATCCACATCTATCCCCGTGCCAAAGATCAGATCCAGTGTGTGACCTGCTTGATATGTGGACCGTGAAACAAATTGGGAGAGCCCCAGCACTGCAATGGAGGACATCAGGTCTGAAGCCTGAGTGGAGGTGGCAGCGTTACCTGCATGGACACTGAAGTCCCTGAGAATTAACAATCTCAGGAACTCCAAGGCCCATAAAGCTGCTGCCTCTAAAAGGCTCAGAAGGCTATCTGCTGGCACACTAGGCAGTCGGTACACCAGACAGTCAAGTTCTCCTCAGCGTCTCACACTAGGCCAACACAATCAAGACCAGTGATCTTTGAGATGGGGAGTGGCTTGAAGGCGAAAGCCTCCCGGATAAGTAGGGCCACCTCACCTCCAAGTTTGGGACTGATGAAGGACTGAGAAACCTGGTGGGGCAGTTCTTTTAAGGCAACTGTTTCACCCTCCCTAACCCAGGTCTTCATCACGCAAGCCAGATCCATACTCGGCGCTGCAAGGTAATCCTGCAGCATTCTGGTCTTATTATTGATGGATGTGGCATTGCACAACAAGTGTCGAAGGGGAGTCTAAAGTCTTAGCCTTCATATCAGCGTGTCTCGGGATGGGACAAAAGTTGGAAAGGCACCAAGCATGCCCATATCTTCATCTCTTTACAAACCAGGACCTTCTCCCCCCACCATTCTTCCCTACCTATTGCTGTTGTGGCTCCTGCCTTCTGGAATGGCCTGCCCAAGCTTCCACTCTCCTGACCGTCTGCAAATTATGCAAAATTGAACTATTCGAAAGGGCTTTTCCTTACATGTAACATGGTTCCACTGTAAACTTACTTGGATCAATGATTGAGACTATGGTCTATACTCTCGCATATAGCTTATTGTAAGTAGGTTCCTATTTTGTAATTTTTGTACTGCTTAATGTGTCATGTTAATATTTAAGCTATTCTTCAGGTCTTTCTGTTGCTTCCAGACTTCTAATATCCTATTGCATTGGTTATGGAATGTCCCATTTTGTGGATTCTACTCAACTGACTCACTGTGTAATCCGTCTCGAATCCCTGTGAGAAAGGTGGACTATAAAAATGTACATTTATAAATAAAATTCACTGATGATGGAAAGTAGAGCTCTGCCAGGCTCATCTCTGGCCCCCTCCTTTGTAGGGTGGATGTTTCTGGCTCTTTTTTGCCCTCTTTTACCCTTCCCTCTTAACTCCCCAAAATGTAGGTGTACCTAGTTCACAATCAGCCCATGTTGGCATCTTTGTTTCCCTTTTACCAAGCCTTTTGGCTCCAGCTGCACCTGCTTTCCCTCTTATCTCACTGCTGTTTCAGGGTCTTTTCCCCTTATCTCACAATCCTGGCTTTCAGGAGTGGGTAAAAACAGGCTTGTCTTACATAGAAAGTTTCCAGAATTTCATTTATATTCTATCTGTGTTAAAGTGTATTGCTGAAATTTGTTTATCAAAAAAGTCTTGATATTTCACAATTTGTAGTTGTCTCCTGACACTGGTCGATAAATTTCCCCTGTGATTTTAACTTTTGGAATATCATAAGATGGTTGATAAACCCAGGGGAATTAAGTTTGGCGCGTGGGCTGCAATCTTGCTCCTGATTTAAGAACAGCATATGTATGAAAGTGATCTGTAGTATTGCTGTGTTTGTTTTGTAGGTGATGGTTGTGGACATACAGTGTTTGGTCCTGAAAGTGGAACTTTTACAACAATTAATTACCCATACACCTATCCAAATAACACAGTATGTGAATGGGAGATTCGCGTAAAGCCTGAGCAAAGAGTTCAACTCAAATTTGGGCATTTCGATATTGATGATTCAGATTCTTGCCATTCTAGTTATGTGAGGGTTTATAATGGAATTGGACCCACAAGGACAGAGATAGGTAAGATCTTTTTTTCCTCTTACTACTTTAACTCACCTTAGTGTTCTTGTGTAGACCTTATGCAAAAATTCGCTTTTTAGTAAACATCCCCGGATTACTTGAAAGGTCATTTCTCTCTCTGAAGGATAACTTAAATAGGTTATAATCAATCCTATACATTATTTGGTTCTGTGTTCTGAATACATCTCAGCCATTTCATACATTATGCAGAGGCATAAGCTCAAGAAGGACTTGCAGCCCTGATGTGTGAATTCAACAACCTTGTATTTGAAATGATCTACAGGAGAGAGATGGGGAATTCCTACTTTTTCAGTGGTGATATATTCACATGCCCAGAAAAGGGTAAAGCTATAGTTTAGCTATGAATTTCATATTATGGTTAGATGGAATTTTTGCACGGTAATTATGCACTTCCCAGCTTCTTTTTGTTCACAGCTAGTACTGTTTCGTTCTCTGCCAAAAGGGTAACTGCAGCAGTGCTTGTGTGCTGTTAAAATTGTCTGGGTTCTGGAAGAGAGTTAGAGGAGGTGAAGGTATCTTGCGGAAAGAGTGGATATAGATGGAATAAAAAGATTCTCTGCCAGAGCCACAGTTTTTTTGTAGTAGTAAGCATTCTTTCAGTTTTAAAGTTACCAATATGACAATAAGTCTGGTGCATTAATACATGGAGTGAAACAATATCCTGTGGTTTTTATATCTCCAATTGAGATATGTTTACTGGGCTAGAAACTTTGAAACTTTCATGTGCAGCAACAGAAGAAGAAACTCAAAATGTTACTGCTATCACAGAGTTGATTTTTCTCATTTGTAGGCTTTTCTTTCTTCTAAAACTGTAATTTAAATATTTCCTCGGACAGTGGTGCATGTTTAGATAACTTGAATATTGAGGTTTAAAAATACTGCTGCAATGGCAGTTGTAGAATGATGTCTGGTATCCATCTGAGTTTCTCTTATTAATCTCAACCTAGATGTTGTATGAAAATGTGGATGTACTTCAAGCCAAGCTTTTTTTTTGCTGTTAAACACACACAAAATATCAGCTCCTTAAATGGCCAGGGGCTTGAAGTCCTAATTATTCACTTTTACAAGTTTAGTTCACTGGACCAAGTAAATTGTCTATTTTTGTGCGTTCCTTTTAACTCTCAGCTGTACCAGCTGGTGTGGCTACATAAAATATTAAGCAGTGTATGTCTTGCTCTGCTGAGAGTACTGTTTGGAAATATGAATGGTAAGATTGAAATTGGCAGCCATTCTTCCTTGAATATGGACACTAGAAATACAGTTAGTGGGAGTAGCTGGATCCAGTATATTGGGACGGCTTAAGTTGGAATTTAAAGATATGTAAATATAGGACATATATTGATTTAGGAATCTGAGAAGACTCTCTGGATTGTTTTTAAGATCTGGAAGTGCAGGTTTTAAAAAGTATATTACAGTTTCTTAAGAACCCACAATACATGCCAGCCTGTTTCACTTGCACAGGACAAATATTTGTTGTGTTCAGTTGTACAGCTTGCAATCTCAATGTTCATTACTCCTCTGTTTTTGCCAAGTGTGGAAGTCATTCCCAGTGTTGAGGGTAGGATTATTCAGATGCTACTTTTCAGGTGGAGAAGTACTAGTGAAAACAGATTGTGCATTGATTTGTTTGAAACTTAATAGCATTTTGTAGAGTTCAGGATGGTAGCTAGAATCACTCTGCATTATGTTTTCACAGTTACTGAATAACTGACTCTCAAACTTTTTGGGGGGATCAGATCGGTAATTTATATTTTATTGTCTTAATATTTTGGAAGCACTCAGAGGCTTAAGAAGTGCATTCCCTCCTAGAAATCCTAGAGCTGAGATTTCTTACTGTCTGGAAATAATGAGGATTATAAGAATTAGATTGACATGTTACTTGAATTGCGAATGTTTCTCTGAAGGGGCAAATAGTCTGTAACTTTAAAGAATTATGTCTTTTATTTCCAGGAAAATACTGTGGTTTAGGCTTACAAATGGACAGTTTAATTGAATCAAAGAGTAATGAAGTTACAGTACAATTCATGAGTGGCATACACTTTTATGGACATGGATTTCTTGCATCCTATTCAACCACAGAAAAAGCAGGTATTTATCAGATTCTTATCTAGCAGAATGTAAGTGCACCACAAATATTTTGAATTCTTGTCCTACACACTACCTTTGTTTCTCAGTCACCTAACTACTGATGAATTGTTCACAGTGAATTAAACAGAAGGTATGTTAAAGTCACACATAGACTATGTGGCAGAATTTATAACAGTCTGTTTAGACTACAGTGAAAAGATACATATGGCTGGAATAAACTAAGGTGCCTTCAAAAGTACATTGAGTGGAACCATTATGTGGAGGAGGATATCTTGTCCTAGGTCTCCTGGGAGAAGGCTACTGCATTAAGAGCTATCTCTGGCTCATGGAGTAAATTAGTTTATTCACCAGTTTTTACTTACTTAGACTGAAGCTACAGTTCTATGCACCACTTACTTGGGAATAAGTCCCATTGTATTCAGTAGGATTTATTTCCAAGTAATCAGTCTGTAAGACTACTGTGCCTCTTTATGAAAGCTGCTCTGTTACAACACTTCTTTAAAGTTGCCTTTTGTAGGGTGCAGCCAGACGTGCTATTTGCTCCATTTTTGTTTCTGGAGCCCCGTGGATTTAAAGTGCACGGTCAGACATCCACAACTATATCCTGTTCCCCAGTTGTCGGCCTCCCATACTCACCATTCTTGTGGCGTGTTCTTTTCAGTACCTGGGGAAGTCTGAGGTTTACGAATTCCCAGCACAGTTCCAGATGTCTGGACTTTCCCCTGTGTGATCAAGCTGCTATGGAAGGGAACCATTCTTTCCGTTTCAGTGCCATTTTCCCCTACCACTTAGTGATATGCGCATAACTGCGTAAATGCCCTGGGATTTAAATCAACACCTATGTGCTCTTACTCTGTAGTACCATTTTGGGATCTGGAGTCCCTGGGAAGGTTGGCTGCCAGCGGGAAACTAGAGGAACACTACCCTTTCTCTTGTTTCTGGGGGTTGGACAGCTTTGAAAATAGTCCTAGTCAGACTTGCATGGGGGGGGGGGCATTTTCCTCATCTGGAACTAGAGTCAAAGTCAGGTGACAGTGTTTCTCTGCAGGGATGGTCTGGATGGTCGCCCACAGCATGAGCACTCAGTGAAGCAGGTAATGGGGGAGAAGTCTGAATGTTTCTCTCTGGAACAGAGAAAAAGGATGAAATTAGAGGTGCGGTCAGAGCTCGGAAAGCACGCCATCTTTTGTTGATCAATTTAGGAGTAGATGGGCACAGTCAACAATTCAAATTTTAATTGCACTCCTAAGCATACCTTCATTGTTCTCTGTTAATATTTGCATTATGTTACTGACAGTCACCTTGTATTTTGCTGGTTGTTATTGGTAAGTCTCTCCTGGATTTTAAGATTAGCAAAGGTTGACCATGCTGTATAGAAGATTTATTGTTTATACACTGCTGAACCACAGCTAGCTGGGCATTGTACTGAAATTGCTAAACTGATCTTTAAAATATTGACTCAGTAATTTAATGTTTTTGTTTTCTTATTCTTCCAAAATAACTTCAATTTTTCTGTTCTTTTAAAATAATTTTCTACTGATATGCTTTTCTTTCTAGATTTAATAACCTGTTTAGACACTGCAAGTCACTTCTCTGATCCAGAATTTAGGTAAGATTGATCTACTGACACACTTTACACAGAGAGTGATTAAAATGTGAATGTAGTGATGGTCGCACAGGAATAAACAGCTTTAAAAGGGAATTAGACATATTCACGGGAGACAGGTGTATCAGCAGCTATTAGTCATGGTGACTAAAAGGAACCTCTGAATCCCAGAGCCAAAAGGCATCAGGGGAAGGTCTCAGCTGCTATACTGTGTTGTTGACCCTCTAGAGGAACTTGTTGGTCACTGTGTGAGACATGATGCTGGACTAAAGCGACCCTTGGTCTGATCCAGCAGGTCTCTTCTTATATTCTTACTCCCTCACCAGGCACACACATTTCCAGGTTTATTTAGAGTCAGTCTGCAGATGTGAAATGATCTTCTTTTCTCTTTTTTGCTGGCACAGTATCACATGAAGGAAAAATCATTTGAATTGTATCTTGGGGTGTTTATCTTCCATTGTTGCATGTGTATTTTCCTAGTACTAGTGTTTATTTCAGGCACAATTCTTTGTAAAGAAAATTTATTATAGCTAGAGTCAGGGCTTGGTTTGCAATTAATTATTAATTAATTATCAAGAAATAAAGGTAATCCTCTGTAAGTCACATAAAACCCCCCCTCTGTATATTAAATAATTAAACTGTGAAGTAATATCCTCAGGGGTCTTTTGGAGAGGGAGCACACTGGAGCACAGCAGCTTCAGAGGGCAGAAAGGCTCCCACATGTCAGTTTTGGGAGTCTTTCCACCAGCTGAATGTCAATTTCAGCCCCATTATATCCTATGGGCCATTGAAGTCAATGGCAAAAACATAGGGTATATTCTGGGGGCTGGAGAGGAGGGGGTTTGAGGAAGAGGCTCCAAACTCACAGGGTAGCTGCTGGAGCCTCTCCCCAAGATATCCACCAGGTTTCAAGGACGTTGTATCAGGGGGTCCAATTCTATGGGCCCCCAAACAGGTTGCCCCCATTCCCTTCATTGTTCTCTATGGTGGGGAAAAAGTTACTTTTTTCCCAGGGTGCTATTAGTAGCTCTGGTGGGGAGGGGGTTTGAGGGAGAGGCTCCAAATTTTCAGGTTAGCTTCGGGAGCCTCTCCCCACATACACCCCCATGTCTCAAAGCAATCAGATCAATGGGCCTAATTCTATGGACACCCAAACAGGTTAGCCCCATTACCTCCATTGTTTCCAATGGGGAAACCCAGCCAGCAGCACTTAAGGCAGGCAAGCAGGCAGCCACCCAGCAGTCAATATTCTTTTTGAGGTGTGTGTGGTCTAATGAGGTTGCACCATCAATTTATACATGTATAAATGTTGTTTCTTTTGGTCTTTTGGGGTTTCTTTGTGGCACTGTGGCATGCTTGCACTGCCACAGTGACACTTGTTCTGGAGTGTGCCACTTGTTCTCATGGCAAACAAGCACCTCCCAAGACAGTTCACTTTCCTTGAGATTCTCTGGGAGAGTCTGATTGCTGGATGGCTGCCTGCTTGCCTGCCTTAAGTGCTGCTGGCTGGGTTTCCCCATTGGAAACAATGGAGGTAATGGGGCTAACCTGTTTGGGTGCCCATAGAATTAGGCCCATTGGTCCGATTGCTTTGAAACATAGGGGTGTATGTGGGGAGAGGCTCCTGAAGCTGCCCTGAAAATTTGGAGCCTCTCCCTCAAACCCCCTCCCCCCCAGAGCTACTAAAAGCACTGTGAAAAAAAGTAACTTTCCCCCCACCATAGAGAACAATGGAGGGAATGGGGGCAACCGGTTTGGAGGCCCATAGAATTGGACCCACTGATCCAGTTTTCTTGAAATTTGGTGGGTATCTTGGGGACAGGCTCCAACAGCTACCCTGTGAGTTTGGAGCCTCTTCCTCAAACCCCCTCCTCTCCAGCCCCCAGAATATACCCTATGTTTTCACCATAGACTTCAATGACCCATAGGATATAATGGGGCTGAATTGCTGCCGAATTTCTTTCATTCCCTCCTTTCCTTCTCTCCTTTTCCTCTTTCCTGCCTTCTTCTCTTCTCTTTTTTCCTCTTTTCCCTCCTTCTTCCCTTCTCTCTCCTTCTTTCCTTCTCTTTCTTTCCTCTTTCCTTCTCTCTCCACTCTCTCTTTCCTTCCCTCTTTCCTCCTTCTGTGGCCCAACTCTAGTGAGAAGGGGTTTAGACTTTAAACCCCTTCTCTCTTCACTCCCCCACCCAGGCCAGCTGGGAAAGGGAAGAGGAGGCTTTTGAAGATGCCTCCCCCCTTTTGCTTCCCCTTCTGACATCACTTCTGGTGATGTCAGGGGGTGTGGCATATGCTAATAGCCTGGTAACTCATTAGCATACCATATGCTAATGAGCTCCTGCAGCTCTTTTTCTACAAAAAGACCCCTGAATATCCTAAAGTTACTGTTGTAAGCTGCCTTGAACCAAAAGGAAATGTGGAATGTAAATACTTTAATAAATAAATAAATAAATAAGTTGGACTGAGGCCTGTATTGCATAATACTTTGTAAGAATTAGTTTAAATCTAACATGTCACACAAATTTTTGCTCTGCATTGTGATCCTTTATTCTCGTTTCATGAAGACTAGTTCATTTTTAATTGGGTTGGATCTCATCTCCTTGGATTAGTAGGCAGAACAAAGCAATTTTTGCCCAAGAGAAAGGACTTCTCTACTTCCAGACATCTCTCTGCCTAAGTGCACAGAGACAGCATTTGGCAGAAGCTCTTTCAAGCTCTGTTTTTTAAAGAGAGAGGAAGAGAAGAGACTAAAAATTGAATAACTGAGATAGGAGGACTGGTCTGCCCTCTTCCAACAGCAAGGGAAGTGGTTCAGCTCCCTTTGTTCAGGTTGAGAATATAGGAGGGGAGCTGAACTTTTCCCTCACTATTCTTCTACCAGTAAAAGTCAGGCTACTCTTTGCTAAGTGTGTCCCCCCCACAGTATCATCATGCTTTGAGCAAGCTGAATGGCACAGCCATAACAAGTGGGGAAAAGGAAGAATTTAGCACCCCAGATAGCTCTGACATCTTACCCTTCCATCAAGGGCTGCCTTAGGTTACATGCTTTCCCTTTTCATATCCACCTCAGGACCAGTCAGATCTGACAAATGTAAATGGCTACTATCTTGCACACATACACACTTCTTGGACGTGTGATGAACTATTAGTGGTCTCTTTTGATGTTCCCTGGGTTCTGACATGCCGATCAGGCACAGCCTCACTTGCTCTTCAGATTTATTGCCTGGAATTGCTGCTGGCTTTCCTCCCTTTTTCACTAAACACCTTTACTTGGATTCCCAAGCCCTGTGCATACCTGAAGACCCATGGAACTGAGCTATCCCTGAAAACTCCCTAACACAGAAATGGATAGGTAGTAATTCCCCCCTTTCTTTTTCTCTTACCCCTCCTCTTATTGCTTGTTGCTTCCATTTGTCTTATTCTCTGAGATACACATTGCTTTGTGGGGATAACTACTGGGTGGGTGCCAGAATCAGGTGTTGGTATTGACAGGCTGCTTGGTATTTTGTAGAGAAATATACTGATGTACTGCTGTGACAGCTTGCCTGTATCCCTGATTTTCTTTAATAAACTTTCTCTAATTATTTCAACTTACTACAGGCTTCATTTTCTTTTCTAAGCCTGCTTTGGAGCTCCCTCATTGCTTTGCATTTCCACCCTAAACTTCTAGGCATGCATTATTCATTCCCCTTAGTTTGAGCATGAATCTGTTTGCACAGAGAAGGAACTTAACATGTTCCCGAGCACATTTGGTAACAGCCTGACCTTAGGTTGCATTGGAAACATCCTGGTTTCAGATTTATCCAACATTCTGGGGACCTGAGGAAAAGTATCCCTGGTTAGTCATCAAGAAGTTTCTCAGGCTTTTCTCAGTGGAAGTAGCTGGCTTGCTCATCAGCTGATTGCCTTCCTGGAGTCTCGGTGTTGTTCTTTAGGCCCTAGTGCATCCTCCTTTGGAACCCTTGGGAGGTTATGGTAATTAAAGATCCTCACTTTTAAACCTCTGTTCCTGGTCAGAGTGACCTCTTTAAGAAGTGTTTCTGAGCTAGATGCCCATTCACTAGATAAGGAGCTTTACATTGTTCAAAATGACAGAGTGATCTGTAGACCACTCTGGCATTTATTTCCAAGACCAACATATTTTCATAGGATTAGAGAATGTATATTGCCATATTTCTGTCCAGTACCTACAACCAGACCTGTAACACCGAGGAGGCACTTTGGAGCAATGCCTCCCCACAGATGAGCACCACCCCCATGGACAAAAAAATTTGAAGAAAATTTTAAAAATTTAAAAATATTTTTAAAATGTAAGATGCGTGTGGGTTTCCAAAATGACCCTGGGCAGAGTCAGGGAAGCTTCAGTCTCATTTTCTTTTTTCCGGACCAAAAAATAAATAGGTTTTTTTTTAAATTGCAAAAATAAAATAAAATTGCAAAATGCAAAAGTGAGAAAGTTAGAGATTCCCCCCTCCTTAGTTTACTCAGAAAAGCAGCCCGTAATCAAGTGTCTTCAATCGAAAGGACTAGAGGACTAGAGGAGGACTAGAGGTTGCAGTGGAGCCGGAGCTGCTATTTTTGCTGCTGCAAGAGGAGCAGCAGGTGTGGCCCGGGCCTCCCCCCCTTGATTTCCCCATGCCCCACCAACCAAAATTTTCTGGTTATGCCCCTGCCAACAACTCTGAAAGAGCAAGAGTGGCATTGCTTTTGTGTCAGTAGGGTGGTCAAGATTTACATAGATCAGGCCAGGCCTATGAGAAAATATAATTATTTCTTTGTTTCTTTCAGTCCATCTTCCTTGGGAAATTAGGTGTCCCTGTCCAGATGGCTAAGAGAGCTTATAGCTCTTGCCTGTCCTCCTTTCGTAATATTATAGCTTTTGAGAATATCATAGCTTGTTAAGTAAGGGGAGGGTGGCAACTCCAGCAGCATTCTGGGAGGGCCTCCTTAGAAGAGGGTGGCAATGCAGGCCTTACTCCATACTTTCACTTGTTACAAAATATACACTTTCACCTCAACAGAGGTGGCTTTTGGATGTGAGGGTGCTTCGGAGATCCTTCATGTGTAGTCCTGGGATTTAGGCATCTGAAGCAATTCCATTTTTTAATCCCACCATAGGATATATATTAAAAACAACAATGAATTCTTATGTATGAGGAGAGAAAACACAGGTTTTACCTGGTAAATATCTATACTTGTGAATAGGTTACTTAACCTATCTGGTACTTGTTCAAACCCTGAGAATGGCAGTATTTTTGTGCACCATTTCAGTTCATGAGTGGATCTACTGCTCTGTTGGGGGTGGGAGAGAGAATATCTGCTTCATCTCCAGAAGCTGTTTTTTTAGTTAACATTTGCTAGCTTCATTTTTTGTTTATACAGTTATGGTTTAGGTTTTAATTCCTGGGCTTCCTTAATGCGTGGGAGTTTGAGAGGAAGTCCCTCCTCTCAGGCAAGGTTGTTTTGCCTGGCCTAGCAGTTCTGGGAGGCAGGATCTAACCCAAACATGAATGAACTCCTTGCCATCAGAAGAGCACGAGGTCGTGGATGATAGCTTTCCTTTTTGTAGCGTTGGCTCATCTACTAATTTGTAAATTGTAATCCATTGTATGATATCTGATGATAATCTGTGTGAATTAATGAAGTGCTGTTGATCATAGGAGTTGGTTGTTTTATCATCATTATTAGACAGTAGCGGCAATACTTATGTTTTGTCTGTCAGAAACTAAAACCATCTAATTTATATTACGACTAGATGTTTTGTTCTTACATTTTAACACTATGACCCATTTAGAGTTTTGTTTTTGTAATCTGTTCATATTATTATTTAACAAGGCATAACACTTTCAGTAGAGAAATATAAGTTAAATGTTCCTTTCTCACTAGCCTCCATTTTGCTTAAATCTCTTGCTTTATGAGCCTTGTTTAGTAAACTGTTTTGGATAAATTTTGCAGCTCTGCAAATTCTACACAACTGTCTAAATTCTATTGTCATTTGATTTGTTTGGCATGATAAGGATTTCAACATAAGAGTATCTTTGTATAATGTAAAATCTCTTAAAATAACAATATTTTTTTTTAAAAAAAGAAGTTTGGTTTTTGCAGCCTACTCAAAATGCATGCCTTATGGTTCTTTTACAGTGTGTATTATCTTCTTTATGTGTTAGTCTTCTCCTCTGACTCCTCCTGTTTCCTATTTTGGCAGGCTAACAAGTTAGTGGTAGGTGGTGCTTTTAGGCACCAGTACAGGGAAGAGGATTTTTGTAATATTTGTCACATGGTTTTACTCCCTTCTTCCTTTTCTTACAGTAAGTATTGTCCAGCTGGATGTGTGCTTCCTTTTGCTGAAATTTCTGGGACTGTTCCTCATGGCTATCGAGATGTAAGTAAACTTTAAATGTACAGTATAGGTATGTGAACATTATTTAATTAGCTATTCTACTGTAGTACTCAGATTAAGGAACTTCCATATCTCTAACCCTCTTTTAAGTATAATAATGAATAATGAAAAAGATGATGACATGGTTTTGAAGAATAGGAGGGAAAGGTTATAGATAAAGGAGAGGTTTATTATGTAGTGATAGAGAGGGTGATTAGAGAAGTAGGTAGTGCCAGCCATAGATGAAAAAAATATATATTAAAAAACTTTATTATATTCTGAATAGCTGCACATTTAGCAGAACAGACATGTATAGGTTTTTTTAATCATTTCCACTGATGAGAAAAAATTCAGGGAATGTGGGTTTTTTTGCAAGTATCTCTTGTGCGTGAGATTGTCAGAATCTCCCTAAGAGCATCCTGAAGGATATTATGCTCCTTTTTGCCCTCTTGGATGCAAGCTCCCTCTTTCCTTTTCCTGGTTTCTTTTTCCTGGTTTTCTCTACCTGCAGCTTTCCATGATGTTCAAACTGAAAAAAACCTAGATTCGGCACTGCCATACCTACTTCAAACTATGATTTGGAAATGATTACTGTACTATTCCAGTTTGGACATTATGACAAACTATGGTTAGAGAAAAACCAGCAAAAAAAAAATGGTACATGAAAAGGAAAAGGGAGTTAGGCAGTGCCTGAACTGAGCTGCCAGTGTGAGAACTGTTTTATGTTTAGAATTTTATAAAAATAACTAGTATGTAGCATGGTTATATAATTTGTTGCAGACATTTTATCATATTGAGAACCACTGAAGTAGCATATAACTCCAAATTTCTCTTCTCTTCCAAGTCTTCTTCACTTTGCATGGCTGGTGTGCATGCTGGAGTGGTGTCCAATGTTCTGGGAGGTCAGATTGATGTTGTAATCAGCAAAGGCATTCCATATTATGAAAGTTCTCAGGCTAACAATGTCACATCAAAAATGTAAGTGCATATTCTATTTTAACCACTGCTTTGCAGTATTGCCAGAATTTATTACTGCAGACAAATGGTTTAACTCTTCTGGAACGTTAGACCTAAGTCCAGCCAAGAATATTATTAAGGCTGTTAGACTATGCACATGACTGTGATATTTAAGATGCCTGCATAAATTGTAAGGAAGTATGAATCAGAAATAAAATTCAAGACTTTGGAGCCTTTTCTCTCTAAAGCATTGTTTTCCATAGTCTGTTTTCAGGAAGTGTTGATTGATTTCCTCTCATGGGCTGCATTCAGATATTATGTATGTATGAACATATGAACAAACCCAGTTTGCTGCCTGGCTTATGCCAGCGTGGTGTAGTGGTTAAGAGCAGTGGACTGTAATCTGTACAACTGGGTTTGATTCCCCACTCCTCCACATGCAGCCAGCTGGATAACCTGTGGGTCAGTCACAGTTCTCTCAGAGCTGTTCTCAAGAGCAGGTCTCTCTGAGCTCTCTCAGCCCCACCCTCTTCACAGGGTGTCTGTTGTGGGGAGAGGAAGGGAAAGGAGCTTGTAAGCCACTCTGTGACTCCTTCAGGTAGAGAAAACTGGGGTATAAAAACCAACTGTTCTTCTTCATGACTCCTTCTTTCCCTCTCCCTTCTCAAGTCCAGGATGAAACCCTAATTTAAGTTACTTGTGACCTACAAACACAGGCATGCAAGTTAGCCAGTCTTCTCCCCACTAACAGGGATCTAAAGCCATGGTTTTATCCAGGCTTAGTATCCCTGTGGAGGAGGTGGTGGGACTCATCAATTACTTGTTCACCTGTGCTTGTATATCAGGAGTAACTGAGGTTAGTTTTCACCATGATTCTTGGTGTGAGAGGGACGTGAGGCACAGTTGCAAGCCTGATGAGAAGCTGAGTTGGTACACATTTTTCCTTAGCCATGGTTATATGTGATGTCTGACTTGTTGCTGTAGCCCAGTGATAGAGCAGATACTTTATTGACTACTTATTAACACAGAGATTTTCCTCTGAAGCTTTGCTTCTCTCTCAACAGTTCAAACATGAGATGGGAAACTTTTTAAAATGGCCTTATCTGTACCACAAGAGTTGTACACAGCATGTAGGTTAAAGAATGGGAAAAACTGCAGTATATACTATAAAACAAAAAAATTTATATTGATTTAGACATGCTTTGAAACTTCTTTCCATTATCAATTTATCATGGAAATGGTATCTCTTAGATTCTGGTTGACATTAGGATTTCTCTCAGCAGCAGTATAAGGATTCACTGGCTCTAGGTGCTAAGGAAATCCTATGATTTCCTGTTGTATCTGCTTATGCACAATTTTCTACATTAATTCTACTTTGTCTAACTAATGAAAGTTGGGGATAGTTACTCTTTTTATTAGAACTGCTTTTAATTCAGCTTCTCTGTGTAACATTTCCCTTTTATCTTCTGTTGTGAATATAAAAGCATTGACCTAGTGGTTATACACACTAATGCAGGGGTGTCGAACTCATTTGTTATGAGTTCTGGATCTGACATAAATGGAACTTTGTTGGGCCGAGCCATGTGTGTCATAAAATGTAGTGCCAGGTACAGGAGATATAAACTTTATAAAGGGCACAGACAAACACAATTAATTTTTTTTTACTTAAAATACAAACATGCTTAAAACATCAACACTCTTGAATATTTTGTTTATTTAACAGTCTTTGTTAACTGATACCTCTTGCTCTGAATTATTGGATCAAAATCTGGAGACAGTGCCTGTGCTGTAGCAATGTTGAGTATGCTGTTCTGGTCCTTCCAACTGGAGGTGCCAGGGATAGAACCTGGGACTCTCTGCCTGCCAAGCAGAGGTTCTTCAACTGAGTCAGAACCCTTCTTCCCTAATCTAATGACCCCCCCCCCAAATAGAGACACATGTACACACCATAGAAATGCAATGTCAAGGAGGAGGCAAGGGAGAGGCAGAGCCAGTTGCATCCAGGAGAACTGAGGCATAAGAACATAAGAACATAAGAGAAGCCAATGTTGAATCAGGCCAATGGCCCATCTAGTCCAACACTCTGTCACACAGCGGCCAAAATATACCAGGTGCCATCAGGAGGTCCAGCAGTGGGGCCAGGACACTAGAAGCCCTCCCACTGCTGCCCCCTCCAGCACCAAGAATAGAGTGCATCACCTGCCCCAGACTGAGAGTTCCCATCTATACCCTGTGGCTAATAGCCACTGGTGGACTTCTGCTCCATATGTTTATCTAATTCCCTCTTGAAACTGTCCATGCTTGCAGCTGCCACAACCTCCTGTGGCAGTGAATTCCATATGTTAATCACTCTTTGGGTGAAGAAGTATTTCCTTTTATCTGTTCTAACCCGACTGCTCAGCAATTTCATGGAGTGCCCACGGGTTCTTGTATTGTGAGAAAGGGAGAAAAGTACTTCTTTCTCAACCTGCTCAATCCCATTCATAATCTTATAAACCTCGATCATGTCACCTCTCAGCCGTCGTTTCTCCAAGCTAAAGAGCCCCAAGCATTTTAACCTTTCTTCATAGGGAAGGTGTTCCAACCCTTTTATCATTCTAGTTGCCCTTCTCTGCACTTTTTCCAATGCTATAATATCCTTTTTGAGATGTGGTGACCAGAACTGTACACAGTATTCCAAATGAGGTCGCACCAATGATTTACAGGGGCATGATGATACTGGCTGATTTGTTATCAATTCCCTTCCTAATAATCCCCAGCATAGCGTTGGCCTTCTTTATTGCAGCTACACATTGTCTAGACATTTTCAGCGAGTTATCCACTAGGGCTCCAAGATCTGTCTCTTGGTCCGTCTCTGCCAGTTCAGACCCCATCAATGTGTATTTATATTTAGGATTTTTGGCTCCAATGTGCATCACTTTGCACTTGGCCACATTGAACCCCATTTGCCACGTTGACGCCCACTCACCCATCCTCAACAGATCCCTTTGGAGTGCCTCACAATCCTCCCTGGTTTTCACCACCCTGAACAACTTCGTGTCATCTGCAAATTTAGCCACATCACTGCTTACTCCCAATTCCAAATCGTTAATAAACAAGTTAAAAAGCATCGGACCGAGTACTGATCCCTGTGGTACCCCACTGCTTACCACCCTCCACTGAGAAAGTTTCCCATTTATACTCACTCTCTGTTTCCTATTTATAAGCCAGTTTTTGATCCACAAGAGGACTTGTCCTTTTATCCCATGAATATTGAGCTTACTTACACACTTACAATGTGCCTACTAATTCTTTCCTTAATAACAGTTTCCACCAACTTACCCGGTATCGATGTCAGACTGACTGGCCTGTAATTTCCCGGATCTCCCCTGGAGCCCTTTTTAAAGATGGGAGTGACATTAGTTACCTTCCATTCCTCAGGAATGGAGGCAGATTTTAAAGAAAGACTACATATTTTTGTCAGGAGATCCACAAGTTCACATTTGAGTTCTTTCAGAACTCTCGGATGTATGCCATCCGGGCCTGGTGATTTATTAGTTTTTAAATTGTCCATCAGTCGGAGGACATGTGTGCTCACCTTTCAGCCTCGTTGTTCCTGCTTGTGCTCTCATGCTCCAAACAATAAGGGGGTGGGATTTGTGTAGGAAAAGGAAGTGGCTTTTGGCCCCATCCACTTCATTCATAAGGGGGACACTAGAAGCCCTCCCACTGCTGCCCCCTCCAGCACCAAGAATAGAGTGCATCACCTGCCCCAGACTTAGAATTCCCATCTATACCCTGTGGCTGATAGCCACTGATGGACTTCTGCTCCATATGTTTATCTAATTCCCTCTTGAAACTGTCCATGCTTGTAGCTGCCACCACCTCCTGTGGCAGTGAATTCCATATGTTAATCACTCTTCAACGTGATGCCTGTGGGTGCCCACCAACACCTTTTCTGGCACCCACCAAAGGTTTTTAGAAGGTGGCCAGGGCTAGATGGGGGTTTTATCCATCAAGGCTTCTGATTGGCCATTGGTGATATGAAGGGTTACACAAATTTCAAAAACACTGTTTCAGCAGCATCCACCATCACAGCACAAGGATCTTCACTGTGTGACTGACGCTAAGCTGCTGCAGCCATTTGTGGCTGGCTCTGCCTGCTGCAGCAGCCATTTTGCAGCTGTGCCCCACCCATGGTGTGTCAGAGTCCCAAAGTTGCCCGCAGGCTCAGAATATTGGGGACCTTGGAATAGCTGTTTAGTGACAAAGTATATCTGAGAACAGCATCATTTCCAGCTGAGTCTTTAACATGCCACAGACTGCATTCCCTCTCATATGTTGATTTCTTGTTTGTATTGAAGACCCTTGTTAATTCAGCTGTCTTAATGAAGCCAGCAAAGAAGCAAAAGGTTTTTTTTAATGACTGAGAGTAATATGAAGCTACACATGACACTACAACCCAGCCAGCCCTTTCAGATCAGTGTTTTTCTTGGGAAGTGATTGAATGCTGCAGTGAAACTATCTGATTTTTGAAAAGGGGTGGTGATAATAAATGATATAAAATTTTCCTCCACTTCAGGTTCCCCCTTCCCAGGTTAGAATAAACAGTCCAAGGAGATGTCACATGCCTTTGTTTATGGCACCCACATGGGAATTATTAGTGCATTTCTTAATTATGGTAATGAGCAGCATAAGTGAAAAATCAATTGGCACATTTCAAGAGATACCTTTCGTTGCAAAATTAAAACTGTTTATGCCTCTTTTAAAAGACTTTAATTACTTATGAGATTACTTGAAACCCTTTGAAAAGCTTTTACTCCAGAAGCTAAATGTCTGAAATAATTTGATTGTGGGTAGATTTTTAAGGTAGATGCACCAAGAATGGAGACGGGTGAAAACTGAACCATGATTATGGTGTTTAAGGATACTTGTCAGTTTCTGAGCACAACAGATTTAACTGATATTACTACATTTATTAAGCTGTGGTTTGGACCACTGGTCCAGCTGACATCTGCTTGGACTGGCAATGACTCCTTGGGGCAAAGCTCTTTTCAGCCCTGCTACTCCAAGGTGGTTGTTTATTAAGAAGAGATGCCAAAGACTGAATCTGACACATTCAGCATGAAAACATGTACTCTACCACTGAATAGCTTTTCCTCAAACCCTGCATGTTGAGTAGTTTTCGTATAGATCTCAAAAAGAAAAAAAATGAATTAAGAAAGAACTTTAAAAGTTATTGATGCCAAAGATGCAGTCTTCTATGTTTTATACAGGGGGCCACTGTCTTCAGGTCTCTTCACTTTCAAAACTAGTGGTAAGCATTCATTCTCTGTATTGCCTCTATTTCTAATGGGATCTAGAACTCTAACTGAAGTCTGTACAGTTCTTTGACCACTCTTTCCTAGATGCCTCTTTGCCATCTCAAACTTATGTTAAAAAGGAAGCCCTCCACTGTTTTTACTTGAATCTTCTCTATCTTCATTCATTGTAGCTGACAGTTATTGCCATTCTCCTTTGGGGTCATTTTGGATATTTTTTGTTCTGTTCCAATATCCAAAATGTCATGGCACATTTTTTCTTCAACAATGCCAAAATCCAACATTTCCTTACAGTATCTGTTCTTAAAACTATGCTTTCTGCCTGTCTCTCTGTTGACAGTTTTTACAGTTTAAACTTCATTTTGATCCAAATCCATGAGTTACAGTGTTTAGCAAGGGAGAGTGTAAAGTAAGATGGTTTCATTGACTCTTGGTTGTTTTTTGTGTTCAGGTTGCTATGGGACACTGGGAATGGAGTCTGGCGTAATTGCTGATTCACAGATTAATGCATCATCATTTCTCGAATGGCCTGAGCATACTGGTCAGCCAAACACATGGAGACCAGAAAGAGCCAGACTGAAAAGGCCTGGACATTCTTGGGCAGCTCTCAACAATGATGAATATCAGTGGTTGCAGATAGACCTAAACAAAGAGCAGCGAATAACAGGTAAGCAGACCAGAGCTTCTACGTAAAAGGAAAACTTGTATGTAAATATGTACTGAAATCTTAGTTTCAGCAGAACTGTGAGGGGTTGGTTGCTGGGAGAGCACACATCACTGAGTGAGCCAAGAGAGCAAACCCCATGTTATCCAGGTGACTAAAGTGGTCCTGGAAGGGGTACCAACAGCAGTTTAATGAGAACAGAAAACATATCCAAATGAATTTCAAGCACAATAGATATAGCGAAGGTATGAAAGTAGATTTTACATTTTGAACAGTATTTATGTACAACTCCATGTATGGATTATGTAATCCACTTCTCCAATATCTTCTGTTACTTGGAAGGCATTACTTCTGAGTAGCAGTGCTTACTGTATTTCCTAGTCACCATTAGCCAGCGTGGTGAAGTCATTAAGAGTGGTGAACTCTAATCTGGAGAACCAGGTTTGGTTCCCCACTCCTCCATATGAAGCCTGCTGGGTGACTTCAGGCCAGTCACAGTTCTCTCAGAACTCTCTCAGTCCCACCTGTGCCACAGGGTACCTGTTGTGGGGGGAGGAAGGGAAAGGCAAATGTAAGCTGCTTTGAAGCTTCTTGATATCGAGGAAAGCAGGGTATAAAAACCTTCATTACCAGATGGTATTTCAGGAACGGGGAAGAGCCTGATTTGTGTAGAGTGTGCATGCTGTGACACTTTTTGCCAGTGGTAAAGGTTGCTGTAGCTTTCCGCACAGGTGGCAACTATATAGTAGCACTCCCAATGTCTGCATAACCCTGTTCTGAACAAAATATACACTATGTCATTACTTTCGGTTGAATGATTTTCATCTGAGAACACATTGTTCTACTAACACTACCTTTGACTTATTTATACACTTAAATGTGGCTGTTTTTAAAGCATTAATCAGTGTTCAAAATTCTCCAGTGGAAAACCTGCCTAAAAGTTGCATAATTTCATGACTCTCCTGTGCAGCACTGTATAATCACCACTCTTTGCCTAGTACCAGAGCAACAATTCTGAATGTCTGCAAGGAGCAATGCCGACTGCTGGAACAAAGAGGGTGAGGTGTTGTGTTGAGGCAGTGTTAGCAGATTAGTGCTTAATCCCATCTTGTATGACTACTATGTGCCTACTGGGTCCAAATCAGCAGATCTGAGCAGCCACCAAGTAGTCACTCAAATATTCATCTGCAGCTGACTCTTTGAGGCGTGCACCTGTATGATACACAGTTTTTCACATTTCTATTTTGTTTCATTCACATTTCAGAATTTTAAGTGTACATGTAAAACATAGTACATGAGTGCACACAAAAGACTGAACAGACCTTCAGGAAAATCTTGTTGGTCTCTAATGTGCTACAGATCTAACGGTTCAACTGCATATCAACCACAGGCTTATAAAAGGGAGGAAAAAAGACAAAATCTTTGTCTTAAATAAAGAATATCAGTGCTGTTTCCTTCAATGTTCTATTTTTCAAAAGAGAAATTCAGGGTCACTTTTTTTGTCCAGAGAACTTTATCGAGATTATTTTCTTCTTAAGTATGTATTATGCTTTAAGCACTGATAAACTCAAAAAAAACCCCAACATTGTTCTTGCCACATTTTGTAAATGGGAACCTTCTTGTTCACAGGTATCATTACTACTGGTTCCACCTTAGCAGAGTACTATTATTATGTCTCTGCCTACAGGATTCTGTACAGCAGTGATGCACAGAAGTGGACAGTGTACCGAGAACCTGGTGTAGAGCGGGATAAGGTAACGTTGCTCTATATTTTCTTGGCTAAATTAAGTTGAAATTTCAATATTGATGAGGAAACTGTTGTTATCTCCTTTTTATATTATGTTCCCAGGGGTTGGATTCTTAGATTAATGGGGACAGCACATGGACGAATAGAAAGTATACATTATACTGTATGGGTAACTAGATACGTCCTTGAGTCTCACATAGGAGACAATCCTGCATCGAAAGGCTAAATCTCACACAGGCCAGAATGGAGATATGGAGAAAGCTGCTAAGTGCAGTCTGCTAAGTGCAGAATTTTGAAGAGTTTGATCAAGGTTGCATCTTTCTCTTGAAAACCTGGTGACCTCTGGGATTAGATGACTTCTGGGATTTTTATTAATTTTATCTTTATCTATTTTAAGCATTTGTGCATTGCTCCTCCTGGGTTCCAGAGGGCTTGCACACTTAGGGAACTAACCTGTCAGTAAGGAACTCATATCAGACACACCACAAAGGTTGCCAGAGTTCAGTAAAATCCATGAAATCTGCTGCAGCTCTTTTGCCTTGGTGGTAAATTGTGAGAAGCAAAGGGTGTTCTTCCTGTCAAAAAGTTAGAGTGAAGCTTTGTCACTTACTCCTTCCAACAACCTCCTGCAACCAAGTTTTCTCCAGATATATTATTAACAGCACTTGCTTTGGACACACTTCCTGAGCTGTGACAGGAAGACTCAAACTTGCCCAGTATCTGAATTCTTCTGTTGAGCTCAAACTTATAGAGAATTTCAGGAAACTTGTGTTGCCCTCATTTTGAGCCAATGGTGCAAGCCTGTCTTATGAAGATCAGTCATCATTACCAACAAGTCATTTATGTCGGGAATTTTTGCAAAAGAGCACACTAAGTTGATTGGTGTTTCCTACTTGAAGTTACATGGATAAATATCTAGCTGGCATGGTTAAACTGTAGCAAAGGAAAAACGATCCAACAGGGATTTTTATTCTAGCTTTTGACTGCCCTCTTCTGGGTTTGCAAGGTAACAATAGCCACTTGGTAGAATAAATCTAGATGGGCATTTTAAAGTACCAAGCACTAATAGTTTACATAGAACTCTTTGGAATTTTTAAAATGCAGCATTCAACAGATGTTTAGGATTTTTAATGAGACAAGTCTGATGAAGAGTGCTTGAATTAAAATTGTGTATTTTATATATACTAACATCTGTGCATTAATCTAATTTGTTGCATAGATTAATATGACAAAGAGGATTAAAATGTCTATAATAACTTATTTTCCTAGTTGCAAATATACATTTTTGTAACGGAGAACTGGCACTGTATATTATTAAACAATCTGTTTAATTTGTAGATATTTCAAGGCAACACTGGATATTATCAAGAAGTTCGCAATAACTTCATTCCACCCATTATTGCTCGTTTTGTTAGGATAAATCCTATGAAATGGCACCAAAAAATTGCAATGAAAGTGGAACTGTTAGGATGTCAGTTTAGCATTGGTAAGTGAAAGGACAGTCTTCACTCTTTTTTGTTAGACACGCTTGCATAGGGGGAGTACCTGACACTGTTCTTTGTGCCTTGTAAAATGCCAATTTCTTCTGCTCCTTGAAAAACATAAATTATTAATGACCTCTAGATTTTTATTTTTTTAAAGTTCGGGCTCCAATGCACCCACCGCCCAGGAGCAACAATGACTTTCCCTTGCAGACTGATAAAACAACTTTCACACCTGAGATCAAGAATACAAGAGTAACTCAAAGTGAAATGGAAGGTACTGATGTCTAAGGAATAGTATTGCAGCAACATAGTTTAATTCTCACTGGTTGGCACTCCTGTCCACTGCATTTGTATCAACAATTTCTGCAGTGCAAATTTTAATATAGTATCTGATATTTAGAGTTGTCAGCTCCAGGTTGGGAAATTCCTGGAGATTTGGCGGTGGAGTGGGGGGCCGAGTTTAGGGAGAGGAGGGATCTTGGGAGGTATAATGCTACAGAAGCGACCATCCAAAGTAGCCATTTTCTCCAGGGAACTGATCTTTATAGTCTGGGGGTGAGTTATAATTCCAGGAGATTTCTAGTTCCCATCTGGAGGCTGGCAGCCCTAGATTGTTTTGGGGAAAGTAGTGTGTGTACGTTAGTTTGATGACTAAATGGGTCATTGACTGGCATGCATCAAGCCCAAAAACCACACCCAGAGGCTGAGTTCAGACTGGCAGTTTGAAGCGGGAGCCAGTCGTGGCAAAAAAGCCCCGGAACAAACTGTTCTGGATTTTCCTGGTCACACTGCGCCGACTGATGTGGGAGCATACCAGGAGGAGGCACACAGGAGCATTCAGACTGCTGACCCAGAGGCATGGCTGTAAACAACTTTTTCCTGGTAAATCAGTCAGATGCCTATGTGTGCATGAGCACATATGCGCTCATGCACACATAGGCATCTGGCCGATTTGGG
The DNA here is from genome assembly GCA_029375565.1 of Gekko gecko. Lineage (NCBI taxonomy): Eukaryota > Metazoa > Chordata > Lepidosauria > Squamata > Gekkonidae > Gekko > Gekko gecko. The sequence continues at coordinate 49,830,855 of JAPDNY010000004.1, forward strand.
GAGGATCCCATTGCATCAGCACTGCATTGGGCAGTAGAGCGGAGCACAGCCAATTATATCGCTTCTGCCTTATGCACAACACGGGTTGCTCCCGGCTTTTCAGCTGAGCGTTCACACTTCCAGGAAGCAGAATGCAGCGGGATAAACGGGTTCTCCAGGATTTGCTACCACTTTCAACAGGTATCTTTTAATCCCGGGAACAAAGCGGAGCAGCAGGGGTTGCCTATGGGTGGGGATCGCCAGGCAGATGTGCCTGTGTGAATGCCCCCTTTAATCCACTTGCGAAACATGGCTGGAACGTGGCTATAGCAGGGGAAATTGCCAGTCTGAACTCAGCCAGAGACTCTGCTTACAGAGCTTTATTTGGATAAAGGGGACTGGACCAAAACAACCAAGTGTTCCAGAGTTCACAGTTGCAATCATGTTCTTTTATACCTTGCACTGATAGCAGCCTTCGTTCTGATTGGTTACAATATTTTAGCATGCATATATTCCACAGATATATCATTGTCCTTTGTTCTTCTTTACTAGGTGTTTTATGTAAGCCGCCCTGAGCCGGCCTTGGCCAGGAGGGCGGGGTAAAAATTTAATAAATCAAATCAAATAAAATCTATTAATTCATATCCTCTATAAACTTTTACTACAATCTGTTTCCCATTATTGTTATCATACTACATCCTCCAGCTGCCCCTCATTCATCGTGCTAATTTGCCCTCATTGATTATTTACCCTCCAAGGAATTTGTGCATTTATTTGCTCCTACGGACATTCCCAGAGTTGAAACATTCTTCACAGTTTTTTAATCACCTTTCCAATCTCCTGACCATCTGGCACCTTGCGTCTTTTATAACCCATCACTATGTTCTAGCAATTCATTTGCTGGCACATCAGTCTTGTTTTTGTGCTAGAATAGAGTTAATATAAAGGCTTTGATGAATTGTGTATGTTATACTCTGTTACACAAATAATATGTATAACCTCCAAATTTTGGTTTTATTTAAAGTTTGGGGTCCAAGACTTAGAATACCCCTACCACCCAGGAGCAGGAATGATTTTCCCTTGCAGACTGATAAAACAACCTTCACACCAGAGATCAAGAACACAACAGTAACTCCAAGTGTAACCAAAGGTACTGATATTTAAGGAATAGTACTACAACAGCATTATGCTTTCAGTTAAATCTTAAGTCTGTCTTAGTTTCATTCCCTTGTATGTGGAAGGGGAACTTATCAGAGAATTCATCTTCTTTATTTACTTAATTAATACAATAGAAGTGGATAATTGGTATGTAAAGGTAAAGATAAAGGTTCCCTTGCTTGATAGCCAGTTGAATCCGACTCTAGGGTTGCGGTGCTCATCTCTGTTTCAAAGTCAAAGAGTCAGCACTGTCCGAAGACGTTTCCGTGGTCATGTGGCCGGCATGACTAAACACCAAGGCGCACGGAATGCTGTTACCTTCCCACCGAAGTGGTACCTATTTATCTACTTGCAATTTCTTGCTTTCAAACTGCTAGGTTGGCAGGAGCTGGAACTAGAGACGGGAGCTCACTCTGTCATGCGGCAGTCTCGGGTCTCGAACTGCTGAACTACTGACCTTCCACAGCCTGCAGTTCAGCGTCTTAACCACTTGAGCCACAATTGTGTTATTTATAGAGGGAACAGATTTTGAATAGAAACCTAGTAATGACTACCCAGGTGCTAGATCAGAATGCCAAGTGTTCTGTGTGCTGAGAAGTGCTACAGAAATGGCAGTCATTTGTGATTAGTTAGTGAACCATTCAAGAACTCCCAGCTTCAAGCCCATTGGCTTCATTGGGCTTAGAAAGGTGTAGCTGTACTTAGGATGGCACTGGAAGAAGGAATTAAATGGCTGCTCAACTGAATTGTCTTGAAAATTTACATAATTTAAAGTTAGGGATCTTAACCAATAAGCTTTCAAGGAGCCTCCCAACTCTTGTTTGTTTAATGCGTTTCAGATGTGGCATTGGTGGCTGTTCTGGTGCCTGTTTTGGTCATGGTCTTTACCACCCTCATCTTGATCTTAGTGTGTGCCTGGCATTGGAGAAACAGGTAAATGAATAAACGCTTTACATCCTATACTGTGATAAAATGTGGCATGTGCATATAAAGTGGGCAAAATTCCAAAGTAATTTATTCAAAGGCAGTGTAAGTAATTTAACAGTATGCGTATGTTCAAAAAGTGGGTTTCTTCCTGGTAGTGCAATATTTACTGAACCACCTCAAGGAAGAACAAGTGTTGGAAAGGTTATATAGGCTTTACTTGATGCTTAGAGAAGATTGGTGTATGAAATCTTCTGTGAATTACATTGCTTTTGCTTATTAACATGAAATATCATGCAAAGGAGAACAATTCCTTCACAATAAAAGATTTTAAAGATCCTTTACAATAAAAGAATATAAGGAAAGTTTTGTAATACAAGCCTTTGTGTGCCTTTTTCCTCAAATAACTTATTTCATGTTTATATCAATCATGAATATCTCCTACATAATGAGGATACAAAAGCTTACAGGGCCTGTAAGACGGAGCTCTTCCGCCAGGCCTATGATTAGGAGCCGCCACCATGGTTAGCCATCCGCCATCGTACTATTGTCATCACTGAGTGTGGGGCGGCCCTGGTAGGAGAGGGGATGACGAGCTACTGTTCGGCTGTTGTTCGGCTACCGGGGGTTAAATTCTGCCAGGGGTTATGATCTGCCCCATCTTGTTTTTACTGCTTGTGCTAATAATCCTTGGATGTTGTTTTATATGTTTTTTGGTTTTACATTGTTGAATCTGTTTTAAAGTTGGCGTTCGTGCCTCGTTGTTAGCTGCCCTGAGCCTCCGGGGAGGGTGGGATATAAATCCAAATAAATAAAAATAAAATGAATTTTCATCCATTTCAGAAAGAAAAAAGCAGAAGGAACTTATGATATACCTTACTGGGATCGTGCAGGTAACATAACAACAATAGCAGAATGTGTAGCTGTCATCTTTAAGCACTGAGATTAACCTACATTTTTGCATCTTATTTCTGTTGTCTTGACATAAAGCAATAAGAAATATTTTTGTAAGGGAGTTGCTGAAGCTAATGAAATGCATATGATACAGTTCTGAGTAACTTTCCTCATGTCACTGTTACATGAGAATTTCTCCTTTTTTGTACCTTGATATAGGCTGGTGGAAAGGAATGAAGCAGTTTCTTCCTGCCAAGTCGGCAGAGCACGAGGAAATGCCTGTTCGTTACAGCAGCAGTGAAGTGAATTGCCTTAGATCAAGAGAAGTAACAACCGTGTTACAAACACAGTCTGCAGGTATCTGGACTTCCCAGACTGATTTTGAGTTGTGTGGATTTAAACCCAAAATATTTAAGGTATCTTTATCTCTGAAAAAGAAACCTAGGTAGTTTTGCTTTACATCTTCCCTCATATCCTTCCCCTCCTTTAAAAGGAAAATTTTGTGCTGGAGATGAAAGGGTACTGGTTTACACATGTATCGAGAAACGCTGGCTCACACAGATGGCCCCATGTGCTCATGTTTTAAAGGGAACAGGCTGTTTATGTTTTGTGATTTATCAATATAAAACATGTTGGAGATGAAAAAACGATCTTCCTGTTGTTGAACTTGTTCTCTTCATAGAGTATGCACAACCATTGGTGGGAGGAATCGTTGGCACACTCCATCAGAGGTCTACCTTTAAACCTGAAGATGGAAAGGAAACAAGCTATGCTGATATGGATCCTTACAGCTCACCTGAGCAAGAGATTTATCATGCGTATGCTGAACCACTACCAATATCTGGACCAGAATATGCGACACCAATAGTAATGGATATGTCAGGTCATCCTGCAGCCCCTCCAGGCATTACTTCTGTGTCTACTTTCAAGGCTTCAGGGAATCCAGCCCCCCTTCCCACCGTGGGAGCTTACAATAAACTTGTCTCTAGGGCAGACTGTTCATCACCTACACATGTACTGTACGATACACCCAAGGGGATGCCAGGACTTAATCCTTCAGATGAATTGTTATACCAGGTACCACAGATCATGCCACATTCCACAGGAAGTAAAGAAGACATTAGTTAGGGAACTTCTAAATATTAAATCCTTTGAAGATGACTTTTTAAAAAATCATTCAGACTTTTTAAAGCAAAACATGAGACCTGAGGCCAAAAAAAGAGTAAATTACCCCTTTTGTGGGTCTGTACACAACTACTGCCTTCCTTTTCATAAAATGATGGGCTTTCTATTCACTACTGATAGGTACTGCATTCTTTGCTAGACCAGTACAAGAACCTTGCAAAAATGCCTATTTACTGAGTGTAAATCAGTATTTCACTGCGACACGTAAATAGTTCAAGTTCAGGGCTGTGTGGTGGAAGTGCCAGACAAAAAGCAAGGTACTATTCTGGACACAGACAATGGCTTGTGAAATCACTAAAGCCTTATGGTTTAAATTAACTAGTGTCTAACATAGACTGATGTTCATGCCTTTCAATAAATGCATAATACTATTGTAAATGTTAATTATTGCACTTCCGGTAACATGGATGAATGGAAACAATTTTACTAATTTTTGATAGGTGAAGTTGATTCCTAAAATTATTTTCTTTAGTGAAATCAATGGGTAGCCTAAAGCAGTGATCCCTACAGCAGTGATGCCATCGTGCTGACCAGTGAGTTTGCTAACGCCTCTTTACTTCTTTGACAAAGCATGTCTTCCCCAAAGCAAAAGAGCCAATCTAGCAGCAGGAGGTGCTTTAGAAGAATCCAGGAGGCATTACCTTTGTGTCTGCAAGAAAGATCCATTAAGAAAGAACTGGCTCCCATCATTGTGGGGAGCTTCAAAGCCAAACCTCCTTTTTGTGATTGGGTTTTACCCATGACAGCTGCCCCGGGGTGATGTCCACTGAATGATACCAGAATTTAAGGAGTGACCACAGGATTAACAAAATTAGGTATCCCAGACTAGAGTGATCAGAAGTCTCTAGAAAGTCTGAATTTCACTAGAGTCAGTATTCACTCTGCACTGATCTCCCAGCAGACGCAGGTGAGTGCTAATGCATTGCCTCTTGAGTTGCTCAGCAATGGTTCAAAATTTCCTACCTCCACTAGACTACATAATGAACCCAGTAAAATCTTTATGTGGGGGTAGGTTTCAGGAACTTTAAAGCTAAAAATGTAACTTTTATTTGTGGAGGGGGGACCTCCTTATGGCTCCGTGGAGAGTATAAAAATTGAATATATTTTAAATGAATACTTTTTAAAGGAGATAGAAATGTGTTCAACTCTGCAAAATCTAAGCACATGGATACAGTTGTGTATGCATTTTGAGGTGTAAATCCATTGCTATACCGCTTGCTTTCCTGGCATATTTTTTTGGATATTGATATGCCTTAAGGAGAGCATGCATATGTTTGGATCACCTAGAGCCTTTAATGTGAAGCTTGTTGGCCACTGGAATAAAACACAATGTCACCTTTAATTGTTTTGGCATTTGATATATTATCAAGATGCACCCATATTAGTTTTTCAACTCACTAAATTCTACAGGTTTCAAATGGTCAGTGGTTCTTTTTGTAGTTTGAAAGAGAATTCTTTCCTTCCAACTCCCAGTGAAATTATTTTTCCCCAAAGATTTATATACTTGAACTAGTTAGTAACTTTACGCATGATGAAAGTTAAAGGAATAGCTATATATGACATTACATGACAACCTCCCTTTTGCCATGTTTAAATATGTGTCAAGAGAAAAGCACAGCCTCATCTTAAGGGGACGTAAAAAGAATGCTTTGTTTTTATTGTAGTGTAATGGCATTGTATGTAGTGAGGATGGCAAATAGATAAATGTGATATTTCTCTATAAGCAATGGCCCAGTTTTATGGACTTTACATGTTGTATGAACGTATAAATTCCAAGGAACATTGTGTATTTTTCTTGTGGTCTGTATTGTCAAATGCACAATATATTTCATTGCAGCTGGCTGGTAAGGTTAATCATGACAATCACAGCTGTTAAAAGCGTTAGTACTCCTTGGCCCAATTTCAGTAGCATAGGTTTGCTCTTGTGCCTTCTTCCACTTAATATTTTTTTATTTATAAAAGCGATACGTAACTTATTTTTATCCTGTAACTGCGGTACACCAGAATTAAATACCTGACCTAAGAAAACATTCAGAATATGTGTATATGCAGACTCTATGACCTGTTCAGTAAGTTCATGCTTTGTTTCACAGATAAAATCTAATATCTGCCAGATTGGATTTATGAAGGATTTGGGAATATAGTAAGCCCAGAACTGCCCATATCTGTCATGTTGTTACAATCCCGCTCTTAAAATCTGTCCCTTAGATGATATGTAGTGGTAGCATATGTTAATGTAGTCCCCAGGAGTCTCAACAGCATGTACATTTGGCAAAGTGGTGGAGTTTCTGTGGCCGAATGAATAATTTTTGGAAGAAAAAGAGGGCAACTCTTAAGGCCAGAGTCACGTACCAGTCCTGTCATACCTCTGTTGCTCTGTTCTTTCTGCTTCCAGGAAAGCTAAATTCTTCAGAAAAATCCAAATCATGCAGTTGGACAAAACGGGGCAGACCCAATCAGTTGAATATATATGTCATTCTGATCACAAGAACTGATTTTCCTTAACAGCAAATGTTTATGCCCATATGTCTTAATTCTGTTGGTTTGGTTATGAGCTAAGTTTTAACAAGTCTGAATTGAACTGCTAGAGGAAATAGCTGTTTCACTACAGCATGCTTGACAGTTCCTTGCAGTCCTTCTCTTTAGACATGCATTTCCTCTCAGATTCAAAGCATGAAAAACCAAAGGTTCACTTGAACATTTCACAAGCTAGGGCAACTTTGTGCTTGGTTGGAATTAATGTACATACCAAACCCCACAGATTTTTGGTGTGCTGGGTGCACAAGCAAACATACCTTCATTAGTATGTTGCAGTAAGAACCTGTGAGCACGTCACAACAGTGAAAAAGGGTCTGTGTGGGGAACTGAATGTATCAAAATTAAATGTGTCAACAAGATGAAAACTGAGCATTCTTGATTTGCTGCCCTGTATTTTAGGCACTAACTTATTGATTCCTGAATGTAAGATACACAGCACAGACAACTGTCACAGTAAGTGCTTGGTTGTTTTCTTTTCTTTTAGGCCCAGCATTGATATTGTGTCTAGTATGTTGTCTCAAGGGTACGCAGAGGGGTCTGTGTTTTAGCACAGAGTGATGGGTGCAAATAATGTTGAGTGGTTATTTTCCTAGAATGTACTTTCTTACCTCAGCATGTTATGTAGTCACTCTGTGTTTGTATATGTTGCTAGAATTTAGACTATATGAATAATGATTTTTTAATGTATGTAAGAACCTTTTAAATAAAATGCACAATGTGGAAATCATGGTTATTTTGTACAAACATTGTCCCTGTAAATCAGGAAAAGAATTTGATTCAGTTTCTGATATTCTTGGATATACCAGCCAATTGACAGTAAATTACATGAATCTATTGAAGAATACCTTTTTAGTAGATGCACAACATTTATTTAGTGTCAGGAAAATGCTTTGTGAACCTCAGTGGAAATGGAAGTTGTAGAGTCTAACCCTGTTCTTCTTTGTGGTACAGAAGCTCATGCTGCATTTTGCTATAGCTCCTCACCAACCATCCTTGCTATAGCATTTTGCCAGTGCATAAATATGCTGCTGCTGTTATGAGTATAAGCTTTATGTTATACTAGGAATAAGGCCCATTGTGGAAATAAATACAACGGGCTCTAGAAAGAGGCTCTGGGAGAGTGCCCCAGCTTTGGGCACTCAGTGACAATTTGCTGTGGCAATCTCAGCAGCGTATAATGACAGAGTCCACCATTTTCTCCAGAGGAACTGATCTTTGCTACCTGAAGAGCAGTAGTAATTTTGAGTGATCTCCAGCCCACCCCCAAGATTGGTAACAGTGGTTCCCCAGGAGGGAGTGGCTGGTTTGGAGGGTGGAGTCTATGGCATTGTACCTGTCTGAGGTCCCACCCCTCCTCAACACTCACCCTCTTCAGGTTTGACCCCTCAAATCTCCAGGAATTTCCCAACCTGGAGTTAATAACCCTATCTCCCTCCCAGCCAACCATCAACCTACCTTTAGTTTTCCATCTCCTCCCCCTCCCTCTTAGAGAGCAGTTGTAATTTTGAGTGATCTCCAGCCCCCACCTGGAGATTGGCAACAATGGTTCCCCATCAGGGAATGGCTGGATTGGAGGGTGGAGTCTATGGCATCATACCTGTCTGAGGTGCCACCTCTCCTCAAATCTCACTCTCTCCTGGCTCCATCCCTCAAATCTCCAGGAATTGCCCACCTGGAGTTGGCAACCTGATCAGGACTGGGCCCAATGAGTTTTCTCCCAAAGGCCAACATAGGTGTGGAAATGGCCTTTTACTGACAGAGGAGAAAGTATAGGTGCCAACTCTGATTAGGGAAATACCTGGAGATTTGGGGGGGTGGATCCTGTGAAGGGCAGCATTTGGGGTGTGTGTGGAAGGACTCAGCAGGGTATAATGCCATAGAGTCTGCCCTCCAAAGCAACCATTTTCTTTCAGGGAACTGATCTCTGTCATCTGGAGGTCAATTGTAACAGTGGGAGATCTCCAGGTCCCACCTGGAGATTGGCAACCCTAGGGGAAAGTCAGCCGTACAGCGGGGAGTTGAAGAAAATGGTTTGATGGTTGCTGGCCCACATTGTTAGCCAGCCAGCCATGCTGAAGCTAAGCAGGAGAAAGAGCCTTTTCCCATTTATTCTGACAGGAAAGTGGCCTTTGGGGAGGGGGTTATGAGCGGGGGAGGGGGTTATGCTGAAAGTCCTTTGTTTTTTTACTCACAGAACCAAGCTTGGCTGCCTACCAACAACCAGTCAGGGGACAGTCCCTCACAGGAATCAAGAGAACTGTCTTCCTCAGGAGAGAGAGCTGGTCTGCCAGTAAATCTGACATGCAAATCTGTCTGAAGTGGGAGTGGTTGGGGAAGAGGAGCAGACCCAGCACCCGGCCAATGGCATGCGAGTACTCTTGAGTGGCGGCTGATGGGCCAATGGCTGAGGGAGGGCATTTTACAGCCAATGGGAGCGCATGTAATCTTACGAAACCAAAAGATAATTATTATAAGGAGAGATACTGCTTAATCTATTTTGAATAGAAAATGTGTAAATATTTGTTGATAGTTTTCAGTGGAGCATTTTAAAACTAAATACACGAGGCTGTCAGGTAGATTATAAGGCATGGCTAAATTAATCATAAGAATGTAAGAAAGTGCTGCTGGATCAGACCAGTGGTCCATCTAGTCCAGCATCCTGTCTCACACAGTTTCCTTGAGTCATCATGGCTAGTACCCATGATAGGCCTGCCTTTCATGGACCTGTTAAAGCCATCTGTGCCTGTGACAATCACTACAATCTCTGACAATGAATTCCACATATTAGTCCCTCATTAAGTATTTCCTTTTGTCTGCCCTGAATCTACCGTCCATTAACTTCATTGGATGCCCTTGAGTTCTAGTATTTTGGGAGAGGGAGAAAAAGTTCTCTCTGTCCACTTTCTTTACCTTACGCATAATTTTATAAACCTCTATCATGTCTGCCATTAGGTGTCTCTACAGTGCTCCAACTGTTTAATCATCTTGGTTCATCTCTCTCTCTCTTTTTTTAAATCCCCCCGAAGGGTTTTTTTTATTGCATTTTCTAAATATCTACAGAAAAAGGGAGGGGTACTAACAAATGTAACTACAAGAAGGGGAAGATAGGAAAGAGAGTCCAAAACGTGGTGATTATATGCAGTGCTTACAAATGTGGCATTAACAAGTAAAAGCTTTCAGTTGTTAACCTCGAAGGTGACAGTTGAGTACATCACTTATGAAGCTCTAGCTCATACAGACTGTTTGGAGTATAATTCTGCAATACACTAACATTTCTTTTATACAAACATCAGGCACTCTCATCATCTCGTTGCAATAATTTCTGCCTATTACTTTCTGCCCCTCTAACTCTTAAATTTTTTTATCAATCAATACATGCAATCCAATAGCATTTAAATACCGCTATTAAAAAACATCCAAGTTAGGCTTAAACATGTTTCTCTTAAAAGAAAACTCTCTATTTACCCTCTTGTTAAAAAAGAAAAGAAAGACAGACAAACTGGAACCTCCATATGCATCACATAACACCCCTTTTCCCTCTTCCTTCTATAGAGTTAGCCTAAATTAATAAAATCCTTTTAAAATTGATTTAAACATTCATTATCAATTTCTGTATAAACCCTTTCCCTTAATTTTTCCCAACATACCCCCTTAGCCAAAAATCTCATCTCTAGAAAGGGTTCTTCACTGTAGAGCCTTCTCCTCAGATTTCTTTAACTCAAAGTCCATTGTTGTTAACATATAACCACCTTTCGCCCAACATTCTATTAGTTTTGTCTCCCCATCAAAATATAAAGTAACTTTATTTTTTAGGAGGAGAGTTTCCCCTCCCCCTCACTTGTCGTAGGAGAAACATAGCTGCCTTGCTGTCCCATCCAACTTCACAACTACTCAGTTACTTTCGAGTTCCTAGTGATGATTCGGTTTCGATTTAATTTTTACTGCGACACAGACGCCATTCCAAAGATACACTCCAGAGTTTGAGAGTCTGTTTATCTTCTCTTTGTTATCAGATCGCTAGGGTCCCATAAATCCATCAAATCATTTCGCTGCCTCTAAAAGTTCTCTAAATTAGTCTGCCTTATTTCCAGCTTATTCCGAATTGTTTTCTTTTTAGGTGGAGGGAAACTCCCCCCTTCAACCTTTCACAGCCACCACTTACAGAGGTATTTAGAGTTTCTTTAAAAAAAAAAGAGGGTTCTTCAATGCCTAAAAAAATTGCTTTCTGATGTTTGCACAGTCACTTTATCTTTCGATAGGGGGGGTTTCCCACCATCCGCCTGCTAAAGGAGGGTTCTGCATCGTTTCCAGCCGACACTCAGAAAACACTTCAAGCTAATGTGAGTTTCCATTTCCATTCAATGCTTCTCTCTTTTCTATTATGTTTTTCCTTCACTTCCCCTGTCCCTTAAAAATTTCATTTTTATATTGTTATATTGTTATGCGGGGGGAGGGAGTTCCCTTTCCCCTGCTTCTTTTTTGAGGGGGAAGGGGAAGACTTTATTCCAACTCAATCTCTCACTATGATATTAACAGTCTTTAAAGGAAATTCTAGTTCTTCCTTCTAGCCATTTCTAGCTAGCCGTATAAAATGCTTTCAATTGCTGTTTTTTTAAAAGTCCCAAATATTTGCTTGTATGTTACTCAGTTCATAGCTCTCAGTATTCCTCCATCACAGTCCCTTCATTTTCCATTTCTCCAATGTTAGTTTCTTTTATCTAGTCCTCCATGGGGGGGTCTACAATTGTCTCCCCCACCCATGCTTGCAAGAATATCCCCACTGATGCTTCGTTAGCTTGTACTCACACTTCTTCAGTAAGAAATCGATTCAGCCAGTCGCTTGATTACAGCTTAATCACCATCCGCTTGGTTTCCGGTACGCAAAGCCTCGGCCATTACTGGAACACAGCAGAGAGATCGTTGGGGCAAAAGGACGCCCCCCACCCCCAGGCTAAAAGCCGGGGGGTGGCGAACCTCAGCGCCCCCTGACTCAGGGCTCATCCTGAACCCTGGGGAAGAGCATACGATCGCCCTTCCTCTCTATCTGCTGGTCTGCAGCCCGTCCCCACAGGAGAAGAGGAAGAGGGCTGCCATCAGCTTGCCAATCCGGAAATGAAGCCATCTTGGTTCATCTCTTGCGTGCTATTTCCAGCTCTTCAATGTCTTTTTCAAGATATGGTAACCAAAAGTGCACATTGCGTTTCATATGGGGTCACATCAAAGATCCAGATAGGGACATTATAATATTGGCTGCTTTATTTTCAGTCACTTTCCTAATAATCCCGGGCATAGAGTTTCCCCTTTTCACTGCTGCATCCCTAAGGTCTCTTTCCCCTCTCAGTCTCAGCAAGTTCAGATGTGGGATTTTTTTTTGTTCCTGTGTGCATCAGTTTATACTGAACTCCATTTGCCACATCAAAGCATACTCACCCAATTTATGGAGATTTTCACTGTCACCCTTGGTTTCTGCCAATCATTATGAATTATGGTAAGAATTGTATGGAGGAGTGGAACATTGTGATGTGTACACTGTGATAAGTCATCTGCACTATTGACAACCTAAATTATATCTCCCCCACTACAACTTGGGTTTATCTACCTGTATAAATTTATTTTGCATTTAATCATGAAATAGGTTCAGGTGTTATATAAGGCGCAGAAGCCCTCTACCAGGATTGCTGCAAATTTATATTGTATTTTGCTTGTGATGGTGAAGCCTTTGGCCCTGATTGGTTGAGCTGGTGTGGAACATGCACAAACATTCCAAGTGCTGAGGGAACAAAAGCTACCAGACTGTTCATAGTTCAGCTTCTCTGAAGGTAATAAGATATTATGTGTTTGACTACCTTTAAAATCCCAAGCAGAACCTAGTCGCAGCTAAAGACTGAGAAAGGGGCCCAGCAGGGAGCCTAGAGGTAAGATACTCTGAAGACTGCAAAGGACAAAACTGCCTTCTTCTCCCTCTTCCATTAGTACAGTTCTGCTGACCAGAAAAGGCAGGAAGGGTAATTTCCCACCCTTCTCCCTCCACACAGCAGCCCTCCCTATTAATTCCATAAAGCTTCACGAATGAACTTTCCTGAAGTTGAATGGGACAGCTGGGGGAGAAGAGAACAGTGATGAGATCTGTGATCATGAGTGCCTTCTGCTTGAGAGACTGCTGGTTCCAGCCCATTAAGAGTCACAGGAATATTTCTCAGAAGCAGGAAGTGACTATAACTTTCTGGTCGAATTCCAACCTCGTGATTGTCCTGTGCTGAGTGGAGTTGGCAATGGAGGTGTTCTTCATTGTGCGCACTGAATGGTGTAGTGCTGCTACATGCTGTGAGTTTAAACTCACAAAGGACAGTACTATGGAAGATGGTGTATCCTTTCTGAAGGCTACTTTTGCTATGAAAAAAGCACTAATGAAGACAGACACATTAATCTACAGATTCATGTATAACCTTACTTATACCGACAGCTTTTTCCTTTGCAAACTATATATTTCTTGTTACATGCTGTTTTCCCTGGGAAGCCTTCAAGAACAGTGTCACTACCACAGATGGTACGTAAAAGACCTGGAGTTCATGTTGCTGTTACTTGAGAACTCCCATGAACTTTTAACCTAGTTGTGAACATCCACTATACCAAATGGAACAGCAGAGCTTATAATAGAGTAGTCTCCCTAATTAGAGAAATAAAGTCACTGTGTTCAGAGTTCATGCTGATCTGGGCTGTTCAAACTGCAGGTAGGACTGTGTATAACTGAATGCTTTTCTGTACAAAAAGAACCTTGTACCTAGAAAACTAGCATGTCAGTGAAGAGGCTTGGCTGGAACCCTCCTCCTGAACATGTAGTTTTCTGTGTGGAGGGAGGCTTTTTTTAAAAATGAAGATGACCCCCCACCAGCCGTCTGAAGTAGTACAGCCCAGAGATGTACCTAGGTTCCTCAGTATAAACTAAGGCCTGCAGTCTAGCATGGGTTTTTACTCATATGTTCCTGGTTTTTCAAAGTAGGTTTCAGTTTGAAAGCTATAAAATCTAACACAACGTTGAAGTCTTATTTTCCTTGATGGCAAACGTCCATCTACTTGAGGTTGGTGGAGTTTGTTTTTTAAAGGGAGGGACAGTTGTATAAAGACCACATTGCCGATATAGCCATGATGAATCTGCATATGCGCGCGCACACACACATATATTCTTTTAGTGACCTTTATTTTTCTTAGGTAAGGCTGTGTGGTTTGAAAATCTGCCTTAGTACATTTGGTGCTGGATGCAAGATTTATCATCCTATGTATCTGTTTCGGTTCTTTGAAAGTATATTAGCTCTGACTACTATAGAAAGCCTTGACTGTCTAGACCATGTCCATTAAGTTCACAAGCCCAAGCTGGGGCTGAACAAGATTTCCACTAGGCAGCATTTCCCCCCACAACATGCAAAAGAAGGGCAAGTTTATGCAAAATTAACATTTATTTAAATCTGCATAATCCATGAAAGACATAATTCTCAGTAGGTGTATCGAACCTTATTTACAAGCTTCTGTTGTACAAAATTGTGTTATGGGGCCTCTAAATGACTTTTAAAAACTAATAATAATATAGCATTCAGGAAGGTTTATAACATATTCTCTCAATACAGCAACTGTTTTATTATTTTCATTCCTGTTTCAAAGATGTTTCACTGACAGTTTATCCCTCTCCTGATAAGCATTTAACCACGTCTACGGAGGTACACCTCTGTGCAACTGAGGAAGTGACAGCTGATGCTGAAATGCATTTTGTTAGTCTTTTAAGATGCTAGCAGAGTACTGTAATTTTGCTGTCAGCAACTTAAGACAGCTATCCCTCTGGTCCTGCTCAAGAAGGGTTGTTTTGAGGGACACATGTTCAATATTACAGGACCCCGAGTAATTTGCTTTTGAAACAGTTTTGCTCCCAGTTATGCAGTGTGGCCTGTGTGTGTCCCAGAAAGGGGCCTACTGCCAAGGCCCAGAGCCCCCCCAGCCCTGCTTGTTGCCTTATTTGCTATCGTTCCCTGCTTGGCTGTCCTCTTCCACCCAGTGGACAGGAGAAGCAGCTACCACCAGTCCCCTTCGTCCTGTGGCCGTTAGCATTGGGCCTCAAGCGCATGAGTGCTACGGAGTGGGGAGGGACAAGGAGGCAGGTTCATTGAAGCATCTCGCCCCAGGTGTGCCTCCCCCCCAGACCTGGAGCTGGCACTGCAGAGATGGCATGGCACTTTTGCCTGTGAGTGAGCCAGAGAAAATATTATAAATTCTTACGCACTGACATGGAATAAATAGCTGTGTACTGCCTAATATAGCTAGCTGACCAGAAGGCCGCTTATAAGCAGGGTCTCTTAGTAAGGAACTCTCACTAGTTAAAACAGATTTACTAGGCCTACAATGCTTGCCTTACAATTCCATTAGTACAAGTGTGTGTGTAAATTCATAAAGTCAATTTACTTCTGCACAGCTTTGACTAAAATGGATGCATATAAGAACATAAGAACCATTAGACCCAAATAAGAATCAAACAAAATCCTTGGGTAGTCTGGGTAAAGACATCTCTGGAAGCTGTAGCCCTGCTATGACAACTGCTCTAAGATTATGAAAGAGAAGGCACTAGGGGGTGACTGGATCCTACAGTTATGTAATTTACACACACACTTGTACTAATGGAATTGTAAGGCAAGCATTGTAGGCCTAGTAAATCTGTTTTGACTAGTGAGAGTTCCTTACTAAGAGACCCTGCTTATAAGCGGCCTTCTGGTCAAGCTAATAAAACTGGCTATTTAAGCCCTTATTTGTGGTCGCTAACTCTCCAGTTGTCCTTTTTCCTCTATTTTTTCATTGATCTTGGGATTCTGTTGTCTTTTTTCTGCATTTCAAGTAAATTGCTGTAATGACACAGCCTGCCAATAGGGTCACGGCACCAGTAACAATGTAAGCTATTCCCAGAAAAAGGTTTCTTCCTCCACTCCACGTCACTGTTGAGAGGACAACATGCTTTCTCCCATTAAAACTGGTGACTGGGAAATCTGGTAACATCATGTTAAGGTTCATTACCAGCTGGGAGTGACTTTTGTTCCATAAAGTCATGGAAAGAATAAGCATACCTCCAGTATACATTACAATGTAGAAAAGAGTTTTGTATCTCCGTCAACACATATTATGCATATCCAATTTTCTTGTAGTTCAATCAATCATTAACGTAGAAGAGCCAAACAGATCTTTTAAAAAGTACTTGGGAAAGAATGAGAAATCCATTCATGTGATATGACAGCATGAAAAAGAAACCCTTGTATTTTAGCATTAAAATACTTTGTCCTGTTCTGTAATACCAATTTCCTGCCATGAAACTGCATCAGAAGTTAACTTGTACATTTTATATCATTTTAATGTGCAAAATGGGTGGCTGTATGCACGAAATTGTAATAAAAGGACATCTGCAGCTCAATTAAGCTAAAACTGGTCATAGTGGAGCCATAGCAAAAGGAATATGGTTAAATTAGGTGCTATCAAAGCACTAATCCAGCTGCAGACAGTACTTTTCTTACCCTTTAAATGCATTTTGTGGTTGATGTACTACACTTCTTGCACTTGGATCTCCATTCTGATTCAGTATAATGGTGCTGGTGTAGCAAATCAATGGGGCTAGGCTGGTTTAGATGTTCTGTGAAGCAGTCTTCCCCACTGCCTTATTTCTTAACCAGTTATATGATGGAAGCTTTACCTCTCTGTAATTTTCCTCCAGCCAAAAGACAAGAGATCTCAGCAGCTGACAGTCATTCATCCATCAAGGAGACATTCCTCAATCCCCTTCACTAAGGAATGCAGAAAATTCACTTGCTCCTGCAAAGCCAGGCTGTGAAAGGTGTTCTAAATAACAGCATGGGTAGTGAGAGCCTACATTTCCCTCCAACATTAAGCAAACCTGCAGAGAAAGGATACTATAAGATATATGTAAGCCATAATTTCCTGCAGGGAGCCCATCTGTAAACTCATTGGTGCGGCTGAGACGGCAGTAAAGGTTTTTGAACGTAGGGAAGGCTGCTACTCGCATCCAGATAATAAAATCATCATTTGTATAGCCATTGTTTTCCTCATCCTCCGTATCTAGTAAATAGGCTGGTTTGTGCCAGTATGGGGGTCTTGCTGTCCCTAGGAAAACAGACAGAGGCATGGGGATGAGTTTCAGTACTTCTTTCAGGTGAATCCTAAAGATGAGTGCTCAGACATTATCAGGGAGCAAAAAGGATGACAGTGGGGATTTGCTTCCCACCTAGACAAGTCTCAGCTTTGGAACCTGGTTCCATAATGTCATCACAGAACACACCATTATAAAATGTTCTGCCCTGCTCCAGAGGGACCAAGAAATAATTGGTAGGATAGAAATATGTAGATAGAAGTCAGCTTGATTCTCTTAGAATTGTACAATTGGAAGGGATCTCCAGGGTCATCTAGTCCAACTCCCTGCACAATGCAGGAAATTCACAAATACCCCCCCCACCCACAGTGATGGCCGTTCCATGCCCAGAAGGTGACAAAAAATCTTCAGGATCTCCAGCCAAACTGGCTTGGAGAAAAATTGCTTCCTGACCCTGAAGTGGCAATCAGCATTTCCCTGGGCATGTAGGAAAGGGCCACAAGAACTGAGCACTGAGGCAACCCTTCCTGCCCCCCCTCTCATGATCTGTCTAAGTTCACAGACTCCGCATTGCTGTCAGATGGCCATCTAGCCTCTGTTTGAAAACCTCCAAAGGAGAGCCCACCACCTTCCAAGGAAGCCTATTCCATTGAGGAGCTGCTCTGTCAGGAAGTTCTTTCTAATGTTTAGCTGAAAACTCTTCTGATTTAATTTCAACCTGTTGGTTCTGGTCCAACCTTCTGGGGCAACAGAAAACAGCTCCATACCATCTCATTAGGAATGTAATTAGAAAAGTAGGGGCGGGCTGAGGATTCATGGCCTGACGTCTCACTGCCAGTATGCATATTCTGGGCCAAGGAAACAGTAATAATGAATGTGTTAACAAAATGGCAAAGATAAAATCAACAACTAATACATTATAGAAGTCTTTTTTGCACAATGAATAGGGCAAAGTAGGGGGTTGGTGATTTCCAACTTCAAGGCCACCATTTCTTGTTGCTAGTACTCAGAGGCTTCCATTTAACCCTGACAGCAGCTGGAAACTGGGACTGGCTTGCATCGGTACTCTGAGATGTGCTCATGCTGCATTGTCAAGAAACAGACTTTTCCCCCAGCAAGGCTGCTAGCTGCAGGTCACAAACTAGTGCACCATCTTTAAGCTAAAGGAGGCCAATAGGATAATTCTTACCAGCAAATGCAGAAGATAAATTGTGTGATGCTGGATTACGGAATTTCACATTTTTATCAGTCCACCATGTGTTCCCTCGTCTCAGCAACAGGACTTGCAGAGCAGTTGTAGAATTAGGATAGTAAAAAAGGTCTATTGTATCTGGGTAGAGTTCAGAAGCAACATCTTATGGCAAACCAATAGCAAACATCTGCAATGTGACTATTTAGCAGAGGCCCAAGAATGCATGAATGAGTGCCACTCATGTACCACACTTCTAAAGCAGACAGAGAGCGAAAACAGAAAGAAGGAATTAACTTCTCTCTCATACTTTAAGATCCTCTGCCTCTCACAAGAAGGAAAGCAGTTACATTTCCAGAGCAAGAACATCCCCTCCAATACTGAAGACAGTTTCAGTTACTATCTGACACAGGCATAGGAGAGTATTTACAGTAGATGCAGAACAATGTTTGAGTCCAGTGGCACCTTTAAGACCAACAAAGTTTTATTCAAGGTATAAGCTGTTGTGTGCTTACACCCAGAATTAAACTTCGTTGCTCTTAAAGGTGTCACCAGACTTAAACTTTGTTCTGCTACTTCCGACCAACACGTGACTACCCTCCCGAATCTACACAGTATATGCTTTTAACTGTGTGTCTAAAATGGGACTGTAATTTATTTCATTTGGAATATGTATATAGGAGGTTGCTTTTCTTGGGGCTATTGGTAGCTAATTGTAACACTCCACAATTACCCCTCTGCAGCTGCTTTTAAGGAACAGCAAGACTGATGAAATCTCAAAAAAACAAACCCTCCCCTGCTATTCTCTAGCCGGTCTCTTGCTGTTACTGATCAGAGCACAAATATGTTAAGACAGCATGACAGATGCATCCCCCCCACCCCCATCTCCCCTTGTATGCTAGTTTGCAGGCCTACATATGCAAGAAAAATGTTTGATTACTTTGGTCTTCTGAGGGGAACTGGTGAATCCCTCTGTTGCTTATCTATCTGCTGAGTCAAGCTATGTGGGAGCTAGTGTGGTGTAATGGTGCAGAGTGTCAGACTAAGATCTGGGAGATCCAACCTACCTTCCAGGGCTGTTGTAAGGATATAACAGAGTGAAGAATGATGTGAGCTACTTTTGGCCCCCGTTGGGGAGAAACGTGGGGTATAAGTAAAATAAACACTCACTCAGACCTTCTTTTATCTACCATTTCTGTCTGTTAAATCACAGATAATTCCACCCTTCTTCCAAGGAGTTCAGGGCAGTGTACGGCGTTTTCTCTTTCCCACACTTGTCTTCACAACAAATTTGTGGGTTGATTATGCTGAGAATGCCTCTAGCCCAAGGTTAAGAACCTAAGAAAAACCCTTTTACTCAATGAGCTTATAAATAATAAATAAATAATACTATAGATATCTTGGCACCAGAAAACAGCTTGATTGTTCAGATCTGTTATAACACCAGTTCATGGCAGCAAATGGACTTTTGGATTAGTTGGGCTGAAGGCAGAGGGCAGGGTCATTTCTGCCATGGTAGGATTCTTCTCCTCCAGGACTCTAGGAGCCAAACTAGATGTTTCCCGGTGACATGGTGCCACAACTGTTCCAGCGCTCCAAAAGGCATTGGGGGGATGACAAGATTGCAAGCTGCTGCCATCACAGGATTCCAATCGGGCCCTTGTGGCAATTTTTAAACTGATAAATTCTTTGTTCACTTTACTAGTTCCCATTATCTGCAAGAGACATGCTTATTTCTGTATAGTAAAACCATCCATCACTAAGGGGTTATATGGCTTCTTTGTTCTGAGTGCATGGAGCAGTCCAGTATGGTAATCAGAAAAAAAGTAAACAGTTCAGAGCAACAAAAACAATCTCATCTCTAGTAAGTTTTCTCAGTTCTTTTCTCAGTTCTGTTTCAAGACCCCTAGATTATTTTAATATTGATCTTCAAGAAGAAGAAGAAGAAGTTGGATTTATATCCCGCTCTTCACTTGGGGTCTCAGATTGGCTTACAATCTCCTTCCTTTCCTCTCCTCACAATAGATACCTTGTGAGGTAGGTGGGGCTGAGAGAGCTCTCTTGAGAGAACAGCTCTGAGAGAACTGACTGACCCAAGGTCACCCAGCTGGCTGCCTGTGGAGGAGTGGGGAATCAAACCCGGTTCCCCAGATTAGAGTCTACCACTCACACAAGAGCAAACCCACTAAACCTGAATCACACAACTCATTCACTGTGGGGGCACCTTTTTCTATAAAGACAGTGAAGAGATTCATGGGTCCCGACTGATCCCAAAAGGAGATCAGAGAGAGCGAGAGTGCATGTTCATCCTGAGCTGCCCCAGATAAACCAGAAAGGGCACTCAGTTGATTTAACTTCAGTTTAAAACTTTACATGTGGACAGAATGAGGGGAATTACTGGATCCCTTAAAAGAACACACAGAAGTGAAGAACATTGCGAATAAAGAATCTACAGCGACTGGAATGTGCATGTCTGAGATCTCCAACAGGAGCATCTGTTACAAAGAAACTTTCTTTTACTGCACAACAGTGTTTAAAATAACTATCTCTTCCTCTTACGGTTCTTCCTCTCATACATCAATGATACCAGATACATGAATAAGTACAATCAAGGCAAGGCCTATGACGATTTGCACCTTCAAACCTGGGGTCTCCTTTCTCCCCTGCTGAATTGGCTGCCCAGTGCCTCGCCTAGTGTGCTCATTTGGCACGCTCTTGAGTCAATAATGTCCTCCTCCTTAACCCCTTTTTCTTTATCGCTAACCTATGTATACCACTTCATAACACCCTGTGATATCTTACCTTTAGAACTGCCAATTCTAA
This sequence comes from Gekko gecko, assembly GCA_029375565.1. NCBI lineage: Eukaryota > Metazoa > Chordata > Lepidosauria > Squamata > Gekkonidae > Gekko > Gekko gecko. The sequence goes on from JAPDNY010000004.1 coordinate 49,851,677, forward strand.
AATACATCTAGGCAATGGAACCTCCTGACTGAGGAGTAGGGAAAATACTAACAGGCTACCTGAAGCAGAACCACGCCAAACTTGAAATGCTCCTGCAGGATCTGGAGCCGCCTTCTCACTTTCTGCAGTGGGCGCCTCTTCTGGTGAGCTCAGCTAACTGTGCTCACTGAGAAGCAAGGGCATATACCCCCCCCCCTTCTGCAACAGGTAGGACAATGCAGAAAAAGGGGCACTACCGTTTGCGAAACAGTCTCCACAACATGGTCTACTCTTTGCTGATCCCAGGCACTGTTCCAAAACATTCCTTTTTCCTCTCTGGATTTTAATGTAATCCTCATTTTAATGTTTGTATTATCTTCTTTCTATCACATATTTACCCCCCTTTCCCTCACAGAGCTTAAACCGGCATATACAGTTCTCCTTACCACCATTTTATCTTCAACAATAACCTCACTACAGAGGCTAACCTGAGACAGAGAGAGGTTCAGCCAAGATCACCCAGAGAGTTTCCTTACTGAGTAGAGATATGAACTGAGATTTCCTAGTGCAGCATCCTAACAGCTACACCACACCGACTATCTTATTTAGATTTGGAGCCCTATGCATACAGTCAGTGTTTTCATGCTAGTGGCTGCCTATTAGGGGGGTGTTTGAGTGTTTTGAACATTAACTTTTGTACTCTGGCAGACAAACAATGCATGGCATAAAGTATGAAATGTCTGCACATGTGATACTCGACAGGCCCATTTTGATTACAGCATTTCTGACAGAACCAATCCTTAGCATGACCTGAAATATGCTCTACCAGGTCCCGTTTCAAACTTTCACAACTGGCTTAGATCAGATCCAGGTGGGTAGCTGTCTGAAGCAGTAAAACAAAATGCACACAAAAGCTCATACCTTGCTGGTCTTAAAGGTGTCCACTGGACTCAAACTTTGTTCTACTGGCTAAGATCAGTGATGCTCCAGTAGGCTATGGGTGTACACAGAAATCATCTGTATCTGAAGCTCAGTGCAGTTAGAACAGATTCTGACATTGATTTAAGCATAGTCAAGTGAAATTTATTACAAAATGCAGATGGCACTCACCGTTGAACATGCTGTTCGCAATGGCACCACATGGAGCCATTGGTGTCCCATTTTCGTAAACTGCAAAAGGTGCACAGTTGCTGTTTTGAATCTGAATGCAAGAGAGGCATGAGTCAATCAGGAATGCCTCTCTGGACAGCCAGCATCCTTAGTGATTTACGCACACGTTGGCAACAGCAACATTTATCAATTCAGTGTAGTATCCAGTGTTATCTAAAGCAGTTACTGATTGTTTTTCTTTACTCATTCCTAACCCTGAATGCAGAGTTAGCTATGGCTAGGGAATTATAGGTTCCTTGGATTCTGTTTAAAATCCTGTTAGTAAATTATCCACAAAATACAGAAATACAGAAAATATAGAAAAGATTTATAGTCATGTCCTTCAGCTGGAAGGATTAGCTAGCCTGAATTGCCCCAGACAATTTCCATTCCCTCATGGGAGCAATTGGTAGATCTATTTCTGAATTACACAGCATCCCATTAAGTCGCCATAGTTAATCTCTTAATTCCACCTATTAGGCTGATATCGGATACTTTACAGACTGAAAAACAAAGGCACATGGAGGCAAAGTTAAATCACTTTCTCAGTGTCGAGCTCAGAAAAGACTCTGGACCACTCAACTGCCTGCCACACACAAACAATAATTTCAGTGCCATGTTCTCTGTCATTCAAATGGCTTACACAACAAAAAACAACAAATAAATCACAACACCAACCCTAATGACTGCAGCCAAGTAAAAGGGGTGAAAAGACATATTTTAAAAGGACGTCACTGCTTAAAAACAGTCAGTTGGGCTGAAGGAAATGAAATGCTTTCTGAAAAGGTTAGGCAGCCCTCCCTCATCACTGTCTTCATCTCTCCCATTTTTATCACACCCTCCAAGGAGTTTTATTTACTTTTTATTTATTTATTGGATTTATATCCCACCCTCCCCTTAATGGGCTCAGGGTGGGTTCCAACAGTATAAAATACAATACAATTAAAACCATATTAAACATAATATAAAATAACATAATTCAGATGTGCCATACAACTCTAGTGGTTGATGGTATCAGAAATTAAATTCTTGTTTTAGGAATCTTTAAAATTTTGGATCTCAAGGACCCAGGCTACAGATGGGGGGAACCCAAGGATGGGGACACCCACTGCCCCAACCAAAAGCCTGGTGGAAGAGCTCTGTCTTGCAGGCTCTGCGTAATTGTAATAAATCCCACAGGGCCCTGATCTCACACGGGAGCTCATGCCATCAGGCAGGGGCCAGAGCCAAAAAAGCCCTGGCTCTGGTCGAGGCAAGTCGGACATCCCTGGGGCCAGGGACCACCAAAAGATGTTGATGGGTGGACCTCAGTGCTCTACTGGCCTCACATGGGGAGAGGCGGTCTTGAAGGTATGCTGATCCCAGTTTAGGGCAGCATCCATGGTTCTCCGTTCCTCTATTTTATCCTCACAAGAACCCTGCGAGGGAGGTCAGGCTGTGAAAGAGATTGGTCTAGGCTGCCCCCTATTATCCTTCATGATGGAATGGGGATTTGAATCAGGTCTCCCCAGACCCAACTGACCACACTAATGATACCACAGCACCTCATAGTGGTTAAAAACATTAGCTGGTTAAAAACATGCTTTGTCTTCACAATTTATATTATTCACAGCATCTCCATGAGACGAATACAGAGTGGACGACAAATGAACTTTCAAGTGGTATATTGCCTAATTAATTGAAACAAATAGTGATCCTCATATATTACATGATTTACATAAAGACTTGCAAACCAGAAAGGCTCTATAGGAGATAGTTGTGATAAATATATATATCTACTCTCAAACCAATTATCCTGAAGAAAGTTACCCAAAAGGTATTGTATTTTGTGACTCAGGTCTTTATATTAAGAAGACTATACTTATAGCAGAGTATTTTGCTGTTCCCAGACAGTAAGCAAAACACACTGTAGGACAGTGGTCCCTAATGTCTATTGATTTTAGCTGTAACTAAAATTATTGTATTTTTAAATTTGCTGTATGTTTGATAGTGATGTACGCCACCCTGAGCCCTTTGGGGAGGGCGGATTATTATTATTATTATTAATTTAAAAAATATTGACAGTGGCTGGGCCAATAGAAGGGCTTGAAACCAGCCAGCACCTCGGAGACAAACAGGATTTTCAGGGTATGAACTTTTTTAAGGGTCAAAACTCCCTTTGTCAGATTCTGATCCTTGAAAGCTCATCCGCTGAAAATCTTGTTGGTCTTTAATGTACTACTGTACCTGAATCTAGCTGTTCTACTACCGACCAGCATGGCTTTCCGTAAACCAGCCAGACTCCTTTCTTGTCAGTAATATGTGCTTAAAATTGCAGCCTTTTAAAAAAAGTTTCCACATAGCAAGAATATCAGTAGTATGAAAAGAATTTCAGACATCCTTACATTTACATCCTGGCCCAATAATTGTGCATCACTTCTGGAATGAATATATCGACGGTGGTTTTGATAAAAGTTATGCAATCCATAATACATAAAGATATCTCCCTATAAACAAAAAAAGAACAACACACAGAAATGAAGAGTGACTGTCAGCCCTGAACCTGGCGAGCCACTATCAACAGCTGAGAAAAGTGGAACCTTAATTTGAATGTGCTGGGCAGGAATGGCGTCTGAAGCTCTGAACAACTTAAAAGAGTTTAGGGCCACGGGGCAATTCTTCTGTGGCTCTCTCAGTCATGGATGAGCTAAAACTGAAGTCGATTTACTCAGTGGTCTGGACTCAGCACAAGACTTTAATACGCTCATATAGGAATCAGTCCCAGACTCCCAGGAGTTAACTCCACCCACACCCTTGATCAGTGGAGAATAAGAGAAACACACTGGAGACAAACACACACACACCCCACTCACAATATGTCCTACTATTATTCAACAGGCATTTAGCACCAATAGCACACAAAGCACATTTATGACAAACAAGCACTTTAAAGGCCTCCTAACCAGCATAGGAGAGGTTGGCATGTGCTGAGCTCTCCCCCTTTAAAATTGGTGGCACTTAAATGTGCTTGGCTTGTCCGGATTTCATTAATACTGAAACAACACCTTAACATCTTGGGTACTCATTGGACTTTTCATATTAAGAGCTCAAATTCATGGGGGGGGGTTCATAAAAGCTTTCTTCCCTTTATTGAGTTTATTAAAAAATGTATAATTTTTAAAATATTTAAGCTCTGATGACAATATTGCCTGGATTTTCCTGTACATTATTGGAAGCAACATCCATTACCATTATTAGTTTTAGCACCATCACCTACTGGTATATTTTCCAGAAGTGTGAAGTTGGTGAAGCAGAGGCATTCTTTATCCCAGTTGGAAGAGTTTTCACGTAGTTTTGAACAATCTGAGCATCTCTCTGAATAGTTAATCTGCCAGAAAGTAAGAGAAACAAGTAAAAGTTAAATGGATTTAGCTTGATCATCACCATCTCAATGGAAATTATTATAATAGTTAGCTCATCCAATCTTGCTTCCAACAAACTAAAGGTAGTATAATTTATCTCCCCCACCTTTATCCTTATAACAACCTGTGAGGCAGGTAGGCTGCCAACCTCCAGGTGGGGCCTAGAAATCTCCTGGAATTACATCCCATCTCCAGACTATAGAGACCAGTTCTACTGGAAAACATGGGTGCTTTGGAGAGTAGACTCTATTTTACTGTACCCAACTGCAATCCCACCCATTCCCAAATCCCACCCTCCATGAGCTCCACCCCTAAAGTCTTCAGAAATGTCCCAACCCAGAGAGTAGGTAGCCCTGAAGGAAGGCTAATAAGGATTCTTAAACAAACCTGTATTTCTTTCACACTTGTTACAGCCAGTAGAAGAGCAATTCCGACAGCAAGGCAGAAGCAGCCAATTCCAAAGAAGGTGGAGATGACCAGTGCAGGGTTGAGCCTGGGCTTCCAGGCAGGGAGCTTCTGTTGTTTAAATGCACTATTATCAGGGCACCTCAATGGCCGTTCTGGTGCAGGAGAGCTGTTTTTACACATGTTGATGTTGCTACAGAACAATGTCTTTTTGGGAGAGTTTTGCTTGATAAAGCCAGCATATATATTGCATTTTTAAACCTTTGTACTTCCTGGAATTAATTATTAACTTATTCATCCTATATCTCAATATACCGATCTTCACTGTTCACCAGCCTGTGCTGCCTACCTGCTGCTGTACTTTAATCAGAACGGCGGGAAGTAGATAATGCCACTGACAGGTTTCTACACAAAATTACCACTCTCTCTCTTTTTCTACACAACTTAGGAGAGAATTTAACAAGTTTTTAGCTACGGGCCCTCTACAGCTTGAAAAGCAGCCTGAAAACCCTGCACATTTTGTGATGCATTACTGCAGCTTCCCTTTTTGTTGCCTGACGAAACTCAAGCAGAATCACACTCTGTTGCTTTGCACACAGAAAATAGTTTATGCATTCCAAAGCTGCCTTCGAGCTGGCAGGAGTCCGCTGCTAACCCAGCAGATTTTGCTGGGTACGACTAAAGTAAAAATAAGGTAATCAGAGGATGGAGTGAAATTCTATTGGTTACATTTGCTCTAGATTTCAGCGCAGTTAATCACACACACCCCCGCCAAGCATCCAGTTTTGTCTATATTTAGTGGGTTTAAGAATCATGACAGAAGCCACAGGACTTTTGCCAGTTAAAGGCCAGTCCCATAATGCCTGAAAGGTGATGGTAGCATATATTAGTTCATAAGGATTTAATGAAGGTCAGCAACACAGAAAGTGGTATCTCTGAAAGGAAAGCAGAAGCGGCAGCAGTCTCTGTGGGTGAACCAATATTGGTGGTGGTCTAAAAGATGCTTTGGTTGTCTTCTAGTATTGCAGCATGCATATTATACCCGTTCTGCAATCATTCTGTTGGGTGCCCTTCATTTACCAGGCTGTCACATGCAGTGACCTTTATGGCCTTGGACCGTCACATCTGTGGGACTGCCTCTCCCCCTGTGTTCCTCCATGACAGCTTCACTCATCTGATCAGGGCCTTCTGCAGGAACCATCCTGCAAATGGGTGAGATCAACAATTCTTCCTACATGGGTATTCTCTTGTGGCCCCCACCTTATGGAATGGCCAGCCTGAGAGTATGACATCCCAAAAGTTATTGTTCAGGAGGTCATTTTTATAAAGGCTATAGGTCTATATTATGATGGAATTGTTCAAGAAGATGATTTAATAAAGGGAACTGTCCAGTGGGCTACACTACTGTGTATAGCATGTATTATCTGTTTGCCTTATGTATTATCTTGCCCTCACTACATTGTAATCCCACCTTTTGGCATGGTTAACATTTCATGTCTAATACTTCTGCTTTGTTTCCAGATTTCTGTAACCCTAGTCCTATTACCTTGCTTATCAGATATCTTATTCTACTGATTGCACTGATTTACACTGTATAATCTGCCTTTGGTCTCAATGAGAAAGGCAGACTATAAATAGCAGAAATAAATGAAGGGAGGGAAACAGGAACTGAGAAGGTAGCAGGGAGCTGAACAAGTCCAAAGGTACATGCAAGATTTTGTGTATCTTTGAAATAACATGAAAGCCTGTTTGATAGAGGAAACAGTAGAACTGGGGAAATGAGTATGCAACATCACAGGCGATGATGGACCCCAACTTTTTTTTTGGGGGGGGACTATGTTACACAGAACATGAAAAATTATTATATTTAGTTAATTCCTAATGGCACATATGTTGACATAATTGTTTGTCATTGCGAATCACTTGCTACCTTATCTGAATAAGTGAGCAGTAACCCATGAAAGCTCATCCCCTACCACATATTTTGTTAGTCTTTAAGGTGCTGCTGGACTCTTACATTTTCTAGCTTATTGAAGGTAAGGAGAGGCTAAGTGGCACTTTTTAATATATCTACATCTAAGTTTTAATATAAGGCTCTATCAAAATAGGCTAAGTATTAATACTGTTGGAACCCACCCTGAGCCTACTTGCGGGATAGGGTGGGATACAAGACCAATAAAATAAAAATAAATAAATAAATGAAAAGTGTTAAAATAGTGAGGACAAGTAGTTAAAAATACCTTTAGGTACCAACATTTGGTCACTTCTCAGTGCTGTAGCTGCTCAAACTACTCCGGGGTAGCTAATTTTAGTTCTAAACAGGCTCAGAAGTTCTTGGGTAGTTTTACTGCAGTATGGGAAGGGTTAAACAGAGGGTCAAACAAAGGACAAGGATTAAAGTTGAAGTCACAGGGCTAGTTTAAGCTTTAATATCACCTTGAAACTTTATTACACCTATAGATTAAAGTACTAACACCAGAGAGAGTAGGGACTGTGAGTTTACAGACAAGGCTAAACCTTAGGAAAGTTTTTGTAATAGAAAAAGGGGGGAAAGGAAAGTTTAGCGGACGTGTGAGTTGAGCAGCAGGGTGCGGAAGCCAGGGCACTAGTACCTCCACGTCCCTAAAAAAGGGTAAGCACACCTTCCAAAAACAAATCTACATAAATAGGAATTTCATTAACAAAGGGATTTTTAAAAGAGCCATTATGAAGGCAGAATGCCAGCCAGGGGGTTGGTGTGGCCTCATTTGGAACACTGTGAACAGGTCTGCTCACTAGACCTTAGAAAAGATATTCTAGCATTGCAGAAGATGCAGAAAAGGGCGACTAAAATGCTAAGGGGATGAAACAGCTTCCCTGTGAAGAAAGGTTAAAGAGGTTAGGGCTCTTTAGCTTGGAGAAACAAAGCTTGAGTGGTGGCATAATAGAGGTTTATAAAATTATGCATTGGACAGAGATGGTAGAGAAAGAGATACTTTTCTCCCTTTCTTACCATACAAGAACTTGTGAGCACTCAATGAAACTGATGAACAGTAGGTTTAGAATAGAGAAAAGGAAGTATTTCTTTACTCAAAGAGTAATTAACATGTGGAATTCATGGCCACAGGAAGTGGTGGTGGCCACAAGCATAGACAGCTACAAGAAGAGACTGGATAAACATATGGAGCAGAGGTCCATCAGTGGCTATCAGCCACAAGGTATAGAGGGAACACTATGTCTGAGGCAGTGATGCTCTGTATTCTTGGTGCTTGGGGGAGTCACAGTGGGAGGGCTTCTGGAGTTCTGACCCTGCTGGTGGACGTCCTAATGGCACCTGGGTTTTGGCAACTGTGTGACAGAGTATATGACTAGATGGGCCACTGGCCTGATCCAATATGGTTTCTCTTATACTCTTATGGTAGAAATTATTAATGCTTAAAGAATACTTCTGATGTGTTTCACAATCATTTCTCTCGCAAGGCCTACAGTTATAATTCCCATTTACCAATGGGAGGTGGAGACACTGACTACATTCAGGCATCATGAACAATCCACAATTTGTAATGGGGACAAGTCTTACTTCCTGGCTTATTCTTGGGGCTTGTAGACTTTTTGCATCTCTCACGTTAGACTGATTTTGCATGACTAAAGACTTCTTGGTTTCTGAAATCTTCAATCTGACTCCAGTTTGGTGTGATATGAGAATATGAGTGGCCTTAACACAATGGGGTTGCTCTCTTTCCAGATAATTGGGTTTTACTTGCAAAGAAGGGAGGAAAAAGAGAAAGCATGAAAATAAGCCAGGATTGGAAACTTTGTCACTTCATGGGCAAATGTTGGCTTGTTTGTGTTGTCTGCAAGCACCCACTCTGACTTATTCAGTTGGAAGTTTACAATAGAATTCTGTAGATTTACAGTGTAGATCATACTTTATGGAACACAACAGTATGTTGTCGCTAAATATACATGCATTGGGGGTGTCTGGAAAAAAGCCCACAGAAAAAAACCCACGGGCATAAATGCTCACAGGAAAAAAGCTCACATGGAAAGTGCCATAGATATTTATAATTGTGGATAACCATTCATCTCCATTTAGGAGAATGAACAGGTATTACCTATATTTTATATTGTTAATTTAGGATTAAAGTTCGTTGATAACAAAATGGTCACTTTTATTTCCTGTATTTTCCCTTCCAAGCCTTTACACTCAAGAGCATTAAAGCCCTCTCCATACAGTCCACTTTTGTATAGTAAGTAATTTACTTATAACATAGCAAAATTATTATTTAATTATACTTGCTAAAATCACAACACAAATTGTTGTTGTGACATGTTTTAATCCTAAATTAACAAACAATATAAAATATAGGTCATACCTGTTAATTCTCATAAATGGAGATGAATGGTTATCCACAATTATAAATATCTACGACACTTTACGTGATATTTTTCTATGTGGGCCTTTTTCTGTGTGTTTTCCACATATGGGCTTATTTCCATGTGGGCTTTTTTCATAGAACTGCATTAGGGGATGTTATAGAGTATGCTACCAATACACATTATGCAACATATTTTCAGGTGCCTACTAAAGGAATAACCAGAGACCTTAGCTGCCTAACCCTATTCCATCTTTCTCCCTCCCACCCATTCTTCTCTCCTTCCCATCACATGTGCTGATGATGATGGCAAGTCTTTTCTGTCACAGACACCATACAAAAGATTTGACTTAGTCTCCAAGATGCTTCTTTTTGTGACTAGATTAACACTGAAGTGACCTGGGCTTGGATCCCAGATGATTGTGCTGAATGGGAAGTGGTGATTTACTAATTCCCTCCCCTGTTCGTGGGGGTCCCCCTGTCCCCCAGAAGCAACATTTCAGGAGGCATCTTGGGCTGCAGCATGTGATGAAGTTGTGTGAACTGCAGATGAAAAAACTTCCCATCCATGGAAATTGCTGGTGGTTCCAAGCCATGGCCTTATCCAGGGTGCATAATATCCACCATTTTATTTTATTCACAACTGGATTCTGCAAACACTCACAGACTGTCAGGCTTCTTCCATTGTTATTGAATGCTTCCTGATACAACTACATTTTAAAAAAGCAGGAATTTCCAACACTGAGAACTCCACAAATGTATGATTTGCTAGACTGAATTAGAGTAACTGCACACACTTTTAACACTTCCAAGACAGGAAGAGAATCAGGGGCCCAGATCCAAGGGTGTGTGCAGTATCTTACACACGTTAAGCTCTCCTCCTCTACCTCAGCCTCTTGCACCCTGGGGAGGATGAAAGTTCTGAAGTGGTGTTTAGTGTTGCTTAAAGGACTGGGATCAAAAGGGAAAATCAGTTCTTCCTGCACACACAGAAGCATTCTGGACACAGGAGTCTTTGATGTGAACTACCAAGCAGTTATTCATGAAGAAACAATGAACTATGTAATGTAGAAGTCAGTTAAAGAAGCAATGCAAGACAACTGGTGCTAAATCTCCTCATGATGTTAAAAAAAAGTCAGGGATTTACTGAAAACCACTTCATGGCTGATAAATACAATGATCATTTCACAAAAGAATGTTAATTAGCACCATATATTTAAACAGATTAGAAGCAAGAATCGGTGTATCAGTGCAAGTAAACTCTAAAGCAAATGCCATTGAATTTTCAGGTTAGAATCAAAAGGAAATCCTTTCCAGAACCACAGCTCCAATGTTCCATTCTTTTTTTTCTTTTCTTTTTTTGATGGAGGGGGATTGTTAGTCCAGACAAGGTTGGGGGTGGGGTTTCAGTTCTTTGGCTACACTTCTGCACTAATGTCTCATGGCTTTACAAGAGACAATCCAAATTGACACTGAATGGTTTCAATGGGATAAAGAAGAGAGAGGGAAAAAGAGTATGACAAGTTTTAAAAACCGAATTCCATATTAGGAGAGAAGGCGGCATGGTATAGCCCAATGTCATAAGCTAAGGAGGGTTGGTACTTGGAAGGGAAACCACCAAGGAAGACTCTGCAGAGGAAGGCAAGGCCAAACCATAAGTCAGCTGTAACTTGATGGCACATTGGTGGTGGAAATACAAAACAAAAATTGTGTGCCTATGAACCAGGCAACTCTCTGGAGTTAGATCCCTAGTACTTATGAGTAAATTCAACCCACTCAAATATTCTATGAAAGGAAAAATAAGCTGCAGTAAGTGAAACAGCACAGAAAAGGCTTCATCAGCTATATGAAGCCAGATATTAATTGCCCCAGAATCTACAGGGAAAGTGTCAGGAGCAGGGGTCAGTCAATTATGGCCCTTATCATATAAACGTGAGGATTGGAGGAAGTACTTTATCCTAAAAGCCCTTACTTGTTCACTTATCTCCCATTGGTTTCGGAATTTTTTCCAACCCCTAAAGATGCACCAAGTAAAATGGCATGGAAGAGATTTAAATAGACCCTGGTGTTGTGCTTGAGACTAGCTGATGCTGAATAGAGAGTGGTTTAGTCGGCTTGCTAACAATTACTTTTAATAAGGCTGGGGAACTTATTAAAAAAACACACTACAAAGACAAAAAAGATAGCTAGGAAAACCACCTGAGCCCACCATAACCTGATGTTTACTTCAAGTCTTCCAGAAAGCATGGAGCAGTGCTAGAAACATTCAACAATTTCTGGATGACTGGTGGGGGAGGGAGCACACACAATCAAGTTGTATTCTTAAAACAATAGAGTTTATCAAAGATAACAGAACCTAGGCTATTCGGAAAAGCCACAAGCATGATATACTGTATTTTTCGCGCCATAAGACGCACCTGACCATAAGACGCACATCATCTGGGAGGGAAGGAGCGGGAGTTAGAATGCCTGCCCCTTCCCTGGCTTTCCTGGGTGCGCCGCTTGTGCGATGCACTCAGAAAAGCTGGCACTGGGGCTCGGAGGGAAGGGGCGGGAGTTATAACGCTTGCCCCTTCCCTGGCTTTTCTGGGTGCGCCGCTCGTGCGGTGCGCTCAGAAAAGCCGGCACTGGGGCTCGGAGGGAAGGGGCGGGAGTTAGAAAAGCCGGCGCTCCACCCCCCCAACTTCTGCAGTGTTCACTCCATAAGACGCACGCACTTCCCCCCACACTTTTTTTTTGGGGGGAAGTGCATCTTATGGAGCGAAAAATACGGTAGTTCTAATTGCAATTTTATGATGCAAGTTGTTTAGGGAGCACTTTTATGCCAAAACATGGGCCATTATTATGCAGCGGACTGACTGAAGTCAGACAAGGGTTCATTTAGGACAGCAGTGCTCACACAGACTCCGTCTCAGGCTGTGCTGCTGCCTCTCTCTCTCTACCCTCTGCTGTGGTAGTGGAGAACAAGAGGGGCACCTACTAGCTCCAAGCAGCTGTAACTGGAAGCTCACGCCTTTGCTTTGTTGGGTCAGCCAACCTGCCTCCTCTCTGCAAAGGGCCTTGCTATCACTGCTGCTGCTCTAGCAGGCTGGGGAAAAGACCCCGCATAGCACAGGATTTCCAAGAAGGGGAGCTTCCTTGGTGTTAGAAGTGGATATTGAAGGTGGGAGGTCACCCACACACAGCCCCTGCTGTAGCATTCCCTGAGCTGAAAGTGTGCAATTGTTTGGCTGCAAATAAAAGCAAATAAAAATAATAGTCAGTGTTGACTTATAGCCTCTAGTTATTTGCTGCTGGTGGACAGCTGCACTCAGATCAAGCAGGCTTCCTACATCTTTGAACAAAGCTTTTTTGTGGCATCTCATAGTACAAAATGACATCAGCGCAGCTACTGGCAGGAGAGTCATGTCTGGATCACTGTATACAGCTGTATACCAGTCTGCATATGTTGGAACTGGTGTTTTTGAAGTGACCGGAAGTGAATCCTGATGCAGCTCTGCCACTTGTTTTTACCACTCGTTATTGTTCTTACTGGAAAGCAGCAGCAGCAAGTGTAGACTTCCAAGGGCCTGCAGGATCAGATATTTTTGCACACAAGAGTTAACTTGAGTCCAGTAGGACCAATACAGCCACTTCAACATTGATGGAAAATCTCAATGTTGTATCACTACCTGCACACATTCCCAGTAGGCGTCTATGCACAAAAGCTGGCTTTATTATAAAATAATTAAACATGACAAAAGAATCCAGCACTAAATTCTACTGTGCATCTCAAATCCAAACAGCCTCCACTTAGCCAGTGGAAATGTGTCGTATGGAGGATGAGTGGAATCCGGCCCCTTAAGTTCCATCTAAAAGAGTCCCAGCTTCACAGAACCTTCTCTGCACAGCTTGATCAGGCCCATCTCCAGAAGGTCAATGAATTCTTTTCTTATCTGAAGAAAACAGATATTAAATGTAAAGCATTAAAATCACTGTGAGGCCTAAATGCATCTGTTTTATGCTCATTCACTCTCACACTCTCACAGAAAATAAAAATAAATCCATAGATCTGAAATCTTGCATTTCTCCCACTTTTAATTTTTACAAACTTATTAATACTTGTTAATGACACAATTTAAATCAGTGTTGTAGTTAGCCTCTTGCCCAATGAAATATCTCTTGGACCATCTGTCAGATCCACTGCTCAAGTCAACCTGTTCAACCCTGAGGTAATTTGGATGCAGAGCTCCACACCCCCAAACCATAGTCTGGAGTGGCCCAGGCTTTTCTCCTTTCCCTCCTTTCCTCTTCTTTACTATAGTTTCCCATTCTGGTTTGGGTACATACTATGAATTGTGTAGTTCACAGTTCACCAGTTTCAAAGGTAAGAGTATGGCCTGAATCCTACGGAAATTCCATTCATACAAAAATGCCACAAGAGGGCACCTTCTTGCTTCAGTGACTGAAACTGGTTGCAATCTCTACTCAATGACTTTCTCAAAATATTTTACCCAGAAGCACAATGAATACCAAAGGAAAACCAATTTTTGGGTTCCTATATGTGAGGTAAAACAGGGTGGAAAGAAAAAAGTTCAGTAGAAAGCAACATGGCTACCGCAGAAGGCACTTGGTGTATTTTAATGTCAGAGATTTCACTTAACTGGCTGCTGACTTCACAGTTTAAGCAGAACAGGGATTGTCATGAATTAGAACACTTGGCAGTTACCACAATTTATCACAAGTCAGTAGGCTATATTTCTAGGTATGAAAGCTTAGAACTGCAACCTTAACCTGAATGCAGGAAAACACAACTGAATTTTTTCTCTAAGGAGATAAATTCAATTATCAAATCAAATCATTTGCCAGATTTAGGAATCTTTTCTTTAAAGAAAACAAGATGAGTGTATGCATTAATTTGATACTTTCTCTTAGGTGGATGAGGGTGACCAGGAAAAGTTTGACAACAGACATGAGTTTGATATTTGCTGTAACAGATTTTACTCTTTTTAGACATTCAAAAATAAAGACACTCTGCTCCATAACTTTTTATAGACACAAAGGTTTTCAACAAAGCAAGACAGCTTATTTGGGGTAATATCCTAAGCATCTGACTTGGAAGGAGAGTCCACAGAAATCAAAGGGATACTTAAATCTATTCAGGATTAAAATATAAAAAGGAACTTGGCAAGAAAGCCAAAACCATCTGGAATCGCACAAAATGAAGGCTATTTCACACATTGTGTTTTACAGGAGCAGTCTGGGAAGTTTAAATGTCCCAAGAACAAGCCAGACTGATCAGCACCTCTGGTGCTGCAAGTCAGCTCAGACCCAGTCAGTCGTGCTGCTGATGGGCATTGGCTCCCCCCATTACTTCCAACAGCAGTGCAGGAGAAGGCAACCGGTGGGCTGACATCAGTCACTAGCACTGAAGGGCCTGAGCCCAAGTGAATTCTGCAGTCCTGGTGGTGGTCCTGAGAAGGGGCTCTGCTTGTTCCTGGGTACCAGAGGCCCCTTCAGAGTAGCAGCCCACTAGGAAAGTTCCTGGTGGTAGGTTCAGTGGCCAACCCAACCCTGCATTTTTAGATATCTGCTTAAGACACCCATAAAAAACATGAATTTGATAAATGCGTTTTTCAGCCATGTGTATTACACTCACCAGAGAATCACAATTGGCTGCAGCTCCTGATGAGTGCAGCAAACTCAGGTTTACCTCTTAATAATGTGTGAAATGGCCATAATTCAGTTTGTAAGACAAACCCTAAAAAATGTAGTTCTTCAATCTGGAAATGCAGAACTGAAATGGTGAGGTGTATTTGTGTAAAAAGTCCCATGCATTTTCAAACTGTGAAACATAAGACATCCTGACTCTCCTGGTATGCAAGAGGTTAACTGTGTATAAAGAGCAACTGTTTTAAAAGATTGTTCCTTTGTACCTCAGGGATATCAACTAATCTTCTTAACTTCTGATCCCTCCAGTTCCAGTCTAAGATGACATACTTCAAGCCAGTTAGACTAAGGCTGTCTGCGAAGAAAAGTAGAAGGTAATATGACATATTCAGTTTTGTCTTAAAGATCCTTCTGTCTTTTAGCTGTTAGCCAGTTTTATTATTACTGTTTTTTGTGATCTGTAGGTTGTTTCTGTTTTAAGGAACTATTGTGAGCTACTTTGGACATGTTACATGGAGAGAACAAAATATAAATACTGTAAATAAACATGGAAGGCTTTTAAGATTCTTGATTGCCCCATCGTAAGACAGTGAATTTTTGTACAGATTGAGGCCTGCACTTCTCGGTTAGCCACCAAAAGAAGTTCCAGGCTACCTTCTCACTCTGTCAACAGTGAAACAACAGTGAAACAACAGTGAAACAACAAACACAGAACAGTAACAACCTAGCTGATCCCTTCTATTGTGTCAGCAACTAATTTCCAAAACTTTCACTTCATAAAAATGCATTTTTTTTCCTACTGTGCCGGCAACAATACAGCAATGTTTTTTTCTTAATTATAGTGGGGAGGGGGAGGTGTTACAGACTGCAGAACTGCATGGTCCAGCCACACAGCTCATTCCCTCCCGGGAGCAAACACCTCCCCCTTAAATGGAGTTAAAGAATACATCAGAACCATCAACAAGTTAAGGTTAACCAAGGTTTTTCTTAATTGCTTCTTAAATCCAAATGTGGTTAGCTTTACCAGAATGTAATACACGCACCAGGGTCTTAACCATGATTATGGGGTGTGTGTGGATTCAATCTAGGAAAGGGGGGAGCTATATGGATAGAGGAAGAAAGTGAGCTCTGACTGACCTCTAATCTCCGAGTCTGAGAGCAAGTGGAACAGTAGATCAGTGGTATTCACTCTGTGGTTCGTGAAGATCCACATTTGCAATCACCATCAACCCAAAGAGCCAGATGAATTATGTATGCCCTGTGGGCCACCCCATCAAACACACAGGACTGACACTCTGCATCACTGTTGAGTTTTAACTTGAGTGTCTGGGGTGAGGGGATGGGCTTTCCTCTCTGCCTACCTGCTCTCTACTCAGCATGAGGCACAGCAGATCCGGTGAGAGCTGTTTTCATATCACTGAAAGACTGGATGCTTTAAAATATTTGATAGCACTCTGTACTGTAAAGAAGTGGGGGAACAGTAATGGCAGACCCAGGGATGGAATCCAACATCATACTATGTACCTGTATACGATTAGCGATGTGTGGCCCCCATCTGCAGATACATAAATCTGCGGATCTGGGCCACATGGGTGCTAAACAGATTTTTCAGCAAATCTGGAGGACTCTCCAGGTTTGCAGAAAAATCTGAAATGTTCAGAATATACATGGGGAGTTTAATTAATCCCAAAAGAAAAATAACATTCTCTGCACAATCTCTACCTCCAGCACTTGTCGGAGGAGCCTGGGAGCTGTGCTGGATCCAGCAGCAGCACAGCCTGGGTCTATGTGCTGGGCCTGGTGGCAACACAGCCTGGGAGCTGTGCTGGGCATGCCACTGGTGCTAGCACAGAATGGGATCTGCGCACTGGCTAGGACTGCAGGCTGGGAGTCAGGCCAGAGCTGCTGCTGGCAGAGGTGCAGGCCCAGGAGTCACACTGGGTGTGGGGGCTCATTGAGAAATTGGGTGGAGGGATCCCCCCACAACTATTGCAGGCCTACACTTCTTTCTTTATAATCTCCAACCCTTTTAAATCTCACACTCTTTTGTTTGTGTTTCAGCAACATTCCCATGGGGGACTGATAACATGGCATCTGCAATGTTCAACAGAGCTGCTCCTTGGTGATTAGTTCTAGGCAAGCTGTGCTTCTCTACCTTGCTCTATGAGGGCTTTTATCCTTCCAGGTGTCCCAACACCCACATGGACGAGACCTTTCTCCAGGATTTTCGCCTGTTCTTGGATCTGTTTCAAGAAACACAAGAAAAAGAAGCATCAAGGAGGAGCAGAATATCCAGCCCCTTGTCATTCCTTCTCAAATTCTTAAAACAGTATTCAATGTTTGAAGAAAATTCCAAAGGGGCATTTAGTATTACTACATGCAGGGGTCTTTTGGGGGGGAGTGCACCGGAGTGCAGCCCTGGCAGCTTCAGAGGACAGAAAGGCTCCCGCCGAATGTCAGTTTCAGCCCCATTATATCCTATGGGCCATTGAAGTCAATGGTGAAAACATAGGGTATATACTGGGGGCTGGAGAGGAGGGGGTTTGAGGAAGAGGCTCTAAATTCACAGGGTAGCTGTTGGAGCCTCTTCTCAAGATGCCCACCAAGTTTCAAGAACATTGGACCAGGGGGTCCAATTCTATGGGCCCCCAAACAGGTTGCCCCCATTCCCTCCATTGTTCTCTATGGTGGGAAAAAGTTACGTTTTCCCCACGGTGCTGTTATTAGCTCTGGGGGGAGGGCACTTTCCATATGAAGAAAGGTTATCACATTTGGGGATCTTAGCTTTGAGAAACAATGACTGAGGGGTGACATGATAAGAGGTTTACAAGTCTATGCATGGGATAGAGCAGGTAGAGAAAGAAGTACTTTTCACCCTTTCTCACAAGACAAGAACTCATGGGCACTCAATGAAATTGCTGAGCAGTCAGATTAGAAGTTAGAACAGATGAAAGGTTTTTTGGTTCTTACAGGTTTAAAACTTTTAAAAGTTCTGCTGGTTGCTGTTGCTTGGTGGTGGGGGGGGTTGGTTTGTTTTTTCCTGTCTGCTCCAGCCTCCATACGTTTGTCAAATTCCATCTAGAAGCTATTCATGCCAGCCACCACCACCACCACCACCACCACCACCTCCTGTAGCAGTGAATTCCATGTGTTAATCACTGTTTGGGTGAAGGAGTACTTCCTTTCATCTGCAGCTGCCTTTTCTGCATTTTTCCCAGTGCTATAAATATTCTTTTTGAGGTGTGTGTGGTGTGAGTGGTCTAATGAAGTTGCACCATCAATTTATACATGTATAAATGTTGTTCCTTTTGGTCTTTTAGGGTTTCTGTGTGGCACTCTGGCATGCTTGCACTGTCACAGTGCCACTTGTTCTGGAGTGTGCCACTTGTTCTCATGGCAAACAAGCACCTCCCAAGACAGTTCACTTTCCCTGAGATTCTCTGAGAGGGTCTGACTGCTGGATGGCTGCCTGCTTGCCTGCCTTAAGTGCTTCTGGCTGGGTTTCTCCATTGGAAACAATGGAGGTAATGGGGCTAACCTGTTTGGGTGCCCATAGAATTAGGTCCATTGGTCCGATTGCTTTGAGATGTGGGGGTGTATGTGGGGAGAGGCTCCTGAAGCTGCTCTGAAAATTTGGAGCCTCTCCCTCAAACCCCCTGCCCCCCAGAGCTACTAACAGCACCGTGGGAAAAACATAACATTTTCCCCCCACCATAGAGAACAATGGAGGGAATGGGGGCAATGTGTTTGGGGGCCCATAGAATTGGACCCCCTGGTCCAATGTTCTTGAAATTTGGTGGGTATCTTGGGGAGGGGCTCTAACAGCTACCCTGCGAGCTTGGAGCCTCTCCCTCAAACCCCCTCCCCTCCAGCCCCCCGAATATACCCTATGTTTTCACCATTGACTTCAATGGCCCATAGGATATAATGGGGCCGAATTGGTGCCGAATTGCCACCGAATTTCTTTCATTCCCTCCTTTACTTCTCTCCTTTTCCTCTTTCCTGCCTTCTTCTCTTCTCTTTTTTCCTCCTTTCCCTGTTTCCCTCCGTCTTCCCTTCTCTCTCTTTCTTTCCCTCCTTCTTTCCTTCTCCTTCTTTCCTTCTCTTTCTTTCCCTCTTTCCTTCTCTCTACTCTCTCTCTTTCCTTCCCTCTTTCCTCCTTCTGTGGCCCAACTCTAGTGAGAAGGGGTTTAAACTTTAAACCTCTTCTCTCTTCGCTCCCCCACCCAGGCCAGCTGGGGAAGGGAAGGGCAGGCTTTTGAAGATGCTTCCCCCACCCTTTTGCTTCCCCTTCTGACATAACTTCTGGTGATGTCAGGGGGCGTGGCATATGCTAATAGCCTAGTAGCTCATTAGCATACCATATGCTAATGAGCTCCTGCAGCTCTTTTTCTACAAAAAGACCCCTGACTACATGGAAAAAACAAGAGTGTAAGTGGAAACATTTCATGTGGGAAAAGGAAAGTAACTTAACTCTAATATTGTTTCCTTGTACTACATCAATGGAGATTTCCCATCTTTATTCACTATTGTATGTTTTTCCCAACCAACAAAGTTAAAATCCTTCAGCTGAACTGAGAAAAATATATCCTTGTAAAGTAGCACTTTATTTTTGTAGGGTATGAAGAGATTTTTCCTGTTGCTCAGTGACTGGAGGAAGGAAAGAAATTATGAAAGACATATATATAGCCAAAGGCAAGAGTATTGGTTATTTCTCTAAAATATCAAGGCAGTAGGCTGTCTTTGAGGGTCCTGTGAAGAACAGAGTGATGCAATAGTAAATAAAAACAAATCTTGGTGGAGCTCTTGGAAGAACCACTGTGAAGAACTACCCTAGAGAGCCATTATTACAGAAGACTCAATGCCACTCCCTAATGGTACAGAGAACATGGGATAGTGGTTTTAGATCATCTGACTAGGACCTGGAAGACCCAGGTTTAAATTCCCACTCTGCCAAGGAAGCTGGCTGGGTGAGCTTGACACACCCTCAGCCTAAGTTACCTCACGGGGTTGTTTTGTGGATAAAACGGAAGAGAGAAGAATGATGTAAGAGGCTTCATGTCCCCTCTGGGCAGGGCATAAACTAAGTAAAGAAATAATTCTCCCTACTCCCTACTGTTAAGAGTGTGCATGAGATGACAAAGGGCTGAGGGTGGAACAAGGAGCTTGCAGGAGGAAGGGGTACGAGTGTCTGGGCAAGCCTACCTAGATGCCAGAAGATACGTTTCTGGTCCTAAAAAAAATAAAATTAAAATAATCTTTAAGATGAAACAAGAACTGGAAAGCCACTTGGAAGCTTTCTAGGGAATGGCATACTGTATTTCAAGCACTGGAGTGATGCTGAAGTCCTTTCCCTGAAGAACATCATGGCGCTCAGAAAATGAAGCCTGGGATCCTACTTCAGGCATGCTCAGTGGCTTGTCAACTTTTTCTTGGAATAGTCAACCTTTGTGCCTTAGCACAAGTGGCTTTTGCAACTGCCCTCTGGTCCACAGCAGGGTGGAGTGGGGACTGCTGCTCCAGAAAGACATTCAAAGACCCCTCGGGCAAGGGAAACTAGTTGTCCAGATTTCTTTGGAGCCTGGCCAGTGTATGAAAACTATTATGCATTTGAGGAAAAACAAGTAAAAAAACTCTTTAAATAAATAAATAAATAAATAAATAAATGTGTGTTATACTTCCACATGTTCAAAGGGCTTTGCATACATTATTGCATTGTAAATTTTATCCTGTAAGATCAGTATTGTCATCCCAACATGGCAATTAAAAGGTGAACTTATTCCATTTAAATGTTGCATTGAGCATTTCACTTAAAGCACTCCATCTGTACTCCAAAATCCATGTTTTAAAAGGATAGGGAAAGTAAGATATTTGTGGAGCACATCCTCTTTATGACTGCACTTGATTTTGCTTAAAGCCTGGTTGGCTCTCATAACTGTTTCTCTTCACTTCTTTGAGCTCTTCTACAGCAACAAAAAATGCTGCTCAAGAGTTTGGGGACAGTGAAAGGCCACGGTTCAAGCGTATAAAAATAGCCTCCGCCCTTACCTTTATGTGCTTTGCAAACAATTTCATAACTTTGCCATCCCCTTTGAATGCAGTTATTGACCTAGAAAAGAAAGCACTTTGAAGTAATTAATACAATACATGACCAAGAAAAATGAGCTAGAACAAAGGCAAGTTTACCAGCTGTCAGTGCGTAGTAATGTTTCCAGCACAGAAGTAGCCTGCAATGGTTTCACACCTGAGACTCACTTTTAACTCCAACCTTCCATAAGGCACATTTTAAATTGTTTACTGCCTATGTCTGTGTCAAGGAGACAGGGCTCCTGTACCCTTTAAGAGGTATGTAGAACACAAGTTCAGCATCTGCAAAGGTAAACTCCATTTGGTGAAATGTTTTTTGTATAATTATTGCAGGTCAATGAAGAAAGCTGATAGGAAGAAAGTAGATTCCTTTGAAATGTGGTGCTGGAGGAGAGTTTGATGGATACCATGGACCACCAAAAAGACAAATAAGTGAGTTCTTGAGCAAATTAAGCCTGAACTCTCCCTAGAAGCTAAAATGACTAAACAGAGGCTACTGTACTTTGGTCACATTATGAGAAGACAAGAGTCTCTGGAAAAGACCATAATGCTAGGAAAATTGAAGGCAGCAGGAAGAGAGAAAGACCTAACATGAGATGGATTGACTCAATAAAAGAAGCCACAGCCCTCAGTTTACAAGACCTGAGAATGGCTCCTAACAATAGGATGTTTTGGAGGACATTCATTCATGGGGTCACCAGAAGCGACTTGATCACTCTCCTCTTTAAAAAAAGAAAAGGAAAAGAAAACAGCAAGACTGCTGATGGAGCAACACACCTGATGCCTTGCAAAACCCAGCCGGATACAGCATGCCACAAGTTCTGCTTCTTTAGGGAGTAAACTTGATTTTCCATTTGCAATGTGCAGTTATCTAACTACTTCAAGAAGAAGCAAGGGCATTTGCATCTGCGGCTCAGTCCTAGACTAGGCTAGTGGAACACGGTGCCCTGCCTTGACCTTTGAGCCTAGGATTTCAGACAAAGCCTCAAGAAGGGTGCCAGGTTCAGTGACCTACTTTATGAGTTCCAGACAACGGAGGGCAGAACTGCAGATTGTCAGCATCACCACCGACTTTTCCTCCTTGTGGTTTTTACGGAGCTTCGCCCATTTGGGGCAGACTGCAATATGAAGTGCAAAAATGGCAGCAAGAACAGATAGTTACAGTGAGACCAAGTGACATAAATGGATGAAGGCAGTCACTGAAGGAATGCAGCCTGTACATAATGGCTGCCACCTGTCTAATTTATTTATGCATTCAAGGTGGCTGTCTACAATCTTTCTCTAAAACCAGCACCGTAAACATATGTCCCAGGGGCCAAGCCCACACCTGTTCCTCCTGCTCACCCCTTCTTCATCGTCCTTCTCTTGCATGCTCTTCCTACTGGCACTATGTTGCCCCAGCTTGGAAAGGGGAGGAATTAGGGTTGCCAATCACCAGTTGAGGGCTGGAGTTCTCCCAGAATTAAAACTCATCTCCAGAACCTGAAGATCAGTTCCTTTGGAGAAAATGACAGCTTCAGGGGGATGACTATGGCACTATACCCAAAGAACACCCTCTCTTCTGCAAACTCTGTCCTCCCCAGGCTCCATCCATAAGTCTCCAGGTATTTCTGAACCTGGAATTTGCAACCCCAGGAAGAATGTATCAGTGTAGTATGGAAGTTGCCAGTCTGGATGGACCACTCTCTCTTTGCCAGATCTAATGTTCTGAAAGGTTTTAATGCTTCAACAAGGAGAAAGAAAAGAAGGCCACCTGTACAATAGCAGTGACAGGAAGAGAGGCTGGGTGCAGCTTTTGGAAGGCCTTTGAAGGGAGGGCCCTAGAAACCAGTGTCCTGCTGAATGTCTTTCCTTTTATTTTTAAAATTAAGTGCTGGCTGCTGCCACTAGGGTGCAGGGAAGTCTGAGCATAGGAAAAAGCACTCTAGAATTGGCTAGACTTTCCTTTCTCCAAGACTGAAGCAACCAAACCAGCACGCTGATCGTTGTTACAGTAATTGCCAACCTGCAGGTTATTTTCTCCAATAATCTAGCTTTTCTCTTTTCCTTTCCTTCTACCCAACTCAGCCAGATCTTGCAAAGCAGTAGTTAGGGTGCTACAATAAG
Source organism: Gekko gecko (assembly GCA_029375565.1). Taxonomy (NCBI): domain Eukaryota; kingdom Metazoa; phylum Chordata; class Lepidosauria; order Squamata; family Gekkonidae; genus Gekko; species Gekko gecko. The sequence goes on from JAPDNY010000004.1 coordinate 49,874,808, forward strand.
ATAAAACAACCTTTCCCTCTCTTAATTTCTCTCCCTCTTTTCCACAAGTTTCTCATTCATTTCTGACTCCCTTCATCTAATTTTTCCATGTCCCCTGCCCTTTATTTTCACTTCTTGGTCTCAAGACCTTCTCATCCCTATCCTGCTTGGTGACAGAATGTATTTAAGAGTAGTACAGTAGCAAAACTTTGCTAAATATTAATAACAGAAGGCACTGGGTTTGCTGGGCAATGTACATTGCTTTGGTTCTGCTGGGCTTCCAACCCTCCTTCCCCCTTGCTTGGACTGTGATTCTGTGCTTCACATCAGCTGCCATTGCCACAATGGCACTGGGTTTGCTGGGCACTGTGCATTCCACTGGTTCTGCTGATCTTGCGAAAATGCCCCCCTCCTTCAGTTTCTACAACAGAGATTCTCTGGTTTGACTTTAGTCCTTTGGAAACAATGGAGGATGGGGGAACCATCTTGGGAAGGGGTTAGTGTGTTTCTTAACATCCAGTCTGGTGAAGCTTGTGCTCAGTATTTTATGATGCTCTGGCTATTGTTAGTTAGTAAAAGTTAGTAAAAATGCAGACTCCTAGCTTTCAAAAATGCCTTGTAGATGTTTGGGATGGTCAGCTTTTGGGTTTCAAAATGGAGAACAAAAGGCCTCCCAAGTGTCTGCTCAGAACAGGAGTGATATGATGGAATCCCACCTACCATCAAGTCACAGCTGACTTACGGTGACCCTGTAGGGTTTTCAAGGCAAGAGACCTGGCTTCAGAGGTGGCTTGCTATTGCCTGCCTCCAAGTCAGCCCTGCTTAGCTTCTGAGGTCTGACAATCAGGCTATCCTGGGGCTATCCACGTCAGGACTAGGCTGAGAGTAACTGTGACTGGCTCAAGGTCACCCAGGAAGCTTCCATGGCACGAGTGGGGATTCAAACTCGGATTCCCCAGATCCTAGTCCATCACTTTAACCACTATACCCCCACTGGCTCTCATGTTGGAATTTGATTTTTTTTTTTACTGGCATGGTTATGTATACAAAGTTAAATCAAAGAATTTTTTTCACTGTCTGCATTTCTTTTCTGGCCACTGAAACAAAGTCCACTGGCACCTTTAAAACCAAACTTTGTTCTGCTGCTTCCCACCTGAATCTATTTTGGCTACCCACCTGAATCTGTTTTGTGGCCATTCTTATTATTTGTTTTATTTCACAATTATTACTGAAAATAATTTTGTCAAACAGAGGAGAGACCACAACCTGGATAGCCCCAGCCTAGCCTGATCTCATCAGATCTCAGAAGCTAAGCAGGGCCGATGTGGAGGCAGACAGTGGCAAACCACCTCCAAACGTCTCTTGCCTTGGAAACTCTATGGGGTTGCTGTAAGTAAGCTGTGATTTGACGGTAGAAATAAGAGAGGAGGAGATATTAAAAGATTATCTGACCTGGGCACCAAACAGGCCAGGTACACCACTGGAGAGGCCTTTTCAGTTTGCCACATGTAGGGAGGTGGCCACAAACTGCATGGCTGAGTAGAATGATTATAAATGTTAAGAGACATCAATGAAGAAGACCATGGATCCATAGGACTGTTTTATCATGACTTTTACTGTAAGCAGTAAACACTTCCCTTTGGGGCAAACAGCATATCTGATGTGTGTACATGTGATCTACCCTGGGAAAATGGTACAGGGGAAGGGATTAACATGGGGCACCAATCCAAATCTGCTGCTCTTTATTCTTTCAAAAAGTAGGTAGAAATCCAGTCACAGCCTTATCCAGTTGGGCCCTTTATTTATCCTCATGTACTGTGGCATCAGGGACAGAAGGGCAGGAGAGTCCACCAGATTGTTTCAGTGAGAAAATACCATCAATAAACTAGCAACATCTCAGTGGCACAAAGCTCTTAAAGCAACATGATGCTGCTAAACAGAGTACAGTTTTCTGCTGTAAAATGTTGGTGGGTCAGAAACAATGTTAAAACACTTATTTAAGAAGATTAATAACAAACACTTCTTAAAAAGAATAGTTACAAAAATACTGATTTTACTATTTTAAGAAAAGGGATGAATATTTGAATTGCAAACAGGCCAAAGGTTACTTACTTTCCTTCAGGTAGGAAGAAAAACTGTGAGTGAGGTCATTGGGAGGGAGGAAACAGGCATCTGAAACCAGAGAGAGAGAGAAGGCTATTGTTGCTGGATGCTAAAACTAATACCTTAAAGCTTCCAAGAATGTGTATTTGCTGAAAGCCAGGCAAAATGCTCTTTGGGAAGACAGAGTTACACAAGCACTCATAGGCAAAAGTCAGAAGCTTTAAAACAGATTAACCAAATGATGGGAACAATTTTTAGCCCAATGTCAATTTCCTTCCACAATTATCTCATTGTACAAACCCCTCCTTACTTATCCCTAACTACAGAAGTGCATAACCAGCTCGACAGGTTATAGAATGTTTGTTACTTCCCCTCCTTTAAAGTCTGAATCAAGGCCACAATTGTACAGACTGACTCTGCAAATCCTAGATCTCTGTGTTTCCAGCAATTGTGTAAAAAAGAGAGATGCCTATTGTTTTACCACTGTGTTTCTGCAGAAATTCTCCCAAAATTTCCATGTCACATAGGCCACAATCAGATCTCACTACAAAGCTGTGTCTGGTTGTGTAGGAAGCAAACATAGCTTGGTTGTGCTCTCATGCTTCCCTCCCTTCTCTGGTGTGACTGAAGGATTCCTGGTTTCAGAACCCTTGAGTCAATTTGGGATTTCCCACAACATCCAAATGCAGGCAGGGGACATTTTTTCCCTTTCCCCAAACCAGGGTTAAAAACCTTATCTTAATTCCATGTAAATATGAACTGGTATGTTTATAAATGTTTAAAATCCTGGGGCAAATTAGGACCCAGACTTTTACTACTTTTTTAAGGAAGTAAAATTGTCAGTTAGCATTTTGTTACAAGTAGATATTTTTAAAAGCTCTTATTCTTCCCGCTGGTACTTCTGTGATGCAGCCATTTGTTACCTGGTAGCTTTAATTCTTCTAATTCAATCACGGAACGTTTAGCGCCAAAGTGCTCATTAAGCAGTTTCTTTACATCTTCAGGGGTTCCAGGTTTTGGAGATGATTTTGCAAGAATATCTGAAATTTTCTTCTGGAGACAAGAAAACGTACATTTGACATAGCATTTAATCCTCTGTAATCTTGCTAATTATCCATTTATACATTTCCCAATTATTCTTGATAATAAAAATGGGTCTTCAGACCTTCACTGCTCTCACCTACATGGATTTGGACTTTTAAGACTTGGTGTGCATGTTTTAGGAATAACATTTAAAAGGAAACATTTTCTGAATGAATGTTGCCTTTTTGGGGGTACACAAACACAGCTTTGGCATATTGGCTTGGGCATGTGGAATCTGCCCTGCAGTGCCTTGCAGCAGAACATGGTACAATGTAGAACAACAGATCTTGAGGCCCATCTCCCACACCCACGCCAGATAACCCCTGCTCAGATGTTCACCAGACTTCCATGTGAACAATTTTCAAATATCCATTAAAGTAGAAAGGAACAGCTCAACCACTTCATAAATAGTGCGTACGGGAGCAGACTACTGCAGCACCCATATGTGTGTTTTGCAAGGTGCTTAGTAGTTTGAACTCTTTCTTCTGTGTATGTAAAGACTGCCGTTCTTAGAGTGATGATTCATAAAAGTAAACACAGCATCCACAGATAAGAGTCTAACAAATATCAATGGGACTCACTTTACTTAAAGCCTTGGGAGGGGAGAACTGCTATTTCATGGGGCTATTACATCATTCACTGAGTCACTCAATTCCTTCAGGAAAATAATAGCCCTCTTGAGGGTAATGCTGATATTAACAAGAAATTCCACAACAGTAAGAACAAGGACACCTGAACATACTCCCTTTCTTCAAAGAGAGCTGTTGGGAAAATGTTCTTCACACAGGAAGTTTTATTATTTTCCTTCTAATTCATTCCAGATGCTAAAGAGCAAAAGATTTTTTTTAAGTGTGAGTGAGAAGGGGAGGGAAAGAAAAGTTTGTTGAGTACTATAAATTACTATAATATCCTTGCCACATTGATTTCCTCACAGCTTGTCCATGTCAGAACTCTGCACTGTATTCATATAGAGTTCCAGAGCAACAAGTTCTTGAGGAAAACACAGAAAGGGGAGGATTGATGTCAGACTCAGATGTGACTGTTTCCAGCACGGATATCCCTTACATGCAGACCTCTATATATACCCTTACACATGACAAGCACACCCATGTTTTTTCACTTCATGCATTTGAAGTGAGAAGCTAAAACACATGTATGCATCGCAAAATAGATATGCACATGTGTCATTCATGATTACATATATGCAATCTACATACTCTTTCCTATTTAGAATTGATATCTATTACAGGGCCGGCCCAAGGGTTTTCTGTACCCTAGGCGAGGCTACCCTCTGGCGCCCCCCCTCCCGCGCCAACCAATTACATGGTTGCCAACCTCCAGGCCACTCCCGGGAGGAAGGGGGGTGGTGACATTTTGCCACATCCCCCCTGCCCCTCCTCCTTGCCCGGCCTGGTGCAACCCTTGCAGGGGGAGGGAAGACGCCACCAGCGGCCCGCGAAGGCCCCCCCCAACCACCCCCACCCCGGCCAGCCACTGCCTCTCGGCCTCTCCCCTGGCTGCCCACCCTCCTTCTCCTCCCCCCCCTCCCGCGGGGCTTACTGCAGTAGCCCAGACCACTCAACAGTTTCCTGGAGTGCCCGGGAGGAGTTCTCCTCTTGTGAGAAAGGGAGGAAAGGGCCTCCTCCTCCTCTGCCTGCTCATCACCTCACCTGCCCTGGGTAGCCTTCCTCCATGTCCCTGGTGGGAAGAGCTGGCAAGCCCAGAGGCCCCTGCCCACTCAGCCCGCTCCTCTGGGGTGGCGGCCGGCCTCGCTCCCAGTGAGCCTGGCGCAACCGACGGCCCGGGCCCCGGCGACACTCAAGCAGAGGAGGCAGGGGGACCCTGAAGGGCTCAGGCCGCGAGGAGGGAGGGGCCAATGGGCAGGAGGCTGAGTAGGGGCTGCACCCAGGCATCCCAGTGGGCTTGGCAGCCAGAGAGCGGAGGGGGCATCCCACACACACACACACACGCCCTGGGCCCAGGACCAGGCCCGCGCCTCGACCAGGCTGCTCCCCACCCCTGCCAGGACTCCCTCCGGCAAGCCGCCCGGCCCCGGCAGGCAGGCGGGTGGAGGAAGATGCGTGGGGGGGGTGGAGGTGCTCCCGGGCCCGGGGGGAGGCCAGAGGGGGTGGGGCGCCCACGGGGGGGGAGAAGCAGCTATGGAGGTGGGGGTTCTCCGAGAGGGGGCGGGGGCGGTGCCTGGCCCCCTCCCCGCCCCTTCGCTCGCCCTTCTCCGCCACAGCTGCAGCACCACTTGCAGGAGGTGGTTCCCGCCTTTTCCCCCTCCCAGGGCTCAGGAGGTGCCCCGGCCGGGCACTTAGACGGGCAGCGGTGAGGATGGGGAGAGTCCCCGCTGGCCGCCGCCATGCCACCCTGCCTCTTCCCCCCCCAGGATGGGTGTACGGGCAGGCGAGCCACGCCGCCTCCTCCTGGGCCCCGGCCAGGCGCTCTTGGCAGCAGTGGTGGGGAGGAGGCGGCGGCGGGCGCCCGGTTAGGACGGTGGGGGAGGGCTTTTCGGGGGCACCGTTTGGCGCCCCTGAGGGCCAGTGCTCTAGGCGAGTGCCTAGCTCGCCTAGTGAGCGAGCCGGCCCTGTCTATGCAGGAAATGTTCGCAGATGAAGTAGCCCTAAGTACTGAAGCCAATATAAGAGTTTTCTGGAGTTGCTTTTACTATAAGAATATAAGAGAAGCCAATGTTGAATCAGGCCAATGGCCCATCTAGTCCAACACTCTGTCACACAGTGGCCAAAAATACCACGTGCCATCAGGAGGTCCAGCAGTGGGGCCAGGACACTAGAAGCTCTCCCACTGCTGCCCCCTCCAGCACCAAGAATAGAGTGCATCACCTGCCCCAGACTTAGAATTCCTATCTATACCCTGTGGCTAATAGCCACTGATGGACTTCTGCTCCATATGTTTATCTAATTCCCTCTTGAAACTGTCCATGCTTGGAGGTGCCACCACCTCCTGTGGCAGTGAATTCCATATGTTAATCACTCTTTGGGTGAAGTAGTACTTCCTTTTATCCGTTCTAACCCGACTGCTCAGCAATTTCATGGAGTGCCCACGAGTTCTTGTATTGTGAGAAAGGGAGAAAAGTACTTCTTTCTCAACCTGCTGAATCCCATGCATAATCTTATAAACCTCGATCATGTCACCCCTCAGCCGTCGTTTCTCCAAGCTAAAGAGCCCCAAGCGTTTTAACTTTTCTTCATAGGGAAGGTGTTCCAACCCTTTTGTCATTCTAGTTGCCCTTCTCTGCACTTTTTCCAATGCTATAATATCCTTTTTGAGATGTTTTTTTAAGTTTCATCAAACCAGTTTGGTTGGAGTATTAGACTAGAATGGGGGAGATTGAGGCTAAAATTGTTACTATGCCATGAAGTTTACTGGGGACCCAGCCAGTCTTTCTCTTGCGCTGCAATGTACCACACAGAATTGTTGTGAGGACAAAAGGGGAGTGGGGCATGTATTCCACATAAAAATATTTAGGGATGTGCACAGACACGAACATAGAATCAAAGTCTGGGCAGACCATCGCCTTTTTTGGGCTCAGATGGGCAGACTCAAAGGTCACATGTCCAGAAGCTTCAGTGCCTGATCTTCGTGCTCTCAGCTTGGAAGTGTTCGGCTACTTTCACTAGAGAAACCCCACCCCTGCCATTTTGCACGTAAAACAGGTGTGGGTGGGATTTTTCAGCCATCAAGGGACCAATGCCGGGCATCCGAGGCTGACAGGCATCTCCAGATTCCATTCAGAGACATCCATCCTTCTCCCTCGGAATGGGAGGGGTGTGTGTATATATTCCCAGGCGGTGTGTGATCGTCCTTTGTTTTGCGTCATAGTCTCTTGCAGTGCAGTGCTCCTTTTGTGCGTAGAAAAAATATCATGGTGGGCCTGGGGTGGGGGGAAATTTACTGGGGTCGCAGGGTGGGTGGAGAAACCAGCTGGATCTCCTGGCGACGATACCACTCACCAGACGAAAAACATCCTCCCCTTCCCTCTTCTCTCCATTTTGCCCCTTTCTGCATTTATCCACTGCAATGCCTGGTCACTGCCTGCCTTTTCTCTCTTCCCTGCAAGGGGTGGGAAACTGGGCTTGAATCCTTTCGCTTTCACAATGCGTTTTTGGTTTGACTCCGGGGTTGCCTGTTTCCTTGGCAAGTCAAGCAGTGGAGTCACCCCACCCCTTAGCAGGTGCAGGGCCGGCCCAAGGTGTTCCTGCACCCTAGGCGAGGCCAGCTTGTGGCGCCCCCAGGAGATGCCAACCTCCCGGCGGGGCCTGGAGACCTCCCAGAAACACACTGGGGGGGGCGGGCGCCAGGTGCCACAAGCTAGCCTCACCCCCCTCTGGCTGCTGGGCTTCGGGGCAGGTTGCTTGTTCGGCGCCAGCCTTGGGAGGTCCCCTGGGGAGGAGGCCATGGAGCCCCACGCTTGTCGGGGAGGGGGCCCTCTTGCCGGGCAGCACAAGCTCCTCCCTCCCTTCCCCCAGTCGCACGCGCTGCCGCGTCCACCACCACCCTCTCTTTCTCCACTTCGGCGGGGACTTTGGCCGGGCTCCCTTTTCAGGTTGCCACCTGAGACAGGGGGCGGTGGGGGGGGGAGTCCAGTGGGGGAGACTCTCCTGCAGGCAGCCCCGCGGCCGCCGCCCAAGCACCATCCCTCCCGCCATCGGGGCGCGGGGAGGGCAGCGTCGCCTCCGGGGGGCGGCTCAGCCCAGAAACCCCGAGCCCAGCGGAGGGCCTGGGAGGGCCATCGGGGGGTGGGGGGAGAAGCCGCGCCGCCACCACGCCGCCACCTGCCCACCCCGTGGCCCAGCCCAGAAGCCCCGCGCCCAGCAGTGGGCCTGGGAGGGCCGGGGTGGGGGAGAAGCCGCGCCACCGCCTGCCCGACGGGGAGGCCCGGCCCGGATTCAGGGAAAGGCGGGCGGGGTTGCGAGAGGCCGGCTTGAAGGCTCTCCTGCGGGCACCGGCGCTCTTCCAGGGGTTCCTCGGCTTGCCTGGAAGAGGGGGAGGGAGGAAAGCCCCACTCGCTCAGTCGCTTCCCCCTCAGGGCTCCCCCCCCGCGCGACACCGACCTCGGCAAGCAAGACGGGGAGCTCAGCACGCACGCGCACCTCCCGCCCTCCCCTTCCAGCCAGGCCGGCTCCTCCTCAGGACCCCGGCAGGTGGGGGGGCAGCGGCAGCGCCCTGCGCCTCGCTGACCTCTCACCCCCCCCCAGTCCCGCCGCCCGGCTGCAGTGCTGCCGGAGGGAACCCGGGCCGGACCGGCGCCCCTTCCAAGCCCCCCAAGCCCCTGCGCCGCTCTCCTCCCACTTACTGAGCAGTGCAGCACCAGCCGCCCCCACCTCCTCTCCCCCGGGCTTTGGGGAGAGGGCGGGCAAGCGCTGCTGCCGCCTCCTGAGCCCCAGCGGGGCGCTCAGGGAGGAAGCGGGAGCGGCGGAGGGGCTTTTCGAGGGAGGGACAGGGCGCAGTTTGGCGCCCCTGCAGCCGTTGCGCCCTAGGCGAGCGCCTAGCTTGCCTAGTGGGCGAGCCGGCCCTGGGTGCAATATATAAAAAAAATGATTTCAGATAAAAAACAAATAATTACTCAGTTAAAAAGAAAATGGGAGATAGAAACGCAAATAACAGAGCAAAAAGCTATAAAACTTATGAACGGAATTACAAAAATTAAAATAAACAAGTTTAAAGAACTAGAACTAATTTTTTTTACTAAATGGTATAGAACCCCAGCTACGCTGGCAAATATGTTTCCAGGACTGAGTCCCAAGTGTTGGCATTGTAAAAATTTAAAAGGGTGGTACTCCCATATGTGGTAGGAATGCTCAGAAGTTAAAAAAAAATTGAAAAATATTGTAGGAAAAATGAATAGATTATTTGCAGTAAATACAAACATAGATTTTGATTTAATGTTGATAAGTACAATAGGATTTGAGACAATAGAGAGAAAGCACCAAGAATTACTGAAAGCAATGGTTCTAGCAGGTAAAGCGGTTATAGCGGCAGGTTGGAAAGATGCAAGTAAATGGACAGAGAGAAATTGGCATAACTATGTGTTTGAAATTATTCAATCAGATATAATCTCCATAATCAACCAAGACACGCCGTGGGAAGACAGAACAGCAACAATCAAAGAGAAATGGACCATATACTGGAGATGGATGGAAGAAGAACAAATAGACAACGTTCAGTGGAAGTTCCAAACATTATGCCCCTGGCTGAGAGAAAAGGACTAAAAAAAACAGACTGGAGGGAGGGGGGAGGGGGGGACTGTAAAAGCACTATGGAATACGAAAGTGTATAACTGGAAGTGTAACAATAATAATAAAAAATATTTATACAAAAAAAAAAAAGTCACCCACCCCTTCTGTGGGTTCTGCAAGCGGCTGCTTTCTGTGCCTGTTTGTGGTGGGGTTAGACTTTTCTGCTCATCCCAAAAGGACACCAGTTGGTGAACAACCATTCAACCACTCTTGGGGGGAAATTGCTGACTGCCCTTAGCACTGGTTGTGGGTCTTTTCTTCTTTCTGCACCCTGCCTTCATGGGTTGGTGAAGTCTCTCATGTCAAAGTTCCTTCTCTCCCCCCGCCCCTTTGCCCATCGGCAACCAAGTCTCAAACCACCTTCTGGGGTGGGGAGCTGGCACAGTCCCCTGGGCACGGGCTGTGGGTCTTCTCACCTTTCTGCACTCCGCCTCCCGGGGTTGCTGAAGTCCCTCACCTCAGAGTTCTCTCTCTGGCCTGGAAAGTGGCCACCCCACTCTCTAACCATTTCCTGGTATAGGTTTGTAGACTGCCCTTGGTACTGACTGCGGGGCTCGCTTTTCTTCTTTGAAAGAGCGCCCCCCTTTCTGCTTGGGTCACTGCAGTCTCAGATTTGGCAGTTTCTTCTCTCCCGTGGAAACTGGGCACCCCACTCTTGAAGCAATTTCGGGGGGGGGTGTAACTGTCCTTGACATTGACTGTGAAAGTACTTCCGCATCCCACTCGGTGATCCCACCCCATGGGTTTTCTCAGGCAAACCACCCTTCAAGAGATCATGCTCATTGGGTCCTCCCCAGTGCCTGGAAAGAGGATGAGGGCCAGGGCTCACGAAGTGATCACTCAGCACATCGGACGAATGATTGCCCTGGATGGCCAGCCTTTCTCTCTGGTGGAGGATGTGGGCTTTCAGGGGCTACTATATTGCATGGCCCCATGATATACCATTCCCTCCCGGAGGACCATGAGCCAGTGTGTGCTGCCTGGTGAAAGCCAAGCTAGCTAAGGCATGAGGGAGAACCGCCCACCTGACGGCTGACCTTTGGAGTAGCCAGCACCACAGCTACCTCTCCCTCACCACACACTGGTGACAACCCAAGGAGTTACAGAGTGGGCAGGGGAACCCACCACCCCAAGCAGGGACGGGCATGCTTCTTTCCAGCTACAAGGTGGTGCTCCTCCACACTCAGGGTATGGACATGGAGCACACGTTGGTGAATATCTCTGCAGCCATTTGGAGTAGCTTGAAGACCTGGTTTTGGGGAGACAGATCACTTGTAGGGGTGGTGGCCCAAACACGCGTAGGGCCACAAAAAAAGCCAATCTCAGAAATGTCAACTGCTTGGCACACAAGCTTCACCTGGTAGTGAAGATGCCCTGGGGCTGGGGAGCAATGCCCTGGCTGGGGAGGGCACCACCAAGATCAAGTTCCCTGCTGAAGAACTGCCAGCGCTTGACGGGTCACTTCTTGAGAAGCAGCAGGGCTTCATGGCTGCTGAGAGACAGGTAGGGTGAGGCAACTGAGCTGGAGCACATCCTCCTCCAGAATGTCAGCACCTGGTGGACCTCCACCTATGCCAGGATTGCCTGTTTGGTGGAGCAGAAGATGGTGGTCCAGGATGTCCTGTCCTCTGTGTTCACCCAGCGTGTGTGTGTGGGGGGTGATCTAAGCATCAGCTCCAATGACTGGCTGACCCTGTCCCAGGTGGCATGCATCCCGAAACCATTTCAGGATGCCACCAATGTCCTCTGTGCCCACACAGCCAGGCTGGGGCAAGTCATCCCCCTAAATCAGGTGATGGAGTCTATGCTGGAGCCAGGCCCCAAGGGATCTGAGGTTCTCCCTTGAGTCAGGGCCCTGGTCGACAGGTTGCACCATGGCATTGAGCAGCGGGAATTCAGGCTGGCATGCCTGTGTGACCCCATATCAAGGGAAGCATCACCCTCTGAAGCACGCAGCTTCATCAGTGGAAACGTGAACCATGTTGCCACGTGCAGGTGTTTCAACACCATGGCTGGGGCTAGAGATAGCTGAGGGACGTGGGAGATGACAAGGTGGAGGAGGAGGATGTTAAGGAGGAGGGGCCATGGAGGAGGGGGACCAGGAAGGAGAGGGAGAGGGGCAGGGAGAGGTGGAAGTTTGGGGGTGGGGGGGGTGAGTTCATAGAAAGAGGGCAGGCCCCCGGAACTGAGCGGAGACGGTGTGAGAACCTGGACATCTATTGTCAGGTGGGAGGTGCGGAGCACCAGTATGGGTGCCAGGCATGTGATGGTGGAGGATTCCACTGAGGTGATGGTCTGCGAGTTCCTGGCCAAGCCCCCCAAGCCTGCCAACTCAGATCCACTTGAGTACTGGGCACGCAAGGCCACCATATGGCCAGATCTAACCAGCGTGGCCACCAGTCTCCTCTCCTGCCCACCCACCAGCGTCCAGAGCCAACATCAATCCTGACTTGACCCGGCCAGGGTGGATGAGCTGTCCTTTCTGAAAGTCAATCTATCCATGCTGGGCAACAATGTTCTTGATGGGGTGGATTGAGACCACAGTTTTCATTTTCCCTCCTCATGTCCACCCCTTCCTTTTTCTCCTCTATCTCCACAGATGATCCCAGCATGCAGTCCACAGGGTGCGTCTGTGGGCGAGTGAGTGGAGGGAAGGCCGCCCCTGCTGGGAGGAGTTCTTCTGGGGACTGGGACTCCCCACCAGTCCACCCACCACAGCCAGGTAGTTGGACCACACTCCCAGGTGCCTCCCCAGAGGGGCCACCCTTCCATGTCTCCTTATGTCTCTCCTTCTGGGTCTCCTTATGTCTCTTCTCCCCCTTGAGGAATGGCCCGCCAGGCCAGTTCCCTGTGGGAGCGCTCCTTAACACTGCCTAAAAGCATTTCATGGTTGGTCATCATCACCCAACCCCCTGAAAGCAGAGCTGCAAGAGGGGAAGCCTTACCATTATGTCACGCTCCCGGATCTCTCCCTGGAGGGACCACCCTTCCATGTCTCCTTATGTCTTTCCTCCCCCTTGGGGGAGGTCCTGCCAGGCCCATTCAGGAATTACCTTGCCAGTGGGTGGAGGGTGGCCCCAGGGAGAGAGCACCACCCGTTCCTGTGCCAGTGTTCTCTGGTCCCTGGATTGGGTGGGAGTTTCTGCCCTGGTCGGTGATCCCATTGCCATTTAAGGGTAAATGGGCCTGGGGAAAGAGCACCTGTTGTCCCTATCACCTTCCCAGGCAGGGTGGGAGGCTAGGCTCCAACCAGTTCTCATGTCCAAAGGGCTGGGTGGTTGGCTCCTGGAACCGTGCAGGTGGTCCCCGGGAAGGTCCTCTGGGAATTGGGTGCCTGTAGCTGAACCAGTTCTGCTCTGGACTGTCTGAAACTACCATTGGACAAGTCCTCCAGCAGCAGTGTCCCAGGGGGACCGATCTTGGGGGTCTGCTATTCATACCCGACAGGCATGTGACTTGTGGGGCACGTGGAGGGCCACCCCAGGAACGGGCTGTGTGAGTTGGAGGCCTCTAGCTCACTCGTCTTCAGCAGTACGCGGATAGAGAATTGCCAGAAGTACAAGCTGGGTTTCGAAGAGGTAGAGGAACTAGAGATCAAATTGCCAACATTTGCTGGATTATGGAGAAAGCAAGAGAGTATAAGAAAAAGATCTACTTCTGCTTCATTGACTATGCTAAAGCCTTTGATTGTGTGGATCACAACAAACTATGGCAAGTCCTTAACGAAATGGGAATACCAGACTACCTCACATATCTCTTGAGAAACCTGTATAAGGGACAAGAAACGACAGTTAAAACAGGATATGGATATGGAACAACTGATTGGTTTAGCATCAGAAAAGGAGTATGACAAGGATGTATACTGTCCCCTTGCTTATTTAATTTATATGCAGAGTACATCATGCAAAATGCTGGCCTGGATGATTCAGAAGTCAGAATTAAGATTGCTGGGAAAAACATCAACAACCCTCAGATATGCAGATGATACCACTCTAATGGCAGAAAGTGAAGAGAACCTAAAGAGTCTCTTTCTAGAAGTAAAAGAGGAGAGTGCAAAGGTTGGCTTGAAACTCAACATCAAAAAAACTAAGATCATGGCATCCGGCCCCATCACTCTTTGGCAAATAGAAGGAGAAGTCGTGGAAGCAGTGATAGACTTCATGTTCCTGGGATTCAAGATCACTGCAGACGGTGACTGCAGCCATGAAATTAAAAGACGCCTGCTCCTTGGGAAGAAAGTGATGGCAAACCTAGACAGCATAATAAAAAGTAGAGACATCATCCTGCCAACAAAAGTCTGTATGGTCAAAGCAATGGTATTCCCAGTAGTACTGTATGGCTGCAAGAGTTGGACTATAAGGAAGGCCGAGCGCCAAGAATAGATTATTTTGAATTATGGTGCTGGAAGAGAGAGTCCCTTGGACTGCTAAGAGATCAAATCAGTCAATCCTAAAAGAAATCAACCCTGACTGTTCTCCAGAAAGCTGGATACTGAAGCTGAAGCTCCAATACTTTGGCCACCAAATGAGAAAGGAGCACTCACTGGAGAAGACCCTGATGCTGGGAAAGACTGAAGGTCAAAGAAGAAGGGAATGGCAAAGGATAAGATGGTTAGACAGTGTTATCGAGGCAATGAACATGAAATTAAGCAGACACTGGAGCACGATGGAAGACAGCAGGGCCTGGTGTAATGTGGTCCATGAGGTCGCGAAGAGTCAGACTTGACTGTGCGACTGAACAACAACAAGAAGCTCACCTGGGTCAGTTTTGGTCACTCCTGAACTGGTGGGGGGACATCCCATTGAAAAGCATTATCTCTTTGGGGGCCTGTAGTTCGGCCCCCCAAAGTCCAAGAGGGACCAGACTTGGTGGGCACATCGAGGACAGCGAGCTGGAATTATGCTGAGAATTTGGGCCCCCAGGAACCCTAGGGGTCTTTTCTGCATCTGGACTGGTCCACAAACTGGCTGCCATTTGGCTCAAGAACTGGTCCAGGAATGGGGTTGGTTCGGTTCGGGGCAAAATTTGGAAAGTGCCCATCCTTAAAAATGTTATGAAATAGAGCACCCAGATCAAAGAGCTGCTTTCTCTCAATGTGCTGTTCATTGTGAAGAAGAAGAAGAAGAAGAAGAAGAAGAAGAAGAAGAAGAAGAAGAAGAAGAAGAAGAAGAAGAAGAAGAAGAAGAAGAAGAAGAAGAAGAATGAATGCAGAACTATATCTGTGTCTAGTGTAATATCTCCTTGTCAATAGCCTCAGTACATCAATCTACATTGTACATTTCACTCAGCCACTATGGGCCACTGCTTCCAGTGTTATAGAGTTCTGATGACTGTGTTGCAATTCATTTGCCTTTCTGATCAAAATACTTCTTGTTTTGCCAAAGATTAAGAAGGTCTCAGGACAGATCCCTGAGGCACTCCACTTGTCACTCCTCTCCAAGAGGATGCATCATCCCTGGTTTCTACTATATAATGATGTAACTTTAGCATTTTGCAAGTTGACTGCTACCTTTGATGGAAGTGACACATGTCCTGACTAATGGAATCTTTGACACCAAGTTTGTTGGCTATTTTTTTTAAAAAATAGGCAAAAATTAATTTAAATTATATATTGCCCAGAAATTTCATTAATTGTATTTTGATTTTATTTCCATGTAAAATAATCTGAAAAATTGCTATGGCTACTATTTAGGGCCTATTATTGATGACCCACAATACAAACTTGTAGCAATTGCAAAAACATATAAAGTAATCCCAGTATATAATTCTTATTAATGTTAATCAAATTTATTACTACATACAATTACTTTATATAATTTTCATTTAATAATCAGGCCTCCCCCCCCTTTTCCTTAATAATTTCAGACAACAACATCTGGTCATTTATGTATATATATATAAATTTCTTGTGTGTACATTTCTGGATGTGTGTCACTGTAATATAAAGAATATTGACCACTGAGGAAGGCCCGAAGGGGCCAAAACGTGTTATGGTCCTTAGGTCAAAAGATTTTTACCCATCATTTGTATTTGTATAATAACTAACTTGGTTGTATAAGCCTTTTAAGCCTGATATTTAGACTATTTCTTTTAACCGCAGTATGTTTTAGCTATGTGTACACCCTAATAAACATTTTGTATTTTTGTATAATATAGTTTGTCGCTTGACCCTCTTAGTTCGTAGCTGATTTTGGGTTGAGTTTCTCCCCCTTCCCCCCCAGTTTTTGCAACCATTAGCAATGCCACAGTGGCAAGAGCAATGGTAAAACTGGCAAGGATTATTTTCTATGCATGATCACTCTAGTGATTTACAATTGAAATAGGGGCTACCGAAGTTCTGAATATCACATACATGGGACTTATAATCTTATGAAACTTATAATTATTCTTCCCACAACTCTTTTTGTGTGGAACATAGCATAGGTCTGTACAGCTTGTGGCTGAACAGCTCACCAACCTTCCAGGTGCTTAATCACCTCAATTGTATGGATACTCAGGAAAGCAGCCAAGAAAAGGGAGGCGGCTGATATTCCTCATAGGCTGTGCTTGCCTTGGTGAGTCATAAATCTTCATGAGTCTGATATAGCATTTTCTGAAGTGAAGATCCTTTTGCATTTGTTGTATTTCTCAGGTGAATAAGGCTCTTGATCAAGAATTCATAAGTTTGACATAACTTGGTTTTCTATATGACACTAACAATGATTAGAAGAGACACTGCAGAAGGAAAGGCATTCTCAATGTCACCTGTAAAAAATATTCAGGAGTGTGTTTAAGGTAGGTTTGGGGTACCTACTGAAAAAGAATCTGCACTACAATACAACTACCTTCGAGCAGGAACTACCATAAGTGGGACGGATGAGTTACAGCCTCTGAGTACATACAAAGGCAATGCATGGACCTCAGGGAAATATGAAAATATTCCTGTGTGGGACTGTAGTTGTATTGGGATAACTAGATACTTATAAACTGAAGGTGCCACTGGACAAATTGGTAAGATCAGCAATTGCCCATTTGTATGCAGGAAGGAAGGAAGGAAGGAAGGAAGGAAGGAAGGAAGGAAGGAAGGAAGGAAGGAAGGAAGGAAGGAAGGAAGGAAGGAAGGAAGGAAGGAAGGAAGGAAGGAAGGAAGGAAGGAAGGAAGGAAGGAAGGAAGGAAGGAAGGAATCTCTTTTTGAAACCATGCTTAAATATGACACACTGACCAATCCGGGGGGGGGGGGGATCTATGTTAAAGTTTTTTAAAAGTTATCAATTTTCTGTTGTCCTAAAACCCCCCATTGATTTACAAAAGAATCTTACAGTAGTAAATACATGTGAAAACCTTTTTAAAGAAACCAATTGCTCTGGAAAGTCAATTAGGAGTTAGTACCTTCTTTCTCCTCTTTGGCTTTCCTTCACCTTCTTTTTTATCCTTAGACTGCTCTTCTTCTGCACCAGGAAAGCATTCTGTATGCTGGAAAAAAATAGTGCTTGGATTGTGTTACTTCACCATTAAAAACACTTTAGAACATATTCTAGATGGTGTGGAAATTAGGCACATCTTTTGTCTGGCAGGATCTGCTAGAAAATGAAAAGATAAACTATCCACAGGTTTCAGATCATGCTCATATTTGCTCATATCAGTGAGGATCTGGAGGAAATGTAAAGCATATTGTGGCTGGAGATAAGAAGGAACTTCTTCCTACAGAAAAAGGGCCAATTAAAAATTACAAACAAACGGCTGTTGGGCTACTTTCAAGTAGCATAATAAATGAACACTGAACTACAAATCCATTCAGATCTGTTGTTAACCATCTGGCTAACTGAAAGTTTTAAACACTGAAGAAACAAACACAACTTGGCATTAACTGCACAGGCTATCAAGTGAACAGGAAAAATGGGCTCCACCGCTCAGAAACGACTTTTTCTTCAGTTTATCATGATGTCTTTAGGTTGAATGCCAGCATTTTTCTCTGCAGAATTTTTCACCACTTTTTTGTTGCTGAGCTGTATGTAAAGGAACAGTTATACAATTGATTTTATGCCCTCCCAGCTCAAGAGTTTGTAGCTGTCTTGTATTTTTTGGCCTAATTTGGGGGCCAAAGAATCTCACTGTGGATGAAATCTGCTATGGAATGAAACAATCAGAGGAAACAATACTTAGAATTGCAGAAAACGCATATGATGTGTGTGTGGGAGGGATGTCCTTTAGATTTTGTTCACAGATAAAGTTGCTTACAAAACTAGAATTCTGGCCCATCTGCTGCATATAATAAACTTTTTAAAAAAACATTTAATTTGCTATCCGGCCCTCTAAAAATAATACTCAGAAATCTCTCTCCTGAACTAAGGTTTCTTGGGCAAAATATTCCTTGGCTCTCCCTTTCACTCTGAGCAGTAGTACTGAGGCTTTGTTGCAAATGTGTATGTATTGCCATGCAAAGTACAACAGGCGCATGTGCATACATATTTCCAATAATTTATTTTAAAATAAAGACAACCTACACACATTTTGGTTTAGTGGAAACATCACAGAAAAACAGAATTCTTAAGAAAGTATATTAAAAATGCCTAAATGGAGGTTTACTTATAGTTCCAATAAAATAAGGTTGGAACAATAAAAGAAACTCGACATTCAGAGGCAGAAAACTTCCAAATACCAGTCCCAGAAGACTACATCAGGGGCCTGCTGGGCTTCTGTGCTCTATTGTTTGCCCTCCATACAAGAGATTGTTGGATAAAACCCTATATCCAAGACTCTAGGTATGAACTGGATAATTTGAGGTTTCTTTTAGCAGGGGTGGATTTTAACATTACACTGGCAGTTGCCAAGTTCTTTTCTCAGTCAATTAAAGTTAAAAATCACTAAATATTACATTGTAATTGACATATTATATACATTTTCTTCTTTTCTTTTTTCAGTCTTAGTGTGACACTGTTCAGAGCCAAGCTGGCTATAAGAGCACTATCATTAATGTTTGCCCTCCATATCAGGTGGCCACTGTGAAGGATAGGATGCCGGACCAGATGGACCACAGGTCTGATCCAAGAGGACTCCTGTGTTCTTAAAGAGATATAAAAATTGTAACAGTAGCACTGTGAGAATAATATTTAATTGGTAGAACACCAATGCTGCTATAATATTTGAAGACAGCATTAGGGCTGAAAACTGGTGTCTCTCTTTATAACAGCAATTTATGTCTTCTCATGCACAATTCCTAGATGAGCCAGTTTTCATATAGGTCTTCAAAGCTACTTTATTATTTCAAAATATGCTGCTCCTTACTCTCCACGGTTACCAGAAGTATCATCACAGAGGAACTGGAGAGTGTATTAAGAAAGATGAGGTGTGTTATTTTAATATCTTGTAGCTAACAAAATCCATAACTAGTTTTTCTATTTGTAATGTATTATTTTTGAAAAAAGTTTTGAATTTTTTGTTTTCCATTGCTGAGGCTATTTGAATTCTCAAACATTTGGAATAAACTCATGCTCAGCTCTCTAATGCCAATGGATCTCTGAAATGATTGTCTATGGAGAATATAAACACAAGAATCTGGGCAGACAGCTGCATAAAAATCACTGAGTATTTCAACAGGCGAGAATTTTTAGCTAACCAAACACATTGGGTTGGACTGTTTTCCCCATGGTCATTTAACATATTTACAGCTTATCTATGCTGACCAAAGACTCCATAAAAGAAAACTTGGGACAACTGTTTTAAAAAGTTTTAAGTGTGTAAAATCTACACTCAGAAAGAAGTAAGGGTGTTTAACAAGGAGAAGAAATAAACATGTGACATGAGATATGGAAAGCTTATCTCACACAGGAAGAACAAGCAAGCTCACTGTGTGAGACACAGAATACAGATTCCATATCTAATTGTTCTAGGAGATGCTTTATTAAATGTACATATGTCTCCTTCTAAGTCTGCAGGACCGAGAAATAAGCTAATTTTGCAAACTGCAACTATCCCTGCACTATTTTGTGTATTCAACAACTTTTAAGGCCAGACTAGATGTTACAACATCTATTAGTCTGACCCAGTGGATGCCAATGCCATTTTAGAGCTGAACTCAGCCATTTAAAAATGCTGCAAGGGGCTGAACACACAGCACAGTGGAACCAGCTGAGCTTGTTTCCTTCCTACACCTTTTCAAGTGCTGAAATAGGAGCAGGGGGCAGGGATAAGATCACCTAGTCCTGCTGAGCTGCGGGGCCAATTAGGATTTGGCCCTTGTACTGTAGCAGCTAGTTTGGTACTTAGCCTGGGATTTCTTTAGCCATGTTTAGAAGCAAAGAATGCCTCCAAGGGTGTGAGATATGTGTGCATGTAAAGCAGATAGGCTGAAGACAAAGGCTCCCCCCACCCCACCCCCGGCCCTGAAACAGACTGCTTTTTGCCAGCCTGACAAATGTGATAGCCTCTTCCTTCACCCCTCCCCAACTGGTATTGAGAGATGAAGAGGAGGAGATTGGATTTATACCCCGCCCTTCACTGCCCAAAGGCGTCTCAGGGTGGCTTACAAACTCCTTTCCCTTCCCCTCCCCACAACAGACACCCTGTGAGGTAGGTGGGGCTGAGAGAACTTCTGACAGAAACTGTCCTTGAGAGAACAGCTGTGCCAGACCTTGTGACTGACCCAAGGTCACATCAGCAGGTGCAAGTGGAGGAGTGGGAAATCAAACCTGATTCTCCCAGATTAGAGTCCACGCACTTAACCAGTCCTGAGGAATAAGCTATCAACAGGGAACATCTGATCCTGAAAAAAGCTGTAAGCAAGAGCTGGGTGTGCCCATGGAAAAGTCAAGCAAAGGACCAAAGAGAGGCAAAGACCAGCAAAAAAATACACCATGATGTCATCAGTCCTGTGTGTATGTAAAGTGTCATCAAGTTGCAGCTGATTTCAGGCAACCCCAGCAAGAGGCTTTTCAAGGCAAGTGAGAAGCAGGGGTGCATTTCCAATGCCTTCCTCTGCAGAGCCTTGGTGACCTCCCTTCCAATTACTCAGAACTCCAGAGAAATGTGGTTTGGATCCTATTACTATTTCTATACCCTATTACTATATCCTATTACTGTTATGTGGATCTGTAACTGGTTGACAGATTGCACACAAAGAGTGCTAGTTAATGGTTCCTCATCTTCTTGGAGAGGAGTGACAAGTAGAGTGCCTCAAGCATCTGTCCTGAAACCTGTTTTGTTCAACATCTTTATATATTATTTGGATGAAGGAACAGAGGGAATGTTTATTAAATTTGCGGATGATACTAAATTGGGAGGGGTAGCAAAAACAGTAGAAGACAGAGTCAGGATACAGGATGACCTTGACAGACTGGAAATAAAAACATAGGAACATAAGAGAAGCCAGTGTTGGATCAGGCCAATGGCCCATCCAGTCCAACATTCTGTCGCACAGTGGTCAAAAATAGCAGATGCCATCAGGAGGTCCACCAGTGGGGCCAGGACACTAGAAGCCCTCCCATTGTTGCTCCCCCCAAGCACCAAGAATACAGAGCATCACTTGCCAGAGACTGACTGTTCCTATCTATACCTTGTGGCTAATATCCCCTGATGGACCTCTGCTCCATATGTTTATCTAATTCCCTCTTGAAGCCATCCATGCTTGTAGCTGACACTACCTCCTGCGGCAGTGAATTCCATGTGTTAATCATGTGGCAGTGAATTCCATGTGTTAATTTCAATGAGGATAAATGTAAAGGTCTGCATTTAGGAAGGAGGAGGAGGAGGAGATGATTGGATTTATACCCTGCCCTTCACTACTCAAAGGAGTCTCAAAGCAGTTTACAAACTCCTTTCCCTTCCCCTCCCCACAACAGACACCCTGTGAAGTAGGTGGGGCTGGGAGAGCTCTGACAGAAACTGCTCTTTTTCAAGAACAGTTGTGCTAGAACTATGGCTTGTCCAAGGTCATCTAGCAGCTGCAAGTGGAGGAGTGGGGAATCAAACCCGGTTCTCCCAGATTAGAGTCTGCACACTTAACCCTTACACCAAACTGGTTAGACCTCACTTAGAGTATTGTGTTCAGTTTTAGGCATCACAATTTAAGAAGGATACAGACAAGCTAGAACTTGTCCAGAGGAGGTCAATGAAGATGGTGAGGGGTCTGGAGGAGACCAAATCCTATGAGGAAAGGTTGAAGGATCTCGTTATGTTTAGCCTGGAGAGGAGATGACTAAAGGGAGTAGTGAAGGATGATAGGGAAATGGCTGAGAAGCTGAATGTATTTTTTGCCTCTGTCTTCACTGTGGAGGATGAGGAGTGCTTGCCCACTCCAGAACCTCTGATTTCCGGAGGAGTGTTGAAAGACCTGAGTCAGATTGAAATGACGAGAGAGTAGGTCCTATGACTGATAGATAACTTAAAAACTGATAAATCACTAGGCCCGGATGGCATACATCCGAGAGTTATGAAAGAACTCAAATGTGAACTTGTGGATCTCCTGACAAAAATATGTAATCTTTCATTAAAATCTGCTTCCATTTTCTGAGGACTGGAAGGTAGCTAATGTCACTCGCATCTTTAAAAAGGGTTCCAGAGGAGATCCGGGAAATTACAGGCCAGTCAGTCTGATGTCAATACTGGGTAACTTGGTGGAAACTTTTTATTAAGGAAAGAATTAGTAGGCTCATTGATGAACAAAAACTATTGAGGCAGACTCAACATGGGTTCTGTAAGGGAAGATCTTGTCTCACTAACTTATTAGTGTTCTTTGAGGGGGTGAACAAACATGTGGACAAGGGGGACCCAATAGATATTGTTTACCTTGACTTCCGGAAAGCTTTTAATAAAGTTCCTCATCAAAGGCTCCTAAGCAAGCTCAAAAATCATGGGATAAAAGGACAAGTCCTTTTGTGGATCAAAAACTGGCTAATTAATAGGAAACAGGAGAGTGAGTACAAATGGGCAATTTTCTCAGTGGAAGGTGGTAAGCAGTGGGGTACCGCAGGGATCAGTACTTGGTTCGATGCTTTTTAACTTGTTCATGAATGATTTGGAGTTGGGAGTAAGCAGTGAAGTGGCTAAATTTGCAGATGACATGAAGTTGTTCAGGATGGTGAAAACCAGGGAGGATTGTGAGGCACTCCAAAGGGATCTGTCGAGGATGGGCGAGTGGGCATCAACGTGGCAAATGGGGTTCAATGTGGCCAAGTGCAAAGTGATGCACATTGGAGCCAAAAATCCTAACTATAAATACACACTGATGGGGTCCAAACTGGCAGAGACTGAACAAGAGAGAGATCTGGGAATCATAGTAGATAACTCACTGAAAATGTTGAGACAGTGTGCGACTGCAATAAAAAAGGCCAATGCCATGCTGGCGATTATCAGGAAGGGTATTGAAAACAGATCAGTCAATATCACAATGCCCCTACATAAATCAATGGTGCAACCTCATTTGGATTACTGTGTACAGTTCTGGTCACCACATCTTAAAAAGGATATTATAGCTTTGGAAAAAGTGCAGAAAAGGGCAACTAGAATGATAAAAGGATTGGAGAACTTTCCCTATGAGGAAAGGTTGAGGGCTTGGGGTTCTTTAGCTTGGAGAAATGATGGCTGAGGGGTGACATGATCGAGGTTTATAAGATAATGCCTGGGGTAGAGCAGGTAGAGAAAGAAGTACTTTTCTCCCTTTCTCACAATATAAGAACTCGTGGGCACTCAATGAAATTGCTGAGCGGTCGGGTTAAAATGGATAAAAGGAAGTACTACGGATAAAAGGAAGTACTACTTCACCCAAAGAGTGATTAACACTTGGAATTCACTGCCACAGGAGGTGGTAGTGGCTACAAGCATGGACACCTTCAAGAGGGAATTAAATAAATATATGGAGCAGAGGTCCATCAGTGGCTATTAGCCACAAGGTATAGATAGGGACTCTGGGGCAAATGATGCTCTGTATTCTTGGTGCTTGGGGGGGGGATCAACAGTGAGAGGGCTTCTAGTGTCCTGGCCCCACTGGTGGACCTCCTGATGGCATCTGGTATTTTTGGCCGCTGTGTGATGGAGTGTTGGACTGGATGGACCATTGGCCTGATCCAACATTGGCTTCTCTTATGTTCTTATGACAGAGAGGTGATATGATAACCATCTTCAAGTACTTGAAGGGCTGTCATATAGAGGATAGTACAGAGTTGTTTTCTGTTGCCCCAGAAGGTTGGAACAGAACCAACAGGTTGAAATTAAATCAAAAGAGTTTTCAGCTAAACATTAGGAAGAACTTCCAGACAGAGTGGTTCCGCAGTGGAACTGGCTTCCTCGGGAGATAGTGGGCTCTCCTTCATTGGCGGTTTTTAAGCAGATGGCCATCTGACAGCAATGCTGATTCTGTGAACTTAGGCAGATCATGAGAGGAAGGGCAGGAAGGGTTGTATCACTGCTTAGTTCTCATGGCCCTTTCTTACACGCCCAGGGAAATACTGATTACCACTTTGGGGTCAGGAAGCAATTTTCTCCAGGCCAGTTTGGCCAGGGATCCTGGAAGTTTTTTGCCATCTTCTGGGAATGGAGCAGGAGGTTGGATTAGATGACCCTGGAGGTCCCTTCCATTTCTATGATTCTATGATTCTACTGACCCTGCTCAGCTTCTAAGATCTGATGACATAGGGCTACACCATGTCACCATGCTGCCTTCCCTTTCATCATCAGTCCTACAAAGGTGAAAATTAGACCGGACACCCCCCAAATCCTCTGCTAGAAAGCAGACTTGTATTTAGGAATTATTTCTCAATACAAACATCTGAGGAAAGTTTAACGTCTCTAACAGCTTGTGTATATACAGCAAAATGTCACATAGCTCTGATTCAAGTTGCCATTATGACATGACAGGGGCTGGGGCTCAATGGTACAGCATATGCTTTGCATGCAGAAGGTCTCAGGTTCAATCCCTAGAATCCCCAGGTAGAAGTAGTAAGTGATGTAACTCCATGGAGCCCTTATAAGGCATAAGGCCTGCTGAAAATCAGTGTGGAGGTGGCAGAGATTCAAGGAAGAAATTTATTGGTCAGAAGAAAGTTTTAAAAAGTGGATTGTAACCCTGTATGGGTTTTATCAGTTTTAATACTGTAGCTATCTGAGTTTTAATGTCAGTCTTCAAGTTGCTTTTCCACCTTCACTGTTTAAAAGAGGTAGAAAGAAATCCTTTTATGATTAATTTCCTTTAAAAGGCATAAAGAATGACCAGGAGAAAAAGAGAGGTGCACCAAACACTTCCAGATCTATAATGAAGAAGTCGAAGGCTCATGCTTGAAGATTTCAGATGTATGCAACGTGTCTGTGTCTTTCCCACTTTTAGACACAGGTTATGACATGCAGAAACACCCACTGATGGTCTCACTGGTTTAGATCCTGCCTTCATGGTGAGGCTGCCAATGCAAAGCTGCCCCCATGCTGCATTGATAGCACAGAAATCCATTTGAGCATATGGTATGCAGCTGCCTAGTTGGCAGTCTCTTCAGGATCACGGTTGTCATCATGTCCAGGCAGGCGTAGGTGGCCCAAAGTTGCTACAGGGACTGGGAAACTGTAAATTCAGGCCAAGCCAAGTGCTGAGTCAGGAGGGGTAGAGTGCATTGCGCTCTGTTCAGGAAACCAGTCATCACAGGAAATCGTTGATGGAACCTGGAAGGAGCTGAGATGGATGCTGAAAAGCTAACACTAGGTCTGGATTGCAGCTTTCCACAGCTGATTTAGTGGTGAGCTGAACTGGAACTAGGGAAATGAGATGTCTTAAGAAAAAATATACTAAGTGCAGCAAATAAAAGGATTTCTAGTACTCATTAAGACTGTGCCACCTGTACTGATTCTGCTAGCCACCAATCTGCTCTTTGGATTAGCATCAGTGAACCTGGGAATGAAGACAAGGCCCTGTGTGGCTCATGGGTGTCAGTTGTGCAAATTACATTTTAAAAACTTGAATTCGCTTTAAGACAAGTGAGGCTGGTGCTAAGGCAGGGGTATCAAACATACAGCCCATGTGCCAGGGCTCTTATCTGGCCCACAAGCAACTGGCCATCACTTTTATTGCCAGATGACAAGAGGCTGTGCATTATGTCCCTGTATACTGTCCCAGTGCTAGTGAAGAATTGGTGGTGGAAGTGGGAGGGTAAGCATCAGGGAGATACTTTAAGGAAACATGTTTTAAGCATGTTTGTATTTTGAGTAAAAAATAATATCAATAATGGGGTTTGCCTGTGTCCTTTATAAAGTTTATATTTCCCATGCCTGGCATGACATCTTACAGCACACATGGCCCAGCCTGACAAAATGACATTTATGTCAGATTCGGCCCTTGTAACAAATGAGTTTGACACCTCTCTGCTAAGGGGCCTCGACCAGGCAACTGAGACAGGAAACAGGAGTCTGGGGTCAGAGAGAATAGCAAGGTAAACAACATAGGTAAAGTAGCAAAGCAAACAGCATAGTTGTTGCTGCCCATGCAGCAACAATTATGCATCTTGTTGCACAAAGGGAACAGGCAGATGGATCTGAATCATGATCATACCTGGCCAGTCAGGATTAAGCTAAGTCTGAAGGGCTCTCAGTAAGCACTTGTGAATCAATCAGGCCAAAGCTTAGCAACTGATAAGTCATTGTAACTTAACATTGTAGTGATATGTCAATTGCTGCGCTTAAAAAACAAAAGGCCAGAAAAGGCCCTACAGTGGTGGTGGGGAATTGTTGGTGTGGGGGACCGATGCAAAGAAGTGGTATCAATGTGGACAGGACCTACACAAAAGTGCACCTTGCAATTTGGGTAGCATATAAACATGCTTTGACTGCAATCTTTCTAAAAAGACTGTACCAACCCAGATTTGGGAAAGACTGCATCAAACCAGATTAAATATGGAAAGTGAATGATTCAGGGACGATGTAATCTGAATGATCCAAAAAGCCCCACTCTGGTTTGGATGCCAAACCAGAGCAAAGCCTCCATATGAAAGCAGGTCCACCACTCTAACCACTATACCACACTAACATATAAAATACTGTGCGATGACAAGAGAACAGCCATTTATATATACTACAGTGCACAGACTTCCTGTACTTTGGGTTTTCCACCCAGCCAAGCAGCACGTCTTCATTTGGGGTGAAAACTTCATTTCTTGAAAATCAACCAACCTGTTTCCTTTTCTTTGAAGAAACAGGCTTGCTGTTTGCAGCTGTTTGCAGCTCTTTCTCTGCTTTACTCAGTCCAGTGGCTTCCTCCAAGGATTTATCATCAGAAGAATCTAGAGACAAAAACCCATCAATCAAAGAATGCCGATTCTAATGCCATTAATGTCAATGAAGAAATGCTACTTCATCAAAAGTTGACTGATAACTTCATATTTTACAAAGCTGACCATCCAGTGGGTTCAACAGTCATGTCCAAGTGCTACCTTACTATGCACTGGAATATATTGGTATTGCTCTACCCATATGCTGAGTCAACTGCTTCCCCAGATACCTTCTGTACACTCTAATGGAGCAACTTGGTACAGTGTGCAGCTTGCCAAGAAAATCTTGACAGCTAACTAACATTTCTTTATAAATCCTGATGTGGTGTGTCCGGAAAGGGGAAAGGAGGGTGTATCCAAAGCAGAGTTGTAAATAACCCCTTCTCCTGTATCTGCTTATATACTACTTGTTATAGAACTCTCAAAGTAGACAAATGGCTTCCAGGATAGCACTTTGCAAACAATGCACCACCTGTTAACTGCCTATCTTTGCTTTGGACTGTGTTCTAACATGCAACACCCGCCCACTCTTTCAGCACAGACTGACAAAATGAAAAACATCTAAGGAAGAAACCCCTTTGCTAAATGTGCAATGACTCCTCGGACTGTCCCACTTGAAGAAATTTTTACAGTACATCATTTCTTGTTTTGGTAGAAATATCAGGACTAAACTCCAGATTCTGAAAACTGTGATTGGGTTGTGGTCATGAACTAAGCACATTTTGCCCTTATTACTATGTACCTCCATATACACACAGATGTGTGTGCCGAAGTCTCAATTAATTTGAACACAGGAAGATGTTCCACGCACGCAGCCCTCTGGCTCTCTCAACTGAAATAAATGGAGAAGCCATACTTGGCTGGGGAGTTCTTTGGGTGAAATGGAGTTATCCAGCCTTACCTAGATCATAGAACCTATAGTAGTTTCTAAATAGCTGCATAGGATTTATTGGTAAAACAGAAAAGTGTAATATACCTTTTAATATAAAAATATAAAATGAATGAAACAGGGTATAAGAACAACTGAAACTGACTTGCAGATATTATAACTTTTAGACAGTGATAATGGATATTAATTGTTTTAACTTATTGCAGTGTGAAGAACTGGAAGATAGTTTAAGTCCCCCATAAATATGTCCATTTGCATGGTGTGGGATGGGGATCATGCTGTGCCACACTACACTAGTTCACCTGCTATGCTCCCAGGTGACAGCTCACAATGTACTTCATGTTTGCACAGGGACACTCACAGAACCTAATATATGCAGTCAGCAGTTTCTACCGCCAGCATTTTAAAAAAATCATCTCCAGTTTTTTCATGCTATAAAGCTTGTTTGTACATTTTTGTTCCTCACTGTACAGCAGTTCTGCAAAACCTAAATGGGACAAGAAATAGAGAGAAGAAGAAGAAGAAGAAGAAGAAGAAGAAGAAGAAGAAGAAGAAGAAGAAGAAGAAGAAGAAGAAGAAGAAGAAGAAGAAGAAGAAGAAGAAGAAGAAGAAGAGGAGGAGGAGGAGGAGGAGGAGGAGGAGGAGGAGGAGGAGATTGGATTTATACCTCACCCTTCACTACCCAAAGGTGTCTCAGAGCGGCTTACAAACTCCCTCCCCTTCCCTTCCCCACAACAGACACCCTGTGAGGTAGGTGGGGCTGAGAGAACTCTTGACAGAAAATGCTCTTTTTCAAGAACAGCTCTTATCAGAACTACGGCTTGCCCAAGGTCATCCAGCCAGGTACAAGTGGAGGAGTGGGGAATCAAACCTGGTTCTCCCAGACTAGAGTCCGCGCACTTAACCACTACACCAAATTGGCTCTTGAGTTATGATACTTCCACTTGTATGATACTTGCACTTAACCAGTACATCAAACTGGCTCCCCAAGTTATGATACTTTCACTTGTAGGGTTGCCAGGAATTACAAGTGATCTCCAGCCTACAGAGATCAGTTCCCCTAGAGAAAACAACCTTTGTCAGGTGGATTCTGTGGTATCGCATCACTCCTGAGCTCACTCCCATCCCCAAATTCTGCCTTCTTCAGGTACCCTCCCCCAAAAAAAATCTCCAGGAATTTCTCAAGCCAGAGTTGGCAACCTTATTCACTTGTGTCATATTTTTCATTTGCTTCACTGTTTGTAGAATCCAAAACCTTGGAGATACCTAATACATCCAGTGCTGAAAGCAGCTATCCCCTATGCACACTCCTGTTGTCAAATAATGCCCCCACTCCAAAATGAAGCAGGATGCATTTGGGATATAGATAATGCCTATAGCTATATCCTTGCTCGCTGCAGGAAAATACCTGTTTGCATTTTGCCCACTAGATTTTTCCTTTGCAAAGAATGGCAAGCTGAGAGGTCAGTTTTCCAGCAAGGTCGCCTGTCTTCAAGCGCATGGAAAATGCAGCATGGAAAGTGTGTTGGGTTATATTTAGAGTTTGGTCTAAATCAGTGAGGGTCTCCCCCTCCCCCACCTCTCCCTTACAGTGCTTTCTTGGGTCTGTGGATCTAACACTGCTGGGTTGCAACTTAGACAATAACAAAATTGAAGAAGGAACACAGCTTGCTGAAATAAGCAAACTGGGTGCTCAAAAGAGAAAACCTGAGTACAATTCCACATTTCTTTGCTGACTTGGATTTGGCATTTATGGGTGAATGAAGAAAAAGGAAGTTACTATACATGAAAGAAGACTGTCTTCCTAAATATGGTAAAGTTTTTTTATTCCAATATCATTTCTCAGAAATGGCTAGGTAGCTTAGAATTACACCTTAGTAGATTTGATGATAAAAATTCTGCTTTGGATGTAATCTCAGTTATTCACTTAAAGATACACATTGTTTGCATAAGTTCGAAATAATAAATAAGAACAGGAAAGCTGTAAATAATGTACAGACTAACTGCA
Organism: Gekko gecko; assembly: GCA_029375565.1. Classification (NCBI taxonomy): domain Eukaryota; kingdom Metazoa; phylum Chordata; class Lepidosauria; order Squamata; family Gekkonidae; genus Gekko; species Gekko gecko. The sequence goes on from JAPDNY010000004.1 coordinate 49,904,353, forward strand.
TGTACAAACCCATCCTGATTTAAAACTGTTCGGTTTAGCAGACAGAAAAATTGGGAAGACTATAGAATTCTGGAGAAAGGGTAAGCACAGTGTTTGTGAACTCAGACAGTATTATTTTGCTTTAAATATAGGTGAATGCATGTGCGCTTTTCACTGACTATGCTAAGTAGGCTTCATGGCAAATAGCAATGAAGTTTACGCAAGTATTTCTGCCAAATGTGCTCATACTGTGAACGCCTTCCAGATCATTAAATGCACATCAGAGCCACTGGAGTGTTCTGGCAATGGTGAAAAGGATTGATGTTCTTCTGAAAGGCTACTTAGGCACAGAGGTATACTATTATGAAATGTAGCACTGAATGTGTATATGGCTGGGATATATGTATCATCTACCACCTCAGAGACAATGGGGGGATCTTTGCTCCTTTCCCTCTTCTTCAACCTGATTAGTGACTTCTAGAGCAATGTCTGAAATACCATGTCTTTCCTAGGTTTCCCAGGTTAAGTCTAGTTCTATGAATAAATCACTGATAAAAAAATCTAGGCATCTGCACCTTATTGTTCTTGATGGAAAACATGAGAGTTAAATCCAATTCAAACTGACCTCAGTTTGTATTCTTCAGGAATCCACTATTTTGGGACCTCTCCGTTTGCTCTGATGCTGTCCCAGTTGTTGATTTCCAAGGGAGGGGCCGTGGCTTAGTGAAAGAGCCTCTGCTTTGCAGGTCCCAGGTTCAATCCCTGGCAACTCCAGTTTAAAAGGACCAGGCAACCGGTCATGTGAAAGATCTCTGCCTGGGGCCCTAGAGAGCTGCTGCCAGTCTGAGTAGACAATACTGACCTTGATGGACCCATGGTCTGATTCAGTATAAGGCAGCTTCATGTGTGTTTAATCAATTAGTTCCTTTGAGAAAGCTGCGCAAGGGCAATAAAATTACATACATTACGGGATGTTTTTGTTTTTATTTATTTAATTTTAATTAATTTGTTTATTTCAACAGCAACTGTACTGCTTTAAGAGCCATAAGCAATAGAGTGTTCAAGGATAATACAGTGAAACTTTGAATACTACTTAGAAGTTAGTGAGCTGTTCACCAGCATCAATCATCTTGATGGGATATGTTGTCAGGGAAGCTACATGGAATTTCGTGCTTTGTGATCTGCACAAAGCAATTAAGAACAAAGCAGTGTGATAATTGTAGCTTTCCAAGCATGAGGATAGGGCATTAATTCTTTAAAAGGGCATTTAAATGCTGTCCACTTAGTAGAATGTATTCTCTCTTGCAAACTGAAAATTATAGCGGAACAAAAAAAGAAGAAGCCAATATGTGTTGTCATTGGGGGGGGCGCTCATTTTCCAGATGTATGACTGCCAAGAAATACAATCTCCTAACATTCTACCTTATTTCTTAACAAAATGTTGGAGTGACATTTCAGAATGTATTTGATTTACTGTATGTTTTATTTCCATTTACTAGACAGTTTTAATCCATTGTAACTGTAACACACTGATTTATAATAGTTGACTGGGTATAAATAGTTAATCCAACGGTTCTGATAATTATATAAGCCTCTACTACTGGAACACAGAGAGTAATCTTGTAATCTTCTAAAGCAATTATCTTCAACCCATTGATAGGAGCCCTCAAGTGGGCTGCAGAGTCCTTCCTCTTAGGTCATGAGCCCCTACCGAGTTGCTATTTTTCCCTGCCATTTTGAAGGATCTCATAGCAAAATGCCATGCCTTCTGCTACTCTTTGCAGTCATGCTAAGAAGAATAGCAGGACAACAAAGTAAGGTTATATGGTAGTGCAGAGGATTCCCTTCATGGCTCTGATCCTTGGCTTTTTCCTCACTATAGTACACCTGCTGGTTCTTGGCTTGTGTTTCCTGCCTGCAGTTCTTTCAGTCTACTGCCCATAATCCTCCTCTTGATCCTGGTGAGACCATAACTCAGTCTCCCTCCTCTTCCCATCACATGACTCTTGAGGCCACATGCTCATAGCTCAGTGAGTCTGGAAAAGTTGAAGATCCCTCCGCTAAGTACCTTTTGAATATTATTTGACATTCTTGCAAAGAATTCTAGACTAGATGGTTTAATCTTTATTGGCATTTCTGATGTTATTGACAAGAATTCCTACTTGGGATCAGTTAAGTTTTGAGAGTTTCTGATTATGCACATTTGCTTTGTAAATTCGACGTTTATTGGTAGACCATGGGGATTCCAGTTTTAAAAGAGCACAAGGCTGAGATCAGCACACCTATGATCTATTCTGTACAGAATTCAAATAATATATACTGCATGTATTTTACAAAAACCATAAAAGAGCAACAAGATTTTTGAACTTTCACTTCTGACAGTACAGTTTTTTATGTGAATTTCAATTATATACTATGTAGAAGACCAACTGTAAAGCTTCTGCCACACATTTGGGTTTAAAGAAGACATCTGGGTTTTATTTTTAGAGGAAGAGGGCAAAGGAGGACCCAATAACTCATGCAAGGCACATACATGACATGCTGACAAACTCAGTTCTGTCACCTAATTTCAGACCTCTTTTTCCTTCTAATCCACCTGCTCCCAAATTTGTTTCTAAAATAGCTTACACTGAGCTATAAAGGTATAAAACTGATACTCGAGCAAATCATGCCAAAGAAATTTGGCTTACTGTTCCTTTGCTATTTTGATGCTTACTTTTAATTAAAACATTAAAGGAAATGTACATTCAGTGCTTAATGAAATAATATATATTTGTTTTTGAGTAAATTAAAAAATCTTGCCTCAATAAAGCCATTATATTACTTTGTAAACCTCTTCTTGCAATACAGACAAAGAAAGTGATATAAACATCACAGCAAACAAGAGGGAGGCAAAAAATATAAAACATACGACTGAATAAGTGTGAAGTGTAGTTATGTGTACGGTAATACATGTTGTCCAAAGACTATCTTCAGGGAGAATTCAGATACCGTCTGTGTGGAATGTAGGTATGTTTGAAGAACTTTATACACTGTGTGACTTAGCTCTAAGGGATCCCACTGTTCTAGAATTATTTTTTTATAGTTGTGCTCCTCAGCATATGGGAAGTTGGTAGCACACATTTCAAGTAAGGAGTCATTATCATGGCTCCATCTACTCGAATTGCCCAGGGATGAAGTTTGTCATCCAGGGGTAGATTGATCACTAGTATTATTCTGTCAAATAGCAAGCAGGATTTTACTGTATGCTAGGTATGGAAGTGTGAGGGGCGACATGATGGAGGTTTATAAGATTATACATGGGATAGAGCAGGTAGAGAAAGAAGTACTTTTCTCCCTTTCTCACAATACAAGAACTCGTGGGCACTCAATGAAATTGCTGAGCAGTCGGGTTAGAACAAATAAAAGGAAGTACTTCTTCACCCAAAGAGCGATTAACACATGGAATTCACTGCCACAGAAGGTGGCAGTGGCTACAAGCCTGGGCAGCTTCAAGAGGGAATTAGATAAACATATGGAGCAGAGGTCCATCAGTGGCTATTAGCCACAAAGTATAGATAGGGACTCTCAGTCTGGGGTAAGGGATGCTCTGTGTTCTTGGTGCTGGGGGGGGGCAACAGTGGGAGGGCTTCTAGTGTCCTGGCACCTGGTATTTTTGGCCACTGTGTGACAGTGTGTTGGACTGGATGGACCATTGGCCTGATCCAACATTGGCTTTTCTTATGTTCTTATGTGGTAAAATTGTGATATAATGTGTGATAAAATGGCCATCTGTATTTATCCAGTTTGTATAGTATTTGACATTCTTGCATGGTTGGAAACAAAGAACTATAGGCTGGAGAAACAGGAAAGTGTCTGTTATGATAACACAACTTAACAAGGAATTGACTGGACTGCGGTGTGACATCCTAGCCACTGCTGTTGTGTTGATGTTAATTCCTGAAGAAGCCATATGATATGTTGGAAGGCATGAGGCAGCCTGAGTGTCCAATTTATTCTGCCAATCACAACAAATCAGGTGTCGGCAAAGGGTTCTGGATATTCTGGGGTGAAAGAATTCATGGTTCATAAAATTTACTGATTTTTTCCCTGCTTGCCCCCCCTTTAGATTCCATTCATTGTTGGTATTTATTAGGAGTTATTTATATTATCTTGCATGCAGAAAGAACTCAGATATTATGCTGTAGCAGTATGTAAATAATATAAACATTGCACATGCTCATAAGGTATGATAATGTGTGGTATTTTGCATGTGTAGTTTTTTGCATATTTCACACATTGGCTCTGTTCTTTATCTCATCCACCTGAACAGTTTCAGCGGACTTTCCACTGTCCACTGTAGAAAATACCCACTGTAAAAGAAAATGCCTATTTGTATATTGACGTGGTTAATAGCATGTTGATGGTAACGTTTTGTGAAGTAAGGAAGAGTTTTTTGCTGTTTGCGTTATCTAAACATTTAATGGGTTGATGTACTTCTATGCGTTCTTAATTCTTAATATAAACAGCTGTTTTAGATTCTTAAACACTTATTTCCATATAAGAAATAGCAAGATTCCCATACATAGATTACAATATAAGATGTCTTTCCACATGTATGTGTGGAACAGTTTGCATGGGTAGCACCGTCACACATTTGCATATAACCATAAAATAATTTAAGTCATTCCTGGATAGGAGTTTGGTAATGAGACATATGAAATGGCACTTAAATGAAGTAATAGCAAGAAAGCAGAATTCTAGCCATAGCTAATATTTAACTCATATGACTTGCCTAACAAAAGAAACAGAAATAAATACAACAAACTATGGATATGCATATACATTGCTAGAAACATATATATTAATCTGTAATGCAAATAGCTGCTGTCAGTACTTCCCAGTGCTAAAACAGAGCTCTTTTAAAGCTCCATGTCTATGATAAATGAGAAGAAGTCAACCTGCAATAAAGGACACTAAAAGCTCAAGAGTGCTGACAGATATTCCAAAAAAGCTCATAGGCAGGCACTCGGGTCTTCCAGGGAGATACAACCTAAGAGGAGCAGCATATTACATTTCCAAGGTGGTCTCCATGCTGAACGGGTGCTCTTACATCTGAATGAGACGAGTCTGGAATGACCTTCTTTAATCTCTCCATATGCTGAGTAAAATCTTGGTTTTAAATAGAGGAGGGGGAAGGCCTGAAAAAGCAACAACAGCAATGCCAGAACTTTGCTGAAGTGCCCTTTCTAAGAACAGTGTATTTCTGGGGTTCTGCAGCTGCCAATGAAGTACAGTTCAGGCAGTGGTGAGCTATCTTGGTACATTACATTCAGCACTTCCTTGAAAAGTGATTCTTAAATAACTTCTCAGTTTAAGAGTCTGACTTGGGCAAGACAGCCAAGAAGAACATGTAAAGCCAAAAAGACTAGGTAAAATCCATCTATATGTACAAGCAAAGGCAATTAATGAGGCATCACTGGGAAATCCTTGTATCATAAACATTAGACAGAGGTGGGCAGAGCACTTGGCTTGTTTTTATTTGTACCACTCCATAGTGATGGCCTCTGTGATCCTAGTCCTATTGCATTGTTTGCTGGTTTTCTTTTGCTGTCTTTCTGCACTGCAATCCCAGCCAGAAAGGCAGATTATAAACAAAGTAAATAAATAAAGTATGTTTTTGAAGAAAGCCAAGAAGTGAGCTGCAATTTGTGTTTGCTTTACACTCAGGACAGTGCAAAGCTAACCAAAATAATCAAACAAAATGTTTGTCACCTCTTAATTAAGGTTCTCCTTTACAATTTCCAATCAAATTGGTTTAAGTCTGTACAGAGTTATCTGCTGAAAATAGGCCTTTCTCCCCAGGTGCTCTTATCCTTTGGAATAGACCAAGCAAAAAAATTAGTCAAGCAGAGAATCGAGGATATAGAACACCAAACCTATCTTTCCAGCTTACAAAACATTATGATGACAGCAAACATTAAAAATACTGTGGAACCAGCAAACTATTAAACACCCATTGAAGTGAAACAGTTTAGAAGAGTCTTCACTCTGGCTAGGTGCCCTGCCCTCCCTTCTGTTGTACTTGAAGGAAAATACAAGAATATTCCTTTCACAGATATGCTTTGTGTCTAACCATTAAGGGAGGCTGAGACTACAGAGCACATGGTTTTTATATACCCGTATTATAAGGTGGCACATAATAAGATCATCACCCCTTTGATTGAAGAAATTCTGGGCCTCTCTGAAAAAGCTAGACTGGAGTTTCTTCTATCTGTTAGAAATCCCAAAATCACCTACCAAGTAGCCAGTTTCTGTATGGCGATACTCAGATTATGGAAATTCTATGGTAGTTAGGTAGTTATGGCAGTTAGACATTAGATTAAACTTTAATTTGCTCTTAATGTTTTATTGATGTATTTTAAAATTTTGGAATACTGTAAAAGTGTACCTCTTTTTTGTATAACTGTTCTAAAGACCGTAACAATGAACTGAACTGAACTGGTTCTTCTTTAAAAGGATTACAAGAGTTAAAGCAAAATCCTTTCCACACTGGGGACAAAAATTGTTGCCCCTCATAACTTCTTCCTGCTATCTATCTTTGTCAAACCAATGTTTGAAATCCAGCTTCTTTCCCCTGCCTGCTTCTTTGATCTTCCTTTACCCTGTGCTTCAAATCCTTGCTTCTTCTCAGCGCTACGCAGGTTGAATCTGGATTCCCAGTCTGTGTCAGATGCAGCACAGTCACACGAATTACGGGTTGTCCTCAGTTACTGCAAGAGTAGTGGCTGATTAGGCTAGGACTAACAAGCCAAGGAACCACAAGCCAAGGAAGGGGCAGAGGTTTAAACCCCCGCCCCTTCCCTCCCAGGGTCAGCTTGCCTGGGCGCTCCGCAGCTGCGGGGCACCCAGGCAAGCCAGGGAAGAAGGCGGTGGTTTAAACCCCCGTCCCTTCCCTCCCAGCACCGGCTTCCCAAAGGGAGAGGGGGAGGGCAGGCAAGCTCCGCCACCGCCGCCTGCGCCCCAGTAGGGCGCCCTTCACTGGCAGCAGCGGGGAGATGGCGTTGACGGGGAGCTTTTCGTGGGGGGGGGCACAGTTTGGCACCCCTGCGGCCGGCACGCTCTAGGCGAGTGCCTAGTCTAGTGGGCAAGCCGGCCTTGGAAGTTAGTGTATTAAAACCAGAGGCTTCTTCTTCAAACAAATGTAGACTGCCAGGCTTAATCCTGGCTTGTTCCCTGGGCGACCTTGTCACAATGCAAGTCAGGATACTCCACAGAGATCGATATGCACACATTCACCAGCAGTCTCCATGCTTGTCAGGGAGTATGGAGACCAGGACGTCCATCCCAAGATAATTCTTACAAATATTCAAAGACTTGCTTTACCACAGGAAGCCATGAATGCTTCTGCTCCTGCACTTATGGTTACCAACTCCAGGTTGCGAAACTGGAGAATTGGGGGCAGAGCACTTGGGGAGGGTGGAATTTGGAGAAGAGAAAGGGGCTCAGTGGGGATGTGATATCATCCAGTCTACCCTCCATTTGCTCCAGGGGAACTGATCACTGTGGTTTGGAGAGCAGTTGTAATTCAGGGAGAATGCCAAGTCCCATTTTGATTTGTTCAGTAGTGGTAGGGAGCTAGAAAGGGACCAGGAACTTGCCCTAAATTATAACACCTTAGACATGGTGCATTAAAAAAAGGAAGAAACTGGGTTCGGAGAATGTGTATTGATAATTCTAGCTTAATTTGTGTTCTAGTAAGGCTAGGGGTGGCTTGATGATGAGTAAGTCTTTATGATGAGTAACTCCTCAGGGAGTATCACTTGACTTAGTGAAGTTTCTGTTCTCATGAGCATATGCTGAAATAATTGTTTCAGAACACTTTATGGAAGTATTCTGTGAAGCATTTTAAAAAACCCTTGCAAATCTCAAATGTAACTCAATTTTCTTTTGTTATTTAATCACCCCTATTAAGTAGGCTCTCAGTACTCATTTCTGCTATAAATCTGCATAGTGACGTAGCTGCAAAACACCCTATATAAAATGTTGCCAAATCCCCCCCTTCAAATACACATTTTATCAAAGGCACATTTAATTTCCCATTTTAAATAAGCATTCCCCCCCCAAGCTCAGAGCATTTAAAGAATTACTTAGGGAGCTATTACTCTTACAATTTATGATATCATCACCAGGCTTGCTCATTTGAGGGACTCCACTTTCATACGCTGGCTATGCCTGCACTTGTGCTGAAATGAACTCACATTGATGAAAACCAATGATTCAAAAGGAGCATAGTGACCCACCCTCAACCCATTTTTTACTTGATAGTATCAGTATGGTATAGCAGAACTGGAAACATAATACTGCCTTAGTCTGCTGTAGTGTTAACAAGACACCATTACATGGCTGCATGCTGTACTTCTTTAAGTAGGCACAAAGCTCCCTGTTTATAAACACTGGATTTCCATGTCCCTGGATGAAAAATCCCTGCATAGTACAAATGGTGATTACAGATAATTTCTAATCTGGGCAAAATAGAAGACTTTGTTTATACTATTATTGATTTAAAACATTTCAAACTCACCATCTGTTATGTCTTCAGAGACATAAGTGTCAGCATAAGCGAGCAGGTGCTCATTATGCGGATTCAGAAACTGTCTGGTATTGCCCAATCAAAGGGCTTATGGAGGGAACATCTATGATTGGTTATTAATATGAAATATGATTGGTCCTTATCTTTGAGTTATGATTGGCTGTTATGCATTATTGTGATTGGACATTGTTATGACTGAGGGCGTGGCTACCTCATATCCCACTGTATATAAACCGCTGTGTTGACTGTATCTTGGTCTAGCTGGTCTAGCCCTTAGCTGGTCTAATCTTGGAGCTAAATAAAGCTGAATCACTTGTTGAACTTACCTCCTGCGTTAAGTCTCATACTTAACACCATCCATGTCAAATGCTAAAGTCGGGTTACGAAAAATCATTAAAAAATTAAATACCACACACGGCCCAACACAAAACTCATAAGGAGTTTAAAATGAATCAATAAAATGCAGCGGCAAAATCAAACAATAACAGAAATCCATACCAAAGAATCAGCACTATACATGAGGGAAGGCTGGCATCTTTTTGGGAAAGAGCAGCAAAGAAGAAGGATTTTTACTTGCAGTCTAAAGTACAATAACGATCCTGCCGGGGAAGTGAATCCCAAAGACACTGGAGAAGGCTCTGTTTCCAGCTGCCACCCATCTTCCCCTAAAGCTGGATGATATCCAAAGCCCAGTCTCTGCTGAAAGGGCAAGCTTGTTATAGAACAAGACTGCACTAGGGTCACCTACCACCCTCAAGGTGGGGCCTGGAATCCTCCCGGAATTACATTGAATCTCCAGGCGACACAGATCTGTTCCCCTGAGGGAAATGGCAAGTATTTTTTTTATTTATTTCAGGTATTTTTTATTTATTTAAAGCATTTATTAGACACCTTTCTCCCTTGCAGAGTCAAGGTAGCTTACAATATGAATAAAACATTATTAAAAAAACAACAACACAATACAAGCATCTCTCCTTATATATAAAGCTGACTTGGGGTGACAAGATTCCATGTGCTCCCATTGGCTGTAAAATGCCCTCCCTCAGCCATTGGCCTGCCAGCTGCCACTCAAGAGTACTCGTGTGCCATTTGGCCAGGTGCTGGGTCTGCTCCTCTTCCCCGCCCACTTCCCCTTCAGCCATTCTTCTCTGTCAGAATTCCTAGCAAATGGCGTTGTCTCTTGACGAAGACGCTTCTCCTGCTTGCCTCTTGTTTGGAACTTAACTTTTCCCTCAGTGGCTGTTGGTAGGTGTAACGAAATGGCAGTTACCTGTGTTTGTAAGATGGCTGCTGGGCTGCTGTCTGTGCTTGTTTGTTTAAAATGTTCCACCATAAGGTTTAATTGAGCTGTAGTTCCAGAGAGGTGCCTGAAGGAGTCCTACAGGAGGTTAGGAAAGGCTCCTGCTGCCTGTACTGACTGTTCAGGCTGTTCAGTCCACAAGCCAGAGACGTGGGTGAACCCTCGGAGGCAGCAGAAATTCAGTTGGGCCAGAGAAAGTTGGGCCAGAGAAAGAGGCTAGAGCAGTTGGGCCAGAGAAAGAGGCTAGAGCAGAGAGCCAGAGGCCAGTGTGTAGGGAAAGAAAATGGCGTTTAACCCCTGTGAGTTTATGCCCTGCTGGTTCATAGTGTGTGCTTACTCCTACAGTGTGTGTGCGCCCCATAACTGTAAATAGTTAGATAAATTCTTTTTTGGGGGCTAATAATCTGTGTTCTGCTCTGACCACATAGTGTCCCCCACTCTGCACAATAACAAAGGGAGGGGGTAGTCCAGAGAGGCAAGGAAAGGCCAGACCCTTGAGTTGCCAACTTTCCAGGGATTCCCCAAAGATTGGGGATTCCATCTCCAAACACGGAGATTCAGCCACAGGGGTCTCACTGTCCCTCTAAAAAGGCAGTGGTAATTCAGTGAGTTGTGGCAGCGAATTTAAGGAGTGAAATACGCACATGGGACGAGGGTGGGAGGCAAACAGCTGAGTGGTAAACTGAAGCCCATTTTGCCATAGTAGGCAACCAAGCTTGGTTCAGACAAAGGACGGAATCTCTTTGCAGGCCTTTGAGAGGAACTCATTGGGGACAGTCCTGAGTCTTGGGTTGCCAGCTCCAGGTAGGGAGATTCCTGGAGATTTTCTGGAAGAGTCTATGGAAGCCAGGGTTTGGGGAGGGGAGAGGCCTCAGCTGAACAGAATGCCATACAGCCCACCTTCTAAAGCAGTTATTTTCTCCAGGGAGGGGGAGATCTGTTGTCTGGAGTTCAGTTGTGATAACTGGTGATCTTCAGGCTCCACCTGGAGGTTGGCTGCCCTAGGCATAGCGGTCAGTGCTTCAAAGCAGGTTCTGATAGATCCAGGTTCTTGCTGTAGAAGCTGAGTGGGTGATTTTGGACCGGTTACAGACTTTCAGCCTAATCTACCTCACAAGGTTGTTGTGCAAGTCAAAAGGGGGAGAGGAGAATGATGTTAGCTGCTTTGGTCCCCACTGCAGAGAAAGACGACTTTTCCTCCTGGGAAACCATTGTTGCCAATCTCCAAGTGAGGGCTGGAGATTACTCAGAATTACAACTGCTTTCCAGATGGCAGAGATCATCTCCCCTGAAGAAAATGGTTGACTCTGTGGCAGTCAGGGCTTCAGAGCACAGGAGAGGCTGCAGGTGTGTGTGGGGGAAATGGAAAGTTGAAGAGAGAGGGGGAAATAAAGGTAGGCTGATGACTGGCTGGGAAGGAGATAGGGTTGCCAACTCCAGGTGAGAAATTCCTGGAGATTTGAGGGATGGAACCTGGAGAGGGTGAGGTTTGAGGAGGGCTGGGGCCTCAGACAGGTACAATGCCATAGACTCCATCCTCCCAACCAGCCATTCCCTTCTGGGGAACTACTATTCCCAATCTCAGGAGACGGGTGGAAATCACTCAGAATTATAACTGATCTCCAGGGGGGAGGGGGGAGGAGATACAAAGCTGAAATCAGAGGGGCAGATAATGGCAGGTTTATGCTTGGCTGGGAAGGAGATAGGGTTGCCAACTCCAGGTTGGGAAGTTCATGGAGATTTGGGGGGTGGAGCCTAGAGAGGGTGAGGTTTGAGGAGGGGTGGGACCTCAGACAGGTACAATGCCATAGACTCCACCCTCCAAACCAGCCATTTCCTCCTGGGTAACAATTGTTGCCAATCTCCAGGTGAGGGCTGGAGATCACTGAAAATTATAACTGCTCTTCAGGTAGCAGAGAACAGTTCCTCTGGAGAAAATGGTGGACTCTGCTGAGGTCACCACAGCACATTGATGCTGAGTGCCCAAGGCCTTGGCACTCTCCCAGAGCCTCTTTCTAGAGCTCGTTGTATTTATTTCCACAACGGGCCTTATTCCTAGTCTATTATAAAAAAGTCATAGTTTAAAAGCTGCTATTCGGACTGCCGATAGTAAAAGCCAAGTCAATCAAAATAAAGCTGTCTTTAGCTGCATCCTGAGGGCGCACAGGCACACCTCCCTGGGGAGCTTATTCCATAATTATGGGGCTGCCACAGAAAAGGCCTTCCCTTGTACACCCACCAAACAAGCTGTTCCTTCCCTTATGGCATCTGTGCCCCACAGCAAACTCTTCTGCATTCCCATAACATGGAATCCAACTCTCTCATCAGGCTAGCTATATTCTGTTGAAAACAAAAGTTGATACTCTAAAGTATAATGCTCAAGAAGTACTCAAACTGTTTTCAAGTTTTTTACTGAATCCACCATGGTGAACATGCCACATTTCATTGTCCCTACTACACAGCTTCTGAGGAATTTCAAACATGGCAGCATGGTAAATTCACAGCTGACAGTCCAACGCCAATGCTTGTCTTTTTTGGGAAGCAGATGGGCTACTGCTGTTACTATAATGCATTCTTTCAATATATGGCTAAAGTAATTATCCTTGCCCCTGGTACTTACAAGCTGAATTCCATGTGGTTAATATTCAACATAAGCTGAAGAAATGTTTATGATATTGTGATATTAGCTCCCCCCGTCCCCCAATACAGACGATAACATGCCTGCAAGCAAGTGATAACTGATTTTATTTGAAAATGGAAAAGGTGGTAGAAAAATGCTCTTTAGAAAAAATACTTCTTGTCAAGGAGCACTCTCATTTCTGTTTCCAGTCTGACAGTGCTAAAAGATGTGATAGTTCACCATGAGGCTGCCACCAAATAGCTGTCTAGAAAAAAATGTTGGTGGAACCAGGGCTTAGGGAAAGAGCACCAGGCAGAGCCAAAATAGCCAAGCGTTGAATTACAGCAGCACAACAAGGCACGGCCCAGACGCACTATGTAGAGAAGCTGGTGCTGCAGAGGATTGCAAGCTCCAGGCCCTCAGAATTTTTTTCACACTGCACTTCCCGCTGAGTGCTTAGTTCAGGTTTCAGCATAGCTGAAGTGATGCATTTAACACCTGCTATTTATGTTCAAGGTTAACACAAGGCTTAAACAGCAGAACAATGTTGACAGAAGTCATTGATCTAACTGCCCCAAGACAGCTAACAAGAACAGGAAATCTCCCAGCTGGAAAGCTTTAGTTAACAAAGATGCACGAAAGATCATATCAAATACACAGCTTCTTTCATCCTCTATTTTTTCCGCTGTGTCTCTTTTGCAAAAAGCAAATGGATAGAGGCAACTAGTACAAAAGGGGCAGGGAGGGTACAGCGGCAAGGAACTTGCGTTCTGCAGATGGAAATGCCTTCTACCTACAGGAAACCTCTGTGGGATCCAACTCTTAAGCCTGGAAGCTCAGCCTCTACTACCCTTTCCACTGTATGGACAAAGCTGTGTGTCAGCTGGCAGTTGTGCGAATTAACTGGGCAATTCTCTTTTGCTTGCAAGCCTCATGTTTCTGTAGGATTTAGAGATGAAATAAAACTGTGAGTCCAAATCATGCAATCACAGAATTTGGGTCCAACTTTCATCAAGTCCATTCCTTTGGCACAAAGGAAACCGATTAATGGTCCTGCACACCATTCTGTATCAGTGATCTTCATGCCAGTCTCATTATTGCATCTGTTTCAAGGCTAGGATATGGGCAGCTGACCAAGGAAGCCAGAGACTGGAAATCCCAGCTGAGCATCAGCAGGTATACTGCAGGGAGAAACAAAGTATGGGCCTAAGCCACAAAAGAAATCTTCTCTACCATGGACTTTGCTTCACCATTCTGCTATTGTACTTAGTGCATGTGCAAACAGAGACAGAATCATAGAATCATAGAGTTGGAAGGAAGCTCCACGGTCATCTAGTCCAACCCCCCGCACAATGCAGGAAATTCACAAATACCTCCCCCTCCTCACCCGCGGGTGACTGCTGTTCCACCCTCAGAAGATGACAAAAAGGCCTCCAGGATTGCCTCCTAACCCCAAAGTATGGAATCATGCTCTCTAAGCATGAGCACCTTCATCAAGTCTTTCTAAAAGGCAGAGGAAAGTAGCAGCTTTACAGGGGCTCATGAACCCAGAATATAAGGCTCTACAGCCCATCTTGGGGTCCCACTAACTGTCCTCTACTATCTAAACAGCATGCCACAAAACAGCCAGTGAACAAATGAACCTGCCACACTGAGTCTCATTATTGGTCTGTCTAGCCCAGATTTTGTCTACTCTGCTGGGCAGTGGCTCTCTAGGATCTCAGGCAGTTGTTCTTCCTTCAGGTCAATTCACCCTGAGGTCATTTACCTGGAGATAACAGAGACTGAACCACGAACTTTATAATGTGATCTACCATGGAGCACTGGGTTTCTCCTCAAACTGGAAATCCAGGGACTAAATATGAGAGTTCTGTATGCATGGTGCGTGCTGAATTTTAGCCATCCCCTCTTCTATGGCCCACTATGGTCCTTGCACCACAGAAAAATGTCCAAGAAAGAAGTAGTGCTATAGGGGAAGGCAAAACAAAACTAAAACATCAAAATCCAATCCACACTGTCTACTAATGGGCCATTACTAAGGCATAAGCAAAGAAGCTATAAAGGATTAATCATACATTCTATCAACACTGTTTTCAATCCAGGAAGCTTCATAGCTCCGAAGTCAATAAAGAGTACACCAACACAACCACACAGCTCTGGCTGTCAAAATCACCCTTCTTGTGCAACCTCCATCATGCAAAGCTAGCACAAAGAGGTTTGGGGACAGTTAATTGCTATAGTTGAATTAACACATCAGTGAATATTTTTTACAGTGTTAAGTTTACAAGTAGTTCTTTCACAAGTTTGCGAAGCAGCACAGGAACACTCGTCAGCATTCATTTTAGTCACTATCTTTTGGGGGGAGCGCACCGGAGCACAGCTCCGGCAGCTTGGGAGGGCAGAAAGGCTCCTGCATGTCAGTTTCGGCTGCACAAGGGGATTCCAGAGTCTTTTGGTCCAGCTGAATGTCAATTTCAGCCCCATTATATCCTATGGGCCATTGAAGACAATGGCGAAAATATGGGGTATATTTGGGGGGCTGGAGAGGAGGGGGTTTGAGGAAGAGGCTCCAAACTCACAGGGTAGCTGTTGGAGCCTCTCCCCAAGATACCCACCAAGTTTTAAGAACATTGGACCAGGGGGTCCATATCTATGGGCCCCCAAACAGGTTGCCCCCATTCCCTCCATTGTGGTGGGGAAAAATAATAAGAGGAGGACACTTTCCCTATGAAGAAAGGTTATCACATTTGGGGATCTTAACTTTGAGAAACAATGACTGAGGCATGACATGATAAGAGGTTTACAAGACTATGCATGGGATAGAGCAGGTAGAGAAAGAAGTACTTTGCACCCTTTCTCACAAAACAAGAACTCGTGAGCTGTCAGGTTAGAAGTTAGAATAGATGAAAGGTTCTTTGGTTTTTTACAGGTTTACAACTTTAAAAAGTTCTGCTGGTTGCTGTTGCTTGGTGGTGGGGGTTTGTTTTTTTCCTGTCTGTTCCAGCCTCCATACATTTGTCAAATTCCATCTGGAAGCTGTTCATGCCAGCCACCACCACCACCACCACCTCCTGTAGCAGTGAATTCCATGTGTTAATCACTGTTTGGGTGAAGTACTTCCTTTCATCTGCAGTTGCTCTTTTCTGCATTTTTTCCAGTGCTATCAATATTCTTTTTGAGGTGTGTGTGGTGTGAGTGGTCCAATGAGGTTGCACCATCAATTTATACATGTATAAATGATGTTCCTTTTAGTCTTTTGGGGTTTCTGTGTGGCACTGTGGCATGCTTGCACTGCCTCAGTGCCACTTATTCTGGAGTGTGCCACTTGTTCTCATGGCAAACAAGCACCTCCCAAGACAGTTCACTTTCCCTGAGATTCTCTGGGAGAGTCTGACTGCTGGGTGGATGGCTGCCTGCTTGCCTGCCTTAAGTGCTGCTGGCTGGGCTTCCCCATTGGAAACAATGGAGGTAATGGGGGTAACCTGTTTGGGTGCCCATAGAATTAGGTCCATTGGTTCAATTCCTTTGAAACATGGGAGTTTATGTGGGGAGAGGCTCCCGAAGCTACCCTGAACATTTGGGGCCTCTCCCTCAAACCCCTCCCCCCAGAGGTACTAACAGCACAGTAGGAAAAAAGTAACTTTTTTCCCCACCATAGAGAACAATGGAGGGAATGGGGCAACCTGTTTGGAGGCCCTTAGAATTGGACCCCCTGGTCCAATGTTCTTGAAACTTGGTGGGTATCTTGGGGAGAGGCTCCAACAGCTACCCTGTGAGTTTGGAGCCTCTTCCTCAAACCCCCTCCCCTCCAGCCCCCCAAATATACTCTATGTTTTCACCATTGACTTCAATGGCCCATAGGATATAATGGGGCTGAATTGCCGCCAAATTTCCTTCATTCCCTCCTTTTCCTCTTTCCCTCCTTCTTTCCTTCTCTCTTTCTTTCTTTCCTGCCTTCTTCTCTTCTCTTTTTTCCTCCTTTCCCTGTTTCCCTCCTTCTTCCCTTCTCTCTCTTTCTTTCCCTCTTTCCTTCCTTCTTTCCTTCTCTCTACTCTCTCTCTTTCCTTCCCTCTTTCATCCTTCTATGGCCCAACTCTAGTGAGGCCAGCTGGGGTAGGGAAGGGGAGGCTTTCAAAGATGCCTCCTCCCCCTTTTGCTTCCCCTTCTGACATCACTTCTGATGTCAGGTGGCATGGCATAATCTAATAGCCTAGTAGCTCATTAGCATACCATATGCTAATGAGCTCCTGCAGCTCTTTTTCTATGAAAAGACCCCTGGAGGCACAGCATTTAACGAGGTCAAAACACTCTAGCACAAAACATCATCAACTTTATAAGGAAAGGCATTGTGTATATAATTGTACCATAATGATGATTCCAGACCTTTCTGCAGAAGTCATTAGCTCAATATGAGAGCTCTTGGCCCATACAGATTAAGAGGGTTTTTCTATGATCTTGGCACTACAAGTTTCTTTACTGGAGATTAGTGTCTCCTTTTCCTATAAACAAAAACCACAGATACTGTACAGAAATGTTACTTTAAAAATGTGTTAGATGCACTGGTATTTGCCAACTGAACTTTGTGAGGGATGTAGCATATGAATCACCTTGATGTGCACAAAGTATTCAGGTCATTTAAATGGATGATCACCCTAAAGTATCCCCTGTAATATGGGAAAGATCACCGACTGCACTAGATGCATCTTCCCTTTGGGCTTTTCTACTAGCTTTAAGACTTTCTCTGTTCTGTTAGAATAACAGATATGAACTTGTGCCCTCCAAAGAACCAAGCATCAAGAGAAGAAAATGTTCATAAAAATGCAAAACAAATCCCCTCTTGAGAATTCAGCAGACTAATGTTTGCTTATTTCAGGGGTCCCCAACTTTTTTGAACCCATGCGCACATTTGGAATTCTGACACGGCATGGTGGGCACAGCATCAAAATGGCTGCCACAGGAGGTGGAGCCAGCCACAAAATTATTGCCATAGCATAACTTCAGTAACACAGTGTAAATACTTGTGCTGTGGTGACAGCTGATGCCAAAGTAACATTTTCTGCACAGCCAATCAAGTCTCTAATAGTCAATCAGAAGCCTTGCTGGAAAGAAGAAGAAGAAGAAGAAGAAGAAGAAGAAGAAGAAGAAGAAGAAGAAGAAGAAGAAGAAGAAGAAGAAGAAGAAGAAGAAGGATTGAATTTATACCCTGCTCTTCACATGGAGTCTCAGAGCGGTTTACAATCTCCTTTCCCTTCCCCTCCCCACAACAGACCCCCTGTGAGGTAGGTAGGGCTAAGAGAGCTCTTTCAAGGACTGCTCCTGAGAGAACAGCTCTGAGAGAACCTGTAACTGACCCAAGGGCACACCAGCAGCTGCATGTGGAGGAGTGGGGAATCAAACCCAGTTCTCCTAGATTAGAGCCTTAGCTAACCCCATCCACTTCCTAAAAACACTTTGCAGCCACCAGAAAAGGTGTTGGCCAGTGCCATGTTGCCCATGGGTACCACATTGGAGACCCCTAGCCTATTTCATCATCCAATAAAACCAACTGGTAGTTTCCTCTTAACACATAAGGACACTGTTTGGGATGCTAACCTTAATGGTACTGAAGTTGTTTACTCCACTAAAGATGAAGTCACAGCATAACCTAGGTTTGCACAACTTGTGACCCCATAACTTAATGCAGCCTACCTCCCATTGATGTTGCTCTCCTAGAGACTTGATGAACCCCTTATTTTTTGTCACCTGCACTGAAATCCAAAAACAGGGACATTGTCAAGCTTCTTGGTAAGCAACAACATACAGCTGGTAAACTGTGTTTGGTCTCATGGGTTACATGTTGTGTTCAGGATTGGTTTAAGCAGCACCTGCCCAAATTGACAGGTTTCTTACTTCCCAACTTGGTTCCTCTTATGGGGTAACTGTCTGAGATGATGAGGTGATTTTTGATGGTATGATAACAGTAGTTTTACATAAAAATATTATAAATTGTAAAGAATGGCATAAGGCTAGCACATACATGCATTAAAATGAGCATGCTGCAATGACAGAAGTGATCAGAAGAGGTCAGCTGATAGTTGTACTGTCTGCAGCCACAGAATCAGATTAAAATACATCCTGGATGACATTTTGAGATGGATTCTATTTAGAGGATAACATCTTCCAAAAGCCTATCAGTTGCCATAATAGACAACACGTTACAGTGGAATCCTTATACCCTTCCAACTCCACTGACTTCAATGGATTTGAAAGTATGTTACTCTGTTTAGGATTGTGCTGTTAATCACTTAAGACTTGTGTATGAATACCTATCATGTGGCTGTAATTGTCTTCAGTAAAAATCCACACTTGAATGAGAAAAAAGATTCCTAGTCAATCTTAATTTAGAGTCAGAAAAACTCTAAACTGATTATTATATAGAAATATTATACCATGGAAGTTGGGGGGTGGTGATAATTCCACTCTTTCTCATCAGTCAAACAACTCCATACAAATGTCATACTTTATTTTTTAAAATACTTTTTTCTGATACTTTTATCAGTTACATGAGATACACAGATCATTGTAACATTCTGATGTCAATGAACTAAGCCACCTAAGTATTTTAACTACAGATTACTATAATTTATTACCATGCTTGGCATCAGTTAGAGTGCACGACAAGGTCACCTTAAATCTGTTCATGTCCTTAATACTGTATTGTGTGAGCAAGCTAGTCCATATGGTTGAATCAATAAAATAGTAAACATGAAACATGACACTTGAAAATTTCCAGGGGAAGAATTGCTTTCATAGCAGATAACTCAATGACAAATTTCACTCTTTTCCTTAAAATAGTCTCATATACGGGGATCAGCCATAAAGCCAGAATCCATGTTGAAAGTGCTTGTAATCTAAATCCTTACTATGAAGACTAGAGACTAGACTTGTTTTAGAACTTGGATAGTGTTTCGTCATAGAGGTCACAGGCAGGCACATTTATTCATGGGCAAATATCAGCCCAGGCTCCATACACACACACAGATGTATATATGTATGTAGGTATACACATTTGGCTCTCTCTTCCTTTCTCTGATTTACCTTATATAGCAAAATGGATTTGTCACTACAGACCACTGGTGGAGTATATTACATTCAACCCCTTCCTAATGTTTTGCAACACTAATCTTTGAGATTTTAATACAAGGGGTCTTGGAACATTAACACTGACCTTTCTACAAACCACTGAGACCAACAGTATGCTTTCCATTGAAACAAAGATAGTTATTGCACAAACCATTAAATTTAGTATATATTGTTAAAGACTGATTAATGTTTGTGCAGTGAAAATACTGCCACCTACAAGCAACAACCACAAGTATGACTCACTGCTGCCTTATTACACATGTGCAATATAACTCCTTTTAAAAATGGAACGCACACTTGGAATTAACTACAGTGCAATGAATTATTAAATTTTAAAATTACATTAACACACTCTACTCCTGGATTTACATTTTGTTTGACGTGTGCAAACATGAGTACATTCACACACACCCCCACAGGATGTTTAAGCCACATCACTTGCACCTTTCTGTTTACACGCATTTAAATTCCACATTCAAAAAAACTATGAGGAATTAAGACCTGCACAAAGACTCCAGGCAGTCCTTTGTCAGTTTGTAGTTATTTTGAAGGGACATTTGGAACTAATTGAGCATGATTTCCATTTTCCACACAGAATAGCTCAGCTGGAACCATAAAGACATTCCCTAGGGTAACTGTGTAGTTATCATTCCAGTTATATACCAAAGTATGCAGTCTTTACTAATGTCAAGTTGGCCGGTGCACACTAACTCATGTGTTGTTGATGCTAGCAGCATTACCCGTATAGGTGACAGCGATCATTATCATTATGGGAATCATAAAGGGTCCTTAACCATCAAGCTCATGTAAGCTACAACCATAGTGGGAAGTAAAATACACTGACTGAGTTGAAAGAGAGACTTTGAGACTACTTGGGATGCTAGAAAAACAATTATCTTAGGATACCAGAGAAAGAAAGAGATGAAGACTAGGTGAGGCACAAAACGACTTGCACTACATTTGAAAAGGGGAGGTGACCATGTTGTACAAATCCTTATTAAACTGAAATTGCCTTTGAATATTAAACATGTAATGCATTTACCCAAAAGAAGACCAGGGTGTTTTTTTCAGGTGTGCCATCAAGAAAAAAAAGGAGTTATCTTACATTTGCATACAAATTACAAGTATGAACAGTAATACAAACTTTTTGGATAATTTTTTTGAGGGGTATTGCTTCGGTGGGAGGGTTCAGGGCACCTTAGCATTTAGTCATGCCAGCCACATGACCACAGAAACATCTTCAGATAGTGCTGGCTCTTCAGCTCGGAAACGGAGATGAGCACCGCCCCCTCGAGTCGGATTTGACTGGCTTTCAAGCAAGGGAAACCTTTACCTTTTTATCTGAGGCTATCGGGTATCAGGAGCCCTGAGTCAAAACACTTGAGAGACAGTGCTGCAAATGCCTCTAGGGCATCCAAACTGTAAAAAAGAAAAGTTTTAATTCATTGTTATTGATCAGACACAGCTTTCTTTCAAAGGTAGTTAATTTTCTTTAAATGAAAACCAAATAATTATTTCCTGAATCACATTCATATTCTGCCCTGCCTTCAAGCAGCTTGGTGTGGTATACAGGAGGAATATCCTGCTTTATCCCCACAGCAGCTCTGAGAAGTAAGTCAGGCAAAGTAAATGGCTCAAGGGCACCAATGAGCTTCATCAATAAGTTCTCCTTATCCAAATTAAAAACCCAATCTCTTACACCATGATTACTCCCTGTTGATAGCAAGTAAATACTCCATTTACTGCCACACCTCAATAAAGAATCTCGGTCTATCATACTATGAATCAATCTATCAATCTATATCTATTTTTAATGAGTACACTTGATTCATTCTTCATCTCTCAAAGTATGACATGATAGATCTTCAACAACATGCTCTTGTATAACTAGTTCAGGGAAGGTCACTACCTTGGCAGTAACAAATTATTTCAGAGCCAGCCCAGAGGGAGCAGGAGAGACTTGCTGATTACTTGCCACTATAAATGTACTCTCAAATGCTCTGGTAGCAAAACCATGTTTATACTTTTATGGTGAGGCAATTCTTTCCATCCTTATTTGAACACTATTCTAGGAGACTGCTGGTGAACTACAAGTTAAACACCACACCAATAAATTGCACCTTTTGTGAAGGCTGCACATGTGATTTTTGGTGGTTGACCTGAAGTCCCAGGGAGGACAGAAGATGGAGCATCTGGGAGATCTGGTTCTCCAGGAGTATCGAAGTCTCTGCTACTAAGAGCCAATTGTCTATGTAGGGAAAGATGGCAATCCCCTGTAAACGAAGCTAGGCTGCCACCACCACCATCGTCTTGGTGAAGACTCTTGGCACCATGCACAGACCGAATGGGAGACACCTGTAGTGGAAGTGGAGGTCTCCTATGGCGAAACGGAGGTACCTCTGGTGGGATGGATGGATGTTTAGATGAGAGTAGGCATCCTGGAGGTCGATGGTCACCATCCAGGAACCTCGAGATAGAAGTGGGAGGATAACTTTCAAAGATATCATCTTGAATTTGCGGTATTGTATGAAGATGTCGAGGTCCCGCAGATCTAAAATCGGGCACAAACCCCCGTCTTGTATGGGAACAGCAAAATAACGGGAGTAAAAACCTGTCCCCTCATATGCCTTTGGCACAGGCTCTATCGCATCCTTCTCCAAGAGGGATTTGACCTCTTGGAGGAGAATGGGAGAGGGACGGGTGGTTCGAAAGACAGGAAATGCTGGTAATTCCACAAATTCTATGGTATACCCCTGGGTCAGGATGGACATAACCCAAGTGTCTGTGGTGATGACCCACCATGCAGAAAGGAACAGGAAAAGGTGGGTGGGTTCCCCAGCAACAAGGTGGGAGAAGTCAAAGGCCCTGTTTGGTAGTCTTTTGGGACTTAGCTCTAGGATGTTGTTGCTGGGATCCATATCTCGGCTTCGACGGATACTGGTATTGCTGGCACTGTCCCACAGGGGATTGACATGGTCTCCATGTACTCTCTGAGGATGGTTTATTAAGATAATGGTGTTTGGAGCCATAGCGAGACCAAGAATGCTGGCGGTATGACTTGGATGAAGCAGAGACACCCAGGGATCTGGAGGCTTTTATGTTCTTGTCCATTTCTTGTAATGCTGAATCGGTCGAAGAATGGAACAGGCCCTCCCCATCAAATGGAAGATCTTCTATGTAGGCCCTGGTATCAGGGGGCAAAGAGGTCATTTGCAGCCAGGAGTGCCGACGAAGTGCCACCACTGAGGACATTGTGGTGGAGAAGGAGTCAAGGGTGTGCTTGGCAGTATTAAGAAGCTGCTTTGCCACTACCATTCCCTCTTTTGCAAAGCCTGCACTTCCTGGGTTTTATCCTCAGGGAGGAAGGGAAGAAGATCTGCCATTTGTTGCCACAATGCATATTCGTATCATCCCATGCATGCTATGTAGTTTGATGCCTTAATGCCTAGGGCACCTGCAGAATAAAAACGCTTCCCAAAGGAATCAAGTTTCTTGCCCTCCTTGTCTGATGGAGCAATGTTGGTGTGCTTATTCTTGGACGAAGACGAGACTACCATGGAGTTTGGCTTCGGATGCACACAGAGAAAGCTCACCCCTTCCTCTTGTACACAGTACAAGTGGTCCAGCCGTCTGGTCAACACCGGAGCAGACAATGGCTTCTCCCAAGGGGTTTTTACAGCCTGGAGGAGGACCTTCAACATCAGCAAAGAAATTGGTGCTGATGTGTCCATATGGACCACATCATAGACCTCTTCCGATACTGATGGTTGCAGTTGGATGATCAAAAGGCCCAAGGTATGAGCCATCCTCTTAATTAACTCGCTGTAGGAGGACATGTCTTCTGATGGACAGATCAGGAGGTCCTGGGAGACCTTTAGTTTCAGGGAGACATCTCCCGAGGAGGTCTCATCCTCAAACTGGTCGCCTTCAGACATGCCCTGCAAGGTCTCCGAGGGAGATCCAGGGCCCTGGATTGGTGTCGGTACGGAGGGTTTCTTTGGTGATGGTGGCAGCAGAGGGGCTTCTTGCAGCGGCGAGGGAGGTGGTGGTTTTGAAAGCATTGCAGACAGTGGTGGACAACGCGGAGAACGAGGGTGGGAAAAATGGTTGTCCCAGTTCTCCTGCCCTTTAGGCGGTAGCCATGGCATGGAGGAGAACCAGCAAGGCATATCCTGTCGATGATCATGTGGTGGATACATCAATGGGCTGTATCGATACCGAGAAGGTGAACTGCGACCAGCATTACATCTAGAGAAACGTTCCCTCCTGGGCGAAAGGGATGGGTGATATCGGTCTCAATGAAATTGGTAGTCATCCCATTGACCATGGTCATCAGGGAAGGGAGAGCGAGACCTATCCCGCTGTCAGTATCAGCTGTCGCAATCAGAACAACCACTAGCCCAGGAGGCAGTTGATGGAGAACGAGATCGAGGACCCACAGCCTGAGTCTCCAATATCAAATCATCCTCGGCCTCAGAAGCCGGCACAGATGGAGGATGGTGAGCCAAGTTAACCTCCAACACTGGAAGGTTCATCTGCCTGGTAGGAGAGTCCATTATCTCAACTGGGGGTTCAGGATGGATTTTTGGCAGCTCCAGTGTGGACTGGCGTATCAATAGGGAATGCGACTGCGTGTCAACTGGCAGTGCAGAGCCCTTGGGGAGTGCCACGCAGCTCAACTCATGAGACTTCTGCAGGTCCCCAGTAGTAGACTTACGAGCCATATGCTTCTGCAGCTTGTCCTTCTTAGGTTTCTTCACTGGTGTCGAGACAGATGAAACGGATTTAGAAGGACGCTTTTTTGAAGGGGCTGGCCCAGTGTCAGAAGCCGATTTGCCTGATCTTGGTGGCTTTGGCATTGGTGATGCCACCTCCAATGCAGAAGATTTAGAAGGAGGCTCCGCTGGCATCTTCAATACAGAAGGGGCAAGAGCCGATTCCAAAGAGCGACCTTGAGTCTTGTGGCTTTATTTTTGCACGTTTGATTCGAGAATTTTGCACACAGAGCACAAGCCTCGGGTTGATGACCTTTGCCTAAGCAAATGATACAGAGAGTGTACCCATCTCGTGGGGCTAGTTTACTTTCACATGAAGCACACCGCTTGAAGCACCCCCACCTCTTATCCATAAACTGCTGTGATGGAAGGGAAGGGGTGGGGGGGGTGGACTGAAGGTCCGAAGAGCACAGAATGTTCTCACCCTGCAGACTTTCTGAGGTAAATGTCAAGTAAGACCATGGAGAAGACGAAAAACAAAATTCTCCTTTAGAATGAAAAAGTCCTGATGTGAGGGAAAAAACTGACTAACACCAACAGACGAAAAAGCTGTTAACAGTGCGGCAGTCAGAAGAGAACTGGCAGGATGTCTGCGCCCCACCCCCTTGGGCATGCGCAGTAAGGGTTCCCGCGCAGGCTCAGGGCGGAGGCACGAAAATCCCTTTGTGAGCTTTATACAACACCGATCAGATCAGCACAGGCACACTAGATCCCATAGGTGTAACGCACAGAGACCACGAAGAAGATCTTAGTATTACAATGTAACAGCCAAAAACAATGGGTTACATACAACCAGTTTTTCCACTGGTGAAAAAATGAGGAGCATCTCAACACCAAAAAGGCTACACTGAGGATTATGAGACCACATACACAAAAAACCATATGCTATGGGTAGGGGAGATGTAATAAGTAAAGAAACTGGGCAAGGTTGACTGAAAAAGCTGTTTGAATCCAACCCAATCTCTTGAGGAAATTTAATAAAATTAGACAATGCAGTCTCCCCTAAAATACAGTATTCTGACTTTATCAGCAATATTATTCCAATTCCTTCAATCTTGTCTAGTCCTTAATGGAAAACACAAACAATCAACTTCCTGAGACTGAAAGTATGATCTTTTAGTAAAAGCTCATGTGCAAGATGGCAGGGATCAGTTTCTTATCTCAACATTTTCCTGGCTTTTCTCTTCTGCGCCTTCACATCTCTACTGAGTTGCTTGGAAGAAGGGCAGGAGAAAGAAAAAAAGTATACCAGTTGCAATGGACAGAAGAGTCATAACCCTCCAGCCTGTGTTACGTGTTGTATGGTAATACAAAGAAACAAAGAAAAGTGAAAGGCATGAATCAGCGGTTGTGACTTCTGCTCTGAATGCCCCTTTTTCAAAAAAATTAGACTGCCCTAAATCATCCCTTTGTCTTAGCTATGCATAATCTTACCAGGTTCATGTGTCCTGTTTCTTTACAGATGCATACTTTGGCAGAATAAAAAAGAATAACCAAGTGCCAACAAATTAAAAAACACACAGAATATGAGCTATACCACAGAGTTCAAGAGAAGATATAGCACCTTTTCTCATGCTGCACAAGGAGAATAATGAGAGGGCTTTTCTTGCCTCTTCTTGCATTACACACTTTTCTGACAAAACATACCAAAAACTATGCAACTGCCTCAGTTTACTGT
This sequence comes from Gekko gecko, assembly GCA_029375565.1. Lineage (NCBI taxonomy): Eukaryota > Metazoa > Chordata > Lepidosauria > Squamata > Gekkonidae > Gekko > Gekko gecko. Next base: position 49,930,399 of record JAPDNY010000004.1, read on the forward strand.
TTCAAGACTTCTGTAAAATATTGAGGACTTCCCCAAACTGCAGGTGAGCCAGTGCACTAAGCTTCTCTCAGTGCCGGTTTTGAGCCAAGAATTCTATGCTGAAACAGTTCGGAAGGGCTGAAAACCAAGAGAGCTTTCAGAATAGTGCTGACCTCATAACACCATTCTCCACAGTTTAACATCAAACAGTCATCAGGTTCCTGGATTTTTTTTGGTGAACATTAAGTAGAGTTGCCAGGTCTGGGTTGGAAAATACTTGGAGACTTTGGGGGTGGATCCAGGAGAGGGAGGGGTTTGGGGAGGGGAGGGGAGGGGCCTCAGCATGGTACAATGCCATAGAGTCCATCCTTCAAAGCAGCCATTGTCTCCAGGGGAGCTGATCTCTGTCAGCTGGAGATCAGTTGCAAAAGTGGGAGATCCCCAGGCCCCACCTGGAGGCTGGCAACCCTAACATTAAGACTGAGAGTCTACTGTCCACTAGCAGGAAGTAAATATTTCTTGGAAGCAAATTGTGTATGTAAGGAAGGTACTTTGATTATATCAACAATCAGGAAATCTAGACTTTTTTTTTTAAAAAAAAAGATCAATGCAGAATTATCCAGTTGGGAGCAGCCCAAGTTTTGCTTCTGTAATTCATACATGCTTTTTACCTAGTGTGCTGATTTACTTGGAGGAACTGAAGGTCTGGATCAATGGCATCTATTTTGAGCTGAATGACAATGTTCTGCTATCTGAAATCTTTCACTAAGTTCACTAACGAGAGTTGATCCACATTACTAGAGTGACATCCATGACAACATCTTATCAAAATTGCAATGACTAGTCTGCACATTCTAATTCTTCACTACTGCCAGATTGTTTTACTTCTACAAATGGGGGTCCACAATGTATTGCTGCAGAAGAGGCAGGATCAGGGGTCAAAAAGATAGCAAGTTCTGCCTCTCCTTCCACCATCCCACTCTTCTCATCACTTTTTATTTGCCTCATGACTTGCCTTCCCCCTTCTCCTTAGCTCTTGAACTTGGTGTGGATGGGGAACAAATACAGTACCTATGCCACTGAAAAGTAGCCTTAGGTAACATTAGCAGGAAGTGAAGTTGGAGTGGATTATCACTTCCTTCTCCCGATTCAAACACATAAACTAATGAAATGGTGGGAGTAGATACTTGAGGGCACTTGCACAACAATTACTAGGATCTATTGGGATATAAGTACTCTGAAGAGACTGTTGCCACTTCCCACGAACTCTCTGGAAGCAGTGACTGATACTTTGGGGACTGAAACTGTATCAAAAATTAGGGGAAGAAGGCTTCTCCATCGCATCTGCTCATATAAAATCTGTATACCCCCATGCATAACAACTCATGTAAGTAGTTAAATAAATTAAGTAAACCACAGAAAATAACATGGGAAGTTACCTTTACACATATTTCCATCTCCTTCCAGTTTCTCCAAAATATAATAACCTGATACCACAATACTGCACAGACTTAGTTTGGGAGTAAGTGGCATTGAACTCAGTAGGATTAAGTAAACTGGCATATGATAGGGCTGTAAGAACCATAATGCAATTATCCTGATAGCAAATATTTAGGACATGTTCATTAAGATGACGAAATATACCAAAATTTATAATATATTTTTTTCTAAATCTCAAGCAGCTGTAACCAGTCTGGAGTTCAAGTAGGATTTACACATGTTCAGCCCTTTCTAATAAGAAAAAAATCAGGTCCGCATTCACATGTTATAAAACTGTCCAATTTCAAGCTCTGTAAGGTACCTAATCTCTTTTTAAGGCAGTTAATAAATAATGTGAAGTTATTGTAGACAAGGCTGGAATTTTAAGAAGGCACAAAGAAGGAACCATGTTCCATAAATTCAAGTGTAATTAAAAAGCATTTCTACAATAACAGCTACAAAGCCATTTCAAAATCCCACCCAAAAGTCTAGTTTCAAACATAAGAACATAAGAGAAGCCAATGTTGAATCAGGCCAATGGCACATCTAGTCCAACAATCTGTCACAGCAGCCAAAATATACCAGGTGCCATCAGGAGGTCCAGCAGTGGGGCCAGGACACTAGAAGCCCTCCCACTGCTCCCCCCTCTAGCACCAAGAACAGAGTGCATCACCTGCCCCAGACTGAGAGTTCCCAATCTATACCCTGTGGCTAATAGCCACTGATGGACTTTTGCTCCATATGTTTATCTAATTCCCTCTTGAAACTGTCCATGCTTATAGCAGCCACCACCTCCTGTGGCAGTGAATTCCATATGTTAATCACTCTTCGGGTGAAGAAGTATTTCCTTTTATCTGTTCTAACCCGACTGCTCAGCAATTTCATGGAGTGCCCACGAGTTCTTATATTGTGAGAAAGGGAGAAAAGTACTTCTTTCTCAACCTGCTCAATCCCATTCATAATCTTATAAACCTCAATCATGTCACCCCTCAGCCGTCGTTTCTCCAAGCTAAAGAGCCCCAAGCATTTTAACCTTTCTTCATAGGGAAGGTGTTCCAACCCTTTTATCATTCTAGTTGCCCTTCTCTGCACTTTTTCCAATGCTATAATATCCTTTTTGAGATGTGGTGACCAGAACTGTACACAGTATTCCAAATGAGGTCGCACCAATGATTTATACAGGGGCATGATGATACTGGCTGATTTGTTTTCAATTCCCTTCCTAATAATCCCCAGCATAGCGTTGGCCTTCTTTATTGCAGCTACACACTGTCTAGACATTGTCATTAAGTTATCCACTACGACTCCAAGATCTCGCTCTTGGTCTGTCTCTGCCAGTTCAGACCCCATCAACATGTATTTATAATTAGGATTTTTGGCTCCAATGTGCATCACTTTGCACTTGGCCACATTGAACCCCATTTGCCACGTTGACGCCCACTCACCCATACTCAACAGATCCCTTTGGAGTGCCTCACACTCCTCCCTGGTTTTCACCACCCTGAACAACTTCGTGTCATCTGCAAATTTAGCCACTTCACTGCTTACTCCCAATTCCAAATCTTTAATAAACAAGTTAAAAAGCATCGGACCGAGTACTGATCCCTGTGGTACCCCACTGCTTACCACCCTCCACTGAGAAAGTTTCCCATTTATACTCACTCTTTGTTTTCTATTTATAAGCCAGTTTTTGATCCACAAGAGAACTTGTCCTTTTATCCCATGACTATTGAGCTTACTTAGGAGCCTTTGATGAGGAACTTTATCAAAAGCTTTCTGGAAGTCAAGGTAAATAATATCTAAATATAGATTGAGTTACTGGTTTCAACCTTTTTAAAAACTGTTTAACTGTTCCCTCTTCCCCCCAAACTGATAATCCTATTTTCTCTCTATTGACCAAGATAATAATATAGACCCTAGAGTAAAGTTTGACATCACATACATTCAGCTTCTATGAGCCAAAGAAGCCTCACTTTTCATGACTGGCACAACCTATATGCCATTTCAACTCTCTACTATGTCATTTTCATTACTTCTGATGACACCAATCTTCACAAATAGATTTATAATTGGACTGACTGTCACAATCTTTCTAAGACATAGTACCACTTCTGTTTGGTACAAGACCTTGCCAATTGTTGGCATTAAGTCAATTCTAAATAAGTAATGACAGAAAGCAACCTGCTAAGTGTCATACTGCAACTAAAGACCTCCAGTGCACACTATTACTATTTTCCCAAGGTGCTTGTTTTTAACAGGAACTTTGAGAAACAGGACAAATATTACGGGAAGAGAGCAAAATAAGAACACCTGTTTTCTTGGTCAGAGGTTTCCATTGTTTAAGTTTACAGCCATGATCATTTCTGTGTAGTAAATTATCACGGAAAGGAAGATTCTCATCTCTGCTGAAGTAAAGGGCATTCTACATTTATCTTATTAGTGCTAACATTACGCATTAAGTTGGCCACAAGAGACAATCTTCACTTCAAACCAAGTCGAGTTATAATTCCTGTGGCTGAAGGAAAGGTTAAAAAACTTAAAATACATGAAATAAAATGTCGCATAACTGATATAACATACTAGGTAAGTGTATAAGTCCCATGGACATCTCACCTCAGCAATAAAATCACTAGGTGGCATTAGGCAACTATTTTATTAATATTTTTATCCCACCCTTCCTCTGTGGACCTCAGACCATAGTTCTGCACCTCCTCCATTTCATCCTTACAACAACCTTGAGAGGTAGCCTCAGAGAGAATGACTGAACCAAGGTCACCCAGTGACCTCAGTTTAAGTGAACTCCCTGTCATCTGAAATACAGTGATAATACTGACCTACCTTGAAGGGCTGTTTAAGAGGATTTCCAAGAGTATATAAACCTATGAAGTACTTGGAACACTCAACATGTTCTGTGTAAATGCTAGTATGATAAAGATTTGAAACCTGTGCTCCTTTTTTAAAAAAAATATATGTTTAGACACAGCTGGAAACAATAAAAAAAATGTCTTTGCATGTTACCAACAATACAGTGCTGGTCTACACAGCAATACTTCTGCTATTTCAAGCAGGCCTCCCATCCAAGTATTTGCGAGAGTCAACCCTGCTTAGCTTCCAAGATCTGATACAACTGGGCTTGCCTGGGCTATACAGGTCAGGGCCAAATATATACAATATTAAGGGCAGAAATCCTTTGTAAATGGCTACTTTTCACTGTTTTTCTCTAGCTACATTCTGAGACTAGAAATCCAACTACAGGAGAAAAGCTCAACAGGAGAAGGGGGAGGAATAGTGGGCACCCATTCCCCTGCAAATTACTCTCGCACTGCTGCATTCACATTAGTCAACACATGTTGTCACAGAAATATAGTGGGAACAGTTGTTCCTCTCGACTGAAAAGATAATGGAGGATGCTTCTGTTGGCCAGAAACAGAGCTGGCCTGGTCTCTCAGTAAAACATGCCAGATAGGGAATCTAGAGACTCAGAATAGAATAGCCTTGGAGAGGGAGAAGAAACAAAGGACTAAGAAAACAGCACGGTCTTTTGTAGATTAGAAATAGTCTAATTCACATCAGGGGATAATATGCATTGGGGCCAGGTGCCATGAGAATGGCAATAATGTCCAACTTCACAAAACAGAAGATATATTTCAAATATGGGGGTATTGGATGAGGGCCAACAGATATTTATAAGTAGGATAAACCTGTAATCACAATTTTTAATATACTTCGTTGTAACAAAAAGCAGGTTTTATATAGTTTAGAAGATACAAATGTGTACCCACAAGAAACTTGCAGGAGCGGCTATCCCATTTTCCCCACACCTCTGCTTGTTCCCCTGTCCCCCTACTTCTCTCACACTCTTTCTCCTTCCTGCCACCCCTTTTCTTTCTCTCTCTTCTTCTCTCCCCTCCCACTCCAGGTTGTGTAGTGGTTAAGAAGTGTCACACTAGCATCTGGGAAACCCAGGTTTGAATCCCCACTCTGTCATGGAAGCCTACATTTTTGTCTTTAAAGGTGTTACAAAGATTCTTTTTGTTTGTTTTTTACTTACCACCTCTGCATTAGGTTTTTAAGGCAGATAAAACCAGATAAGCCCACACTTACATTCTGCTGGAAGATTCCATTTGCAAAAGTTGGAATACCAATGATACAGTTATATACCTTATGAGAAACATGACAAATAGCTAAAAATAATAAATCTGAGGCACAATCCTGATCTTTGTAGGACTAGGGGTAAATGCAGCTGCACAAATGGATTCAACACTATCATACAAAGTATTGCACAAGATATATTCCAGCAGAGTAAGATACTCTTTAAACCTTCAAAACCTACAGGCTATAGTAACTACGCTGCACAGCTAAATCAAGCACATGTGCATTATCTAAAATGGTTCCAATTATTGTATAATGAGATAATAATCCCTCAGCTATCTTAATGTGTATGTTATGCAGAATACTTAAATTTTCACTCTAGGAAGACAGCAGCAACCATATGTGGTCAATCATCTACAAATACAATATATTTTCATAATCTGTTATCGGCCTCACTGTACTCCTTGAGAGGTTATCAACTTAAAAACAGTATTTGAAAAAGGGCAAAACTGCATGCAAGCACGCCTTGAAGTTGTTTTTCTCTTTTCCAGGTGCAGAATCAAATGTTTGAGAAGCACAAAGCAGATGCTTCTATATCTTTCACTGAATCACTTTCCGTTGGTAAAAGAAAATAGAAGCCCTTGAGCATTCTAACTATTATTAGCCTGAGGCACTCAAAAGATTCTGACCAACTAAAGCTGGTTTAATTTAAACTTACTAGGTTGGATCCAAAATACTACAAGTGGAGCAAAGCTCAAGGAATGGGACCCCATCTATTATGTTCCTAAAGGCCTTCCTGAACATCAGGTAGGGAGGAATGAAAAGTGGTTGTTTGCTGTGAGAGGAGGAGGCTGGCAAAAATCAGCCTCCTCATCCACTAACAGAAGGGTCTTTCCACTGGTAGAAGAGCACCTCTGAATCCAATCCAATATATCTATAATTTGATATTCCCTTCTTTGGGACCAACACAGCAACAAGATGCTCACATCACATCCTGAATGATTCTGTGTGCGTGTGTGTGTTTATTTAAGAAGTTAATTACCAATCATTCTGGGTAGGGGAAAGCAATCATTCCAGGCAGTCAGGATTTTAGGAACTGCTAAAGGTGGTCATTCAGGGGTCATATTTTACAAGAACTTCATTACACTTTAGCTCCATTGTTGCTCTCTACCTTCTGTTTCTCACAAATGGCATAAAGTACTTTCTTTTCATCCAAACATTTCCCTGCATATATTGATTAAACCAGATACAATTTTCATTTGGCCTCTAATGCTTACAGTTTCATTCCGTGTATGCCAGAATTCTGAGTCTTGTAAACAATGATAATGTTCTACCCCCTAATCTAACTGAAAGCCGTGGCAGGTTGGCTTAGACAGAGCCGATTGAAATTGAATCCAACGAAGATGGAGGTCCTGTGCCTGAGTCAGAGTGGTCCAAGGTTAGGGATCCCACTCCTGATCTTCGATGGGGTGCTGTTGGTGCCAGCGCCGGAAGTTAGGAGTCTGGGAGTGCTCCTGGATACCTCCCTAATGATGGAGGCCCAGGTAGCAGCCACTGCAAAGTCAGCCTTTTACCACCTCCGACTAAGCAGTTGGTTCCCTTCCTTGAACGCAATGACCTAGCAACGGTGATCTACGCATTGGTCACTTCAAGATTGGACTACTGTAATGCTCTCTACATGGGACTGCCCTTGTCCCAAATCCGGAAGCTGCAGCCAGTGCAGAATGCAGCAGTGAGGCTGCTGTTGTGTCTTCCTATGAGGGAACACATCCAGCCCGCCCTAAAAACCCTGCACTGGCTGCCTATAGCATACCAGATACAGTTCAAGGTGCTGGTTCTTGCCTTTAAAGCCCTATATGGCTGGGGACTTGCTTACCTAAGGGACCATCTTTCCCCGCATGTACCCCAGCGAGCACTAAGATCGGGCTCCCAAAATCACCTGGTTCTTCCGGGGCCTAAAGAGGCCAGGTTGGTGACAACGAGGGCCAGGGCCTTTTCTGTGGCGGCCCCTCACTGGTGGAACGAGCTCCCAGAAGACATCAGGGCCCTGTGGGACCTTTTACAGTTCCGTAGGGCCTGCAAAATGAAGCCGCCAGGCTTTTAAGTAGGGTTAGGGTTAGGGTTCTACCTCGTTCGTATGGCCCTGGCCTTAGCCCTAGCCTGATTACCAACTGTGTCAACAACTGGCCCTGGCTTGACTACCGTTGTGCCAACAACTGTACCATTACTGGCACCGACAGTACCAATGGCGGCACCAACTTAGGCTTTATAGCTGGGCATAAGGCGGTGGACAGTGTTCAGTTGACAGCCGATATCGGAAGACTCACCATCTTTTAATATATGCATGTATGTATGATTTTACATTGATTGATAGTTTTAACGGAATTTTAATGTATTTTTGTATATGCTGTTAGCCACCCTGAGCCTGCTGAATGGTGGGGAGGGCGGGATATAAATGTAAATATAAATAAAAATAAATTAAAAAATACCAATAATGGTCAGTTTAGTATCTAACCTCACATTTTTAACCCTTCAATTGACCCACCAGATCTAAGTAAACTGGCTAGAGGTTCAAAAGCAAAAAAGATACTCTCATTCTACAACAACAACAACAACAATAACAACAACAATAATAATAGCATTCACAATTTTTCTATATTATTATCAATATTCCTACTTTTATACAGCCTTGCTGTTTGTAATGTATCACAGAATGTGATCTAAACATTTTGCCAGAATAGCTACAAAGTTTTATAATTACAATTCAACAAATTATATCTGACAAAAGAGCCGATTAAATGGGAATCTTTTATTTTCTTTTACCAGCACACTAATTAATTTCATTCCATGCTTTGACCATAGCTGCCCTCTCATAACAGTATTAACATCTTTATTAAAGATGACAATACTGACAAAAGTAAAATATTACTTGTGAATATATTATCCATAAGTCAGACTGCCAGCCAAAGCTGTCTTTCACATTTAGAAGAAAAAAAAATTTTTTTTATTTATTAAGTTGGATGTATTAGGCCGCCCTTCCCTGCAAAAAGGGCTCAGGGTGGCTTACACCAAAAATGGTGGTGTTCCAAAGTCTACCACAACACAGAGAGAAGTCTATGGCTTGTGAACACTTCCAAATGTTACTCTTTATGAAAATAAATTCTGAGATATACCTGGAGCAGGGTTTACATTCATCCTCCAAAATCACGGGCAACGCAGTATTGTTGCCGTCTCTGCTGCTTATGGGCCTCAGGGAAGTTACTTGACTTGTTTTTGCTGCTGAACATGCCCATGTTCTGAAAATACTGCAGTATCCTAGAGTGTAGCACTTTAGTCCCAACTGTCTGTCCCTATTCACCAGAACAGTACCTGTTTTTGGTAACTGGCAAAATCAGATTTTGGAGAAGAACATTTTTGTTAGTGTGTAGTAGAGTTGATATTCCAGGGGTTTCAGCCTCTTCCCCTAAATTTCTAGAAGCTAAATCTCGGGGGGGGGGAATGGGAGAATGAAAGCACTTTGATTTGAGTTCATATGGCTGTAAATGAATTAACATTGACACTTATGCATAGACACTTAGTGCACTTACTAAGAAGGGTAGCCATGTTAGTCTGCGCGTAGCAGTAGAAAACAGCAAGAGTCCAGTAGCATCTTAAAGACCAACAAAATTTGTGGTGGGGTATGAGCTCTCATGAGTCACTGCTCATTTCTTCAGATACAACTAGAATGTGAGTCCATCTGCCCTTGTATCTTGGACAGCAGAGTGATTTCAGATGCTGAATGACAATAGCAGGAGTCATTGGATTAGGTATGACAAGAGGCGGGACCCGCGATACTCGCGGGGGGAGGGAGTATTCCGGCCGCCAAGCTTCCCCCTCCCTCCTCCCCCAGCAGCGGCGGCGGCAGCAGTGAGGCCAGCCGGCCCGCCGAGATTTCCCCTCCCCAGCAGCAGCAGGGGGGGGGGTGGCGAGGCTGACCGGCCCGCCAAGCTTTCCCCTCCCTCCTTCCCAAGCAGCAGCAGCGGGGGTGGCGGTGGCGAGGCCGGCCACCAAGTTTCCCCCTTCCCAGCAGCAGTGGGGGTGGCGGCGGCAGCGAGGCCGGCAGCCCGCCAAGCCTCCCCCTCCCTCCCAAGCAGCAGTGCGGTGGCGGCGGCTGGCGGGGAGGCTGGCTGGCCCGCCAAGCTTCACTCTCCCTCCCCAGCGGCAAGGCCGGCCGGCCCGCCAAGCCTCCCCCTCCCTCCCTTCCAAGAAACAGGGCGGCGGCGGCGGCGGTGGGGAGGCCGGCCAGCCGGCCCGCCAAGCTTCACCCTCCCTCCCCAGCGGCGAGGCCGGCTGCCCACCAAGCCTCCCCCTTCCTCCCTCCCCAGCAGCAGCGGCAGAGGCAAGGCCGGCTGGCCCGCCAAGCCTTCTCCCGCCCTCCCATCCCGTCGTGATGACGCTGCGGCGGCAACGGTGAGGCAGTTTGTAGAGCGTTCCCTGCACATGCGCAGGGAGGGCTCTTTTACTTTTTTGGGATTTAAATATTCCCCGTACATTTTAAATGGTTTTTAAATGCTGTGGTTTCTAATGTCAGACTTATGCCCATTTATTCTTTGTCATAGTGACTGGCCTCTTTGCCCAATGTAGAGGGTGGAAGGGCATTGCTGACATGTGATGGCATACATCACATTAGAGGATAAGCAGGAGTATGAACCTGAGATGGTATGCCTGATGTTGCTGGGTCCACTGATGTTGCTGCTAGGATCTATATGATAGCAAAGTTGACATCTTAGCTTGTTGCAGGCCTTGGTGCCAGAGTCCATGTTACTGTTAAGTAGTTTATCATTGTGGGTAAGAAGTTGTTTTAGATTAACAGGTTGTCTGTAAGCAAGAAAAGTGCCTGTGTGAGGGAAGTGTCACTATCCAGCATGAGTTGTTGGTAATTAATATTGAAGTGATTTGAATTGTGAGCTGTAGGTAACCACCAGTGGTGTTTTGTTGTCACTTTCTTTGGGCTTGTCTTATAGCAAGCTGTCCCTGGGTATCATTCTGGCCTTTCCAGTCATCTTTCTCACCATATCAGGAGGATATTGGAGTTGCAGAAATGCCTGCTGTAGATCCTTCAAGTGAGGCAGGTTAGGCTGAGAGTGTATTACTGGCTCAAGATTATGGCAGAGTGGGGATTCAAACTCCCAGATCCTAGTCTGATAATCTAACCACTGTACCGCACTAGCTTTAAGTGCTAAATTTTGCTATTATTAACCAAGTGAAACTACTATCATTATGATTAATTCAAAGGACATGAAGAAACATACACATCATAAAACAAAAGAACCAAGGACGGGAAATGCTAAAAACCCATCCTAGGACATCAGCAGGGAAGATACCACCATTTGTACATAGCGCAGTATGTTTTATTAAGCTTGCCAACAAGGGATTAATATGTTGGCTGAAGTTTTCAGTTGTAGCTACCTTAAACATCAGATGCAATTACACTATTCTATTTCTGATCTGCTTTAGAACTCCAGTAACACTTGATTATATCCCCATGCATTAAAAGTGATGGCATAGTCTAGGAATTCAACTGAAATTGAACAGACCTGGGTACATTTCCCATCAAACCTGTAAAGTAAACCTTTGCTCATGTTAATGGTTACTGCTGGCCCCTTGACAACAGCTTTGGAGAGATATGGATACCAGCCATGTGCAATCTATCACATGTAGCAACTGGAAGAGAAAAATACACAGATTCAGTGTGTAAGCAGATGACAGACACACACGAGCCATTAGAAAGATAATGACACAGGCAACGTTACTTTTATATGCCCAAAATTTGACTGTGACATTTTACTGGGCTGACTGCAACAAAATAGAACACACCAAAATGTAATGGCTGTAATAAATATTACCAATGAGAAAATAAAAAGAAAACATAGCAGTAAATTCCTACAAATGGAATGGGTATCTGATTTTCACCAATCCCCGCTTTGCTTCCACTGCTAACCTCCATCTCTCCCCTCATTTTGAGGGGGGAAGTCCCATGTGTCCCAGGAGCAGCATTTTGGGGATCATTTGGGGAATGCGGCGGGGGGGGGGGAGCTCATTCTACTGTTGAAAATGGCTTCTGTTAGTGGAGTTTTACTTCAGGATCTAAGCCATTGGAAGGAACAAGACTTAAGTGCTACAACAGGACCTTTAGAATTGGTGAGCAAAATATTATCATACTTGAGTAGCAAAATCCTACTTGGTCTTTTGGAACTTGTGATGGTTTGTAAATATTTATCTTAATAAATCCATGGATCTAAAAGCTCTGATAAACTATTATCTAATTCAAACCTACATTTATTATTTGATAGCTCCTGTAAAATTACTTCCAAATATTATTGCATAAGCTTTCTTTTCAGAGTATTCAGGATCCAACCATGTAACATCCACAGGGGCTTGGGTTTCTTAAATAGCAGCCAACACCAAGCCACAAATTGAGGGGACTTTCAAAAGCAATTTGTCACATGCATTGGCAGTCTCATATTCAATAAAAATGTTTTAAAACCCCACTGGGAACCATCAAGACCCTGGAAGCAATTAGTTATTTATTTACTTTACAGCTTTTCTTGCTGAGATTCAAGGCAGACTACAGAATTTAAGCCATGCAATAGGAACAATATAAGACATATAATAAACACTGTAGTATAACTGACTTACAAACTTAGAAGACAATGCAATAAAAAGAGTATAACACATGACATAAATGGAAAAAATGGATTACAGAAATTAGAAAATAATGCAGTAGAAACAAGAAACATGTACAACAAACAGTGTCAAACCACAGCTCTTTTTCCTTTCGTAAAAGCATCCTCCTGAAGAATTTCTGCTTCACTACACCCCTCTACCTTTTATAAAAATGCCCTCCTGAAGAATCCCATGTTATACATTCTATGGAGTGACACTTGTGTGGGAGCCTTCCTGACCTCCTCAGGAAGGCCATTCCACAAAGCTGGAGCCAAAACAGAGAATTCTCGGATATGGGCAGCTGTTGATCTTGCCCATTTGCAGGGTGGCACTTTAAGCAGAATTTGCTCATGTTGCACGCAAAGGGTGAAATACAGCTACTCAGAGAGGATCAGCGAAGAACAAAGTCACTTTTTATTGCAATGAAAAAGGAGAGCAGCCTCTCCAGGTAAAATCAAGTGCTCCAAAGATGGCGATGAAAAGAACAAGTTTTATCCAAAATGTAACAAATTGCATTTCTACGACATATGGGGTGAGATTGTGATTTGGCACATTCTGGTTGGTTAAACAGTTAGAAATTCAGAGCGTCTACGTTAATTACTTAGTTGCTTAGCTGGGTGTTAATCTGCGACTGTGTGAAGTTGAAACTTATGTAACTACCTATGTGATCAGCAGGCTAGCAGATAAACTTTTCAGTTATAGAAACACACAAACTGGTTGTTCTTTGGCTTCAACACCTCCCTCCTCAGGAATGTCTCTGTCTCCTGGACCACAGGAAACTGTCAGAGGACTAATATTAGCTGCAACAGCCCCAAAATCAAAATGGTGTGAGTTTTGCTCCAGACAGACAAAACAGCTATAAATCATAGAAAAACAACAGCCAGAATAAACAATAGATACATACATGTATACATGTCCTACAATCAGATTAGAGCTGTCATAAAGGTGACATATGGGGAGAGTGGCCCTTTAGTGATGTGGGTCCTAAGCTGTTAAAGGCTGTGTACCTTGATAGTCAATACTTTGAACAGAATCTGGGAACTAATTCGTTACCAGTGAAGCAACTGCAGAACAGGTGTAATTTTTGCCTTGTCGCCAATATAACTGAGCTACAGGGTTCTGAACTAGTTGGAGCAGCTCTTTGGATCCTGGCCGGGGAGTTTAACAAAGACTTCTAATAGCTGCTTCAAAGGTTACACAGTTCCGTGTAATGGGAACAAACCAATCATGGTTTCCTTGTGATCTTGAGTGAAAATCTACATACAGGCTTCTTATTATTGGGCAGTATCTTAACTTAGGCTTCCAGAAGGCAGCTTTCCTCCAGTCTAAGTGGAGGAAGGTTCAAACTTTGCTTAGTGGTGTGGTAAGATACAGGCCCTTATTTCCTGCAATGAAATGTGCTCCATGTAGGAAATTTGTAACTTTTGAAGCATCCCTAAGAATGGACTATGCCTTAGAGCCCAACTTCATTTTTTTTTTTTTTGCATCCAGATGACTTTTCCATCTACAGAGGAGGGGAGGCAATTTTTACCAATGTCACCTTCCTACTGCAGACCCCATTTGATGCCCATGCTATTCTCAGAGCTCTACTGACTCTGGGGGGCATGATATCAAGCGGGCTGTAAAGGGAAGGTGGGAATCTACTGCATTTCCACCCCTGTGTTCACTGATCACTGCAATAAAATCAACATGCACAATGAAACGGCACCCCACAAAAAAACCCCATTTATACTTTTGTAAGAAGGATTGGTTTTATTTCATCAAATGAACCAGCAAAATCCATTAGAGAGTGGCTTGCATTTTTTAAAAAAGTCTAAAAGCTGAGGAAAACCAACCATCTTAACATGTCATTTCTAATCTACAGGATGTCTGATACTGTGCCAGTAGTTTAGTGAATAGAACAAGGCAGAAACTACTAATTATTCTCATGTGTAACCACATGGACATTACTTTAAGGTTATTTAGAGCCTCATGGGATTTACGTATGACTGGATAAAGCATAGTTTTCAAAGTGCTTCATTGACGACTGTCCGAAAAACTGTTCCAGAAAGCGAAACACAAATTTCACAATCCCTAGAATGATTTACTGTCAGGCTTTTCAAGCCCTATAAAACAATCAGGATCCTTTCTCATTTGTAGAGCAACTGGCACCTGTGCATTGGTAGACAGTATTCATATTTTGCTCTTTAGATCATAAAAATGTCACAAATGTGAGTATACGGGAAAGAGCTCAACAAGATCAGTTGTCTCCTAATTCCTTGGAGACCTTGGTGATCAAAATGCCAAATTCCAATATAGCCCTGCTGACTTCAGAATTTTATATATTACAAAGAATTATTATTTTGGAGAAGGGCTGCAAGTAAGTATTGCAGGGAAAGTAACACCATTTGCTGTTACCATTGCCTGGCCTGGTTCTCTTTTCCACTTATGCTTTCCAGAAGAAGAAAGCACAGCATCAAACTGAGATTTCTGCTCATGCAAATAGCAGATGGGAGTATTCTGGTACCTACTAGTTCTCTCTTTCTTTTCCATAGTGAGCTACTTTTCACATCTATGGAAACAGCCATCCAGGTGACAATAACCACATTGCTCCACAGATGCAAATAAAGCAATCTAAAGTAGCTGGCTACCACAGCAACTTGCTGTGTCGATTTAACAACAGCAGTGCAGATTTTCACAACAGTGCTGCCAAAGACTGCTCCAGCTTCTGAGTACATACGCCATTTACTTGCTTGGCTGGGAACAACTGTTGTTTGCCCCAAGTGAGTAGCAGAGTAGCAAGGGTGGTACCATATTTATTGATGCTGGGAATTCCCACTCAGCCCAACGTACTGTTGTATTCTTTCCTTTCATGAGTTCTACCACTCCACTAAGCAAGGAATCTTTATCCAGTGGAAGTGGTCTATTCGAGGAAAGCTCCTTTGGGCTGGAGGAAAGCTTCAGACTTGGCAGAGTGGAGTAGGAGGACACATACAAATAATGCTAATTAAAACACTATATATTTTCAAAAGAACTTTTAAAAACTAGCTGAACAGACTAATGTACTTTTCCAGCTGCTAGGGATGGTTGGACAGTTCTCAGCCAAAGTAGAACTTTCTTCCTGGATATGGGATTCAGGGCATCCACACCTTTGCCCTTACCCACCATGCCTTTTTCTGTCCTGTTCGGGCTTTGTAAGACCTGTTTCTCATGAATTATACTGAATCAGATCCTTGGTCCATCAGAGTCACTACTATCTACTCAGACTAGCAGTAGCTTTCCAAGATCTCAGGCAGATGACTCTCACATCACCCACTAGCTGATCTTTTTAACTGGAGATGTCAACTCCTGCATGCCAAGCCACAGCCCCTCCCTCCCCTTCACTGGTTCTCTTCTCTGCAGCCTGGAGAGACAGCCCAGCCACATCTCCACTGGCTAACTTCTAAGTCCCTTATGTTCAGTCAATTCCCTTGAAGTCTCATGAGAACTAGTGGTCTCATGAGACCTCCTGGAACTCTTCAGCCTCTTTCCCCCTCCCATTGCCCTAGCTGCACTAAAATTGCCAGCAGTTATTCGCACTGATTGAAGTGGGACCTTAAAATGCCTATACTGCCTTAGTACTATTGCAGTATTTGTCCTTGTTGCTATTGGTGTTCTGGCAGGCTTGATAGCTATCAGTCATGGTTGAATCGGGGCCTTAAAGACCCTTACCACATACCAACTGGCACTGCTTCAGTGTGGTACCGCTTGCTTATTTATTTAAAGTAGTTCTAGAGTGCCACTGCAACTCCAAAAGGACTCCCAAGGCAGTTTAACAAGAACATTAAAAAGCCAATAAAACATCAAAAATGTATAACTCAATTAACTAGTGTAAAAAAAAATCTAGAATAGCTCCATTCTGTTGCAAAAAAGCCAGTAGTAAGACAACTTAAAAACAGGCTTTAAAAACACAGTTAAACATCTCAACAAAAATAGTTAACAACAACAATTTAAGCAAGGGTTCCACATCAAACCTGTGAGCACTTTCAGAACTGTAAGAAAGGATAGTGGACCCCCCCCTGTGAAATGTCAGCCATGGAGGGGGCATGATCACAAAATGCTGAACAGTTACAACCAATCAACATCCTATGATGCAGGTAGCTTCTTCAAAACAGGCACTCCCTGGAGATGAAAAGGCAATGCTTCCTGGCTTTTTCTAAGTACATCCTGCACTGAGGAAGCAGATGCTTTTGGGAAGAGTTTTATTTTCTGTGTTCAGAGAAAGGGAAGGGGTTGCTTTCTGCAAACAGGGGAGAGGTTTCCAACTCCAGACATAGAAAAATCTGGACCTATAGCCAAGCTGAGGCTGTGTAGCTCCTGGGATGGACTCGGCATTTGGGAGGAATGTGGCCTAAAGCGTCCCCTTTCTGTTCCTTTCATTCATTTGGATTTTATCCCCAAGATGCAAACAGGTGCCAGGAAACTCATTGGTAGGCACCGTGGCATCCATGAGTGCCACGCTGATGATCAATGAGTTAAGTAGAAACTAGAACCAGAATAAAAATTACAAATAATCAACAAATCAGCACCAGCAGGAAAAAAGTAATACAATCATCTAAAAACTTACTTAGCGCTACAGTGATAGCTTGATAGCTATCAGTCATGGTTGAATCGGGGCCTTAAAGGACCATAAAGTGTTGCTGCTCTTTCAGCATGTCTTCTTGTTGCTGCTGTCATGGTGGGTTTCCAAGAGAATGTCCTGCAACTCCTGGATAGGCCCAGAGTGACTCTGGCAATGGGGATGGGCCCACTGGATTTAGTTTTGGACAGGCCAAGCACTGTTCAACCATCCCTCTCATTAATCAACTACTTTGACAATTACTGTTCTAATTGCAACACTGAATTATCCTATGCAGTGTATAAAATATTTGAAATATGAATTCAACACTTAAGAGAACCAAAATTGCACCTTGAAATATGCAATGAATCACTACTCAAGCAGCAGCAAGAAGCAAAAGCCAAGTGTACTTGTACATATGTTTGCTGTAATATGCAAAATGACAGCAAAGAAGGATATTCCAAAAAAGATAAAAACTTATCATGATGATGAAATAACACATAGTTAGAAGAGACAGAAAATGAATACTGGAATGTCTATTGAAAAAAAAATAGAACTTTAAGAAGTGGTCTGTTACAGAGCAGTCAATGAAAAATGACTGCCTCAGTCCTACTTCCTTTTGACAGAATGCATAAAAAAGTGGATCTACTACTTCATCCTTTTAGAACATTATTGTTGTGTCCTGGGATCAAAAGGCAGAGCTAGGCGAAATACAGCCAAGCTTCGCTCTCTGAGAACAATAGGGACTAGGTTCCTGAGCTCGCCAGTAGTGAACCAATGGCAGCATTGGCGGGCGATTCAAACCCGCCAATAGGAATATAGGGCCGTCCCCCCTAACTGTATATAGTTGGCCTCCGGCCGTTACTGTGTGTTCTTGTCTTATGTGAAGTACGAATAAACGCGTCTTCTCTTATGTCGTCGTCCGAGTCATGAGGCCCGAAACCCAGTACTTTACAGTGGTGACGAAGGTGGGATTTCAACGCCTTCCATGACTCCATGAGCAACGAAAAGGACACCGCCGAGCATCGCATCGCTGACCCCGAGAGCAGCACCGCACCGCTCGCCGAGCATCGCATCGCTGACCCCGAGAGCAGCACCGCACCGCTCGCCCCGGCGCTCGCCTTACCAGACAGAACCATGGCCACCTCTCATGTAACACTGGAGCACTTCGATCAGTCGCAGCCAGAAACCTGGGACGCATGGGTCGACCAGCTCATCAGCTATTTGGAGCTCAACGAAATCCGCCACCCCAACCAGAAACGAGCGATCCTGCTGAACGCCTGCAGCACCCAAACCGTCCGCCTCGCCAAGAGCCTCTTGGTGCCACGCACGGCCTTGGAGAGCTCGTTTGGGGAGATCCTGGATGTCCTCAACGCTTACTTCAGCCCCCGGCCGACCTTCCTGGCCAAGAGGATGGATTTCCAGAGGCGAGTCCAGGCCCAAGGGGAATCCATTGCCACCTTCCTGGCCGCGCTAAGGGCGCTCGCGGTGGACTGCGGATTCCCGAAGGTGGAGGACAACCTGTTGACGCAGTTCGTGTGGGGCCTGGCGGACTCCAAGCTGCGGCGCAAGTTGGTTGGGCACCGGAAGCTCTCCTTGGACGAGGCCCTAGACGCCGCAACAGCCCACGAGGCCGCGGAAGGGGAACGCCCGGCCGCGGCCGCCCATGTGGTCGGAAGGAGTCCAAGCCCCGGGAATGTGGACACGGAAGAGGTCTTCGCCCTCAGACCTCAACAACGCCGGCCGGCGCCGTTCCAGCAGGCCAACAGAGAGCCAGCCAAGCCTTCCGGCAACCGGGTCGTCTGTGCCAGCTGCGGGGAAGGCCACGCAAGGAAATCCTGCAAGTTCCGGGATGCTGTCTGTCACGGGTGCGGAAAGCAGGGACACCTCGCACGGGTCTGCCGATCCAAGGGCCCCCGGAATTCGAGATCGTCGGCCCCACCGCATCGCGCATCGTCCACCGCCTACGAGACGACGGAAGAGGTCGCCGAGTTGAACCACCTCACCGACCAACCGCTGCAGGTACTTCGCCTCCCCAACCCCAACCTCTCCTCCACCCCGAAGATCCAAGTAACCGTGCGGATCGAGGGGTCCCCTTGCTGCATGGAGGTGGACTCGGGATCGGCGGCGTCCATCATTTCCATGGACACTTTAAAAAGACTTTGCCCGTCAGGGGACCCCTCTACGTCCATCGCCACTAAGCTTGGTGGACTTTCAAAAGAACCCTGTCCCCATCCGGGGAGTCGGCACTTTCCGAGTGCAATACCGAGACTTTGAGGGGAACTTGGACTTGGTGGTGGTGGAGGGAAATCTCGTGAGTCTCCTGGGGCGGGCATGGTTTGAGGCCCTAGGCATCACAATTGGGGGAGTGAATAAGTGCGGGATGCGCGACTGGGGGGCGGTGTGCAAGGAATTTCCCGAAGTCTTTGACGGGAAACTGGGGTGTTATAAAGGGCCCCCGGTGTCGCTCCACTTAGACCCCACAGTGACGCCCATCCGACGGCGCTTCCGCACCGTGCCCCTGGCCCTCCGCCCTAAAATAGAGGCCGAACTGGACCGGCTAGTGGCCCAGGGAGTCCTAGAGCCTGTCCCGAACGCTCGATGGGAGACCCCGATTGTGACACCCGTTAAGCCAAACGGGGAAATCCGCATCTGCGCGGATTATAAGTGCACCATTAACCAGGCACTTCAGGCGCACGCATACCCCGTACCCGTGGTCAGCCACGTCTTAGCAACACTGGCGGGGGCGCGCATATTTGGAAAGCTGGATCTCGCGCAGGCGTACCAGCAACTCCCGGTGGATGCAGCCACGGCCGAGGCGCAAACCATTGTAACCCACCGGGGCGCCTTCAGGGTGAGGCGGCTGCAGTTCGGGGTCAGTGTGGCCCCAGGGATCTTCCAAAATCTCATGGACGACTTGTTAAAAGGGATCCCTGGAGTGACGCCATTCTTCGACGACGTCCTCATCGCCGCGACCACCCCGGAAAGCTTCGCCGCCCGCCTCCGAACTGTACTGGGACGCTTCCAAGCCGCGGGGCTGAAAGTGAAGCGGGAAAAGTGCCTCCTCGGGGTGCCGGAGGTGGAGTTCTTGGGGTACCGGGTAGACGCAACAGGCCTGCATCCGGCGAGGGACAAGGTGAAGGCCATCGTGGAGGCCCCCGCCCCGAAGTCCAAGGCGGAGCTCCAGGCGTTCTTAGGCCTCCTGAACTTTTACCACGCCTTTCTCCCCCACAAAGCCGCCGTGGCCGAACCCCTACACAGGCTGCTGGATAAGGTGACACCTTGGGCATGGGGAGCGAGGGAGGCGGCGGCGTTTTGGGGGGTTAAAGTACTCTTGATTTCTAACGCGGTGCTCGCCCACTTTGATGAAAAGCTCCCGGTAATCCTTGCGTGCGACGCATCACCGTATGGGGTCGGGGCAGTCTTGGCACACAAGCTACCGGATGGAAGGGAAGTCCCGGTGGCTTATTACTCCCGCACGCTGTCCCCCGCGGAGCGGAACTATGCACAAATCGACCGGGAGGGCTTGGCACTGGTGGCGGGGGTTAAAAAGTTTCACAACTTTGTGTACGGGCGGCCCTTCACGCTCGTAACCGATCATAAGCCGCTCCTGGGTCTGTTCGCGGCGGACAAACAAACGCCGCAGGTATTGTCGCCCCGGGTGTTGCGCTGGTCCTTGTTTTTAGCGGGCTACCAGTACCAGTTGGAGCATCGGCCGGGCAAGGCGCTGGGTCATGCCGACGCCTTAAGCCGCCTGCCGCTGCCGCATACAGGGGAAGATCCGGCCCCGGCTCCCGCAGTCTTGCTAATGGAGGAGCTGCCAAACCCCCCCTTCAGGCAGCTGACGTGGCCGCCCGCACGTCCCGAGATCCCATTCTCTCCCGGGTCCTAAACTGGGTGGTGAGGGGATGGCCAGCGGAACAGACAGGGCCAGAGTTCACGGCATACAAAGCCAGGCGGGAAGAGCTATCCGCCTTAAAAGGGTGCTTGTTATGGGGGGACAGGGTGGTCATCCCGGGGCCCATGAGACAAGGGGTTCTAGAAACGCTACATGAGGCCCACCCCGGCATTGTACGAATGAAAGCTCTGGCACGGAGCTACGTGTGGTGGCCCGGGATGGACGCCGAAATTGAAACCTGGGTCCGAGGGTGCACACGGTGTCAGGAAGTCCGCCCCAATCCCCGAGAGTGCCAACCCAAAGCTGGGAGTCTACCCACAAGCCGTGGTCACGCCTACACATAGACTTTGCGGGGCCGTTTCAGGGGCTCCAGTTCATGGTAACGGTAGACTCCTACTCGAAATGGGTGGAAATAAGCCCAGTGTCTACCACCTCTGCCAAAGCGGCAATACGGGCCCTGCGGAAAATATTCGCGACGCACGGGTTACCCGACACAATCGTGTCGGACAACGGGGCAGCGTTCACATCTGCTGAGTTTCAAGCGTTCCTCGAAAGGAACCTCATCAGGCACATACGATCAGCGCCCTTCCACCCGGCAACCAATGGACAGGCGGAGAGGACGGTACGCACCGCCAAAGAGGCCCTGAGCCGCATAACGGAGGGGGACTGGGAGTTTCGGCTGGCCCGCTTCCTTCTCACATACCGCACCACCCCAAACCCCATCTCCGGGCATTGCCCCGCAGAACTATTAATGGGCCGCCGCCCTACCACCTTATTAGACAGACTCCACCCGGACCGAGCCCCAGAGAGAAAGCTGGTCGAGAACAGGGAGGCGCCCCGAAGCTTCCTACCGGGAGACCCTGTCTACTTCCGGAACTACGGGCGGGGCCGCAGTGGGTGGCCGGGTGCATCCTAAAACCCACCGGGCCAGTGTCATACGAAGTCCTAACAGATGGGGACCGGGTCCTCCGTAAACACGTCGACCAGCTCCGGAGGCGGCAAGACCCCGACACAGAGATCCAGTTACCGGGAAATGCTGCCGCCGCCCCATCATCCGATCGACCGCAAGCACCGACAGCGGAGCCAGCGCCAGAAAGTCCACGGAATCCGGAGGGGGCCCCGGTGACAGCTGAACCGCCGCCGCCGCTGCCGTTACAGCCGCCACCGTCACCGCCTCGGCTACTACCAGAGGTCCAAGCTCCTTGTGCTGGCGGACCACCCGATAGGGGCCCCGCCAGCCCGGTACCGGCCCCCGACGTTCGCTAAGAGAACGGAGGACACCAACATACTTAAAAGACTACGTCACCTGATAGGAGACGAACTATGGGGGAGGGGTGTTGTGTCCTGGGATCAGAAGGCAGAGCTAGGCGAAATACAGCCAAGCTTCGCTCTCTGAGAACAATAGGGACTAGGTTCCTGAGCTCGCCAGTAGTGAACCAATGGCAGCATTGGCGGGCGATTAAAACCCGCCAATAGGAATATAGGGCCGTCCTCCCTAACTGTATATAGTTGGCCTCCGGCCGTTACTGTGTGTTCTTGTCTTATGTGAAGTACGAATAAACGCGTCTTCTCTTATGTCGTCGTCCGAGTCATGAGGCCCGAAACCCAGTACTTTACAATTATTAATTGCAAAAGTATGGCTGCTTAACCTAACAGTTTTTGTTCCATAAACAGAAAAAGGATCTGGGGCAGAAGACAACCCTGTTCTCATTATTTTTACATTTTTTTCCAAAGTTGACAAAGCACTTTTATGATGAACCCCGTCCACTTCTCTCTCTCAGAGGCTAGATTTTCCCTCCATTTTTCTGTCCCCTCACAGACTGAGCAGCTCTGGTAACGTGTATTCTTCTATCCTGAAGAATCTTTGGCTATCCCACCCTGTGTCAGTAAGATATAATGGCTATTTGCTTAGCCCAGGAACCTGAGGGAAGGGGTAGGATCGCCCTTTATCTTAAACCACTGAAAATGGCACTTGAGATAGTTTCAAAATTCAAAAACAAGAAGAAGAAGAAGAAGAGATTGGATTTAAATCCCACCCTTCACTCAAGAGTCTCAGAGTGGCTTACAAACTCCTTTCCCTTCCCCTCCTCACAAGAGACACCCTGTGAGGTAGGTGGGACTGAGAGAGCTCTGAGTGAACTGCCCTTTCAAGAACAGCTCTGACAGAACTATGGCTTGCCCAAGGTCATCCAGCAGCTGCAAGTGGAGGAGTGGGGAATCAAACCCAGTACTCCCAGATTAGAGTCCACACACTTAACCACTATACCAAACTGGCTCTTTTTAATTTTTTATTTAAAATCAAGGGGAAACATCAGGTGAAATCAGGGGTTGAAATCACTGAGATAAAAGTATATGCACAGACTTTTTTCCTGATATATCAGGTTAATGAGAGGTTCTTAAATTATTCACAGTTACTTTGACCTTTAAACTGAAAGGGTTTTGTTCCAGTGTTTGCCCACTCTAACACAATTTATTTGTATAATCGCTGACTCTTTTGGTGCCTAGACGGCTGGTACCCCCTTCCCAGTACCCAAACCCCTTCTCTTGGTACACCAGTACACTGCTTGATTTGTTAACAAACTTTTAGGTCTCTAAAGGCAGTTTCGAAACACACCAGACAAAGGATCTCTAA
The DNA here is from genome assembly GCA_029375565.1 of Gekko gecko. NCBI lineage: Eukaryota > Metazoa > Chordata > Lepidosauria > Squamata > Gekkonidae > Gekko > Gekko gecko. Next base: position 49,953,760 of record JAPDNY010000004.1, read on the forward strand.
ACTTTTCAGAGATAATTCTCCTTGTTTGACTGGGTAGGGATTCTTCTTCTCTACCTGGAAGATCTATCTCCTTTCCTTTAGCCTGAATGGAAGTCTTATTCTACTACCCAATCCTATTTGCCAAACTTTCCTCCAGTTTTCTGTCTGTGTTCAAACTGCTCTCAGCTAATGCTGAATTTATACTGTATTTGGTAATGGCTGAAATCTAACTTTGTCAGCATTAAACCCTTTTTCTGTCAGAACTATTCTCAAGATGGTATTCTTAGTACATGTCTCTTCCCAGTTAAGGCAGGAATCTGACTCAATCCCCTCAGCATACAGCTTTCACAAGACTTTTTTCTGCTCAGTTGATGCTGACCAATTAGATTTGCTGGAGCAGACTGTCACTCAAGGCTCTCTGACTATGTGAAGAATTAAACTTTCACAGTCCTGTAGTTGTATGTACAGCACTTTTAAGCCTCTTAAAAAGTGCAACCCATCATAACTTTGCTGAAATGATGTGGTGGGGGGGACAATCCCAGGCATAAGCAAAGGAAAAATAGAAGGAAGAAGGTTAGTATGGGGAAAGGGAATGGTGATAGCAAATTGGCTTCCCCAGAGCAGGCAATAGAAGAAGCAGAAACATCCTAAGAAATCATATGTACGTTATTGCATGGAGTCAAAATTCTGCTTTACAAATATAACGTGTAGTCTCACACTTTTGACAAGAGCAGAAGGCATATTAAACAAAACCAAAAACATAAGCTGACCTCTACTTCGCAAACCACATTGCTTTGTAAAAAGTTTCTGAAAGAAACAAAGATCAGCTTGTATGTCCAACCGTCTGTACCACATCTGCCTTGTCTCAGTTAAGGTGTGCCAGGGGAATCAGCGAGAATTATTAGAGGAGACTTAAAAAAAAAACAACCCTCTCTGCAGACAACTTACTGAAGTTAAAGTGAAAAAGTATGAATGAAACTTTTCCAGAGCAGGCCTCCAACGTACATTGAATTTTTGTTCTCTTGGCCAATGAGCAGCCATGTCTTAAAAGTTCATCCTGTAATTTATTGACTACAAGGACAGTTGATTTGCAAAAGCACTATCAAAGGGCCACTTTAGTATTAAATACACTCTAATGCACACAGTATTCTGGTTCTAAACTACAATACATTTTCTATCTATGAAAAGTAGCATGAATGCTTCCTCCCACCCCCCCCCCCATGCTTTTCTGCTGAGCCTGATAAAGAACATGGTTTGCTTGCTGTGGGATGAGGCAGGTTTTACAAACTCGGCATGGGGCCTAGAAAGCTGCTTTGAGACTTGGACAGTAAGTGGAACAGCAGAAGCACTGCACACTCTGGGATTTAAAAAAAAAAGTATCATGTCTGTCTGCATTCACCGTGGGGGGGAGGGAATAATAAAACAACATTACTCACTTCTTGGAAGAGTTCCTATTTTCCTTTTGAAGCACTTGGCCCTCCCTCTGCACAGTGGGGTACTCGCTTTGCTCAAGTCAAGAGGAATGTTACAAGTGCTATCTGCACTCATGGCAACATGCTCCAGCTAACAAAAAGGGGAGATAGTTAGCAAATATTTAGGCCTTAATTTAACAGAGAGGGAGAGCAAGCAAATGACCAGTTGTTATAGCCTTGGCAAAGATCAAAGGGCAAGATAGATATGAACTGCTGGAGAGGAAAAGGACGTTCAATTTGACAGAAACTTTAGCTTCCAATTCTTTGGTTCGTCTCAAGCATAAATCTGTGCAGATTTCCCCATAAGCTTATAAAACAGAAGAGAAATGAATCACAGTTAGAAATGGTTCCTTTCCTGTTTTTAAGAGCATATTCACAAGAAATCTGAAGAAAGTATCGGGGGAGGAATTATTTAATTCATTAATACCTTATCTTTCTTCCACATGGGGACCCAAAGCAGCTTATACCAATCTCCTCTGCTCCATTTTATCCTCACAAGAACACTGTGATGTAGGTTAGGCTGAGAGTGTGTTACTGTGAATATAGGTAGGGTTGGTATTTCGGAAGGAAGGAAGGAAAGAAGGACCAATACTGGGCTGATATGGTAAAATAGTCAAGTATTTAAAGCACTAGCAATGTGGATGACAAAGAGTAATTCTAGTTACAAAACGATCTCCTAGAAGATCCCAGAGTAGGGGACTATTATTATGGCTCTAGAGCCAAATGTGGCTCTTTGAAAAAGAAAATTAAATATTTAAGTTAATGTATATTGGACAGGTAGACAGGAAGTTAGAATAACCACTATTCTGAAGAAAATAGCTAAAGATTTTTATGGGATTAATAGGCTTCCTAGAGACACTTCGCAGAAAAGGAATGACCGAGGTGAACTGTTGCTAGTAGTCCAAGGGCGAATAACACACACATTTGTGCCAGTACACTATAACAACCTGCAGGGTGCTCTTGTGTGCATTTAATACATATTGTAAGACATCACGGGTGCTACTTCCTAATTTTAAAAAATCCCTCACAACCACCAGTACTTGGGCTGCAGAAAGTTTATAGATTATGAATCAGTGTCAATTATCCAAAATGTTAAGTTGCATACTTCCAGTTATGCAAACAAGCTTTCTTACAATGGCTCTTTATTGATCACTTGCTCTGAATTTTGACAGTTTGGCTCTGTAGGTGACCCTGCTCAGACACAAGCCCTCTAAGAAACAGTGAAGAGTGGCAGAAAACTGCAGTCACTGGCAGATGAATTACAAGCAAAATAATGTGAAAACAGGATCCACTACAGTGGGTTCTAACAAGTCAAGGAAAACGAGGTTACAAGCAGAACCACTAGCTGATAAGCTTCCTTAGCAAACTCAGGTACACTTAAACAGATGTTGTTATGTTGTTGAAGGCTTTCATGGCCGGAGTTCATTAGTTGTTGCAGATTTTCCGGGTTGTATGGCCGTGGTCTTGGCACTGTAGTACCTGATGTTTCGCCAGCAGCTGTGATCAGCATCCTCAGAGGTATAACACAGAAAGATGGAGTACTCCTCAGAGGTATAACTCCATCTTTCTGTGTTATACCTCTCAGGATGCCAGACCACGGCCATACAGCCCAGAAAATCTACAATAACTAAAGATGTTGTTATATTTATTGCAGGATAAAATTCTCATAAATCATATCCATAAAAATAAGAACATTCTTCTTTGATAATGCTGCTCATTGTCACAGCTGGCCAAAGGACAGAGCAGCCAGATGTGGAAGAGATCCAGGACTGCAAATGTACCTTCAGAAAGAGAGAGGAGAGAGTGCACCAAGTTACAGGTTATAGCTAGTGAGTTCATCCCCGTGCAAGGAAGAGAGGGAGCAGAAGACAGGGCCGAAGAGGCAAACCAAAGGCAAGCATTTTGTTTTTCAACCAGAATCCTCAAAATAGCTCACAACAATCATCAAATGCTGCTTTCCAGTTAGGGGATAAAAAAGAACACTTTTCTATTTTAAAGTTAAAGTCATACAACAAATGGACCTTCGAAAGGAAGATAACAAAACAAATCCCAGACATGAAACAGAAATACATCAAGGCAAAGCCCAAATGCTGGACACACAGTATTCATCTGGCCTTGAGGAAACAGAATGGATTTTAAAAAATAGCATCTGAATTGCCTCCAGAAAGAAACTAGATACTAGGTTCAAAATATGTGTTAATGTACTCCATGTCATAATCTGTACTGTAAACCTTCAAGAACTCGTGGGCACTCCATGAAATTCCTGAGCAGTCGGGTTAGAACAGATAAAAGGAAATACTTCTTCACCCAAAGAGTGATTAACATATGGAATTCACTGCCACAAGAGGTGGTGGCAGCTACAAGCATGGACAGCTTCAAGAGGGAATTAGATAAACATATGGAGCAGAAGTCTATCAGTGGCTATTAGCCACAACGTATAGATGGGAACTCTCAGTCTGGGGCAGGTGATGCACTCTATTCCTGGTGCTGGGGAGGGGCAGCAGTGGGAGGGCTTCTAGTGTCCTGGCCCCACTGCTGGACCTCCTGATGGCACCTGGTATATTTTGGCCGCTGTGTGACAGAGTGTTGGACTAGATGGGCCATTGGCCTGATTCAACATTGGCTTCTCTTATGTTCTTATGTTCTTAAGGCAGCACAAGCCGAAGGAAATTCAAATAAAATTAATAGATGCTGCTTGAGTGGTTGCTCTCAATAACTCACTGGAAGCCTATGAAAGACTTAAATGATTTCCTGTAATTATTTCATCAAAAGCACTGTCACACCAGAAGGCAGAGGTGCCTACGCAAAAACGCCACATACTATAAGGTAATTCATTTGCCTTTTCTAATTTACATAAAGAAAATAATATAAAAGTAAGAGAACATCCTGTATTTGTTCTTACTTATAAAATTCTGGATGGAGATTAGCTGAAAACTGTGAACCAAAGGAAGGTTAACTGCATCTTTGTTTAAGCCGAATTTTTTTGTGAATTTGGAAAAAATAGTTCACATAACACAACGTTCTGAACTCTGAGCTCTCTCTCTCTGTCTCGCACTGACTTCTTGAAAATAAACAAGTTTCTAGCTCTCATGACTGAAATATGTGTTTCAAAACTTGCTGTTAGTATATAAGAAGCCACCAGTGATGAGGGAACTGACCTTCAGTGGGGCTCTTTGGGTCCTTCCAAACCCCCCTGCAGTAACTCCTGCAGTTCTCTAATTCACCTGTTCACAATTACTGAAACTATCTGCATTTCTGAATCCTTTTGACCTCTAACTATCTTAACTTGATCTCCCTTTCTATTTGGCAAAATGAACGATTCTGCATACTCAACTTTTTTACTTGACATCTCCTGAGGTCAGCATACTCAAAAATACGCATCCTTTTCCACTACAATGATGCTTTCAGACAGGATTTCTGCAAGTATCAAGCACATTAAATCCATGTGCTTCAATTTACAACCCATTCAAAGCTGATCCCTGTGCTGATTGCTGTTAATCCCAAATTTACTATGAGAACCCACATGGATTGCACCATGCCAGGAAAATCAATAACAGTAGCACCACATACCAACTGGCACTGCTTCAGTGTGGTACCACTTGCTTATTTATTTAAAGTAGTTCTAGAGTGCCACTGCAACTCCAAAAGGACTCCCAAGGCAGTTTAACAAGAACATTAAAAAGCCAATAAAACATCAAAAATGTATAACTCAATTAACTAGTGTAAAAAAAAAATCTAGAATAGCTCCATTCTGTTGCAAAAAAGCCAGTAGTAAGACAACTTAAAAACAGGCTTTAAAAACACAGTTAAACATCTCAACAAAAATAGTTAACAACAACAATTTAAGCAAGGGTTCCACATCAAACCTGTGGGCACTTTCAGAACTGTAAGAAAGGATAGTGGACCCCCCCCTGTGAAATGTCAGCCATGGAGGGGGCATGATCACAAAATGCTGAACAGTTACAACCAATCAACATCCTATGATGCAGGTAGCTTCTTCAAAACAGGCACTCCCTGGAGATGAAAAGGCAATGCTTCCTGGCTTTTTCTAAGTACATCCTGCACTGAGGAAGCAGATGCTTTTGGGAAGAGTTTTATTTTCTGTGTTCAGAGAAAGGGAAGGGGTTGCTTTCTGCAAACAGGGGAGAGGTTTCCAACTCCAGACATAGAAAAATCTGGACCTATAGCCAAGCTGAGGCTGTGTAGCTCCTGGGATGGACTCGGCATTTGGGAGGAATGTGGCCTAAAGCGTCCCCTTTCTGTTCCTTTCATTCATTTGGATTTTATCCCCAAGATGCAAACAGGTGCCAGGAAACTCATTGGTAGGCACCGTGGCATCCATGAGTGCCACGCTGATGATCAATGAGTTAAGTAGAAACTAGAACCAGAATAAAAATTACAAATAATCAACAAATCAGCACCAGCAGGAAAAAAGTAATACAATCATCTAAAAACTTACTTAGCGCTACAGTTGTTGGAAGATGCACCTTTAGTGATGCTGATCCATTAAAAAAAGGCATCCAGTCAACAAATTTGCTCTGTCATGAACACTGCAATGATCTATATAGCAAACTTTCCACCTCTTTCCTTTAAATAAAATTTCACAGAATATGTATCACCTTAACACAGACATGAAGCTGCCGTACACTGAATCAAACTGTTGCTCCATCAAGGTCAACACTGTTTGTCTATTGAGACTGACAGCGGGTCTCAGGCAGGTCTTTCACATCACAGACTACCTGATCACCTTTAACTGCCAGGGACTGAAACTGGGATCTTCTGTATGCCAAACAGATGTTCTACCACTGTGCCATGGCCCTTCCCCTATCAAAACAAGAGACAACAACTGACTGTTACTTTACCATTTATTTAGTCATAACTTCACTAAGCTTGAATTGGCTCCAAATAAAGTAATAACATCAATGGAACTATAAACATAAAATCATTTTTAAAGAGAGTTTTTCAAGCGAAGGCTGTGACAACAACAATGCTGAGATGACACTAACAGCCTGAACTTTCACCCGGCACCTAAAAGAGTGCAGATGAGGCTCCAGGATGAAGTTCTGTGTGGAGGACATTTTGCTGCCCAGACACCCCTGCTAAGAAAGGACTTGAGATGCTGATCTTCTGCTGGGCAGGCTGATAGGAGATGAAGTGATCTTTCAGGTTCGCCTGGTCCCAGACCAATAAGGGCTTTAAAGTTAAGAGCCAGTTCTTTGAAACTAACTGGCAGTCAGAGTAACTCTTAAAACTGGCACGAGGTGTTTGCTGTAAGCCATGTCACTCTATAACTGAAATGCCACATGACTAGGTAATTTCGCCATTATCAGTTGCTACCAAATAATTCCATCATAAGTAAAAGCAGTTTGGAATTGTACTACCCTGGAGTGAAAAATAGCAAAAGGGGAAATAAAACTTCGTTACATTTTCAAATTACAAAAGGAGGAAAGAAGCAGTGGGGAGAAATACCACATGGAAATGAAAGCATATCAAAGAGTCACATGTTAAACTGGATAAAGATTTTGATTTCTGCAAACTCTATCGTGTTTTTCACATTATTGAGACTTCAAGATTGAACAATGCCCTCTGGTGGATAGAAAGAATTTTACAGGTTCTAAAACTATCTTTGTATGCCCTGCGGGGATTTCCTTTAGTTAGGCTTCTAATGAACTGACATTCGAAATCCTGATTCTTGGAAATGCCTTCAGATGTCTCAGGCATTGCACAGGAGGCTTCCAGAGGCTTTGCTGACCTCAGGAGACAAATGCAATTGTAGGAGTGATCAAGGCTTTAATTCTGGATGACTGAACTGGTGATAAAGGGAAAAAAGTGACAAGCTGTTATAGGTTAAGGAAAACTGTCAAAGAGACTTCTTCTTTTGAAGGCTGTAAATAACAGCAGACCCTGGAAGTTTTATGAATGAAACTAAAGATTTCCCAGTCTTTAACTGTGACAGTTTGCACTCCCTACACTACGCATCATTTAGCTTGATGTGAAGAAATTTTATATTAGCCTAAAGTACAAATGTAAGTCTCTGAGACCAAAATACGAAGTCCAAAAACATTATTAAACCACAGGAGCCAGTTTGGGGAGCAACTAAGACTCATTCCTTCAGTACTTTGTATCTTGACATCATATGCCAAAACTGAGTAAAATAAGCATGTGGAGTGGGGTATCTTCCTGCATGTTCACTGGAATGCACATTCTCATGCACAGTTTTCTCCACATGGTAGGGAATTCTGCTTTTCCAGGAGTCCTGATCTTGTGCAGGTTCTGTTACATAGGTTTGGATCCAGAATAGTGTGGCACCAGGTACAAGGATTTCTACCAGCAGAGCATGGCTTTCTTGCTTTCCCCCTCTCACAAGCAGCCTGAAAAGATTCCCGGAATCCAAGAGGGGTTTCAGGTGTGTGTGTTTCAGGCTGAAACAGAAGAGGGGAGTCAAAAAAGTTGCGCTTCTCAGGTGGAACTCCTTTTGTCTAAAAAAACACTAGTCTGGATTCAAACTATACATTCCAATGAGGGTGCGTAGGTCAAGGGCAGAACTTGCCCCCATTATTCCCTCCTCCCAACGCCTTCATTCTGCCCAGTTAGAACAGCCAAGAAAGGGCAAATATGTCCATGTTTTTCTGCATCCACTAACATTTGGCATATTCAAAGGGAAAAAACCTCCCCTCATCTTGCCTTGTTCCTGTATTATTAACAGCTGCTTTATCTGCAGAGGAAGCTTTTCACAGTACGGAAGCAGACATACCACCTACTAATGTCTGCATATGCAGTTGCTACCAAAGGCACAGGAACAAGGACAGGTGAGATACCTGGTGACCCTCAAAGAAGGTAATGTCATGTAAGCTCAACTTTCTGGGCATCAACAGGAGGCCTGACACTGAGCTTAAGCACTACCAATGACCAGCTGTAGCCAGTGACCAGCAAGAGATGAAGGCCAGGGTTAAGCCTGTAAAAAAACAACCTTGTTTCAGAACAGAAAAGTTCAGGAATTCAGTGACTCAGCCAGGCAAAAAGAGGAAGGGCAAGGATGAGGGAAGATCTTTAGTTGGCAACAAGGAACAGGAGGATTGCCTTGCCCTAGAGGCTTCAACCCCTCCTCCATTCACTGCACATGATCAATAGTAATCAGGCAGTATCAGCCTTGTGAAGCTTTGCCAGCAGCCTGGCAATCATGATGACAATACAGAGGAAGTCAAGCAGATGCGCTGAACTTTTATAGGGCAGCATAGAGGGCATATTTCTGCTTTGCAAAGAGAGGTAGCTCAGTGTTTATTCTAATAACATGGCCAGCAACTAGTTTTGCACAAGGACCACTTCTAGAAGGGGATGGAGGACAACAGGCCAGGCTCTGTCTTCACAGGGTACTGCCATAAAGCCCCAATATTAGTACAACCTTTCATCTGCCACTCCTTTTCGGCTTCTGGTTGGCAAGGAAAACACTCATTAGCAATCAGGGCCCCCGATATCATTCTGGATGTGGCTTCTATTTGTTGCTTCCTATCCTAATCAAATACAAGATTTTGTTGTTGTTCAGTCACACAGTTGAGGCCAACTCTTCACAACCTCATGGACCACACCATGCCAGGCCCTCTTGTCTTCTGCTATCCTACAGAGTTTGCTCAATTTCATGTTCATTGCATTGATAATACTGTCTAACCATCCTTTGCTATCCCCTTCTTCTTTTACCTTAAATCATTCCCAGCATCAGGGTCTTCTCCAGGGAGTGCTCCCTTCTTATTTGGTGGCTAAAGTATTTGAGCTTCAGCTTCAGTATCTGGCCTTCCAGGGAACAGTCAGGATTGATTTCTTTTAGGATTGACTGATTTGATCTCCTTGCAGTCCAAAGGACTCTCAAGAGTCTTCTCCAGCACCATAATTCAAAAGCATCTATTCTTCAGTGCTCGGCCTTTCTTAAAGTCCAACTCTCGCAGCCATACATTACTACTTGGAATACCATCGCTTACAGAACATACATGACTGTTAACTGCTCTTTGAGAATCTTAAGTGTTTTTGCAAGAATATCAAACTTGGAAGTAATGTTTGTCCTCTTTTCTGATGCTCACTTTGTTTTTTAAAACACCCAAAGGGACCAAAAGAGAGTGAAAAAATGTTCTTTGGGGGGGGGTGTTTTTGCCCATGTGTACTCAGAGACCCAACTTTTGTATACTACTTAAGAATTGCTTTCTTTCACATGGTAGAATTCATATGTTGCTACTGGTTTGTTTCATGGTGAGCATGAATGTCTGACCTGTGCATTGAATCAGGCTGATGTTTTCTTAATTTACAACTTTAAAACAGAAGACGTAGAATTAAAGTTCACAATATGCAGTCAATTTCTCTAGAAATTGGTTTATAATTTGCAATAATTTTGACCAAGTCATCATGTGCATTGTAGGTTCTCCTCAACTCCAACACAATTAAGATTGGGACCATGGCCCACAAAGAGTTTCAGCCTTTCCCTGTGCATCACTGGGAAGAGGGGATATTTGGACCATGGAGAGAACCCATGTGTTCTCCAGGATAGATGTGGATTTCCCACAGTGGGACTAGTACAGGCTGGGGGAAAGTCTGGAGGAAAGGATGACACCCATTCTGTACAACCAGCTTGGTCCTGGTCCACTCTGGGCACATGGAAAGTGAAGAGAATCTGCAAGTCATGGCTGACTGTTACACAAGGTAGGGACCCAAGACCCAACATGTGTACTCCATAATGTATGAATTGGCCCTTATATTATGGATTCAAACTATTACCAAAAATAATATGGATTAAAGATTCACACTAGCATGCACAAAATGAAATGCAGCCTCTCCAAAACATTTTATAATCTTGTAATCCATAGTCTCAACTCGTATTTACTGAATACTAAAAAGTCCAAAATCTGTTGGCAGAAAAGCTTCCTAAAGGGTAATTCATTCAGCTTGTGTTCTTGTGGCCTCAATATACCATTTGCTCATTTTATTTTTGTATTGCTGGACCTGACACGCTGTTTTAGGGAGAATGCCACATTTCAGATTGTTAATAACTGAAGATAACTAAAATGGACTTTTCAGTTGATTTTTGTTTCCAACGCTACCATGACCTTCTGACCTAAATCCCCAAACATATTTCAGATTTCAGTCCCCCCTACCAGGCATGATGTAAAATATATGCCTTACATCCAAACAAACAGAAAGGTTTTTCTCACAAAGTTCAGTTTAATCCTTCCAAAAATTTATTAGAGAGAACTTATTATTTTCATATGTTTCTACAAACTATGACAGCATTTCCTAAAACATTAAGAGGGGAAACTATTAACAAAGGTGAATACATGTAGTGAATGCTTGAAGGCAGCCATGGAAAGGACTGGAATTCAAATCCCAATCTAGCCTATACAGGCCAAGGATACAGGTCTGATGCATTTGCAATTCTGGATCCAGTAGTTTGCAAAACTATAGTTCACAAATGCTGGATCCTGCAAACTGGAGTTTACAAACTTTTCTGGCATTACATGCGTGCCAACATTAATGTTAACCAGATTTGCATCAGACCAGTGAAGCCTGGATCCAATCTCTGATTGAGAAAGGAATTGTGGTTAATATTAATTATCATTGTTATTGGTGCATGTGTAATGTTAAGCCATAGTTAAAGCAAACAAAAAGAGGGGTTTTGTGCCAGAGAAAGGAAGAAAAAGGGGGGGGGGAACGAGAATACATTTCCAAGGCTGGGCTCCAAATTACATACTATTGTTTGGGTGGCTAGGCTGTGCTATCCTATTACTGTCATTCCTTTAGCCACCCCCTAAATAAAGAAGGACTACATTCTCAGATGTATGGAAACTATTTTGCACCAATAGCTATGGTCATCACTGAGAAAGTGCAAAAAAAAAAAAAAAAAAAGCATTTTCTGGTGACTTTAAATAAACTCCAGCTGCGGTCACACAAGCGAGATAATGTGGGGGGAGGGGGGAGCGAGGCTATTTGCTCTGTAGCAATTTGACCCACATTTGCACGATCACACAGTCCCAGTTCCCCAGCTAGTTTTACAACACCAGGAAAATCAAGTACTTTCCAGGTATTTGTGCTCTGAATCCATGATTTTGCCTATCTGGACAGCCATCTCTCACAATGACGTCTTTCTTCTGGTAGGTTTGTTTTTGTGACTTTCACCACTGTGCACATACATGTGCATGAGCATATGTGTATATATGCACATGTGCAAAGAATTTTTTTTTTCAAAATTGTGCCACACTGCCACTTGGGCAGCACGGCTGTCTGCGATCACACAGGGGAAAGTCCGTCTGTGGCCCGTAGCAACCCGTTTGATAGTGGACTTTCCCCATTGTCTTTTAACTCTGCTCTTGCGGTGAAGCAAAACGGGTTGCTGACAGGTGCGGGGCGATGGCCAGATGTTCATGTCTGATCACGCCCGTTAAATCAGCCCGGCATTCACGCCTATGGCATGGCTAATTGTGCGTGTGATTGGGAACTCAATTTAATTAATCGTTTGATAAATACAGAGATAACTGAGGTAATTCTTCGCAGCCTTAAAGCATTTGCCTCTGGAAAACATGTGGCAGCTCTTCACCTATGACTAGGTAGCCATGATGCTGTCTTTGGAGTGCAGCCCAAGGCCAGCAGATGAGGGGCTGCTTGTGTTAGTAAGCAAGGAGTTGTGTCATCTGCTGACTTCCTCCATCATTAAAGTAGTTAAGATGCCAGACCTGGACTACTAGATAAAATTTAGTTCAATTTTGAAAGGCTTTCCCCCTTCTCTGTCTGTCTATGCAAAAACTAGGAAATTTCAACAGGACTAGAAACTACTGAAGTTACTGAAATAAAAAAACAACATTGTCCTTGATTTCTGGAATTTGCTAAAGAAGCAAAGATGGGAAGTACTTCTCTCTTCCAGTCTTTTATTTTTGTTCTCACAAGAAGACTTCTTCATTCGGTATATAAGCAAAGAAGTCATGGAAAGAAATATTCATTGTATATAGTTCCCACTGTATGTCATAAGACTGGGTGATCAAGCACCAGTGTTCAAAAGCATGTGCATTTTTACAAAAAGATGAGGCTACTAATCTCTTGGCTAGTCATAATTTACTGGCTATGGTTTCCAAACAGGAAATTAGAGTACAGGAAGTGAAAGTTAAATAAAGCCCTTAACATGCCAGCAAATTCAATTTGAAGTCTTCTTGTGTCTGTCCATCCATCCCCCCCGAAAGCAAAGTAAGTGTTCTATTTTTAGGAAAAGATACAGTTGAGGCTACATTATTCTGGCAGAAGGCCAAGCAAAGCACCAGTTGGTACAGTGAAATCACAGGGCATGAAGAAGTGAAGAAGTTGGAACTAGGAACAGCTCAACACTGTTGAAACTGCTTTGCAAAGATTTCCTTCCCCTGATGTTCGTGGATCTAGTAGAAACCCCATTTCTAGATTCAGGGGGTAGCTGTGTTGGTCTGCAGTAAAACAGCATGGTTTCCAGAGTATAAGCTTTTGAGAGTCAAAACTCCCCTCATCAACTTTCTAGGTGACTCTGAACATTTGTTAGGGAAAAGAAGACACCTTGCTCATATTAGTTTCATTGTGCCAGAGTTGTAGAGAGTTGTGGAGAGCTCCTTCCTATGTTGTAAAGACAACAGGTCACATGGAGAAGCACACAATAGGCAGGTTTCTCCCAGGATAGGGGATTTGGTGTGGGAAGAGCAGCAGCACTGAAGTACTGGCTCCTCCCGCACCACAACCCACGGTTTCACAGAACTGGGAAGAGTAATATTCAAAATGTGAGTACATGCCCTGCCGACCTCTTTGGACAGAACTGTGGATTTTTCTAGTAAGTGGTTTAAGACAAGACTGGAGGAATCTGAAGAACAAATTCTAGTTTCCCACATGCCCTTGAAGAGTCCAAAAATAATTTTAGGCTATGAGGGAGATTTTTAGTCATGAGGATTACTAATATCCTATACTACTCCTACCTACCACTCCCCATTCTGGATAATCGGCATTTTTCTCGTGTATCCATGGACCCAAATGCTAAAAATAACTTTGTTTAGCCAGAGAAAAGAGCACCAGGAGCTCAGACTGCAAAATATTGTTCAACAAAAAGTTATTCAAACAAACTAAGGAATGTCTAACAAAACATAACTCTGGAGCATTCGAGGAAAACAGTTTGTTTTTGCTGGAGGCCAGATGACGCCATTTAGTCTCCCTGACAAGCACATAGCTGGAAGAAGGATGAAATGGCATGTTTAAAATGTTAATATTATATCTTTTGTGCTAAGTAAAAGCAGGAGCATGTGTTCGACCCTTTAACTGCTGGATTGGAGATGCTCTTTCCACATATAATATTTATTAACAGGTCACCATATGGAGGGGGGCCCTGACACCCCTGGTTTCATTGTGAAACATGTGATCCATATTATATAACTCTTATACACTATAATGCTATCTTGTTAACATTATCATCAAGATTTTCTAACAAGACCTACAAGGAAATATGATCCGTCCAATGATGAAGACAGAGGTCATTTGAGGTTGTCACTCTATCCCCCGCCATTGCTTAATGGCTAGGAAATTAACTTGTTCTGAATGTTTTTTCCAGCCTCTTTTCTCTGATTCTTTGAAGTATCAGATCAATTTGACAGAGAAACTAATGTTCCAACTCCTGAAATGAGAGCAGTTTGCTATAAATTATGCTTAAAATGTTCCTGATCCTTTGAAATGATCTTCCCCCCACCCTTGGCCTCAAATGTTCTGATATTCACCTTTTCATACACTATTTTTGTGTGTGTGTGTTCATAAAATAAATAGCAAAATGAAGAATGCATGAGGCAAACTCAGCAGCTTGGTAGCCCATCCTAACCTGATGTCATCAGATCTGGGAAGCTAAACAGGGTCATCCCTTGTTAGTACTTCAGTGAAAGACCACCAAGGAAGTCTGGCATCACTACACAGAGGCAGGTAATGGCAAACCACCTCTGCTCATCTCTTGCCTTGAAAACCCCATGGTTCTGGGATTAAGATGAGTCAGTTGTTCCTTGATGGCACACAATTACTACTATGGGGCAAACTGCTCAGAAGAATTTGAAGCCAAAAAGGAGCTGGTGAAATGCTAAGAACTGTAAGTCTCTTGATAAAATTTTAAGTCAGCAATGGACTCACTGCAGATAAGTCAGCATTTCACACCTCTTCACCACCTGAAAAACTGATAAGAATCTTCATAGAAGACCACTCTCTTTCTTTCATAATGAATAATGTAGTTACTCTGCTATTCAGATAGCTTGAGAAATACAATGTTAGATCAGACCAATTTTTTAAAATTGTACTCCCATTAATTCTTGGATATCCAGAGCAGGATAAAATGTATTACATATATACATATGGTGGCATGAGGATGACACGGATCGAACAACTGCTTCCCCATCTTTGCCAAGTAGGATGTAAATCCGGGAAGCACTTCAGTCTTACCTAATTCCTTGGGTCTGATTTGTAGGCTGCTCCAATCCTACCTAATTCCCCCCCATCCAGCAGCATTTACACTGAGGATGAGACAAGGAGGATTAGAGTGGGTATGAAATCAGTCCCAGGAATCTAAACATGTTTAAAGTGATGAAAGGCTTGGCTAAATTTTGTACTGGAGTCAGCATCTGGAGCCAGGGACAGAATTCAAAGGAAGGTGGACTAGTGGGGTTAGAGAGCAGCAACAACTAGTCTATGGAAGGAAACAAAATGGAAGAAAGTAGACTTCCAGTTTTGGCAACCTGCATGGCGGAGCTCCAAGGGATGCAATCCGTGACCCGGCAGATGAGAGGGGGTGTGATTGTCCACACTACCCCCGGGGCCCTTTTGGGGGGCCCCAGCCATGGAGCATGAGAGGCACTGCTCCCAAGGCATGCTGCCAAGGGATTGAGGCACCTCTGAGCTCTGATGCAGAACCAGCAAGGGCGATAGGGGTGCACACCAGGACAAGTGAACGGTGATCGAGCGGAAACCTTACCTCAGCATATGATCCATGGTGAAGTGTGAGTTTTTCCATTAAAGCAAAGCATCCAGACAAATAGATAAGCGAAAATATCCCCCCAAAAAACAGACAAGTGGAGTGGAGGTTTTTACTCAATAGATAAACAAAAGCTGATTCCAGAGCATTTGGGGGGGACAGGACTATAAGCAAATAACAATTAATATAAAGAAAAATGATATAATCTCTCAAGCAATAGAGACTTTTAAAACTTTTCTGAAAAGTAAACAACTAAAAGATGGTGGAGAGGAAAGTTGCACTGAAAACAAAACCTGCTTCAGGAAACGGCAGCCCAGCCACCCCAGTCACGAGACTGGAAGTGGCTACAGACTTCCCTGGTATGATTGCAGCAGCATTGCGACCCCTGCTGGATCAAATGACAACTCTTAACCAGAATTTTGCAACTCTACAAAGTCAGTTGAATGATACTAAGCAAACAGCAGAGCAAACCGCTATAGCAGTTAAGGAAGTTGATGCCAAAAATATAAAGCTCCAAAAACGTGTAGAGAAAGGGGGGGTGGGAAGAGAACCTCCAATGAACTTCAACTTTTACAGCTACAAATGGAAAAGTCAAACCATGTTTTGAGATTTCAAGGAGTCCCAGAGACAAAAGGAGAAGACCTTAAAAAGACTTTAAGTGATGCCTTGGCACTGGTTGCAGACTTGAAAGCAGATTTTCTGCAAAGCGAGATGGATATGGCCTATAGGACATATTCAGAATACATCAAGAAAAATAATCTGCCCGGTGAAATTTATGTAAAATTCTCCAAAAGGCATATCAGAGACCAGATACTAAAAGCAACTAATGGAACTACCTTAAAAATCAACAACAGAGAAATTAAAGCATTAAAAGACATTCCCTTTGAAATAAGGAAGAAGAGGAGGAAATACAAAGACTTGGTCTTATTTTTGCAAAAGTCATCCACCCCCTACAAATCTATTATACCAGAAGGCGTCTTCTTCAAATACAGCAACAAGAGAGAAAGGATTGACTCTGTCATGATGGCTAAAGACTTTCTGGAACAGTTACAAAAGGCAGAAAAGTCAGCAAAGCCTCAGGAGGATGACAACGAAGAAGATAGCGACCAGAGAAGCCATGGAGAAATTTCATCATCTACTGAAGAAGAATCTGATTCGGAATTAGGGGCAGCAGCCCCAAAAATTCCTAAAGCCAACCAAGACTATAATCTCAGAAAAAAGAAGGAAAAACTATCTCTAGAGCTTGAATTTAACCTATTCTTAGCAGACTCTCAGATGTTCTTTATATAGTTAACAATATTGGATATATTTTACTAACCTTTTTCATTTATACTGCACTTCTATACTATCAAAGCGTAAAAAATGACTGTAACCATTTTATGATCACCGCTTCTTGGGTTTTCAGTGGTTATCTTTACTTTCTCCCATAGTTTGTAGATGCCCCTTCCTTACAATTTGTGTAGTTTTTAGAAAAGCAATAAAAATGTTTTAAAAAATGGAATGTATACACTTGTCACAGCAACTTGTCACTCAGCAGTATACACTTGTCACAGCAACAGAGGGTGAAAGATAAAAGTTTTCAGGGAACAAGGGTGAAAATTGATTAGATCAGCTCATGAGTGGAGGTAAGTAGAGGAATTCCATCAAAGCTAACAGATTTGCACCTGTTGCAATATTTTCCTGGCCTAATGAAGAAATCTCTAGGAGAAAAGCAACTAAGACCAGGGTTTGAATTTAGCTAGATGAAGCCAGCAGGTTTCAAAAGTAGTGCTCCATCCATTCCACCTTGACCTCCATATGACGGGAACTCCATTGCTGTGTCCTTTGTCCATGCAGACATGCTTGAATTTTCCCCACTGAACTCTAAAAAGTGCAAAGATAGCATCAAGTTGTTTTTTGAAGTACTGAATCAGAATGTTTCAGAGCTGAAATCCTCTAGAGGAAAACTGGTTTATTCTGCTTTCTCATTCAGTCTATAGCCAAATATGGTGGGGTTTTGCAACATGTAAAGTGACCCAATGGGAATGTCAATAAAACTACCACATTATTTTCAAGCAGATGCCAGACAGCTCTCCAAGACTAGCTGTTTTTGTTCCTACAGACTTCGACTAGCTTGGAGCTGGCAATGAACAGACACAAGTCTTTACAACCCACTGCCAATATAAAATTAACAAGACCAACTTAAAATGGCAATAAACCTCCAGGATGTGCTAGAAGAGAATTGTAAGATACATTTTGTGGAGCAGAAGAATCTCCTGTTTGGGAAACATAAATCTGTTATTCCTTTATATGGCTCTATGAATGTGTACTTCACAACACAGCATAAGTCAAAAGACAGGAGTCTGTCTTAAGGAGCTTACAATTTTGATACAGGGGAAGAATACATTATGTGTGTGCTGTTGCATGAATGCACACTTATTTTCAATATAGAATGAGAACTAAGGTGTTAAGCCAAGGACAACACAGGGAGGTTGTGAGCAGTAGGGCAAAGAGGGGAGCGGCACAAGTGAAGTCCCAGGGATGGAGTTCCATGCTTTAGGGCAGCACGACTGTTGGTGCTGCTTGGAATTAATGGAAGTGTTGGAAAAAGCAAAAATAGACACACCACAAAGTTACAAGGTAACCAACTCAGCAGTATCACAGATAAACTGAACAATCCCTTTTTAAAATGAGCATAGGACTGCACTTGAAACTTGAAAAACCACAATAATTACATCTGTTGCACAGAATGAGGTACAAACATTAAACTATACAGCAGCCATAAAACACAAGACCATCAGAATAAGGAACTACCAGCTATGATGACAGTCCAGTTATCTCAAAAGAAGTACAGAAGGAAAAAGGCTTTAAAGAAGTGGGACATAATTACCCCATGAAGCACTGTCACTGTGCACTACAAAGAGCAGCACTTTCTATATTAGAAATATTTTATTTATTTATTTATAATTTACATTTATAGACCACCCTTCTCTGAGTACACAGAGCTCAGGGTGGCGGTGAACAACAGTAAAAACATTCATATATTAATAAAACAACCCTAATCATTAAATACAAATAACTAAAACATTTTCAGATGGCACTGAAACGTCTACGTTCCAAACTGTGTCACAGGCTCTTGGGAGGGGTAGAGAGGAAGCAGGATGCGGGGGGAGGAAGTACAGGTTGATAGGATGGTCCCCATCGCTGTCCTCAACCAAAAGCCTGGCGAAACATCTCTGCCTTGCAAAGTCCTGCAGAACTGCATTAAATTCTGCAGGGCACAGATGTTATTTGGAAGGGAGTTCCACCAGGTAGGGGCCAGGACTGAGAAGGCCCTGGCTCCGGTCAAGGACAGCCGGATATTTTTTGGGCTGGGGATTAGCAGTAAATTGTTCTCTGCAGAGTGTAAAGCCCTTTGGGGGACATATGAGAGGAGGTGGTCCTGAAAATACATGGTTCCCAGACTGCTCAGGGCTTGAAGGTCAATACCAAAACCTTGAGCCTCACTCAGTACTCCACTGGGAGCTGATGCAGCTGACAGAGCACTGGTTGAATATGTGTAGTCCATGATGTTCCAGTCAGTACTTGCACTGCCCAGCATAGACCGAGTTACAGTAGTCCAATCTGGAGGTGACCGTTGCATGGATTACTGTGGCTAGATCAGGGTGAGACAGGAAGGGGACCAATGGCCTTGCCTGGCACAGCTGGAAGAATGCCAGTTTAGCAACAGTGGTGATCTGGGCCTCCATTGATAGGGAGGCATCCAGAACCATGCTGAAACTCCTGACAGTCGATGACGGTATTAGGGTCAGGAGTGGGGAGTTGGCACCCCAACCCTGAATACCCCCCCCCACAGCACAGAACCTCTACTAGGTTCAGTCTCAGCTGGCTTTTTCAACCATCCCACCATTGCATCCAGCCCTGAGGCCAGGTTTTGTGCGGTGGCATCTGGGCAGCTGCCCATCAGCAGTTACAGCTGGGTGTCATCAACATACTGGTGACATCCCAGCCTGAAACTGCACACCAGCTGTGGGGTCACATATAAATGTTAAACAACATCGGAGAGAGGATTGTCCCCTGAGGGACTCCACATGTTAGGGGGTATCTAGTTGACACCCCCTCTCCTAGTACCACCCTCTGTCCCTGATCTTGGAGTAATTAGGTAAGCCACTTCAAGACCACCCCATAAACTCCAATGTCAGCAAAGCGGTGGATCAAGGGATCATGATTGACCATGTTGAACACTGCAGCAGCACCAACCTGGCTCGATCCAGCTGTCTGCAAAGAGTGTCTGTGAATGTGACCAGTGCCGCCTATGCCCCATGTGGCCAGGCTGGAAACTGGACTGGAATGTGCCCAGTGCTGATGTGTCATCCAGGAAATTCTGGAGTTGCTCGACTACCACTCTCTCAATTACCTTATTCAGAAATGAAAATTTCGAGACTGGGCAGTAATTGGATGGATCTGTGGGAACCAAAGATGGCTTTTTCAAGAGCAGTATTACCACAGTGTCTTTTAATCCCTCTGGATAGACCCCCAAATCCAGGGACAGATTGGTGATGTCCACCAGAGGACCCCATAAACCCTCACCAGTGACTTTCACTAGCCATGAGAAAAACAGGTCTAAGAGGCATGTGGTTGGCCTAAAAGCACCCAAGATCAGGGATGGCTCGCTCACTAGGTGAACTAGGCGTTCACCTAGAGCACACTGGCCCTTAGGGGCACCAAAAGCCCCACCAAAACCCCCTGCCACTTCCCCTGGCTTGCCGGCATGCCCCGCAGCTGTGGGACACGCCAGCAAGCCAGTGCTCAGATGGAAGAGATGAGGGTTTAAACCTCCGCCTCTTCCCTGGCTTGGTGGCATGCCCCACAGCTGCGGGGTGCGCAGGCAAGCTGGTGCTCAGACGGAAGAGATGGGGGTTTAACCCCCCGCCTCTTCCCTGGCTTGCCGGCGCACCCCGCTCAGATGGAAGGGAAGGGGGTTTAAACCTCCTTCCCTTCCTTGGCCCTTGCCAAGGAAAGAGCACGGAGGGGCGCCAGAAGGTGTCCTTGCCTAGTGTGCAAAAACACTTGGGGCCAGCCCTGCCCAGGATCCTGTCAACATTGGCCCAGGTGAGCTGGCTAAAGTGATCAAATAATGAATCCAAAGACAGCCAAGGGGTCTCCAGTTCACATACTGTATCAACATTGGTGGGGAGGTCGTGGTGGAGTGACAAGATTTTATCTGTGAAAAATCTCACAATATTCAAATTCCTAATGTTTTGGGTTCTCTTACAGAGAGAACCTCTCTTTTTTGATTTTGAGGATTCCAGTAGCTTGACAAACACACATACATATGAAAGCCATTGTGTGGGTTCCAACCAATCCCACTGATAGCAAGACAGACTTCAGCTGCTCATTCCTATTCACCTTCATCTTAAATTACTCCCAGCAATAAACAACAGATGCTGAAGAGGAACTCTCTGACAGATCTATTAATGTTAGGATGGGATATGCCTGTGTCAAAAAGCCTTGTCTCTTGGGTTGAGCCACCATGGATAATAAAATGGAGGGGTCAGAGGTGGAGAAGGGGCAGACAGGATGTTACATGAGACCAAATTTGGTGCCCAGGGCTTATACATATCTATCCTGACAGTGGCTTCTGATACATTTTCTCTATATATAGGCTTTTAATTTAAATTTCAGAATGTTGGCTTAAACCAGTGACACAGTTTTCATTTATTTTGATTTATAGTCTGTTTGTACATGCATTCGTTTAATAAAGAACTGTTAGCCCAGAAACCAATGCTAGAATCCCTTAGCCCAGATGACCTAAAAACAGTTGAAATAAAAGGTCTTCTACTGATTCAGAAAGAGACTGAAGTTTGGGTGGTAGTCTGGGTAATGAAAGAAGTCAAGGTCCCTTTGTAGATGGGTCTTGGCCAAGGCAATCCTACTCTATGGTCCGCAATATAGCCAGGAAATTACATTTTTCTTTCATACAGTCCCAGAAATATGCCCGACCATATCTTCTTCAAAGATCAGACAGAATATCCCAGAAAAACCATACATATATTTTATTTATAGACACACATACACTCATTTACAAGATATAATCTTTAAAAAATGCAGACAAACGCATGAGGTTTTTTTGTTTCTAGAACAAGACTGTTATCTTCAGTGAATTTGCAACACAGTGACACTGTCTCTGTTTAAGAGAGAATGGGGTATTGTGAGAGCGAGTTATTTTTTTATTGGACAGCACAAATAACAGGCATTTAAACTATTGTCTAAGTGAACATTTAAATGATTAGCCTAGTATATCATGTCAAATCTCATACAGTTTAATGAGTAATAATTGTTAAAAATACCAAACATAATTATAGTATCTGAGGATTAAGCTGAACCACAAAATCTGGTCAGAGTCATGTTAGAGGTCTAATTTAAACCACGTGTCTTCAGCATAATCTCTGGAACCCTTTAATTTTCTGGCCTTTTTTAAAACAGGGAGGATTTGGAAAGTTTTACCCTTTGTCAACTTTTTTGTTCTATCCTCCAAACGCAGCCCTGTAGGGTTGCGTTACGCATTAGACCTGCGCTATTTTGAGAGCAATCCCAAAGAAGTCTACTAGAATCTTACTGATTCTGATCAGGATCACACTAAAAACCTCTTTTTCTAACAGTTTTTTTGGCCACCATACCTCTTGTTCCAAATTCAAAAGAACAAAGTCCTGATGCATCTTCAAAACAGTATGTTGTAGCATATCGGTCAACTGGCTAGGGCTGAGTTTGTTCTGCTACATAAGTATGATATAGTAGATGTCACCTCATGAATGTGCATGATTATTTGATCACTGGACAGAAATTGTGGGTGTCTGCTAAATGCACGGAGCTCTCAGCTCTCAAGGAACAGGTTCATTTCCTTGAGGCTAGGGCTGCTGACCTGAAGAAGCTGGAGAAACAGTTCCGTAGACAGAAACCCCTCATCAGATGATGAACTGATATCCTCTTATACAGATGATACTCCTCTGCATTGTGAGGGAGGCAGTCTTTCAGTAGTGGGTGATTCTATCATTAGGAATATATAGACAGAAGTCTATGATGGACATTTTTGACTACATAGTGACTTGCCCACTGAGATGGTTGCTAACATCACATGCTGTGTAGATATGCTGAGACTATGGAGGGAGAGTCAGTGATCACTGTGCACGTTGGCAACAGTGGCACAAGGAAATGCAGTTGCATAGTCCTGGAGGGGGGGGAAATTAGGTTACTAAGCAGGAAGTTAACATCCAGGGCCAAGGCAGTGTTCTCAAAACTGCCACCTGTTCAAGAACGAGACCAACTAGACAGGTGGAGATTAGGAGTATCAATATGCAGATGATAAGGTGGTGCCAGGGAAAGGGTTTAGATTTCTTAAGCACTGGGCAACTTCCTGGAACAAGCCGAACCAGTATAAAAGTGATGGGCTTCATTTGATCCAAAAGAGACTTAGCACGCTGGAATTTGTTTATAGTTCAACTTTCATACAGAGATTCAAGGTGGATTACACAGTATAAGTCAACATGATCAAGAGGATGGGACACCTAAGAAACAGTGCAATCGGATTTGAATGGCAGAAATCTGAACACCAGCAGAAATCTGATACATAGCGAAAACAAAGCATAAGTATTTAAACACAACACATTAAACAATGCAGAAATTACCTAGCAGCAGCATGAGTACAACAACAGACAGTACAGAGTAATACAGTCTACAGTGCCTATCTCTTTGCCACAGCATCTTTCTAAGCCATTTCATTACAGTGCAGTCCTGTTACCCAAATAATTCAGTTTTGCATAGTTTGCAAAAAGCCAGGACAGTGGGAGCCTTCCTAACCTCATTAGGAAGATGGGGTCACAACAGAGAACATGCATGTATGGGTAGTTGTTGATTTTGCCTGTTTGCAGGGTGGCACCTGAAGAAGGCCCTGCTCAGATGAGTGAAACTGAGACGGTGGAGCGCAGGGGGAGAAGCATTCCTGCAGATACAAAGGACCAAGGCTTGAAGGGCTTTGTGATATGAACATGAATTAAGCCCAGTAACTGATTAATATCAAAAAGGTAGCAAATCAGGTTTTAAATGAACTCCTGGGGAAAAGCTGATAAGAGCTGGGGAGCCTCCAGTTTGGGCTGACTCATTCCAAAGAGATGATGGAGAAAATTCTCAGGGCAGTATTGATGGGAGGGTCATAGAACTTGAGAGTGAGAGTAGGGTGACAAAGAAGGGTCACGTGAGTAGATCTTAGGGCTGAAAGAAGGAAACATGGTACAGGTCTATACGTTAATGCTAAAAGACTCCAAGCCAAGGTTGAGGGAACCAGAATGTTTGGAGCTGAATTACAAATTAGATATAGTGGGTGTTTCAGAAACCTACTGGAATGAAGAAAATCTATGGGATACTGTTATCCCTGGATATATATGGACAAGACAGGGAAGGACATTGAAGCAGTGTTGTTCTGTACATCTAACAGAGTGTTGTTAAGTTAGATTTGAATCCAGTAGCACCTAAGAGACCAACAAGATTTTCAGAGTACTTGGCTTTAAGAATCAAATCTCCCCAAAATCTTGTTGGTCTCTAATGTGCCACTGGAGTTGAATCTAGCTGTTCTACTGCAGACTAACCCAACTACCCTCTGAAACTGTATTCACCATGGGTACAGTTAAGCAATCTAGGAAACACAAGGGGAATAAAATGCCCCACAGAATTTATTTATTTATTTATTTATTGGATTTATATCCCGCCCTTCCACATGGGCTCAGGGCAGCGAAAAAGAGGCAAAAAGCCGTACATTGCCAATAAAACATGGAGGCAAGTGCCATATAAAATACTTAAAAACATAAATAATCAACTACCAATAAAACATTTAGAACAGCGGAAAACAGAACATATAATCACAGTTAAGACCGGTCACTCAACATTCTAGCAGCACATTTACCCCTGCTCCAATGATGTCCCACCGTAGCTGTAATCTCATACCAGGGCCAGTACACCTTGTGATATCACCACGGTGATGGTACAATAGTGGTGGCAGCCCCTACTCAAAAGCCTGGTGGAAGAATTACTATGGGTAGAGACACTAAGGGCTACTTAAAAGTTGGGGAATACTACTGATCAGCCCTCTGAGACTGATCTTGAAATGGTAAAGGAAATAAGGGAGGTGATTAAAGTGGAAAATGTTGTGATACTGGATGACTTCAACTACCCTCACATTGACTGGGCAAATATGTATGCAAATCATGATGCAGAAATGAGGTTCCTTGAAGGTATTCTACAGGTTAAGAAAGGTACCACCATGTCTAAAAGAATGCCTGTGTGATTTATGCCCAAGTTGAGAAAGACATAGAAGGGGGGGGGAGCTTCCTTTGAAAAGTGAGTTTACCCCAACCAGATGAACAGAAGTGTCTGATTCTTCTGCTGCAGAAGATGGTGTGCCCTGAAGCAGGGGTGTCAAACTCATTTGTTATGTGGGTTGGATCAGACATAAATGAGGCCTTGTAGGGCCAGGCCATGTGGGTCATAAAATGTAATGCCAGGTAGCAGAGATATAAGCTTTATAAAAGACACAAAGGTGTTTTTTTATTTAAAATAAAAACATGCTTAAAACATTAGCACTCTTGCAATATTTTGTTTATTTGCCTGATAACTGACATCACTTGCTCTGAATTATTACATCAAAATGTCTGTGCAGTTGCAATCTTGAGTGTGCTATTCAGGTGTGTATCTTTAAGCTGCAAACCTACAATGACACAGCAGCAGCAGACCTGGAAGAAGAAGCAGAAGATAGCCAGTTCCACTAAGGGCCTGATAGAAGACTTCCAGGGGCATACTTCGGCCGCCGGGCTGCATGTTTGACATCCCTGCCCTACAGGGTTTGCTTCTTCCCTAGGCCCCTTAAACAGGCCTAGAGGAAGGTAGTAACTTTCACCCAGCTCCCCAGTCCCACAGGCCTGCTAATGTCTTCTCCCTGTTGAAGTCTACAGAGTGGTTAAGCCCTTTCCCCATTCCTCCACTTGATTCCCCACTCCTCCACTTGCACCTGGCTTAGGGTTGCCACCCCCCCCGGTTTGGAAGGGGTCCCCCGCTTTGGGGGAGTTCTATCCACCACTGGCCAAATGGCCAGCGGGGGAAACCCTGCCCCCAAGCCCCAACACCCACAGCCACCCCTCTCCCTTCTCTCTTGAAGGGCTCCCTTTAAATGCACAGAGCTGGCGTTCCCCGCTCACCCGAACCCCAGCTCCATAGGCAGCCTTCCCCACATGCTCGATCTCAAGCGGAGATCAGGCGTGCCTGGAAACACCAGCTTCCGGCTCTTAAAGGGGCAGTGCAGGAAGCTGGCGTTTCCCCGCGAACCCGATCTCAGCTCAAAATCATGCACGCAGGGAAGGCTGCATGTGCTTAAACGGAGCTGGCGTTCGGGTGAGTGGGGAAACACCAGCTCTCTGCACAGCATTTCCCCGCACGCAAGGGGCGTGCGGCGGGGGGCGGACATCCCCAATGTGACATCATCACATCAGGGATGCCCTGCCCCCTCCAGGAACGCCCCCCAAAGTCTCCCACTGGGGGCGAAGATGGACTTGGCAACCCTAACCTGGCTGGATGACCTTGGGCAAGCCGTAGTTCTGATAAGAGCTGTTGTTGAAAAAGAGCAGTTTCTGTCAAGAGCTCTCTCAGCCCCACCTACCTCACAGGGTGTCTGTTGTGGGGAGGGGAAGGGAAGGAGTTTGTAAGCCGCTCTGAGACACCTTTGGGTAGTGAAGGGTGGGGTATAAATCCAATCTCTTCCTCTTCTTCTTCTTTCCTCTTGGCCCTTTCTGGACCTACCTTCTGAAGGGTTCCCTGACAGAGGGACATCCCTTGCTTCTCCTTCTCCCTCCAGTCCAGGGGATAGGCCCTGTAGAGTGTTAACAGTCAGGGCCAATGGGCCTTCCTCATTGGTCTGAGTACACTCTGCCCCACCCCTAGCCTATTCTAAAAGAACTTGCTTCCAGCCTGCTCAGGCTTAGTGAGGGTAGGACTGCCTACTCCCTTTTCCATCCTTCCAGGTGCTCTCCTCTGGATCTGACCTCCCTGTCTAGACCTTTGTTGTACTGGACTGGAGCAGGGAGATACATTTGTTGTTGCCATGCCCCCTCAATCCTTTAGGACTTGCTTTGGACTTGGCACATTGCTGGGCTGCTCCCTTGGCTGGGCAGCCTCCAGTGAACCTGGCTGCTGCTGAGCTGTCCTTGCCCTCCCTGCCTCTTCCAGTAGCTTCTCTGCCACCATCTTCTGTGGCTGCTCTGTTTCCATAGCATGCTGTGGCCTCCCTGGCTGTATCGAACTCTTGCAGGACTCTTCTTGCTGTGGCTGGCCCCAGGACATTTTTGACTACGCTGATAAGTGTGGGGCACTGCCTCAGGAAAAGAAGGGAGAACAAGGTGTGGCAGAAGAAGTTTAAATTTACAAAAAATAATGAAAGTGGAATCTGAGGGGCAGATTGTTAGGAACATCAAGAAGATTAAGGGGTTGTGAATCCTAGTATTAGGAAGTAACATCAGGGGAAGGCCTTGGCCTCTATGCCTTGTTTGACAGCCCTCCAGGTAATGGATTGGCTGCCATTTGAAACAGGATGCTGGACTAGATGAACCACTGCTTTTATCCAGCAGGCTGTTCTTATGCTTTTATGTCATAGTAAATGTGTTAGTCTTTAACATGCCACAAGAGTCTTTGGGTTTTGTTTTTTTTTGCTACAGTGGACTAAAAAAGCTACCCCTGTGGAACTTGTTCCAAATGCAAACAATAAAGAAAGACGGAATTCTTCTTTTAAGAGCAAGAGCTGAAAGAAACAGGAATTTTCATGCCACAAATATATATATTTGAATTTATATGCCTTTGATATGTCTTCAAAAGTTGACCCCACCATTTTTAAGTAATAAGGACCAGCTTTACACAGGAATATTGAATCACCTTCGCTTGAGGGTAAACTGATGACTGCTTGAAAGGAAACCTTGGGATTGGTAGCAAAGGGAAAAGGGATGTAACTGATGAAAACAGTAAGAGAGCACAGGGGGGGAAAGGAACAAAGGCTGTCTTTACATTTGGGGCAGGAAGAAAGTGTGGAGTAAAGTTAAAAATGAGAAAATGCTGTAAGTGAAACAAAGAGGAAAAATATGATGCGATTAATCGGAAAAATATAACAAAAAGCAATCTGTTGAATAAAAAAGTATGATTTTTTTGTTTTATAATTTAAAAATAACTTGTAACCAATTTTGTTGTGATTTTTAAATCTGGATTTATGTCCATTTATTCTTTTGCATATGAACTGACCTATTTGTCAGATGTAGAGAGTGGAAGGGCATTGCTGACATTTGATGGCATATATAACACTGGAAGATGAACAAGTGAATGAACCTGAGATGGTATGGCTGATGTTGTTGTCACAGTGGATATGTACATGGAGGTTTGTTGCAGGCCCTGGTCCCAGAGTCCATGCCCGTGTTTGGAATGGTAAAGCTGTGGGCGAGAAGTTGTTGTAAGAAGTTGTTTAAGATTAGGAGGCTGGCTGTGAGCAAGAAAAGATTTGAGAGAGAGGGGTACCATTGTCCAGCATAGGTTGTGGTAGTTAATGATGAATTGAACCAGTTTGATCTGAGAGCTGTATGTGGCCACCAGTGGTGTGGTGTTGTTATTTCATTTGGGTCTATCTTGTAGCAGGTATCCCTTTGTTATCACTTTGACTGCGTTGATCTGTTTCCTTATTACACCAGGTAGGTATTGTATTTCTATCAGATTTCTATCTGTAGATCCTGCAGGAGAGAATTTCTGTCTGAGAGACTGGAACACAAGCAGCTGTAGCATAGAGTTTGGCAGTAGACAATAGATCATTTGGTGTGTTTAGGATGGTGACTGGAGATATGTAGATATGTTAGTGATCAGTAGGTTTCTGATATAAGCTGCTTTTTATGCATCCATTATGTATTTGTACCATGGTTTCTAGAAAGTGTGGATTGGTTCATGGTCAGGTTCATGGTGGGGTGGAAGTTGCTGAAGCCCTGGTGAAAAAATTCCAGTGCTTCTTTCCCATGTGCCAAGGCAATGAAAGTGTCATCAGTAAATCTCAGGTACGAGAGGGGTATTAACTGAGAATGGGCACGAACTGGGAAAATGGAAGTTCATGTGGTCTCACTAATCACGAACCTTCACAAACCTGGTTAATGAATCACTTCATGGTTTGTGAGATTGGGGGAAGATCTGAGATCTTCCCTCACTCCTTTCTTGCTGGTGGCTGCTCGCCAAGCCCAGCAGAATGGTGGGGAGACCTTGCAAAAACCATTTAAAGGGAATGTTTCCTTTAAATGGCTTTTGCAAATGGGTGTTGTGCACGAGTAAAGTCCAAGTGGCGAGTTCACCACTTCTGGGTGAACTTGCCGCTTGGACTTTACCCAAGTACAATGCCCACTTGCAAAAGCCATTGAAAGCAGGCACTGCACATGAGTTTGTGGTTCATAAGGTTCGCAGGAAGATCCAAGATCTTCCTTCCCTTTCTGCTGGTGGTGGCTATCAATTATGACAAATCTAAGGAGTTTTTACACAAAATTTTTGACCCACCTCATACACCTGGTATTTAAGTGGCAACAAACTACAACAAACAACTAGCTATAACTATTTAGGGCTGAAATTCCAATCCAGTTGGACTTGGAAGAATCACCTAGACCTTATGAAAGAGAAAGCCTCAAGAGCACCCAAGGGAATCCAGCATTTTGTCTATTCTAGAGGCAGCCAACATATTACTTCGGCTGTTAAGCTTTTTGAAACTAAAGTAGCTACTCAACTCCTCTATGGCGTTCCCTTGTGGGATGCCTTCGTAGATGAACACTTAGATTTCATCTTATATAGCTTTCTTAGAAAGTTGATGGCTGCTCCTTACTGTGTAGCTGGGATTGCTATAAGAGCCGAGTTTGGGATCCAATCCTTGGAGGCAAAAGCACAGTCCTCTATTTTTAGCTGCAGATTAAAACTCCTTTTGGGGCCTCCTATGGATAGTCTTCTAACCTTGCTCCTATGGGACTTATATGCTAATTCTTGGTTTCAGTATGTTAATGCCAAATTTCAAAGGCTGGGGCTGGATAGTGCCTACTTGATGACTATGTCCTTTTCTGCAGCCCATTCTTTGATGAAAAAAAGATTATTCCAGTGGGATTTAAACAGTACTATTCTCTGTGCTCATCATGTATTCACTCCTGCTTTCTTTGGCTTTCTATATTCAAAGTGCTGTTGCCCGTATATAGACTTTTTGACCATCCCAACCTATAGAAGAGCCTTTTTTCTAGCTAGGTTGAATGTGCCACCTATCACTATTCTAAGTGGGTGTTATACTAAAACCACCTATTCTCAACATCTGTGTGGCTGTGGCTTTGGTTCCATTGAAACTATAGAGCATGTCTTTTTCTCTTGTCAAAGATATAAACACTTGAAAACAGTGTTCCCTCTAAACTGAGTTAGTGTGAGCTAGCTCACAGTTTTTTAGCCTCCAGCTCACAGATCTTTGTCTTAGCTCAGGAGGGATGACTGCAGAGCAAACTAATTTATGCAGTAGCCAAATCACTCACTCACAACTTTAATTCCAGTAGCTCACAAGGTAGAATTTTTGCTCAGAAGACTTCACAGCTTAGAGGGAACATTGCTTGAAAACCCAGTATATCGATTCATTACTCCCTGATGTTGATTTGCCCGTTGCAACTAAGCTCCAACTCTTGCTTGGTGTCACTGATACAGCCATTACAGTCTCTGTAGTTAAATTTCTTTTGGGAATGTTCGGATACAAGAGATACAAGGCAAACATAAGGGATTCATGTAGTACTAAATAAACATTATTAGTATTATTAATTAAATTTAATTAGTAATCAAATTAAGTAAAAGGAAGGGGTAGGTCTTGCAAAAGCCATTTAAAGGGAACTTTCCCTTTAAATGGCTTTTGCAAGTGGCACCATGCTCAAGTGAAGTCAAAGCAGCGAGTTCACCACTTCTGGGTGAACTCACAATTTAGACTTCACTTCCATGTAGCACCCACTTGAAAAAGCTATTTAAGTGATCCCTTTTGCTCCCCCTGCTTCCCACCATGAACCTGCGAAATCATGTGGAAGGATGTGGGAGGGTCATGGATAGGGATGGGCACGAAGCAACAATGTATGTCATGAAATTAGGTTTGTGCTGAGGTTTGTGCCCCTATTAACAGATGGGAGTTGATGGAGCCCTGCTGTAGGTCAGCCATGAAAATGCTGGCATATTGTGGTGCCATGGGAGTGCCACTGATCTTGTTAGAGAAGGCATACCTAAAGGAGGGAACAAGGGCTGGAAGGAATCACAGAGGGAGAATTGAAAGAAAAAGACATCAAAGCAGCCTTTATATTGACAATCAACATCACCATGTCCTCAACAGGATAACCATGTTACACTGTCCAGAAGAGTCAAGGCCAGGGTTTGACTAATGCTCCTCCTAAGCTGTGGCATCTTGTGAGCAAAAATTCTACTTTGTGAGCTACTGGCAAGTTGCGAATGAGTGATTTGGCTACTACATAAATTAGTTTGCTCTGGAGCCATCCTTCCTGAGCTAAGACAAAAACGTGTGAGCTGGAGGCTAAAAAACTGTGAGCTATCACACACTAACTCAGGTTAGAGGGAACACTGGGTGTGACATGAAAAAGCAGATGAGTTTGGTCCTGTCAACAGTTAAAACTCTTTATTGACATGAAAACTACCCACAAATACTGGTCAAAATTGAAGACAATACTGCTGAAGGAAAGATAAATAAACAGGAAGGAAATGTTTCTGTGCATTTGTAAAAATGTATAAAGGCCATGGAGCAACAGCATTTCTTAGGAAGTAATCTATTTTAAACCCTAGGATTACACGCTAACCTTGATGACTGATCAAGAATGTCTTTCCCCTAAACCATGCCTTTCAAAATAGTACATTTTCCTCATTAAACATCTTGTTTTCCTTTGTATTCATCTAAAAAATAAAAACAACCCAAGGGAAGAAGTTCCATGTGGTAGGAATCTTAACAGGAAAAGGGGGGGCCCTGCAAAAAAATGTACCAGAAACATTGCTTATTGTTTCATTCCATTGGAATGCCTTCTGAAATCCAGTACATTCTCCGCATGGAAAACAATGTCAATATAGTATTTGACACTTCACCTATCCTTTCATTACAAGAAATAGCTGCAGTTCATGTTTTCGAAGCCATAAAAGAGATGCTCATTAAAGAATGGATACTTTCTGTCTGCATCCTGAATTGTGTATTGTTTTTACAAGGCAGTGATTTCATTCGTGAGTGGATAAGACTTAAAGACTCCTCAAGTATGGCTCCAAAGGAAGTGGATCATTACCAAGAAAAACAAAAGCAGCAATAAAATTGTTGCAGCAATAATTATAGTTACAGTATGTTCTGAAGTGTCTAGAGACACTGGCTATTCATTTTAACTGAAACACTGCAAAAGTTAGATTAAAAAAAACCCTTGGCAAGTCATAGGTTTGGAAGGTACCACCAAGGGGCATACACAGTTCTCTCCTATTCCTGTTAATTCTCACACAAACCGAGCAAGACAGTTTAGGCTTAGGAGAAAAAGCAACAGGCCCAAGTTGTTACATGGGTCTCCTCAACTGTAGGCTGACACACTTATCACTACACCACTCTACTTCCTCTTAAGTACAGTCACCTGGGCATCCCTTGACCCATTTGTTATATGGGTTCCATTCTATTGCCTGACCTCTAGCTATTTCTTCTGTCCAGTGCTCAGGAGCCCAGCCTGCTCAGTCGAAAAGCTGCTTTGACAATAAATATTGTTCCTTCCTATTTTTGCCAATGGTTTTCTAGCCTTGATCATGCTAAGAAGCTGATAGCTGATTGCATTTGGCTGACTTGCATTCCCTCTCTAGGCTTCCTGGCCCATACTGACCGTACAGTGACCAGAATTCAAATGGGACCCTGCTTTGACTTCTTGCATCAGTAAAAATTGCCTGTATTCTGATACTATTGGTGCCCCTGGGATTAGTCCTGGCCAGATTAGTTTCTGAGGTGGTAAGAAAGACTGTGAAGGCAGAACCAGGACTACTATAACCAGTGTTACCCTTGATTCTAATGCACATATAGATTGTGGTCTCTGCCTTTCCACTTACGTCTCTTGCCTTTGGGAAGCATAGGATACGGGTCAACTGTAGTAGCCCTGTGTGAATTGCCGCTTGGTGCTCTTTTATGCTACAAACAACAAACACTGCCATGGTGATAATATGCAAATATTAAAATATTCGTTTACTTTTTCCCTGTCCCATGAGTACTTTTTCGAGGAAAAACAATCCCAAAGAGCTGCTTTTAAGAAAGTATAAATCTCAGGTGCTTAAGATAACAATTCTAAAACTGCTTCTCTGTGCTTACTGAAAACAAATGCTCTTAAAGAATGAGGCTGAAATCTTTGATTTAAATTGGACTTAGCACCATAGGGTGTGGTTAATCATTCTGCTTACAAATAAATTGTTCCACAATAAATGAGAAGTACCAAAGTACTTCAAGTGCTTTTGTATGGAATTAGACTGCTAAAATTATACTGACTTCACTGAAACAGAATATTACAACGTGTGGGAAACTGTCTCATCACTGCCATAGCAACTGCTCATAATAAATAATATCAAAAGTTTCACAGAACCAAAAAAAAGCGCCATCCACTCCAAACAAAAAGATGATTCAGTATGTACTATGCATCTTAGAAGCAATGTTCATTTGAAGTGATTTATGCTAGCACACTGTTATATGAGGGAATAAACATTTATCCTAGAGCCACTTTCATTTATTTAAGGATGTTTCATTTTAATTTTTCAATATTAAATGCTGACAGAGCAATAATGAAAGCTAAGGCATATTTGTTCAAATAAGGTCATAGTTGAAGAGACCAGATGAATTCTCACTTCTGTCCTATCCAAATTTTCAGAGAAGGCTCCATCTATCTAAATTCTATTGTAATGTTTTTTATACCACCATAAAGAACTAGAGTCTTTCATGAACATAAAAACAGTCAATTCAGTTGTTGCCAGATTGTCTCCCCTGCCTTGTAACAAGGCCTTTTTGGATCAGACTGGCTTATCTTAGACTCAGTCCAAGAACATAGTTGATTCACATGCATAATGGTAGCATACTCCAAATTTATTTGTGATCCAGAATAATTAGAATGGTTACATAACCAAATTCCTGTATACGGATCATACATGTTCAGTTCAGCTCAATTTCTTGGACTAATTGAAGAGGACTTTTTTCAACAAAATCCTGGGGAAAATACTGCTTCACCATTGCACCTTCAGGAGTACTGGACAGAGCTGTGTGGCTGCTTAATGTGGACTACTCTCTTAGGAATAATTACTTTGTTGACAATACAATAACTTGTTTAAGCCTAAGTAAACTCAGCCTTATCAGAACTGAATCCATAATCAATTCAGGTTTCTGAGTGAGTAGATAAGGCATCTAGTTTTTTGCCTATTACCAAAAAGTAATGTATTTTACTTGACATTCAATCCTCTGGACTTTGAAGTAGAAGTAGCCAACTGACTTATCATTGAGAGTGCCATAAAAAACATATGAACCAAGTGATGCTAATTTTCATGTTTTGTTCAAATAGAATAACTTATCATTTTAATTGCCATGACCGATGCCAAACTATAATTGTACATATTCCTTTTTTAATTTTTCTGAAAAGTTTCCCTGAAATTTAACTCCTGGAATTTTTCTAGTTCCGGTGGAAAATGTAGCTGTATGGGTTTGGAATTCACATCGAACAGTGGATTTTGACTTTTGTACTTAATAAGGTTGCCAGCTTCCAAGGCTGTTTCCAGGAAGCTTGTGGGCTTCCTGGAAGTATTTGTTGTGCAATCCTCACCAAAGTTATGTCTTTATAAACCCAGTGACTTCAATGAATTTAGAATTGTGTAACTCCATTTAGAGAATTGTGTAACTCTATTTAGAAGGGAAAAAATCAACCCTGGCTGTTCCCTGGAAGGCCAGATACTGAAGCTCAAATACTTTGGTCATCAAATGAGAAGGGAGCACTCACTGGAGAAGACCCTGATGCTGGGAAAGATTGAAGGTAAAAAAAGAAGGGGATGGCAAAGGATGAGACGGTTAGACAGTGTTACTGATGCAACAAACATGACATTGAGCAAATTCTGGAGGATGGCAGAAGACAGGAGGGCCTGGCAT
Organism: Gekko gecko; assembly: GCA_029375565.1. Classification (NCBI taxonomy): domain Eukaryota; kingdom Metazoa; phylum Chordata; class Lepidosauria; order Squamata; family Gekkonidae; genus Gekko; species Gekko gecko. Next base: position 49,988,414 of record JAPDNY010000004.1, read on the forward strand.
GATGTGGTCCATGGGGTCGCAAAGAGTCGGACTTGACTGTGTGACTGAACAGCAATTTAGGATTGCGTTGTTGGCTTGCTATGTTGGAAAGAGGATCCTGAACTAGACAGATCCTTAGTCTAATCCAGAAGGGATCCTCTTATGTTAACTCTGGTGCCATTATTCATGACAAACAAGATAAGATCCAGCTGTAATTTCCTACAAAGAACATACAAACAAACAAAAAGGCCCCTGCGTAAAACATAAAATATGAACTCACAATTCTCTAATTATAACTGGTTAAAGTCTGTCTAAAACTATGTCAACTGATGGCTGTGGTAGCACCAAGATGACTGTACTGATAATTAAGAAACAAAACCTACAGTGCTTCCAAATTTGAAGAAAATAAATTAATAATGAATTAACAATTAATAATAAATACATGATAACAACAGTTTGTGATATGATTGATCATGGCCTTTAGGGCTGGGACTTGTTGCACTAATGGCCAGACCCATGTATGGAGTTGTCTTCTGTCCTGGATGCTACCCCTGTAAAGAAGCAGGTTTGCAGTTTGGAGTGCTGCTGGACCTGGGCCTCCTGTTACTTAAGTGGGGAATAATGGTGTCAAGGACACCATTTACCAGCTTCAGCCTTTTCAGCAAAAAAGATTCTGCCACTGTGTTGCATACCTTGGTAACATTTAGATTAGATTACTGCAGTGTAGGGCTGCCCTTGAAGAGCATTCAGAAACCACCGCTAGTATAGAATTCTGTGGCAAGAATGTGGACTGGAGTGGGTTGTAGGGGGCATATCACTCCTGTCTTGTTTCATATACACTAGCTTTCAATTCATGGTGCTAGTACAGACCTTCAAAACCCTATAAAAATTAAGGATTACCTACTCCCACATCAACCTCCTGGATAATTACATTAATCTCATCACCAGAAGCTAGACAGGTGAGAACCCAAGCAAGTGCCTTTTCGGTTATGGCACCAAAATTGTGTAATTCCCTTCCCAGAAAGATTTGTCTGTTCCCTGTATTTTTTTTTAAAAGGTGGGTTTAATTTTAAAATGTCACTGCTATGAGGGCCCTAATTTGGTAAAAGAACAAAAATGTTTTAAATAAATATTTATTTAATGATAGGGACGGACTGTGTCTCAGTGGTACAGCATAGTGGCTAAGTAATACGTAGAAAGTCCCAAGTTCAATCCTTACCACCTCCACTTAAAAAAGGACCAGGTAGCAAGTGAGTGAAAGACCTTTACCTAAGGCTCTGGAGAGCCACTGCCAGTCTGAGTAGACAACAGTCTGAGTAGACAATACTGGCCTTCGTGGACCAAGGGCCAGATTCAGTATAAGGCAGCTTCATGCGTTCAATATCACTCCAAAATGATGTGCTAAGCCACCTTGCCAGAGTGTAATTATTTTTAGAGAGGTTTGTGTTCATACTAAAAGTGGCCTGTTGGCACAAAATTGCTAGCATGTTGTAGGGCGAATCCTCACTACAGTATCCCTTCTTCTATCCAGTGAGTTCCACATCATCATTACTGGTGACAAAATTGGGTTCAGAGAGCTTGAATCCTGTGCCTAGAAGAAGATTCACTGTCATGACAGAGTCCAGACGCAGGCTACCCTGTTCTCATAAAACTGGCACAGCTCTTGCTCTAGAGAGAGCCCCAATGGCCTAGGAACTGCCCCCCCCAGTTGCTTAGTCACTAAGGTGTATGAAATCATGATACCAGCAGTTAGGAAGTTTAAATGCTTGTCTAACTCTCAGTAAGATAGATGCCTAAAGAGTGTCCCTGTTGGCACAAGAGAATGTGCAAGTCTTTTCCAGTCATATCCTCCAACATATTATGATCTTGCTCTCAAGAAAATGGAGAGATATTAACCACAGCAGTAAACGAAAAAGCAACTGTCTGGATGTGTTATTGTTCCAAGCTTAGGAGATGTGCAAGGACATGGACCACTCTCAGTACCCAAAGTTGCTCTCCAGCGGCCTGGAGATGAAGGCTGTGCCAGAAGCTTGGGACTATGTGCTGAGTCAAGCACATAGAGCTCTCTTTGTCCTTAGAAAGTATGATAGGTCCTCTAAGGACTGGTTGTGCATTCCACCTCAGCAGAAAGATTGTTGTGTCCATCAGTGTAAGAATGCACAAACAGTGACTAAACTATTCCTTTTTAGGACAAGTATGTAGAAGCTGAGATTTTACTTCTTCTGTGTGCTGAACATTTCTAGTCTATATGGGAAGCTGGAAGGAGACGTATAATCAATGCATTCACCCCATTTTACCTTTATTCATCCTACAGAGATAGTCTGTATACCCAGAATTATCCAGCAAATTCTGTCTTCCTGCACGGCAAATGTTGATAGAGTCATCTTTCCTATAAATTCATTGTTTAAATGATTTTGGCATTGTTCCTTCAGATTCCTGTCTAGCTATGCAATGGAAATTTTGACCTCACACTCTGGTTTCTTTAACATCACAGACACCAAGATTATGAGTTTGGCTGCATGGTGGTGGTGGGGGAACTTTGCCAGTTGATGAAGATATGAAATGGAGAAATGTGAAGCTTAAAACAGAACATAACTGATCTAAATAAACCAGAAAGTAAATATTTAGCTCCAGTGACATTAGGTTACATTCGTACTAACAACTAGTTTGTTACAACTAAGAATGTGCCTGTTTTCCAAGACTTTATCATTTGGCCATAAAATGTTATTCCCAAATTAAACTTGGCATATAAAATTATAGCCTGGAAGCAATTCCATCATATGAACAAATTATAGTCTGTAAACCTGGAATAACTCATGAATAGCAAGAAAAATTAGTTGTATCCAGTCATGCATTTTTTTGCTCACATTGGACTAGCAACAACTGCAATAATACACACTCAGTACAGGACCACACCTGAGATAAAGGCTATTTTAGTCAGTTGCAACAGCAACAGTCATCAACCTTTCCTTACTAGGTCCTTTTTCCTTCTAGTAATTGACAAAAGACAAAGGGGACAGTATCCTTTTGGTGAGCGTGTTTAAGGTTTCTTCTGCTCCCAAATGCTTTTAAAAGCCTTTTTATGTTGTTTACCTAGAATTTTTAGTGTGCCAAATCCTTTAAATGATAGGCTCAAATATCTTCACAAGGAGGGTTAGTATCAGGGTTTAATATCCTTGGTCAGCCACCAAAGTTCCAGTTCCCAAAAGAGCCAACTATTTCCCTGTGTCGTCATTCCACTGCTGTAGAGCAGGGATAGTAGTCACTACCACCGCCCCACTGTCTCTGAACAGTAAGAACAGAGCCCAGCTATAAGGTATAGGTTTCCTCCAGAGTTGCCCCTTTTGGCACCATGGCATGATGCTCCTCCCCCATCCAACAGAGAGGTACAGTACAGACAGCATCTGTTCCTTTTTGCATGCTTGCTGCCCTCTCCCTATGGGCAGGCCCCATCCTCATTACTGGCCAGATGTCTGGTGAGAAGTGATAGCTGGTGGTGCTTCTGGTTGGTGAGTAAACAACGGGTAACTGTACAGGGAAAAGCAACTAGCACCAACACCTCTCCCTCTGTGCAATGGACAGAAGGGAGGAAATTCTGTCACAAACCGGTGTGAAGAGGGACCCTAAAAGAGTGAGCCAGCCCTGTTTGCAAAAACCCTAAGGAGACACTAAGGAGAATTTTGAAATTGGAGTCTCCAGAAAGTTTTGAATAGATGTCAGGTCTGGATCAAGGCAGACACACCATTTGCTGGCTTCCAGTCTAAGAGCTCACATAGTATTATAGCTAAGAGACTAAGCAGTGAAGCAGGAAGTTCCTAGTCCAAACCATGACTAAGGTATAGCAACATTAACACTCACTCATCTTACAGGCTTACTGGAAAGTGTCCTAAGATAATGTATAAAAGGTGGTCTGAATAGTAAAGCTTTACATAAATTATCATTATTAGCTTCCTCTTCCTAAGCCGCTTTTCACACACTCACTCAGTGGAACGGGAGCTGTTTCTTTATGGTACAGTTCATCACATCATCTCTTACAACTCCACCTCAGTCCCTCAAAATATTCCAGTAACCTGTAGGAGATACAAATCCCCCCTGCCCTCATAGAGAAGTCTGTATCTTGAATAGATAATGATCTGACTATGGCAAAGTCCTAATTTCTAAGCCTTAAACTACCACAATCATGCCAAGTGTGTGAACTTTTATATATCTAGGGGTCATAGAACCAGAGTAGTTCTGCCATTGCCATGGAGGCTGCGAAGTTCCAAGCCTCTAAGGCTGATGGGCTGCTACTGCTCCATGGCTTACCACTGGATGCCCTGCCGTTCCTCTGAAACAGCAAAGTGGGTGAACAGGGGCTGGAACTCCACGAAGGGGCAAACTTAATTTTCTTCTGATCTCAGCTGGTGAATAGGAAGCACAGAAGTAATGGAAAAAGCCAAGAGACATCACTACTGCAGATTATCCACAGTTAACCTCAGTTGACAGCTAAAGGTTGTGCACATATGCTAAGCATAGCACTCTTTGGGAAGAAAAGAGTTTAAGAGAGGTTAGCCTGATATCTGAGGCTACTGACAGTGACTAAAAAGCAGGCTGCCTACAAGGGCAGGTGGCTTTTATTTTAAACAGACATTGATATAAACAAATTAATAATATGATTCAAACAATACCATAATTGGATAGGTGTGTTTCTGGTATCAGCAGATGGATGATGTAACATTTAAAATGTGCTGGTACCAGAATTGTCAAAACATGAGAGATCAACAAACCCCCTGACTTTAAGAGGCTGTATTCAGGCATCACATACGATTAAGAGGAAATCTCCATGAACTTAGCTTGCTGCCGGGCTTGTATCTGCACTCCTCTCTGCTCCTCCTGAAGTATAGAATTGTGGTTGAACAATTACTTCACCTACCCATGATGTACAAATAACATGCATGAGGATTAACAAGGTTTATTCCTCCAGTCCAAGATCTTGAGGTAGAATTTTATCCAGGTTTAAACTCCCAGTTAAAGCGAGGAAATCTACTGGAGTTAGGGTTTGATTGCAATTAGTGCAAGAGAGGAGGTACAAGAAAACAGGCACATGTGCAAGCACAAGAACAACCCCGGTTTGTGCATAATTCTGCTTAGCCATAGCTAAGTGCAACATCTGAATGCAGCCACTATTTCCCCACATCCCATACCCCAATTACTAGAATCATAATGTTCACAGATCTACAACCATACAAGTAATGCTGAGTACAAAAATGAAATTGTTCTATCGCCTTTTAGGAAAGGCTTAGACTTGAACACTGGCATTGAATGAATATAGCTCAGGCTTTGGGGTGGTGGTTTTTAGTTCTTTTTCATGATAATTCTTTTTTCATGGGCATAATAAGGAGAAAGGGGAAAGGAGTGTGAGAGATTGATACTCCCCAGGGTCATTCATGGTGTTGCTAACTGAGACACTGTGCTCCTACAGAAGATGGCTTGATCCACCGAATGAAAATTTCCCACTTAGTGGAAGACAATCATTGTTACAGATAGGCTGGAAAACTGTGGCTCGTTTCATGGTTTGTGGCTTGCCTGGTTTGTGATCTATAAACTGTCAAAAACTTTTAAGAGCCAAACAAACTGGTTCAATTTGTGACACTGTAGAATGGCTTCCGTGGCATGCTAGAAAAACCAAACACACAGGGGATCTCTGGCTGACTCTCCTCTACCCACTCTCCTCTACACGCTCTCCAAGTTTGTTGAGGATTGGATTTATGAGGTCCAAGTTACAGCCTCCCAAAGAAAATCCCCCAACCTTCATTGTTTCCAATGAAGGAAATAATAGCTAAAAAAGGAAGGGCAATAGAAGCCCAACAGAACAGAATTAAAGTCTCAGAGAATCTCTACAGTAGAAACAGAAGGTGAGGGGCATTTTTGCAAGCCTAGCAGAACCAGTGCAATGTTCCCACAAGGACCAAGGTGAAACCAGGGAATCTCTGCAGTAGAAACTGAAGGTGGGGAACATTTTTGGAAACCCAGCAGAACCACTACAATGTACTAGTGTCCAGCAGAACCCAGTGCCCTTGTGGCAATGCCAGTTCAACAGGACTGATGCCTAGCACAAAATCACACTCCAAGCTAGGGGGGCTGCAAGCCCAGCAGAACCAGTGCAATGAACTAATGCCCAGAAGAACCCAGTACCAGCCAATGTGGCAATGCCAGCTCAATCACAATCCAAGCAAAGGGGGCAGTTTTGCAAGTCTAGCAGTACCAGTGCAATCACAGAATGCCTAACAGAACCCAGTGCCAATGTGACATTGCCAGCTCAATAGGACTGATGTTAAGCACAGAATCACAATCCAAGCAAGGGGGAGTTGCAAGCCAAGCAGAACCACCGCAATGCACTAGTGTTCAACAGAACTCTGTGGCAATGCCAGCTCAGTCACAATCCAAGCAAGGGAGAGGCATTTTTGCAAGCCCAGCAGAACCACTACAATGTACAGAGTGCCCAGCAGAACCCAGTGCCATTGGCACTGCAAGCTTAAAAGGACTGATCTCAAAGCACAGAGTCAGAAATCCAAGCAAGGGGCGGGGTTGGAAGCTCTGTGCAAAAAAATGGGAAATGATTGCAAAGGTGCCCTGCAAGGGGTGGAACCTCCTGAAACTGACATGACTAGTTTAAAACTGACAACAATGTTTCCAAGGCTGAAGAATTAAAAAAAAAGCCCACTGCTTTGAAGTTTGGTAAACATTTTGTTTGAGCAGGGACAGTCCCTCTGGAAATGTAGCCATTCAGGAACCCACAGGAACCTCCAGGAACTGCTTGAAAGTTCATGGAAAGTTTCTGTCAGTTGACCTGCCATGAACTTCAGGTCGTGAACCAGGCACCAGCCAAAATTTGTCACGAAATTCAGTTTGTGAGCCGGTTCATACCCATCCCTAATCATTCTCTCTCATTTCAGAGCATAAACATAGCAAACTGCTATGCCTTCTGTGACAATGGCTCTCCAGGGTCTTAGATAAAGGACGGTCTTCCCTAACACTCACTACTTGAGATTCTCCAAGTGGGGATGTCAGCGACTGAACCTAGAACTTTTTGCATGCAAAGTGTATATTCTGAAATTGAGTCATGGGGCCCTCCCATAAACACATTTGGTTATGTACTATATTCATGTTTACTGCTGCTTAATGTCCTGTTTATTTGTTTAGTATTCTCAGTTTAAGACATTTGCATTCTCAAATACACATAAAAGTTTACAACCACAGCATGTTCTCCTCACAGACAGGTCAAAAAGTCTTAGGTATATGTTACCAATGTATTCTTCACCTGAATGACAGTTCTAATATGGACATTACTTTTAAAAGAACTGAGTAGAAGGTTATTCATAAGAGCAAATATGGATTTCATAGCTGAAAAATCTGTATTTTAAAATACTGACATTTTAAGAATGTCATAAAAGGAAAAAAAAAATTAACACAAGTCAGGATACTCATAGAGCAGGACTTTCCTGTCTTTGCCCTCATGCTGCAGCCCACTAGGTCCCTAGAAATTCTCTGCATGCAGGGGAAGGGTTTAAGGGACCCTTAATAACAGTGTGAGAGCAAAGCAGAATATGGAACCGGAACTAGCAAACACTGTGCCCCCCTTCTTCACCCATGAAATGCTGTTATGCTGCCATAAGCGAAGAACAGCACTTTTGGATCCAACCTTGGGAATCTTTTGGGTCCTCAATGACATACACATCTGTAATTAACAGATAAATCAGAGCATACACAATAAATCTGAGGTTACAAGAAGTAACTCAGGATGTACTTCAGGGGTCTGATAAAGTGAGCTCTAGTCCACAAAGGCTTCTGTTCAAATTAGCCTTTAAAATGCCAGAGGCCAGTTTGTTTTTTGGCTACAATTGACATGGCTACCACAGTGGAATTCATCATCATTCTTTAAAATAGGGTAAAAGAAAAACAAATTCAGAATGAAATTTTTGCTGATGAAATGGTTTATTCCAATCCTCTTCCCAAAGCAACCACACACCGCAAATATTAATTGTCTTTCAGCTGAATGGAGTCCAGTTTTCTCACCATTCTGCCTTTCTTGTGAGTTTCCTGGAGGTAGCTGGCTGGCCACTGCTGGCAACAGAACGCAGTACTAGATAGCCCTCATTTTAGTCCACTAAGCAATTCTATTTACTATCACACTTTTTACAGATGAATCATATTATGTCATCCAGATTTTTCTAAAACCACAGCCAGACATCAAGTAAAGACGAATGCTTTGAAAAACAGATTGAAGCTGTGCTTCCCGTCATTTTTAATTGTGGTAATATTAATCACGAATGGAGATTCCCATATACCCCAATATATTTTTTCCATTAAGTTATTTCACATTAAATGCTGGAAAACCAGAACACTCAAAACTTTATAAGCACATGCATGCATTCTCTTGTCCAGAGATGCCACTGCAGGAACTCCAATTTAGAAACTGGAGAGAATGTGTACTGCAATTATTTTTCCATTCTGCATTTGCAACTGTTTCACATACTGAAAAGTACTGAGACTGACGAGTGATTTCAGCTCTCACATACTTTATTCGATCAGGAACAAGACAACTAAACCGGCTCGCAGGTCGGCTTTTATTCCCAAGTGAACCCACACCCCAACACACACAACACCCGTGATTCGCTATTTACAGTTAATTGAGTTACCCCGGGCTCCCCAATTGGAGGAATGCGAGGAGCCTACATTCTATTGTCTAAGGGATCGAAGCTCCGGCCCTTGCCTGGCCGCGTGGCGGACCGGTCAGAACCGGTCCGAGCACATGGTCGCCCCGAGTCCGTGTTTCCCTGTGGATACACTACACATACAGTATTACATAGCCACTGTCGGCTCACCTGCTAGGTGAACTAGGCATTCACGTAGAGTGCGGGCCCTGGAAAGGGGCGGCAAACTCACCCCCGGGGGTACGGCACCACGGGGCTGCAGAGCCAAGCCAAGCACCCTGGCCGGCCTCCCTCCTTCCTGCCACGGATGTGTGCGGGGGGGGCTCTCTCGTGGTGGACCCTGCAGAGAGGGATAGAGGGATGGAGGCGCTGGGTGCTGGGCAGAGGGATGGAGGCACTGGACGGCTGCCCGTTCTTGCCATCCTTCTTCTCCAAGGGCGGCTCACCCTGCTGCCCGCCTTCCCCTGAAGGGGAGCAGTGGGTGCTGGGTGCTTGCCCGGCCGAGGACACGGAGCAGCACATCTGGGCACCCCACAGCTCTCCCCATCAGACCGGCCAGTACCTATGCTGGGTGTGCAAGGCCTGTAAGAAGCAGTTGAGTTTGGGTGACTGGCACCAGGTGGCCATGCTGCAGGAGCGACACCGCCTGCAGAAGGTCAACCAAGCCTTTGAGGCCCTCAAGTGCTGCATGGTCATCAGACTGGGCCAGCGCCTGCCCAAGGTGGAGATCCTGCACAGCGCCATCCGCCACTTCGAGGGCCTCCAGCACCTCCTGCGCCGCCACTGCTGTCACCCGTCCATGCCCAGTGGCTCCGAGTCCACCAGCCCCACTTCCAGCTGCTCTGATGGCAGCAGCAGCGGTGCTGCCATGGTAAGCCCCACGGGAGGAGGAGGAGGGCGGGCAGCCAGGGAGGGGCCGGGAGGCAGTGGCTGGCCAGGGCAGGGACAGTCGGGGGGGCAAGGCTGACTCTCAACACTGTGGGGGAGAGGTCCTGAGACACCGGGGTGCACCTGCATCACCGGGAAAGAAAGGGGGTGGGCTGGGGGTGAGAGGGGGAAGAGTGTGGGTTCAGACCCCAGCCGCCGCTGCGGGCAGGCAAAGGGACCAGCCGGATCCCTCCAGAAAACCTCTTTGGCCCTTCCACTCTCCTTCATGGGCTGCTGGCGGCACCTCCCCCCCCTCAAGTCCCACAGGTCGCACTGGGTGGGGCAAGGAGGAGGGGCACGGGGGGGATGTGGCAGAACATTGCCCCCTTCCTCCTGGGAGCAACCTGGAGGTTGGCATCCCTGTAATTGGTGGGTGCACAGAGAGGCACTAGAAGGTAGCCTCACCTAGGGTACAGAAAACTCTTGAGCCAGCCCTGTACACAGTAACAACAAATTCAATGATTATATTGAAGGGGTATAGCATTTAACATTGCAAGATTGTGTTACTAGGAAATGCACTTCTTCCCAAATGAGTATACCTGTAGTTGTTACATTTGGATTGTATGGATTGGAAAGTAGCACCTTAGCCAAAAAAAGCCCCAATATGAAGTAGGTTAAGAGAAAGTGGTACTATGAGAAAGTGATAGCTCTCCTGAAGAAATCCAGTTTCAAACTGGTTTAAGGCCAAGATTTGGGTCTCAATCAGCATTGGTGGATGATCTCCAGCTAGAGCTGGAAAAGGGCAATCTATTAGTGATGATACAGTAAAACCTATCAGCAGCATTTGATGAGATCAACAGCTAACATTTGGGATTAAAAGGACAGGCCTCTGTTGAATTAGCTGTTTTCTTGCTGGTGGGAAACAAAGAGTGCCCAGAGAAGAGACAGAATTGGCTGGTTGGGAGCTGATGGGATGTAGGCAGATGGCTCTCTGCTTTATACATCACTATCCAAGCCTCCAGAAGCAGCTGTGAAGATTCTGGGAGAAGGTCTTGAGGCTCTGGTGGAGTGGCTAAGGACTAACAAATTGCAGTTTAGAGCAGACTATGATGGTGGTGATGGTGACTGGGAAGGCATAGTGATTGGCTGGTGTTGATTTACCAGACCTAGGTGAGGGTAAGCTTTTTTTTTGGCAGAACAAGTTATGCTTGGGAATGCTCTTGGACCTAGCTTTGTTGATGGATACAAGGGGGTGTTGTTAGTAAGAGTACCTTCTTTCAGTTGCACCTTGCTCAGAAGACTCTGCAGACCAAGCCATGCTGCCATAACCTCCAGACTGGATGGCTGTAGTGGACTCTGTGTGGAGCTGTCTTTGAAGACAGCTGAGAGGCTTCAATTGATACAAAATGCAGCAGCAAAGTCTCCTGTCAGGGGTCAGCCGCTTGGAACATATCACTCGAACTTAGAACATAGTTACCTATATTTCTGGGCCCAGTTCAAAGTGCTGGTCATTTCCTTTAAAGCTCTTAATGATTTAGGTCTGTCTTAGTTACTGAACCACATTTCCTGGTAATCTTTAATACTCTAGTTACATCCCTTAGCCTTGTGTTGTCCTTTCTGTACAGCAACAGGTAGGTCACAGGCTTACTCTATGGTGTGTCTAGTCTTCTGGAATGACCTACTGGAGTAGGTATTGAGGGTACCTTCAGTGACTAGATTTAGGAAGGTATGCAAGACAGTGCTGTTTCAGAGATCAGGGATTCCCCCCCCCCCCGTTTTTAAATCTGCATATGTTATTAAATCTGTGAACATTTATCTGTAAATAGACTTGCATGGTTTATGTACTGCAACCTGATGTTGCATTCTTAGCCACCTTGAGTCCAAGGAAATAAGGTGGAATATAAATATTTTAAATAAATGAATTAATAAAAATAAATAAATCACACTGTACCAAGCTCTTCTCCTAACTGCAATCAGGAGACTGAGGCCACACTGCAGGCCCACCTGCTGTCTCCCTCTCTCCTCCTCTGCTTTCTGTTTGTTTACTTTAATTTTATTTATTATTTATTAAACCATTCATAGCCCTCGTTTCTCTGCAGTTCAAGGCACAGTTCATGGTCGAGCACAGTGGTCCCCAGTGTGGTGCCCGCCAACACGTTTTCTGACACCTGCCAAGTATTTTTAGAAGTGGATGGTGACATGTCTTTTGCCTAGCACGGCTTCTGACTGACTAGTGGAGATTTGATTGGCTGTACAGATTTTTTAAATGGTGCTTTGGTGGCAGCTGCCGCCACAGTACAGGGATCTCAGCATGCTCACTGCTGCCTTTGTAACCTTCAGTACTAATTACTGCAGTGCACTTTACAATGGGTTGTCCATAAAAATGATTCAGAGACTGCAGAGCTGGTGCAGATTGCCTCTGCTCCCTCCTGACAGATACAAGGAGGTGATATCATATTCAGTTAGATAGGGAGAAGTTGCATTGGATGCATGTTAGCTTCTGACAATAATTCAAGTCAGTGGTCTTTAAATCTCTTCAAGGTCAGTGAATGGCATAACAGAGACATCTGTTAGTAAACAGTAAATAGTTTTAAAGTTTGTTAGAAAGCATTCTCTCTAACTTCTATATATATATATATATATAAAAGAAAGTTCCCTCACTGTAAAATCACCGCCCGGACCAAACCCCTGGACCTAGAAACATGAAATTCAGGGAGAGCACTCCTACCATAATGTAGAATTGTAGATGCTCACTAAAAAGGATTTTTAGAAATCTGACCCCTGAGAGAGTCTAAAGGGGTAAAATGTGCTTCCCCCATTGCTTCCTATGTGGCTGCCAGGCTGCTGTCTCCTTGCACCCCCCACTCTATGATTGGTCAGCTGCAGAGCTCAGTGTTCTGAGGTAAAAAAACCCAAACAGTTACAGGAGACTGCAGAGAGCTAACAACAGTTGAGGAAATCAGGAATGGCCAACCACCTGTGATGTGCAGCAAAGCTGCTAGCCCAACCTCCCCATGGCTTCAAACATGCTCCCCTCCACCTCCTACACCTGAAAGGCAGTTGTCTGTCTGGTGTAGCAGTGGGTGTAGTGTGCTTAAAGCCATCAAAGAGTCTGCCCCTGCAGTAACACCTTAGCGATTTTGCCAGCCTGGCCTCCACAATGGCTTGCAATATGCCACCCCCTCCCCCTTCTACACTGGACAGGCAGCTGCCTGTCAGGTGTAGAAGAGGGGGTGGGATGCTTACAGCCATCAGGGAGGCTTGATCAGCAGGACTGCCTTAGTGCTGCTGCTGGTCCAGGCTCACTGGTGCCTTTAAACACACTCCCCCCCAATACCAGAAAGGCAAGTGTTTGTCAGGTATAGGAGCAAGGCCAGGGTACTTTAATGCACCACGGTGGCTGCCCGAGCAGAAACATCTTAGCAATGCTGCTGGGCCAGCCTCCCCAGTGGCTTTAGACACACTCCCACCCACCCCTCCTTCACTGACAGGAAGTTGTCTGTCAGGTGCAGGAGCAGGGGCAGAGCATTGAAAGCCATCGGGGAGGCTGCCCAAGCAGTATCTCCTTAGCAATCTTGCTGGCCCAGCCTCCCCAATGCCTTCAGACACGCTACTCCTCCTATACCTGACAGACTGTCAAGGGTTGGAAGGGTCTCGGAGTCCCTAAAGCCATCAGGGAGGCTTGCTCAGCAGGGTTGCCTTAGTGCTGCTGCTGGCCCAGCCTCCCTGATGCCTTTAAACCCAATCATCTTCCCCCTTACACCAGACAGGTGGCTGTTTGTCAGGTGTAGGAGCAGGGCCAGGGTACTTTAATCCATCAGGGAGGCCACCCCAGCAGGATCACCTTAGCAATGCTGCTGGCCCAGCCTCCCCTGTGCCTTTAGCCACACTCCCATCCATTATGAAATATACCCCAAATTTGTAGAGAAGTGGTTTCCTGTATTAGGTTATTTAACTTCTCACAATGTGGGTTCTAGAAAATTGGTTCATATGAACTTGCTTAATATCTGATTGCTTGGAAGTTGTTTTGAATATGTAGTTATGTCCCACTTCTTAAATGTAACATAAATGAGAAGCAAATGAGAAGGTATGCCCCTGCACCAAGAAACCCAAAATAAGGGGAGTGCATTTCTACCATGACGTCAACCCCCATTACAAAGAGATTTCTGAGAAACACGACCCCTAAGGGGGTTAAAAAAGGGGGGCAAAATGTGTTCCCCCAATTGTTTTTCATGTGCCTGGCAGGCTGCTGCCTCCTTGCCCCCCCATTGATCAACTGTGTAGCTCAGAGTTCTGCTTGCACCCACCTCCCTCTGATTGCTCAGCTGTGGATCTCAATGTTCGGAGGTAAAAACACAGTTAAAAGAGACAGTTACAGAAATCAGCAGTTCAAGACTCCTGAATAGCCATTTCTCATAACAGCCAGCATGGCAATTGAGTTTATGAATGTTCATGGGGAGATAGTAAAGGACCTTTCTAGGACCCTACTTCAGAGTTAGCTCACCAAGCAGCCTAGCACCTGAGGGCAGAACCACCACTGTGGTCTACAGAGAGGTCCTTTGGTAGAGAGGGAAAAAACCAGTACATATGTCTCACTTCATCCTTTACACTACAATCTTCTCCATTAGAATTACTACAACAAATGTTACATTTCAAACTTCACATCATCAGTATTATAACTGGATTTATGGAACTTAAAATACCATAGCAAAGCACGGGTATCAGGCTTGTAAATGTATAAGGAAACAGAAGCTTGGTATTACATAATCTAATTTATGAAGTATGTCAAAATGAGCCATCCTATAACATGGAACTGAATTGGACAGCCACTGGTCAAATTTAGAGCACCAGAAGGTGAACAAGACCTCCTACCCTTTTGTGATCCATGACTCACTGGTAGAACATGGGTTTTGCAAACAGAAGGTCCCAGACTGAAGCCCTGGCATTTGCATTTAAGAGGATGGCCAGAACACAATGTGAAAGACCTCTACCTGCTACCCTGGTGAGCTGTTGCCAGTCAGAGTATGTAGAACTGACCTTGACAGTTTGACTCAGTACAGGGCAGCATCATGTGTGTTCTATGCACTGCAATACAGGTTATTTTTTATCCACGCTGGGTAATTTTATCCACATTGGATAATTATCCACTCACTCCCCAAACAGCTACTCATGTCCCTTCTAAGCTCACTGAAGGGGTCACAGTGACTAAACCTGCAACTCAGCACATCAAGGACATCATATGTTATTACATGTTTGAAGTGGTTACAGCTGAGATTCACTTATTTTTAATTTGGCTAGGGTGCTGGGGAGAAGGCAAGAGGATTGTACCAGATCATACTATTCTCTCCCCCAAAGAAATCACAGCAGCTGATCAGCTACAATAAATCCATGACAATTATTTTCCTTCTGCATTCAACAGTGTTCCTGTAGAACCTAATGGCACATGAGAGAGTATTATCTACAGGCTTCAGAGTGAGCTCATCAGTATTGCATCAGAGCATTCCAACAAGCACTTTGTAACATGAAAGTAGCAACATCTTGAACTACTCATTTTGGTACAGTGTTTTTGAAGTACAGCAAATCCCTCTGAAGGTATGAACAATGAACATGTCTCATGAAGTGCATGGATTATGCAGCAGATGTGAAGCGCTTGATCTTTATTACCATCAATTATATTTAAGATATTAAAAGGGAGACTGGGCAGGCAGTGTGATTACTTTTCACATTTAGTTTTCTTATACAATACAGGTATAGTCTATGTGCACCTCAGTCTGCTTTTCACAAATAGCAGATATGAGTTAATGGAGCAGCTATCAAGATGCCCAGCACAGGGCGGGCTAGGGACAATTTTAGATGACAGCACTTAGACGACAGTGCATCAGTTCCTTATGGATGTGAGCCTTCCTATGCATAAATGGGAGTTCTTTCATCCAAATAGTATCTCAGTTGATTTCAGCTGATAAAGGAGTTGTCTAAGTAAATTCTGCAGGTACCTGGACAAGAGTTACGTGTATGTATTAGAAGAATGCCTTCTGAAAAGGCTTGCACATTCCTTTGTTCTTACATTTCCACTTCAATTATCTAGTTTTTTAATTCATTCTTTCTGCTCATTCATCACTGAGACAGTATCTACTCCTTCTTCAAGAGGCCTGCCTTATATTGAGCCTGTACAGAGTACAAGCACTTATTCTAAATGACATTACTAGGAATTGCAGTAAATTTGACATATAACCTAGTGGTTGGTAATGTGGCCCAAATATTTCACAGCTTGGCTTCAGAGAGAAAGTGAGGTTCAGCCTGTGCCATATACTTGTCCAGCCTGTGCCATTAGTGTTTCTCAAACAAACACTGGGATGCTTCTTAAGGCTTCCCAAATCAGGCTTCTTAAGGCTTCCCAAATGCGCACTCATGAACATAACCATGATGCAATCACTTGGCAAAATGTAATTAAGAGCCAGATTTTCTCCTCTTTTCTCTCAAAGCTATCATTTTTCAGTCACTTGGATGGGGGAAATAGACATGATCTTTTTTTAATTCAGTGGCCAAACCAGTCTAGCACAACAGCTTATTTCAAATTTGCTATAGGGGGTATGGCAAACTGCTTTGATGAGAGATAAGAAATAAGAAATGCAGTAAACTCATGAAACTAAAAGCCAAGATGAACTAAGCTGGGACATTCCAAGTTAAAAATAACCACCTTGAAACAGTGAGACAAGAACTGTAATTTTATGCAGTATGGGATGACATCATGGTTTACATGGGGCCAGCTCAATAAATCAAGCCTTAACTAATTAGAGATTCTACTGCCAATCCACATTATTTCGACAAATAATTGGAACAGGACAGTTCATAATGCAAGCCAGATATGTTTACTAAAACATGTCCTTTTCAAACTCTTTTAGCTTCACTGCTGCTTACAGAGAATTCATGTTCAGAAAATTACAGACCCCAAGCTCTTGTTTGAGTCTGACATCACTGTCAAGGAATTCTTCAATTAACGTTGTCACTATAAGCTTTCTCCCTCCAGTGAGAAAACAAGCTGTCGGTTCCCTCCAGGGCCAGTGGTTGCCATCCATATTCTCATTTCAGATATACCAATATCCTCTCTGCAATAGCCACACTTGCTTCCTACAAGCTGGTGAACTGTCATCACCATTTCGCCAAGTTTTCCTTAGAAAGTAGGAATAACAGAGAGTGCTATCATTTCTTATTGAATACACTGAACAAACTTACAGTGTATGTATGCTTCATACAAAATGGGTCTAGTATTTTCTGGTCATCTGTGTCTCTGGTTGCCCAACTATCATCTTCTAAAAGTCAAACAGACATGACATATCAAAGGTGGCTTTCAATACACGCAGTGGTCTTACAATATATTATTTATTTACTCCATTTCTACCCTGCCTTTCTCCCCAGTGGGGATCCAAAGTGGTTTACATCATTAGTCTCTCCTCCATTTTATCCTCACAACAACCCTGTGAGATAGGGTTAGGTGGAATGTGTGCAACTGACCCAAGGTCACCCAGCGAGCTGTCATGACCAAATACAGGTACAGTCCTGGGTCTCCCAGATCCTAGTATGATACTCTAATCACCACATCACACTGGCTCTCCTTAGCTGGTACCTACCTACTAACATAGGTTAGTTAACATTTACAAGTCAAGCAAATAAAAATGATATTCAAGATCTGCTTCTTTCTTTAACAGATATAGCTTATGATAAAGACTCAGCTAAATTGTCAAAGAACTATAATTGATTTTGAATGCCTAAAGGCGACACTAAATATATAATGCATTGCCCTTCACCCTTTGTTATACCACCTTCTGTTTGAACATGAGCTCACAAGCTGTGGATATTCATGTAGTGACTTGACAACAGTGCAAAACAGAGCTACATCTTTCTAAATCCACTGAAGTCAACTGGCTTAGGGGTGTAGCTCCATTTAGGAATAGATACCAACCCTTTGGCATCGACCTGCTATTTTAATGTGAACTGCATTTCTCAGGCAAGAAAGAAGGGTTATACTACTTCCCAGCTTTAAAGATGTGAATCAGTCCAGGATCAGTTTTCATTTAGTCGGTGGGAACAAATTTGTTTGCTTGAAGTGGTTGTCAACAACACCCTCATGGGATTTAACAGGTTAGGAATTACACTCCCAAGCAATTGCTGGGTTTGCAGAATTCAGAATTTTGGCTGTTCACAAGTCTGCCAGGGAGCCAACCAAATAACAATCATTCATGCAGCAATAGTCCAGAGGCACAAGTGCATTTGAGCACAGACAAGTAACTATTGAAAGTCTTCCCATACCAGAAATGGCTACCCTTTGTGAGAAAAATGATGCAACTCTGCATTAATCCTTTAAGGTTTTTTGCTTGTAGCTTCCCATTATTTTAATCTAATTATTGGCCCATCAGTTTGATGTGCAGGGGTAGAGGGTAAGAAGGAAGAGTAAAGGGGCAGACTCGGGGACAAGAGCAAGTCTGCATGCTGCTCTGGGTTAATATTTTATTTTATTTTACAACATTTATATTCCACCTTTCTGGCCTCACAAGGTCCACCAAGCTAGCTAACAATTGGCCTGGACAGAAGAGAAGGTTTTGACTTGTACTACATATCCCATTTTTCTTGGCTTAGCCGCTTGAAATGTGTTCATTAAAATATTTACATCCTGCCTTTCCTCATGGCTCTTGGTAGTTTACAAAAATAAGCCTGAAGTCTTTATCATCAGTTCACTCACTGTTCTGGGTACTAGTCTCTGCCTCAGTGTTCTCTAGTTGTAAAACTGATGTCCTCTAAATACTTGATTCCTCATTAATGAGCTACATATGTATGAGCCATACCAAGGGTCCCCAAACCTTTTGATCTCTGTAATTCTGACACCTCTCTAATTCTGACATAAGGTGGTGGGCACAACCACAAAATGGCTGCCACAGATGGTGGAGCCACCCACAAAATGTCAGGAAGTGAGGTTATGCATAACTATATCAGTAACTTTAACATTTCAGGCAGAAATCCTGCATAACAATATGCCTCTATAAATAAACATATCATTTAAAAATGTTTTCTTGCATACATGGAGTTTATCTTCAGTCATGCAGTGAAGATCCTTGAGCTGTGCTGGCAGCTGCTACCAAAGCAACTTTTTCGGGATCTGCAGTGGTCAGTCAGAAGACCTGCTGGGCAAAAGCCCACTTTCTAAAAACCACTTGGCTGGCACCAGGAATGGTGATGGCAGGCACCACCATGGCACCCATGGGCACCATATTGAGGACTGCTGAGTTATACCCTTTCATTATGTGTACTCTGCAGCTGGGCTAATGTGTTTGTATTATCTTTTCCCCATTCATTAGTTCTTGCCAAGGATGTAGCTGTATTGTGAAATGTGTTCGACTGATGTACACTGGCCTAATATTACATATGGAGGCTAGTGCTTGGTGGAAGGGAACTTCTAAACCGCCTCTCCTGCTATGTCCCCTGAAGGGCATTAAGATCAGCGGATAAGAATCTTCTGGTGGTCCCTGGCCCAAAAGATATCAGTTTGGCCTTGACCAGGGCCAGGGTCTTTTTGCCCTGGCCCCAGCCTGGTGGAACTCTCTGCCAAGTGACATTCATGCCCTATCTGCTCTATTAAAGTTTCACAGGGCATGTAAGGCAGAGATGTTCTGCCAGGCCTTTGGCTGAAGCCAGTGACAGTTCTTCACGTGTGCCTGGCACACACACACACCAACTAAATGCTAGCACTGCCATCTTGTTTTTAAAATGTTTAAATGTTTCTGAATGTTTTAAATATTGTGTTTTTATGGTTTTAACTTCTTATGTATTATTTCAATTTATACCTCGCCCTCCCTGCAAGCAGGCTCATTATTTTACATTGTAAGAAACCAAATTGTTGTGAACCACCCTAAGCGCTGCACAAGTGGGGAAGGGTAGTCAGCCCCCCCCCCCATTTAATACATAAACAAACACATGCAATAGATGTATACTGGTGAACAGAATGTTTTCTGTGAGCTCCCTCCTTCCCCATATTCTGAGTTCCATCCAACACATCATTTTATAAGTAACTCTTAACTAACTTGTGAGCTGCTGTTTTGGCTGGTTTCAGCTAGTGGACTTTTCTAGCTTTGGAGGAAAAAAGATCTGCACTCCTCATTTGGCTCGGGTCTAAGACACATCCACCGTCCTCAGTGGATACACATATCAGCAGAAGCTTAGTGGTGGTGGGAAAACCATCTTTCAGGAAACCAATTCCACTGTTACTAGTATCTCCCTACCATTGGTTTTTCCTGGAATTCCAGATGGTTTGAAAAGCACTGTACTAGGGTGTGAGAGCCAAAACCCAAGAACTGGTATGTATATATCAGTTGGATGTAGTGGTCGAGATGCTGGACTAGGATCAGTGAGACCACTTTGCCACTGGTCCAGTAAGCTTTGTGGCTAGCAATCATCATAATGCTCTGTGACCTCTAATCCAGATATCCAGGTAGTATACCAAAGAGATTTACTTCATTATATATGAACAGTATTACCTAAAATAGTTTTTTTGTTATTTGTCTTGTTAATATCTTGAATGCACTTTCCAACTGTCAAGCCAAATGCAGCCCATCAGTCATACACTGTAGCCTGCCAGCTGCCTGACAACTACCCATATTCCAGTATCAGGCAGCAATAAAAAACTAGGACATTTACTGAACCCCAAGGCTAGATTCGAGTCCAATAGCATCTTAGAGACAAACAAGATTTTGTGGGTATGAGCTTTGGGAGTCAAAGCTCCCTTTGTCAGATACGTATCACATGAAGGGAGATTTGACTCCCAAAGATCATATCCCAAAAACCTTGGTCTCTAAGGTGTTACTGGACAGGAATCTAGCTATTCTATATTGAAGATCAACACAGCTCCTCTGTGAGTCTAAAGGGACCATCTTGCACAGCTGGTGGAATACAATTTGCTTGGCCTATTCAAAGATAATTCAACAATACATTCTTAGATATTTTTGGATTCTTGGGAAGAGATATAAAGTTTCAGTTTTAGAACCTTTGGATATAAAACCAATGCTGGCCGCACAGGTAGACTTCAAAGCAGATTTGCTAATAAAAATACATAAATCCTATTTTGTTAGCAGAAGACACTTGGGATTCAAACAGTAGAGTCCACATATGACCCGCAAGTACCTAGGGATTTTCCATTATGCACCTAGTGCTTCCCACTGTTAAATTATTTCTGTAAACAATACTGAAAGCAAAAAAAAAGATGACCTCTCCCCAAGTTATTGCAACAGTCCCATTCTTTTTTAAAACCAGTCAGTCTTTTGAAGATCTGTGATTAAAGAGTGAAATATATTTCTTCTCTTGTATAAACTTGTTCAGATTACTTCCTATTGATCTTTTGAGTCATAATTTTGGCACTAAATTGCTTTTCTGTTACAAAATATAAGCAATAGAGAACAAATGATGTAATCTATTTAAAATCTAGGCTTATTTTTTCATATAACCAAGAGAAACATGTTTGTACAAAAGTGTAAGACAATCAGAGAATGGTGGAAATGAAAACCAAGTGAATATTTTTTTAAGGAATATGCTAAATATTTATTCTTTTTTCCCAAGATCAAAAAACTTGTCCATGTACAAATAATACAAATTAGTTTAAGTACATTGAAGGAGGAATAAACCCATAAAAATATTAGTTCATGCACTTGTCAGTGCACCTTAGGCATGATCCACACAACACCTGCTTTGTATGCAAAAGATCCTGAATCCAACCACTAACACTTCCAGTTAAAAAGATCAGGGAGTAAGCAATGTGGACAACTTCAACCTGAGACTCTGGAGAGTCACTGCCAGTCACAGCACACAATACAAACCTTGACAGACAAATTGTCTGATTCAGTGTATGGCAGCTTCATGTGTTCATCTCTACTATTATTTTATAAACATTTCTCATCAGCAAAGTACTTCACACATTTTAGCCACAATCCAGTACATTATTAAGTACACTTGGCCTTTTCAACTCAGTGTTATATGACAGCACACAATAAAACTATTACATTGATGCCATTCCCATTTTACAGGTGTGGGATCAAGAGGAAGCTGGCAATTCTTCTCCAGAGAAGGACACCAAAGTGGCATTATGATCACTGCCATAGATTGTTGCTTTTCTTGCTTAAATTGACTTCCACACAACTATTTCTTCTCCCCAAAAGCCATTCCAGTACCCAATCATAAATGCTAATAATTTCCAGGAATGTTTTGGTGCCAACTGAAGATAAATGGTTCCACCTTCCTCCGAGTTTCTAACCCCACCCCACCTCTAGGTATTGAAGAACAGGAGCACAAGAAACTCATGAAATAATGTCTTTTAAATCATGTTCTTTGAGGTTGTACACAGTCCTTCAACTTGCTTGGGAAGAAAGTAGCAAATGAACTGGGCTTGACCATATGAAGTTCCCTTATACTACATCAGACCATTAATATGTAAAGCTTAGTGCTGTCTACTCTGCCTGGCTACAGCTCTCTAAGGTCTCAGACGGAGGTCTTTCACATCAGCTGCTATGTTTGCTTTTAGCTGGTGATTCCAGCACTGAACCTAGTATCTTCTGCGTAGAAAACAGATGCTCTACCACTGAGCCATGGCCCCACCCTTCCAATTTAGCTGAACATGGCATTTACCTAGCCACTCAATTTTAAAATTTGTTTTCCAGTGACTAATTGAACAAGATGAAGTAGTGTTGGTTTTTATACCACACTTTTCTCTACCCTAAGGAGTCTCAAATTGGCTTACAATCACCCTCCCTTCTGCTCCCCACAACAGACACCTTATGAGGAAGGTGGGGCTGAGAAAGTTCTGAGAGAACTGTGACTGGCTCAAGGTCACCCAGCAGGCATCATGTGGAGGAGTGGGGAATCAAGCCTGGTTCTCCAAATTAGAGTCCGCCACTCTTAACCACTACACCATATTGGCTCTCCTTGATTGGGCAAATCAAGGAGATTTCCATAGTAGTTTATTCCAATCCACTCACTGCTTTTTCTGTACAGTGAGAGGAGGAATTATATAAGAACCTTCAGAATCTAGAGCCCAAAGAAATGTACTGGTGTGGTGGGATGACAGACAAATCCTCACTGTTACAAAGTTTGCTAGGTGACTCTTGACTTCCCTCATTCTCTCCTGTCTCACAAGGTTATTGTGAATTTCAAAAGGAGGAAACAATGCATACTACTCAGAGCCCCTGGGAAAGAACAAGAGGATAAAACCATGATAGATAACAAGAATTAACATGGTGAACTGCCTTAACATCTTCACACTCTTCCTAGGCATGAAGAAAGGGACAGGGCTGGGAAGCAGGAGGGGAAAATGGTTGTGGTAGAAAGGAAGATTGAAGAAATGGAAGGGACCACTCATGAGGGCAGATGTCCAGTTGACAGTTCTCCCCAGAAGGTAACAAACAAACAGGCTCAAGCATGCACATTATGATCATAACCTCCTTTTTTTTAATTGCCTATGTTGCTCATATGTCAGGTTTACTACCCCACACTCACAGAAAGTTTAACAACAGCTAGTAATTTCAGGTGTGTAGCTGTATAGGAGCAGCTCTGTAGGTGTGTGTAGCAACACCCCCCTCCCTTCCCCAAACAAAACCAGGAATCCAGTGGCAACTTAAAAGACTAAAAAAAAATATCCACAAGACCTGAAATAAATTTAGCCTTCAATGTTACACAGGACTCTAATGCTATAATATCTAGTACTTGATCATTAATTTCGCACTACAACTGCTTCAGGAATTGTTTTCTGCCTGCTGAAGAGTCACAATATATGAAACATTTCTTCCCTTTGGTATGTTCACAGGTGTGCAAGACAGAAAATCCCAGAAAGACACAGCTATATTCCCTAGTTTGTAAATTATGGTTTATTACATTTGTTCAATGCCTTTTGTCTTCTAGAACAGGACAAAGACCAGAGGAATAATACAGACAAGACCTACTGTGTTTCAGGTCCACATACAGTTAGATGCTAACTAAGAAACACAGGGTTTTGATAAACTAAAGACAGCAGTATGTGCTTTTCAATAACTCTTGATAAAGAACTACAGGATTTAAGATCACCCCTAGCATTATTACCTCTTGAGACTCTCTCTCATGAATTAAAACAACATACAACAGAAATAATTCAAATGCTCTTAGTGTACTATATACTATATGAATTAAAAGAAATGGACTGTGGCATCAAGCCAAATTCCAATTTTCCTAAGGTAACTATAAACTGAAATAAAACAATTTTTACTTTTAAAACGTTTTAGCATTATTATGGCAACATTAAGACTAAGTCATGTCTAGTAAGGTCTAGCTCTGCCATTAGAAAAGAAGGGGTGTATAGAATTATATTGTACTTTTGCAACACTAAGCATAATTACACAAAACTGCACTATCAGCCATAGAAATGCCCATTGTCCCATGAACTGGTACAGCAATTATTATTACTAATAGTATTAGGAAAGCCTTTCATAAGGTGTTGGAATTACAGGTGGATACCAGTGCAATTTAGAATACTCATTACATTTCTTGTACAAAAAAAAAAATTAAGCCACCCTCTGCCCAAATACTGGAGCTTAACTTTGCATCATACAGAAATAATGGGGAACCCAAAAAGAGAGTAAATGCCCTTCCCTCTCTTTGACCTTAGTTCTCCCTCTCGTCCTCTGTACCCCCATCCTCTCACCTCAGGTTTGCCTTCCATCTGTCCATCGAGTTCTTGTTTTTCTAATCTGCTCTCCTCGCATGTTCCTTACATGCTAACCTGACTGCCTTTCCTTACCTCACCTATCTGCTTGTCCTTTGGCTTCACTGCTCTGTTTCCTAGCTGATTTGGTCTTCCCTTCTTCCATATACCCTTTTCTCCTCACTCACTGTCATTCCACTGCACATTGGCTTGCCTGGTTCCTTTCTCCCCAATCCTTTCATCTGCTCACCTTTTCAGTCCTGCCCAACATGGTAAAGAAGGGTGTTGAAGCAGGCTGCTACTACTGGGGGAGGGGTAAGTGAACTCCCCCCAGGTTTTGTTCTGCAAGCTTGGGTTTCCCCTATATACCTTATGTGTATGTTAGTCATGGGTGGCTCCTCCCTTGCAATTTTTTTTACCTGTGCTGTGAAGCCACCCACCACTATTAGACATATGGTTTTAATAGGAAGAATGTAACACCTCTAAGCCATAGCTAGTAGGAGAGATAACATTTTCCTCTACATACTCAAACAGTGTGATAATTTAGCTTTCCAGTCAATGTACAGCATGCACTCCCTTTTAAATTATACATGGGAATCCAAGATATTATGTGAGGTCAGATTTCTTTATACTCTCCCATGTCTGAAGGCCATGAGTAAAGGAAATTCTTTTGAGTTAGGAGGAATGTGTTTTAATTATCTTGCAGATCTATGTCCTACAGCAGTAATCCCTCACTCATAGCAATTATCTATAATATATTTTAAGAGGGAAAATGATCATAATATATTGTTGTTTTGAATAACATAGAATCACACAACTGGAAAGGCATCATATGACTCAGCCGCTATGCATCAAGACAAAATATCCTATATGCTAAAAAGCATCCCTATGAGATGTTATTACAACCTTTTCTTGAACACCTCCCTGGAAGAGGATATCGTCTTCCCATGAAACTTGTTCAACTGGTGAGCTTTTCTAATAGTTAGATGCCTTTTCTAACTCTTAAATCTACTTAAAATTATGCTATCCTTGTTGAAAAGGCTCACCTTTCTGGAGCCTTCCAAAACCTATATTGGCAAATTCCATCTGCAAGGTATATATTTCCTATTGCCTATCCTCATATGATTTGCCTTTGCCACTGGTTGTGCTCTCCTTTGAATTCTTTCCATCTTGATAACTTCCTTCTTTATATTATGGTACCAAGAATTTAACTCATGACTTTACCACTGCTGGTAAGAATGATGTTGGAACTGGAGTTGGTGGTTGTGTGTTTAGTAATTTCTACAGGTCTTTCTGTGCTTCCTGCTTTTTAATATGACTAATGACTTTTTTATCTATTGACTTTTCTTTTGCGCATTTACCATCGCACTTTGCAATGAATTTCTTTTGTGTTTGAAAATCACTTTGGCAACTTTTGTATAAATCCAAGATATAAATAACTAACATTCATGGCTTAGAAATGCTGCTGACACAACATAAAGTGACACTAGTGTTTTGGGTTTTTTGGAAAACTACAGCATCATAACCCTGCATCACCTTAAAGCGCTTTTGTCATTGCTGAATTTCAGAATGGACATAATGATGTCTCCACAGCTCACTACTATACCAAATACAGGGTTTGACAAGGGCAGAATTCATATATGAAGAGGGAAAAAAGGCATTAATATCTTCTCAATAAAAAGAGGTCATACATTACCAGAAAAGATAGTCCATCACAAGAAAGCCACCACAAACAGTATTCTTACCTAGAAGAAAGCAACAGTGAACTACATCAGTTCCACTCAACTAAAACAGTTCCAAAACAACATTTTGATGATATCCTGGCAACCAGAGAACACAAAAAATAAGGAAGCAACACTAGAACAGGAAATTGCCATTTCATTCAAATAATAATAATTAACAGGAAAACCACAATGAACGTAGACAAACAACTGCTAAAGGAAATTCAGCATTAGGTAGTGCTGTGAAAACTGCCTGCAGCAGCCACCCAAGGGACCAACAAAATAAGGTTTAGTTGTTTGGGGAGGGGGACACACACCTTATACTAGAAAAACCATATGGGATTTTAAAATGCAACAATTTATGATGCAGTTTATCTTTTGGAAATACAACTTCTCTGCTGCTATGAAAAGGGACTGATAATAAAACAGCAAGTATCAAAGCAAAAGCGTTGCCGTATTAGTCTGTCATACTAAAATAAAACAAACATCCAGTGGCACATTAAAGACTAACATTTATTTTGATAATCTTTCCTATGTGCAAACATATGGGTTGAGATTCAGTGACTGGAGCTTTGTCTTTTGGGGGACAAGCCTATTAAAGTCAGATATGATGGAGATGTATAAAATTATAAACAGTAGAAGAGTAAACAGAGAAAAATAGATATCCCTGTTGTCTAAGTACAAGGAACCGTACTCATCCAACTCAACTAATGAGTTCAAAACAAATCAAAGGAAACATTTCTTCATGCAAAGAGAAATCTACTATGAATCTTTCAGCCACAAATTGCTCTGATGACCTCTAGCTGAGATGGCTATGAGAAAGTTAGAACTATTTCATAGACGATAGGACTATATCAGGCAGAGGATCAGTTCAGTCCATGCTTTGGTGTTACACAAGCAATCACTGGGATCCTTCCTATTTGTAGCAAGCACTAGCTTGTTGTTATATCTAAACCAGGGGGAAAAGAGAAAAAGAGGTGCAGGAGCTCATTAGCATAACTCATTAGCACAACTTTTCATATGCCACACCCCCTGACATCACCAGAAGTGTGTCAGAAGGCAACACCCACTGTTCAAGATTTTAATTGGTTTCAATATAACAAACATTTATTATAATGTTCCATTCTGGCTCGTTCCACTTCGAAATGACCCCTGGGCAGATGTATCTTTAACTGTGGAATGCTGAGACCAATTAACTGAGACCCTGCCATTACGCTCCAGCCATCTCCTCTCAAGCATGGAGGCAGCCTTACAGCATCTCTTGCTTTGAAGTGGGGTGATGACTGTGTAGAGTTATCTCCTCTGTCCCTGGACCAGAGAAATACATTCCAATCTACCATTCCAAATTACATTACATTCTACTATTATCACATTACATTCTACTATTCTAATCTATTATTCCAAACAAAAAATAAAGTACAATAAAGAGGATGTATGGCCCTTCTGGGGGATTGGTGAGAATATAGATGTAAGGGCTGAGGTTAGCATATGCAGTGAGATAAAAATGTATGGACTGGTAATTTCCATTTCATTGTATCTGAAGAAGTGTACATGCACAAAAGCTTATACCCAAAGTAAAATTTTGTTGTTCTTAAAGGTGTCATGGGATTCTAACTTTGTTCTACTGCTTTGGACCAACATGGACACCCACCCAAATCTATCCTTTTTCCAGGCATTATCTGTTCTCGTTATGTTCTCTCTCAAACTTGATCTGGAAAGAACATCAATCCAAGCATGCCAGCAAGCCATCTGAATGGGAAGGTGTACATTTTCAAAGGCCTTGCCCACATCAGTGCCATTTTCCCTCCATCAGCCCCTAGTGACTTCTATTTTCCCTACTGCACCACCAAAGGGCTTAACCCCCCCCCAGGTAATTACTATTCCATTATAGTATAATAACATGATGACAATCTAGTGTCACAGTCTATTCGTTCCCATTCGGATGTTTCCCTTTGCAAGCCCGAGTGGGTCTCTGGAGAAGCAGTGCCAGCAGGGGCCCCCCCCAAGGAATAAGCCCACACAACACCAGAGGGTGGCAGCTGCAGCTTCCTTCCTCTGTGGGCAGCATGCACACACCTAAGGTTGGTTGCCAACCTCCAGGCAGGACCTGGGAATCCACTACAATTACAATTGATTGGTTTCCACTGAAGAAAAGGTCAGCTTTGGAGACCATATTCTAGGGCATCAGATCCTTGCTGAGCTCCCTCTCCACAAACCACTCCCAACCCCCCAGTAATTTTCCAACAGGGAGATGGCAACCCTGGGCAACACAGCCCCTCTTCCTTCTGCCATGCTCACCATCACGCAAGGATAACTCCACCCCTCTTCCACACACAGCTAATGAATCCTACCTTGTGAGCCAAAAAATCTACAAGCATAAAACTTGTGAGCATGCCTAATTTTTTTTTAAAGTTCAAAAACATACAAACATACAAGGAAATGGAAAGAGGAAGGAAGGAAGGAAGGAAGGAAGGAGAAGAGGGAAGAAAGGGAGAAAAGGGAATGAAGGAAAGAAAAGAAATGGAAAGAAAGAAAGGGGAAAGGGGGAGGAGAGAGAGAGGTGAATGAAGGAAAGAAAGGGAAATAAATGGAAAGAAAGGGAGGGAGGGAAAGGGAAAAAGCGAAAGAAGGAAAAGAAATGGAAAGGAAAGGAAAAAGGGAAAGAAAAAATGGAAAGAAGGAAAGAAATGGAAAGAAAGGGGAATGGAAAGAAAAGAAAAGGAAAGGATGAAAGAATGAAAGAAAGAAAGGGGAAAAGGGAAAGAAAA
Organism: Gekko gecko; assembly: GCA_029375565.1. Lineage (NCBI taxonomy): Eukaryota > Metazoa > Chordata > Lepidosauria > Squamata > Gekkonidae > Gekko > Gekko gecko. The sequence continues at coordinate 50,017,149 of JAPDNY010000004.1, forward strand.
GAAAAGCATGGAGAGAAAGAAAGGAAAACAAAGAAAGGGGAAATGGAAAAATGGAAGGGGAAAAAAGAAATAGAAATAAAGGAGCCAAGACACGGTGCAGAGGATGTTCAGGGTGAAGGACAGGATGCTGGCCGAGGGGCAGGTGAAGTGGCTGATGAATGCTTTCCTGCAGGAGCCACGGGGGCGGATGGTGCAGCAGGAGCGCCCACAGAAGCACATCAGTGCTGCCTGGAAGTGCTTCCTGGATGCCGAGAAGTGGCCCTTTGTCGACGAGACCAAGCACCTCCACGCCAGCCACTTCCGTGCCCATCCTGGCTATGAGTTCTGGCCCCACTGCAGGGGGTGCCCGCCTGCCCCCAAAGCTGCCCTGCCCACCCCAGCAGAAGGAGAGCCCACCTGGGGACCACTTACCGCCACCATTTCAGGGCTCTGTTTTGCTTCCCCCTGTTTCTAAAGGGGGGGAGTGAAAGGGAAGCCTCGAAGATGTTCCCACCCTGCCAGCAGCCCTGAAACCACTGCTGGCCATTAAAAGCGAACAGCTGACTAGCGGTCCCCGCTGTTCTCTTTAAATGCCTGGCAGCACCTCTTCCCTGGAGGAGGAGACCTTATTTGGTGCGGAGGGGAGGAAGTCTTGGCTTTTTTGCGTCTCCCCTACATTTGAGGTAGCCCTGGGGCAACGGTGAGTTTCCTGGCCCTGCACTGAGCTACAGAAACCAAGTGAAGCACCTGGCTGGCCTCCCTCCCTCTGCGGCTCCCCGCAGGCTGCCTGGCTGGCTGACTCACCCCGGTGCGCAGCCGAGCAGTGAGGCGGGCATGTAGCAGCCAGCCTGGGCGGCCATGTAGTGTAGTGCAGGGCCCAGCCTGGAGACTGAAGGGTGGCCCGGTGCAGAAAGTTGAGTGCTGGTGGCAGAGCGGAGGCCCATGCTGCTGGGGTGGCCCCTCCATGTCCACCACTGCCTTCTCCTTCTCCTCCTCCTCCACCTTGCCTTCCCTTTATGAGTCTCAAGTTTGAGCTGGCCAGAGAAAGAGGTGAGAAGCAGCAGCGAGAGGAGCAGCAGGCTGAGATATGGGATGTGCAAGTTTGCAGCAGGGCGGCAGTGGGAGTCACAGCCATGGCCAGTGGCTGAGCCAGCAGGTGCCCTGGCTGACTGCTACTTGCAGGGAGGACAGGGAAGAATTGAGGGGGCTCTCCCAGCCTTCCCTGGCTCACCTGCTTCAGCAGGCAAGCCGGGGAGGCATTTAAATGCCTCCCTGCTATTTCAGTGGCCTTCCCCGGCTTGCTCGCCTAGGCAGGTGGGACAGGGAAGGCAGGGCTTGCTGCTCCTGGCTCATTACTGCCAGAGCATTGCTCTGGCGCACTCTGGCAGGAAACAAGCCCTGATCTAAACCATGCAAACTATAATTTGCCACAAAACGGCAGGGCCTTAACTGTGAATTTTACCTATGAAAGCTAAAATGGAATATCTATATACAACTGCAACATGCTTTATTTCTCCATGCAAACCATAATGACATTAACAATTTTCTTCCACAACTGTTCTGATTCCCCACTAGCTTAGATGTGTTCTGATTCCCCACTAGCTTAGATGGTTTTGCTTCTCATAAAATGTGTGTCTCTTGCAATTGCAAACAATTTTAGAAAACATTAATGAGACTTTACTCAACAGCAGCAGAAATAATAAGTTATGTCATTGTATCTATGTTAATAATGCAATCACTTTGGATTACTGAATCTGGCAAGATGATACAAGCATTATTTGATTTAGCAATTCCTGTCCTCCTTTCACTCTTCCTGAAGCATATCCTGTGTGCTGCATAATCAGACTGTGTTGGTGCAATCAGTATTATGTAAGCAGCATGCAACAGCTAAGCTGTGGAACTGACAAGATCTTTGAGAAAAGTTCACAGTATCTTGTAGGCACAAGTTATTGTCCCAGGAAGTCAATCCACTCCTCTGTGTTTTGCCTGATCTTGCTGTAGTGGTATAATTCCATTGCTGCAGTAACAAAATAAAATATAAGGTCTCACTACTTGGCTTTATAAAAACCACATAATTTTTGAGGTTTTCTGTAACAGACACTTCCTTTTCAGTAATTACAGCATTTTTCAAAGGGCCTTACATCTCCCTATTGTCTAATTTATTCTCACAATAGGCAAGGCTGAGAAGGAGACATGCTTGCCTAATGCTGCTTAGTGGCTGAGCTGGGATTCATGGCTAGCTTTAGCTATGTCCAAGCACAATGCTTCACTGCTGCCTCCATGCTGACAGATTTTAAGGCACTGACTTAGTTCAGGAACAAACTTAAATATTCTGGAGGTGATGGGAAATTGAACATAAATGTGACTCTACTTCTGCCATAGTTTCAACCAGGCTATTAATGGTATTGCTTACATGTTAAGCAAAAGATTTTTCAACTCTGCTTGACATTTAGGCATGTTTTAATAGAGCAGTAGTAATACTCATGTACAAACACACCTCATAGCTTATAATAAAGCACACTAGTGATTGTATTGAATGCATGTTCTGAACCATGCTGGCAAGTCTTAACTCCTTTGGATGTCCATCAAAACTGTGGAAAAAAGGTACCCATATTGTACTGAGCTTTGCTTGCCCCCCCCCCGTTGCAACCTTGCCTACTACTAAAGAGAAAATCAAATCAAAGCAGCAGCACAAAATGCTGTAAGAAAACCATTTTATCACATGTAGGTCTCTCCACCATTTGCTTAAGCTCAGCAAAAACACCTCCCCTCCCCCAAACAACACGAAAACCCTGAGCTGTCTCAGTAAGAGAGAAGTTTCCACAGTGGTTTGATTCACTGATGCCACTCCACTTTATATCACGGTTCACTTATCAATGCAAAACATGCGTAATGTTTCAGAAATATAGGGCCTGAAACAAAGCTACTCCTAATCAGATCTGGCATGAAAAGGGGGAAAAAATGAACAGGGTGAGGTAAGTGTGATCATACCCTGCAGAAGAACAGCAGATGGCAGGGCTTCAGCATATTACTTAGACACTAAACAGTAGAGAGCTAGAGATAATTCTCAGGTAAACTTTCCATGAGCCACGACGTCATCCTTCCCTAACCTCCCAGCATTAATCATGTCACTAGTAACCTGATGCAATCAAGGAAGAATGTCTGATTTACAGGGAGGCAGGGCAAGGCAAAGAGAACAAACACACTGGCATGTCAAGAAAGGCAACGCCAACTCAGAACTTAATTTCAGCTCTGTAACCCACCCCAAAAAGGCAACAAATAGGGTTCTCCCCCCTTCAAGGCATGTTGCTTGTACAGATTCCCTGAAAAAGGACCATTCCTTACAGAATGATTTTTCCATCTCAGGATGGAAGGGTCCCATGACTGAAGGCCTTGAAGCAGCAATGCAAAATACTGCGGAGGCTTCTGCTGTAACTAAACATTACGAGAGTTGCTTGGCTGCCATCAAAAGCATCAGACGTGCACCTCATTCCTCCCCCCGCGCCCCCGGTTGCCGTAACGTTTGATATTCTAAACTGTATGACATGATTTCACCAAGCTCTGAGTTCTTTCACCTCTACAAATACCATCCAATTAAGCAGAGTAAGGGCAGAAAAGCCTAGACAGCAATGAAGTCACATCACATCTTTTGGTTACCAGCCATTATAGAAGAGTGGGAAGAAGGACAACACAGGGCTGATGTCTTTGTATCAGCCAAGTGCCTCTTGATGCCTAGATCTTCTTAATCAGCATAGGATTCTGTAATCCAAGATGCCAACCAGACCTGGAAGTAGCAACAGCTACAAGTCCTCTGCAGGCCTGTTTTGCTAGCTGTGGTGAAATACTAGTATCTCTGACATGTCTCCAATGAAAGACAAGAATTGGGATCCAAACTCTGCATACATGAGGCTGTGCAGCTTCCTCCTTCAAATGGCATCTTTCCTCCAATATCTGCAAAAATTGGAGCAGTTTCCAGATTCCATTTGAAGCATTAAGGGCTGCTGCTGGTGTTTGAAATACCACTGAGTGGTGATCTGAGGACCAGTGGACAATGGAGCGGTTTCCTTGTTTGCTAAATCCTGGTCTCTAAGTGCCCAGATCAAGTGGCAACAATGAGAACTAGTTTAACTGGAAGAAGACATGAGAATACTTGCCAAGTGACCAGATCAAAAAGACTTTTCATGCCATACACATCACAACAATAATATGTATGATAATGTCTGGGGGTTGGGAAGAATAGGGCATTTCATTAGTGAATCAGCACAATTCATTACGTTGTGTTAAATATGATTTCTATTATCATGGCAACGGGTAGTAACGCAAATATAAATAGCCATTTAAATTAGAGTTAGCTCCTTGGGAAGCAGTTTATCCTGTCTCTGTCCTAAACTTATGATCTAGTCTGATACCTAACAAACATTCCCTTAGAAGGAACACTAGAAGACACTGGTTTGTGATATTACATTTTTCCTTTGTATATTACATTTTTCCTTTATATGGTCAGAAGCACTGACTGCTACTCAGATTCACAAAAAGGGTTATGCAAGGACACTATATAGTCTAGAATCCAGGCTTTTAGCATGGAACATCAGAAGTTTCTGTATACAAACATGTCCCCGACTTCCTGAGTGCCCAAACATACATGGTCACCAACATCAAGGGGAGGAGGGAATCAGATGTGAGCTATTTTTAGACGCCTTTCTGCTGGGTAATACCTTAAAGAATAGCACGAGGTATGAGTATGATACATACCACATTTAACTATCACTGGGGAGGAGAGTGAGGTAGTTAACCTGCCTCAGTTGCAGGACTGGATTGGTGCCCCAAAACTCTTGGATCTTGCTTACTTCCAAAACCCAAGTCCCAGCCTGATGGCTGAATTCTAGCTGCAACCAGCAGGAACAGACAATTGAAAAAAAAGAAATTCATTACTTAACAAACATGCACATAAAATGGCAATTGCTACCATTGCAGACTCCCACTCTGCCCCCTATGTTCTTCCTAAGTGTCCACTGACCACCAAAAACAAAGTTGCAGGGAACTCAGTGGTATTCAGTGGGAGGGGAGAATTGGCACAAATAACTGCCCTCAAGATAATGCCCGTAAGCCTTCAAAGCTGCATGGATACAGGCCACAGGAAAAAAAAGGGCCAGAGTCTACCAAATTCAGACTTCCCCATTGGCTCCAACAGTACCACTCCTAGTTGGGTCTGAGCACACCAGGCTCCATGACACTGCTGGTGCTACCGCAGCTTTGCTCGGCTTGCTCAGCACAGTCCAGGAGCTTTCCTGGTGGGTAAGGGCCAATCAGCCCCTGCAAGCAGTGTGAGCACTTCCACAGAAGGTGAAACGTATTATGCTACCCTCAGTGAAAGCAGAGCCTTTCATATTTTTCGCCTTTCAAATTTAAACAATGCAATATTATTGAGTTGTCATGTCATGAAGCATTTACAAGTATTTCAACAAAAAAAATAAATTTCCAAGTAAATTTTTGAATTTGTTTGAAAGTAACAGTTCAACCATATGAAATTGCTTTAATTATTTTTTCTCCTAATACACAAGTTCAGTTTGGGCTATTTATAGAAACTTTTGAGATGCTTTATTCAGCTAAGATAAAACAGTCAATTTTTTTAAAAAAGGTTCTCACTTAAAAAGCCTGGGTAAAAAGGGACATTTAACCCTGGCACCTAAAGCTGGCAAGGCTAGACCCCCCCAGTCGAACTGCTACTAGAAAGAGTTCTATATGTAGGGTGCCAACATGGCGAAAGCCTTCTCCCTTGTGGCCACCCCACCCACTTCTCCAGGTGGCATACATGGAGGAGAGCTTCTCAGATCCTAATGGGGGGACAGGAATATATGCAGAAGGTGATCCTTCAAGCTTTTGGGCACATACCATTTAGAGCTTTAACAGTAAATGACAAACAATGTGAACTGAGCCTGAAAAAATATGGATTGATTAAGTTTGTTAAGAACTGCCATGATATGTGCCAGTCCAGAGTCGATGGCAGCATTTTGTACCAACTAAAGTTCCCAGAACATTTTTCAAGGGCAGCCCCATGTAGAACATGTTGCAATAATAAATCTAAGATACAACCACTTGCTGCAGCTGCTCATGGAAAATATACAAAGATTCTTTAAGTAAATGGTTTTTACTTACTATGGAAATCTGGAACTCTTTTATCTGATTGATTAGGACAATAGGACCTAATGGAATCTGTTGGATGGAGGTACTTTGAATCTTTAGCAACTGAATGCATCAAGAGGAATATCTTTTATTCCCTGGAACCACACCTGCCACTGAACTATTGCAGTTAAGCAAATGCAAGTGTTTGTAAGAATTGTTCCCAACTTACAATGAAATGTTACAGAATTGATTAATATTGCATGTAGTTTTTATGTTCCTTTGCATCAACCGTTCTTTGGGAACTGTTAGTGCTGGATACTGCAATAGAAATCATAGCTTTTCTAACAAGTTATGTCATGTTCTCACAATGTATTGTTTCATCTCACCATATTGCATGCCATTTTGTTAGGGGAAAAACAACTACGTGCTGCTTTCTTTAAGCCTACTTCAGTTAGCAAGCAAAAATATACAGGAGTCTTGTGGTATCTTAAAGATTAACAAAAGTGTATTCCAGCATACGCAATCTGAAGAAAGGAGCTATAGTCCATGAAAGCCTACCCTGGGATAAAACTGTGTTACTCTTCAAGGCGTCATTAGATTCCTGGTTATTTTTGCTGCAACAGATTCACACGGCATTATCATCATAATCAGCAGTTTCTTTCCTTTCTTTGCAAGTCTGAAAAGTTCTAAATTTAGTCCATAATGGTACACTTTGGAGTAAGTACAGTTTTCCTATTAATTTTCAGGCTACAAAAAAGAAGTGTCAAATCTTGCACAAACTATTTTTTTTTCTTACCAATTCTGACATCTTACAAGTTTTGTATTGATTGGGCTTGTGGTTTGAGAATGAGTCACAGACAGAACAAAACTTGGCAAAAGTAAGAAGAAAGTAGACTAAAGGTTTCTCAAGAGCTAGCAGAGGACAGTAGAAAGAGTGCAGAGTCGGGGAGATCTGGATTCAAATCATTGCTCAGTTATCTGGCTTGTTGGACAAACTGCTGTCTTGGAGACTAACCTATCATTTAAGGTTGTTATGAATGTAAAAAGGAACTTCTCATAGGTTGCTGTGAGATTCCTCAGAGGGAAAGCACGATATAAAAATGCTAAATTAAAATGCAGATGTTAAAAGCACAGCTGTTGCACAGAAAAAGATAGCATAAATGCAAAGGTTGAGCAAAACCTATGGTGCCCACATAAAGAGAATCACAGAATCATAGAGTTGGAAGGGACCTACAGTCCAATCCCCTGCACAATGCAGGAAATTCACAAACACCTCCCCCCACACCCCCAGTGACCTCTGTTCCATGCCCAGAAGATGAAAAAAACACACATCAGGATCCACAGCCAAACTAGCCTGGAGAAAAATTGCTTCCTGACTCCAAAGAGGCGATCAGCATTTCCCTGAGCATTTAAGAAAAGGCCACAAGAACTAACCCTTCCTAAGAACATAAGACAAGCCAATGTTGGATCAGGCCAATGGCCCATCCAGTCCAACAGGTGGCATCAGGAGGTCCACCAGTGGGGCCAGGACACTATAAGCGCTCCCACTGTTCCCCCCCAAGCACCAAGAATACAGAGCATCACTTGCCCCAGAGTCCCTGTCTATACCTTGTGGCTAATAACCACCGATGGACCTCTGCTCCATATGCTTATCTAATTCCCTCTTGAAGCCATCCATGCTTGCAGCCACCACCACCTCCTGTGGCAGTGAATTCCATGTGTTAATCACTCTTTGAGTGAAGAAGTACTTCCTTTTATCTGTTCTAACCTGACCGCTCATCAACTTCATTGAGTGTCCACGAGTTCTTGTATTGTGAGAAAGGGAGAAAACTACCTCTTTCTCTACCTGCTCTATTCCAGGCATTATCTTACAAACGTCAAACATGTCACCCCTCAGCTGTCATTTCTCTAAGCTAAAGAGCCCCAAGCGCCTCAACATTTCCTCATACGGAAAGTTCTCCAACCCTTTTATCATTCTAGTTGCCCTTTTCTGCACTTTTTCCAAAGCTATAATGTCCTTTTTAAGGTGTGGTGACCAAAACTGAACACAGTATTCCAAATGAGGTTGCACCATTGATTTATATAGGGGCATTATGATATTGGCTGATCAATACCCTTCCTAATAATCCCCAGCATGGCATTGGCCTTTTTATTGCAGTCACACAGTGTCTTGACATTTTCAGTGAGTTATCTACTACAACTCCAAGATCTCTCTCTTGGTCAATCTCTGCCAGTTCAGACCACATCAACATGTATTTATAGTTAGGATTTTTGGCTCCAATGTACATCACTTTGCACTTGGTCACATTGAACCCCATTTCCCTCATTGATGCCCACCCTCGACAGATCCCTTTGGAGTGCCTCACAATCCTCCCTGGTTCTCACCACACTGAACAACTTCGTATCATCTGCAAATTTAGCCACTTCACTGCTTACTCCCAACTCCAAATCATTCATGAACAAGTTAAAAAGCATTGGACTGAGTACTGATCCCTGCGGTACCCCACTGCTTACCACCCTCCACTGAGAAAACTGCCCATTTATACTCACTCTCGGTTTCCTATTAATTAGCCAGTTTTTGATCCACAAGAGGACTTGTCCTTTTATCCCATGACTATTGAGCTTACTTAGGAGCCCTTGATGAGGAACTTTATCAAAAGCTTTCTGGAAGTCAAGGTAAACATCTGTTGGGTCCCCCTTGTCCACATGTTTGTTCACTCCCTCAAAGAACACTAACAGGTTAGTGAGATAAGATCTTCCCTTATAGAACCCATGCTGAGTCCGCCTCAATAGTTTTGTTCATCAATGTGCCTACTAATTCTTTCCTTAATAACAGTTTCCACTAACTTACCCGGTATTGACGTCAGACTGACTGGCCTGTAATTTCCCGGATCTCCTCTGGAACCCTTTTTAAAAATGGGAGTGACACTAGCTACCTTCCAGTCCTCAGGAATGGAGGCAGATTTTAATGAAAAATTACATATTTTTGTCAGGAGATCCACAAGTTCACATTTGAGTTCCTTCAGAACTCTCGGATGTATGCCATCCGGGCCTCCTTCTCACGATCTGCCTAAGTTCACAGAATCAGAAGTTGAAGCATTGTTTGAAGATTGGACAAAATGTCTCTCTCCCACAGATAGCTTGGCCATTTGAATCATCCTGTTAGGTAATACCAAGTTTCTCCTGCTACACTGCTACAGGAACTTGCATTATAACTACTATTTCAGTACCTTAGCAATTACTGTTATAAGTTAGTAACTTCTATCACAAGAGGCCAAGGGCGAAACACAACATTTACAGTCCTCCTTCACACAAAGACCAGTGCTAGGCATTTTGATTAATAATACCATAGGATGCACACTAAGAAAATTGGAACTCTGGTACAGCTCAATGAAAACATCAACTCAGCGTGTGGTGGCAAGGAAAAGGGCAAATTCCATGCTAAAGATGATTATTAGGAACAGGATGAAAATAAAACTGGCAGCAGTTTATATGTAAACCTAAGGTCAACATTTAGAATACTGTGTTCAGTTCAATATATTTATGTATTTTTTTAAAAAAAGCTCTGTGAGATGGTGCCTTCTCTGAGTGATCTGCACCAAACCTGCCTTGATGCTCCTCATCAGCCACAGCAAACGATAAGAGAAAAATACAAGATGACAAAGTACACGCTCTGTAGAGCAGGTAAATGTGCAGAAAATGCCAACCACAATGATCTGAGGTTTGGAAATGTTCTGCATGAGGAAAAGCTAAAACATTTGGGAGCTTTTTAAATTTAGGCAGGCAAAAGATGATATCGGAAAAGACTTGACAATAGTTCATAAAGTTATATACATAGTGGAAAAGATGTACTGAAAGTTTTTCTCTGCATCCTATAAACAATGAAACTGGCAGTAGATTTGTGACAGACAAAATCAAATACTTCTTCACACAATACTTAAATAATTTTTGTACTTCAGTGCTATAAGGTTTGTTAGTGACTACATTACTTTGAAAGGGGCTGAGACAAATTCAAAGAAGATAGATTGAGTAATGGATACTTGCCGTACTGGTAAATGGAACTTGCATATTCATTTGCAGTAAGCCACTTAACACCAGTTGCTAGACAGCAACAGTATGGAAGGGTTACCACCTTCACTCCCTGCTTATGAACTGTACACAGGGTTTATCTGGTTGGGAAGAACACTGCTGGAAAAGATTGACTTCTGTTGTGACTCAGCAAGGCTCTTCTTACGTTCAGTATTCAGTTGTGTCAAAGCACCACTTTTGGGGTCTCTTTTTGTTAAATACAAGAAAAATGGTGTAGCATGGGAATAGTATCATTGCTGCATCCATCCCTAAGGGTTGGGAAATGGCTGGTGATTTTGGGGGTAGAGCCTGGGGAGGGGAGAGACTTCAATGGGGTGTAATGTAATAGAGTCTATCTTCCAAAACAGCCATTTTCTCCAGGTGAACTGATCTCTGTCTAAATGCTCCCTCTAAGCTGTGGAGTCTTGTGAGCAAAAATTCTGCTTTGTGAGCTACTGGAATTAAAGTTGTAAGCGAGCGATTTGGCTACTGCACAGATTAGTTTGCTCTGGAGACATCCTTCCTAAGCTAAGACAAAAATATGTGAGCCGGAGGCTAAAAAACAGTGAGCTAGCTCACACTAACTCAGCTTAGAGGGACATTGGTTATAATCCCAGGAAATCTCCAGCCACCACGTGGAGGTTGGTTACCCTAGTCCATCCCAGATAATGAGACAGATGCTGTGCTTGGGTAGAAAAGGGGTTGGATCCAGCACAAAATTTCGACTTGTGCTAGAGCTCTCGTGCAAGAAAAAGTCCACAATATCTGGTTGCACTAAGCCAAACTTCCTGCACAAGCTCCTGTGCAACTGATTTCTGGTTATTACAAAACATAGGCAGGACGGCACCAGGCACTGCACAAGATCTTGCACAAGCAGTACAGCGCTAAGTCCATTTATATTTGCACATCACTGGATCCAAGCCAATATAAGGCCTACAGGCTGGTCTCTCTCTTAGCCTTTCTGCACTACTGCTGTGAGGTGACTCACCCAAGAGTCACATGCACAGTAAAGAACAGGAAGGTTGAAACACCACTGTAAATCAGCCTTCCTGCATGGCCATCAGTCAGTTCAAGCAAATTTAAAACTGTCTATTTTCTCCCACGTCAGAAACCTAGCAAACTGCTCATTTGAACTGCATGTCCATTTTTAAGTGCATACTAGCAGTGGGGGGAAAGGTTGAGAACCATGTGTAAATTTGGCTGTGGTCCTTCCAGTTGCCTGCCCCTGTGACCAGCAACAATCCCTTACTGGAATACTGTCTCTTGGAGGGTTTACATAAAAGCATTTGCATTTTACTGAGCTATACAAAAATAATTCCTGTAAGCACTTTGTATGGACACATCAGTTAAGTGGAGTCAACAATGATTTCCTGCATACTCCCAGAGCTATGTAGTCCCAAGTTCAAGTGAAATGCTACAAGCAAGTGCAGAGACAAGATTCTGTTAAAAATTATGAAATTTAAACTAATAAGCATGCCACATTTTTATAGCTGAATGGAGCAGACAATTGCCATCTGGCAAACATCTGTTGATGTCTGCACCTCAAAGTTCTCTTTTCTTGCTTTTATTAGGCAGAATTTTATTTTAGGTGACAAACTGTTGGTAAGTTTATGGTGAGGCAAAATAGCACAGCTATGCAGCAGTCAGTCTCAAGAAACAATGAGGAAGAGAGTACGAGGAGTTAGCACAGTGACCTATCAATGACTTGAGAGGCCATTCGTCATGTCAGAAATGCAATAAGTTGTCAGAACAGAATTTCAGGTTTTTACGAAACAAAACAGAAAATAGCCTCCTACGAGTTCTCTAAAGAGTTATCCAGAGTACATGAGCTAATGCAGACTAACTGGTGCCTTCTCCCTCTGCTCTGTCATTATCTATCAGTAATAGATGGTTTAATCCTAAAAATATATGATGCGGTTTTTCACTCTGGGTACTAGCTTCCAGATGGAAGGAGTAAAATGCCGAATATCGTTTAGCTTGAAAAAGTTCTCCATGTGTATTAAATAAATTAGTGGCTCCCTGGAAGTTAAGAAAAGCTATTTCTGGCACAGAAGAAAACACAGCTTTCCCCTTTCCCACATAAGTTAGAAATTTTTAAGAAATCTCTCTAAGAGTCTAGGTAATAACTGTTGCACAACACCTGCCATATGATAGCAACAAACCTAAAGCACCTTCTATAACTTAGAATGCCTCCCCCTTACCATTTGTCAGGCAAAACCAGTTTATATTGGAGAAGAAGGGCTACAGATTGTCTTTGTATAACTATTATTACAACACAATCCTATGCACAGTTAATGATTTCAATGGGTTTAGACTGGAGTAACTCTGTAAAGGATTCCACTGTCAGCCATAGACATATTATGAGAAAATCTTGTTTATTATTTATTTATTAAATATTTGTACCTCACCTAACCTCATGGTTCAAGGTGGTTTGCAATAATAGTTAATGAGCATTTTCAGTTAAAGCCAGAATAAAACAACTTAACCCAAATCTCTCCCTTCCTCCCTCTCCTCTCAAAGTTGCCTGCCATTCCAACCCCCTCTGTCACACATTACAGCCTATATAGTCTTTAAAAATAACTATTATTACAATGCTGCATTTTACCTTTTTCTTTTAAGACTCAACTAACTTTAGCCATGAATACTTGCCCAGGCACAATGAGAACATACACCAAAATTGGCTCCTGTACAGCCTCCATGTTCTACAAACCAGTATTAGGTGAGAAGAAAGCCCTACTGCGCTTCAGCAAATTTTGAGCAGCAACAGTATCATCTTCACATGCTGAATTAGAATCCTGAGTAGCAGAAGGATTCAACAGAACGATAGCCTGTACCTTCATTCCATGATGAGTACTCTTTTTCTGCTGTGGAGGTGGACCTCCCCGCTATGCTTGTCAGTTCCCAGGTGGGGAAGGGGATTCCCCCAATTTTGTGGGCTCTGGCCCGCCACCAACCAGCTGGTCAGCAGAGTAAACCCTGCCCCCAAACAGCCATCTCCATGCATCATTAGCGATACGCTGACATCAATTCCAGAAGTAACATCATCATATTGGTGGCACTGGGGGTGACACTCTACTTTTTGGGCAAAATTCTATGGCTTGTAGCTGTTTTTATCACGGAATTTTGCCCAAAAAGTACAATGTCGCCCCAACATTGCCAATGCAATGACATCAGTGCATTGCCAACACCCCTGACTACCCAAGGAACACCCCCAAATACCCCTGCCAGCAGGCAAAAGACACCTGGCAGCCCTAACCCTCGCTGTGGAGTACGTTTCACTTATGCTATGCACTTGTTAGCATCTTGAAATACATTTGTGTTACAGAAGTACCTAATGTTAGAGAAAGCGTGTTCTGCAAAAGAGAACAGCTTTCAGAATGGCCAAAGAAAACCTTATGATGTGGAACAGGGATATAGAATCCAGCCTATGAGTTGTTTACTTTATTACATTAATTTCTGCCTGTGTTTCAGATGTTTTCAGAAGGTGCTTATGGGCTTCCAAGAAATGCAGGTTACAATAGTGCTTCACAACATTTCATTTTTAATTGTAGATTCATACCCCAAGAGAGGATTCTGTTCACTTCTAAGGTATGCAACTGAATGAAATAGCTGGTATTGAAGGATAACATTAGCACTGTTTGTTAAAACATCTTACAAGCTAAAAATGATCTCCAGGTGTAATACAAGGACAAAAGTTCATAAAGCAGCTTCAATCAATCTACTATGTGATAACACTTTACCAATAATAGCTACAGTTGACAAGTCTAAAAAGATACGCCTAAGATTACCAAAGAGTCCAAAAAAGCTGCAGAGGTTGCAAAATGCAACCTAACATTTCTTCAAGAATTAAACAGAATTGTCCAGAATGATACTACTCTCTGATTTAATTCTGAGCACCAGCCTCTTGCAGAGAAGCTGGATATTAATGATACTGTTGGGGAAATTAGCACCACACAACCAGGGGTGCAAGGCATTAAGCCTTTAAACTTTGTTTATCATTTTACAGTGCTGTAAACATTTTTCAAGATTGGAAAATCTGGCAAGGGGCTACTTGTGGATTCTAGAATTATCTGTGCCTGTGGAACATGCATTTTGCAAAACTGTGCTCCACTAATCACATTAATACATTAATTTCTATTACTGAAACATAAACAGCACAGCTGATAACTATGTAAGAACATATACATGGGCTAGATAGTGAGCTTTTTGATGTTTAAATGACTTTTTTAAAAAAGTTGCTTTATTAAATGAGTTTTTACATTCCTACGCAACACATAGCTCAGGTCAGTTCAGTTTAGCTTTATTGGCATAAAATACCTTAAAAAGGATTACTATAAGAAAAAATTATCCCTTTAAAACCATGTATAGCCAGGCATATAAAACGTAAGGTAGCATAAAACAATTACTCATTGGAAGTTTTCCTGACGTAGCTTTATCGCTGATTGCAAAAACATGACTATGTTCATTGATATTTCCAGAACAGAGTCATTTAAAAGACAGTGCACTTTTAAGGCATCAGGAAGGTTCGTCATGTTGGCTAAGATAGGATTTAAATATCTAGCACGTAAAACCACGTAAAATTGACAATTCAACCAAATATGCGAAACAGTTTCAATACATCCAGAATTGCAATGGCAAAGTCTAGCCACATATACTTTGTTATTATATCTCCTATGCAAGATTGCTGATGGTATTACATTGAATCTTGCTAGAGAGAAGACTCTGCACTGTAACGATGCTTGTATACTGGATAGATATCGGACCATTCAGCCTACCGTAAGGGGCATCTCAAAGTTCAGGGAGGAACAAGATTTATTGGCTAAGCTGTAAAGCCTTTGTGTTTCAATATCAAGGGCTCTATGCTTAATCATTTGAAAAGCACCTATAAATGGGAGCATAAACAATGAGTCCAGTGGGATACCCATTGCAATTATTTTATTCTCAATGTATGATAGCCATTTAGACACATTTGACTCTGTGAGCATTTGTTGTGTAAGACTCCCTTGGTCTATATTGTAATGTAGATGCAGCCACACACCAGATTCCACAGAATTTAACCCAGTTTCTAAACTCCATGAAATTGCTGAGCAGTCGGGTTAGAACAGATAAAAGGAAGTACTTCTTCACCCAAAGAGTGATTAACATATGGAATTCACTGCCACAGGAGGTGGTGGCAGCTACAAGCATGGACAGTTTCAGGTGGGAATTAGATAAACATATGGAGCAGAAGTCCATCAGTGGCTATTAGCCACAGGGTATAGATGGGTACTCTCAGTCTGGGGCAGGTGATGCACTCTATTCTTCGTGCTGGAGGGGGCAGCAGTGGGAGGGCTTCTAGTGTCCTGGCCCCACTGTTGGACCTCCTGATGGCACCTGGTATTTTTGGCCACTGTGTGACAGAGTGTTGGACTAGATGGACCATTGGCCTGATTCAACATTGGCTTCTCTTATGTTATGTTCTTATGTAAACATAGAGCTGCATAAGGTACACAGTGTGGCATTCCCACGATCTTTCGGAGAAATTTAGATTGAACACGTTCAATGGTGCCATTAAGTGCACTTATCCATATTGGAATACCATACATGAGTTGTGAGATTACTTTGGCTTTAAAGACTTTTAATGCAGATGGTATGAATTGACTGCCTGTGGTATAGAAAAATCAGGAAATGGCGGAGGCATTGACATTAGCCTTATTTATTACTGAGTTTTGTTGCACAGACCAAGATGCATTATACTGGAAGTGCAAACCTCAGTATCTAAAATTTTAACTTGTTCAATTGGTTTGCCTCCTATTGTCCATTTGAATAGTTTCCAAGTTTTGGAAAAGATACCACATTATGCTACACATAAGAGTTGGCAATTCAAAAATTAGGAAAAAAACATGAATCGATTGCTATTAGATTTAAGTCAAATCTAGAAAGTTTCACAAAAGTTTCAAGGAATAGGGATATCCATTATGCTTTAAGGGACTATGGAGCAATCCTTTATACATCAGTTGGCAAATGTAGGGCATAAAAAGTATTACAAGATTGCACCAATCCTAAACATTATTCCTAGCTAGTATCCAAAGACATGAGCTTTAACGTATCAAGAGATTCCAGTATACATCCCAACACACACACCAAAAAGGGGGGGAGAGAAAGAAACGAGATGGGAACAATTAATTGCACACCACACTTTTACAACCTTAAGTGTTCCTATACAACAGAAAAGGCTGTTGCATAAACATATTTCATGTTCTTGAACCAGTGTGGAAACTAATTTTGTTGGAGACAGCAGTCTAATCAAATTATACATGAATGGTAGATATTTTAGTACACAGCATATATCAAAATGACACAGTGTTTGCCAGTTGTATACTAAAATGATTAAGAACAGTCTTTTGGACAGAAATGCTGCTGTTGTGAATACATTTTTGTGGCAATTTAATTGTAACTGAAGTTCAATTAGCTTCAATCTTGTAATAAGTGGTCCTTCGGGAGGGCATATTTCTGATGTCTTTGCATGCAACATATACATTACAGGCTAGTTCCCTTTTTGCAAACTCTTTTGGATAGTATTAAGATCTTATGACATAAATGAGGTAATCTAGGTTTATGGAAATAGTTTACACCGGCTGCTAAACACCATTAACTCTTTATTTAACATGTAACATCCATGAGGAATGCAAAGAAGACATTTTGTACAAATGGTCATTTCTGGCTATAAAAATACTAAGTATTATTATTAAAGGAATAAGACTGTGACTTTTTGTTTTTTCTTAAAAATATATGCTAGAGATCAGCACATTACTTAAAAGTTCAGCTTTTTATGGATGTTTAGAGAAGTGTAGTTTGCATGATTTTGCACAAGGTTACACAGGCAGTTTAACTGGTATATTTCTCTAGGTATATTTTAATTCTCTAGGTATATTTTAATATAGATATCTGTATATCTCTAAACTGCTGCCAACCAGCAGTTCGAAAGCAAGAAATTGCAAGTAGATAAACAGGTACCGCTTTGGTGGGAAGGTAACAGCATTCCGTGCACCTTGGCATTCAGTCATGCTGGCCAGTGACCACGGAGAAGTCTGCAGATAGTGCTGGCTCTTCAGTTTGGAAATGGAGATGAGCACCACACCCTAGAGTAGGATTTGACCAGCTTTCGAGCAAGGAAAAGCTTTATCTATATTTCTAAAACATGCGCAGCAATGCTAAACTGCAAAGGTCTTTAGCACCCATTTCTAGTTAAGTGCACTGCTAACTTAGTTTCCAACTACCACCAATTTGCATTAACTGATTCCCCCCCCACACACAATCTATATGTTGTTGTTCAGTCACACAGTCGAGTCTGACTCTTTGGGACCCCATGACCACATCACGCCAGACCCTCCTGTCTTCCGCCATCCTCCCGAGTTTGCTCAATTTCATGTTCGTTGCATTGATAACACTGTCCAACCATCTCATCCTTTGCCGTCCCCTTCTTCTTTTACCTTCAGTCATTCCCAGCATCAGGGTCTTCTCCAGTGAGTGCTCCCTTCTCATTTGGTGGCCAAAGTATTTGAGCTTCAGCTTCAGTATCTCGCCTTCCGGGGAACAGTCAGGGTTGATTTCTTTTAGGATAGGTACAACTGCTAAAAGCAGGGATCTGAAATAGGAACATTGTAAGGGTTTTCTTTTTTTGCCATCAAGTTGCAGCTGATTTATGGAGAACTCACAGGGTTTTCATGGCAAGAGATGTTCATAGGTGGTTTGCCACTGCCTGCCTCCGTGAAGCGACCCTGGATTTCCCTGGTGGTCTCCCATCCAAATATTAACCAGGGTTGAGACTGCTTAGCTTCTGAGATTACAAGGTTAGCCTGGGCTATGCAGGTCAGGGCAATCATGAGCTACCAGTAGCTTAATGGGTTCAGCAAAGTAGCTCATGCATCCCCTAAAAGGGGGAAGAAGAGATCATGAAAAGAACTGCTCCAGGTGAGCAGTTTTATTTCACAGGATTCTTCTCTGTGCTCCTTAACTGATGGTGCTGCTCCTAGCCCATGAGGAAGTAGCTCAGTATATTTTTCATTACTCAGAAGTAGCTCACATTAAAGAAAATACTGACAACCCCAAGCTCAGAAAGGGATTAGAATGTCCTTGCCAGGTAGAGTGAATCAGTGCCACTTCCACATGGAGAGGCAGCGTTGTATAATGGTCAGAGTTACAGACTAGGATTCCACATCCATATTCCCACTGTGCCATGGAAGGTTGCTTGGAGATGTTGGACCAGTGGTGTACCAAGGGGGGGGTCCACCCCCAATGCAGCTTAAGGAAGGCTCTTGAAGGGGGGCCTTGAGCCAGCGTCATCCTGCTGCCTCCAGCCAAACATCTTCCCTTTTACTTTTAAAATGCAGTTCTGGCTGCACCCACTATGGGTGCAAGGAAGTCTGAACATAGGAAAAAGCTCTAGGATCCGCTAAGCTCACCTTTTCTCCAAGACTCAAGTAAGCTTCCTTAACAGATCATGCTGATAGCTGCTATAGTAATTGCCAGCCTGCATATAATTTTCTCAAATAGCCTACCCTTTTTGTCTCCCTTTCCATGGAGCTAGCTCAGCCAGATCTTGCAAAGCAGTAGTTAGGGTGTTGTAGCAAGATAAAACCACCTTTCCTTCTCTTAATTTACCTCTCTCTTTCCCCTCATTTATTTCTGACTGACATAACCACCTTTAACTTAAAAAGGAGTAACTTCTCTGATATGAGGGGACATGTGAGGAGGAAACTGAAAGGAAAAGTAGAAAGGATCAAAACCATTGGGGAAGCTTGGACACTATTTAAAACTACAATCCTAGAAGCTCAAAAAATATATACCGCAGGTTAGGGAAGGCATAAATAGGTATAGTATAGGCATAAATAGGTATAGCATGGTTAACAAACAAAGTAATGGAAGCCGTAAAAGGTAAGAAGGATTTCTTTAAGCGGTGGAAAGCTAGTCTCCATGAGGTTAATAAAAAGGAACACAGGCTGTGGCAAATAAAATGCAAGTCTGTGATCAGGCAGGCAAAAAGGGAATATGAGGAGCATATTGCAAAAAACACAAAGATCAACAATAAAACTTTCTTCAAATACATTAGAAGCAGGAAACCAGCCAGGGAGGCAGTGGGGCCCTTGGATGACCAAGGGGTAAAAGGAGTACTGAAGGATGATAGGGAAATGGCTGAGAAGCTGAATGCATTTTTTTTTTTTTTGCTTCTGTCTTCACTGTGGAAGATGAGAAGTGCTTGCCAGAACCACTGATTTTGGGAGGGGTGTTGAAAGACCTGAGTCAGTTTGAGGTGACAAGAGAGGAGGTCCTACTACTGATAGACAAAAACTGATAAATCACCAGGCCCGGATGGCATACATCCGAGAGTTATGAAAGAACTCAAATGTGAACTTGTGAATCTTCTGACAAAAATATGTAATCTTTCTTTAAAATCTGCCTCCATTTCTGAGGACTGGAAGGTAGCTCATGTCACTACCATCTTTAAAAAGGGTTCCAGAGGCGATCTGGGAAATTATAGGCCAGTCAGTCTGACGTCAATACCGGGTAAGTTGGTAGAAACTGTTATTAAGGAAAGAATTAGTAGGGACATTGATGAACAAAAACTATTGGGGCGGACTCAGCATGGGTTCTGTAAGGGAAGATCTTGTCTCACTAACCTGTTAGTGTTCTTTGAGGGAGTGAACAAACATGTGGACAAGGGGGACCAAATAGATATTA
Source organism: Gekko gecko (assembly GCA_029375565.1). NCBI lineage: Eukaryota > Metazoa > Chordata > Lepidosauria > Squamata > Gekkonidae > Gekko > Gekko gecko. Next base: position 50,037,039 of record JAPDNY010000004.1, read on the forward strand.
TTTACCTTGATTTCCAGAAAGCTTTCGATAAAGTTCCTCATCAAAGGCTCCTAAGTAAGCTCAATAGTCATGGGATAAAAGGACAAGTCCTCTTGTGGATCAAAAACTGGCTAATTAATAGGAAACAGAGAGTGAGTATAAATGAGCGGTTTTCTCAATGGAGGGTGGTAAGCAGTGGGGTACCGCAGGGATCAGTACTCGGTCCAATGCTTTTTAACTTGTTTATTAATGATTTGGAGTTGGAAGTAAGCAGTGAAGTGGCTAAATTTGCAGATGACACGAAGTTGTTCAGGGTGGTGAAAAGCAGGGAGGATTGTGAGGCACTCCAAAGGGATCTGTCGAGGATGGGTGAGTGGGCATCAGCGTGGCAAATGGGGTTCAGTGTGGCCAAGTGCAAAGTGATGCACATTGGAGCTAAAAATCCTAACTATAAATACATGCTGATGGGGTCCAAACTGGCAGAGATTGACCAAGAGAGAGATCTTGGAGTCATAGTAGATAACTCACTGAAAATGTTGAGACAGTGTGCAACTGCAATAAAAAAGGCCAATGCTATGCTGGGGATTATGGAGCTGTGGTAGCTCAGTGGTTAAGATGCTGAACTGCAGGCTGGAAGGTTGGTAGTTCAGCAGTTCAAGACCCAAGTGTCGCATGATGGAGTGAGCTCCCATCTCTGGTTCCAGCTCCTGACAACCTAGCAGTTTGAAATCAAGAAACTGCAAGTAGATAAATAGGTACCGCTTTGGTGGGAAGGTAACAGCATTCTGTGCACCTCAGCGTCTAGTCATGCCAGCCACATGACCACAGAAACGTCTGGACAGCGCTGGCTCATCGGCTTGGAAACAGAGATGAGTACCGCAACCCTAGAGTCAGATTCGACTGGCTTTTGAGCAACAGAAACCTTTACCTTTACTATATGCTGGGGATTATTAGGAAGAGAACTGAAAACAAATCAGCCAGTATCATAATGCCCCTGTATAAATCAATGGTGTGTCCTCATTTGGAATACTGTGTATGGTCTGGTCACCAGACCTCAGAAGGGATATTATAGCATTGGGAAAAGTGCAGAAAAGGGTAACTAGAATGATAAAAGGGTTGGAACATTTTCCCTATGAAGAAAGAATGAAGCGCTTGGGCCTCTTTAGCTCGAAGAAACGACAACTGTGGGGTGACATGATAGAAGTTTACAAGAGAAAGAAGTACTTTTCTCCCTTTCTCACAATACAAGAACTCGTGGGCACTCAATGAAATTGCTGAACAGTCGTGTTAGAACAGATAAAAGTATTTCTTCACCCAAAGAGTGATTAACACATGGAATTCACTGTCACAGGAGGTGGTGGTGGCTACAAGCATGGACGGCTTCAAGAGGGAATTAGATAAACACAAGTGGAGACCCGCAAGAAACTTGCGGGATGGTCATCCCATTCCTCACACCTTTGCTTCCTCCCCTCTACCCTTACCTATCTCACACTCTTTCTCCCTTCTGGAGGTGGAGCCAGAGACTCAACCCTCCAAAGCAGCCATTTTATCCAGGGGAACTGATCTCTGTCACCTGGACAACAGTTGTAATTCTGGGTGATCTCCAGCCCTCACCCAGAGGCTGGCAATGGTAGTCCTCATGGAGGAAATGGCTGGTTTGGAGGGTGGAGTCTATGGCATTATACTGGTTTGAAGTTCCTCCCCTTCTCAAACCCCACCATCCCCAGGATCCACCCCTTAAATGTCCAGGAGTTTCCCAATCCAGAGTTGGCAACCCTATTTCCTTCCCACCCAACAGCCAACTTAACCTTTATCTGCCTTTATCTGTCTTCAGCTTTTTGTCTCCACCCCCTCCCCCACAGCTTCTACCAAGGAAAATTATAGTCTTTCTCCACAGTGGGGACCAAAGCAGCTTACATTATTCTCACCTTCTTTTTATCTGCACAACAACCCTGTGAGGTTGGTTAGGCTGAAAGTATGTGACTGGTCCAAAATCACCCAGTCAGCTTCCACTGCAATATGGGGATCTGAACCTGGGTCTTGCAGACCCTACTCTGAGGCTCTAACTGCTGCACCACTGCTGGCTTTCATAAGGTGGCTGCTGAACAGCAGCAAGCAGCCAGGCCAAGTTGATTCATGCAAATTAGGTGGTATCAAGTCACCCAGAGGGTGCTGCCTAGGGATGCCAGCCTCCATGTGGGATCTGAGGATCCCCTGGAATTACTGCTCAGCTCCAGACTACTGAGATAACTTCCCCTGGAGAAAATGGATGCTTTGGAGGGTGGACTCTAGGGCATTGTACCCCACTGAGGTCCCTGTCCTCCCCAGGCTCCATCCCCAAATCTCCAGGAGTTTCCAGACCTGGAGCTGGCAACCCCACTACCCCATCCCCTGCCAGTGCCCGTGGGGGACCTGGCAACCCTATACTGCTGCCAGGCCTAGGGTTGGCAACCTCCAAGTGGGGCCTGCTGGAGAGTGAACTCCAGAGATCTGTGAACAACAGAGATCTGTCTCCCTGGAGAAAATGGCTGCTTTGGAGGGTGGATTCTGTGGCATGATGCCCAGCTGAGGCCTCTCCCTTCCCCAAATCCTGCCCTCCTTGCACTCCACCCCAAAACCTCTAGGAATCCCCCAGCCTGGCCCCAAGGCTCCCTCCCTCTCTCCCCCCTCCCTCCCTCCAAGGCCGAAAGAGGCCTGGAAAGAAAGGGCCCTTCTCCCCCACCCCTTTGACTGACAGAGCCAGTTAGAAGCCCCCCCCCAACGTTCTAATCTCTCACCGTTGCTGCCTGGAGTCAGGTCCCTGCAGAGGCCATTTCAAAAGGCTTTTGGGGGGGAATTCAACCATCCCTGAAGGGATTTCCTCACTGTTTGGATTTTTCTACAAACCCAGGAAGTCTACTGACTATGTAGGAAAAGCTGTTGGGGAGAGTGAGGCCCCTGTTGGAGGGAATAGGTATCTGCACAGAAAAAAAAAAGTCTGGAATTAGAATAAGGATATGACACAGAGGTCCATCAGTGGCTATTAACCACAAGGTATAGATAGGAACTCTGGGACAAGTGATGCTCTGTATTCTTAGTGCTTGGGGGGGGAGGCAACAGTGGGGGACTTCTATTGTCCTGCCCCCACTGATGGATCTCCTGATGGCACCTGCTATTTTTGGCCATTGTGTAACAGAGTGTTGGACTGGATGAGCCTTTGGCCTGATCCAACATTGGCTTCTTTTATTTTCTTATGTTCACAGCTGACTTATGGTGACTCTGTACGGTTTTCAAGGCAAAAGACATTTGGAGGTGGTTTGCCATTGCCTGCCTCCACTTTGGCCCTTCTTAGCTTCTGGGATCTGATGAGATCAGACTATCCTGGGGTTACCCAGGTTAGGGCTAAGCTGAGAGTAATGTGACTGGCTCAAGACTACCTAGCAAGCGTCCATGGCATGAGTGGGATTTCCGAGATTCTAGTCCGAGATCCTAGTCCGACACTTTAAGAGATATACCACTCTGACTCTTGAGATGGAATAGCGTGTTGGAATTTGATATTTTTCTTTACTGACATGATTATATATATGAAGTTAAAGACAAGTTAAATATTTCATCGTCTGCATTTCTTTTCTGGCCAATGAAACAAAGTTTGGGTCCAGTGGCAACTTTAAAACCAAACTTTATTCTGCTGCTTCAGACCAACATGGTTATCCACCTGAATCTATTTTCTGGCCATTTTTTTCATGATTATTAATGACAATACTTTTTTGTATAGAGGAAGGGCCCTGACCTGGATAGCCTCAGCCTAGCCTGATCTTGTCAGCGTTCAAAAGTTAAGCAGGGCCTATGTGGAGGCAGGCAATAGCAAACCACCACGGAATGTTTCTTGCGTTGAAAATCCTACGGGGTTGCCATAACTCAGCTGCAACTTGATGGCAAAAAAACAGAGGGGGGTGTTATCAAATTATCCACCCGGATGCCAAATAGGCTCGGTATGCCACAGCCATGGACCAGCCAGACTAACTTAGCTCACTGGGTCTCTGTTGGTAAATTAGGTACTAAACAAATGTTCAACTGAAGAAATTTCAAAATGTTAAACCATTCATTTACTAGGACTGGTGACAGCAACAGATCCCTTTCAGGCAGTCACGCTTTCATTGGGACCAACCTGGGCAGGAGGAAGATTATACCTCTCCCTCCCACAAAAAACAACATGGAATCATGTCACACATTTTAAAATGTTAAACACAACACCTATTTATCATTTAAATAGGAATCTAATTTTTTACACTTTTGCAAAAGAACAATGCTATGAGATTTGGTACCACTGCAAGTTAATAACTAATTATGTGCAAGTTAATTAAGTAACTTTGGAGGTGTGTTAGGAGTGAAGTTTGGCATAGATGAGTAACTGGTACACTAAATCACTAAACAGTTAATGGAGTCAATAAAAAACAGTCACACTGAGAAGAGTACGTATCACAGCCCAAAGAGAAAGTAGGGAAGGAGGCACCCAGGGTGTATGTAAGGAAGAAATGTGCCCCAGTTCAGTTTGTGTGTGTGGACAGAGAATATGTACTGCTATCACATTGTTAAAACCTAAGCAGGTCTCAGCTTGAGCAATGCCTACATAGGAGACCATTTAGGAATAGTAAGGGCAATCAGGATGATCATCCGTGACAATGTTCTCATTAAAAGAATATATAGCTGAATGGCTCCTTTAAAAATGGTAGAAGTTTTCACAAATTAATTGAAAAAGCAGACTAGCATTAAAAATAACAATGGGGGGAAGGGAGTCCTCAACAGGTACTGGATTAGTAATATGAATGATAAACCTACTCTTTACTGTTTAATTTCTATTCAGATCTTTATTTTGAAAAAGAAAGACTGATGCTTTAAGAGCCTCAAAACTCAGAACAGCTTTGTTCCAGTTTCATAAAGTCAGCTAACAAGTTTAAATGCATGCAGATTTATGACATCTGGAATCAAGTCCCACCTAGTTTTAAGCTACAGAAGCCGATTATTTCAGCCAACAGGAATTTACTTTTGTTAAGCCCTTTCTACCTTGTCAAATCAAGTAGATTTTGTGCATCAGTTTAATCTCTGTTCACTGGCAGGCTTCAGAAATCAGCTATTGTGCTGCAGGTGGTGTTGAAAGATAAGGAGTTGGAAAGCAGTTCCCACATCGCCCTTTGGATAAACATGATGTTCAGCATACATCTTGCTCGACAATGCCAATGACATAAAACCATCAACAGATTAAAAAAAAATGGCTATCACACCATAATATTTCTTTCTAATATAAATATACCCTACATACTACAACTTTAAATTCAAAAAAAGTTTTCAGAACTATGCAGGTGATGTCAGCATTAGGCAGCAGTAGCCCTGTTCACATGTTACTTATATGAACATGCATACATCTGTTTGTAAGGAAAAGCCAATGAGCATTCACTTTACAAATAAATTAGTAAAATTTATGCAGGCCAGTAACTGGATAGGCCTCCTGCAGTATTGCTTTATTGTGCTAAACAAAATGGAAGAAATCCCCTTAAAAACACTGTCCCAAATCCAAAGTATTTTTAAGAATCTAAAGTATCTGAATAAATCTTTTTTAAATATAGAAAACATCTGTTTAATGTAACATAAAGCCTGAAATTTTAAACTTTAAATTGGTTCTGCCTCTCCAAACAAAATATACATTCTGCTCCACCCCCATGGCCAAAACTTAATTAGGACCAGTTAAGGTCATTCTGTCGCAAATGGGGCAATTGGATGTTAAGCACTTCAATTATAATTAAGGCATCTAAGTTGGATGTACTTTCTATCAGGAAGCCCTAGACTGTAGTAGCAGAATATAAAGTAACACCCAGTTTAGCAGGCTGGATGGAGCCTAAAATTGACAGAGACACCCCCCCCCCCAACGAACTGCTTTGTCATCTAGAGTAGATCACTCACTCTCCAATGCAGAGCTGAGGCATGTTCTTCAGGGCCCTTAGAAAAAAGTTCTTCTTGTTGGATAACTTGACCTCTGGAAGCAATACAATCACCATTCCTGTGTATCGCTGTCCAACAGCATTTATCACATGAAAATTCATGCAAAATGCTTTAGAAACAGGCAGGGGACCTTAAGTCACCGCATTCTATTGAAAACATATGTACCTAAAACGTAATGTCTTGTATCCATATGTAGCTTAAGCATTTCCTTCTACACAGCAGTGACATCGCTTAATTTCATACCCACCATGAGATCGCCTGCTTACATATGGAAATATGAATCACTATTTGTAATGGAAATAATGAGTTACAGCAGCTGCAACTTCTCACATAAAGAATCAGAAATCTAAAAATTAGCACGGTAACACTGCATTACAATAATTAAGAGCTGGGAACAAAAAGGATTAAAATATATTACGTCTTTGGAGATGTACCAACAGAATCACAGTTTAATTAAAAACTGGTAATCCCACTACATTACACACTTGCCAAATTCCAAATGAGACTCTGTGAAAGCCAATTAAATCTGTAATACATCTGTGTGACTTTTAGAATGGCCACACTGAATCTCTTCTTATGCCAACAAAGGGTAGGAGTCCTCCCCCCTCCCCATGTTGCTTTAGGTACATTTACCACTTGGTAGGATTAATTTCAGTGAGAACAGTGCTTTACTATTTAGTGCTGGTTCACAGCATATGAATTTAAATTAGCAGACTGCATCACAGTAGTGCAGCAAAAAATCTCATTCATCAGAGCCTGCAAAAGAATTAAGACAACAGAACCAGTAAATGCAAACGATTATACACAAAGGATTTATTGAAATTGATTTGAAATGTAAGTGAAGCTAAGTAGGACAGAGTAAAAATCGGCTATCTGAACTGTTAGCAGTATTAAAGTATTCCGATTCTCAGAGGAAACAACCGCAAACACTGGCTGAACATATGTTACCTATATAAGGTACAGCCATCAACTGCCACCAGAAAACGCCTTATCTAGCTGTTACCATGAACACTAAAAGAGTTAAATAAGATTCAACGAAAATCAGAAAAGAGGGAGTTAATCAAAGAATAACACACGAATCAGACTGTAGAAAAAGTCAAATGACAACCACTTTAGAGACTGTGATAAGAGCTTTTTGTAACTCCGGAAGGTGCCCTGGTATCACAGTGCTTTTCATTATACCATTCATAAAATACTAGCACTACCCTAACTACCAATAAGAAAAAAAGGAGACCTAAGAGTAAGTGCTTCGAAAGGCAGCTGCAAGTCTGACACGGCTGTTTCTTACAAGAGCAAATCCACAGAGGGGCTTAACTCTCAGCAGAGTTACGTCTTGTACAGGTGGCCCATATAACTTCACGAGGATTCTGTTCTTAATACTTTTCAAAGTCTACACACCACATTTATTAGTATAGTTCTGACTAAGACCCCAAACTATTTTTATAGGACTCTATACAATAGTAATAATTTAGGATTCAGTTCAGCTCAAAGCTGAATTATATCTTGACTGAAACCTTAAAATCTTGCACCTCGGGAAAACAAATCTGAATTATAAGAAAGAATAGGCAGAAATCACAGTTTAATGCATGCACGAAGAAAACTGAAAAATTAAATACTACGATATGACTCAAATTTTAAAAGTATGATCCTAATGAGGTCCAATGTGTTCTAGTATTTTCTTATCCATAAAACTTGTCTTTTTAAATCTATATGGCCCTCACATACCAATGAGTGAAAACTTTATCATAGATAGCTTTTAAAAAAACCCTGTTTTCTGAGAACTGTATCTATTTTGGAATTTGGAAAAGATACTGTTAATTCTGAGTTTCCCAGTGACCACAGTTACCAGTCTTTCAAGAGATCTAATGCATCAAAGGTAGATGCAAAATTGTAGCTGGATTACAGTGTGACCCTATGTCAAATTACCCTAGTCTAAACCCAGTGAAATCTATACAGGATTGATCTGTTAGTCATTGTTAATCCAGTTAAATTGATCACCATGATCAGGAAAAAAACAGAGTAGATAGAACAAAAGGCTTCCCTTATCCCTTATTTATTTACAGCATATCAATGTGTGTGGAGCTTTACAGAATACAAGACAATTTTGATATAAGGGAGCCAACAAAGGGAGGGGAGGGCAGGGATAAAACATTCAGGAAAAATATGCATTCAACAGAACAGATTAGAGGAATTCAAATGGCATTGACCAAGTTTTCCCAAACAGCAGTTGAGGTGGTAAATCTATGTCTAGACTTCAGACTGAAGGTACAGCAAAGCCACTGTTTCTTTATATTTGTCTGTTTCAGATTATCCTCAATTATGATATTAACAACAATTACAACATTTAGTTCAAAGAGCTCTGTATACATTCCCTTATGACAATCTGTTTACCAATTATGCATGGAAGGTCAATATCACCCTCCTATTACAGACTGTGGGCTGAGGCTAGCAGTTTCTGGTTTGCCTACAGAGCTGGTAATTCATGGCAAAGCTAAGAATTAAACCAGGGACCATCTGATCTGTAACCCAGTCTTTTAGCCACAACCCTAAACCAGGTCTATATTGCAGATGTATGTTTTGCACTTTCCATTTCTATAGCACATGCTAGCTTTGAATGGACTATTAACTATGGATCTATAAAAGGAAGGGATAGCGCCCACATTTTAAAATGTAGAAATGGCTATTTTCAATGTAAAATCAGTTTAAACCCAAAAGGAGGCATATTCCAGAGTGAAATGTGTTTTGTTTTCATCTACTCTACACCGATTACTTTAATCAGGCTTCTGGATTTCCTGTCAGACAACTGCATTAATGTGTCTGGAGATTTGGTTAATTATTCTAAAAAAGATTTTAAAGGCTTCAGCCCCATTCCTAGAGTTTAATCTCTAAATTAGGTAGTTTACTGTTAATTTAGATGGCTCTAAGAAATCCTGCTGACTAGTTTAGACCCACATGGGATATGACATTTCTCTAGACCAAATAACCTGTTCTCTTGAATGAGGAAGTGACTTCTCTTTCAAGCAAGTTCAATGTGTGTATTTACCAAATTGCAGTCTCCATAGCCACAGAGTTTATGCTAGTGATTTATAAAAGTAATTTTGTTTCTATGCAAAAAAAAAAGAACCCATCTTAAATTATAAGTGTGCTAGATACAAAATGCTAGTATCCGTTTCCTTTTTGATGCCTAAACTTATGTTCTGCTTTCCTAAATAAATGTCACTTTTGTTTAATAACTCTTTGCTTCACCCTGGATTCAGAGCTGGTTCTACAAAGCTTTAAAATCCTACAAAGCTTTAAAATATTTTAAAGTAAGAGAGGAAGATGAATGAGTTAGTTTGGAAAAATCACACAAGCTAATTAACAGAAAACAATAGACTGCATTCTGAAATTCTGATGAAACATGGTTTATAATTAGTGGTTTGATCAAACCCCAATTAGTATGATATCTGAATGCAGACAGTCCAAGCAACAGGAGATTACTGGTTGACACCAAACGAGGATTTCAAGTTTATAGCTAGTTTGTCACTCACAGTTTGTACTAACTGTGGTTTGTTGTGATATCTAAATTCACAAACCACAGTCTACTGAACAGCACCATCTTTCACTGTCGCCCAGCCATAGGTACAGCACTATAGGTGGGAAAGAGAAAAAAAGAGGCAGGAAACTCATGGTTTCTGCTTAAAACAGCGTTTATAATTCAGTATAAACATGGTAATCAGATTTCATTGCACAACCATGGTTTATAATGATTTCTGAATGTACCCACAGAACCATGTCTGTTCTATTCCATTACAGGAAATCCTTCTGCATGTCAACTGCGTGGCAATTACATCTAGTTTGACATCTGGTTATTTATTCTCACTTTGAGTATTATAAGCCACTTGCTTAAGAATACACAGCGAGACGATCAGAGAATCAAACATGATTTGCAAAATCCAAATCCAGTACCTTCTAATTGCAGTCACCTCTTGAGAAGCACATTGTTTACCACATTCTATAGAATGAAAGTGCTTGGAGTTACCAGGAAGCTTTTTTGTTTTCCTTAATTGACAATTGAATAGTGTTATGTAATGTTATAACAAGGAGTCTACTAAATTCTCTAGATTCCCAGCTTTCACTTTTTTTAAAAAAGGGAATTATATAGCCCCTTTTGTTGCAGAGGTATACATCATTTACCTAGCAGTCATTTGTATTTTTGCTCTGTGTAACATCTGGTTATTAAATCAACATATTAGTTCAGATGATGAGCTTGCTTGAACCTAGACCCTGATGTCTGAGGTTATGTGATCTGCATGTACAGAAAGCAGGTGTTATTATTAGGTGTTGTTATGTTCTGCACAGAACAACCCCCAACATGATTTTGAACACTGGGGAAAAGGGTGTGACCTACATACATGTGCCCAATGCTCAAGGCAAGGCAGAGCAGAAAGCTTTCTGGCATGCAGGACAGGAGGTAGTTAGACCAAAGAGCTGATTCATACCTTACTTTAATTGCACAGCTTGTAGAAGGGCAAGTGCCTGGTCCTTCCAGTTTCCCATAATTACTACAAAGTCTGATGATCAAGGAAGCCTGAACTGAGACATACAAATCTCCCTTCAAACAAAACTCTCATTTGGGAGAAACAGAAGTATATGAACCTTGCATGTCTACATGCTGTGTAGTTAAAACACCAATTGCCTGTTCTGTTTGGAGGGCCCACTGGTAATTCCTGTAAGAGAAAACCTTGGTCTTCTGTTGTGAGTCTAGGGAGGATAGGAGGCAATGCCATGGAAGAAACCACAGAAATCAGCATTTGGATGAAATATATGGACACAGCTTTATTGATTACAGTCAGAAGAGCAACAGAGTAGCATGGGGATGGATCCAACATCAGGTGACCCACCTACTGCCCAATAACTGCACCCCCAGCCCACCTGCTGAGGAATTTAACTGTGGAGTAACAAGTCCTGATATCCATGTGGGTGCCAGCCTCTGTATGGTTCCTTTTCCACCTGGTAGTGGAAACCAGTTGTCAGTCTCCGAGGTGGGCATGAGGCTTGAGTGGCTCCATGCCCAGGATCTCATAAGAGTCGCCAAAAAGGGGGAGGCAAGCACACAGGCACATCCTCCCCCCACAAAGGATCTGTCCCAATGTCAAAAACCACGTGGCAAAAATAGTACAACATAAACATGATAAGGCATAACAAACAGAATAAGTAACCTGTTACACCAGAATGCAAAACAGGAAAGGATGGGTAGGAAAGCCAAAGACATGAAGAGAGGGAGAGCCAGCTGGGGTGTGGATTTGAATAGCCATGGGGGCTTCCATCCTCTCCAGCCATGTCTGCTCAAGTCATTGCCCAATCAGAGCTGCTGGCCTCACCCCTAACCTGAGGGGCAGCACAAGGCTGCAGACCATGCTTTCTTGCTCGTGCCCACCTCCCAGGCTGCAATGGTAATCTCCCAGTGAGTTGGTGCTTGTCTGCGAGCCTTTCTTTTGCTTTGGTCTGCTTCCACCTCCATTGTGCTGTGTGCTATGGAAAAGCACATAACGAATAATAACTAGCAGTGGAATCCTAAACAGAATTATACCCTTCTAAGCCCACTGACTTCAATAGACTTAGAAGGGTGTAATTCAACTTAGGGTGGCACCATAGGTGACCCAACAACATATGTTCTCTATCTTTATCCTATCTATATAAAACGAGGCTCAGGTAGACACACTTTTGAACCACAACCAGTATTGATATTGACAAAGTAACCCATCCTTGACACCATCACTTAATTTCTTCTTGCTATTTGTCTTGCATTTTGTACCAATTAAAAAGAAAGTTAATGAAAATAATAAAAATAAAAACATTAAGTCATGTTTGTAATTCATTGCCAAAGTAATGGTAAATTGCAGACATCAGTTCCTCCCCTTCTACAAAAATAATCTATACTCTTTTGGGTTTCAATAGCAAAGCAGTGACCATGGCTGTATTGCATGGCTCTACTTAGACATGAATTCATCAAAGTAACAAGCCTGCTAATTTATCAGACATTAGTAAGCACTTTTGATCTTCCTTTGAGGAGACTGTTCTCAGGCTATTCAAAGGGCTGTGGCTGCTTTTCATGTGTAAAGAATGGCTATGTTGAAGAGAATATGCCTAGCCAAAACAAGGTTTAAGTAAAGCTATGTCTGTTAATAGATTCAGGTGGGTAGAAGTGTTGGTCTGAAGCAGGAGGACAAAGTTTGAGTCCAGTAGCACCTTTAAGACCAACAAAGTTTTATTCAAGGTATAAGCTTTTTGTATGCACATGCACTTCTTCAGATACAATGAAATGGAAGTTTGTTTGAGTTTAATTCCAGGAAAGAACATAGCAAAGGAAATAAATATCTCTAAATTGGAGCCTGATGGGCAGATGTATCCTTAATTGTGGAATGCTGAGAGTAATTAACTGAGACCCTGCCATCACTCTCCATCCTTTCAACCATGGAGATGAGCTTACAGCATCTTCTTCTTTGAATTGGGGCAGTTGGCTGCATAGAGTTATCTGACTTGTCCCCCGTCCAGAGAAATAAATTCCAATTTACCATTCCAATTATATTACATTCTACTATACATTATATTACAATCTACTATTCTAATCTACTATTCCAAAATAAGAAAGAGGATTTATGTCCCCGGAATTAAACCCACAGAAATGGTAACCATATAAACTAAGCTTGTTATTCCTGTTTGGTCCTTGAATCATCTTCATTATGTTGTATGCTAATTTACTGCGCACCCTGGACTGGCAACTTCCATTTCATTGTATCTGAAAAAGTGCATGTGCACATGAAAGCTTATACCTTGAATAAAGCTCTGTAGGTCTTAAAGGTGCCATTGGACTCAAACTTTGTTCTATGTCTGTTAAATTAATCCTAAAAACTGCAGAAGCAAATTGTGAATCGTAACAGGGGGGAGTCTATCATTCTGACCACTACTGCTGATTCTATGAGGCCTTCTTTGGGACAAAGCTTCTGCAGCTGTATATTCTTAACTCTACTAAGACAAAAAAGTAATGGAAGACTTAAAAAAATAGATTTCCTTCTTGTCTTGAGACCACAGACTACTTTGTCAATGTATCATTCATGCATTGAGGGTTATGAACAAACATTTAAAATTTGGCAGATAGGGCTACAGGAATATCTAAAGGGAGATAAATGCTGCAGTGTGAGATGGTGGAGTCTTAACATACAATGTAAATGGTTACTACCATCTAACCACCTTCCTATTCAAAGTCAAAGTCAAATACCTTTAATGGCATAGTAATAAGATACATAGATGTACAATAACACAGTATGGATATATAAAACATAATAAACAGTATAAGTCAATCCTTTACTAGAATAGATCTAACTTTGACTACTTCGGCAAGAATCTTGGCCACTATAGCTGTAATATTAGGATTAGCATCCTTTAGTAGAAACTGAATGGCTTTTTCCCTATTAGAACTATAATTAGGTGGAAATAAAGATGACAATTCTTTGCGTAAAACTGAGTGAAATTGACAGTCAAAAATAATATGATGTGTTGAGTCCACGGATTTTAAAGGACAAGAACATAAACTTTCATGAAGGGGAATTTTATTAAACCGAACGGAGAGCTCTTTTGAAGGGAATACATTTAGTCGGGCTGGTGTAAAGGCTCTACGGTGTGAAGGCTGGACTAAGTTGTGGAGATAGTGGGCCATCTGTCCATATTGAATTGGGAGATTCAACTGAGCCTGAGAAAATATGCGAAACTGTGCAGGACGTAAGATTTGGAGTTCAAGAACAAGCAGTCTCCGCTTAATAATCTGGAAAATAGAGACTTCATCCAGTGAATAGAAATACTCTAAGGAAAACCCAATTTGACTAATTTTCTTCTCAATATATGCCAACCAGGATGCGCTATAAGGATAAGGGCTCTCAAGGAAGTGATGGTCCACCCTCTCTTAAAAAAAATTCTCTGGGTCTGGCCGAATTGGTCAACTATCGGCCGGTCTCCAATTTGCCCTATTTGGGCAAATTAATAGAGAGGGCGGTGGCAATACAGTTGCAGAACTTTCTGGATGACACTTCCACACTGGATCCCTTCCAGTCCAGCTTCCGCCCTGGTCACGGGATGGAGACAGTACTAGTCACTCTCACAGATGACCTCTGGAGGCATCTGGATCAGGGTAGGATGGCGGTGCTACTGTTGTTAGATCTGTCGGCGGCATTCACCATGGTTCTACCACCTCACCAACATGGGGATTTGGGGGCTGGCCTTGCAATGGTTTGTCTCCTTTCTCCAGGGTTGGGGACAAAGGGCTGCACTTGGGGAGGAGATGTTCCGAAGGCACCCACTAGTTGTGGAGTGCCCCAAGGGACAGTGCTCCCCCCAATGTTATTTAACATCTATATGTGCCCCCTTGCCCAGATTGTCCGGAGGCATGGGCTTGGGTGTCATCGATATGCCGATGACACCCAGCTGTATCTGTTCTTGGGTGGTCAGTCTGGCTCTACCCCGGAAGATCTGGACCGGGCATTGCAGGATGTGGTGGGATGGCTTAGGCTGAGTCGACTGAAATTGAATTCGACGAAGACGGAGGTTCTTTGCCTGAATCGGAGTGGCTTGGGGTTAGGGGTCCCTCTTCCGGCCTCTGGTGGGGCACCGTTGGTGCCAGCGCCAAGGGTCAGGAGTTTGGGAGTTCTCCTGGATGCTTCCTTGTCAATGGAGGCCCATGTAGCAGCCACTGCCAAGGCAGCCTTTTACCATCTTCAGCTGATTAGGCAGTTGGTCCCCTTCCTCGAACACAATGATCTGGCTTCAGTGATCCACGCTATGGTCACCTCGAGGTTAGACTACTGTAATGCTCTCTACATGGGGCTGCCCTTGGGGTAACTCTAGAAGCTGCAGCTGGTGCAAAACGTGGCAGCCAGACTGTTGATGGGCCTCCCCAGGTGGGAGCACATCCAGCCTGTGCTGAAGTCATTGCACTAGCTTCCAATAGCGTTCCGGATTCACTTCAAGGTGCCGGTTTTGACCTTTAAAGCCCTTAATGGTCAGGGGCCTGCCTACCTGAGGGACCACCTTACATTCCCCCAAGAGCACTGCGATCTGGAACACAACACCGCCTGCCCCCCGGGCCTAGGGATGCCAGGCTGGCGATAACTAGGACCAGGGCATTCTCCCTGGTGGCGCCAATGCTGTGGAACAAGCTCCTTAATGAGATCAGAGCTCTACAGGACCTCCAGCAGTTCCATAGAGCCGTGAAAACGGAGCTGTTTCGCCAAGCGTTCCAATAAGAACTGACTGCACCAGTTGTGTCGCACTAGCACTTTATTGCAGGATGCCGCTGCATTTATTTAGTTCACTGTATTTATTGGAATTGTATGGAATTGTATTTTATATCTTGTAATTGCTGATTTTAAATTGTATGTTGGTTTCAAACTGTTTGTAAGCCGCCCTATCCCACTTTGGTGGGAGGGTGGGGTAGAAATTTAATAAATAAAATAAAAGCGTATTTTCAACCAAAATTTAAAAGTTAATAACCAAAATTTAGTATTTCTAAACAAAGAGAGGAATACGGAACACAGAAACACCTAGAAGTTGATGAAAAAGATAGGCTTGTAGTCTTTCAAGATTGTTATGAAAGCCCGTTTTCCATATAATAGTTGGGGGAGAATTTTAATTTCAAAGATCTTTATGGCGCCTGGTAAATATTGATTCCCTCTGGAATAAAAGAATTGTTTAAGGTGTGAAACAGATCGTTTAACTAAAGAAATATTACAAGATCTATGGGTTGACCATCCTATTCAATTACCATTTTCCACAACACAAGGCAATTTTCTGCAAACAGTACACTGTCAGACCCAGATTAGAAATATTAAAGTGTTGAGTCAGAAGAAGGGTGGGGGTTGAAGAGGGGAGCAACACCTAAGTTGAATAAGGCAGCAGAATACACACACTACTATAAAATGGTTGAGCAGAGATTTTGAACATGGGCCAAACCAAACTCAACAAACTTAAAAATAATCAATGTTTTCAGATTGCCACTGGGCTGCATTGAGGATATGTGTCAATGCACTCAACAAATCAGAACCATGTCCCTCTCTATGCAAACCATAACATGAAATGAACAACTGTGAGACTCCATTCTAGCTTTAATTTGGTAAGGAAATACAAAGGAAATAATTTGCAAAGGAATACTTTCTACCAAACTTTAGCTCACACTACTTAAGCCGGCAGCATGGGGAGAATCAGAAACACATGAAGAATATTTTGAAATGCACTTACCCTAAATAACCAAAAATATTAAACTACAAAGGAATCCCAAGAAATAGAGGTCTGCTTTTTTAAAAAAAACCAGAATGCTGAGGTTCTAAAGAATCAATTATGTGCTTCATAGAAGCACTGGTTTTTTTTTACCACTTTACACCCTCTCCTAAACCAAAACAGGCCACAAAACCAGCTGCCTGATGCATTAGTCATCCAAATTCAGTGTAATACAAAACATCCCTTTGGAGGAGGTTCAACATGTCTACCACAGCTTTCATTCATGTCCTCAAAGTGTTAATAATATTGAAGAGATAGGGGGTGCAAAGACAGGAATAACCATGTTCAGGGACAGCCAGGATAAATCTTGATATCATACCAAGCTATTTCTATAACTGCTTCTAGTTCCAATTAAATAAAATCACCTTTAAGTTTGCCATAACTGGAGGTGTATCCTATGTATTAACAATTTCTTTAGAGAAGCCCAGATATACCCCAAATCAAGCCCACATATCTAATGGCAGACTACTGTAATGAAAAGTGCATTGATGAGCACCACAACACCTCTTTTTTAAAAGGATGACATGCTTTTCAATATCAAAAACAGGCAGGGTGCATTTAAGCAAGAGATATTCCTTTCTGAGTTAGAATTTAATGACACAGGTGTCAAGACATGTTTCAGTTTTCTATACCACTATATTCATATATGCTGCCTTGAGAAATTTCAAAGGTTTATAAACCAATTATTTCCCTATGTAAGAAAGTGCTTAAGGACCCAGTACTGTCAATAAAGAGAAGGCTCAGGGATTCATTTTAACTTTCTAGCACCACTAATAACATCTGAAAGGTTCCTCCATCTTTCCCACTACAAAACCCTGTTGTTGTTTTTTTAACTAACTATACAAATATAGTGTCACTTGATATGAAAAGTCGATTACAACAGTAAGCAGTAATTAACACCAGAAACACAGCAAACCATTTGTGCAAGCTGTTTTCAAATGAGTAAATTGAGTAAATTTTGGTCGTTCCAAACTGATATAGATGTTTCTTGCATTTAAATACTCCTTCATAGAATTATTATAAATAACTGACAATTCTGCGGAAGATTTAACAAACCAATACATAATTTAATGTTCAGTAGAAAACTGAAAGTTGTCAGAAATCACTGTGGTAAACGTATGGATTATGAAGAAGAAGAAGAAGAAGAAGAAGAAGAAGAAGAAGAAGAAGAAGAAGAAGAAGAAGAAGAAGAAGAAGAAGAAGAAGAAGAAGAAGAAGAAGAAGAAGAAGAAGAAGAAGAAGAAGAAGAAGAAGAGGAGGAGTTTGGATTTATATCCTGCCCTTCACTGCCCAAAGGCGTCTCAGAGTGGCTTACAAACTCCTTTCCCTTCCCCTCCCCACAACAGACACCCTGTGAGGTAGGTGGGACTGAGAGAACTATAACACAAACTGTCCTTGAGAGAACAGCAGTGCCAGAGCTTGTGACTGACCCAAGGTCACATCAGCAGGTGCAAGTGGAGGAGCGGGGAATCAAACCTGGTTCTCCCAGATAAGAGTCCATGCACTTAACCACTACACCAAACTGGCTCTCCACACCAAACTGGCTTATGAGCACATGCCTGTAGAAACTACCTGGATTACATGTGATTTACAACTTGAGGATAAACAGATTTGCAAAGGAACCTACATAATCTTACAAATACTGCTACAAAGTTCATAGAAATCTCTTAGTAGAAGCTCTATAGAACCTTTTGTCAATCAACTTTAGGATGGAACTGTAATCAAGATTTGTTTCAAAGATATGCCTTTCCAACAGATATCCCACAAGAACACAGTATTGCCTTCATTTTATGGAATACCATAATGTAGGCAAGGATTTCCATTCATTAAACTCCTAAATAGGACCTGCAGGATGCTAATAGCATAACTGCAAATTAGAAACCTTAAATCCTCATCTAGAAATTGGAGGTGGGGGTGGGTTTGAGCACAATATACTCGTCTACATGCACTTCTGAATTTTTTGAGTTATTCTTTGAGGGAACACAGGACAGCAGTTTAAACTCCCTTGAGATCAAAGCCAATTTAAGGAGAGAGTTTTTAAAAGGGGAAGCAGCATGCCAACACCAAAGTCATTTTCAACAGGGGGAAAGTGCATTTTTAACTTGCGCTATTTTTGTTATTTGAGGGAGCTTAACAATTTGGAGGTTCTGCAGGGACACCTCTTTAAAGGCTATGAGAAACACTGATGGGATAAACACATACACACACCGTATACTGTTCAATATTCCATCCAATGCCTTTATTTTTTAAAAAAAAAATAGACAGATCAATAGATAGATAGGTAGATAACCTCTCACATACACGGAAAGCTGGACATAATGCCTTTTCTGTCTCCTTCAAGGAACACTGTGGTGTAGCTCAGAGCATTATAGAAAACTGTGCCATGTAGAATGAACAGAGCCAAAATCTTATTTGATTGTCAAGTGTGCAATGATGCTCTGTCATACTATTTTCCCGCTTATGGGTGAGTAGCTACAGTCTGGTTGGAGGACCAGGGCAGAAATTTCCCAATGGGGAAAGGATGATATCGGCAGGGGGATTGCCAGATTTCACCAATTTGCTTGCAAGGTAGCAAAAACTGGCTTTCCTTGCAGCTTCCTGCTGGCAAATCATTGACTTACAGTAATGATGCAGTTGTCCCTCAAACCAAAATCAACCAACAGTACAAAGAGCAGGTTAAGAGGCAAATATTTTTCTTCAGTGTTTAACATAATACTTTGTGTAAGTATTCATCAGCATGCTAAGCAGTTATATTATATTCCCCACTACTACAAACCACCTTCCACTGATAGAATAACATAATTGCATCATATTTAATTCAGGCTCCATCCTAACTGTCTAATCCAGATATTTAAAGTGTATATACTTTCCCCCAAAACCTACATTCCATACGTGTTTTATGGTTAAAGTAATACGAGAGATAGCTGTCATCCTAGCTTTCTGAAATATTCTCTAAGGAAATATTGCTGGGAATATTCTGAAACAGATTTTAAAAGAATTCAGGTCCCCATTTTGCAAATATTTTTTTTCTTCACAGATCTTTAATCCTATCAATTTTCTAATCATATTAAAGTAAACCTCCAGCAGGGTGGCAGAGATAAAACAGTAGACAAAATCCTGACCCTTTGAGGTTCATAGACCTAGATCCTATCCTATGGAGCTATGTTGCTTAACACTTCAGTTGTTCTCTTCTTCTAGCAAAATTAAATTTCATCAACTAATTTAAAGAAGCACAATTTTAATTGCCCAGAAAGAAAAAAAGACCCTAAAAACAAGCTGTTGGAAACTGGAAAAGGTGTCTAGACAAGGATATTCTTAACATACAGTATGAGGTGGTTGTAGGGCTAAAAGATTCATTACAGATTTGTCTTCCTCTGCTTTCCCAAATACTCTTCTCACAGGAAATGGGAGATCGGTCCAGAGGCCACTATAATACACAGGGGCTTCTGACACAATTTCCAGCAGCAGAACTACTAGTGAAGCAGGAGAATGCAATTCTTTCTCACTTTTTTTAGTCATGCCAAACTGGCAAGACTTAAAAGGAGTTTAAAAGAATTGCATTCCAATCCTTCCTCCATACATCTATCTCAGTAGGAGATGGGAAGAATCACCTCAGTGGCCACTACAAGGGCCCAGGTGGCAGTGGCAAGCATCAGATATATAGCGAAGCTGATCCCCCACTCTAGAAGGCAGCATCCAGGGCAGGGATCTGTTCTTTGCCACATATTCAGTTGCAAATGCCTTATTATTTAAAAACATTTCTACACTGGCTTTCCACCCAATTCTGTGTCCCCAAGGGGGTAACATTAAGACATTCCAAAACATTAAGATGTATTTAAAGTACAAATATATACACAAAATTTAAAGCAATTAAATAAAGCATATAAACACCAATAAATTCACAACATGAAGCATTAGTGAGGGAATGCCAAATAAAACAAAAATCTTCATTTGCTGGCAGAAGACAACCATAGAGAGAGACAAACAAATCTCCCTGGACAGGGAGTTCAAAAGTTTTGGTGCTATGACAGAAGGTACTTTCTCCGGTTACCATCCATCTAGCCTCAGATGGCAGGACGACTCAAAGCAGGGCCTCTGAAGATGACCAGAGCTGTCATGTAGATTTTTATGGGAGTAGACAGTCCTTCAGGTATGCTGGCCTCAAGGTGCACAGGGCTGTAAAGATCAATACCAGCAACTTGAAATGGGACCAGAAGCAAACTGGGAGCCAAGGTAGATAGAACAAGACTGGAGGAATGTGGTCCCTTTGATCTGATCCACTCCAGTCAGCCTTCCTTCCTTGTTGGTGGAAGATGCTGGTTGCTGCCACTGATCATTCATTCTCTTAGTCACAAGCAAGCAGCCAGTGGCAAGAAGCAGCAGTTGACATCTTTCACCCTGGTTGATGGGGGGAGGAAGAGAAAGAACAGCAGCAAGGAAGGGGTGAAATTGGTTTGTGTGGAGCCCTCTTCCAGCCCTCGCTATTATTCTGCTGCTTACAAATAGAAGGGCAAGAGACCTGGGGTTAAGTGGGCCATGTAAAAGTACTCTGTCAGGGGGAACAACAGGCCCTCCTGGAGGGGCAGGGAGGGGGCTTTGGAAACTACTTTAGGATGCTGATTCTTAGTGCTAGGCCTGTATCACACCACTACATATGTGAAACAGTGCCAGCAGCTAAGTTCTTTCCACTCATGCTCTTTGGATCCGATGTATGGCTTAGAAAGTAAGAAACGTTACAGGATACTGCCACCAGTGGGCAACAAGAAATTGCTGGAACCTGTTAATAAGGTTTATGATCTAATTAAATGTCTACTTTTTAATATAGCCTCAGTTAAGTGGCCTGATGGCAGCAACAACCATGGACAATGTAAGAATTGAGCTACAGATTTATTCCAAAGGGTTGCTGGATGCATGTCACTTCACAGGCATCAGAAAAAGTGTCTTGAGTCAGCCTCATTATTATGTAAAGAGAACTTGATATGAGACACCAGATCCAAGGCACATTCAGCTTTGCATTAACCCACAAGGCTGTTCTTTTGACCATTTACTTTTGTATCTTCCCTCACCAGGTGTTTGGAAATGCGTTCCAGAAGTAACAGTACAGATAATTGTTTCAAGTCAAAACACTGTAAAAAAATGCTAAGCAGCACCCAAGTGGAAGATATCCCTTGTACTGGGAGAGTAAAAATGAAGAGGAAACAAACAGAAAAAGACTGTACAGCTGAACCAGACACTATTCTAAGAAGCCCAAAATTACACAAGAAGCAGAGAAACTATTCCAAAAAGGGAGAAGACCTTTCTCGAGATGACCTTCTATTTCTTTTGAGTGTGCTGGAAGGTGAATTACAGGTCAGTACATTTCTGGTATTATTATAATCATAGCTGGTGCTGCCACAAAAGTAAAATGAAAAGAAGCGTGAAGATTTATACCCCTTCCTTCACTCAGAGTCTTAGAGCGGCTTACAAACTCCTTTTCCTTCCCCTCCCCACAACAGACACCCTGTGAGGTAAGTGAGGCTGAGAGAGCTCTTTCGAGAACTGCTCTTTCAAGAACAGCTCTGACGGAACTATGGCTTGCCCAAGGTCATCCAGCAGCTGCAAGTGGAGGAGTGGGGAATCAAACCTGGTTCTCCCAGATTAGAATCTGCGCACTTAACTGAACTGAAAATATTAATCTACTAATATTAACAACTAACGACAACTGTCACATGGTGGCTAAGGACCAAACTGCATATTATATTGGAACTGCACAATCACATTTCCTGATGCACAGCTTAGCTTTAAATGCAGCCACCAAACAAGATGAGATTGGAGTGATAGCCTGTTCCTACCCTTGTGGCTGGCAATCCAATCATGATTCTCTAAAGCAGAAGTGGCCAAAACTGCAGTTCGGGAGCCACATGTGGCTCTTTCAGACAGTCTAATTTAATGTTAATAAAAAGCAAATTAGCATATTTTTCAATAAAACCGTGTGAGTAATATTTGTTCATGTCTTGCAGCTCTCAAACATCTGATGTTTATTCTGTGTGGCTATTACGTTAAGTTTGGCCACCCCTGCTCTAAAGTAATATTTAGTTTGGTCCTAAGAGACCAGGTAGAAATCCAGGAATTCCCCTATTCATCGCGTAAGCAATTTCGGGGTGCTAAAAGAGATGTATCTTACAGGATTCTTAGATATAAATGAAGAAATCTTATACCATACCTATGCCAAATCATACTAAAAAGGAGATGTTAATAACAAGCCCACTATGTTAAAGTGCACTACGTAGCACAGGACATCAAAGTTTACTGGTACCAGTTTAAGTGATCATATTATTCTAAAGCCATAGAATAAAATTAGAATAACCAAAGAGAGATCATGGGATGGGTGAGTCCAGTGAAATAAAATTAGGCAGGTCATTCCAGTGCAGAACCACATGAACACCACCCCATATTGCACTGATGTGTCTTTGTGCAACATGTTGCAGAAGACTCAGTTGGAAGGCTTCAGATTGACTGATTAATTGAAAAGACCGTCATTACTTTTTGTTCCTTCCAGAGGTGGCCCATGGCTCAATATAAGCCACACTGAGCTTTGAAAGAACAATGAAAATCTTTTAAAGCATCTTACCACATGCCTTGCAAGTTTTTTAAAATCCAGAGATCCTGAATAATTAACCAAGTATTCTAAGTTGTTAACACAGAGAACTCACTGTTGCCTGCTCTCTGCATCATCCAAATGTTGTCTGAAAGTAAGTGTAAAATTATGTACATCTGTAAAGAGAAAAAAAGATATCGGCAAGAGGCTGATTTTAATTAAAAAAAAATGGTAGCTTCAAGTATTTTGCAGATTTGGACTGCTGACATCAGTGAATAAAATCTGTATGATACACACATACACAGAAGTTGAATATGGATGGTATTACTTTTATACTATGGCAATTACTAATGTTATGTAATTTTATATTTGATAAGACAAGCAAGACAATCATGCACTTCTCACAAACTGCTTGTTTATCCATTTCACTGTATTTGTCTATGAAAAATTCAAAACTGATATATCAGGCTATCCTTGTGTTTCCATGCCCCACCCACCCACACTGTACTTAAAAATCCAGAAATACTCCATATGCACCCTGAAAGCTCTTGGTATTTGTTACAAAACTAAGCTCAGCTGTTTCTTAATCTTGATTGTTCTTTTAATTCAGATTCTTACAATTTTTTCACCTGGTTTTTGTATCAGTCCAAATACCAACACTTTTTTATATAAAAGACAAACCTCAATAGGAGAAATAAAAATCTTACTGGAACCAGCTTTCATTTTATTTGGTAGTTAATATATGAGCATTCCCACCCCATCCCAGAATGATTCCTGGCTTGATTCTGTACTTTGGTCGGTAGTTCAGCAGTTCGAGACCCGAGTGCCACATGACGGAATGAGCTCACATCTCTGGTTCCAGCTCCTGACAACGTAGCAGTTTGAAAGCAAGAAATTGCAAGTAGATAAATAGGTACCACTTCAGTGGGAAGGTAACAGCGTTCTGTGCGCCTTGGCATTTAGTTATGCCGGCCACATGACCACAGAAACATCTTTGGACAGCGCTGGCTCTTCGGCTTGGAAACAGAGATGAGCACCTCCCCCTAGAGTTGGATTTGACTGGCTTTCGAGCAAGGGAAACCTTTACCTTTACCTTTTACCTTTAAGGGGAGACATGATAGAGATTTATAAAGTTACACATAGTGTAACTTTTTTTCTCCCTCTCCCACAATAATAGAATTTGGGGGCACCCAATGAAGTGATGGACAATATTGTGCAGGACAGACAAAAGGAAATATGAGAACATAAGAGAAGCCATGTTGGATCAGGCCAATGGCCCATCCAGTCCAACACTCTTGTGTCACACAGCGGCCAAAACCCAGTTGCATACTGAGTTGACATTTTCAGGGAGTTATCTACCACAACTCCAAGATCTCTCTCCCGGTCCGTTACTTCCAGTTCAGGCCCTGTGAACATATATTTATAGCTAGCATTTTTGGCTCCAATATGCATTACTTTGTACTTGCCCATGCTGAACCTCATTTGCCACGTTGACACCCACTCACCCCGTCTCAACAGATCCCTCTGGAGAGCCTCATAGTCTTCCCTGGTTCTCACCACCCTGAACAACTTAGTGTCATCCACAAATTTAGCCACTTCACTGTTTACTCTCAACTCCAAATCATTAATGAACAAGTTAAAAAGCACCAGAGCTAATACCAAGCCCCGTCAGTATCCCACTGCTTACCACATTCCACTGTGAAAACTGTCCACTAGTTTTTAATCCACAAGAGCATTTGTCCTCTTATTCCATGACTGTGGAGTTCACTTAGGTGCCTTTCATGAGGAACAACATCAAAAGATTTATCAAAAGCTTTGATGAGGAACTTTATCAAAAACATTTTTTCTGAGAAATACAGAGGATGTAGTTTTGGCCATGTGTATAGCTGTTCCTTCAATGGATACTAGCTATGGTGATAAAGGGAACTTTTATATAGAGGCAGCAAACCTCTGAATACCCATGCTAGGAGGCAGCACAAAAGAGGAAGGCCTTGACCTCAATGCTCTGTTTGTAGTCCCCCAGGGCAACTGGTTGGCTACTGTGTGAAACAGGATGCTGAACTAGATGGACAACTGGTTTTATCCAGCAGTCTTTACTTAGGTTTCCCCTCAATGCTGCCAGATCATTATTTCTTCTAATTCAGTCACTATTAAAATCTATGGAATTTTAAAACCCTGGCTTTAGCTGTAACGGTGCACATCTCCATTTGCTTGCACGAGAGCATGTAAAACCTATAAATGTTGTTTATTGTGTAAACTGTAAAACTGATTATATGTTTGGTCAAATGACCATAACAATGAAGAACTGAACTGAGCATGTAAAAGATATAGAAGCATAATCTAAACTGCACCATGATTGTTAAAGGTGACATTTAAATTACACAACTAGTTAAGAGCCTGCTTCTTCTGATCCTTGCAAAATCCAAATTGTGGCACCTGAAATCCAGTATCTTTAGCATCATTAATTATTGTTGAAAAATCTTGGCCATGTGCATGGAGTATGCATTGTATAAGTAATCACAAACACACACAAGTCATTCTGCCAACTTTTGAGCCAATTAATCTTGTTTTAGAGAGCTGCCATTATTGCATGCTATTGGAATGCATGTTACGGAAGGCCACATCCTCTGCATCGGGTACCTCACTGGCTTCAGTGCATAAACACGTATATGTAACAATAGCAGCAGACAGCTTCTGGCTTGATTTAAAACAACAATGGGTGACTTTGTACTCCTGCTCCTGAGTTTCCCACAGAAGGTACGAATGACCTGAAAATCTAAAAACAGCTGCCAATATCTAAGAATGTTTTTCCTTACAGCATTTGTTCAGTATCACCCCAGCCAAAAAAAAAAAACATACATAACCTGTCCCACCCTACATTAGTTTAAAAATTGGTAAATTAATGTAGGGCAAAACTTGTGGTAGTATTCAGTCATCTATAGCCACATTTCCATGCTTACTGACACCATTTTGCCCATGGTGGGATAAACTGAATCTGAAGGGATGGAAGCCGGGATAAAGCATGCAGGGGACTAAGATGGAGGGGTAAAGGAATAAACCATCAGACACTACCCTTATTTTATGGCAATATTTTCCTTTTCTGGGCATTCATAGCATTTGCCACATGAACATAAACAATTACCAATCAAAAGGCCACTCACATGAAGAGCTGCTCTTAAGAAACATGTCATGTGCAAGAAATAAATTCAATGAGCGATATCCAGAATTAACCTCACTGAAGTAATCTGTGTTTCTGTAGGCTCAGGATGAAGTCATAGGAGTTCTGAAGGCTGAAAAAATTAATCTGGATTTACTCGAAGCACAGTATGGCTTTGTTACTCCAAAAAAGGTCCTCGAGGCACTTCAACGGGATGCTATTCAAGCCAAGGCTACACTATGGCAGGATGATATCTACGAAAAACCCATGGGAGAGGTATGTACAATGCAAAATGTATATGTGCAGAGATTACGAGCCCAGGAATCAGAAAAATAAGCTTCATTAGTTTAACTGGAGAAGGGCAAATGCCAGCAATGTAAGACATTCTTTTGTGGAATGATGAGAACAGTGAGCTCAGCTTTTAAATCTCCACTACAAAACTGGCATGCACTCTTGCTTTGATAACATCCTTTAGCTCCATAGAATATGGTTGTCAACTAGTGGAAAGTCTCAGAAATCCATGAATCTAAAAGTCCACAATGAAGACCCAGCATTCTAAAAGAAACCGACAGTCTTCAGAAGGGGTCTCTAGCCTTTTTGAGCCTACGGACACCTTTGGAATTCTGACACAGGGTGGTGGGTACAACCTCAAAATGGCTGCCACAGGAGGCAGACCCAACCATGAAATGGCAGGAAGGTCATGCACAACTCTGATAGTAACACTTCAACGTTTCAGGCAGAAGCTATCTTTAACGGGATGCCTTTTAAAAGGAAGATATTGTTTTAAAAAATACTTTCTTGTGTACCCACATCTTAACTTCAGTCATGCAGTGAAGATCCTTGTGTTGTGGTGACAGCTGCTGCCAAAACAACTTTTAAAAAATCTGTACAGCTAATCAGATTTCCAATGGCTAATCCGAAGGCTTGCTGAACAAAAGCTCCAGTGGCCCCACCCATTTCTAAATACACTTGGTGGGCACCACATTGGGGACCCGTGGTTTAGAGCCATCCATAAACTACGTCATGATTATAAATGTTTTAACCTTCTTCTTCCCCCCAGCCAAACCACTGTCTCCCAACTGTACTTCTCAACTTTACTACATTATACTTTACTTTGTGTATGATGATTCCAGGAGTCAGGCTGAACTAAATTAGTGGTATGCAATGTAGAATACTTTCCTGCATCACTATCTGGTCCTGTTCACATGAATCAAATATTTTCAAATAAATGACATCTTGCTTAATTTCAAATGTTCCAAATAGACTCAAGGGATGATTTCAGAGGATAATGTGAGTTGACAGTCAAAAGCCCCTGGCACAATAAAGGACTCTTGACTCACCTGTTCCATTCTGGGATAAATGATTGTGTAAACAAATAGGCATGTCACCTCTAGTAACAAAGGAATGTGGAATGCAGAGTTCCCACGATAAAGAGAGAGAGAGAGAGAGAGAGAGAGAGAGAGAGCGCTGTGCATGATAAAGGTGGAACTCCTTGAACATTACTCCCACCTTCCTTTAACCTCTATGTGAAGCAGAATAAGACATGAGGATCACATAATTCTTCCCTGCTCTTCCCTCACCTTACATGGAAAGTAAAGCTGAGCAAGTGGACTTATCTTTTACTTGAATGTGGCCTTTAGGATCTCCTGTGGGGATCTCCTAGAAACACCAGGAGAAAGATGTTTGAATACCCAGTGTGAGAGGAGATGATAATGGGAAAAGCATAAATCTTCCAGTTCAGGCCTTCACTTCTACACATAGTAAACCGAAGGGGAGGCCACAAAACAGAGGCAGTGAGATTGAACCCATGTAACCATTCAACATATGCTTTGTGAATAAAGCAAGAAAGTTCAGAGATGGAAGTCTCTTGCAGAACATTCCATGGGCCACTACTTTCATTGTTGTCAGAAGAGAGTTGAGCTCCACAACACAAGGGCATAACAAACAAACAGTTCTATTGTAGGGGAGGAGAAAGCTCTAGAAGGTACTACAGATGCTCTTTATGGGTACAGTAGTCAGCTGTGGGACTGCTGAAAAATATCAAAGAACTGTTACTATATTTCTTATGCTAGGGCAGATATTCAGCTTGCTTTCAGTTAATATTATCTAATGGAGACACGACTGCAGCTCAATTTATATTTATTTATTAAAAGCCTGAGCAGACCATTAATTGAGTTCTTTTAGAGGGGGGGTAATGTTATCCTGGGGTCAAGGGAGTCCAGTTTTATGTC
Source organism: Gekko gecko (assembly GCA_029375565.1). Lineage (NCBI taxonomy): Eukaryota > Metazoa > Chordata > Lepidosauria > Squamata > Gekkonidae > Gekko > Gekko gecko. The sequence continues at coordinate 50,065,267 of JAPDNY010000004.1, forward strand.
TGCCAAGAGTTCTGTTTGCATTTTTGCTTCCTATCTCAAGTGTGGACGAAGTAACACATAACAGAATAAAATGACAGAAATAATACATGTCCCACTGAAATCAAACTTTACTTTGACAAGACACATTCTTCACTTTTTACATCAAAGTTTACCCTATCAGTAGAATTCTTTAGTATTGAATTAGAGTTGCCAACCTCCAAGGAGGGCCTGGAGATCTCCCAGAATTAGAACTGATCTCCAGGCGACAGAGATCAGTTCCCTTGGAGAAAATGCCTGCTTTGGAGGGTGGACTTTATGGCACTGTAGCCTTCTGAGCACCTTTCCCATCCCTGAACCCCTCCCTCCCCAGGCTCCACCCCCAAAATATGCAGGTGTTTCCCAATTTAGAGATGGCAACCCTATATTAGATACAAGTAAGGTAAACACAAATAGTAAAAGCTCTCACATGGCTACAGACTTGACCTAAAAAATGTTGACTGTCAACTATCGTGTATCCTAAGAAATTCCCTTTCACAAAAATCTACAGAATGTGGTTACTATGCTGATGAATGAGATAGGAGGTTTGGTAAACCACTTTAGACAATCAAGACTGTAATCCTAGGGACACATTCCAAGGAGTAAGTCCACTGAATAATATGGGACTTAGTTTTAAGCAGATCTGCCTAGGATTTCTCCCCAATAAAAATGGGCACTAATAAGAGTTAAACCAGTATCTATTTGTACTTCCAAATGCTTCCCTCAAATATACACTTTTGTATGTAGCTCATTACTGCTCACTATGAAAGATCCCCATGAATAGAACTCTGCCTTCAAGCATTTCCAGACTTATGAAAGAAATATACCCCCAACATTAACTATTTCTTTGTGCGTGCGCACACACACACACCCCTCCCCGATGCTGGGCAAAAAGGTCAGACTTGTTCCAGGAGCTTGAAACCTTAGTATTCTAGTTATGATCTAAATCAGGTGAAGTTCAGATGCAGAGGTCAACTGATTTTCTAAAATACACTCTATCATGTCACAGAAACTTTGCGCATGAATGGAAACGATCCCAGAAACACTCCTGCCTTGCCACGGAAATTCCAAAACATAATTTGGATTTCTATCTTGCATATATTATACAAATATTTTCTTTTTAGCATTACATGGCAGCAAAAGAAATTCTAACACCACTGGACTTTGGCACTATCAAAGGCAGAGGTAAACATTCTGAGAACAGTCAAAATGGTACAGATCTCTAATACTCAATGAAGTTCTGGAACTAAGGCAGATAAATGCTGCACAAAACATTTCTAAAAGCCATTAAAATAAAAAGTAGATGTATTCTGTTGATGAGATTAAATATTTAGGAAAACGAAGAGCCAACTAGCACTAGAGTGTGGGAATGAGTTTTGTGGACTTCCTCACACTACTCTGGCAAACTATCTTATGCCAGGCTCTGAACATTACTAGTATTCTAATTGCTGGTTTCTCGGGAGCACTGCCTTTCTTTGCTGGTTAAACAGCTATGCCAGATGAGAATTACCAAACTTATCTGATGCATGTCTTGGTTCTAATTTTAAGCCTGGGACAATTTTTTAAAATTTCTAAAGGCAAGACCTCACTTGTATACCTAGCCCATTTCTCCTTTGCAACACAGATTAGGCAATCATTCCATAAAGACTAATTCACTATATCCGCAAGTGGTGGGGAAACCACTGCAGGATGTTCACCACATATATAGATACACAACTGAATTTTGTGTTATATGAAGTGGCCTGAGAGGGAATTTCAATTCTGAGCGCTATGTACAGAGAGGGAAATTTTCTTCTTCTTTCAGTCCTCCTACATTCCAGGAGCAATGTGCTTCCTTTCTTTCTTCGTACAAGTATTCTATGGATGCTAAGGAAGCAAAGCCTCACACTGTAGTAGTTGTAAACTAAAGCCTACAGCAGATGACTCAATGCAGAAGCATTTTCTGTTGTCCTGATCAAGTTATATGTCACTGTTCATGATAAGCTATTGTGTAAAGAAACTCTGGTTTACCAAGGTATTTACAGTTGAAGATATCCCTAAATTAGAAAGATCTTTAAATAACCAGTTACTTGGAAATTTACTTGGTTTGGAGATACTACTGAAAAACAACTCAAGGTCTGCTACACAGTAATACAATGATTATTTGTATCTCCTTTACCAGATTCAAGAACCAAAAAAATATGCAGGAAAAAACAGAAATATCTGCTTGAACAAAATAATCCCAAAATATTCCCAATGAACAAAATATTCCCAATGAAATCTGGTTAGTTATTTCATTTAATCAGACAGGAAGTATCTCATTGGTGCTTATGGTTCTTATTTGCTTATGTGGTGTTCATGTCCTGTTATCCCAGCATTTGGAACTGCTACATATTAAAGTTAACAGAGAAATTATTGGTTTCAGTTTGAAAATGCAGCCTTTCACCATGTTACTAAGATATATTAACAAACAACATACTTATTTGCTCATGAAAAAGATTAATGCAACATTCATATTAAAAAAGACCTTCAGAAATGGCATGATTTACAACTGTCTTTTATGGGTAGAATTGCTACCGTTAAGATGAATATTCTCCCACGTTTCTTATTTCTGGTGCAAAACTTACCAATATTAAAAAATAATAACTTTTTCCAAGAATTGGATAAATATATACAAAAATTGATATGGCATGGTAAAAGAGCACGTATTAGATGGAAACTTCTTCAAGATAAAAAAGAAAGAGGTGGCTTTGGTGTACCAAACTGGTTACTTTACTACCAAGTCTCAGCTGTGGGGTGGATTAGAGACTGGATAATGTTAGAAGATAAAAGACTGCTATATTTAGAGGGCCATGACTTATATATGGGCTGGCATGCCTATGTATGGTATGGCAAAGATAAAATTCACTCAAACTTTCATAATCATGTAATTAGAGGGGCTCTAATAAAAATAAGGAGGAAAATAAAAGAACGTTACTATTCTAAAATACCAGGATGGGTTTCACCTCTTGAGGCCTTTATAAAGCCTACTTTGATGTTGGAAAATAAAAAAGTTACTTATGAAACCTTATTAAACAAGTCTAATGAGTTAAAACCACTTGAGACTCTCCGTGAAATGAACATAGAACTTACATGGTGGGAGAACTTGCAGTTACAGTCTAGGTTCGCTAAAGATAAAATAATAAAGTTTTATAATGGGAAAACAGATCTTGATAAAATTTGGCTGTCAACCTCTGACAAATTGATCCAAAAGTTGTATAAATTTTTGTTATATGATGTCATGCAGGAGGAATTAATCAAGCCATCAATGATAACATGGATGCAGGACATAGAACATAGCCTTGATATAGATGACTGGTCAAAAATATGGAAGGCTGTCAAACTTTTAAGATCAATACCCTACAAAGAAAATATACTAAAAATGTTCTATAGGTGGCACTGGTCACCAGATAAAATGGCTAAATGCTATAAAGAAGTGTCAGGGAACTGTTGGAGGTGTAAAAATAATGTGGGTACCTTCTTTCATATATGGTGGAGGTGTGAAAAGATTCATAAATTTTGGAAGGGCATTAAGCAGTTAATAACAGAGATTATGGGCATTGAATTACAGTTAGTACCAGAAATCTATTTACTTAATATAATACCAAATGGATACAGGCATGATGAAATATGTATTCTGTCATATATCCTTACTGCAGCCAGGATACTGATTGCTAAATGTTGGAAATCTGAAAACCTACCTGCTAGAGAGGAATTGATTATAAAAATCTGTGATGTGGCAGAAATGGACAAGTTGAATATGATTCTTTCAGGTAAAAAGGATAACGCTTTTCAAAAGAGATGGTCTAGAGTTAATAAATGGTTAAGGAAAAATACGTAACTCCATAATTATATTACATATACAAAACACTATGGGTTTTTTATTTATTTCTTCTTTGTTTTCTTCTTTGTTTTGTGTATGTGAGTGTTTGTAATGAAAATTATAACTATTGTTATACTTTTTTGTACAGGAAATCATATTGTGATTCTTTTTTGTAATGTAAAATCATAAATAAACTTGTTTAAAAAAAAAAGAAAGAAAAATCATTTCTGGGTTTCCGGTTTTGGCAACTTGCTGGACGGGCACACTCCATCTCACTTGGATGTGAGCACCCCATTATTGCCACGGATGGGAGGGTTCCCAGATGATTCTGGGTCCCCCGAGAGCCCTTGTAGGAAGCTCATAGCCTGGGGCGTGAGGGATGTCTCTTCTAAGGCAGTAGCCAAAGAATTGAGGCTCCCCTTTGCCCCTACAGGTCCTGCCACCATGAGCCCAATCATGGATGGAGAGGTGCACACCGGACGAAGCGAGCAAGAGATCTTTGGAACTAACTAAGCAGAGAAGCGACTAACCACCCGAAAGCCCTAACTTAACTCAGAAGAGGAGGAGGAATGGGGAGTCCCCCCCCTGTGGAAAATGTCTCAGCGTATAAAGCGAAGGGCAGAGAGTCAGTTGGTGATGAAAGGTAATCTAGCCAAAGACAGTGTAGACCAGTTCAGAGTGCAGTTAAATAAACAGACCTTCAGAGTGTCCAAACAAATTTTTTCTTATGTAAACAATGTCTCTACGAGGGGATAAAATGGTGGTGAAAAAGAATCCTTCTCTAGGAATTGCCAGCTCACAGATATCAAGACATAAGCTGGAAATGCGAACTAATTTCCCAAACATGTTATCTATGGCTTTGCACCCTCTGCTGGACCAGATGACAAATCCCAACAGTAAATTTGATGATCTTCAGAAAAAGCTGAAAGAAACAACTACTAAGACAAAAGAAACTCATAAAATGGTTGTACAAGTTGAAGCTAAGACTAACTTGATAAATCAGAGACTGGGGGTGGTAGGAAAAGAGTGGATTTCTGACAAGGAGCAGCTACTACAGCTTCAAATGGAGAAATCATTATATGTCCTGAGATTCCAGGGTATCTCAGAACAAAAAGGGGAGAACTTAAAGGAGATATTAAGTGAAGCATTAGCACCAGTGACAGATCTGAAAGCGGAACTGATACAAAGCAATATGGATATGGTTTACCAAACCTACCCAGATTTTATTAAGAAAAATAAACTGCCTAGTGAAATATTTGTTAAGTTCTCCAAGAGATCAACGAGAGATATAATCCTAAAAGCTACTAATGGGATAACCCTGAAAATCCAAGGTGAAGAGACCTGAATAGCAAAAGACATTCTATTTGAAATACGAAAGCAGAGGAGGCAATATAAAAATCTAACTTTTTTTCTACACAAACAATCCATTCCCTACAGATGGATATTTCCGGAAGGACTTATCTTCAACTACAAAGATAAGAAAGATTGTCTAAAAAGCAAAGATATTTTTGGAGAAACATCAGAGAACAGCCAAAGAAAAAGGGAAAACAGAGGGCAGTAAACAAACTGCAGAAGAAAGTGAACATGAATCGGGAGACAGTGGAAGTACAACTGGCAAATCCTTGAAAGACGCTGATGCAGAAAAAGGAGCAGTGACTCCGAAACTCCTCAAAGTTAGACTGACTTATGACAAAAGCAAACACAAGAAAAATAAGAAATAAGCAAAACCGTATGTAGTTTAACTCTGAAAGTCTTTTAATTGTTGTTATGTGTGAAACTGGGTTACACCTATTTTGGCTAAATATGCCCACTTTAGTTTGATTTTATTTTTATTTTTTTTGTAAAACTCTCTTAAAAAAGAGAGAATTTTATTCTTTTTATAAGAAAAGGGAAGGGTAGACAGATGGAGCAAGAGAAAGATGGAGTGAAAATTTTTTCTGTTAGTGAGGGTTAGTTTAGGTTAATAACCAATACCAATTTTGGCATCCATCATGGTTAGAAGATCTTCTTTTTAACTATTGCAAAGTCCAAAGTCACTCTGTTAATGCAGTTAGTAAAGTCCATTGGGGTTAGTAATTAAACAGCTCCTTCCAGATGCTACACGAACAGTCCTCAAAGTATCTTCTTTTTAATTTTCTTCCAGTTATGGATTGAGTCCCTTTTAACTTTGAAGTCTTCCGTTCCATCACCACTTTCCCCTGGGCTGCTGTCTTCTTCACTTATCCCAGTTTTGAATGCTGCATCCTCCTCCCTGCTGGCGTGTCTCTTCAGAAGTTTCCGTATTTTGAAGATGAAATCCGTCTTCTTTCTTTTCTCTTCTTCCTTAAACTTCTGGCCTTCAAGCTTCCAGGGCTCCATAAACTCTTCAGATGAAATTAGATCTCCAGTTTGTCGCCTGCTATGCTCGACATCCCCTTCTACTGGCAGAGTATTTTCTTTTATAAAAGCAAAATAGGCTTTGGGAGCCTTATCCACCTCTTCTTTTAACTTTATCGCTTCACTGCCAGTTAGGGGTGCCAAGACATTTGTCAAGGTAAATCCAAGATCTTCTTTCTCTTCTTCTTTAACGCCCTGGAAACCTAGAATCAGATTCGATTTCTGTTCGATCTCCATCATCTTTCTAGTTGTTTCTGATATCTGTTTCTGTCGACTGATGAGAACACTTTCCATTTTGAACAGAGTTTCGTTGATTTTCTGCAGGGGGCACAGCATCTCCTTTTCCTGTTGATTGACAGCAAGCTCTTGGGGGGGGGCTGTCTGGACCGGAAGTCCCTCCTCTCTTCTCTTCCGGTGTCTGCAGGGCTTTTTCCATTATCGGCATTTTGTTTTTTTTGTTTACTTTTAAAAAGTTCGTGCCGCATCCCCCAGAAAGCTAAAATGATTGCAGTCTTCCATGCAACCCCAACGGTACTTTCACCAACACTTTGTTTTCTCTCTGCCCCCCTTCGCGCTCCCTTTGCAGATCTTGCTTCTCAAAGGGGGTGGGAACTCCTCCCTCCTCCCAACGCTTATACGCATGAAGGGGGGCTCCGATTTACGCTTCAAAATAGATCTTCAACTCACGATTCGATGCTACTTCTTCTTTTTATGTTAAACCATAGCGCTGTCTTCACTCCTGGAAATCGGTGGCGCCGCTAAGTCCCATTACGGGCACGCCGCAGTGGGGCCGATTGGGGCGGGGAGAAAGCCTCAATTTCCCGGCTGTCTGCCGGCAAAGAGGCTACTCCCCAAGCGCCCCTGGTTCGGAGCCTTTGCCTAAGGCTCACTAGGGTCTTTCGCACATGCGAAGACCCCCCCTAACTGCGCGTGGGCTAACCGCCTCCGGGAGCGTCCCGAGAAGCGGCCGCCATTCGCGACGCCGAAACCGAAAAACCACTTTAGTTTGATTTTATATTAATTTTAAACAGTTATATTCCTCTTTTATTTTACTTTAAGGTTGGGAAACACAATAAGCTTTTTATATATATTACGAAATATGATCCTTGCCTTAGCTTTTGTCTTTTAGTTTTAGCTCCCTTTTCCCTTTCCTTGTAGTTTGAGTAGTAGAAAAGCAATAAAAAAAAATTTTTTTAAGAAATCATCTTGACCTACAAAAGAGGCAGACTAGATTTATAAGTTATGGCATTTTGATAACCAACCAATTAATGGAACAAATAAAAAATAGTGCAACTGGTCTGCTGAAGACTCTAAATAAGGAATCCTGGACCTAGACTATAGGGGCAGATTAGCCATTAAGGCCATTGTGAAAAGTCCTGGTAGACCAGTGGCCTGTGAGGCCACCCCAGACCCCAAGCAAGGCAAGATTCACCTCATACGGGGAAGCCCTACGCAATGTAAGCAGTAGCCACTGTGAGCCAGCTGCCCTCGCTTTGCATGAGGTGGTCATGAGCTCTGGCTGTTGTGACTATGAGCCGGCAGTCCTTGCCCTGCATGAGGAAGGCAGAAGCTACTATGGGTCAGTGGTCCTCACTTTCTGCTGACACTTCCGCCCTCCTCCCCACTGCCAGGGGGCAGGGCCAGGCTGGGGTCTTTTCCAGGGCTGTTTTGTCTTCCCAGTGTGACACCAACACCCAAACAGCTAAAGGGAAGAGACAGGAAAAATAGGAGATTGGGCCACTCAAGCTTTCATGATATCTGGGAGTGAGGTACTGGAGGGGTTCCCAATCATTTATCTTCCTCACTAGTCCTCTCAGGCCTTCATTCGGTAACGGAACTAAATTTAAATTTATGCTAATGGTGGACAGAAAGACTGATGGTAGGTGCAGGGAGGAAATGAGGGGCTTTGTTTGGAACTGTTATTACCGAAATTTTGTTAGCGAGAGTTAGAACATATACAATAAAAAGAAAAGGCAAGCCTATTACCTGGTGGGGGAAACTCCTATAGTTGGACAAACAGTTCCATTTGTATGAGATTTGCTTGCCAGGAAGTACTCACACTCTGGCACATTTTAAGTTACAAGTAATACATCCGCTTTTAAAAGAATGGTTCCGTTCACGAGCAGTGAAAAACTATGGTTTAACTAGACTAACCATAGTTAAATGATCATCCAAACCTGTGTTGTCACACTAACCAAGATTAGTTTGGGTACCTTAAATCAAGATGTGAAGCTGGTTTATTAACAGTTAGTGTAAACTGTGGTTTCACATTATGTAGGAAGACAGTATCTTAGAATCATAGAATCATAGAATGTTAGAGTTGGAAGGGACCTTGCAGGTCATCTAGTCCAACCCCCTGCACTCTGCAGGAGCATAGCCGAAAGATAGCCCTATATACCTACAACATACCCGAAAGATATCTTAGCTTCATCCCGAAAGGATCTTGGCTTCATCCTGGTTTATTTCCCAACGATACTTTGTGCCTGCCCTAGCACTTCTTGAAAAATTAAACTGCTCTTGCCGTTAAGAGCTTTCTCTAGTGCCAAGCCTCTGCCACTCCCTTCAGCCCCCAATCTGCTTGGCAACAGATTGCTCCCCCACCTCTGTTCTCTTAAAGATGCAGAAAACTCCTTCCATGCATCACCAAAAGGAAAAAAAAACAATGGCATTGGTGCCCTAGCTGTCTTGTTTACCTGTGCTTCAGCAACAAACAATTTACAGTGCTTCAGCAACACACAGACGAGACAGGATTTGTTAATAATGTGAGAGCTGAATCTTAGCTTCATCAGCCTATCACAGATTATGTGAAGCTGTGGCTCATTTTAATTCTGAACCAACTCAATACATAATAGTCAGTAATATCAATAACAAAGTCTTCCCTAAATAAACGTAGAAAATTTATTGTATACCCTTGACCAAAGAACAGTACACTCCTTCTATCTGGGATGGTCATTCTCTTCAACTGGGCATGCAGCTTTGAAAGGGACATATATGGAGTGGTGAGGGAGGTAGGGGACACCTGCCTAGCCAGACAGATCAGCCGAATCAACCCTGGCAACCAATGTGGTGACCGATGTCGCAGCCCAATTGCCCTCACATCTGTAGAAAATGTAAACCAACAAAGAGAGACCCATGTTATAACACTTCTGCAGCTATAGCTGATGCAAATAATCATCTCCGTTCCTAATGCAATTATTGTATGGACCCCAATGAACTATCCTGTTGAGTCTCTTGATGCAGATATGCATCCCCTTCTGTGGTCCTTCAAACAAGTTGTGTGACTGGATCTTCTTTATGACAATTTTCTCAATCTCAAAACATCATTAAATTTCTACCACTAACTCACCAAAAGCAAGTTACTACTTGCTGGGCTCATGTTGTATCCTAAACCTCCATATAAGACCACATGTTACATATATCACTGAAGATCTGTTCAGCATTTTTTAAAATCAATCATGTTGACCTGGTTTTTAATACTAATTCAATCTGACCTCCCTCATTTATAACAGATTCTAGACAAACTTATCCTAAATTTGCTCTATCCATAGAAAACAAATCTCCAAATTATAGATCAAAAAATATAATCCAACAGAGATAGGCTCTCTGACAATGTATAAAGTCTAGACTACTTTGGTCAAAGGGCTTCCAACACTGTCAAAACAATAAAGAATGAGGGAAATCTGTTCCATTTTATGTTTCCCTTCATTAGGCATTTATTCAAGTCATTAGTATAAGAACAACCGCAAAGAACTTTCACCACGTCATAGGGAAGCTGAAACTAATAATTACATGGAATTACAGGCCCCTTCCTTTCACAGATTGAACTAAAAGAGCTTCTAAGTAACATGGCAAGACAAGGAACATTTCATCAGTTAAGCATCTACCCCCTCCCCAAAGCTTTCAACTAAAACAAAACAGTTGATGAAATCAATACCAACATGTTACACACAATGAGGTAGAACCCACGGCTCCATTCCATCAGCACAAGGCTCTTGCGTCCAAGGAAAGGGGCTCCACTGGTGCAAAGACGGGTTAACTCACTCACTTCTCCCTCCTTAGAATAGCCACTTGTGTTGCATGGCTTTTTGCCCACATGTATACCCCAACTCCTAGTATCACCTCTGACCCTCACAGAAGGCTGCTGGAGGAAGATAGCAAAACTCTGCCACCATATGATTCTTCACACATATGTAGCTTAATGAATCAAACTAATACTTTTATCTATATGAAAACATGTCAAGAACAAAGCTACAATCTATTAGCCCTCCTCAATCACTATAAGTGGCCATCAGTCAAGTGAAGAATGAAAAGTAAGGAGGTGTGGCCTACAAGAACTCCCACTGGGTGACCAAGACAAAAGGAAAGAAAGGTAGCAGTCCTGACTCTAGAACAGAATAAGACTTACAAGGAGACAGAAAGAAAACCCTTATGGCAGATCAGTGGGGCAAACTGCACTTGAATCTTAGCACTCAAACCAACTCACAGGTTTTTTTTTTCTGAACTGGACCTAAAATCCCTTTGCTACCCCATGGGGTCTGGTCCCAATTCAAAAGATTAAAGATCAACTGTGGTACGTGAGTGGAGGGAGCTCTCTGAGTCATTTTTGGTGGCTTGGGCTCAGGTTCAATTTGATCACCTGAGCTCAATGCTATAAGCTGTTTCTTGCCTTTTTAAAATCCTGGATAAATCCATCAAAAGTGAAGATTAGCACCCTTGGGGATAAACACACAAGGCTGTATATACCCTGCAACTTAAAAAGTTCTATGCGCAGGAATCCAAATTATGCACCACAACAATTCAGTAACTTGATGCACATGAAGCCAAGGGAATAATTTCCCTTATTCCACCATTATAAAAATAAAACACTACTTAGTATTTACAAAGCACTTTTCCTGAATAGCAAAGTACTTCACATGCATTAGCTTGGTAATTCTTACTACATCCTTTTCTCAAGGACTTGTATTACTATTTCTAGGATTTACCACACCTCTAGTTCCCCTCTATATTGCTCTGGCTAGAGAAATGCAGTGATGCCTTGCCTACTTCTCTCCATTCCACCACCTTTGAATGTAAGCTACCCTGAGCCTGCCTGGCAGGGAGGGCGGGATATAAATTGAGCTAACTAACTAAATAAAATTTTTAGTGGTGGTAAACTGAGGTTACCACATTCAAGCTGCATTTCCATGGTCAGGACAATAAGATGGAGAGCTACGGCAGCAGCATTTATGGTCTAGTTCCTCCCCCTGATCTCTTCCATCTTGAGAGGGCTGTAAGACAGAGACAGATGAGACACAACATAGTACAGGAAACACTGTCTATTGCCATGGCACAGTTATTGTTCACTACTTGCCCAGGAGCAATTTCTAGTCATTTCAGGCAAATGGAAATTTGTATGGAAGAATGGAGAAGAGCCAGTAATCAACTGGCCATAGCTAGCACCATTAGAATATTTCCAGACTTATCTCTAAGTGCATTCTGAAACATACATAAATTTATTAAACTCAGTTCAGTTTACATTTGTCCAAAGCAAGCCTGAAAACTGTATAGAGATCACCTGAAAAAAGTGGAAATGTAATATTCAGCTTACCAGAGCTTCAACAGAATCCTAGAGTTGGAGCTCTTCCAACAACATATAATTGTCTCCCAAGAATAACTGATGAAGTGGTGGCTTGGTCCAAAAGTTTGCTACCTCAGCACCTAAGTGTTTAGTATGGAATATATCAACAACCATACAGGGACACCACCACAAGGCATGACTTCATGCTGGTCTTGCAAAAACAATGGTACAAAGATATTGGGGCAGATACAGTGTGAAGATCACTGAAGAGTTTATTAAAAAGAAATGGGCCAGTGATAAAACTATTCAAACAAACAGTGCAAAATCCCACTGATTACCTTTGTACATTGTATCATACAGTGTTGGGTGTCAAGACAATTGTTTTTATAGCCAAAACTTTACCTGCAGGAGGTAAATTAAAAACAAAACAAAACCCTTTGATTGCCAAATGCTCAACATAGTATGGATAAGTGTCCCCAATTTTTTTAAAAAATCAAACAATTGTTTAAAATTTGTCCGAAATCAAACAGTAGAACAGCATTCAATATATTTGTAATAAACAGTAAATCTGGACATAAGGTAATACATTCAAAAAGTTAATATAAGGTCCATTAATTTATTTACTAATTTATATTGTTCTGTAGCTCGTGCTAATAATGCTATTAATCAGAATCACACTAAGACAGGGGTGCCAATCATGTGGCCCATGGGCCACATCTGGCCCCCACAGGGGTTGTATCAGGCCCACAAGCAACTGGCTGCCATCTGCTTACTTCCTCTCTCTTGCTTTCTTCTGTGACACAGCTTGGTTTGCCAGGTTTTCTCAATTGCACAGCAGAGCCAAAAAGCAAAGCCTCTCTTCCTTCAATTGGCTGAGGCTCCTCCCTTGAGAAGGGAGGGGGAGGGAAAGAGAGTACTTGCTTTGCCAGGCTCTCTCAATGGCACAGCAGAACTACAGTACAGTTCCCTCCATTGGCTGAGGCTCCTCCCTCTCCTGGTCTCCTGAGCTTCCTTTGCCCAGTTCCCTCAATTGAAAGGGAAAGATACAAAGAAAGCCCCTTTAAGACCAACAAAGTTTTATTCAAGGTATGAACTTTTTGCACCTTCTGTCTTCTCTACTTGCAACCTCTCTCAATCTTCCTGCTTTTTATCTCCAGTCCAGTGCACACACTCTTTTCTGTCTGGACCCAATAGTATAGGCTTTCTTCTGTTTCTTTCTCTGCATCCAGAAGCTCTCTGTTCTCTTATCAGCGCAAACCCCTCTTTTTCTCTTCACATGCCATTCTCTGTCCAATGACATTCCTTCTTTGTACCCAAAACTCTGGTGAGTGTGTGTGTGAGAAAGAGAGAGAGTGTGTGTGTGTTTTGTTGGGCTCATTATGCTGGGGCTCTCCTGGATGCAACTGGGTTTGCTTCCCCTTTTCCACTGTATTCATGCCCTCATGATCCAGCCTTTCTCAGTAGGAAAGCAATGTGAACTATTTAGAGGAGGGATAACAAGCCAGTGAGGTGGATTAAGCTGAATGTGTGTGTGTGTCCAGACCAAGTTCACCCAGCACATTTCCTTTCTAGACTGGGGATTTGGAACCCAGACTTTCCAGATAGTAGGCTGATACACATTGCTGTCTCTCTATTCTTGCACTGCCACATAGGAGTGTATTATTGTGCCTTCACATGTTCTTGACCAGCACACGAAGTAACTTATGTACAAAAGCTCACAATGCCCAGCCATTTCATGTTTTCCTCTGGGTCTTGGGTTCAAAGCATTGACCGTGAGATTTCTGTAGTGAATGTCAATAAATCAAAAGTAGGTTTGCAACTTACAGATACACATCTGAACAACACCTGAGCAGCATACTCAAGATTGCTACAGGACAGACTGTCTCCAGATTTTGATGCAATAATTCAAAGCAAGAGGTGTCAGTTATCAGAGACTGTTAAATAAACAAAATATTGCAAGAATGCTAATGTTTTAAGCATGTTTTATTTTAAGTTTTTTTAAAAATCTTTAATTGTGTTTGTATCCTTTATAAAGTTTATCTCTCTGCTACCTGGCATTACATTTTATGACGCACATGGCCTGGCCCAACAAGGTCTCATTTATGTCAGATCCAGCCCTCATAACAAATGAGTTCAATACCCCTGATCTCAAAAACTTTTCACTTAGACAACAATAAGAACAGTGAGAGAATCCTGTTACTCTTTTTTAGCTTGACAAAGTGGTCGAAAAGCATAAAGAAACACATCGAAGGATGCTGGAGCAACTCTTAATGGTAGAGAAATCTCATAGGCAAACTCTGTGTGAACTAGAAGATGAAAAGAGGAAGCATGCAGAATACATGGAGAAAAGTGATGAATTTACTAATTTGCTGGAACAAGAACAACAAAGGTAAGGCAACTGTAAAATTACCAAGTATTCAAAATAACAGTAATTTCTAAGTATTTTCATTTCTAGCTTCCAGTTTCCATCCAGGATTTGGATAGGCCTATTACTAATTTATATGTAAATTTAACATAGGTAGGCCAGGTATTCAAACCACACCTGACATTGTCAGCAGAAAAAGATGTCAGACTCCCACCTTGTGTGCCTCATGCTATTCCTGGGGTTCCATTGACGAGGGGCACAGTAGGTGGCAGAAGAAGGAAAGGCAGGAAAATTAACTCCCATGAGCACTGCTGCTCCTCTCACACTGGACAGGATGCACCCCAACATGATGCAGTAAAGAGCATAAAAGCCTATTATGATGTTGGGACCATCACCAAAATGCACTGAGTCATCTATATTGGTGCAGCCCTTTCTTAGACTATCACATCTCCCACTTTTTTTGTTTGCCCTGTTTATACAGATACCAAACTCTGGAACAAGGATGTCTAACCCTTTGTTTCCTCGAAGTAGTAGGTAGAAGAAGTCAATCCTTAAGAACAGGGCAAAAGTACCAGCTATGGTTAAGTTCATATGTTAAGAAATCTGTTCTCCTGTCCCCTTTTTCACAGTAACTCTTTTTCAAATTCAATGTATGTATTAGTGCAGGATGTGCTATTCACTTTCATGTTGCCAGATGTTCTGCTCCTCTGTTAATATCAATAAAAGGAATTATGTGGGTCAAGTGAATGATATACCAGTACCAAAGGGGATTTTCCTTTGGGTTTATTGCCTGGAGGAAAGGGATGAAATGAGGACACAATCTTCTGCCAGTTTTTTCCCTTGATTTACATGAGGATGGGCTGTTGGTTTATTATTGATTATCTGGAGAGCATCAGGAGTAGGTTACTGAGTTAGCTCTTCAAGAAATAGGTTTGTAGTCCTCAGTTGGAAATCGGGTTGCCAGGTCCTGATTGGAAAATACCTGGAGACTTTGAGGATGGAGCCAGGAGAGGGTGGGGTTTGAGGAGGGGAGGGGCTTCCATGTGGTACAAGAGTCCACCCTTCAAAGCAGCCATTTTTTCCAGGGAAGGTGACCTCTGTCAGCTGGAGATCAGTTGTAAAAGCGGGAGATCCCCAGGCCCCACCTGGAGGCTGGGCTGGCAAACCTAGTTGGAAAGGGAATTTGCTTGGTTGCATTCCAACTAACATTTCTGTTCTACTGTTCTTTTCCTTCCTTCGATGATTTCCTGACTTGGGCTTTATTTGGTTTTAATGTCATGCGTTTTGGCAGCGGTGCTTCCTTGAATTGGGGGGTGGGGATGGATGTCCCAGCCAATAGGATAAGAGGCATGGGGAGGATGATACACAAGGAATAAGAAGGCAGAAAGCTACCCCTTCCCATCTTCCTTTCAGCTAAGGACACCTTATCAGTAGGGACAGATAGTAAGAAAGCAGTTAATCAAAACCCAAGCCACATGCCATGCCATCTCGATATGCATAAACTGTAGAGAGAACAGTACCCAACTGAATGAGATATGAAAGATCAATGAAGATGGGTCTTAGGATATGTGCATGTGTTAAGATATATGAAGGCCTTTGTGCAGAAACAGGGCTCACACACGTTCATTTGTGCTCACATGGCAGTAAGGAAGTATGCAGATGCCCTGGCTTCTCTTTCTCTACTTTCTAATTCTCTCTGAGTATTGCTGCCATCCTCAAGCCAATTATTATGGAATATGACACCTGAGGGCTTGAGCTCAGACCGCCCCCCCCCCCGGCTGATCTGCCATTAAAGGTTATATTATTTGTCTCCCTCTTCCCTCACACTTGCTACCAAGGAGACTAATACATTTAAGGGCCACACTAGATGTTACAGCATCCATGGGTCCAGCCCGCTTTAGAGATGAACTTGACCACACACACACAAAAAAAACCCTGCAAGGGCTTGATTCTGATTAGGTCTGCAGCAGAGCTGGTCCAGGTAATCTTGGTTCCCACCCACCCCCACACCTTTTTGGCACTTGAAAAGTTATGGTGGAGAGGGAGCAGGAGCAACAGCCTGGTCCTGTTTTGATGCAGCCCAAACAGGATCAGGCCTTCTCAGCATTTTTACAAAGCCAAATTCAGCTTTAAAATGACACTGGTGTCCATGGGTTGGACCTGTGGATGCTGTAATGTCAAGTTTGGTCCTTAGCTGAACACTCTAGAACAGCAGGAATAGTTGCTGCCCCCTTCCCCTTCTGCTGTTGGAATGTGTGAAAGGAACAGGGGCTTTAACATGGGTCACAGAGATCAGACTAGCCATCTTGAAAATGTAGATCTATATATACCCCTATAGATGGTAATAATTTCTTTTAAAATCAGTAAATAAAAGGTAATTAGAAATAGACAATATCATTCTTGAAGTCATAAGCAACTAGAAATCATCCATTATCCTGGTTTCAATATATAGTGGGTGAATTCTGTACTCTTGTACACTGTCTGGTAAGAAAAAATATATACAGATGTGTGCTAGATGCCCACAGAATAATGCAATAACAGAAGAGACTAAATTAAAGCCATAACATTAATTTAGGAATGAAAAACAACATTTTTATCTTAGCTCAGGAAGGATGACTCCAGAGCAAATTACTTTATGCTGTAGCTAAATTGTTCACTCTCAACTTTAATGCCACTAACTCATAAAGTAGAATTTTTGCTCACAAGACTCCACACCTTAGAGGGAACATTGCTACCATGTGCTCGTGGCTACTTCTTGGAGTTAAGATAGAGTCCAGGTGTAAGAATGGCTATTCTCCATGCTCATCGCATATGCTTTCCTGTTTTCTTTGGCTTTCTATATTCAAAGTCCTGTTGCCCATATATAGACTTTTTGACCCCATCCCAACCTACAGAAGAACCTTTTTCTAGCTAGGTTCACTGTGCTACCTACTGCTGCTCTAAGTGGGTGTTATGCTAAAAAGGCCTATTCTCAGTGTCTGTATGGCTGTGGTCTTGGTTCCTTCGAAAATATAGAGCCTGTCTTTTTCTCTTTCTCTTGTCAAAGATATAAACACTTGAGAACCCAGTATATTGATTCGTTACTCGCTGATGTTGATTTGCCTGTTGCAACTAAGCTCAAATTCTTGCTTGGTGGCTCTGATCCAGCCATTGCAGTCTCAGTAGTTAAATTTCTTTTGGGAATGTTCAGATACAAGGAGAAAATGAGGTTGCATTTACCTGTAACCATTGTTCATTGAGTGGTCTTCTGTGCAAGCACACATCCCTCCCTCCTGCCCCACTGTGAACTCTCTGGAACGTTAGTTTCTAGGAGTCTTCAGCGGTGGCATGAAGCAAACTAAGGGAGTAGTACCCCTCCTCCTGGTCATGTGAGTGTTCTGGCAGGAAAGTGCCAGAGGGAGAAGGGGCACTCCTATTCTATCAGAAAGTTTGGAAATCTTTTCCGTGGCTGGCCTGGGAATGCACAGAAGCCACGACGATGAACTTAAGGAACTCATGTACTACTAAACAAACTAACTGGTAATCAAATTAAGTAAAAGGATAAATAAGGAATATTATTTGTAAATCTTAAAATCAGTATTACCAGGTATTTTTTGTAGATTTTAATATTGGATAACCCAGTTACTGTATTTGTAAAACATATTTTATATATGTATGTACAATTCTCTTATTTGCTTATGACCAACTGGTCTGCAAGCATTAATAATAAGAAGAAAGTAAGAATGGCTAGCAGAGAAACTGAGAGAGATAATAGCTGAAGCATGCTCAGAGGGTTTATTACCTCCGCCTTGGTCCCCATCCCAGCAGACCTACCTTTTTCCAATTTGCTTGTCTGTCCACAGTTCCCTCCAGAAGCTCAACTGCTTAGGTGTGACACTGCCTGCCTATTAAGTTCTCCTAGCTAGAGTAATCTACATTTCTATAGATCTGAATGGTTCATCACAATTCCTTTCCTCCTCCAGTAGCCAACAAAACACTGAGACTGTACAGAGTACAGATCCAGTTATCATAGTTTGGATTGTGAACTTTGGCACTACTTCTGAGGTGTAAGGCATTTAATTTCAGCCTTGCTCTGGTAATCCCTCACTTTTGTAAGCACTATTCACATATAACAGTGAACAGACATGCATCCTGCCTGTACATCCATATATCTTTTTGTAAGAAAGAATCAGTGTGCATTCACTTTACAAATGAAACCAGGGACCAGTACCTGGATAAATGGTAGGGTTTCAACCAAACATTCAGCTATACATGCATTAATGTAACATGAGAATTACTCAATGCATATATAAAGAAAAAATCAAATGCACAGTGTGCACAGATTTTATGTACATTCATTGTAACTTGTGAACAAGGCTTGAGAGATGTGGGTGTCTACTGGAAATGAGGTATTTTTGCAATGGTACCTGGATTATGGAAGTTTCAGAGGACAGCTGTCTTGATCTACAGTAGAACAGCTAGACTGGAGTCCAATAGCACCCTAGAGACCAACAAGATTTTTGGAGTGTAAGGTTTTGAGACTCAAAGCTCCCTTCATCAGATTTTGGAACACCCTCCCCAGCCATATTTATGAGGCAATGCCAATTAACTTTTATATCTTGCCAAGCTTTTATTGCTTGTTATTTTATATTGATTTTAGTTTTACTGATAGCTTTCTTATTGACTTCTACTTCTATTATTATATACTGTAAAATTAGGGTGGGGGCTGATTATTGTTGTGAGCCATCTTGGGAATCAGTTCCTG
Organism: Gekko gecko; assembly: GCA_029375565.1. NCBI lineage: Eukaryota > Metazoa > Chordata > Lepidosauria > Squamata > Gekkonidae > Gekko > Gekko gecko. The sequence continues at coordinate 50,084,165 of JAPDNY010000004.1, forward strand.
AAGGAAAATTTTTAAATAAATAAATATCATGCTGACTACAGAAGCCCTAAAAGCATGCCCTGTGCATGGTTCTACAGTGCAGATCCCTAGGGCTCTGCTACCATGTGAAGAGCAGCCTCTAGTATTAAATGTGGCACTGTAATTGCTTGCACAGATAGTATAAAGCATATTTGAAAGTGATTGCTCTTTTAACTGTCTTTCTTTGGTTTATTTTATTTTGGTGTTTTAAATTTGGCATTGCTTTTACTGTTTACAAACAACTTACAGCGTTGCTGGGGGTTTTTAGATGAAAGGCAGGAAAAAGTTACCTAGATAGAGGGGTAGGACTCGCTGTTAGTCACTACATAACATGCTAAATCAGAACAAATGAATGTAATATGGTATTAAGCTTTTAGGATGGGAGATCACAACTAGTATGCAGAGTGATGGGAAGGACATGCTCAGCTTTCTTTACAATAGCATAAGATACCTGAGTATACCCCATACTAGCCCAGTTCAAGTTACAGGAAATGCACACATATTGTACAGGCATGTGTGCACATCTTTTTGTAAGGAAGAGACAATGTGCATTCACTTTACAGATGAATACAGAAACCACTACCTGTATAAATGCAGGGATTCAATCATACATTCTACATTTTTGTGTAATAAGAATTACTCAGTTTTATATGCAAGTGCAGGGCCGGTTCGAGGTTCTTCTGCGCCCTAGGTGAGGCTGCCTTGTGGCGCCCCACTTGTGGATGCCAACCTCCCGGTGGAGCCTGGAGACCAGCCAAAGGCCGGACCCGAGAGCAGCCGGCTTCAGTCCCGTGCTCAGTTCCATGCAAGGGGCTGAGCACGCAGGGATGGTGGCACCCTCGCCGGGACTCCCCGCCATCTCCCCCGTGGGGAGGGCTCCCAAGTCCCGGCACAGGAAGGCGAAAGCGCCTGCCCCCTCCCCAGTGGGGAAAAGTGTTGGCCTATTGGCATGGGCAGTGAGCACACGTGGGGGGAGGAGCGGTGTGTGCGGGTGGGGGAGAGAGGTGCCTCCGTTCACTGCTGCTTGCAGCCCAGCAGAGGGTCTGAGAGGGAGAGATGGATGCACCCCCTTGCCACTGCACCGGAGCGACGCACCTTTCTGCCATCCCCCGCAAAGGCAAAGGACACCTGCCCCCCGCCCCCCTTGCGTGACCGTTCCAGCAGAAGGCTCGCTGGCGGGCTTAACCCCTTCAGGGCTGCAGTGGGCGAAGAGCATTGCTCCACCCCATAATGCAGCTCTCAGTGGGGCTACTCAGGAGGTGCGAGGGGAGGCGGGGGGCTGCTGCACTCCCCAAGGAGGAGGATCTGGCGTCTCTCTGAATGAGCAGCAGGAGGCTGGAGCTGCTGGCCCGTCCCTTCTTTGCCCCCAAATCCCGGAAGGAGGAGGAGGACCCAAGAACCTGGGGCTGGAGGGACGGGGGGGGTCCATCTGGCAAGATTCGGATTTTGATTCCAGACAGATGTGGGAGGGTCTCTGTGACTTCCCCCCCATGGCCCCACCTGAAGAGGGAAAGCGGGACCTCCTCCCTCCCCCCCAAAGGCACCCAGAAGGAATGCGCCCCCCCGGCCATTGCCTGAACTTTCGAAAGGGAGGAGAAGATCCGCATCCTCCTGTGGCAGTGTCCCGGAGGCAAGCTCTGCTTCTCCTTCTGCTCCCTGGTGGTGGTGTCGGGGGGGAAGCAGAGACGTTGGATTCCCAGGGAAAGGAGGGCCTGCTCGCTGGAGCAACGCGCCTCTCTGCCATCCTGGGACTGCAGGCAAGCAGGCAGGCAGAGCGTGGGAGTGCGCCACTGCTCCTTTGCCTGCCCCCCACCGCCTCCACCGCCTCTGCCTCTTTCTCCCCAAGCTTAAGAACATAAGAGAAGCCAATGTTGAATCAGGCCAATGGCCCATCTAGTCCAACACTCTGTCACATAGCGGCCAAAATATACCAGATGCCATCAGGAGGTCCAGCAGTGGGGCCAGGACACTAGAAGCCCTCCCACTGCTGCCCCCTCCAGCACGAAGAATAGAGTGCATCACCTGCCCCAGACTGAGAGTTCCCATCTATACCCTGTGGCTAATAGCCACTGATGGACTTCTGCTCCATATGTTCTGCTCTAATTCCCTCTTAAAACTGTCCATGCTTGTAGCTGCCACCACCTCCTGCGGCAGTGAATTCCATATGTTAATCACTCTTTGGGTGAAGAAGTACTTCCTTTTATTGGTTCTAACCTGACTGCTTAGCAATTTCATGGAGTGCCCACGAGTTCTTGTATTGTGGGAAAGAGAGAAAAGTACTTCTTTCTCAACCTGCTCAATCCCATTCATAATCTTATAAACCTCAATCATGTCACCCCTCAGCTGTCGTTTCTCCAAGCTAAAGAGCCCCAAGCGTTTTAACCTTTCTTCATAGGGAAGGTGTTCCAACCCTTTTATCATTCTAGTTGCCCTTCTCTGCACTTTTTCCAATGCTATAATATCCTTTTTGAGATGTGGCGACCAGAACTGTACACAGTATTCCAAATGAGGTCGCACCGATGATTTGTACTGGGGCATTATGATACTGGCTGATTTGTTTTCAATTCCCTTCCTAATAATCCCCAGCATAGCGTTGGCCCTCTTTATTGCAGCTACACACTGTCTAGACATTTTCATTGAGTTATTTACTACAACTCCAAGATCTCTCTCTTGGTCCGTCTCTGACATGATCAGACCCCATCAACGTGTATTTATATTTAGGATTTTTGGCTCCAATCCTCGACAGATCCCTTTGGAGTGCCTCACAATCCTCCCTGGTTTTCACCACCCTGAACAACTTCGTGTCATCTGCAAATTTAGCCAGACTTGGGGAGAAAGCTTTCCGGACTTGGGGAGAAAGAGGCAGCAGCGGCAGGCAGGGAGATGCAGGGCTTTTGATGGGGGCTGGGGGCTTTGGCAGGGGGGCGGGTCCAGTTTGGCCCCCTAAGGGCTGGCCTGTGCTCTAGGCAAATGCATAGTTTGCCTAGCTGGTGAGCCGGCCCTGTGCAAGTGTATGTGGATTGTACTTACATTCACTAAAATCTGTGAACAGCTCTTTGTGGTGGAGGGAAATTATGTAATTCACTATCATTATGGTGTATTCTCACTCTATAAATGCCCCTTCCATACACAGTATGCACTCTCATGGTGTACTCATGGAAAGGTGATTTTTACTAGTTCCTCCTTCTCACTGCAGCCCCCCATTTTAATCCCCCTTACAATGTTCCGGGATGTTCCACTGGCTCATGGGGACACAGTTTCGGAGGACACAGAAGACTGCACTGGAAGGCAGGAAGCAATCAGTAAAGTTACTGTTTACACAGAATAACTGCACTCATGCTACATAGAATCCAAGCTACTCTATCCTCAGAAAAGCAGCAGAATGCTTTGAGAAACACAGCAAAAATTCAACTGTAGCAGAAAAATAGAAGAAAAAAATGTAGCACAGGATATTGAAGATACAGGAGGTGAAGTTAAAGGAAAGACCAGGGGGAAGCCTTTATGCCTTTGAATAGAAAGATTTCTCACCAATTCACATGAGAGAGAGAGAAATTAAAGTAACTTTATGTCATTTTTTAAAAATCGCCAACCCTTCGAAACAGGAATTACAACTGAAGAATCCCCTGAAGAGAACAGGAAAATATTACCGTCACATTTCCTATTCCCCAGACAGCTACACTTGATTCTCAAAAGCATGAGAACATTGTCTTTGCATCCCATGGCTCAGAACAGCTTCCAGATGGAAATGCTTGGGTGTGAGAACTCGACCCACATATGATGTATAGATAATACTTCCTCTGCTTTGCCTGCATAACCTCAAGTATCACGTAGTCTGGCATTACTTGCACCCGTCCCTCTTCCTGCTGTACCTTCTTCCTTTAAACGTGTCACAGAAAATGCACGGATCCCATAAAGCCGAATACTTATGGAATAAAAATAAAATACAAGCACAAAACAGGAAGACAATTAATTTAATAGGTGCTGTTGGGAATATTAATGAAATGGATGTGCTTTCAGAAGAGATACTGGCCACCTTAAACAATTATTTTATAAAAGACTCGTGTCCCCAAGAAACAACATGCAAAGGTATGTATTTCTTCCCTGTACACGCAGACTTCAAAAAACTCCAAAAGGCTGGAATGCAAAGAGCCTTTATCAAATGAAACAGAACACTACATCATCAGCAAACAAATAAGTTCAGGACCTGGAAAAGAATATAAACTAACAAACTTTTAGAAGTAGTGGTCAAACTCAGATTGATTATTTTTAAACTTGGAAACAGTTTACCATTATTATTTCCAGCATTTACTAGTATCTGCCTAGAAGCGGGGGGGGGCTGAAGTGGCTAATGAGACCTTAGAGGATGCAATAATAGATTTTAGATTAAGTCTCGATTTTTGTGTTTTCTTTGGAGTACTCATTTTATGTGGAAAACCCTGAAGGAGCATGATGTCACACATTGAGTGGCGTCCAAAACATTTGCCAAGTGATGTCGCCATCAGGCTATCTAAGCAATTGCCTACCCGAGTGAAAAAGCTCTCACACAAGTTAAAGCACCGTTCCTTTATAATGATACTCTACAACTGTTGTTGCACACACTGTTGAATTTCAGAACCCAAGTTTATTTAAATTCTCAAATTATTAATTCTGATTCAATTGTAAATGGGATACGTTAAATGTCTATGTATAAAACAGTCTTGTAGGTTGGGGAAAAAAATAATTCCCACCTTCTCATAACACTCCAATGTCAGTATGTCTACCCAGCACTGCCATTTTGCTCAGCAAATTCCCAGTTAGATAGTTGGGAAAACAGTTTGGATGAGAACAGGATTGCCAGTTTTCTTGTGAAATTCTTTTTTTGGGGTGGAATGCCTGGGGAGGGTGGACTTTGGGGAGAGGAGGGAGCGCAGTGAAGATGGGATGCCATAGATTTTGCCCTCTGAAGGTGCCATTTCCTCCAGGGGAATTGATCTCTCTAGTCTGGAAATTTGTTTTAATTCCAGGAGAACTATAGCAACCCCCCACCCCAGTTGCTAACCCTACCTGGGAACAACTGATACTTTATTCATGGACAGGCAAGAGACACAGAACTAGGATCACATGGCAGTAGCAGATGGTATACTAAAGCCATTTTAATGCAACGGTTTTAGGTTGTCATCCTCCCTCCCCCAGGGCTGTTTTTAGTGAATGCTAGAAAATTTTATCCATAAATTTCAGGTGTTTCATTTGTATACTGAACATTAGCCAGTGCACTGATTATGCAGTATTCTTGCACTGACACACTTACTAAATGTTTAAAATGTCAACTATAAGTTCTGTAACTGAAGTAGTCTAGCTGCATGAGCATGCGTGAAGTTAAGGTTTAACATGGAATGAGCATCACCTGCAGCAGGATAGTCTCTAGGTTAACTTAAAGCAATGCTGTTACCACCAGTTGCCTGCCCTGTTGTTTGGGAAAGTTAACTATGTAGCAGGATAGACCAGAGGGGTTCAGGAATTGCACACCACTTATATACTAAGGTCCAGCACAGTAGTAAAACTCCAGATTTGAAGAGTAAATTAAATAGTTTTTATTAAAGTATTTCCCTAATTACAAACATACTAAGCATTCAAAAAGAGCAAACAATACAGAACTAAGAAAGCAGTGGTGACTGATAGCAAATAGAGGGGTCAGTTACAGGGTGATACAACCTGTCCAGATGTGCAGGTTAGGACCCAAACTAGAGGTTTAGGGGTGAACTGCCAGTTGGCATCAGGGGCAGACACACAACCTGAGGCCATGTGCTCTGATGGATATAGGCTTTGGAAAACAATGCTGACTAATGGGAGGTCTTGAGGGGTTTGCCCAGGTGAAGACAAAAGAGTACCTGGACCGATGATGAGCCTCAGGAGGTGTGGCATCCAGAGGGGCAAGCCCTAGGTGGGACCACTGAGCTTTCAGAGGGGCACAGTCTAGCTATAACGGGACTAAGCCAGGTGCTGGATGGGTGGCTGGGAGTGCCCATTGTGGAACAATAGAGTGGCCTGGCATTTTCCTGGTGCCAGACAAAAGAGGCAGGATGTGTGGGATGAACCTGAATGGGAGACCATTCACTAGATATGGAGAGTTAATGTTTCCTTGACAGGTCTGGCATAGTTATAAGAATGCAGATATCTTAGACAAATATATGGAGACAGGAATGAGAGGATTATTCCAAAGGTATTTCCTAACATATAGGTGAAACAGGAGATGGGGATGGAAACATGCAACGTACTTCATTCATGACAACAGCTCAGACCAGAGGCTCTTTGTCCCTGCCTGCCTGTACATTTGACAGGCAAAAGACCAGCCATTTGGTCAGTAGAAGATGCCTGAGGTAAGTGCAGAGACTTGCCCATTCTAGTCCTTTTTGGACTGAGGTGACAAGGTAGACGGGGGAGGGGGGGGAGAGAGTTGCTTGCATGGAGGATACTTGGCAGTGCAGCCAGCCTGGAGAGTCTTCACTTGGCCAAGATGTGGTTCTCCTAGCCTCCCAGCAAAACCCATTGTTTAAGCCAAACTTAGCTTCATGAGAGCACTGCTTGTGGAGGTGTAGAGGTCGTTTTGGGGTGTCTCTCTATTGGGAAAGACCACCCCAGGTTCAGGGCCGAGGCGGCTGGCTACAACACATGTTCAGTACCAAACCACTGTGGAGTTATGATACTTTCCACTGATATCAACAAAGAAGTTAAATACAATGCATCATACACATTTTCCCTACATCCTCAGAGTACTACATGCACATTTTCTCAGTAATCTTTAAAACACCCCTGTAAACTAGACCATTGCTATTCCCTAAAACAGATCAGAGGCCGATCATAGGAGAGATTAGTTTGCCTCCAAATAATCAATGAGTTCATGGCTCAGCAGGGAGCTGAAATGGGGTCTCCCATCTTATAGTTTGTGTACAACACATTACACTGTGCCAGTCCTCAAAGTTTGCCAGATAGCTCCACAAAAATTTTTTTCCTACTTCCCTCCTCTCTACAGTTCTTCATCAATGGTTTCTGATAAAAGTATCTTTCCCACACTGCATGGACCTTAATATATATCCTTCCAAAAACATAAATTACCCTTGCTCACCCGGTACCCAGTCTGCTTTGGGAAAAAGACATCCAAGTCAACACTTATTCTGGTTAATTTACAGCACACACCCCCTCCCAAAGCAACAAATCTCTCCTAGCTGAGTCAGACACTAGTAATGCACCTACTTGAATACAGTGGAATTGTCTACACAATGTACCTTGTGCCTCTATACTTTGTTGTCAGTTTCTCTATTTGTTATTCTAGCCTAATAGAAGATCAACAAAAGTAAATGCCATGGATTGTACTTCCTAAGAAACACAGTTTTTCAGGGCTCCATAAAATTAATCATGCTACCTTGTATGAAACTGATTTTTAGTGACAGTGGGAAATTCAGTTGTCATACAATTCTGACAATCAAATCTGTATTGAATATATAAAAGTATTGTCTTTCTTCCTACAGTCAAGATTCAAAGGGCTCTAGGCACATGTACTAGTGCTCTTGTGCCTGCAGTAATGCTTCCTCAATTTCACCATTTACATAAATGTCTTATGCTGTTGTAGAAACCATTTGGGAACAGTTTGGGATTGAAATAGAAATAAAGATTACATTAAAAACTCCCCACATATTCTTTAGGTCTTGGCCTCTGTACACCAAGGAAGTAAATTCTGAAAGCAAGCATAAATTGCATCATGTTGAATTCATCTTGTTTGAAAGCTCTGTTCTTATTTTGGTAGCTGAAGTTAAGGTAAATGCCACTTAATTCTACAGGTCCAATGCAAGATCAAGATCATTATCATTTATCCTGAATGCTACATATACGAATTTGATCCTACAGCAGTTATTTGGTAATCCACCATTTCAAAATACTCAATGCTATCATTATTTACATTTTTTAACATCTCCTGGAAATATTTATATATAGCATTACCTTATCTCTACAGAATGCTAACTGCACATAAATATTGTTGACTTATTTATTCTGTATGAATGTCCAGCAGAATCTAATTTCATGCACACTGGGCTATTGTTGAAGAATGCATTGTACTCAAATGTAATCATTTCCTTTTTGCTTTCTGGCAGCAAGTTATATGTATTACATACGCTGAGGACTGTATCGTCCAAGTTGTGAAATGGATGCCAGATCTTTGTACATTTGACCTTTTTCATGGGTATCTTGTGTTTTGTAGGTGAGTGAGCAAGACCCTCCACAAGCATGATTTTAGTTCTGTGTAAAACCCCAGTGGGAGAGCCCAAATACTATAACTACTACAGCATAAAGATAGGCTCAAGGAAGTGATGCACAGATTAATGACTTCATGCGAGCATTTTAAAGAACAGTCTACCACTACTTCACAGCATAACTTTCAACAGATGTTGGGAAAGCAAACTCTTGTCAAAATCCACATGATTCAAAGATTTCCACAAAGATCTTTGTGCATAATAAAAGGTTAAAATAATGACCCAGAAACAATACATCTTTTAAAAGTAAGAATAAAGAATAAAAAGTTAAAAAGTGGACAAGCTTTGTCATGTGCCAATAACTCAAGTTGCCTGTCCTGATGTAAAAATATTGAGAAATCTTTTATTCAATACACAGATGAAAAAAATGGACCACAAGGACAAATTGTCATTTCCTTCATATCAACATTCATGCAGTCAAAACTTTTCATTAATGCTGCTATTCATAAAAACCTCATCTACAGCAAATTTGTTGACTGACTTATGAACAATAAATTTTATTTCAAAATTTACTCCTCTGTAATCACACTGAGGGGCCATGATGGCTCAGAGGCTAAGACGCTGAACTGCAGACCGGGAGGTCTGTAGTTCAGCAGTTTGAGACCCTAGTGCTGCATGACAGAGTGAGCTCCCATCTCTAGCCCCAGCTCCTGCCAACCTAACAAGAAACTACAAGTACATAAATAGGTACCACTTCAGTGGGGAGGTAACAGCATTCTGTGCACCTTGGCATTTAGTCATGATGGCCACATCACCACAGAAATGTCTTTGGACAGCACTGGCTCTTTGGCTTGGAAACAGAGATGAGCATCACCCCCTAGAGTTGGATTCAACTAGCTTTTGAGAAGGGGAAACCTTTACCTTTTTAATCACATTGACTCCAGTCATGAATTATACCTCAATGTGTAATTAGTTTCCCCTCCCTCAAGCACATAATCAATGCTCCCTCTAAGCTGTGGAGTCTCTTAAGCAAAAATTCTACTTTGTGACCTACTGGCATTAAAGCTTTGGGTGAGCAATTTTGCTCCTGCATAAATTAGTTTGCTCTGGAGCCATCCTTCCTGAGCTAAGAAAAAAAAAATGTGTGAGCTGGGGGCTGAAAAACAGTGAGCTAGCTCACACTAACTCAGCTTAGAGGAAACACTGCACATAACAATGATAAAGGAAGGCAGAATTGGTTACCAAAAAATGATGGGAAGCCAAAACATAAGGAGACTGGTAATCTATTCTTCCCACAGACCATAAGTATTTCCTTTCAATATAGATAGAGCTGAGTATTTAATAAACATCCAGTGTTTTGTAGTTTAATGAAGGGTACCCACCATGGAAATGTTTTTGGTAGATACCAGAGTCTTTCAGCTTTCCAGCTGAGGAAGCCATCCAAAAACATTGAGCACAGGAAGACAATTTCCCCAAAGACTTTCACTACTCTTTGGGTCTCTTCATTGGCTTATTGGGCCTGTCCAATGGCTAAAACTCCAACTGCTTTCCACTGAATTTACATACATAGAAAATAACTTTAAAAAGCAAATATTTAAGAGAATTTTAAAGCTAGTGAAAAGCTACTATGACTAAGCTTTATTTAAAGAAAGGGTCTAATGAGATTCAAAGTAGCAAATTTCTTAATTCACTGTTTGATGGCATGCAATAAGAAAATCACCTGATGTTACTGTCAATTTGTGTTGGAGTAATCTTCAATCAGTCCAATGAAATAGTTCGATAAACATTAAGTATATACTACTTTAAAGTGCTCAAAAGCTCTTCACACACCTCATCATGTTGCCATCCTTACAACCACTATGCAAAGTTGGTCAGTATGATTACCCCTCATCACCCATATTGCACGTGGAGGAGCAAAAATGGTTTATCTAAACCCACCTGTTACTTCATGGCACAAGTTAAAACTAGAGCAAGGCACTTCCTGATTTGTAGTTCAGACTCTTAGCTATTACTGTAGGCCAGTTCTCTCATGAGTACACAGGATAAAAGATCATTATATTTCTTCCGCCAATGGGTAGGATTTATATAAAAGTGAAATAATGTGAACTATAGATTATGAATTAATCTAACAAAACCCACTGTATTAAAAATTCAAAAGCCCTTTGGCTGTGTGAAGCTGCTGATCATAGCACACATAGCAAAACCGTGTGCATGATTCTGTGAGCAAGGTTTCCATGTCTGCAGCTTCAAAAGGTATGGTTGCTTACTACCAAAGAGCACTCATTAACTGTTCTATGATTTGATCCTACTACTTCCTTTATTTATTTATTTATTTATTTATTTATATCCCGCCATCCCTGCCAAAGCAGGCTCAGGGTGGCTTACTTAAATTTTTAAAAACAGTTTAAAACCAGCATAAAATCTAAAGTGTTATACATACTTTCCTATGCTGTGATGAACAAAGATCCAATATTACCATATCCAATATTTCCATAGCAGGAGTCAGTCAATACAACAATGGCAATGGAAAAGATCCCATGGAAGGCTCTGATGTTATGATCAGATGTTAAGTGTGGTCAAATGCCTGGTGGAAGAGCTCCATCCTGCAGGCCTTGCAGAATTGTAATAAATTCCATAGGGCCCTGATGTCCTCTATGAGCTCATTCCACCCTCACGGTGCTGCCACAGAACAGGCTCTAGCCCTGGTGGTGGCCGGTCTGGCCTCTTTAGGGCCAGGGAGAACTAGGAGGTTTTGTGTCCCAGAATGCAGTGTTCCCTGGGGAACATGTGGGAATAGACGGTCCCTCAGGTATGCTGGTCCCTGACCATAAAGGGCTTTATAGGTAAGAACCAACACCTTGAAGCGGTGATCAGCAATATCAAAGCTGACAGCAGCAATATCAGCTTTGTAGGGCATACATAAATAAAACTAATCCAGCAAGGATCATGATAAGCACAACTCCAGACACTGGTTGGTCTTGAGAGCCATGTGAACACTCCTTTTGTGCAGAATGACAACTTGCAGGACAGCAATGTACAGAAGATTACATGAATTAATGTCAACGTATTACATAAATTAATTCACCTTGATGGGATCAGGAAAATTATAAATTTTCTCATCCAGGACACTGAGTCAGAATACGTAGCTATGACTCCAATTACTCTCTGTCAGTTTATTGAAATGTTAAGCATTTCATTCTACTTTCATAACTCAATTTCTTTACAAGAAAGCAGTATAATTTTTGATACCAAGGCTGTGGACAAAAATAAGAGTGTTTTCATGCTTTGCTTTTAAGCCTCTCAGGGGCATATGGTTGGCTGACATTGGAAACAAGATGCTGCAGAACACAGATCCTTATGCTTATGTTGTTGGTATATAAAAGGAGCATGTCACCACATTTTAATCCTAGAAAGTAATTGCCAAAGGACAATACTTAACTGAAGGGCATCACAGTTCAGTATTACCTGTATGATTGTATATTACAATATACTATGTGCCAGTATGCAGTACACACATGCTGTTGACAACACAGCAAGAAGTTCTAGAACAGGTAGATAATAAATATAAAAAATTGCCTGATACTATGACAAACCCTTATAATATACCTCTGATTGACAGATAACAGCATTCTGAAGCCTCAAGAATTCCAGCGCTGCCATCTTCAATCCTTTAATTGATAAATCAAGGGATTAAACATGGCACCTTATACATGTTGCTAGGTGTATGTGCTGCCACTGGAATATGAGTGCTTGATGATGCCAGAGCCAGTTGTAAAAATGGAGAAAAGACAGATTGCGTAGCTAACAATGCAATCCTAAACAGAGTTATACCCATAAACCCCTTAATTCAATGTTGTTGGAAGGATGTAGCTCTGTTTAGGATGGCACTGTAAGAGTACAGTCTGTGTGCCTTTGCATTCCCTGCATTAACTGCAAACTTACCAGATGCCACAGGCAAGCTATTCTACAATCTGTGGTCCCCACATCTGCAATAGGGGCATGGTAATCCTGACCTACTCTATTGCATTATTTTAAGGGTGGCCAAAGCATTATGAATATGCTACAAAAATAACTACTTGCTGTTCCCCAAGAAACAGGAGAACCAGGAGCCTGTTCCACCCATTACTCACACTTAATTAAATGAGCTTAAAACACAGAGCTACTCAAATGATGTGGGCTGAGAATGCATACATTGTTTGGACACTTTGTCTAGTGATACACTCAGCCAAGGTACTAGCAAAGCAAACTGCATATTATCATTGTCAGTGTAAATCACAGGTCTTGCTTTGCTGTAATCCTTTGCAATGAGAAGCTGGCAAAGAGCCACACAAAAGCACATAATTTAAACACTCAATCAGTTACATTCTGAGGCATTTGTTTAGTGTTTAATAGGTTCTCAAGAGACGAGAAAATTACCAAAGTGCATTGTTTTGACATGAGACAGAGTGAGTCATCGCTTGTCACTAAACTTTGGAGGCTTTAGTATTTATTGTCTGAGATGAACTTCTTAAAAAATGCATTATAATGTATCTAGACACATGTATGTACATTAGTCTAAATACATTTGTTTTAACGGTTATGCAGACAAAATCCTTTCTAATTCACTGGCTCTTCGGTTCTGTCTCCAGCTTTTATGTTTCACATTACAATCACAGCTTGATTTAGCATGCTTTTCCTTTCAAACAGTCTGCTAGGAGGAATGCTCATATTTTGACACAAACAAAAAAAAAATCTTCAAATTCTGAATCAAGGACATGGAAGTTTGGATAACTGTATCGTTTCGTATCCTATGACTCTCCTCAGCTACGTGCATGTTCATCCTAAGCAAGGAGTCTTCTCAGACAGAAAAGGCTCTTAGGGCTCCATGCTTAGCTGAGTGAAGTAGTAGAACACTACCTACTGTGAATATTGCACTATTCAAATCAGAGAACCTACAGGATGTTGGTTACAATGTTCTATGTACACATGTTGCATATTAGAGTCATTCCATGGTTCTGTCCGGTTTTCAGCTGAGGTTCATATGCTATGCAGGCAGGGCAGAAAGCACAAAAATAATAGCTACTGATGTCTTGATCAAGAATGTAATGACTGGCTAGAAATCAGAAAAATGTTTCTAGTTACCAGAGGTGTAAAATTTTGATACAGCTAGGGGAGCAAAAAGCCTTAATCCAGGAATCTTTACAACTGAGGTCTTCTTGCTTCATTTATGCTTCATGGGGTTTAAGGTGAGTTTTCTCCATAAGTGGAGATACATCTACAATGCAAATACCTACACAGTCTGAACAGCCCCTAAAGCTGCCCCCCCCCGTTTCAGCTGAGCAAGAGTTCTAAGCTAGAGCTACTCTCTTCCTTTGCTCTTCTCTCTCTTTAGAATTGTTAACTGCTATTTCTCACAGGCACACAGACATGTCACCTGTCTTCAGTGTGAGAGGAATTTCCTTCCCCTATATGTGATGGTTCTCATAAAAAAAACAACAACAGAAATTCTTTACTACCAGACAGTAATCTCCTAATCATTAGTTATCATTGACGGAATATCAGCTCAACATTCTGGACAATTAACAATCAATCTGATTTAAAAAAGGAATAGTTGGCCAGTAGTCATGGTATTAGATACCTATGGCACGCACGCTCTCTCTCTCTCTCTCTCTCTCACACACACACACATACACAAACCCTCTCTACTTATCCCAACATTTCAAGAAGCTTAGTTTCCAAATCCCTATCTCAGACAGTGGGCAAATAAGCTACTATCTGGTTCCATCTATGAAAACCTGGCAACACCTAACACCCAGAATCCAATTTATTTCATAAGTGCTGCCATGACATATCCCTCTTGGAATCCAATCTTAACCTCGAAACAGATGGGGCGTTGGAGGTGTTATCAGAACTCTGGCAACTGGTACACACAGTCTACTGGTGTTCACTGTTTTTACATACTGTTCTATGCAAGTGATGGATTATAATAATTAATCATTAATACAGTAGTCAGCCAGTTATCTAATCATAAATAACTATGAAAGAACCCTAAAATAAAGGCCAGGTTCTTATATCCAGCAATAGCCAACTTCGCCTTCATTTTTCTTCCAAGGCTTTTTTGTTTTGTTTTGTTTTTGCACAGGCCAGGTCTCAAGTGCCCTTCTGAAGTCACCTTTCTGTATTAAAACCAGGAGAAAAGGATGTCGCCCATATGAAATTGATTCTATAGCTTTATAAACTGTTCAAATCGTCCATCTTAGGAAACTGAGAGTGTCTCCTCAGCTTCTCTGAGCACAAGGATCTTACTACAAACAAAAAAACCTCAACTTGACAGAAAAAGTATCCTGCAGATTTGAAGATTTATACAAATTAATCTCAAAAAAATACATACAGGCAATAAACTCATACTTTCTATGAAAAACAGAGAAATGTAACACACTGTACTTAAGACACACTGTACTTAAGACAGTAACTATGTTAAAAAGTTACCCAGTTCTGACCATTTATCTAGATGATTTTTTTTCTTATTATGTGTGCACATATCTGCTTTCCTGCAACTTATTGTTTCAAAGATCTGGATGGTAACTGTTCTTAAGTTTTAGTTGGAAGAAGCTTATGAGAGTCACTTATCCCATAATTAGCACTGGTGGCCCAACAGTCTTTTTTTTTTTAGATGCTTTGCTATAATACTATGTTCAATAGCCCATCTTTTCTTAGAGCACTTGTTCATTCAAGATGAAATGAAGCTGGGCGTTTTATTTTTCCAAACAGACAGCCTCAGAAATCATGAAAGGCAGCTTCCACATAAACACCCAAGCAATGGTGAAAGCCCATACATAGGAGAATATTCAGGATGAAAATTAACATACAAGATTATTTACAGCCAATGGTATGCTTGAGGTCACAGGGTTGGCAGGCCTAAAAGTTCCAAAATCATGAGATGCATCCCACAAACATAATGATTCTTAGTAACACTCATGTTTTAAAAATAGTTTGTGTTTCAATGTAAGAGGCCGGGGGAGGTCTCAAATCAGAATTTGTTGGTACATAGTCTACTCTTGCACAAGCTACTCAGAAGACTTTCAGAACTGTTTTTTATTTGGCAATGAATGAACGTTTAATTTGATCTGTATTGACTTCACCCTTAAAGATAAGTCCAAATATCCATAAAAGCAATCGTTTACATCTGCAAACACATTAGGAGTTTTTACTTTCTCACACATCCACACATACCAAATAAATCCCACAACAGGTCCTCCATACTCATAACAAATAATTTTCGAGGCTTGGAGAAGTTACAAAAACATTTTGTACTGTAGCACAAAAGGGAAACCATTTGGAGGTAACTGAAAAAAGCCCCTCCCCTGCACATTGCATGAATGCACCTACAAAGACTCATGGGATTGTAGCCATTGTTATCTTATTTCTAAGAATCTCTTTTAACCCATTGGCCTTAAGATAGATCCCATCAAATGTATTATATCCACTAGGGATTTTAATGGTGTGCAGACAGCAGGCATTGGCGGGGGAGGGGGGAATTAGTTGGGACTTTTATGATTGTACCTTGTATGTTTTAAAATTGGTTTCGTGGGCCATGTTGAGCTAAAATGGAAAGGCAGGGCATAAATAAATTATTTGATAAACAATAAAATTGATAACAGATGGATTAATTTCACTGCTCCAGAGAAAGCACTGATTAAGCCTCACTGATTTCAATTGGAATTAAAAGTGATTACATTAATGTGGAATTAGACCAGCATGGGTTTGCATCTTTAAAATTCAGGTACTTAAAATGTTCCCTATATGCAAATCTGATTTATATCAATGTAGCATATCAGAAAAAACATTCCTGAAAATGTAAGTTTGTAAAATCTGATTTTAAGAAAGACAGCAGTATCAACTATATGTTCAACTGCCAACTGAGCAGAAAAAAACTGGTTCTGGCCTTATCCTGTGACTAATAGCAGATTGAAGGATGCTCTTCAGTATGGCAAATATACCTGCTTGTGTTGGCAGATTAAGCTGCTTCATAAAGGCGTAGCTACACGGGCTGATTGAAGAGCTGACAACCCCATTTGTAGCATGCAATATGGAGAGTCAGAGCCAATAGGATTTCCCCCCTCTATCTACTGAAAACGCTTTATCAGTACTGATGTTGCTACAGTTTGTAGTCCTATGACAATTATATACTGTACATATATGGAACTTTAAATGTTACAAACTGTTAAAGAATTTAAAAGTAACATCATAATATCAATATTGCAAAGATTGTACATAGTCTTCAAGTATTAATCAGAAGCCTATTATCCAGTACATAAGAACATAAGAACATAAGAGAAGTCAATGTTGAATCAGGCCAATGGCCCATCTAGTCCAACACTCTGTCACACAGCAGCCAAAATATACCAGGTGCCATCAGGAGGTCCAGCAGTAAATGTAGTCCACCACAAGCTGCAAGAAAATTTGTCTGCCTTCCTTATGCTCATTAGCAATTACATATGCCACATAATTTCAACAAAATGGTCTATAAAGAAGCAAAATGTAAATGTCTGACTGCCTGTGTGAGAGAATGAATTTACAGAAAAAACTTAAAGGAACAAACTTGTTACTAAAACCATTATTTGATTATATACTCAATTGTGGAAGAATTCAGTTTGAAGTTACTTTTCAGACTAACACATTAGACTATTTCATATCCTGCAACATTAAATCCGTGAAAGTGCTGCACTGTTAACTAGCAATAGCATCCTGCCCTCCGGGTATTTCCAGTTAATAAGGCCTTGCTCTCCCCCTATATGATGTAATGCATTTACATTTATTACATACGGGAAAGATTTCATGGGTGTATGAAAAAAATACAGCACTGATTCAGCAAGTAACATGACACCACACTGATACTGAGCGGCAGTGCTTTTCACTAGGATTACTGGGAAACTATTCCAGAACCCAAATGGAATCCTTTCCAGTCCAGAACCTGAACTATCTGGTGCAGTTTGCTTTAAGCATACTGACACATCTTTTGATTTTCCATGTTCAAAGATGATTTTTCATATTACCATACCCTGACCTCAGCTTACACATGCTGACAATTTGGTGTATGCTTATAACTGCACAAGCATTTTATATTGTTAAAATTATCAAATGGCTGGCATTTATTTTAATGTATTTTGCAATAGTGTCCTTTGCCATTTGACCTTCAGTTGTCCCACCTCTAATTTTTGTGCATTCCCTCCTAGGACTGTGGCTATAAAGGCAGGGGGGAGGACAGAGAGGGATCCAAACAGTTGAGATCACCCAGGACAAAAATCAAAATGGTGCCAACAGCTGCAAAAATATAACTGCCAAAATAACCAACAATCTGCCACCATTTAGAGGTACCCTAGATTATGCCACACAAGGCAACATTCCTCATTTGAACAGCAGGGCCAACCAGGCTCTGAGAAATTTGCTTCAGAGGAGAGACCAAAGGAAGGGGGGATGCAGTTGCTTAGAGAATCCCAGATTTCTTACATGGTGGTACATCTACACTTGGGTAGGAGGCTAAGGGCATGACACAAACAGAATTAAGTCTTATTCATTTCAGAGGGAAGATTAATTCTCAAATCTCCTGCAATGAAATTAACTGGAATTTGAAGTGCTTGTCTTTGGCTGCTTCATAAGCGAGATATTAGTAAAGTACTTTCCCAGAACTCAGACGTGAACTATACCACCAAGACAAATGTCTGTATCACCAATCAATCATATAAATAGATCAACATTTTTCAAGTGGAGTTATTTCCTTAAAAATCCACTTTCCAGAATAGTGCATGTGGGATATATTAACCACTGTGTTCTGAAATAAACTTACCAAGTACCTCTATGTTATAGCAGTTTTGCTATTTGTAAGAAAGACACACATAATTGCCTTCATGCTGTGAAAAGAAAAAACCATAGATCAACCATAGATGTCAACAGAAGTTAGGAGCTTTCTGGAAGAATATATTTAAAGGAGGAATATAAAAATGAGAACACCACCATATATAATGGGCTGAATGACATACTAAATATTTTTAGTAGAAATGTTATTGCTGGCAAAAGAAAATGGTGTGCCAAGATGGTATTACAGAAGTACAACTAAGGCATAGTGAAACATCCTTTATATTTGTGTGTGCTGCCATTCTATGGCATTACAGCAAAAGTTAAAAATTCATCTTCCTGAAAATCTCTCCTTTCATTAATCCCCCCCCCCCATTTCTATGCTAGATAGTTGAGAATATGCTTGAATGTGCATGGACAATATCCACTGACATTTCAGAAATCACAGGGGTGGCTCAAAAGATTTTAGCCTGCAGGGAGCTACAAAATTCAACTTTCCCTTGGTCAGAACATGATTTTCTGGGTGCAAAGTTTTAAAAACTGGTAGTATAAAGCACAAGTTTAAGCATTACATTATGATGCCAAACTGAGATGATCCACTAAAGCCTAGCTACCACACTTGTAGAACGACCATTGGCACTTACCGTGAAGGGCCCTTCTCCTCTGAGGTCAGGAGGACATCTGTATGGGTTATTCCCACCATGCCTTTTGGGAGGCAGGAAATAGTTTTTTCCTCTTCCTGTTGGCGCCCTTGGAATAGCCCATCTCCCAGTTGTGGGACTCCGAAAGCAGTGCACTTAAGCCAACTTAACGGCCTTACCCTATAAAAAACATAACTGAAAACATAACTCTAACAAGAATATAACTTGTCAACAGTAGAGTTAGAGAAGAAGAAGAGATCAGCACAGTAATAGACAGAGAAGATGATGAAGAAGGGAGGGCCCAGATGTCCTCCTGACCTCAGAGGAGAAGGACCCTTCACGGTAAGTGCCAATGGCCGGCTGAGAGGACTGCGAGCCACCCTGCTTGTTGATGTACACCTTGGCAGAGATGTTGTCCGTCCGCACCAAGATGTGAGAGTTGCAGAGGGTGGGCTCGAAGTGTAACAATACAAGGAAGATCGCTCTGAGTTCCAACAGACTGATGGGTAACCTTGCCTCTGTTGGACTCCATTTCCCCTGTACTGGGGTTATCCTCCAGAGTGGCTCCCCAGCCCTGTAGACTCGCATCTGTGAAGATCTCCTTATTCAGAGGGACATAGTACTCCTTGCCCCTTATTAAAGTGTCCGAGGTCATCCACCAGCGAAGGCTGGATTTGATCTTGTATGGAATCCGAAGGTTGACAGCCCACTTTTCCATGATCAAATGCTGGCAGGGGCGAAGAAAATTTTGCAGAGGTCTGACATGGAGATGTGCCCACTGGACTGTGTCGATGCAGGAAATCATCAGACCCAACAATCTGGCCAGGTCCATCAATGAGAAGCACACACTGTGATAGACTAGCAATGCCATCTCACTGATCTTCTTGGCCTTGGGTAGCAGTAGAAAACGTGCGTTGCAGTACTGTCGATAGCTCCCAGATGCTCGAGTCTCTGAGTAGGCTGAAGGGAACTCTTGACAAGGTTGACCAGGAAGCCATGGTTCTGGAGACAGTCCAGTGTGGCTTTTGTGTTCCTGATGGATTCTGAGAGACTGCTGGCCCGCACCAACAGATCGCTGAGGTAAGGATGAACATGGATCCCCCGGTTCCTGAGAGACACTACCAGAATGACGACTAATTTGGAGAATACCTGGGGCGCCGTGGAAAGCCCAAAGGGAAGAGCTCGGTACTGGAAGTGCCAGTTGTATATACAAAAACAGAGAAAACGCTTGTGAGCAGGGTGAATAGGTACATGGAGGTAAGCCTCTGTAAGATCTATAGAGGTCAGGAACTCGTTTGGCAACAGTGAGTCCGTAATCGCCTTCAATGTCTTCATGCGGAAATGATGCAGTCTGATGAACCTGTTCAAGTACTTGAGATCCAGAATGGCTCTCCAATCGCCATTTCTTTTGGGTACCATGAATAGAATAGAGTACACTCCCCGGCCTTGTTCGAGATCGGGAACTGGCTCTATAGCCTTGATATTCAACAAGTGCTGTATGTCTCTGGTGATGATGTTCTTTTTGACTATGGATTTGCTGACTGGTGACTTCAGGAATCTTTCCGGTGGGTGACAACGAAACTCTGTGGCGTAGCCCTGAGACACAGTCTCCATTGCCCAGGCGTCCACCTTGGGATCTGTCCAAATCGTGGAGAAATTGAGAAGACATGCCCCCACCGGAAACAATGCGCAGTCATGCCTGCTTGGACTTGGCGTCCCATTCTCACCTGTTGTTCTTGTTGAACAGTGGCTTGTGGAATCGGGAGCCAAAGGGTCCTCACTTGCCCGAAGGTTTGGAAGAATCCCACTGTGGTCTCTTTGGATCTTGGCGGAACCTGGCCAGGGGGTTGCTTCGTATGAAAGGATGTCGAATGGACCTGGGCATGGCCTTCTTTTTATCTTGCATCTCAACCAGAATCTTGTCCAGAGCTTCACCAAAGAGCCAGTCTCCCTGGAATGGATAAGCAGTGACGATGGAAAGAGCATCAGTTGGTCATGCCTGTAACCAGAGGAGTCTCCTAACTACAGTGGTAGAAGCCATGGCTTGTGATGCAAAGGCAAGGATGTCGAGAGTGGCATCCACCAAGAAAGAACTCACTTTGAGGATGCGAGAAGCTCCCTCCAGCAGACCCTGATTGTCTTCTGGAATCAACTGAATTAGCCTGCGAAGCCGGACTATGGCTGCACGAGAGGCAATGGATGTTGTAGAAGTTGCCCGTACCATCATGGCAATTGCTTCATGGATCTGTCTGAGAGTCACTTCCGCCTTCTTATCCGTGGGATCTCTGATGCTGCCCTGACCATCCTCAGACAGGAGTCCCAAAGACTGGATCGCAGCTACAGGACCATCCACAGGAGAAACCTGCAATAACTCATTAGCATAATTAGGTAATGCATAGAGCTTCTTAACTAGTGCAGGGTACTGTTTGTTGACCACAGGTCTATCCCATTCTGCCCGTAGTTGGTGCTCAAAGGACTCTGGGAAGGGAAAAACTTTTTCAGAATATTCCTCAGGGGCAAAAAACTCTGAATTGCCCTTGCACTTGGATTTGAATTTAGCCTTAGAAGCCCGTTGGTACTCAGAGGGAGGAAGGTCCTTAAGCTCCAAAGCCTTGATGGCTTTGATTAAAAATGGTTGGTAGTCCTCTACCTTAAAGAACCGGCTGGACTGCTCAGGAAGCTTGATTTCCTTCTCCTCATCCTCAGACAAAAATTCTCCTTCTTCCAATTGAATTGACCATGAAAAACATTGATTTGTTTAAAAATAACTATGAAAAGGTTTGGCACAGGATTCAACAAGACATGAAGAAATGGGATACCTTGAACCTATCGTTATTGGGAAGAATTGCAACTGTAAAAATGAATGTTTTGCCGCGTATGATGTTTTTATTTCAAGTTATTCCAATATTAAAACAAAGGAAAATACTGGATATGTGGCAGAAAGAACTATCAAAATTTGTATGGGCAGGAAGAAAGCCAAGGATTAAAATGAAAATTTTATGTGATGCAAAGGAAAGAGGAGGTCTACAACTACCAAATTTAAGACTGTATTATGATGCCGTCTGTTTAACATGGTTGGAACAGTGGATTAATTTAGAAAATAAAAAGTTATTGGCTCTAGAAGGGCATGATAACAAGTTTGGATGGCATGCATATTTATGGTATGGAAAAGTAAAAATAGATAAATTTTTCAAACACCACTTCATAAGACGATCACTGTTCGAGACTTGGATGAGATATAGAAAATTCTTCTCAGAAGAAAGACCACTTTGGATAGTACCAGCAGAAGTGATTAATCCATATTCAAGAAATCAAGGGTTAGATTGGCTACCTTATAAAAGTCTTTTAAAATTAGAAGGGAAAAACTTTGTGTTAAAAGACAGATTTGATGTGGAATTTGAATATGATTGGTTGAAGTATAGACAGATTTATGACTTATTTAAGACCGATAAAAGAGAACATGGTTTTAGAGAAAATAATATGGAAATTGAAACTGTATGGCTTGAAAAGGGGAAAAAAATGATTTCTAAACTGTACAAGGTTTTATTGAAATGGTATACTGAGGATGAAATTGTAAAAGAGCAAATGATAAAATGGGCGGTAAATGTTAATAATGAGATATTAATGACATCTTGGGAATATTTGTGGAAAAAGTCAATGAAAAATTCAACTTGTGTAAATGTTAAAGAGAATTGCTATAAAATGATGTACAGATGGTATATGACACCTAAAAAAATTGCTATTATAAATGAAAGTATGTCTAACAAATGTTGGAAATGTAAGAAAAATGAAGGGTCTTTTTACCATATGTGGTGGACATGTGATAAAGCAGTATGTTATTGGACTAAGATCCACAATGAGATACAAAAAATTCTGAAATGTACTTTTAAGAAAGACCCACAGATGTTATTGCTAGGTCTTAAAATGGAAGAAATAAATGTAGCCAAGAGAACATTATTATGGTACTTGATTACAGCAGCTAGACTGACTTTTGCTCAATGTTGGAAACAAGATAAAGTACCTGAAACATGGGAATGGATTAAAAAGACGTTGTTTATGGCAGAAATGGACAAACTAACAAGAAAGCTAAACAATGAAGAAGATGAAACTTTTTTTGAAGACTGGAAAGACTTTCAAGAATACCTGTTGAAAAACTGGGATATTAAACGTGGTTTGATTTGTTTTGATAGTTATTAAGAAGAAAATGAAAGAGAGTTAGACTTTTGAATTGTTACCGTTAGTAAGAGAAAATAAGTTTAAAAGTAATTGTAATAGAATAAGAGAGACATTAATGGGGTGGGAGCAGTGCGGGAAGCCTTGTTTGGGGGGAGAGGGAGAAAGAAAAATGGATATGTAGTGGTTTGTTTAAATTGTATGAACATGTGATATATCCAATAAAAAACTGTATTTACAAAAAAAAAAAAAAATTCTCCTTCTTCCCTGTCATCCATGGAAGGGGAGGTGGATTGATCATCCCCCCATTGCTTCCCCCTCATTCTCTCCAGGTGAGAAGGGAGAGCCTTCTGCGTTGCCTTGGTGGGCCAGGAGGAGGGTGGGGGTTTCACCTGAAGGGGCAGGGACCCAGGGACTGAGTTCCCTGTCTTAGTCTGCAGTGAAGACACCTCCTGCTGCACAGCCTGTCTTATGAGGGCCATAAGAGCAACAGGCTGCAAAAGGGACCATGCCATGGGTGCCTTACCATTTAGTTGGGAGAACCACAGGCCATCCTCCATGTCGGGCTGGTCTGAAGGGGAGCGTTGGCAGGAATCCTCTGCTCCCAAGGAGCCCAGGAGTGGCTGCAGGAGGATTCCAGGGCCGAAGGCCAGGCCCTCAAAATGGCCACCGTCATGTCTGAGGCGCCGCCACCAGGATGGCAGGCTCTTCACCCAAAGGCTCTTGGCGACATTTCTGTGCGTGTTGCGCCACTTCTGAGCCTGACATGGCCGGTGGGGGAACTCAATCTAGCCTTGAAGGCAGGTCAACCTGCGGTGCCTCTTGCAATTGCCTCTTCCGCTCTGCATGGAGCATCCTCTTTGCCCGATGAGAAGGCATCGGGAATGTCTTTTCCTGCCATTCAGGCGGTTGCTGGAATCTTCCTCTTTAGGTCCAAAGACTTTTACCTCTCAGCTTTGTTTCCCCAAGGAAGTAGCAGAGAAAAAGAAGTGGAACAATAGGAAAGAAAATAGGAGAGAAAATAGGGCAAGGCAGGAAGAAAAATGAAGAAAAGATCAAGGTAGGAAAAGGTACAACTGAAGCTTAGCTAGGTCTATGCTGTTGCTCCCTAGGGAGGCAGGAACGAAAACTGGGGGATGGGCTATACCGAGGGTGCCAACAGGAAGAGGAAAAAACTATTTCCTGCCTCCCTAAAGGCACGGTGGGAATAAACAGTTTCTTAAACAGAAGTCAATTATACACACAAACATATTAATTTTCTGCTTGAAATTCTTATGTATATTACCAAGCCTGCAGATCAAGCTGTCGTTCTTTCTTCCCCCTCCCCATTTAGGCGCACACTCAGTCTCTTTTCTGCTCTTTAGAATTGTGTTTAGACTTCCTTTACAAGGGACAAAAATCACAGAAGAGTTCATTTTCACCGATACTGTTCCTATCATGTCACAAGACTAATTGCTCAGCTATATGACTGAAACTAATCAAATTCATAAATTGGATTCAGTTATTCTTAAAACAACAAATCCTCAAATTCAGTCTGAAATCAGAAGTCTTGGCACAAGCTTCCGTTTAGCATAAAGCGTTCCTAAATTAGTTCTGCAAAGGCAACCACTTGAGTTCTGTTTTCCTACTTACTATAATTTAATTCAAAAATTTGACAAACATGACATTTGCATGAGTAACTTTATGTAACTTCAGCCCACAAAGGGCAAGTCCAGAACCTTACAGAAGCCAACAAACAAGCTGCAGAATCAGTGAATATTTAACACCAAAGGGGAAAAAAAATACTGGACTAGATCCAATTATTCATTTCCGCTAAGTGAGAAGTATTCCTTCCACTGGACCAATACAATTCTGAAATTGTTGTTTGTTCTTCTAATCAATTTAGTAGTCAATGTGGTTCAGAAGGTGGTTAAAAATCAAACTCACAAATTGAGAACAAGTCTATGGAATACAGAAATTACCTGCTGTGAAGTCACAAGAGGTACTCTGGAGGGAAAAAAGGAATTGACACTATTGATTTTGTCCCAATACATATTCCTAATGATACTTTAAGTTTTTTCATAGGAAACGTGACAGCCTTCATATTACTACAATCAATTTGCATAAAAAGTAAACACAGCAACTGCTTACGGCCCTAGAAAGGATAAAATTCTGTATCAAGGGCAAGGAAACTCCAGCGCGCATGCTGAAAACAGTAAACCAGACTATTCTGTTCAACAAGAAAGTTCCCTGGCTCCATTCCAGAACAGGGATGTAGCTGAGTTGGGATATGCCCATGTCACTGACATTTCTAAAGCAGTCTTATTTTAGTCCTGAACTCCCATGTGAAAGACAGACAGAACATATGCAGTATATCTGGCTGAGTACAGCCCTCATCTTCTCCTCTTCCTTTTTTGTTTGCCAGTTCATCATCAGCTTCACATTTTTATAAACACTTCGGCTCAAAAAAGTAGCCTACTCCATTCTATAATCACACTCCCCTACACGGTGCCCAAAGGAGATACTCCCCTACCTCCATCATAGCAGTACACCCATTGTAAGGAAGGGGTGTTTTTTTGTATAAACAAGAACACCTATTTTTATGATTCACTTTCTGATGATGAAAAAAGTGGTTTTTTTTTAAATAATAATATAATCTTGCCATCAGATGGCACACTGTCTACTTTCTATTCTAGACATTAGCACTCACTGTGTCCTAATTAAAACATCATGCTGCTGGATCAACAAACCAGGGTGTGGAATTGGGAGTGCCCCCACATTAAATCCCCACTCACTTCTCTGGTTAGCATTAATTGTGGCTTTGTTGGGGCATTCCACCCCAAATCAACAAATGGGAGTGGCGTCATAGTCATGGATTTGGTTGAAATTTCACAGAGAAATGTATCTACAACTAATTATTTTAAAATTCTATTGTTGGGGGCATAGCCTTGCCTTTCCGAAAATGTGATCAAGGTCACATTTCCCATAAAACAATAACACACCACACAAAGAATTCAGCCACTATTGACAAGAATCAGACTAAAATATGCTATATGGAAAGGACTCATAAAAATGCCCTAGAGTGTCTTTGTTGAAAAAATACTCATTAAGATGAGGTATTTAAAAGGCTTTTTGTATTTTCTTTGTATTTTCAAGTATTCCATACAGTCATTACTGGAAAAAGGTCAAATTGTTTCCCATTTGTAATAAAGAGTCCATAGCATTTTGTCTACATTGGTGAAGAGCTATGGCTCAGTTGTTGTCTGGGCTACCAAGTAGGAGGCAAGTTCCAGCAAAAACAAGGTCTCACAGCAGGGGTTCTCAGGTCACTGTCCAAAGTCAAAGTCTGATAACACAATCCAAAGGCAAAGTCAAAAGGCCATCCAACATCTCAGTCCAGGGCCAGGTCACATACTCTAGAGGCAAAGCCTAAGAGCAGTCCAAGGGTCAGGAAATTAACAGGGTAGTCAGCAAGACTGGAGACAGGTTGATCCCACACTGGCTGTAGCCTCACTGCAGTCTTATGTAGGGAGTTTCCCTATATGTTGGACTCATATTAAGCTTCTCTCCACAAGCTGAGTCAGATCCCTTACTCCTGAGGAGCAGTGAGGCCCAGAACATACAATGACTTATCAGTTTCATAACATTCCCTTAGCAGAGGGGAGGCCCTGGACTGCCAAGCATGCACTCCTGAGTGCGGTTCAATCCTCAGCCTTTGCCCTTTGCATTCTCTGCTTCTGGGGTCCTTCAGGAGACTGTGACAGGTCTGGAACCTCCTGTTGGAACCTCCTGGCTTGAGGGTTCTGCTGGCTCAGGGGTTGGCACCAGTGCTGACTCAGGGTCTCTTTCAGGAGACCCTGTAACACTGGCCTTACAGGAAGGGTCAGCCAACAGGGCTTGGAGACTGAATGTTCTCCTCCAATGAGGACTCATCCTCTCACACTACACCAAAGTGGTCCATGATAGTAGTAGAGCACAACCTTTCCATGTGGAAGATTCCAAATTCAGGAGTTGCCAGTTAAAAGAGCTCAGGTAGAAACTGTCAGGAAAGACTCTGTCTGAGACCCCAACAGTGATTATGAAAATCAGGACAGTTAATAATGAGCTAGTTGGACCAGTGGCCTAATGTAGCAGAAGGCAGCTTCACATGCTGTCTTGTTCTAGTACTCCTTTTCCTAATTTTTTCCCCCCAGAGCAGTCTGACATACAAAACGTTGGTGAATGAACATTTTGTTTGATTGAGGATAAAGTAGTAGGAAATGCTATCCTTGCCCAAGGAGGATAGAGCTTTTAAGTGGTGACACCTCACATCTGGAATGCTCTCCAACCTGAGGCTCACCTGTACCTACTTTCCTTTTGGATCCAGGTCATAATATTTTTTAAGTAAGGTGTTCCACTTTTTAAAATAGTTTATGGTTTATGTACTTTTATGCCCTTGGCTTGTTTTATACACTTATTATTAACTCAGTTTCTTTTATTGACTTATTTTTATTGTCTTGGCTTTTTATTGCTTTAGTTGTGAGCTGCATCAAACAAGTCTGATGAGGCAGCATAGAAATTGTCTAAATAACCCAATGCCTAGCTGGTATTCTTACCTCCAAATACTTATTTATTTATTTTATTCGATTTATACCCCGCCCTCCCTACCAAGGCAGGCTCAGGGTGGCTGGGACGGCATATATGCAAACTGTGGTGTTGATGAAATGTTACACAATTGTTACATTATGGATAAAATGCAAGTATACTGTGTAGAAACACACTTCTTCCCCAATAATGCTATATAAGTTTGCTGAGAAAAAATGGCATTGCTTATTTGCAGGGGAGAGATCATTACTCCCTCGAACAGCTTATCAAGGAAAGAATGACAATAAATAATGCTTCTTAAATTGTCCTGTAACACATGTCAGTTTGTTGATGATAGATGACCAAACAAAGTGTTTAAATCAGGCAGGCTTTTAGCCTCTCTCCTTTTCCTGCTTCCTTCTCTCCTTCCCACCCACCAGCCAACCCACCTTTATCTGCCCCCTTGTCTTCAGTTTTCCCTTCTTTCTTCCCCGACAGTCTCTCTCTGGGAAAACTCTAGCTGACTTGTGGAATGCCATCTGAGCCAAGCACAGTTGTGCAGTGAGGAACCTGCAAGGGCTTGCAAGGGCACCTCACTTTCCCCTGTATCCTCTCCCCCACACAATTTCCTTTCCCCCTCTTCATCACCCTTCCCCACTTTCTTCTGTCCTTCCCATCCACACACCAACTTACTTTTTATCAGCTCCCAAGCATCAGCTAGTTACTTCACTGATACCCCCCCTTTCTCCACAACAGGGACCAAAAGCAGCTTATATCATTCTCTTCCCCTCCATTTTATCCCCATAACAATCCTGTGAGATAGGTTAGGCTGAGTCTTTGGCTCAAAGACAAACAGTGAGCTGTGAACCACAGAGTGGGGATTCAAACCTTGATCTTCCAGATCCTAGTCGGAAACTTTAACCATTACATCACACTGGTTTTTGTGGGGTGGATGCTGCTGAACTGTAGGAAGCAGCTGGCCTTGACTAAGTCATGCAAGTTGCCTGGTGGCAAGTTGCCTGGTGGTTGCTGTCAGGCCTAGACCCCAGGAGTTGTTGTTCAAAGGGCGAAAAAAGCCCTAAAAGGGGCCCTACATGCATTTGAGCAAAAGACTATAGATGGAACTTATTTCAACATCTGACAGAAGTGATATTTTCCTCACTGTCTGTTTCTATCCAATTCATCACATGGAGGAGAGGAATTTTAATACTAATTCATAAATACCTGTTTTAACATTTATAATCAAAAGTTCAAGCCCATATTATTTGAAAGCATCAAGTAGACAAAACAAACCAGGCTAAACCACTCAAGACAGAGCAACTCCATGTTGGCATGCAAAGGTTTTGATGACCTAATCAGGCTTCAAGCACTTGCCTCTCTGATTTTGTGGTATTCCATCCTACCATAGTACTTACAACAAATTTTAAAACTATGATTAGTTACTAAGGAGACAGAAATTTTATTTAGAAGGAGTCAGTAGTTAAATCATTTCGTCTAGTCTTATGGGACAGTATGTTTATGTAATTCCACTGATCTCTCAACTCTTTCCTCTTTCAATAATAAGAATTTTATTTACCCCAATGTGTTCAGGGAGAAAGCATAACTCAGTGACACAGTACATTCACTGTATGTAGAAGGTCCCACCTTCAAACCCTAGCATCTACAACCTCTAGCAACTATAATTCTCCCCCAATAATGGAAGTCAGGGAGCAAAAAGTCTTCCATGTGACATCTTGGAGAGTTACTGCTAGCCAGAGTTGCTAGATAGATCAGTGCCCTGACTTAATATAAAACAGAATAGTATGCTTATATTCAATTATACTAACACAATTTAATCTTGTCTGCAGAAAGGAATATCATTGCTAAAATAGGAAACAGAAGTAATATCGATTCAAGTTGCCCTAGTACAATGGAACCGGAAAGGAACACCACAAAGCCAATCATTCTTAAGGGACCCTTTTGATGCCAAACCCATGCATAATACTGCATGATGCTATTGAGGGGGGGAGCCACTAGAGAGGACTGAGATGTCCCATCATGAGGGATTCCCTGCCTCTATATGTATATTTCACAAACAAATGTCAATAAGTAGATGAGCAAATAGAAAACATTGAGTCTGAATTTTTGCAGGAAAACACTGAAAATTGAGAAGTATGAGGGCATTACAAAAACATACCCACATGGCAATACACAGAGTTCACTCGGCTTGATGTCATGGGATTATATTCTTCCTCCTCCAGCCTCCCCCTTCCTACTGCACGTTCCACAAAAGCTGCTCCTGAGATTGGGGAACCATCTGAAATGTGATTATACACCAAGAAGGGGGAAATTAGCAGAAATACCCCCCTTGTGCAAGCAGAAGATGGGTTTGACCCAAACCACTGTAAATAAGTTACTCGGGTGATGCATATTATTAAGTACATGAGTCAAAACTTACACTTTGGGCATCCTGGTCCCAACTGTGCAGGTGCTTCAGCTGTACTAGGTCCTCCTGAAGAAATGGTAAATGGTTGCTCAGCAAGAAGTTAGTGAGACCAATCTTCTCTTCTAAGAGAGAGTTCTGCACATGCAACTCAGTAGATGCATCAGCTGCGTGTGCAATGCCCATTTGTGTGCATGGCTTATCACCCAGCTAGAAATATGCATATATTTGCTATACGGCTCCTACACGAACACCAGCACCTTGTTACACCTTCAGCTTTAAAAACATTTTTGCCCAGTTATCAAACATGAACTGCCCCAAGCTTGCATTTCCTGCTATCCAACAACTACCTAGAATAGCAGATTCTATAAAACAGAGTAGCCAATCAGAAACAAAGAATACTGTCCTGTTTCAGTTACACAGCAAAATTCTAACTGTTCAGTTCAATAATTTAAAAAACATTTAAGGGAAAATGTGGCCCATACTAAATTTAAACAGGAAAATACAGCAAATGCATTCATATATTTGTGAGCAAAATGGTTAATTAGTAAAGGACAGAAATATACTTTGGAAATGACAAACAGAAGAAACTGGAGAACAAAGAGTGGGAAATATTTTTAGAGTTTTCCTGGTTTTCATCCCTTTGACAGGAGACCATATCAGCTTATGACAAACTGCAAGAACACCAAAAAGATACCTTTTTTATTTCTTTAACTATTTAGCCATTCTGCACAAAACCTTCTGACAATCTTAATGAGATATATTCTTTATCTACTGCCATAAATTATTGATCAATACTACCCTATTTAGCAATTGCAGGAAAAAGTGGCATTATTTTTAAAAGTGTATGAAATGTGGACATAGATAAAAATGCAACACACATCACAAGAAGGTAAGGATGGAAACTGCTGAGAGAGCTTACTGTCAGCTACATCAGCATCTCTCCAATACTGGCACAACCTGAAGATAAGTCAGCGCAGCAGCCTAGCCCTACTGTAGCACTGCTGAGCACTGGCGCAGCAATGCTACAGCCCCCAACCAGAGTGCCACCAGTGCAACACCTGAGCATTTTGCAGCCACAGTGGCAGCTCAACACACACTCAAGGAAAAGGTGTACCAAATAAGAGCACAAGTCACTGACAGAGCAGAACTGGGGAGGTGGACCAGCCAAAAAGGTATGCTTGCTATTTGTTCACATGGGTACCCAAGTGGGTCACTGATCTATGCTGCCTCCATCACATGGGTTGGTGGCCAGATACACATCTCCATGGGTGCACCACTGTTGACTTGTTTCTTCCCAGGTGGGACCTGTTCTGCAATCCATCCTTGTGCTGCTGAAAAGCTGGCATCTGGAACCATCTATGGCACCAGCAAGACTGGCACAGCCCACCCAACTCTGTGATGGAGGCAACACAGACATAAATAACCAAGTTTATTGTGACAATTCATCATCAACCACAATATGGGCAACAATTCATCATCAACCACAACATGGGCAACCTAGCAACATGGGGGGGCTGCCCTAAAGCAACAACAGGCCAGGCTGCACCCATTCTCATCCAGGGGGCACTAGCTACCACTCCCTGCAGCAGTGCCCAAGGGAGTTGGAGAGCCTGCCCATGCCACTTTATGTCCTCAAGGCCCATGGGCTAGCCACCACAGGGCAGGTGCATGACAGCTGCCTGTCATGGATGTTGGCCACCTCTGTCTCCAGGCACTGC
The DNA here is from genome assembly GCA_029375565.1 of Gekko gecko. Taxonomy (NCBI): domain Eukaryota; kingdom Metazoa; phylum Chordata; class Lepidosauria; order Squamata; family Gekkonidae; genus Gekko; species Gekko gecko. Next base: position 50,115,741 of record JAPDNY010000004.1, read on the forward strand.
TGTACAATTACCACCTGGTCCAGCTGAGCCTCTGTTTAGTACAAGGGGACAGCTGGAGCACTACAGCCAGAAGGCTTGCCCACTGCCCAGGCTACCAGTTGCAGCACAGTGCATGGCCACCTGCCAGCCAGTTTGCTGCCCAAAGAACAAGCTAATGCCAGTCATTGCCATTCCCAGGCTGGCACCTGCATACTCAACCTCAACAGGATGAAGAAACTGAGGGATGAAATGCAGCCATGTCTGAGACGCCTTCCATGATTGCCTCAGAACTACTGCCAGACCTGGCTCAAGAGGAATCTATGATGATAGCCCTAGCCCAAGCCAACTGAATTTTCCCTGACATACCATGTGAACAGGTATAGGGTGAACAGGTATAGGTCACCAACAGAGGAGAAAATTACAACAATTGATGCCCCCCCCCGTCAAACAACCCTCCCCATGGAGGCACTAACCTAGCATTCAGGCCCTGCCTTCCATCCAGGCAGCCAGCATGTGGTTGAGGCTGGACACAGTAATTATCTGGGAATTGTGCATCATGCCCAGGAAGTTGGCTACAAAGGGGTAGCAGGTAGAAGGGCCACCATCCTGGTGTGAACTATTCTTGGCTGGGGGGGGGATGTTACTTGTTAGATGCACAAGCTGCTTGGGGGCAACTTCTGGCATCCATGGTCCCATGGTCACTGCCTCCTGCTGTTGGCCTGACCCAGTTGCCATACCACCATCACAGGGGTGGGGCTGTGCCTTTACAGACCCTGTGTCCATCTTGTGGCTGGTGGGAGCGAGGATACATTCTGCATTAAAGAGATTCCTGTGGTGCCTGGCCCCACCCTCACATTCCCCTGTGTCATGGCAATGCCAGGCCCAGCAAGCGGTGATGTCTTCCACCAGCCTAATTGGAATGTAGCAGAGAAGGTGCTCCTCCACGGGCAAGTGGAGGAGCATGTCAGTGTGGTTCTTGCTATCACCAGGGACAGTTTCATAATGCTCCAGTGTTCTCACATTTGTATTCCACTCTTGCCCTGATCTGGATAGCCCCAGGCTAGCCTGATCTCATCAGATCTTGGAAGCTAAGCAGGATCAGCCCTAGCTAGTATTTGGATAGGAGACCACCAAGGAATACCAGGGTTGTGTCACAAAGGCAGGCAGTGACAAATTACCCCTGACTGTCTCTTGCCTTGAAAGCCCCATGGTGTTGCCATAAGTACTTCAAGGAATATAGGGCACTATATACTTGGTAGGGGCTGCTTCTCTGCGGTGGAGCATATGGTTTGCAGGAAAAAGGTTTCAGGTTCAGTTCCTGACATATCCAGTTGATATGTCAGTCAGTCAAAGTCATCAATACTAAGCTTGATAGACCGATCATCCAATTTGGTGTAATGTGGCTTCATGTGAACTGAACTGCTCTATAGACAAGTTGCTCACCTGCCCATCTGCTTGTTTTTCAGGCTGCAGGAGTAGAAGAGGGGGCAGCAGAGCCTATTTGTAGATATACACAATTCAAAGTGCTGATTTTTATCTTTAAAACACTAAATACTCTTGGACTAAGGCATCTGTAGGACTTCCTGCTTCTGCACAAATCTGCCCATCAGGTGCCCTGCACTACAAATAAAGAGGTTTCATGACCAGAGGGAGGACTTTTTAACGTATTGATTATTGAAGACTGCCCCAAAGAGGTTCAACTAGCACGAATTTAATTAGACATCAAATTAAAACTCCACTGTTTGTCCATATATTTCTTTCTTTTTTAATGGCTAAGACATTTGAATTTGTAGCTCAATTGCTGCTTGAGTTTATTTATTGTTGTTGTTGCTGTTTTATTCTATTAATTTATTTACTTTACTTATAGCCCACTTCTCTTACTGAAACTCAGAGTGGATTACACAGTATAAAGCAGGGGTGAACTCATTTGTTATTAGGGCTGGATCTGACCTAAATGTCACTTTGTCGGGCCAGGTCATGTGTGCCATAAAACATAATGTCAGGTACAGGAGATATAAACTGTATAAAAGACAGCAGCTGGTAAGCTCTGAGTTGGTGTGTCCTCCCTGCAAGACCTCATGGGCTGGGAGGGGGGTGCAAAGGAAAATCCATATGGGCGGACTGGAGAGCCAGCTGTACAGCCCTGGGCAGACACTCCCACACTGCTTGACTGCTGCAGATGAGGTTGTTCTGCCATGCTGAAGCCACAATGGGAGTGGTTCCTTCCACTCCCCCCCCAAGCAGTCTCCTGTTCCTTCCCTTGCACTAGTTGCTCGCAGGCCACATAAGAGCCCGGGACGGGCTAGTTCTACCCCCCGGGCCTTATGTTTGACACCTCTGGTATAAAGCAATGCAATCAAATACCATGAAATATTTAATAAACCAGTGCAATATTATTAGGATTACAGAATTCAGATACAATGCAAGAAATGGTCAGGCATGATGTCAAAACAATGCAGAGAATGGAATGACAGAATGAGAACACAATGTAGTACATACAGCAAAGACATATCATGGATAGAGGCATAGGCTACAGTCCTGTTTCCTTTAGAAAAGTATCTTTCTGCATCTCTCCTATACTATAGCCCTTTGAGTAAAAACATCCTTCTGAACAATTCTGTTCAGAATTGAATGCTGTTTTATTCTATTATTATATGTTGTGATATTTTTACTTATTTTTTGACTTCATTTACACCTCACCGTTCTCCACAAAGGTGACCAAAGCAGCTTAGCATCCTTTTCCTTCCCTCTATTCTCTTCTCACAACAACCCTGTGAGATATAGTAGGCTGAGTGTGTGAGACTGGCCCAAGATCACTAAGAAAGCTTCTATGGCAGAGCAGGGAATCAAGCCTGGGTCTCCCAGATCGCAGTCTGATACTACACCACACCACCACCCATTACACCACACTGCCTCACCTGCCACTTATATTGGTTAATTTTCTAATATTTATCTTTACATTTATACTGGCATTTTATTCATTTCAATTATTACTGTGAACCACTTCAGGCATTTTTATTGAAGTGGCAACACATTTTAAATATATATGGTTAAACCCGAGTACTCTTTTCCACTAAGTGAGTGCAAGCCTCCCTTCCACTAAAGGAAGCCCCTCCCCCCCTTTAATGGAACACCACAGACAGGAGCCAGTCCATAAATAACATTTAAAAGTAAAAAGATTAAACAGGTAGTACGTATACAAGTAAAGAAACCAACTGAATAATGGAAAATGCTTACTTGGTTTTGATGTTAATGCTATGCTATATGCATATAGTGCCTATATAAAGACTATACTAGGAATCCAGAACAGGGCACAGAAGATTCTCAATCCACAGTGGGATAGCAGAAAAGAGCAAGAATCCAGCAGCGTCTTAAAGACTAACAAAATTTGTGGCAGGGTAGGTGCTTTCATAAGTTACTGCACACATGCCACAAATTTTGTTAGTCTTTAAGATGCTACTGGACTCTTGCTCTTTTCTACCACTACGGACAGACTAACAGGGCTACCCATCTTGATCACAGTGGAATATTCATTCAATACATATGGAATAAAGGGAGACCCTGTTATAATTCTTACAGATATTTCTAAGAGCTGTAAATTTTTAAACAGGATACAATTTGATTAAAACAGAACTGCTCTAAATTTTCACAGTACAACTAAATGTATTTTAGAAACAGTAATTTGGATGCATCTGTTTATGTCCTTTTAGCTATCTTAACATCCACTTAGGGTTTATAACGTTCATATGAACTTTAAAGGATATGCAGGTAAGCAACCACGGATGCAGCATCAAGTGATCCATAAATAAAGGCAGATGTGTTTCTGATCCACAGCAAAGTGACTTTTTAAAAGCCATTAATCTAGCCTCAAGTTCTTTCCTCAGCATGTACAGTATTTATATCAGATAGCTCCCATTAACCCTTTCATGAGAGTTTTATAACACAATCCTTCCCCTCTTTCACTTTCACACAATATTAGACTATCGAAGCAAACTGGGATAATTTTCAGTAGTTAACCTTCTAATAGTTAATTCTCCCTGAACTCCCCCCTCCCAGGATATTAATCAAAGTCACGTACTGTTTAAAAGGCTTTTAGATTACTAAAAAGCGATCAGTTCCTTTCACTAATCATATGGAGCCAAAAGAACATAAAAATGAGTTGAAAGGAAAAATAGTGAACATACACAAGGTTCTCATCTGGCCTTCCCATCATCACTTGAAGAATTGTTTTCTAGTTACATCATCAGGAAATAAAACACAGAAAGAAAGAAAAAAGGAGACTTGATGTTCATACTTTTCTTAAAGGACTCCAACTAAGCCCACATTTTTTGTAATCCAAAAAGAAGAAGGCAATGCAAGACCCAATTCCTCAAAACAACTGTGGAATGGAAAACCAGGAGGAAAGCATTAGATTGCATCTAGCTAATTTCTCTATCGGTAGTGACAGCAAACTGCTCTAACATAAGCCTTCTCTACATTCATTGTAGCCACAAACTGATCAGACAAATGAAATGCTTCACACAGTTCAGAGTGTCAGCTGGAGCCAGAACACATTAATAAGCTTTTTTTCTGAGTGCTGGCTATCATTGAAGTACCCTACAGACAGGACGAGTCCGCACAACACAGAGTTCCTTATATGGTATTGCCATGACGTAATGCTCCATAGGCTTGGGGCATGCAGAGAGTCTCTCTCTCATTGTTTGGTGTAACTGCTGGAATGCTCACATCCCTGATGTCTAAGGGAATCAAAATCTCCACATTGCGGAGCAATAGCTAACTGGGGGAGTCTGCCGTTCATTCACTGAAGGTAAGAGCAAGGTTGTGGGATGCAGTTTCTTTTAGCAGCCAATGGGCATTTTGCTTCAAAGTTAACCTGGTTCATTTTAAGAGATCTACGGCAAGTATGACTATTTGCATAACACAGGTTTCTGAAGCTCATCTAACACTATGGTGAAGAGCTACCAAACTGTTTTAATGACCTGCATCAAAGTATATATAGTATTTTTCCAAGTAAAAAAGATGAGGTATTAACACTGAGACGAGGGGAAAACTATGAATTACACACAGTTTCCAAGTGTGCTGGACAGAGTCATAGCTGCATTGAAGGTGGGAAAGGGTCCAAGAGCATTGTAATACACTGGATAAAGTTTTAGCAATTTTTATACATGTATAATTTGTATTAGCAGTTATTTAGAAGCATATGGACATTAGTGACTAATGTATTTTAACAGCTTTAGTATATGTGAACATGGAAGATGTGAATTATGCTCAGCGACCTGCTACATTTGAAATGAAACTAAACATGGGTGCAGTTACCGATAAAATGACCGGTGTTCCATGCACTGGTTCTATCCTGTGATTTAATTGCATGTTTCTAGCAGGGAGGGGAAATAACTGCAGTTTTCAAAAAAGTAGTGTTGACGTGATAGAAAATAACACTAATTTAGAAACTGAAGCTGTTCCACCCCCCTTGCGAATTACCATTTCTTCTAGATGTTAATTGATCTGCATTTCCTGGCATTAAGACCAATCACCATTTCTTAGAATTCTACAGGACAATGAAGAACAGAATCCTGAGTCTTTTCTATCATGTCTTATTTCTCATATCAGCAATATTTATTCATTCATTTTCAAGTCAACTGAATATGAAAGCAAAGATCCAATTTGCAAGTTAAGTTCCAACAGGTATAAAACTTTTATTAGTTTGCATTCAGTCATTTACCAACTATAGGTTAATATATAAATATATGTTTGTGATCTTCCTACATGCCTATCAAAGTTCATTTTAAAATACTTTACCTCAAAGGGCAACTGGAACTATGGACTACTAGCATTTTTTAGTGTTAATGGGAAGTCAGAGCTAGCTTCACAGATTTGTTGGATAGGGAACCAACGTGTAAATTACCATGAACAGATAATATTTTGTTACAATCTAGAACTCTGTTATTTTTACAAGCCCCCTCCAGTAGCACATTATGTGAAAACCATTCCTTAATTAGGTCTTTGATTCCCAGAATACTGAAAAGCTTAAGTATTCTAAAAAGGGACCAGACTCTTAACTGTCATTCACAACTACGAATGAATCTACAACTGGTGAATAAAGCCTTCAAACGTAAAACAACAACCCTCTCCTCTAATAATTAAGGGAAGCTCATAGTTTAATTAGTGTTTTCAGGTTTTCAGGAGTCTAGCTGGAGACTCACAAGCAGCACAATTGACTGAGTTACATAGTGAAAGGAATCAAAATAAAAGGACTTAAGAGAGGCTTCTTTAAACCTAATTATCACTTTTCAGTTGCACCTGTGCAACAATCCAACAAAATCATAGTTCTTTAAGCCTTATATGAAGTTAACTATAGCTTATATGAACTTACCTGCCATTTTACTAGTTATTTGTTTAAAGAAATATTTTCCTAAGGCAAGTTCATAGATTTCAAACCAAAGACTCTCAGAAACTGCTCACTAACAATTAATGTAGGTAAAATCCAAAAGCCATCTCAACTGGGGGAAATACTGAATATGCAACAAGATGTAAATTTATAAATCTTTTTGTGAATTGAAAAGTTCTGTCTATCAGCCAGAGGCTTTTCAAATTCCTTGAAATCACCAAAGGAGAGAAGCGCATTATACTATCAACACAATAACAACTAGATTTCACATTTAAAAAAAATTCATTCAGACACATGGTTTATTTGGTTCTCATTTATCCCCAGTGCCTTAGGTTACTCTATTAAAGTTACTTTTGAAGAATTCCACCCATTGACCCAAAACTAGTAATTCACACTTAATTATTTCTAACCTCATTGTTACTTAACCCTTATGTGCTTTAATTCATTGTTATAGGGCATTCCAAAAATATTTGTCACAATTCAGTCAAAATTGAAAATTTAATGTTTGAGTTCATTGAGAGATTTAACATTGCATTCTCCCATCACTTAAATTAATGGGACTTTAAAGGTGTATGCAATTAGTTTAGTGTGTCATTCTATTTCAATACAATAAGCATGGATGCACAAGAATTTTAAGGAAAGCACACTGAACCCAATAGGGAAATACTTAATGGACCCTCCACATTAGCTTTCCAACTATTAATCAGTGGCTTAATATGAGCTTAATACCAATATGACAAGACAAAACAACAGATTTCATCCTCTACAAGGTAGGTTTTCCATCATACATAGCCTCAGCAAAAAAAATGGTAATAAAGATTTAAAATATACTATTGCAACTAGCAGTAAATTGCTCACTAAAAGAGTTACTGAGTTACCTCTTCAGTTGCAACCATCCAAGGTCCCCCCTCCTACTTTTAGCTTTGGTAATTAAACTCAATGAATTAATTTCAGTAATATGGAGATCAATAAAGTTCCTTGCAAGAAGGAGTCATTCTTTGACCCATTTTATCATCATATGTACTCCCATTAATACATTTAATGGAATTTAACTATTCCACAAAGTTCCAATATTTTTGGAGACTCAAATATGAAATCAATATAAAGTATGTCTCCTCATGCATTAACAACCAATTCTCCAAAAGCAAGTACAAATACAATATACTCAGCTAGAATTCTTATTTTGTGAAAAAATTGAATTTGATAACTTACAAAAGTCAGTTAACAGTGGCAATTCTCCACTCCTTTGACAAATTAGGGGCTTGGCTTGTAAAGGAACTATTAAGCATACAAATGTCTCAACATTGTTTCATTCACAAAAGGTCAAAGAAGGTCACAGTCAGCCTTTTGCTCAATCTCAGCAAGAAAAAGTTAGGCAAAGGAAAGCTTTCAAACTGAGAAGGTTAGCACAGAAAAAAAACACATCATTACTTGTGAGTAGTTAGTGCTATTTACCCTGCCAATACAAATGCAGAAGCCAGAAGGTAATGAGGAGTGGAGAACTTTAATTCTACAAACACAGAGGACTGAACCTCTCTCCTTATGCACATGTCAGAGGAGCAAGGGAAGGAGACAGACATAGTAATACCAGGGCAATCTTGGGTTATAATTAACTCATTTATAACCTAACATCAACTTTTAATTTTGGGATTTTATCTTTCTGATGAAAGTGGTTACTTTTAGGAATGAACTGCCTAAAAAAATGATGGGGGGGGGAGCTAAAAATGTAATCCACATAGTAATCCAGATCTGTGTGTAAAATTAGTTGTGTCACTACCTCTTAAACGGGTACGATCCTAAAACCCTCTCCTGGGAGTAAGCCAAATGGAAGGATTTTCAGTAGAAGAGAAGAGAAGAACAGAAAAGAAGAGGTTGGATTTATACCCTGCAATTCACTCAGAGTCTCAGAGCAGTTTACAAACTCCTTTCCCTTCCCCTCCCCCCAACGGACACCCTGTGAGGTAGGTGGGGCTGAGAGAACTCTGACAGAAACTGCTCTTTCAATGACAGCTCTGACAGAACTATGGATTGCCCAAGATCATCCAGCAGCTGCAGGTGGAGGAATGAGGAATCAAACCCAGTTCTTCCAGATTAGTGCCTGCGCACCTAGCTACTACACCAAACTGGATCTGCTACATATGATATATATAGTTTACTACTCCGTGCTGTTTCACCTGTCTACTTTTTTGCCAATATTCTGGCTTCCTTGGTGCCAGTAAAAAGTTGTTGACCCTTAATAGACCCATATTGACAGCATCTTTGAAAGCCAGTCACAAGAATCTCAATCTGGTTATCCAAAATCTCAAAATACCAATAGCATAGTGGTAATGCAAAATAAATAAATAAATAAAACTGCTACCTTAAACTTTTGAGGCTTGCTTGTGTTTTAGATCTATTTCAAGCCATAACCATTAGTAAGGACTTGGACTTTCTCTACACTCTGACTGAATGTCATCTAAAAATCCACTGCAGGACCCATTAACACCTTTTTATATCCCTATATTCACCATGGCAATAAGTAGCAGGAAAGATTTACCAATATTAGGTTTTATTTGGCATTCCTACACATGTTTTAAATTAACAAAATAAAGCCTTAATTGAACAATCAATAATATCCACAGAAGCAACAGCTCTTGCCCCATAAAAATCAGCACTAACATACATATCCACCCATCCATAAAATGCTACCTCTCAGACAGAGAAATCATGCAGATGTGTTTTGTATTATTTGATGTAACAGAGATACTGCATGCACTATTTTCCTGTATTCTGAACACCAGGTTCTGACTCAAGGGCACTAGAATGGACTTTCATCTTTATTTCAGTACATATAAACACAGACATCTGCAGTGTGTCCACCATATGTCCCCAAATCAGACAGCATGATATCTGAAAGAGAGTTGAATACCTGCAAACATGTTACACATCTGTGTCTGGGAGCCACAATTGGCCAGCTCTTCCAGGCATGTGTGTACCACATGCTTGCAGAAGATAGGCACCTCTCCTTCATACAATATATGTACTGTGGGAAATTGTAAAGCACAGGAATTTTTGTGTGTGTCATATGAAATGGCCTTCTAAATATTGCAATATTGTTAAATCAAGAATTAAAACTGCTGAACTGGGGAGAGGTAATGTAGTGTTATTTTTAATTGGAAAGGTGTTAGCAGCATGAGCAATTTTTTGGCTATATGCAAACAGCTGTACTCTTGAGCACAAGAAAAAGGGGGGATTAAAGAACCTCAGTGGTAGATCTGCTAGTCCAAACTCCTGACCTGAGATAGCATTACTTCAATTTCTACCTCAAATTCCTACAAATTAATTGCTGAACCCCTGTGGTTTACATGCATTTCCTGTCAATGTCTGTACACACATACACATAAAGTAAAATAAATGTTAAAGACTCCAGACCCATAAAGAAAGTTGAGCCGATTGACAACCTCATAAAACAATCCCTTAAATGTGACTGCCAAAAGACACATTTTTCCAGTGAATAAGAGTAAGACATATACTCTGGCTGTTATACACAGATTCTGAGCTGTTTCAGTTTATACATATCCCCACAGCATGGTTTCCAATTCAGTATGGCAAGGATCCCATGCCACAGTGGTAACATTTGTGTCCAGGAATCACAAGGGGTCAGATGGAGGACGTGTGATGCTTGACCTGTGGGATGCCAAGTACGCAGAAGGGACAACCACATCACAGGGATACTATGAAAGGGACATATATTAATAGGATCCCAGCTGCATTCAGAAGTTGTAAGATATTGCACAATAAAAGGCTGTTATGCAGATAGCTTAATCTGTTCAAATGCTTCACTCTGTTTGTGGAAGCCAGTATACTCTTCAGAGAACTGGCATTTCAACCTCACTGAAGCTGACCACTCTATGCAGATACACAGGGACAAGTTTTGAATGTATCAAGCAGCCTGAGATATAACACACTACACAGAAAGTCACAGAATCTCGTTAGAAAGAGGTACAATTCCATATTTACACCGAGATCATATTTTTTCTAAAAATCCCTTAATAGCTGAAATGGGTCAGAAAAGAGAATGCTGCACATCATTTATTTGATTTTGCTATTTAAACACGTTTACTCAACCTTAATTTCACTAGTGCCTGTAGCATGGATTTTAACATTTTTATTTTCAAGGCCTGACTGCAGTACTTTATTAAAATTTGCTTCCCTTTCTTTCCCCTAGAAACTCATCATTAACTACAGGCAGCTGGTTAAGGCTGCCAGCTGTTTGCAGGGTGTTGCTATTAAGGGCTGAGTATAGAAGTTTAGGGGTGTGGTTTTAATTGATATGCAGCTGATCAAGCAATGGAGAAAGAAGTGTAGATTTTGACACATCGAGTGTTGGGGAGGACAGAATAGGAAATATTTTATATTGGCTACAGGAAGCCTCTGGAGTGAAAAGGGGCAATAATAATTGATATTTGAAATTAAATGTATTTTATAGAATAATCCTAAAGTAAAAATATAGATAAGGCTCAAGGATGGTTAAAGAGAGAAGGCACTGGTTGGGGATGGTTCAAATAAAACACAGGCAGGGCTATTTTGGGGCAGGAATGCACAGGAACGGAGTTCCGGCTGACTTCCGAGTTGGCCACGCCTACAGCCTCCCCCCCTCGGGTTCCCCAGGCGCCTCGCAAGCCACAGGGCACCTGGGGAAGCCAATCCTGGGAGGGAGCTGTGCTGTCAGGGGTGTGACCTGATATGATAATTAGTTTCTGCTATTGGGTGTGGCCTATTATGCTAATGAGTTCCTGCTGGGCTTTTCTACAAAAAAAGCCCTGAAAACAGGTAATTTTTTTTTAAAGGAAAGATACAGAGGATCTATGGATTACACAGTATGGCATGATGCTAAAAAACTAAAAGTACATTTTAATTTAGCTATACTTTTGAAGCAACGAACTGGCTGTGAAAAATCCATGCTACAGGCACTAATAGAAAAGAAAACTGCAAGTATCTTACTGCCTTTATATAAATCTGAAGCATTGTTGTACATGAAAAACTATGCACAGTTCTGGTAACTCCATCTAAAAGGTGTGGGGGGAAGTATCACAGAACTGGAAAGAAGCAGAAAGAGACAATCAAAATTATCAAGGGTTCATTCCAAGCAAAAAAGTGTTTGGAGACATGACAGATGCAGGCTTATAAAATTAAGCACAGTGTGTAGAATGTTATTAGACTATGCTACAACTAAGGGTCATCCAATGAACTTGATGGGCAGTAGATTCAGTAGACTAACAAAGTGGCTTCAGGTAATCAAAATAAATGGAGGAGAAGGAAACATGGATTGCATGGGAATTCCATTGCATGGGAAGAAGTGCACATCTCTTATACTTCTTCTCTTGGGGAACCCACCATGTCATACTTTTAAAACCCCAAGATCTTATTGTTTAAACAACTGTACCCTCATTCATGCTTCACTCTCCCCCATTTTAGCCAGTGCTTCTTTCCTCCTGTCATAACTCTGGTTTCCCCTTAACAGAAAACACAAATTATGAGTGATCACTGTCTCCACTTGTTTAGCACACACAAACCCACTCAACAGATATTTAGTTATATTTCCTCCACAGCAACAATTGTGCAACTTCAGCTATCGTTTTATTTATTTATAATTTTAATGTATAAACTGCCCTTCTCTGAGTACACATTACAAGCAGCTGCTGTTCCACTTCAACTTTCTACTGGATGACAGGAGATTAAGACACCAAGGTGGATGGATCAACCATGGTCTAGCACCCAAAGAAGTATAACTGGAATACCAGGTGAAGCAAGAAAAGATGAGAAGTAGAAGAAAAGTGAGGAAACTATGATCACAAGAGGTTAATGCAGTGTAAGGAAAGGTTTCTGCTTCCAAGTTTCAAGGTTGGAGGCAGAAAAAGGATAGGAATAGGGACAGTGTATTTTGTCTATTAATTTATTAAAATATTTATATCATTCTTCATCCCCCACCCACCCCAAAAAAGGGGACCATACTCTTCTTCTTAGGAGAGTAGCAAATCTATGATCATGTCATAGAAGCAGAGAAATCTTCCCTGAACTGGATGAAAGAGAATGGGCTGCAAGATACAGGAGAAGGTAAAGAGGAGTTTGCAAGGGGAATTTTTGTTCAATATCTAGAACAAAACCATGTGTTCATCAGACTCGCAGCCAATGAGTTCACACATTTTTTTCCCTACAGACTGCATATTAAAACTGTTTCAGGGTACACCTAGTTCCTGAAAAAGTTCTGGGAAAAAGATGACCAGTCTGTCCCTTCTGAGTAACACAATCAGCTGTTAGTGGCAAAGAGCCAATTATAAATTCATCCAAAAATATTAGCTTATTTAAGAAAGAAGATAAAGTCTCCACAGCAGAATAGTGGCGTAATTCTGCTTTATTTGCCCTGTTGCTTAAAATATCCACACAGAATGTAATACTGGGGGGGGGGGGATGTTATAAAGTGCAGAAGAACAGATGTACTTCACAGAACCTCTCAGTGGAACAGCAGCAGCTTAATCATGATTCAAAGCACAAATGGCCCTGAATTCTGCAAGCTGTGAGTCATATAGTTAATCAAGCTACTGCAAGTAGCCTTCCAGAAAGGCCTATGTCCTCACTATTCAAATATGGTTGATAACGGGGTGGCCATGGCTCATAAGAACAGTGGCCAGTCAGATTCCCTGCACGGCCAACCAGCAACATATCACAGTTTCTTATTTTCAGTGGGCTAACAAACAGGGCATAGAGGTCTTTCCTCTGATGTTGCCTCCCTGCACTGGGTTTCTGGTTTTATTGCCTCTGAGTATGGCGGTTTCCTTTACTCACCAAGGCTAGTTGCCACTGATAGACCTAACCCCCTTTTAAAGCCATTTATGCATGTGGCCATCACTACCTCCACTGTCAGTGAATTCCACAACTTAATTACTCATTGAGTAAAGAAGCTTTTCCTTTTGTCTGTCCTGTACCTATTGTCCATCAACTTCATTGAGTGCTCCTGAGTTCTGGAATATCAGGAATGGGAGAAAAAGCTTTCTCTATCCACTTTCTCCGCTCCATGCCTAACTTTATAAACCTTTGTCATGTACCCCCTCTAGCCTTCTTTTTTCTAAACTAAAAAGTCTCAGACTTCTTCAGCCTTTCCTGATAGGAAACATGCTTGAGCACCTTGATCATCATGGTTGCCTTCCTCTAAACTTTTTCCAGCTCTGCAATATCCTTTTTAAGATACAGCTACCAGCACTGTACACAGTATTCCAATCAAGGTTGCACTATGGCTTTATACAAGGGCACTGCAATATTTGCCATTTTATTCTCAGTCCCTTTCCTAATACTCTCCAGCACAGTTTGCCTTTTTCACCTCTGCTATGCACTGAGTCAACATTTTCATTGAACTATCCATGATAACCCCAAGATCGCTTTCAGTCTTGATCTCACTCAGCTAGCTTATAACCCATCAGCATATATTTAAAGTTAGGCCTTTTGTTCCAATGTGTACTACCTTAACACTTATCAACTCAGTGGCAGGGCTTCTGTTTTGTATGCAGAAGGTCCCAAGTTCAATCCCCACCATCTTTGGTTAAAAAGATCAGGTAACAAATGATATGAAAGATCTCTACCTGAGATCTTGGAAAGCCACTGCCAGTCACAGCATACAACATTTAGCTTCACATACCACCAGTGATCTGATTTGGCATAAGTCTGGCTCCCTTGTTTTTCTCCTTGCAAAAGGACTTTTCAGACTCTGACCAAAATGACAATTGTACAAACATATAAATAATAAGATTGGGTGAGAGACAAAATGGACTAATAACTTAACTGCATGTTAGGATGTTTTAATATTTTAACTCCCCCCACCCCAATAAGTGAGAATGTTAATGACAAAAGAGGAAGGTGCAGTGAGAAGATAAAATAGAACTCAGAGTACCTTCCTTATAGTCCTGTGCTCTGACCACTGTTCCATATATGTAGCGCCTCATCTTTCCACTTCCTCCTTCCATGTGCTTAGCAGTAATCTCTTGGCTGAGGTTTCCAGTTTTTCAAGCTACTGCTGGAAATGCCTGCCTCTTTTCTGGCTCACAACCAATGGGCTTAGGATATAGAAAAGTTTAAAAACAAAAAAAAGCAGCAGCATAAGTGGGGCTTCAATACAAGTAAACAGTATTTCTGTTCCAATCATTAAAAAAAGACAACCTTTCTCTGAATGGGACAAATTCTTGCACAGCCACAACAGCAAGCAAAGCGAAACTGGATCAAAGCCATTTCACCAGACTGGAAGACAAACAGCAAAACTCAGGAATAAAAGTCTGAATATCACTAAATAAGGCAACAACAGCTAGGGAATGGGAGTGTCACCTTTTCTGGCTAGCTATTAAATTCTTTTTTCTTTCTTCTATTAATTTTACTGAAATACAAATATATATTTAAAATGGACAAAACCAACAGTTTAACTAAGCTTCTTTTTAGAGCAAACATTCACTTTCAGGAATGTTGTACAGAGATCAGTTACTGCCTTTCACATATTTACTTCTCATAGTTGTTCAGAACACTGGGAATAAACAAAGTCAACATGAAAATGAAATTGCAAAGTAACCCTGTCTCCCTCACTGAAAGTTCGTATTTGTGCACTGTATGACACATGTACAAAGATGCTCTCAGTAGTTTTTTGTTTCCTCTCCCCTCCTCTCACCCCCCCTTTATCTCTTTTTCTATAAAGGACCCCCACACTTGCATACCCTATATGACGCATTCATTCCAGACAATTCTTCAGAACCACTTTTAACTTAATGGATTCCTCCCAAGCTACCTTGTTCCCCACTACTATAAAACTTCATCTGATAATCTTAACCTGCTAGACCCATGGCAAAAAAAGGTTAATCTGACCTCACTACTGTACTGGATTCATTTGTTTCCTTAGTTGAGAAAGATGATGATATGACAGTACAGTTTTGAGCTGGTACCTGGTAGGATGCTTTCTGCATTCTATAAGTTACTGAAGTTGCAAAAATACAGAATATATTCAATCATAAAATAATACAAGTAGACAACATGAATTAAGAAACACTTAGAAAAAAATAATGGGAAGGAAAAGTCCAGATAGTTGGACTCTTATATAGACATGATATTAATAATTTTTAAGACTGAAAATTATAATGTGTAACCGCTCCAATTACATTATGTAATGATAAACCATGGTAAGGATAGAAACTTATGTAACTACTAGGAATAAGGCCTGTTGTGGAAATAAATACAATGAACTCTACAAAGAGGCTCTGGGCAGGTGCCCTGACCTTGGGCACTCAGCGTCAATTTGCTGTGGCGACCTCAGCAGGGTATAATGACACAGAGCTTACTGTTTTCTCAAGGGGAACTGATCTCTGCCATCTGAAGAGCAGTTGTAATGTTGAATGATCTCCAGCCCTCCCCTGGAGGTTGGCAACAGTGGTTCCCCAGAAGGAAATGGCTTTGGAGGGTAGAGTCTATGGCATTGTACCTGTCTGAGGTCCCACTCCTCCTCAAACCCGACCCTCTCCAGGCTCCACCCCTCAAATCTCCAGGAATTTGCCAATCCAGAGGTGGCAACCCTATTTCCTTCCCAGCCAACCATCAGCCTACCTTATCGGCCCTGATCTCTGCCATTTGGAAAGCAGTTTTAATTCCAGCTTTGGCTGGGAGGGCAGGGTAGAAATTTAATAAATAAATAAATAGATAACATTCTGAGTGGTCTACAGCTCTCACCTGGAGATTGGCAGCAATGGTTCCCCAGGAGGAAAAGTACAGTCTTTCTCTGCAGTGGAGACCAAAGCAGCTTACATCATTCTCCTCTCCCCCTTTTGATTTGCACAACAACCCTGTGAGGTAGGTGAGGCTGAAAGTCTGAAAGTCCAAAATCACCAACTCAACTTCCACAGCAAGAACCTGGGTCTAGCAGACCCTGCTCTGAAGTGCTAACTGCTATGCCTAGGGTAGTCAACCTCCAGGTGGAGCCTGAAGATCACCGAGTATCACAACTGAACTCCAGACAACATATCTCTCTCCCCCTGGAGAAAATAACTGCTTTGGAGGGTGGGCTCTATGGCGCCCTATTCAGCTGAGGTCTCTCCCCTCCCCAAACTCTGGCTTCCTTAGACTCCACCACAGAATATCCAGGAATTTCCCAACCTGAAGCTGGCAACCCTAGTCAGGACTGGCCACAATGAGTTCCCCACAAAGTCCTGGAAAGGGCTTCCTTCCTTTGCTTTTTTACTGACAGAACCAAGCTTGGTTGCCTAGCAACATCCACTTAGGGAAAAATTAGTTCCACAGGAGCCAAGAAGGAGAAATGTCTTCGTCAGGAGAGACAGCCATTTTGATAGTTTATTCTGTGAGGAAAGAATGTCCAGGCTGGCAGTGGGCAGGGGAAAGGAGCGGACCCAGCACCCAGCCAATGGCACGTGAGTTCTCTTGAGTGGTGGTTGATGGGTCAGTGGCACAGCCAATGGGAGAGCTGGAAATGGCCAATATGTAAGAGGATTATATATATATAGGATTACAGAGTCTCTAAAAGACAAGTAGTAAAAAAGACACAGATCTGAATCAGTTTTATTGTCATATTCATGTTTATAAAACATTATTCCAAGAATGGCTTGTGTGGGAATTTCCTTGGGCTGCGGTCACACACACTAAATAATCCACTTTCAATCCACTTTCCAACGGGATTTTGCAGTTCACACAGTAAAAATCCAGTTCGAAAGTGCACTGAAAGTGGATTTTTTTAGCCAAAATAAGCTTTTGCCTGGTTAAGAAGCTTACTATGTACTAATCATTTCCCCATTTAAAGGCTAATCTTTTCCCAATAACTTTTCAATTCTTTTCTCTGCAAAAAAAAAAAAAATACCATTTACAAGATTAAAATTGCATTCACAGTTTATGCCTGCAGAAGCAAACTAAGCACAGAATAAAATATTATAATAAAATGCTTTTTTTAAAAAAAGCATCACATTGCTGAGAAAAAAAACCTTACTCCCTCCATTTAACTCCTAATTTTAAAAATGAGTTGATGAGTTTCCATTTGCTTGTGAAATATCTGGAAAATAATTTTAAAGAAGAAATTAAAGTTCTTGTGTAACAATCTAAATTACTAAAGAACTGAATACCAAAAAGCAATATACAAAGAATTAGCCATATTGAACTTCTCCATCTCTTCTTCAGTTGCTTTCCTTTCAACTGCAAATTTTCATTTGTTTTTAAGAGGGGCCAGTCCACCGATGGTGCATTTTGAGTTATGCATCCAATTTCAAAAGTGAATATTTGATTTTAGAAACCCATTCCTTATGTGAGGAAACACACATGGGTTTTCTTGAGGTCACAAAAAAATCTGTGACAACACAGGAAACTTTGCCCCTTTCTTCTCTCTTCAACTTGTTTGCAGAAGACCCTTGGCTAGAACCATTTAAATGTCTTTGGCTGACCACCAACTGCCACTTTCCAACAATTCAAACCAGTGCATGAAATTCAACCACCCACCCGTGCTGCAAGGTCACATAGCATGGCAGTGACAAACAGCCACAACCACCATAATTCCTGTCTGGATTTAGGCTCTTGGCCTAGCAACCTAAAACCTCTGGCCCAGAATTCTAGAGCCTCTCTAACGTCATTAGACTGCCCACTGTCTTCCCACCAATGGCATTAGAGCTTAAGTGTGGTTGCTTTGACAACAAATTACACAGGACAAGAGCCACTTCCCCACCCCACCCTACATATAACTTGGGGGAATTCTCAAGAGTGAACCTCAGAAATGGGTGGGCTCAAATGAAAATACTGACGTTTAGGGATATAATTCTGAAACTGAGGAAATGCAAGCAGTATGAGTCTCTGGGAGAATAGTTTCCCAACTGCCATATACCTCAACACCTTTATTTTCAGTATTATATATTGCTATGATCAGAATGTCATAGTTCTAACCAAGACAAAAAGATAGATTATGTATGAAGGATTATTTTACAATAGATGGATTTTATATTATTCAGTTATGTTTGGGCATTATATTTTGGAAGGAAAAATACATTTCCTTTCCCACTATTGGCTACTGAATCACACTGCCTCACCTATGCTTCCATTATAAAGTGATTTTACATAAGCTCCCTCTTTGTCTCTCTTTCAAAAACAGATGTATTTTAAGACACAAAAGGAGCTACTTTTTATTCCCACTAGATCGTTAGAATTCTATCACATCTTTTTCTTAACCTAAATAAGAAAATGTTTCTACCATGCTGAGGATATCCCTTTTTGTTTCTGAATGGATTATTGGGGGGAGCAAAAGAACCCCCCCCCAGGGAATACTTCTGATTTTATAGAAAATTAAAACAGCTGTACTGACTACAAAATCAGAATGACTGTTATTTCACCCTCAGTTCTAGATCACATTGTCTTTGGTATCTTGTCACTTTCAATTGCATTCATGTAAAAGTGTATGTGGGTTTGCAACATTATACCCTGACACTAAATATGTGCACCAGCAGACCTGTCTACAGCACTAACATGTTACTGTAGTAACAGTATACACACACACACACACACACACGCACACACGCACACGCATACACTTCATGAAGTTAAACATATACAGTGCTAAGCTAATACTGTACATTGGATCCTACCAGCTTTTCTTCTAGTAGAACATGGAGGAAGAGCCCCTTTTGACCAACAACAGACCTTGCTGGGCATTGGGGACTAAGGTAGTTAAGGGCTGCAGAGTGGAGGCAAAATGTGCAAAATCTGAGCACAAGAGCTGAGTCCAACCCATACTATAAAGGGCTGCAAGTGGTCCCTGGGCAGGAACAAGTTTCTGGCTCTGGCATACAGTGCCCCCTGGAAGCTTTTAGCTGTAAAAACCTTTCTGATGGCAGGCCTGCTCATGTGCTGTCCCCATGTGTGCTTGCACAGAAGATTGATGATGAACCATATTACCTAATCAGTGCTATGACTGTTCAACACCCACTCTTGGAAAAACTCTGTTTAACATTTTGTAGCCAACGGCAGAGACGTAAAGGAAGATAAGTATTTAAATATTTTAGCTTATTAGGCCAGGAAGTTAGTGTTATATGCCAGACATATGTTTGAAATTCTGTTACCCATGTTTTAGTGTTTTGTCAAGCCAATTTCCATTTATAGAGAAAATTTCAATGATAAAGTATTTCATAACATGAAAATGCAATTGAGTGACTAAATCTGACTGCTATTATAAGCAGAACTGCGTGGATTCCCAAAACTAGAACAAGAAATAAAAATGAAACTGGTAGTTATTCTTCTACTAGTTTAGTATCTATGGCAATAGGTTATCATCAGGCTTCATGACAAGCTCTCAGAGGCAGGAACTGGAGAGAGAAGCAAGGAGATGTTATGAAATCATCTTTTAATGTAAAGCATCCTTTATCCTTTGTATAAGCTTCATTATCTTGTCACCTTTTTGCTCCATCAACCCCCCACCTACACCTCTATCCCGTATCAATCTGTGTTTTTTCCCTCCTTTTCATTCTATTTTTTAACTGGGGAGTCTTTACAGGGAAAGCTGTGGACAGCATCTATCAGATTTTTACCCTGTCTTCCTCTCAAAGTATACATGGCTCTCCTTTTGTCCATTTTATTCTCCCAACAACTCTGTGAGTCAAGTTAGGCTGGAAGCGCATAACTGGACCATCACGTGAGCTTTCTAGTGGAATGGGGTTTTGAAACCAGAACTCCATCATCAAGTATACACAAACCTAGTAATACAAAGGGCTCTACTCCTTCTCGCCCACAAAAGGAAATACCTGCTGCTTTCCCCAACATTAAAGCTACTGGACACTTGCATTATACAAGTTTTACCCTCCACTTCAGTGATGTCTTTGATTATACTTGCTTTGTTTTCTCTCAACTTCTGGGACTGAATCAACTGTTACTGATGACTCAGCAGAGTCCAATGAAAAATCTGCTGCACCTCCCTTTATCAGAAGAGGGAGCAGACTATATGTCTGCCCTGGGCTGAACCTAATACTAAGCACTGTGAGGCAGTTCACCTCAGGTGGCAGATTTCAGGGAACAAACAAAAAGTAGGGAATGGTTAAAACAGCAATTATTTACTTAACTATGGTTTTAACACTTGAGAGGCAAGACACCATTTGGATTTTTTGCCTCAAGCACTAAAGTATCTTAAGCCACCTTTCCATTTTCAGTCTTCCTGAATGTATCCCCATTTACTTCTAGGTAAAAATTATGGCATCTATGCATGTCTGTGAAAGGAAGAGGGGACAGGCCAGGCTAGCCTGATTGTCAGATCTCAGAAGCTAAGAAGGGTTAGCCCTGGTTTGGATTTGGATGGGGGACCACCAAAAAAGTCCACGGTTGCTATGCAAAGGCAGGCAATTGCAAAGCACTTCTGAACATCTCCTGTCTAGAAAACCCTATGCCATAAGTCAGCTGCAACTTTACAGTAAAAGAAAAAAATCATGTCTGAGAAAGGAAGAGGGGGCCAGTAACAAAATGTGAAGGCGTGCTGTGGGGGGATGATATGAATAAAGAAAACAATAAGTACCTGTACTCTCTCTCTCCCACTGTCCCCCATGCCACTGTTAACATGCTGGACTTGTGTGCAGGTACCCTGCAGAAGAGGAAGAGACTACATAAGAAAGCATATGAATACCTATGGTTTAGGACTGGTACAAGTCAAAATAAATCAGCCTCATCCAAAACTACCTGAAGCTGCTCTACTCTTACTCATTTGATCACCTTGCCCAAAAATGGAACATTCAAGTATTGTCCCATGGTGATTTACATCAGCCCAATCTAACCATGTTTTTTCAGGACTGAGAGAACCACAGGGCCACTGATTACAAGAGATTTAAAAGGGTATAACTGTTTACGATTATGCCATAATTGTCTGGTATAAGGCAAAGGCCCTCTAAAAATGGAAGGTACTTATTATATGCAATTTGATTGTTTTTATTATATGCAATTTGATTATTTGAAACAAAAGTATTCTAAGTACAGAAATGACTGCAGCTCCCCACTATGATACATCAGCTTTTTAGTTCTTTTACAGTAGCATCTTATGCAGAGTTACTCCACTTTAAGCCCAATGAAACCGGAAGGATTAGATTGGACTGGTACAGTGCAGTCTCACTTATAACAGTATTATATTTTAAAAAGAGCTGGGCATAGATGGAACAAAAGTCTTAACAAATAACACAGGCAAGTACAGTATTTTATTTTTTTTAATGCACTAGAACCTAGAATTTAGGTTGCTGGGGTAAGATCTCGGTTTCTCGCAAAGAAAGTGTGAGCCAGTCTAACTGCCAGTATGCTGGAAACTCAAATATGCACATGAGTGGGTAAACAATAAAGCATGTCATAAGAACATAAGAGAAACCAATGTTGGATCAGGCCAATGGCCCATCTAGTCCAACATTCTGTCACACAGCCGCCAAAAATATCAAGTGCCATCAGGAGGTCCAGCAGTGGGGCCAGGACACTAGAAGCCCTCCCACTGTTGCCACCCCCAAGCACCCAAGAATACAGACCATCACTTGCCCCAGCCTGAGAGTTCCTATCTATACGATTGTGGCTAATAGCCACTGATGGACTTCTGCTCCATATGCTTATCTAATTCCCTCTTGAAGCTGTCCATGCTTGTAGCCGCCACCACCTCCTGTGGCAGTGAATTCCATGTGTTAATCACTCTTTGGGTGAAGAAGTACTTCCTTTTATCCATTCTAACCCGACTGCTCAGCAATTTCATTGAGTGCCCACAAGTTCTTGTATTGGGAGAAAAGTACTTCTTTCTCAACCGGCTCTATCCCACACATAATCTTATAAACCTCAATCATGTCAACCCTCAGCCCTCGTTTCTCCAAACTAAAGAGCCCCAAGCATTTTAACCTTTCTTCATACAGAAAGTGTTCCAACCCTTTTATCATTCTAGTTGCCCTTTTCTGCACTTTTTCCAATGGTATAATATCCTTTTTGAGGTGTGGTGACCAGAACTGTACTCAGTACTCCAAATGAGATCGCACCACTGATTTATACAGGGGCATTATGTCAACATGAAGTTGTTGATTTTGCCCACTTGCAGGCTAGCACCCGCAGAAGCCCCTGCTGACTAGAGCAAGGTTGTAATGGTGGAGCACAGGGAGAGAGGCAGTCCTGCAAATAAGAGGAGCCAAGGCGATGGAGGGCTTTGTATGTGATAGCCAATACCTTAAATCGAGCTCATCTGTTACCAGGCTCAGTTTAAGGTACTACCTATCACATACAAAGCCCTTCATGGCCTTGGTCTCTCTTATTTGCAGGACTGTCTTTCTGCCTATGCTCTGCCACGACAACTTCACTCATGTGAGCAGGGGATTCTGTGGCTGCCAACCTGCACATGGCAAAATCAACATCTGCTCATACACATGCTCTCTGTGTTGTGGCTCCTGCCTTATGGAATGGCCTGCCTGAGGAAGTTAGGAAAACTCCCACTCTTCTGGCCTTCCACAAACTATACAAAGCTGAACTATTCAAGAGTGCTTTTCTGCACAGATAATAGGCTTGCATTGCTCAAAATGGTTTACAAACATGCTTGGATAAACGATTAAGGACTGTGGTCTATACTGCTATGTTTAGCGTATTGTAAGTAGGATCGTATTTATGTAGTTTCTGTATCGCATAATGTGTCACGTGAAGACCTATGTTCTGCTTCAGTTCTTTCTGGTGGTTCCAGACTTCTGAAATCCTAATGCACTGGCTATTGAATGTCCCATTTTTTGTGTGACTGTACTGCCTCAGTATATGCAATCCACCTTGAGTCCCTGTGAGAAAGGCAGACTCTAAATATTGTAAAATAAATTTTAAAAAGTGTAAATATGAGACATAAACCACCTTCTGCCTCCTGTCCCATGGCAAGATGTATGTTTGTGTGTGTGTGTGTTTATGTATATATGTATGTGCATATATATATAAAAATAAAAATCTGTCAGGCACAAGTCACATATTAAGGTGTGTCTATTTTTTTCCCTTCTAGATTGAAAAAACTTATTAACCAAGAAACAGCGTATCAGGCAAAAAAAGACAAGGAAACCAGCAAGAAAGTAAATAAGCTGAAGGAGGAGCTGACAAAACTCAAGTCATTTGCTTTAACGGTAGTGGATGAACACCAAAGACTTACAGAGCAGTTAAACCAGCAAAGCCGAAAGATTGAAGAGCTCACTGCTGCCACAGAGCAAGCTCATGAGAAGCTCTCCGTCACAGAAACCAAAGCCGAAGAAGAGGAACAGAAAGTTCTCAGGCTGGAAGCAGAACTTCTGACACAAACGAACAAGGCTGCCCAAGAACAAGAAGCTGTGATGGCCAAACTAACCAGTGAAGAGAGCCAGAACCGCCAGCTCAGGTTAAAACTAACCTCTCTCAGTCGACAAATTGATGAACTTGAAGAGACTAATAAATCCCTGCGAAAGGCTGAAGAAGAACTGCAAGACCTAAGAGAAAAAATTACTAGAGGGGAGTGTGGAAATTCTACTCTTATGTCTGAAGTGGAAGAGCTAAGGAAACGAGTTCTGGAAATGGAAGGGAAAGATGAGGAGCTCATAAAAATGGAAGAGCAGTGCAGGGAGCTCAATAAGAAGCTAGAAAAAGAAGCCTCACAAGGTAAGAACTTCAAAGCAGAAGTTGATAAACTCAACAAGAGAATTATGGAGCTTGAGAAACTGGAGGATGCTTTCAGCAAGAGTAAACAGGAATGCCACTCTTTGAAATGCAACCTAGAAAAAGAAAAAATGTTAACAAAGCAGCTGTCCCAAGAACTGGATGACTTAAAAGCTCGACTGGGAGAACTTGAGACCATTGAAAGCAGGCTGGAAAAAACAGAGTTCATGCTTAAGGAAGAGCTGACCAAACTGAAATCGCTGACAGTAATGCTGGTTGATGAAAGGAAAACAATGAATGAAAAAATAAAACAAACTGAAGAAAAGCTACAGACTGCAAATTCACAACTTCAGCTAGAGCAAAACAAAGTCATGTCAGTTACAGAAAAACTGATTGAGGAAAGTAAAAAGGCATTAAAATCAAAGACTGATGCTGAGGAAAAAATGTCCAACCTCACAAAAGAAAGGGATGAACTGAAACACAAACTAAAAGGAGAGGAAGAGAAAGGAAATGATCTCTCCTCCAAGGTGAATCTTCTAAGGAAAAAGCTTCAATCCCTAGAAGGCATTGAAAAAGAGTTCCTCAAAAATAAAATGAAAGAGACCAGCAAACCTAATGCAGTTTTACAGCAGGAAAACAACAAAATTAAAGAACTAGCCCAAGAAATTGAAAGGCTTAAACATAAACTTAATGAAATGAAGTCTATAGAAGATGATCTCATGAAAACAGAAGATGAATTTGAATCTCTAGAACGCAGGTACATTAATGAACAAGAAAAGGCCCGCTTTCTGTCAGAGGAACTCGAGGTTGTAAAAAGGGAACTGGCTCGGTACAAGTTAGCAGAGAAGACAGAATCCAATCATGAGCAAAGACTGTTCAAAAAACTTAAGGAAGAATCAGCCAAGTCAGGTCACCTTTCTAGGGAAGTAGACGCATTGAAAGAAAAAATTCATGAGTACATGGCTACTGAAGATTTAATATGTCACCTAAGGGAAGATCATGCAGCCCTACAAAGGAAATTCACTCACCAAGAAAACAAGAACAAAGAGTTAGTAAGAGAAATGGAAATTCTTACCAAAGAGCTAGACAGGTACAGGCATTTCAGTAAGAGCCTCAGACCAAGTTTCAATGGAAGGAGAATTTCTGATTTGCAGGTTTTCTCTAAGGAAGTCCAAACAGAACCAGCAGACAATGAACCACCTGATTATAAGAGTCTTGTTCCTTTAGAACGAGCTGTCATAAATGGGCATTTATATGAAGAGAGTGATAATGAAGAGGATGACAATAATGATGACGAGCAAACCATGTCCTTTGGGTGCAATTCATCTGCTGCAAATGCAGTAAACAATAATAAACTTTGGATCCCCTGGATGAAGTCCAAAGAAAACCATATTCAAAATGGAAAAGTTCACACCAAGCAGAATGGAAACTGCATTCAGCCTGGAAATCTAGTACTAAGTCATACGCCTGGCCAACCGCTTCATATAAAAGTTACTCCAGATCATGGTCACAACACAGCCACCCTTGAAATAACTAGCCCTACTGCAGAGAGCTCTCACTCTTTCACTAGTACTGCTGTGATACCAAACTGTGGCACACCAAAGCAAAGGATAACCATAATTCAAAATGGATCTATAACGCCCATTAAATCTAAGTCAGTTGATGGTTACTCAAGTCCAGAGCAAACAATACCACCTCTTACTATAGCTGCCTTTGCTAGATCCCAAACTCCTGAATCAGGTGGCTCTGTCACTCCTGAAAGGACAATGTCCCCTTTGGCTCTGACAAGCTCTATGAACTCCCCAGACCAGATACTTTCACCACAACCCCTGGAAATTGGTGACAAGCATACTGTCTTTAGAGTATCTCCTGAAAGGCAGTCATCCTGGCAGTTCCAACGCTCTAACAGTTCTGGTTCTAGTGTGATAACTACTGAGGATAATAAAATACATATTCATTTAGGAAGCTCCTATGTTCAAACTATTCCTAATTCAGCAAAAACTGTTAGCCCTTGCAGTCCTGTGCAGGATAACAGAACTCCAGCACTGACAAATGGAACACCAAGTAAGCCTATCAACAAAGTCACCAGTAGCATTACTATTACACCAACAGCTACTCCTCTTCCACGACAATCACAAATTACAGTAAGTAATATCTATAACTGACCCTCTTCAATTTTGCTGACATACTTACCAGCAACCCAAACTTATGTTTACCACCTCAGAAGGAACAATTTGGGACAATTTTAGTAGAGTTTTGTGTGACAGTACTTTGCATGTATTCTACAACAGTACAGACCACTAACATACGGACCTGTCTCTCTAATCACATCAGGTGTGCGCTTACTGTATTATCTGTTCATTTAAATAACTTTTTTTGTAAAATATTTAGTCTTGCACCTGTATAAATTCATCTTTTATGTATTTACATTTTCAATAACTGACGTTTTGGATTGCAACTTTTGGTGGAATACTTTAACATTACAGAACAGTAAAAAAATTTAACCTCTGCTTGCAGAATTCATTCCCCCCCTTCTCTGTGTGAATTTTTGCATGTAAAACTGTTTTTAAGCTTTAGACAACCTGTTAACTTTTGTTTACTATCTCAGTCATTTCCTGTATCTTGTAGGATTCAGTTAGTAGACCAAATATCACACAACTTGCATGTATTTTAGAATAATGATGCATGAAAGTCTGCAAGACCCTGAAGCTGAGTAACTGTTTAAAAAGATTCAGGTAGGTAGCCATGTTGATCTGAAGCAGCAGAACAAAGTTTGAGTCCAGTGGCACATTTAAGACCAACAAAGTTTAGTTCTAAGCTTTCGTGTGCATCCACACTTCTTCAGATACATCTGTATCCGAAGAAGTGTGTATGCACACGAAAGCTTATACCCTGAATTCAACTCTGTTGATCTTAAAGGTGCCACTGAACTCAAACTTTGTTCTGTTTTAAGACAATGAGTTCTGAGCCAGTTAAAAATACACCTCAGCTATGGACTCTGTAAAAAGTGAAAGGAAAGCTACTGTCACTAAGGCTAAGGTCATCCTAAGGCCATTCTTTGTTTTGTATCAAAGACACTTGTGTGTGTGTACATGTGCGTGTCCGCACGTGCATGTATGTGTACATATCTATAGATCTATATCAATACCAACTAAAAATGTGAGGAAGGAAATCTTACTTTGCTTTCCATTGCAGTATTTTACTTGAATTAAGGAAACACTGGTCTTTTAAAGATAGCTATTTCTCTCCTACATATACATATTTATTTCAACCCTTCTGTTTAATTTGTGAACAAGGAGAACACACTTTTGCTATCACCCCTATTTTTCAAAAATATCTATATATCTAATTCCCAAGTGGCCCCCTGAGTGCGAATATCTAAATCTGCACATCGGGGGCAGGGAGATTTTCCTGCGCACATGGAGCAGCCCCCAGGTGTGCAGAAAAATCTAAAAAGTTGAAAAAAGTATACAGGGGATATTTAAATCCCCCCAAAAGTAAAAGAGCATTCTCTGCGCATGCACAGGGAACACTCTGCGAACTGCCTCGCCGCTGCCGCCACAAGGGACGGGAGGAAGGAAGGGGGAAGTTTGACAGGCTGGCCGGCCGGCCTCACCTCCACTGCTACTGCTGGGGAGGGAGGAAGGGGGAGGCTTGGCGGGCCGGTTGGTCTTGCCGCCGCAGCTGCTGCTGGGGAGGGAGGAAGGGGGAGGCTTGGCAGGCCAGCCGGCCTTGCCGCTGGGGAGGGAGGGTGAAGCTTGGCTGGCCGGCCGGCCTCCCCACCACTGTGCTGCTGCTAGTGCTGCTCGAGAGGGAGGGAGGAAGGGGGAAGCTTGGTGGGCCGGCCGGCCTCGCCACTGCCACTGCTGGGGAGGGAGGGTGAACCTTAGCAGGCTGGCTGGCCTCCCTGCCACCACACTGCTGCTGCTGCTTGGGAGGGAGGGGGAAGCTTGGCGGGCCAGCCAGCCTCACCGCTGCCACCCCCGCTGCTGCTGGGAAGAGGAAAGCTTGGCAGGCCGGCAGGCCTCGCCACCACCGCTGCTGGGGAGGGGGAAACTTGGCAGTCAGCCGGCCTCACCGCTGCTGCTGGGGAGGGAGGGAGGGTGAAGCTTGGTAGGCCGGCCGGCCTCCCCGCCGTTGCACTGCTGCTCAGGAGGAAGGGGGAAGCTTGGTGGGCCAGCCAGCCTCACTGCTGCCACCCCTGCTGCTGCTGGGAAGGGGGAAGCTTGGCGGGCCAGCTGGCCTCGCTGCCGCTGCTGGGGAGGGGGAAACTTGGCAGTTGGCCAGCTTCACCACTACCGCCACTGCTGCTGGGGGGAGGGGGGAAGCTTGGCGGGCTGGAATACTCCCCCCCACGGGTCCCGCCTCTTGTGTATACATAAAACCTTTTGTAAGCTAAAATCCTATTCCAGACAATTTATCTACAGGATGAATTACAAGGCCACTGAAAAGTGGAAGCCAAGTTCTTTTAATTATTATAGCTGCAATGGCACCAATAGCTAATGCTGAATTTAGTGCAGAATGTTTCCTTAAGTTGAGTGTGTGTAAAAATATTCCACGGAAAATGTACCTACTTTCTTGTATACTGTGGAGTATTTTGCTTGAGAATACAGTTTGAGAGATCCCACCAATCATGTTTTTGACACCTACCTTGGAGAACTGTTTTAAGCTATTTGCTGGGCTGGAAAAATCAAGATCTATGTGTCAACACCTAATACATTTGAACATTTTGTTTCTCTTCACAAGGCTGACAATATTTTAATAATGGCTTCTGAAACACATATTTTTTCCAGCTCTGGTTGCTTACTGCTTCACTGTTGTATTGCTCTCCTTCAACAGTCAGTAGGAAAATTCTCCTATTATTGATTCATTGTCAATGGCAACCATTCATTTCTCATTTCTGCTATATCATCTTCCCCATTTAGTTATCTTCCTCCTTTACAGCAGCTACCATGACATAAGCATCTTTATGCCCTTTTTTCCCTTTGTTTCCACAAATCATTGTCAATTAAAGTGTACCTCTGTGGAAATTGAAGTCCTCTGAGCAGATTCTACTTTATCAGCTAATTTATGTTTGTAGGTTCACAGGAAACATAATTACAACCACATATGGAAATATTAGTGTGATTGGTGCTGTATGTGGCTACTACCAGTGGTGAGCTCTACCATCAGTACTTTTCTATGCTTCCACAACCTTGTAGGGTTGCCAGGTCTGTGTTGGAAAATACCTGGAGACTTTGGGGGTGGAGCTGGGAGATGGTGGGGTTTGGGGAGGGAGGGGCCTCAGCACGGTACAATGCCATAGGGTCCACCCTTCAAAGCAGCCATTTTCTCCTGGGGTGCTGATCTTTGTCAGCTGGAGAGCAGTTGTAAAAGCCGGAGATCCCCAGGCTGCACCTGGAGGCTGGCAGCCCTACAGCCTTGGGAATCAGTGTAGTCAAATCTCTGTATTACCTCATTCACAATTAACATCTGTAGGTGTTCACACAGTAGAGAAGGGGTAAGCCTTCTTGTATAAACTAGCCTCAAACGACAAAATAGAGCCTACCCATCTAAACCACAGTTTCAGTATTCAACAAATGGACTGCATATGCTATGGCACTTCTTTCTACTAGTATATATAACATCAGATGTGCTTTATTTACATTTGAAGAATGTGCATAGCCTTGAATGGTACTTACGGGGGAAAAAAGCATTTGAGACTTGTCTAATCGGTATTGAGATGTATAAACCACATCCAGGTTACAAGACATAGACATGGCTCTTATATTTTGTTGTCTACTGTAATATACACATTTTTGGCTTTTCATTAAGCTAAATCCAGAGTCAATTAAAATAAAAGGTTTTAGTATAATGCTTAATCCAAAGCACAAGGATAAGCCTACTGAACTTCTGCACAACTTGTAACATTGAACACATTTTGCATATCACTGATAAGCATATGCACTAAAAGGATTATTTTTCTAAAACATAACAGGATTCTATTTCTAAAACATAACATTCTAGGACATTGAGAAAAGTGGTATTTGAGACATAAAGTTTCAATGCAAAACTCTATTAAATACTAATATTCTTAAATACTCTGCATCTTTTGGACTCATATTTGTAAAACAAAAACCCTTTTTCAGTTGTATTAACAACTGTACTGAATAGAAATACTTTGTTTCAGACTGGGTCTTAGAAAGTCTTCACCTGCTGGAAGAAGACAGGGACAGAATGAGACAGACCTGAGGTGGGAGTTCCAGAATTTTGGTGCCATGACCAAAAAGACCCTCCCCTCAGGTCTATCTAGCCTCAGAAAATAAGGAAGCTCTCAGAAGATGATCATAGCAGTTGGGTAGGTTCATACAGGACTAGGAAGTCCTTAAGGTTATGCTAGTCCAAAACCTTATAGGACTTTAAAGGTCAACCTTGACTTGGTCCCTACAACCCAGGACAATAATAATAGTAGCAACTACTACCCAGTTATAATTTACTGCTCAGAACCCTTGAGAGGCCTTATAACAAGCTGTGTGAGCAATCTATCATGGTCCAAGAACATATAGCCATTCCCTCCCCCCTCAGAGTTTCATACTCAAATAAGCAGGTGTCTTTTAACTCTTTTAAAACTATGGGGTGAAAGTACAAGAGGCAACAAATATGTGAACATAACAAAAACTAAGAAGGACACTGTCACTAAGCATAAACAAAGGACACATATGACAAAGGTACCTATGAATCAAATAAGTCGGATACAGGTACCAACTGCATTCAAGTAACCAGAGCCTTGAAAGCTTATAATTAATCACGTTCCAGTGTAATTGGAAGCAACTTAGATGTTTTAAAAATGGAATCTCTCACCTGACAAGGACCAATGCTGTCCTGATTCAATAAGTTATATCCAAGGCCAACAGGGAAGTGAAAGAAGTCACAGATCTCCAATTAAGGCCCTGGGCAGCCATCTGTAATGCTACATGTTTGGTACTTACCACAATAGTATGAAATCAAATTCAGGCACAGAGCATGAAGATCTCCCCAACCCACAGCCCAAAAAAACATTTTCTGCCAATTTGGTCAAAAAAATTCCACAGAAAAAAACTGAAGTAAATGCAGGATGAAATATTTAAAACCATACTTGCTGGCTGAAAGAGTTCTAGTTTCATTTTCTGAAAATGAGACACTCTACAACAAACTGGAAAATGTTCAAGGACACAAGGGTTCAACAGCTCCGTAAACTGTTTATTGGTACCAACAAGCAGAGGAAGCTTACCAGGCGCTAAAACCACCACATTTAAAAATACCAGCTAAAGGGAAAGTCAGGACATTTGGAGAATTCCTGACTTCATTAGCCAGCGTGTTCCATAAGGTGTAGGCCACAACAGAGAATGCACACATATGGGCAGTTGTTGATCTTGCTCATTTGCAGGGTGGCACCTGCAGAAGGCTTAGATGAGACGTGTGCAGTTGGTGTGGCAGAGTACAGGAGGAGAGGCGGTTATATGGATGTGAGGGTCCAAGACCATAAAGGGTATGCAAAAACCAATACCTTGAACTGAACCCAGTAAATGATGGGTAGTTGATGGAGGGACTGTAGAATGGGAGTAATATGCACGCTCCACTTACTTCCTGATAATAATCTAGCCATGGTATTCAGCACCAAATGGAGTCTCCAAGTTGACTTAGAGGGGAGATCAATATAGAGTACATTACAGTCTTAATGTTAACATGGCTTGGATCCAGGCGCCCAGCTTCTGGGCTAAACTAAGTTGGGGGAAACCTCCTGTATTAACTGCCTTCTGCAGGAATAATGTTTGATCCAATATAATCCCTAAACTCTTAACCAAGTCAGCAAGGGTCAGCTGAACGCCACTGAAGGTGGGAAACATAATATCCATAAAAATCTCTACCTCCCCAACCAGCATTACCTCTGCCTTGTCAAGATTTAGTTTCAATTTGTTCACTCAGCAATTTAACCATAGCAGACAGGCAGTAATTGAGGACCTCTACCATATCACAAAGAGATTTGGATAAAGAGAGATAGAGCTGGGTATCATCAGGATACTGATGACAGCCAATCCCAAAACTACAAATGATTTGTTCTAAAGGCTTTACATAGAGGTTGAATAGCATGGAGGATACAATTGTGCCTTGTGGAAAGTTTAGAAAGGAAAGAAAAATAAAAGTGTAATTACTAGAAAAAGAAGATATCAAACAACTTGAACTGGAGAACAATATGAAGTAATAAAATGTAGTACATGTAATAATATGCTATGAAGCTAAGCCTTGATATGGTTTTGCTAGCATAGGCATTTTACATCTAGATTGTCCTACCAATAACAACAGAATCTCTGAACTTCCTCCCCAGTAGAGCAGAGCCCCAATTTAAAGGAAAAGGAACAAAATATTAGGGATGCAATACAAACGTCTGATCTTTAGCACTGCTGCACAGAGAACACTCCTCAATGTAACAAGGGTGTGTTTCTCTTTCCTTCCTGTGCAGTAGTGGGAACAAAAAGTCACAGTTCACAGGAAACAATGGAACAGCATAATTATTTCTATACAATGGAATGAGATGAACAGCGACAATAAGTTAAGAGACAGACAATAAATGACCCACCGATGCAGGATCACTGCTTAAATCAGTGATGAATTAGAAAATCTTCAACTGCATTGTGATGCAAAATCTCCAAAACATTGGATGTGTAATTCCCTAGGAGAAGGTCCAATAACTTGTGTACTACCAAAGAGAGGCAGAGTTGAGTTACAAGGCAGAGTTTGGATGCTGTGTGTGGGAACAAACAAGGAGAGACAGAAACACTAAACCACTGCATAGCCCTTGATTTCCAGTTTGATTTTTTTCAGGGGGGGGGAATCTATAGAACTCCACTTAATCTGCCTAGTGAACAAGGCTGGCCCTGCTCCCAGCAACTGTAAAAACTACAAAAGGTCTGGTGGAACCAGCTGTGATTTGTGTTACACACTGCAGAATTGGTAGCACAAGACCACTGCTCTGCACTACTAATGCTAGGCCTATGAAATGGCTGGCCTCTTTGAATGGAAAAGCTGCAGAATGTGGCCATGGACTGATCATACAAGCCAGATTTGCATAGAGCATCATACTGGCACACTCTATTTGCTTAAACCAAAAAATCAGGTCTAATTACTGCTAATCAAACTGAAAACCTAGATGGCATTTATTTAGAGCACTTTAGCCTGTTTTTCTCTAAAATTGGACTCAAGGTAAGCTGCCGGAGGAGAGGCAGGATAGAAATAAATTAATAAATTAATAAAAATGTACAAGGGAAAATTCAGTAAACCAAACAGCAGATAGTAATGTAACACCTCAGAAACAGTTCAGCATCAGTGCCAAAAGCTCTTTGGAATAAATCTCAACAATATGGAACCCCATTCCACAAAGCCAAGGCAATCACTGAAAGAGCTGTTGATATAACAGTGGCTGATCCAACAGGAGAGAATGACCAATCGGTGTTGGCCTCGATTTGTTTAAATATTCAAAAAACTGTAGCTTGTGAATTCAGACATCAAAACAAACCACCATTAGTGCAAACTGTGGTTCAAAACTAGCTATAAACCCTACCTTGAAATCCCAGTTTGATGTCAATTTGTTGAGATTTTGTTTGATGATTAGATTTGCTTATCACAACTGATGCCACCATAGTGTACTTAGTTAAGGTGTCACACTAGGATCTGGAAAACCTGGGGTCAGATTCCCTCCCTTTATCATTAAGCTCGCTGTGTTAGAGTGGGCCAATCACTCGTTCTCAGCCTAATTTACCATACAAGGTTCTTGTGAGAATAAAAATGAGAAGGAGAGAACCATGTATGCTGCTCTGAGCGATTTGGAAAAAAGCTGGAATTAAAAAATACACTAGACAAAGAGCATTTAAACAAACTGGTTTATCATGTTGTCTTTTCTTGTGAAGACAAGTCACAGAACAGACAAACCATACCGTTTTGCAAAGTTTGAGTAGCTAGGTATCTACTCTAGGCTTACTCAATTAAATATGGGGGACAAGGAAAATACATAGCCAAGATGCTGTAAAGTTCGCCTCCATGCTAGAAAGAAGATGGGTAGGGTCTACGGACGGGATTCTCATAATTTAGGGCACATCAATTTCCAGTTCTGACATATTTATTACCTACGTGGTTCCCCCACCCAGTTGAACCCAAACAGATGATAACCAGAAACTGAGCTTATCATTCTTTTGATCTATTTTAAAAAATATCTTCACTCTTTTGCATGCTAATTTAACAAGCCACCCTGATATATTCAACTACGATATGTAATTCCATTTCATCATCTGATGAAGTGTGCATGCACACAAAAGCTCACACCTTGAAAAAAAACTTTGTTGGTCTTAAAGGGGCCATTGGACTCTAACTTTGTTCTGTTGCTTCAGACCAACATGGCTGCCCACCTTGATAGGTCATTTAGTAACACTGAGCCCCAGCTCTCCATTATCATGAGTACAAACTTCTATACAAGGACCTGTGAGTAACTTATAGTGATTTGAAAATGATTTACTGATTAAGGCAGATGCGTATACCATCACAATTTAAAAGAATAAAATGTGCCCAGTTACACTGACAACTCTACTTCTATGCCAAATACCATGTTAAAACCTATCATAATATTACTGTAATGGGTTGGCAATAGATTATGCCAATTGCCCTTAAGGTTTTTCTACTTTTAACTTAAATATAGGGTTTCTTCCTAAATGCTTCAAACAGTAACCACATCCTATGAAATCAAGCAATTCTATCCAAAACCCACACTAAATTAAACATCCTATAATACATACCCAAGAAATTCTTCAACCGTCACTTGTTTCATAAAAGGACAATATGAATAAGTTAAAATCAAGCATTTCCCCATTATTTTCCTGAGGTATTCTAAATTTACTCTGTAATTGAAACCAGCAGAATCTAAGAATATATAGCTCATATTGTGTGTCATCCATGTAAAAACCACATTGTTGACCATATCAAAGATCCATATTTGTCTACAGAAGTGGCCAGGCAGATGTCAATAATAAGTACAGTATAAAACAGAAAGGCATGGTTCTCATGTAACAACAAAACATGGTTGTGATTATCACACCAGAGGAATTTTTGAGCTTTTGTATTCCTTCTCTCTGTTCTTATGTACAGCTGGGAAATTAAATAGATACCTCTTCTGCTGGTGCTGAATATTTAACAGACCAGGTGCCAGCCAAGTGCACTAGCAGATGCTGCTCCATAAACCAGGTGCCACAGTAGAAAAGGTCCTGTATTGTGTAGCCACCCATTTCATTGCCAATAATACAGGTACACAAAGCAGGATGGTTAGTAACTGGGCCCGTTCATATGAGTTCAGGCAGTCCTTGAAGTATCCCAGTCCCAGAATGTGTAGGGCTTCAAGATAATAACCAGCAGTTTGAATTGTGCCTGGAAGTGATTCAGCAGACAAAGTAAATCTTCCAGCACAGACAAAATACATGCCCTCTAATTTATGCTGGTCAGCAATCTTGCTACTTCAATTTTGAACCAACTAAGCCTGAGATCACCCACACTAAATAATCCACTTTCAGTGCACATTCCAACTGGATTTTTCTATGTGAACTGGCAAAATCCTGTTGGAAAGTGCATTGAAAGTGGTTTGAAAGTGGATTATTTAGTGTGTGTGACCACAGCCTAAATCTTCCAAACAATCTTTAAAGGTAAATCCACATAGACAATACAATAGTCTAAGCAAAATGTGATCAGAGCACAGAGTTTCAAACAGGGAAATTAGACTCAGAGAGAATAACAAGATTGGGTATGGTTATAAAAGAACTGGTGGCCAGGCCAGAATATCAAACTGTAGAATTATACAATATGGACCAGAACCCAAAAAGAGATTGTGACTCTTTCACATGTGAAGTCACCAGGCCAAATGGGAGAGGAAGAACAGAGTGATCTAGCAGATGAGGTTCTGGGAGAATAGGCAGCAAAGTTTGGTTTGCCTCTTTGTAACATGTGAAACTCCCATGAAATACAGATGTGAGATTCATGTTTTATGTTAGGGAGGAAGTAAGTGGTGTGAAAAGACATTTCAAGTGGATACAGAAAAATATCATAAGACTAGTTGTGGGTCCCACTCCAGAAAGTTTAAGAACTACTGCACTAGACCAATATAACTGTAGTTAATCATAATTATATCCCACTAAAACAAATACATCAGGTTAGTCATGACCAGTGTTCCCTCTAAGCTGAGTTGGTGTGAGCTAGCTCACCATTTTTTTAGCCTCCCGCTCACACATTTTTGTCTCAGCTCAGGAAGGATGGCTCCAGAGCAAACTAATTTATGCAATAGCCAAATTGCTCCCTCACAACTTTAATGCCAGGAGCTCACAAAGGAGGATTTTTGCTCACAAGACTCCACAGCTTAGAGG
This sequence comes from Gekko gecko, assembly GCA_029375565.1. NCBI lineage: Eukaryota > Metazoa > Chordata > Lepidosauria > Squamata > Gekkonidae > Gekko > Gekko gecko. Next base: position 50,152,155 of record JAPDNY010000004.1, read on the forward strand.
GAGCACTGGTCATGACTGATTTCAACAGGATTTAGTTATAGCTACATTTAGCTTACTGAGGCTTTTATACTGGCATTCCAGCTATCTACAGTAAACAGTATTTAAAAGTGAGAGAAAATATGAGAGACCTTACATATTGATAGGGCAGTGGTCAATAAATAACTACAGGATGAATGTGTTTGAGTGTCCTGAAGGCTTCTCAGTGTACCAGTTTCTGTCCAGCAACACTTGAGTAGAGGTGTATAACATCCCCCTTCTGCAATAATGCTCTGCAGTTAATAATGAATTTTTAAAAAGAGGATGTACCAATGATATACATCATTCGTTATTTCTACTACCCCTCATTTCGATGATATTCCATTTTTACCATACAAAGGATATCTTACACTCTTTATGCCACAAATCCTCCCAAACCCTGTAGCATGGAAATTAAAATGCTATTACTAGCAAGTATATGAAGAACTTAATCACAGAAAGAAGGAAAGTTGCCAAACACCTCCAAGACTGAACTAAAATGTGAAAGTAGAAGAAAAGAACAAAAAAAATCCCAAGAATAGAGTTGCCAGCTGCCTGGAGAGAGAGAAAACGTGTCCTGTTGCATTAATATTGGCTTAATGGATGTTATTTACTTCCTTTCCACGAAAAGCTTCACCACTCATTTCTAAACATTAAACCTCTGTTAAAGGGACAGGATACTTTTCTCTTGACCTGTTGGCAAGCCTACCCAAGGACTTTCTATCATCCTGTCCTTATTAATATTTGAATTTTGGTTCCGCAACATTCTATGCTTGCCATAATTGATTCAGCTCAAGAACTGGCAGTCAGAAGACATTGGCCAGGGCTGACTGGCTGCTTGGCGAAGTCCCGCCCACGTCAGCCCTGGTCAGTGTCTTCGGCTCAGTCTGCTCCAGTCCTCCGACAGGAGAGGACTGTCTGGAGTGTGAGCGTAGGGACAGGCCCTCAAGGCTGAGGCAGGTAATAGAAGCCCCTTTCTGCCCCCCCACACCATCCCCTGGGCCTTCTATGGGGGCAGTAGGCCCAGAGAAGCCCTTTTCCGCCCCCCACACCATCCCCTGGGCCTTCTATGGGAGCAGTAGGCCAGGAGAAGCCCTTTTCCACCCCTCTTCCCTTCCTTTCCCTCCTTTCCTTTCTTCCTCTCTCCTTTCTTCCTCTCTTCCCCCTCTTCCTTCCTTCCTTCCTTTCTCCAACCCTCTCTCCCTTCCACCCTCCCTCCCTTCCTTTCTAGGGCCCGTTGTCTTCCACCACAATGGGCTTTGCTCTCTAGTTATTAATAAATACAAAAATAAGGATAGGATAAGGGGCATGGCTCCGCGGTAAAGCATCTGCTTTGCATATAGAAGCTCACTGGTTTAATCCCTGGCATCTCCAGTTAAAGAGATCAGGTAATAAGTGATGTGAAAAAGACCCAAGACCCTTCAGAGCCACTACCAACAGTAGCCTTGATAGACCAATGGTCTCTGGCTCGGTATAAAGCACTGTTTGTGTACTATTTTTAATGAGTTCCTATGTAAAACTTGACTCAGCAACACAGACAGAAGCATTTGAAAAACAATGAAAAGATCCAAGGCATTTATTCCAGGTTTTCTCACATACTACATAACTTTCCTATCTGCATACCTGGTCTTCTCTCTAGCTGGCAAGCAGCCTGAGGGCAAACCAGAATCTGCCAAACTATACAAGAATATTAGTGCACAAACTTCAAAATAGTACTACTTAACACTTAACAGAGTTAAGTAGGACACAAATTATGCAATTATGCCCTCTGCTGTCCAATCCTTATCAGCTAAAGAGCCTTTATACTGGAAAAACTCCAGACACTAGATTTTCACCACTATAAATTTTCATGACATTCTCATGAGTTAAATTTTTAACAAGGAAAGGAATTCTGCATGTGTTTACTCATAGTACTGACAGGCAAAACTGCTGCAATAAAAGTAAAGATTAAGTAAAACAAACTCAAGGTTTGATTGCTTAAGCTACTTAATGGGTCATGGTAGTCAAGAACTCTTACTACCTAGGGAAGAATTACCCTACTAATGTGTTGTTCAACCTCGTTAGAAACACAGCAATACTTGTAATGTCTGTTTTAGTAATCATATTTTCATGGAGACTTTTGAAAGTCAGAGATTACTATTTGAGAATTAGGGGTTCTGTCCTTGACAACTATTTGGAAGTTGCAATTAATGCCAAATACAACAGATCCTAGAGGGCAGCTGCAAGACAGTGGGAATAATAGTGAACCTGATGTGGTGGTGGTGATAATGGCAGTTACATAAGACAAGGAGCAAAGGAGGACATTGCTCAGCACTAGAGCCCGTGTTTTAAATACAGAATGTCCAAGAATCAGTCCCTGATGTCTCAGTTGAGAAGATCTCTGGCAGCAGGTGTTAGGAATGACTTTTTTCAGTCTGGAGAGCTGCTTGGTAGCTGGAACAGAAAACACTAAGCTAAATGAGCTAGCCGTCTGCTCACCTATAAAACCCCTTATGTTCCATCACAATCTCCAAGATCAACCAGAAACTCTCTTTTGACTATCCTTGGTACAGCTTTAGAGGCTATGGCTGAACAGGCAGGAGATAAGATTTATCTACTGCCACTTTGTCACTTCCTGCTAATATGATTATCATTTGTTTCCAGTAAACATCCATATGACAAAAACATACATCTCTCTTCTAGCCTAAAGATATTAATTGATCCAGCTACCCACACACCTAAGAAACAGCTGCTACTGGAGATTGCCATGTCAGGTTTCACTTCAGCCTAGAAATTAGACAGAAAAACATCATAGCTTATTATTGTTTTCCAGCAGCTATCCTGTCTAGCCCAGACATTTAAAATAACATTTCTATCTCTATGCAGCAGATCAATGTTCTTCTCAATTATTCTAATTTTACAAATGATGAGAAGAACCTAGAGAGCCAAACCACAGACTGACATTGTAGACTGACTAATAACAGAACTGGTGTACCTGCTTAATCCCATTTTCCCCAGAACACAGTAGTAAAACTTCACAGATACACTATTCAAACTGGTGCTAGTGGCTAGGGAAGCAAATAAAACTGCTGTTCCCGAAAGGAACCTTCAGAACACTTTTTTAAAAGTACTTCGTCATGGTTCTCCTTGGTTCACAATTAGCTTTGTAATAGGACATCAGTGGTGGCTGCTTTAAAAACATGTTTTGGGGCCTGAATATTCCCCATTAACTATTGAACTGGGCTGCCACCTACAGAAAAAAAGTGGTAAATTCTTTTTCTGTCTCATTTGACATTTCTTTCATTTCTTTTCCAACTCACCCCCTAGTATTTCAAAGCACTTTTCCTTAAGGAAAACAATATCACACAAATAATAAAAAGGTTCTCTCTCAGGCCATTTTGTGGTGAAGTTTAGTAGGGAAAAGTAAAAGACAGGACTCTAATAGGTGGAATCAACAATTTATTAATTCCAATACATATTCCAATGCTGTCCGCTTGCCATCAGGAGTCCACCATGAAGAACAACTTAGATGTAATGAAGCTTTGAGCATTTGTTCAAACCGTCAATTTTTACATTAGTTGCCTAGCAGATGATCAAGTTAGCAGTTATTTCACAAACTGTTATTCTTGCTATCCCCCAATCAAGAGCAAACAGCTTAAAATAGTTTGGGAACAACATGCCTGAAGGATTGCCTACTCCCTCATGAAGCTGCCGGACCACTACACTCATCTTCGGAGGCCCTGCTTGGGGTGGCAGCCCGGGAGAGGCCTTTCTCAGTCACATCACCAAAGCTCTGGAACTCTCTCCAATTGGAGATTCATCTGTCCCCTTCTGTAGCCACCAGTGAGTGAAGACTGTTTTGATTGGCATTCCCTCAGTGATCCCTCCTTCCTAACCAATGTTTTAAACACTGTATTTATGTCTTTGTATGTATTTTAACTGTTGTTGTTTTAACGATGCTTGATTGGGGGTGGTTGATTTTAATGGTTTTAAAATGTGATTTTATCACGTATGTTTTAAATTGTTAGATACCTTGGTGGCCCTTGTGAGGACAGAAAGGCAGGATATAAATTTAGTAAATAAATAATATGTGTTAGGATCTATATACTAGAATTAACTAAGTTGTTTTTTAATTCCTGCTTTTTTCTGTTTTGTAATGTTGCCCTTCTGGCAAGTTTTGTTTTGCTGTGTGGATTAGTGGCCATAACAATCCCAACCCCTTCTTTTTGTTTACTCCAAGATCGCTGATGTCTTCCGTCAAGCAATTCCTACTCGAATCCCTAAATCAAAGGCTACAAACACAACTGTGTTACCAGTGAAGATACCGACTGGACAACTCAAGACACCACTCCAGGACAGTAAGGATGGAAAACTGCACATCACAAGATCCATACCCAATGCTGTCACTCAAAGTGGTGGGAAAAGATAGATGACTGCCCAGTGTGTCAGAAAACATTTAACTTTTATTGCAGATACAATGCAAGAATTTCTTCCAAGACCTGTGAAACTCCATTGATAGGTAGAAAATATCACACTGGAACTATAAAGGCACGATTGTGTTATCCACCAATCCATATAATCTTGAGTAACTCAGCTGCTCCACATTTGTGATCTCTACCCAGTTACAGCTCAACAGTTTATCTCTTAGTATGGACTGGAAAATAAGTTAGCTATACATCTTCCCTCATGCAATGAAGGGAAGATGTCCAGACATGTAGGGTCTACTACTAATTAACATGTACTCTCTAATAGCAAGACAGAATCCTATATGTTCCTGTAACAGGATTTTTTCTGGTGCTCTGTTTTCTTTAAAAAAATATTTAAATTTGATTAATCAAATCAGAAAGATAATTAAATAAAACTTTAGATTTGACCATGGTAGAAACAACACTGCAAATGGGGGGAAGGTGGAAAAAAAGAGAAGGTAACTGATACGGACATTTATTTTGCCACCTGGTAAGTTTTGTTATATATCAGCCAAGCAGATTTGCCACTCATCTGCAGTGAGCAGCAATTGACATCAACCTGCTTGCCTATTCCTACCCAACTCACACTGCCACAGCAACATTCTCAAAATCTGAACTGCCAGATAACATGGTGCTATCAACAGGAGGAGGAGAGACGCAGCATGATGCTGACTCATGTTCATGACTTCTCCCTTCTAGCCTTAAAGGGTCAGTAGATGTTTAAAGCTAGAAAAGAAGAAAGACCAGAAAATTCTCTACTATGTTTCTACAGAAGGTGGGTTTGGTTCCATACAAACAAGCTCTCAGCAGAGAAAATGGGAGATGTGCAAGTTTTACAATCCCACAACGCTGCAGAGGGAACATAGAGGGATGCGCGGGGGGGGGGGGGGCTTTGATCCTATCTTTCCCCATTAAAAAGAAGTATTCAAATGCAGCAGTGTAACCAAGGTGGAGATAATGTATGTTATATGAAGGAAATGGGTAATTGTCTATAAAAATGTGTATTTGCAGCATGCTGTGTATTTTAAAAGCTGAGATGTCATGCATTTAATTATTGCCATGTACTTTGCGTTTCAAAAAAGGTTAACCCAACTGGTTGATTAGAAAATACTTTTAAAACTTGAAATTATTTTAAAAACTTGTGCATAAAAAACAAGGCAACAAGCATTTGTCCTGCATCACGCTGACAGTAAACTATTTTCTTACTTGTTTGTGTGAAAATAATAAAACACTGAACAACATTCCTAAGGTGCTATCCAATGGAGAGAAAAAAATACTACTTTTTAACACTATGGTGAAAAGCAAATATAAAAAATAAAGGGCAAAAAACCCTGCAAAAATATACGAAATTGTTTTCATTCCTGGAATTGACATTTTCTCTCTGCTAAATGATTACCAGATTGAGGCAGAAGCTGTTTGTAAAGGATGCACAAACTGACACCCTGTCAACATGTGAGAGATTAAATCAGGGCACCCCTCCAAAAAAAACCTCCAACAACAATACAACATCAGCATTTCCAGTGCCTCAAGAGCTCTCCTTGGACCCAGACAGCACCTGTCCAGGTCCAGCAAACAATGTTGGTCATAGCCATACCTTCTCCTACATAGCTGGGCCCAGCAATGCTGCTAGAACCCCAAGGGCTTGCCTCTGCTACTTGGGCCAAGAAAAGGCTCTGCAGGCCAAGCAAAATGGTCTAGCATGCTGCTCTTCAGTTCATGTACTAGGGATTGCCTATCCCCTGTAATAGTTTGACAAGGCACATTCCATCACTCTGAATCTGTGTTTATTATAGATGCAATAAGAAAATTTAGATGGTGATTTTATTGTCTTGTGCATGAGCAGCATGGCATGAGCATCAACTGCTGTTCTTCATGTCACTTTGAAAGGCCTAAAAAATTTGCTAAGGCAAAGCTTGGGACCACCCAACAGGATGCTGAACATTAAATCCTGTCAAAACACAGCAGGGCTGAGCTCAAATATGTTCATATGTGCCCAAATTAGTCCTAATCCAACCCATTTTATGGGTGCATCCAGAAGACAGTACAGTGCCACCTGAATTCTAGCTTTTGCACAATTTAAACACACAATACTTAGAAGACAACAGAGTTCACATATGGGGAACCATATGGAGAACCATACTGTTCTCCATCATGGCAGACGTTTGCTTTAGCAATGGAGAGAAACCGTCCACTGGCTTCAAGTAACTAAATATAGGACATAAAATCAAAATATTAATAAAACGGCAATCCACTTCTCTGCTTTCCCAGCACTGGGCACCTTTTTAAAACCTAGATAAGTGCTGCTGGTTAAAGCAGTAGAGCAGGACATTATTCAGCATCTGAAGAATTTTAATTTCAGACAGGTAGCTGCAGCAGCAAAGAATAATAGGAGTCTGTTGTTGTTGTTGTTCAGTCGCACAGTCGAGTCCGACTCTTCGCGACCCCATGGACCAGATTACGCCAGGCCCTCCTGTCTTCCACTGTCCGCTGAAGTTTGCTCAATTTCATGTTCGTTGCATCGATGACACTGTCTAACCATCTCATCCTTTGCCGTCCCCTTCTTCTTTGACCTTCAATCTTTCCCAGCATCAGGGTCTTCTCCAGTGAATGCTCCCTTCTCATTTGGTGGCCAAAGTATTTGAGCTTCAGCTTCAGGATCTGGCTTTCCAGGGAACAGTCAGGGTTGATTTCTTTTAGGATTGACTGATTTGATCTCCTGGCAGTCCAAGGGACTCTCAAGAGTCTTCTCCAGCACCATAGTTCATAAGAATCTATTCTTCGGCGCTCAGCCTTCCTTATAGTCCAACTCTCACAGCCATACATTACTACGGGGAATACCATTGCTTTGACCATGCGGACTTTTGTTGGCAAGGTGATGTCTCTGCTTTTTATCATGCTGTTTAGGTTTGCCATCGCTTTCCTCCCAAGGAGCAGGCGTCTTTTAATTTCATGGCTGCAGTCACCATCTGCAGTGATCTGGGATCCTAGGAACATGAAGTCTTTCACTACTTCTATGACTTCCCCTTCTATTTGCCAAGGAGTGATGGGGCCAGATGCCATGATCTTAGTTTTTTTGATGTTGAGCTTCAAGCCCACTTTTGCACTCTCCTCTTTCACCCTGAGCAAGAGGCTCTTTAGGTCCTCTTCACTTTCTGCCATCAGAGTGGTATCGTCTGCATATCTGAGGTTATTGATCTTTTCCCCAGCAATCTTAACCCCAGCTTGTGATTCATCCAGGCCAGCATTTCGCATGATGTACTCTGCATATAAATTAAATAAGCAAGGTGACAATATACATCCTTGTCGTACTCCTTTTCCTATGCTAAACCAATCAGTTGTTCCATATCCGGTTCTAACTGTATAGGAGTCTAGTAGAACCTAAAAACTATCCAAATTTCTTCCAGCATAAGCCTTTTTTTGCTCTGACTCACAAAAGCTTATGTTGGAATAAATCCTGGTAGTATTTAGAATGTCACTAGACTCCTGAAATATTTCAAAACACACTTAATATAACCTAAGTTCAGAGTATAGTAGTATCAGCAGCCTGAATAGCCCTGACAAGCCCGTGCTCATCAGCACTCGGAAGCCAAGCAGTGTTGGCCATGTTTAGTACTTGGATGCGAGACAACCAAGGAAAACCAGACTTGCTACACAGAGGAAAGCAATGGTAAAACACCTCTGCTCATCTCTTTCCTTGCAAACCCAACAGGGATGGGGATCTAATGAGTCAGCTGCAACTTGACAGCACACAAATTATTATAATAGTATTAATCATTCCCTACTAAAGCAACAGAAAACTGCAGGTTCCAAGTATGAAACAGAATGCTCAAGTTCTGGAGAAATGTGACATCCTCACAACAGCACAACCTTGAGAATGTATAGACTGCTCCTAACAAGTAAATAATACCAGATATTGATGGAGGGCAGCTTGGAAATTGGGGGAAGGGAGCAGCTTAGAAATAGCTTCCTCATCTTTGACACCGCCCAGCCTATTACGAAGCCTAAAAGCCCTTCCAACATTTGTTTCTGACTCCTAATGGGCCCTTCCATTTCCATCCATATTTCCCAAGTAACTATCTCAAGAAGCCTGCCCACAAGGGTACCATTAAATCTCTACTGCACCCATGGCAGTATTCAGGACCAAAGAACCTAAGGGAGTAGTCCATCGGGTCACGAAGAGTTGGACTCGACTGAGCAACTGAACAACAACAAGAAGTAGTATCATCATCCATACCCATTTTATTATTTTTAAAATTTACTTCATCTTTAGCCTGCCATTCTGGCTGAAACTCAAGGTGGATTAAAAAATAGAAAAAAAAACCATTCAGTATAAGACATTGAATAAACAGTGTTGTAGGACTAGGATTACAGGCTTAGAAAATAAAGCAGAAAAATAACCAAATAGAAAAACTCTAAGATGTGACATCATACTGTAAGAAGTGGACTAAAAAGGCAGAAGACAATGCAGTAAAATAGACAGTGCAATAAATTACAATCCTATTTTGTTATAAAAGTGACTTCCTGAGTTGTTACATTATGTTACGGTGCTAATCCCTTTATAAAAATGCCCTGCTGAACAGTTCTGTTTTGCACATTCTGTGAAATGATAGAAGTATGAGCTCTGTGCTTGCTTCACAATTGCATTCCGGATGCAAGGATCCATGGGAGATGCAGTGGTGAATCCTCACCATTTAGGGTCACAGGGAGCACACTCCTGTACTTGGAGGAAGAAGATGAAGAGAAGAGATTGGATTTATACCCCACCCTTCAATACCCAAAGAAGTCTCAAAGTGGCTTACAAACTCCTTTCCCCTCCCCTCCCCACAACAGACACCCTGTGAGGTAGGCAGGGCTGAGAGAGCTCTGACAGAAACTGCTCTTTTTTAAGAACAGCTGTGCCAGAACTATGGCTTACCCAAGGGCATCCAGCAGGTGCAAGTGGAGAAGTGGGGAATCAAACCCAGTTCTCCCAAACTAGAGTCCGCACACCAAACTACTACACCAAACACAGTCAGACTGAGCAAAATTAACTCATATCAGCCAAACCCAGTTCAAATGGGGGGGCAACCCATCCCTTGTAATAACTAAAATATTCATAACCCTTGTCACAGCTCAGGTGGGGTATCACCTGACACTGACACCACTCTGGTTCCAGGCTCCTCTGAGAAGTCCCAGAGCACCCTCCCAGGCCTTTAGACCTCCCTTTTAGCCTAAATGAGCATGAGGACCTGGCAGAGTGAACAATGAAAATAGTTTATTTTATAGGAGGTCAAACAACAAGGTGCAGAATAATAATAATAAGTGGGTGAAAAGAAATCAAATGCCCTAATGCGTCTGAATATACTGTACCTAGCTCACTATCTCAAGTGGCTTTAGACTACTCACCCTTCCCTCAGGATGAAGGTTTCTTCCCCACAGCATCCTGTCTTCTGGCCCTGTTCCCTGGGAAGAAGAACAGCTTTTCCTCTTGTACCAGTTCTTTTATTCCCCAGCCCTCTCCTTCCCTATTGGTCAAAATCAGCGCCAAAATTTCCCAAGGCCCTTTGGGGCTTGTAGACCCAGCCTCCCTGGGCCTAGTAGGCCTCTGATGGCACAGCCCAGATCTTGACAACCCTAAAAGCAGTTTGTCCAAAAAGGCTCCATTTGAGAAATGCCAGAACATTCATAATGCCTCAGAGATTGTGTTTTGCAGGTATATCTTAGGTTTTGCCATTTGCTTCCTTTGGGAGGGCAATCTCTTGGTGGCTCAGCCCTTCGTATCTGCCCTTTCATCCAGGCCAGCAGGAGAAATGTGGGAGCAGAAATGAGGCTGCACAGCACATCAACATTACATCTAGGCTTTCACCCAGCTGTTATATTGACCAGTCTCAAAATGTCATTTCTGCCCCCTTGCCTACCTCCAAAGCTACTGTGTATGCCAGGCAATGACATGGCAATCCAGCACCTGTATACTACAACCTTAAACTGATTGAATATACTTCCATCTCCTCAAGAAGCCTTGGGAAATGTCACTCAGAAGAGGTAGGGAAGTCTGAGATTTTTGTTAGTACAGTTTATTCCACACCTCTGGAAAATTACAATTCAAGAATTCCTTTAGGGAACCCATAGCAGTAAAACTAATATGAAACAATTTTAAAATATAGATATACTTCACTTGCCTTCATAGCGGGAACTCTGGTTTGCTGCCACCTTACTTCTGTAAGATGTGAGCATATCAAAGTTAAGGATATCCCATGCATGCCCCAAATCAAAATCATTGACCCATTCACATGTAGCTTTACCATACCTGTGACTGATGGCCTAAGCAGGAATACCACTGGTGTGCTAATTCCACACATAGGGAAACAGTAAATTATGTTCAAACAGAGCAAACATGGAATATTATACAGATACATACTACCTGCAGTCCTTATCATTTAGGAATTTTCAGTACCCACGGCCCTCTTGAACATATGAGTTTTCAGACTGCCTGCAATAATACTAAAATATGTTTTCTTTCCATGCTTTGTTGCCCAGAATTCACAATAGACAAGAAATTATTTTAATCTTCATTTAAAATATAATTTTTAATGCTTACAATGTTATACTGTTTCTGTCCCGGAGACATTGGACTTTGCTGCTTCTCTGGCAGGACCAAATTTCTGCGCACCACCAATCCCCAAAAGATAAGCCAATATTTCCATGAGAAAAAGAACAGCTCCTGGAAAGCAAAATCTCTACCCTTGTTTCCCCTCATGAAAACACAATCATAACAGCAGGACATGTGGCTGTTTCTAGTTCTACAATTTCAGAAGTAATTCAGGTATCACAGCAAAATTCTTGAGGGAAATCCTTTCAAGCTACAGCGAGACACTCTACCCTTATATGGACTACAAAAAAGCACAGCTCTCCCCATGCTAATACACAATCAGAAGGCAGCATGCATATGCATTCAGTACATGACAGGAATGATTCGGCGTGCGCCATGTAGGCAGGTTAACATGAATTTGCCTGGTATCCCAGCTCTCATGTCCTCAGAAAGCGTCACTGCGAGAGCCAGTTAACAGTCTCTGGTGGGCTTCCAAGTTGAAACATTGAACTGCACATTCCCAAACGAAAGAAAACCGACAAACAAGGCGAGACGCAGGAAAGGGACAGGAGAAGCAGAAAGCGAGTGAACGGGCAAGCACAAGGCGAAAACGTGAGGGGGGAAGAAACACAGCTGAGGGGGGCACAGAAAACGGAAGCAGGGTAGAAAAGGGGGGGGACTCAACACACGAGGGTATGGAATAATGACAGTTTATCGGCAGCCACCAGCTTCCTTGGCTTTCCCCGGACCTCCTGGTACCTGGGCCACTGTCGGTCCCTTCGCGTGTTTCCCCGGTAGATTCCCACCAAGGCTCCTCCAGAGCGTCCCCCATGCTGCCGATCGCTACAGGCCACGCTGCTCCTTACCCAAGGAGGAGGAGCCACTGCCGGCAGCCGCTTCAAACAAGAGAAGCCCGCCCAGAGGAAGCCTTGTGGGCCGGGCTTCAGAAAAACCAGAAGCGGGGACGGCGTCGTGAGATTTTTCCGCCGTGCTTGTTTGTGTAGTGGCTCATATTAGCCCTTTGGGGTTCGCTTCACGTGTGAATGGGTGGCACGGGTAGCCAGCCTGGTCTAAAACGATGAAGGAGCGAAGGCTTGCACAGTTTGTGTGCAGCTCAGGTCGTTTTGAAAGACGTAATTAATACAAATTAAACATTGGTTTTTTAAAAAATAAAACACCTCTTTTCCTATTAAACGGCGAAGAGTTTCCATACTACTTTAAACTCAGTCCACAAATTAGTTCCACCAGTGGAAATGAGGAGGCGATTAAAAATCAGAGCAGAAATCCTACACAGAGAGAGCCTGTTTACTCCCTTAAGCCCATTGATTTTAGTGCTCGACATGGAACAACTCCACTTAGGAGTGCATTCGGTTGTAAACATACACGAAGCTGCCACAAAACTATCAAAGGTTAGTTTTGTCTAATTTGACTGGCGATGGTTTGCCACGGATTCTAGGTAGAGATCAGGTTCCCCAAACAGATCAACACAGGGCTTCTTCAAAGGACAGTTTGTTTAATGAAACAGTTCCAGAGACAGGTGTACAAGCTCTGGGTCAGTAATGACTGGGAATAGCAAAGCATACTAGGCTATACTGTATTCAAACGACCCCCCACACACAAGCAGAAGCCAATGATTATATTTTGCCCATGTGGCAGGTCTGGGCGGGCAATTAAGGAAAACAACCAAAGACCCCTTAACTTTCCCAGCCTCTGGGATTCAGGCACTTGAGACCCAAGGTCAGGTTTTAAATAACAGCAAAACAAGAGATGATGCAGAACAGAGATGGAGGCAGCTGCACTCCTCCCACATTCCATGTATATGACATACAGTAATATGGCAGGACTACCTGACATCCTGCCTCCCAAAAACCCCTTCCCCTCAGCTTCTCTGGGTAGCGACGGTGGGACCAGCGAAGGAGCTGGGGGGCAGCAATGTCATCCACAGCAACCCATTCTCTATGTTGTTTAGTGACTGCTGCATTGTCATGCAATACATTCTCTTATTCCTCAGATTCCTGGCTTAATGCTACATGTGGAGCCCATGCAGTTAACAATGTTTCAAAACCTGGGTTCCTTTTCAGGATCGTTGTGCTTTTGACAATCTTCAGCTCCTTATCCTTCCAACTTCAAACATGCCTACTGGCTGCTTAGCAGTCCAAGAACAAGAGGCTGGACAAAATTTTATTGCAGAATGGCTTTTTCACTTTCACAGTCCCCATCAGAATATTCTCCCATATCTTGAAGCAACAGCTGGCCTCATTAGCCTGGGTAGGCACCGTGCCTTTTCCTGAGGTGCCTGTGATCTTGTCAATATTGTTTTACCTTTTCCACAGCGTGAGGTTCCACACCTTTTGGAGTCCTCACTCCCAATTCACCTGGCTTGTGCTGATTATGTAGGTCATCTCTCTTGTCACCTTCTTAAAGACCCTAGATTTTCTTTATTGCAGTCCGTTCCACACTCTCTCCACTGTTTACATCGCTCACAGCCTCTGCCTGCAGCCCCCACAGTCTTTTCTGATGGGGGGAGACAGCATAGTGCTATTGTATATCAGCAAGCTGGGGTTTGGCAGACTCAATACACTGTTTCTCAAGCAACTCCACAACGGGCCGAACTGGCTGGCTGCTGCTATTTTAGCATTTCAAGTTTTTGCCACCTCTCCTTTCAATTTAATCGCTGATACTCAGTATGTGGTTCGTCTGATTTCTAGCCTCCCTGGAGCTTATGTTGCCCCTAGGGTGGATGCTAACCTCATGGCACTTTTCCTTACACTACAACAACTCTTGCAATCTCGAGAACATCCTTACTATGTTGCCCACATCCGTAGTCACTCTGGCCTTCCCAGTCCTTTGACAGAAGGGAATGCTAGAGCTGATCAAGCTGTACATGGCCTCTTCACTGATCCTGTGGAAAGCCATCAATTCTTTCATCAGAACTCCCGTGGTTTGGCAGCACAATTTGGTATTCCTTTAGAAGAATTTGGTATTCCTATTGTGGCTTCCTGCTCTCATTGTGCAGGCTTTTCCCACTGCCCTGAGGGGGGTGTCAACCCTCGTGGCCTAGGTCCTTGTGAACTTTGGCAAATGGATATTACACATGTTTCTGCTTTAGCTCCATGGAAATATGTACATGTTTCTGTTGATACTTATTCTGGTGCGCTTTGGGCTACCCCTCTGCAGGGTGAAACAACTAACCATGTCATTTTTCACTGTATTGCTGCCTTTGCAACTTTAGGCCGTCCTGCTAAACTGAAAACTAATAATGGCCCTGCCTATACCTCTCAAACCTTTCAGCAATTTTGCACCCACTGGGATGTTGTTCTCTCCCATGGAATTCCTTATAACTCTACAGGACAAGCTGTTGTAGAGCGGGCCAATCGCTCCTTCAAAACTATTTTCGACAAACATTTAAAAGGCATGAAAGGTGGCCGCATACCTGTAAAGTACTGAGTTTCGGGCCTCATGACTCGGACGACGACATAAGAGAAGACGCGTTTATTCGTACTTCACACAAGACAAAGACAAAGAGTAACGGCCAAAGGCCAACTATATACAGTAAGGGGGGGGGACGCCCCACATTCCTATTGGCGGGTTTGAATCGCCCGCCAATGCTGCCATTGGTTCTTTACTGGCGAGCTCAGGAGCCTAGTCCCTATTGTTCTCAGCGAGCGGAGCTTGGCTGCATTTCGCCAGCTCAGACTCCTGATCTCAGGACACAACACCCCTCCCCCCATAGTTTGTCTCCTATCAGGTGACGTAGTCTTTTAGGTAGGCTGGTGGCCTCCGTTCTCTTAGTGATCTTCGGGGGGCCGGCACCGGACTGGCGGGGCCCCCTTCTGGTGGACCTCCCGCACTAAGAGCTTGGATGTCCGGCAATGCCGGCAACGGTGACGGGGGCGGCGGTGGCTCGGCTTGCTCTGGGACCCCCTCCGTGCTCCGCAGACTTTCTGGCGCTTGTTCCGCTAGAGGCACCGGCGGCCGATCGATTGCTGGGGCGGCCTCGGTGCCTTCCGGTAGTGGGGCCCTGATCCCTGTGACGGGGTCTTGCCGCCTCCGGAGTTGGTCCACATGCTTACGGAGGACCCGGTCCCCGTCTGCCAGGACCTCATATGAAACTGGCCCGGTGGGTTTGAGAATGCACCCGGCCAGCCACTGAGGACCCGCCCTGTAGTTCCTAAAGTAGACAGGTTCCCCTGGGTGGAAACTCCTGGGTGCCTCCCGGGTTTCGACCAGCTTTCTCTCTGGGGCTCGGTCCGGGTGGAGCCTGTCTAACAGTGTCATGGGGCGGCGGCCCATCAATAATTCTGCTGGGCAATGCCCGGAGATGGGGTTTGGGGTGGTGCGCTGTGTGAGGAGGAAGCGGGCCAGCCGGAACTCCCCCTCCCCCTCAGTTATGCGGCTCAGGGCTTCTTTGGCGGTGTGTACCGTCCTCTCCGCCTGTCCATTTGTTGCCGGGTGGAAGGGCGCAGATCGTATATGCCTGATTAAGTTCCTTGCGAGGAACGCTTGGAACTCAGCAGATGTGAACGCGGCCCCGTTGTCCGACACGATTGTGTCTGGCAAGCCGTGCGTAGCGAATATTTTGCGCAGGGCCCTTATTGCCGCTTTAGCCGAGGTGGTAGACACTGGACTTATTTCTACCCACTTCGAGTAGGAGTCTACCGTCACCAAGAACTGGAGCCCCTGAAACGGCCCGGCAAAGTCTACGTGTAAGCGTGACCACGGCTTGTGAGTGGACACCCAGCTTTGGGTTGGCGCGCTTGGGGGATTGGGGCGGACTTCCTGGCACTGTGTGCACCCCCGGACCCAGGTTTCAATTTCTGAGTCTATCCCGGGCCACCACATGTAACTCCTTGCCAGAGCTTTCATTCGTACAATGCCAGGGTGGGCCTCGTGAAGCGTCTCTAGAACCCCTTGTCTCATGGGCCCCGGGATGACCACCCTGTCCCCCCATAGTAAGCACCCTTTCAAGGCAGATAACTCTTCCCTCCTGGCTTTGTATGCCGTGAACTCTGGCCCTGTCTGTTCCGCTGGCCATCCCCTCACCACCCAGTTTAGGACCCGGGAGATAATGGGATCTCGGGACAAGCGGGCGGCCACGTCTGCAGCCTGAAGGGGGGGTTGGGCAGCTCCTCCATCAACAATACTGCGGGAGCTGGGGCCGGATCCTCCCCCGTATGTGGCAGTGGCAGGCGGCTCAGGGCGTCGGCATGACCCAGCGCCTTGCCCGGCCGATGCTCCAACTGGTACTGATAGCCCGCTAAAAACAAGGACCAGCGCAACACCCGGGGCGACAGTACCTGCGGTGTTTGTTTGTCCGCTGCGAACAGTCCCAGGAGCGGCTTGTGATCAGTTACGAGCGTGAAGGGCCGCCCATACACGAAGTTGTGGAATTTTTTTACCCCCGCCACCAGGGCCAAGCCCTCCCAGTCTCTTTGTGCATAGTTACGCTCTGCGGGGGACAGCGTGCGGGAGTAGTAAGCCACCGGAACTTCCCTCCCATCTGGTAGCTTGTGTCCCAAGACCGCCCCGACCCCGTACGGCGATGCGTCGCATGCGAGGATTACCGGGAGCTTTTCGTCAAAGTGTGCGAGTACAGCGTTAGAAATCAATAGTATCTTAAACCCCCGGAACGCCGCCTCCTCCCTCGCTCCCCATGCCCAAGGCGTCGCCTTATCCAGCAGCCTGTGTAGGGGTTCTGCCACAGCGACTTTGTGTGGGAGAAAGGCGTGATAAAAGTTCAGGAGGCCTAAGAACGCCTGGAGCTCCGCCTTGGATTTCGGGGCGGGGGCCTCCACGATGGCCTTCACCTTGTCCCTCGCCGGATGCAGGCCCGTTGCGTCAACCTGGTACCCCAAGAACTCCACCTCCGGCACCCCGAGGAGGCACTTTTCCCGCTTCACCTTCAGCCCCGCGGCTTGGAAGCATCCCAGGACAGTTTGGAGGCGGGCGGCGAAGCTCTCCGGGGTGGCCGCGGCAATGAGGACGTCGTCGAAGAACGGCGTCACGCCAGGGATCCCTTTTAACAAATTGTCCATTAGATTCTGGAAGATCCCTGGGGCCACACTGACCCCGAACTGCAGCCGCTTCACCCTGAAGGCCCCCCGGTGGGTTACTATGGTTTGTGCTTCGGCAGTGGCCTCATCCACAGGGAGTTGCTGGTACGCCTGCGCGAGATCCAGCTTACCAAATATGCGCGCCCCCGCCAGTGTGGCCAATACGTGGCTGACTACGGGTATGGGGTATGCGTGTGCCTGAAGTGCCTGGTTAATAGTGCACTTGTAATCCGCGCAGATGCGGATTTCCCCGTTCGGCTTCACGGGTGTCACAATCGGGGTCTCCCATCATGCATTGGGGACGGGCTCTAGGACTCCCTGGGCCACCAACCGGTCCAGTTCTGCCTCTATTTTAGGGCGGAGGGCCAGGGGCACGGTGCGGAAGCGCCGCCAGATGGGCGTCACCGTCGGGT
Organism: Gekko gecko; assembly: GCA_029375565.1. Lineage (NCBI taxonomy): Eukaryota > Metazoa > Chordata > Lepidosauria > Squamata > Gekkonidae > Gekko > Gekko gecko. The sequence continues at coordinate 50,169,649 of JAPDNY010000004.1, forward strand.
CTAAGTGAAGCGACACCGGGGCCCCTTTATAACACCCCAGCTCCCCATCAAAGACCTCGGGGAATTCCTTGCACACCGCCCCCCAGTCCCGCGTCCCGCACTTATTCACTCCCCCGATCGTAATGCCTAGGGCCTCGAACCACGCACGCCCCAGGAGACTCACAAGGTTTCCCTCTACCACCACCAAGTCCAAGTTCCCCTCAAAGTCTCGGTATTGCACTCGGAAAGTGCCGACTCCCCGAATGGGGACAGGGTTCTTTTGAAAGTCCACCAAGCTAAGCGGTGATGGGCGTAGAGGGGGTCCCCTGGACGGGCAAAGTTTTTTAAGAGTGTCCACGGAAATTATGGACGCAGCCAATCCCGAGTCCACCTCCATGCAGCAGGGAGACCCCTCGATCCGCACGTTTACTTGGATCTTCGGGGTGGAGGAGAGGTGGGGGTTGGGGAGGCGAAGTACCTGTAGCGATTGATCTGTAAGATGGTACAGCTCGGCGACCTCTTCCATCGTCTCGTAGGCGGTGGATGGTGCGCGGTGCGGTGGGGCCGACGATCTCGAGTTCCGGGGGCCCTTGGACCGGCAGACCCGTGCGAGGTGTCCCTGCTTCCCACACCCGTGACAGACAGCATCCCGGAACTTGCAGGTCTTCCTGCCGTGGCCTTCTCCGCAGCTGGCGCACACGATCCGGTTGCTGGAAGGCTTGGCTGGCTCCCTGTCGGCCTGCTGGGTCTGCGCCGGCCAGCGGTGTTGGGGTCTGAGGGCGTAGACCTCTTCGGTGTCTGAGTTCCCGGGGCTGGGACCCCTCCCGACCGCATGGGCAGCTGCGGCCGGGCGTTCCCCTTCGGCGGCCTCGTGTGTGGTGGCGGCGTCGATGGCCTCGTCCAGGGTGAGCCGCCGGTTGCCAATCAACTTGCGCCGTAGCTTGGAGTCTGCCAGGCCCCACACGAGCTGCGTCAGCAAGTTGTCTTCCACCTTCGGGAACCCGCAGTCCACCGCGAGTGCCCTCAGCGCTGCCAGGAAGGCGGCAGCGGATTCCCCTTGGGCCTGGACGCGCCTCTGGAACTCCATCCTCTTGGCCAGGAAGGTAGGCCGGGGGCTGAAGTACCCATTGAGGACGTTCAGGATCTCCGCAAATGAGCTTTCCAGGGCCGTGCGGGGCACCAAGAGGCTCTTGGCGAGGCGGACTGTTTGGGTGCCGCACGAGCTCAGCAGGAGCGACCGTTTTTTCTCCGGGTCACGAATCTCGTTGAATTCCATGTAGCTTATGAGCTGGTCGACCCAGGCGTCCCAGGTTTCTGGCTGTAACGGGTCGAAGCGCTTGAGTATTACATGTGTGGCGGCCATAGCTCCGTCTGGGAAGGCGTGCACCGGTGCGAGCAGTGCGGTGCTGCTCTCAGGGTCAGCGATGCGATGCTCGGCGAGTGGTGCGGTGCTGCTCTCGGGGTCAGCGATGCGGTGCTCGGGGGTGGCCTTCGTCACTCATGGAGTCAGGGAAGGCATTGAAATCCCATCCTCGTTGCCACTGTAAAGTACTGAGTTTTGAATCGCCCGCCAATGCTGCCATTGGTTCTTTACTGGCGAGCTCAGGAGCCTAGTCCCTATTGTTCTCAGCGAGCGGAGCTTGGCTGCATTTCGCCAGCTCAGACTCCTGATCTCAGGACACAACAATACCAAATCAGGCCTGGATCATGCAGCAGGTCCATCTAGTACCTGTGCTTCCACAGCCCAAGGTGTTTTATCGGGCCCTGCCTGACCGTACTTGGTTGGGTCCAGTTCCTCTGTTAACCTGGGGGGGAGAGGGTATGCTTCTGTTTTGTCGCCCACAGGTCCTCTCTGAGTTCCAGCGAAGTGTGTGCATCCAGCGCATGGTGTGGCATCACGGGGAGCAGAATCCAGTTCCAGAACTCCAGAGTGTGAGACTAACCGAGAATCTCTGGCAACCACGCCTGAGGACCACACAGGCCTCTCTGATAACCTGGGGAACAGTAAAGCGACTGCCAGTTCAGCTCACACTTAATTTGCAACACTCTTTTTGAAACTTCCTAATGCAAGCTTCTCCATACTTTCCTAGTTTACAAGCTTTTCCCTATTTTGGCAGTCAACAAGACAACTCTGCAGACTGGAGTCCAGAACACTGCTTCCTGGTCTATGGTCGTCAGTTTTTGGACCCTTTACAGTATCCCTATGGGCTGGAACTGGTGGCAGGACCAACTACAGCCTGTCTATTATCTGTGTCTAATTTGGTTCTATTCTGATCCTAGTGACTCTCCCTTTGGATGGAGAAAAGTGGAGTTTCAGTTTAGAGACCTTGCCTTTCATGATTTCTGGAAGCCTCGATTGTTTTTTTTCAATGATGACCGAGCTCTCTGGACTTAGTTCATGTGTGGGAACACTCTCAAGGCCAATTTACTTTCTCTGAGACTCACACTCCTCCTGCTATAACTGATTATGATGAGCCGGAACCTGGGATGGCTGCCTGGTGGAGCTGACTCGTGTGTTAATTTGTTATTTGTATGTATGCTTGTATTTGCTTGTAATGTCTTTTTTGATCAAGGGTTTCCTTTCCCTGTTTTCCAGCCATATGACCCAAAGCATCAGGTTAATCTCTGGGAACAATTGGCCCGGACTTCTAATCTGTCTTCCTTTTGCCTCCAAGAGTCTGCTTCAGTGCATGGTTTCCTTTCCTCTTGTGCAGTACCCGTGTGTATCCCTCTAGATGTGTTAAAAACCTTTCTGCTCTCCCTCATGCCAATTACTCCACAGGGTGTGGGGGGTAATGGCAGTGAACCTTGCTTTGGGAGCAACTTCCGTCAATGGGGCCCACAATTAAAGTACCCTCCTCCTAATGCTATGTAACTTATAACTTCTTATGTTGTAGCAGGTAATAAAACCACTAATTGCATTTATGTTGGGATATCCACAGCCTGTGACCCTAAAAAGGGACAGTCCTGTATAGATCTTGGGAAAAATTACTCTTCTAATGACCTTAAGTGTAAAACAAAGCATGAATTAACAAACCCTCAAGGCAATCATACTCGGCTTCCACCGGGATGGTTTGTTACATGTGGGTCTAAAACTTTTAACTGGTTGCCAGGGAATTTGCCCAAAACTGTATGCTGCATTAGTCGCCTTGTAGTGGTCTTGCCTACACGTGATCAGCTGACTAATGACACTGCCCCTGCTGCCCCTACTCGAGGGCGCAGACGTGCAAAGCCCCTTGATTCTTCCTGTGATAGCAATGTTTCCTTGCTCAGCAAGGCTGAATATGTCTCTTTAGTCATATCTTTAGTAGGAGTTCCTGCATTAACAGTTGCTACTCATCATACCATTGCACAAGTAGCTTGTAGTCTAGCAAAAACTATTAATGCTACTTCTCAAGCCATAACCCTTCTTAATGAAGAACAACAGGAGTTACGCCATGCTACACTGCAAAATCGCCTTGGAATTGATTACCTGTTGCTCTTACATCATCAGGGTTGTGAGTCAGTGGAAGGAATATGTTGTTTTAATCTTACTGATAATTCCCATGCCATCCGACAAAAAGTCCAAGTCCTGCATGGTCTAGCATCCTCTGTCAAAGAAGATGGAATGCTCTATGGTCATGGCTCCCTGGTGGGTGGTTAGGAACTTGTTTGCAGTACCTTGTTGTAATTAGCATTTGCCTCATTGCTTTTTGTTGTTTTTTACAGTGTATCCCAACTCTGTTTCATTCCTTTGGTGCATGTTCCACTGGTACACCAGCTTCCTATATGCCTGGTCCTCAAAAACCTATTTACTCCATCATCTATGCCAACTATTCTCGCCTAAGCTCTGATGACTCTGATTCAGACCAGTAATCACTTTCTGTCTCTCTGTTTTGAGTCCTGTTCCTTTACAGTTCTGACAGCCTGAATTTTAACAAATTAAATTAAAAAGGGATGGAATGTAGGTATGGCAACTTTTGTGAGGCAAACCCGGAAGTGAAAATGCCTACATTATGTTCCTATATTAATGTTCCCACAGGGAAATATTGAGAATAATATTAACAAAGGCTGCAGTGAACATTTACTGAGAAACAGGGAGAGCAGAAAACTTATTGGAGATATGAGCTGTCCGGCAAAGCACATTATGTTCTTTTCACAGAATACTTGCAACTTAGCACAATAGGCTTATATGCTTGTAACTATCTCTGTATATGCAGTAGAGGGAAGGGGGAAAATAAGGGGAAGCTAATGTGTGGAGAACAATAGCCTGTTATACTTTTACATTCTGTTGTTTTAGCTCATAGCTCACAGTAACTCAAGACATACTTGTAACTTGTAACTTTTCCTATGCTGGAGAGGAGGAGGGGAAAAGGAGGGAAGCATAATAAAGCACTGGCTGAGTCTATTCGGGAGTCAGACAGACAGCTCCTGACTGATGCTGTAGCTCAGACAGATTTCTGCAGATCTTGTCTCCTGTCGTTCTTGAACTCTGATTCTTGAACCCCAAGCCTACATTGCACCATGAGGGGGGGGGGCATAGCACGTTGCAGTCGCCAGACATTCAGCCCAGGGTCACACCGAAGGAGCCTAAGGTGGAAAACAGGATGCAAATATTTCAATGACGAGTTCGGCAGCGACGTCATTAATCATCTGCTTGATGGGGAACAAACTTCCAACCCAATTTGCGACTGGGCTGCAAGCCTTTAATGTTTTTGGTTGAGACATATACAGAGTCACCAGGCTTGGGATTCCAACCTTCGTCACGTTTCCTGTCAGCATACAATTTGTAGGCCTGCTTAGCCCTTTCCAGGGCTTTACAGAGAATGGGCCATGCAGTTTGCAGCCGTGTGCACCATTCGCCCGCCTCCCCCTCCGGTAGCGCAGCTTCAGACAGAAAATGAAGGGGTGGGGCCTCGTAACCATACACAGCCATGAAGGGGGAGACCCCTGTAGAAGAATGACAGGTGTTATTATAGCAAAATTCCGCTGAGGAAGGAGACCCTCCCAGTCATCTTGCTGAAAGTTAGTAAAACACCTGAGGTACTGTTCCAATGTCTGATTCACACATTCGATCTGTCCATCAGTATCAGGGTGGTAGGCACTACTAAGTCCCTGTTCAACCCCCAGTAAATGCATGAGGTCCCCCCAGAACTTGGAGATGAATTGTGTGCCCCGGTTGGATATTATCTTCTGGGGCAATGTGTGAAGCTTAGACACCTGTTGCACAAACACTTTCACTAACATTTTTGCAGACGGCAGAGATTTGAAAGGAATGAAATGAGCCTGTTTGGAAAACAGGTCCACCACGACCCAAATGACAGTCTTCCCCTTGCTAGGGGGCAAATCGATAATAAAGTCCATAGAAATAATCTCCCAAGGGCAGCTTGGAGTCGGCAGGGGCTGAAGTAGTCCAGGGGTTTCCCGGGCCTTGGTTTACTCATCAGGAAGGTTTGACAGGACTGCACAAAGAGGGAGAGGTCTTTTCTCATGCCTGGCCACCAGAACTGGCATTGGAGAAGATGCAATGACTTGACAAATCCCAAATGCCCCACCAGCTTAGTCCTGTGCACTCCAGACATGATTTCTCCCCGCAGCTCCCCTGGAACAAACAGTTTCGTGCTGCAATACCAGCAGCTGTTAGCCCTTTCCTCCATGTCCCCCTCCTTTTCCAGCTCCTGGCAATCCCCCTCCGAGAGGGCTGTGGTGAACTTCGATTCCCAGGAGTCAATAGACAGAGGGGGTGGAGACTTTGCTTGGCTGCAAGTCACGACCGCCCCCCCCCCCAACTGAGACGGAGTGAACATGGAATCAAGCACCTCCTCCTGCCAGCTATCAGGTTGCGGGAGGTGGGACAGTGAATTTGCCTTTCCCGGGAAATGGTGGAGAGTGAAGTTTAACTTAGAGAAAAAGTCAGCCCATCGGAGCTGCTTTGCTTCTAGGTTGCAGGGGGTGTGGAGGACTTCCAAGTTTGTGTGATCAGTCCACACCTCGAACGGCACCCTGGTCCCTTCCAGCCGATGCCTCCACATAGAGTGCTAATTTAATAGCCCCTGCCTCCTTATCCCACACGGACCAATTACGTTCAGTGTCATTGAATTTCTTGGAGACATATGCAAGAGAATGTAATTTCCCGTCCTCCCCCTCTTGTAAAATGGCACCCCCCATAGTGACTTGAACGATAAATTTTTTAAGTTCGTTCAGATGGGCCAAGACCGGCTCAGACGTAAACAAGGCTTTTAGGCGATCGAACGTGGCCTGGCATTCCAGGGTCCACTCCAGTTTCACCCCTGGGTGTGTACTATCCGGACCCTTCCCTTTCGTCTTAAGGAGATCCATGAGAGGCAAATTCACTTGGGCAAAATTTGCTAAAAATGATCTATAAAAGTTCGCAAAACTGAGGAATGCTTGGAGTTGCCTCCAAGACTTTGGGGTCTCCCACCCCACCACGTTTTGGACCTTGGCTGGGTCCATTTCGATCCCCCGGGGGGAGATTCAATAGCCCAAGAAAGCAATTTCTGTACAGTGAAACTCACATTTAGAAAGCTTAGCAAAGAGTTTATGCTTGTGCAACGTTTTCAACACATCCTGCACCAATTTGACATGGGAGTACAACAAAATGTAAACAAGGTAAACAAGGATGCCATTAAACAGGTGCTTGTGTAACACTTCATTTATAAGGTTCATGAAGACCCCTGGAGCACCCTGAAGGCCAAAGGGCATCACCAGGTACTCAAATTGACCAAGGGGGGTATTGAACGCCGTCTTGTACACATCCCCCTCCCTAATGCGGACCCAGAAGTAGGTGTCATGCAGGTCCAGCTTTGAGAAGATTTTCCCTTTGGAGACCGCTGCCAAGAGGTCTTTGATCAAGGGGAGGGGGTAAGCATTCATGGATGAGACAGCATTTAACCCCCTATAGTCAGTGCAAAGCCACAAGCCCCCATCCTTTTTTTTCTGAAAGAACAGGGGTGACGAAAGGCAAAGAGGCCGGGTGAATGAACCCTCTAGCCAGGTTCTTATTAATGAACCTCCTCAACTCCTCTTTCTCCATAGGGCTCATGAAATATAGCTTCCCTTTAGGCAACTTCTGGTCAGGTAACAGTTCAATTGCACAATCAGAGTTTCTGTGGGGGGGTAGTTCATCCGCCTCCACCTCCCCAAACACCTGGGCCAGGTCCCTATATTCGGGAGGAATCGACTGAAGTTCAGCGTTGGCCAGGCAAACCGGCACGGATTGTGCAATGGGAGGGGGCCGCCTCTCCTTGTCCCAGAGGTGCGCCACGCACCGGGGGAAGATGAACCGCACCAGTCCCTCCTCCCATAAGATGTAGGGGTCGTGGTCACGAAGCCAAGGGCTACCCAGCACTAGGGGCATCTAGCCGCCAGAGTGATGACAAACGGGCGGTGTTCCCAGTGCTGCCCCGCACCCATCCTTAGTGGCACAGTCTTGTACTTGCAGGGGTCTTTCATGGCAGAGCCATCCATTTGGGTAAACACCAAGGGGTCTGCAAGCTTAACCACTTTTGCCCCCAGTCCTGTAACCAAGGAGGGATGGATCAAGTCTCGCCCGCACCCCGAGTCAATCAAACCCCTCACCCATACCTGGGTGTTAAGGTCAGGGATGATAATAGTCACAGTCATGAAAAAGGGGGGGGGGTAACTGCTCACCGGTTTTTGTGCCTCGGGATGTGGGACCTGCTGGTCAGCACTGTTCACAGCAGGTCCTAGCCATTTCCTGCCGGCTGGAAACTCTCCTCACCAGATGAGTCGGTCTCTTCCTCCTGCAGACTGGCCTGCAAAGCTCTGGGAGTCTTTGGGTGGGCGGGCGGCTTTTTCGCTGGGGTGTTGGCCCTTTTCTTGTCGCCACTCCTTGTCAGGGTGGTCGCAGGTCCGGTTTCCGGGCACACAGTGGCGATATGACCAGATTCCCTGCATTTTAGGCACAGCTCTTGCTTCATGTGGAGCTCTTGGGTTCCGTCTTTCACTCACACTGGTAGTTTGGCCTTCACCAGGGCCGTAGCACCCTTTGCCAGGGTGGCCACGTCATCTATGCGAATGGTGCAGAGGCGACTTTCCGTATCTGCCGCTTCCTTCATCTACGCCAACAGGGACCTCGGTTTCACGCTGCGCAGGATCATTCTCCGGATCTCAGAGTTCAAACCCAAATGAAAATGCTGCGCCAGCACCCCATCAGGCCACTCACGGATCTTGGCAGCATGGCGATGGAACTCCTTGGTGTACTCGCTCATCGACTTCTTCCCTTGGTGGAAAGTGCGCAGGAAAGCCTGGGCAGTTTCGCTTGCATTGGTATCCTCGTAATGCACATGCAAAGCCCACATAAACGCATCGATTTCCCGCAGCTCTCATCTGTCCTCATGGTGGAGGCTTACATACCAATCAGTCGCACCGTCCTGCAGCCAGGAGGAGATGGCATCCACAATGCGTTCCTCATTGGGAAACAGGTGGCCCCAATTTTCCACAAACTTTTCAGCCCGCAGAAGAAAATAGGTCAGCTTCTTGGGTACTCCATCAAACGTCACATCCAGTAGTTCAGCCGGGTTGGGGAAGGCTCTCACCGGCCCACGCGGTAGCCCCCTCGGCACTGGGGGAGAATCGGCGGCAGTGGCCCCAGAGGCGGCTGCCCTGGCCCTGCTGGGACAGGTGGCACGTGCTCAGGAGGCACCTGCTGCACAGGAGGTGCTGGTTGCACAGGTAGGCGCTGGTCCAGTTCCCGTTGGACCACCTCCATTATCATCCCGGGCATTTTCCAAAACAACTCCTCAAACATTCGCAAGGGACATTCTGGGCCCCGTTCTAACAAACTCAATTGGGTATCCGTGAAGTCTTCAGGCTCAGCCAGCTTCTGCATCCCCCCCTCCACAGCAGGCACCGTAGATTAACCGGTAGATGGACCGGTCATACTGGCTCTCCCTGCAGGGTCCAGGAGGGGTAAGGGACCGAGTTTCTACAGTGTCCGTATGAAACCGTCCCCAGTCACGCCGCTTTGTGCAGGTAGTCACACTGGCATACGCTCCGCCAAACGGGTCAAAATACAGGTCCATCAGGTCCTCCTCCAGAGGCCTGGTGGTCGGTACTGTCGTGGTTGGTGGTGCACCGTGCCATCAGTGGTGGTCACCACGACCTGGTCTTCTTTGTCGCTCATCTCGGTGGTCGAGAGAGGTAGCTTGAAAGAAGTGAAGGTAGGATTACTAACACTTTATCAGGTTCTCCAGAGAGATCGTGCAACACAGGGCTTCTTCAGAAGACAGTGTTGAATGAAACAGTTCCAGAGACACATGTACAAGCTCTGTGTCAGTAATGACTGGGAATAGCAAAGCATACTCAGTTATACTGTATTCAAACGCCCCCCCCGCAAGCAGAAGCCAAATGATTATATTTTGTGTGCGCGGCAGGTCTGGGCGGGCAATTAAAGAAAACAACCAAAGACCCGCTAACTTTCCCAGCATCTGGGATTCAGGTGCTTGAGACCCAAGGTCAGGTTTTAGATAATAGCACAACGCAAGATGTTGCAGAGCAGAGACGGAGGCAGCTGCACTCCTCCTGCATTCAATGTATATGACATACAGTAATATGGCATGACTACCTGACAGCCTGTCACATTGTCTACATCCCGAATCTGTTAACGAGTTGCCAGAGAATCTACAATCTTCTGCATGCAAAGCAGACACCTTGCCACCGGACTATAGCCCGCTGTCTGTACAAGAATTCTATGGCATTTGATAAAGTGATATCGTAGTCACGAAAATTTATGCTGAAAGAACTTTTTGTTAATCATCAAGATGCCGCTGGATTCCTGTTTAATTTTTTGCAATAAACTAAGTACACTAAGCTCTCTATAATAGCCATACTTGCATATTTGGCTTTGGTGGGATGAGGGAGAGAATGTGTTCATTCCCCACTTTTAACAAACGCTTGAAGTTTGTACATAGCGCTTGAAGTTTGTCACATAGACAGACTTCTTTCCAGTAGGGATGCAAAATAAAGAGCAGCTTAATTTTTGAAGAAACCTACACGTTTTATGTGTAGTAAACTTGAATGGTCGTGGGATGGCACTATTGGCCCGTGGGAATCAGAAACTTATTGAACCAATTTCGGATCGTATTTTAACGGGGAGAGCCCGGAACCGCGGAACTGAAGGTGTATAATCGAAGTATATACAATACTGAAGTCTTAAGAGTTCCGGGTAGAAATCAGTTAAAAATGTTTGTTATTCTCAGTTCACCTTTCTAACGAGTAGCTAAAATTTAAGACTCAATTACTAGGTCGTTTTGGTTCTGGAACTGTACCGATGAGGGCAACCGAAACAAACTCCCTGTGATAACGAGACCTGAGGGGAACAGGATTACTAGCGCCTCTGGTGTCAAAATGGCAAAGTCTGTGGCACTTTAAAAGCTACCTAATTTGCTGTATCTCCTATGCTTGATCCTGGAGGGCCTCGTGTTACACGATTCACCGGACAGGCGCATCAGATAGTCTCTTCTAGCGTCTGCGTACAATTCAACCCGCACACTGCCACTCAACCCTAGACAACAGGTTGAAAGTCAACAGGTGAAGCTCTATTCATCACGGCTTCTGCATCTCTCTCTGTGTGCATATATTTCTTATTATGAGGCATTTTGAAAGCACTTAGTAAGGCGGGAAAGATCAGCCGTTTCTAGCTTATTTTGTACATTTTTACCAGGGAGAAGTTTTATTTCAAGGCAGCGCGGCAAAAGAAAGCCGCTAACCCGAAGTTGTTTGTGTTTAATAATGTTTTCTACATATTTCCAACTCCCTTACCCCGCACATGGAGAATTACGGCAACTTCAATTGGGGACCGAAAGACCTTCTAGAGAACCACAAAGATTATTGCGCTTGTTGTGTAGAGAAGACGTTATCAATCACAGAGAGTTTAAAATACAGAGGCTAAACTTCCGGTAAAAGAATGGATCGTTGGCCGCGATATGCCACTCTAGGCTATTATATCTCTGTATTGAAATTTCTGGAAGATGGAATGGGATTGTGGAAAACTAGTTTAAACTTTTAGAAGATACAAGCAGTTTCTATGCACGTGGTGCGTAAATCTATCCCCAGTCTCTACATCGGCACAAAGAGAAGTTACTATAGACCACTACAAAGTAGACTAGGAGTTTTACGGCAGCCATGTAGGAAAGAAGTGGGTTGGTGTTTATTTCGCGACAAATTTCGGTCATGACTTACGGCAAGGTGGTGAGGCACGTCAACAGCTATGGCGGAAGGGGAGGAAGTGCCGCCGCTGAGCAGCTGGTGAGTTGGGCAATCCATTCGTTTAAGGGGGATGAAGAGATTGTGGACCCCTACAGCGCTGCCTCCCATTATCAACTCCCCAGAGAGGTTGTAGTTCCGCCCTTTCGGCTACCACCATTATGATCCCCTTTGCCCCAAGACAGAAGCCGACCCACCCACCAATTCAGATTGCCGGTACAATTTGAAATGCCCGCAGGTCGCCTGCTTTGATTGAGTCGTTCGTCCCTGGTTTAATATTTCGGACGATTCAGAAATGGTCGCTTTTGGGGCGTGAGGTCAGAGTTGTCCATTTCGTTTTGTTCTGGTTTAGTCTGATGAGGACAAGAAAAAGAGGAACAAACGAGTCGGCTTAAAAAACAGCCTGAAGGCTTAGGTCCATTTTTGGGGAAATCAGCTGTGTATTTTTGATACATGACATACGCCACCCTCTGGTATCACCATGTTCCAGTGATTCAGTACATGATTCCTCTCCTTTACCTCCGTTAATATATGGCTGCTTCTAGGAAATGGTATCCAAGAAATTAATCTGTAGACTTGCAAGTGAGACATATTTCCAGCAGACAGCTGAACACTGTATTCATTAGTGTGCATTTAGTCATATTAATAGCAAAAGTTGGTGGTATTAGTTCTGAATATCAGTATGTGTTGGGAAAGATGTAAGCAGCATACGGTGCAGTCCTAAGCTGAGTTATACCTTTCCAAGCCCATTGGGTAGATCACTGTAATTCTGATTAAAATCATTGATGAGAACATAAGAGAAGCAAATGCTGGATCAGGCCAATGGCCCATCCAGTCCAACACTCTATCACACAGTGGCCCAAAATACCAGGTGCCATCAGGAGGTCCACCAGCGGGGCCAGGACACTAGAAGCCCTCCCACTGTTGCCCCCAAGCACCAAGAATACGGGGGGGAGACAAGAGAAACTATCAGGAGAGAGGAGATGCTCCGATACATTGCTGAGGGGACCCTATTGGTGGGGGGGACCCCAACCAGGGGCAAGAAGAACCCAGGAAGGGTGGGAGGAGAGCTGATATGGGGGGCCCCAGGGAGGGCGATGGGGATAGCCACTGTAAAATGCAGTAGTTTGTTTAATGGTCACCAGATTTCACATCCAGCTTTTCACACTCAAGCAGAGGTCTTACGTAGATATTGGGTTGGGCATCTTAATGCAAAGCATGTATTTAAGCACATTTATCTTACTCCTGATAATATGAAAATATACTAATCCACCTGCTTCTAACACCATTGAGCACATGATGAATTTCAGGCATAAAACCTGATTCAGTTTTTCAAAATCTTTAGCCCTATCATGCTGACAACCAAAGAACAAGCCAACTACCTGCCCCCCAGATGGCTGTTCCCATATGGTATTTTTTACCACTGGAAAATTAAGATGCGATAAAATCCCAAGCTTCATCCTCAGCATGCAGAGTTGCAATTTGGTTGTATCTTATAAGATTAATAACATTTGATGTTAGCTGAATGAAAGAGCGCCCTAAGGAAAGCATGGGTGCTGTGTGATAAGCCAATGAGTAATTGCAGCGAATAATGCAATCTGTTTGTCAAAGGGCACTGTGATGTTGGAAGTGGCTGTTTTATTATAGGAGTATAAAACTGACTAAATTCCAAGAAGGTCAAACTCTAGTTTTCATCATCTTGTAAATTACCTATGTTTTAACTAAGCATAGCACTGTTGATTTGGGCCTCAGTACTGGAATCAGTTATTTGTTTTAGGATATATTTTACACCTTTTACACTTGATTTAATTGCATCCAGAAATGGATGGGCTATTACCATATTATTTTGAATACTTCATAATAATTGTATAATTGGTTATTATTAGTATTTATTATATTGAGACAGCATTTGGTTTATTTACTTTATTTATACCCTTCCTTTCTCTTCAGTGGTGACCCAAAGAACACACTGACCAAAGGAAGCCTGGCTGCTTTCTTTAAACCATCATGGGTGCCAGGGGAAGTAGTAGTGCATGTCATGCAAGGCATCATGTTGGGGAACCCTGCTCTAACCATTGCACCATGCTGGCCTGCCTCTTTTTAGCCCTCAGCTCTGTTTGTGTGCTTATGTGTATTTATTTGTTTACATTTTGTTGTTTTATATATTTCATGTATATTTGTATTTTAGATGCTGTTTTACCAAGAATCATGAGTTGAGTGGAAAGGTAGCATAGAAAAGTGTTAAATAAAATATTACAAAGAAGCCACAGTATATGTGGCAAAATATTGCAAAAATGTAGCATATGATCAGATCTTCAGGCACTGCAATAGCCCCTGTTCAATTTTTTTTAAAATTATTGTATATAAAAAGCAAGTACAAATATACAAAGATAACATAACATAAGCACATAATCTTAAAATATAGATACATAGGCATGACTTAATGGAAAACAATAAGAAAATAGTGTCATTCAGGTTAGTCAGTTTTTTAGATATTGATTTGCTCTGCCATGAAGATTGATTCAGAAAAAAATCAAACTTTTACCATGGTTAACTCCATAGGATACAAGAATTCCTTCTGCTGTAAATCTAATTTAATCATGTCGTCCTTTATAAGTTTTCATTTTTCTAAGAATGCTTTCCTACTGGGAATTTTCTTCTGTTCCCACAATCTGGCAAATTCTAATCTAGCTGCTGTCACCACATGCCAATATAAACAAGGAGAGAATCACGGAAATCACTGCATAGATGAAAAACTACCAATAACCATGACAATTTTTAAATTGACAAATGAATAAAAATAGAGTTTCTTCATATACCATCTAACAAATAAATAATCAAATTTGTCTGATTGAAAAATTCTCTTAGTATAAAAAGTAACCACTTCCTCATAGACTACAAGCATATGTTCAACAGTCACAATCCATAGTATGATGTAATCAGAATGGTCATAGATACTGTAGAAATTATTCCAAAATTGTTGTTACTCACAAAATCCAGCTGCCAAAGAGGTCATAGCTTCTGTATGTAAGATGTTAAAAAATTGCAGTTATTAGGAAGATCTGACTGTGTAGGATGTTCACAACATATAGAAACTTGCAAGATCCAGCTGATGGGCAGCCAGCTTGAGACCCATTTCAGCGTTCACCCTTTTTCAGAGATGGAACTGTTTCATTGAAGAAACACATAATTCCAATCGCAGAATCTGAAACTGGCAAAGCCTTCCAAAATCAGTTCTAAAGACTGTTTTGAACCAAACTGATTTTCAGAATCCATGCTACAGAATTTGCAGAATTACGTATTGTCAGGTAGCCCTGCCATTATGGAAGGGTGGGAGGTGGGCTATGATGGATGACAGGGAGGGAGGTGGGCTATTGGCGCCTTAGTGGCGTACCAGACGGGAGGTTGGAATCCGGGGAGTTGTTGATTTACACCTCGGGTGTGAGAATGGAATGTGGCTTTTATTTTATTATCTCTTTGCAGCCCAGACGTTCTGACCTTGGCAAGTCGGGCTGTGAGCTTCTCTATCGCTTGCATAGATGTAGCAGCTGTGGTTAATGGGGGCGGTGGGAAATTCATTAGCTTAGTAACTTTCGATTTCCCAGTCGCATGGTATTCATTGTATGGAAGAAGGGGGGGTCCCCATTCACCCCCTTTCCCTGTATAACCGCTTGCTTTTTGTAACCAAGTCATTCTGAACAAGAGACCTGTTTCAGTGATCTATCTATTGCAGCTTAATAAACACTAACCTTGCTTGCATCAAAAGGCCTGGTGTTTTGCTGACTAAGTTAGGACTTCTGACACGTATCTTAGACAATGCAGTGTTAAATTTATGAAGATAAAAGTCACCCCATCTGCAAGCTCTAGATATAAGTGTTACCACTTCCCAAATACTTTAAAAGTCTAACTTGTTGGTATTTTATAGAACTCATATAAGTTTCTGTGAAGTATGGGAGAAGATGTTGATGAAAGTAATCACTGGAAATGTTCAGAAGAATTGCAAAATGAAGAGCATCACATTTATAAGAAGTAGCAGCAGATATGTAGGAACCAGCCCTGCACTAAACTATTTAGGCTCTGGAATATTTTAGACTCACATGTGGGTTTGGTCTGTTTGTCTCTGAAAATTGTTCCATCTTTCTACAGCTTTCCTTAATTCAACCAGTCATGCAGAGAGCTCTGTTTGGATAGTAGCCACTCAATAGCTTCATCTCACGGTCCACTTCTGTGTTGATCATGTCATTTGTTGCAGAGAGCAGCCTGTACTTTTCCCCATCCGAGACCAGAGATTTATAAACAAAACAAGTATTAAGCAAACAATTCTAAAGGAAATCTTATTGCATAATGGAAGAGAAAATATTCAAAGACAGCTACCTAAAAAAGGTGTCAGAAGTGTTAATGTAGTACTGTAAATGTACACATTCACTATCATTGCCCAAAATCGGCAGCCCACTCAGGGTATACATCTAAAAATTACAAACAGATGTAAATGAAAATAAAAGAGCTCCTCATTCGTGAATACATCAAAACAAGAAATCTTTTTAAAGGAATATTGGAAGGATAAATGATACTGGGCTCTGTTTGGCTTGGTAAAGTTTTCCTGGTACTCTCCCTACTGCTTTAATGAAAGCAGAGTTGAAGTCAAATTATATTTAGTTGTAATTGCTTGTTAGATCACCCTCTTTGCCACTTTTTGCACTGCATTACAGGAACCCCAAAATGTGTAGCTGGAGTAGCTTTAAGACTAGGATTGGGTCAGGGTTCCATTGAAGCCAAAATGTGCTTGCACGCATTTAAACATAGACTGAAGGTTATTTTCTCCACAAAGAAAGATGGACTGCTCTATGAGCGTAATCGTGATCAAGAAATTATCCTGTCTTGGTCTAAAAATGGAGGATAAACTGAGATGGGGAAAAGTGAAACTCTGCAAATTCTCAAGAACTATGTAAAAAGACCTAGATTACTCCAGCTAAGTTATACGAGCTCAAAGAGTATGCTGTACCCAGTTCTTTGGTATCCTTCCATTTCCAACCATTCCAGCCTATATAAAACACTTCACAGTCCCTCGTTACTGCAGAGCATTCATGCTCACATCTAAATGCTGCCGCCTCAGCGGTCCTAAATGGGAGATATTGTAATGTGCCTTTATTCAGACAGACTTTGCCAATGTGATTTGAAAAAGGTTGATTCTTTGTCCCATATGCTATTGGAATGCCCTTACAACTCCTGAGAGCTAGGGGCAATTAAAGTCGCTTTTGATCCAAATTATGTGCTTCCCGCCTGCCTGGACCAGAGCAAACCAGCTCAGAAGAGATAGGTGATGGGCTGCCAAAAACTGGGATCAGACAGTATGGTGGGGGAAATGGGGATGGAGCTTAGGATAAGGGGAAAGGAATCACTAACTAGGATGCAGTGGGATGTAATGGGAAGCGCAAGAGCTAGGGGAACCAGGAAGAAAGGCACGGAAGATTGAATTTGAGAATAAAAGCAGATTGGAAGAGAAGAAATCATACACTGTCTGTCATTTACCTTGGTTTCCAATAGGGAAGAATCGCTGTTGGCTTAATATTGGGATCTTTTCTGGCATTGGACCAGAACCTTGGAACCTCACTGTCATTGGTGGATTTGGAGCTGGATCCTGATTGGTGCACTTCTGAAACCAAGACTGTATCATTGTCTCCCTATGATTCTGGGCTGTGATAGGAGAATGTAAGTCACCAGTAGAAAAAGGGGCACTAGAATATGCATGGAACTTGGAGTACATATTAAGATTGACATGGATATACGGATGCTGTTTAAGAGATGACCAGATGGTCTTTTCTGGATTAATTATTAGGTTTATCTGGAATAGCATTTACAAAAAAAATTTCACCAGCTTTGATTTTTTATCCTGGAAAACCTGGGTCATGCTTTATGGCTAAGAAGGGGTGAAGAAAGGGCTTTTGATCTGTGCATTTTTTGTGTGTCTGGGATGTAAAGCTATTCCTTTGTAGAGAAATGCTTTCATTTTCTTACCGTGTATCACACAAGGAAATAAATTAAAAGCAATATTTTTAAACATGGCAGTTTGACAGGGGCTCAAGCCCTGGGAAGCATACAATCTATGCTGTTTTCACAGAGGGGATGAATGTATCATCACATTTGTGAGCATTGCTGCAGACTAGGTAGAAATTAATTTTCTGAGATTCCAGCTGGTTGAGTGAGCATGACTCTGAAGAGGTAGCATAGAAATCCTATATCCTAAATAAATAAATAAAGAGCTGTTTCAAAATAAGTGCTCATTACAGTGAAATCAGGAAACACAGAGACATGAGAGAGAGCTGGGGGGATGCATTTAATGTCCCTATTTTCTTGTGTAAAAACTTCCGACAGATTAAAAACAAATGGGGAGATTCTAACTTAGTTTACTCTTTGCAGTGTTGCAGGGAGGGGCATTTTTACTTAAGGGAGCATTCAAAAACGTGATCCCTTCCCCACCCGAATTAATAAAGCCAATGCATTTTTCTTGCTTTGGAGTATTTGTTTGCACCAGATGCTTCTAGAACAAATTGTAGAAGGTTCTCTGAAAATTTTACTATTGCCTTAAATCAGTTGTTATCTGACTTGTATTCAATAGACTAAACTAAAAAAAACCTGCCATGTTAATTTTACATGCTATATAAACAGCAGCCAGGAACAGTTTTTAAGGGGGAAATTCAATAAAAATATTTAATGAGCTTTTCTTTGTGTATGTGTGTGAGAAATGTAGATATGCATGCTTTCTAGGTATAGTCATTTGAAAAGTTAATTAGAATTTTGAAACTTCCTGATTTGACATTCATTATGGGTTGGCTCCAGTAACTCATTCCTTTGAAGTCTTCCCCTCTTGCCTTGGACAAAGAAAGGCTTAGTGGCAGGGAGTGATTTGATCCAATCCAATAATTTTATAAAACAATGCCCTTTTATAAATGGAAAACTTTATGTGGAAAAAATGTAGTGTGAAAATTTTTCACCCCACATTGCTGCTGTAGGCATTTATATACCATCTTGATTCTTGTACATGTTGTATAAAATTGTAAACTTAAGTTCAGTGACAGAACAGCTCATGGAGAAGAAAAGGGTAGGTTTGAACATTTGACTAGTCAAAATAGATTCTGCCAGTCGACTGGTCAAATATTGTCAAAAAGTAGTTAATTACTATTAAGACATTAATTCCATTAGGACAAAAATACTTTATTAATGAGCAAGCCTTTCAGAAACAAATTAACTGTTTTTGTGAGCCAGTAAAATGGTTATTTCTTGTGATGGAAAATTGTCGGAAGGAAGGGGGAAGGTGCCTTTCCTTGTTGAAAAACTCACTTAGACTAAGGGTTTCCTGGAAAAGTACCTGGTAACGGCTGCTTCCCCTGAGAACATCTAGACTGACCCACTAAGAAAGGTTCGGATGAGTCTGATTTAATCAGGTATATATTAATGTATGTATAATTGTATTTAAGATATGGAAATATCATTGTATTTTCTTAAATACATTTTTCCCTCCCAAGGGAAATAGACCTTGCAAAAGCACTTGAAGAAGGTGGCTGTGATCTTGAAACAGTCCGAAACATAATTCAAGGAAAACCTCTACCTGATTCTCTAAGAGCCAAGGTCTGGAAGGTAATATTCATAACCTAATGGCATGTTTTATCTGGCAGTGATGATGACTTATATCAGAGATTCAGTTCTCTTCAAAGAGTTTGAGTGGGCTTATTGTAAACTTGTAGGTATCTTAACATTTTTAATTACCAAACTAATAATACCACATCTAATGATCAGGTTTAAATTAATAGCACAAATTGGCCTCTTCTTTAACTTTTAAAATTGTATTTATTATAAATCTGAAAAATCAATGCTCTTGTTGCCATTTGCACGCCTTCTACAGCTGTCTTTTTAGGGCCAAACATGTGCCCTTATGCACCAACATATGTGATGGTAGCCTGTTGTGCATTTCTAAACTTGACAAGCCATTTCAGCTATGGGCAGTTGAATTCAGAGCATTCCGAATTACCTGTCTGCTACATGTGTGCTTTAAAACTCTGGGTGATTTCCCACTAAAGCTTGCCGCGGGGTTGTGCCGCCGTTTGCCCGGAGATTTTTAGTCAATTTCACACCCGAAGCCGCGGGGCTGCATTTTGACCCGCGGCTTCGCCCGATTTCCCCCGCAGTTTCGTAATCCTCAAAAAACAGGATTACGAAACTGCGGGGAATCGGGCAAGCCGCGGGTCAAAATGCAGCCCCGCGGCTTCGAGTGTGAAATTGACTAAAATCTCCGGGCAAACGGCGGCACAACCCCGCGGCAAGCTTTAGTGGGAAATCACCCTCTGTGTCCAAGTGGATTTTCTTCCTGTAGTCTTCCAAACTCCATGTTTGCAAGAATGAATGGATTTACGGGGGGCAACTGGGAAGAGTGATTCCAAACAGGAAAAAGGCAGGTAGGAAAAGGGTTTAGTGTAACTTCCTTGCTTTTCTTTGCTCAGTTGTCCTCTTCTGGCTTTTCCACTTTAAAAGGACATTGAACTATCATTGCATGTATTTGCATGTAACTTGTGATATAACCCTTGAACACAGAGGCAACAGCTCCCACTCTGCTTATATAATAAGGTTTATTTAATCCAAGCTTGAATTTATCAGAACTATGTAAATAGAATGGGCTTTGTTCTAGTAAAAAATGTTACTTTAATAACTGCATATAAATGTTGAGGAAGCTTATTCAAGAATGCTGTATTAGAATGTTCGATCATTTATAATGAAGTGCTTTTCATAGCTTCTAGTATCTGAATTTGAAAATGCTTATTTTGAAAGGTGTTTGTCCCTTTCCCCTCCCTTTTTAGATTGCTTTGAATGTCGTAGGCAAAGGGGATAGTCTGGCATCCTGGGATGGTTGTTTAGATCTGCCAGAACAGACACTGATTCATAAAGACTGTCAAGAACTGATTGGTAAGACAAAAGTACCGTTTAGGTTGAACAATTGGACAGTTTTGCTGGCAGGCTTTTGGGATTTATTTAGGTGCATTTTTGTCCCATGAATCTCAAGGTGACATGCACTGTCCTCCCCTCCTCCATTTTATTCTCACCACAGCCCTGTGTAGTAGATTAGGCTGAGAGAGCAAGACTACTCCCAAGTTCATCCCACAAGCCTCATGGCTGAACAGGGAGTTGAATCTGAGTCTCTCAGCTTCCTAGTCCAACCCTCTAACCACACTGGCCTTCATAGACAACACATTGGTTCAGTTTAGTCAGTTGCAATGGCAACCCATAGTTTAGCATTCTGTGAGCGAACCGTGCATTTGCATACTTTCTCTTCCCCCTTCAAAGGTTGCAGTTCAGTTAGCTGTTTCTACATCAGCATAAACCAATCCAATAAGCTAGGGTTCACATTTGCTCTCCAAGGCAGGATTGCAAACCACAGTTTCCTATCATGCAGCTTCCATAATACTGGCTGGGATCCAAAGGGTTGTACATGAGCTTTTGCATGGGCTTTTCGGGCCCTGTTTCACACCTCAAAAAGATGTCCTTAATGTTAGTGGATCTGCCAGAACAGTGTCTAATACAGTCCAAGAGACACAGCTAGAAAATACAATTGACAGAACTCTTGAATGGATGTGAAGGTAGTGTCAGTGCATACAAGGGGCAGTTTATGGATCCTGGTTGCCCTGCTGTTTTAGCACAGCACTATGGCAGCTGCATTTGTGAAGTACTTATTTTGTTTATTTATATATTTATTTATTTCTGGAGGTTTTCATTCTACTTGGTAGCATAAGTGAAATAAGTAATGATTATCTTGATTTCAGTATACTTACAATGTTTGTTTTCAGATCAGTTGGCAATGCCAGAGGAGGAGAAATCAGCATTACTTCTGGATATAGAATCTGTGGTTACCTTTTACTGTAAATCTCGTAACATTAAATACAGTTCTAGCCTTAGTTGGACATATCTGCTTAAACCACTGGTGCATCTTCAACTTCCACGATGTGACTTGTACAACTGTTTCTATGCTATCATGAATAAGTACATCCCCAGGTAAAAATAATAATAATAATACTCCATTTACATTGTATTTGGTATAAAATGTGATTTCTTCTCCTCCATACTCTTCCAAGTAGAGAAGATTCTTCTGTTTTTGAAGAACAAGATAACCTCCTCTTATCAGTATTGTGTTGTGCTTTCTGTTGTCACAAGAGTAAGATTATATTGAAACAAAGTTGCCGAATTCACATGACTCTTTTATCACAAGTGTGTGGGTGAGAGAGAGAGATTTAAGTGACATATTTACCTAGTTGAAATGATTGCATGTCATTATCATTGTGGCCATTTTCACAAATACTCTCTCACTGCTCTTTTCTTCTAGGGACTGTTTTCTGAAAGGGAGACCATTTCATCTCTTTAGGCTTCTCCTCCAGTATCATGAGCCCGAGCTCTGCTCCTTTCTTGACACCAAAAAGATAACACCTGACTCGTACACACTCAACTGGGTAATAAAGTGAAAGTAGGGAAACATAATGAAAAATAAACTTCATAGTCATATGTAAACATTGACAAAAATATATTCATAGTTTGTGAGGGCATTATATTCCCATAAAATTTTCTGTATTGAATGCTGTGCCTTTAATGTCTTGCAATGAATGAAATGTTTTATAGAATTTGCTCATATTTCATTTTATTATGTAGAAATTGCAGAATAGTCACACCTAAGACAAACCTGATTAACTGCTGTTGTATCTTCCAAGGAACCTTTGAAATTAATGGCATTTCCCAGGGTTCCTAGAGGCAATGTTATGATGGCTGTTTGCAAAATAGATGTATTCTAACAGTACAACTCAACTCTCTGTAATTTTGCTTGACCATTTTTTTCATCTGAGCAATCTGACATGCCAGACATATTTGATGATTACTTTTTTTAATGACAAGGTTAAAATGGGCAAATAATTGACCTTGGTCCTCCATACTTCCCATAAGGCAGATCCGATTTCATCAGGCTATTTTTTTTCTTTATAAAAAAGTAATATGTTTTTTTGTTGGGGAATGCCCCTCCCCATGCAGAAGCACCTGCTTTCTTCTGCTGCCCTACTGAACGGTACTTAATAGAGATAATATGTTGGAAGTCTTTTGCCCCACAAAAGAACATGTTTTGCTGTACAGGCATTCACAGAATGCAACACACTGAATGTATGAAAGTAGCATTGCAATTAAAGGGGCCAGCATCCAAGTATATGGGTTTAGGGTCAGATTAGAGGAAGAGAACAGTCTGTATGAAAGTAAGATTTCTTGGCATGTGAGAAAAAGTGGATAAGCCTTCTGATTCAGGAAAAAGTATTGAATCTTATATTGAAGATCAGTATGTTATAGCCATATACATAGATACCTTATTTATCCAGCCATCTAGGCTTTCAGTCATTTGCTTGAAAAGAAATCTTTCTGACGGACATATACAGATTCCAGTGGGATTTTAAGTTTGGCTAACCAACCTATATAAATAGATATCAAAGTTTTTAAACCCTATATTATCAACAAATTTATGCTACTGCAATCATACCTGGCTTTCTTTTCATTCCCTTCTTCCCAGCTCGGCAGCTTATTTTCCTGCTACTGTTCATACGAAGTCACTCAGGCAATATGGGATGGCTACCTCCAGCTAGCTGATCCATTCTTCATTTATTTCCTAATGCTTATCATCCTTGTTAATGCAAAGTAAGTATATAATTAGCAGGTGATGCAACTTATTTTGGTTTTTCAATGTTGCTGTTTCATTTATTCAATATATCCTTGTTTCTTTCCAGAGAAGTGATCTTAGGACAAGAATCAAATAGCAAAGAGGAAGTCATTCGTAAGTTGATGCTTATTATGTTGATACTATTTTTCAGTGCAATATAGTCAATGTTAAATACTAGGAAGTCCCACTGATACAGGTGGAAGGGTTCAAAGATATTTAATTCTCTCCCATTGCCATGTACAGGACTTTAAAAGACTTTTAACTGTATTTCTAAAAAACCTGTTGTTCTGTCTGGAACCCCTCAGACCTTTGCAGGCCCATTTGGCCATCTTTGTTTGATGTTTTTATAATTCTGTATTCTGTAAGTTTTATTTCCATGAACTTCAGAGATCTCTCTCACTACTTTGCACTGTGTTTTTGATGAGCCTTCTTTGCTTCAAGCCCAAACAAGAAAAATATTTTGCTTGTAACTTTTCATGAGTACAAGCTCTGGGGAAACCCAGCACCTGCCTTTGCCTCTTACTTGCTACTTTTGCAAAGCACAACAAGGCAAATTCCTTATTTTGCACAAACGTCTGGCCTGTAGCATTGAGTATGTAAAGTATCCCAAATAAAGATAATTCCAGCTATAAGGTAAACCCTGTTTGCAGTGTTTTGTTTAAATGTCCAACATCCTAATTTCCTTATGTTTCTTGCTTTCAGAATTTCTAGAAAGATCCCCTGCTAGTTTGGAGTCAGAAGATATAGAAGACCTTTTCTCTTTGGCACAATATTACTGTAGCAAAACTCCAGCTTCTTTCCGAAAGGTAACAGTCAAATGCTTGGGAATTTTCTGTGGGTGCAAGATCAAACAAGGGCTCCTGTGGCCTTCCATATTATATGAAAAAGTGAGTGCTATCTGCAGTAAAAACATCTGGAGTAAATTTATTTATTAGATTTTTTTAGTCACCAGTTACCCAAAGGGTCTTGTGGCGACTTACAACATTAAAACCAATAAAATAAAAAAACAATATAAAACAAATAAAAAATGTAAAATATCAACATAAAAATATTAAAACACTAAAATATTAAAATATGTGGCTATCACCATACCACTACTAAAACAGTCCAAACACATGGTTACCCTCCAAAGACCAACCTAAATCATTCAGCTTTGCATGCCCTGTGGAAACTAAACAAGTCCAGCAGGGCACTGGTGTCATCCAAGAGTGTATTCTTCAGAGTAGGAGCCACAACTGAGAAGGCCCTTCCCCTGGTGACAGCTAAATAAGCCATCCTGTGGCCAGTACCTGCAAGAGACTCCTAGATGATGACTGAAGGGAGTGTGGAGGTTTATAAGAGGTACTCCCATAGGTATGAGGGTCCCTCCCAGACCATTAAGGGGTTTAAGGGACCTTTTACTATTTCTTCTTATTTGCCACTTTTCACTGAGCATAACATGGGAATCTCCCATCTGAAGCCAATTCATTTCGCATGCCATTCAGTATCTAAAATTAAGGTGATTTTTGATTGATAGGTGTTTAGGTTAGTTATCCAATGTTCCCTGAGAGAAACAGCCAGATAATATTTTTGTTTGGGCCAGATTTTATTTGTGAATGATAATGTATCACAGCAGGATCCAGAAACAGTAATGTGAGGACAGGATCCAGGAACAGTAATGTGTTGTAGCAAAGCATGGCAACTTTCCCTTTGCTTTTCCCATTGGGAGTGACATCCCAGGAACAGGAGTAAGCCCTGCATGTGGTACTGCTTGTGCTTCTTGCTGGCTTGGAAGTACGGATTGTGGCTAGACACCTGATGAGTTGGTTAGGAGTGAAGAGGAGGGGAATGTGTTGCATTTCCCATCTTCCTCCTTGCCCGTAACTCTTATTTGCCAGGGAAGCCACTAAGGCAGACTGGGAAGTAAGGCAGGGTGAAAAAGTAGGGTTGCAAAGTCTGATTGTCCTGGCAGCGGGGGATGTAAGGAAGCCGTCCGGGAGTGTGGGGAGGTGGAGTGACATCACTGCACATGATATGGCTATTGAGATGATGTCACACAGATGTGATGTTTTAATGGCAATGGTGTTGCACATCGATGCTCTAGCATTTTCGCTGAAACTCCAGGCTTACCATGGAGTTTTTGGCCAAAATGCTAGAACGTCGACATGTGACACAGCATGATGACATCAGTTCCATGTGACGTCATCACGTTGACCACATCGACACATGATGGGCCTCTTCGGGGGTGGGGCTTTCCCACCAGCCAGCTGGCTGGTAGTGGATTGGAGCCCCAAAGATTGGGGGATACCCTGGTTGGACCGGTGGTCTGGCAACCCGAAAAATAAGGCTGGGTCAGCATACTCTTCCCTCTCAGCTTCATCCTTGTGTGCATGCAAAGAATGAGTTCTGCTCTCCACAAAAGGCTTACAGGTTTGCACAGTATACAAACTTGAACCAAGAGGAAAGGTGGAATATAAATGTTTTAATTAATAAATCAGTTTAATAAATTGATAAAAATACTTATAGAGATGATGGTTGCTATAACGGTATGTTGTAGGCCCTGCACATCATGTGGATCATGTTTGCCATTTGAGACTTTGTTTTGGGCATGTGGGTGATCCAACTCTTACTGGCAGTTGAGAGGTTAATTCAGTCTCCTGCATACATAACAAGAACTATTATACTTGGATTTTTCTCTTGTCACCCCACTATTAGGGAACAGCCTCTCAGTGGGAGTGAGGCAAACTCTTTTGGTGAGGGTGCAAGACAGAACTGTTTAAAGCAGGGTATGGGGCAGCTTGAACAGGCTCTGGTTGGATTGTTTTCACTATCTGTTTTAGTGAATTTAATAGATTATTTTTGTATTTATTGTTACCCACCTTGGATCCTTTGTCAGGAAAAAGGTGGAGTATATAAATACTCTAAATAAATAAGTGGGTTCTAGATCAGAGCAAGTCTAAACTCTCCCTAGAAGGTAAAATGACTAAGCTGTGGCTACTGTACTTTGGTCACATTATGAGAAAACAAGAGTCACTGGAAAAGACAATAATGCTAGGAAAAGTGGAAGGCAGCAGGAAAAGAGGAAGACCCAACATGAGATGGATTGACTCTGTAAAGGAAGCCACGGCCTTCTGTTTGCAAGATCTGAGTAAGGCTGTTAATGACAGGACATTTTGGAGGACATTAATTCATAGGGTCATCATAAGTCAGAAGCGACTCGACAGCACTTAACACACACACACACAAATATATAAACCCATGAAGCCTTCAGTAGTTTGGTGTGACATATTTGTAGGGCATGTTGCAATTATGATTGATTGCATTGACTTAGATTTGAAATATTGTTGATAGTTCTCATTCTGTATCCAAAGTCCTTGTCATTGTCAGTGGTAGTTGCTTGCATTTACCTGAGGACATAGGCAAGGTTCATGGAGAAGTCTGGGTCTAGCATTTCCCACTTGACTCTTTCAAGAAAATTTGTCTTGCCTGTTCAGTTTGGTGGCTAATGCATCATTCTGTGAGTGTTGCCAGATGTCCACCTTGATAGAAGTGGTTGATAGACCTCTCCTGAGGGACATGACTTCATCCAAAAGCACCTAAAGTTCATTATCTAGAACAATTTCAGCAGCATTTTGGGATAGAAACCACCCTGGTAGGATGATCTGTACCATACAACAGAGAGGGAAAGTATCACCCTGTTCACTGTAATATCCTTCTGAACCACCTTTCAGGAAGTGTAGGTTCTTTCCAGAAGTGTAGGTTCCAGAAGATGGCTCTAGGAACCTTGTTCCTGCTCATGGAATGTCCCGTGCAGTGTATCCCAATTGTGTCTGCTGTGTTTATTTAATATCTACATGAACTCACTTGATGGGATCATCTAGAGCCATGCAGATGACTCCCAATTCTATTGTTCTTTATCATGGAGCTGAAGCAATGATAACCCCCAAATGCATACTCTTGAATTTGTTGAGACAAGATGACAGGAATAATGGAGGGCTTTTGATAGACTAACCAAATGGAGTGGGGGGGGGGCAGATTGGCTAGGAAAGGGAAAGGGGAGAGGCCCATTTAAAATGGGATTGCATGGTCCCTGAAAATCAGGCTCATAGTTTGTGGGTACTTGTGGCACCAACTTTACTTGCTTTGTCCTAATGATGACTGTGACCATGTTTTACAAACTTTTTCTCCCACGCCAGGTGTACTGTCTGTATGTCATTTATGCCTTAATTAGTTCAAGATTAAGTACTGCATACAGCTTCCCACAAAAACGCCTTAGCAGCATCAGTCGGTACAGAATACTGCTGCTTGGCTGATGATGGGTTTGACTCAGTATGCACATATAACATTTGCACTGGTGGCCAGTGAAAACCAGTGCATTAGTTCCAGGTGGTAGTTTTGCATGGTGTGGGTTTTCACCTTCAAGGTGTAGGCCAGTATATCTCAGGAAATGTGTCCTCCCATGTGAACTCTCTGAAGTTTAAGGTCTCTTAATGAAGCCCTGCTTATGTAAAAGCTAAGCTGATTTTCACAAGACTCAGGACTTTTTTGGTAGCTTCCCTGAGTCTTAAGAACTCACCTTGTCTGGTTTCTTCTCTAGTGGTGTTTCAAGAGAAGATTATTATTTAATTCTGCCACTGGAAGGTATTCACTTACTTTGGTGGTTTTCTGCTATTTTTACTGTATTTGTTGCTGTTTGTTGTGGCTCAACTATATTTTATATGTTTTTAATGTATAATTGTAAGAGATTTTTACAGAAGTCTTCTGTGCAAAGTTTTGCAATTGGCAGCAGAAAATTGGTCTAGAAATCCTATAAGTAAATTTTTTCAGAAACCTGAACTCTTACAAATATGTATTGTCATATTAATTTTACTGTTAATTCACTGCATCACTGAGATAATAATGAAGCTATACTTCAGAGCTTCTTTACTGCCACAATATAATACAGTACTTGTAGAGGCGATTTCAGCATGAGTTTCTGCTGCTGAGTCAATTATGCCAAGTTTGGCTTTGGCACGATATTCTAAGTTAACTCCTTGCTTCTCTGGAGATGCAGCCTTTTCTCTTTGATACTGTGCCTGTGCGGCATTTTCAACTGCTACTGGTGCCTCTCAGAATTTGGAACACATCCTGGAGCAGCCTGTGCCAAGATTCCAATGATTTTGAAAAGCCATTGATTTGTAGGTTATGTAATAGTTTGCATTTGTTCCAAAATTACATTTTAATTTCCAGTGTGCTGCATCCACTTCCACAAAGCAAGAGAAAAATACAGTTGAAAAATACAGTTTTGTACTTGTAACATTCCTCTGGAAAACATGGGAGCTTAAAGTTCAAGCTTCTGGGAATATGCACAAATTTTATTCTGTATTTTTGTAATTCTGGTATTCTTTTTGGCAGTATAAGCCAGGGCAGGTGGGGTCTAATGACTGAAAGCTGTATACATATGAAAGCAAACAGAATGTGATTAGGATTTTATTTCTGTAATTTTATTGTTATAATTGGCGTTGTCTGAATTAATACATTCTTGGATGAAACAGGTAATTAAAATTATGTCCCAGTCTATATATTTAGATATATCTAATGCTTGGATTGGTAGTATCGTAGTCTTGTCTTGTGACAGACCTGTGAAATCCTGTGAAATTTCATGAGTCCGGAGAATCAAGCAGATGTTTTTTCCACCGTACTTTTTAAAATATGAAAGTTGCTATGAACAGGATTTGTTCAAGAAGCCCAGGTGCTACATTAAGTTGTTTAACAGTGCTATCCTAATAAGAGTTATGGTCCTTCTAAATCCAAGTCAATGGACTTAGAAGCGTGTAAATCTGTTTAGGATTATAAAAAGTAAAGGTAAAGATTCCCTTGCTCGAAAGCCAGTCGAATCCGACTCTAGAGTTGTGGTGCTCATCTCCGTTTCAAAGCCGAAGAGACAGCGCTGTCCAAAGATGTTTCCGTGGTCATGTGGCCAGCATGACTAAACACTAAGGCGCACGGAACGCTGTTACCTTCCCACCGAATTAGGATTGTACTATAAAGCTAATACAAATTCTGTGCTACCATTTCATGCAGTAACTGGAGAAGTTATCTTTGGCAGACCTGGAATAGCCCTTCTGTGGGAGCAGTTGTCACATTTCCCAGTGAGCACTGAGGAACTGATGGTAACAATTGGAGTACCAACTTCCCAGGTCTATATGGGGCCATGGTAGGGCTTTGGTACCTGTGCTGGCAGTGGATTGGATCTGTTATATTTATTTGTCTGTGTAGAAATAGGAATTATTATTTAAAACAATACAGTCTACAGATCACTTTGGAGACAGTTTATGAGCCTTGCTGTTCATTTTGACAGAGTAGATGAGAACCTACATATGACAATAAATAGACCCAATTCTACAGGTGTTGAGTTTACTTGCTGTTCACATTATTAGGGTGAAATTGCTCTTACAAGGTGACTTTCAAAAATTAGATTTCCTATGGTTCACATAAATGTATATTAACCTTATTGGAGATCTCAAATAGGGCACAGTCTCCATCTTAGTTTGGAGCCTCCGTCATGGTCACAATTACTGTTTTCTATTATCAAAACAGGACAACCACAGTATTTTTGGCAGCAGCTTGTTGGGTCTCAAAGACGATGATTCAGACTTGAGCCAAGCTCTGTGTCTAGCAGTTTCTGTATCAGAGATTCTTCAAGCAAATCAGCAGCAAGGGGTAAGTAGGTTTAAGCAGTTTTTCCCAAAATGTGGATAACTGAACAAAATTGCTTAAACAATTGAGAGTTTCTAAGGACCTAAGCAACAAATTGGCTGTAATGGTGAAGTTCATAGCAATAGTTCCAAAATTTAAATTTTTTAAACTTAACAAAAGTATATGACTCTAATTTCAGGATGGAGTAAGGTTCTTTGTGGTGGACTGTCGCCCTGCAGAGCAGTATAATGCTGGACATTTATCAACTGCCTTTCATTTAGATTCAGACTTGGTAAGTATATTGTTTGGTGAGATAATATGCTTGTTCTTTTATTTCTTTAGTGTTTAGAAAAAAGTAGAATGCAAGGATTATCTGAATAAAGTATTAAGAATACTTGGGTTGTAGCTTTTAGTTCATACTATCTTGCTTCAGAACAGTGAGCTTTCCTATGACCTGTAATGGACCTGTAAGCCTAATATATTAAGTGATTGTAAAACATTATCTAAACCTGATTGTTATGTCTGTTAGGCAGAAGCTGTCTTATATTTGGTTTAATGTTTTAAGCATCTCAGTTTGACTGCGAGTGATTATTAATCACATACAGTTAATGGTGACCTAGCTCTTAGTTGTCTGCTCTTCAAATTTTTCCATAGATGCTCCAGAACCCATCAGAATTTGCCCAGTCTGTGAAATCTCTGTTAGAAGCACAGAAACAGTCTATTGAATCTGGCTCAATAGCTGGTGGAGAGCATCTTTGTTTCATGGGAAGTGGCCGGGAAGAGGAGGATATGTATATGAACATGGTGCTAGCACACTTCTTGCAGGTACATCTAAAATATTAGAACAGTGCATTTAAGCATATTTCCTAACTTTTGGAGCAATCCTGAGCATAACAGTTTGGGATCCTACTCAGTGGTGCTTACTTCCAGGAAGGCATTCTTTGGATTGCACAGTTTGCCCCACAATGTGTAGTCACTAAGGTTCTCATTCTAAGCATATTTGAAAGTTTGGGATGCAAAAAACCTTCCCAATTAGTTTTCTTAGAAATTTCTCAATATACTGGGCTGTTGTGCATCCATTCCCACCCTACACAGTTGGCTTAATTGTGAATAGTCTTGTACAAAAAGTGCTTGAAGGTTTTGTGGATATATGACTGATCAAAAACCTGTTAGTTTATTCAGGAAATTTATGCATGCGTGCAAACATGTAATTTTTGTTTCTGGAATTGAAATTCATTGATGTTTGTAGGTATCACTTGAAATTGGTATGGCTGATTTCCAGATCAATATGTAGGGGACTGAAATATAGGATTTTCCTCTGGGCTGTTCTGTTTTAATCTTGGTAGGTTCTTTAACCTATTACTGCTTGCAGGGCTTTTTTTGTAGAAAAAGCCCAGCAGGAACTCATTAGCATATTTGGCCACACCCCTGATAGCACAGCTCATTAGCACATTAGGCCACACCCCATGCTACCAGAAGTGTGGTCATCCAGCCACACCCACCTTTTGCTTCTTATTCTGTTTACCTTGTTTGTTGTCAAAACCCAAGGCTTTTTTTGGAGCAGGAACTCCTTTGCATGTTAGGCCACATAGCCCTAATGTAGCCAATCCTAATGAGTTTCTGTTGCTGCGTGTGGCCTATTATGCCAATGAGTTCCTGCTGGGTGTGGCCAACTCGGGAGCCAGCTGGAAATCCGTTCCTGTGCGTTCTGCCCCCAAAATAGCCCTGACTACTTGGAATGGTAGATTCAGGTGGGTAGCCATGTTGAAGCAGAAGAACAAAGTTTGAGTCCAGTGGCACCTTTAAGACCAACAGAGTTTAATTCAAAGTATAAGCTTGCATGCACACGAAAACGTATACCTCAAATTAAAATTTGTTGGTCTTAAAGGTGCCACTGGACTCAAACTTTGTTCTGCTGCTTGGGATGGTGGCTGACTTTCACATCGTCATTTTTTTTTTCCAAACAAGGGATTTTTTTGTAAAATCAAATACTAACATTTTACACAAACTGATGAGTTATGAATTTTATGAGTAGTTAGAGCATTTCACAAAGATACATATTGAATAACTTCCATAGTTTGGTTTCCTCCTACAATGTAATTTACATTGTAGAAGGAAAGGTATCATTAACAGCTTTCAGATTTGTAGAAAAATAATATATGAAAATAAACCATTCTCAACTGTAATTTGAAAAGGGCCCCACATATGTACAACAGCATATTCTGAATATTGTTCTAGGGTCTTATGTTAAGTAGTTTAAGTATAACCATTTTTTAATGGAAGATCAGGTACAAAAAATATAATTGTGCTGGGGCCATATATGTTTCATCTTTTTTGAGCTAGTCTTGCTTCTAACACCAAAATGTTAGGATTAACCATGATTTCCCCCATCTTCTTGTTGCAGAAAAATAAAGAATATGTAAGCATTGCTAAAGGAGGATTTATGGGTGAGATTTGCATCACATTACTTTTTTCACATTCAAAATATTTTAAAATGCATTTTGTCCTAGGTATTTCTTAGAATGTGTTAACTGAATGGTTAGTATGCAATTACCATTTTTAACATTGGTTTGTACAGAGATTGCATGACTGTAATGTTTATTCTTGGTACCTTGGCTATAGTAGCAATATGTCATTGCTGAAAGATGGAGACTTTAAAAATTCTTTGTTTGTTTCCCCAGTCCTTCTGTATGTTGTGACTTATCTGTTTACACTGAACCCTGTCTATCTCTGACCCCTTTTTAAAAGTTTGCCTCCTCTTCTATATATCTTCCCTGCCCCTGCCCCAACAGCAGTTTTAGATGGCTTCTCCATTCCCCCTGTTCTGTTTCAAGGATATGTTTTGCACCCAGTTTCTTGAGCCAATTAATCTCTAGCACAAGTCTAGCACAAGTGCAGCCTTTCTTCCCCTTTAGCAATGCTGGTGAACTTACAACCCACTCTAGGGAAATCTGAACCAGTTATGAGTGGGAAGGTCTGCTGACTTCTTCCACACAGGCAGTTCCAGTCCTTCAGACAGAACCTCTCTATTCCCAAGACTTCCATGGAAGAGAGAAGGTAGCCCCTGTCATTCTTTTCTTGCCCCAGGAGCTGCCACCTGGCTTTAAATATAGCCTCATAGGTGGAACATGCTCCTTGTAATCCTCGCCCCCTGGCAAAAGACTCCTGCCTCACAAGAGGCCAGGAGCCGTCACTTGAAGTTCCTGTCCTGAGCTGACTCTTCCTCTACTCCTTGGCTGCAGGGCACCAGGCCAGGAGAGCCCTCCAGGGGCCTCAGCCCCCATGCTGCCAGTATATACTGGGAGGCAGGCCAGGCCTCATCCTTGCCAGCTGGTCAGATCTTAGCTGTGCCCCCTCTCTTGATATGCAGGAGTTACTAGCCAGGGGTGACGTTCCCACACTCTCACTGTACTATCCAGTGTTCCTCCCACCTTGAGCAAGCACTGAACTATTACTATTTAAAAGTTATGAATTACTATAGCATTGTTAGATTTGGTCTGAATATAATGAGCCTCTAAAGGCTTTTCAGTCTGGAGTTAGGTTTAGCTTTATATATTGCCAAAGAAAAAATAGATGGATACCATACAGAAAGTATTAGCCAACTTACTGTTCCCAGTGGTTGTTTGGGGGTATGATTGTTTCCATGAGAACAAGTCCTGTGTTAGTGGATATCTTATTATAAGGGTAATGCAGAACCACCAATGCTGTTCTGACACAAAATATTTTAATGCCCTTTCTCATAGCATTGCAACAGCACTTAGCTGATATTAATGTGGAAGGACCTGAGAATGGATATGGCCACTGGATTGCTAGCACTTCAGGCTCAAAAAGTAGTATTAACTCCTTAGCTGAGGTGAGTGTACATTTCCATAAAACACCATGACTGTTGAAAGGGCTGTTTCACATACTACTGCCTCTTGACAATAGAGATATGCAGTTTCTCCACAGGAGTCACCTCCTGTATCATGTGCCCCTTAAGCAACTGGTTTCTGGGGATTTTCACATAAAGCTATATATAAACATTACTTGAGGTTCCTCTTGCCTTTTCCTCCTTCTTTCTTTTTAATAAACCATTATTACATGGTGCCATTGCACCAGTCCCTATTACATAAAATGGGAAGAATTGTCACCTGATTTTGACTTTCTTGATAATTGGCTAAGAAGTGAAATAAAAATATTGTGACCACAATAGGCTTTCTACAGAAAAACAATTTCCTTAGGCTTAGCTTGTGTCTCGTAGGTAAACATGACCATACAATGCCAGATTGAATTTCCAGTTACTGTTTTAAGCGTAATAATTAAAGAAGTTTCTTTTCCAGGTTGATTCTTCTAATGGTTCAAGTGAGGGAAAGGGTGTCAAGTCCTTGGTAAACAAGATGACGGTAGCTCTGAAGACTAAATCTGTGAATGTGAAAGAAAAAGTTATTAGTTTTATTGAAAACACATCAGCTCCTGTAGATAGGTGAGTCATTTTAGTGTAATTGATTTCAATGATTAATGACTACAATCCTATGTACACTTACTTGAGAGCAAGCCCTATTGATCTCAGTGAGACTTCATTTTGAGTAAATGTGCTGCTATGTCTCTTTATTTGAGATGCTTTTTGCAAGCACAAATACTAAAGCTAAGGATTAGACGTTAGGAAAAAATCTAGTATTATTCATAGGCACTTTTTTCTTCAGAGAGTCTATTACATGCATTGGAATAAATGCCTCATGATCTAAGTGCTGGAACATTTCTGCCTCTCTGAAAAGCTTCTACTTCTTTCTTGGATCCAGCCTAATATTTCCATGGTAGCAGGGACTTTCTTCCATGGAGCGTGATTTACCCCCCTCCCCTATGGCAGCCTGAGATATCCCCCGAAATTATGTTCTGGAGGTGGTCCAGGAGTGGGGTGGGGGGCAGGAAAATCATGTTCTATGGACAGAAGAGCTTGCACCCATGGAAATGCTAATCTGGATCCAAGCCTGGGCCTCTTAAAATCTCTGAAGTAGCTTTGTAGGAAATTGCACTTCTTTAAAAATGGCTCTTAAAAGCAGTTTTTCAAATTATCTTGTGCTTGCTGCCCAGGAATTGGAAAGTCAGTTTGGAACACTAGTTTGTAAATGTGGGGGAAATAAATCAGATATTCTCTCTTATATATTTTAATTATTTTGTTCTATCCTCTGCCCCAATTTGCTATAGAATTTCTTTCAATCTATCCTGGCCTGAGAGAGCAAGTATGCTGCGGTAAGCCATTGTGTAGCACCATCTGGCTGAAGCCACCTTTTTGTCCTTTTTTTAGCATGACTTCACAATGTTTGTAAGCATTGGTTACACTGACAATCTCTCAGATTTTTTTTAAGGTTTGCGTAACATCTATCTACTAATCATTTCAAGTGTCGTCTTGGAAACTAGAGAGGAAGAAGCTGTACACACAATACTGCCTACTCATTTGTATTTTGCATTTTTCCGTTTTCTCCCCACTTCATTGCCTGATTTGAAACGTCTTTTCCCCATTCCCACCTCATGAGCATGTTGATTTCTTCTTTTTCATACTTTTAAATCTCGTGTGTGTTCGTAGGAGGCTCACTTAAGGTGCTGAGCATAATTACTAAGGAGCAAGTCCTATGGAGTTCATCAGGACTTCCTTCTGAGTATACATGCTTAGGATTGCCCTGCAAGCAGTTTTGGGGTTTCAAACTTCAGATAAGGTGCAAGGAAGGTGAAATTTTACAAGCTGTTCTCCATAATTTTTTCAGTTAAAATACTTGAATTTTACTTGGGGTGCTTTCTGTTGTGATAATGGAAATTCAGCTCCACTTCTGGGAACTGATTTCAAGAACTTTACAAACTTGATCATAATAAATCTCAGCAAGGCAAGAAGATCTCTCTTTTGATCTGAGAGAGAAGGTGATCAAATCTGTCTCCATTTGATGTCCCCCTATAGGAGAGCCTTAGGGATTCAAAATGCATGTGAAAAATAGATGTCTTTTTATTGCATTGACCTTCAGCACTGATCATCAACAGGAGGGGTAGATCGATATTATCTGTTGATCTATTGACTGGAAGAAGTGAAGATGAGTTTTCACACAGTGGGGTTCTCATAGTTCCCAAGCAAGTTGTTTAGATGGCTGCCTAGCCCTATGAGAATCAGTGGGTTGGATCCAGCACTTGTGTTTCTGCATGTGCAAAGTCTTATGCAACTGGTTTCTGGGCACTATAATATATAGGGAGCAAAGAAAAGTGTTTTACAAGACCTTGTGCAAGTAGAACTGCATTAAGTAAGTTTATGTTTTTGCTAGCACACCACTGGATCCAAGCCTGGCCTTGTTATTTTACAGGAGCTGGTCCTCTGTGATTCCATGCTCCTTCTATGAAGTAAAAATATTCCCTTATAGGGTTACAGTTTACCACTATCCTGATTCTGCAGTTCCAGAGATGATGCATTTTGGAAAGGAACTGGGAGATGGGTGAGGTGGTATCCTGAAACAAATCATGAAGCCGAGGATGAAAAAAGCTTATTTTCATCATGGAGGTGATTAACTCCAAATTTCCAGAATAAATAATGGGTTTTGCCTTGTTGGACAACTTTGATAGTTTTGTAACCTTTTACCTACTGTTTGAACCTTCAGATTTGGAAAGGAGAGCGCTGCTCTAAAATTTATGTGTATGTAAAGAAGTTATCCTATCTATTGATAAATACTTTCTTCTGTTTCATCCTAGTCAGCTTGTATGCTTTAAATGTGAAGTTTATACTCAGTAGAGATGTGTCATAAACATTTCTAAACATCATGACAGGATTGTATCTGGGATTTCTCTTCTACTACCAGCTGAGCTTTCTGCCAGCATAAGAAGCCCCTTCCTCCTCAGCAAACTGTGCCACCAGTAAAATGGAATCATTAGATGGAACCCATATTTCTTTGTAAAACAAAGTGTTACTTGACCCACATTTCTAGTGGTAGATGCTCACTAATGCTGGACTTCTTAAATCATGCTCTTCCTTGTACAATTTCTAATTTGAAGCAATATAGATATGGTCACCAGCATCTAGAAACCACAATCAAAAGAACAAAAGCCCCTTGTACAGTTGCACAGGGTACATGCAAGAGCTATGTGCAACTAAACTGTGTACATTAATGCTTCAGTAATTAAACTGTGTGTATTGTTCATCTGCAGATGGGAAAGGATCTTTGGATAAAGCATTGGGAATTGGGGAGAGGTTCTTCCATAAAGCTGATAGTTGCCCTATCTATTTCTGTATCCTGAAGCAGGTATTAAGATTTCTGACAGCAGCTGTCAGAGTTCCAGCATATGGGAATGACCCATAACAACAACAATTTCAACCTGAATTTGTAACAAAATAGTTGCATTATTTCCACCTTTTTTTCCCAAGGACGGTTGTCCCAGCAGTTGAAAAAACAGCACAACTGTTTTTCATCAATTTACATATTAGATAAATATGCAATAGATTTTTTCTTAAAGGCATTTCTGTCCTGCCCCACCAGTTTCAAAGATTACCAGTTTAAGCCATGGTCATAACCATTTTATAAAATTCTCATGGAGCTATTACCAGAGTATTAGCAAAAATTCAGGGAACAGTGATGTGAAATAATGGTTTTGGCGGATCTCATTCATAAGAAGTGTACTATTTATATTAACATTTATGTAATCTCTGAAGTATAAGACATGTTTCTGGCACTTTTGAAAATTTTATTAATTTGCACTTAAAGCAGTAGCTATATGGCTTTGTATATTTTTGTGCCAGAAATGTATCAGATGGGTGTAAAACACGTGTCATGCATGATTCCAGAATACACACTGAGAATAAAATTGTCCAAGCAGTCAGACATGTGCACCACTAGGGTTGCCAGCTCTGGGTTGGAAAATACCTGGAGATTTTGGGGGTGGAGCTTGAGAAGGGTGGTGTTTAGGGAGGGGAGGGACTCAATGGGGTATAATGCCATAGAGTCCACCTTCCAGAGCAGCCATTTTCTCCAACTGAATTTGTTGTAATCTCAGGAGATTTCCAGCTGCCACCTGGAGGTTGGCAACTCTGTGCACTATCCATGTTGGGCTGTATAGACACAATACTTAACTGTGGTCTACTTTCCTGAAGCATTGTTAACTATTAACTATCTTAAGCCATGTTTTTAATATGTTTATTGCATATGTACACCACCTTTCTTCAAGCATAGGAGTCAAGGGGACTAACAATATCATCCTAAAATAATAGATTATTTTAAAAACAACATGGTGCTGGAAAGTGCTGTCAAGTCACGGCCAATTTATGGCGATCCCAGAGGGTATTCAAGGCAAGAGACCTTCAGACGTGGTGTACCATTACCTGTCTCTGTGCAGCAATCCTGGACTTCCTTGGTGGTCTCCTGTCCAAGAACTAACCATGGCCAACCTTGCTTAGCTTCCAAGATCTGATGAAATCGGGCTATCATGGGCCATCCAAGTTGGGGCTAAAAACAACATTCCTGAACTCCTCCCCCCCCCCCGGGCGGACTAATACTACTTTTAAAAACTTATATCAAAACAATAGTGGAAAGACCTTCTAAAAAGCTCAGGTGCATGTTGTCGAATTTTCTTCTAGAAAACTAAGTGTATGCTTACCTGACAGGCAGACCATTCTACAATGTAGGGGCACTTACAAAAAAGACATGGTCACCAGCAGTAGCCAACCTACAAGAGAGGATACAGCAAGTAGGTCTGCAAACCATGGTTTGTGTTAGTCTTGATTAAGGCTTGCTTCTCCATCAAACAGTCTGGGGTTGGTAAACTGTGGTTTCATTATACGTTTGGGATCTTAAGTAGAGCTAAGATAACTAAGTATAGTAGTGCTAACTTCATTGATTTATTTACTTAGAAATTTATACGCTGCTTTTCTACCCAGTGCAGCTTACAACATCATTCTCCCTTTCTCCATTTTATCCTCATACCTCTTTGACGTAGATTAGACTGAAAGAGTGTAACTGGTCCAAGGCAATCTAGGAAGTTTCTATTGCAGCATGGGGATTGAAACCCGTCTCCCAGAGCCCAGTCTGACAGTGTAAGCACTACACCATACTGACTCCCCGTATCAGGCCCGTGATAGCCTCTATTGTGGGAGGTAGCGCTTCTGAAAGATTTCATTTTAAATGATTCGGTATACAGGAAACCATACTGATACACAGGTGACTGTTATAACATTGTATTAGTAAGCAAACATGCACTGTGACTAAGCTCTGTTCTTTATAAATATTCAACACAAAATCTGGTGAACGTTCTGTAGATGGCTTGAAGTGAGTCATGTAGTAGTTGACCTCTCTCACACACCAACCATTTCATGTGAACATTGTCAGTGTTACTGATGCTTATTGTCTAAGTCACTAACAAGTACTCCTCCTCTTGCCTTAATCAGGTAGCACATGTATTCTGTTTCTGCTTTAACAGTTTGTCTTCCCAAGATCTTTAATGTCCTGTCATTCTGATTAAGTTACAGCAGAGTTAAAGCTTTAAGATCTGCCTTCAGGTATAGAGAAACAGTGTGCCCCCCCCCCCCCCTTTTATAGGTTGTTAAAAGTATTCTGTCCTAGCCAGTTCAACAGCAGTATGTATATATGTGCATAATCAGATCTGGTTTCAAAAACATTTTTTTTTTAAAAAAAGCCTTAATTGAAACATATTAGGCACTGTGACATGTAGAGCATGCATAGCGTGCTTGAAATTTAGTATGTGTTCTCTACCATGATTTATGGGGCCTAGTTCAATGCTATGTTTGTTCCTTATGCAAATTTATATTTTTAGTAACTTGGTTAAAGATGACTGGGCAAGACGCCAGCGTCCAGGAAAATAATGGAAAGAGGGAATACCATCTTTCATGCTGTAGCTGTGAAGGCTGCTGTGATATCTGACCAAAAGGTCTCTCTCCAGAGATGATACTTATGTCAAACTAAAAACAAACTCCTTAACTTGTTCGCCTACCAAAGCTGTGCTGTGTGAACTCATACCAGAAATGTGCCTTGATGTTTTGGGAGAGCCTTTAAGATGCTTTTGACTTTCAGCTTGTTATAGAGAGAACAGCTGCACCTGCTCAACGTACACTCCACACATGTCATCCCCTCCAGCCCTGTTGATAACCTTGTCTGCTTTCACTAATTTGGTGAGGCTTTTTCAGGCCACTGTCTGCTTTCTGCATCTGAAATTCTTTGGCAGTGCACATAGGCTCTCTGGTCGCTATTGCATGCTGCTGTTGGGAGAATTTTTATGCTGGTATAATATTTAACATGGCAAATATATTCTCTCT
Organism: Gekko gecko; assembly: GCA_029375565.1. Lineage (NCBI taxonomy): Eukaryota > Metazoa > Chordata > Lepidosauria > Squamata > Gekkonidae > Gekko > Gekko gecko. The sequence goes on from JAPDNY010000004.1 coordinate 50,209,512, forward strand.
CTCTGTGTTTCTCTCTTTGTGCCCTTGACCTGCCACAGGCATGTCAGCAGCAGTGACAGACTGGGAAAACCTTACCGAGGTGTGAAACCTGTTTTCAGCATTGGTGATGAAGAAGAATATGATACTGGTATAGTAGGGAACGCTTCTGTCTTAAATCTAGTTTCTTTAAGCATGTTCCATGTCTCAAGGTGTATTTGGCTAAATCACCAGATACCTTACTGAAGACATGCTCTAACTTCTACTGGAAACCTACACTGGAATTTATCAGTCAGGGTAGAGGCTCTGGCCATTGGACTGTACTTGCCCTTGGGAAATGACTTTGTCACGTTACTACAGGATTTTGGAAACTTCCCGCAGGCAGAGAATAATTTGCTAAGAGGTTTCTGCATATGTGCTGTAGAAACCAGTTGCATGTGGGGTCTCAGTGTTGCCCCACATGAACTTCCTTGAGCACTCCCAGCTCCCTCTTGCATCTGCAAGTTGCAAGGGAAAATCTATAGTAGGCGGGCTGCTTGCTACCAGTACTGATCTTTTCACTGAAGTACTTATGATGAAGCGTCTAATGAGCCTCAAAACAATATTTAAAAATATCTGCCATGCTGGATTATAACCAAGCAGCCACTTTGGCATCCAGGATTGTTAGTACTGGCTTCTGTGAATGAGAAGTGGGGGTTCAGGGATCTGTCATCACTGTCAAGTCCTTTATTGAATTGGTGAGGCAGCTAAGAACAGTCTGTTCACAAACCAGCCTTGTGATCTCCAGTCACTGATGCATGGCAGCTGACTAGTCTCCCAGTTGCTATATTTAGAGTGGCTTTTAGGATTCAGTTGTATTGTATTGATTACAATGCAATAGTTGATTATTTAGGACAGGAAGATAGGATGGAAAAACTGAAGGGAGAAATGCCTTATTTGGGGAGCACCGCCATCTCTTATCGGTTGCTGCCAGATCAATACTGTGTAATAATAACTGGTAGTCTTTAGTTTGAACTAAAAACCCTGTTGCGTTAATAATGCTGATGCCTGAGTTAAGGAACATTTTTGGTTTGGGACTGTGTTGTCTTTACAGTCACAACAAACATAATGGAATTCCTTCTCTTGTGCACTTTCTTTGATGTTGTTTAACCAGGACAGACAAGCAATATAAATGGACAGATGGGGTCTGCATGCTAAGCCATTAACTTACATGCTGTATTTCTGTTAGAGCTACTGTCCCTTCAAAGTAAGGGGAGGCAACTCTTGTTGGCCCAGGTACTAAACAAAACACCATTAACAGCTATCTCTGAAGATGGTGTGCTGGCAAGCAACAAAAGAGTCAAACAAGGGTTGCACTTAGCTGGCTAGACACACTAGGGGCAAACAGAGTCCCAGGGATAGCTCTGAGTGAATACAGGAACATGCCTTGGGTGGAGAGCCAATCCTGCGTGCTAAGCAAAATGGTCAGGCATGCTATTGCTTGGCATGCTTGCTGGAAGTTGCCCTATCTCTGTCTCAAGACACTAACCATTTTGAGAGCACAAGCAAAGAACCCAGGAAGATGTGAGGATTCAAATACATGATAGTTTCAGAACTTTGCAATACATTGTACATATTTTAAATTTCAATTAAGAATAGGTTGGATTCAATTACTCCAGTTCAGTGTTCCTCTGGGAGAAGGAAATCATAGCATGCAGTTTAGCAGGAGGAAATCACCAGGTTGGATCCAATCCAATATGAAAATGATTTGCCAAATGTAGCAGCACTGTAAAAGCTCTAAGTGTTGCTGTGCCCATGTAACACTGATCCCTCTTTTCCCCACAGATGAAATTGATAGCTCCTCGATGTCAGACGATGATCGAAAAGAGATTGTCAACATTCAGACTTGGATAAATAAACCAGATATAAAGCATCATTTCCCTTGCAATGAGGTGAAAGAAAATGGGTACATGTTTCCTAGGTATTGATGCACTAATATAATTCAGGGAGGGGCTGTGGCTCAGTGGTAGCACCTCTGATTGGCATGCAGAATTTCCCAGGGTGAATCCCCAGCATCTCCAAGTGAAAGGATCTGGCAGTAGGTAATGTAAATGACCTCTGCCTGAGACCCAGGAGAACTGCTGCCAGTCTGAGTAGATAGTACAGAGCAGACAATACGGAGTTTGATGGACCAAGGGTCTGATTCAGTATAAGGCAGCTTCATGTGTTCATGTATACAAGAACTTATGAAGTGGATGATTTAGCAAAGGCAGTGGTTGCCTTTTAGGTGACAAACATCGTAGGGCTTTGGACATCTATTTTTTCCCCACTACAAAGGGATTTTTTTAATGTTGTGTCCTTGGTGGAACTTTCCTGATTGTAAATGGGTTCAATGCACTGGCTACGATCCAGGAAGCAAGTCTTTGTGGAACTTGCTTTAGAATAAATATGTGTAGCAGTGGGGCAACAACTGGCCTCACTGTTTGATGCCCAAGAAAAGCTATTTAGGTATCTTTATTTAGATATACCCTGCTGTTCTCCCCAGTGGGAACCCAGAGCAGCTTATATAATTCTCTTCTCCTTTATTTTCTACTCACAATAACCCTGTGAGGCAGATTAGACTGACTGGTCCAAGGCTACCCAGCAAGCTTCCCTGGCAGAGTGACAATTCAAAACTGGATCTCCTAGATCCTAGTCAGAAACTCTAACCCAAGACCCCAGTATGGTACCCGTGAGCACTGTTCCCTCTAAGCTGAGTTAGTGTGAGCTAGCTCACAGTTTTTTAGCCTCCAGCTCACACATTTTTGTCTTAGCTCAGGAAGGATGGCTCCAGAGCAAACTAATTTATGCAGTAGCCAAATCGATTGCTCACAACTTTAATGCCAGTAGCTCATAAAGTAGAATTTTTGCTCACAAGACTCCACAGCTTAGAGGGAGCTTTGCCCGTGAGTGCCATGATTCCCGCCAATACCTTTCCTGGTGCCTGTCAAGTGTTTTAAAAAGTGGGCAAAGCCAGTTTGGGCTTTTGCCCAGCAAGGCTTCTGGTTGGCCATTGGAGATTTAATTGGCTGTGCAGATTTTTAAAATGTTGCTTTGGCAGCAACTGCCACCACAGCACAATAATCTTCACTGTGTGAATGAAGGTAAGGTGCAGTGGCCATTTTGTGGCTGCACTCTTAATGCTGTACCAGAATTACAAATGTACTCACAGGCTCAAAAGGATGGGGACCCCTGCTTTAAGCATTGAACAGTGTAAACTCTCAAAGTAGAAGCTTGCCAGGAGCATAGTGGCTAGGCATGATTAGGTGCATGATTAGGCGCAGTGCAGATTGTCACTGCTAGATGACTGCAGAAAGTAACATCACAGTAGTGATACCGGTTTAGGGACACCTTTTCAAGAGACCCTTTGGATTTGAATCTGTGTTAGAGTAAGTAATCTTGGATGAAAAGGTGAAGTGGCAATATTCTGTCACAGACATAGCATCTAATTTCTGAAAGAAGTTTGTAAAAGTGATTAGAAGAGTATTTTAAAGCACAGTTAATACTATTGTATTTTCTATTTTTCCCATTTATGTTTGTTCTGACAAATAGTAGCGGCTCTTTTTCTGATTAGCATCTATTTTTCTTTTCTTGAGTCATCTTCTAGTAACCGCAACACACATGTACTGTTTGCGAGAGATTCCATCTCGAAAGGGATTGGCTTACATACAGTCTCGACAGGCATTAAACTCTGTCGTTAAGATCACATCCAAGAAGAAACATCCTGAGTTGATTACCTTTAAATATGGAAACAGCACCACTACAGGCATAGAGATCTTAGCAGTTGAGAGGTAAGATTCTGTCCTTTTTATTATTAAATTGGAGTTCATCTACAGTCTACTGTCTCCAGTCATTTGCAGTGCCAGGTGCTCTAGGTTCAGCCATTGTGTTCAGGGGCTTGTAACAAGCAGCTATCATGCCACATTTAGGCTTCTGACAAGCTTCATTTTGCCTTCTCTGACTTAAAATATTTCTCTACATTTCTGCAATATTTAGGACATGGTCTTTATGCTCTGGAGTTTGTTGTTCAGTCGCACAGTCGAGTCCGACTCTCCGCGACCCCATGGACCAGATTACGCCAGGCCCTCCTGTCTTCCGCTGTCCGCTGAAGTTTGCTCAATTTCATGTTCGTTGCATCGATGACACTGTCTAACCATCTCATCCTTTGTCATCCCCTTCTTCTTTGACCTTCAATCTTTCCCAGCATCAGGGTCTTCTCCAGTGAATGCTCCCTTCTCATTTGGTGGCCAAAGTATTTGAGCTTCAGCTTCAGGATCTGGCCTTCCAGGGAACAATCAGGGTTGATTTCTTTTAGGATTGACTGATTTGATCTCCTTGCAGTCCAAGGGACTCTCAAGAGTCTTCTCCAGCACCATAGTTCAAAAGAATCTATTCTTCGGCGCTCAGCCTTCCTTATAGTCCAACTCTCGCAGCCATACATTACTACGGGGGAATACTATTGCTTTGACCATGCAGACTTTTGTTGGCAAGGTGATGTCTCTGCTTTTTATCATGCTGTTTAGGTTTGCCATCACTTTCCTCCCAAGGAGCAGGCATCTTTTAATTTCATGGCTGCAGTCACCATCTGCAGTGATCTGGGATCCTAGGAACGTGAAGTCTGTCACTACTTCTACGACTTCCCCTTCTATTTGCCAAGGAGTGATGGGGCCAGATGCCATGATCTTAGTTTTTTTGATGTTGAGCTTCAAGCCCACTTTTGCACTCTCCTCTTTCACCCGGAGCAAGAGGCTCTTTAGGTCCTCTTCACTTTCTGCCATCAGAGTGGTATCGTCTGCATATCTGAGGTTATTGATCTTTTCCCCAGCAATCTTAACTCCAGCTTGTGATTCATCCAGGCCAGCATTTCGCATGATGTACTCTGCATATAAATTAAATAAGCAAGGTGACAATATACATCCTTGTCGTACTCCTTTTCCTATGCTAAACCAATCAGTTGTTCCATATCCGGTTCTAACTGTTGCTTCTTGACCCTTATACAGGTTTCTCAGGAGACATGTGAGGTGGTCCGGTACTCCCATCTCTTTAAGAACCTGCCATAATTTATTGTGATCCACACAATCAAAGGCTTTAGCATAGTCAATAAGCAGAAGTAGATGTTTTTCTGGTACTCTCTTGCTTTCTCCATAATCCAGCGAATGTTGGCAATTTGATCTCTAGTTCCTCTACCTCTTCGAAACCCAGCTTGTACTTCTGGCAATTCTCTGTCCACGTACTGTTGGAGCCTAGCTTGTAGGATTTTGAGCATGACCTTGCTAGTGTGTGAAATGAGTGCAATTGTGCGATAGTTTGAACATTCCTTGACATTGCCCTTCTTTGGGATTGGAATGTACACTGACCTTTTCCAATCCTGTGGCCACTGTTGTGTTTTCCAAATTTGTTGGCAAATTGAGTGCAGCACTTTAACAGCATCTTCTTTTAAGACTTTGAATAACTCAGCTGGGATACCATCACCTCCACTAGCTTTGTTGTTAGTAATGCTTTCTAAGGCCCATTTAACTTCGCTTTCCAGGATGTCTGGCTCGAGGTCAGTGATTATACCATTGTGGTTGTCAAGGACATTGAGGTCCTTCTTGTATAGTTCTTCTGTGTATTCTTGCCATCTTTTCCTAATCTCTTCTGCTTCTGTTAGGTCCCTACCGTTTTTGTCCTTTATCATGGCCAGCTTTGCATGGAAGGTTCCCTTGATTTCTCCAATTTTCTTGAAGAGATCTCTAGTCCTTCCCAATCTATTGTTTTCCTCTATTACTTTGCATTGTTCATTCAGGAAAGCCTCCTTATCTCTCCTTGCTGTTCTTTGGAAATCTGCATTCAGTTGGGCAAATCTTTCCTTCTCCCCATTGCCTTTAGCTTTCCTTCTTTCCTCTGCTATGTGTAAAGCCTCATCAGACAGCCACTTTGCTTTCTTGCATTTCTTTTTCTTTGGGATGGCGGTGATTGCTGCCTCCTTTACAGTGTCACGGACCTCTGTCCATAGTTCTTCAGGCACTCTGTCTATCAAATCTAGTCCCTTAAACCTATTCTTCACCTCTACTGTATACTCATTGGGGATGCGATCTAGGTCAAATCTGAATGGCCTTGTGGTTTTCCCAACTTTCTTCAATTTAAGTCTGAATTTTGCAATAAGTAGCTCATGATCTGAGCCACAGTCAGCTCCAGGTCTTGTTTTCACTGACTGGATAGAGCTTCTCCATCTTTGACTGCAAATTATATAGTCAATCTGATTTCGGTGTTGCCCATCTGGTGATGTCCATGTGTAGAGACGCCTCTTAGGTTGTTGGAAAAGGGTGTTCGCTATGACCAGCGTGTTCTCTTGACAAAACTCTGTTAGCCTTTGCCCTGCTTCATTTTGTTCTCCAAGACCAAACTTGTCTGTTATTCCGGTTACCTTTTGATTTCCTACTTTAGCATTCCAGTCCCCTATGATGATGAGGACATCATTTTTTGGTGTTAGTTCTATGAGCTGTTGTAGGTCTTCATAGAACTGGTCCACTTCAGCCTCTTCTGCAGCAGTGGTTGGGGCATGGACTTGGATTACTGTGATATTGAATGGTTTGCCTTGGATTCGGACCGAGATCATTCTGTCATTTTTGAGATTGTATCCCAATACTGCCTTTCTCACTCTCTTGTTGACTATAAAGGCCACACCATTTTTTCTATGGGATTCCTGGCCACAGTAGTAGATATAATGGTCTTATGAGTTAAATTCGCCCATTCCTGTCCACTTTAGTTCACTGATTCCCAAGATGTCGATGTTCATTCTTGCCATCTCATTTTTGACCACGTCAAGCTTACCTTGATTCATAGATCTTACATTCCAGGTTCCTATGCAGTATTGTTCTTTGCAGCATCGAACTTTTCTTTCACCGTCAGACACATCCACAGCTGAGCGTCCTTTCGGCTTTGGCCCAGCCGCTTCACTCTTTCTGGGGTTACTCGTACTTGCCCTCTGCTCTTCCCCAGTAGCATATTGGACACCTTCTGACCTGAGGGGCTCATCTTCCGGCGTCATATCTTTTAGCCTTTTGTTACTGTCCATGGGGTTTTCTTGGCAAAGATACTGGAGTGGGTTGCCATTTCCTTCTCCAGGGGATCACGCTTGGTCTGAGTTCTCTGCTGTGGCCTGTCCATCCTGGGTGGCCCTCCATGGCATAGCCCACAGCCTCATCGAACCACACAAGCCCCCTCACCATGACAAGGCAGTGATCCATGAGGGAGATGCTCTGGAGTAGTGCTGATCAAGTTAGAGATGATTATGATGCAGAAACCTGATCTGCCATATGTATGAATGCTGGAGCTTTGTGAAGTTCCCTTTCAGAAGCAGACAACTATCCAGGGTGGTGGTTGGCTACTAAGACAACAGAGGTGTTGAAAGAATAGCTAAAGGAGGAAGCGAGGGACTGAATTTGTTGCACTGGTCGTTCCCGCAGAAGAGGCTGGACATCTACCTGCACTGGAATTGCTATCTTCAAGGAGAGTAACTGACAAGTCAAATCAAGCAGAGTTCATAAGTAACATTCTAGGATTAATTGAAAGTTCAGAGCTAACAAATCACTGGATCTAGAGGGCACACCCTTTAGGGTTCTTAGAAATGTGAAAGTGTTGATCTCAACAAAAATATGAAACTTGTAACTAAAAGCAGCCTTTTCCACAGAGTACTGGAAAGTGGTAAACATATTGCTAATTTTTAAAAGGGGGTCTGAGAAGAGGGGAGGAGAGACAGGAAATTGTAATGCCTGTCCTGGGTAAATAGGTGGAAATGGTTATTAAAGACATAATACATTCTACTGGGGAAAAATCATAGTTCCTGCAAAGCAAAGTCATGTCCTACCAAACTTCTTCAAGGATGCTAATAAGCGTGTCAATAATGGTGAATTGGTAAACATTATATATTGAACTTATAGAAAAACTTTATGATAAAGTTCCTCACCAAAGGTTCTTGAATAAACCTGGCAGTTGCAGGATAACAGAATAGGTTCTGTGTATCCATTTAAATATCAGGAAGCAGGAGGTAAGAATAAATGGTCAATTTTCACAGTGAAGGGAAGTTAGTAGTGTCCAGGGGTCTGTATTAAGATTGGTCTGGTGCTGTTTAATTTACTGATGGAATTATGGGGGAGGACCAGCAAAGGGCCAAGTTAACTTTAGTGGACCTAGAAAGGAATAACTTTGCTGAAGATTGCATTGCAAATTGTTCAGCCAAAGTGTTGAGCTTCATGACTCAAGAATAACAAGTGAGTTTCAGTGATGCACCCTGGGACACCTCCCCCCCCCCCCCAGCTTTATATACACACTGATGGAGTCTGAACTGGTAGTATTATGTTAATAAATGGTCTTTACTTTTTTGATTCTTAAGGTACCTGATCCCAAATGCTGGTGATGCTACCAAAGCCATAAAGCAACAGATCATGAAAGTTCTGGATGCACTGGAAAGCTAATAAGAAAATTCATTTTCAACAGGGGTTTTTTCCAAAAGAAAATTATAACCAGGAAAATGGTTCACTGACCTAAAATGACTGTTTTCTCAGCTGAATACTAACAGAAGATGTCATTTCAGTTTACTGATAGGTGTGCCGAGAAGCCGCCTTAAGATACAGATAAATTAAACCATTTTTGAACTTTTAAAATTTTTCTTTAATGCTGCTTATTATAAAGATCAGCTATTTTAAAAGTAGCTTTAGAAGAGCTGACCTGCTTCTGAAGAAAATGTTTTTGAAAAGTTGTATTAAGGCTGTAGAGCACTTTGGCTTATGGAAAAACATTTGAAATTCCTGAGCTCTTAGCTGACTTTGCAAATTGCAAAGTAGCAAATGTTTTTACAATCCTTATGCACTGAAAGTTCAGTTTGATCTGCTGGATGAATATATGGGGTCAGAAACTAGAGCTCCATAAAAATGGTACTCTTTTCCTGGAAAAAATTGGGAGCTAATCAAAAGAAATTTGTATTCTGTCGAACCGGAAAAAAGACACTATATCTTTGTAAGTGATTTTTTAACGCCTCCTGTGCATTATCAGGTTTAAAACGACTGAACAATTCAGTTACTAAATTTTAAATACCAAACTTAAATGTGTATAGTAATGAAGAGCTCACAGGCAGTGGTTATTACTACTATTAAAACTAACATTTCCCTGAGCCAAGGTCAGTGTGGCAGTAGAAATACAGACAGAGGAGTGGGGTGTTTCATGAGATGGGATCTAGGAGGTAGCTGCAGTGACACACGTTAATGTAGTCCTTTGGGATACCTTTTTCCTGAAGTTGTGTGACACAGGCTGAAACACTGAATGCTAGTAAAGCAAAGTGATCAGAGAGCTGCACATTTGTGATCATTTAGGGTGTGGCAAATGATTTTTTTTCTTTCAAGACATGAAGATCGAGTGCATGTGTGTGTTTATAGAATATCTTCAGTGTTAAAGAATTTAAACATTTTGCTACAGGTCCATAGCTTTCACACAGCATTCAGATGTCTTGCTTAATTATGATTAAGTAAAAATGGGCATGAACTTCACTTATTGCCAAGCTTGTGCATGCAGTTTACTCCAACCTTCTTGCACAGAGAATCAGTGTTAAAAACTATGGTTATCTGTGATGCATGAATTCAGGGGAGTAGTTAGGTCCCATCACTAACAGGGTTTCTTAAGATTAATCTCCTCCTTCCCCACAAACCAGGATCCTCAATCAGGATTTAAACTAACTCCAGTTAAGCTACATTATGGAATTGGTTTAACTGCAGTTTGCCACCCGAGGAGCACAGAGTGTGAACCAGGCAACCAGCTGAGTTTGTGCCCATTTTCAGTTTACCGCAGTAAAGGTAAGGCATCTGAATGCAGCAGTATTGACCAAAATATTTATCTCCTGTTTAAGATGAACTTAGGATCCTGGAGCAATTATTATGTGTTGTCCTGAAAGACTGTAAACCCTTTTTGGGGAGGAGAAAAACCGGTTGAGGGAATCTGTTGTGCTACGTAACAGCTCAAGAGTTGCAGGTCATAAAGTAATAGTTCTGTACCATAAATGAAGCTGACCTTTATAACTATCAGCTCTCTTAAGTTATATTCTTAGTAGTAATCAAGGCACCTTAATTCTGAAACTAACTCCCATATTTTAAAAAATATCTAAATTAGAACGAGAAGTATTTGACATTAATTGCATGAACTGCACCTCTGCCAACGCTATTGTATTTAGTTCTGCCCTCCCTTCCAGCTGTTGTGTTACTTTTTTGTTTTCCTTTTTAAGAAAAATAAAATCTCCTGAAGAGCCTCCGAATTGTGCCTACTTCAGCAATGAGATTTTTTTCATAATGTTAATGTAAAGATGTTTGTGTTACTGTTTATAAACTGCAGTTGTAAATAAATCGATACTATTTGAGCACAGGTCCTTCTGATAAAAGATGTTTGATTTGACTCTTATTTCTAGAGATTTCAAAATATTTACAGAACTTCAAATTGGGTGGAGTTTTTTTGTATTTTGTTTAGATATTTAGGTATAATAGGTACTAATTCTTATGTGCGCACAAACATTTCCTACTTTAAAATCAAAACAAAATCTAGCTGCATAAAGCACCATCCTATAGTATAAAGGAGCACATTATATAGCACACTAGTGCGTGGGTAGATGATCTGGGAACCACAGTTCCATGCAGGAAGAAAGGTGGACTTTATAGGTAATAAGTAAGTAAACTGTTGCTTAACATGTCTTTCTGGATAACTCATATGCCCAAGATCCTTTCCAGTATGAGTTCAGGCTGCTGTTACAGGACAGAGACAGCAGTGGTGGCCTTAGTGGATGACCTCTGGGTGAACATAGACAAAGGCTGTGTCTCTCTGCTGCTCACACTAGATGTATTGTATTTATTTATTCAGGTGGGCAGCCGAGTTGGTCTGCAGCAGCGGAATGAAGTTTGAGTCCAGTGGCATCTTTAAGACTAACAAAGTTTTATTCAAGGTTTAAGCTTTTGTGTGCATGCACACTTCCTCACATACAGTGAAATGGAACATAACAGTCCATACATATTGGTGGGGGGGGGGTTAGTTGCCAGGAAGTGCTAGCTAGAGTCAGAATGCATTAAGTAACTGGGTGATTACATGCACACGCACTGGGTGCTTGGATTTGTTAAGCTGGCATTGCGACAGTGGCACTGGTTCTGCTGGACACTCTGTACATGCACTGGCTGTGCTAGGCTTGCCAAAAAAAACACCCTTGGATTTGTTGAGCTGGCATTGCCCCAGTGGCACTGGTTCTACAAAAATGTCCCCCACCTTCAGTTTCTACTGCAGAAACTCTCTGGTTTGACATCAGTCCCTGCTTTTTGTTGTTTTTTCCCTCCATTGGAAATAATGGACGATGGGGGCACCTTTGGGGGCCCATAGAATTGGACCCCTGATCCAATCTTTTTGAAACTTGGGGGGCTTTTGAGGAGAGGTACCGGAAGCTATGCTGAAACTTTGGTGCCTCTGCCTCAAGAAACAAGCTCCCCAGACCCCCAGATAGATTCCCCATTATAGCCAATAGGGATCATCTCTCCTTATAAATAATTATCTTTTGGTTTCGCAAGATTCCATGCGCTCCCATTGGCTGTAAAATGCCCTCCCTCAGCCATTGGCCCATCAGCCGCCACTCGAGTACTCGCGTGCCATTGGCCGAGTGCTGGGTCTGCTCCTCTTCCCCACCCACTCCCCATGGCAGACAGCTCTCTCTCCTGAGGAAGACAGTTCTCTTGACTCCTGTGAGGGACTGTCCCCTCAGTGGCTGTTGGTAGGCAGCCAAGCTTGGTTCTGTGAGTAAAAAAACAAAGGAATTTCAGCATAACCCCTTCCCCCGCCCATAACCCCCTCCCCAATGGCCACTTTCCTGTCAGAATAAATGGAAAAAGGCTCTTTCTCCTGCTTAGCTTCAGCATGGCTGGCTGGCTAACGAGGTGGGTCAGCGACCATCAGACCATTTTCTTCAACTCCCCGCTGTGCGGCTGACTTTCCCCTAGGGCTGCCAATCTCCAGGTGGGACCTTGAGATCTCCCACTGTTACAATTCACCTCCAGATGACAGAGATCAGTTCCCCGGGAGAAAATGGTTGCTTTGGAGGGTAGACTCTATGGCATTATACCCTGCTGAGTCCTTCCACACACACCCCAAATGCTGCCCTCCACAGGATCCACTCCCCCAAATCTCCAGGTATTTCCCTAATCAGAGTTGGCACCTGTACTTTCTCCTCTGTCAGTAAAAGGCCCTTTCCACACCCATGTTGGCCTTTGGGAGAAAACTCATTGGGCCCAGTCCTGATCAGGTTGCCAACTCCAGGTGGGCAATTCCTGGAGATTTGAGGGATGGAGCCTGGAGAGGGTGAGGTTTGAGGAGGGGTGGCACCTCAGACAGGTATGATGCCATAGACTCCACCTTCCAATCCAGCCATTCCCTGATGGGGAACCATTTTTGCCAATCTCCAGGTGGGGGCTGGAGATCACTCAAAATTACAACTGCTCTCTAGGAGGGATGGGGGAGGAGATGGAAAACTAAAGGTAGGTTGATGGTTGGCTGGAAGGGAGATAGGTTGTCAACTCCAGGTTGGGAAATTCCTGGAGATTTGAGGGGTCGAACCTGGAGAGGGTGAGTGTTGAGGAGGGGTGGGACCTCAGACAGGTACAATGCCATAGACTCCACCCTCCAAACCAGCCACTCCCTCCTGGGGAACCACTGTTACCAATCTTGGGGGTGGGCTGGAGATCACTCAAAATTACTACTGCTCTTCAGGTAGCAAAGATCAGTTCCTCTGGAGAAAACGGTGGACTCTGTCATTATACCCTGCTGAGATTGCCACAGCAAATTGTCACTGAGTGCCCAAAGCCGGGGCACTCTTCCAGAGCCTCTTTCTAGAGCCCGTTGTATTTATTTCCACAACGGGCCTTCTTCCTAGTTGACTATAAAGGTCCTCATAGGATATAATGGAGCCAAAGGCACTTAACGGTATTGTAGTCCATTTAAATGCATTTGTGAAGCTGCAGCTTCACCCAGAACAGTGTTTAAAGGGAGTACTCTCTCCTTAAACCCTGTTTAACTGTAGCTATCTGTTTTTCCAGATAATCGCAATTTTTTTTTGGCTCAGATAGGTAATGCACACCCCTTACTTACAGCAACAATACAATCCACAGGATGGGACATCAATAAACAATATGATTTGGATTGCAGAAATCTGAAATCAAGCAGGGATAAAGCATAAGTATTAACATGACACATTAAACTATGCAAAAGTTACCTACTTACTGGGGTGTGCACAAAAAAATTAGGATTTTTCAGAGTCAGTGTGCTTCTGGACTCCTCTGTCACTGGAGGCTCAGGTAGCACATGTTGCCAGGCTGGCGTTTTTCCAACTTCGCCAGATCACACAACTTGCTCCCTACCCCTTGCCACAGTGATCCATACAACAGTCACCATAAGATTGAGTAACTCACTCTATGCAGGGCTACCCTTGAGGCTGATCCAGAAATTACAGCTTGTCCAGAATGCAGTGGTGCGGGTACTTACAGGTACCCCAATGACTGCATACATTCAACCTGTGCTTCACCAGCTGCACTGGCTTCAAGTTGAGTACTGAATCCACTTCAAGGTGTTGGTTTTGGGTTATTTTTGGTGCATTTTTTATATGTGCATGTGAGAGTGTGTGCACCTGGAAGTCATGGCGACCTCTGGTGACTGACCCCTATTGGGAGCCTGGAGGATATTCAGAGAGATGGCTGAATAAAGCCTGCCCCCTGGTCCAATCTTTTTGAAACTTGGGGGGTCTTTTGAGTAGAGGCACCAGAAGCTACACTGAAATGTCATGTCTCTGCCTCAAAAAACAGCCACCTCAGATCCCTCCATACCCCTGGATAGATTCCCCACTATAGCCTATGGGAATCATTGACTATAATGGTCCCCATAGCCTATAATGGAGCTGATGGCATTTAAAGGTGCCGCGGTCCTTTTGAATGCATTTGTGAAGTTGCAGCTTCACTTGGAACAGTGTTTAAAGGAAGTGCACTCTTGTTAAATGCAATTTAACTCCAGCTATCTTGTTTTCCCAGATGATCTCAATTTTTTCCAGGATTCTCTGGGATTAGCTATGCTTGATAGCCAAAAATACACCATCCTCAAGGCCCTGCTGATATGAGCAAAAGTGTCATGGCAGAGCATGGGGGAGAAGCAGTCCTGCAGATATGAAGGATCAAGGCCATGAATGGCTTTGTATGTGATAGCCACTACTATGAATTGAGCCTAGTAATTGATGGGCAGCCAATGGAATGACTGCAGAATTGGAGTAATATGCATGCTGCGCCTAACTCCTCTTAATAACTGAGCCGCAATATTCTATACCATCTGGAATGTCTGAGCTGACTTACAGTGCATTATAGCAGTCTTGTCTGAAAGTTGCCATGGCATGGATCCAGGTGGTTATATTGGCAAGGTCTAGGTAGGGGGGGTCATTTTCTGAGCTAGACTCTTGGATTTTTTTTGCAGCTACATTAACTTGCTTCTCCAGCAGTAATTTTGGCCAGTATAACATCTAGAATCTTAACTGAGTCAGCAAGTGTCAGCTGGACCCCACTGAAAGCAGAGGGCATTATATCCTTTGAGATTTCCACCTTCCCAACCAACACTACCTCTGTCTTTTCAGGATTTAATTTCAGTTTGTTCACTATGAGCCACTTAACCACAGCAGCCAGGCAGCAACTCAGGACCTCAACAGCATCACCAGGAGATTTGGATGGGGAGATACAGTGGTGGTAGAAAGTGCTGTCAGGCCACAGCTGATGTACGGTTTTCAAGACAAGAAATGTGCCGACATGGTTTGCCATTGCTTGCCTCTGCGTAGCAACCATGGACTTCCTTTGTGGTCTCCCAAGTACTGACCATGGCTGCCCACAATGATGATAATTGGTCTCCAGTGGTAACTGATAATTGAGTCCAGTCCAGCGGTCTCCCCCACATGCTCCCTCCCTGGGCTCCAAGCAACTGGAAAAAAGCAGAGTAACCCAAGCGCAGGGGGAGCACCTCTTTGCATCTATCTCAGTGCTTTGCCTCTCTTCGCATCTATCTCAGGGCAGCTTGTGTAGCAGCAAGACCCGAGCAGTGTGGCAAAGGACAGAGCCAAACTGGAGCCAAAAGGCTGCACCACTCCAGGACCTCTTTCGGCACCCAGGAAAAAAAGTTGGGTGAAGTGTGCAAGAGATGCCTATGGAGGGAAGGGAGTCAAGCAGCTAAAACAGGCAGGGGGAACACCAGAGAGAGAGAAGGAGGCTGGAGAATGCTGGCTGCATTGGAGATCAGGGGAGAGGGCTTGAGGGAAGGGGGGGTGCACAGGAGAAATAATTAAATTATCTAAATTGGCTAAGTGCCCTCTGAGAAATTTAAATGCCCCCTGACTTAGAAATTCCTGGCTACGGGCCTGACCCAAAGGAGTCTCAGAGCAGCTAAGAGAGCTATCTTGAGAATGCCCTGAGAGAACAGCTCTGAAAGAACTTATGACTGACCCAAGGTCACACCAGCAGCTGCATGTGAAGGAGTGGGGAATCAAACCCAGTTCTCCCAGTTTAGAGTACATGCTCTTAACCGCTACTTAACCATTACACCAAACTACACCAAATAGCCCAGCCTGAAGCCAGAGTGAAAAGGGTCCAGACTCCAGAGCAGATGAGAAGCTTTCTCAATCACTGCCTAGAAAGGCTAGATTAGTGACCATGTAATAATTGGTTACATAATTTTTCTGTAGTGATGTTTTTTTTAAGTAGTGGATGGATAACCACCTCTTTAAGAGGCCAAGGGAAGTGTGACCTCTTCCATGTGCTGGGCACATCACAAGGCTGTTAAAGAAGTTATAAAATCCTGGGCTGAAAGCTGAAGTCTACCAGAACAATCAGTATAAGCATGTCCAACATGTGGTGTTCTATGTCAGTACTGCTTCTGGTTTCCAAGTAACAGGTGTCACTCTTAGCCTCCAATTGTGATGGATCTTCTTCCACTCATTGTGTGCAATGACTGGACCCTAGCAACCTGCAGAGACCAAGAACTTTTGTGCTCTTGCCCTTTGGCGCAGCAGGCCTCCTTTTAAAGGTGCAGCAGCTCCATATCTATTAAAAACATGGTGAAACACCCATTTTGCTGAGATTTTTGGTGCAGAACTAGCAACTAAGGGATGCACTTTGGATTGGTTTAAATCATTCCTTACCGCCAGGGCCAACAGCATGGCTGTTGGAGACCACTGTCATCTGTGCAAGACATGCCTTATGGGGTCTCTCAGCACTGGCCTCCTGCTAGTCAATCTCCATATAAACCCCTTTGAGCAAATCATTCATGGTTTCTGAGCAGGTTGTCATCAATATGCTGATGACGCCAAACTCTATATTTTCCTATCCAAATCACCTAGTGATAACATAGATGTCCTGAACCAATGCAGGGGTTAAACAGCTGAAAGTGGACAAGCTAAAACTGAATTTTCATTAGACGGAGATAAGGTCCGCTGGGAAGGGTGGGTTTTTGAGGCCAAATGTGCTTCTGATGGGGTCCAGCTGACAATAAATCGGTTAAGAGCCTAGGTTTTATACAGGCTCCTGTCTTCACAAGAGAAAAAAAGCCAGAAGCCATGTCATACCTTTTATTATTACATTGCTTTGGTTTTGGATTTTGCTGTGGCCACCTCCTCTACACCTAGAGGGGAGTCGCTTCCCAAGCTCTTGTTGCCGGCCACCATACCAAGCCTCAGCAGTTAAAAAAACACACCAAAACCTCACTGGCGCCACAATCGTGATGGTGTCAGATCCGGAGAAGCAGATAAACGCTAGCGATTCCTAGAGCGACCGAAGATCCCGGAAGCAACATTCTCTCCCTTGTAATACGGTCTCTACTATGCCTCCGCCGGTTGCCGGGGGGCCTCTGTGCTGGCGATATTGAAATTCTTGATGGCTTTCCAGTACCTTTAGTTCCCTGTACAGGAAATTAAAGGTGGACGTGAATGTAGCAACTATGATTGCCCTCTCTATTCAAGACTGGATCTACATTTGTGGTTTACAAAAAAATCAGAATTTTTAAAAAAGCACCTTCCCCTGTCGAGGAACTCTGCTGTTGATGTGTTTGTTTTGGTCTGGCCCTAAAAGCACAGAAACCTTCGCCAAAAGGGCAAAGGCAAACATCCCCCCTCCCACAAAATACTCTCATTTAATCCTTCCCCTCTCCTCTGTGATTAAACAGAAACGCATGTATTTGCTTCGCCGTTCGGATGAACTACATTTCCCAGCAGCAGCCCTTCACACTCCCAGTGAGCATGCGTTGTGCTCCTCCCCTTGCTGGTCTGTACTATCGAGGCGCTTGAGTTCGTACCTGTTATGCAGCTGCTGAAGGGAGTCATGGCCAGTGAGTGTCTTTCTAGGAGCGGCGACATCGTGTTGCGGGGTTCTGCTAATAGTTTTTAAAACCATCATTACTGTTTTCTAACCTTTTTTAACAAATGAAATAAATAATTGGGGCTGGGCAATAAGTAGAGAACCTAAATTCTTTTTGTTGCTGTGAAGGGCTTCTGTCTGAAGTTCTACTTTCGTTTTGGAAGTTTTCAGTAATAGTCGGGTTAACTCTGATCGTCTGACAGGTGGCTCACACGTGCAGAAGAATGAGAGATAGTGGTAAAACAGATTGTACCACTTCAGATGATGATGGTGTGGAGTCCAGCTTTGCCTTACAAAGAAAACTAAGAAAGTATCTTGTGCAGCAGAAACGGGTGCTCCGGCGCCGTCTTTGCTGACTGTACTGGCTTTCTATTTGTAGGGAGTATTTTAGAGAGGAGCATTACAAAACGTGATCCATCTTCATGATCATCCATTTGCAGTCTGAAGTGGTACAGTCCAGTCAACCCCCACCCCCCCGCCCCCCAGCTCTACTGCTTCATTCTCTTGGGTATGTGAACTAGGCATAAGTCTGTTGTTCGCCACTGGGGGGAAAACACCCTATTTTCTTTATGGTTTGACTTTTATTCCCACAAATATTCTCTATGAAATGTGTTCTGTGCATAGTAGAGAGTACCTCTTTCAGGTATTTCCTCATTGCAACAGCAAAATCTGAACCTGAATGTGTGAATATTTTGTTGCCTAAATACAAATAAATAACCAAGAGAATGAAGAATTCAGGACCATTCTTTCACATTCTACAAGGCCCAAAGAGGCTCCATCACTTGCCTGTGAATCTCATAATGCCTTATAACTTTCTGAACTTGGCTTTTCTTTCTAGAATACTTCATTCTAAAATTGGGAGCTTGGGTTGCTGGGTTAAACCTCTGCATTCCATCAGTGGAACAAGACTTTCTCAAAAAAAAAAAAAAAAAAAAACCCCTCAACAACAGCCCCTAAGACAATAGCCCCCAGGAACAGAATGAAGCGTGAGATGGTGAAAATTCTCCCTGCCCTTTTCTCTTTATGAACGCCACCTTGAGCCGGCTCCTGGCAAGGTGGGATATAAATTGAAAGTAATAAATAAATAAAGTGTGACTTTAATTCTGGGCATAATATAGAATTCTGAGATCCTTGTCAAGATCCCCAGTTTGTAACAGATTTCACTGAGTTTGTTTACCCACAACTAATTTTAATTTTGTTATAGTTGCTCCTGAATTGTTATAGAAAACAGGCGGGGGGGGGAGGTATTGCGTCTTCAATATAGTTTACATTGCCTAAGCCAGGGGTGTCAAACATGCAGGTGGGGGCCTGAATCAGGCCCCTGGAGGGCTTCTGTCAGGCCCTCAATGGAACTGGCTGTCTTCTGCTTCTGCTTCCAGTTCTGCTGTTGCTGCGTTATTGTAGGTTTGCAGCTTACAGATAGACACCTGAACAGCATACTCAAGATTGCAACAGCACAGATATTTTGATGTAATAATTCAGAGCAACAGGTGTCAGTTATCAGACACTGTTAAATAAACAAAATATTGCAAGAGTACTAATGTTTTAAGCATTTTTTAATTTTAAGTTAAAAAAAACACCCTTTGTGTTTGTGTCCTTTATAAAGTTTATATCTCCGCTACCTGGCATTACATTTTACGACACACGTGGCCCGGCCCAACAAGGTCTCATTTATGTCAGATCTGGCCCTCATAACAAATGAGTTCGACACCCCTGGCCTAAGCGCTCTCACATTGGTCATTGATATGAGAAAGCAGGCTGCGAAGAAGTCTGGAGAGTCTCCTGTCTAGCCTGGGAAGTTGCTTGTTGGGAATCTATTATAGTGATGCTGCCCAAATTATCTGCTGTTTCCTGAGGAAGATAGTTTCCCCTATTTAGTCACACCCATGTGGTTAACAATCATAAATATGACACATCTTCTTTAAATTCTTGACCCACGGAAACAATTAACACATTTCTTGCAACACACCACCAGTGTTATTCTGGCATACCCCTTCCTGTAAATGCTGGCCTTGAATGGCTTCCACTTGGTGTCTGTTTGGCCTGTCCTGTAGGCCCACCATTCTGTTGGGCTTTTGGAGTAGCAAAGATGGAAGTTACTTTGCTGGTTCCCCCCCCCCCCCCCATGCTGGCTCATTGTTTTCTTTTTCTTGTTTCAAGACTTCCGGATAGCACTTATCCAGCTTCAAGTATCTGCTGCCAAAACAGACAACCTGGACCGAGCCACTGGGCTTGTAAAGACTGCAGCTGCCCAAGGAGCAAAACTTGTAGTTCTGCCAGTGAGTATTTGTGACATTTTTTTCAACCCTTTGTTCCACAAACCCAGTATTGGTTGTGATTCAGTCATATGTTTTTAATTCAGTTTTTCTCCCTGGTTCAGTTAATTTCCCACAATAGGCTTTGAGATAATTGGGGTACAACTGTGTAAGATTTTTTTTACATATTTCTAGCACAGATGATGTATAGCACAATTTTCTTTACACAAATTGGGCTTCCCATCTTCTGAGTCCACCATGTTCATAGAAAGAGGCCAAGATAAAAAATAAGGTCAAAGCCAATGGTGCAAGTAAAAGAAAAAGATATATTTTATTATCCAGTAAAAATTCCCTACTTGTTTCACCAACAGGTTTGTTCGGGGCAACCTGTTAGTCTTTCAGTGTTCAGCTACTGATCTTGTATTCTTGATGCAATATATTTTCTTCTTTTACTTGCATCATTGGCCTTGGCTTTAATTTTATCTCTCAGTGATTGGTCTAGCCCTTTTATTTTCCCTATAGAAAGATGACACTATGGTTAAGATCTGACTTCACTAATGGGACAGTCCTATACAGAGCGATTCCTGTTTAAATCCATTGAAATCAATGGACTTAGATTGGAGTAATTTTATCTAGAATTGCACTGTAAATCACCTGAGACCCTTCACTATGCTGGCTCATGTAGTCTTGCTTACAAAGCATCTGATCCTCTGTGGGTGTTGGCAGTATGTGAAGCTTCCACCTGTGTGAGGAACCACCAGTTGCAGGATTTCTCCTTGGGACTTCCCACAATTTGGGGAATCTCCTGCTGAAGAATTTCCTACAAAGCATTCTCTCCCCAAGTCCACCCATCAAATGGGCTCCAGGGAAACCCAACTTCCATGGCCCTGGGAAAGAGCAACAGCAAAGATGGCTTTGTTGGTATGAAAGAAGACTAGGGGAGGAAATTCCTACCATTTAGGCACGACCCAACTCACAGTCCCATATCATTAAAAGCTGCCCATAGCCACAACCCCCCCCACAAACAAAACCAGCAACCCAAAGCCCAGAGCTGAACCCAATATTTAGGGGCTACAGTGGCTCAGTGGTTAAGACACCGAACTGCAGACTGGAAGGTCGGTAGTTTGGCAGTTCGAGACCTGAGTGCCGCATGATGGAGTGAGCTTCCATCTCTGGTCCCAGCTCCAGTCAACCTAGCAGTTCGAAAGTAAGAAATTGCTAGTAGATAAATAGGTACCACTTCAGTGGGAAGGTAACAGTGTTCTGTGCGCCTCAGCATCTAGTCATGCCAGCCACATGACCACGGAGATGTCTTCGGACAGCTCTGGCTCTTCGGCTTGGAAATGGAGATGAGCACTGCCCCCTAGAGTTGGATTCGACTGGCTTTCGAGCAAGGGAAACCTTTACCTTAACTAAATATGTCTATAGAAAATAAAACTGGGGTGTAAAGAAAAACAGGAGCGCACAAACAAAATGGTATACATTTGGTACATAAATAAATAATATAAAACCAGGCCATCAGAACCTCCCCCCAGATGGCTTACCTGGTGGAACTCTCTGCTGAACAACAGCAGGGCCCTGCAAGATTTGATGCAATTCCTCAAGGCCTCTAAGGCAGAGATGTTCCTCCAGGCTTTTAGTTGATGGCAGCAAAGGGAGGTTAGGTCTGGCACCTTCTCTTTCTCTTCTGTGGCTTCCATGAGCACTGCCCTGTGGGACAGAGATGTGGCCGGCAAAGGAGAACGATTATTCCATCTTGGATTGGTTTTAATTTATAATCTATTGTTCTACTGTTGATAATTTTAATTATATGTCAATTGTATTTTAAATGTTTATAAGGTTGTAAATCACCCAGAGCCTGCTTGCAGGGTAGGTGATTTATAAATCCAATAACATAAATAATAAATTATAGTGCAGATCAAAATGTCCCTAACAGAAACCTAATTATTGAGTAGTGACATTAACATATTCAGCCCTACATTTCTTTGCTTTTGGGGGTCTAAAGCTAGACAGAAAGTTTGGTACCCAAGCAACATCAGCAGCTATTTTAATGTGTGTTCTACATATTAATATGCAAAATGACCAATTCCCAGATAATGCCACCAGTGAGAGTCCTGATCATGGCCCAATTTTTCACTCTATCTGTTATTTTGTTGGTTGATGATCAACAAAACAAATTGCTTTCAGACAGAATTTAGTTAATGAAGTAATTGCAACAGGGACTGTTTTCTTCAGGCTGATGGTTATACATCCTTGAGAATGTAACCCTTTCTGGTTTGTTCTAAACTGTCTTTCGTACAAACAATTACATTGAAATATGAGGTCTGCTGCTTTGCACAGCAAGCATGTTGCTGGATCATTGCACTGATATCTTTCCAGTTGTATTGTCTCTTTTGCCTGAGTTGGCCATTAACCTTCAGAGTTGGTGATTAACGTCCTCCTGCCATTTATGTGACTCAACAGTGCAAAGTTCTTGGTAAACCATGCAGAATGTGTGTTAAGTTGGGGGATGTTTTCTCTTTGGATAACAGGACCTCTGGTGTTCTTTATTACCTGTGCTATTGCAGCAAGCACTCATATGATTTTTGCTTTCCATATCCAGATACTTGATATTATAGGTACTGGTTTACTCTATCACAAGGGCATTTGCTGGATCCACCAAATACTTCATGAGACCAAAGATCTTAAGAGAATATGGGCTATTTGATCAGTTGTTGCCTTGCATTGTATAATAGCTAAGACTATATGGACACTGAATCTGGCTCCAGTTGAGGAGAGCAAGAGAGAGTTCAGAACTGGCAATTCTCTATAATCATTATAATCATATTATGATAAGAGTTTGACAACAATGTAGAACAAAAGAACTGGGTCAGATAGAGCCATTGTTTCTCACACGGTTTTACAAACTGTTGGATGAGCAACACAGTCTGTAGTTGTGTACAGAGACAGTGACAAATTGCTTCTACTTCCTATAAAAGCAGATACATTGGGTTGGATCATATGGATGTTCCATTCATGGAACAATTACCCCAATTACCCTGACCCCAGTGAGGATCCTCATGTTCCCTGCCTTCTTGGGGGTCGTGAGGCTGGTGGAGGAAGGGGAAGATCTACTTTTACCAATCGAAAGTCCATGGGATCTAACCAGATACTTCTCTTAGAAAACAAAATGCATTTCTCTTGCATCCTGCTTTCTGCAAACAGATAGCTCTTTGACAAAATTAATGATCTGGTTTACCAAGCCTCTAAATGTTTCACTGCCCTGACCTGGACAGCCCAGGCTAGCCTGATCTCGGAAGCTAAGCAGAGTCAGCCCCGGTCAGTATTTGGATAGGAGACCACCGGGGAATGTCAGCGTTGCTACATATTGGCTGGCAAACCACCTTGGAATGTCTCTTGCCTTGAAAACCCTGCAGGGTTGCCATAATTCAGCTGCGACTTGGCAGGGGGAAATCACTTTTCCTAATTCCACTTTTTGAAAGTAGAGCTGTTTTCATCAGGAGATGCCTCAGTGGATGGGGTCTTGAAGTAAGCATTTCTTTTTGTTGAAAGGGAATAGAAGCACATAAAAAATAACAATGTTGGATTCACCATATGACTTTGGTTGCTGTCCACTCTTTTTTTCACGAGACTGCCTAGTTTATTAGAATAAAGACGACAAATTCACATCTGTAGATGGAACAAGAGGCTCCTTCTCTTGCCAAGTGGATACAGCCTTCATAGTCTGGAATGTTGAGTCAATGCAGGTCCTTTTAAGGGCTTCTCATTCTAATATTTTCCACACTCCAGCTTTAAAGTTCACTTTACTGTTACCTCTCTTGACTGAAATAATCTTGTTATGATGAAGGGGAATTTCTTTTCTGAGATTCACTCTTTAAAGATATAACCGTTTATTCCTCTTATTCTCTTTTTTGTCTTTTTATGATAGAGATTTCTCTTTGAAGAAAAATCAGTGCACTCTTTTGTAACTTCAGCCCTTGCAGTTGTTTTATATTATACACCATAGTAATAGCAGCATAGGAAGGTTTGGGAAACCACTGCCTTCCTCTGAGCAGCTACAGAATTAAATTCTGTACAACCTCCCTTTCTGCGCTTGCTCTCTTCAAATGTATCTTTGGTCAAAATGGAATTGATTAGAAACTGATTCCAGATTCATAAAAGGAGGAAAAGAAATTGATTGTTGGATTTCAGGGAGAAATTAGATAAAAAGGAGTTAAGAGAATTTCTCTTAACCCTGGACTGACACAAGGGTTTCTCTTTGTTTCCAATTTTAGGAGTGCTTCAATTCTCCCTATGGCACACAGTATTTTCCAGAGTATGCGGAGAAAATTCCTGGTGAGTCCACACAGAAGCTCTCTGAAGTTGCAAAGGAATGCAGCATATATCTGATTGGAGGTAAGCTGCTATGCTTTCTGGGTGATTTTTGGTTGATTGTGGTGTTAGATTTCAGATTGGAATAACCATAGAATTTATTTCTTGAAAACATTTTTACACTGCTCTCATAATCAAATGATTCTCAGGGCAGCCATTTGAATATCTGGCTAACAGTAAGTGTTCTTTTCTTTGATGGAAGGTTCTATTCCCGAAGAGGATGCTGGGAAGTTGTACAATACCTGTACTGTTTTTGGTCCTGATGGTGCTATGTTAGCAAAGCACAGAAAGGTAAACTTTTGATGTCTATGGATTCCAGTGCATTCCAGTTTCAGACATAGCTGCAGTTACCCACCTGACATAAACTGTACTATTCACTGAAATTTGCTTGCAGTCATCTTTGAAAATTCATATGATACCCAAGAGAAGTATGATGACCATGTACTTA
Source organism: Gekko gecko (assembly GCA_029375565.1). Taxonomy (NCBI): domain Eukaryota; kingdom Metazoa; phylum Chordata; class Lepidosauria; order Squamata; family Gekkonidae; genus Gekko; species Gekko gecko. Next base: position 50,234,003 of record JAPDNY010000004.1, read on the forward strand.
CAGTATGTGACTGCGTAGCTGTTTATTGGTTATATTGTATTTTGTGTTTCCCCCAAGGAATCAAAGGATCATTTTGTTTACCGTTCTATTTAGTTCTGTGACATATATTAGGGGGACACACAGTGACTTGCTCAAGGCCATCAGGTTTCATATCTGAGGCAGAGGTTTCCCAGATCCATTCCACATTTTAACCTGGCCTTGTCACATCCAAACCCTGCATACTAGCCACTGCAGCACATTGGAAAGGCTCAGTGGTACAGTATCTGCTTGGCATGAAGAAGGCCCCAGGTTCAATCCCTGGCATCTCCAGTTTAAAGGATCATGTAATAGCTCATATGAAAGACCTCATCCTAAGACCCTGAAGAGCTATCTGCCCATCAGAGGCAATACTGACCCTGACAGACCAGTGGTCTGGCTCAGTACAAGGCAGATTCATATGTTCCTTGGAGCTCTCACCACAATTCCATAAAGTGATTGCAACAGTATAAATTGGGGCTAAATGTTTCTAGAGGAGGAGTGGGTTGCCCACTTGACCCTGTGAAGGTCCACAACAACCCTACAGAGCAAACTATACCCCACTAAGTAAGAGCTCTAAAATGGTACTTCATTCAAAAGAATAAGGTATGGAATGCCAGCAATGTTTTAGTTGTTTGTGGCTTGGAACCTTAACTTTTTGTTGGCCCTCCTGGACTTTTGTAACTGTATTCAGCCCCCGTGGCAGCCATTTTAGGAACTCCTGCTTTAAGTGGTCCTGAGCTTGTGTAGTGGTTAAGTGTGTGGACTCTAATCTGGGAGGACCAGGTTTGATTCCCCACTCCTCCACTCACAGCTGCTGGTTGACCTTGGGCAAGTTATAGTTCTGTCAGAGCTGTTCTTGAAAGAGCAGTTCTCAGTCAGAGCTCTCTCAGCCCCGCCTACCTCATAGGGTGTCTGTTGTGGGGAGGGGAAGGGAAAGGAGTTTGTAAGCCACTCTGAGACTCCGAGTGAAGGGCGGGGCATAAATCCAATCTCCTCTTCTTTGTTTGTGTGTATCTGAATGATATCTTTAACCTGTGAAGAGAATGTTCAGTTAGTAAAATTATACTGAATAATTTGCTAACAGTGACTACTTTTGATTTCTTTTGGAAACAGATTCATTTGTTTGACATTAATGTTCCTGGGAAAATCCGGTTCCAGGAGTCAGAAACTCTGAGTCCTGGCAATAGTTTCTCTGTGTTTGATACTCGTAAGTAAAAAGTGTTTGTTTCAGTGGTAACTAATCAACTTTTGGAAGTATTCTTGTTTGTTTCGTGGCAGTTTCTAAACCAAGTTAGATATATGATCAGGAATAATATTTTCATATTAAAAAGTTGACAAATAATCAGAAAAAAGGGAAACAACCAGTTTCCTGACCTGACAAGGACTGCCAGTATCCTGCTGTATATTGCCCATGTTAAGGCAGAGGGGGGAGGGAGGGCTTTCATGGTTGTGGCTGTCAGACTTTGGAACTCATTGTCCCCTAATTTCTGGCTTCCCAGAAGTACATAAAAACTGCTGTTCTCAAGAAACATTTGGTGACAGTTGAACTGATTGACAGATATGGTGGTAGTTTAATTTTTATTGCTGTTTCCTTAATTGCTGACTGCTGATTTTATTATTTTTCTAGTTTTGTGTGGCTTTGTCATTGTTTTTATGATCCGTTATAGTTGAGTTGCTGCTAGGGTAGATTTTTAGGCCTTTGTTTTTTTTTTAAATCCAGTTTTTAAATATTTACCTGTAAGCAGGATAGAAATTGTCTAAATGTAAGTGTTGTTTCCATCTAGATGCTGTCTCTCCTGCTTTGTTCATATTGCCCTTCTTTTGTGAATTGAAGTCAATTCACAAAATTGAAGTGAAACATGACCCCTGTTGTAGGTTACTGGATCTGGCTGTGCTGTTAGACTCTGATTTTTATTATTTTGTTTATAGCATGTTCATGTGGATCTTCTCTGTAATACTCTTTATGCAAAGAAGTATAAACGTAATTTTAAAAAATCTTTATATATAGTGACTTGAAGTACTGTTGCTCTCACATGCATATGCTTAAAATTGGGGCTTGTTACTTAACAGTAAGGTGCATGTCATACAACAGACAGGATGTTTCTGCTCAGGCTTACCGGGGCCTGATTTGTTTGTTTCTGTTTGCTCTGAGGCAGCATACTGCAAGATTGGACTTGGGATCTGCTATGACATCCGCTTCGCTGAGCTTGCTCAGATCTATGCACAGAAAGGTGAGGACATCTTGCTGAGTAATTGTGTCTGCTTTCTTGTAGTCCTGGGACACCCCCATAATTGAGAACCTGGCCAATCCATAGAGAACTCTGTTAGAAGTGTCCACACTGAGAGTCCTAAAGCTGTACTCATGATAAAGATATAAGGCACACGTGCATGAGCTACACATGGGCAGCATCAGAACTGACCTCCTGGAGTCCTCTGGTCAAAAAAAGCAGAAGTTTCATATGGTTAATCAAAGGTTTAGCTTACATTACTCACCAGATCTTTTCCAAGACCCCCATTTTGTTTCAGAGCCAACTGACATCCTCTTAAAGGTTACATCATTTCTATAGGACAAGGGAGAGTTCCTTCTCATCTTCAGGCCTTTCACTTCACTTGTCTTGATGAGGCTAATGTCTCTTCTCTATCTCTGCCTTCTTTAATCTGCAGCTAGTGTGTGTCCATGCTTTTTTTTCAATTTACTCAGGTTTATGGCACAGCATCTGTGGTCCATGGCAGGTCTTTTTATTTACCTGAGTTTCATCAGTCATTACTAGCAAAGGCAGCTGCCCAGATCAATCACTGGGTGAAAATACTTACAAAATACACTGTCCAATAAAACTGGAAAGTTTGGCCAAAGCAAGTAAAGCATCTCAAATTACGATTTCCCAGTTAGGTAATTGGACCATCCTCCCACAGCTGTTGCCTTTGCCCTCTTTTACTATGCGTGTATGTAACAGTAACAATACAGTCATATAAATTAAGTGGTGCCTTTCATTGGGGCTAGTTGTGCTAATGTAGGAGTATGCATATTTATAAATTATACCTCTCAGGCTGCGTGGAAAAGTGACACAGGATGAGAAAAATAATGCTGTAGATAAAATGGGGGGCTGTGGCTCAGTGGGAGAGCCTCTGCTTTGCGTGCAGGAAGTCCCAGGTTCAGTCCCTGGCATCTCCAGTTAAAATGGCCAAGGCAGTAGGTGATGTGAAAGACCGCCACCTAAGACCCTGGAGAGCCACTGGCCACTCTGAGCAGGCAGTACTGACCTTGATGGACCAAGGGTCTGATTCAATATAAGGCAGCTTCATGTGTGAGCAGACGTTGTGTTTTATCACTTATAAGTATTTATAAAGGTTTAGGTATTTATGCAGTATGCTGGTCAGTTAGGTAACTGCCATAATTTGACCATAATCACCGTATGAACCTGGAGCATATGTGAAGCAAGTCCAGTCCCTTACCGGTTAAGCTTGAGATATGTGGCCGTGTCTGCCTCCTGCTTGGGAGTGCTCAAAGTCAGGACATCCCCTGAATCAAAAGCCTTTGCGTGTGAATGATCTGCTTTCCAACACTCAGCTTCAAGTGAACTGACAAGAAATGCCTTCTTCCTCTCCCCATGGTTACTCCTTTCTCCTTGGAGAGTCCTGACACAATTTTTCCTTCATTTTGTACCAAGGTTGCCAGCTCTTGGTGTATCCTGGGGCTTTCAATTTGACCACAGGCCCTGCCCACTGGGAGCTGCTGCAGAGAGGACGGTAAGACATAGCAAAGGGTCCCACCTCTCCACCCCTCCTCATCCCCAAGCTTTAGGTAACTTCATTGCATTGCTCTGAGTGTGTGTGCAGAAATGCTGAATGTGAACTATTGTTTTCTAAATTAAACCTCATTTGCTGTTTATATTATGCATCAGTAGCTGCCATCTAGTCTACCAGGAAGTGAAGCTTAATAGCTAATTCAGCCCCACCTGAACTACAGCTTTCAAACTGGGTCGTAACATTTCCTCAGAGTTCCTAAGGATAAATCTCAGCATTAAGGACTGATCCTGCTGAGACCTGTTTGGAATTCTGGGCTTCACTGATAACCACTTGTTCCTAGTTTAGGTTTCCCAAGTATAGAGACATGGGGGTGATTCTTACATGAGCAAACTGTACTGTGGAAAGTGCAGAGCAAGGCAGCTCCATGGCAAATGCTTTCCCCAGCCATATGTAACCCTTATGCAGTGATCTCTTGTTCTTTCTTTTAAATGCAGAGCTGTTGATAACCAGGTCTATGTGGCCGCTGTATCTCCTGCTAGGGATGAGAAGGCATCTTATGTAGCCTGGGGACATAGCACTGTGGTAAACCCATGGTAAGTGACAAAATGGATGGTAATTAAAGTCTCTCATGCTATTATTATTGCCTTGGCACATCAGAAATACTAGATAAAGGTCAAAAGGATAACATACCCAGTAAAAACCTGAAACATTTTAACTCCAAAATAGAAAAGTTCCTGCAACCATTGTTCAGTCCTAGTCAATAAAAGCCAAGAATTTCTTGTCAGCACTTTCAAAAGAAATATTTAAGTACTGACTTAATGGATATCTATGAGGTGTCATAGATGCCTTTTTTCCATGTCTTTTAGGTGATAACTGTCAAAAGGGAACTCTTACCATGAAGTTTTTGTCTATAAAATATATGGCTTTCAAACTCAGAGGAAGGTAGTGTGGCAGAATTAACAGAGCAGGACTAATAGAAGAAACCTCAAGAGGTTTTTTTTGTCTTAGAGCTGTTGCCCCTCATTTGTCAGCAGGATCACTAGAGTGACCTTTTAAAGATCACATCTCATCTCTTAGTAATCTGAGACAGTCAAGAGATGGTTGTTACTGCCCAAACAAACCATGCAGTGGTTGGGACAAAAAGGGATTTATAGAGATCAGTGATAATTTTGATCCAAACATCTGTTCATAGGAGTGGAAAGAGGAAAGGCCAAGGTTTGGAGCCAAGAGGAGTTCCTTTAACCACCTTTCAGCTTTCAGAAAGATCTTTGGATAACCATACCTTAACATAGTGCTTTTCTTTTCAGGGGGGAAGTCATAGCCAAAGCGGGCACCGAGGAAATGGTTATATATGCAGATATAGGTAAGCCAGCAGGAGTGTTTTTTGCTCTTTTGAGAGCTGAAGTTTCTCATCATCTGCCATGCCCTCATTGAATAGTGTTGGTCATAGCACTATTTTTCAACCTCAGTTCCTTGTGTGTAAAATGAAAATAAATGACCATCCTCATGAAGCTATTGTGTGAGTACACACAGGGACAGGCTGAGGAAATTTAGAGACAGGTGAGTCTGCAAGAGTGGTTTTGATCTTCTCAAGAATTAAAGTTTGATTTAGATCCTCATGATGAAGAGAGTTACTACTAATGTAGGTCTTCTTCATTACTTTTGCAGACCTAAAGAAGCTTGCAGAAGTTCGTCAACAAATCCCCATTTTGTCCCAGAAGCGTTCTGACCTTTACACTGTTCAAGCAAAGACCGTATGATACACGTAGTGAGTTGGATCTGTACACATCTTGCCTTTTCGTGTATCCGTCTTCAGTGAAATAATTTTTTTAAATGATGTAACCATGATAGAAGAAACAATTAAACCCAATCTATAAACATCTTGATTTCTACTTAACTATCTAGAGCCAAGAGTAGTCATCCCGTTGCAGGCATGCCAGATGGCAGCATGGCAGCCTCCTTGTCCCACAGGGGTGTGGTTGATCTGCATCAGCCCAAAATGCAACTCGGTCTGGACCTGAGTAACCAGAGCTCCTTTTGGCCCCATCCCAGTGAATGCCAGCAGCCCCACACCCACCACTCATGACAAATGGGCAGGGGCATGGCATGGCTGCTCAGTGCACTGGCTTCAAGGCAGGTGTCAGGGCTCACTGCACACACATTTGTGCCACCCCCTGAATAGCTGAAGCTGCTGCTGTCCCTGCCCCCATCAGGTAGAGCAGCTTCCATAACTGCTAGGGACAGGAGCTGCCTGGAACAGTGGGAGAGAGGAGACCTACGTGGACCTAGACATGTACCCGGTCACGTGCTGTACCTTGTTGCCTCTTCTCTGGTAGAGCTTTTCCTACTTGAAAGGGAGGACAGTAGGGAAGGAGGAGAGAAGAGACCCAAGGCCAGGCTCAGGTTGTGGCTAGGAGGCAGAGTGGCAGGCTAGAAGCCAACAGAATCCTGAGCAGGCACCCCATCCTGTAGAGAAGCACATGTTTAAAATTAGAGTTTGGACTGTGGTAGCTCTGAGAGAGAAAGTTTAAGTGTAAACTCTCCCACTGGCTAAAGGGTACCTCCATATTCAGAGGTGGGAAATCTTTGAATCCTGGTGTCAGGACTGGAGGTAACATCAGGGGAAGACCATGACCTCGATGCCCTTCCTGTTGGCTTTCCAGGGCATCTGGCTGGCCACTGTAAAACAAAATGTTCTTAAGGTATCCTCAGGCTCACAAGGACTTGGCTTATAAAGCATCTTTTAGGACCAGACATTATGCATTATTTTCATCCATTTCAATCACATTCATGTGTACACTATAAGAAAAATCACTGATGGTGACATTTTTAAAGCAGCAATATTTTAGTCCTTTATTCCCATGCGAAAAAAAATAGTCTGTAGACCTCATTTGAAGTGCATCTGACCCTAGGATCCCTCACTCTCCATTTTGGTTGCTGCCAGTGCAGGGATTCACAAAAGCACATTTTCATAAAATAAAGGATGTTACTTTATTTACATACTGTTACACTGCAGCATATGGTTTATTTTTAACAATACATTTTACTCTTGTGTTGCTAACCAGAAATATTTTCATGTTGTTGCAGTATGACTTGACAGATAAGTGCCTGGATTCACAGCTTCACTCCCGCCAATTTGTGCTGTGAATTGTGGTCCTTTGCAGGGTCTTGTACAAGTCTAAAGGGAGTAGGCTAGAAAAAACTACAAATTCACATGCTCTTATCACCCATAAGGTCATCTGTTTGCAGTTTTATACTGACCAAATAAACCTTTTCTCCAAACAATAAAATGTTCATGATTTTTAACAGAGAATGTTTTCCATGTACAAGCACAGCTCTATATTGTACAGGTTAGAGGAAATGTCACCAATATAGCCAGGAATATAGGGGAACAGTTGCTGAACTTGACCCAAAAAATTACAGAAGATGCTTCTTAAGAGGCTTGCCTGACTTCTCAGCTAAACATGCCTCAGAGAGAGTTTAGAGACACAGCGCAAAATAGCCTTGAGAGGGACAAGAAACAAAAATGTAACACAGCTATATGGCCTTGTGTAGATTAGAAGCTGCCTTACTCATATCAATAGCCATTGTTTGTTGAGGCCCAGCTGCAGAAAGTGTTTGAGAATGGCAGGAATGTCCAACTTCACTGAAGTGAGGATACTGTTCAAAGATGGATGTACTGGTTGAGAGCCAAAAGATATTCATATATATGAGAAACTTGTAATCACCATTTTTAAATGGTCTTTGTTAAGATAAAAAGTAGCAAAGGTAAACTGTTTTTACATATTTTAAGATGACATTTCAAAAGTATGGTGTATGAAGTTGTGAGTTAGCCAAGAATGTGTCCCCTCATCAAGTGAGACAGTTAGCTGTTGCTAGGGGATGCTTTTCAAATCCTATAAATATAGAAAGCTGAATTAATTGAGAACTTCTTCTCAGAAGGGGCTCTTTGCTTGTGACCCGCTTATCTTTGGGGTAAGAAACTCTTATGGACTCAGGTTCTTGTTCTCCTTTAAGTATCTTTGTAACAATGATGGATGATATATTTCTCTGATGAATTCAATAATTATGTTTTAATAAAAGCATAACATGGAAGCAGAGATTCTCTAATAGTATTATTTGTATATTATACTGGTAATGAACCCAAGGTATGCCTCCAGCCAGGAGTTAAATGATCTGATACAGCAAAACTAACTAGATGCCTAGGGCTTAAGTATGTGCCTGTATCTGAATCAAGCCTGACCTGAGTCATCCAGAACCAAAGGCTCCAGTGCTATACAAGTTCTTTTATTTGAAACTCCCACAGCTGTTCCTCTGGGTATTCTCCTTGTCCATCAAGTTAATAGGAACTTATTATTCACTCATCATGCTTTTGAAAGTGTACAACTATCATGTGCTTTTATGTAGGGCTGTCCTTACAAAAAATTCATTCCCAAGCTGTATTTATTTATTTTTATTTATTTATTTATTTATTGGATTTATATCCCGCCCTTCCACATGGGCCCAGGGCAGCGAACAAGTGCAAAATGCCATACAGCCAGATGAAAACATAAAGGCCAAGCCAAGAATAAATACAAGCCATAAGACTCCATTACAACTAACAATAAAACAGCGGTGACAGCAAAAAATCACTATAGGGTCCACACCACACAATGCACTAGTATCTGGCACAGCAGCAGGATCCTGGGCCATGGCTCAGTGGTAGAGCATCTCCTTGGCATGTGGAAAGTCCAAAGTCCAATCCCCGGCATCACCAGTTAAAGGAACTGGCAGTAGATTATGTGAAAGGCCTCTGCCTGAGATCCTGGGGAGCTGCTGCCAGTCTGAGTAGACAGTACTGAACTTTATGGTCTGATTGAGTATAAGGCAGCTTCCTGTGTTCAATGCAGTGGAGACCAAGATCACATAACACCATTCTACACAAGCTGTACTGCCTACCAGTTAACTTCTGGTTTTGCTAATCAACTGTTGGCTGAACTCTTAAAACCACAAGTGGCCTGAATCTGAGGGATGCACATCTTGTCCATTGAACTACTGAGACCTGCTCTGGATCCCCACATTAAAGAATACTGACTGTGGGGGATAGCAGCAGGATCCTGGTACTCTGGAGGCCTTTTCCATGTGAGATTTGCAGGTATTTGCCACTAGGTTTTAGAAAAGAAATGAAACCCTTCGGAAGAAAAAATCTTCAATAAATATCTGCATTTTTAAAAAAAGAAGTTATTTTAACTAAGAATAAATTTCATATCCTTGCATTTTCATTGGATATTTGATAATTAAAGGCTGTGGTCACACGTGCGAGGTAACACAGGGGGGAAGCAAGGCTATTTGCTCTGTAGCAATTTGACCTGCACTTGCGTGGGAGTCCATGGGAGCTGCGGGGGCACCACTGCGTGATCAGACTCAAACCACAGGTGAATCGGGGGGGGGGTGCCATGTGTTTTCAATGCGCTTAAACGGGATTGATGAATTGCATCTCCACACTGAGGGCTTCCTATGGCAGTATGCGATGATGCGCTTACTGGGAAGGGGGGAAAAAACGGCAGAGATGGGATGGCCTGATCAGACCATCCCGACGCCATGAGAGCGCACTGGAGCAATCACACAGGGGAAGTCCGTCCGTGGCCCGTAGCAACCCGTTTGATAGTGGACTTTCCCTAGTGTCTTTTAACTCTGTTCTTGCGGTGGAGCAAAACAAGTTCCTGACAGGTGCGGGGCGCTGGCCAGATGTTCACGTCTGATCATGCCTGTTAAATCCACCCGGCATTCATGCCTATGGCACAGCTAATTGTGCGTGTGATCGCAGCCATATATGAGATTAATGCCTGAAAAGTGTTTTGAACTTGTTAAGAAATGCTACACTTCATTAACTACATAATACAAGCTTTGAGATCAAAGCCTAGAAAAGTTGAATTTGCCCATACGGTCAAAATTTCAGAGAACAGAAGTCCTACAGCATCATAGGGCTGTGTTTTCTACCTGGGGATTATTAGGAAGGGAATTGAAAACAAATCAGCCAGTATCATCATGCCCCTGTATAAATCATTGGTGCGACCTCATTTGGAATACTGTGTACAGTTCTTGTCACCACATCTCAAAAAGGATATTATAGCATTGGAAAAAGTGCAGAGAAGGGCAACTTGAATGATAAAAGGGTTGGAACACCTTCCCTATGAAGAAAGGTTAAAATGCTTGGGGCTCTTTAGCTTGGAGAAATGACGGCTGAGGGGTGACATGATTGAAGTTTATAAGATTATGAAAGGGATTGAGCAGGTTGAGAAAGAAGTACTTTTCTCCCTTTCTCACAATACAAGAACTTGTGGGCACTCTATGAAATTGCTGAGCAGTCGGGTTAGAACAGATAAAAGGAAATACTTCTTCACCCAAAGAGTGATTAACATATGGAATTCACTGCCACAGGAGGTCGTGGCAGCTACAAGCATGGACAGTTTCAAGAGGGAATTAGATAAACATATGGAGCAGAAGTCCATCAGTGGCTATTAGCCACAGGGTATAGATGGGAACTCTCAGTCTGGGGCAGGTGATGCACTCTATTCTTGGTGCTGGAGGGGGCAGCAGTGGGAGGGCTTCTAGTGTCCTGGCCCCACTGCTGGACCTCCTGATGGCACCTGGTATATTTTGGCCGTTGTGTGACAGAGTGTTGGACTAGATGAGCCATTGGCCTGATTCAACATTGGCTTCTCTTATGTTCTTATGTACCTTTGGGCACATCAGAAAAAGCTGTGTTAGGGTGCAAACAAATACTGGTGAAGCACTTTTGTATAGCGCCAAAAACAGATTGTGTCACTAGCACGAGAGCATTACTTGTGAGTGCTTATGGTAACACAGCAAAGCAAAGGAGTAGGCTTTTCTGCTAACCTGGAACAGTACAGTAATGAACTGAACTTGCTGCATATGTTGAATTCACTTAAAACCATCATCACAGTGATTTCCCATCCCAGGGGTTTTGCAGTAAAGGACATCAACCTTGATGTTTTTAGAATACAATATAATGGAGAAGATTTTTACCCTGATGTTGAATGTGATCATTCCTTATACTCAGAAAGGATATTATAGCATTGGAAAAAGTGCAGAGAAGGGCAACTAGAATGATAAAAGGGCCGGAACACTTTTCCTATGAAGAAAGGTTGAAGCACTTGGGGCTCTTTAGCTCAAAGAAATGACAAACAATTTAGACTTCACGTGTCCACTAACTGTCTGGATCCATATCTGATATATATCCTTTTTGAGGGGGGGGAAACACCTATGTATTTTAAGAGTACTTAGTATTGCAGTTCCTCACATATAGAATATTTGCTTGGGAAGAACTAAGCTTGAGAGCATATCTCAATCAGTGTTCCCTCTAAGCTGCATTAGTGTGAACTGGCTCACAATCTTTTAGCCTCTGGCTCACACATTTTTATCTTAGCTCAGGAAGGATGGCTCCAGAGCCAACTAATTTATGCAGCAGCCAAATTGCTCACTCACAACTTTAATGCCAGTGGCTCACCAAGTAGAATTCTTGCTCACAAGACTCCACAGCATAGAGGGAACATTGGGAAATTTGGAGTAAGGTGCCACCAATATGCAAAGGATACACAGTTATATTTCTCCAAAACAGCTGAGTCGTGTGAGTCTATAGAAGTTCTGAACTGGTTCCTGGAGAAGGCAATGGAATGCATAAGGGCAAATAGACTGAAGCACATAGCACCGTTTAGCAGCTTGGGCTGATACACCAGCTACAGCTGTTCCTTGAAAAGCATGATCTGGCCACAGCAATCTATGCTCTGATGACTTTATCTTCAATTGGTCCAAAATGCAGTGGCCAGGTTACTGTCAAGATTATATCACCCCTGGGCTTAAAGTTCTGCATTTGCTACCCATCTGTTTCTAGGCATAGTTCAAAATACTGGTTCTTGCCAATGACCTCATCTTCATACACTATCCATCCCTCTAGTTAAGATCTTTCTCACAAGCCTTGGTCTCAGATAAATGAGTGGTGATCAGAGACAGGGCTTTAATGTGTATGTGTCTACTTGTTTTAAAGCTGCTCAGTGTTTCATTATGTTTTTCTGCTTTGTGTTTTTAACAACTTCCGTGGCATTTTCTGTACTTGTTTTGTTTTACTTTTAAATCACCATGTGCAGATTCTCTGTAGAGGCAGCATAGAAATTCTCTAAATAAAAGATAGACTTTAATTGCAATACAGAAGAGCAGAGGGTAGGTCCAATTTCCACCAATCCCTTGCAATACAACAAACATCCTTCAACGGTTCACCAACCCTTAGGAATTATTTGTGAAGAGCAAAGAGGCTAAAGTGAGAAAAGGCAGGTACAAGAGCCTCATCCTATGAGTGGAGTTACACAACTAGGTGCTCGATGACTGATTGCTTGAAGTGATAAATCCATATTCAAAACACTTTCCATGGCTCTTTTGAAGATAATTTTGTATAACGATTGGCTTAAATTTCACACTTGGGATTAGCAAATGAATTTTTTTTAGTATCAGTGTAAAGAGTAACTCCTGGATCCCTAATATTATCTGATAATTACAAATTAATTAAAAGTGAAAAAAGAGGTGGAAAAGGTCAGCCCTGACTGAAGTCATTTCTCAGATGAGTATATCTCGTCCAAGTCCATTAACTAGAGCTGGAATGTTAGGGTCTTACAATATGATGGGCTGCCAAATAAGAAAAAAAAAAGTTACAGGCTTTAGTCAGATATTTTATGCCTCCACTTTTGTCTATATGCAAAAATAAAGTTTCCATATTTATATTTTCTGCATCCTTTCTGTGAGAATGAAGTATTATAGTAATATGAGCCCTCTTAAATTGAAATAGCTTAGACCTTTATTATCAAAGTCAAACCCTGCCTCTTCCGTTTTGTGAAGAGTTTCTGACACATTAGCAAAATCCCACTACTACAGTCTGAACAGAAATTTTCAAAATCTTGAATAAGTATGACAATTTTAAGTGGTTGGTTTTAAAAAATTTGAAACAAACAAGATCCAGGATTAGATCCAATCAGCCTTTTCAATGATTAAAAAAAGGGGGAGCAGGGGTCCCCTTTAACTACCAATTGGATATTCTTGGAACTATGGGATCTGCATGGACAAATGCCCTGTGGGATGGGCACTGTAATAAGGGTCAGGATTCGATAAGATTGAGTGAAAAAAACTAGCTAGATCTAATGAACATTTAGTTTCAATTCTTTAAGCCATTGCCTTATTGTACTATTAAAATCTCTTCCCATGGAAAGTATCCTAATCCAGAATTTAAAATTATATCATTGTTCAGGTAGGATTTTAAATACATCAGGTTAAGTGGTCTTTCCTTCTGAATTAATACAATATTCATTCATCTTCAGTCTTCTGTGCAGTCGCACATTGGGTCTGTGCACATGTGGGTCGGGACTCGGCAGAGGAATTTTCTAGCTGAAATAGTAAAGAAGGGTGCCCCTCCCCCTTGGAGTGTGCCAAGAACTGTTTCCTGCCAAAACAGTTACATCCTTTGAGGGAGCAGCACCACCTTCCCTCAGTTCCATTTTTTGCCACCACAAGGAGAGGATCTCTTCCAGTGTTCCTCCCTTCTCATCGCCTTAAAAGAGATAGTGTGTGTGAGGAGAAATTCAATATATTTTCATCAATTAGTGAGAACCCATCTAAACAGTTTTTTGACCTTGGCTGTGACACAGAAATCTGGTCAAAATAATGGTGCAAAAGCCTCTGTTAAAAAGTGCTCCCATTGCAGGACTAAAATGACCCACACAGACAAGCACTATGTCTGCTGTGTTTGGGTGAAAATCACAATGTCTCAGCATCCAGGCATTGTCAACAATTCATACCCAAGGCCCAAAATGAGAAGACATCGAGATTAAAAGTGGCCTTATGGGAGTAGGCCTTGTTTGTACCTGAAGTCCCAGCAGCTAAGTCACCTGCCACGGTGGAGTACTCTTCTCGCCCAGCATCAGCAATGTGGGTTCTGTCAGCTCCAAGGTTGGAAGGAACCAGCTAAGTGCAAGTCTTTGTCTCCAACTCCATTCAGAGCCTCAAGAAGTGCCTTGGAATGTCTAGCAAAGAAAACCATAAAAATCTAAACACTGTCAAAAGGTTCTACCAGTTCCAACTGCCCAAACCAATGCCAGAACTGGAGGAGTTTCAACTGGCTCCACCATGGACTCCATCTCTGCTTTCTCAGTCCCCAGTTCTGCTGCTGTTGCAAGGTGAAGTCAAGCCAGACCTACCTGCTCCTTTGGAGAAGGACCCAGTGCTTCCATCAGATCTGAGGTATGCACCTCACTGGCCCAGGATATTTCCACCCATGCCATGTCAGCCCTACCCTTTTTAATATGGGAATTTTTAATATGGGAATCCATTCCATGATGATACAGTAGGGGGTTCGAATTCTGTATCCTCCAACAAAGATCTCCTACTTTACTTGGAGCAGATACTCCATATGGCTCAGTCATTGGAGACTGACATTTCAACCTCAGATTTGAAGCCTAAACACAAGATTCTGAACAGGCTTTACTCAGACTCACCAGGTACTATAGCTTTCCCGATGCTCGAGGGCTTCTTAGGTATCACCACACTGGTCTGGGGAAAACCCCATGTCAACCCCTGCTGCTTTTTCTTGTTCACACATGACTTGCCCTCCTCACTGATTATTGAGGACATGCAGTTGAGACAGCACCAAGTTTTCCGTTCTACCCCTGGGAACAGGAAAGAACAGAATTTGGATGCTATTGGGAAGCAGTTGTACTCTTCTGCTTTGGGCCTCTGAATTTCAAATTATCAAGCAATAATAGGGGGATGGGTCACGGTGGCTCAGAGGTTAAGATGCTGAGCTGCAGACCGGAAGGTCAGTAGCTTGATAGTTTGAGACCCTAGTGCCGCATGACAGAGTGAGCTCCCATCTCTGGCCCTGGCTCCAACCAACCTAGTAGTTCGAAAGCAAGAAATTGCAAGTAGATAAATAGGTACCACTTTGGTGGGAAGGTAACAGTGTTCCATGCGCCTCGGTGTTTAGTCATGCCGGCCACATGACCATGGAGAAGTCTTCAGACAACACTGGCTCTTCAGTTTAGAAACGGAGATGAGCACCGCACCCTAGAGTTGGATTTGACTGGCTTTCAAGCAAGGGAAACCTTTACCTAATAGGGAGATACCACCCATTTTTATGAGAGGAAATGACACCTTACCTGGGCATGCTCCCAAAGAAACCTCTCACTAAGGTAATCCAGATGAGGCCATGTTTGTTGTAGCAGCAGATTAATGCTGGGAAGCATGTGGCAGATTCATCTGCAAGGTGGATGGCTTTAACTATTGTTCTCTACAGACACACATGATTGTGTTCAACAGCATTGCTGAATGACACTCAATACAAGGTGAAAGATGTGCCATTTGAAGACATCACTATTTTCAGTTAAGGCTGATTATATGCTGAAGCAAGTCCAGAAGAACAGACAGATCTCGGGGGGGGGGGTTACACCTACTACTCCACACAATATCTTTATACTAATAGCCAAAATGTGTGAATACTTATTTCCACCCACAGGGGGCTCACTCTCCCCCAACAGCTTTTCCTATTTAGTCAGTAGACTTCCTGGGTTTGTAGAAAAATCCAAAAAATAAAAAAATCCCTTCAGGGATGGTTGAATTCCCCCAAAACCTTTTGAAATGGCCTCTGCAGGGATCTGCTTCAGGCATCAATGGTGAGAGATTAGAATGTTCGGGCGGGGGGGGGGGGCTTCTAACTGGCTCTGTCAGTAAAAGGGTGGGGGAAGGGCCCTTTCCAGGCCTATTTTGGCCTTTCAGGGAGAAAGGAAGGGAGCCTTGGGGCCAGGCCTCACAAGCCTTGCCAGTGCCAGGCTGGGGGATTTCTAGAGATTTTGTGGTGGACTCTAAGGAGGGCTGGGTTTGGGAAGGGAGAGGCCTCAGCTGGGTATAATGCCACAGAGTCCACCCTCCAAAGTAGCCATTTTTGCAGGGAGACAGACCTCTGCTGTCTAGAGTCCAGTTGTAATAATGGGGGATCTCCAGGTCCCATTTGGAGGTTGGCAGCTCTAGGCCTGGCAGTAGTCTAGGGATGCCAGGTGCGGTGCCCCCTGATTTGCATGACTCACCTAGCCTCGGCTGCTTGCTACCATTCATCAGCAGCCACCCTATCAAAGCCAGTGAGATGCAGCAGTTAGAGCTTCAAAGTAGGGTCTGCAAGACCCAGGTTCAGATCCCCACCTTGCAGTGGAAACTGACTGTGTGATTTTGGACCAGTCATATATTTCAGCCTAACCAACCTCACAGGGTTGTTGTGCAGATAAAAAGGAGGAGGGAATAATGAAAGCTGCTTTGGTCCCCACTGGAGAAGAACTGTAATTTTCCTAGGTAGAGGCTGGGGGTGGAGATGGAAAGCAGAAGACAGAGAGGCAGATAAAGGTAGGTTGGCTGTTGGGTGGGAAGGAAAAAGAGTTGCCAACTCCAGGTTGGGAAATCCCTGGACATTTGAGGGGTGAAGCCTGGAGAGGGTGGGATTTGAGGAGGGGAGGAACTTCGGACTGGTGTAATGCCATAGACTCCACCTTCCAGCCATTTCCTCCACGAGAACCACCATTGCCATCCTCCGGGTGAGGACTGGAGATCACCCAGAATTACAACTGTTGTCCAGGCGGCAAGAGATCAGTTCCCCTGGATAAAATGGCTATTTTGAAGAGTTGAGTCTATGGCATCATACTCTGCTGAGGCTGCTTGCCTCCCCAAGCCTCACCCTTAGTCCACCTCCAAATCTCCAGGAATTTCCCAACCTGGAGCTGGCAGCCCTAAGGTGAATTGATCTCTGTAGCTGGGAGATCTGTTGTGATTCCCAGAGCGCTGCCACTGCTGCTGTGGGGGGAGAGGAAGCAGGTGGGTGGCTGAGAGCACTGCCACCACTGTTGTTGCTGCTCTGCGGAGCGGGGGAGGACGCAGGCAGAAGGCTGGAAGAGTGATGGGGGCAGAAAGAAAGAATGATGGGGTGGGGGGCAGAAAGAGAAAGCGTGATGAAGTGGGGAGGCAGAAAAACAAAGAGAAAGATGACAGGTCAGAAAGAGAGAGGAAGTCACATGCATGGAGAAAAATAGAGAGTAAGAAAAGGGGGCAGAGGGGAGAAATAGTGTGAGAGAGGTAGGGGGTGAGGAGTGGAAGCAAAGGTGTGACGAATGAGATAACCATCCCGCAAATTTCTTGCGGGTCTCCACTTATCTTTATACTATTTCCCAGAGGGTTTTTTTTTTGTGCGGATACCTATTTCCACCAACAGAGGGCTCACTCTCCCCCAACAGCTTGTCCTACATAGTCAGGAAACTTTCTGGATCTGCAGAAAAATCCAACAAGTAAAAAAAATCCCTTCAGGAACAGTCGAATTCCACCTCAAACCTTTTGAAATGGGCTCTGCATGGACCTAACTCCAGGCATCAACGGTGAGAGGTTAGAACGTTGGGGGAGGGGAAGCTTCTAACTGGCTCTGTCAGTAAAAGGGTGGGGGAAGGGCCCTTTCCAGGCCTCTTTTGGCCTTTGAGGGAGGGAGGGGAGCCTTGGGGCCAACTGGGGAATTCCTAGAGGTTTTATGGTGAAGTGTAAGGAGGACAGGAGTTGGGGAAGGGAGAGGCCTCAGCTGGGTATAATGCCACAGAATCCACCCTCCAAAGCAGCCATTTTCTCCAGGGAGACAGATCTCTGCTGTCTAGAGTTCACTCTCCAGGCCCCACTTGGAGGTTGCCAACCCTAGGCCTGGCAGCAGTCTAGGGTTGACAGGTCCCCCCATGGGCACTGGCAAAGGATGGGGGTGGTAGGGTTGCCAGCTCCAGGTCGGGAGACTCCTGGAGATTTGGAGGTGGACCCTGGGGAGGACAGGGACCTCAGTAGGGTACAATGTCCTATAGTCCACCCTCCACAGCATCCATTTTCTCCAGAGGAATTTATCTCAGTAGTCTGGAGCTGAGCAGTAATTCCAGGGGATCCCCAGATCCCACCTGGGGGCTGGCATCCCTAGGCAACACCCTCTGGGTGACTTGATACCACCTGATTTGCATGACTCAGCTTGGCCTGGCTGCTTGCTGCTGTTCAGCAGCCACCCTATGAAAGCCAGTGTGGTGCAGCAGTTAGAGCTTCAGAGTAGGGTCTGTAAGACCCAGGTTCAGAACCCCATCTTGTGGTGGAAGCTGACTGGGTGATTTTGGACCATTCACATACTTTCAGCCTAACCAACCTCACAGGGTTGTTGTGCAGATAAAAAGGAGGTGAGAATAATGTAAGCTGCTTTGGTCCCCACTGTGGAGAGTCCTTGGTAGAGTCTGTGGGGGAGGGGGTGGAGACAAAAAGCTGAAGACAGATAAAGGCAGATTGGTTGTTCGGTGGGAAGGAAACAGGGTTGCCAACTCCAGGTTGGGAAATTCCTGGACATTTGAGGGATGGAGCCTGGGGAGGGTGGGGTTTGAGGAGGGGAGGAACTTCAGACTGGTATAATGCCATAGACTCCACCCTCCAAACCAGCCATTTCCTCCTTGAGAACGACCATTGCCAGGCTCTGGGTGAGGGCTGGAGATCACCCAGAATTACAACTGTTGTCCAGGTGACAGAGATCAGTTCCCCTGGATAAAATGGCTGCCTTGGAGGGTTGAGTCGGCATCATACCCTCCTGAGGCTGCTTGCCTCCCCAAGCGTCCCTATTCCGAGGCTCCACCCCCAGAAGGGAGAGAGTGTGAGACAGGTAGGGGTAGAGGGGAGGAAGCAAAGATGTGAGGAATGGGATGACCATCCTGCAAGTTTCTTGCAGGTCTCCACTTGTAAGAAGATATATTTTCCAAGATGCAATCATGCCAGCAATACCATCAGAGGTATTATCCACATTACCAACCTCCTTGCTCACCTCAGTGCTCTTTCTCTCAAGTGCAGTCAAGGAGAAGAATGGGTTCCAGACCCCATGCTAGTCAACATCCCCAATTTCCAAAGACCCCCAACAAAGAGATCGTCCTTTTGACTAGCACAAGCTGATGGAATCCATTTTTGATAGACTGGCATATTTCACTTTCCACTGGCATGAAATTACTAATGACACTTGGGGCCTGTCAGTCATTAAACATGGCTATTGCTTTGAGTTTGAATCTTGGGTGTCTTGTATTTTGACTATGGGAGCTATAGATAATACCTTTCCAGAGTTGGTCCTTGAGGAGCAGGGTCTTTTAAGCAAGGGAGCAGTTCAGCAGGTGTGCCCTTCTGAGAGCCAGTTTGGGGTTTTCTCATGCTTTTGGGGATGGATGGGAATACTGCACTAAGTGGGCCTGGGTGGAGGTGCAAGGTTTGCAGTGACACATGGAGGTGGTCTCAGTTCCCTGGCTTAACCACAAGGCCATATTAGAATGGGACTGGCCCACAGACGCAGACTTGATAGACCCTTCCCAGGAGATAGACATCCAGGGCATGGGGACACCAACCATTTTGGGCCAGGCCCAATGGGAGAATCCTTCCCTAAAGACCACCCATGATTAGGCCCTTTCAGAGCCTCCCGGCAGACGAGCCCTTTCAGACAAAAGGAAGTTGGGTCTATAGAGCCACTCCAGGAACACTGAAGCAGGCAAAATGAGAAAAACTGATGGTCCCAAAGGCCTACAGGAGAATAGTCATGCACTTGGCCAATGATATCCCCATGACAGGGACTCTGGAATGCATTCCACAATAATTTTATGTGGCGAGGGTAAAAGTTCAGATACGACAATTTTGTGTATCTTGTCCAGAATGTCAAAGCCACTGCCAGAGAGTTATTACAGGTATTTGTGAGGGTGGGCTTTCCCAAGGTGATTTTGGATCAAGGGCCCAACCTGGTGGGGAAGGTATTCCAAAGAACTGTGCAAACTGGTGGGGGTAACCCCAGTGAAGATGGCTGTGTAACATCTTCAGACAAAAGGGCTCATGGAGCACTTCAATCAGACATTGAAACAAAAGTTAAGTAATTTTGTGCAGGATGAGCCATGACAGTAGCATTGCCTCCTGATGGCCCTGATGTTTGCAGATCAGGAGGTGCCCTAGGCTTCCACAGGTTTCTCCCCATCCAAACTCCTAAATGGTTGCCTCCCAGGGTGGGTGCTGGACCTCTTCAAGGAACAGTGGGAGGGGGAAGGCTTGCCGGGACAAGGGGTCATTCAGTATGTGATGCAACTCTGGGAAAAGTTGGGGAAATTGGCCCATTGTGCCAAGGCCAACCTGGAGCAAGTACAGGGCAGGCAGAAAGAATAGTACAACCAGCAGGTGGAGAACGTACCTTTCAGCCCAGGGACCACATACTGATTCTACTACCCAGCCATAGTTTTAAATTGCAGGTTCAATGGCAGGGGTCCTCTGAGGTAGTGCTGTGAATGGGGCCTGTAGATTACAAAGTGCGCTGACTTAATCTGCACAATGCTCCTCACATCTATCATATGGATTGTTTGAAGGTCTGGCAGGAGCCTGAAGGATGCACAGTCAAGGTACTGGCAGTGGAAACTGATGAAGAGGAAGAAACAAAGGACAGCCTAGGGCCAGAAGCATCAGAGGCACAAAAGAACAGCTATGGGTTAGAGCCAGGACTGAGCCAACAAGAGGCTCAGATAAGACAGGCTCAGTACCATGGCTGCGTCCTTCCACCATCTAATGGACAGAATCCTGGCAGAACGAGACAGGTTTGCCATGGCCTACATGGATGATGACATTGTCACCTTTAGTAGTATGTGGCAAGAGCACCTGGATCATTTGGTACAAGTACTGAGCTGGTTGCGCAAAGCTGGGCTAACCACCAACCCAGCCAAGTATTTAAGCCCATAAGCAGGTCCAGTACTTAGGATTTTAAATGGGTCAGGAGCAAGTTTGTCCTGTAGACAAGGTCAAAGCCCCAGTGCAGTGGAAGAGGCTAGATACAAGAAAGGGTTAGAGTGCTTCTTGGGGCTGGCCGGATATTGGCAGTTTATCCCGCATTTTGTGACAATAACTGTTGTGCTGACAGAACTAACTCAGAAAAGGAATCCTGAACCCCTCAAGCCATACAGGTCTTTGAGACTGTCAGAGGGGCCATGACACACAAACCAGCCTTGTGCATCTCTGACCTCCAAGACCTTTTTGTGATGCCTCAGGGTCAGGACTGGGAGCAGTGTTATGGCAGGGTCAAGAGGAGCATCCAGTATTGCATCTTAGACAAAAGTTTACACTGCAGGAACACTGTCATGCTGTCGAAGAGCAGGAGGTACTGTTGGTTAGATGAGTGGTGCACAAGTTATCGCAGGACTTATGGGGCAACCAGTTACTCCGGTTATGGATCATGCCCCCTACAATAACTGCAACGCGTGAAGTACACTAACCCCAATCTCAACCACTGGTATCTGACTCTACAACCCTATGCCTTCCAAGTGGCCCACCAACTCAGGGGGCTCATGTTAATCCTGGGTTGTTGTTTTTTCTCAACAGGCAGAGGGCGAGGAACAAGCAACCCTGGTGGAGGTGGTAGCAACCCACTTGTGTGTGGCTGATCAGAGACAACAAGTGGGATGGAAGAGAGGGGCAGAGGTGGCACTTAGAGGGCTCACTGGGCTAGAGGTGGGTTGCTGACCCATTATAAGAGCGTGGCCAGGAATACCAATGGCAGGAAGAAGCTGGCTGATACATGCTGTGGCAGTTCCAGGGAAAGGAGTGTTGCTGAAGTTAAGAGTTCATGAGGAATGGAGGGCAGGTTCAACAGCAGCTATGGATGGGGGGGTATGGCCAATTAGAGGGGAGAGCACTTAAGCTCCTGAGGAGCTGGGAGGAACTCAAGGGCTGTCCAGCTGGGAGAGGGAGAATTAAATTAACTTTCAAATTGTATGTGGGATCAGTGATGTAGGATTGGACCTGATAATAAAGAGACATCAGAAATACAGACGCCAGCTTCTTTTATTTGAATGGAACCCTGCTGCATGCCTCCACCTTGTCCACCTCCTGCCTCAGCAACCCATTACAGATGCACTGTACCCAACTTCACCTGGATAAGGGAGACCTCTTCCCTTTTCCTAACACGATTCTCCTTTTTGACAGCTTAATTTTTTTTTTTGCACAATCCAGACTTCTGGACATTAAAGATTATGTTTTATTTTCATTCTTGCTAAAAAAAAATAGCTACAGATATTCTACTGTCTGAAAGATCCTTCCAATACAAGGGAATAGGGCCTGAGCTGGTGAATTTTTCAGAACACCTGACCTAGGCACATATAAAAAAGAGTTAATGAGGGCTTTTCATCATTACTAGTCTTACTCGATACTCTCTGAAGACAGGCACTTAAACTGTACAATTATTTACAGATGCACCAGTATTAGTTTCCATCTTAAGTTCTGCCAGCTTTGGTATTTAAGCCATTCTAATTCAATACCATCAAGGAGAATGCCCCTCTGCCCTCCTACTAATCTCTTTCTACAGCCAATACAACCTTGGTCCCCTGCTCTCATGTTTAAGAACTAGAATAAGCAGAGATTTCATGGGATCAGGATTACAAAAAGGAAATACTTGCACAGCAGCTATACCCTGTGTCTGAATGTAGGTGCATTTCCCACCTGCAGTAGGCTTCAGAAAGCAATTCACCTTTCTCTTATGTTGAAGACAATTTTTAAGAACTTAAACTTGCTATTAATGGGAACAAGGGAAAATGCTTTAGTGGTACAATAACAAGCAGTCTGCTATCAATAGGTATTATTGTCCACTAAGGAGCTGGACTGTCCCTTCCTCCTATTTTGTTTTTTAACAACGTTAACAGCAGTCAACACATTGATCCTAAACTAAGGAATAACTGCTCTTTTTTAAGAGAGAACCCTGTCCCAACTCCAGTTTTGAAAAAGGAAACGGGGAAATTGACGGGAATTTTGGAATGTCAGAAATTGCAAACAAGACTATTTGCAGCAGCTACAATACATTCACAAATTACACGATTGTCATTTTGTGTTTCTAATTAAGTGACTGTGAACCATCGCAGATTACTTATATCAGAGAGATTTGACTGTAGTATTTATTTAATGACTTTACATGTGGCAAGTCATTTACAAAAAAAATAACAAATGCATTCTTTCAGTGCAGTTTTCAAACATCTGAAGAACAGGCAACAGTCTGTGATGATTTGGAATGCTAGTATCAGACAGCACATGCTTAGTTCTTAATTGTTTTCAGGAGAGAGAAGTGTCAGTGTAGATAAAGCCACGCAAATAAAAACCCCTTTTGGAAAAACAAACAAAACCATGATGCAGCCAAAATTAGGAGGTACAGGGATCCAGAAGATCTATTTCTATTAAAGAATGGATGAAAAAGATCTCCAGTTAGTCACATTATTTCTAGAAAGAGATTTGAAGCAGCTCAACATACACTGAAAGTTAAGTTTTCCTGAATCTCCAATCTTCATTTACTACCTTCAGCAAAAAACAAAGTGTAAACCATTAGATGCACTGTATCAACAAGAGGGAACAAAAAGTAGGCCAGAGTTTAATAAATGCAGATGAAATCGACGTCTCTGCATCACACAATGAACTCCTCGTAACACAAGATAGCTTTACAAGAGTTATCGATTGCCGTCAGTAGCATTTAAGAAAAGGGCAACTGGAACCAGCATACACAGCTTCCTAAATTTTCAAACACTTAGCACTGGTAAAGAAGACTTCCTATAAAAGGATAAGAATGCTATGAACTTGTACTTTGTAACACCGATAATAGAAAAGATTATTTCTTGTACAAGTAGTAGCTGCTACAGTTTCCAATGCTAGACCATTTCAACTAACTCTTACCCCAACAAAGCTTCAAAATACTTTGTTTCTGCATACAAGTAGCAAATGTACAAATACATACTAAACCTGAACAGTTCAGGAATTGCCTAACAGAGAAAAAAATTCTCTCCTGAAAAATGGCTTGATTATTCAGCTCTTTCAGGGCACATGCAAACTGGAAAAAAGAACCTATGGGAGAATTCTGTTACCAAGATGACCTGTGACGGTCTTCTGAAACAAATATTACAAATCATTCAGTAGAACAGTATACTCTGAACTTCAGTTTCTTCAAAGCTGTCACTATCCTCTTAAATGAAACAGAAAATGGGATGGGGAGCCTGCATGTGACACATATAATGAAAGATTATGCTGCATCTATTGTTTGTCTTAAAATTCCTGTTATTAAACTCGTCTGCAACTGCCTTTTGCAAAGCTAAAATCAATCCAAAGGGATTCACATGGCATAAAAAAATTAAACACCCCTATTAAATTTTTAAAATCACCCTTGTAGATACAACCATTCACTCACAACAGCCACCCTCAAAACATGAGTCAAAAAGGTTTTTATTTGCATGGCCAAAATACTCTTTTGATCCCCTTGCAAACTCTTATTTTTTAATCTCCTTTTAACAATTATTTGCTGCAAAGGGAACAAACTGCTTCCTTTCTTGCACAGTCAGTCCCACAACACCTAAACATTAAACAGATAACTACACCACCACGAATAGAAAAAAAATCACCATCCAACACACTGCAACAGTGTCTTTAAGGTAAGGTCAAACTGGGCAGCTTTACTTTTTAAAAGATTATTTCCTTCCCCTGGTGTTTCTTTACAATGTTGGTGGTTTCAATCCATATTTCTTTGCAACTTCTGTCTGGGCATAGGCAGCATCACAGAGTGAGTAGAGGTGAGCCATCTCCATCTCAGATTTGGCCAAGTTAATAGCTTTGTTGAACATTTCAATGGCTTTATCCAGATTGCCTCTGAAACAAAATGACAGAGAAGTCATTTAAGAAAAGTTACAAGTTAAGGCTCAGCACATGGATACTACACAAAACTTTTTTGATTTTCCACTGTATACCGTGACTCCCTCAACTTTATATGTACATTACAAACTGTGCTCCTGTCTGATTACAGTGTTCATTAAAGCAAGGTATTTCTACGATCGGCCAACAGGAGCCCATGAATTCTGGCGGCCATAAAGAAATGGATGGTGAAATAGCATACAACAGTACAATTCACTAACAAGAACACTTCAGTGACTATTAGGAAGCAAAACTGAAGTGATTTTTCAAGATTTGTCTCAACTATTAATTTCATTCTATAAAACTGTTCTGGCTAGTTGTCACAAATCTGTTTACAATATGCTCAATAAATGTTGTTTGTATAGATAAATATGGCTTAAAATTGGCATGATATTGTTTATTGATCAATAGGGGTGGGGTAGCCACTGTGTGCCAACTACTATGGAAATATTTTGGCTTCTCTAAATCCTGTGCTCCCTGCCACACTCTTCAGTGCTGAGGCAGCATTTATCAGGGTCCATCTAGCCTTAAAGGTAAAGGTTTCCCTTGCTCGAAAGCTAGTCAAATCTGACTCTAGGGGGCGTTTCCAAGCCAAAGAGCCGGCGCTGTGCGAAGATATTTCCATGGTCATGTGGCCAGCATGACTAAACGCCGAGGTGCATGGAACACTTTTACCTTCCCACCAAAGCGGTACCAATTTACCTACTTGTAATTTCTTGCTTTTGAACTGCTAGGTTGGCAGGAGCTGGGGCCAGAGATGGGAGCTCACTCTGTCACACAGCACTAGGGTCTTGAACTGCCGAGCTACAGACCTTCCGGTCCGCAGCTTCAGTGCTTGTGGTAAAACAGGTCAAAGAGAGCAGCACATGAAAGTAGCTTTCTCTGGGGTATAGATCTATTAGTTCCTTACCAAAGTCTGATTTAGTAGCATGCTACAGCTGCTTGCAAATTAATGCTTTGGCTGTACTTACGCAAAAGGCGAGAGGAGAGGGGGAAAATTGGTTTAATGGTAGATGATGCCGAAACAACAAACAGACTTGCTATCATTTTATTTTGCTCCTGTGGCAAAGGATTTGAGGGAATGGCTCACAGCTGGAAAATGCACTAAACCCAGGCTACTAACCTTTTCTCTATCAGATTTTCCCACCAGCCCTGCCTAGGCTGGCTGTACTGTTTGGGAAACAGTGTGGGAACAAGAAGAAGAAAAAGCCCTGTGCAATTGGCTTGCCAATTATATGAAAATGATCTTACTTATTATACTATAATAAATAGTTTTTGAAAAATATTTTGAATATTCTGAAAAATATTTCCAATTTTGCAGAAGAATGTGCCCCCCACTTCTGACTTCGGCTTACGGTGGCCCAGATTGCTCCTCGTTTCAATGGCTATATCCATTCCATTAAAGTATTTCAGTAATAAAGGATAATATTTGTGCCTGATGAGGAACATACTGTGCTTGTTGAAGAATTTGTGGCTTTGATGGAGCCTTTGCTGAAATGAGGAGCAACCTGGGCGCCCAATAAGCGAAAGTCAGAAGTGGAGGGCACAGTATCCAAGTAGCTGTATGATATGTTAAAATAAATAAAAATACGTTTTAAAAAAAAGGGGAAGAAGTAGTGGAAGGAATATTCTTCTATGAAACTGGAAATATTTCTTGATTTAAGATTCTAATTATCTTGCTTGGCTTTTGTAGAGATTGTTGCAATGTTATATCGTAACTGTATAAATTCCATTGGACATTATATGGCGATTTATTGAAAAACACAGTTGTAAATATTTTTCAAAAAAGCATTTATTATAGTATATAAATAAGATCGTTTTCATATAATTGGCAAGGTGATTGTACAGTTTTTTTTCCTTGTTGTAGCTGTACTATTTGATAGGCAAAGATAGACTCACAAATTTGGAACATGACACATCAATATAGCTGCCACTTCAAAAGAAAAGGGTCTGAAAGCAATCTGAGGTAAGTCTGTGGTTTTCTTTAAGTAGAATACAGCTAACAGTACACAAACTTCCCAAAGAGGAGTTCACCCAGTGCACCAAATTTGTAAGCCACCAGGAATAAAAGTTTATAGGATCCCATACTATCACAGACTATCAAACCAAAAGCATGCAGTGCTTACCTTTGCACTTCAATTGTCCCCATGGTCTCATATGCAAAGTCACATTTATTATCAATTTCAATGGCCTTGCCTATAAGTTCCAAACCTTTATCTAAATCCTGCTTCCACTGAAGTTGAAGTAAACTGAAACAAATCAATTGCAGACCAGCTGTGAATATGGATAGCCTACTCCATCAGAAAAAGTACACACACCTAACATAGTAGCATTCCAATATAAGGCAAGCAAATAAGAGACAGTCATATGAATATGAACAAAAACATAATCTGCGTTCAAATAGGCTCTGAATCTTAGCAAGATGCAATCAATCACAAGCATTACATACAAATCAGTGATTGACCAAACGTATGCCTAAAATTTAGTTACATTTCTTGACTTTCACCTTCATCAGTAAGATCTATTTAGGCAGTATAATATCCAACAAATAAATGATACATTTATCAACACTTGTCTCCAGAAACAATCAGGAGCCTTGGGGCACCTTAAAAAATAATACAGGTTTATTCTAATGTAAGCTTTTTTTGTGGGCTAGAACCTATTTCATCAAATCTGATGAAGTGGGCTTCAGTCCATCAAACCTGGCTAAAATAAAAATATATTAGTTTTTAGGATGCTGTGAGATTAGGGATGGGCATGAACCTCATCACGAACCTAATTTCATGACAAACATAGCCAGTTGTGGTTCATAAACCAAGGTTTATGCCCATCCCTACACATAACCCTCCCACGACCCTCCACATGGTTTTCGGAGGTTCGTGGTGGGAAATGGGGTGGGGGAGCAAGAGGGATCACTGAAATGGTTTGCAACCTAACAGTGGAGCTGGTACACCCATCAGCTGTTAGGCTGAAATAGATGCAAGCCATTTCAACTATTCCTTTTGCCCCCCCCCACTTCCAAGCATTCCCTTTAAATGGCTTCTGCAAACTGCAGGCAAGCAAAGTCCAAGTGGAGAGTTCACTTGGAAGTGGTGAACCTGCACTGCTTGGACTTCACTCGTGTGTGGCACCACTTGCAAATGCCATTTGAAAGGAACGTCCTCTTTAAATGGCTTTTACAAGTGAGTGCCACATTTGAGAGAAGTCCAAGCAGCGGGTAAACCCAGATGTAGTAAAATTGCCCTGCTTGGACTTCACTTGCATGTGGCGCCACTTGCAAAAGCCATTTAAAGGGAACATCCCCTTTAAATGGCTTTTGCAAGTGAGTGCTGCGTGTGAGTGAAGTCCAAGCACTGGGTAAATTCAGAAGGGGTGAACTTGCCCTGCTTGGACTTCACTCACATGTGGTGCCACTTGCAAAAGCCATTTAAAGGGGACATTCCCTTTAAATGGCTTTTGCAAGATCTTCCGTCCTTCTATTCTGGCCTCGGGGCACTGCCCCCAGCAGAAAAGAGAGGGAAGACCGCACACACACATTGCAACACGAACCTCATGAAATGAACTAGTTTGTTAAACAGGGAGGTTTGTGAAAGTTTATGGTTCACGTGACCCCCACGAACCAGGACAAACCTCCATTTTCTCGGTTTGTGCCCACTGCTACATTAGAGTCCTGCTTGGTTTTGCTGCAACAGTCTAAAATGGCTATACCTATGACACATGTTTTCTCCAGAAATGAAGTAGTTGGGTATGTGAGAAAGGTTTGGGAAGCAGAAGAGGAAAAGGGAATGAACTGAAGCAAAATGTTTTTACCAGTCAAACAAAA
Source organism: Gekko gecko (assembly GCA_029375565.1). Lineage (NCBI taxonomy): Eukaryota > Metazoa > Chordata > Lepidosauria > Squamata > Gekkonidae > Gekko > Gekko gecko. The sequence continues at coordinate 50,262,390 of JAPDNY010000004.1, forward strand.
ACTACAAGGATCTTTCCTATCAGCAGATACTTACAGAAATGAGGTATGAGTTTGAGTTAAAAGAATATATTGGGTTCTGAGCTGTAGTCTCATGAGCAAAAATTCTGCTTTGTAAGCTGCCGGCATTAAAGTTGTGAGTGAGCGATTTGCCTACTTCATAAACTGGTTTGCTCTGGTACCATCCTTCCTGAGCTAAGACAAAAATCTGTAAGCTGGAGGCTAAAAAACAGTGAGCTAACTTACACTAACTCAGCTTAAAGGGAACACTGGTTCTGAGTATCCCACAAGAGTTTTTAGCTTCCACCTCACAGATTTTTGTCTTAGCTCAAGAAGGATGGCTCCAGAACAAGTTAAGTTAAGAACATAAGAGAAGCCAATGTTGGATCAGGCCAATGGCCCATCTACTCCAACTCTCTGTCACACAGTGGCCAAAAATACCAGGTGCCATCAGGAGGTCCAGCAGTGGGGCCAGGACACTAAAAGCCCCCCACTGTTGCCACCCCCCCACACACACCAAGTTATGCACTTCCGGAGCACGATGGAAGACAGGAGGGCCTGGTGTGATGTGGTCCATGGGGTCGTGAAGAGTCAGACTCGACTGTGCGACTGAACAACAACAACAACAATTCAGAACATAAGCAGCAAATAACATTAATTTAGAACTTCACAGCTTGGATCTTAAGTCTTGCTTCTGATCATGCTGCACCTGTTTTGTTGCATGGGCAGTCCTCAACTATGGCCCATGCTCTTCAATCATTAGGAATCTCTGTTCGTGCAACACCAGGATCTTTCAGTGAGCCAAAAAACACTTCCTGCCAAAGAAAACCTCTGAGAAACAGAGGGCAAAAAGGGATGCAAATTGTAACAAGGCTTAGGATCCAAGGCTATAATTATAAAACTAAGGTAGGTAGCCATGTTGGTCTGGAGCAGCAGAACGAAGTTTGAATCCAACGGCACCTTTAAGACCTACAAAGTCTTATTCAAGGTAAGAGCTTTAGTGTGCATGCACACTTTCAATGTATCTGAGGAAGTGTGCGTGCACACAAAAGCTCATACCTTGAATAAAACTCTGTTGGTCTTAAAGGTGCCACTAGACTCAAACTTTGTTCTATAATTATAAAAGCACCAGAAATTCAAGAAAATTTGACTATTACACTACCAATATGTTCTCAGAGAAAAAAGTATTATTTCTGAGCTAAAGTTATTTCCTCTACTGCACCTTCGCCCTATGTGAGGCTGCCTCTGAAAACAATCCAGAATTTCAGCTGGTTCCAGATGTGGCAGGCAGCCAGGCTACTGTCAGGGGTGGATACACAGATAGTAATATTCTGAAGCTGAAAGATCCACACTGGCTGCCCATTTGTTTCCAGGCACAATTCAATGTTCTGGTTCTTACTTCTAAATGGCTTGAGGCCTGGGTATTTGAAGGACTGCCTCCTCCCATACTGTCCAGCCTGCCAGTGACAATCTGGCTCACAACCCTGTTCTCATTGCCCCGCCTTCAGAACTGAGGTGGGTAGCAACCAGATACAGGGCTTTTCAACAGAGGCACCTTGCCTGGCACATACCTTACTCTTTTTCAGGCATCAGGACAAAATGTTTCTGTTTATCCAGGCTTTTAATTAATGGACTGTTCTTTTACCAACATTTTTATAGTGCATTTTGTCTAAAACTGGAAATCTTCTGCTTAATTATCTATGCTTTTTATGCTCTGGTTGATTTTTAAGGCTGGGTTTTCATTAAGAATTTTTAATATGTTAATGTATTATATATTTTATTTTATAAGCCACCGTGGGCTGTTTCCTTAGAGAGAGGTGGCATAAAAATCCTCTAAATAAGTAACCAAAAAAAGCCACAAAAGCAGCTCTGCAGATAGCCTTATGTATAAGAGCAACTGCATCACTTACCCTTTATGAACGTAAGTAGTAGCATTATCTGGCTCAAGATCAATACATTTATCATACATTTCATCAGCTTTTCCAAATTGTTGTTGATCTGTTAATGCCTGCATGAATAAATATTGAACTTGAATAAAGAGTTCTATGTGAAAGTACTTTAAATCAGGACTACTGCATTTTCTGCTCATTTAGCACTTCTATCATAAGCAATAGAAAATGCCTGTACAACCTGCTCCCATACTAAGAATGCAGAAATAACATTTATTGCTGGAACATGAGAAGCTCAGAACTGGTTAATGATAATACAAAAAGGAGCTTTCAAAGATTAACAGATAGTGACATATACCTGGGCATACAGTGCATAGCCTTCAGCACATCTGGGAAATTTTTTAATAACATCCTCAAAGCCTTTCATTGCTGCTTGTACTTGTAAAGCATTATTTCCAGTGTAAGCTTGCCGATACTGTTAGAAACAAAGTTTACCATGTCAAAATACAGTCATGTACACTTCATTATTATTTCACCAGCAAATAATCAATATTCCAAAGTGTTCCACGTTCAGCAAAGTTGCTTCTGGACCATATTTTCACAATACATTTCTAACAGACTATGTTTTATAAGCAATTTTTTTTTACAAAATTCCATAGGCTCACCAGTGCAAAGCATTTCTGCGCTTGTGCCAAAGCAGAATCTGGCCGCAAACGGATACATTCATCAAAATCTTCTACAGCTTCTTCAACTTGGTCAAGCAGGATTTTCAGCTAATATAAAAAAGGTGTGAGAACAGCTGTACACTCTCAGTACATAAGGAAAACCACTGTCACTACAGAATTACCGGAGAACTACTCTAGTTATAAACCAAGTATTTGGCATGAACAGATTTCCTCACAGCCCATCAGCACTAGTTTATGTCAAGTATAGGCTCTATTTTTCACTTAAAATTAGTATCTTTACTTCTGCTTAACATTTTAAATGCAAACAATTCATTACACAATCATCCAGTTCAGAACCAAAGCCAAAGTATTGCCTGGCATTATGATGACACTGAGCCTTCAGTCATATGTTCCCTTTTCCTGCCACATGCTGAAATGTCCTTCCTCTTTCAAAGCCACAGTTTAAGCATGGTTTGTAGTTCTGGACTGGGAGCAAGTTCAACCGTAACTTGCTGGTTTGGATAAAACCAGAAAGCCTTATTGAAACAAGAAGGGAAGGAGTCTCAAGCACAGGACAGAAGAGGAAATAAATAAGTTAGCATGAAACTCAAACAGTGTCTTCCATTTATTTAACCATTTATGCCCTGCCTTTCCCTCATGGCTCAGTAAAATGTGCTATAATACCGGATTAAAAACATACAAGTAACAGTAATACCTGAATTCACCCCTGACCTAATAGAATGTTTGCTGTTCCATTAAAAGCTCTGATGAACAAAGCAGACTTACAGCAACCACTGAAAGTGGCCCAGGATGGCATCCCCTCCACCTCCTCTAGGAGCTTGTACCATAGTGGGAGCAACCCCAGAGAAGCACAGAGCTACTTTTAGAGAGAAAACCTGGAAGGTGATAAGCTGAAGACCACAGCTGATACACAGGGAAAGACAGTTCTTTAGACTCTGGGTCCCAGACTCTGAAAGGCTTTAAAGGTTATAACCAGCACCTTGAACTGAATTCAGAAACAAACTGGCAGCCAGTGCAGTTGTTTTTAAAAAATAGCAGATATGTTCTGGATAGCTAGCCTTGCTACAGGGCTGCAAATTCTGGGAAAGCGACCATTTGCAGGTTGTCTTCAAGGACAGCCCTATGTAGAACACATCATAGTAGTCCAACTGAGAAGTTACAAAAACATGGATTTGGTACAGCTGAATCTAGGAAAAGCAAGATCTGGTGACCAGAAACAGCTGGCTGAAGGCACTCTTGATTATCCTGCCAACCTGCATTTCAAATAGCAAGGCTGGATCCATTAGCACCTCAAAGCTCTTAACCTGCTCTTCAAATGCCGACTCCATACCACCCACCACAATAGATTCAAACTTTCTGAAGCATTAGCCTTCCCGTCTAGCATTACTTCTGTTCTCTGGTTTCAAGATGAATGAAAACCATACCATGTTTTTCACATTTCTTGTAAACTGAGCCATAGGTAAGAGGTCAACTATTAACATTTTGCTGTTGCTGTTAACTACAGAATATTCTGTGGAAGTTGAAAAACAAAGTGAAATGAGTCTTACCTGCCCCCTGTGATGATAAACATCTGCATTCTGAGGATCAATGTCAGCAGCCATATTAAAGTCTTGAGTGGAGAGCATAGGTTGTTGCTGTTGCATATACATACTGCCTCTCTTGATGAGGGCATTTGCACGAAGCTAGTACAAAGAATCAGTGATTATAATTTGGTACCCAATTTTCCTGCAACACACAGTCTTCAGATTCTGGTAACACAGTTTTGGTCAGTTTCTAATTTTCAGACAGCTGGGAAAGCCCTAAAAGAGTCTCAAGAGAGACTGTTGGCCAACCAGCTAAAAAAAATGAAGACTGAAGCACCTGAAATGCCTAAAAAATAGCAAATTTAAAGTTAAGAGCTGACACTACAGAAACACAAAGCAGCAGCAGCTCAAGAGAGGAGCAGTGGGGATCCAACTGAAGCTGGCATACTTATACTGTAAGAGCTGTGTTATCCAGCACCTGGTTAACCAGCATGTTGGACTACAACCAAGGGTAAGCAGTGGAAAAGTGGAACCCATCATCACCAATGGCTGAGAGCCAACCAAGAAGCACTGCCTGCTGTTCCACAAGAGCAGGTATAAGGAGAAAAGGAAACACAGTCCCACTTGGTTCTGGCTATGGCTGCTGAAGCGGCACCAAGTGTGCTGCGTCCCCCTGCTCAGTCCCAGCCATGGCTGCCATCCACTTGGTGCTGCTGGCTTATAAAAGCTTGGTTGCCCCTGCTGCCCACAAAACTTTTACTGTATTATAAACTCCTTCTTCTCTGGTCCCTACAGTAAACAAAGGAGCCAAATGAAACTAAAGGCTTGTCTTCCCAGTAGCTTAGTTAGGGAACCCCTCTGCCAAAACAAAATAAAAAAGCCTCTTGAATCATCAGCCAGAACATTATTTTCCTGCTGATGAAAAGTTATCACACCCTGATAAAAAGGCTAAAGTTTATTTTGCACAACCTAAGGCAGTAGCCTGGCGTAATCTGGTCCATGGGATCGCGAAGAGTCGGACTCGACTGTGCGACTGAACAACAACAACAACAACAACAACAACAACAAGGCAGTAGCTACATTATGGGAGATCAGGACCAATTCACAGATTATAGAAAATTAACAATAGCCTAATAAAGCAAGACAGGTCAAGGAAGTGTCACTTCAAGACAGATTTTAGAGCTGCTGTGCAAGACTCAAGCAAAGGCAGATCTCTTTGTATATCCAAGGCAAACACAGACTGGTAATCCTACATTTACAGTTGAACATCTATTTCCAAAGATCAAAAGGTGTGATATTAGCATATCAAAGGATCAAAGTGCTAGATCAAACCATATCCTCAGGTTTATTTCCTCATCCTCATGGTGTACATGTCTTCAAATTGGACATCAAGCATACTGCCAATACTTTGGGATACATGCACTACTTAAATTAATGCTCCTCCTATGCAACAACTCATTGAAACACAGCACATTAGTGGTCTTTTTTAAAAAAATTGCTCAGTGAATTCCTAAATTTGCAGAAATGCAATTTCATTTTTCATAAACAAGAGGAGGGGTTGCCATTCTATATTGGTTCTTAGGAACCAGCCAGCCTTCATTATAAAGCTCCTTCCACCAGCCCTATTTCTGTCCGTGGCAATATAAAGATTGCAGGAACATCCATCAGTTTTAGAAAAATTAAACATACAATACCATTTCTGTGATATAATAATGACAATAAACATCCACTGGCACCACAGGTTAGATGCAGAAAACATTTTCCACTCAACAGCAGAATCAATTGTAATTTTAGTTAATAATACCATAATATTAACTTTGCACACTTTTTGGTAAAACCAAACACTGCTTACTCACTTTTACATTGGCATCTTCCATGTCAATGACCTGATTCAGATCTGGTTTGGCAGCATTTGCATTACCAATCAGCAGATAGAAGGTAGCCCGTAAAAGCAAGGCTTCAGCCATATATTTTCCTTTAGCCTCAATTTCTTTAGTACATTCACTAATGATTTTGTCATAGTTTTCTTCTTCCATATATTTCTTTGCCTTTAAATAGCCACAGCTGTAAATAATATGCATAACATCATTCATATCCAGGACAACATCTATGATTTAACTAAAAATGGATTATAAATTACATCCTCACACTTTCTGAACATTCATTTACTATTATGCAAAGGAATAATAGTGTGTAAAATATGCTTGAACATGAAATTGTTATTTCAATGTATATAAAAACAAGCTTCCAGGATACAAATATTAATTGAAGACTGATTTATAGCTTTAGACTACTTGGATATATAGGCTCACAATATAATTTAATTAGAAAGGAAGATTCTGTAACGACTCCTTAAGAAATCTCAGCTGCATGGGATAATCGATGTTTATACAATCTTACAATCCAACTGTGCCATATTAGGAACTAGTAAAGCTTCAGTAAATTCATATATACACCATTTAGCTTGAGAAAAGAACAGCAATGAGGCTTTTGGCCTTTTTCATATCTCAAAAGGTTAGGATTCTTTCTGAAGATTATAGTTACTTTAATATTTTCATTAGCTATTCTGCTTACAAAATCTATTTTTACCAGTTCTCTTCCAATTTCACTACAGGATAATCCCCCCCTCAAACCCAGAGATCAAACAACTTGGATAAAGAGGAACATTAGAAAGGAAATGATGTAACAGATAATGCTAGCATACTGTTTTACATGCACACTAACAATATAATTCTAGACAGAATCACTCCAGTCTAAACCCATTGACTTTAAACTGGAATAACACTGTTTAAGATTGCACTCTTAGTACCCTAGCCCTCGTGAGCAACTTTTTGAGGGGAAGAGCACCTCAGGACTTTCAATGAGGAAGGGAAGGTGGAAAACATGGCTTCTACAAAATCCACACTGTTTGCACTTAAGATCCGACTCTTAAGCTCTATTAACATATGCTGTTTGTAGGGCGAGGAATTCCCCGCTCCATATTATAAGTCTTAGACAGCCTCCAAAGGCACTTCCAATAGCAGAACAGAACTTTTCCAGTACAACCCACCCCCCAGTACTGCTGCCCATCAGGACTCCTGAACACTGCTTATCTCAGTACACAGAAAAGTCAGCTTTTAGGCTGATCAGGCAAAGGCTGGTTGACACTGAGGGGTAGGTTCTTGAGAGATGTGCAAAAAGTAGATGCTCACCCATTAGTTTGGGGCTTTTACCTTTTGGGCATAGGGCTGGGTATCTAACTTGTTTAATGATCCCGGGGCAACGCAGAGCATATATGTTAGCAAGTTTTAATGTGTTGTCATCAGCAGTATTATAAGGGAGATTCCAAAAAAAACCATTTGACAGTAGTTTGTGTTCCTGCACTAAGCGAGAGATTGAAACTCTTGAACATGTGTTTCTTTCATGTACTTTCTACTCGGACTTCCGCCTTACATACATTGAGCCATGGTTGAGAAAGTATTCAAGGAAACCTGATAAATGTAAGATTTACTTTTTGCTGACAACCCAGAATCATGTAATAATTGAAACTGTTGCAAAATTTCTATATGAAGCTTCAAGAAGGCGGTATTATTTGCAAATTGAGCCATATGATCTGTAGGTTATGCTAATAAAGGTTGATTGATTGATTGCTTATGAAGAACAGGAATGCTCTGGATCAGCATTGTGGGGGGGGGAATCTTCACCGGGGGGGGCGGGAAATCAGTAAAAACCTCATTTTTACTGGCAGAATATGATTTTTGGGTCCAGCCTATTGAGGTCAGCTATTCTTAATCTCTGGTATGATACGCTAACATTGAAATAATGATGTTGGCCTCAAAGGAGTTAATGATTTTAGACATTCCTGATGCAGTGCCCATGCTTCCCAACAAAGACTGGCTGAACCAAATGGCACAGGCATAACCTTCAATGTACAGCTTATGGTGCCATTCCTTTGGACCCTGTGACCAATCATCCTAAACAAAGATAAAAGTTAAGACTAGTTGCAAATCCATTTGATATTCTCTTTGAAACTGCCTTGAAGCTTTCTCACTTCTTGTTTTGTATGGTCTCTTTCTTAAATACCACAGTGACTGCCTGCCTGACTCTAATATTGCTAATGGAACAGGGAAACCTAAACATCATATAATGTTTATAATGAAAGGGAATTTAATTCATTATTAAGCAATGGGTACTTAGGAAGGAATAGTCATTACACCAACAATTCCTTGTGTGTTTTTATAATTTTGTTAATTTACCTTGAATTTCAACTAGAAAGTGAATGAAAAATAAAGTAAGAAGATATAAATAAAACTACAGTTAAAATGACAGTATAGTACAGCTTTAGGGTAATTTATCAAGATGACTCCTACATTACTTTTTGAGAAAGTATGATTAATGCAACATAGGGCACAGCAGCTGGCTCCAATTCTTCTCTAAAGACTCTAGAGGGAGGGGCTGTGGCTCACTGGAGAGCATCTGCTTGGCATGCAGAAGGTCCCAGTTTCAATCCCTGGCATCTCCAGTTAAAAGGGATCAGGTAGCATGTGATGTGAAAGACCTTGGTGAGACCCTGGAAAGCCACTGCCAGTCTGAGTAGACAGTATTGACTTTGATGGACCAAGGGTCTGATTCAGTATAAGGCAACTTCATGTGTTCATGGTGTAGAGTAATAAAAATGGCAACTGAGGATCAGGACAAAAATCAAGAAATATTTTAAGCAGTTACTTTGACCTGGATTTTCTATTTTAAGAAAGCTCTCTTTTGAAAAGAAAATCTAGGGTGCTAAAAACCCCTCTATCTTACACTACAGGGCATTTTGCAAAGAGAAAACCACTATCTTGCTTGCTTCAGCTACTTCTAAGAAAATCCGCTTATCATGACCTCCTTCAAGTAGAAACCCCCTTTTTTTTTTGCTCCATGGAAAACCAAAAAAGGCAAAAACAGATTAAAGGTCCTGATAATTTAAGCCAGAATGTAAAATCAATCAAGGCAATAGAATCACATGCTCTCTCAATTTCAGATCTTCTCCTTTCCTGCTAACCCTCTTACTGGCCTTAGCCACAATAATGAGTCATATCAGCACCACCATCAGTCATGGTTAAAAACTAACCAGGTTTCACACCAAGCAAGGGCTTCACGCAGATCAGTTTTCTTCAGAGAATGTTCCCAAAACTTTGTTATAGTCCTTTCTGTTTGTCAGTTATCTCTTACAGCAAGCTCACCCCGCCCCACCCCTGTCCCCAAAATAGTTATACAATATGGCTGTCAGAACGAAAGTGCAAATTGCTTTTCACAAGCTGCTACAATTGGAAATGTGAGATCTAATTCAATTTGATATTTATCACTTTACATAGAATGTACTACATTTAATAGTACAATCACAAATGATTTTTCCGAAGGCAATATATATTGATTCCTTACACAAATAGGCTGATTTTTCAGTTACATACTTTTCTTTCACTACAGATGCCTCTCCTTCTTTATCTTTGTCTTCATCAGACTTCTCCCCCCGAAGAAGAGGTTGGGAGATAATATCATCTGTGAAAGAGCTGAAGTAAGATTTGATGAACTGTGGTGAAGGCATCAGAGGCTCCCTATTCTGAACCAAGATAAACAAAGTTAGTTTGAAAGCATATTCCACACAACTGTGAATCAGCCACTAGATGAATAACTATTACATGTAAGATGAGGAGATTTAACTACTGAGAAAACAGTATATGACAGACTTGCTGTTGCTACTGCAGTTAAATGTATGATCTCCAAAAACCAGTGAGACTACAAAGGTGCACCAAATCTGAAAAATTCACATCAGGACTTCCTATGGTCATACCTTATATTTCTCTTTGGCTTTTTCTTTCCCAAGAAGTTTGAGAACTTTATCTGCTAGCAGCATACTTTGCTGATTTTGAAACCCTTCTAAAATGCAGACTGCAGTGACATCTGAGAAATACAAACAGAAAATAAGATTACAAATTACTAGTTTATTAATCTTTGAAAGGCTATACAAAAAGTTACTCTGTCCCCCAACACTTAAGTCAAATTTAGGCTATCTTTATTGCCAAGGACATCTAAAATAAACTGATAGTTTTTGCTGTCTACAGCTGAAAACCTTAATCAAACATTCTTCTGCTTCAAGTCCTTAATCACACCACTGGTGCTATTTTAAAGTTCTCTGTAACCAGAACACTGTTTACTTCCCCCCATATGTCAATTATGAGTACTGTATTCTAACTACCACAACTAAATGTGTTAAAAAATCTATCTCAGACTTGAAAGGGAGACAGTTACTATATAGAGAAAAGAATACATCAAAAGAACCACATGAATTATCCATGCAAAAGAAATCCTACTCCCTCAAACCATCCATCTCCAATAAGCAACCAAACCACAAGGGACCTTTGGAAAAGACCAACATGCTGCCAGAAGCCATGAGCAGAAGGAAAAACAAAAGGCAAGTGCCAGAGTATAAGCATAATCAGTGTGCTTCAGGATCATTTTGTCCAGAAAGTTAGTAGTTATTTTTCAAACTTTGCTCAATTCTCATTCCAATCACAATCAAATAGTAGGTATAATTACTTTTCATAATTACTGGATTTTATCAGAGAATCACGGGACATTACAAAGACTATAGTTAAAGATGGATGTACAAAAATGCCTACTTCTACCTTAGAAGATTCTTATTAAGATTTTAAAAAAACCAATTAGAAAAAATGGTAATACACTGGCATCATGGTTAAAACTAAAATGTTTTTCTTATCCCTGCCCCCCCCAAGATCTCATTTTTGCTCAGGAGAAAAGCTGAGTACAAATATTATCAAAAATCCAACAATGTATATACAGTTCCTTTTAACATACAGCATACCCACCTTCTAAACATTCTTTTTTATTGTCTAATTTCTCATGTGCCTTTGCACGCCTGAAGAGAGCCTTCACGTATTTGGGATTAAGCTCAACAGCCTTTGTGCAGTCTTGTGCCACCTCTTTCCATTTTTGCTGTAGGTATAAAAGTAGCTGATTAAAGAACAGTGTTATGATCTACTTACAACACTGCATACTATACTGTAGTTTTTAGTCTGGTCTTCACATACCTTCCAGGTGCCTCCCCAGAACCTTTTATATTACCAAGTGAACAGGAAAAGCCTATGCATGTTTACTTGGGAATAAATCCCACCATGATCAATGGGAATTACTCACAGGTAAGTGTGCATCAGCTTGCAACCTAAATTACTTTCTTCAGAGTAGTCTTCACTTAAGTCAATAGGACTTTGTCCACATAAATGGTTTGGTGTGGCAGCACTGTAACTTTTCATCTCTAAAACTCAGAAAGGACATCCAGGAAAGTAAGGAGCTGGTTCCAGCTAGGAGGGCGGGGTAGAAATCCAATAAATAAATAAATAAGGAGCCAGATGCAGTGCCCCATGGAAAAGGGAATCAGAAAACTGAGCAACATGAGAGGAAAAGAACATGCAAGGAGAATGTATTGGTAAAAAAACCAGGCCACAAAATTAAAAAGATATAGCTAGTAGGAAGAAGTACTCAAAGACTGTTGAAATAAAAAAAATTGATACCAGGACTTCACAAGGGACCTATGCACCATACCCACCTTCTAAACATTATTTTTATTGCCTAATTTCTCATGTTCCTTTGCACACAAAGTGGTGCAAATATAACAAACAGTAAACAGTTTTAATTAGGAGGTTTCATTACCTCTGCTAAATTTAATACAGGAATTCTGTTACTCTTATGCATCACATTATTTGCTGTGAGCAACATTAGTAATATTTTTATCATTTTAACATGTATGTACTGGGATAGGGCATTTAAGGTGGCTCATAAAACAAAACAGAAATTTAAAAAATCAACATTTGGAAAATGAACACAAATTTAGTACAAAGAACCACCCAACCAGTTTGGGTTGGGGAAAAGTGGGGAGAACAGGAAGAATAAGAACAAGTCAATGTATACACTGCACAGTTTGGTAGTATTTATGACTAATCACTGGTGTCATCCAGGGAATTTCAAGTTCCACTTAAAAAAGAAGCATTGCCCAGCCAAGCAACTGAATACTCTGTGCAGAGGAGCAGTCTTTGGGAGATGCGAGAGCAGCTACCATTCAGAGCTTCTAAACTGCAAAAGCACTTGTGTGCAGCTTCTGATCAGATACTTGAAACCACAGACAACTTTTCTGAATTACAATTCTGAACACCCCAGGAATTCAGGAGAGGCTTAATGCTAAAACAAAATATTGACACATGAAAGGGGAAGCAGATGTAGTCTATATTTAGGCTGCAGATGAATATATAATTCTTTAGGACTTAGAATTCATACCAGTTGTTCATAGGCTGCAGCTCTGTTCTGGTAGAAGGTGGAGAGGTCAGCGTTTTTCTCGGAGGGACATAAACTGATGGCTTCAGTATAGCACTGAATGGCTTGCTCGTATTTCCCAGCCTTAAAATACTTGTTGCCTTTGTTCTTTGCTGCTTGGGCTCTATCAAGAGGGCTCTGGAAAAAGAAATATTCATAGAAACTGTACAGAGTGCAAATATTAAAAGGTTTATCACAACACAGGCTTTAAAGCATCCATAGTCACTGGGTTGGATTATAACTCCTGCAAACAGAAGGAGTTTGCAGAAGGTGATCCTTCTGCTTTCTACCCCCAGACTCTTCTGTGGTTTCAGGGACTCTTCTGAACAATATACAGCTCAGGAGGCTGTAGTAAGTGCAGGGAATCCAGCAAAATTGTCCAGCAAAGTGCAATCTTAGATTCAGAACTGCAGTACACATGCAAAGTTCAGCACTGCTCATTAATAAACCTAGTATCATTAATAAACCTAGTACTTCCTTCACTATATGAGTTATAAGGATTGTGCCTCCAAGTAGGCATTAACTGTGATGGGTTAGTAGTAGGAACTAATAAAAGAACTACAGAACAAACTATTAATGTTTTCCTGACGGTCTGCAAACTTACTTTAGCCACTCAGAAGCTGATATGCAGTGGACTGGGATGGAGGGCAGAGAAAAAGTTAGAAAGCAGTTTTATATAGCTTGGATTCAGTGGAAGGCAAACAGTCGGGGGTTGTTGTTGTTTTGCTTTTTTGAAGGAGTTGGCTAAAACAGAGAGCCAAACTAATTGTGATTGGAAACTTGTCTCCATCACCATTTAAAGACTTTAAAGTTATTTTAAAATGCCACAAACCCCCCATCCTGATTGAGCGTGAAGTGTGTAACTCTTCCCCCTCAGCACATTTCCATGCATGAAGAAGAAATGAGACTGGATTCATACTCTGCCTTTCACTGGAGTCTCAGAATGGCTTACAAACTCCTTTCCCTTCCCCTCCCTGCAAAAGACACTCTGTGAGGTAGGTGGAGCTGAGAGAGCTCTTTTGAGAACTGCTCCTTCAGGAGCAGCTCTGACAGAACTAGGATTTGCCCAGGGTCATCCAGCAGCTGCAAGTGGAGGAGTGGGGAATCAAACCCAGTTCTCCCAGATTAGAGTCTGCGCACTTAACCACTACACCAAACTGGCATGGGGAGGAATGTCACAATGCAGGCCTGATCAGGATTGGAGCCTTATAAGCATTTTAAATTACATTAAAATGGTGATGGAGAACTCAAGGCAGTGAAAAGTTCTTCACTACTTTAAGTTTCAGGTGCATGCAATCTTAGGTCTCTGAGAATTCCTGTAGAGGAATCTTAGTTATTACTTGTTGCTGTTGTCTTTAACAACATCCTGCCTGATGTAATAGGTTTGGAGAACTCAAAAGTTTGTACACTGTTCTGTGTCATTCTGGCTGGTCCTAATAAAAGGTATTAAGTTTGGGATTTTGCTTTTGACCAGTGCAGCTATCTGCAACTCCTAAATCCTGTAATATGACCCCTGAACTTCAAGCTGCTTGAAGTATAAATGCAAAGACAGTGGAGGACGGCATAAAAAACGGACCCCCCTCCCCGACTCTTAAAAATTTTTCCTATTGAAAAACTGGAATGTTCAAGCACTGAAAAACAAGAATCCCCCCCTTTTTGGAATAAATGGTTTTTAAGACAAGATTTCATTCACTGAAAATGCATAGTACACAGATTTTTAAGATAACCTACAGCATTAGATACGTACAATTCCTTTGTATGTACTATGTTGCAGTAATACAATGTATTTTCAAGGATATGTTTATTGTTTCAGTGTGACCAAATTTTGTCCCCAAATATGCTATAATATGTATGATAAAATACTATTGGAGATCAGTGCTTTCAATGTTATATAAAGGTAAAGGTTTTCCTTGCTCGAAAGCTAGTTGAATCTGACTCTAGGGAGCGGTGCTCATCTCCGTTTCCAAGCCGAAGAGCCAGCACTGTCTGAAGATGTTTCTGTGGTCATGTGGCCAGTATGACTAAATGCTGAGGCACACGGAACACTGTTACCTTCCCACCGAAGCAGTACCTATTTATCTACTTGCCATTTCTTGCTTTTGAACTGCTAGGTTGGCGGGAGGTGGGGCCAGTGACGGGAGCTCACTCCGTCACGTGGCACTAGGGTCTGAAACTGCTGAACTACGGACCTTCCAGTCTGCAGCTCGGCATCTTAACCTCTGAGCCACCGCGGCCCTCAATGTTATATACTCAATATTTAAATATGCTGCTTAAGTGCTATTGTGACTGCCTTTTGTTTACTATAAAACACATGTTTTAAAAATATAAATGTTTAATTTTTCTACAAGTGATTAATTTCTAATTTTCTAACTAAATAATGCAGAAATATGAATGATATACAGGCTTTAGCTTTTGCCTTCTAGTTTCTCAGCACCAATAAACACCAAATTTACAAGCCATCTTTCAGACAAACAACATATGTAATCAAATGTACTCTGCTGCAGGCCACTTTTCTGCTCTTCTGGACTACAAGACTGGGCTTGTTATGAATAAAGCCTCTAAGAAAACTGGTTTTATTTTTTTATGACTTAAAGGTAACTCAGTGTAAAGTCATCCTCAACTCTACCATGTATTTACTTACATTTTTTGTAGTCCATCTTTCTCATTGAGGACTTTTCTGCGTGGGGATTTTTTGTCAGTTCTGGCCTGATACTGTTTCAGTTTATACCCTGATTTCTGCATGCATTTTTCTGCCTTTAGCTTTCACTTCATTTTTCTGCCACAGGTCCAGCTCTTTTGAGACCACTTTTACCCTGATGTTATTCTGGAAACCAATTCTGAATTGGCTTTTTCTTAGTGCATAATGGTTCTTATCAGTTTTCTTTGTCCCACCCACCTTCAGCTCACTGTCTTCATTGTTAAACAACTCCATCCCCCCCAAGATAGGTGATTTCATTTTTAAAAGGCCTTATAATATTGATATAACACTGTAGTGTTGTAACAATAGGCTTAGCAGGTTCTCAGTATTTTCGGTTTCCTTTTTTTTTTTAAGTAAGTTTCTAGTTCTTTCTCTTGTGGAGATATAAGGGGGAAAAGCATACCTTTTTTGTATTTGTGTGTGGTGTGTGTGCCCACCCACATGAGAGTGTGTGCATCTGGAAGTCATTGCAACCTCTGGTGACTGACCCCCTACTGGGGTCTGGAGGATATTCAGAGAGCCTGCCCCGTCCTCCCGACTGCTGGTATTTCAAGGAGGTCTCCGATCCAAGTACTTGCCAGAGCTATCCAGGTCAGGGCTATACTTGCTTTTCAAAAAAGAAAGCTGGGAATTCAGAGAACCTACAAAGCTTATTGTTACAATACTACAGCTTTATATCAATACTTTAGGACCTTTTTAAAAAAATAAAGGGAGTATTCTGACTCCACCAATGATGACACTAATGATAAAAGCACCCTCCCCAGAAAATCCTCATTATTTAAGCCAAATGCAGAAGAAAATAAATGGACTTCATAACTGTAAAAATGCACAAGGGGCAGACATGCAGAAGAACCCTGCCCAAACCAATTCAAATGCTTGTGGATCAACTCCCAAAAAAATCAGGAGTAACCTGAGCATGTGGAAAAGGTCTGAGATTCAGGGCACATTACACAGTTTACATCAATACAATCAATAGGATGGGGCAGCTAATAAATAAGCAATGCAAAAGGGTTTGGGTTGCAGAAATGTGAAACAAAGCAGGAGTATTTAAATTACGAACATACATACAGCAACAGACAATACACAGTTGTATTGTCCCTATATTCCTTCACCAAAGCATCTCTCTGAACTGTTTCATCACAGTACAGTCCTATTACCTGTCTTAAAAGAGCCCCCCAACTACCATTTGGAGAGACATTTGTTTTTAACTTGCCTAAGGACTCAGTGCAGGATCTATTTGTAAAACCCTACATAACATTACATTTCTATTCTAGCAGTTTAGGACAATACTTAAGTGCACGTTTAATGTGCTGTTTGGGATAACTGGCAGAGTTTTCGCATTTGCTGAACAACTTAAATGTCCTCCACAATATAAAGACAGTGGCTAATACTATGAAAACGGCTGTGGTGGCTCAGAGGTTAAGATGCTGAACTGCAGTCTGGAAGGTTGGTAGTTTGGCAGTTCGAGACCCTAGTGCCGCATGACAGAGTGAACTCCCATTTCTGGCCCCAGCTCCTGCCAACCTAGCAGCTTGAAAGCAAGAAACTGGAAATAGATAAATAGGTACCACTTCAGTGAGAAGGTAACAGTGTTCCGTGCACCTCGGCATTTAGTCATGCTGGCCACATGACCACAGAAAAGTCTTCAGACAGTGCTGGCTCTTTGGATTGGAAACGGAGATAAGCACCTCCCCATAGAGTCGGATTCAATTAGCTTTCGAGCAAGGGAAACCTTTACCTTTGCCTTAATACTATGAAGCAACTACAATACTCTTGAGATTTCCTAACACAATCAATCACACACTTTATAGATACAGTGGAATAACAGAAGCATTTCCACTGCCCCCAAATCACAATTCTACCTGGGTACTGACTGGCTAGCAAACAGGGGGCAGCAGCAATATTAAACAGGCTATCCTGCAGTTGCAAATCGTACTCAGATAGGTATCATTTTGATGTAAACATTAGCAGTGTAATTCTAAAAACACTTTTTGGGAATAAGCCCCACTGAACAGGCCTAAGCAGGATTCTGAGGAGACCTGCTTATCAGTGTTCTTCAAGTATGCATCTCATTGCAATCAATATTAAAAATTTCAGACCATGATTCTGTAAAACACAACTATCATACTTCATTTCAAACATCCAGTAACACTCTTCTGTCCCAATACTGGGGAAGACACACACTTCCTTTCTCCAAAAAGCACTGCTCCTCCCCTGAGGCCTACATCCCCACAACAGTCTCAGGGCCATGGTACCCAGAGACTCACAGAGAGAAGGTACTCTCCCTGATACTGTGATACTTCAGAGAGAGAGAAAACACAATGGGATGGAACTTTATAATTTACAGGAGTTGATAAAAATAACTATTTTTAATAGAAAAAAGCTGAATGGGAGGAGGGACGGAAATATATGCAATACTTACTTGCCTATCAAACTTAAACTTATTTTGTTGCTTTAATAACATAATAACATAAAATGCATCATGCATCCCCCTGAAGGGACCCTTGGTTCATGGTGTTCCCTATGTTGTACAAGACTGCAATACTAAGACTTTGTATTAGGATCTGTCTCCTTTTTCCAGTTAGAAAGTATTAAACAGTTCTGCAACAAGAGGTACTTACTTAAGGAGGGTTAACTTACCACAAGTAACTAAGTAAGTGCCTATATGAAAGCCTGTTTTAAAACTACACTCCTTACAACTAATGGCTCTTCAACGCCAAACCTTCAGGTTCAAGCTCTTCTTACATGTTCAGTACAATTCTGCCAAGTGTTTTTTTTTATGCTAGCATGAGACTCTCAAAAACCATGTTCCCATATCAGAACGTGTGTATCCTGAAACCCTGATACCCTCTACCACTTTTACAGTTGGGTAAACCAAGTTGTATTTCATTTTATAGCCAAACAGCTAGCACAGTACTTAAGCAAAAAGGCTGTAAGACAAAAAAAACCCACAGCTATCCATGTTGGTCTTTGCATTACAGAGAACAAACAGTACAGGCAAAAACAGCAAAAGAAAATGCCAAAGATTCTCTTGCCCACACAACAGGAAGCTTCTAACAACTGTCTGCTCCTGCCTTTGAGACAGAAAGCACATACCACTTTTTTAAAGTTACACCTAATACAGGGAGCCCTGTTCTGAATAACAGCTTTCAGAATCTCCCACACTGAGGGCAAGATTAATTGTAAAATCACATCTATGGAGATGCATACCAAGTGGATTCTCTAGTTCCCTAGTATCCTAAAGCAAGCACACGGGTTCTTTCAGAAGCCTATCACAAATTGAGCACAAACCCGGGATCATAAACTACAGTCTGCAACTTGCCTGTTGACCCGTATGTGGTTGTAGCAGTTATGCAGGGCAGAACATTTTCTGCAGCTAGTTTTCCATGCAAAACTTTCAATTTCTAAAACTGATGTTATCAAATGATGCAACATAAGCACTTGTAACTGGTAATGTAAGCAACTGGCAAGTATTAAAGGCAAAGCATCTTCATTTGGACTGCCTTGCCCTTGAATTAGTCTTCAGGCAAAGGACATACAGTGAATGCAAAGAAAACAATATTGGCAAACTGCAAAGTAACTGTGAAGGTATATAACAATTACCAAGTTGGTAAACAGATTTAGAAGAAATTAAAGAAAAGAGAAGATAAAATGCAATTTTGTTGCCAGCAGAACTTGCAACAAAGTAGGCAGGTAATTTTAATGCACACAATGAACTCTTTGCTTTAGTAGGCAACAGTTTCCCAAATTGTTCAAAAAGAGATTTTTAACAATAATGCATTTGGGGTTAGAGTTTAAGAAGAATTTGTTACTGGTGACTTCAATATTACTTAAGAAGTTTTCACTTATTCTAGAAATGTGAAGATCCAAGTGTCATCATCATTTCTCTCTCTAAAAGAAACAGTAAACCAAAGATACTTGTGGTTTGGTCATTCAGTCAATGTGCCAGCAAACCCCTTTGGATCTTCAATACTGAAGACACCACTGTCAAAAGATGAAGTACCTGATGCTCTTGATGTAGTTACAGAAGTAACTAAGAATGCTTAAACATCAGTAAAATAATCATGACGACAGATGTTGCCAAAGGCAGTACAAAAAAAATCTGAAGAAAAGACATAATTTGATGAGTGCAGAAAGGACACTCTAAAACAGGGGTGTCAAATTCATTTGTTACAAGGGCCAGATCTGATATAAATAGGACTTTGTCGGGCCAGGCCATGTGTGTCATAAAATGTAATGCCAGGTAGTGAAGGTATTACCTTTATAAAGGACATTGACAAACACAATTAAAGGGTTTTTTTAACTTAGAATACAAACATGCAAGTAACATTCTTGCCATATTTTATTTAACAGTCTTTAATAACTGACATTTTCCAAACCTTCCCTCCCTTAAAAGATGCCTACCTAAAATGGAAAGGTGGGGGGATAGTGGGATTTGGCAATGCAATTTTTTTAAAATAAAACATCAAGAAAAAGCACAAGGATTACAGCAGAAACAAAAAATAAAAAATAAAAATATAAAAAGCTCTGAGCCTAAGAAAACATGAAATGGCTGGACATTGCAAGCCCCCCTCCCCCCCAGGTCTACTCAGTGGCAGTGGCTCTCCAGTGTAATGTCCCCCTTTGGCTGTGGGTTCCCAGGTTAGAGTACTCACTCAGGCACCTGTCCTCAGGTCCATTCAGCAGAGGCAAGCAGGCTCAAAGCACCAGCTGTTTATTTGCAAGCAGACAAATTCAACTGGCATACAAACACTAGAGACTGAAACTCCACTCCATTGAAATACATTGCGGCTCAAAAAAAGTTGCAAAGAAAATGCAGAATGGATTTTCCATTAAGGTTTCTGGACCCAGACAGATTACTCTGGGACTGGAATGACAGCCCCCAGAGTGGAATTCCATTCTCAGAATGCAGATGCTACTCCCAGGGACCGTCATTCCACTTTGGGGGCTGCCATCACAAACCCAGAGTAGTCTATCTGGGCCTAGAGATATTAAAGGAAAATCCATTCTGCGTTTTCTTTGCAACTTTTTTTGTGCTTTAGCCCAGAGGAGCTTCCTGCTGGAGGAGAAACGACAAAGACAAGGCCCAGCCAGCTGGGAAGTTCAGCAGCCCCGATCTCCTTCGGACGGGTGAGGACAGGCAGAGAGTGGGGGTGGAGAAGAGGGCCACAGACTTGATTAAAGGCCTGGGTGGGCAGGCCACTTCTGGCCCATGGGCCTTACGTTTGACACCCCTGCTCTAAAACCAAACTGCCCAGGATTACAATAAGGATTCCAAGCATTCCACGAACAATATGTTTTCGAAGAATGCAATTAAAACAAAAATAAAAGGAATACATTAATCAAAGAAAAATGGTACAAAATTGTTCTTTCTCTCAAAATCTCTTGCTGCTAAAGAATCCATCACCAACACAGCAAATAAACAGAATGCTGACAAACTGCCCATAGACTCACTGGAAGAAATATTCATTAATAAATAAGGAAGTGATTCAAGCAGGTCTGCATCTCAATCTGAACTGGCCTAATAAGTAATGCAAGAAGCTCCACAGACATTGCTGGTGAAAAATAATTTGACCCCATGTTTTCAATGAGCAAGAAAGATAAAACTCTGTTGAAGAATAGTCAACAGTAGGGAGAAAAGCCTAAAACCCAGGCTATGTCCTCAATGGTGAGGAGCCAAAAGAGACTACCATCCGCAAAATATTGTAGCTTTAAGCTGAATTTAATTGTTGTAAGTCACTTCAGACACTTTGGGAGTTGATTAGGTCCGAAATCTGGAGCATAAATATTATCATGCATACTTCTTTGGGTGGACGAAATCATGATGTCAATAGTTTTCAGCACTTTTATGGTTTTTCTTGAAACTTAAACAAAGGGAAGTTGTTTTATTACATATAAACTTTTTGCAAGTCCTCTAATAAAAATAACGTCTACATAAAGCCTTTAATTTTTTCATTATAACATTTAAGCTACATTAAATGTGCATCATTTATTTTTTTTCCTAATCAAGGATTTCAGGGAAAGCATTTGTAGCCACTAGGAATTTGTACAGCATGTAAAATTAACATGGTGTATTTTAGTTTTGTTTATTAACCATGTCAGGAAAAATAAACATGGCTAATCATATACAGATAGAACGGAGCTGTTTTCTGTTGCCCCAGAAGGTTGGACCAGAACCAGCCGGTTGAAATTAAATCAGAAGAGTTTTTGGCTAAACATTAGGAAGAACTTCCTGACAGAGTGGTTCCTCAGTTTAACAGGCTTCCTCAGGAGGTAGTGGGCTCTCTTCCTTTGGAGGTTTTCAAACAAAGGCTAATGGCCATCTGACAGCAATGCTGATTCTGTGAACTTAGGCAGATCATGAGAGGGAGGGCAGGAAAGGGTGCATCAGTTCTTGTAGCCCTTTCTTTACAAGCTCAGGGAAATGCTGATTGTCACTTCGGAGTCAGGCACCAATTTTTCTCCAGGCCACTTAGGCTGGAGATCCTGGAGGATTTTTGTTATCTTCTGGACAGGGAACACCAGTCACTGGGGGTGTGGGGGGAGGTCTTTGTGCATTTCCTGTATTGTGCAGGGGGTTGGACTAGATGACCTTCCAACTCTATGATTCTATATGATATAAAAATTTATTTACAGCACCAGAGTTTTTCTATTCCTAATTTTTTACAAAATGCACATCAGGAGCTTGTAGCAACATCTGAACAAACCAGTTTGCTGAACAGTGAACTAACCGTTTTGTTAGTAATGTCTGGAAGATTAACCAAAGTGTCTCCTCTGGGCTACAGACAGCTAACAGAAGACCCCCAAAAGAGTTTTGTTTTTTTTCCCGGGGGGAGGGGGTCTGTCCTAGCCCTTTTTACAGCTGCTAACTCTGACTAGGAAAATTCCAGGAGATTTTAGAGCTGTGTCTGGGGAAAGCACTGAATGGGGCTGTGATGCTGTATAGAGACTGCCCTCGAAAGCTGCCATCTCTTCTAGGTCAGCTGATCTCTAGAGACCTGTTATAATTCTAGGAATGCTCCAGGACCCACCGGGAGACTGGCAAACCCCATCCTGCTTTGTATTCTATTTCTAGGGCGGAATAAAACTAGATAATGTGGCGGCGGGGGAAGGGGGAGGAGTACTTCGGGATAGGACTCAGAAAAGTCTCCTTAAAGAAAAGATCGGCGACTTCTGCCTTAGAGCGATGTCCGAATGCAGGCGTGCCGTACATCAGCAGTCCCGGCCTTCCCCTCCCTCAAAATCTCGCTGCTGACCGCGGCCCTCCTAAAGCCCGAAACGGCCCTTTCTCAAAGCAGGGGGGAGGGGCCAAGAGCTCAGAACACCGCCCTCCCCCGCGCACGCGGTCGCCGTCTCAGGCCATTCCTAACGGCTTCCCCGCCCGCCCCGCAGCCCCGCCGCCCCCACACGCCCCGTCCTTCCAGGCGCCTCTCCCCCCCCCCCCGCTCAAGGCAGCCCCGGCACGGCTCTGCGCTCCCTCACCATCTCGTCTCCGCCGGGGCCATCGGGCTGGCCGCCCCCCGAGCCGTCGGCGGGCGCGGGGCTGGCTCTCCCCTCGGGCGTCTTCCTCTCGCTCGCGCCTTTGCCGCCGCCTCGCGTCGCCCGCCGCCGCCGTCCCCACAGGTAAAGCGCCCCGGCCCCGATCAGCAGCGGCGCCCCCACCGCCAGGGCCAGCTGCCAGCGCGACAGCCCCGAGCCTGTCCCGCCGCCGGAGCCTCCGCCCGCAGCGGCCTCCACGGGCTTCGAGGCCGCCATGATCCCCCCACCTCGGCTCCCAGCTCCACCTGCTCCAAGACCAGAGCGAACCCGGGAGAGCGAGGGGTCAACGGAAGCCAGGGGCATAACGGGAGAAAGGGGGCTAGGGAAGCTTCCGCCCTCCGCAGACGTTCCGAGAACAAGCCCTGGCTGCAGCGCCACTGGCTGGCCGAAGGCCGTCGGCGCAGTCACGCACAGAGCCAGGCGGGAGCGAGCGAGCTGTCGCGCCGCCTGCTGGCCGAACGTGAAGTGAGCCGAGTCACCCCTTGTATCGTGCAAGGAAAGGGATGGCGAGAATCGTGAAGAGAGAGACAAATAAGGCATCTCCTATCATTAGACATAAATGTAGTTTTTAACAAAATAACGGAGCAAGCAAATCTCATTCTGGAACAGCAATGTATTTCTCCATGCTGGCAGGATTAACCTGCTATTTAATTGCAATGGAACACATGAAGCTGCCTTATACGGAATCAGGCTATTGGTCCATCCAAGTCAGTAGGTACTGTCTACTCAAACTGTAAGCGACCCTCCAGGGTCTCAGGCAAAGGTCTTTCACAGCACCTACACCTTGTATTTTTAACTGGAGATGCCAGGGATTGAACCTGGGACCTTCTGCATGCCAAACAGATGCACAAGCACAACCCCTCCCACTGCAACTAGACTTGGGGCCAATCTGCATTTAGCATTTTTACCAAACCCACACTGGAACAGTTCAAAACCACATTCAGCTACCCCAGGCCAACACTGTACTGACTGCAGAGTCACCCCCGAATGGCCATAAAACAGCCATAAATCTATGCAGACAACCACAATAAAACCAGAGATCAAACAAAGTGAAAGTAGCATGCAGCCTGGACACTGCCATAAGATGCCACACTCAATCAAAGTGAAAGTGGCATGCAATGTAGATGGGGATTTCTGTTCCAGTGTGGGGTTGGTAAGACAGTGGAGCAAATGCTGTCTGTCCTGTCTATGCAACTTATGACCTGCCAGGCCACCGTCTCTCTCTTTTTCCTTCACAGGCAGACAGCAGTTACAGAACCTTTTCTTAAGCCAATGGCTGGCAGGGCTGTGTTCTGCTTGGCAGGTAGAGTTGCCAGTTTAAATCCCCCAGTGATGCAGGGGAGTCAGGCTCTGTATGTGTGTGTTACACGGAGCTTCTTTTATAACTTCAAAATAATATGAGTTCCTTTATTTATAGAACTCCATTCTAGACAGGAAAGAGTAGAGACAGGATAGTAGCCTAATATAACTAGCTAGGATGGATGCAGATGCAGAAAACATGTCCTGCATCCATGATGCCATGGTGGAGAGAGATGGCAATGTGTGTGACAGAAGGTGTCAGAACAGAAATGAAGGAAGTCCTTCCCTAAAAATAGCATTCTACTTCAAAGGGATAGTATCAGATAGTAGAAGGGAAGGGTGCTCTGTGTGTCCTAACCTCTCTCTAAGTCCATGGCAGCCCCTTCTGAATGCTGAGGCAAAGAGACAGTGTACAGTCCTTGACTTCCAACGCAGTCCTGCCTCTCTCCAACCTGCTGTAAGGAGTTGGATTCTGGATGTGCTGCATAGCTGACAGGGAAGGAAAACAGAAGAAGACTGGGAAGACTCCATATCTGGAGAGTCTCCTTGACTGGAGAACTTAAAGATTTAGCAGCAATCTCCAAGATGCAACCTGGCAATTACAAATTATCTAGGCATAGTCTAACGTGTCTAGGATCAGAGTGTCCAAGTATTTAATTGTACAGTGGATTATAGCCACCATAATGGCCACAGAGGAACATTGGTTCAGTGGCGGAGCATCTTCCTTGTATGCAAAAGGTCAACACATTCAATCCCTCACATTTCTAGTATAAAGGTTCATGTAATTGATGGGAAAGATGTCTACCTGAAACCTTAGAAAGTTGCTAGTCACAATATAAACGATACACACCTTGATAAACCAATGGTCTGACTCCATTTAAGCAGCTTCTCTTTCAAATTTGCCCATTGCTCTCCTGCAACAGGAATCCATCAAGGCTTTCTTCTCTGATGCTGACATCTATGGAAACCATCCAGCTGGTGACTCTAGTTTGTCTGGCACACTAACATGAGCAAAGCAAAAGAAGTCTCCGAGCTACTCACCTGCAAATAAAATGCTTCCTGGGTTGCTTCTGCTTGTCTGACTGCAGTGCTCAACGGAGGGAGCGGGTTGCTTTTCCCTCCTAGTTTCTTGACTGAAATGTCCAGTGGAGGAAGATAAACAGGATTTGGGCCTGGGAAAGAATATGATGCATGTTTGGCTGGATTTTTAATTGGATGGGAGGGAGCAGTTGCCATAGTTGATGATGGTGCTGGTGCTTGTCTGGCTGATATTTTCACAGGTGGGAGATGCACACTGACTGTTGATGAAGGCTTCCCTGATGGTCTTAATGGTGGAAGAGAGAAATTGGCCAGTGCATACTCATCTGTGAAGTCCTCCTAAGGATAAGAAGAAAAGTTAGCTCTCTCTCTGTCTGTGTTTAATTCCTGTATCTTCTTCCTACTCACCCCCCTTGGAATTTTTGACAGTATTCACAACTAAAAACAAACCAGACAACAGAAAGAATATCTGACTCAGAAAAAATAGACATTGATTGATCTAGTAGAACTATATGAAGTTTTTGGCCCCTCAAAAGGGATTTTTTATTGCATTTTCTAAATATCTACAGAAAGGGGGAAGGGTACTAACAAACACAACTACAAGAAAGGGGTGATAGAAAAGAAAATCCAAGGCGTGATGATTGTATACAATGCTTACAAATGTGGCATTACCAAATAAAAACTTTCAGTTGTTAACCTTGAAGGTGACAGTTGAGTACATCGCTTATGAAGCTCTAGCTCATACAGACTCTTTGGAGTATACTTCTACAATACACTAAAATTTCTTTTATGCAAACATCAGGCATTTCTCATCATCTAGTTACAATAATTTCTGCCTATCTGGCTGTTACTTTCTGCCCATCAAACTCTTTAAAGTTTTTATCAATCATTACATGCAATCCAGCATTATTTAAGTACAGTTGTTAAAAACATCCAAGTTAGGCTTAAGTATGCTTCTCTTAAAAACTCTCTATTTACCCTCTTATTAAAAAAGAAAAAAACAGACAAAAAGGAACCTAAATATGCATCAAATAACACCCCTTTTCCCTGTTCCTTTTATGGAATTAGCCTAAATTAATAAAATGCATTTAAATTTAATTTAAACATTCATTATCAAACATCCGTCTTTTCTGTATAAACCCTTCCCCTTAATTTTATCCAAACATCCCCCCCCTCAGCCAAAAATCTTATCTCTGGAAAGGATCTTCGCTGTAGAATCTTCTCCTCAATCTTCTTTAGCTCACAGTCCACTTTCACCTACTCTACTCTGAGGTTTTGGGAAAGGACATAATCCAGGAGCATTAGTATGCTGTCCAGAAGGAATGGCATATTCTTGCCCTGCAGAGACACTCCCCCCACACACAGACATCAGCTCTATTGTCCCACTGTCAGCTCCTCAAGGGTAGCATTTTCCCAGCCATTTTCCCTGTAAAACCCCAGAAGGATTCTTAAGATGTTTTTAATTTTTTTTAAAAAATCAATAATTACTATAACACTGTAACAATCTATTGTCAGTTATCATATATCTAATAGCCAACTGAACCACGATTTGTAGATACTTAAATCTGCTGACTGGGGCCAGTTGGAAAACAGGAAGTTTTCTGTGCAAACTAGGGGTGGTAGCTTTCCAGAAAAATCTAAAAACCGGGGGTGGGATTGAGTGGGTGTAAATCCCCCTAAACAGAGGAGAGTTGTCTGTGCATGTGCAAAGAACACTTCTCTGTTCAGCAAGGTGGCTTGGGTAGGGGTAGGAGGAGGACTCCAGGCCTCTGCCACCGGCCTCCATCTGCTGCTTGGCTGCATTGAGCTCAGATCTGCTTGCAGCCGGAGCGCCTGGTCTTCTGTGGGTGGTCGTGCTGATATTGTGTTATGTATTGAGCCTGAGTCAGCCCTCTAGGTACACCAGGAACGGGCTGAGCTTGCTTCTCTAGAACAATAGCTTGCCAGGATCCTGGAGTAGACCAATAGATAGGTAGTGTAATGTAAATAGCCTATCCTTGGGAGTGTATGTGGGGTGTGTGTGGTGTTTGCATGCTTTATAAGCAGGGCTCAAACCTTGCTGGGTGTCCTTGTTGTGTTCCTGAAATCACTAAATAAACTCGAGCAATGTGTCCAGAACCCACACTGGGAGATCACTGCTGCTGCCAAGGTCCTGCCTCTGATAAGTGAGGGGGCCTGGGGCCTGTGTTGGTTTGGGGGCTCTTCCAATTCCTGGGGCACTGGGCTGTGTGGCTGCGGGGCATGCCAGCAGTCTCAGATCCAGACGCACATCCCTGAGTGCATTGCCTGGGGGTGATGTCCTCAAAGACTCAGGACATGTAGTCATTTTTGGCATGTCTTTTCCATAGACTGTATTGGATGGAGAAGCTAAAAGAGAGAGAGGTACCACCTGAAGACTTGGTAGTTGTGGTCCTTTATTTGAGTCATCCACATTGGGGTGCATGGTCAGTGACTAGGTAAAGGGGTTATTTGCTAAGTAGTACTGGAGCACCCCAACTGCCCACTTCTAATTTAAATTTGTAATTATTTTCTCTAAAAAAAAAAAGATGTGATACAGAAGGGAAAAAGGGGGAGGAGGGAAATATAGATTCATCAGGTTTGTCAAATATTATGAGTTGTTACATACAGCAAGTAAAACCAGATGTATTACATATTTCAAGTATAGAAGCAGACAATAAAACATCAATATTACAGAATTTTGGGATAGATAGATCCTAAAGTTAGAGATCATTTATTAATGATAAAAGAGATAATATATTTAACAATTGAACTAACTTCTATGCTAAAATTAAATCATTATAATTGTTTATCTAAATTATATTCTTACTAGTTATTTAAATACGAAAGAAATATAGAATAAAATATTGAAACTATAATCAATATTGGCATCACCTTTAATATGATATTCAGATAATTCCAGAACTTTTTTTTTAAAAAAGTTAATTATTCCCATAGTATGAGTAATAAGCTTGCCATATTTGCTGAAATTCTTTCAATGCTCTTTTGTTTATATCATTGGTTAGTTTTGCCAATGTTGCATATGTTAGAAATATATGTGTTGCAAGATCTAAATTCAGTCATTATAGGGTTAATGTGTTTACCTTGTGTGCTATTGTTTAGACTGATCTGGAAAGTCACATGGCAGAAGCCAATGGGGAGAAAGCCCGGGAAACTGGAGCCTATTTACTAACAATCATTGGTTTATGTATTCAGGTGATTTCCTTCTGGGGTCAAGAAGACAGAAAAATCTCCATTACCAACCATGTGGTCAGACAGTCTGTTGCTGTACTTGTAACAGTAAGGATGTAGTCTTAAGTGTTTGTTGTTTTGTAGATTTCCTGTGTACCTTTCCCTTTAGGAATAAAGATTTTTACATAGAAAGAATATGCCTCCTCTCCAGTGAACAAAGATCCATTGCAAGCTCTGAATATCTAACTACTTTTACCAAAGTTTTCCAACAGCATTCTCAGCTAGTTTTTCTTTCCAGATCTCTATTGCAGGACAGTCTTCTGTCTTCCATTTCATTGCAAATATTACTCTGGCAGCTGTCAGCATATATCTAAATAGATCACTGTTCGAGACTTGGACGAGATATAGAAAATTCTTCTCGGAAGAAAGACCACTTTGGATAGTACCAGCAGAAGTGATTAATCCATATTCAAGAAGTCAGGGATTAGACTGGCTACCTTATAAAACTCTTTTAAAATTAGAAGGGAAAAACTTTATACTAAAAGATAGATCTGATGTGGAATTTGAATATGATTGGTTGAAGTATAGACAGATTTATGACTTATTTAAGACCGATAAAAGAGAACATGGTTTTAGAGAAAATAATACTGAAATTGAAACTGTATGGGTTGGTAAGAGTAAAAAAATGATTTCTAAACTGTACAAGGTTTTATTGAAATGGTATTTGTTGTTGTTGTTCAGTCGCACAGTCGAGTCCGACTCTTCGCGACCCCATGGACCAGTTTACGCCAGGCCCTCCTGTCTTCCGCTGTCCGCTGAAGTTTGCTCAATTTCATGTTCGTTGCATCGATGACACTGTCTAACCATCTCATCCTTTGCCGTCCCCTTCTTCTTTGACCTTCAATCTTTCCCAGCATCAGGGTCTTCTCCAGTGAATGCTCCCTTCTCATTTGGTGGCCAAAGTATTTGAGCTTCAGCTTCAGGATCTGGCCTTCCAGGGAACAATCAGGGTTGATTTCTTTTAGGATTGACTGATTTGATCTCCTTGCAGTCCAAGGGACTCTCAAGAGTCTTCTCCAGCACCATAGTTCAAAAGAATCTATTCTTCGGCGCTCAGCCTTCCTTATAGTCCAACTCTCACAGCCATGAAATGGTATACTGAGGATGAAATAGTAAAAGAGCAAATGATAAAATGGGCAGTAAATGTTAATAATGAGATACTTATGACATCTTGGGAATATTTGTGGAAAAAGTCAATGAAAATTTCAACTTGTGTAAATGTTAAAGAAAATTGCTATAAAATGATGTACAGATGGTATATGACGCCTAAAAAATTGCTATTATAAATGACAGTATGTCTAACAAATGTTGGAAATGTAAGAAAAATGAAGGGTCTTTTTACCATATGTGGTGGACATGTGATAAAGCAGTAAATTACTGGACTGAGATCCACAATGAGATACAAAAAATTTTGAAATGTACTTTTAAGAAAGACCCACAGATGTTATTGCTAGGTTTTAAGATGGAAGAAATAAATATAGCCAAGAGAACATTATTATGGTACTTGGTTACAGCAGCCAGACTGACTTTTGCTCAATGTTGGAAACAATATAAAGTACCTGAAACATGGGAATGGATTAAAAAGACGTTGTTTATGGCAGAAATGGACAAATTAACAAGAAAATTAAACAACGAAGAAGATGAAACCTTTTTTGGAGATTGGAAAGACTTTCAAGAATACTTGTTGAAAAATTGGGATGTTAAACGTGGTTTGATTTGTTTTGATAGCTATTGAGGAGAAGTGGAAAGAGATCTAGATCTTTGAATTGTTACCATTAGTAAAAGAAAATAAGTTTAGTAGTAAATGTAATTGAATAAGAGAGATATCAATGGGGTTGGAGCACTGCGGGAAGCCTTGTTTGGGGGGGAGAGGGCGAAAGAAAAATGGGTATGTATTAGTTTGTTTAAATTGTATGAACATGAAAATATATCCAATAATAAATTGTATTTACCAAAAAAAACACAACATATATCTAAATAGGTCTTGTGAGCTTCTGTCTATATTATCTGGAAGGATTCCCAGTAACATAGTCTCTGGTTCCACAGGGAATTTGGTTTTTAAAATATTTTGAATGTCTTCATGTATATTTTTCCAGTATCTGTTCATCTTGATGCAAGTCCATCACATATGATAAAAGATGCCATCTTCTTTTTTACATTTCCAGCAAACCCCTTTGTAATTCTTCTCCATCTTTGCAATATCTTTTGGGGTGACATACCTTTGGTAAAACATCTTGTACCAGTTTTCTCTTAATGCTTGGCTAGCAGTGAATCTAATACCTTTAGTCCATAGGTTTTCCCAACACTGAAACTGCATTTTCTTACCAAAATTTTGCATCCATTTAATCATGCAGGGTTTGACCTGTTCTCCTTCAGAATCATATTGAAACAATAACTTGTAAATTTGTCCTAAAAATGGTCTTTAGATTGTGAGACAATCTTTTCAAAGTCAGTCAATTCATTAATAACTCCTCTCTTAGTGCAAATATCATTTTTTAATCTAGAAGCAATTTGTAAGTATATCTACCATTGTATCTCCTTTCCTTCTTCTTTAATCTCTTGTCATGTCTTGATGCCACCTTGCGTTATCGCCATAAGTTATAAAATCATTATTTCTCCTTGTGTAATTGCTGTAATAAATAAGCATCTATTGGTGACATTATTAGTGGAATTGTGGCCGATTCTCTTCCGTAGCATTTCCCAAATTTTAAATAAGCTATCTCTGATTATATGTCTTTTATCTTGGGTTTTCTTTTTTAATATAGATTTTCAAATCCACAGATAGCTATGTTTGGAGCCAGTTTGGAGCCAGTTTGGTGTAGCGGCTAAGTGCACAGACTCTAATCTGGGAGAACCGGGTTTGATTCCCCACTCTTCCATTTGCAGCTGCTGGATGACCTTGGGCAAGCCATAGTTCTATCAGAGCTGTTCTCTCAAGGACAGTTCTGGAAAGAACTCTCTCAACCCCACCTACCTCACAGAGTGTCTGTTATGGGGAGGGGAAGGGAAAGGAGTTTGTAAGCCACTCTGAGCAGGGTATAAATCCAATCTCTTCTTCTATGTAATCCATCATCAAGATTTGAAGATTCTAATTTTATCAATCTTTCATTGGGACTTCTGATCCAATCTGATATCCAAACTAGTCCAGCGGCATGTTAATATAATTTAATGTTAGGTATTGCCAGACCACCTCTTTTCTTCTCATCTTGCAGTACTTTAAAACTTATTCTTGGATTCTTATCTTTCCATACCAGTTTATTTATTTGTCTTTGCCAGTCACTCAAAGTCTTTTCAGAAATTGAAATTGGGATCATCTGTAACAAAAAAGTTTAATTTTGGTAGTACATTTATTTTTATAGCAGAAATTTTTCCTAACCAGGATAGATGTAATATGGACATCTTTCAAAATCTTTTTGTATTTTGGACAAGGTTGTCATGTAATTGTCCTTTAATAGTGTATCATTCTGTCCTGTGAGATATATTCCTAGATATTTATTTGACTGGGTTGTTTGTTATGTCACATCCTGAAATTTTCTTAATCTCTTCCTCTTCTTGAATAGTTGAAAATTTTAAAATAATCTTGGTTTTCTTCCTGTTGATTTTATAACCTGAAAGGAGCCAAACGTGTCTATCTGCTCCATTACATGTTGGAGATATAGTTGGGGGTTCAAAATTGTAAGGATCACATCAGCTGCATAACTCTTTAGTTTAAACGCCTCTTCTTCTACATTTAATCCTTCATTTTGGGATCTTGTCTTATCTTAGAAGCAAAGATTTCCATCACAAGAATGAAGAGAAGTGGAGAGGTGGCGGCGGCTACAAGCATGGACAGCTTCAAGAGGGAACTGGATAAACATATGGAGCAGAGGTCCATCAGTGACTATTAGCCACAAGGTATAGACAGGGATTCTCAGTCTGGGGCAAGTGATGCTCTGTATTCTTGGTGCTTGGGGAGGGAGGAAGCAGTGGGAGGGCTTCTGGTGTCCTGGCCCCACTGCTGGACCTCCTGATGGCACCTGGTATTTTTGGCCACTGTGAAACAGAGTGTTGGACTGGATGGGCCATTGGCCTGATTCAACATTGGCTTCTCTTATGTTGTCTTATGATCTTATGAGGGAGTGGATATCCTTGATGGGTTCCTTTTTCTACTTTAATTCATTTATCAAGACCCCGTTGATAAAAATTTTTGCATGTTATTTGGTGTAGATGTTCTGTATCCAATTCAAAAATCTAGAACCACACTTGAAATATTGCAGTGTTTTTTGTAGAAAAGTCCAAGATACATTACTGAAGGCTTTTTCAGCATCTAAGAACAGAAAGGCTGCTTTTTTGCCCTTGTGTTTAACATGTTCTGTTGCATCAACAACAAAACTAACATTGTCTTTCATATGTCTTTTTTGGTACAAAACCAGTCTGATCAGGATGAATTACTTTGGAGATATATTTCTTTAGACAATTGGCAAAAATTTTCTTTAGTCTATTGGCAAAAATTTTGTAGTCTACATTCAACAATGAAATAGATCTATATGACTGTGGCAGGATTGGGTCATTATTCTCTTTGTATAGTAATGTTATATGAGCTTCTTACCAGGATGGTAGCAATATATTTTTTCATTTATATCATTCATAACTTTTTGTAAAGGTAAAATTATCTTCTTTTCAGAAGTTTTGTAGTAAATTTCAGTAAGCATCTGGTCCTAGTGTCTTATCCTTTTTTAGTTTCTTGATGGCTTGTGAGAAATCAGGCCCGTAGCTACAGTGGGGTATCTCAGGGCTAGCCCCCTCTGACTTGCTGGCAAGGCCCCCTGACTTCCCATCCAGCCTGGGGCATCATGGCCTTCTCCCCTAGATTGATTTGATTAGTCAGTGCCCCCTAAGAAATTTAAATGCCCCCGACTTAAAAAATCCTGGCTACAGGCCTGTGAGAAATGCTTTGATTCAAAATTTCTATATCTCTGTTTGAAAATTTACAAGTTAAAGCTTCTTTAATATAGTAATCCATTCCATTTACTGTTAAAACATCTTTTTAATAGAATTTGGGGGGGGAAATTCAAATTGTTCTTGAATTTCTTTCTCTGTGAAGGCGATACCATCTTTTTTCCATACACCAGTTATTGTCCTCCTTTCAGTTTCTTTACGTAGAGAGTATGCAAGACATCTTCCTGGTTTGTTTGCATGTTGAAAATGTTTTTGTTTTAAAAAACTCATTTTTTCCTGCATTTCTTCAGTTTGAAGCAGATCCAGCTGATTTCTTAATTTTTTGATTTCTACTAAGACTTTTTTGTTCAAGGATTTTTTATGCTGGCCTTCTAGGATCTGAATTCTGTCAGTCATTTTCTTAATATGTTCCAATCTTTGCCTCTTTTTTTAAAATGCAAAAGCAATTAATGTCCCTCTCATATATGCTTCAATGGATCTCAAATATATGAGTAAGGTCTTAAATGTCCAGCACATATCAATTCTTGAATATGTCTGGTGTCTGTCCGAAAAGAAGGTGTAGTCTCTAGAGTGAAGACTGAGAGTTCTCCATAAATCTTCTAAGTTCAGCAGTTGCTTATAAGTAAATACATTCCAGGGTCGTTTTCCTCCTGCAGACTTTTTAGATCTGTCCTTTTTTTGGATCTAATACTCCGTTCATGTCACTGAAAATTAGAATTTCTCCCACTTGAAAGTCCAGAAGTGTTTGAAAAAAAATTTCATAGAATTTTTCCTTTGCATTATTTGGTGCACAAATTGGCCAGGGTACACCCACCGATCCCTGATTTGATGTGGGCCTGCTGCTGGGCCCCTCTTGGGGTTGATCTCAGCCTTTGGCAGCTAGGAAGTTCTCCCACAGATCCATAGCCTCCTTCAGCCCGAGCGGCTTCCAGCAGGCTACAAAGTGACAGGCCCAAGGAGGTAGAATCTGCAGCAACTGCTCCAGTCATGGACTGGAGCCAGCATGTGGTGACATTCTTGAGGACTGCGACTAACACCCACAGCCACCCTGTGGGCTGATACACCATAGTCCAAAACTTCTGCCACTGGGTCTCGGGGGTGACTTCATATCAGTCAAATATGGCCACCTTCAGCTTGTCATAATCAGTGGCATGCCAGACAAGTGGCATCATCATGGGTTGGATCAAACCAGCATTTCCACTGGTGAAAAAGAGGGTTCTCCTTTGAAAACCAAAAAGGCTGGAGATTATAGGATTTGCACAGACAAAAAACATGTGGGACTGTAATAAGGCTAGAGACTGGAAGAGATTGAACTGACTTGCTCCAATGTCATATCTTGTTACAATGAGTTCCAAAAGTTAATTATACATCTGTAACATCCTTCAAACCATTTCATTGGAATCTCCAAATTCTAGTGTTACATGTATCAGGGGCAGGGGGGAACAGTCACCTGTAAACTTTTATGATCACCCCAGAACAAAGCAAGGCAAATGGTATGTTTCTATCTGTGTTTGATTGTCTTTTGATAGAACTCAAATGATATTATTTATGTTTTTCGATATAAATCAACCCCATGATTTTGACAGCAAGTCTTGTGGCCATTTGAATTTCCAAATGATACTCCAAAATATTCTGATACTCCAAACATTCTGTGGTTAGGATTGGTAGAATATAAGAACATAAGAAGAGCACGGGAGGATAATACCAGTGGTCCATCTAGTCCAGCATCCAGTTTGACACAGTAGCCAACCAGTTGCCCAGGAGGGCATAGAGACCAAGCTTTCCCGTGATGTTGCCTGCTAGCACTAGTTTTAGAGGTTTACTGCCTCTGAAGTTCCCTTTAGTCATGATGGCTAGCAGCCTTTGATAGACCTATCCTCAAATCTCACACTATTTTAAAGCCATCTGTGCTTGCAACCATCACTACATCCACTGGTAGCAAATTCCACAATTTCCTTTTGTCTTTCATGTACCTATTACCCATCAGCTTCACTGGGTGCCCTGAGTTTGGCTTTAAAATGTCACTCTATAAATCAGTTGCTCTTGAGGCCTCATGTAGAGTCATGTGTACGTAGAATCACGGATCATATGTGATTCAGACTCATTCTTGAATCTGAGGATGTATTCATGTCATTGTCATTTACAAAGGTTAGCTGATGTGCATTGGAACATACCAATTGTTACAAAATGAAATGTACAATGGTAAATTGGACCTGGAACTTTGTTGTTTCCCACAAGACTAGAACGAGACTACTAGGCAACTGCATTGCTGGCTAACAGTAACATTAGAATTTTCTCAGGGAAATCTTTTTGTGCACAAGCATATAATTCAAATGTTAGAAGGGAGAACAGGGACAAAAGTTATTTATTGCCTGAAGTCAATTAAGATCTATGCTGTACTCAGTCCTGGCTATGGTCAATATATCAATTTTGCTTCCCTAAATAGCAAGCCAGATTCAAATGGTCGCTTGAGCCTTCCAGGCGTGTTGTGGGCAACTCTCTATTGTTATTGACAGTTGATGCACTCAACAACAAGGAATATGGACCAGGCAGCACATTTCTCTTGCTACCATGCAGGGTGTGTGACATTGTAAATTTCTGTAATGGAAAGGTGAGGAACAAGTACCCATTTTAAAGTAGATTAATAGGGTTTGGCTTGTACATATACAGACAGGATTAAAAGCAGCACTGAACTAATATCTTTTGCTGCTAAATGGTACTGTTTTCCTATTAGAAAGTATAGTTTTGAAACTAGAGTACTACTTCATCACCCTAACAGATCATTGTATTGCAATTTGGTTAAGCAGTGCTGTTTCATATATATATATCCCGCTTGTACATGGACTATGAAGAGGATGATGATGTCTCCTTTGCAAAATGGATGAGCAGTTTCTGGGGACACAACGTGCCAGATGAAAATGACAAAGCAAGTAGATCTTACAGGCAATGGCAGACAAGATCCTTGATGGAAAGGAGAGCCTCTCTTCCGGTAAGTCTGTAAGTAACGGAATGTGAAGAAAATGGAGAGATTTTTTTTTTTAAAAAAAGAAGAAAGATTGTATTGTATGATGACAGGCACCACACAAAGGCTGGTTAAAAAAAATTAAGTACATAGCAAGGTGTGAGTACGCAGGATCAATAATTAATAGATATTTTCTAGAACCAGAGCTAATAAAAAGTCCCAGTGAAGATATCTTGGAGCTCAAACACGATTAGAATTGCTTGCTACTAAATTACTCCATAGGACCTTGGATGGTTATTCTCACTACGAGATATCAGCATGTATTTTATTTCTGTTTTATTTGTACATGTGAATCCAGAAACAGTACGAGGTTTATTTATTTATATATTTGGGGGGCCCTCTCATAAACTCTGGTCTAACTGTTGTGAACAGTTAGTACATTTTATTTATTAACAGACTGAAAATCGTTAAGGTAAGCATTAAACAACTGGTTAATTGCATTGATTTGAAAAATGGACAATGACTGAAGCATCTTGTTAACTTTTTTGTCTAGGATCCCCAGAACTGTCTAATTTGCCTATCCACTTTCCTAAGGGTTAATTCATGTAAGCGTTTTAGTGTAGTGAGACATAAATGACTAAGAGTTTTGAATCTATTCCATTGTTGAACCTCACTATTCTACCCACTACTACCACCTTTCAGTCCAAGACAGATGGGTATTCCAAGAGCTTTCAGATAAATTCAGTATTGAGCAGAGTCACACATTACTTTTTACCAGGGGGAAGCAGAACAAGGAGAAGGAGGAAAAGGCCAATGTCAGATTCAGAAATGGTCACACAATGAGGCCTTGTAGATACAAGACAGAGTTCTCTACATGTTTACTGAGAAATAAGTCCCACTGAGTTCAATGGGACTTACAGGTAAACATAGAATTGCAGCCCTCAAATTGCAGTCCATCTTCCAATTAAAACTTCTGTAGGCTATAAGATGTGTAGCTGAATACGTACAGAGTCATCTTTAAAATACAATTATAATTTCAAATTTTCATTACTACCTATAGTTACTCCTCTTTCCTTTCACATACCCAAATTCAGTTATTTACTTCTGCTTTTTTTGCTCTATATCCAAAAATCAAACTGGTGTGTACTTCCCTCTAAACCAAGAATTTCCTTGGTTTACAATTCTGGTTTGGGGGGCGAAATGCAACTCAAAGTTTGCCTATTCAGATGTAAATGCAATCTATGGTTTGTGCAGAAGAAGTAGTTAACTGATTCATATCACACAGGGAGGGAGTACCTTGGAAGGAGTACACCTTCACAAGTCTCAGTCACAGAAATCTTCCATTTTATAGGGTTTTCAACTCCAGGTTGGAAAATTCCTGGAGATTTGGGGTGGAACCTGGAAAGGGCAAGGTTTAGGAAGGGAAGAGACCTGGTTATAATACCACAGAGTCCACCCTCCAAAACAGCCATTTTCTCCAGAGAAACTGATCTCTGAAGCCTGGAGATCAATTGTAATTCTGGAAGATCTCCAGGCCCCTCCTGGAGGTTAACAAAACTATCCATTTATATGAACAGTGTAATGTATGGCTGAGTAGATATCAGCTGCAGCAATGTTTGCAATTTCTAGTTTTCTAAAATACATGTTCGAGGTCTTGAGAATGGTTGCAAACAAGATCAGAGAGCTATCAGTTATAATATACTTAACCCTAGGTAATTAAAGAGTATCTAAGAAACATAACATAAGAAAAACTGAGCAGGAATAGTCTGGAATTCTAAACACTATCAAATTTGCAGATAAAAGTAAACACCTTAGAAGACAGAAATAAAAATTTAAAATAACTTCATTGGGTTGGAAAACTGGACTGAAACTAACAAAACAAAAGTCAACAGACAAATGCAAGGTTCTACACTTAGGCAAAAATAATCCTTGGTACACAGGATGGGAGATACCTGGTTTGGCAGTCCACATGAAAAGAATAATAGAATCATAGAGTTGGAAGGGATTTCCAGGGCTATCTAGTCCAACCCCCTGTACAATGCAGGAAGTTCACAAATACCTCTCCCTCCACAACCCCAGTAACTGCTGTTCCATGCCCAGAAGATGACAAGGCAGGATCTTCAGATTGTAGTCTATCACAAGCTGAACATGTGTCAGCTGTGTAATTCACCTGCAAAAATGGCTACTATGATTACAAGCATTTTATGTGCTGCTGACAGCCTATTGATTTCACAAACATGGCAGTCTTGCTTTTTTAGGTATGGCCTTTTATTGCCAGACTTATTTTTAGATTTTAATTTTAAAATCTTTCATTTCACTGATGGCTTCACAGGCAAGGTTATATTTTGGAAGAAGTGGTTTAATTATGAAGATAGGAAGGAATACAATGGTAGAGTTTTCTGACCTACGGGTCCTGACTGGTCAAAACAGATTGTCTGAATGAATCCAAGAATGCAAGCAGAGCTATCATCCAGGATATGTCATTCTAGTGGCCTTAGCCCGACTTTTTTTTTTTTTGCTGATAACAGGCTTGAAAAGGATCAAGCCATTGTGTAAAATACTTTAAAGGAGATATACATTTTAGGACACACTAGTTACCTAAATAACTATATAGGGATCAACAGAATGTGCATTGTGCATGAATGGAGAAGGAGCACAGTGCAGAAACAAGAGGAAATGGATATGTGATGCAATACCACAGCCATGTTACATAAGAACATAAGAGAAGCCTTGAGAGTTGGATCAGACCAATGGCCCATCTAGTCCAACACTGTCACACAGTGGCCAAAAATACCAGATGCCATCAGGAGGTCCAGCAGTGGGGCCAATGTTT
Source organism: Gekko gecko (assembly GCA_029375565.1). NCBI lineage: Eukaryota > Metazoa > Chordata > Lepidosauria > Squamata > Gekkonidae > Gekko > Gekko gecko. The sequence continues at coordinate 50,301,384 of JAPDNY010000004.1, forward strand.
CAGAACAATCATTTACTATATTGTTGTTCTGTGCCAAAATCTATACTTTCTTTTCAGTACTTTTTGTATTTTTGTATATGTGTGCGTGTGTGTGTGTGTGTGCGTGCACCTGGAAGTCATGTTGACCTCTGATGCCTGACTGTGTGTGCACCTGGAAGTCATGGCAACCTCTGGTGATTGACCTCTATTGGGGGCCTGGAGGATATTCAGAGAGGTGGCAGAATAAAGCCTGCCCCCGCCACCTGCCTCTGGTATTTAAGGAGATCTCCCATCCAAGTACTTGCCAGAGTCAACCCTGTTTAGCTTCCGAGAATGGCCTTGCCTAGGTGTTAAGTACGAGACTTAAGGCAGCAGCTCATGAACAGTGATTCAGCTTTATTTACAAAGGTAGGAAACAACACAAAAACAGAAGAGCAACAGGCCCTCTTTTAAACTATCCGGGCTGGCATAGCCATGCCCCTTGCTGCATAAATAAACAGTAAGATAACCAATACATTTGTCTCCCTCCATAACTTTCTAGCTTCCTGATTGGCCTGCTATGCAGAGTAGCCAATCAGAGTTTGGTCTTTTGGATACCAAGCCTAGATAGAAGTGAGATTCAAACTCTGTTATTTTTGTATACCAAATACATAACACTAGGCTATCCAGGTCAGGCCAATAACTATACTTTTCTTGACTCTTTTATCCTGTCTTTCAACGTGATTAATCTTTGCCTGTTCTACTCCCTGTTTACTATTCCCATGGCTGTCCTAAGCCTCTTTCATTCCCTCTCTTCTCACACTTCCCTCACTCCACTACAACATTCCTTGGTATTTTTAATGTGAAAATTTAACTGCAAGGCAGCCACACTGAAAAAAATGAAAGCAAATGTTAAAAGGAAACTGCTGAACTGCTTTGAAATAAGCATTCAAATATTGATTATCCTTTTTCTGTGACCTCTTGATTTTAGGAATAAAATGTTCCTTTCATGTAACAAATGGAGTTATATATGCATTAAGAATAAGCAAGGGTCTTATGGCACCTTCAACACTAACCATTTTTTTCTAACATTTTTAATTAAATTTAATTAACTAAAAGCCCAACTTTCTGCTAAGATGGTTGTATAACACGTCTGGGGGCATGTTTCCATACTCAAGCCAGAGATCTAGATGTTGTAGTATTAACCAGAGATCTAGATGTTGTTGAGGCATTATAATAATGTAGTTTTATGCATGCTTGCATGTGACTATGTCATGGGTTACAAGGAAACTTGTGAAGAATCTTGATTTTGTGACAGATTTCATGACAGATTAATGTTTTTTGTATGTTTATTGAATACATTCTTTTTGCAGGCTAAACTTTCTTCCATCCACATGACAAGATTTCAGGCTTCTACCAGGATCCCATCACCAAGCTATCTGAGGGATTACAAAGAAATGCGAGAAGACCAAGATTCAGAAGATATAAAATGGCGCTGTCATGCAAAGGCATGCAAGAAGTCCTCAAATGGCAATTCTCCCCAGGGAACAAGTGGACCAAACAGTCGCTCAAATTCCATCCTGGAGTTTTCAGAATCTTTTGAGAGGCAGCTGCATTTCAAAAACAAGCGCTCAGTTTCTTTGGTAGGTGACAGCTATTTTAAGTGGCAGAAAGCTTTCAAAGAAAGAAAGTCACATCCCATACACTAATCGGATTGAACTGTATACACTAATCTGATTAAATTTAATTGTTCTGGCTTTAATTAACTTCTCTTGAATAATGCTGGCTTGAAGCGAAGAAGTAGGCTGAGTCTGAAAAATGCTGGTCAAACTTCCTTATGGATAGCAAGACAAAATAATTAGTTCATCTAAGTAAGCCAAAGCAGCTTTAGGTTATTTTCTCCCTTATTTGATAATGCACCTCAGTTGCTTAAAGACTCTCTTTTCTATAAATATCTAATGACAGTTATTTTATCTTACTTTTATCTTACTGTATACTTAATGAATATGAAAGATATTGTCCCTCAAATCAAATACAACAAAAATCCAAGTTCAATATTGGTAGCTGTTAGTCTGTAGTAGTAGAACAAAATTTGATTCCAGTAGCACCTTACAGACTCACAAAATTTCCCAGGGTTTAAACTTTTGTAAGTCAAGCTGACTTTGACTGATACAAATCAATATTCATTAGCCCTTATATTCAGGTCAGAAGATGAGAGCAGTGTTACAAAGAAGGGCCACTTGGAGTGAGGATGCCGAGGTACAGTACAAAATGTAATCAGGTAATCAGCTTGATTAGAGCTAAGAGATACACATAGATAGAGTTATGTATTTCCCATGTCTATGCGTATCTCCCAGTTCTAATTAAATTGATCACATTTTGCATTGTACCTGGCCTGTAGCCAGGATTTTGTGGCTTGTGGGGCAAGAATTTCTCTGGTGGGGCTGCCATTATTTTTATGTCAGCTCCGATCTTCCTGAAAGCCCAGCCACCAGTAGCCACCCACTCCCTCCCCTCTTGCAAAATTTAAAGGGCCCTTCAGCTAATTAGTGGAGAGCTGGAGAGCCCTTTAAATCTTGCAGGAGGGAGGGAGAGGGGTGTGTGCCATCCCCTGCTTCTTCTCAAAGGATCCCTTTAAATGCTTTTGAGAAGAAGTGGAGGGCATGTACATGCAGCTCGCCATTCTTCTCAAAAAAATCTTGTGGGGCTGACCCTTTAAGAAAGGGGGCAGAGTCCCCAATAGCCCCACTGTAGCTATGGGCAGCATTGTACCTTTGCATCCTGATTCCAACTCGACCTTCTTTGTTACACCACTTCCTCCTTCTGACCTGATGGACCTTCATGCCTAATGTGAGTCTTGACAAACAAAAGCTTCTACCTTGGGAAAAACAATTGCACTTTTTGTATTATTCATATCTACATGTGTGTGTGCATGTGAGTGTGTGTGTACCTGGAAGTCCTGGTGACCTCTGGTGACTGACCACTACTGAGGGTCTGGAGAATATTCAGAGAGGTGGCTGAATAAGGCCTGCTCTTGTCTCCCAACTGCTGGTATTCCAAGGAGGTATTGAATCCAAGTATTTATCAGAGTCGACCCTGCTTAGCTTCCGAGATCTGACAAGCTCGGGCTTGCCTAGGCTATCCAGGTTGAGGTACCTTGGAAGATTTTGTGGATCTTTAAGGAGCTACTGGACTAAAAAAATCCACAAAAATCCAAGTCCAAACAAAGCAGATTTGCCAGTCAGTGGGCTGCAGTTGTAATCTGTGAAATAATATTGCTCAAGTCTTTGCAGGCCTTTCCCAATAGAACTCCCTATCAAATCTATGGCAAGACTCCAGCAAACTGAACTTGAGTTTGAAGAGGTTCTCATAGATGTCACTACCTGGTAGAAATATATAGTCTTCTGCCAATGAGTAAAGATTTTTTTGTTTCATCTGGCATTCCCTCAGTGATCTTCCCACCCTATGTTTTAATTGCTTTTGTGTATGTGTTTTTTGTAAGTTTGGGTTTTAATTGATTTTATAATTCTTTGTTTTTAATTGTTAGCTGCCTTGTTGGCCCTGTTTGGGCAGAATAGTGGGATATGAATTATGTAACCCAAAAGCCCCCCCAAAAGCCTCCCCTCAAGTGCTTTTTTTCTTTCCAGAACAGGTTTTTTTGCCACAAATTGTCACAATCAGGAGACCAATCATCCATTTCTCAAGTTACTAAAAAGATCAAGATGGGTAGCTGTATTAGTCAATCTGTACAAGTAGAAAAGAGTAAAAGTCCAGTAGCACCTTAAAGACTAACAAAATTTGTGGTAGGGTATGAGGTTTCATGAGAATGTGAGTCCATCTGTCCTTTATATTGGAAAGTGGAGTGATTGTAGATGCCAAATTACATTAGCAGGCAAATTACAATAGCAGGTGTGATTGGATTCAGTGTGATATGCAGAGAGGTAGACACCAAGCTAATATATAGCTAATAAATGTCACTTTTGTGTTTGCTGAGGTCTTCAGTACCAACATACCACTGTCTTCTCAAGAAGAAGGTGCTATACAGTCACACTATTGGCTCATCTAGCCTAGTACTGATGAATAGCAGGTTTTTAACATTTTAGACAAGGTTCAGGGTCCTTCCCAACATTTTTTCCTGAGATCCTTTAGTGATAGACACCCAGGATTAAAACAGGGAGCTACTGCACACAAAACACAGCCCCTCCATATCAATGTGATTTGATATGGATGGAACTAGATGGGAGTTGAGCTGAAATATCAGTGCTTCCTTTTCCTCAGGGCCTTCATGGCGTGACCACCCCTCTTAGACATACTGGAAAACAAAGTTATAGGAAGCACCAAATTTAGGTTGACTGATTAATTTGATCCAATCTCAATAAGACTGAGGTAAAGTAAACTGCATTGTTGTTACTGTTGTTATTTTGCTGGGGTAAGTTAGAGCACTTGTTATTATGGATGGTGCTGGCATTCAATTTTAATTTTCATCTTAATTTTTATTCCAGGAACCTGAAGGGATGAAACAGAGGCGGGAGAGAGAGAAACTGCGTAGTCACAAGAGCAGGTCTCATAAGAAAATGGGAGAAAAGAAGGAAGCCAAGAATGAACAAGTAGTAGGAAAAATTAGTGTGGAAGTTCCAGCTGAAAAACATAGTTAATAATTCCCATCACATAAAAGCATAAAGAGAGGTGTTTTACATCAATGATGGATTTACTTTTATATTCAAACAGATTATAAAATAAGGTTTTTATTCTATAAAATAACCAATGCTAGTTAGAGTAGAACAGGCTGTAGCCACTAAAATAAAAATAATTCTCATTACTCCTTTAAAATGGCTCATATTGGTGTGTTAAAGTTTTTATCATTAAATATGGGACATTAGATCTGATCAAAAGCAAAATAAGCAATTAATCACATATAGCTTCTGAATATGGTAGATATTGTGCTCATTTATAAAAGAGAATATACAGTTTTGCAAAGCCGCATGAAAATAGCTTGCGTCAAAACTGGAAGCTTAGTTTAGCTTGGTAGCCAGCTTGTGAAAGAGAAAAACAGCAGCAACAATCATACATGTAATTGCTGAAGAATTCTGAATGATCCTTGCATAGTCTCACAGACAAAACAGTAGCATACACACACACACACACACAAAATGTCAATATGAAAACAAACTGGCTATTTCTTTGGATATACTATGTCAATTCTTAGGGCTCCCCTCCCACGCCTGCATCACACAATTGACCGGGTTGTCTATGTATTTTCAGTATGATCCCAAATCTAATGGGAGGCTGGGAGGACGGGGTATAAATCCAATAAATAAATAAATAAATAAATAAATAAATTCTGCCAATTTAAGTGCCTCTTTTTCCAACAGAAGAGCCATTTAAATTGGAGGAAGGCCTCTTAGATTGCAGGAAGTCTTCAAACTTGAGCAAAAAGGAAAGGACAGGTCTAAATATTTAAATATATGAATAAACTTTGCTCTGTGGAGGGGTAGGGTAAAGTCCCCCTCCCATCTCTGTCACACCACCTGCTATGGTTGCATTATTTCATTCTCCCCTCTGCATTCTTGTTTTTTTTTCTTGTATCTAATTTTATCTCTTTTTCAGAACTACTCCATACTTCTACTGTTATTCATCTCTTTCTCTACCTTATCCCTTCAACTCCCACTAATCCTTTTCCAGAATTCATATGTTCTCAGGCCTAAATTACATTGCATCTATATATTTAAACATAGGTCCACCTATAGTACCTCTTGCAGCCATTCCCTTCAGGCACTGCTCTCTTGTTCACAATTTACACATCAGTGGGGCTCATGAGACTACCATTGTCACCTGTAATTTGAGCCTCAATGATCACTCATTAGTTTATCTTCTTACCTTTTCAGTATGGTGTTATAAGCTAAAGATGTTTTCCATCATTGTAGATGACCATGGCTCTAACTCCACTATAAAACCAGAGTACTGATTCCCATTCAGGGAAGAAGGTCTTTACTTCACCCTTGACCATCATATTACTTACACATTCAAGTTTTGTGATAAAAGCTCAGCCAACTAGATTCTCAACAGGAGCTGGCAATCAGTCATAAAGGAGGGCCAGTAATGAGACTGTGTGAAAGTCCCAATGGTGCTTCTCCATTATTTTCATTCTTATATTTGCCATTTTTACATATATTTTATTTTAAAGTAGTCACACAGCACAATACCTTTCACTGATCAAAAAAATTATTATTTTACTTTGTAAGAATTATTAAAACAAACACAATATTTTTGTTTTGAAGAGTGATAAAGCGATAAATTTCTTAGTAAAGCATTTTGGTAGCAGCCGTGAATGATATTTTCTCACTTATATGATATATTTCAAGTTTAATAAATATCAGTTTAAAAATTAAATATGCTGTATCTAATTCCAGTTGTCATGGTGGATTATTTTAATTAAATTGATTTTAGAAAAAAGTTTTCAGAGCAGTTTTACTAAGTAATACTCCAATCTGAAGCACCTTTACCTGAAAGTTTATTTCAAGTGAACTTTTAAGTAAGAAACACAATCAGTTGTATAGAGGAAGCTCAGAGATTTGAATGATAAGTCTATTGATTATTTGTTCCATTAATCCCATTCCATTAATATTTTTGAGAAAAAGCACTTGAGGCTCCTGGCTCCCTGAAATAAAATTAGCAAGATGGTATAACAGGTCTGGTTTCCATCACAATTAATGAGCTGGCAAGAAGCCCAGTAAAGGAATTTGATAATTAGCTGAAGAAGATGCTTTATTTTTAGTGAGATGTTGAGATCGGGCTGGTAAAATTTATTGAACAAAGATACAGCTGCAACTCTCTGCAATAGAGATTTGAGTTTAGCAAACCCCTTTGTTATTTGTTGAATACTTCCAAAAGTTAAATACAACTTTTTAATATTTCGTTTATAGCTGAGAATAACTGTTGTTTAAAGATGGTATGTATCTTTCATATTTCTAAACGTTTGAGGAAAAGAAAGCTAGCTAAATTCTTTACTAAAGCGAGACTATCTGTTATGTTTCTAATAAGAAGACTTGCCTATTAGCCACAGACTATGACAGATTTATTGATGCACAGCTGTGAAACAAAATTTAGACAGTTACAATAAGCATTATTTTAATTGAAAAACAGCCAAGATGTTTCCAACAGAAATTAATGAACGTAGGTTCATTAATAGAGATATCTTTATCAAGAAAATGTATTTTAATGAATAATAAATCATAAGGCTTTTTGACAATCTAGTTTTAATTAGAGTAGCAGAATTTATATTTTCTATACAAGAGGGCTCTCAAGTGGCCATTAGAAGTAAAGCGTTTGATTTTTCTAAAATGGAATTATCATTAAACTTTCATATATATATTTTGTTTGAATACTTTATAAACAAATATAACCAAGTATAACAAGCATTTGTATCTAATATATGCATTTGTTAATGGAAAAACACTATATGAATAGCAGAGAAAGTTAATTTTTGCTTATAAAATGGATTTAAGCCAGTAAGTTTTTTAGAGATGGAAAGACTGGGAAAACAGCCAACAGAAATACTGTGAAGGTTCTTTGTCCCATATTTCACTTTTAATAAGATTAAAGGATAGTAAAAGTTGGGAAAAAAGCCAGAAACATCTTGTTTGTCAAAAGTAAGATTAATGGATAGTAGAGACGAAGAAAATCAAAATATGCATGTGTAAATGATGTTACAGATGATGTAAAACTGGGAGGAGAACCGAGGTTATAAAAGTTGGAACACAACTGGAGGTCAGTAGACATCTGAGCTAAGCTTTTTGCTGCATGTTGTCCCTTATTCAAATAAAACGGTTTTTTTTAACTCTTTTGCTGCCTGGACATTGTCTCACTGTGTGACTTCAATTGGCTAGCCACACAAGTCAAAGAAACTTAGCATCCTGAGGGCATTGCCTTCAGTAGGGTTACCAGATGTCCTCTTTTTAGAGGACATATCTTCCTTTTTGGCATCCATCCTTTCTGGGGCTTTTTTTTAAAAAAATGGATGAAAATGTTCTCTTTTGGGGTTGGAAGGTTAGGAATATTCCAAGTTAGTAGCATTATCAGCAGCAGCAGCAGGGCCTGGCAGGCATAGGCAGTAGGTTGTACCTGGGAACAGGCCAGAAAAGGAGGCTGGCAGCAGCTGAGGCCTTCTGGGCCTGTGCAGGCAGGCCAAGCAGCATTTTAAAACCTTAAGTTAAGGGGGCAGGAGAAGGGAAGGTCCAGCCAGGTAGGCCATTGGCTCAGACTCCCTTTACTCCCTAGGGGGCCATCCCTAAAGAGAGGGCACTGGGGGAAGCTGGGGTCAGCCCATCCCCAGGAAATCCTTTATTAGGCCAGCCCAGGGACGAAGGGCCAGACTGATTCCATGAAGCTGTGGGAAAGGTAATTGGAATGAATGAATGAATGCAGCCCCCTCCCTTGTCCTGTTCTGAGACTTTTCCTGGGTTGAAACCTATAAAAGAAAGGAAACTGTAGTGTGTGCTACCAGCCCTAGACCCTATTGCAGCAAAGGCGGAGTCTAACATAAGGTCATAAGTTTCCACATGCTGCAAAAGGTAGAAGAATGATATTCAGGGGCTCAGCACTGCCAGTTTCTGCTGGGGGTAGGGGTTTCCCATCCCCAGCTCCTGTTGCCTGACACTACTCAGCTGAGTGGCAGGAGAAAATGCACAGGTGAAATAGGCGTGCATAAGTGGCATTCTCAGTGTGATGATGTTGCTTTAGGGTTGCCAATACCCAGGTCCCAACAGGGATTCCCCTGGTTTTGCGGGCTTCTGCCCACCACCAGCCAGCTGGCCAGTGGGGGAAACCCTGGCCCCAGACAGCCACATCTCACGTGATGCCCCCAACATGAAGATATCACCCAGAAGTGGCATTATTGCATCGGTGACGTTGCAGGGGATGCTCTGGTTTGAAGGCAAAACTCTATGGCCCACTCCAAGAATGCCCCCAAAATCCCCCTGCCGGCAACAAGGTAGGACCTGGCAATCCTATGTTGCTTCCAGAGTGATTTGAAAGTGATGTCATTATGCCAGATGGTGCTGTAGCATTTGCCCAAAACTCTGTGGTTAAGTTTGGGTGTATAATACAGGAGGTCCAAATCAGCCAAGCAGAATGGTATAACTATATTTATTGCTGATGTACATCATAAGGCCTCCACCAGGCTTCCATCCTCCCCTGAAGTTACAGCTAAATATAATGCTTTTCCCCCAGAATTTTAAGAGATAAAACAAATAAAACAAGATAAATTATGGAAAATCTTGTTCACTATATTAACAACAATAATTATCAGAAATATATCTATCTCTTCAGCCCAAACTCACATGGCTGCAAATAGGGTTCCCTCAAAGCCATGTGCTTGAGTGGCCACTCATTAACACAGGAAGCTCTGCTCAGCAAAAATCTGGAGCTGCACAGTGTCTTGCACCACCCATTGCCCACTTTAAGATTACAGCAGTTATATTCTGCTCAGGATGTGAACCGTTCAGTTCAGTAGGGGGGAAAATTAGAGGGAATATTGCCTGCAAGTCCAATCTTTCCTGGGTTTGGGAACTCTCTTGGAATGATGAAATAGAATTGTTGGTCCTGTGCTTTCAGCAGGTATCTCCAGCATTCCAGGTTCAAAACGGTCTTGGTGAGGTGGTCCCCTAAATTCGTAGGAACCAGGGGTTCAGGAGTTGATGCTGTTTCCATTCCCTCCACTGTGTCAAATGGGCGTTGCTGTGGTTCTGCACTGATTGGCACCTCCACCTGCAACTGTGGCCCCTCTTTAGGGAGGGTCTAGTTGTGAATAATTTTTTTCAGCTGGAGCCAAGGGTCGTGATGCCTAACTAACAGGGTGCTCTGAACCATCCAGCAGTTGGCAAGCAAGCACTGCTCCTACTCGATATGGGAAGACATGACAAGACAAAATAAGTTCTTTGTAACTATCATAATGAGTTAGAAGAGTAGAACAGCAATCATTTCACTTCTGCAGAAGCTGTTACTTGCTCTTGATCCAACTAGATTTTTTCTCAAAAGCTTGTGTAATAGGGCCATGACTGATGCCAAATCATGTAAGAACTAACCATAATAATTTAGCAGACCCAGGAAGGACTTCAGTTCTGATGCTGACTGTGGCAATGGTGCCTTTGTAACAGCACATACTTTCTCCTCCACAGGATGTAATCTTGTGTCCCAAGTTCACTACTTAAGGGGCCTGAAAAAACATATTTCTTCTTGAGGTGCATGCCTGCTAATGAAAGTCTGGTCAGAACGCTGTCTAGGTTTTGCAACTGCTCTTCCTCTGTTTCTCCCATGATCAGGATGTCATCAAGCTATACACAAATGGCATGGCCTGAAACAGGTCGTCCATTGCCATTTAAAAAATCTCAGGAGCCACTGACACCCCAAAAGGCAGTTGATTATAACGGAATACTCCCTTAGGAGTTTATTGTCAAATACAGGTTGGAACTATCCTCCAGGGGAATATGGAGGTAGTGTCACTTAAGTCAATTTTTGGGAATCCCCCCCCACTAGAGTAGTATACAGGTCCTCAGTCTTGGGAATAGGGTAGATATCCCACTTGGCTACACAGTTCACTATAACTTTATGGACTCCACATATCTTGATGCTGCTGTCTGACTTTTGCACAGGGACAAAGGGAGCATCCCAGTCAGAAAACTGTACAGGTTCAATAATGCCTTGAGCATGTAATTTATTCATTTCTTGATTCACTTTGTGATGAATAGCATAGGGAATAGACCATGGTTTTAAAAAAATGGGTTTGACATCTGGGACAATGCAAATCTTAGCAGTCATTCCACAGTGTATGCCAAGCTCTTCTCTGAACAATTCTGGGTGTTTCTTAAGAATAGCTTCTATTCTAAGTGCATGGACATAGTTGATGTTGGCCAGTCTAATTTTAACATTCTTATCCAGACCCAGCCTGTCAGACTCGGACCCTTTCTTTGAACCACTACTAATGGGAAAGATGCCTTCTGATCTGCATATTTCACTTCCACATTAATGGTACCTCTGACTGGAATGTTTTGTTCTCTATATGTACGCAGCTCCATTTTTGTTACTCTAAACTGGGGACCTGTCCTCTTTGGCTACAAGCATTTATAGGTGGCCTTGCTGATTATGGACAGAGAAGCTCCTGTATCCACTTCCATGACTAAGCTTTTCCCATTAATGGTAACTGTCACGTGCAGTGGCTTTTCCTTAAGGCTTTTTGTAACACTGAACATCGCATACTCCAGAATCTTTCTCCCCACTGTAAACTTGATGGACTTGCATCTTGAAATTTTTCTGCCATTTTTTCTCTGCTTTTTAGGTACGACACATCTTATCTAAGTGGCATTGTTTCTGGCATATCCAGCACTCACTATACCTTTGGGGGCATGGCTGACCATCATGTTTCCCTCCACAATGAAAACAGGGCCATATACCTCTGGGGAAGCCTTTCTGTTCTCCTGGAGACAATTATAGTGTTGAACAACCTATGCACTGCCGCTGTTAGTTCCTGGATATCCCAAGGTTGTTTAGAGTCCTGTAAATCTAAGGCAATTTGGGTTCCAACTTCCATGACTTGTGTAATATCTAGGGCTTTCTTAAAGTGGCTTTCTTACTGGATTTTGCCAGTAAACACCTCTGAATTCTCCCATCATTGATGCCACAGACCAGCGTATCCCTCAGCATGGCATTCAAAGTGTCCCCAAACCCACAATGCTCTGGGAGGTGATGTAATTCTGCTACAAAAACAGCTACCGACATTCCAGGTAGATGAAGAGGAAGAAGAGATTGGATTTATACCCTGCCCTTCACTACCCAAAGGAGTCTCAGAGTGGCTTACAATCCCTTTTCCTTCCCCTCCTCACAGCAGACACCCTGTGAGGTAGGTGGGGCTGAGAGAGCTCTCTTCAGAACTGCCCTTGAGAGAACAGCTCTGAAAGAACTTATGACTGAACCAAGGTCATACCAGCAGCTACATATGGAGGAGTGGGGAATCAAAGCTGGTTCTCCCAGATTAGAGTCCACACTCTTAACCACTACACCAAACTGGCTCTCTGTGCAAACTATTAAATTTTAAATGCAGCAGAATCTCTGATGGTGTGGGATTATGATGATTTGAAACCAATTCAATCAGTTCCTCAAAGGATTTGGTCATGGACTTTCCAGTTGGTACCAAGCTTCTGATTAAGCCATAAGTCTTTGCTCCACAAACACTCAGAAAAATCACCCAATTTTTATTTTCATCAGTCACATAATTGGCAATGAAGTTCTGAAAGAGTCTTTTTTCATACTGGACTCAGTCCTCTGTATCTGAATCATTCCAAAGGAAGTCATTCTGAAGCAGCTGTACTGTTATTTACAGGGTGCGAAATACTGGCCAATCCCATCATCGTCACCAATGTAATACAGGAGGTCTGAATCAGCCAAGCAGAATGTTATAACTATTCTTATTGCTAATGTACATCATAAGTCCTCCACCAGGACTCCAGCCAGAACAGCCTAGAAATACAGGAACAACCAGCATCCCCCAGCTGCTCAGACATGCCTAGTGAGATTCCCCAACAATAACTAAACTAGGCCACTAGGTGGCAACAACTGAACATATATAATAGAGTGAGCACTAAAGAGTCACCCCTATGGTAATATGTCATTTCTGGGTTGTATCAGAAGTGGCATCATTGTGCCAGAGGACTCCCCCTTTGCAAAACAGAAGTCCCTACCTCTCCCATCTCCCAGTGGTGGCCAGGCCTGGCAACCCTACTCAGGAGCCATTTGTGACTTTTTGACATGCCACTTGTGGCTCTTCTGAGCACTGTTCTTCAATCTGGCACCTTGCCCCATGCTTCAGAAAAGTGGACAAGGCCCTTGTCTAGTTGGCAGTTTCCACCTTGAAACAGTCACTGCTAGATGAACAGATAAGCTGCAAGCCTCGTGGAGATGCAGGCCTTATGCCAGTGATGGAATGTAGGGTTGCCAACCCCCAGCTGGGGCCTGGACATGCCCCAGAATTACAGCTGACCCTCCAGAGTCCACCCCCAAATCCCCAGGAATTTTCCAACCTGGAGCTGGCAACCCTAGATGGAAGTAAATGTAGGTTTTTTTGGGCGGGTGTTGGTAGCTGGTAGCAGTTTGAAAGCAAGAAATTGCAAGTAGATAAATAGGTACCACTTCGGTGGGAAGGTAACAGTGTTCCGTGCAGAAACGCCTTCGGACAGCGCTGGCTCTTCGGCTTTGAAACAGAGATGAGCACCGCAACCCTAGAGTCAGATTCGACTGGCTTTCGAGCAAGGGAACTTTTACCTTTACTAATTGTAAATGTGGTTTTCCACAAGCTGTGCTGCAGAATGAGTACCACTGTTGTAGAGCCTAAGCCAGTTGCTCCTGTAGACCAGGAGTGGAAGGTGGTAGAGGGAAGGTTTCTTCCTTACACTCAATTTGTAATTGGGCCACATTCTCACTGAGATGTGTAAGGTACACATGTCTCCCGATTGCACACAGTAACAATATTGTGTCTTTTATATAATATATTTTGTACAAGTTAACTGCTTTAAGAGGACAGTGATATTTCTCTTTCCAAGGCAGTATCTTTTAGTTGCTGAAATCTTGTCTTCAGAACCAACTGATTGTATTTGGTCACCCTTTTACATAAAGACAACTTTTCTACCTGAGACTCCAGTTTCTGTATCTGCTGCTTAGTAGGTTTCTCCATCATTGGTAAGAGTGGGCTGAGCTGGCATTTGGACTTGCCCGTCATGCAGATGTTTCAGTTTTACTCCATCACCATTTGCTGAATGTCTTCATTGTTTGCTTTCTCTTTAGTCATGCTGTCCTTCCTTTTAAGAACTAAATGGGACAGGCAGTTTGGTTTTTTTAGAGAAAATAGAGAGAAAACCAAAGATCAGAAAGTGCATGTTATCATTGGAAGAGCTTCCTTCCGAAAGTATGAAAACAACAACCAGGGGAACAAATAATTTGTTTCAGAAAATATGGCAAATAAATGTGAAGTATCTGGCAAGCTAACAAGTACTGCTGACAGAAAACCATTTGAATAGGGGGGAAAATAAATTGGGTGAAGCCACTTCCTTCCATAGTTGAATAATTTATAAAGCTAATTTATTGTAACATGGTTTTTAGGACAGCTGGTCAACATTCTGGAAACATGTTGAAAATGAATCTCTATTTCAAGCAGTGTGTGTATGTGAGTGGATGGACATGTACAAATATACACACGGACCATTTGTGAACCCATACAGATAACAACTATACTGGTGTAACTATCTTGTCCTACAGTGGCATTATCATTCTGCAAAATGGTAAGGAGGACTTTGGTGGTGCTGGAAAGTGCCACCAAGTCACAGCTGACTTATGAACATTCCATAGGGTTTTCAAGGCAAGAGACGTTCAGAGGTGGTTTGCCATTGCCTGCCCCCTACATCACAACCCTGGTATTCCTTGGAGGTCTCCCATCCAAATACTAGCCGACTCTGCTTAGTTTCTGAGATCTGATGAGATCGGGCAAGCCTGGGCTATAAGGAGGACTTTACCACATGTTAAATGAAGATAAATAATATATCGTGGTTACTTCCACATGGAGGTTTTCATCTGTATTCCTCAGTCCAATCTGCATCTAGCATTTGCTCCGTTGTTTTACCAAATCCACACTGGGACAGAAAAAGATGTGGCTCAAAACCACATTAAAATTGGGCCCATTCTGCGGCTCAATCTGCATCTAGCATTTGCTCCGCTGTTTTACCAAACCCGTGCAGGAACAGAAATTCCCCTCTACATTGCATGCTACTTTCACTTTGATTGTCATTTTATGGCTGTGGTCGAATCTGCATTTGCATTTTTAAACCAGTTTCATGCTGCTGTGACGCCATCAAGCATAGAGAAAGACAGCTTCACAGCAGCATGAAACTGATTTTAAAATGTAAATGCAGCATGAAACTGATTTAAAAATGAAAATGCAGATTCGACCAGTGTCCAGACTGCATGCTGCTTTCACTTCGTTTGATCTCTTGGTTTTATGATAGCCGTCTGCATAGATTTATGGCTGTTTTAAGGCCATTCAGGGATGACTCTGCAGTCAGTGCAGCATTGGCCTGGGGTACTTGAATGTGGTTTTGAGCCGCATCTTCTTCTGTTCCAGTGTGGGTTTGATAAAACAGTGGAGTGAATGCTAGTTGCAGATGGGGCCTGCATGTGGCATTCGCTCTGCTCTTTTACCAAACCCATGTTGGAACAGAAATTCCCATCTGCATTGCATGCCACTTTCACTTTGATTGATTGTTGGATTTTATGGCAGTGTCCAGACGGCATACTGCTTTCACTTTGTTTGATCTCTTGGTTTTATGGTAGCCGTCTGCATAGATTTATGGCTGTTTTATGGCCATTCAGGGGTGACTCTGCAGTCAGCGCAGTGTTGGCCTGGAGTATTTGAATTTTGTTTTGAGCCGCATCTTTTTCTGTTCCAGTGGGGTTTGGTAAAACAATGGAGCAAATGCTAGATGCAGAATGGGCCAAATACCCCAGGCCAATGCCATACTGACTGCAAAGTCACCCCTGAACAGCTATAAAACAGCCATAAATCTATGCAGACAGTACCATAAAATGAGAGATCAAACAAAGTGAAACCGGCATGCAGTCTGGACACTGCCATAAAATCCAACAATCGTGAAAGTGGCATGTGCTGCAGAGGGGAATTTCTGTTCCAACATGGATTTCGTAAAACAGCAGAACAAATGCTAGATGCAGATTGGGCCCTCATCTCCAAATAGCAGCAGGTTAGGGGGGGCTTCTGTATGACATCTCTGTGCAGTCACCCACATTCCAGGTTTTCTTCAGCTTCACTGCCTTGTTCCCCAAACTCACCATGGTTTGGGGGAGAAGGTGGATCAGAAACTGCAAATCTCTGCACCTCCCCAGCCACATCCAATGCCATTTCCTCTTTCATTTTCCCCTGTGCCCACCATTTCCCACCATTTTGCCATTTTAAAACCAGCAGTAGGCATATCACGACAGCTATAATAGATGTATCTATTACCATTTTATATCTGCTGTAGTAGATATGCCCTGACCTGGATGGCCCTGGCTAGCCTAATCTCATCAGGCCTCAGAAGCTAAGCAGGGTCATCCCTGCCTAGAACTTGGATGGGAGACCACAGAGGGAAGGGTTGCTACACAGAGGCAGGCAATGACCAACCCGCTCTGAAAACCTATGGGTATGGGGTCAGCTGTACTTGACTGCACTTTCCACCACTATAGTTACATATATCTAGTACCTTTTTAAAAAAGCCAGCAAAAAGCACTTCAGCAAGGGGAGGAATGGTGGGCATGAAGGGAAATGGAGGAAAAAACAGAATCTTCCTGTGTTGGGACTCCATTGCATTCGCCATGGCAATGAGAGCACAATGAATGGGGGAATTGTCCCCGTACAGAACCTACCTAGATCACATAGCTTGGAATCACAGGCTGGCAGTCTGTTATGACCCCATTTGTTCCTATGTTCCTGTTTGTGCCCATTTATTTCTTTATACATTTTTATTCTGCCCTTCCTCTAAAAAACAGAGTGGCATAAATGATTCTCTCCTCCCCCATTTGAAATTTATAAAGCACCATCAATGTACACAGTAATGTAAACAAGAAAAAAAAAAACACCATCCAGGTGGGTAGCCATGTTGGTCTGAAGCAGTAGAACAAAGTTTGATTCCAGAGGCACCTTTAAGACCAACAAAGTTTTATTCAAGGTGTGAGCTTTCGTGTGCACACATCTGAGGAAGTGTGTGTGCACTCTTAGACTAGGGGCTCTGTAAGAAGCCCAGGAAGAACCAGAAAGCCAAGGCCCTAGTCGCCTTTTGTTCCCAGTAAGGTAAGTAGATTGCCCCAAGGAGAACCACATAAATACAAAGGGTTTTAAAAGGGGGGTTATAGAAAAGTATTTGTTTAAAAACAATTATGAAGCCAGAATGCCAGCAGGGGGTTGGGGGCTATCCAGTGTTTTGCATGGAGTGTCACATGTATGACTGTCTGCCCACTGGACAGAAGTCTTGGGTGTGTGCTCGGTGCAAGGAGCTCCTGGTTCTCAGGGAACAAGTTTACTCCCTTGAGGCCAAGGTGGCTGACCTGGAGAAGCAGAGACAGTTAGGCACACGGAGGAGACTCTTGTAACAGGTACAAATCCTTTAAACTTGCAGATTTGTAAACAGATCTTATGTGGCTGCCAGACAAGTTGGGAGGGAGCCATTCTCTCCCTCTCCCTCTCCTGTTCCTGTGGAGGTAGCTTAGCCAACCCCTCCCTTATAGAACAAATGGCTGGTTGCTTATCACAGCTAGCAACAGCTGGGTTCTTATCATGGCCAGAGGCAGCTTGAGTACTGTTAAAGTTGCATGCTCCCTTTAGCAACTTATCCAACTTGGAGTGCAGCAAACTAAGCTCTTTAAAAATAAACTCTACCATCCTTGCAGTAAGCAAAAGGAGATTATCTGAGACCTCATTCAATATTTCAATATTGTCCCCACTTGTAAACGGAGGGATTTCATCTCCCTCGGACACTGTTCTTAAAGGTGGGCTCTGTGGAGAAAGTTCTATCAGATCATCTACAATCTCCACCAAAGGAGCAAAGTCATTAAAAGTTGAAATTGGGGAGAGTGCATTATGAGAGGATGAAAAATAGTCTCCAATCTTGGCTTGCTTAGTGGCTGGTGGAGAATCAGCCTCCATCTCTCTCCCTCACTTTTGGAGCTTCATTTTCAGTTGGCACAAGGTAAGTTTCTTGCTATATTGTCATATAAGCCGGACAGCAGAAGACCAGCAATAAGAGCACGGGTCTTTTAGGGCCGGAGCGTGCCAGAGCACTGCTCCGGCAGCCCAGCTGCCAGCACAAAGGGTGGTGGCGGCAAGCCCCACTCCCAGCTCTGTGGCCCGGGGGAGGCCTGTCGCTAGCCTCCTGTGCTGGAGTGCTATGGCCCTGAAGAGGCATAAGGAGGCCCGTCACTGGCTTCCCGGGCGTGTGCTGGAGTGCTGCAGCCCTGGGGAGGGATGAGAAGGCCCATCGCCGGCCTCCTAGGCCTGCGCTGGAGCGCTGCGGCCCTGGGGAGGCTCGAGGAGGCCTGTCGTCGGCCTCCCAGGGCCCACGCTGGAGCGCTGTGGCCCTGGGGAGGCTCGAGGAGGCCTGTTGCCGGCCTCCCGGGGCCCATGCTGGAGCGCTGTGGCCCTGGGGAGGCACAAGGAGGTCTGTTACCCTGGGAAGGCCTTGATCACGATAAGTGAGGAATCCACAGGGATGGGGGTGGTGGGGGCTTGAAGGGGTGGGTGGGAGAGCCTTCCTCCCTCTCCCCATCTCTTTGCCCTCTTTCTGTACCTCCTTTCCTTTTCTTTCTTTCCCTTCTCCCCCTTTCCCTTCTCTCTTTCTTCCCTTCTTTCCTTCTCTCCTTTTTCTCTTTCCCTCCTTCTTCCCTTCTCTCTCTTTCCCTCCTTCTTCACTTCTCTCTTTCCTTCCTTTCATTCTCTCCTTTTCCCCTTTCCCTTCTTCTTTCCTTCTTTTTCTTTCCCTCTTTTCTTCTTTTTTATCCCCTTTCCTTCTCTTTCTTTCCCTCTTTCCTTCCTTCTTTCCTTCTCTCTAGTCTCTCTCACTTTCCTTCCCTCTTTCCTACTTCTGCGGCCCAACTCTAGTGAGAAGGGGTTTAAACTTTAAACCCCTTCTCTCTTCCCTCCCCCCACCAGGCCAGCTGGGGAAGGGAAGGGGAGACTTTTGAAGATGCCCCCCCCTCTTTTGCTTCTCCTTCTGACATCACTTCTGGTGATGTCAGGGGCGTGGCATATGCTAATAGCCTAGTAGCTCATTAGCATATCTTATGCTAATGAGGTCCTGCAGCTCTTTTTTTACGGAATGACCCCTGAATAAGAGCTCACAATTCATAAAATATTCTGCAGTAATTGCACTCAAGAACAGAAACAGCTGACACACACAAAAGGATGAAGGGTCTCAAAGGAAAACTTCCCAAGTCTAGAACTCCTCCATGCATCCTTCAACTTATCACAACAATACTAAAAAATAGAAACTTGAAACAAGCTGCAACAAGCCACTGTTTAAAGAAGCAATTATGTTGTGTAAAAATAAATTAAGATAAGATAGTAAAATTAGTAGATAACTTGCATTGTGTTAAAAGTCAGAGCAACTGCCTTGGTGCCATGTTGGGAAGCCAAACTGTGGTTACAAAGGAATCACACCAGAGATTTAAGCTAACTGGTAGATTTTGGTACCTCTTCCTGAAAGCAAAATATGTATTTTGAAGTACTTCTAAACAGGATCTGTTTACAAAAATCTTGCACTGCTTAACACTCTCTGGGTTTACTGCCCATGAACTCTCCCCTTCTTTATGAATTGCTTGAAGTTCCATTTGGGGGTGGAAACAATGGTTATTATCCATCCAGAGTAGGGCCTTTTTAATAGTCATCCCAATATTGTGGAATTCACTCCCCCATACTGTTTGCTTTCCTAGGTTCATTTGACTCTTTTTGCAGGCAGATTAGAATTCACTTTTTTCTCCAATTAGCATTTATGATGTGGGGCTATCAGATCTAGGCCACTTCACTGCAAAGCACTGAAAGCATGTGACTGATCCAAGGTTCTGGTGAACTTGAAAGCTTAAACACTGTTTTGTGTCGTTTCGTTGATCCTAATGAAAGGTAGCAAGTGTGGTAGTGTCATGACCTTAGCGGGTTGCTGCCTTCCGCTGCCACCACCCTGGACTTACAGTCCCTTGAGAAGGCCCAGGGTACCCTCCAAAATGCCCCTTTTCAAGCCGAGAACCTTAGGTGTGATGACCAGGCAGAGGACTTTTAAACAAATGGTTTATTCATACAGTAATGGGGCACTGAAAACAAGACAAGGTGCTTCAAAAAGGTATAACAGTGTTGAAAGGCAAAAATAAACACAAAGCTAACGCAGCTACCTATTACTCCATAACTGTTACTACTTAAGGCCTATAGCCTTCCCACCAGGCTTCGCTCCCTGGACACTCACTCTGACTAGTGAGGGATCTTTTCCTCTCAGATCAGCCTTTCTCCCTCAGTGACTGTGTGAGAGGGAAAACCGCAGAGAGACAGCAAGATCCGTTTCCTCATAACACAGAGAGTTTATCATAGTCCCTTTTAGTTCACTCCTGTGTGAGGAAAGACACCATTTTCCACACAGCCCTCTATAGACCAGGCTTAACTTACTCACTCTCCCAAGTAAGGGAACTTTGTCCCAGACCAGTCTCCTCACAGACCGCAGAGAAAAAGAACATTAGTTAAAACTGAAACCAAGTATATGAACACATCACCTTAGAGACTTCTAGCATCCCCATTGGTTGCAGCTGGCTCTAGACATTGTGGGAATTGTAGGCAGCTTGCTTTCTACTACCAGACAGGCCCTTCCTAGAGCTTAGGCCTCTAGGCCCTGCCTCCGTCCTGCACAGATCATGACAGGTAGTATGGTGGTTAGAGTGTTAAACTAGGATCTATGAGACCTAGATTTGAATCCCTACTCTACCATGGAAGCTGTCTGGGTGACCTTGGATCAGTTACACGCTTTCAGTGTAATGTACCTCACAAGAGGGAGTTAGCTATGACTCAGTCATAGACCGTCTGCTTGGTATGCAGAAGATCCCAGGTTCAATCCTGAGTATCTCCAGTTAAAGAGAACAGATGGTAAGTGGTGTGAAAGACCTCTACCCGAGACCCTAAAGAATTGCTACCAGTATGAGTACACAATCCTGATCTTGATGGACCAAAAGAGCTGATTCAGTATAAGGCAGCTTCATGTGTTCATGTACTCAGGGCTCTTTTTGTAGCAGGAACTCCTTCGCATATTAGGCCACACACTCCTGATGTAGCCAATCCTCCAAGAGCTTACAGTAGCCCCTGTAAGAAGAGTTCTGTAAGCTCTTGGAGGATGGGCCACATTAGGGTGTGTGTGTCCTAATATGAAAAGGAGTTCCTGCTACAAAAAGAGCCCTGCATGTACTCATGTGAAGATAAAAGGGAGGAAAAGAGAACAATGTAAAGCCAGTTTGGGTCCCCATAGGGAGAAAGTCAGCATATAAATGGAGTAGGTCAGGGGTCTTTTCGGGGGGAGCGCACCGGAGCACAGCTCCGGGAGCTCAGGAGCCAAGCCCCGCCCCCAGCCGGCATCCCGGAGAGTCTTTCAGGCAGCCGAATGTCAATTTCAGCTCCATTATATCCTATGGGCCATTGAAGTCAATGGTGAAAACATAGGGTATATTCTGGGGGCTGGAGGGGAGGGGGTTTGAGGGAGAGGCTCGAAACTCACAGGATAGCTGATGGAGCCTCTCCCCAAGATACCCACCAGGTTTCAAGAACATTGGACCAGGGGGTCCAATTCTATGGGCCCCTAAACAGGTTGCCCCTATTCCCTCCATTGTTCTCTATGGTGGGAAAAAAATAACTTTTTTTTCCCACCATAGAGAACAATGGAGGAAATGGGGCAACCTATTTGGGGGCCCATAGAATTGGACCCTCTGGTCCAATGTTCTTGAAACGTGGTGGGTATCTTGGGGAGAGGCTCCATCAGCTATCCTGTGATCTTGGAGCCTATCCCTCAAACCCTTCCCTCCAGCCCCCAGAATATACCCTATGTTTTCACCATTGACTTCAATGGCCCATAGGGTATAATGGGGCTGAATTGCCACTGAATTTCTTTCATTCCCTCCTTTCCTTCTTTCTTTTTCCTCTTTCCCTCATTCTTCTCTTCTCTTCTCTTCTCTTCTCTTCTCTTCTCTTCTCTTCTCTTCTCTTCTCTTCTCTTCTCTTCTCTTCTCTTCTCTTCTCTTCTCTTCTCTTCTCTTCTCTTCTCTCTCCTCTCCCTCTCCCTCTCCCTCTCCCTCTCCCTCTCCCTCTCCCTCTCTCTCTTTCTTTCTTTCTTTCTTTCTTTCTTTCTTTCTTTCTTTCTTTCTTTCTTTCTTTCTTTCTTTCTTTCTTTCTTTCTTTCTTTCTTTCTTTCTTTCTTTCTTTCTTTCTTTCTCACCTTCTTCTCTTCTCTTTTTCCTCCTTTCCCTGTTTCCCTCCTTCTTCCCTCTCTTTCTTTCCCTCTTTCCTTCCTTCTTTCCTTCTCTCTACTCTCTCTCTTTCCTTCCCTCTTTCCTCCTTCTGTGGCCCAACTCTCATGAGAAGGAGTTTAAACTTTAAACCCCTTCTCTCTTAGCTCCCCCACCCAGACCAGCTGGGGAAGGGAAGGGGAGGCTTTTGAAGATGCTTCCCCCCTTTTGCTTCCCCTTCTGACATCACTTCCGGTGATGTCAGGGGGCGTGGCATATGCTAATAGCCTAATAGCTCATTAGCATACCATATGCTAATGAGCTCCTGCAGCTGTTCTTCTACGAAAAGACCCCTGGAGTACGTAAATAAATGTGGACTGTGCTTTAGAAATAAACCCTTAGTGCTGAGCAGCATTCAACTGAACCCTAGCTGCAGTACTGCATAAGGATGTTGATGGAGCTCAGTACCTCTCAGCACAATTCTGTAATAAAATCTTAAATGTATGAGACCAGCCTGTCTCAAGAGTGTTCCTTGATGTCCTTCCTATCAGCATAGATAAATGTATAAATAATTATAACTACAGGAATCACTAAGGAAAATGAGAAAGTATTTGATAGGATTTCTTTCTGCTGCTTCACAGAATTTCCAATTTTTCCATCAGGGGAAAAAAAAAATCAGTAAACTCAGAAAGAACACGATACTTCTTGGGCCCTGTCTACTAAAACCATTGTTATGTCTTATTTTCAAATTTATTTATTTATTTTATTAATTTTTGGGACTTTTATCCTGCCCTACCCCACAAGTGAGCTCAGAGCAGCTGTTTGATTTGTGATATTTTGAAAATTCAATGGTATTTTAATAATACATTGTACAGCATGTATTTTAACATGAGTGTTTTTAACTAATATAACAATGTATATACTCTGTACACTTTCCCTCTCTGTTTTAGAGAAAATGTCTTAAAGAAAATGAAGCTTACTTGGGTGACCTTGTTGGGCCAGTAGATTCTTTGACACTGACTCCACTTTCACATACAGAACATATCTAAGCAAATGAGATTACCTGGTTCTTAAAAGAGTTCTTGTCTGAAGCCTCTTTTCTCTACAACCCATCCTCAGTGTTAAGAGCTGCTGAAATATTCAAGTTCTTGTGGCACATGTGATAAAGATCATAAGACGCCTGCATCAGCAGAATTATTAGATCAGCAATGATGTCATCAAACAATGTCTGTGCTAAATCCCTTTGCCCAAATTTAAATAATATACTGATCGTTCTGTGCCTATGTTTCATTGACAGATGGGACACGAGAATATCATACTAACTAGCTATACTGCAGCAATACAGTCTGGATACATATCTAAGTAGCCAGGCATTCATCTTAAAATAAACCATAAATATACTCAATCTGATTGTTCTCTTCTGTGGTATGCAATCTAATATAAGACACACACGTGAAGCTATTTTATACTGAATCAGACCACTGGTCCATCAAGGTCAGTATTGCCTCCTCAGACTGCCCAGCAGCTCTCCAGGGTCTCAAGTAAAGGTCTTTCACATAATCTACTGTCTGGCACTTTTTAACTTGAGATGCCAGGGATTCAACCTGGGACCTTCTGAAAGAAAAGAGGCTCTCCCATTAAGACACAGCCCCTCCCAAAGGTAAATTATGTCCTGGGGATCTGGGCATTCTGGCTTCCTTTCCCACTTCTGCTATTTGAAGCTTTGGATATCTATCTCTGCCAACTTGATGTACCAATTCATGCACCTGATAAGGCAGGTTTAAGCTCACAAAAGCCTGTGCCACGATAAATGCATTAGTCTTTAATGTGCCATGGGACTCGTTATTTCATGGATCGTTATTTCATGGATTTCATGGATCACTGCCTTGACATGACGAGGGGGCTTGCATGGTTCGATGAGGCTGTGGGCTATTGCCGTGGAGGGCCACCCAGGACGGACAGGCCACAGCAGAGAATAGACAAAGCGTGATCCACTGGAGAAGGAAATGGCAATCCACTCCAGTATCTTTGCCAAGAAAACCCCATGGACAGTAACAAAATGCTAAAAGATATGATGCTGGAAGATGAGCCCCTCAGGTTGGAAGGTGTCCAATATGCTACTGGGGAAGAGCAGAGGGCAAGTACAAGTAACCCCAAAAAGAGTGAAGTGGCTGGGCCAAAGCCAAAAGGACACTCAGTTGTGGATGTGTCTGAGGGTGAAAGTCCGATGCTGCAAAAAACAATACTGCATAGGAACCTGGAATGTCAGATCTATGAATCAAGGTAAGCTTGATGTGGTCAAAAATGAGATGGCAAGACAGAACATCGACATCTTGGGAATCAGTGAACGAAAGTGGACAGAAATGGGTGAATTTAACTCAGAAGATCATTATATCTACTGCTGTGGCCAAGAATAAAAAAATGGTGTGGACTTTATAGTCAACAAGAGAGTGCGAAAGGCAGTAATGGGATACAGTCTCAAAAACTAAACAGAATGATCTCGGTCCGAATCCAAGGCAAACCATTCAACATCACAGTAATCCAAGTCTATGCCCCAACCACTGATGCAGAAGAGGCTGAAGTGGACCAGTTCTATGAAGACCTACAATACCTCATAGAACTAACACCAAAAAAGATGTCGTCATCATCATAGGGGACTGGAATGCTAAAGTAGGAAGTCAAAAGGTAACTGGAATAATGGACAAGTTTGGCCTTGGAGAACAAAATGAAGCAGGGCAAAATCTAACAGAGATTTGTCAAGAGAACACGCTAGTCATAGTGAACACCTTCTTCCAACAACCTAAGAGGCGACACTATACATGGACATCACCAGATGGGCAACACCGAAATCAGATTGACTATATCATTTGCAGTCAAAGATAGAGAAGCTCTATACAGTCAGTAGAAACAAGACCTGGAGCTGACTGTGGCTCAGACCATGAACTACTCATTGCAAAATTCAGACTTAAACTGAAGAAAGTTGGAAAAACCGCTAGGCCATTCAGATTTGACCTAGATCACATCCCTGATGAATATACAGTAGAGGTGAAGAATACATTTAAGGGACATGATAGAGTGCCTGAAGAACTATGGACAGAGGTTTGTGACATTGTACAGGAGGCAGCAATCAGCACCATCCCAAAGAAAAAGAAATGCAAGAATGCAAAGTGGCTGTCTGATGAAGCTTTACAGAGGAAAGAAGGAAAGCGAAAGGCAAAGGTGAAAAGGAAAGATTTAACCAACTGAATGCAGATTTCCAGAGAACAGCAAGGAGAGATAAGGAGGCTTTCCTGAATGAACAATACAAAGTAATAGAGGAAAATAATAGAATGGGAAGGACTAGACATCTCTTCAAGAAAATTGGAGAAATCAAGGGAACATTTCATGCAGAGCTGGCCATGATAAAGGACAAAAACAGTAGGGATTTGACAGAAGTAGATTAGGAAAAGATGGCAAGAATACACAGAAGAACTATACAAGCAGGACCTCAATGTTCTTGACAACCACGATGGTGTATTCACTGATCTCGAGCCAGACTTCCTGGAATGCAAAGTCAAATGCTAGTGGAGGTGATGGTATCCCAGTTGAGCTATTCAAAGTCTTAAAAGATGCTGCTGCTAAAGTGCTGCACTCAATTTGCCAGCAAATTTGGAAAATGCAACAATGGCCACAGGATTGGAAAAGGTCAGTTTACATTCCAGTCCCAAAGAAGGGCAATGCCAAGAAATGTTCAAACTATTGCACTCATTTCACACGCTAGCAAGGTCATGCTCAAGATCCTACAAGCTAGGTTTCAGCAGTACATGGATAGAGAACTTCCAGAAGTACAAGCTAGGTTTTGAAGAGGTAGAGGAACTAGAGATCAAATTCTCAACATTCGCTGGATTATGGAGAAAGCAAGAGAGTACCAGAAAAACATCTACTTCTGCTTCATTGATTGTGCTAAAGCCTTTGATTTTCTGGGTCACAACAAACTATGGCAAGTCCTTAAAGAGATGGGAGTACCAGACCACCTCACATGTCTGTTGAGAAACCTGTATAACGGACAAGAAGCGACAGAACTAGATATGGAACAACTGATTGGTTTAGCATCAAAAAAGGAGTACAACGAGGATGTATATTGTCACCTTGCTTATTTAATTTATATGCAGAGTACATCATGTGAAATGCCAGCCTGGATGAATCACAAGCCGGAATTAAGATTGCTGGGAAAAAGATCAACAACCTCAGATATGCAGACAATACCACTCTAATGGAAGAAATTGAAAAAGTCCTAAAGAGCCTCTTGCTCAAAGTGAAAGAGGAGAGCACAAAAGTTGGCTTGAAATTCAACATCAAATAAACAAAGATCATGGCATCCAGCCCTATCACTCCTTGGCAAATAGAAGGGGAAGTTGTGGAAGCAGCAACAGACATCACATTCCTGGGATCCAAGATCACTGCAGACGGTAACTGCAGCCATGAAATTAAAAGACGTCTGCCCTTGGGAGGAAAGCAATGGCAAATCTAGACAGCATAATAAAAAGTAGAGACATCGTCCTGCCAACAAAAGTCTGTGTGGTCAAAGCAATGGTATTCCCAGTAGTAATGTATGGCTGTGAGAGTTGGACCATAAGGAAGGCCGAGCGCTGAAGAATAGATTCTTCTGAATTATGGTGCTGGAGAAGACTCTTGAGAGTCCCTTGGACTGCAAGAAGATCAAATCATTCAATCCTAAAGGAAATCAACCCAAACTGTTCCCTGGAAGGCCAGATCCTGAAGCTGAAGCTCAAATACTTTGGCCACCAAATGAGAAGGGAGCACTCACTGAAGAAGACCCTGATGCTGGGAAAGATTGATGGTCAAAGAAGAAGGGGACGGCAAAGGATGAGATGGTTAGACAGTATTATCGATGCAATAAACATGAAATTAAGCAAGCACAACGGAGCACAACGGAAGACAGGAGAGCCTGGAGTGATTTGGTCCATGGGGTCGCGAAGAGTCAGACTGAACTGTGCAACTGAACAACAACAACAAATGGGGAAATATGTCTTATTTTATGCTGGAGAGTGTATGTAAAACAAATGTATACAAATTACCCTAGTATATTACTGTAGATACTAATGATACATAATTTGAGCTCTTTACCCTATTCTAACATCCTCCCCCAGTTCCTGGATATTTCACTTTTTTATGGGTTGTCTTCTTTTCTGTTAAAAGTTTTTTTTAAAATGCAGATTATTTTATTCTGAGACCTTCTTTATCAGTATATAACAATGACGTAACCGTTGCTGATCTGTTTACTCACAGAACCATACTGTCATCTTTATCTGAGCAGAATAGATTTCAGATCCCCACCTTTGCCTGTTGTATCAGCAGGCAACAAAAGTAATTCTTATTCCTTCATGTATTTATGAATTTACACCTTCTGAATAGGCGTTTTCAACTAAAACTGCTCAAAGCAATACATTCCTGCCACTTGAGAAACCAAAGCACTACTTATTTATTTAAAGCATTTATTAGCTTCCTTTCTACCTTGCGAAACTCGAGATGGCTTATAATGTAAATAAAATTATTATAAACAACATATAATAGAACACAATTTAAAATCACAATTAGGACTGTCAATGAATAAAAAACTAAATTAGTCAGATGCAGGCCTAAATAAAACCATCTTCAGCTGCTTCCAAAAGATTGAAAGGGAGTGGGATTCTTTGGCTAAAATAAATTTAGACTTCTACCCTTTCCCAAAATTCTGGGACTAAGAGATTAATTAAAGGTTCTTATTACTGTTGAAAACCACCACTTGAGATTCCTTTCCCCCCTCTTTTTTGTATGAGTTTTGGATTGGTCTAGACTGAACAGAGAGTTGATCAGGCTTTACAGCCAAGTAAACATATGGTCCCACATTTCTGAACCATTGTATTTCTGGGAAAAACTTTCACCCCCTTGGTTCCCTTGGAAGGACGGAACATAGGAGTCTATACTGTAGTATGTGCTTTACTCACAGAAATACATAGGTCAAGAACAGTTAGAGATACAGAAGCACTTCTACAACTGATCCACTACTCTCAGTTCCCCAGAGAGAGGCAGTATACCTTCTAGGTGCTTTGATCAAAACTCGCAGCAATGGCTCCTGCTTTTGTGTGTCTCTTATTTTGTCACTCTAAAGTTCTAGGGCTGCCAACCTCTAAGTGGGACCTGGAAATCGCCTGGAATTATGACTGATCTGCAGATTGTAGAGATCAGTTCCCGTGGACAAATGGCTGCTTTGGAAGGTGGACTATGTGGTATTATACGCCACTGATGTCTGTCTTGGAAATGGGGTACAAGCAGGCAAAACAAGTCTTAAAGTAAAGGATAGTGAGTGGCAGGCAGAATTAGAGAGATCCCTGACTTTCCTGTCTTCAGAAGACTCCGGATACCTAGTTTCCCCAGCCACTTGTCTCTCCCAATTAGAAATTTTCAGTTACAGGGAAGCATTTTCCCTTGCTAGCTGTTAAGTACTCCCTTCTGTGGTTATGGATCAGTGATATAAAAAGGTTACCAAGGCAGACAGGTTATGTCCCAGTGGTTCAGGTTAGATCGAAACTACAGAACACATTATACTTAATTGCCCTTCTTATCAAGAGGTCCGCTCTATGTTTATCCTTCTGTTGCTTAGTAGGTATCCCAGTCGATCAGATTTGGTACATGCTCGTATGCTACTTATAGATGAAAAACCACTGGTTTCAGCACATATTGCAAAGTTTTTTGCAGAAATTTGCAAAATTTGCCAGACATTGATGGCTCCCTCTATCTAATTTTATCTGTCATTCTATTTAATTTGTACTTCCCTTGTATTATAAACTAATTTATGTGTGGGAGTTAATTTTATTAATTCCCCTTACCTGTTATGGTCGTTGGGAATTTTGCTGAGATTTGTGCTGGTCTAAAGACTTTGACTTTACTTCACTGATGTCCTTTCCCTCCCCGAACCCCACCTGCCACAGGCTCCACCCCCAAATCTCCAGGAATTTCCCAACCTTTCACACTGATCTACATACTTTGCCTCCTCTCTTCAGCTGGGAGGGAGGTGGGAAATCCCCTTCCAACCTGATGGCTGCTTGGCCACAACTATCCAAAGCCACTGAAGGGTGGAATCTCAATTAAAAAGTATATTATCCTTTTTTTATACCGCATGATTGACTGAATCACAGTTATCAGAGACTAGGCATGTAGGGCAGAATCTTCATACATGCTCTGTTTCAAATAGCAGTTTATTACGGGGAAGAGGGGTATTAACTGTTTTGTGAAAACAAATCTATTTAGACATAACTCCTGGGGGGGGAGTTTTACAAGCATAAGCTACCAAAATAATCAAATTAAAACAACCAAACATGTTGGTGATTGTTCAGCTAGAGGCTTGGCTACTGTAGGTCTGCTTAGAAGTCATGCATGGCTGAGGTCAACTGCTTTACCTAATGAAACAAGATAGAAGGAACTTGAACAGGATAGTCACATTTCAGGATGCTGTTGATAAAGGAAATTGTCCCTTCACTAGATAAAAATCATGTGGTTTGTAGCATCGCAAAAGTGAAGGAGGGACATTTGAAGGAGTGAGCTCTAGTCCATGAAAGTTTATGTAGGAATCAAATGTAGCTAGTCTTTCAGGTTTATCTTCAAAATTACCTCTACTTTTCTGGAAATATTGGCTTCAAAGTATATTTTGTATTTCTGATTCAGTTTAGAGTGGTTTCACTGATGCCACTGAAGTGTCTCTGCACCTCCCTTTCACTGTTTGTGTAGTGTGAATTTTATTAACACAGGATAAAAAAGTGCAGTAGGAATTTTGAAACTGGAAATATTTCTGAAAATGTAAAACAAGTTCTGATCACTATGCATTTTGCACTATGCACCACAGACCAATCTAAATAAAATGAAACTATGCATGGCATAAGAAAGGGATTTTGTTTTTTGCCGGGAGCTCTTTGCTCCTGCTAGAGATCTGCAGCTGCTCTGCCTAAAAAGATCCCTTTCATGGCTCTGTGTCCTGACCTGAAATAACTGGCATGTTTTACTCTTAAAAGGTATGCCTCAGGCAATGGAGATCTCCATCTGATTGACTGAGAAGGCCCCCTGTGTGCCAGGTTTGGACACTGGTCCTGCAGAAGAATGGAAGAGTGGATGATTCGGGGGTGGGTGGGGGTGCGGTGGGTAACGGGTCAGGTCAGAAAAACTTACTGTAGGAAGGAATGAGAAAAGTCTGCTGCTCATATTCAGTGAGGTCTTTAGGGAGGGGGCTGATTAGTCTCTGTAAAAATAAATGAATAATAAAAGCCTTGTATTAACTGGCACCAAATCAGAATTGATAAAGGAATGGGGACGATGACTAAAAAGGAATGTGTCCTGTCGAAGAGGACGCCAGTAAGATTCTTAAACTCTACTGGGATTGGCTGTTCAAAAGCAAAAAACGCTCTTTTAAAAGTCCTGAACTTTTAGAGAAACCCCTCGTCTTCTTTTCACAAGCAGCAACCCGAGAGGCTTTTGAGACAGCAAGCCGCGCATCCCTCCAGACGAGCGGCGTCTCGTCTGTCAGCGAAGGTGCCGCCACCACACCCGGGCGCTCCCCTTCCTCTTCACATCCCCCCCACCCGTCGGTGCCACATCACGGCCGCCTCTGCGGTCTTTCTCTCCCCCAGTAGGGGGCAGCTGCCCGCCTCACGCCTCGAGGACTCTGGAAAAGACTGGCTGCCGCTGGAGCCCATCCGGAGGCGGGGGGAGCCGGACACTGCCAATGGAAAGCCACGGAGGGCGTTGCAGAGGAAAACAGCCGGCGTGATTGCCCCAGCCTTGGAGCGAGAAAGGGCACATCTGGACAGCGGTCGAAGGAGGGATGGGGGAGGAGTCTAGTGTGAGCATCCTTCGCAGACAACAGCTTGAGGCTACTGACGCCCGGGCGCTTTCCTCGGTGGGCTCAGCCCCGACCACAAACTTGAATATGGGAGAGTAGCTGGAGCGCCTCGACTTTTAGAGCGAGGTTGCAAAGAGGCGCGCGCGCACGCACGAAAGTTTCGGACCAAGTTCGGTAAGCCCTTTCAAATAAATAAACCGGAGAGCAAAACGTTACCTTAGTTTTCACTGACTTGGCGGGGTGGGGGTGGGGTGGGGGTGGGGTGGGAGGAAATTTGAAATTAAGCTTTGCCTCCGGCGGAGATTTTTTTCTCTCCTCCTTGGCTTTGCCGCCGAAGCAAGTCACTCTACTGAATTCAGTGGATCTTACATCCCAGTAAGTCAGGATCGCAGCCTTTAAAAGCGATTGAGCATCTCAGTGAGACTCTTATTGGAGCGCGCTCAGACTTTCATTCCTTTACTTGTGGGCAACCCGCCGGAGAAGTTGCGTGCGCGTCCCGTTGAAACTGGACCTTCGCGCAGTGCCCATCCGTTTCAGTGGCACAGGAGAATTTCCTGGGAGGCGGGTGACCTTTTTGTTCATCCTGGAACGTTGTCTCTGTGGGACTGTAGGGTGTGAAGATTTGGGGGGGAGTGGAGGAGGAGTGAAGACTTGGGCCACAGAAGGAGGAAAGAGGGAAGGAAAGAGAGAGTAGAGAGAAGGAAAGAAGGAAGGAAAGAGGGACAGAAAGAGAAGGAAAGAAATAGAAAGAAAGAAGAAGAGAAAGGGGAAAAGGAGAGAAGGGAAGTAGGAGGGAAAGAAAGAGAGAGAGAAGGGAAGAAGGAGGAAAAGGAAAGAACAAAAGGAGGGAAAGAGAAAAAGGAAAGAAGGGAAAGAAAGCGAGGGAAAGAAGGAGGAAAAGTGAAAGAAAGAAAAGGAAAGGAAGGAGGAAAGGAGGAACAGAAAGAGGACAAGAGATGGGGAGAGGGAGGAAGGCTCTCCCACCCCCCATCAAGCCCCCCCCGAATCCCTCACTTACCGCCATAGTGCCTTCCTCCGGGGCCGCAGGGCTTCAGTG
Organism: Gekko gecko; assembly: GCA_029375565.1. Classification (NCBI taxonomy): domain Eukaryota; kingdom Metazoa; phylum Chordata; class Lepidosauria; order Squamata; family Gekkonidae; genus Gekko; species Gekko gecko. Next base: position 50,333,321 of record JAPDNY010000004.1, read on the forward strand.
CGGCCCTGGAAGGCTGGCGGCAGACCTCTTCAGGCTGGCCTGGGGCCGCAGCACTTCAGCACAGGCCCCAGGAGGCCAGCACCAGGTCTCTTCAGGCCGCCCCGGGGCCGCAGCACTCCAGCAAGGGCACGGGCAGCTGGTGCTGGGCCTCTGCAGGCCGCCCCGGGGCTTCAGCACTCCAGCATGGGCCCCGGGAGGCCACAACGCTTTGGTGTGGGGAGCTTCCTGCCACCGCCATTCGTGCTAATGCCTGGGCTGCTGGAGCTGTGCTCTGGCCCCAAAAGACCCCTGATCTAGATCATTTTGAATCCCGACTCTGTCTTCTTCAGAATTAGCAATCCCACCCAGCTTTGTGTCATTTGCAAATTTGATAAGCATCCCCTCTATGTCTTCCTCCAGGTCATTTATAAAAACATTGAACAACACTGGGCCCAGGACTGAGCCCTGTGGCACTCCACTCGAGACTTCCCTCCACGTAGACGCAGAGCCATTTACGAGCACTCGTTGGGTACGATTTTCCAACCAACCATGAATCCATCCAACGGTTGCACCATCCGGCCCACACTTAACCAGCTTATCCTCAAGGATATCATGAGAAACTTTGTCAAATGCTTTACTGAAATCTAGATATACTATGTTCACAGCATTGCCAGAGTCAACCATTTTAGTAACTCTCTCAGATTGAGAAAATAACCCTAATACATTCAGCTAATATCTGAAAAATAAGAAAATATCTCTCACACATATGCATGCACACCAGAGAGCTAGGAAATAAAGAGGTGAAACAATCTGAAAGAGATCATTGACAAAAGAGGTTGAAGCATTGGGGGGTGGGGGTGGCATAGCTACTTGTCCAGATGTGCAGAAGTCCATAGTGAAAGGATTTATGGCCCAAACAAAGTTTGGGGTTGGACTGCCAGTTGGCATAAAGGCAGAGGCACACAATCTAAGGCCATGTGCCTTGACAGATATAGCCGTTGGAAAACAATGCAGACCTTGAGGGGCTTGCTCCAGGTGAAGACAAAGGATTACCTGGACCAATGAGGGGTCCCAGGGGGTGTGGTGCCAGGAGGGGCAGAACCTAGGTGTGACCAATGAGGTCTCGGAGGGGTAGAGTCTGGATTCACAATAGCGTTACTGGAGCTTGTTGAATGGGTTTGATGATTCCTGATGGTCCAGCCAAGGTAGACTGAATAGGTTCCCATATTTAGACAAAACGTGGGAAATAGGTCCCTGATAGATGTCAGGAAGGATCATTAATGATTTGAATGTCTGATTAGTTATCTCAGTATCCTGTGGGGAGGGGGCAGGAAAGACAAGTATTGAGACAAAGGATTTTTCACATAAGTATAGGAATCACAAAAGGGACGACATGCAGAGTTGGAGACAGAAGGGCCGTTTCCCAGGTGGCTACTGAATAGCTTAATGGCTGTGAAACATACTGGGTTCAGACGCATAGAGTGATCAGCTCGTGGTTTATTGTGATTTCAGCTCAAACTCAAGACAGACAAGCTGGGTCCAAGCCCTGCTTAAATCCCTGTAACACACCACACCCAAACACACACCCACTCCCCATGATAGGCTATTTACAGTGCAAGGTTCAACCACTGGTTAATTCTAGGATCCAGGCCAGCCTATAGGTCTGTTCCAAAATCCTAGCCAGCCTTTGTTATGCAGCTGAAGCTGCGCTTATTCGCATGAACGGTAGGAGTTTGTGCACAAGTACATGTGGCCATTCATGTGAGCAGTAGGAGCTTGTGCACAAATACAAGTGGCCATTCCAATACATAGGCTGCCTTGGTGGGGAGGGCAAGGTATAATTCTAATTAAAAAAAACTTAAATCAATAAATACAGATCTGTTCCTGGTGGAACTCAGCATTGTTTCACATGCATACCTTTGCTGGGTGGACAGGAAAGACTGAAGATTGCTTGGAGGGCTGCCTTATGAAACCTGAAAATAAAAGCCTTTTCCAGAGCTTTTGGCTAGCTCTGTGGTTCAGGCCAAAGTGTCTTCCTTTGGCCTGACTTTGTGGGTTTCTGGTTCAAGTTAGAAGTGGGATGCCCCTGCTGTTGGGGCTGCCCTTGAGTAAGGCAGCGCCTCTGGGTAACAACAAACAATAAGGTAGGAAGCAAAGTGCTAAAGATCTCAATGGGGTGTTGATACAGAGTACAGACAGAGTCAAAAGCTGCAGGTTAGAAGGAAGGTGTACTTACAGCACAATCCTATGCAGAGCTACTCTTCTCTCACCCCATTTATTTTGATAGCCTTAGACTGAAGCAAGTCCACAAAAGACTGTGTTAGTCAAGCAGAAGGAAAAGGTTATGGTCTCCAGGGTTTTGTTTTTTTAAGAAAGTGGTATAGCAACTAGGAAATTAGAAGATGTACCAAGCTCTCTTTTCATCGTAACTTCTTTACTTCATAATATGGGTTGCATTTTCCTGTGGTCATTTAGTAAATTCTGGAAGATGTCATTCTCAAAATGGCAGACAACCAAGATGCTTTTTAAGGAACTGATGACTTCAGTAAATCTCTCAGCCTTTCCTTCTCATTTTCTGCCCATCCAAGCAGGTTCCTAATACTAACAGAATCTTATAGAACATGTATCTCTTTTTAAACAAAAAAACTGCTGTGCTAAACAAAGGAATTTTACTATTAGGAATCAAAATTGTGCATTTTTAATTTTTATTCATAATATTCAGTGATTGAGAGCAAATCTGTCTCCATAAAAATTGTTTTTTCTTTCACCACTGGTCACTGCCGGCTCGCCCACTAGGCGAGCTAGGCGCTCGCCTAGGGCGCTGGGGCCCACAGGGGTGCCAAAGCGCCCCCCGCCCCGCCCCCCGTGAAGCCGGCGCTAGGAGGGAAGGGGCGCCCATTCAAACAGGTGCCCCTTCCCTGGCTTTCCTGAGCACGCCACTACTGCGGCGTACGTAGGAAAGCCGGCGCTCCCCCCGGTCTCCCCCCACCCCCCGTGAAGCCGGCGCTAGGAGGGAAGGGGCGCCCATTCAAACGGGTGCCCCTTCCCTGGCTTTCCTGAGCACGCCACTACTGCGGCGTACGTAGGAAAGCCGGCGCTCCCCCCCGGTCTCCCCCCACCCCCCATGAAGCCAGCGCTAGGAGGGAAGGGGCGCCCATTCAAACGGGTGCCCCTTCCCTGGCTTTCCTGAGCACGCCGCCTGGCTTTCCTGAGCACGTCTCCAGCCGGCGTTGGGGCTGGGAGGGAAGGGGCACAAGCCGGCGCTTCCCCTCCCCATCTCCAGCTGGCCCTGGGGCTGGGAAGGGGCGGCCGTTCAAACGGCCGCCTCTTCCCTGGCTTTCCTGAGCACGCTGCTAGTGCGGCGTGCTCAGGAAAGCCAGCGCTCCACCCCCTCCCCGGTCTCCAGGCCCCACCGGGAGGTTGGCATCCCCGTGGGGTGGGCGCCCCAGGCTGTTTTGCCTAGGGCGCCCAGACACAGTAAGACATACTGGGTGCGGTCAGACAGTGTGCTGGGAGCGGTTTAAATTGCTCTGGTTCTGATGTGTTTTTTTCTAACCTGGAGAATCGCGATCACACTCACCTCCTTGTTCCGGATCACTGCGCAGCTATATCGCTCCCCGCCGTCCACACACAGGAGCGTGCATCAGTGGGGGGGGGGGTTTCCCTCTCAGTTTGGGCATGTGCACAGGTGGCCATCTGTAGAATTAAAATTTTTGCACATGCGCAGAACAGCGATTTCCACTTCAACCCAACTGCTGTAACACTTCCCTTTAAACCTTAAAGCAACACTTCCCTTTAAACTTTTACCCCGAAACTGGCTTCTGTGAGAACCCAAACTCGTCTAAGCAACAAAACTAGGTGCTATTTAAACATTGTTTTTTATAACGCGGGAGCAGAGCTCTGCCTGTGCACATACTGCCAACACTAAAATAAAATGGCAGGCGAAGAGCGGAAGCCTTAGGCTTCCAAGAGGAAGTGGCTCGAGACCACAGGAGTGATCAGCCATCAGAAAAGTGCGGCTAGAACCGGAGAATCAGGAAAACACCACTTGGGGACCTGGTAACAAAATACTCCATTTTAAAGGGGGTTTGAGCCGGAAAGCGACGGCTGGGGGCACTGCGCAGATGTTGGGTGTCTGAATGTAGATATAAAATCCGTTACTGAAGCGTGCCAAAAGAAGACTAAACAGCCGGTCTGAATGCATCCACGGTGTGTTTATTACCACAGCCTTCACAGTCTCCTATCTGTTATTCAGACCAAGCATACGGGGCAATATATTCATTTAAATGAGAAAATGGCGGATAGATTCAAGCCCGGATCCAGGATTTTTTTAGTTTGGGGGGCCTTTTAAAAAGTCAGCACTGAAATTTATGCATGGCTCCCGCATGCAGCCCCCACTTCTACCCCAAAGCATTTAAGCTATAAATGCTTTGAGGGAGAAGCAGGGGGGAGGCCCCATGCATGCCTGCACTCCAAGCCATGAATTCACAGCTTGGAGTGCAGGTGCGTTGCCCCTGCTTCTCCCCCAAAGCATCTAAACTTTAAATGTGGTTGTGAAGAAAGCTAATGCAATCTTAGGATGCATTAACAGAAGCATCATGTCCAGATCATGGGAGGTGGTAGTTCCACTCTGTTCTGCTATGGTCAGGCCTCACCTGGAGTACTGTGTCCAGAGAGCCAGTTTGGTGTAGTGGTTAAGTGTGCGGACTCTTATCTGGGAGAACTGGGTTTGATTCCCCACTCCTCCACTTGCACCTGCTGATGTGACCTTGGGTCAGTCACAAGCTCTGGCACAGCTGTTCTCTCAAGGACAGGTTGTGTTAGAGTTCTCTCAGCCCCACCTACCTCACAGGATGTCTGTTGTGGGGAGGGGAAGGGAAAGGAGTTTGTAAGCCGCTCTGAGACGCCTTTGGGCAGTGAAGGGCGGGGTATAAATCCAAACTCTTCTTCTTCTTCTTCTTTTGGGCACCACACTTTAGGAAGGATGTTGACAAACTTGAGCGTGTCCAGAAGAGGGCAACCAGGATGGTGAGAGGGTTTGAATCCAAGTCTTATGAGGAAAGGCTGAAAGAGTTGGGTATGTTTAGCCTGGGAAAGAGAAGACTTAGAGGGGACATGATTCAAGTATTTGAAGGGCTGTCATGTAAAAGATGGAGCAGATCTATTCTCTCTTGCTCCAGATTGTAAGACTAGATCTAATGGGTGGAAATTACAAGGGAGTCATTACCAGCTAGATATCAGGAGACACTTCCTAACTGTAAGAGTGGTTGAGCAGTGGAACAGTCTGCCTCGGGAGGTGGTGGATGCTCCTTCCTTGGACGTTTTCAAGCGGAGGCTGGACGACCATCTTTTGGGTATGTTGTAGGTATGTAGGGCTATCGTTTGGCTATACTCCTGTAGAGTGCAGGGGGTTGGACTAGATGACCTGCAAGGTCCCTTCCAGTTCTAACATTCTATGATTCTAATCAGTTCCATAAAAGATATTTCCTGTGCCGCTCCAAGAGGGATTTGAGTCTGATATAGCTGGTTTACAATCCCTAGCTTGTGCACCTGTTGCAGGCAGCGGCTAGGAAGGTTCACTACTGGCTGCTGCCACTCTGGCATGGGTCTGGAATGAACATCCACCCTACCCCTTTTTACAGTTCTTTTACAACAGGTCTCCCCTTTATACGTGACCAAATGAAACGTGACCAAATGAGACCCAGGCAGAGTAACAACTAGTTTTATTAAGTGATTTAACAATAACTTTAGATCAATAACAAGTAGAGGAAATGAGCAAAGGCAGGTAAATCAGCAAAATAATAAATCCTAACACATCTGTCTACAGAGGTCTAGTCTTCCCTAGGTATCTGTTCATAGTCTAACTCACCCCTTTTGGGACGAGGGATCCTTCTGTCTGCAGCAGCTCCCACCAGCCCTACTCCTTGAGAGAGACCATGCTCCCACTCTGGGCAAGGCCTTTTATCTCCTCTTCCCAGGCACCACCCTCTGTTCCCCTGCTGGTGTAGTTTTTCCCTCCAGAATCTCCTGTTACCCAATCACAGAGTCCAGAGGGAACCTGGGGAATGTAGGCCTTGATGACTATTCCCATGCAGGCTTCGCTGGAGTTACTAGGCGTTCCTAGAGCCTGTAGGCTGCACCACTATAGGACCATGATCACAACAGCACTTATTAAGCAAAAGGTTTCTCAGCTAAAGGTAAAGGTAAAGGTTCCCTTGCTCAAAAGCCAGTTGAATCCGACCCTAGGGTTGTGGTGCTCATCTCCGTTTCAAAGCCGAAGAGCCAGCGCTGTCTGAAGACGTTTCCGTGGTCATGTGGCCGGCATGACTAAACACCAAGGTGCATGGAACGCTGTTACATTCCCACCGAAGTGGTACCTATTTATCTACTTGCAATTTCTTGCTTTCAAACTGCTAGGTTGGCAGGAGATGGAACTAGAGACAGGAGCTCATCCAGTCATGCGGCACTCTCGGGTCTTGAACTGCTGAACTACTGACCTTCCACAGCCTGCAGTTCAGCGTCTTTAACCACTTGAGCCACCACAGCTCAATTCCACCGTAATCTCAGCTAAATTCCCCCATAAAATTCAAACAGAGATCCAGGTGTTGTGGCTAACATTGTGGGGTGTCACTTTACAGGGCACTCACACCTCCTCACCTTACAGCTACTTGGCTGTTCTGGGTAACCTTTAAAAACCCCCACCACATTTGCACACATCTAGCTGTATTCTCCCCTTAGACTCTGCAGACCTTCCTGGAATATGCAAAATTTATCCTTGTGAAAATTGAGCCATTTCTGCAGAATCATAGAAGTTTTTATGTGAAAAGCTGAAGACAAGAAAACGCCAAGCTGGAATGAAAGATTTATGAAAGGCTGGTGATCAAGTGGTGGTTGTACAGGTATAACATAATTTTGATGGCTGTTAGGAAAGTAAAAGAGGAAAGGCTGGAACGATAGCTAAGACACAACAACACATTTCAGAGGGCTAGTCCTTTGCAGCAAAACCAAAAGGGAATCTTGTGGCACCTTGACAACTAACAGATTAGCCTTTACCAATGCTAGCCCAGGCTAGCCTAATCCCATCAGAAGCTAAGCAGGGTCAGCCTTGACTAGTATTTGGAAGGGTGACCTCCCAAGGAATACCAGGGCTGCGATGCAGAGGCAGGCAATGGCAAACTACCTCTGAAACATCTCTTGCCTTAAAAAAAAACACAAGTCTAGCTTGCCACCTAGTGGTGCATAATGCTAAAAAAGAGCTAGATGGCTGCCAGGCAATCTTAGGATCTCCTGACTATCCTACACACAATGCCATACAATAATTAATTACTAACTAACAGATTTATTGCAGCATAGGATGGCTTTTTGCAGGCATTTGACCAAATACCTATCACTGAAGTGATGTTAAAAAACAATAAACTAAGGTTAGCATTTTATGAAGAACTAAAGTTGCCAACTTTGCCTTGGGAAATTCCTGGAGTTGTAGGGTTGGTAGCTCCAGGTTGGAAATTCCTGGAGATTTGGGGTTGGAGCCTGGGATGGTGGAGGGAGTTCAGCAGGGATGTGATGCCACAGAGTCCACTGGTTTTCTCCAGGGGAACTGATCCCAGTAGTCTGAAGATCAGATGTAATTCTGGGAGGTCTCCACACCTCATCCCTGGAGGCTGGCAACCCTGTTTGGAGGCAGTGCCTGGGGAGGGCTGAGTTTGGGGAGATGTGATGCTGTAGAGTGTGGCCTCTGAAGTTGCCATTTCGTTCAGTGGAGCTGATCTCTGTAATCTGGAAATCAATTGTAATTCCATAAAACCAGCAAGAGATGCAGATCCAGGACAGCTATGGTGCAGCATTTTGCTTTTAAACATGAACTAGTGTGGACACACTTTTAGCTTTGGGTGTTCTGCAAGGGACCATGCTGGAGTTTGGGCAGAACTTGGGTATGGAGGAGTATCTTTTAACACTGTTGTCTTACGGAGTAATTAACCATGCTGTTCAACATAGGGTGCCCAGAGACACCAAAAGCAATAACTATGTAACATGATGTCAGTGTTTGGGCAACCACTGCATTTGTCCCTCATTTTACTTATTTGTTAACTGATTCCTTCAAGTTTGCATTCTCAAAAAAGAAAATGCAAAAGATGAAGCTGATCGGGAAATAGGGCCAGGAGGAGGTCAAATGCTTCATCTACCTCTGATTTTTAAATTTTTTTTTTGAGATTTATTTTAAATTTATTGCCCATTTTAATCCTTTCTGGGGGCAGGCAAAGCATTTAAACAATAAATATAATTCCTACATCTGAGCACTTCTACTGGATTTCTTTTCCCCCTTACATCCCTTGTTTACTATCTACTGAACACTGCTGTAATGTGCTGCTTTTCCATGTGAGTGAGATGCACAGCAATCAGAATCACTTCCTGAATGCAAACTGTTTGTAGCTTGAATTTGCATTGCTAGGCAGTTGGCTTGCTTTGATATCCAGGTGCAGGGGAAAGCTTTTCTGTCTACGCTCTCTGCACCTGCAGTGACTATTGTGATGATGAGTAAATTAATGATGCTCTCCAAAACTGTGGAAAAGAAATATCATAAGCAAAAAGACATTTTGCAATATAGCTCGGTACTATAACTTCAGCATAAAAAAAATTGTAACTTCCAGACTGATGAAGAGCTGTGGTGAGCCTGAAAGCTTGCATGGTGTTCTGTACCAATCTGGTTGGTCCTTAGAAAGGTATTACACACTTTTAGTTCTTGTATTGTACTGAGCCAGTGTGGTATACTGCTTGGACTGGAACTGGGGAGTCCTTTGTACAGGTTCCTGCTCAGCCATGAAGCTTGCTGGGTGATCTTGGTCCAGTCAGTTTTCTGAGCCTAACCACCTTCACAGGGTAGGTCTGAGGATAAAATGGAAGAGGAAGAGACTCTTGGGCACTGCCCTGCACTCATTGGAATAAAGGATGGGTAATGTTCATACTGGCAGTGACCCATGATTACAACTTTCTACATAAATACAATTTGTGGATGGACTTAATAGAGGACCCTTCTTTAAGTGATAGAACATGTGCTTTTATTTAGTTTATTTATATCCCACCTTTTCCCCCAATGGGGACCCAAAGCAACATACATTATTCTCCTCTCCTTCATTTTATCTTCCCAGCAACCCTGTGAGGTATAGTAGGCTGGGAGTGTGTGACTGGCCCAAGGTCACCCAGCAAACTTCCATGGCAGATTAGGGATTTGAACATGGGTTTCCCAGATCTCAGTCCAACACTTTAATCACTGCACCACACTTGGGTTGCCATCCGCCCAGTCAGGCCAGAGGATCCCCTGATTTCAGGGCCCCCAATCTACCACCAGCCAGCTGGGACGCCACTGATGCAATGACATCGGTAGTGACATCGTCACACTGGGACTGTTGTGTGCTGATGCTCTAGCATTCAGGGGGGGACTCTATGGTTACCATGGAGTTTTTGCCCAGAATGCTAGAGTGTCGCCGTGTGACACCCGTAACATGATGATGTCACTACCATGATGTCATTGTGCCATGCGCACAGAAAAGTCCCAACAAGGAGTCAGGAGTCCCCTGCTACAGGTAAGGTGAGACCTGGCAACCCTATACCACACTGGCTTGTATGAAGAATATCACAATTTAAATTCCTGGTATCTCCAGTTAAAAGAGACTTGGGGAAAGTCTGGCCCCTTGAAGGACTTCTCCCATTTACTGTAGACCAGGGGTGGTCTTAGTGATTCTGGGGCTCAGGTAAAAGTCCAGGGTAGAATCCCAGAATCACCGCTGCCCCTCTACTCCCCACTGGGGCTGAGCAAGGGGCTGCCCTATTTCTGTGTGAGGCAGAAAGGAGCCACTGCTGCTCCCCCATTCCTGGGACAGATGCCATTGGCAGCAGGAGCTTGTTCTTCTTTACCCCTCCTTCTGTCGGGGCCATGAGCAATCAGGCTCCCCCAGTACCGCATTATGACTTTCTTGGCCCCTAGGCATTTTTACCTTTGTGGGCCCCTCACACCATAATAATATTAATATTAAAATTATTTTTGATATAACTTTAAATACTTCAACATTTTTTCCTGTTTTAGGCAAAATTTAATAGATTTTCATGGGCCTCTAAACATTTCATTTTTTTCTGATGTGAGAAAACAAATTAAAACATTTTCTTTGACTCTAAAAGTTTATTTTTTCTTCTAATTTAAAAATAATTTTTTTTGTGAGCCCCCAAAAGTATCACGAGCCCTAGGCACTGTGCCTACTGTGCCTAATGGATAAGTCAGCCCTGGGCTCATTGGCTAAGAGTGCCTCTGGAGTAGACAAGACTAGGCTGAACTGACCAACAGTCTAAGTATAAAGCAACTTCTTTTGTCCAAACTAGCATACAAATCACCTTTGAAAGGTGACAGATGTCTTGGGCTTCAGTTCATGTCTCTGATTTATAGCCGTCTCATTCCCAAAGGTTCAGGGTCGGTAACAAAACTAAAAATCAGCAAAACTAAATCGGATTTCTTCCGATTTACATTCCTTTAAAATAAGTAGGGACAATGCCAGCAACAGGATTTTGGATCCGTGAGGTTGGTCAAGGGCAGTTCTCTACCCCACTTATTGTGTTTATGCCTAAGAAGCATCTATATCTCTGACAGCTCGTGGTTTTATGCCCCTAATGCCTAGGTGGTTATAAACAATTAAATGCATTGTTACACATGCCAGAGGAGCCAGATGTTTTCATTAAGAAATCAGTTCTTCTTTGCCCTACATAGGTGCTATGATGATATAGGTTTGATGATTCTATGCTTGTTATTGTAAGGTATAAAAAAAATAAAATAACAACAAATGCTTTTAAACGGGGCTTTTTTTGTAGAAAAACCCCAGCAGGAACTCATTAGCATAATAGGCCACACCCAACAGCAGAAACTCATTAGCCTATTAGGCCACGCCCATTACAGTACAGCTCATTGGCATATTAGGCCACACCCCCTTGTTACCAGAAGTGTAGTCATCCAGCCACACCCACATTTTGCTTCTTATGCTGTTTACCTTGTTTGTTGTCAAAACCCAGGGCTTTTTTTGTAGCAGGAACTCCTTTGCATGTTAGGCCACATACCCCTAATGTAGCCAGTCCTAATGAGTTTCTGCTGTTGGGTGTGGCCTATTATGCTAATGAGTTCCTGCTGGACGTGGCCAACTCGGGAGCCAGCCAGAACAGCATTCCTGTGTGTTCCTGCCCCAAAATAGCCCTGCTTTTAAAATACACTCTTGGTCTGCAGTTTAATTTGAATATATTCAGCAGCAGGTCTCTAAGCCTTCCTTTGAATCCCTCTCGCCACTTGCTAAAATCAATATTAATTTTCCCGGTTTACATGAACAAGTAACATTAGAAGAATGTATTTATAAATTCTCAGGTATGACCAGTCTCAGCATGGCTATGTGAACTTTTACTTAAGAACTTTGTAAATTATACAGACTGTTGTGTGAGAACTACTGTTCAAGGCTGATCAAAGAAACTATTTATTAAGGAAAACTAAAACATACCCGGTATTCAAATTCTATTTATAATATGTTCTACTTCAAACTTTTTACCATACAGTGGGCTTAGAAGCTACAGCATACTTAACTGTGAATGGTAACATTTACAAATTTTGTTATTCTTGGGTGTATGGGCATAACCTAGCAAAAGTCTGCCCCCATTACTAGTTTCAGTCACCGAAATCATAAGACCTAAAAGGGTAGCTTACATTTCTATATTCTTAAAAATATATTTTTTCAGTTTTATGTAGTCATATGCAATAACCCTCACCTCCATTGCTTATTCTTATGAAGGAAAACAGGTACCCACCATCTTCATTTTTACTGAAAGTCAACAACAGAGGATTTGATGTTTTGTTAAACTCTACATCAAAGTGATGGTCCAGAAAATAGAAACTTAACTGTGTTAGAAGTCTCATTTCTGGTACCAATATAACAACTGTTTAATTTTACGCTAGAGAAATTTGAATTGCTTAAGGGGATAGCAGATGTATTACTGTGTATAATGCATTTTTTAAAAATTAGCTTAGCTTTTCATTGTTACAGCTACAGATAAAACCATAAAAACATAATAGAGGGAGGCTGTATGAACATATAACAATATATTTAATTTTCAACATGATCAAAAATAAATAGAAGCAGCACTTTTAGCATCAAGAAATGAATGGCCTTATTGGTTGTTGCTAGGCAACTACAATGGTATTGCCAGCCTTCAAGATCTAGTTTCTGTCAGTAAAAGGCATGAAGAGGCACAGTGCCATTCCAGGGTTGTTTTGGCCTTTGAGGGAGGACTCATCAGGGCCAAAGCTGGCAGCAACCTCCAAACTTTGCTGGATCAGACCTGTGAGCCATCTAGTCCAGCATCATGTTTCACACAGTAGCCAACCCTGGAACACTGTTATGTATGCAGACCGCCACCAGGGGTCCGTGGCTAAGCAGGAGCTTGATCCCCAAACACAAAGGGGATCTAGGATCCTAGTCCACCTCGAGTCCACCAATAGAACCTTGGTGGGAAATTCAAACCTTCCAATGGGGACATGGATATGCCGGGTGGAGTGTATATAGTTGGCCTTGCAGGGCCGTTTTCCTTGACTAGTGTGTGAAGTACAATAAACGCGTCTGAACACATGTCGTAGTTCGAGTCTTCCATGCAGCGAACCCAGTACTTTACAAACACCCACTGCAACATAGAGGCCAAGGCCCTCACCTGATATTACAATATTGGGTGCTTAATTTTCAGTCCTTGTCTTAATCATTCCCAGCCATGAATTTGCCTTTTTCATCATTGTCACGCACTGAGTTAATATTTTCATCAAGCCATTCACTGCAACTCACCCTAATTTGTAGAGATCCTTCCATAATTCTTTACAATCCACCTCAGTTTTTACCATCCTAAATAATTTGAAATCATCAGCAAACTTAGCCACTACACTGCTCACCCACAATATGAGGTCATTTATGAAATAGCACCAGTCCTCCACACTGCTGCTTGTAGGACCCAATTGCTTACTGGAAATAATAGAGACATCAGGCAAATTACCACAGAGGTAAAGCTGCCATGATCCCCAATGAGCTGGCTCTGGACTCCAACTTGGAAGCATCAGAGAAAGAGCCTGAGGACCCAGAACATGGCCTTGGAGAGAGCAGGAAACTCTGGAGGTCCTCTGAAGGGTAGATGCCCCTGGTCCATCTGCTCCAGAACTTGCCCCAAGGAACCTGCAGTGGGAACTCTTTGGCCAGAATTTCCCTCTGTCCCTGGTGGATTGCCAGGTCCTACCTGGCTGCCAGCAGGGGGACTCCCAATCCTTCTTGTAGTTCCTCTGGTGCATGTGCGAAGCATTTCCAATGTTAGGGGTGATGCTCTAGGTTTTGGGCAAAACTCTGTTTTTTGGGGCAAAACTCTGGTTTTTTGGGATAGAGTTTGCCCAAAACCTAGAGTGTCACCCCCAACGTTGGAAACCCAGTGATGTTACTTCCAGGTGATGTCATCATGCCAGTGCTGGTGGTACCAGGAGGGGGCTTCTCAGGGGTGGAGCTTCCCCCACTGACAGCTGGGCTGCAGTAGATTGGGCCCCCTGAAATCAGGGGATCCCCTGGCCCTACCAGGGAATGGCAACCTTAGTCTTCCCAGGTTTTGTGGCAACTAGGTGCCAGTCCAGGACTTGGTCCACAAGCCCACCAGAATCTATCTCTACCTGACAGGAGCATTGGAGGCAGCAGGCTCATGCCAAAATAGCCCATGCCAAGGTACAGTTCCAGGCTTGCGGGCTATTCTCTTCCTCCTGAGCCAGTTCATGCTAGATGTAATCCTTTGCAGGATTCTGGACCCAGTTAACCCTGGACAAGATGGCCGGGTGCTGCTTCTAGACCAGGTGGAGCTGTTGTCAGCCCATTTATGCCTTAGGCTGGGAGGGGAAGCTTTATTTTTATTTTTATTTATTTGTTTAATTTGTATCCCGCCCTCCCTGCCAAGGCAGGCTCAGGGCGGCTTACAGAACATATGTTATTCTGTATGGATCAATTGGTCCACTAGGCTCAAACCTATGTGCTAGTTCCAGTTCCTTGCCTCCAGTTCCAGCTCTATTGATGCTCCCAAACTTTGCTGTTTAGACCTGAGGGTACAGCTCCAGAAGAGACCTGACTGGGCCTGCCTGCAGAGTGTGGGGGGAAGACATAGGTTGGCTTGCCACACGGATCTAGCATGGAAATAATAATTGGGAGGCAGAAAACAGATTCTGTGATATGTATATATACAGCAGCTTTCTAAGCCCTGTCTTGCCTTTTCATAGAGAAAACATACCCAGCTATCAGGGATGAGTGGGGCTATCTAGTGGTTATGAATTAATATAAGTACGAAGTACAGCCTGACAATTATCTTCTTTATGGGTTAATAGTTAATCTGTGAGATCACAGGTATTATTCAGTATAGTTATATTACATGCAGTGTTAACAAGTGTTTAACATTCCTGAGCAATTGCTAAGGAGTTTTTCAACTTACTAGGAGTTAAAAGGAGTGTGGAAGGTTGCAGAGTGCTTCAGTGACAAAGAAAGAGATCCATATCTTTATTTAGTTGAAAAATATTCTTCATAACATTAGTACCCTAGGAGAGCAAGCCTAACCAGTTCTACTCAGAATCCTCCTGAGGTCTATACAATGGAGATCCAAGGAAAACATTCTTATGATTGCATTGCAAGTCTCACTCTAGTCTCTACCATTTCCAAGGCTGCATCTGTCCAACTGAGAACAGCCATGTGGCAAGGCACATTAATTTTTCCATCTGTAGAAATTCTCTTGATACAAGGTAATGTCCTTTAGAACTATAAGTAAAAGATTCTTCCTAGATGTATTTTACTTAAGAATGTGCTTTGTCCTTAGATTTCTGCACAGTTGGGAGACATGGGAAATTTTAAAGGTCACGCTCTTCCAGGCAGTTTCTTCCTCCTCTTTGGCTTGTGGTGGTCAGTGAAATATCCCTTAAAGTTTCTGTGTCGTAAGAAAAAGAACACTTCTCTCCTTGGTTCCAAAGCAGGATTTCAGCGCATAGAATTTACCGAGGGCATCTTCAAAGCTGCATTTGCTCTTATTGGTAAGTAGGTTTCTTTGCCTGTGCTTTCAAATAAATGTTGTTAGATTGAGCTGTCTATCTTTACAATGAAAATAAGCATTGGCCTAGCAGATCATATATTTGCTGATTGTTTTAAAAACTCTGTTGTAACCCTAAACCTACTTATAGTGACAGATGATGTCAGAAATCACTTTTTGTCTTTAGGGAACATGTTGCAGAGCCAGATACTCCCTGGGAAATTGTAGTGTGGATTCAGCTTGTGATTAAGTTTTGCATCAATTTGACTGCTTTTTGTAGAAGACTTGAAACATGCTGCTCATGAAACTAAGATTCAGTGCAAACGATTATAGGCAAAAATTATACATTTTAGTTATATCCTTGAATGCTGATGAAAAGCTCATCACAATTCATTAATACATCCAGTGCTTATTTTTTTGTCACAGTACTCACCAATCCTGAGTATTGGCACCTTTTCTTGGAGCTAGTCTAAGTACTGAGGGGGGAAATGGATGGAAACTGGCACAACCTTATATAGGTGTACTGAACAGAAATGAAGCTGCCTTCTACTGAATCAGACCCTTAGTCCATCAAGATCAGTATTGTTTACTCAGACTGGCAGTGGCCCTCTAGGGTTTCAGGCAGAGGTCTTTCACATCACCTACTACCTGATCATTTTAACTGGAGATTTATTATTTATTCATTTTTCGTATTTGTATCCCGCCCATCCTGCAAGTGGGCTTAGGGTGGGTCACATCATATTTCAACAGTTACAATAAAGTTTAAAAACACAATATAAACTTTTAAAATCAGTGGTTATAGCTACTGGTGAAAGTTCCGACCCATTAATACAGATGGAAATGGCCAGTTACCAATGCATGGATAGCCAGTAGGTGGGAGACAGCAACTTTGAGGAGGCCATGTACGGATACCCGCTGCCTCAACTGAAAGCCTGGAGGAACAGCTCTATCTTGCAAGCCCTGCGGAACTGAATAAGATCCCGCAGGGCCCTGATCTTGATGGGAAGCATGTTTCATCAGGTGAGGGCCAGGGTAGAAAAGGCCCCGACCCTGGTCGAGGCTAGATGGATGTCCTTTGGGCGAGGGACCACAAGGAGATGTTGATTATTTCTCCTTATAAATAATTACCTTTGGTTTCGCAAGATTCCATGCGCTCCCATTGGCTGTAAAATGCCCTCCCTCAGCCATTGGCCTATCAGCCGCCACTCAAGAGTACTCACGTGCCATTGGCCGGGTGCTGGGTCTGCTCCTCTTCCCCACCCACTCCCCCTGGCAGACAGCTCTCTCTCCTGAGGAAGACAGTTCTCTTGACTCCTGTGAGGCACTGTCCCCTCAGTGGCTGTTGATAGGCAGCCAAGCTTGGTTCTGTGAGTAAAAAAACAAAGGACTTTCAGCATAACCCCCTCCCCAATGGCCACTTTCCTGTCAGAATAAATGGAAAAAGGCTCTTTCTCCTGCTTAGCTTCAGCATGGCTGGCTGGCTAACGAGGTGGGCCAGAGACCATCAGACCATTTTCTTCAAGACCCCGCTGTGCGGCTGACTTTCCCCTAGGGCTGCCAATCTCCAGGTGGGACCTGGAGATCTCCCACTGTTACAATTGACCTCCAGATGACAGAGATCAGTTCCCCGGGAGAAAATGGTTGCTTTGGAGGGTAGACTCTATGGCATTATACCCTGCTGAGTCCTTCCACCCCCCCCCCAAATGCTGCCCTCCACAGGATCCACCCCCCAAATCTCCAGGTATTTCCCTAATCAAAGTTGGCACCTGTACTTTCTCCTCTGTCAGTAAAAGGCCCTTTCCACACCTATGTTGGCCTTTGGGAGAAAACTCATTGGGCCCAGTCCTGATCAGGTTGCCAACTCCAGGTGGGCAATTCCTGGAGATTTGAGGGATGGAGCCTGGAGAGGGTGAGGTTTGAGGAGGGGTGGCACCTCAGACAGGTACGATGCCATAGACTCCACCCTCCAATCCAGCCATTCCCTGATAGGGAACCATTGTTGCCAATCTCCAGGTGGGGGCTGGAGATCACTCAAAATTACAACTGCTCTGTAGGAGGGATGGGGGAGGAGATGGAAAACTAAAGGTAGGTTGATGGTTGGCTGGGAGGGAGATAGGGTTGTCAACTCTAGGTTGGGAAATTCCTGGAGATTTGAGGGGTCGAACCTGGAGAGGGTGAGTGTTGAGGAGGGGTGGGACCTCAGACAGGTACAATGCCATAGACTCCATCCTCCAAACCAGCCACTCCCTCCTGGGGAACCACTGTTACCAATCTTGGGGGTGGGCTGGAGATCACTCAAAATTACTACTGCTCTTCAGGTAGCAAAGATCAGTTCCTCTGGAGAAAATGGTGGACTCTGTCATTATACCCTGCTGAGATTGCCACAGCAAATTGTCACTGAGTGCCCAAAGCCGGGGCACTCTCCCAGAGCCTCTTTCTAGAGCCCGTTGTATTTATTTCCACAACGGGCCTTATTCCTAGTTAGAGCATAAAGAGTAGAGCGTAAAGTTGATTATTAGAGTGTACAGGAAGAAGCGGTCCCTTAGGCAGGGCTATTTTTTTTTTTTGCAGGAACGCACAAGAGCAGAGTTCCAGCTGGCTCCTGAGTTGGCCATGCCCAGCAGGAACTCATTAGCATAATAGGCCACACCCAACAGCAGAAACTCATTAGGACTGGCTACATTAGGGGTGTGTGGCCTAACATGCTAAGGAGTTCCTGCTACAAAAAGTCCTGGTTTGACAACAAACAAGGTAAACATAATAAGAAGCAAAATGTGGGTGTGGCTGGATGACCACACTTCTGGTAACATGGGGGTGTGGCCTAATATGCTAATGTGCTGTGCTGTGCAGGGGTGTGGTCTAATATGCTAACAAGTTTCTGCTTTGGGTGTGGCCTATTATGCTAATGAGTTCCTGCTGGGCTTTTTCTACAAAAAAGCCCTGCCCTTAGGTAAGTTGGTCTCAGGCCGAGAAAGATGGGGTATAAATGCAGTAAATAAATAATAAATATAGCTGAAGCTTGGGGACAGAAAGGTTGGTTGGTGGGAAGGAGAGAAGGAAGCAAGAAAAGGTGAGTATGTGGGGGAAAGGAGGAAGGAAATATGAATTGGTGTAGGGAGGGGGATATAAGGGGAACTGAAGCTTAGGCTGAGAGTGCATGATTGGTTCAAGGACACACAGTGACCTTCCATGGCAGAGTAGGGATTTGAACCTTGGTATCTGAGAGCCTAACCCAACACTCTAGCTGCTCCACCACACTGGCTTCAATGCTTAGGATGCCACTGTTGGACTCCTTTTGTAGGAGAATGTCTAAATTTTCTAAAAATTTTGGGGCACCTGTGTAGATACCACTGTCATGATGCTAAATCTAATTTCGTTAGTCCCTTAGGTAAGAATCAAGGCCACCAATGCACCCCTAATTATTTTACACACAGGTATGATAGCTGAGCAGTTTGTTTCTGATGGACCTCACCTGAAGCTATATAATTATGAAAAGAAACAATGGGATGACCTCATGAACTGGCATCACACAACAATGTATCTCTTCTATGGCATCTCAGGGCTGGTGGACATTGTGGCTCACAGCACTAATGTGTTACCAGTAGCCATGGACAGAATGGTGCTTTCCCTGGCATTTTTTGTGGAAGGTGAGTTTATCATACTGCCTGTGATGACATTCTTTTCTGAACCCAAATGAAATTGGGTATTTAAGGATTATTCAATAGAATAACAATGTTACGGCCCTGACCTGGATAGACCAGGCTCTCCCAACCTTGGAAACTACATAGTGTCAGCTCTGGTTAGTATTTGGATGGGAGACCTCCAAGGAAATCCAGGGTTGTGATGCAGAGGCTGGCAATGGCAAACTACCTCTGAGCATCTCTTCCCTTGAAAAGCCTACAAGTTGCCATAAGTCAGCTGCAACTCGATGGCACTTTCTACCTCCACCACCAAGGTTACGTTATATATGAGAAAAGATATGCATCAAATGGCAGAATAGACTGTTTGTTCTTTTCAGAAATTTTATAACTTCTGTACTTTTATTGAACTATATTTTAAATAAACTAAACAAAAACCTGGTAGTTGATAAATCACTTGCTCATTAATAGGAATAGCTTAGGACTGCAGATGTTGCCAAGTAGAGGAATGCTTGTCCTTCAAAGCTTTCATTCGCTGAGGTTCACTGTACTTCTATCTGTCCCTGTCTTAATTTAGGCTTTGTTTTTTACTTGAGATACATAATCAAAATACCAAGCAATGGTCCCATGTTTTTTACCATCATATTTTCTTCACACAAGCAGTTTAGCTTTTCTCCCTGTAGATGCTTTTATCATAGCCATTACACAGCTAACACATGCACCTGAATTTGTTAGTATGAGAATACTTTACACTCAGGTGGGTAGCTGTGTTGTTCTGAAGCAATGGAACACAGTTTGAGTTCAGTGGCACCTTTAGGACCAACATATAGGTAGAGGGGGTTCTTCTCTCTACTTATATGTAAGGCTTGAGGAAAAATGTTTCAATGTATCTGATGAAGTGTGAATGCACATGAAAGCTTATACCCAGAATAAAACTGTGTTGGTCTTTAAGGTGCAACTGGACTCAAACTTTGTTCTAATATGTAACACAGTTATCTCTACTACGGACATAAAGGCAAGTGGGAAGATGGATTCTCCTCTCCCATAGAGTTTCTACAGAACTGAACACTTCTTGGCTTTACTAAAATAATGTACACACTTGAGCTACTTGAAACACAATTAAAATTGTATGGTTTATAATGAGAGTATCTTATTGGATAAGCAAATCCAGGAGAAAAATCCTGATCCCTCTCATTCAATTACCAGGTTTTCTGTTTCATTATCATATTCACGGGCGAGCCATGTTGGATCTCCATGTTCATCAGTTACTTTTAGTAGCTATCTTTGGAGCAGCAATCTGCATATTCCTGGAAATCTTCTTCCGTGGCATTATAGTCCTTGAGATGTTGCGAACAAGCCTCTTCATATTGCAAGGGAGCTGGTTTTGGCAGGTGAGTCATTGGTCACTCCACTAACCAAAGTCTGAAGCCATCCTCCACTCTAAGGAGTCTTCCTCCAACTTAAATAGCTTTTCCTCCAACTGGAGTACCACTTAAGTTGGAGGAAGGCTCCTCTAGCCTAGGGTAGCCCATTATGTCCTGCTTTGTTATGACTTTTATCCCAGGAGAAAACTGAGTAAATTATTGGGGGGGGGCAAATGAGAGGCTGGGAAACATCATTCCAGGGGAAACAGGCTCAAAGATCAGACTTTCAAATATTAGGAAAACAGATTGGCCCTAATATGGACAAATTTGGAGTCAGTAATACCCCATTCCCTCAAACAGGACACTATAAGATCGCTAGCTCCACCATCTGATTGGATTGTGACATGCTGTAGATTCCTCTGCCCTGGAAGTAACCTGAATATTTCAGTTGGTGCACAGGAGATTGTTTGTAACTCCCATGGGCTTCCCTGAGCTCAGGAGGCAAAATTTGAAACAATCTCCCTGGCTGCTTTTGTGCTTGTGGGCTCTGTTTAAGGGGCTGGTTGTTATCCATATAACCCTTCATGAGCTGGGTCTGTGTATTTGAACAACCACCTTTTATAAATATCTACTCATTATCAACCTACTTAATTCATTTACTGGATAAAGATAGCATTACATTTCATTCATTTTGTTAAATTTTCAATTTCTGGAATCAGGCCTTTGTTGTACCATTATTGAACATACAAGTTCTGAGTCAGGGACCAAGAGATACTGGGAAAAGAAACACTAGATTTTTGTTTATAAAGCTTTTGTGCTTAGTTTTAACAACATAACTTCTGCTACTTCATTCACTCTACTTCATTCACTCCCTGTGGGGAGGGGTCTGTAAACATAGCCTTGGATCCAGTGATGCGCAAGTGGAAATGAAAATGAACTTAGTGCAGTTCACCTTGCACAAAATCTTGTGCAGCACCTAGCATCTTTGGATTTTATAGCACTCAAAATTACTTGCACAACATCTGGCACAAGTAGAAGAGTGGTTTGGGATATGCTATGTTCAACTTAGCACAAGGGCCTAGTGTAGGATTGCCAGGTCTCATTGTTCCTCTGGTGGGGGAATTTGGGGGGCATTCCGGGGGGGACATTGTGGGTATCCCCAATGTGATGATGTCACCCAGAAGTGACATCATCGCGTCAGGGGATGCTCTGGCATTTGGGTGAAACTCTATGTTTTTTTGCCCTCAAAACCATAGAGTTTGGCTAAATACCAGAGTATCCCCATGCAACATCCTAGTTTAGGGGAAGTGTTTCCTCCACCTGCCAGCTGGTCTGCAGCAGAGGGAAGCCCCCGAAACCAGGGGATTCCCTGCCCACCCCTAGGGGCTGGCAACCCCTAGCCTAGTGTGAAGTTTTCACACTTCAATTGGCAAATCTTTAATACATAGCAAATATTTTTTTCATTAAAACTAGAAACGTTTTGGACAAACAGCCTTCCGCAGAGATACAGATGATTAAAATACACACCATAAAGCACAATTAATCACAATATAAAATATATCACTTCTGACCTGAGCCTAAAAACACTCACAAGATGTAAGGACAATTTATCAATTAGATAAGTCCCTTTTCATTTTTGGAATACATCAATGTTGCCCTCCGATGTCCCCCCCACATCCCCAGTGTGACAACCAGGTGATGTCATCATGTTGGGGCTTGCACTTCCACTTTTATCGGAAGTCTCCCGGGAAGATCAGTTGGGGGTGGAATTGTCCCCTGCTGGCCAGTTGGCCAGTGGCAGGCAAGAGCTCGTGAAAGTGGAGGTTCCCCCACCCCCACCAGGGGACTGGGAATCCTAATTACAATAGCACAACATCCAGTGGTGAGTGGATACTGTCTTCATTGTACATGTTGGAGAATGTTTTGGGCTTCAGTTAAATATGTATGAAATATGACTTGGTAAGGCAGGCACCAGATTAAGTTCAAAGGTGGGAAACTGATTTACTTCTGATCAATGAAATATGTTTTGGAAAGGAAAACTATTCCTTCATCTGTGCTGGTAAGAAATATGTTCAGTGCCATGGAAGAATTCAGTGCTGTGTTCCCTTTTCCAGGAGATTCCTTTGTCAGTTAAGACTTTTATCTTCTTTTGATGTTTCTTGGAAATTTCTGTTAAGAAGCTTTAAAGCAAACTGAAAATGTCAAAATTAATTTCCTTGGCTCTTTCATCCCCTCCCCCCAGCTTAGTGTTAATAAATAAAAAGTACTGTTGGAAATAATGCAATTAATAATCAGTCCTAAATTGAAATTGAAATTTAAAACCATGTTTGTCCTTTGGGACAAGGTTTCTGCTGCTGAGATATACTTGTAATCCAGCCAAAGTTGAATCCCACACAAGCAAGGAACTGCTGAGCAGAGTGTGCAGGAGAAGTGCATAGTCAACAACAAGCAAGAGCACTGCTGAATGACAGCTTCCTGTAATCCCAGTTGGGCATAGGACCAGGGGCATGGGATTCATCCCCGGAAAAGGCAGTTACTTGTTTTGTTTTCCCCACAACCTGTGCATAGCTGTTCTCTGCTAACTCTGGGCTGGTTGAGGTAGTCTGAGCCGAAGCGCATGGATCCATGTATACTGTAAGGGTTGGGTGCTCTTAAACACTACAATACACATTTGGGTACACTATTGTTTTAAATGTCTATTGTGTTTTTGAGTACTTTGGTAGTGCTTATTTTGTTTATCCTCACTTCAATAACCCTGTGAGAAGGGACCATTAATATGACCATTTTATAGAATGGGAACAGATTCTAAAGGACAATGAATTGTCCAAGACCACACATACAGAGCTGAACCTGAGAGCTAAACACCAGCACTTTCTCCATTGCACCACGGTGACCTCCATAGGGCATGACTCTGCAAAGCACAATATTGCAAACCACAGGTATAAAATTTAACTTTTCTAAATAGACTAATGCCTTATCCTTTTTTTGATTTTACAGATTGGATTTGTACTTTATCCTCCGAGTGGGAGTCCAGAGTGGAACCAAACGGATCACGATAACATGATGTTCCTTACAATGTGCTATTGTTGGCATTATGCATTTGCACTTCTTATAATGGCTGTGAATTATACTGTGGTCAGCTGGTAAGATAATTGTACTTCTGAATTGCCGCTCTTAAGAGCTCCGTTTAACGCCACAGTGTCTAAGGCTCTAAAATTAATTAGGTTCAGCAGAAGAAAAATGGGTCCCCCCCAATTATGGAGAGCTCTAAAATCACAGAGGTGATGTGAAAGAACTCTACCAAAGATAGCATTATGTGTTTATGTACATGCTTTCATTGAAATCTTTCATTGAACCTGTGGATTTTCAAGCAGCTAACCAGGCTTAGTCTGTGGTCTGTAAGGAAAAACAAAGTTTTAACATTTCCATACATATATTAATTTATTTATGCCAAGGAATGTTCAAACTATCGCACAATTGCACTCATTTCACACGCCAGCAAGGTCATGCTAAAGATCCTACAAGCTAGGCTCCAACAGTACGTGGATAGAGAACTGCCAGAAGTACAAGCTGGGTTTCGAAGAGGTAGAGGAACTAGAGATCAAATTGCCAACATTCGCTGGATTATGGAGAAAGCAAGAGAGTACCAGAAGAACATCTACTTCTGCTTCACTGACTACGCCAAAGCCTTTGATTGTGTGGATCACAATAAACTATGGCAGGTTCTTAAAGAGATGGGAGTACCAGACCACCTCACATGTATCCTGAGAAACCTGTATAAGGGTCAAGAAGCTACAGTTAGAACCGGATATGGAACAACTGATTGGTTTAGCATAGAAAAAGGAGTACAACAAGGATGTATATTGTCACCGTGCTTATTTAATTTATATGCAGAGTACATCATGCAAAATGCTGACCTGGATGAATCACAAGCTGGAGTTAAGATTGCTGGGGAAAAGATCAATAACCTCAGATATGCAGACGATACCACTCTGATGGCAGAAAGTGAAGAGGACCTAAAGAGCCTCTTGCTCAGGGTGAAAGAGGAGAGCGCAAAAGTGGGCTTGAAGCTCAACATAAAAAAAACTAAGATCATGGCATCCGGCCCCATCACTCCTTGGCAAATAGAAGGGGAAGTCATAGAAGTAGTGACAGACTTCACGTTCCTGGGATCCCAGATCACTGCAGATGGTGACTGCAGCCATGAAATTAAAAGACGCGTGCTCCTTGGGAGGAAAGCAATGGCAAACCTAAACAGCATGATAAAAAGCAAAGACATCACCCTGCCAACAAAAGTCCGCATGGTCAAAGCAATGGTATTCCCCCGTAGTAATGTATGGCTGCGAGAGTTGGACTATAAGGAAGGCCGAGCGCCGAAGAATAGATTCTTTTGAACGATGGTGCTGGAGAAGACTCTTGAGAGTCCCTTGGACTGCAAGGAGATCAAATCATTCAATCCTAAAAGAAATCAACCTTGACTGTTCCCTGGAAGGCCAGATCCTGAAGTTGAAGCTCAAATACTTTGGCCACCAAATGAGAAGGGAGCACTCACTGGAGAAGACCCTGATGCTGGGAAAGATTGAAGGTCAAAGAAGAAGGGGACGGGAAAGGATGAGATGGTTAGACAGTGTCATCGATGCAATGAACATGAAATTGAGCAAACTTCAGAGGACAGTGGAAGACAGGAGGGCCTGGCGTGATCTGGTCCATGGGGTCGCGAAGAATCGGACTCGACTGTGCGACTGAACAACAACAACATTAATTTATTTACAAGTTAACAATGCTCTTCTCATTCTTCCAGGAGAGGTAGTAACCTCTTATATTTTCCCTAAGGCCCTGCTGGTTACCTTGCCTGTTCTCAGAGCCAACATTCACCAGAACTGAGCTCTGGGATCTGTTTAGAACATCAGGACAGAACCATAGAACAAAAATATTATGACAAAGCCCCTGAGAATGTGCAGCATTCTTTCTTATCCCTGAATAATTACAACCATCCCATACACACCTCAAATTAGGTGTATGGGTTGCTGTGACAAAAAGAGCCATCCTGTTAGGCAGCAGATCACAGAATCTTCTCTGCCAGTACAGACAGAACTAATCGATTGTATTCCTGATCTACACACTAGTCTGGTTAATTGGTATAGTATATCACTGCATCATAGGAACAAGGTCTCTGCTCTTCTTTCAAATAAAATTGACGGGTGACTGAATTGAACCCAACTGTGGTACAACTACAGTGAAGAACATCACTTTCTAGCATCCACTTGCAGAGAACTATTTCCCCATCCCTTATCAAATGTTGTTTACTGACTAACTAAATGCTCATGGGGATGCGTGTAGAGGGAGGGTCTGTATATTGCAAAGCCCCTCCTTAAATAACTTCTTAGGATCCCTGGCATTGAAGGCTGGTCCACCCATCACCAGGACCAGAGGGAGAGGTAGGTCCTCAGTGAAATAGTGCCCCACAGTGCAGCATTTTGATTCTCCCCATAATTGTTAATGGTAATAATAACCAAGGGTCACCAAATTTGTGGAGGACGGTGATGGGGAAAGTGACAACAGGGATGGTTTGTGCCTGTTGTCACTGCCCAGGCCTGTGCTGTTGCAGCTTTGGATAGTTTCCACACACAAAAGGCCTTTTGTGGTTTCGCCATTGCTGGTGGGGCTGTAGGTAAAGCACAGCAGCAATTGCGGCTTCCGCATGGCAGGTTTCCCTGCATTTTCCCTGCCATACTCCATCTGCAGTGGTGACCCCCCCACCCAGGGCCATAGGGTTGCCAGGTCTGGGTTGGAAAATACCTGGAGACTTTGGGGGTGGATCCAGGAGACGGTGGGATTTGGGGAGGGGAGGGGCTTCAGCATGGTACAGTGCCATAGAGTCCACTCACCAAGCAGCCATTTTCTCCAGGGGAGCTGATCTCTCTCAGCTGGAGATCAGTTGTAAAAGCTGGGGATCTCCAGGCCACACCTGGAGGCTGGCAACCCTACTGGGCCACCAGGGCTTTCATTTTTTAAAAAAAGAGGCACTAGGATATTGTTATATCTATATCATTGTAACAATAGGTATAACATGCTCTGTGAATTTCCAGCTTTCATTTTTTTAAAAAAGGAAGTCTCTAGTCTTTTCTGCTGTGAAGCCCCTTCTTTTCTCTTATATCTCTGTACGAAAAGGAGAAAAAATGTAGTTTTTTTCAAGAATGAAAGCTCAGAATTCACAGAACATGTTACACCTATTGCTACAATGGTATCCTTCCTTATATATAAAAGGATTTTCGTCATACCTTATATGGTGAAAATGCGCGCCGGAATCAGTTGGCTGAGGGACCTGTCAGTCAGAGACAGGGTCCCTTGCCACTGGCTGCCTTGCTTGCCTGCGTTGCTGCCATTGGCCCGCCAGCTGCCACTCAAGACTGCTGGTGTGCCATTGGCTGGGAGGCGGGAGGCGAACGCTGCGAGCGAACACCGCCACCAGGAGCCAGGGAAGGGAGGCTGCGATGCCAGCCGACGGTGCTGGCCGGGGAGCGAGGCAGGGCCAGTGCCAGGGGGACGTTGCAGCCCCGGAGAGACGGAGTCTCAGCGAGAGGGACAGCGGAGGCTGGGGACGGCGGGTGAGCTCCTTCCCCAATGGCCGCCAGATACGCCTGCCTCCAGCACCTTCTTCGTGGGAAGGGGGCCTGTCTAGCGCCCGTTGTCTCGGTTCCACAACGGGCTTCCCTTCCTAGTATTGATATAATGATATTTAGTGCTTTTTTTAAAAAAAAACACAAAACCCTCCTTTGCTGGCTGAGAGTGGAAATGGCTGGTGGTGGGGGAAAGTGTGAAGAAAAATAGCTGCCAAGAAAAATGTCTGCCACGTAGGTAGGTAAATCTGAATTTCCCCACCCACACAGAAGCAATCTGGACTTTACTGCTATCTTTCCCAAAACGTCAGAGCAAAGCAGGTTTGAGAATGATCACAAAAAACTAGGGAAAACCTGGGAGATACACAAATATGCCACGATGCCATGGAGAAGCAGGAAAAAACCTGCTTCCCAACAGCATTGAACCTGGCACAGTTAACCTGTGTGAACATAGCCCTGGAACCAGTTGGGAGCAAATATCTTGTTGGCCCTGGCAGTGAGGCCTAATTGTGTTTTCTGCCCTGGTGGCCCAGCCGTAGAGAACCAAGCATGCTGTTAGTAGTTAGTCCTATACATACTGAGGATCGAATCCTATACACATCCCTGCTCATAATGCTCAGCCTTGTACTTGACCATTACTTGATTCAGAACATGTGCAGACATTTCATGATTTCCCCCCTTTGTTTTCCCTCTCCAGGGTAATTCGTTCAAAAATGAAACAGGCCCCAACCATGGAAATTGGATTACTGAAAATGTCTGAGCACGACCAGGAGTCTGAAGATGAGATCTAGTAGCATACTTATTTTCTTAGAGCTGTATTCTCTCCACCATTAAGCTGTGCTGCCACTCTTCACCACCCCATTTTGGCTCACATCATCTGTGCATATATCCTCTGTCATGTACTGTAATTTCACCTGATTTTATTTTTATATTAGTGCTTTCTTTGTGCCATACTTTAAGTGGAAAGAAAACATTCTGCTATTGAACTGGCCGGGGTTGACATTGCCAAGTCAAAATCAATTCAGGTCATGTAACAGAGGTTGGGGTAAACTGGGAAACTGACACATGGTGTTGAGCAGAAACTGCTACTGTTGCTGAAGACAAATAGTATACCTCTTAAAATTACACGGACAATTGATAAACTACATGTCTATTTTGAAGTATGCTGAAAACTATTTCCTTGGACAATTTTCAAACTGTATATGTTGCAAGTGTAGCCCTTGCAGCTGTATTACCTTATCCTGTATTATTTATTACAGTATGTGCTCTTTGCACGAAGGATAGAAGAAAAAGCTAGTGCAGAATCACTGAGCATCAGTACCTACACATTATAGTTCCAATTTATTGGATAATTTAGGTGCCATGTGGATCTTGCTGGTTGTCTGCAGCAGATTCATTTACATGTATGTAAAACTTACATTTATGTAAAAAAGAGAGGCTTGGAAGCCATTCTGTGTGTAATAGGCAGAATATGGGATTTAGATCAGAGAAGCTGAATTCAAATTCCGACTTGCCCAAGGCATGGGAAAAGGCTGTGTGGCAGAGCACCTCCTTTGCATGCAGAAGGTCCCTGGCATCTCCAGTTAAAAGGATTGGGTAGGAAGAAAGACCTCCACATGAGATGCTGGAGAGCAAGTGCCAGTCAGAATAGACAGTACTGGCCTTGACAAACCAAAGGGTCTTAACTTAGTATAAGGCAGCTTTGTGTGTTCATGTGAAGCATCATCTGGAAGTGGCCTTATTTGTGTACTAAAATGAATGGTGGTGAAACAACACTTAGAATCCTTGGTGCTGTGTGCTTTTAATTCTTATGACAGACAGGATATTCTCAGGTAGGAATAGCTGACATAGGATATAAGCATTAGCAAGATTCATAATAAATATTCTTCACAGGTGATATTTGGTAAAACTTGTCTACCGCTAAACATAATTGAATATCAGTAGTTCATGATAACTGCCATCTGATAATCATTTTCCAGTAAAAAGAATTCTTCTTACTCTACTGTTATCTGAGATGTTCTGAAGAATGCCGATCCCTCCGCTTTTAGGTCAACTACAGTGCAGTCCAAAAAATACTTTCCAAGGACTACACACAGTTGAGTAGGATTCTGTGTTAGCCAAATTGCCTTAATTTCTTATTAATATGGGGGAATTATGATTATTAATTGGCAATAGGCAAATTAGGGAACAAACACCACTGTCTACAGAGGTCCCGCCCTTCCAGAGGTACCAGTAACAGATACAGAGGCTGCAGTTAGGTTAAAATGATGTCTTTACTGTAGTCTTCTTTACACACAGACAATACACAGTCACACACACAATTTTTCAGTACTTGGAAATAAAGATAGATAATCAGCATGTTTGCCTGAGCAGGATATTCATTGGTTGGGCAATAGTTACCTGTTCCGATGAGATGAAGGCTTCCAAATGGAAAAATAAGGGAATTATAGAAAAATGGGGATTATGCTAGGAACATGGAGAGTGCAAACTGAACCAGCAGAAAGCATATGGAAGACTCTGGCTGCAGTCCAAGAGCCTTAGGGCAAGGTAGCCACAAGTTCAAGAGTAAGAGAATATAGAGGTCATTGAGGGGGAGAGAGAGACCATATGGCTGGGTGCCCCCTTTTATGAGGGGGGCTTAGGGGGTTGGGCCAGGCTGGCCACACTTCCTAGTCACATGTCTCTTGGGGGTGACCTAAGCTGGTCACATGTCTTGG
This sequence comes from Gekko gecko, assembly GCA_029375565.1. Classification (NCBI taxonomy): domain Eukaryota; kingdom Metazoa; phylum Chordata; class Lepidosauria; order Squamata; family Gekkonidae; genus Gekko; species Gekko gecko. Next base: position 50,362,741 of record JAPDNY010000004.1, read on the forward strand.
CCCACCTCTTACTAGTCTGTCCCCAAAACATGCTGATTGGTGTTGGGTTCAAGGGGGAAGGGTCTAAGGGAGTGGGCAATATTGAGAACTAGCAACTTAGACTGGAGTCTGGCACCTGGGTGTAGGTGAGATGAGTCATCGGGCCAAGGCTATTGTTTCTTGATTGCCTTAGCTGGGCCGCTGATGGGCAAGTGATTAGTTGCCAAACAACCATGAATAGAGTCTCTGAGCTACGTGCAGCTTAGCAGGTGATGGAGGAGAGGAGAAGGGGTTGCCTGCGTGTGTTGGAGGGGACTCCTAATGGCGTCTGGGGGTCCTTTATCCTCATGCTCTGGCATGGCATGGCGTTTGGGGCTTTGTGCATACTATGGAACTGATCCATCTTTCATCAGGTAAGAGGGCTGGTAACCTTGGAGGGCCACTAGAACAGCAACACAGGAAGGAAGGTATCCTCCTCTCAAGTGTGCCTTCTCAACTGGCATCATGTTGGGTTACCATGCTGTACAGTCCCTTAAGCATAACTTTTGCACAGTCCATTCTTATCATTTATGTGCTATAGTCCATAAGATCACATTAAGTGCCTTGCAGGGCAGCATCCGAGTAGGCCTGTTTAGGAGAGCACTGCCAATCCACTGAAGATGCTATTGGTTGGTGAAGGATCTTTAAAATTATGAATTGTGGTTTACTTTTAAAGGCAACACATAGCATTATGACATGTTGAAATAAAGTTGCTTTGGGTCTCTTTGAAAGAAATGAATTATTTGGGTTGAGTTAGTTTTAAGTGGTAGATCTTAATCCATTGCGATAAATCTTTGGTTACTGCTAGAGTCCCAGTTCAAATCTCCCCATTTTCCCCATAGGAGCTCTTTATAAAAGATTAAAGAGATCCACTGACGGCTGTCTGATGTCTTGCCTAGGCTGTCCCACAGATATCTGTACACTTATTTCTACCTGTAAGGAGTGGCTGGAACTCTGGCCCTTTGATTTTTTGAATTGGCTCCTATAAACCTGAATGGAACAAGTGTATGGAAAGGATCTTCTTATCCTTCTGCACTTCCTGAAAAGCTGCTTCTGAGAGTTGTGGGGGATCCTTGAGAACACTGTGAGGGCTTGTAGCTCATAGGGGAATGGTCAGAAATCATGCCTCTCCCCTCTTGGGTGAACCATTTTGCAGTCTGAGCAATAGTTCAGGTAAAGAAGGCAAATTCTGCACATTATTCCTCTTTGTTCCAGTCCTCACCATGCTGCATACCACTCCATTCCTAATTGGTTCCCCAGTCCTCAGGAACAGCTCTTCAGTGTACCCCAGAGGCTTCATGCAGAAGGGGAACATCTCTCTTGAGGTAACTCATTGTGTTCATTCTTTTGATTCCTTCTTGTGCCTTTGAGACTTTATTTCATTTCATACTTTAAGGTGACCCCCCCTCCATGAGCTCCTTGGACCTGCAGTGAGCTTCTGGCAGGCTAGTGACCTGTCGGTAATTTTATGAAAGCACCATAATAATGGGCACCTCCACATGGAATTATTACCCCCCGCCCAGGCCCATAGTACATATTCTTCAACTAGAACCAGGAGAAAACTCATGCTCTGATATTTGTAATACCACTAGTTCTAACATAATTAGGCTTCTGCTCAATATAAACTAAGGAACCCAAGATGTAGCAAAACTACCTGTAAAGATGTTGCCCTATGCCTGCTTGAAAGCTCCTGAAATATTTGGATGGATACTGTGGGAAACAGACTGCTATGATGGGAGGAGCCCTGGCTCAAGAATAGACCATTTACTTTGCATGCAGATGGTCCCAGATTCAATCTCTGGCCTCTCCAGCAAAAAGGATCAGGTAGTAGGCAATGTAAAAGACTTTTACCTGGGGCCTTGGAGAGCCTTTGCCAGACTAAATAGACAATACTGGTCTGGATAGACCAGTGGTCTGACTCAGAAGCTCTTTAGAGATGACATTACATGTGTTGAAATCAATGTGCATACAGCTGGAAAGGGCAAAAATATGCTGCCTCCCCCCCAACTGCAGTGAGCTGCTGGCAGACTTGTGACCTGTCTCTAATTTTCTGGAAGCAACTTGAGAATGGGCAACTCCACATGGAATTGTTAACACAAGAGACAACAGCCCCCTAGGGGAGGTGCCAGCTCTTACTAAATGGCAGGTGGGATCCAGACTAATATCCCTGTGGATGCAAAGATCTAGATTAGACAACTCTGCAGGCACAAAGAGCATGATTTTCCTGCTTTCCCCTTCCTGCAGCAGCCCAAAATGCACCCCCCCCAATCCTGTTCTGGCAGGGCCCCTTTCCCCAAGAATTTTGGGCAACTGCAGGACAGTGGAAGCAGGAAAATCATCCCTCATGGGGAGAAACCCTTGAGCCTGTGGAAATGTGGGTCCAAGCTGCCACTTCTAAGTAAGTGCAGCCAGCTTGCTTGGTTTCCCACATGCTCTGCAAGCCCTTTAGCAGAAGTTCCATTATGCATGAGCAAAAACTCCATACAGTGTGAAATAATGACCACAGGAAGGCTGCAGCTACAGGGGGCTTCTCTGACATTTAAATTCAGTGCTCTGAAATCTTGGATTGCTTGCTGTTTATCCAACTGAGACAATCTGCTAATGCAAGGGAGAACTGAACGCATTCAATGTGACCTCTGCAGTGGCGGAGTGATGAGGTAAATGCTATTGCAGGGATTCTATTTCCTCAGTATCTGCAATACTGACTCCAGCTTTTGAAAGCACTTTTGTGCAGTTTCCAGGTTATCTGTTTCCGGGAAGGGGTTGGTACTTGCTTGAAATGAAACCCAGTTTTTAATACATGCATTAATATTTGATATGGAACTTGAACATCTTAGGTTCAGAAAACCATGCAATGGTAAAAAGAATCCTGGCACCCTAGCCATAAATGCATCCACTTAGAAAAGTCATTGATTTTAAAATAATTTTACATGGGTTTACGAGAGCAGACATAAGGTCAAACTACATATTACATAGGAGAGCTATCCTCCGATTCCCCAATACTTTCTTTGGCATTAAAATGAGGTGCAGAGAGGCCCAATTTAGAGCAGACCTAATGGTAAGGCTGCTGTTAGCTAGAGTTGAGGAAAAAGACAAGTACCTGTTTTGCGCCTGTCTTTTTTCCGTACCAGGGCTACAGCAACTCCACTAGGACAAATTTCTACCAAGGTTAACAACAACAGCCCCTTTCTCCCTCAGCATTATAATTTCTCCATAAATCTTTTATTCCCTTCTCCATGACTGTTTTTCAGATTTAAAGATAATATTGGGATACTTTATCACAGATCTCCCACATAGCATGTAGTCAATCCTAAGAGCTTATTTTGATGCCCTTTTTTCTTTTTAATATGATCAGGCACTTCTAACTCTTTCTTTGTGGTAGAAAGAAACAACTCTGCCCAGGCAGTAGTACCTCCACTGCTGTGTATCGCGTATTGAAGGCCATGTGACAATCCTGGTTACTTGCAATTCTCCTTCCTTGCTTTTTGATAATGCTGGGACTTCACTGACTACAAAACACTCAGTCCCTCTAACCCTACCTATTTGTTGTTGTTCAGTCGCACAGTCGAGTCCGACTCTTCATGACCCCATGGACTACATCATGCTAGGCCCTTCTGTCTTCTGCTGTCCTCTGGAGTTTGCTCAATTTCATGTTCGTTGTATCGGTAACACTGTCTAACCATTGTCAGAAATGCAATTTGTTCTTACCAAGAAAGAACTTCTAGAGACAGACCTTTTTTAGTGAAGCAGAATATTTTATTAATACACTCTTGCAAGTGGGGGTGATCAGCTCAAATGAACTGAACACACCTTTGTACTTGAAAGCAGGCAGTTATATACTTCCTTCCACAACGCTTTGAAAAATAAGAAACGCCCTGTCCAGTCCCCATTGGCTGAGGTCCTTGGCTCCCATTCTCAAATCACGTCTTGCATTTGGCCCCCCGTGACGACACTTCTCCAATTACTCTTCCTCTTTTCCTCATTAGGGTCCTCCTCTAAATATGCTAAAATCTGTTTACTTTCTCCTAAAAAGGTATTAACCTTCCCAGTCCTCCCTGGACATTTTTTCATTATCTACTGCAACTTTCATTCTTGAGTAAGTGGCCATCTGCTGTGTTTTTCTTCCTGTTTCTGGGGCCTGCAGACTGCAAGATGTTCTATCCTTAGGCCCAGTTATGTTTTCACAAGACCACTTGTTTTTGCTAAAAGTTACTTCCTGTTTTCCTGGTGGGTTAGCATAAGCTAAGAATATACTTTGCAAGCAGATCAATTAAAAATCTTTATGTTCATTTCTCTCACCATCTCATCCTTTGCCACCTCCTTCTGTTACCTTCAATCTTTCCCAACAACAGGGTCTTCTCCAGTGAGTGTTCCCTTCACATTTGGTGGCCAAAGTATTTGAGCTTCAGCTTCAGTATTTGTCCTTCCAGGGACCAGTCAGGTTTGATTTCCTTTAGGGTTGATTGATTTGATCTCCTATATATACAAAGGTTTTTTGTTTGCCAGAGCACAGCAGTTCCCCTTTGTTGTACAGGAGAACTTAGGAAGCACTTTAAAAAGGGGGGAGGGAAGGTGATAGAATGAACATGAACAAGGCTACCTCCTCTCACAGAGCCACAAGAAATACATTCTGTATTTTTCTTTGCAGGTGTGCTGCCTGTTTTCTGCACTAAAATCCTAACTATATGTTATAAATAATGTTTACAGGTATACCCTGGGTTCAGAACTTGTAGCCAATTTCAAAATTTAATTCTCAAGTTTATGGAGGCCCAGTTCATATTGGGACTATGGGATGTTGACATAGGGCTTAAACATTCCTCCTGTGAAGTTTTCCCAACCAGAAATGACCCCGAGGATTGGCCCACTGGGGAAATTTACACTGTGGCTCATCAGTACCAATGTAGCCCTTCAGTTATGAAAGTTATGATCTCCCAACCCCATGTGGAGCGAGACAGTCTCGTATTTGCAGGGATCCTTCATGGTGGACCCATCCATCTGTGTAAAAATCAAGGGGTCGGCCAGTTTAACCACTTTTGCCCCCAATCCCGTTACTAAAGAGGGGTTTATTAAGTCTCACCCACACCCAGAGTCAACCAGCCCCCTCACCCTCATAAGGGTGTTCAATTCCGGGCAGATCAGAGTCACAGTCACAAAGAAGAGGGAAGGGTAATTGCTCACCGGTCGCAGCGCCTGGGGTTCAGGGACCTGCTGTTCAGCACTGTTCACAGCAGGTCCTTCCCGTTTCCCGCCGGCTGGAATGGTTCCTCTCCCAACGAGTCTGAGTTTTCCTCCAGTGGACTCGCCTGCAATGCCCTCGACCCCTTCGGCTTGGCCGTCGGTTTCTTCTTCGGGGTGTTGCTCCTCTTCTTGTCTCCTTTGCCGGCAGAAGGCGGTGCTCCTGCTCCCGGGAAATCTGCAGCGAAATGCCCAGATTCACCACACCGGAGACAGAGGCCTTGCTTCATCCGTTGTTCCCGGGTTCCGTCATTCTGGCGCGGCGAAGGGCCCGCGGATTTCGGTTTCCCCGGCACGGAGGTGGATGGCCCGGCCTTCCCCAGGGTAGCGTCATCGTCGATACGGATGGTGCAGAGCCAGCTTTCGGTATCCACCACCTCCTTCATCCATCCTAGGAGGGATCTGGGTTTCCCACTCCTCATGATTGTTCCGCGGATCTCGGGATCTAGCCCTAATTGGTAATGTTGGGCTAGCACTCCATCCGGCCACTCACGAATTTTCGCGGCATGCCTTTGGAACTCCTTGGTGTATTCCCTCACCGACTTCTTCCCCGGCGAAAAGTACGGAGAAATGCTTGGGCTGTCTCACTGGCATTGGAGTCTTTGAAGTGGTCCCTCAGAGCCCACATGAAGGCATCCACCTCCCGGAGCTCTCGTCCGTCTTCATGGTGTAAGGTCATGTACCAATCTGTCGCTGCGTCTCTCAGCCGCGGGGCGATCGCATCCACAATGCGCTCTTCGTTCGGGAACAGGTGGCCCCAGTTATCTACAAACTTTTCCGCCCTTACCAGGAAGAAGGAAAATTTCTCGGGGGTTCCATCAAAAGTAGCATCAAGCAGCTTGGCTGGATTGGGTAGCATGCGGCCCCAGCCACACGGGGGTCCCTGAGGCACAGGAGCGACCGGCCCCGCTGGCGGACCCACTGGTTGGGCCGGTGGAACTCCCGGCTGCCCTGGCACATCTCCCAGAGGTGGCCCCGCTGGGACTGCAGGAGCGGCCGGCTGCGGCAGTGGTGGTTGAGCTGGTAGCGGGAGCTGTTGTCTTCGGTCAAGCTCCTCTCGGATCCCCTTGGAAATCATCGCAGGGATCCTCTGCAGGGACTCCTCTACCAGCCGGAGGAGTCGATTACTGCTTTGATCTCATCCCACTGCTGGGGTTCCGTTGCGCCCTCACTCTCTCTCTCGTAAGAGCGGGCCTCGTTGCCTCCCGTCGCAGTGCTCAGCCGGTAGATAGACCTCTTATACCAGCTCTCCTGGAGCGGGGCACAGGGAGTTAGAGACCACATCTCTTGCGTCTCGGCCAGCGGTTTTTCCCAATCACGTCTTTTCCGTGGTCGGGTATTCATGCCAGCATACGCGGCCCCGAAGTAGTCACTGTAGAACCTGCCAAAGTCATCTTTCGGACCCCAGGGTGTGGGGGCCATGGACACCGGGTTCTCTCCTGAGGTCGGCATCAAGGTGGTCGATGTCATGGAAGTGGGGACTGTGTCTTGTGACATAGTCACCTTGATTGGGTTGTCTTCTTCTCCACTCATCTTGGCAGCGGAGAGATGGGAGGCAGAGGCCCGACCAGTAAAGGATCACTGACAATCTGTCAAGTTCTCCAGATAGTCAGTCAAACACCAGGCTTCATAAGAAAATAGCGTTTATTGAAACTAATCATAGAGTTACATGAACAAGGCTTTTGTCAGTGATACTTGGTATTACAGCCCAGCTTCAATTATAGCCTGTTTGAATTGCTCCCCCTTACTACAAGCCAATGGTTACATTCCCCGCGTGTGGCAAAAGAAAGAAAAACAACACGTTCACCCGAAAATCCTCTGATGTCTAAAGGCCTGGGATGCAAGGCCAAGCGTGCTGATAAGGAGTTACACAGACACAGTAATTCAGAGCACCTGGAGCCTTAGTGATACTCCCGCATTCCAGAAAGTGAAAGATGTCTTCCCCCCCCCATCCTATGCCATGGCAGGGTTACCTGACACTCCCAGCCAACCATCAACCTACCTTTATCTGCCCCCTGGCTTCAGTTTTCCATCTCCTCCCCCTCCCTCCTAGAGAGCAGTTGTAATTTTGAGTGATCTCCAGCCCCCACCTGGAGATTGGCAACAATGCTTCCCACCCCCTCAAACCTCACCTTCCAGGCTCCATCCCTCAAATCTCCAGGAATTGCCCACCTGGAGTTGGCAACCTGATCAGGACTGGGCCCAATGAGTTTTCTCCCAAAGGCCAACATAGGTGTGGAAAGGGCCTTTTACTGACAGAGGAGAAAGTACAGGTGCCAACTCTGATTAGGGAAATACCTGGAGATTTGGGGGGTGGATCCTGTGGAGGGCAGCATTTGGGGTGTGCGTGGAAGGACTCAGCAGGGTATAATGCCATAGAGTCTACCCTCCAAAGCAACCATTTTCTCCTGGGGAACTGATCTCTGTCATCTGGAGGTCAATTGTAACAGTGGGAGATCTCTAGGTCTCACCTGGAGATTGACAACCCTAGGGGAAAGTCAGCCGCACAGCGGGGAGTTGAAGAAAATGGTTTGATGGTCTCTGGCCCACCTTGTTAGCCAGCCAGCCATGCTGAAGCTAAGCAGGAGAGAGAGCCTTTTTCCATTTATTCTGACAGGAAAGTGGCCACTGGGGAGGAGGTTATGGGCAGGGGAGGGGGTTATGCTGAAAGTCCTTTGTTTTCACAGAACCAAGCTTGGTTGCCTACCAACAGCCACTGAGGGGACAGCCCCTCACAGGATTCAAGAGAACTGTCTTCCTCAGGAGAGAGAGCTGTCTGCCAGTAAATCTGACATGCAAATCTGTCTGAAGGGGGCGTGGGTGGGGAAGAGGAGCAGACCCAGCACCCAGCCAATGGCACGCGAGTACACTTGAGTGGCGACTGATGGGCCAATGGCTGAGGGAGGGCATTTTACAGCCAATGGAAGCACATGGAATCTTACCACCCCACGTGACAATTATATATAAGGAGAGATGCCCCATTGGGACATAAATTTTATTAAGTATTTTCAATAAGACAAAACAATACTTGTCACATACAAAGCATACAGCACAAACACAAAACATACATGGGGGGTAATTTAACTAATACATAATCGATTTCTATACCAATAGTATCTAACTGCTATAACAACGTGTGTAACAAAAACTAACAATAATCATCTAGCCAAATTTGTAACTCTTGTACGAGTCTTGAATATCCAGTCTCTTATCATTAAACGTTATTGTAATTATTATACCACACATAGAATCTTGACCACATATTTTGAAAAGTGGATTCTGTCAGACCTTTCAGATGTAAAGTCAGTCTATCCATTTCTGCTGCCTCCAAAAGTTTGTTAATAAGTTCTTTCTTCTTTGGAACTTCCAACATTTTCCAACATTTAGCATATAGGATTCTAGCTGTTGTAGTCAAATAAACAATAGGATATCGATATACTTTTTTACAATTGTCAGGCAATATATTTAACAGCAATACTTCTGGGGTAAAAGGAACAGAGCAATCTAATATCTTTTGTAACATTTCATGTACCCATGCCCCAAATTTTGACTCTATCATAGAGCCACCATATATGATCAAAGGATCCCAATTTATTCTGACATTTCCAACATTTGTTAGAACATTTACTATTATATTTAGCTAACATCTCTGGAGTTACATACCACCTATAAAACATTTTATATACATTCTCTTTATATGGGACTGCCTTTGTTATTTTAATATTTTTCTTCCACAGTTTAGCCCATTGATCCAGTTCAATATTGTGTCCTAAGTTTCATGCCCACTGAACCATATTAGTCTTTACAATTTCATCTGCCATCGTATAGTCAAGAAGATAAGTATACATTTTCTCAATAAATCTTTGATCTGTGGAGGTCAAAATCTTTTCAATCTCCAGCAAGTTTTCATGGAAGCCCAACTTTTTATCTTTTGAAAGTCTAGATTCAATTTGAGCTCTTTGCCACCATGATAATTCCAGCAATGGTTTTAAATTTAGATTAGAGTCCAAGATATCAACATATCTTCTTACCTACTCCTCAGTATAGACTCTAGGATAAGTGAGAGCTTCCAATGGTGCAATTAATTTTGATTTTTTTGTATAAAACTGTTTGTAGATTGGCTCCCATACTTTCAATAAAGATGCTCTGAGCCAATGTTGTTTAAAATATTTTTGTGATGCTGCTTTCCCATACCACAGGAATGCATGCCAACCCAGCATCAAATCAGGGCCTTCCAATTTTAGTATTCTTTGATCTTCTAGAGTGAGCCAGTCTTTAATCCAAGCTAAGGCTACTGCTCTATAGTACAAGAGCCAGTTGGACAAAGCAAACCTTCCTCTCTCCTTGAAATCTTGTAATGCCTTGAGTTTTATTCTTGCACGCTTCCCTTGCCAAATAAATTTTGATATAACCTTGTCTAAGTCTTTGAAGATTTTTTGATTTTGCAGAATTGGTATGGCTTGGAAAAGAAACAACCATCTAGGTAATACATTCATTTTGATAATGATGTTGGTTGCCAGCGACACATCCTTACATTTAAGGATCTTTTCTAGCTCCTTCATGGCTGCCTTTCCAAGTCTCAATCTCCTGATTTCTTGGTTGTGGGCTCTCTTTTAGTTGATGATTGAGCCAAGGAACAGAAAATCATTAACAATTTCCGTTTCTTCATCATCAACCTTAAAGTTGTGTAATTCCTCAGCAGTCATTGCTTTTGTCTTCTTGATGGTCAGCTGTAATCTTGTTTTGGCATTGTCTGCTTCCACCAGCAGTAGACATTTTAAGTCTTCACTATTTTGTGTTAGCAATGTGGTGTCATCTGCATACCTCAAATTGTTAATATGTAGAATTTACATAGAATGAATTATGTTGCAATAATGGCTCTCTGTTGGTGGTACACTAGAGTTACCCATAGACTTACTAAGCATGAAAATACAATCCCTCCAAACTACGTCTAAATAACAGTTTTAGGGTTGCCACTAATTAATTAACTTGAAATTTAAAGGTAGCCTGGCCTAAGCCATGTTATAAAATATAGTCTGTGCACAAGCCCTGAAAGTAGAATTTGACAGACTAATTACATGTGATCCAATGTTTTTCCTTTTAAAATCACACATAGGGCTGTCTGATTCAGATCTGGAATGCAGCCCAAAGGAAGACTAAACCTCCCCCACTCCACTGTATTAATGATTTGAATGGCCCTTAGGAGATGTTGTTTGCTCTGTTGGTGAAAACTTATAGGTATGAATATGGGTGCCCTGACCTGGATGGCCTAAGCTAGCCTGATCTTGTCAGACCTCAGAAGAGACTCAGCATGTTGTAGTGGTTAAGAGCGTTCCCTGCTCCTCCACATGAAGCCTGCTGGGTGACCTTGGCTAGTCACAGTTCTCTCAGAACTCTCTCAGCCCCACCTACCCCACAAGATGACTGTTGTGGGGAAAGTAAGGGAAGGTGATTGTAAGCTGCTTTGAGACTCATTAAGGTAGAGAAAAGTGGGATATAATAACTAACACTTCTTCTAAGCAGGGGTGGCCCTGACTGGTAGTTGGACAGGAAACTACCATGGAAGTCCAGGGTTGCTATACATAGGACAGCAATGGTAAACCACCTCTGTTAAGTCTCTATCCTTGAGAACCCTATGGTGTCACCATCAGTCAGCTGTGACTTGACAGTGCTTTACACACACACGGGTACCTGTATGTTTGCCACAGTGTGGAAAACAGTGGTTCAACCGAGCCATTTCAGGTCAGAAAAAATGAGTAAGGAGAAAATGTAAACACAACTTGGATCATTTTGCAACCCAAATCAGAATCCCTTCCACCATCTGTATATCTAATCCCCAACTGTGCCCCTATGTGCAGATACTTATTCCCACATACTTATTTCCATGGAGGGTAAAGAGATTTTTCTGCACACTTGGGGCACCCTCCAGCTGCGCAGAAAAATCTTAAATCTTTAAAAAACTATACGAGGGGGAGTAATTTCCCCAAAAGTAAAGTAGCATTTTCTGCATAAGTGGAGAGAATGCACTTTTCCCAGGATTCATTGGCAGTACAGGGGAGCCATGCTGGGTTCAGCAGTGGTGGTGAAGCCAGGAACCTCACTGGGCCTGGTAGCAGTAGAGCCCAGGATCATGACTTCAGCAGCAGCACAAACCATGAGTCACACTTGGCCTGAGAGCGGGGGTGGGGGGGAGAGGAAACCTTGGCAAGCCCACCTCAAGCAGCTCCAAGCAAGCCACCAAGACTGGGGAAAGGAAGCCTTCGTGAGCCCACCTGGAGCAGCTCTAGCCGAGCCGCCAAGAGTGGGGGGGGGAAGGAAGCCTCTGCAAGCCCACCAGGAACTGCTCTGGGCAAGCTGCCAAGAGTGGGGCGGGGGAAAGAAAGCCTCAGTAAGCCTGCCTGGAGCAGCTCTGGAAGAGCTGCCGAGAGCAGGGGTAGGGGAAGGTGGTGGGCCTGGCAGCTGCAGGGGAGTCTGGGGGCTGCACTAGGCCTGGAGAGAAAGTGCATATGGGGGGAAGATAGGATTCCCCTCCCCACATCGCAGGCCCCCATTTGTATGATTTTTAAAAGGGAAAAACACCTGGGAACTCTGCTTACATAACTCCCAGGTTCAAATGTACTTTGAGTCCTACATATGTGATATAGATTTGAATCTATGAGTATGTACAAGTTTGGACAGGAACTTTTAGAGATCTTCAAATATACTTCAAAGAAATGTCTCTAAATGTTATTTTCAAGTTCTAGATCCTCAAACTCCCTACAGATCTTTTCCTGCAGAGTTGGATCCTCCACATTTGCCTTGAAATTTATTACTGGTGCAATTTGGTGAGATATAAGCATTCCAGTACTCTTATTGTAATCCTTTAATGAACTTCAGTATTTTTATAGCAGCACCTTCTAAAATTACCTTCAATATTTTTGTTCAGTTTAGTACCAACCCTATTTTCTTTCCAGAGAACCTACAGATAAGTAAGGGATCCGTAACCTTCTTGACCCCGAGGCACTTTTGGGATTCTAAGAACAGGTAATGGGTACCATCACAAAATGGCTGCCATGGTGGCTGGATCCAGTCACCAAATCCTGGGAGTTTTCAAACCAAGCATCCTCCTATGATGAAGGCAGCTGTTTCTAAATGGGTATTCCAAGCAGTCACAAAGATGATGCGTTTTGGGCCCTTATGAAGCATGTCCTGATTCTCTGAGGTGGAGGAAAGCCAAGAGTGACTATGTGCTTAGGAGAACTGATGCTCTGGGGAAGAAGGAAGTGGATGCCAGGGAACACATTGGTATATGCCATAGCACCCCTAGGTACCATATTGTGAATGAATGATGCATGCTTATCTTTGTTCTTATTACACTTTTTAATTTTTAATTTTAATTAATGAGCCTGCTCTGCGGGGAGGGTGGGGTATAAATCTCAAAATAAATAAATAAATAAATAAATAAATAAATAAATAAATAAATACATTTCTTTTGCCAGATGCATTTTTAAAAAAATCTTGGCACAATTTATATAAGTGTCATATGATTTCACAAAACAAAGAAACTAATAAATTACACAAAGCACTGTCACCCAGCTAGAAAAATATGTAGGACTAAATGGCTTGAAAAATAAAGGGAAGACAGTCTTTCCACAGAATGTGGGCTTACAAAGTTTTATTCTGACAACATCAGTTACATATTACACTGAAAGGGTGTTAGTAACTTGAAGGAGATGGCCAGAGAATAAATGGAGTAAAGTCTCTTTAAAATGGAACAAGGAGAGTTAAATTCCTGTCCTTCAAGGTGAGATTAGTTAATAGGTGATTGATCATAAGGAAGTGAACAGGAGTGTATTATGTCCCTGGAAAACAAGAGCTGGTACATAGGGCAACATGCCTTCTCTTAGGCCTCACCTGAAAACACTGATTGGGGCTTTCTGTACAACGGTGACCATTGTGCTTTGGGCACTATGCATTTGGCAGGTTATTATCAGGTTTGCACCAGGTAAACAACATCTTTATATACAATAACAATATTTTATTGTTGATGGAACACCAGCGTTCTAACTAGAATTGTGTTGACTGTCATCAATTTTTCTCTTTAAATCCACTTGTGACTGTAACGAGATGTTCTCCTCATTACTTTCACTATTTTTTAAAATCCTGTTAATAAACCAGTAATAATCATATTTATCTGAAATTTTTGTCCTACTGAGCTGAACAGAAGTTATTTCCATTAATGTACATTTATGACTTCAGCTTTACTTATTAGAATGGGAACTCATATTTCAGGAAGTAGAGATGCTAAACTTCTATATAGAATGAATTCACCTACTGCAAAGAATTATGATATAGTGCACCAAGGATTACTCTACAGCATGCTGTAACATATACATACTTTATGTATGGTGTATATTAGAACTGTGTGATGATATGTTTAATCCAGTCATATTAGGAAGTTTTAATTTCTGACTATGAGGATCTACTTACTGGTTTTGATCTCTGCAATGGGAATGAAATTTTCTTAGCAGTTTGTGAGATATTATCCTCAGTGAGCCTCTCAAAACACACTCAAGATTATTTGGCAGGAAGGGGTTGGAGCCATCATTTTGAAATGTCTGCTAATACATCCATTAATATCAATGGGAAAAAATCATGTATTAAAAACCAAAATTTAAAAGGTATTCCTCAGACTTTTGTAAAAAACCCTCTTGCTTTAACAAATTTCATCTGTCTTAACCTTTATTGTTAAGTATACAGAGCTTATCAATGTAAAAATGAGAAACTGTGTTCACTGACAAAATGCTCTTCAATCTGACCATTAAGTCTTACATGTACCAAGTGGGATTTATATCCCATATTTCATTTGGAACCTGCCCTCCCTATGTCGATTGACAGAGCCCATGAATGGGACCAAATTCAGAGAGGAGATGTTTTCTACAAACCTAGGGAATACCCAGGTTTGCAGAAAAGTCACAAACTTTTAAAAAATTGGTGCCTGAGGGTTTACAAGACTCCCCCAAACTGGAGAAGCACTGTCTACACACATACAATGTCTGGTGTGAGCTCTGGGGAAAGGATGTGCTGAGTACTGGTGGCATTTGGGCTGTTGTTACTCCCCTCTCCCTCCTCACCACTGGAAAGGAAAGAGGAGGGCAGGAATCTGGGACTTGAGCACCAAGGTGTTAGGCCTGCTGCCACTGCCTCTATCCCTCCTTTCATCCCTCCCTGGGAAGAGAGGAAGAAAAGGGTGGCCAGAGATGGTGGGCATCCATTGTCATTTGGGCTGGGAGGGTGCCCAAGATTCTGCAGCCAGTCCTCAGTGTTTGGCAGTCCCTCCCCACCCTGTGCTTCTCTCTCCCACTGCAGGAGCTGGCTGGGGGAGGAGAAGTGAGCCACAACCTAACTGTGGTTTAAATTTCCCTTTGATTTCTTGGATCTTGTGGAACAGATTGTAATGTCTCACTTTGGCTGTGGGTTCCCAAGTTAGGGTACTCATAAGAGAACATAAGAACATAAGAGAAGCCAATGTTGAATCAGGCCAATGGCCCATCTAGTCCAACACTCTGTCACACAGCGGCCAAAATATACCAGGTGCCATCAGGAGGTCCAGCAGTGGGGCCAGGGCACCAGAAGCCCTCCCACTGCTGCCCCCTCCAGCACCAAGAATAGAGTGCATCACCTGCCCCAGACTGAGAGTTCCCATCTATACCCTGTGGCTAATAGCCACTGATGGACTTCTGCTCCATATGTTTATCTAATTCCCTCTTGAAACTGTCCATGCTTGCAGCTGCCACGACCTCCTGTGGCAGTGAATTCCATACGTTAATCACTCTTTGGGTGAAGAAGTATTTCCTTTTATCTGTTCTAACCCGACTGCTCAGCAATTTCATAGAGTGCCCACGAGTTCTTGTATTGTGAGAAAGGGAGAAAAGTACTTCTTTCTCAACCTGCTCAATCCCATTCATAATCTTATAAACCTCGATCATGTCACCTCTCAGCCGTCGTTTCTCCAAGCTAAAGAGCCCCAAGCGTTTTAACCTTTCTTCATAGGGAAGGTGTTCCAACCCTTTTATCATTCTAGTTGCCCTTCTCTGCACTTTTCCCAATGCTATAATATCCTTTTTGAGATGTGGTGACCAGAACTGTACACAGTATTCCAAATGAGGTCGCACCAATGATTTATACAGGGGCATGATGATACTGGCTGATTTGTTATCAATTCCCTTCCTAATAATCCCCAGCATAGTGTTGGCCTTCTTTATTGCAGTTACACATTGTCTAGAGATTTTCATCGAGTTATCCACTACAACTCCAAGATCTCTCTCTTGGTCCGTCTCTGCCAGTTCAGACCCCATCAACGTGTATTTATATTTAGGATTTTTGGCTCCAATGTGCATCACTTTGCACTTGGCCACATTGAACCCCATTTGCCACGTTGACGCCCACTCACCCATCCTCAACAGATACCTTTGAAGTGCCTCACACTCCTCCCTGGTTTTCACCACCCTGAACAACTTCGTGTCATCTGCAAATTTAGCCACATCACTGCTTACTCCCAATTCCAAATCGTTAATAAACAAGTTAAAAAGCATCGGACCGAGTACTGATCCCTGTGGTACCCCACTGCTTACCACCCTCCACTGAGAAAGTTTCCCATTTATACTCACTCTCTGTTTCCTATTTATAAGCCAGTTTTTGATCCACAAGAGGACTTGTCCTTTTATCCCATGACTATTGAGCTTACTTAGGAGCCTTTGATGAGGAACTGTATCAAAAGCTTTCTGGAAGTCAAGGTAAATAATATCTATTGGGTCCCCCTTGTCCACATGTTTGTTCACTCCCTCAAAAAACACTAACAGGTTAGTGAGACAAGATCTTCCCTTACAGAACCCATGCTGAGTCTGCCTCAATAGTTTTTGTTCATCAATGTGCCTACTAATTCTTTCCTTAATAACAGTTTCCACCAACTTACCCGGTATCGATGTCAGACTGACCGGCCTGTAATTTCCCGGATCTCCCCTGGAGCCCTTTTTAAAGATGGGAGTGACATTAGCTACCTTCCAGTCCTCAGGAATGGAGGCAGATTTTAAAGAAAGATTACATATTTTTGTCAGGAGATCCACAAATTCACATTTGAGTTCTTTCAGAACTCTCGGATGAATGCCATCCGGGCCTGGTGATTTATTAGTTTTTAAATTGTCCATCAGTTGGAGGACTTCCTCTCTTGTCACCGCAATCTGATTCAGGTCTTTCAAACCCCCTCCCGAAATCGGTGCTTCTGGAGTGGGCAAACACTTCTCCTCTTCCACAGTGAAGACAGAGGCAAAAAATGCTTTCAGTTTCTCAGCCATTTCCCTATCATCCTTCGCTACTCCTTTTTCCCCTTGGTCATCCAAGGGCCCCACTGCCTCCCTGGCTGGCTTCCTACTTCTAATATATTTGAAGAAAGTTTTATTGTTGGTCTTTATGTTTTTTGCGATATGCTCCTCATATTCCCTTTTTGCTTGCCTGATCACAGACTTGCATTTTATTTGCCATAGTCTGTGTTCCCTTTTATCAATCTCACTAAGACTAGCTTTCCACCGCTTAAAGGAATCCTTCTTACTTTTTACAGCTTCCATTACTTTATTTGTTAACCATGCAGGCTTTTTTCTATACCTATTTGTACCTTTCCTAACCTGCGGTATATATTTTTTCTGAGCTTCTAGGATTGTCTTTTTAAATAGTCTCCAAGCTTCCCCAATGGTTTTGACCTTCTCCACTCTTCCTTTCAATTTCTTCCTCACATGTACTCATTCAGGCACCCATTCTCAGGTCCATTCAGCAGAGAAAAGCTGGCTTAAAACACCAGCTGTTTTTTGCAAGGAGACAACTTCAACAACCAACAACTTCAGCTAACATACAAAACTGGAACTGAAAACAAGAGCTCCACCTAATAGGACCAAACTAAATCAAACAGATACTCCCTCATGGATCACTGCCTTGTCGTGGTGAGGGGGCTTGTGTGGTTCGATGAAGCTGTGGGCTATGCCATGGAGGGCCACCCAGGACGGACAAGCCACAGCAGAGAACTCAAACCAAGTGTGGTCCACTGGAAAAGGAAATGGCAACCCACTCCAGTATCTTTGCCAAGAAAACCCCATGGACAGTAACAAAAGGCTAAAAGATATGATGCCGGAAGATGAGCCCCTCAGGTCGGAAGGTGTCCAATATGCTACTGGGGAAGAGCAGAGGGCAAGTACAAGTAACCACGGAAAGAGTGAAGCGGCTGGGCCAAAGCTGAAAGGACGCTCAGTTGTGGATGTGTCTGACAGTGAAAGGAAAGTCCGATGCTGCAAAGAACAATACTGCATAGGAACCTGGAATGTAAGATCTATGAATCAAGGTAAGCTTGACGTGGTCAAAAATGAGATGGCAAGAATGAACATTGACATCTTGGGAGTCAGTGAACTAAAGTGGACAGGAATGGGTGAATTTAACTCAGAAGACCATTATGTCTACTACTGTGGCCAGGAATCCCATAGAAAAAATAGTGTGGCCTTTATAGTCAACAAGAGAGTGAGAAAGGCAGTACTGGGATACAATCTCAAAAATGATAGAATGATCTCAGTCCGAATCCAAGGCAAACCATTCAACATCACAGTAATCCAGGTCTATGCCCCAACCACTGCTGCAGAAGAGTTTGAAGTGGACCGGTTCTATGAAGACCTACGGCACCTCATAGAACTAACACCAAAAAATGATGTCCTCATCATCATAGGGGACTGGAATGCTAAAGCAGGAAATCACAAAGTAACCGGAATAACAGACAAGTTTGGCCTTGGAAAACAAAATGAAGCAGGTCAAAGGCTAACAGAGTTTTGTCAAGAGAACACGCTGGTCATAGCGAACACCCTTTTCCAACAACCTAAGAGGCGACTGTACACATGGACCTCACCAGATGTGCAACACCAAAATCAGATTGACTATATAATTTGCAGTCAAAGATGGAGAAGCTCTATCCAGTCAGTAAAAACAAGACCTGGAGCTGACTGTGGCTCAGATCACGTTTCTAGGATTCCAGATCACTGCAGATGGTGACTGCAGCCATGAAATTAAAAGACACCTGCTCCTTGGGAGGAAAGCAATGGCAAACCTAAACACCATGATAAAAAGCAGAGACATCACCATGCCAACAAAAGTCTGCATGGTCAAAGCAATGGTATTCCCAGTAGTAATGTATGGCTGCGAGAGTTGGACTGTAAGGAAGGCTGAGCACCGAAGAATAGATTCTTTTGAACTATGGTGCTGGAGAAGACTCTTGAGAGTCCCGTGGACTGCAAGGAGATCAAATTATTCAATCCTAAAAGAAATCAACCCTGACTGTTCCCTGGAAGGCCAGATCCTGAAGTTGAAGCTCAAATACTTTGGCCACCAAATGAGAAGGGAGCACTCACTGGAGAAGACCCTGATGCTGGGAAAGACTGAAGGTCAAAGAAGAAGGGGACGGCAAAGGATGAGATGGTTAGATAGTGTCATCGATGCAACGAACATGAAATTGAGCAGACTTCAGGGGACAGCGGAAGACAGGAGGGCCTGGTGTGATCTGGTTCATGGGGTCGTGAAGAGTCGGACTCGACTGTGCAACTGAACAACAACAAATTAAACAGATATTAGTGGAGGAGCATACTGTTCCATTACATACATGAACACAGTAAATATACCACACAGATCTTTTGTTGTTCCTTTTTTGTTGTTCTTTTCTGTTTCCTTAGACAGGTTATAATAGTTCTCTTACAATTATGTAATTGATTTGATTTCTGGCCATCAAGTATACACTTGTCTGTTCTGTTGTCTGAAACATCAGTTTGCAACGAACAAACTGTTGTCTTCATGGAATTCAGCACATTTTGTTTACGTATGTGATCAGTTTCTTCCTTTCAATTTCTTCCTCTTCAGCATCTGTAGCTGGGGAGTAAACTTGAATGATGCTTCTGTTGACAGGCTTTCCATGAAGTCTGATTGATATTATTAGATCAGACTTTATATTATAGCTCCTGATTGCTTGTGCTTGCCTCACTATTAGAGCAACTTCATTTCTTCTACATTTGTCATTTCCTGAATAAAACATTTTGGAATTTTCTGACTCAAAATGTCCTAATCCTGTCCACTTTAGTTCAGTCACTCACAGGATTTAAATCTTCCTTTTCTCATTTAACAATTTTGAGTTTACTTAATTCATACTTCTCATGTTCCATGTCCCTATTATATGTGATGAACAGCTTTGGACTTTCCTTTTGCATCCATTCACGTCAACAACTGAGCACCCTCATGGCTTTCATCCAGTTGCATCGTTAAGAACTGCAGTACTCGTACTTGCCCTCTGCTTTTCCCTAGTAGCTAATTGAGGGCCATCTGACCTAGAGGTCCTGTCTTCTAGCACCATATCTTTAACTATTAGAATTAGAGGATCTGCATTCAGCGGTACTGGAGAAAAATGATCTCTATAATGAATATCAAGGAACAAGGTCTAGCTACTGAGTTTTTATGAGATTAAAATAATTCTGATGACTCACATATGCATTTGAATGCTGTTTTGATACTGCTGAAGGTATGCCACATGGCAATGTACCCATGTTACAAATGTCTATGGTCAACATGGTTTGGGGGGAAAGGTACGGAAGGTATTGCGATCATGCCTTTTGAACTTGCCACTGTCTCCTATATGTATTTGTCATAACTCTTAATAAAGTCATTTCTCCATGCTTTCTCAAAATGGATCAGTGGTGGTTTGAGAAAGCATGGAGAAACAATGAGGTCATCATCAAATGACAACCATGGAAAATGGGGATGTGAAGAAGCTCAGAGTAAAACCGCTGCAGGTAAGACTCCCACATAGAAATTTATGATCAAGGTCACTGACTCCTGGTTGACAAAACTGCTGCAAGCCTCTTTGAGACCATGGCTAGAGTGAGATATAAACCATTTTGATATATATTCTGTTCTAGCCAATGGACTGAGAGTGGTCTATAGCAGCTTTTACAAATGTAGTTTTGTCCCCGAAAAGCTCAGAATATTTTGCTGGGCGCCTTAAATAAAGTATATATTTATTTAATTATCTAGGATATTTCTATGCTGTCCCTTCAGAGTCCTGCTCCAGGCAGCTGACACTGTAACAATACCAAAACAAACCGTGGGACAGAAATAGTAAAAAAAACTATCCACAATACAGAATAAGGCCATTAAAAAAGATGTTAAGATAAAACTTCTGATTAGAAGCCTGAATAAAAAGATGTGTTTTGGCTTGGAACTAAAAAGCAAATAAAGAAGGCACTGGGGGGAGGGGGGTTGGTGGCACAAACCTTCTGACAAAGGGAGATTCCACTCTCAAAGCTTATACCTCGAAAACCTTGAAGGTCTCCAAGACTTACCTTATAGGTCTCTGGACTTGAATTTAGCTCTTCTACTGCAGATCAACACGGCTGCCCTCCTGAAGCTTTCACAAATTATGATGAATGCTTGTAATGAGACAGATCCAGTAGGTGAGAGCAGGAGCAATCTTAGTACCTTCCCATACAGATGAACATAACCCTCTGTAATGCATGCAACTTCTAAAAATCAGAGTTTTGCAATTTGGAATATTGCAGTAGAATAAAGACCAGTTCAGCACTATGTCTGAGTGAACTGAGAGATGGCTTGGAAGTCCATGCATTTTTCTCATGGATTAATTTTGCAATCTTACACATTTGTATTTCTGACAGCAAGTATGTTTCTCATGTTTCCCATTGGTAAGATGGAAGTAACTATAAGATATACCACAGAGCTTTCATGTTGTTAAGCACTTTGCTAATCAAGTTTGACTAGAATAATTGCCATGGGACATGGTGGCCATGTTGCCTCCTCTCCCTGTTCTCAGGCATTGGCTCAGTTCAGAGCTAATGCAAAGTCATGGCTTATTTTAGCTTTACTTAGTTAGTGGAACCAGGTTTGGACCCACAGATGATCAGTGAATCTTAGCTTGTGGCAGCCATTCTTGGCTTCAGCACTGCTACTGTTTTCTCTTTCCATCCACAAGACATCCTGATGGATATGTCCCATTCTGCCTCTTTCTGTGAACAGTCAATGAGAGCTGATGAAATGCTAGGAGGAGGGCTAGCAATAGAAGCTGTTAAGGCAGTTGGAGAGGGAGCTAGAACTGAGTAGATGACAGCTTGAGCCAGTGACGAAGAAAATAGAAACCTGACGCTGGCTGAAAGGAAGGTATCTTGTAACAAATAGACCTGGGAACTTGAATCAAGTTAGGGATCAAAAATTCAAGTGTTAAGGAATGTTGTATTTACCTGCATCACATTAAATATTTTCTGATCAAACCTGCTGATGGAATGTATACTGTCTCAAGGCAAGAAATGAACTCACACACAAACCTGTCAAGCCTCAACCCCATACATATGAATAAATGGTGGCAGCATGAGATTAAAGCAGTGTTTATATCCTAGCACCAATAGCTCTTTGAAGCGTCCAAGTAAGGAATAGTTGATAAGGGGACTGGGCTGTTTTGTCTGATACTGTCTCTGGGAATGAAAGAAGGGACCTTGTGTGTGAAAGGGTCAGGGCTCTCCGTATATTAAAAAGAGACAAGACAGGTGATGAACTGTGAGTACTTGACATACCTGTATCCCTGAACCTGTGTGATGGAAGTTGTGATGAATGATACTGTTTGTGAAATGTGGCCAAAGACCATTTAGGACTGCCAAGCCCCTGGTTGGAGTGGGGGATCCTCTCCCCTGCCTCTCATTGCCAGCTGCTTCTCAGAGCAGGAGAAATTTTTTTTAAAACCAACAATGCTGGCTATGGCATTCCAGTTTAAAAAAAGAGAAAGGAAGAGAGATTGTTACCTTTAGGAATCGCTGGAAACTCTATGGTTTCTAGATTTGTTATTCTCCTACTGGGAATGGGGAAAAATGCAGAACTTTCTTCCTCCACAGGAACTGGATCTCAAGTCATTTCCAGAAATTACTCAAGAAGACCTTGCATGCCATTTGCCAGGAGAGTTCTTTTTGATGGAAGTTTCATTAGTATGCTGTATGCAGTAGTGTGTGTATTGTTTGTTTTAAAATGTTGTTAGCCATTCAAAGGCCTAGAGGGAAGGACTGTTTTCAAACATATATGAATATTTTGGTTAGGAGTTGGTTCTCAAAAGAGCAGAATCCTGACAGGGTCTTGGCGTTTCACTGAATCTTGGAGAAATAGCAATTGTGAGAAACAGCTGGCCAGTGGGAGGAAATGGGGGCAAATGCTCTGTATTCTTGGTGCTTGGGAGGGCAACAGTGGGGGGGCTTCTAGTGTCCTGGCCCCACTGCTGGACTCCTGATGGCACCTGGTATTTTTGGCCACTGTGTGACAGAGTGTTGGACTGGATGGGCCATTGGCCTGATCCAACATTGGCTTCTCTTATGCTCTTATGTTCTTAACTGTCATATGATGTCAATAATATTAGGATGCAACAATATAACATCAGGACAATTGGGCTGCAGTGCCATCGTTAACGATAAAAGCACTTTAAAGACCAACCAGTTCATCATGGCACAAGGTTTGTGAGCAACAGCCTGCTTAGTTGGCTGCATCATTGCTGTATCAAAGCTACAAGAACAGTGCCTGTGAAAAGATATGTATATATTGTTTTTTCCTTCCAGACTGAAAATGGAAGGTATATCTTCATGCAATCCTTGTAATAATTGTTTTCCCCTTCATCATTATGCTTTCTTCAAACAGATATGACACCCTCCGAACAACCTCCGTGCTTCTGCCAACACAATGGAATCTGTCCAGATAACGTATGCCTTTGCCCAGAGGATTGGACAGGATCCCATTGTGAAATAGGTCAGTTCAGTAGCCTTATTGTGGTTCTTGCATATTAAGAATTCATAATGGAGAAGAGCTCTGACTATGGGCCTGATGACCCTCCCCTTTTCCTGACCCCCAAAGGATCCAGTGAGTTGTTATTTGCCTCGTAGGGCCCAACAAATCTGCCTAATTTTAAAGTTCACGTTGTGCTTATAATCTTCATCATATGATTTTCCATTCAATAGACTGATAATGGATTTTTTAAAAATGTGGGATGTCACAGTGAACAAGACTGGGTCTGCCCAAGACCTGTCTAGTAAAGAAGAATGAACAGAAAATGTCTAGTGAATCCTATAAGATGCTGCATGTCCTAAGTTAACATCTGCTACGTGCCATTCACTAATGATAGTATAATCTTTGTCTGGACAAATTTGTTTTCCAGCAAGCTGAGATGTTAAATGGAATACAGTTCAGCGTGGAATTGTTATAGCAAAAGTGCATCTGAAGATTAGATTAGAGGGGTTTTTTTGTGTGTGTGATTTTAGATGATCAGCTTCCCATTTCCTTTGTGTGCCCTTCTGTAAGCTATTTACTGTGAGTGGTCATTAAATGAAATCAGTGCAAATGTAATTGGTTATACATATTTCGAGAAATGTTTTGCCTTGTAGGTGGTTTATCTTTCATCTTATTGAAATAAATGTTTCCATAAATGATGCAGGCGTTATGCAATTCATTTTTAAAGTAATCTCACATTGATCATTCTTTGCCATTATCAGCAAGTGGTTTGAGCCTCATGCACTTCAAATTTTGATAAAGAGAGATCCAGACTTAGAGTAGCCAACTATAGCTTGGAAAATTCCCTGACGTTGGGGGCACTGCCTGGGGAGGGAGCTCCACAGGGATGTGATGTCACATCCTGTGATGTAATATCCAGACCAAAGGCCAGATCCTTCCTGTAAGGTCACTTCCTCCCACTGAAATCCAAATTTAAAATTTTAATTTCCTGCCTCACATAAATCCCCCCATTTGTCAATAGGTTTTTTTTTTGTCAGTGTTAAGGAT
Source organism: Gekko gecko (assembly GCA_029375565.1). Taxonomy (NCBI): domain Eukaryota; kingdom Metazoa; phylum Chordata; class Lepidosauria; order Squamata; family Gekkonidae; genus Gekko; species Gekko gecko. The sequence goes on from JAPDNY010000004.1 coordinate 50,386,861, forward strand.
GAAACTCTAATCTGAAGAACCACTCAAAGATGTCAGCTAATAGCAGTTCCACCCTTCCCTCTTCCCCAACCAACCCCAGTGTTTAGTGTCTTTACAGGCAATTATCACACAGTTCTTGAAAGAGCTCTCTCAGCCCCATCTACTTCACAGGCTGTCTGTTGTGGGGAAGGGAAGGGAAAGGAGATTGTAAAACACTCTGAGGCTGCATTCAGACGGCCAGTCAATCGCGCCATGAGCCCTCCTAAAATTTTATCCCGATTTTTTAAATCCAGCCTAGCACGACCAGACGCCCCCCCATGAAATAGCCTCACCGCGCGTTGTTCCCGCCGTGATTTGTCTACACGGCATCCACCGAGGATTTTTTAAAAAAAAGTTTTGTACATTCGCATAGGCAAGGCTGCGCCTCCTTGGAGAACTGAGGCGATCGCGGAGGGTTTTCAGCAAAGTCCCGGTCCTCCCCCTTGCCATTGCCATCATGATCAATGGAGGGACTATTTTGCAAGTTAGAACAGTCCTTCCCCCCCTCCATCTCCCATCGCAGTAACATCTTGTCCCTAAAAGAAATAAGCATGAATATTACATTCCTCGTAGCGCTTATCGCTGAATGCGTTTCCTCGTTAAAGCGCACATGGGGTTTCAATTTTTTAAAAATCGCGCCCCCGTCAGCTCGGTCTGACGTCAGCCCGCGCCGACGGGAGCATCGCGCGCTAATGGAGTGACCAGATGGAAGAAAGTCTGCAGTTGTTGCGCGGGTAAGCGAAAACCCTACATTGAAACTGCTGCTTTTTAAATCAGGATTGGAGGCGCAGCAGAACGGGATGCCTATGGGACCGGAATATTTCCCAGATGTTTATGTCTGGTCGTGCATTTTTGATCCCCAAGGGAGTCGTTCCTATGGCAGATCAAAAGATCCGTCTGAACACACCCTGAGACTCTGAGTGAAGGGTGGGGTATACATCCGATCTCTTCTTTTCTCTTCTTCTCTTATGATTTGCATCATGAGAAATTTAAATTGGTGTTAGCCCATTTCAAAACAAACTGTCAGGGCAAGGCCAGCCTCATAAGGACAAAAAAGTTCTTTCTGGAATGACACTTCACCTTTCTCTTTCCTTTCATTTGTACTCTGTTGAGGTTATTTTAGGCACCGTGCAGGTTTAGCTTAAAGGCAGAGAAATAGACCAATCATTCTTAAGTTTGCTACTCTGATCTGAAAGGCCATCTCACTGTTTTGCCAACAACTCATCACATGGTGAGTTCTTTCTACAACATTTATACAGCAGAATGAGAATTTTCCCCGTGTACCATTCTTTGGCTTTCTTGTGGCAACTTACCTTGATCTCCCAGACTTGATCACTCCTTTAGCACTGCAACACAGGTACAATAGAGCAATAGAGCAACACAGATACAATAGATACAATAGAGCAACAGAGCCCTTTAGCACTGCAACACAGATAAAAAGGTAAAGGTAAAGGTTCCCTTGCTCGAAAGCCAGTCGAATCCGACTCTAGGGTTGCGGTGCTCATCTCCGTTTCAAAGCCGAAGAGCCAGCGCTGTCCGAAGACGTTTCCGTGGTCATGTGGCCGGCATGACTAAACACCAAGGTGCACGGAACGCTGTTACCTTCCCACCGAAGTGGTACCTATTGATCTACTTGCAATTTCTTGCTTTCGAACTGCTAGGTTGGCAGGAGCTGGAACTAGAGACGGGAGCTCACTCCGTCATGCGGCACCCTCGGGTCTTGAACTGCTGAACTACTGACCTTCCACAGCCTGCAGTTCAGCGTCTTAACCACTTGAGCCACCGCAGCTCCGCAACACAGATACAAGAGAGCAATAGAGCTCTCATTTTTAAGTTTAATCTTACAGCTCTATTTTTTTGTGAGAGAACCTAAGTTTAAGATTTGCTTTTTCATGTTCTTGAAAGTATAATAAAAGAATTAACATGATCATCTCTTTTCCCTTCTATACAGTTAACTTCTGTGACAAAAGCACTTTTGTAGTCAACGTTTCTCAAGGTAACCTTATGTTTGAGAAAATTATTGTTGGCAAACATGGGTATTCCATGGAGAAGTGTGACAATGGCACTGTAAATGGTGGGTGTGGATTTTCCTTTCATTCCTTTTCCTTTTATATTACTGACAGTGAGTTTAAGACAGGTTAAAAATGTCTATCATGTCAAGAGAGAAAAGCCCACAGCTGAATAGAAGGGGAATTATTTGCCATACATGTATTGGACAAAACGGTGGCAAGGAAGTGGTTTAATTCTTTAAAATCAGTTTCAGCATCTTCCACTTACCCTGATTGGAGTTTTGGGGTAAAAAATGAGCATGAAGAACATTAAAGACGGCTGGAAATTACCAAAGTGCGATAGACAATGTTCTGTCCTGCATACAGCAAATGGTGGTTTATCACAAATATACTTTTATGTTTTTAACACTTCATTAACATAACTATGTATTTCTAACAGTGCAATCTTCAGTAGAATTACATATTTCTAAATCCATTTTGAACCTACTGGGCTTAGAAGGCTGTAACTCTGCTCAGGACTGCACTGTAATACTCTGAAAATGATTATTATGGTGCTATATATTTCCCCAAAATATTTTTGCTTGTAGAAGTGGAAAATGAATGCGTGTGAAGGAGATTTGTGGAATGTCACTATTAGAAACTGTAACAAACCATAATGTATGTTTCTGTTGCAGTCAGATAGACTGGAAGAACTATTTAAAATTGGAGTGTGAGTCACATAGATTTGGACATTGTTTTCTGGTCATTATATTGACTTTAAAGGAAAAGTTTAAACAAAACATGCTTTGAAAATAGAATTAAAGGCCTATTTTGTGGGAAAAGAAATAAAATTAAAACTAATTTTCCAAACACCATCCATCTTTTTAATGCATTTTCTCCAGAAAGGAGATTTAAAATTCTCCTAATTTATCTTTAAGTGAATTCTATATGGGAAAAAAATACATTTTTTGCAACATATATAGGTGGTGCCCCCAAAGCAACCCGCATGTGCACTAGAAAAAATGGAGTGCCTGTTCTTGAACTTCCAAGTATATTGAATTGCAATGTGAACCTGGTTGGCCTATCGGAAAAGGTAACCTAATTTTGGAGCTTGATTTTATAACCTGTGACATTGTTTCTATGAGGAGCGATTAATAATTATGAAAATGAGCGGGGATGATCTTACTGATTCTGGGGCTGCAGGCAAAAGTCCAGGATGGAGTCCCAGAATCAATGCCAGTCTGTCCCCTGACCCTGGCCCAACCTAGGCTTAAATAAGGCAGGCTCCAGAATCACCACCCAACTAAGCCCCTGAGGGGGAAGGCAGGCATGTGCCTGAGCCCTGAAGAACATTGGTGGCTGCTGGAGTCCTGGCCACTGCCTGAGCCCTCAAGAAATTGGACACAGTTGGACCAGCTGGCCACTGCCCAAGCCCTGAAGGGGCAGGTGTATGTGCAGTGGCTAGCTGCTTCCCCATCTCCATTAGGGGAGTGGAGCTAGAGCTGCCAAGTCCCCTGGCCACTGGTGGAGGATGGGGGCTATATTTGCCGGATCCAGGTTGGGAAACCCCTGGAGATTTGGGGATGGAGCCTGGAGAGGACAGGGACCACAGTGGGGTACAATGCCACAAAGTCCACCCTCTGAAGCATCCATTTTCTCCAGGGGAACTGATCTCTGTAGTGAGAAGATGAGCTGTAATTTCAGGGGATCTCCAGGTCCCATCTGGAGGTTGGCATCCCTAAGCAAGGCTGTGGGTGGTTAGTGGCCTGCCTAGCCCAGGGCCTGGGGCAGCTGTCTGGGGTGATGCCCCGTGGCTAACACCACTCCTGACAATGAGAGAGCCAAACTGTCACAATATCTAAAAAATTAACTTCAATATTGATTTGTCTGCCTCCTGGAAACCTTATTTTGTTTACCATTACATTTATTCAGATTAAATTTTAATACAAGGGGTTTAGGGCAGTTTATATGATTATCTCCTCCAACATTTTATCCTCACAATAGCCCAGTGTGGTAGACCATGCTGAGAACAGGTCTAAGTTCATTTAGTCAGAACCATAAAAACAACCTTCTTGTTTTCTTTAGCTTACTTTAGCCATCCTTTCACTCCGTTAACATACAAGGCCCCTATTGCTTTCCCAACTAGTTTCCTGCTTCTGATGAATTTAGAGAAAATCTTTTTGTTTTGTTTTAATGTTTTATTGAGATGCTCTCAACTTACATTGTTTTGCCAGATCCAGTGCTCTTCCTTGGTTGTCTCACTTGCTTCCACTTTTAAAAAGAAGACTACTTGTTTTTTTATGGCTTGACTTGGCCCACTAACTGTTAAAAAACAACAGGGTTAATTCAGTTCTGAAGTTCTCCAAACATGCTGTATTCTGCCTAACAACTTATTGGGCCTAAAAGTTTCTCTTCTAGTTCCTGTTTTGCTGACCACTCTTGTTGTACCTGCTGCTAGGGTTGCCAGACCCCTAATCCGGACGGGGTTTCCCCTGATTTCTGGAGCTCCAGTCTGCCACTGGCCAGCTGGCTGGTAGGCCCCAAACACCAACGTCACACATCAACGTCACTGGTGTGATGATGTTGCTCAGAATTACATCATCTTGCCAGGTACACCACATGGCAATGCTCTGGTATTTTGGTAACCACAGAGCTTTGGCCAAAATGCTAGAGTGTCGCTGTGTGATGTCCCTGGCATAATGATGTCACTTCTGCGTGACATCACTGTGCGTGGCAACATTGCCCCACCCACCAACTCTCAGACAGCTCTCTCCCACCCCCTGCTGGCAGATTAATTGGACCTGGCAATTCTACCTGCTGCAGAATAGGATAGAGCTATGCCCTGTTCCTTCTCTGAAGGTGGATCTCTGTAGTTATCTGTTCTGTGCGTTTAAAAGCTAAGTAAAGTTTTTTATTCCTTGAGAAAAGTTTTCAGCCTGGATGCAGTTATTTTAATAGCCATACAAATCACTAATCATGGTAGCATCCTTGGTGATATCTTTCATACTCCAAGGCATATGAGTGTCATGGCTGAGTTTTGAAACCCAGCACTCCCCCATTCTAGTGCAACACACTAATCGAGGGGTCCTCAACCATTTTGAGTCTGCTGGCACCTTTGGAATTCTGACAAAGCATGTTGAGCATAGCCACAGAATGGCTGCCACAAAATGGCTGCTGCAGCTTAACTTCAGTAACACAATGAAGATCCTTGTGCTGTGGAGGAAGCTGCTGGCAAAATGGCATTTAAAGATGCACAGCCACTCAAAAGTCCAATGGACAATTAGAAGCCTTACTGGGAAAAAGCCCCACCTGGCTCCACCTTAGGGGGGCTTCCTGTGGGGGGCCCTAACCAGCAACCTGATGTTACTTCCTGTGCACACTGGAAGAGATGTCAGCATGATGCCAGAAACACTCTGGCATTTGGAGAAAAACTCTATGGTTTAACCATAGAGTTTGGCTCTAATACCAGATTGTCCCGCTGCATCCCCTAGTGATGTGCTGACATCATTTGGGGGGGTACACGAGGCATGATGTCAACGTATCAGGACACTGCTGACACCCCCATTTTGGCACCATTCCCCCTTGGCCAGCTGAGTGGTGGCAGGAAGCTTCCACTGGGGGCAGAGTATCTCCTGCTCTGAACAGGAACCTGGGAACCCTACTCCACCCACTGTTTAAAAACCCTTGGCAGGTGCGGGGACTATGGCACCTATGGGTACTATGTTGAGGACCAAGCTCTTAACATGTTGCTCGCTCTCTTCACATTAAGGTTCTCTTGTTTGGCAATGGAGGGCAAAGTTGAAAGTACAAGAGGCAGTACGTTAAAAAGCAAAGACTGAGCCTCATGCAGACAATTGATATTTAAGTGCAATCAAAGTGTGCAGGGAAGAGGGAGACACTGAACTGTGGCAGCAGACAATATTCTGCTTGTTGATCATATCTTATGCATAGATAGCGTTGCCAGCTCTGGGTTGGGAAATACCTAGAGATTTGGGAAGGTGAAGCCTGAGGAGGGTGGGGTTTGGGGAGGGGAGGGACTTCAATGGGGTATAATGTCATAGAGTTTGCTGTCCAAAGTAGTCATTTTCTCCAGGTGAACTGATTTCTGTTGCCTGGAGATCAGTTGTAATCCCAGGAGACCTCCAACTTCCACCTGGAGGTTGGCAGTCTTGTGCATGGATCCTATCTTTGTACTGGCTGTACATTCATAAAATCTCTAAACAATGTGTACAGATTAGGGAGATAGGGCATTGAGCCCACTCCACCCCATTACATATAGGTTGGACATAGATATCACATAGGTACACATAGATATCAGTGATAGTATGCAGGGCCCATCTGTGAGAGGTTTTCATTTGCTGCCCACAGTGTGGGCTGCATCTCTGACACTAGTCCATTAATTTTCCAATTGGTGTTGTGGACTATGAAACTCGAATTAACAAGTGTTTCCAACTGGTCAGAGAAAAAAGGCACGGACTGTGCATTTGGTACACAGGAACCAGCACAACACTTTTCATGGCATGGTGATATATGTTATGATGTGAGAATAATTCCTGTCCCAAAGGTCTGTCTGTGCAGGGATTTTCTTAACATTTTAAAGCAGCCTTTAGATTTTATTGTTTATATTATTTTTATTTGTTATGCTCAGCAATTCCATTTCTGGATCTACATTGCCATCTAGTGAACACTACAGTAAGCATATTTTTGATAGCTAGGGTGTTTTATACTGCCTGTTATACGCTTATTTGATGAAAATGGTGAACTATTACACATGAAATTATATCATCTCTCAGAAATATCTCTCTGCAGTGTTCATACTCCACACTTTTAACCACCTTGTTTCTTAAATGTCTGCCTAGTGAGGAACCACAACTTGGTTTAGACAAAATGGGGTCTAGGAAACTTATTCTAGAATTTTTTAACAAATAGCCTTTAAGGTACCACAAGACCCCTGTTTATTTTTTATTCACAAAGAGGTTAAAGTTGTGTCACATGAAATATGAGTACTAATGCTAGGATTGCCAGGTGTCCCTGGCCACTGGTGGGGGATGGGGTGCAGGGGTTGCCAGATCCAGGATGGGAAACTCCTGGAGATTTGGGGATGGAGCCTGGGGTGGGCAGGGACCTCAGTAGGGGTACACTGCCATTGAGTCCACCCTCCAAAGCATCCTTTTTGTCCAGGGTAACTGATCTGTGTAGTCTGGAGATGAGCTGTAATTCCAGAGGATCCCCAGGTCCTACCTGGAGGCTGGCACCCCCAATCAATGCAGATCTTTCCCCTCTCTTCTGTTTCCCCAGGTGAAACAGGAGTGGGAAAATCTGCCTCCCACTTGCAGTGAGCATACCCTTGCCATTGGGAGAGCCAGTGTGGTACTGTGGTTAGAGTGCAGGATTAGTATCTGGGAGTCCCAGGTCTGAATCCCCATTCTGCCATGGTAGCTTACTGGGTAACCTCAAGCCAGTCACACAATTTAGCCTAATCCATCTCACAGATGTTGTGAGGATGAAATGGAGGAGAATGCTGTAAGCCTCTTTGAGTTCCCATTGAGGAAGACAGGTGGAATATAAATGAAGTAAATAATTAAATAAACAAAATAATAATAAATCCATTGTTTCAGAGGTCCCAGTCAGTGCAGTAAATGGCCATGTCTGTGCTTCAGATGGGCAACATGCTGATTGGAAGCAGGCAGCAGCTACCACAGGTAGTACCTAAAGCTGCTGCGACAAGTTGTTCATTCAGAAATTGTGTGATCAGAGGAAAGAACTGTCAGATCAGACTCATTGCCTTTTGAGGCAAATACCTTCATCTTGGATGAGTTAATGTAAACTGTTTTAAGGTATATTTTTATGACACAGGGTTTTTTTAAATGCTGCAAAGAACACTGGTGCCTTTGTTTTGTTTTCTTGGATTCAAATACCTCTTTTCTTTGACAGATGCAGTTTATAAATAAAACTGCACCAACAGAAATTGCGAACATTGCCACCGACACACAGATTCTCACTTCCAGGCCCGAAAAACTCAACAGTACAGATATTTCTATAGCGGCTTCAATTGCAGAAAAGATTCTCAATCTGTCCAACAGTGATGTACCTGGTGAGGTATGTGCCATGAAGACTTACAAAAATTCTATCTGCTATCATAACATCTGAGTTGTGGTAATTTTCACAAGAGAAAACATCATCTCTCTCTATTTGTAAAGGGGATAAAATCCAGAGGTGGGAATATTTTGTACCTATTGCCATACCACCTGTCATCTATTCCCTCAGTGTCCAGGGCCTTTAGAGGATGGGAATTAGTATCCATCTTTTCTCCCCCCTGTATTCCATCCCTTCCAGAATGATCAAAACCATGGAAATCTCCTCATTCCAAGACTTCCTGCCTTACAAATTTAAATAACACAGGCAGGCCTTTCAATTGAGTAACTGATGGCCGAACATTGTGTCTCTGTTGCTTTTCTAAGCTATGTTGTGCCTGGCTTCTGTCTGTATAGATGCTGAGGCAACCATAATGATGGTATCTGCTTTGATGGCAGTGTGGCTTTCTGGTTGTACCACTGCTGCAGCTCCTGTATTCAGTGTTCTCCTGGTCCTTGTATAGCTTTGGGACCTGAACCTGGATAACATTGTGACTTAGCCAAAATGGCGCCACAACGTCTAATAGAGTCAGCCAGATTTTGTCAGGTGTCTGTCCTTTGCTGGGACATTCATAATCTTGATTACTTGGCTGCCATAGCCCCACCAGTAGTTTGATTATTTAGCAAACCTTTTGGGAAATCTGCCAGGAACCTGAAGAACTGCAGCCAGTCTGAGTACACAGTATTGAACTAGGCAGAACAATGGTCTGACATAGTAGCCTTGTTTACATGTTACATTGAATACAGTATTGAACTAGGCAGACCAATGGTCTGACATAGTAGCCTTGTTTACATGTTATATTGAACACATGTACATCCTACATGCGTACAAGTTTATAAGAAAGAGCCAACAATTGTTCACTTTCCAAATGAAACCAGGGATCAGTACCTGGTTACAGGTGGGATTTCAATCACATTTTTAGCTGTACATGTGTTGACTGTAGCATGAGAATTATTCAATACATATACGAAGAAAAAAATCAAATGTAGACTGTACACAGATTGAATGTAACTTGTGAACAGACCTAGTATGTGGCAGATTCATAAATTCATTGATGCTTATCTACATGCATAAATGGGTTAATTTTGGTACAAGCCTATGCCTCAGTTATGCCATTTATTTGCATTTCATGGAATTTTTCTATACAGTCCTGCTGTTCTTTATTTAAAATTGATTAAATCACCGAGACTTGATTGGGGGGGAGTATTATCCTTTTCCAGATGTGCCCCCCCAGGGTACTCAGTGATGCATCAGCATAGGCCTGGTGGGCATGGTGGTGGTATCACTGTAGTCTATTGGGATTTTATCCCCTTGGCTCAATGCCCTGTCCAGGAGTCTGCTGGGTTTGAGCGTGTGTATCTAGAGGTGGGAGTGTGAGACAGGTTTGGATTCTGTTGGTGTACCACTCACTCCAATGGCCAACTCTCTCCCTGCTTGAGCTTGAGGAGGTGGTATTGGACATGGTGTAGATGACTCCTAAGCTAGTTACTTTGGGGAACATCAATGCACATGCTGAGCCTACCTTGTTGGGACTGGGTTATGATTTCATAGTGTCCATGACAACACTGGGCCTGTCTCAGGTAGTAACAGGCACCATGAACTGTGCAAGTCACACTCTTGGTCTGGTGTTTTATTCTGGGCAGGAAGATGATCTGAAGGTGGATGATTGAAGATGGTCCCCTTGTTATGGAGAGATCCGTACTTGCTGGGGTTTCGACCTATAGGGGTATCAAGGATCCTCAGGGGTGGGGATCAATTAAGATGATATGGCCCAATACCTGATAGATCCAGTAGGTTTTCAGACAACATTGGGGGATCTTCTTGCTGATATGGCTGGTGTTTCTGTCAGTGCCCTTGTTGGCCTCTGGAATGGGGAAATGACCTAGGCTACTGACATGACTGCACTTAGGCACCCTCTATCAGGTTGAAGATCCTGGGCACTCCCCTGGTTTACTAAGGGGCTGCAGATGATGAAAAGACAGGGGAGACAATGAGAGCAATAGTGGAGATTTGGGATGACTCTGATTGAGTACAGGCCAGAGCTCATTTGAAAGCCTACTCTGTGGTGGTGATGGTGGCAAAGAAGCAATATTTTCCTATCACCATTGCATCCATGCAGTGTAGACCTGCAGAACTCTTCTGTGTCGTCAGGGGCATATTGGGTTCTGGCCAGTGGGAGGAGGTGGACAGCTCAGGAACCCTGCTGTGATCGTTTTGGTAAGTAATTTGCAAATAAAATCTCTTGCATCCATTGTGACTTCAACTCTACATCAGAAGCAACAGGATTGGATGATTCCAAGGTGCCAGTTTGTCCAGTTGTGTGGGATACCTTTTTGCTTGTCCAGTCTGAGGATGTGGAAAAGATTCTTGAGAGTTTAAAGCCTCTCACCTGCTTGTATGACCCTTGCCCATCTTGGCTGCTTAAATCTGTGGTAGGTGGTTTGGTGGACTGGGTCCAGGAGAAAGTAAATGCCTTCCTGAGAGACGGGTGGTTGCTGCTGCTTTGAAGTAGGTAGCGGTGTTTCCACTCCTAAAGAAACCTGGACTGGACCTAGGAGAGATGAATAACTACCCTCCAATCTCAGATGTACCATTATTGAGCAAGGTGATTGAACAAGTGGTGGCTGGCCAGCTTCAGAGATTTCTCATGAAGCAGATTGTTTAAATCTATTCTATCAGATCTATTAAATCTATTAAATCTAAATTTGGTTTTAGGCCTGGTTATGGGACTGCAATGGCCCTGGTTGCCCTGGTGGATGAACAGTGGAATTTGCTGCCAGAGGATGTAGTGATGGCTGTAGAAATAAACAGCTTTAAAAAGATATTAGATAGATTTATGGAGAACAAGTCTATTAGTGGTTTCTAGCCATGGTGACTGAGGGAAACTCCACATTCAGAGGCACTGAGCCTCTGAATCCCAGAACCAGGAGGCAACATCAGGGGAAGACCTCAGTCTTTATTCCCTGTTGTTGGCCATCTAGAGGAACTGGTTGGCCATGGTGTGAGACAGAATGCTGGGCTGGATGGACCATTGGTCTAATCCAGCAGGGCTTTTCTTATGTTCTTATATGCCAGGAGATGGACAGGGGGAGTGCAACACTGTTAATTCTCCTGGATCTCTTGGCAGCTTTTGATGTCCTCAATCATGGTACCCTTCTGGATCGCCTTCCAGGACTGGGACTGGGAAGTACTGTTCTGTGGTGGTTCTAGTCCTACCTCAAGGGTAGGTTACTGAATGTGGTGCTGGGGGACTGGTGGTTTTGCCCATGGATTTCCTCAAGGTTTCATGTTGTCCCCCATGCTTTTCAACATCTATGTAAAGCCACTAGGAGAGGTCATCCAAAGATATGGGCTGCCACCAATATGCTGATGACACTCAGCTCTATTGCACACTACCAGCAGATCCCAGGGAGGCTGTGGAAACTGTGAACAGGTGCCTGGAGGCAATTTTTGGAATGGATGAGGGCTAACAAGTTGCCACTCAGTCTTACCAAAACTGAGGTGCTACTGGTGCAAGGAAGGTCTGACCCAGGAAATGGATTAACCCCTATTCAGGTTTGCTTTGCACTCCTCTTAAAGGAGCAGGTTCATAGCTTGGGGGTGCTCCTGGACCCAGGCCTCCTGTTGGATAAACAGGTGGCAGTGGTGGCCAGGGGTACTTTTCAGCAGCTTTGGCTGATGAGCCAACTGTGGCCCTTCCTGGTCAGAAAAATTCTTGTCACTGTGGTACATGCCCTAGTAACATTTAGATTAGATTACTGTAACACACTCCACATGGGGCTGGCCTTGAAGATGGTCCGTAACCTACAATTGGTACAAAATGCTGCAGCCAAAGTGTGGACTGGAGTGGCCATATCACTCCAGTCTTGTTCCACCTACACTGGCTTCCAGTTTGCTTCCAAGCTCAATTCAAAGTGCTGGTATTGATCTCCTGGGGCCAACATACATTAAGGACCAACTTCTCCCACCTGAACCTACCTGCTCACTCTGGTCATCCTTGGAGGCCCTGCTTCGGTTGCTCCCACTATCTGAACCCAGACAAGTGGCAACCTGAGAAAGGAGCTTCTCGGTCATGGCACCAAAACTTTGGAACTCCTTCCCTGGGAAGATTCATCTGTCTCCCTCTAACAATGTCTTTCGGCAGCATGTGAAGACTTTTTTTCCCATCTGGCATACCCCCAATCATGTCCACCCCCCCCCCCGTAGTGTTGTTTATGTATTTTAGTAGAATGCTGTACTTTTAAATATTTAAATGTGTTTATATTCACTGCCTCGTAGACCGTGATTGCGTGGAAAGGTGGCATAAAAATGTTTTCAAATAAAGAAATAATTTTTAATTCAGTTAAAAACTGGGTAATACTTTATATAAAATGAAGACCGTTTTAAAAACAAACATGTTTTTATCTGGGCAGGCGATGGTTGCTGCAGTGACTACCGTAAGCCAGCTTTTAGATGCCAACAAGACTGAATTTAATTTATCAGATAAAAACCTCACTAGCTCTATAGAAAGGTAATAACTTCTTGATTTAAATATATAATTCATAGGAAAAGTGTGTGTTCACATTTGAATTATGCTGTTTCCTTCACTGGCATTATAAACATGCTTCCTCAGTGATAAGTCCCATTAAGTGAGACTTGCTTCTTATTGGATATGTTTAAGATGCTACCTTAAAAGCAGATTTTTTGCATTTTATTTTAATTGCAGTATAAAACATACATTAGGTGGTAAAGGCAGATGCATCATTTGTTTCCTATGCTTGGTTCTGGGTCATATCGTACATCAGCAATCCCCAGGGTGACACCTTGGATGCTATGGCATCTGCTAAATGTGTTTCCTGGTGCCCACTTCCTTCTTCTCCTGTGCACTGGAGTAGAAAGCATTTTAGAAGAGCCCAGGATGCAGCACTTTTAGCAGAAGAAACCATGAGGGTTTTTATTTTGTGACAATATACAATACTTAATAATGTAGTTTGTATTTATTTGGAGGGATCTGAGGACTAACTCCCCACCATACATCCATGCCTCAAAGTTAAATTCAGATATCTGAGTGGCCAGAGGTAGCCTAAAATAGGCTAAAGTGATACCTGTGGTAAATTATGCTAATGTTCAGAAGTAAATCCCTACCTGCCTTAAGAGTGCTGTGGAGGAACAGTTCACTGCACCCCTGCCATGGTGATTAAGGTGGAAGAACCTTGTCTGCTAATAAGAATCAAGAAGGAGACCAGAGGAAACAAAAATGACAACTTTGTTTATTGCCATGGAATGGGAAAGGATGGTTTTGGAAAATTCAGATTATGCTTAGGTAGGTTTTGACTCCGTGGACAGAACTTTGAACTCTTACAAGCAGTGATTCTTTGTTTATAGCAGGAATAATTACATTTGGTTACTTTAATGCAGCCTCACAATGGCAATCCAGAATTTCTCTGTGAGTAACAGTTCTGCTACAGAGGTGGTGCAGTCCAACATTGCAGTTCGCACAATTTCTCCCCAGGAGCCCTCGACTACAGTTCTTTTTTCTGCCCTGAAGGGTGAGTTTCTGGCCTTAGTTCACCTAGTTATCTAGCTATCTATTTAGCGGTATGGGCAACAGAGTTCTGTGTAATCTAATACAATTTGGGGCTATGCTGTTGTACACAGGATCAACTGACAGTTTAGTTTCTGACCGAATAAAAGTTACTGAACAGGCTACTGGCTTGAAAACTGATGATCGTACAGAAATTCAGATACTCATCAATATTACAAGTACCAGTAAGTATCCATTCCCTGTCTTGCAGATACACTTAATAAATCATGGGAGGGGGGATATATTTTAAAAGAAGAAAATAAGATAGAAAGTTATATACATTACAAATTTAAAATTACCTGTGGAATATGTTACAAAACACATTTATTTCTATCAGAGCTCCACGTGTGTCTCAGGGAAGCTCTTGGGCTTGTGAGCTGCCCCATTCACTTCAGTGAAGGCAGCTGGTCTGCTAGATAATAAATGAATTCACATTATGGGAATATAGCTGGTGTGGAATGGTGGTTAAGAGAATGCAATGTGAACAGGGACACCACAAGTTGACTGGCAGTCAGGCCCATAGCCAGAAAATTTTTATGGGGGGGCGGCGGTGGCAAACGAGCACAGTGGTGGTGAGCACATCATTATTTCTTTACTTTATTGTGAATGAGGGGCTGTCATTCCAGTCCCAGAACACAGATTCTATTGCTAGGGACTGTCATTCCACTCTGTGCCCTGTCATTCCATTCCCAAAACTTCTGCTACTCTCAGAGCTGTCATTCCACTCTGTGCTCTGTCTTTCCAGTTCCAGAGCACAGATTCTATTGCTAGGGACTGTTATTCCAGTCCCAGAGCACTGTTCCTATTCCTAGGGACTGTCCTTCCACACTGGGGGTTGTCATTCCAGTTCCAGAGTAGTCTATCTGGCCCTGAAGACCTTAATGGAAAATACATTCTGCTTTTTCGTTGCAACTTTTTTGTGCTGCAGTGTATTTCAATGGAGTCCTTGCAAGTCAATTGGCATTCCTGGCTCCAATTATCTCCAAGCGGCCTTCAAGCCTCTCCCATTGTTTCCAATGGGCAATCCTGTCATTCTGTTTAGTATACCCCCCTCGGGGTGCCTGCAGCTAGATGCTCTGCCCCTCCACTCAGCTTTGTTCCTAGAGACACCCAGCTCCAATTCGGAGAGGCCCACCTCCCCCTGCTTCTCCTCCTGTGCTCATGAGCAGGGGTCATTTCCTCCTGGAGCATCCTAGAGCAGCGCTCTGGCAGAAAGGAGCCCAGGCCCCACCCCCTCCCACGGAGACACACAGGGAGGGGGGATTTAAATGCCTGGGTTCTGTGCCTGATCTTCTTCAGGTGCCGTGCAGCCACGGGGCAACTGGACAACATTGTGCAGGGAAGCCAGGCATGACTGCCTCCGTGCCCTCCGTGTCTCCAGCCAGCCTGCCACAGCAGGCTGGCTGGAGACAGGGAGGGCATGGAGGCAGACATGCCTGCCTTCCCCCCTGAGCCTCTCCACTTTTGTGGAGAGACTCGGGGGAGATTTAAAACTCTGGCTTCCCTGCCTGACCTTCTGCAGGTGCCCCACAGCCATGGGGCACCTGGACAAGATTGCACAGAGAAGCCAGGTATGACTGCCTCCGTGCCCTCCGTGTCTCCAGCCAGCCCACTGCAGCAGGCTGGCTGGAGACAGGGAGGGCATGGAGGCAGACATGCCTGCCTTCCCCCTGAGCCTCTCTGCTTTTACAGAGA
This sequence comes from Gekko gecko, assembly GCA_029375565.1. NCBI lineage: Eukaryota > Metazoa > Chordata > Lepidosauria > Squamata > Gekkonidae > Gekko > Gekko gecko. The sequence continues at coordinate 50,402,260 of JAPDNY010000004.1, forward strand.
GACGGGGGGGGGATTTAAACTCATTTGCACAACTCATTGCATAACTTTTTCAGGGGGTGTGGCATATGCAAAAGAGTTATGCAAATGAGCTCCTGCACCTTTTTATAGGAAATAACCCCTGCTCATGAGGCTCTGGCTTGGCTCATGCCTCACTGGGAAGCAAAGGTGGTGATGGGGGGGGAGGAAAACAAAAACAAAAAAGGCATGGCTGTTTGGTGAGGAAGGGCAGGGCAAATTAGGGGTGGGGCGTTGCCCATTGTCAGCCCCAGTGATTATGGGCTTGGAAAGAGAATCTTTCCCTCATTGGCAAAGCCTGGGGAGGGAGGTGGGAGGAGGGAAGGACATGCCCTCTGTCATTGGCAGAAGACTTGTGACAGATTTCACAACCCCTAGTACTGATCAGAGGGGCTTGACTAATGATTGGTGGGGCGTGCCCCTTTGTGCACCACCATGGCTACAGGCCTGCTACCAGTGCTATCCTAAGCAGCATTACAGCCTTCAAAGTCTGTAAAGAACTGCATTCACCGCATGGAGACTCGGACTATGACATGCATTTAGACACGTTTATTGTACTTCACACACAAAAAACTGAAGACTGGCTCCATAAGGGCCAACTATATACACCCCACCTAACACACCCATGGTCCCATTGGAGGGTTTGAATTTCCCACCAGATGGCCTATTGGTGGGCACTAGGTGGTCTAGGATCCGAGGTCCCTTTGTGTTTGGGACCCAAACTCCTTACTTTATCTGTGGACCACTGGTCGCAGTCCGCATACAGAACATTCCTCCCCCCATAGTTCCAACCCAACATATGTAACATAGTCCTGTAAATAGGCTGGGGGTCTGTGCTCTCACAGGGAATGCTGTGGTGCGGGCACAGGGCCCCTGGTGGCAGTCCGTGTACATAACAAAGTCAATTGACACCAGTGGATTTAGGAGAATCTCTTTGCTTAGGATGGCGCCATCAGTGGTCTTAAGCATGCCATTCTCTCTAAGTCCAAGGCCCTCCCTTAATTGCAATATGGGGATTATAATTAGTCTATTTTACAAAGTTCTCGTAAGGATTACAACATAATAGTGTATATGAAGTGCTTTGAACACTAAAAGAAATACTATTACTACTATTATTTATGTTTCTCTGCATTGACTGAATTTCATTTGCTACTTCCAGATTTAACTGGAACAGAGAGAGTTGGCTTTGTGCTGTATCAAAATGACAAACTTTTCCCATCAAAAATTTATAAAACTGAATTAGAAGAAAACTACAGTAACCGAATCATTTCTAGCAATGTTAACAGAACCATGGTCAATGGTATTAAGATAGCTTTAAAACCACAGGTGAGTTTTTCAAAATTTTATACGTGGATGTCATGCCCCTTCAGTGCCTTGGCTGATGGAGAGAGAAAGGGAAAGCTCTGACTTCTTAAAGATCCTATCCCTTCCTCAGATTTTGCAGCAACATCCCTGAGGGTTCCACATCCCCAAGGGAGGCCCCACTCAGGGCTGGCCCCAGGTGTTTTTGCACACTAGCAAGGATACCTTCTGGTGCCCCCCCCGCTGTTTCTGATTTCCAATCGCACTCTATGCTGAGAGACAATGGAATTACCTACCCCCTCCCTAGTAGAGGTTGACTGGTTTGAAGGAGGCAAGGTCTGGGCTTCAAATCATGCTGAGAAACAACAGACAGCCTCTTTTGAAGGTGGGTGCTATGAACCCATGGGACCCCTTAAATTAATTCCCTCTCAGTATGCTAGGAAATCTTGGCACACAGTTTGGAACTGATTGTGGTCATCTGATCCAGGATGGTAATGCCCAGTTTTATTCCCTTGTCAGTTCAAGAAATCAAATTACTCTAAAAAGGAATAGGCTCATAAGAACAGGAGAAGAGAGAGAGAGAGAGAGAGAGAGAGAGAGAGAGAGAGAGAGAGAGAGAGAGAGAGAGAGAGAGAGAGAGCGCACCCCCATCTATTACTGTTAACCTGTTTTTTCATGCCACCTTCAGTCGTTTTAAACAGTTTTGCCTATCTTCAGATGTTTTTCAGTTTAGCTGGGTAGCCGTGTTGGCAGAACAAAAGTTTGAGTCCAGGGGCTCCTTAAAGACAAACACGGTTTATCCAAGGTATTAGCTTTCGTGCGCATGCACACTTCTTAAGATACTTATACCTTGAATAAAATTGTGTTGGTCTTAAAGGTGCCAGTGGACTCAGACTTTATAAAGCATTTATAAATCCAATGACGTTTTCTAAAGGACAGCTGTGCAGATATCAAGACTTGCTAGATGATCAAGATAACTTAATCCAGCAAGAAAAACTAAAGGAAAAAGGCATCAACTTGAACTGGTGGGAAAAAGCATAACTTGACTCCAGATATGCGAAAGACAAAAGTGTGGGGTTTTAAATGTACTGTTATAATTAGATAAAATTGTATGGTCTACTGAAGGAAAGCATATAAGAATATTTCATGGGTTTTTGTTAGAAATGAAAATGCAAGATGAGGTGGTAAAGGAAGCAATGATTAAATGGGCACAAAATTTAGCCATAATATACAACTAGAACAATGGGAAAAGATATGAAAAATTAATATAAAGCTTACTAAAGCTGTGTCATATAAATAAAATTTGTATAAAATGTTTTATAGATGGCACATGACACCTGAGAACTTAGCCAAATGGTACCCAAACATATCTAATGTACGTTGGAAATGTAAATCAAAAACTGGTTCCTTTTACCATATGTGGAGGACATGTGGCACAGTGAAAAAATATTTGATATAGATACACGAAATATTACAAAAAATGCTTGACACAAATGTACCATTTATACCAGAACTGGTTTTATTGAATATTATACCACAAAATTTTAACTTACATGATGTACATATGATACTTCATGTTGTTACTACAGCCAGAATATGGTATGCAAAATATTGGAAAAAAGAAGAAACACCTACAAAGGAAGAGCTAATTTTTAGACTTTTGGATGCAGCAGAAATGGACAAATTAACCTTACAATTGCATGAAAAACCAGAAAGTGACCTTGAAAGAAAATGGGCGAGATTTTATAAATGGTTACAAGTTTACTTAGGAGGACTCAACTATAAGCTATAATCTGTACAGACGGCTCAAAAGAATTTGATTCTACAGATAATATATGAACCAAATTGTTCTAAGAGTACAGACTCCATTTTTCTGTAACTTCTATTCTGTTTTTATTCTTATTTTTCTCCTCCTTTAATCTTTATCTATGAAACCAATAAAATTGCTTAAGATTCCACCCCCATCTATTACTGTTAACCTGTTTTTTTATCCCCAATCTGCAGTATAACAGATCAGAATTTCAGCTATACAACTATGCATGTGTATTTTGGAATTACTCACTAAACGACTGGGATACGGCAGGCTGCATAAAAGAGAAAAACTCACCAAAGTTATTGGGATGCAGCTGTAATCACACAACTAATTTTGCAATATTAATGGTAGGATACTCTTTTCATAGAACTACTACCTTAAAGAAAACCACCTTGTCCTGCTGTTTGCAGGTATATGCCACTTCTCCCCCCTGCTCCTACATGTGGCATACCTGCACATACACCTGAAGCTGTAATTACCAACCCAGAATGGATCTTTTCACATGGAGGTTTCCCCTATCTTTTACCATCTCTTGAATGCCAAAAAGCAGTGGTTTTTCTCTGAGCTTCCTCCTGACATCATTTCCCATTTCTGTGGTGTGTTCAGGCCCGTAGTCAGGATTTTGTAATTCAGAGGGCCTTTCAATAAGTCAGGGGGCACTGACATCATAAAATAAAAAATAAAATTAAAATTTAAAAAAACTCACTTTTGCAGCATTCACACTCTGGTTGCCTACACAGGGAAGCAAGCCACACTTGAGAAAGGAGCGGTGGTGGGGAGTCCTCTGGGCAGTCCAGAGAGCCGGGGGACCTGAGGGTTGGCAGGAAGTCAGGGGGCCAGGCCCCCAAATGCCCCACTGTAGCTACAGGCCTGGGTGTGTTCATCATTCTTCCATGCTTTCTCTAATCATCTGATCTGAGAAAGCATCGAGGAACTACAAGGAAACCACAGAAGTGGAAAAAAATCATTGTGAGAAATCTCATGTCCAGGTTCAGGCAGGCACCTGGGGCAGACGGCAACAAGCATAGTCCAAACACAGTCCAGGGGTCAAAGCACAGGTATTCAGAAGCCCAAGCATCAAACCAGAAGAAAAATCCAAAGAATACAAGCCAGGTCATGGTCCAGAAGGTCAAACATGTGACAGTCTAGAAAAAGCCACAGAACAGGGAGATGAAAGCTGTGGACAAGTTGCTTCCATGCTGCGTCACCCTTTCCTGGCTGCTTTTATCAGGAAAACCCTGCTGAGTCATTCAGGAACAACTCATCAACCTTCTGAGTCATCCAGGGACAGGTGTAATTCATCAGTGGTTGAGCAGCCTACGGGGCTGCCACCAGCCCGGACTCTGTGGTAACTCAGACTCACAGGCAGAGGTTGACCAGCACTTGGCTGCCAACTGTATGCTATGGTGCCAGTTCTGTGCCTCCCTCCAGCCCTGCTTTCTCCAGCATTCAAAGGGCTCTGGTGACCCTGGGGGTGAGGTTGACAGCTGCGGTGCTTCTCCTTCACCTTTGGATCTTGGGCTGTGGGACTGAGGGCATGGAGGGCCTGAGACTCTTCCTCTGCCCCTGATGCAGATGGTGACCATGTTGGTCTGCAGTAGAACAGTTAGATTTGAACCCAGTCACACCTTAGAGACCAACAAGATTTTCAGGGTATAAGCTTTTGAGAGTGGAAGCTCCCTTCATCAGACATGAGAAGGAATGAAGATCTCTGAATCTTTATATCCCAGTTAGAAGGTGGGAGGGGTATTGTAAAGAATGTCTGCAAAGTATGCAAAGATAAAATGCATGTTGTAAGCAGCTTGATTCGAGAAAGGGGGAAATATCAGTTTTACCATTAGCCTCAATGGGATTTAGACTCAATTCCATATAAGTAATTAAGCATACATGCTAGTAAGCTTTATTTTAAAACAACCCTAATCTTCCCCATTACTCAGTTGAATTTGGGGGATGGAAGCTGTTGGGAAAAAAATGTTTAATCGTTTTTAAAATGATTTCATGATTCTTGGCTAGTGGATTTTGACTCTAATCTAGAGGGTTTCTGAGCACCTTACAAATAAAGGCTTGGTAAGAAATCAGCTGCATTTTCTTCCCCCTGGTGCTGGTTTTCAGATCCACCCTCCTTTTAATGATATATATTCATATGATAAGAGAAAAAGAATTCTTATTTTTTTCCTGCTACAACTACAACAGACACCTTTTATCATAATATTGTACTACATGTAGCACTGTTATGATGTGAGCTCCTACCCACACTTTATGGTCTTCCTTCAGTACAATCCTATGCAGAGTTACTCCAATCTAAGCTTGATTACAATAGGTTTATACTGGAGTAAATCTGTATAAGATTGCACAGTTAACTTGTGTAGGTTATACCCAGGAAAACAAACATGTGCAAATACGTCAATTTATCCATATGTGCAAAGAAAATGTATGAAGATGATTAATAAGGAATACAATTATTTTACAGAGCTTCAGGATCAATTATAAATATGCAAGACCTCTAGAGATTTTTTCATATATTGGTTGCGGTTTGTCCATTGCTGGCTTGACTTGTACCACTGTGTTTCACGTTCTTATCAGGTAAGGAAAGATGTGAGGAAGGGTTAAGGATGGCATGAACAGACTGCTGGGGAGGCGAAAAACACTTATCAATTCTTTAAACTATATATGGACATCCACCTCCCACATATCCTGAAGGAGCACTTATATTTGGGATTTAGGCAGAGACCTCTAATGTTTTTCAGTAAGAATAAGAATAAGAATGGTACAGACCCTTGACTGAGATATGGTTGCTTAGAGATCAGGGGGTCAAAGAACAGATTTACAGTGTGCAGAGGGAGGATAGGGAGGAATATAACATATTTAAAATGCATCAATTCAACATAGGCTCACTAATCAAAGATCTTAAATCTTTGCTAAATTTTTGATGGTGAAGTAAAATACTTTAGCATTTTTCACCTTAAGGAGGTGGATAACTGCTTGTAAAATGGCATAGCCATGACCTGGATCACACAGGCTAGCCCAATCTCATCAGAGCTTGGAAGCTAAGGAAGGTTGACTTTGGCCAGTATTTGTATGGGAGAACTTCAAGGAATACCAGGGGTGTGACACTGAGGCAGGCAATGGCGAACCACCTCTGAATATTGCTGCCTTGAAAACCCAATGGGTCGCCATAAGTCAGCTGTGACTTGATGGCACTTTCCACCATAAAATGGCAGTAGGGTTCCCATCCTGCACTGGCAAATGCTGGGAAATTTGAAGGGGGGATTTCCTGGCAAGGATGGAGTTTCAGGGAGATTTGGCATCACTTCCAGGTGATGCAATAAGATTTTCTCCTATCTCTATGATAAAGACAATAGTGAAAAGAGTAAAGAGTATTGAATATACCTATATTTCTGTATTTGCCTAAAGTAGACCTTTGAATCTAAGATTAGTATGTTTTTTATTAGTCTCTGTCTTCCAAATGGTGAGCAATGAGATAATTCAACTGAATTACTGCTGTGTTAAAATGGGGGTTCCAAAGCCAAGTGACAATGGTGTGCAGGCAGAGTTTGCATAATTATAATGGTAAGTTTTAATTTTTGAAAGTTGAAGACACTTAACATACTAGAAAATGGGTTACTTGACATTTATGTTTTGGGAAGATGCAAGATATTGGAGGGGGGAAGAACCTTTAGCTCACAGAAATGAATAGATAAGAAGCAAATGTATCTGTACTGATCTTCTTTGTAATAAAGGAAAAGTTTTCCAAGGTCACAATACAGGGACAATTGATAATACAGGGAATCCTTTCTCTATGGCCAGCATGGTAACAAAGCCTACAAAGCAGTATATGAGTTAAAACTCAATATTTAACCTCTGTTTTTGCTTCTGGTGTTCTGGAAACTTACAATGAACACTCATCAAAAGGAAACAACGGAAAACCTCTGTTACTTTGATGGATGTGAGCCTTTGTTCAGCTATGCTGATTTTTAACATCATCTTTGTTTCTGGAATTGAAAACACAAATGCCAACATGAATGATGACGAAAACTCTGCTGCCAACATCATGCTCCAGTCTGACATGGAAGGCCCTCCTACAAATGACTGGTGTACGGCTGTAGCTGCCTTACTGCATTATTTCTTGCTGGCAACTTTTATGTGGACTGCTCTTAATGCTGTACAAATGTACTTGCTATTCATAAGAGCTAAGCGGCATCTATTTCGACACTATAATGCAACCATGTCATTAATTGGATGGGGTAAGAACAAAAATCTCTCTCATTCTCTTTCAAGTTCTTCCTTTGTTGAACTGTGACAGACACAGTGGTGTACTCAGAATAAATCAGGGTTACAGCTGACTCAAAGGTTTTTTTCGGCCTACACAGCATGGGATAAGGGCATTCCCATGCAAATTCAGAAACCTTTCCAGTATAACTGACATTCCGGAGGGCACTCAAACTGACATGATGGACCTTTTAATCCCAGGTTCTGTACATTTTGACACACTGTCTAGCGTATTTGTTTGCTTGACAGAAAAAAAAAACAAGTAATCAAAACACATGTGTACATCACTAGGCTTCCCACTGTCTATTCATTGTGCTGCTGTCAAAATATTGGTGTAACATTTTTTATTTTTTTAAAAATTTCAAAAAGAAAAATGTATAGTACAATACCATGTTAAATCAACTTTTAAAATTTTGAAGCAACTCACCCTCAACAATAAAATTTTAAACAATCATTACAATATTACAAATACAAAATTTAAAGCTTGTTGATATAACAATTATTTAATGCTCAGTTCTGACTATGTACTCATTTCCATCATCCTATTTAATGTAAGTGTAAGGCTGGGCTCACATTTGTACGAGTCTAACGTCATATTTAATTCCTTCCTCCAAAATTCAAAAAAAGACTTCCAGTTATCAACTTTTCCTAGCGTTATTGTCTATTCCAATGACTCTTGTGTTTTCATAATGTGATCAAAGTACAATAGCCTCAGTTCAGTCATTTTAACTTCTAGGGAGAGTTCGGGCTAGTTTTATTAGTTTTCCAGTCTTTCTGCTAGTAGCAGGTTTGTTGTCTTTCTTCTATTTTTGCCAAAATTCCACTAGTTCTTCAAAATGTAGAGGTGGTAAATTCAAACACCAGTGGTCAAAATCCTATTCCACTAGCACTTGCAAAACTTTGAAGAGTTAGGTGGTAATACGTTTTTGCAGTCAGATTGAACAATTAATTCCTGTTGCTGATCTTTTTTTCTTGTTAGGAGTCCCAGCATTACTTGTTAGCATAACACTGGGAGCAACCTACAGTAACTCAAACTACCGTCAGGAAGAATTGTAAGTACATATATATGTATTTATAATAGTGGTTCACACCCTCAGTTCTTCAAATGATGCAATGTTCCTGGGGTAATGTTATCATGTTGAATTTCCTTTGGATGAGAAGGCATTTTGTATTTGGCATTTTTATACAGACCTCTGTTCATTCTACACAATTATTTCATCTCTTTGGGGATCACTCATTGGTTTATCTATACATCTTATGTGCATTCTGTAAAACTAGAGCATTAGATAATCTCTTTCATCCAAGAAAGTCTGGAATTTCACAACCCACATCCAGTTGCTCAAGTACTCTTCACCAAAAGGCAGTATTTACCACTAGATTGTAATTATTCAAATTGTTTGGCTCTCGCCTCTTCTCCCTGCTCTCCCACCCCTTTTGGCTAGCTGCCACTGGGCTACTCCAGGCAAGCATGACCCATAGAGGTGCACAAGCTCAGCAGCAGGCTGGCTAGTCTGTCAGGAGTGGTGGTGTACCAAGGGTTTAATTTTTTTTAAAAAAAAAAACAACAAATAGGCCTACAAGCCTTTCCCATTGTTTCCAATGGCAATCCTGTTATTCCTTTTAATAAATTCCCCTCCAAATTGTGTGCAGGTTGGCTTTGAGGAAGGGAAAAGATCCCACCCTAGGGTCGAATGTGCAATGGGAGAAGGAGTGTGTCAAATACCCCCACAATCTAGAAGTGTCAAACTCCCAGAGGACTTCCCCAGGCTGCCCCTCTACCTGCCCTCCAAGTTGTATGCTAGGTCAAAATAAAATAGAAGTAATAGTATGAAATAAAAAAAATATTTTTTAAAATTAAATAGAAGTGGAAATAAGAGACTGGAGAGTAGATGGAGATGACTAAAGCCACGTCAAGTAGTCTGCTTATTATTCCCTCTGCATCAGAAGTGGAAGAGGCAAAAGGTCCGGTCCAAACCCACATTCAGATACCCCAGGGCAGTGCCTTAATGACTGTGAAGTCAACTCAGAATAACCGGATGCACAAGGAAAGTGACAGCACGATGCAATGCAGAGGGAGATTAACATTCCAACATGGCTGCGGAAAAACAGCAGGGGAACAGAAGGGTGCAGAAAGAGCCTGGGTCTCGACTTTTCTGCAAAGTTTACAACGAGGCTGAGGATAACCCATAAAGCGAGCTTGCCCCCTTCAGAATCACCTTATACCCCAAGAGACAGTGAGTGAGTGACCCAGCCATGATCATGTGTGTCTTCCCACATTTTTAGTCTTTCTGAAAGAAAATAAAATTAGGGAATGCAGTGAAATGATAAAAGAGAAGGGAAAGGGAAAGGGCTGCCAAAGATTTATTTCATAGTTCATGTTATGGAATGCATGGAAGTGGCTGGACAGAAAGGGAAGAGTAAAAGTGGGATTAAGGACTACAAAAGGTTAATTTTGTTTTAGCGTTTAAAAGTTCAAGAATTTAGTGAAACATCTGACCAAAGGGGAAGGGAGACCAATGATCTTTAGCCAGCAGCAAGAAGGAAAAGGCTTGGCTTGCCGTAGATTACTTCTCCCCCTTCCATTTAATGCAGCTGAACAATGGCAAGTGGGCTGTATACATTGTGAACCTTTTTCAGCAGCCTGGCAATACAAGGGAGTTTGGGATTGCATCCAGCGATTCTGATTGGAGGTGGGAATGGACCTCCAATTGGTATTTATTTATGTTATTTATTATCTTTGGCTTATAGCCCTCCCTCAACTGCACAGCAGGGCTTAGGGCTGGTAACAATAGATTTACAAACCAAACTGCCATCTGTTAAATGCTTCTGGTTAGACTAACCTGGGTTTGTACAACAAGCTATAGCTTAAACAAATCATAGTTTATTGTGCCATCTGAATGCAGCCTTGGTGTTATGTGCACAACCACAGAACATAGACTACTTCATGAAACCTGATTCTTGATCACATCCCAAACAACTGTTGCCAGTTTCCTAGAAAACTTCAATGTGGTTTATTGTATCTTGATTCCTTAATTTTTTTAAAAATGATATAGAATTATTGATGATGATTGGCTATGATATTCTATTCTAGAAGTTCATTCATCCCCTACATGGACAATATTATATTAATAGAAAAGCTGTGCAAAAGTTGATGGGTGTGTATATTAATATGACTTAATGCAATTTCTAACTTAAAAAGTTGCTGGAATGATCTTTCTTAATATTTAAGTTGCTGGCTTGCGGCCCTTGATTCCCATCAGAACTTCTCCGTTGAGAAACCTTTGTTATGGGCATTCCTTTTACCTGTGGCATTCATCCTTCTGTTCAATGTTGTTATGTTTGGGAAGATCATTATTTCTGTGCTATGGAAGGAAAACAAGGAACTGACAAGGTATTTATGTGAAACAGTTACATCTTTTCAAATTACAGGTATTCTTTTTACTGCAGTGACTCAAAACACTAGAAAGAAGGTTCTTCTGTTAAAATAAGATGTATTTATGGGGCAGGCATTCACTGAGTAGCTGATTAGTAAATGATTAAGAATGAATGTCACCCTAAGTGCTTTTCCAGCTCTCATGCCAGTGCCATTCCCATTCATCAGTGGTGAATCCCATAATGTCTATGTTTGGTGGTAGATAATACAGTGATTAAGACAGTATAGGGTTGCCAATCTCCAGGCGGTCCAAACAGCAGAGAAGCACAGAAGGGAGTAAGTAATAAAAAAGATACAAAAAATCAAACCGTGCAGAAATTAATGAAAAATATATATTCAACATTCAATGAGTATGATAATCTAAACCTACATAGAGTAGTTTTTCAAAAATACAATGTAATAGAAACTAAAAAATACATGGTACAAATACACAAACAGTCCTATTAATCCACCTTCAGAAACAGTCAAAGTCAAATTCCTCAAACAATGAAAAGTTCAAATACAGATGTTTATAATTCCTCTTCAAAAAACTCATCTCACCACTTTTGTATCCACTTGTGTATCCACTTCATGGCCCTGCCAACTTCAAGTTGCCATATTGTTTTGCTTCCTCTGTGAAGTCACGTCACATTGATACTTTTGTTGATGGAAAGCCCATAGAGTTCTGGATTGCAGCAGTAAATCAAATAATCAAAGTTTATCAAAACTAAATGCTAACAAATATTCCAAAGAATTTTGAAAAACATGACTGACCGTTCATTTTTGTAGCACCAAAAAGAAGTCCATTGTGAAAAACATACTTGGAACTCTTTCTATAGCAGCAACCCTTGGAGTCACCTGGATCTTGGGATATCTGATGCTAATAGACCATGAGAAAACAAACATTGTTTTCAGTTATGTGTTCTGTTTTTTCAGTGCTACACAGGTATGGTATAAATATTATCTTCTTAAATCTGATAGTGTTATTTATTAAATTCTCTGCCTCCCCTTAAATCATGCATTCCAATTAGGGTAGGCTATTAGAGGATGAGGAGGATTAGCAACAATCTGAGCAGAGCGGGGGGGGGGAGGCTGGAGAGGGCAAGGTTTGGGGAGGGGAGGGACCTCAGCTTAGTACAATGCCATAGAGTCCACCCTCCAAGACAGCCATTTCCTCCAGGGGAACTGATCTCTGTAATCTGGAGAACTCCAGGCCCCACTTGGGGGGTGGTAACTCTACTAAACCCTGCTCTCCCAGGCTCACGCTCAAATCTCTAGGTATTTCCAAACCAGAAGTTGACTACCCTATTAAACCCTGGGAAACTCTGTTGATATTTAAGGTGCTACTGGAATGGAATTTTGTTCAGCTAACTATTCAATGAAAGAGTCTGGCTTCTGGGTTCCCAGGGAAGATTCACAGGGAACTTACATATTGCATGACTTTTGCATGTATTTAAGAAATCCCTGTAGTCTGGTTTGTTACTCTGCAGTAATGGTTGCCCTCCCCACTCAAGACGACTGAGTCTTGGCTTAAAAACAGCCATTTGCCTACCCAAGAATACTGTTTTAGGTCAGTCTGAGTGTTTTCAGAGAACAAATTAAAGAATCCTGTTCCGGAGCCATAGGTTTTGCCAGTATTTAGGAGAGCCTTATTATTTGGAAGGTTGCTCCTAATTAACACAGAGGGGCACTCTTATAGCTCTATTATCTGGATGGTTACTCCTAATCAACACAGCTGGGCACTCTTATAGCACTGCACAAATTGTATCTGAGAAGTTGTTTCAGTCTCAGTAGGGAATGGTATGGCTTAATACTTTCATTGAGACTTGGGGCTAAACATAGTGTGAGAGATCCTAGTGCTTTTTAAAGGTTCCCAATTGGTCATGTGGGTAGGGTGGGTATAAGAGGAAATTTAATACTACTCTCCTGTGTAGTTTTGCAGACTGACACTATCCCCTTCCCCCAATTATTCTCCCTGAGATGGAGAAAGGTGCACATTTTCTATGTTTTAGCATGGGAAGGGAAAAGCAGGAGTTATTCCGATTAATGGAAGGTCCCCTTAGCGTTTGCTCCTGAATTGGGTTCTTGAGTAGCTACTATTTCCCTTTTTCAAATGCTGGGAAGACCAGTTCACTGGTTTCCCAATACTGCATCTAGTTTGCCCTTTCTAAGTCTGCGTACACTGAATTGCAGACATGTTAGGATAGGGCAGGCCCTATCAGGAACAATACCTCAAAGCACACATCTAATCTGTTCTGTAAGCCCCATTATGTTTTAAAGGTGACTGCTCTTCGAATCACCTGGATTTAAGGCTGTCACCTAATTAAGGACCTTTTCACTGATATGACTAATGGATAATTACATCAAATGTAATAGTGATAAAAATAGTTCTGAAGAAAGTATCCTTTGTTTTCATGTTTCCTGTTTTATGGATAAGAATGAAGGACTGAATGCTTTTTCTAGAATGACAATTGCCACCTGTAGATTTTACAAGAATTTCTATAGACATTTTTTTTAAAAAAGAATCTACTGCTTAAAAATTAATGGCACTCTTCAATTGCTGAAAATATTTTAATTGATGAACTGATTAAATATTGTAGCCTTGTTTGAATTTAACTATTTTCCTATTGGTCAGGAAAGTGTCCATCAATTTGTTGGCATTCTGATTTTTTTCTTTAACCTACAGGGACTTCAGATCTTTGTTTTCCAAGTTCTCAGATCTACAATATTCCAAAACAAAGTTACTGATGCTTTTGAAGCCTTTCAACGTTCTAAGATAGGTAGAGCCTTGAATCCAAGGTCTTATTTCCTTTCAAGAATCATTAGAAAAATGAAACCATCTGGGCTTTTTAGAACTATTAATCCTACAGGACAATTTGATGAGCTTTCTCTGGTAGGCAGTTCTGAAGAGTGATTGCAAAAATGAGACTTAACATTATAGGTTCCATTTTTAAAACCAAAAAAAGATATTGAAGTTTTGGTTGTTTCTGTTTCTCAAAAATGTTACATCTGGGAATGGAACTTCAGTAATTCAAGGCATGACAACTGTCTTGGGAAAAAGTGTAATATTGTTCTTGTACAGGACTTCTTAGAAGAATTCTTCAGGTGCTATTCCATTTGTTCTGGTACAGGCTATCTTGAGACATGAATCCTACCAATGCAGTAAAATTAGGATAATTATATTTATTTCCTGCTTCAGATTTCTCTCCTCCTCCAATGCCCTGGCAAGATGATTGCTCACTGAATTAACAGTACAATGAAGTAGTTATAATGAAATAGTGTAGTGAAATAGATTTCTCAAATGTGAAAAACAGGATTTATCTTCATGAACTTTGATATTTCATGCAATGTGGACGTTAGATCATTTGTTCTTGACAAAAGGACAAATTCCATGATACCCACTATGAGGTACTATGAGGAATAATATGGAAATAAGATACTATGAGGAATAATATGGAAATTACTGACCAAAGGTCTAAAAAGCGATGAATGCAAGAATGACTTCACATATTAAAGTAGCACTTATGGCCGTGTGTCAGAAAGCTAAGCAAATCCTGGTTCCCTAAAACAATGCTGTATATGGCAAGAAAAAGGCAAGAAAAGACACAAGCGACAAACGAAAAGTGAGGTTAAACTGGGAAACCGGTCAGACCAGTTAAAACACCCTAAGAAAGAATACTGGTAGCTGGGGGAATATTCATATGAATGCCACTGAATCTGATAAATGTGAAGTGTACAAAGGTCTTAGATCAGAAAATGTGTTTTACAAAAGAAAATTCAATGCTATTTCCCCCCAAGAATATGCCATGCCAGGAGTCTGTAGGATGCCATTATAGAGCTAGAGGAATATTAGAGTAACATGTCCTCTTGTTATGCATACCTTAAGATAGGTAAAAGTACCACAGGTACATGCAAGGAAATGGAGTGCAAGACAAGTCTGCATTCAGCTGAGAGCTAAGTTTGGGGGGGCAGTGTTGAGAGTAGGAATGGGCATGAATTTTCTAAATAAATGCATACTGCAATGAAAACTTCTGTTTGTGTTTTTAAATTTTTATTCCATCAATAAATAGTGAGTGATGTGTCAGCTTTTAAAGTTGCTGTGTTCCATCGACCTCTGCCCCCATCTGGCATGTGGAGATCACATTCCAGGTTGGCTGCAGTGCCCACCCTAATCCCAAAGTATAGTGATGACAACAGTGAACACATTGTAAGTTTGTTATAAATGTCTATCTCCAGCCTCAAACCACCTCCCTTTCCCAATGAAGAGGTTAAGCCTGGACTGGTCCCCATCTTCCTGCCCAGCCTTCAATATGGGTTACAGGCGCTGGACTATGTCCAATCTACAAAATGTGCACCATCTTTCTTAGCCTTCTCCTCTCTCCAAGGAAATGAATACAGAGTCTTTTTTAAAACCCTGATTTTTTTCATTTTTGATACAGAAGAGCAGAGTTTGAAAGATCATGAACTTCTGACTTTGCTTTAGAGTGGTAAATGGGAGAATCACTGTTGCCAAATCACAGCTATGATAGAATCTGGATCTCTCTATTGCCTTGTATGAGGAGCTGCTAGTTTTATTCCTCTAAAGGGAAAATCAGGTCAAAGGATAAAAGAAGTCATATGAGACAGAGAGAGAGAGAGAGAGAGAGAGAGAGAGAGAGAGAGAGAGAGAGAGAGAGAGAGAGAGAGAGAGTTTTTAAACAAAAAGTCCAAAAAGAATAAGAAAATAAAAAGAATCCAGAAAAAAGTAAAGAAGAAGAAGAAGAAGAAGGAAAAAAAAAAGAAACATACCATTGAAACTTCCAGGATCTCTCAATTGCAAAGACAAATACAATCATTTATACTAAAGCTAAAGTTAGCGATTACTTATTTTAAAATGACCTTAACAAATCTTTGGCTATTTGAAATTCTCATTAATCATCAAATCTGCAAATCATCAATTCATTATGTTCCCTTACAAGCGAAAAATCAATAAGGGGATTCTAGTTAGTAATAAATGTAGATATTGTCTTTTCTCTAATCAGTGTGGTGAGTTCAGCCATCTCTGTTAAGTTCCAGCATCTTTAACAACCATTCATCTACTGTGGGTATTTTCAGAGATTTCCAGTTCAGAGGATACAGTAAACTTGCTACCATTATCATATATAAAAACAAAGTTCCATGACTATTTTCAAGTTTTCTGTCCATCAATTCCAAAAGAAGGGTTTCTGGTTTCATTTGTATTTTAGTCTTTAAAATCTTATGTATTAGTAAGTGTATTTGTATCCAATTTTTTTGGCCTTATGACAAGTCTACCACATATGCTAAAATGTCCCTTCGTGTTGCTCACTTTTGAGGTATTTTTATACATTTATCTAGTTTATCTGGAGACATGTACAAACGATACATCATTTTGTTGCTGTAGATTTTCTGGGTTGTGTGGCTGTGGTCTTGGCATTGTAGGACCTAACGTTTCGCCAGTAGCTGTGACTGGCATCCTCAGAGGTATAACACAGAAAGATGGAGTACTCTCTGTGTCAAGGTGAGCAGAAAAATGGTAGGCAGGTAATTTCTATCTACCCTGGAAGGTGGGGTAGGGCATTATCTTGTAGTAGTTCTCCAGGCTATGAACAATACTAATGGAGGAGCTTTCCTGAGGAGGTTCTTTTGCCTATGGACAGGCAAAAACGTCAGGTCCTACAATGCCAAGACCACGGCCACACAACCCGGAAAAATCTACAGCAACTAATGAACTCCAGCCGTGAAAGCCTTCGGCAACATATTGATAAATCATTTTATCAACATTTTCTTTAAAACACCCATCTGGAATTCATAAATCTTTTGATTGTTTATAAAATGTCCCTTTATCCACATAAGGGGCATAAATTCCCAACACCATGGTCTTGACCCCAGATATCATAACTTCAACCCCCACATATCTGCCATGTTCATCTGTAAGTACCAAATCTGGCTTTAAATGAGGTTTAACATACAACCAAAATAAATTCTTCCACCAAGGTTTTCTGTACCAAATACTTTGTGTCTTTTTTCTAATATGAGTCTCTTGTAGACAGATAATATCGTCTCTTAATTTTTGTAAATAGTAAAATATTTTTTCCCTTTGGGGGGGAGCATTGGCTCCATTTATATTCCACATTAGGTATTTAAAATCCATAGTTAACATTCCAGGTGTAGAAGAGTCCATACTTGTGTCAAGATCCTCTTTCTTCATCCCCCATTGAGGCTGCAGTGTATCATCTTGATCTGAAGGCTCTTTCACCTCCCACTCTGTTTTATGTCTCTCCAGAAATTCCCTTGCCTTTTGGACAGAGTTGAGCCTGTATCTCTGTTGCTGAAAATTAAAGTCTACGCCTTCTAACTTATCCCATCAGAATTTTTTTTCTTTTTAAGCTTTTTAGTGAGAAACACGTAATCTTTTCTCTTATACAAAATTTCTTGAGGAGGTTCTTTTGCCAATGGACAATTCCTGATCAGAATTTCAGATGGATGTGACATCCATCTTGAATCTAACTTTAGAATTTTGTTATAAGACCCGGTATGTTATGTTTTTCTTAACAAAATGCATCAAAATATCTCTTGGCACTTTTTTAAATGTGGCAAATCTTGAATTAACTCTATAAGCTTTATCCATTTCAGGATCCATATCATCTTTATCCATACCTAAAAAGTCTGCCAGAGCTTCTACAACTTTTTGCCTAATGTTCTCACCAGAAACTTCAGGAAAAGATCTAAATCTCAAATAGTATTTTTTCTCTCTCAATCTTAACAACACGAAAGAATCAATTTCTCATTCGAACTCTCTGTTTAAAACTTCTGTTTTACGCTCCAGAGATTCTATTTCCTCATTGATATGTTGAACCTCCCCTGAAACTTGTTTAATAGAATTTTCAAACTTAAGTTCCTCTGTAACCTCTGATTTCATATCCACAAATCTTTCCTCCATTTTCTCAAATTTCACCTCTGTTCCCACCCACCCCCGTTTTGCTCAAATAAATTCTGTATAAATTCAGGGGTAACAGGTTTCACTAACCAGTAGATGACACTCTTGTACCATACAACAATAGGCAGAAAATCTTTAGTGAGACGAAGAAGGAACAGCTCACCATAAGTAATCTTTTAATGTCCTTGTCATTGAGAAATGTTCTTCATACTAATAAAGTTGAGTTTCTTCTTGTAGTAAAAGGAGGGGGTTGGTTGAACTTGATTCCTTTGTTACACTGCGCATATAGGTGAGATGTGGGGTGTTGGAAGACATTTGTCCCCCTGAAGATCTGCCACAGATATTGATGGGATAGATTAACAATACCATGTTGCAACTGAAGGAGGATTCCTCTGATTTTATTAAAGGAACCATGGGACATAATAGTCCAAATAAATAATAAAGCCATTAGAAGAGAAATCTTTGGTAAGAGAAAGAAAAATGCTAAGCTTACAGAATTGTAAAGTATTAGTATTTTCTGACACTCCAGCAGAGGCACAGCAAAGAAGGAAAAGACTTAAAGAGACAGTAGCTGCACTTTGGAGTATGGCGAAAAAATATAAATGGGCAGCATCAGGAAGACTAATAGTAATCCATCAAGGTACCACATATACAGCATAGATGAAGACAAAGGTATAAGACTGATGCAGGCAATTAAAAAGGACAACGAAACTGAGATAATGGGGAATAAGAAAAAAAGACAGTGCTGGCAAAGGAAAGTCTGAGTTACAGGAGGCACCGGTAAACAGAACCTATAAATCTGGATTAATAACATGATTGTGATGCTAATGCAAGGTTGAATATTTTTAATTTGCAATAGGTGAACTAGTGGGAGGAGGAGAAACAAGGTTTGTTAATTCCTTCTTGCTATTTTTTTGTCTCTTTTCAGAAGTGCAGCTATTGTCTGTGCAGTTCAACAGGTATTTCAAACTCAAGAACACTGACTGGAGGCAGCCAACCCTCTATAAAGTACAGAGAAAGACAACTCCCATTTAGGAAACTTAGGATTGGTTTGGGTTCAGAAGGCAGGGAAGGGGATCAAGGGTAGAATCAAGAAGTTTTAGCATTAAGGTGGATTAGAACTGCTTAGGAGAGAGGAGGAATAGTAATTTTATAGAAGGAGGAGAAGGAGCAAATTGGGACACAAGGGGAATAACATATAGTAAAGTTAGTACCACAGTGCTCTTATTGGAGTGGAGGGAAGTGAGGAACTATTTGGAGTAGCATTGTGGGTATATAGGAACTTATTGATTTATATGTTCACAGTCCTGTTTGTTCATTGGGAATAACAATTTTTTCAATATACACCACAAAGTTTGTGAAAAGTGTAAAGGGAAATCAGAACATTCCGAGTATGGTTGATCAAATGAAGATTATTTCAGCTAATATAAAAGTTCTTAATAATAATATTAAAAGGTCTTGTTTTGAAGCTATAATAAAGAAGGAAAACCCAGACATACTTTTTGTTCAGGTAACACATATTAAGAACAATGCTCAGAGATTACTTAAACTGCAAATGTACGAACAGCAATTCATGGCATACAGCATCTCCAAATCATGTGGGGTTGGAATAGCTATTTCATCAAATCTTAGATTAATGTTCCAAGCAATGAAAAGTGACTCACAGGGTAGATACATTTTTATAAAAGGTACAATAAATCATCAGGAGGTTACTTTAGCTAATATATATGTCCCTAATTCTTCCCAAATGAAATTTGTAAAACAAACTTTGGAAGACTTATATCAGTTTAAAATGGATCATTTAATAATAGGAGGGGACTTAAACTATATAGTTAATAATAAATTGGATAGAACGTACAGAAGAGAAGAGAAAAATATGAAAAAATTGAAAGAACTGAATTGGCACAGGTATTATTAAATTTCGATCTCTTTGACACTTGGTGGTACCTATACCCTACAACAAGGGATTTTGCATATTATTTGATTACTCACAAGATCTATACTCGTATTGATTATGTTTTAATCTCTAGATTCTTGTTGGATAATTTGATTTCGTTAGAGTTAGAACCTAGAATTTTGACAGCTCATGCCTGGATTTATTGTAAAATGAAACCGCTTCACCATGACTCAAAATCCAAAACTTGGTCCTTCCCTAAGGACATACTGGAAAACTCAACAATTAACGATATAATAAAAAAAGGTTGAATACATATTTTAATGAAAATGATACTTCTGAGATATCTGATATTTATCTATGGGACGCATGAAAACCAGTCTTAAGGGGGGAATTAATTAGAATACTTTCAAACATGAAAAAGCAGAAAGAGAAAGTAAGAAATGAAGCATTAGAAAAAATTAAAAAACTGGAGACACAACATAAAAATACAGGATCTAATAAGATATATCAACGGTTACTTGCAGAACTAAAAATCTTAGACTTAATGGAATTTAATAAAATTCAGAAAAACTTAATATATGCAAAGCAGAGATATTGGCAGACCTTTAATAAGTCACTTCGATTGTTTTCAAGTAAACTTAGAGAGAAATATAAAAAAGTAGTTCATCAAAACAAGGATAAAAATAATAATATGCAATCTTCCCTAAAAAGTATAAGTAAAGTCTTTTCAGATTTTTATTTAAATTTATATAAGTCCATACAACCTGATTTTAAAAATATTAATCCCTTTTACAAAGAACAAAACTGGATCCCAAAATTAAATCAGGAGGACAGAGAATATTTCAAAGCACCAGTGACAGAGAGTGAAATTTCCAGTGTAATAAAATCTATTAAAAGGAACACCGCTCCAGGAATGGATGGGTTTCCAGTGGAATTTTATGAAGAATTTAGTTCCTCCCTAGTAACACCACTGGTTAGAATATGTAATAATATATTAAATCTATTTCACCCGTATGAAAAACAACTTTTATGTATTGCAAAAGGAAATAATAAATCAACAAACTAACACTGTCTTGGCATGATAGAATTTCAACAGTTAAGAATGTAATATTACCTAAATTTATATATTTCTTTAGAACCCTGCCTATAGGAATAGCAGAAAATAAATTAAATAAATGGCAACAAATATTGAACCAGTTCATTTGGTCATATTCTAAGCCAAGAGTTAATTTTTCTACAATGTGCAAACCAAACAAAAAAAGGTGGTCTTCAAATACCGAATCTAAGACTATATTATTATGCTGCAAATTTACTACAAGTAAGTAGGTTATTAGAAACTGACCCTAGGGAAGACTGGATTCAGATAGACAGGGCTCTGTTTGTAGAAAAAGCCCAGCAGGAACGCATTAGCATAATAGATTACACCCAAAAGCAGAAACTCATTAGCATATTAGGCCACACCCCTGACAGCACAGCTCATTAGCATTTTGGGCCACACCTCCATGTTACCAGAAGTGTGGTCAAAGATCTGCTCTCACAGAGGAGGGAGAGCCTGTACATGAAGAAACCTTGGTCTTAAAGGTGCCACTGGACTGTTTTGGATTGCTAGCTATGGGACACACACACACATAAGAACATAAGAGAAGCCAATGTTGAATCAGGCCAATGGCCTATCTAGTCCAACACTCTGTCACACAGCAGCCAAAATATACCAGGTGCCATCAGGAGGTCCAGCAGTGGGGCCAGGGCACCAGAAGCCCTCCCACTGCTGCCCCCTCCAGCACCAAGAATAGAGTGCATCACCTGCCCCAGACTGAGAGTTCTCATTCTATACCCTGTGGCTAATAGCCACTGGTGGACTTCTGCTCCATATGTTTATCTAATTTCCTCTTGAAACTGTCCATGCTTGCAGCTGCCACGACCTCCTGTGGCAGTGAATTCCATATGTTAATCACTCTTTGGGTGAAGAAGTATTTCCTTTTATCTGTTCTAACCCGACTGCTCAGCAATTTCATAGAGTGCCCACGAGTTCTTGTATTGTGAGAAAGGGAGAAAAGTACTTCTTTCTCAACCTGCTCAATCCCATTCATAATCTTATAAACCTCGATCATGTCACCCCTCAGCCGTCGTTTCTCCAAGCTAAAGAGCCCCAAGCATTTTAACCTTTCTTCATAGGGAAGGTGTTCCAACCCTTTTATCATTCTAGTTGCCCTTCTCTGCACTTTTTCCAATGCTATAATATCCTTTTTGAGATGTGGTGACCAGAACTGTACACAGTATTCCAAATGAGGTCGCACCAATGATTTATACAGGGGCATGATGATACTGGCTGATTTGTTATCAATTCCCTTCCTAATAATCCCCAGCATAGCGTTGGCCTTCTTTATTGCAGCTACACATTGTGTAGACATTTTCAGCGAGTTATCCACTACGACTCCAAGATCTCTCTCTTGGTCAGTCTCTGCCAGATCAGACCCCATCAACGTGTATTTATATTTAGGATTTTTGGCTCCAATGTGCATCACTTTGCACTTGGCCACATTGAACCCCATTTGCCACGTTGACGCCCACTCACCCATCCTCAACAGATCCCTTTGGAGTGCCTCACAATCCTCCCTGGTTTTCACCACCCTGAACAACTTCGTGTCATCTGCAAATTTAGCCACATCACTGCTTACTCCCAATTCCAAATCGTTAATAAACAAGTTAAAAAGCATGGGACCGAGTACTGATCCCTGTGGTACCCCACTGCTTACCACCCTCCACAGATCTGTGCAGAAATAAAGAAAGAGAGAGAGAAAGAAAAAGAAAAAGAAAAAGGAAAGAAAGGAGGGAAAGAGGGAAAGAAAGAGACGGAAAGAAGAAGGGAAAGAGGGAGAGAAGGAAAGAAGGAGGGAATGAAAGAAAGAGAGAAGGGAAAAAGGACAGAAAAAGAGAGAGAGAGAAGGAAAGAAGGAGGGAAAGAGAGAGAGACAAGGAAAGAAGGAGGGAAAGAGGGGAAAAAGAGAGAGAGAGAAGGAAAGAAGGAGGGAAAGAGGGAAATCCTTAAACACAGCAGATTTATATTTAGATTTTTGCTGTTTCAGATTGAATTCCAATTCCCATATGCTTCCTCACCATTTCTGGCTGGCTGTGGGTCACGAAAGACATACTGTATGCACTGGTGGTAAAAACTGTGTGGTTCAGCTCAAGACTGCCAGTGCACACCTGATGCAGGGGGGGAGACCAGCTGAGCGTCACTCATGTTCTGCAGTGCTGCTGAGTGCACTACTTGTACAAGGCTACCTCGAAGCTGGTCTGAAGCAGGGCTACGCAATGTCAAGCCAGCCAGCCTGAGGAGGCGTGACTTAGATCATAGAATCATAGAGTTGGAAGAGACCTCCAGGGTCATCCAGTCCAACCCCCCTGCACAATGCATGAAATTCACAAGGGATCTCCAGGATCATCCAGTCCAACCCCCCTGCATGACGCAGGGAATTCACAAGGGACCTCCAGGGTCACCCAGTCCAACCCCCTTGTGCGATGCAGGGAATTCACAAGGGACCTCCACAGTCATCCAGTCCAACCCCCTGCACAATGCAGGGAATTCACAAGGGATCTCCAGGGTCATCCAGTCCAACCCCCCTGCACAATGCAGGGAATTCACAAGGGATCTCCAGGGTCATCCAGTCCAACCCCCCTGCACAATGCAGGGAATTCACAAGGGACCTCCAGGGTCACCCAGTACAGCCCCCTGCACAATGCAGGGAATTCACAAGGGACCTCCAGGTTCATTCAGTCCAACCCCCTGCACGAGGCAGGGAATTCACAAGGGACCTCGAGAGTCATCTAATCTAACCTACTGCACAATGCAGATAATTCCCAAACACCTCCCTCCCAAACACACCCAGTGACCCTGTTCTGTGCCTTTGGGGGGGGGGGAGAGGCACAAAATGCAGAGATGGGAAATCCTCATGCTGATCAGAAATGGGAGACGATGGAGGTGAACAGAGGCTGCCCATGGGGCAGAAACAAGACTCAACCTTTTTTGGAGGGTGGGGGCAGGACAACAGTCAGGAACCGCCACCACCTTCCAGCAGTGGTGGGGTGGGGGGAAAAGAAACCGAAAGCCCTCCTCCACCTCTGAGACAGCCAATTCAAGTGCCCTCAGACTACACTCCCCTGAGGGAAGGGGAGGGGGAATGCTGGTGGTGGCTGGAAGGGGGAAGGCCCCCGCGTGGGGAAGCGCCAGGCCAGCTCTGGCACCAGGGGATGCGGATTACAAACTCGGCCCCCTCAATCCGCCTGCCGCCACCACCAGGGAAGGCAGTACAGAAGGCGTGAGAAGGGCTGCCTCACCGCAGCGAGGGCAGGAGGGCTCTGGGGGAAGCGACTCTTGGAGGGAGCCCACCAGTTCTTCACCCCACAACTGACTTTGAGGGGAGCAGAGGTGGTGGGGGAGAGAGGGGCTCAGGAGCGCCATGCCTGAAGCTCCACGCCTGAAGCACCACTGGTAGGCACATGACCAGATCCATTTTCAATTTGCTCAGGGAGGGGGAAGGGTGGGAAACACGAAGCTTGTAGCAAGGGGGTGAGTGAGAGAAGAAGTGCTTCCCGTGCCCCACCTTCCCCTCCTCCTCTTCCCTCCTGCCTGCTTACCTTCACTCCCAGCAGCTGGATGGGCAGAGGAAGGAGAAGTCACAGCCAAACTGGCAAGGGAGTGTGGGGGCCGGACCTGCCCCTTGCCTTGCCTCCCCACTCCAACCCTCTGGACCAGGCAGGAGGCACCAGGCTGGGATGCACATGTGCTGGGCAAGCAGGAGGAAGTGGCCCGGCCCCATGCACGTCTGCACTGTTGCTCCCAGTGGGCTTACTGCTCACCCAGAAGAAGCAGATTGCTGTTTCTTCTGGCTTTTGGTGAGGGAGGGGCGGGGAGGGGAGGGGAGGGGCGGGGCAGGCTCGGAAGGCAGCCGGAACACCGTTCTGGTGTGTTTCGACCCAAAAATAGCCCTGTAGATAGAGAAGGAATATGTGTCACTGTTCATACTTCAAGGTACATTTCAGATGAAAAAAGGCAAGAGATCATACTCAATCATAGTATCTTTTTAGAAAATACTTTATGAATATGGGACAAATTACGAAAGTTTATTGCTCCAGATATATTGCCAGGAGCTAGTATACTGAACCAGGAATGGTTTTTGCCCTTTCAGTTAGCTAAACCTTTACATCCACAGGTAGTAGGAGGATTAGACAGATTGTGTGACTGGATCAAAAAAGGAGAAACAATAACTAAAGCTCAAGCTGAGAGAAAATTGGAAAACTGCACTGGATGGTTCCAGTGTTGGTGAGTAAGGTTCAGCACTCAGATCATGACGATCTAAGTGACAGCTGGAGAGCTGCACTAAACCAGTTTCAGCCGGTGTGGGCATGAGCTGATGCAACCATGAGTCAGCACTGATGTGATTGGCTGACCAATGTATATATGTCATTGCTCTATACTGTATTTTCCCCTTCTTCTGATGGTGGTGTATGGCAGAGCATTTTGCTGGAGAGCTGTGTAAATTTGTAAATAAATTCCTGTACATAGTAACCACTGGACTGTCTCAGTGTGGTTGACTATTGGAAACCTCTGGATGCAAGGAGTGCTTGCTGGTGAGTGCTGGAGTGACTGAGTGTGCTGGCTCAAGCGTTTCTGACGCGCTGTGCAACATCCAGTATCTCCAAATAAGTAATTTAATATATTAATTGCAAAGAAAGAGTGTTTTTAAAAGACATTTAACATTTTTTGAGTTACTGTTAAAGGTCTCAGATAATACTGTCAAGGGCTGGTTATCCAAGTTATATAAACATTTGGTAGATATTTTTTATTTCCCCTTACCAAGATATGTCACCCGTTGGCAAAAGGACAGAGTGATAGAGCTAACCAAATTAGACTGGGAGAAAATTTGGGCTTCACTTTCAAATACACCAAGACGTATCTATACCTTGTGGCTAATAGCCACTGATGGACTTCTGCTCCATATGTTTATCTAATTCCCTCTCGAAGCTGTCCATGCTTGTAGCTGCTGCCTCCTGTGGCAGTGAATTCCATATGTTAATCACTCTTTGGGTGAAGAAGTACTTCCTTTTATCTGTTCTAACCTGACTGCTCAGTGATTTCATGGAGTGCCCACGAGTTCTCGTATTGTGAGAAAGGGAGAAAAGTACTTCTTTCTCTATCCCGCACATAATCTTATAAACCTCAATCATGTCATGCCTCTGCACTTTACTTCTGACGAGCTAACCTAATGAAGCAAAAGTGGTTAATCTCCCTTTGATCCGGGAAGATACAGTAGCTCGAGTCACTTCCAGCTGATTTTCCCCCTCACAGTGTTTCTCTGAAAGGACAGAGATTCTAGTCTGCCGTCTTCCCCAACTGGAAGTCCAGGAGAAAATAAGTCTTAACTCCAGACGAAGAAATTATCAGTTGAGGGTTGTTTTTTAATTTGGATACCGCTGAAGAAAGATGAGAACAAATGACACTTCACCTGTGGTCTCTATGAGTCAGGATGAAAACATCAGCATTTATTGCTAACTGAATCTATTATTTGCATATCATAGAGCTAAATCAGTACATAGTGTATATCAGAAGGTTAAGCCTGGCATATCAACAAGCCATTAACATCCATTTCTATCTGGTTTCAGGCCAGGGTTTGGAACACAGACTGCTTTGGTCGCCTTGGTTGATGATCTCTATCTAGAACTTGGCAGGAGGTGTGTAACCCTGCTAGTTCTGCTGGATCTTTCAGTGGCCTTCAATACGATTGACCATAGTATCTTACTGAGCCACCTCTCAGCACTGGGACCAAGGGTCACGATATTATGGTGGTTATCCTATCTGAGAGGTCGGTCTCAGAAGGTAGTGTTGGGGAATTCCCGCTTTGCCCCATGGTCAATGGCCTGTCAATGTCACAGGGTTCCATCTTATGCCTCATGCTATTTAATATCTTTATGAACCCACTGGGAGAGGTCATCAGGAGGTGTGGGCTGTGGTGTCAACATTATGCGGATGATACTCAACTCTCCTTTTCTTCGCCACCTAATTCAGAGGATGCTGTTGATGTTCTGAACTGGAATTTGGAGTCTGTAATGGGCTGGATGAAGGTGAACAAGCTAAAACATAACCCTTTTATGTGCTGAAATTGTTTTATTTATATTGTTTCTGAGTTCCGTGAGGGAGAAAGGTGACTAATTAATGCTTTAAATAAATAGCATAACATGGACAGAACTGCCAGTGAGAATGCCACATGACAACTACCATATGCTTATTTTTGTTTGAATATTACCTATGAAATATAAGTTTCTGTGACCTTTCACAGAATGGATGACTAGCCACACCCATTGACTATGGTGAACAATAGTGTTTTTGTTTCCGTCTGGGATAATCAAGCTTAATATCAACAAGATAGATAAAAAAGCTATATATACACTTCCTCAGAAGCACAGTGGAGGGAGCTGGCCAAGCAGTGTGGCATTCTTATTGCACCTCACTGCTCCAGTGCTTACAGTACAGAACACAATAAAACATAGCTACTGTAATGATAGATAAATGTTTATTATTAATCAAAGGCCATCACTTTCTTAGTAACGATTCAGAATTACAAAAATCGAACAACAGCCAGGCAAGCAATCAGTATCCTTCCTTATTATATAAAAGCCAGTTGGGGTGGCAAGGTTCTATGGCCGGCAAAATCAGTTTGCTCTGTGACGTGTCAATCAAAAGGTGTCTCTATCCACTGGCTATATTGCCTCTCTCCCGCCCACTGAGTTCTCTCCCACCCACTGCAGTCTAGGCCACTCTTCTCTGATTCGGCCAGCGTTCCAAGGTCATTTGCATATGTAAGTTGATTGGACTTCACTCCATTCCGCACCTCAAACTCCCCCCCCCCCGCAAGACAGTTGGGACTGTCAGTTGCATATGCAGCCTGGTGTATTCTGAGGTAAAATACGTCCTCACTCACAACACATCACTTCCCCTTCAAAAGAAACAAATTGTCATGGTTTTCTTCTCTCAACCCAGTCCAGGGATGAGAGTTAAAAACCATGTATTCAGTAACAATTAAACAAACCCCCAGGAGAATGGGGGTCACTGCCACCAGGATCTCTCACACAAAAGTCCCCACCAGAGATCAGTAGCAGAGATCCCAACTCCTGTCTGGTCTATAGGACGTAACAACTTACCAGCTCTGTATCAGGGCTGTAAGCAATTACTTAACACAGTGGTAGTCTCATCAGCAGAGACAGCTTAGGCACAAGACTTAGTCTTAGAGATCAAGTTGCAACAGAGGAAACAAGTCCAGATAATATTGATTATATATTATCTTTATTCAGTGCAGAAGCATGCTTATAATATGAGACTAGCAAAAGGTAAGAAAACAAATGATATCTATAGCTTGTTCAGCTCTACCTACACAATAGAGGAATTTCATAGTTATCAGGCTTTCAGAGGTATCAGATGATTCAGTGTGCAAACAGTCCAAGGTCTCACTAGGGAATCTTGAGAAGAAACTCCATGGTGCTGTTGGCAGCTAAGTCCCGCTTGGCTGCCTAGCAGTAAAAATACATGCAAGCAAGTAACCAGTCCAAAAGGAACTCTTTGTTTCCAGAGAGGAACTAACTTTTCCCAGGAACTAACTTTTCCCATAGGGTCATTACAATTATACCCCTTTCTCTGTCACCACCAGGTATGGCCATTACCCAACAGTGAGAGAGTGGGTGGGTGTGTCCATTGCCAGGGTCTACGTGCCATATGTCATGTCAGGGAATGCTTTTGATGTGTTAATGTACTGGGCATAGCTCTTTCCCATGCTTGGGAAGACGCCTGCATGTCTCTCTGCCCCAGCAAAGGTGTCAAAGTGTCTTGTATATGGATATGAGGCCTGGCCATTTGGTAGGCCATCTGCTCAGGTGACAAAAGTCACACTGAAGTGTCACCAGCTAAGGCCATCTGGCCCACGCAGGGAGAATTTCAGAAAAGACTTTTTCTGTACACAAACCAAAAACACAACCATGCCACACCACAAAAAAGACAGATCACACCACAAGCACAATACCACAAGGCAAAAAACGTTAGGAAAAGCTGCCAGCAGTCATCCCATTACTGCCACAGATATGTACCTGAGAGCTCTTCAGAGGATGGTGTGCAGGTCCCAGGTTCATGTTATAAAAGCTGCCTGGGGGATTATGGACCATTCACAGACTTTCTACCTTAACATACCTCACGGGGTTGTTGTGCGGATCATACGGGGGAGAGGAAAATTATGTCAGCTGCTTTGGCTCCCATTCCAGGGAAAGACTGCCTTTTCCCTAAGCAGAGGCTGCCAACGGGGGGGGGGGGAGGTAAACTTGAAGACAGACAGGCAGATAAAAGTAGGCTGATGGTTGCCTGGAAAGGACATAGGGTTGCCAGCTCCAGGAAGAGGGGGACCTCAGACAGAGTCCCCACCTTCCAAACAACCCGTTTCTTCCATGGAATACCAGGTGACAGCTGAAGAGTTCTTAAAGCTCTGGTGCTAATTCAAAGTGCTGAGGATGTGTTGCATTCTGGCAGTGGACACTGTTAGTGTAGAAAATGAATTATTGATAGAGTAGTGTTTTAGAAAATCTTTAGGAACTGTTTGGTCCATTTACCATGGGGCACCCATCCAGAGCCTCTGGCATTTTCTCACTCTGCTGGCATCAAAACCAATTTAAGGCAAAATAGAGATATGGAGACTTTTCCATTCTTCTTTGCATCAATCTGTCTTTGTTGGCAACCCTAGGCCTGCCAGCACTCTCAGGGTGACTTCACTAGCCCTGGCTGCTCGCTCCTGTTCAGCAGGAGTCTCCCTATGGAAGCTGCCGAGGTGATTTTGGATCAGCCCCAGACTTTCTGCCTAACCTGCCTTGCAGGGTTGCTGTATAGATCACAAAGCGGAAGAGGAGAATAAAGTAAGCTGCTTTGCTCCCCATTAACGAGAAAGACAGAACTTTGCCTAGGAAGAGGCTGCTGAGAGGGGAGGGGATAAAGTTGCTAACTTCAGGTATGGAAATTCCTGGAGATTTCAGGGGTGGAGCCTGGAGAGGGTGCAGTTTGAGAAGAGGGTGGGATCTCAGACAGGTACAGTGCCATAGACTCCACCCTCCAAACCAGCCATCTCCTGGGGAACTACTGTTGCCAATCTCCAGGGGAGGGCTGGAGATCACTTAGAAATACCATTGCTATCCAGGAGGGAGGGGGAGGAGATGGAAAACTGAAGTCAGAAGGGAGGATAAAGGTAGGTTGATGGTTGGCTGGGAAGGAGATAGGGTTGCCAACTCCAGACTGAGAGGTTCTTGGAGATTTGAGGGGTAGAACCTGGACAGGGTGGGGTTTGAGGAGGGGTGGGACCTCAGTCAGGTACAGTGCCATAGATTCCACCCTCCAAACCACCTATCTCCTGGGGAACCATTTTTGCCAATCTCCAGGGGAGGGCTGGAGATTACTCAGAATTACAACTACTCTTCAGATGGTAGAGATCAGTTCCCCTGGAGAAAATGGTAAGCTCTGTGTCATTATACCCTGCTGAGGTCATCACAGCAAATTGACACTGAGTGCCCAAGGCCAGGGCGCTGGCCCAGAGCTTCTTTCTAGAGCTTGTTGTATTTATTTCCACAACAGGCCTTATTCCTAGTAAAAAATAAACATTGAGCCAGCTACATATTACAGAGCAATTATATACGTTTAAAAATTTAGTAGATAAATCAACCCTAAAAAGACAGTTATTCCATCAGCAAACCACAGTATGCACTTTAAAATATATATTAACAATCAGTAAAATTATAGCTCCCTATAGTCTACATAATACAAAATTCACTGAATTCAAGTTACCATATATTACTGGATACTACTTATCTAGAGTTAGCAATATCTAACCAGATTTTTTCCTCTTAATAGCCATACAGTCATATTTTGCCACTAATGTAATGTTAACAGGGCTAATAATTGGATAAATGTGACTTTGCCCGATCACAAAGGATATAGTACAAGCAGTACAAAACTAATTCCACCTAGGCAAGAACAAAATCTTCTCCATGAATAATGAATGGTTGTAGTGCTGACTGACTTCTCTGATGGGGATGGGGTACTTTAAGTGTTAAATCTGATGCACTAAAAAGGTGGATGTACTAAAACTAAGGACAGGATTGCCCATTGGAAACAATGGGAAACACTTGAAGACCCATGGGAAATAATGGGTGCCAGGAATGCCAATTGACTTGCATGGGCTCCATTGAAATACATTACAGTACAAGTAGAGCTGCAATAAAAATGTGGAATGGATTTTCCATTAGGGTCTCTGGGCCCAAATAGACTACTCTGGAACTGGAATGACAAGCTCTAGCTTGGAATGACAGCCCCTTGGAGAAACAGAAGTGTTCTGGGACAGGGATGAGAGGCCCTAGAGTGGAATAACAGCCCCAGGGGGTAGCAGATGCGTTCTGGGCCTGGAATGAGAGACCATGGAGTGGAATGACAGCCCCTGGGGGTAGCAGGAGTGTTCAGGGACTGGATTGAGAGACCACGGAAAGGAATGACAGCCTCTCGGGGTAGCAGGAGTATTCTGGAAATGGAATGACAGACCCCCCCCCCGAGTGGAATGACAGCCCCTAGGGATAGCAACAGTGTTCTGTGACTAGAACAACAGGCCCCAGAGCGGAATGACAGCCCCTGGGGATACTAGGAGTGTTCTGGAACTGGAATGACAGGCCCCAGAGTGGAATGACAGCTCCAGGGTGTAGCAGGAGTATTCAGGGACTGGAATGAGAGACCACAAAGTGGAATGACAGCTCCTGGGGGTAGCAGGAGTGTTCTGTGACTAGAATGAGAGACTGTGAAGTGGAACGAGAGGGCCTGGGGAAACCAGATGTGTTCTAGGATTGGAATGATTGCCCCAGGGAGTAGTAGGAGTGTTCTGGAACTGGAATGGGAGACTACTAAGTGGAATGATAGTCCCTGCAAGTAGGGGGAATATTCTGGGACTGAAATGACAGGCTCCAGATTGGAATGACAGCCCCTAGATATAGCAGGAGTGGTCTGGCACTTGAATGAGATGCCCCAGAGTGGAATGACAGCCCCTGGGGTAGTAGGAGTGTTCTGGGACTGGAACGAGAGACCCCAGAGTGAATTGAGAGCCCCTGGGGGTAGCAGGAGTGTTCAGGGACTGGAATGACGGGCTCCAGGGTGAAATGACAATCCAGGGGGTAGAAGAGCACTCCCACTACCCCCTGGGGCTGTCATTCCACTGCTGGGCCTGTCATTCCATTCCCAGAATACTCCTGCTACACTGAGGGGCTTTCATTAATTTTCATGGTCTCCCATTCTAGTCCCAGAATCTGCTACTCCCAGGACCTGTTTTTCCACTATGTGGTCTCTCATTGTAGGCACAGAACACTCCTGCTACCCCCAGGGGCTTCCATTCCACTCCGTGGTCTCTCATTCATCACAGAACACCCTTGCTACCCCCAGGCACTGTCATTCCACTCTGGGGCCTATCATTCCATTCCCAGAGTACTGCTGCTACCCCCAGGGGTTTTCATTCCCCTCCATGGTCTCTCATTCCAGTCCCAGAACACATCTGCTACCCCCAGGGCCTGTCATTCCGCTCCGTGGTCTCTCATTCTAGTCCCTGAACACTCCTTCTCCCCCAAGGGCTGTCATTCCGCTCTGGGGCCTATCATTCCAGTTCCAGAAAACATCTGCTACCCCCAGGGGCTGTCATTCCACTCGGGCCTGTCATTCTAGTCACAGAACACTCCCACTACCCCCAGAGGTTGTCATTCCACTCTGGGGCCTGTTATTCTAGTCACAGAACACTGCTGCTACTCCCAGGGGCTGTCATTCCACTCTGGGGCCTGTCATTCCAGTCACAGAACACTGCTGCTACTCCCAGGGGCTGTCATTCCACTCTGGGGCCAATCATTCCAGGTTCAGAACACATCTGCTACCCCCAGGTACTGTCATTCTGCTCTGTGGTCTCTCATTCAAGCCAGAGAACACCCCTGCTACCTCCAGGCGCTGTCATTCCACTCTGGGGCCTGTCATTTCATTCCCAGAATACATCTGCTACCCCCAGGGGTTTTCATTCCACTCCATGGTCTCTCATTCCAATCCCAGAACACATCTGCTACCCCCAGGACATGTCATACCACTCCGTGGTCTCTCATTCTAGTCTCTGAACACTCCTTCTCCCCCAGGGGCTGTCATTCCACTCTGGGGCCTTTCATTTCAGTCCCAGAATGCTTCCCCTTCCCCCTGGGTCTGTCATTACATTCTAGGGCCTGTCATTCCAGTCCCAGAACACTTTTGTTCCCCCCTGAGGCTGTAATTCCACTCCGGGGCCTCTCATCCCTGTCCCAGAATACTTCTGTTTCTCCTTGGGGCTGTCATTTCAAGCTGGGGCCTGTCATTCCAGTTCCAGAGTATTTGGGCCCAGAGACCCTAATGGAAAATCCATTCTGCATTTTTATTGCAACTCTACTTGTACTATATTGTATTTCAATGGAGCCCATGCAAGTCAATTAGCATTCCTGGCTCCCATTATTTCTCATGGGCCTTCAAGTGTTTCCCATTGTTTCCAATGGGCAATCCCGTCCTTCCTTTTAGTGCATACCCTAAAAAGGATTACTGCAGCCAACACTTCAATCTTTTGCTCTAGCTTCAACAAACTGATACCCCACATCACTGAGATTTGTTGAAGCATGCAACACATGAAGTTGGCTCTAGTCCCCTAAAGTATATGCTTTAATACAGTTATAGTCTTTAAGGTACTACAAGACTCGTTTCGTTTCGTTTCCATTTGATTTGTAGTCTCCGCTGCAAAAACCATTAGCCACCTGTAAGCAGGGGTGTTTCCCCCTTCACTGAGAGAAGCCTTTCTCCTAACGAGATTGACGAGCTGAATGTATATGCTCTGGTGTTGCAAGCACTAATGGGGGGGGAGGGGGAAAGAGAGGAAGCACAAAAGAATCGGCTAACAACCTTTTGTTTGGAAATATGCTTCTGTCCGCTATGTCATGTACTGAAGACAAATTCGCGACCTCGACTCTACCTGCGCCTGCGCATTCCAATTTCTTCTACGGAAGTGCGTCCCCCGTTCTTCCGTGTAATAGTCCCCGCCGTCAGGTCGTGTGCGGACTGCGCATGCGTGGCGGCCGGGCGATAGTAGCCGTCGCCGCCTTGGCTGCTTCCTTTCCCTTTTTGCCACGTACGGCGGCCACAGCAGCAAAGGGGCACCGGCGGTGGAGGAACTGGGCTGTGAGGCGGGTGCCGCGCCCTTCATATCGTGGAAGGCCTGGGGTAAGTGGAAGAAGGGGACTGCTGACCGGGGTTGAATGAGGGAGGCCGATCTGGCGCCCGGGAAGGGGGAGGAGACCCGGCAAGAGCTCCGTCAAACAGGTCTAGGCCGCTCCCCTCCCACTCGCGGTCAAGAAAAAGGTTTCCACTCGACAGTTTTCACGTCCCCTTTTGGGCTCTTTGCCGGTAGGAGTCCTCTTCCAGGGCTTGGTCCCTTTTAGCCTGTAAGCGGTGAAAGCAGCGAAGAAGGTGACAGTCTCTTAAAAAGGCGCAGCCTCATCGTGACATAATGGTTGGTCGTGGGTTAGAGCCAAGTTATCTGTGCTGCGGGGTTTCCTTCTCCTTTTGTGCTTTCCCCAGGGAGAGTCATTCAATGGAAATGGGCATTGAAATTGTTAAGGTAACTCAGATGGTTATTCATGCTAGGCTTGTAGTCACAAAAAACATTGCTAAGAGGGGTTAATTATTATTGTTGAGTCCATACAGTCGTAGAGTATATGACCTTGAAACAGTTCATGCACCCCAATGTGTTAAATGTATCATGTAAGCTAAATCTCTTTGATTAGTAATTGGAAGGCTTTGTTTTAATGAGACTCTTTGAGAGAAATTATCACCATGAGGGATAATTCACTTGATTATTTGAGGTTGTCAAAGGTATTACCATTGTGGGCTAGAAGTCTTTAAGTATTCCTCCCCAAGGTTTGAAGTGTGTTGCTAAATAGGTGAGAAGACCAGGCTAAGCCTGACTTCTCTGAGACAATCCCTATAAGGACCAAAACAGGTGATGGTGGGTGTTTCATGTGGGATGCTTCCAAGTGGGATTTCTTTTAAGTTACTGGTGCTCTGGATCCTGATACCAATTGGGACTGCAGTGCTGTTAAAACTGCCTCCCACACAATGGTCCCCAGCCTCAAAGGGCCTCATGGAGCTGCTATTTGCCCTGTTGGGATAAAGACACAACTTCCTGATATAGGTCCTGTATGTTAGACCTAACAGCAGTTTTGCAGGGGCTTTTTAGATCAGTGCATTTATGTGGGGAAAGTCTTACACCTCCTGGATTGTGGTTCCAGTCTGATTCTGGGTAAATGAAATCTTGTTTAAAAGGGATTGGAAGGGGGTACACTAAGGAGCTCTGATAAACTACTGAGTACCATCCTTCTTTTATAGATTCAATTATCAGACTTGTTACATAATATTTCTACCACATCATTTAAAAATACATGGCAGCCTTCAAATGTAACATTTTAAAAGGATGGTTACCAACTGGTTTAAAAATTAAGAGTATTTTTAGTTCTCCTTCTACCACTTAAGTAGTGGTGGAGGTGATAAAATGCATCAGTAACTGCTTTTTTAAAAGGTGGATTAAACAAATGCTCCACTTCATTTACTCATAAATGAATATATTATTGGAGCCAAAGAACAATAAGCACAGCTTTGATTGCACACCTTTGCTTTACGGTGTTCCAAAAAGTTGCTTATAAAACTAAATCATGGTTTATGTCATCAGTATGCTAATGACATGCAGCCCTGGCTGTCACACTTATCTGATTGGACCCTGTAGGTGCAGTGCTGCTCAGTGCAAGTGTGTTACCTAGCAGCTACAAAGCTGAATTCCAAGTGCTAATTTTTGATTTCTAAAGCCCTGAATAGTTTGGCACCTATGTTTTTTTATATTTCATTATGATCTTTCAAATAAGCTGCAGGTTTCCTCTTGAATTTATAACCTGTGTTTCATGTAAGAAAAGATTTAGGCTTATGGAAAAATTACTTTTGACTTCCCTACAACAGTGGATGTCTTTTCTCCAGGTTTCTAATTTTAGTCCAAGCTTGAATAGTTTCTGAAATTTCTATCTGACATTCATTTTAGAATAAAGTAGGTTTGAAGTAGCTCTAGTTCAGTACAGTACACAGACAATATTGATTTAGAAATATGTGCTCTGGGCTGTTGGGGTGGAATGGTTTAGGAACATAACTAATATTGGGGAATTTAATCTATCCCAGTGGATCTGAAGTTATGTTCTGATGACAAATTTAATTGCAGTTACATATGCACTGACTTTTCTTGTGGCTGGCATTACAGAGTGTATGAAGAATCCCAGTTATAAACTACTGCCAGCTATCCATGACATACATATGTAGGCGTATAGATTAACTATAGTTACCCTCCCTTATTTGGGGCAGTGATGCTCTGTATTCTTGGTGCTTGGGGGGCAACAGTGGGAGGGCTTCTGGAGTTCTGGACCTATTGGCGGATCTCCTGACGGCACCTGGGTTTTGGCCAGAGTGCTGGATTAGATGGGCCATTGGCCTGATCCGACATGACTTCTCTTATGTTCTTATGTTTAATCTAGGTTTAAAATTCAGGTTAGTTTTCTCCTCATTGACACCAGTTAATTTATATAGCTGCATTAGTACATCATGAGTATCTGGACTTGGTTTCTAGCTGCGATTTTTTTGTTGCACTTGATGCAGGAAAGAAAAGGGGTGAAGGGAGGAGTGACATGCATGTGCAGATTCAGGAGTGAGCTGTGTTCATGTTCATTTTAATTTAATTATAGTTAAATTTGCTGTCTGAATGCAACTTGTGCTGGTTGCTTAGAAAAGCAAAATAAATAGTCATGTGAGACCATGGTGGACTTAGTCATGTTAAGTGTTCTTCAGAGTATTCTTCACTTCAGGAATTATTAAATTCATAAAATAAGTTTTTGTGCATCTACTTTGCTTGTTGATAGCTTGAAACCTCGATTCCTAATAATTGTGGTGTTCTCAGTATGCCAAAGGCTTTATTAAATTCTTCAAGCTTCAAAGTATATTGAATGGTGATACAAGCTTTCTTTTTATAATTTCCCTCTCTGTGTATACATATATATTGTAAACTGTCTTGTGTTCTTATACAGATTGCATACATTGCTGCCTATTGTTCTCACTAATCAACAGTGCATGGCGGACCGCTCATCTCCAGTTGAAAGTGAAAGGAAAAATCCAGCCAGCTACTAAATCAACAATTCAAGAAAGGTAATGGTCACATTTAATACTTGGTTTGAATGAAAACTATTGATCAGGAGGTGCAAGGTTCATAGTAATTCTGTTTTTGGGGAAAACATTGTTTAGTACAGTTTTTAGTCTTACCGAGGTGAAAGATGCCAATGACAAAGGCACTCAGTTGTGATGCTTCTGAATTCAGTTATATATTTTAAATAATGGTTTTGTTTTAGTGTATCTGTTGTAAGCTGGGTATTTTTGAGCCAACATAAAGATGCATATTCTTTGGAGCTCAGCAGACAAGTCATCATATTATGGTATAAATTTTCTGGGAGATATAGAATTGATCATGCTATTAGATACACTAGTGAGTTAATGTTGGATTGGTTGTGCTAATAAGCTTTTCAAAGGGAGGTGAAATTATTGTACTGCTGAATGGCCTTGTGATCTGCCTTGAGCCCACTTGTGGGGAGGGTGGAATATAAATCTGAAAAATAAATAGATCATAAAGCTGTCATTGCTCACCCCACCACTAGTGCCTAGAGAATCCTTAGAATTGTATTTTAGTGATATATACCTAGTGCATGTGAACATACATGCTGTCTTTCTCTGCAGTGTTGTTGAAGAACATTTTTTCTCTGTCTCCCCCAATCTAAACCCTTTTATTAATTTTCAGGGGAGATACTAACAATCTGTTCTGTTCCTAAGAGCTCTGTGAGAAGGCAGGAGATCACCATGAATGGTCAGTTGGATTTGAGTGGAAAGCTTATCATTAAAGCTCAACTTGGAGATGATATCAGAAGAATTCCCATTCACAATGAGGACATCACCTATGATGAATTAGTTCTGATGATGCAGAGAGTATTCAGAGGAAAACTTCTGAGTAATGATGAAGTTACAATAAAATACAAAGACGAAGGTAGGCTTTTTCTCCAAGCTTTTGATGTGGTCTAAGAGAAATGTTTTTAGTGTTTTTCAGCTTGGCGTAACATTTTGTTTATCAGATTTGAGCATGACTACACCTTGGTATTCTGTCAGGATCAAGATGCTACAGGAAATGGAGGCTTGACAATATGGAGCAAATCTTGCTTACGTGCGTATTACCTTGCATTCTGTGACTGTGTTGCAGATTTCTCTGTGTGTGATAGTGTTGAACTTTAAAGTGCTGTGTGCAGTGACAGTGTTGCTGTAAGTAATATCATCAATATGGTGGGGGCAGTCTCATTACCAAGCTCTTTACCTTGGATGTTCCATTTTTATGTGGGACATAAGTAGCCCAGCAAAGATTGCATTCAGGATCAGCCAGGCTCTCCTGTCAGATTCAAAGAAGAGTGTCCAGGCAGAGACAAATTGTGTGTATTCAGGATGGTGTTAGATGTTACAGGCAAGGTGATGATTACAAAACTTACAGGGAGAGAAAAGAAAGGCCTTAGAGCATCCCTGTACAGATCCGGGGTGTGTTTGTGTGTGTGAGGATTTTATACAGGCCAATAGCTGTGCCCTGAGTATTGAATGATCAAGTAATCTAGCATGTGTCTGATCTGGCCCAGGCAGTCTGCTTGTTGACTCCTTATCAGAGCTCAGCTATGCATTTACAGTACTAGGCACAGCTAGCTAGGGATTGGCCTTGGCAGGCTACTGCCTACCACAGAGCAAAAGAGGGTAAATAAAAGGCAAATGTGGCATTGGTGAAGATTCTTTTCTCCTTGCCCGTACAGTGGTCTTCCATATTTACATCCATTACACGTATATATTGATAGAAGCCTGGGGTTCCCCGAGGGAAAAAGGACTCCACTCTGTATGTGGAGTAGTCCAGGGTGGATGGCTGGCTTGGGGAACAAAGAAATGGTGACTCCTCTAGGGAATCTGGATGCCGAATGCTGATAACGCTTTATTACAGTAATCTTTAATGTTGTCTGATCTCTCTTAGATTTAATTCTGAAAATAGGGGAGAAAATGTCAAGCTTTCTAACATTTCTATGTATATTGTTGATAAATCACTTCTTCTGGTGCCTGCCATAGGGAATTTCAAAAGCATCACTTATTCTTCTGTATTTGAAGGCTTGTTTTATAGATCAGGCCTTGATCAATTTTCTTTGATTCTTGGAGCCACACTCATTTTTCCAGCCTTCAAGATTTAACATTTAATGACCACATTTTCTAATTATTGCTTCCATAAAACCTAATATCTTCATAGTTTTCAGCCAGTGTGGTGTAGTGGTTAAGAGTTCTGGACTAATATCTGGAAGACCCAAGTTTGAATCCCATGGATTGGGGAAGCATTTGTGAATCATTCCTATATGTGCAATCCTTGTTTCCTGTTAAAATGCAAAGAAGAGACTGATATTAAAAAACAACAACTGTGTGGGTTTCATGAGAGAGGTAGTATCCCAAGTATATGCGCTCATGGGCATGAAAGATGTTAAAGGCCAAAACTAATACTTTGTAGGAGTACTAGAGGCATACTGGCAGCTACGCCAGGCTGATTTTATGTAGAATGTGTTCTACCACTAAGTATTTATTTGATTCTTTTTATTATTTCACAAATTTTATACCCTGGCCTTTTGCTCTCATAGGGGCTTGTCAAGGTGGCTAGCAAATTAAAAATGCACATAATATAAACACACCTTAAAATACGATAATATTTATGAGGGATAATACAATTTATGAAGGAACTGCTTTTCCAAAGGGGGGGGGGGAATCTTGTTATTCCCAAGTGCTGTGACACAACTTAGTTTAGGTGTGAAGCATAGCAGCTGCCACAAACAAAAAAGATCAGATGCATGATCAAGTATCTTTGAGCCTAGGAAAGCAACTCCACTGTCTGGCTTAGTTCTCCTTCCCACTGGCAACACAGGGAAGCCTTTCAGTTGTGAAGTATGAGGTAAAACCTAGAATTCCCTTTTATGTTCCTATACCCTATGGTAAAATGGAGCCAGAAAGAATGTCCTATGTCCAATACTGGAGAGAAAAATCAGTGGATAAATTTTAATACTCATTTCTGAAGTCCTGCAGGATCTCTGTTTCAGCCTAAAGGCGTACCTGCTACATTGCAGACAATGGCATAATATAGTGTGTCTGTTTTCACCTAATGGGTTAAGGAATGAAGAAATAAAACAGTGATGCAGTGGGAATAAATTTTATTCACTCTGTGTGCCCCAATGTGTTTTGCTCAGTGCTTCCTCGGGGGTCTGGCATATTTTAAAGTGTCAGTATTATTCCCAATCAAACAGCCTTTCTTTTTGTATGAATTACCTACTGTGTGCCTCTAGCCTCCTTTTATCTGTTGTGTTGTTTATTTGATCTTTCCCTGCTATTTCTCCATCTGAATCATGCTTATGTTTGTTGTGTGATGGGTTGGTAATAATTGTTATAGATGCTGATTATCACAGCCTGCCTCTGGTCTGAGATGCCCACATGAACAAGAAAAGTTTTTGTTGGAAAAGTGGTATGGTGCTTTCCTAGCAGTGGCCCTTCTACTCT
This sequence comes from Gekko gecko, assembly GCA_029375565.1. Taxonomy (NCBI): domain Eukaryota; kingdom Metazoa; phylum Chordata; class Lepidosauria; order Squamata; family Gekkonidae; genus Gekko; species Gekko gecko. Next base: position 50,442,699 of record JAPDNY010000004.1, read on the forward strand.
GGAACTTTCTACTTAGGATATACTTACCTTGCTCTGTTGCTTTTGCATTTTATTATGATGGGAATTAGTTGATTCCCCAGAAGGGTCTCTTCTATTGCATGTATTAAACATTCTGATTGTATTTTATTACTGTTTGTGGTTTAGCAGCTGATAACTTAATTTTGTAGCTTATTAGACTGCAAATATTTTAGTTTTAATCTTGTGTCTTTAACGTGCCTCTAATACAATTTTGGTAGAAATGTATATTGAAAATCTTCAAAATACATTCCCCTCCCCATGCACTTAACGTGTTCCTGTTTTTATAGGGATTTTGTTTTAAAAATAAATACCAATATATGGGTAAAGCACTAACTTTACTTTGGGTGCCTTTATCACTTGCAAACGGGCATGTGACTTTTGCTACTAGCAGTTTTCTGGTTTCGACTTTTGACTTAAATTAGTGCGCAAATGAGGATGTGTATTTCTCTTGCTGCTAGTCTTTTTCCTTTCTAGATCAGCCTCAGTATTTTGTTGTGTGAACTAGTTCTGAGCTTAATTTAGAATAACCTGTTATATGAAACAAGGGGATTTCCTTTGTCGTATGCATTGAATCTGATTCCTAATTCTTTTTGATCAACAGATGGAGATCTTATAACGATTTTTGATAGCTCAGATCTTTCCTTTGCCATTCAGTGCAGTAGGATATTGAAGCTGACACTGTTTGGTAAGTATGAATGCTTTTGAATTAATTTGATCATTCTTATTATAAAAGGATACATCAGAGATTCTTCTTACCCTTCATACTTCTTGGTAGTAATTTTTCATTTACAATCCTGTGGCAATTCAGGAAAGGCAAACTTTTCCCTTCCTCTGCATAAGTGCATTAAATTTTAAGGAGCCGAGTTGTGACCTATGTGGAGAATTGACTAGATTAAGGTTCTATGGTCTGTGAGATGCTTTCATTTAAGTTCTTTCTGTAAGCATAGGGTCTTCTGAAATTTGTTCCTGTTCCACAAAAGCTCATTGACATATGCATTTCACAGTTAATGGGCAGCCAAGACCTCTAGAATCCAATCAGGTGAAATACCTCCGCCGAGAACTGATAGAACTTCGTAACAAAGTCAACCGTTTGTTGGATTGCTTAGAGCCACCTGCTGAGCCGGGACTTTCTACCAGCCTCCCTGAAAATGGTAAGTTGTCAACAACTGATATTACCAAAGAATTGCTGTAAATTTTGCTATTCATTGTGTCCATGTATGTGCCATGTGCATTGTGCATCGTGTCCATGCATGTCTGTGTCCCAGGCATCCTTTTTGCATTTTGCCTGTGATGCTGGCAGCTGGACAGTTGCTTAAGGCTGCAAAACTGATATTCCTTACTTTATAAATGTCTAAATGGGGCTTATGCAACAGGTCTGAGTAAAAATCCAGACTGCTCTAGATTCAGTTAGAAACAAGGAGTCATGTATGAAACATGAAGCAAATATTGCATTAAGCACTCTTAAAGTATCTTTGCTTAAATTCTTTACTGATGGTTCCTGTGGTATGCTGAGATGAATCAACCTGTTTAACTTATATATGTGTAGGTCTTATTTAATGTTAATGATAGGACATTTTGGAGGTCATTCATAGGGTTGCCATAAGTCAGAAGCAACTTCACGGCACATAACACACCTACAGGTCTTATTTAAACATATCTCCCCTCCTCCCCTCAAGATTATACTTGAGAAGAGGTTGGGTTTTTTCAGTCCCTCAACTGTAAGTCCCTCTTGAATGAATGCTGAGAAGAGTGAACCTGATATGATATGTGTGCTGTGCATAGCTTATAGGGGCTTAACTACCCACATCGTTAACCGATCCACCAAACTGCTGGATAGTTTCCCAGGTGTCTACTTAAATGGTAAGTAAGTGTGAAACCCTGGAACCGCACATGGCTGTCTACCTGGTGCAGCATGTATGATATGTAGGGTACGTCTCATTTTTTTTTCTTTGATAGGGAAACATTCTTTGTGCACTGTTGGAAAAACATGGGGAAGGGCCTGTGGCCCAGTGGTGGATCATCTGCTTGGCATGCAGAAGGTCCCAGGTTCAATCCTTGGCATCTCTAGCAAAAAGGATTAGGTGACAGTAGGTGATGTGAAAAACCTCTGTCTGCAATGCTGGCAAGCTGCAGCCAGTCTGAGTAGACAATACTGACCTTGATGGACCCGTGATCTGATTCATGTGTGTTCACACAAATGCAGAGCATTTCACTTTGATAGAAGAACACAGAAAAGTCCTGATGATGTGGAAAGAGAAGGATGCCTGAATTGTGGTCATGTTCCAGGTTAGACAAGCAGCATTAAAAAATCTCCAGTTACTTCCTGTGTCAGTTGACATGCTGACTAGAACAAACAAGGTGCATATGGCATTTGAAACTCGGTTATGCAGCTGGTGAGAACTTTACATTGCTTTTCCCTCCCAAATTTGGATCTTACTCCCCATCATGCCTCTGTATGCAAGTGGTAATGGTTCCGTTTTCTCCAGCTGATTGGGATCCAAAAAGCATTACTTCATTTTAATGTCCATTGAAGAGTTTTATCGGCTATTACCACTATTTTAGGAGGGAATACATTTGTTTTAAAAACTTGAGGGAGAGCATGTAGTGTGAGTTAATGGCATATATCCTACCATTCTGCTCAGCACAGCTAGGAGTCTTTCTCCAGCTTAAGGGAACATATGAACATATAGAGCTGCCTTACACCGAATCAGACCATTGGTCTATCACAGTCAGTATTGTCTACTCAGACTGGCAGCAGCTCTCCAAGGTCTCAGGCTGATGAGGTTTTTCACATCACCTCCTACCTGATCCTTTTACCCGGAGATGCTGGGAATTGGACCTGGGATGGTTCTGCTGGAGGAACAGCTAATTAAGTTTGGGGGAGGCTTCAAAATGTGTTGAGTGGAATGGTGGGACAGGTGCCAATTTTCTTTTATCTGCCAGTGCTGTTGTGTACTTCATGGGGTTATACAGCATCAGTATGTGTTGTCTAGCCAGTTTCATGTTTAAGTTCAAGGCCAGTTATTTTATGCTTCTTCCTTTAACTTTTGCCTAAATTGATATTGGTTGCTAAAGATCTCTGCAGACCTTTTTGCCCTAAATGAGAACTTTCTGTACAAGACATCAAAATCTAATTTGAATAAAGTAATCATTGAATTTTTAATAGAGCTTATAGGGAATACTTCAGTAGTTATTTGTGTAGTCAAGTGTTCCTCTTGGTTATGTCTCATTTGAAAATGACCTGGCTAGAACTGTTTTGTGGCATATTTCATATCCCTTCCAGTGTTCTATCCAAGATGATGACAAATGCAGTCATTCTAATTATTAGTCATCATGAAAGATGTTCACTACCCATTATAGTGTTCTTGTCTTTGCTCTGTCACCTTATATGTAATTTTTACACCGTGCTAAGGGAGAAATAGATTTTTGCTTGTGTCTTAAAATAGTTCCCTTTATTGCTGCTCCTCCAAAGTAATCTGACCTTTTGTTGGCCTGAACAAAGCAAACTTGATATGTCACAGATGTTCATTTGACTGAAACTGTTGAACCAAAATGAAATCATGAGGTGGTGTTCACCCAATTGTAGCATTACAGACATTTGAGTTTGATCTTTAGTAAATGTTTTGAATTGTAGCATTTTAAAAAAAAGGTATCAAGCCTTTCTCGACCAAAAGAAATACATGAATAGAAGATAGTAAAATATGTGATGTGGCCCTTGATGAAGCCAATGATTTCGTGGTAACCCCTGAAAGAAACTGTTGCACAAGTCAAAGCTAAGCATCTAAAAGTTTCCTTGTGTTTTGCAGAGGTTGCAGATGGAAGGGAAGACAAGCTTGCTACCACAGACTCTGCTGTCAAGCCATCTACTCAAGTTATAGCAGCAAGTATGTCTGCTTTTGATCCATTAAAAAATCAAGATGAAATCAACAAAAATGTCATGTCAGCATTTGGGTTGACAGATGATCAGGTGTCTGGTAAGAATATATATTTTATTGAAAACCTTGTTGAACTTTACAGAATCATAGATCATGAAGATCTGATCAAGTGAATGAGAGAAATTAGAGAGGAATGCAGAATTTTTTAAAAAGTTAGTTAAAATATTTGTACCAGTTAAGTAGTGCTACCTTGCTATAGTACTAATGATATTTTTTCATGGAATTCTGAAAGCAAAGTATTATCAGCAAATAACTTCTATGGTATCATCAAATCTGGTGTGATCAAGGCTGAATGGAATAATGTATGTGGTCATCCTGAGTCGTATAGCGTCCTTGTCAGTCACACAACTCTCTTTGTTAATGGCATCTGCTTGAAGCTAGTTTTCAGTGAACCCCAGAAGTGACTAGTTTAACAAACATTTCCTGGATGCCTCATGCATTCTGAATTTCAGCTCGCGTTTCCTAAATTTCTTAGTTGATATGGTGCTAGGTCATCACTTGCTGATGATTTACTCATATGTATGGAAGTGTGCCGCTGATTGTCCAATGTGTATTAAAGGCAATTATAAAAATAATTTGAAATGGCATAAAATGACAACAGCTTTGGAAAATAACATCTTATTTTCAGGTAGTGGTGTTTAGAGAACTGCTAAGAATGGATTGGTTGGATAAAAGCTTGCTTATTTAAAAGATTATACTAGCTGAATGTATAGAGAAGGGAATTCCATAACTGGGGCACCATTACAGAGAAGTCTCTATCTCTAGTATCTGCTACCTAACTTCAGAAAGCAGAGACATCCAAAAAAATAGACTCCATATTGGAACATAGATATGTTTACATAAGAAAAGGTTATTCCTTAGATACTCTAGTTCCAGATCATTTAGAATTTCATAGAGAAAATCTTTGGCTGATGGAAATATTACTGGATCTTGTAATGCACCATACCATGGGTAAGCATATTAAAGCAATGGCTAAATGTAGTTTGTAGATATTTTGAGTATATTTTGAGACTTACCTGAGGGACTGCCTTTCCCCACATGTTCCCCAGAGAGCACTATGGTCAGGGTCTCATAATCGCTTGGCCCTCCTGGCCCTAAGGACGCCAGGCTGGCATCGACCAGGGCCTTTTCAGTGGCAGCTCCAACCTGGTGGAATGAGCTTCCGGAAGAGATCAGGGCCCTGTGGGACCTTTTATAGTTCAGCAGGGGCTGTAAAACGGAGCTCTTCCACCAGGCTTTTAGGTAAGGAGCCGCTTTTCACAATCTAAGGCCCTGTGCTAATATCGTCATCCAGCCTGAGCATGCCGACAGGGAACTCTACCGCTGACTGTATGTTTATTGTGTACTCTGCTACTATTGTACTGCCATTACCATGCACACTGTTCTTAATAACTATGTTGTGTTTTATGTTGACATTTCTATTGTTGTTTTATCTGTTGCTATTTTTATGTAAGCCACCCTGAGCCTGCCTTGGTGGGGAGGATGGGGTACAAATCAAATAAATAAATAAAAATAATCCTTTTGCTGGCACCTAGTACAGATCAATAATGGCTCAGAAGCCAGGAGATAGTTTCTAAATGTAATATTTTTAGTTTTCAAAAATCTCTTTAACTCCTGATTCAGGATTAGCAGTACCTGACTAGGGAGCTCCCTATTAGATGAAATGGCAGAACCATGAAACTGATATGTATATAGTGATACGTAATTCATACAATATTACTGAATGAATGAAGTATACCTCAGAGCTGTGACCTGGCAGCTGACATATAGATTTAAACTGATGAGAGAGAGAACTTAGTTGCAGTTTCTTGGCAAGTGCAACCTTTCCATGGCATTCCAAAGTACATAATAAGTTGCTTATCTTTGTGCTATAAGTTGCTTATCACAGTGTGTTTGACAGCTTGAACTGATAGCCACAATATTCTCAAGGGGAAAGTGGAGTTCTGGTCACATTCATTTTAGCCTGGTTTTCTGAATGCAAATGTAAGCCCTGTGAAAGGCAAGACAAGTGTGTTGCAGCTGTCCACATAGATTGTTCTTCAGTGAACAATCAAAATAGATCTGATAATCAGGGGAAGCAGTTAGAAGGCTCCTTTACCATACTGTCAACTGTTGTATGGTTTGAATTTAGGTTGTGCAAAGCCCATACTCAGATTCTATACCACCTGGGTATTCTTGGGGGCTTTCTTCTCTGTGGCTCCATATAATGATGGTTTCTGTAGAGTGAAGCGTGAAGGCCAGGGGTAAAAAATGGGAAAATTCCAGGGGAGGGGCATAGTTTCCCCCCTCTCTTAATTTTTTTTTTTTTGTAAACCAGGGCGGGGGGAGAGTTGGGGAAAGCAGTATTTTTCTTTTCATTTTTAAAACAAGATTTTATTCATTCAAAATGTGTATGTAAGACAATGTGCAGCTTTAGGTTAGCAATGCCTATGTATGCTGTACATATACATTTTCAAGAATGTATTTGTTTAAATGTGGATAATTTTGGTAACAATATGCTCTCTGATGACAAATTATTGAAAAGTTCAGTGCCTTCAGTGTTATCAAGTTTGATATCCAAATAAAATGTGCTTAGTCCTTTTGACTTTATTCCAGAGGGTTTTCAACTTTTATTTTTCTTGCCTTTCAGCTGGCAAAAATTATATATTTACCATTCTGCTTGTAGAAAACAAAGACATTTACTTTAGTTATATTTTACTATCCTTAAATTCCATAAATACGCCAATTAGGACAATTTTATATGCTTAGAAACCGTCTGTGTTTCTAAAGGATCAAAAATTGTTTTGCTAGGAAAATAAGTATTGCATCTGTTTCAATTTTCCCCTAAAACTTTTTCTGGAAAAAAGAGGTTTTCCCCATGTTTTCAGCATTTCTGAAAATTTTATGCTTCTGCTGTAGAATGGATAATTGTCCTTTTAGGGCCTAGCATGGGGCTACCTATGATCTGGCTTAGGATGGGTTACTAAGTACAGAGCATAAGAACATAAGAGAAGCCAATGCTGGACAGGCCAATGGCCCATCCTGTCCAACACTCTGTCACACACAGTGGCTCAAAATTCCAGATGTAATAGTAACTTTAAAAGGTGCTCTGGTGGAGATAGGGAGAGGATGTGAGTTGTTCATGGTGCAAGCTAACACATCCTGGTCACAGCCCAGCATATCATTTTTTTACATTTGGTTTGCGCTTCTGGAAACTCAACTACTGTTTAAAGCCCTTCAAAAATTATTCGGGTCAGAGACTGGTTTTCCTGTGTTTTCCTTGAACAGGCACATCCTGTGCAAGGACAGTTTTGCAACATTAACTCAGAATTTCCTAAAAAGTCAATGAGTTAGTTCTTCACTCCTACAAACAGATGTAGAAGAAGAAGAAGAGAATGGATTTAAACCCCGCCCTTCACTATCCAAAGGTGGCTCAGAGCGGCTTATGAACTCCTTTCCCTTCCCCTCCCCTCCCCACAACAGACACCCTGTGAGGTACGTGGGGCTGAGAGAGCTCTTGACAGAAACTGCACTTTTTCTAGAACAGCTCTTATCAGAATACGGTTTGCCCAAGGTCATCCAGCCAGGTGCAAGTGGAGGAGTGGGGAATCAAACCCTGTTCTCCCAGATTAGAGTCCCCACGCTTAACCACTACACCAAACTGGTAGAAGTGACTCCACCTTCCCATTCTCCCAGCAGTCTCCCAAGTGTCCCCCCAAAACTTTTTCTGAAGGGCAGTGATCTTGCAAAAATGTGACAGAAGGGGCTGCAATAAGGAGGCTAAATTGGGTAAAACTGCTCTCCTTTGCTCTTCTGCAGGTTTTGTTCACTTTCATAAGAGCAAGGAATGACAGTTTTGTCCCATTTCACCATCCTTATTGCAGTCATCTGATGTGTATAGTATGTTGTTCGTGAGGTGCAGAGGCTTCTGAAGGGATAGAGGTTTGCAAGTGGTTACAATACTGGCACAAGCTTTAGGGGAAAGTGGGGAGGTTAGCTTTTTAAAACATCTGTATTCAGGGGTTAGGATTCAACCTGTCATGTAACGTAGTAGGAACTCGAATGTGCTCAAAGTGTTGTAGGTTTCTTTGTCTGGTTATAATAGATGCTAAATTAAACCACTGCGATTCTGCAGTTTTCCTTTCCCTGTTGTTTTTATTAGAATTAGAGTTAGGTAGTCATGTACAGTGACAAAGTTAATAGCATAAATATGTACCAAGTATGTATATTAAAATTGACTGTAATTGGATCACAGTCCTACAGGTTTCTTAAATTAAGTTCAAACATCAGGCGCCATTCTAGTTGTCATGAATGTTGTGAAGTCATCTTTGTGTTAATAGGCAGTGCTATATCCCAGCTATGCACTACAAGAATATCATGCCTCTGCAACATTATTTCAGTACATTTTGAATCAGATGTCCAACTTTCTTCTTTCAGTTAAAATAGTTGACATCTAAACAGCAAGCAAAGCTAAACAAATTAAAGGAAATGGTTTTTTCCCACCAAGGCCAGTTGCTGATCTCCCAATAAAATGCATAGACCAAAGGCTATAAGAAAACACATTTTGTAACAAAACTAATAACTTCAGGTTCTAGATTGCATACTAAAGAATATGGTTAGACCTTTCAGATATTGAAACTTAAAAGTGATGCATCCAGCTTCAGGAATGAGACTTTATTAGACTTCTGTTTCTGTACTGAATTTTAGAATGTTAGAAAAGAGTGTTCTTTTCTTTTCCAGGACCACCCAGTGCTCCTGTAGATGAGCGTGCAGGAACACCTGATAGTATCACTTCTTCATCCTCTGCACCTCATCCACCTGGTGTTCAACCACAGCAGCCGTCATATGGAGGAGCTCAGCCGCAAACTGGTCAGATGGAAGGTGAGCAATCAGTGCACCCTGTTAACCTGCTTTGTATGTGTGTGCCTCACCCATATCTCCTGGTATATGACCTTGGGTTCTCCTGGAAGATGGACAGAGTACCCTCCCCTTCAGCTTCAAATCTCTCTTCAAACTTGGCTTTTCCCCACCCAGCCTTTATCTTAACCCTGTTAATTTTCATTCCCTACAATAACCGACCCTCCATATGTGTAACTGCATGTGCTTAAATTCTTCTTTCGCTTACCCTTCTTTCTCCCTTTTCTCCATTTGTTGTCTTCCCCACTGCTGAAAGATTGAAAGCTCCTTGGGGGCAGGGACTGTTTTTGTTTTTTTAACTGTCACTGTGTAAGGTGCCATGAGTGTTGACGATGCTATCTAAATTATGGTATTACAAAAGTCTCCTTGAGCAGCACTGAATAAAGAAGGATACATGCTGTTTAGCTCCTTTCACATTTATAAGAGCCCAGGTTTTAAAACACTAGATGGTGCTATAGTGTTGAGAATCACAAGCAAGGTTGCAGTTCCATAAAAAAGAAAGCTGTTTTGCAATATCATATTACAACTGTTTAAACGAATTACAATGGTGAGAGCAAAGTGTGTTGCACTTAGCAATGCTACCAGATTGTTCATTTGAGTATCCAAAGAATGTGCCATTAAACAGACGTTCTAGAGTAATCAAGTCTAGCTATGGACCTGTGCATATGTACATATAGAACTTTGTTTTCCAGAGTAAATGCCAAATTTACTAGGTGATATAAAGCTATAAAATAAGAATCTGTGCCTCAGTTTTATAGTATTGAGTTTACAATATCAAGACAATATTCCGTGTGTTTTAAGGGCATACAAAATAAATGATCAGCTGTACATAGGAGGCGAGTGACTTACGCAGTAAAAGGAAAAGGGCTGCAAAGCCCCATCTCCTTCCACATTTTCTCTAAATATGAGATTCCCATCCAGGGGAAACCTTCTATTCCCTGCTACATTCTCTGAGTTCATGTACCCCTTCAATTGATGAACCGGTATTCAACAGTCTGAAATATTCACTCATTTTCTTTTCCTTTCCCCCCACCAACTTGACTGCTGACAGGCCACTGTCCTTCTCCCAGACACATTCAGGGAATGTGAGAGTGATAACCTGGTTAAATATCTGCTGCATCTGTCAAATAGCTGTCTGTGTGAAATATTTAATTTTTTTATAGTGTGTATGTGTGTCTGGGTTTTTATTGTTGGTTTGTTTCAATCATACCTCGAGGAGAACTGCTCACAAGGCAGGTAAGGTTGAGGTGCTAATACTTTTTTAAAATTAAAGTTTTTAAATTTAAATTGGTAGGCCAGATATATCAACAGTATCCACAACAGGCTGGATATCCTGCTCAGCAGCCCCAAGCTCAGCCTCAGCAACAATACGGTATGCAGTATCCAGGTAAGCAGGTGGTAGGTACTTCAGACTTGCTGTGGGGGCGGTGTGATTGCCTAGCTCTTTCTTTAAGATGTGACCTCTGTTTCCTTGTACTTTCATTCCCACAGTATAGGTATCAGACTTCACTGATCTTGCAATGCTGCATCAGAATTTATTATGACTGCTCAAGAGACCTCAAGGACTTTCCCCCCCAGTTTTTTAATACCCAGGCCTGTAGCCAGGATAATTTTTTTTTTGCTTGTGGAGCATATTTTTTTTCTTGTGGGACAGTCACAACATCAAAATAAAATAAACATGAATTGCAGCTTTTCAGACCTGAATTGTATTTCACTCCCCTCCAATCAGCTGTTATTTGTGAAGGAGTGAAACTTACCAGAAGTGGCTGGCGGCTTTCCTTTCTTTCCCCAGCCTCTCTAGTGCTGCTGCTGGAGAAGCTGGGGGAGGAATGGAAAGCTGCCCTGTGGCTTCTGGTCAGTTTCACTCCTTGAGGAATAGCTGTTAGGTCTTGTAGCTAATGGAGGGGAGTGAAATTGATCCAAAGTGGCAGGGCAGCTTTCCTTTCCTTCCCCAGCCCCTGGCAGCAGCAGGGAGGCTGGGGAATGAATGGAAAGCTGCTCTTCAGCTTTTGGTCAGTTTCACTCCTTGAGAAATAGCTGTTAGGTTGAACAGCTGATTGCAGGAAAGTGAAACGGACCCAAAGCAGCAGGGCAGCTTTCCATCTCTAGCCCCCTGCAGCAGCCCACCGTGGCTATGGGCCAGTTATTACCTAATAGCTAAGTGTCCTTCTGACTTAGAAGCAGCTGCAGGGGGTGCTCCTTTTCACTGGGGGAATCCCCCGTGAATGCGGATCATGTTTGAATGCTGTAGCCACATAGGTGAAAATGATTAGGTGGATTTTTTTAATGTGATTGATACACATTTGCATTAATCATGCAGTTACCACTGTGGTTGCATCATTCACATGTAGCCGTATGGGAAAGTGGCTTCTTTGTCCATAGAGGGCACCTTGTTAAACATGGGTATTATAGATTTCATATAAAGGTTATTAAATTGTGATCCATAGTCATTTAGTCCTATCAGTTCTTGGAGGGGACTCTGCTCAAAAGAGTGTATTCAGGATGGGCCAATAGAATGCATTGTTACAAAGCTGGTTGCCTTTTTTCCTTGCTAACATGAGGGTCAGCAAAAGAAAATGTCTCTTCTAGGTTTTGTTCACTGTCCCCCTCATTGGCCTCTAAAAAGCATCTGGAACTCCTCAGCTATAGTGAAACTACTCAGATACTCTCTTAAACTGTTAAATAAGTTGGGTGAGCTGTTGAGAAGTTTGATTTTTTTTCCTTTGGAACAAACCTTGTATTGAAGTGTTTACATTTGACCTAAACACTGAATTATTGTAGTCATTAATATAAACATATGTGTAGATTTTTGTCCTTACCAGAACATCTTTTGAGGCCTAACCTCCCACAACAGCGAAGTAATATAGCTGCTGCATTTGCTAATGGAAGAAGCTAACTTTGTGAAAGTATCTACATAATGCCCTCATTAGGATTTAAAGGCCTCTGCTCTGTTGATGGCAGGGTAGGTTTTGTTTCTCTCCCCATTTGTTGGGTGTCCTTAGTATGGTTCTTTCTAGCCACACAGAGGAACGCTGCAAGTTTGGTGCTCCTGTTTTAGAAAGGTTTGGTTCCATAGTAAATTTTGAGCCCAAGTTCCAGGTGAGTTCAAAATTTACTCCAATGCATTCTTGAGTCCTGTCTTTCTGTATTCAGGGTTGTACTTTTTAATAATTGTTATGTATCTGGTGTTTAATGCTAACAGGATTCCAGTCAATGGAGAGGTTTCATTGCAAGTAGCTGCAGGTGTGTTTCATGCTAGAGATAAATGGAGATATTTGTGCAGGATTTATTTTACATCGCCAGTCTGTCTTTAAAACCAGTTGTAATGCATCAGACTTCATCACAGCCTAGTACTTTTGTCAGCCTCTCTTTACCTTTGCAAACAGTTTCTGATAAGGGTTTTTTCCTGTGTTCATATTAAAACACGATTAGCAAATTAGTTGTTTCAGACTGAATAAAGCAAAGCCTGAATATGCATGGATTTGTAATTATATCATGCAAATATATTGTAATGTCACTTAAGAAATATTAAAAACCTCTCTTCCGTCTGCTAATTTTCTTCAAATAATGGAAATCTTGATTCATGTTGTATTTAAAGTAAACCTGATATTAAAATCAGCCCCCCCCCCGCTCCCGTTTCCTTTGGAAATAGTCTTAAGATTGGTTCACATGTGCATGGAAGTAATTTGATTTATTTATCACCAGTTTCTTACCATGTGAATATACTTCACTGGTAATCTTTGTATTTAACCTGATGTCAAGTTATAAGGACAAAATCTGCCTGTAGCGATCAATATGTGATTGCTCATTCATACTGGCAAATCAGCACTCCATGCTGTAAATCCTGTGTGAAGCAGCCTTTAGAACCCTGCTGTTTGAGAATGCTCCCACTCTTATGGATCAAAACCAATTTGTGTGTATTCAAGGTGCAAAAACTGCAATTGGTGGTAGGTTTTTTCCCCCAGCTGCACATAATGTATTCTTCTTAGTCTTTGCCAGGAACATTTGTCTTTATGAACATAGTCATATAACAGTGTGTACAAAGCAGTTTGTTCAATCTCCATTTCACCTAAATGTGTGGCTGTTCATTTCAATATCTCAGCAGGCTACAGTCAACAGACTGCTCCTCAACAAGCACAGCAGTTCCAAGGATACAGTCAGCAAACATCGCAGGCTCCAGCTCCAGCCTTTCCTGGCCAGGCTCAGCAACTGCCAGCTCAGCCTCCTCAACAGTACCAGGCAAGCTCCTATCCTCCTCAGAACTACACCACACAAGCTTCCCAATCTGCCAATTACAGTGTGCCCCCAGCTTCTCAGCCTGGAATGGCTCCAAGCCAGCCAGGTGCCTATCAACCAAGACCAGGCTTCACACCACCACCTGGAACTACCATGACACCCCCTCCTAGTGGTCCTAATCCGTATGCACGAAACCGTCCTCCCTTTGGCCAGGCCTATACCCAACCTGGTCCTGGCTACCGATAAGGAAGCTGTGCTGTCGAAAGGCCCCAGGTAAATCCAAGCAGCTGCTGATGTTCCATCCATATAGACTCCAAGATTCTTTAATTGGTACTGAAATACAAAAACTAATGAAAAGCAGAATATTCTTTGGCATCACTACTGCTGCTTTATTTGTTGAAATAAATGACCAAATGAATCTTGTTTTCTGCTTTAAATTGTATTGGCTTTCTAGTTTAATACTGGTTCCTTTGGAAACACTACCTAAATGTTTGTAAAGTAATGACATTCTAGCTTGCCATATTGAACTGCTGGGTGAAAATCTAGCTGACTTATTTGGCTTGTTTTTACTAAAACAATGATGTACTAAATTAGATCCACTTGTTAAAAATAGATATAATGTATAAATTGTAACATGCACACTGAAACTGAATAAAATGTTCAGACCATCATTTGATTGTTTGGTTACTGAGCAGTGTGTTTACATTACTTACATATCTGATTATAGTCTTTATATTTTCCCCCTTCTTAAAATGGTGCTGATTCACATAGCCCTATCTTTTCTGCAGGCAGGCATGTGCATGGAATTGCTGGATACGTTTATCCATTCAGAGTGCTGTGATGTGAGGAGATCAAAGAAAAATAATGATTTGAAAAGGAGAGGAAGATGTTAGGCTATTGGTGAAGGGGAACTCCTTGGAGATGAAATAAGCATCCTCCACAACTAGAAAAGCATGAATGTGTTAAGTGAAGTGCTTTGTCCAGATCAAAATAGTTAACTGCTCCATTCCAGTGCGCAGGGAACTTAGAGTTCAGATCCTCATGCACATTTCTTTGTGTATTCATTTATCCCCCACTTTTCTCCCCGGTGGGGACCCAAATTAGCTTACACCATTTTCCTCCACTTCATACATACATTTCACTGTCAGAGTGAAATGATCTTTGTGGGCCTTGTAGAGGTGAGTGTGACTACAGCTTTAAAAAATGGAATTCTTAGGCCCAGTCCTTCCCTATGCATGCCCAGAATGATAATCATGGGATGTAACTTTGCCTTGTTTTTAACCCCTTTCCCTCTTAAATGATGCTCAGAGGACAGAGGGCTCAACAGTGATATACGAGATACAAGGCCTTCTATTCCCATAGATGCACATTGGCGCAGGAGAGATTAAGCTTCTGATATTCAGAGCAGTTGGTCCACCTATACACTTTAAACCATGCAAAAATCTTGGAGGTGGCTGTTTGGAAATCTCTTCAGGCAAGACAAATACAGTGTTTGTAGTGGGATGGGACCACACAAGATGAAGGATGGTAGAGAGTGAAAGTTCTTCTGCCAAGTACTCCTACAACGAATGCTATTCTAGTGCTCTACTGAATGAAGTTCACCAGTGTAATCACATGTGGGCTACTGGCTGCAATCCTGCAATAATTGCATGAAGATGCCAATTATATATAAAACAGATCTACACCACATCCTAGGAACCCTTCCTAAGGAGGTGTTTTTAAAGCTTTGTAATAATTTTCAGCCCATGTAGTTCTGGTAATTGAAATGGTGAATGATGCTGAATTATGCCAATAATATATTTATGATTAAAAATACTTTATTAAGAGTACAGTGTACCTGCAATGTACTTAGAAGAAATTCTCTTATAAACAGCCCATCCAATATTCCTTGTGTTCCTTTTTATATCTTAATACATTGAATAAACACCTTTAAAACCTACATATATATATATAGAATGTTTAAATGTTTAAGCAGTACAAATATAGCACTTTGGGAAGGACAGCTACTGTATTTTAAAACAGTCTTAATATAGCCATTCTACAAAGCAGATCACATTACTTTTCAATTTTATATAAAGTAAATTTTTAAAATATAACCTATGTCGGTGGTTTTGTATATTTTGGAGGTAAATTACTGTACACCTATTTTACTAACATCTTCATTGATCTATATTGTACTCAAAACTCCATGATTATTGGTTTGTCAGAGTACATGTAAACCTGCTTATTCTTAATTTGACAGTCTGCTGCTTATGTACTGTGTCAGTTATGAATGGTGTATGTTTGTTGATAAGCAGTTTTCTGTGGAAACAGTGAGAAAAGCTTAAACCTTGTGTGTACTTTGGAGGTGGAAAGCTGTGCTTGACATATACACATGCCCTTCATAAGTGATACTGGTATCTCATACTTGGGTCCCCATACTAAGTGATGAAACATCCAGAACTGATCTGGTACTTGGCTTGATTAGTCTTGTGCATATTTTCTACCTAATTTGCCTAGCAAAAGATTTTGGGAGTTTTTTTAATCAGACAGTAGCTAAAATTCATTGAAACAAAAATTTACAAAACCTACCACTAGTGTTAGCTATTATAGGGCAAAAGTAAATGCCAGAAAATGGCATATAAGCTGTTTGACGGCCCACTCCAGACAAGGAGGAATTATGACTTGAAGAGCAGACCTTTGCACTGTGGTCTCAGATGCTTTTGCCACAGTGTCAAAGCTCAGCTCAGCATGCATGGCTACAGAACCCCTTATTGGCAACCAAATTAAAAGGGTGTCACCCGAAGATAGTGCCTGTTGTTGCTCCAAGTAGTAAAGAAGACTGGACCATTCAGCAGCTGCAGATGTGCAGTAAAGGAGTCATTTGTGTGGCTTTCCTGTATTTGTAATGTCTACAGACTGCAGAGTATATGGGTACAAGAGCTTACCACCATCAGTTTTCCAGAGTTTGGAGTAAAAGAAGAAAACATTGTCTTCCACTTTATAGGGTAAGATTGAAAACATACCAAACTACTATGACTGAATAATTTAAGAGTACCTTAAAAAAGTAAGAAACCAGAACATGAACTTAGGCCATATGTATCAGTACAATTCAGAATATAATCGTTAACTTTTTTGTCAAAAGGTGCCTCAGTGTCAAAAAAGGATAAATAATAAACTACATCTTTCACAATAGATGGTACCATAAGACACTAGTAGGGAGCCAGCTTCCCAAGACATTACTTTAGGACATGTTCTAACTTCTAATTCCTACAAAAGAACCGTAGATCTGGGCAACTATTAAGCAGATAATGCTATTACATAGTTGACACAATATTTGTCACTAGGTTTTAGTGTGACAAATGTAATACCATGGCATGTTTCAATCACCGGGGTTTGTCTTGTGTTGGTCATAGCTGGATACAGTCCATCAGCATTCAGTTCACATCTTGTTCTACCATTTCCCAGGTATTGTAGTTCCACATTCATACCAGTGAACATAGTTAGTGTGAGTTGCAGCTCCTATTTTTCCAAACTTGACAGGCTCCTGTCGAAAAGCTCTGAAAAAGCCTGGTAGATCAAAATAGGGTGTGTGGTGGTGGTGGGGGAGAAGATATGTTGAACGTCAGCATAACTCTTAGAAACTGAATACTGTATTACATTTTCATGGGTAGACTAAAACAAATGGTAATTGGTAGTGGATCTTTTGCATTTTCTTCCAACTAGCAGTCCTTTTCAACCCCAGAGAAATTTATTCCCAGAGTTGCAGGACCTGCGTAGACTAATAGCTATGCAAGCTGGGATGCTGCAGTGAAGAGAGGAAAAGGGACAAAACCGCTCCCTTCCTCTTCCATCAGTGGAGTTGCTCTGATGGAAAAGGCTGAGAGGGCAAATTCATCCTCTTCCCACTCAAGTGGCAATCCACATGGGTCCCAAGACCTTGGGAATAAACTACTCCAGGACATAAAAGGGCTGCTGAGTGGGAGGGGACTGTAGGAAAGATCCACAGCCATTGCCCATGATTCTGGATCCAACCCAATCTATGATAATGGCACTGATATTTACTGAACATTGAAATTGCCATGTATATATTATCTGAACCATTGTAGTTGCTAAATAAAAGTTTAAGGCTTGAGATTTATGGCCATGACTACTCTTGTCTATTCAGGTCTAATTTTAACAGTAACTGCTCATTATAGTAGACAAGTGGAGACCCGCAAGAAACTTGCGGGATGGCCATCCCATTCCTCACACCTTTGCTTCCTCCCCTCTACCCTTACCTATCTCACACTCTTTCTCCCTTCTGGGGGTGGGGCCATAGACTCAACCCTCCAAAGCAGCCATTTTATCCAGGGGAACTGATCTCTGTCACCCGGACAACAGTTGTAATTCTGGGTGATCTCCAGCCCTCACCCAGAGGCTGGCAATGGTAGTTCTCATGAAGGAAATGGCTGGTTTGGAGGGTCTATGGCATTATACCAGTCTGAAGTTCCTCCCCTCCTCAAACCCCACCCTCCCCAGGATCCACCCCTCAAATATCCAGGAGTTTCCAAATCCTGAGTTGACAACCCTGTTTCCTTCCCACCCAACAGCCAACCTACCTTTATCTGTCTTCAGCTTTTCGTCTCCACCCCCTCACCCACAGCTTCTACCAAGGAAAATTATAGTCTTTCTCCACAGTGGGGACCAAAGCAGCTTACATTATTCTCACCTCCTTTTTATCTGCACAACAACCTTGTGAGGTTGGTTAGGCTGAACGTATGTGACTGGTCCAAAATCACCGCAATATGGGGATCTGAACCTGGGTCTTACAGACCCTACTCTGAAGCTCTAACTGCTGCACCACTGCTGGCTTTCATAAGGTGGATGCTGAACAGCAGCAAGCAGCCCAGCCAAGTTGAGTCATGCAAATTAGGTGGTATCAAGTCACCCAGAGGGTGCTGCCTAGGGATGCCAGCCTCCAGGTGGGATCTGGGGATCCCCTGGAATTACTGCTCAGACTACTGAGATAACTTCCCCTGGAGAAAATGGATGCTTTGGAGGGTGGACTCTAGGGCATTGTACCCCACTGAGGTCCCTGTCCTTCCCAGGGTCCACCCCCAAATCTCCAGGAGTTTCCAGACCTGGAGCTGGCAACCCCACTACCCCCATCCCCTACCAGTGCCCATGGGGATACCTGGCAACCCTAGATTGCTGCCAGGCCTAGGGTTGGCAACCTCCAAAGTGGGGCCTGGAGAGTGAACTCCAGAGATCTGTGAACAACAGAGATCTGTCTCCCTGGAGAAAATGGCTGCTTTGGAGGGTGGATTCTGTGGCATGATACCCAGCTGAGGCTTCTCCCTTCCCCAAATCCTGCCCTCCTTACACTCCACCACAAAACCTCTAGGAATTCCCCAGCCTGGCCCCAAGGCTCCTTCTCTCCCTCCCAGGCCGAAAGAGGCCTGGAAAGGGTCCTTCCCCCACCCTTTTACTGACAGTGCCAGTTAGAAGCCTCCCCCCCACAACGTTCTAACCTCTCACCATTGATGCCTGGAGTTAGGTTCCTGCAGAGGCCATTTCAAAAAGTTTTGGGGGAATTCAACTATCCCTGAAGGGATTTTTTTAGTTTTTGAATTTTTCTACAAACCCAGGAAGTCTACTGACTATGTAGGAAAAGCTGTTGGGGGAGAGTGAGCCCCTTGTTGGTGGAAATAGGTATCCACACCCCAAAAAAACCTCTGGGAAATAGTATAAGGATGAGGCCTGTTTTTTGTAGTCAGTACTAAAACAATTTGTCTTAAACTTTCAGGCCTTTTCACATAATGCACCTAGATTTGTTAAAACCAGACATCAAAGAGTATATTCTAGTTTAGGAGCCACACCTAATCTTGTTCCCTTGTATACAGTACACATTTTCTAACAGGAGTTTGTTCTTGTATGTTGTGCACACTTTAAAGCATCATTTAACAAATTTAGTAGTCAAGTGAACATCAAAGGACACTCTCACAATCTCATCGTTTCAAATATTTTCTTATTTAAAGGGCCTACTGACGTACCCTCTTTAGTAGGTAGTTGATCTGGTGGAATCTGTTGCCCTGTCTTTCCATCAAAATATGAGTCCACAAATTGGCAATGGTCTTCTCCATGTCCTCTTTGATCACCTATATTATAAAATTTCCCTGAAAATATTAAGAAATTGTTAAAAAGAACGTTCAAATACCATTAGAAGAAGATCAAGATGGGCAGCCATGTTAGTTTGTATGTAGTAGTAGAAAAGAGTATCTGAAGTGAGCAGTGACTCACGAAAGCTCATCCCCTACCACAAATTTAGTCTTAAGGTGCTACTGGACTCTTACTCTTTTCTACTGTGTTAGAAGAAGATTAAAGAACCATTTATGGCCTCCCTTAAAAGGAAGGGAGCTCCCCACTCTCCATTCCAATCAGCTAACTGCACAATTTCCTGTTCTTTTACACAGCTATGCATGATTGGGGGTGGGGAAGCAGGAGGCACAATTCCTCATCTAGTTAGAAATACACATTTGTGAAAACCTTTCCTAGAATCCCCATGCTGGATCAGACTAATTAAATATATGTTAAGCAGGATATATAAATACTTCAATAGAAGACTCTTTTGTTATCTGCAGATAAAATTCTATTCCATTAAAACATGGATATAGCAGCCAATACTAATATATCTGAATAGGTTCAATATAACTATTAACCAATATTGCCCACTACTGGAATAACGCTAGCATAGTAGATGTTTTTGCTGGGGGGGTTTTGTAAGTCACATCTATTTATTTATTAGATTTTTTTAGTCACCACTCACCCAAAGGGTCTGGTGGCAACTTATATTAAAAGCATATAAATAGTTTTTTTAAAAAAACAGATAACAAATTAAAAATGTTAAAATGTTAAATTATTAAAATATGTGGCAGACCCCATACCACTAACAAAAACAATCCAGACAAGTAAACTCCAAAGGCCAGCCTGAACATTTTAACCTTGCATGCCTTGTGGAAACTAAACAGGTCCACCAGGGCACAGGTGTCCTCAGAGAGTGCATTCCACAGGGTAGGGGCCACAACTGAGAAGGCTAACCAAGTCATCCTGGGACCGGGCACCTGAAAGAAGGCCCTAGAGGATGACCAAAGGGACTGCGGGGGTTGTAATGGGAGAGGCAGTCCTGTAGGTATGAGGGTCCCAGACTGTTAATGGCTTTAAAGGTTAACACCAACACTTTGAATTGGAACCAGAGACTAATTGGTATCCAGTGCAACTCCCGCAAAATTGGAGTAAAATGAGTTGACCATGATGTTCTGGCAGCTGCATTTTGGACCACTGGCAGTCTCCAAAACATTTTCAAGGATCACGGCTGGATCGCCCATTGGGCGAACTAGGTGCTCGCCTAGGGCGTGCCGGCCTCAGGGGCACCAAATGGCACCCCGCTCCCCCCAAAAAAGTGCCCCCCCGCCGCCCAAACCGGGCGCTCACTGCCGCCACTGTCAAAAAGCGCCCGGCTAGGGCGCAAGTTGCCCTCCTCAACCTGCCCCATATTTCATTCCTTTCTCCCATTCCCCTTACCTGTCAATCTACCCCTCATCTCTTTTGCCCCCCATATTTTCTCCACCAGTCTACCCAACCCTTGCTGCTCTCCCTACCTACCGCCAGCCCGTAGCTAACAACTTTTTGCTTGGGGGGGCCAATGTTTTTCCCAGGGGGCCTGCCATTATATGTCTGTGTGGTACTGCCATGCCATGCTCATACTTCTAAATAACAACTAAATAATAAATACAAATGGTTTATTGCACAAAAATGTTTCAGGGAGAGACTTGAAGGCCCATTGAAAATCCTGGGAGCCAGAAATGCCAATTGACTTGCATGGGCTCCATTAAAATACATTTCAGCTCAAGAAGAGTTGCAAAGAAAATGCAGAATGGATTTCCCATTAAGGTCTCTGGTCCCAAATACACTGCTCTGGGACTAGATTGACAGGCCCCGGAATGGAATGACAGCCCAGGAGGGTAGGAGATGTGTCCTGGGACTGGAATGAAGGCCCCAGAGTGGAATGACAGCCCCTGGGGGTTGCAGGAGTGTTCTGGGACTGGAATGACAGGCCCCAAAGTGGAATGGCAGCCCCTGGGGTTAGCAGGAGTATTCTGGGACTGGAATAACCAGTTCCAGACTGGAATGACAGCCCAGGGGGGAAGGAGATGTGTCCTGGGACTGTAATGATAAGCCTGGCATTCCATTCCCAGAACACTCCTGCTACCACCAGGGGCTGTCATTCCAATCTAGGGGCTGTCATTCCACCCCCAGACCACTCCTGCTAGCCCCAGGGGCTATCATTCCATACTGGGGCCTGTCATTCCAGTCCCAGGACACTCCTCCTACTCCAAGGGGCTGTCATTCCACCATATGATCTGTCATTCCACTCCCAGAACACATCTGCTACCCCCAGGGGCTGTCATTCCACTCCGTGGTCTCTCATTCCAGTCCCTGAACACTCCTGCTACACCCAGGGGCTTTCATTCCACTTTGGGTTCTGTCATTCCAGGCCCAGAACACATCTGCTACACCCAGGGGCTGTCACTCTACTCCTTGGTCTCTCATTTCTCATCACAGACCATTCCTAATACATCCAGGGGCTGTCATTCCACTCTAGGGCCTCTTATCCCAGTCCCAGAGTAGTCTATTTGGGCCCAGAGACCCTAATGGAAAATCCATTCCACATGACCCTGACAGACCTTCAAAGAAATCGCATCCCTGTCCTGGGAGTGGGGAGCTTCAGGGTCCAATACCGAGGGTTTGATGACTACTTGGACTTAATAGTGGTCCAGGGCAACCTGGTCAGCCTATTGGGCTGCACGTGGTTTGGCCTGCTGGGAATTTCCTTTGATGGAGTCTGCAGGGAGTTCCTGGATGTCTTTGATGGGACTCTGGGCCGATACACGGGCCCTCTCATGTCATTGCAGCTCAACCCCAAAGTGGCCCCCATCCACATGCATTCCAGGACTGTTCCATTCGCGCTGAAACCTAAGATTGACACGGAACTGGATTGTTTGGTGGCACAAGAAGTCCTGGAACCAGTCTCCCACACAGCGTGGGAGACCCCATAGTCACCCCTGTGAAGCCAAATGGGGATGTCCGCATCTGTGTGGACTACAAGTGCATGATTAACAGGGCTTTCCAGGATCACTCGAACCTGGTCCTGGTAGTGAGCCACGTGCTAGCTACCTTAGCCGGTGCCAAGATCTTTGGCAAGCTTGATCTGGCCCAGGCTTATCAACAACTCCCGGTGGATGAGGCCACTGCCTCCGCACAAACAATAGTGACTCACAGGGGGGCCCTTCTAGTGAAGCGGCTATAGTTTGGAGTGAGTGTGGCCCCTGGACTCTTTCAAAACCTGATGGACTCTCTCTTAAAAGGGATGCTGGGCGTCACACCCTTTTTTGATGATGTGATGATCGCCGCGGCTACACTGGAGGAGTTCGCCCACTGTCTGTGTGCGCAGATCTCCACCACTTCCAGGATGCAGGACTGAAAGTTAAATGGGAAAAGTGCCTATTGCGGGTGCCATCCATTGATTTCCTGGGCTTCACGGTTGATACAGATGGCCTGCATCCAGCTAGGGACAAAATAAAGGCTATTGTTGAGGCTCCCCTGCCCAAATTGAAGGCAGAACTCTAGGCGTTCTTAGGGCTCTTGAACTTTTACCACACCTTCCTCCCCCACAAGGTGGCAGAAGCAGAGCTCCTACACCGGCTCCTGGACAAGCAGGCCCCTTGGTCTTGGGGCCCCCGCCAGGCCAATGTTCAAGGCGATCAAAGCACTGCTGATCTCCAACTGGCTCCTGGCCCATTTTGACGAGTCCTTGCTGGTAGTTCTGGCTTGCGACGCCTACCCTTATGCTATGGGTGCCATGCTGGCCCACTGCCTCCCTCCGGGACGCTGTCAGTGGCGGAACGGAACTACGCCCAGATTGACCGCAAGGGCCTGGAGGTTGTGGTGGGCATCAAGAAGTTCCATGACTTCATCTATGGCCAGCCCTTCACCATCGCCACAGACCACTGCCCCCTTCTCGGCCTCTTTGCCACAGACCACCGAACGCCACAAGTTCTCTCCCCACGGGTCCTCTGGTGGTCCATTTTCCTGTTGGGTTACAATTACACGCTGGTGCATTGCCCGGGGAAGGCCATGGGTCATGCCGACACCGTCAGCTGCCTGCCCCTGCCATCCATCGACGCTGACCCGGCCCCGGCGCACCACGTCCTCCAGGTGGAGGACCTCCCCAACTCCCCCCTCCAGGCTGAGGACGTCGCCTGGTGCTCAGCCAGGGACCCTGTTATCTCCCGGATTCTGGGCTGGGTGTTGAGGGGGTGGCCTGCAGCCGCAGCGGTCCCAGAATTTACAGCTTTCAGGGCTCAAAGGGAAGAGTTGTCCACACGCAAAGGATGCCTACTGTGGGGGGACTGGGTACTAGTCCCCAGCACTCTACGGCACCAAGTACTGATGGCCCTTCACGAAGTGCATCCTGGGATCGTGCACATGAAGGCCCTGGCAAGGAGCTATGTGTGGTGGTCTGGGATTGACATGGAGGTGGAGGAATGGGTGAAGTACTGTCAAACGTGCCAAGCCATCCAGCTCAATCCTCCAAGCAGAGGGAGGCGCCCCACAGGTTCTTTCTCAACAACACAGTCTATGCCAGGAACTATGGCAGGGACCCCCCCATGGCTTGCAGTTTGCATAATCTGCAACAGGTCCTGTGTCATACAAGGTCTCCACCAAAGACAGCCAAGTCCTGCGGCGGCACATGGACCAGCTGCGACGGCACATGCTCCTGGCATCAGACACCAACCCCACTCCTAGTACTGAAGGCAGGGACCTGCCCAGCAACCACAACCGCAAAACGATGGGGCAGTCTGCAGGAGCCGGCTCCCGTTCCCAAGACATGGCAGAACCACAAGCTGCCTGCCTCCGCCCCAGCGCAGGACAAGGCCCTTCCACCACTGCAGCCGAGCATACTGGAGAGTCAGCTGGGCAGGGCTCACAAAACGGGAGCATCGGCCCCTGGCCTATCTTAGGGGCTATGTCATCTAGGGTGGGCTCGAACTACGGGGGAAGGGGTGTTATGTCTGCAGACCGCCACTAGGGCACAGTGTTTTACACACGGAGCTTGGCTCCGAGAGAACAATGGGGACTAGGATCCTGAGACTCCTAGTCAGCACCTATGGGAACTGTGGCGGAAAATATAGTTGGTACCTTGACCCATTGGTGCATTCTTGTTTTGTGTACAGTAAAGTATGAGCTGCTAATCACTTAGTGTCTGTTCTCCTTATGCGTCAAACCCACTACACTACACTCTCTTTCTATAAATGCCATTTCTTGAAATGCTTATACTAGAAGTTTGCTAAATGAGGTCTATAGTGGCTGCTGTTTTAGAGGAACAACACTGGCAGGTTTACATTAGGAGAGACACTAAAATAAACCAGAGATTGGAAATGCATATACACATTTACTTTCAATGAGCGTTGAGGAGTGGAGGACCTGTAGGTCACTTGTTGCTCTGTACTTCTATAATTTTGTAAAATGACATATTTACACTGATGGACAGATAAAAGGTCCGTGTTTGTGGTCACTGTGCCTCTGATCAAGACCTGTGTGCATGCTGCATTTGCTGTATAACCCACCTGTTGATCAGGTGGCAACTTCTGTCTGCTCTTACCACACCAGTCACTTGTCTGATATACACCTGCCATATGCTCATAAAAAATACAGTTCCAAATACTACATGACAGGCATGCATAGTTGTGTTGCAGTATGGAGTGATATGCAGCAACAGAGATAAAGCAAGTGGGGCTAGTCCATTCCACAGTCCTTTTTGTCACATGAAAAACACATGACATGTTTGGGTGGCTCTATAGTGAGGAAGAAGAAAGGGGTGAAATTGCTTCTTCTTCCTCTTCTGCAAGTGTAGCTCCATTGATGTAAGAGGTCAATGTCATCCTCCTTGTTCCTCCTCAGTACTGACAACTGACCTGCACAACTGTTTCTTCAGGTGGATCCTGCACCCTTGAGAACTCAGGAAAACTTCTGTGCATAGAAGGTTGGATACTGTGTATAGAAACTCATAGGACATCAGCAGTGAAGTCTTGGTTTTTAATTTTTTGATTCTGAGCTTGCAGGCAAAAAAACTGTTTGATTTTACCACACAGAGTAGCTAATAATGTTTTTATAGGTGTTTATAGGTTATAAATGATGAATAATGTCATAGCTCAAGCTATTCTACAAATTTCCATGCGAGCAATTCAGTGAGTCTGCCTTGGATTACATACCTGTAAGTGAATCACTGAGGTAAATTTTGTACCTCAGAGAGTTGCATAGTTGTACACCGACAAACTTTTTGTACCAAGTCCTCTTGACGTACTGTTTTCCTTTACATTCAGAGTAGTCATCAGAATTGAATTTGATTTCAGTCCAAATTGCATCTTTCCCCACTGCAATGGATCAAAAAATAAACTATTGGCTATAGCGTACCAAAAATGTGTGTGGCACAAATATTGAAATCCAGATAAAAAGAGTTGACTAAGAACTTGTTAACACTGTTAGCAAACAAGGGACATTCGTGTCCCTTGAAGTGTACTTTGGGAACTTGTAAGCAATGTAGCTTTTTGGTGCATAAATGAAGTAGTTCTACCACAATACCATTGCTCTAGAGTTAGACTGGATTTATGGCCCTAATATACTGAACAAATGTTATGTCTGACTAAACTCAGGGTCAGACAAGAGATGGGCAGATGTGTTTCTTTTTTCATTTATTTATTTACTTCATTTATACCACACCACCTTTCTCCTCAATGGAGACTCAAAAAAGCTTACATTGTTCTCATCCTTTCTATCCTCTATTTTAACTAGTACCATTCATATAGAAAATGGGGGGCGTTTAACAGTAAAACAATCACATGAGAGAAGGGCACTGAATCCCTCCTCCTTCTTGTGCCTTATATTCCACTTCCACCCCTCAAATGCATAGCTCCAGGCACTTTTCTACAGCCCCAGCCCAGCTCAACTCCAGAACTGAAGCTGTGGAATGCATGCACGTGAAACCCAGCATTAAACTTTGCTGGTCTTAAAGATGCTACTGGACTAAAACTTTGTTCTATTGCTTCAGATCAACACAGCTATCCGCCTGAATCACACTTCTTTTATTGTTAAAATAAGCCCCTCTCTGAAGGTAAATTGGGAGGGCATATGAATGATTTTTTTTTCTGCCAAGTCACTGCTGACTTATGGTGACCCTGTGGGATTTTCAAGACAAGAGACGTTCTGAGATGGTTTGCCATTGCCTGGCTCCATGTCACTACCTTGGTATTCCTTGGTGGTCTCCCATCTGAATACTAGCCAAGGCCAATCCTGCTTAGTTTCCAAGATCTGACAAGATCGGGCTAGCCTGGGCTATTTTGGTCAAAACATGGCTCCAGATAATTCTGCCTCCATATAAATAGTTATTTACAGATTTCCAAATTAGAACCTATAAAAGTAGTTTAATGTATTACAGTGGGATAAATATGCCCAGCTGCCACCTTGAATTATGTTTGGGCATGAGAGAAAATTTGTGATTTAGAGCTCTGTACCTTAATGGCAGTGTTCTGTCAGGAAATGTCATAATTAACCCCCCCTCAAGTTTCAGACACAGCAAGCCTACATTCACAATACAGCTTTGATAACAAAAGCATCAGGAATTTGCAATCATTTACGCATGCAAAAGAATGATTAGCAGCAATTTTGTAAAGTCCCAATATTCTGTTGATGAGCTCTGATAAACAGGATCAGGTGACTCTCTGCTCTCTTTTTTAGAATATACATGTTTTTTGCTGACAAGTTGCAGCTGACTTATGGTGACCTCGTAGAGTTTTCAAGGCAAGAGACATTCCGAGGTGTGTTTGCCATTGCTTGCCTCTGGGTTCCCATCGGAATCCTGACCAGGGCTGACCCGCTTACCTTCCAAGATTTGCCCAGGGCATAAATAATTCTTAGCGTAATTATCTGATGATTATTCAAAATGGAATCTGCTAGCAAACCATAATTTTTCTAGACTTTTGCCTTGGCCACTCTTTAGTGGGTTCAGTGGGATTTCATTGGATGTTTCCCCCCAAACACACATTTTATCTGGCTCTACTTTTGCATGTTTGACTTGGCAGTATGAAGGGCTTCCTCCTTTCTTTCTTGGCTTTGCCTATCATACAAAAGGCAAATCCTGGTTTACAGCTGCTTGACGGCTTTTGTTTCCCGCCTGCTCAGGGCTACTATGTAGAGTGGTTCAGGGGCATCTGGGGGCAGAATAAGTGCTGTATCTTTGGCTTACTCGTGGCTGTAAACTGTAACTCATGATTTACAGACTCACTTCAAACCATGCTTTCAGTTTCTGGTTTGCTGGTGGATAGCATGATAGTTTGTTAATTTAGATGTGACACTATACCACAGTGTTAGGCTTCTTTAACCATGGCTTGGTATGGTGTCTAACCAGGGCTTTTTTTTTTTTTTTTGGAAAAAAGAGGTGCTAGAACTCTCAAGCGGGAAATGAAGTTTTCAATCTGTATACTGAAAACTCATGAACTTTTAAACATTTTAAACAGAATTTTGTTGAAAAGGTTCTGGAACTCTGTTCTGGTGCATACCCCCAGAAACAAAGCTCCGTGTCTAACCCAAGCCTGTACATTAATCATCTCCAACTGGTAAGCATACTACTACATAGTGTTAAATGTGAGTAATCAACATGAATGAAGAGACCCAGTCCTGATGTGGAACTTATACTGCCATATACGCTGCAGTTGTTTTTTACAGAGGGGCCCAATGTTTTCAGAGCTCTAGAAGCAGAGGTCAATGGCAAATTTTCGACAGCATAATGGCAAAGCATTGCTGTGTCTGTTAAATTACTTATGTAGTGAGAAGCAGCCTTTTCATTTTGTTGGCTTGTCTTTTTATTTAATGACAGGACTGAGAAAATATGAGCTGCGCCTGGCTCATTTCTGCCCATTGGTTCTGAGCCACCAGAGCTGCCTCTGGAGAGCTACATCACGTTGGTTAGGCCGTTCTCAGGTAAACATTTAGCATGGCAGGAATACTTTGCAAAAGGCATAGGTTGAAAAAGTGAAATCATGTGTGAATGCCTTTCTATTTCAGTTCCATTCTGTCATAAAGCTATACATTATCTCACTGTACAAATATGTTCTCATTAGAGTATGCTATAGGTATAAGGACTTACTTGAAATTTGCTCATTCACTCTTGGGTCCGCTAAGAAGGAAGGAAAAACAAATATTAGATCAGACCGCAAAATAACTTGCAGCATTACAGAAACATACTGAAAAAGGATTTGACTGTAATTTATGAGAATTATAGTTTGTACAATACTAACATGGCTTGATGTCAGGGCAGAAATAATGCAAATCTAAACTCAGCAACTCAGCTGCCCAAGGACTTAGAATCACTGTAGGGCAGTGTTTTTAAAAATGTTATTTATTGAATGATACAGGTCAGTCTAAAGTGACGTTACAGTAATTCTGAACGTAAAAATTGCTATGCTGTTTTGCATTCTAATATTTTTAAAGGGTGCCGGCTAATTGATGCACTTAATGAAACTCATACCTGATTCTGTTTTAAATGGCTTTGTTTCACTACTTGGACCTTCACCAAGAGGGTTGCTAGGTATCACAAGGAATTCATAACTAGGAAGAAAATAAGAATTTTTTTTCTTTCTACAAACATCAAGCACCCCACATAACATAAGCAATAATACTGGCTTCCTTTACATGATATTGCAAAGATTGCTGAGATACTGCATTTGAAACATTTTAAGCACTTAGGAAAAAAATGTTATTTACGAATATAAATAACATTTCCAGATACTTTTAATCTTGGCTTTGGAAACTGCATGTATCCTGCACTCAACTGAATACATGTCTACATGTATATTTTGCCACGTGTATGTGTATATATTGCAGGAACCTACACTTAGGCCAAGTTCAGACTGGCAGTTTGGCCTGATATAGGCATGTTTCACAAACAGATTAAAGGGGCTGGTTCACGCAGGCACAGCTGTCAGGTGTTCCCCAGCTGTACTCAACCCATCTTGTAAGGCTTCCCTCCCGAGTTTAAAAAGTACCAGGTGAAAGTGGTAGCAAACCCTGGAGAGCACATTGATCCTGCTTCCTGGACGTGTGCATGCTAAAAGCCATGCAAACAAGCTGCATTGATAATTGCTGCTGCGCCTATGTGCCTATGTGCATAGGCGCATGTCGCCGGAGTGAGAAAAAGCCACTTACAGCCGCACCTCCACCAGGGGCGGGCCAACAGTGTGAATGCTCCCTTGTGCCTCCTTCATGGTATGCTCCCGCATCAGTCAGTGCAGTGTGACCGGGAATACCCGGAACACGTTGTTCTGGGTCTTTTTGCCACGACTCCCTTGTGCTTCATACTGCCAGTCTGAACTCAGCCTCAGTAGGGGCTTTTAGTAGGGCACAACAAATTATATATGTATCATATGCTCATTTGTAAGATATATTGCATTTATTATGGACATTTTGTATATGTGCATTGACCCTGAAAACTTAAGGTTTTATGTAAATACTTGTTTGAACACTTACATCTCAGAACTCACAGCAGATGCAGTCAGAATTCAGCACGCCATGGCCAGAACAGCTACAATCTTAAGAACATATTCCTAAAAGTAAACCTAATTCAATAAAATGGGACTTACTTTCATGTAGACCTGTTTAGGTTGCTCCCTACAGATTTTTTTTTTAAAATGTGTATAATGTAGAAACACACATCATGAAACCAGGGCCAGTGGCTGAAGCTTGAAGGCTACAGATCAACAAGCCACAGAACCGCCCCCCCTCCAATATGTGTACCACAGCACAATTTACTCTGAAGGAGCAGTAGAAAAGAGTAAGAGTCCAGTAGCACTTTAAAGACTAACAATATTTGTGGTAGGGCATGAGCTTTCATGAGTCACTGCTCACTACACCACACTTTGTGAGCAGTGGCTCATGGAAGCTCATACCTTGCCACATATTTTGTTAGTCTTTAAGGTGCTACTGGACTCTTACTCTTTTCTGCTGCTACAGACAGATTAACACGGCTACCCATCTTGATCTGCTGTGAAGTAAGTTAGGCTCAGGGAGCATGATTAGCCCAAGATCGCCCAGTGATCTTCCATAGCAGAATAGGAATGCAAATTCAGTTCTCCCAGATTCTAGTCTGATGAGTACACCACATTGGCTTTCCATTTAAATCGGATTTAAAGTAGAAATATTGTTGAGGGTGATTTTTATTATTTATTCCTCTCCAACTCCCCCTTAAGTGATTCCTACGGGTTCCCCTGGACTCAGGAGCAGCATTTTGTGCAACACTTTGGGCTGCAAGTAGGAAGGGAGAAGCAAGGAAATCACACTCCAAAGACAGAAATCCCTTCTGTCTGTGGAAATTAATGGTGGATCCAAGCTGTTGATATTCTCATGTACTGAGATGCTGGCAAGTACTTCTTGGTTTCAGCAAGAAAGTACTCTGTAGACACACAAGGACCTGGCCAAAGTTAAATATGGGGAATGGTGCTTAAAGAAATGAATAGGACTTGAAGATGCTGATCTTTGGGCATGTTGTATTCACATTCTCCCTTTCATAATTCAGTTGAAATTGTCTCCTGGGGAACTCTGGCTTTTCAAATACTGAAATAAAATTACTTTTATTTATCACTGAAGAACTGGGCAAATGCAGCAACAAAAAGGAAAACAAAAATAGAAAAGCTGGATGTCTGTGAACAGACAATTCCCAGCACGGCACTGCATTGTTTGGCACAGTAATATAAGTTTAAGAGCAGAAAAAGCAGTGTAAGGAACCACTAAAATGCCCAGTTATACTGCCAAGAATCCCTGTAGATGTCCAATGGCCCATATTTAAAGGAGGAGGCTTAGGTCACACTGGGGCCCTGCACCCTCATCTTTAAGGTCACAGGATAAAGAATTGCCACTTCAAATTGGCATCCCCTAATCACAAGTTTACAGTGTTTTCCAACTTTTTAAAAGCTCATGTAAATGAATTGTTTCTAGTTGAATGCAGAGGAAGTTCTGATTTAACTTTTCCCCATTTCTCTTTCAGCTTCTGCCAACAATATTTTAGTATTTATTGCAAAATGTCTTGGGGATGGCTGCAAAGTTTCCTGACTTTGAATGATGTACTGTCTGAATTTCATTACCCTCAAAAATGATTCAATGAAACAGGAAAAGTACATACAATCTATTAATTAATATATCATTGCTTCAGAATCCATGGGTGTTGGCTAGAGATTAAGAAAAACAATGATTGATGGAAATGCACATGAGAAAGTGAGATAGTTGTATTACTGTGAGCAGCCTTGTGCCCACATTATATGCAGACAAATAGGAAGATTATAAACCTTTTAAATTCATGGCACAAAACAAGCAACTTTCCAATTCAATGTCAAAGCCATTCAACTGAGGCCAAACTAGATGACACGTGACAGGAATCGGGTCAGGGGTTTCCCAGCCTGACTTTTTGTAATACATAATATCAGAGAAAAGGGGGCTGTATTTACCTGTAACCACTGTTCATTGAGTGGTCTTCTGTGCAGGTACACATGGGACTGCACAGTCATAGACCAGCCGAGGGAAGACCTACCAAGCTTTTCTTAGATTTTTCTAGAGCCTAAGAGTGCTCCCCCTCCCCTCCCCTCCTTTTTCCTGCCCAAAGGCTCACGTGATGGAGGCAGGGTGAACACTCTTCCCTCATTTCCTTCTTTGCTGCCATGAGGAGCTAGAGACCATACTAGGTCAGCCCACAATGGGGAAAGGAGGGAGGGTTGTGTGCTTGCACAGAAGACCACTTGATGAACAACAGTTACAGGTCAGTGCAACCCCACTTTCATTGTCGTGGCTTCTGTGCAGTCCCACAAGAGAGAATAGCAAGCTAATTTACCAAGGAGGCAGGTGTGGGCTGATTAGCGGAAGATAGATTGTAGGACCACTTTTCCAAAAGCTGCCTCATTCTGAGCATCCACATCCATAAAATAGTGATGTACAAATGCGGAAGGTGTGGACCAAGTGACTGCTTTGCAGACATTGTTGAGGGACAGCTGGGACAGGAAAGCCACTGATGAGGCTTGTGCTGTAGTGGAATGGGCCTTCAGTTCGATAGAATAAGGCAAACAGGCTTCACTATATGCTATTTTGATAGTGGCTACTACCCACCTAGACACTGATTGGGATGTTGCTGCTTTCCCTTTATTTTTACCCTTAAAAAACCCAAAGAGCTTCCAATCCTTCCTAAACTCCTTTGTTCGTTTTAAATAAAAAAGGAGTGCCTGCCTGATAGCCCATGTGTGTAGTGTTTGTTCAGCAGTGGAGGTTGGGTGTAGGGAAAAAAAATGGAAAGACTATATCCTGATTGATATGAAACCTACAGACCACTTTGGGCAAAAAATCTAGACTGGGTCTTAACACCACCTTGTCTGCATGGAATTTGGTAAAAGGTGAGCTGCATCTTAACACACTCAGCTCCCCCATCATATGTGTGGAAGTGACCACTACTAAGAAAACAGTCTTGTAAGAAAGGAATGACAAGTCAGACTTTGCCATGGGTTTGAAAGGTTTATACATCAACAGACAGGAGAAAGTTAATGAAGAAACCCAGCTCCTGGATGGTGTAGGGTGCAATTTGTAGATCATGTTCTAAACTGTCTTTGGAGTTTGTTAGTAACAGCCAGTCATTTAGTTAAGGGTAGACGGTGCAACCTCTCAGCCTAAGATGCATCATAACCAACAAAATGCACTTAGTGAACACCCTGGGTGAAGTGGCCAGTTTAAAAGGTAGGACCGTATACTTGTAAGGCCTCATCCTTGTAAATGAACCTGAGGCATTTTCTACAAGCTTCATTGATTGCTATATGAAAATAGGCATCCTTCAGATTGAAGACTGAAAACCATAAACCTTGTTCTGATAGTGGTAAGATCTTCTGCAGGGAGAACATGCGGAACACAAGCATGTACATGTTTGTTTAGGTCAAGGATGGGTCTCTTTCCGCCTCCCTTCCTGTCAACAGCAAAGAACCTAGAAAAGAAACCCGACCCCTTAGCACACGGAGACAGTTTAGTAACAGCTCCCTTGGACAGAAGGGAGGAGACCTCCTGTGACAGAATTGAGGAGGAGGGTGCTGAGAGAAGTGGGGTGAAGTGGAGGCATGGAATCAAACTCCATGAAGTAATCCTTTTCTTTATTACCGACAGAATCCAAGAATCATCTGTGATAGTAAACCAAACATTTATGAAAGTGGACAACCAGTCCAAAAAGAAAATTTCCCGCATCTGTCCTGTAGTAGAAAAAGACTCTCTAGGGTGTTGCTCTGGGGGATTGTGAGGGATGCTTTCCCCTTTGCTGGGGGGGGGGGGCTTTCTATCCTGAGTATGCTGGGTGTAGAAAGATCTATAGGGTTGCTGAGGGTTTTGAGGGGCCTGAAATCTATAGTCAGAGAATCTGTATGAACTAGAGGTTTGGAATCTCTGGGAGTGTCTTGGGAAGTACCACTGCTTATAGGGCTGAATAGCTGTTGAAGTAATGCCAAGCGATTTTGCGGTGAGTTTGTTTTTGCAGATGTGATCTAGTATATCATCCGTCCACTCACTGAACACCTCCTGACTTTCGAATGGCCCTAATGTCTTGGGGGAGTGCAGAAGATCTAAGCCAGGAATGCACCCTGAGAATGATACCAGAGGCCAGGGCTTTTCTTCTTCTTTTTTTCTTTTGGAAAAAGAGATGCCAGAACTCTCAAGAGGGAAATGAAGTTTTCACTCTGTATACTGAAAACTCATGAACTTTTAAACATTTTAAAAAGAACTGTGTTGAAGAGGTTCTGGAACTCTGTTCCAGCGTGTTGCCCAGAATAAAGCCCTTCCCGAGGCCATGACTCTGTTTTGACAGTCAGCCAGATGCCTAGCCACATTTGTTGTTTCCCTAACTTCTGACCCTCTATGAGCAACACCTTGGCAAGAGGTTTTTTTAATCATTAGGGAGCAGATAAACAAACTGAACCGTACAGTCCCATAACAACATTTGGTATCACCCCATGACAACGGTAAAATTTGTAACGTGAAGCCCCATTGCATCCAATGAGTAAACTTTGGGCCCTAAATAGTCCAGCTGGTGACCTTCTTTGTCCAAAGGTAAAGAATGGGCTCCTGCTCTACCTCTGGCAAGTAAGACTTCTGAGATCAGAGATATGCTCAGCTGTCCTCTTTGACCTTATATAAATTTTCCAGGGTTTTTTGTAGAACCTGCAGCAGAGGCCAGTTTATACCAAATACCCATAGCAATATCTTGAATGCCTTGAAGCATGGGTAAAGCAACAGGTCCAGAGTCTGGAGAGTATAAAACTTTCATAATGGAGTTGCTGGGCTGGGATTCTGAAGACATGTATTCCAGGCCTAAGGACTTGGACATGCAGATTAACTGTTTGAAGTACAGTTTTAAGTCCTCTGTCGGGGACGGTGCTGAGGGTTTGTCCACTGTATCATCAGGTGAAGGCATGGAGGTGTTCTCCAATTCAGATTCTGATCCTCGATCCATTCCTTCTTCAGGATCAGACATGAAGAGTGAAGCCATGTCGCTTACTCAAAGATCAAAAAAGGGGGGAGGGAGCCAGTGTCCAAAACTAGGAGCACAAAGGAAACACCACTGACTGAAATAAGCAAATTAGCAAGTATATAATAATCATATAAGCATAACAGCAAATGTAATACAATTCAAATGAATAGGCCAAAGTGCAAAGATAAGCATACATAAAGCACAGTCTATAGTCTTTCCATGTATCTACTTCAATATAGAAGCAATAATCAGAGTCCAAGTTGAAATGCAAGTCATCAGATTTTCTGAGCTATGAAAAGCCGACGCGTAATCCGGATGCCTGTTGCCGTGTTTTGAATAATTCTTATTCAAGCATGGCTGTAATGGGAACCAGTCTCAAAAGCTGGCATATACTAAGCCAGAGTAGTCAATCAAGGAGAATTATGTATGCTTATCTTTGCATTTTGGCCTATTCATTTGAATTGTATTACATTTGCTGTTATGCTTATATGATTATTATATACTTGCTAATTTGCTTATTTCAGTCAGTGGTGTTTCCTTTGTGCTCCTAGCTTACTCAAAGATGCCTAGTTGTATGCTTTTCCTTGTTCCTTCCCTGACCTTGTGGCTGAACGGTAGGACAGGGGAAGGGAGTACAATGACTGCTGGTCCCATGAGCCCCACTGAGGTGGGGATATCATGAGGAAGGGGAACCAGAAGGACTGCTGGGAAGATTGCTGAGGAGTTGTTGTTCTTGACCCCTTGGAGGCTCTGTTTGATGTGGAGGGACCTCAAAAATGTCACCATTGGGACTTCTGGTTTTTGGCGGCTTGCACCTTGGCATGTCCCATTGACTCTCTGATGGAGACACGCCAAGCTGAGGCATTCAGGAAGGGTCTTGGCTGGTTCCAGCGCCCCCGCAGAGTCTCTGTAGGAGACTCTCAGCTTGGGGAGCTGCGATAAGCCTCCCCCAAGGCGACAGCGAGGGATCAAGGCTTGCCGGTCTGAAAGAGGTCCTGGCATCTCTGAGCCAACATGGTGACCAGAGCCAGCTTTTGGATGAGTAGACAGGAAAATAAGTGAAAGTAACCCCAGCAATAATCGAAATAATCGAAACCGTGAGTCAATCAACCCCCTGTAAAAGCGAAGAAGTCTTGGTCTGCTAGATCAATCCGAGAAGGAGTGGCGGGCGGGGACGGGTTGGCGATCCACCACCACCCTGAAACGAAGTGGTTCTTAAGCATTTTAGAAAAGAAAGAAAAAATGGAACTGACCATATGAGATTCCTTCTGAGCTTGAAAGCTACATTTTAAGCCAAGAAACAATGAATTCAGATAAACTTTACTTTAAAAATAAAACTTTTCTTCTTTGTAAACAAGATGTCTGGGAGAGGGAGGAGAACAGCGCTGGAAAAGAAACCGACTCCAGGAAGTTCTGTACCAATGACTCCCCCCCCAGACACAAGAAGCAGCCGCAGACTTTTCCAATGTGCTTGCTGCAGCATTGTGACCCCTGCTGGAGCAGATGTCAACCATCAACAACAAGCTGGATTCTGTGCAAAATCAACTCGCCCACATGGGAAAAAAGGCCCAAAAGACAGACAAATGGATCAAGAAAGTTGAAACAATAGATATTAAGCAAGAACTGGAAGAAGACAAAAAAGAAAGAAATACGGACAAAAATCAACTACTACAACTGCAACGGGAAAGATTTATGCATGTTCTACGCTTCCAAGAAATGTCTGAACAGAAGGGAGAAGATTTAAAACAACGTTAAGTGGAGCGACAGCTTCAATTCCGGACCTAAAACAAGAAGATCTCCAGAGTGACATGGACTTGGCATATCGTACATACCCCGATTTTATAAGAAAAAACAAACTACCAGGCAAAATTTACGTTAAATTTTCTAAGAGAACAATGAGAGACAATGTTTCAAAAGCTACAACAGGAAAAACATTAAAAGTCAATGATGAAAAATTAAAGTCTTAAAAGACACTCCATTTGAGATCTGGAAATGAAGACGTCAATATAAAGACTTAATTCTTTTCCTGAGAAATCAACAAATAGTCTACAGATGGAGCTTTCCGGAAGGACTTGTCTTCAAATATAAGGATAAGAAAATTGAAATTGACTCTGTCCAAAAGGCCTGCCTCTGCATCATGCCCCTGATATTCCTTGGAGGTCTCCCATCCAAATACTATCCAGGGCTTACCCTGCTTAGCTTGCAAGATCTGATGAGATTGGGCTGGCCTGCGCTATCCAGGTCAGGGCATAACACATAAAATGATGTAAAATTATGCATTGGGAGTCAACCTGTCACAACCTCTGACATATGAACTGGATAGTACAAAGAAATGAATGGTTCTAATTGGGGAATTTTATGGTTGCTGCTAACTTAGATAATTCACAATAGCACAGTATGTCAACAAGGACTTCAGGGGTCCACAACATTTTTAAGCATGTGGCACCTTTAGAATTTTGACACAGAGCAGTCGGCACAATCACAAAATAGCTGCCATAGGAAGTGGAGCCCATCACAAAATGGCTGCTTCAGGAGGACCACAAAATGTCAAGGGATGAAGTTATACATAACTCTGATAGTAAAATTCAACATATAAAGCAGAAGCTCTTTTAACAAAATGCCTTTTAATCTACATAGCCAATCAGAAGCCCAGCTGGGCAAATGCCTCACCTAGCTCCTCCCACTTTCTAAAAGCACTTGGCAGGTACCAGGAAAGGTATTGACTGACAGTATGGCACCCACAAGCACCACTTTGGGGACCCTGGGCCCTGTCCTACTTCATCTGGGTGAGACTGTGACCAACAGCTAAATCAGTATTATCCAGGCTGTACTACAATATAAAGGCCAGGATCCAAAACAGACTTAAACACAGGTAATTCTGTGTTGGACTATAACTAAAGCATGCAATTAGCCATGACTTGAAGTTGATGTGTAAAATTTATTAATGGTCTAACTATTAGTTTCAGCTGGTGAACTGTATCTTATCCTTTGTGGACACTTTGAGAACTTCTTCAGATGGCAACAACCACTAAAATGCCAAGGCACTTGGGTATGAAGAGCCATAATATACAAAAGTTTTGACTGAGTACCCAGCCAAATTTTGTTCATTCCACTAACATTTAATCATTGGAAGTATGCTGAAGGAACTAAATTTATGATAAAATGTTTTGTATTTTCCTGATTGCTTGCGTTTTGTCAAGTCTTCAGATGTTATTTTTCCTTACTCTGAAACTTTGCAAACATTATTCTTGAGAACTCTCCAGATTCAAAAGCCAAAACATTTCTCACCTAGGGAAAAAAATAACTAGCGCAAAGTACTGATTATCCAGCATATGTTGCTATGAGAGAATGGAACACCTGCATTAGGTCTGTGTTCTTAATAAGTACATGGAATTTTCCAGACAGCCAGCTGTCCAACAAAACCGAAGAGCAAAAAATGTGCTCATAACTGACAGATCATTATTGTGCTAAAAGGCAATGCAGAGCATGTATATCCCTGAATATCCCTAAGACATAAAGAATCACCTCTTGAGTTCATGTCAATATCTTAGCCAAATTCATGTCAAAATAGTACATGCTTAGAAACTTCCATCAGTAGCCCTTTTGCAACAGTCTCCAGTTATTCCTCTTAATCCTTTGGATTGATCTGTTATTCATTTATAAGACTAACAAATATAAATCCCTGTTCATAGTAAATAAGGCTGGATGGTGTTATACCATTTTCTTGACAACACCAAACTGCCTTATCACTGACAGCCTCTCATTGCTTCTGAAATGGTTCAGTTAATGACTGAAGTAAGTGATTAAAAGAAATAAGTCCTTCCAAAATTTGCACACACAGATATTCACCAACCCTTTCTCAGTATTACAATCTAGATTTTGATATCATTTTCTTACTGTGTTACCTTGTATTAGGTTTCAAGTTCTCCACAGTGGAATGGGTTTGATTTGTAGTGATAATGGACTTGTCTTTTTCATCACTGGCTCCATTTTCGGTTGAAACAACTTTATATTCTGAAATCCAGATGGAAATTTGATCAGTCATACAGTTCAGTTCATCTTCTTTCTTTCACCTGCTGATTGACTCTTTTGTCTAGCCAACCAACACTTAATGCTTTTATTGTAAACCAGTTAAAATATGGGGTAAATCAAGTTTTTTGTCAAAATGGAATATTCTGACCACTGGCTTCAGCAGAAACAATAGACAGTTTGCATGCATTTTCAGTGTGCAGGAATGTCCAATGAACATCCTGTTTAGTACTGGATATGCAAACAGAGGGAATATTTGCAATGGTATCAAGTTGAAAAAAATCACACTCACAGACATACTTGATCCTTGCAACTGCAGGACTGCTCAGTCAACATTACTTCAAACTGTTGTACAGTCAGGGCTTTGCACAGTCAGTCAAACAGCACAGATGGAGCTGCGCTTTCTGTGAAATGGTAATATGGTGCCAGCTATACCAGAGAACTCTAAAGTTTTTTTACTGTATACCTGGTGTTAACGCTGTTGCTGACAAATAGGCTGAGAAATGTGAGGCCAATACTGACCATCATCTAACATGGTGATCACACAGCACAGACACAGGTCTATTACTTGGGTTCTGTCTGGTGTCAAGACCCACCTCAGATTTGCAGGGGTAACTCACCTTGGCTGAGACAAGCCATCTGCAGCTGGCTGGCCAGTATGCTCCTGGAACAGGTAAGGTGGGGCTGCAGACTTTGGGTTCGGTAACGGCAGCCAGGTGGAGCCAGTCACATCATCAAGCCCTGCCTGGGGGAGGGAGCAAGCTTGGAGGCAGCTGCAGCTGAGACATGGCTTCAGGATGCTTCTGGTTGGGAATGAGCCAGGGGAGGGGACTGGAAGAGTGGCCAATTTAAGGAGAACCAATGGTAGGGAGGATGGCGTATCCTTGCTGAGGCAGTGTGGAAGAGCAGAGAGTACAGAAATAAGGTGGTGCAATCCCATCTACAATCAAAGGACTTGCAGATCCTCTGCTGTAAGGAAGGCCATGGCAGAGCAAGGGGGGATAAGTGTGTATGTGTATTCTGTCTCTAGAGCAGTCTATCCAGCAATGTTCCATCTTCACATTTTGCTACTTAAACAAGGCATGTGCTTGTAGACTCTGCTCCTTCGTTTCCTTGTACAACTAATGACTTTGTTTCAGCACAAACCCACTCTTGCTATTATAACTAAATTAGCAAAATATGATTTGCACTTTCCCTCCAAACCATAGTGTGATTCCACATTGTGACCAAGAGGAAACCATAGCTTTGGATACAATGACAAACAGTAGAAAGCTTTAATTAACTCTGACTGTGTAGGGGCAGGGCTGGGTCCCTCACTAGGTGAACTAGACATTCACCTAGAGTGCGGGGCCATCATGGGGGCGCTTCCCCTTGCCCCCCTCCCTCTGTCCCACTGCTGTGCACTCGCGCCTCCTCCGCCGGCTCCGAGTCATGGCTCCCTGCTGCCCAGCAAAGCCAAGCAAAGCACCCCGCCTGGCCAGCCAGCCGGTTGGGCTCCCTTCTTCTCGCCGCAGCTGCCGCGGCCTGCCTGTCCTGTCAAGTGCTGAGGTGCCCTGACCCTCCGGCTCCCCACTGCCTGGCATGTGCAGAAGGCCGCCGAATGCTCTCAAGTGATGACCTGAGGAGGCAAGGGGGACTGAAGCTCTGGGGGGGAGGGGTCCATCCCCCCTTCAGTTTGCCGCATGGGAGAGTCCTCCTGCTCAGCGCCAGGGCCGGTGGTGGCAAGGGGAAGCCAGCCCTCCTCGCCCCTCCTGCCACCGCCGCTCTCCCAAGAGGGGAGGAAGGACCCCTCAGCAGGATCCACCCAGAGCCAGTCCCTCTTGCCCAGCAGCAGCCTCCCACCTCACCCCGCACCCTGGCTGGGGCCTTTCACTCAGGTGCCGCCTGGCCCTCCTCCTCCTCCTTTGAGCCCCTCCAAGAGCCTGGGGCTGCAGCCAAGTGGGGCTGGGAGTCCAGGCACCGCCTGCCCACCCCCAGTTCTCATCTGGAGACTGGAGGAGGCATTGCTGCCCTGGATTCCCCATCTCCCCCGCCGTGCCCCCGCCCATGGTTGCTGGCTCAACTCTGGTTTGGGGATTTCCCAGAGATCTGCTGGTGGTGGTGGGAAGGGGAGGGAGCTCCACAGGGCAGAACGTCCCCCAGTCCCACCCTCCCCAAGCAGCCCCTTTCTTCTGGAGAG
The DNA here is from genome assembly GCA_029375565.1 of Gekko gecko. Classification (NCBI taxonomy): domain Eukaryota; kingdom Metazoa; phylum Chordata; class Lepidosauria; order Squamata; family Gekkonidae; genus Gekko; species Gekko gecko. Next base: position 50,483,605 of record JAPDNY010000004.1, read on the forward strand.
CGGTCGTGATTCCGGGAGGTCTCCAGGCTCTGGCTGGAGGTTGGCACCGCTGCAGGGTAGGTGCATGGGGGTGTGTGTGCCAGAAGGGATTCTGGCTTAGGGAGCAAAATAAGATGGGGCTGGCCCTGTGTAAGGGAGATGGGAAAGAGCATGGGAGCACATGGTTTGTCCACATAGTTTATATAGTGTACACAGCACTAAGCCATGGTATGGCAATTGGCATCATCTCCAAAATGTGCCATTATGTAATACTTTTTTTTTTTTTTAAAATCAAAACCCTCCTAAAAAGGAGAGGAATTTATTCTTTTTATAAATAGAAAAAGGTAGGGTATATAGAGGGATAAAGATAAGAGCGGAGTGAGTATTCTGTTAATAAAGGTTAGTTTAAATCAATATAGATACAGTTTTTGGCAATCTCCGTGATTTGAGAGTCTTCTTTTCATCTAACAAAAATTCAAAATAACTCTGTTAATGAGGTTAGTAATGTCCTTTGGGGTTAATTATTAGTCATCTCCTTTTTGACATTTCCCGAACAGTTATTTCTTAGGTTGTCTTCCTTTGGTATCCCTCAAGTTATAGGATGGGCCACCTTTGGTTTTCACTTCTCCCGCTCCGGCACCTCCCTCCTCTGGGCCGCTGTCATCTTCACTACTCAAATCTGTCCACGTTGCGAGTGCTGCCTCTTCCTCTGGACTGGCGTGTCTCTTCAGAAATTCCTGCGCCTTGAAGATGGAGTCAATCTTCTCTCTTTTATCCTTGTACTTGAACAAAAGGCCTTCAGGATAGGTCCATCTGTATATGACCTGTCTTCTTTGTAGAAAAGTGGTCAATCCTTTATAAGCTTTCCTTTTCATCCGGATTTCATAAGGCACATCTTTCAATATTCTGATGGTCTGCTCCCCAATTTTCAAGGGCACCGCTGCAACTGCACGCAAGATTTGATCTCTGGTACTTTGCTTGACAAACTTGACAACCACTTCTGCTGGCAGATTATTTTTTTGTAAATGTGGAGTAGGCCCTATAGACCTTATCCATTTCTTCTTTTAACTCACGCTGATCTCTGCCAGTTACGGGTGCCAAGGCATTCGCAAGTATAGATCTGAGATCTTCCTTCTCTTCTTCTTTAATGCCCTGAAATCGAAGAGTCAGATTCGATTTTTCCATTTGCAACATCAAAATTCTTTTTTCTTGCACATCCTGATGCTTTTCTAACTTGTTGACCCTTTTCTTCACTTTTCCGATGTCTTCCGATGAGACCAAACATTTCTGTGCGATCTCCTCCATCTTCTTTGACGTCTCTGTTAGTTGCCTCTGTTGACTGTTGAGAACACCTTCCATATTAGTTAAGGTTTCGCTGATTTTCTGTATTTGGACCAGCAGAGGGTGCAGTAGCTCGCTTGTCTGTTGACTGACAGTCGGCTCTGGAGGGGGATTACCCGGACCGGAAGTCCCGCCTCCCTTCTTCTCAGTTTTCAAAGGGACCTTCTTCATGGCAGACATTTCTTGTATTTGTTTACTTTATAAAAGTTCGTGACGCGTCGCTCAGGAGTCTCGCTAACTCATTCGCTTCAATGGCACCCCAAAGGTAATTTCACCAACCCTTCTTCCCTTTCATCCCCCTTAGCTTTCTTATGCAAGTCCCGCTTCTCAGTGTGGGGGGGGATTCCCCCTCCTCCCAGCCGCTTATTCGCTTACGGGGGAAGGGCTCGGGTTTCGCTTCAGATTCAGACCTCCAACTCACGGTTCCTGCCGTTTCTTCTTTTTGCTTTAATTCATCGCTGTTCCTCACTCCTCCATTATGTAATCCTTGAAAGCAACATTCAGTAAACCCCCACCCCCCCGATTTTTAAAATATGGTCTTAACTTAGAGTCAAATTAGATGTGACAGAATCTTTGTGGCTGATATAAGGACATTGCCACCATTTAAAAGTCATTTTAAAATGCCACAAGGGTCCAATCCAGGTTGGACCCACAGTGCGGTGGGCTGAGATATTCTTGTCCCCCCCAATTTATTAGGTACTGAAAGCTGCACCCCATGGATTGTTTTGGTGCTTGAAAATGTGTTCATGGGTGAACAAGAGTGCTGTGGTGTCTGATCGGGCTCGTTCAGCATTTTGAAATGATTTTAAAATAGTGGTGGTGTCCTTGGGGCAGTCTCAAGGATGTTGTTATATCACAACTACTTTGGTACATAGAAGATAATACTTCAGTAACAGTAAAAATAGAAGACATTTCCACATTAATACAGAAAATATAGCCAAGTTTTTAATTGCTTGCTAGTGACTGATTTTTTTGTTTTTATTTAATTACAAATGCAGCCATGGTAATCATTCTGGTTACTGTTGGCAAGCCTTCCCATTAATTAAATGGCATTTTCAATTTAGGGATTTCTAATATTTTTAAAGGGACACATGAGCAACAAAGCAGCTTTGATGCAAAATATTAAAAAACAAAGAGAAATTATGTTACTTCTTTCTGTCCAAAACATTCCAAATGGAACAAGGCACACACAAGCACATCCTTAGATTTGTATAGCCATCCTTTAAAAAAAATAATTTTCAAAAATCAAAATAGTTCTATTCTTCAGTCCAACACTCTAACCACTACACCACACTGGCTCTCTGTTTTTAGTTGTATACACTGTCTTTTAAAGCTTACTCAATCAGGAGTCATTGAAAGACGATCTTTCAGGGATACAGAGATATTCTCTTGAATCACCCTGTCAGTTAAACAAGGTGAGGAATAACCAGGAGTCATTTGGTAGAAAAAGAGGTGCAGGAGCTCATTAGCATAACTCATTAGCATAACTTATTTGCATATGCCACACCCCCTGACATCTCCCTTTCCTTCACCTCCAAGTGGGCAAAGGAAAGGGGGGAGAGGATCTCAGGCGCTTCTACCTGACAGAGGGGCCAGCACACCAGCCCACCAGCAGGTGGGCCAGGGAAGGCACAGGGAGGCATTTAAATGGCTCTCCACTCTTTGCAGGTCCATCCCCGGCTTGCCCGCTCAGGCGGGCAGGCCGGGGAAGACAGGGCTCTCTCCAGGCTTGTTACTGCCGGAACACTGTCCCGGCTCATTCCAGCAGGAAATGACCCCTGGAAATAACTAATGTAAAAAAGGGCAGACAAATGCTCAAGTACATCAGAAAGGAGAAGGTCTATTTTAGGGAATACAGGTCGAAGGGATATGAGGACATGATATGAGGAGACATGAGGAAGAAACTGAAAGGAAAAGTAGAAAGGGTCAAAACCATTGGGGAAGCTTGGAGACAATTTAAAACTACAATCCTAGTAGATCAGAAAAAATATATACCGCAGGTTAGGAAAGGCACAAATAGGTATAGAAAAAAGCTTACATGGTTAAAAAACAAAGTAATGGAAGCTGTAAAAAGTAAGAAGGATTCCTTTAAGCAGTGGAAAGCTAGTCTCAGTGAGGTTGATAAAATGGAACACAGGCTGTGGCAAATAAAATGCAAGTCTATGATCAGGCAGGCAAAAAGGGGCTATGAGGGGCATATAGCAAAAAACGTAAAGACCAACAATAAAACTTTCTTCAAATACATCAGAAGCAGGAAACCAGCCAGGAAGGCAGTGGGGCCCTTGGATGACCAAGAGGGAGTACTGAAAGATGATAGGGAAATGGCTGAGAAGCTGAATGCATTTTTTGCCTCTGTCTTCACTGTGGAAGATGAGAAGTGCTTGCCCACTCCAGAACCACCGATTTTGGGAGGGGTGTTGAAAGAACTGAGTCAGATTGAGGTGATGAGAGAGGAAGTCCTACGACTGATAGACAACTTAAAAACTGATAAATCACCAGGCCCGAATAGCATACATCCGAGAGTTCTGAAAGAACTCAAATGTGAACTTGTGGATCTCCTGACAAAAATATGCAATCTTTCATTAAAATCTGCCCCCATTCCTGAGGATTTGAAGGTAGCTAATGTCACTTCCATCTTTAAAAAGGGTTCCAGAGGAGAGCCAGGAAATTACAGGCCAGTCAGTCTGACATTGATACCAGGTAAGTTGGTGGAAACTGTTATTAAGGAAAGAATTAGTAGGCACATTGATGAACAAAAACTATTGAGGCAGACTCAGCATAGGTTCTGTAAGGGAAGATCTTGTCTCACAGTGAAGTGGCTAAATTTGCTGATGACACATGGTGAGAACCAGGGAGGACTGTGAGGCACTCCAAAGGGATTCAGTGGATTCAGTGTGGTGAGAACCAGGGAGGATTGTGAGGCACTCCAAAGGGATCTGTCGAGGATTAGTGAGTGGGCATCAACGTGGCAAATGGGGTTCAATGTGGCCAAGTGCAAAGTAATGCACAATGGAGCCAAAACCCCTAAATATAAATACACATTGATGGGGTCCGAACTGGCAGAGACTGACCAAGAGAGAGATCTTGTAGTCGTAGTAGATAACTCACTGAAAATTCGAGACAGTGTGCGACTGCAATAAAAAAGGCCAACGATATGCTGGGGATTATTAGGAAGGGAACTGAAAACAAATCAGCCAGTATCATAATGCCCCTGTATAAATCAATGGTGCAACCTCATTTGGAGTACTGTGTACACTTCTGGTCACCACACCTCAGAAAGGATATTATGACATTGGAAAAAGTGCAGAAAAGGGCAACTAGAATGATAAATGGATTGGAACACTTTCCGTATGAAGAAAGGTTAAGATGCCTGGGGCTCTTTAGCTTGGAGAAATGACAGCTGAGGGGTGACATGATCGAGGTTTATAAGATTATGCATAGGATAGAGCAGATAGAGAAAGAAGTACTTTTCTCCCTTTCTCATAATACAAGAACTCGTGGGCACTCAATGAAATTGTTGAGCAGTCAGGTTAGAACAAATAAAAGGAAGTACTTCTTCACCCAAAGAGTGATTAACACATGGAATTTACTGCCACAGGAGGTGGCGGCAGCTACAAGCATGGATAACTTCAAGAGGGAATTAGATAAGCATATGGAGCAGAAGTCCATCAGTGGCTATTAGCCACAAGGTATAGATAGGAACTCTCAGGCTGGGGCAAGTGATGCTCTGGATTCTTGGTGCTTTGGGGGGGCAACAGTGGGAGGGCTTCTAGTGTCTTGGCCCCACTGTTGGACCTCCTGATGGCACCTGGTATTTTTGGCCACTGTGTGATCGAGTGTTGGACTAGATGGGCCATTGGCCTGATCCAACTTTGGCTTCTTTTAGGTTCTTATGTTCTTATGAGGCACTGTTCCATAAGTCACTTCTCAAAGAGAAAACAAGTTGTTGAACTACAGATTAGAACACATGTCCCCCTACGTTCCTGAAAACCCTGACATTCTTGCTCAGTGATAAGAACTCTAAGATCACTCTAGCAACTGCAAAATTTGCCTCAGTCCTTCTAGCCCTTGCATCCAAAAAATGAGAAATAAGTATTTTCTGCTACTCAAGTTATGTGAATCAATGAGCTTCTAAGGGTATAAAAGGAAAGAAAAGAACACGCTTGGAATACTACAAGTTCTACTAGTAATACCCAGCTCACCAATTAAGATCTCAAGGCTGCTTTCTGTGCCCCTGCCTTCAGAGATGAGATGGGCAGTGACTAGACACAAGGCATTTTCTTTGATGGCCTGGAATGCTGTCCCCCTTAAGGTTCACCTGGCATCTTCTTTACATTCTTTTAGGTGCCAGGCCAAAACACATCTTTTTACACAGGCTTTTAACTGGGGATTTTAAATGGTCTGCTTCTGTTTAAAGGATAGTTTTAATGCTGGCTTTTATGTCCAATGATTTGTTTTTATATAATATTGTTTAAATTGTAAGCCACCTCAAGCAGGATTCTGAAGAGGTGGCATAGAAATATCCTAAATAAATAAATAACATCAATAGATATATGAAAGATCCATAATGTTGAACCAGCCATTATTACATAGATAGTGCTAATGGCCAAGACGCTTATCATTAACACATTAAGGCCCTGTACACATGTATTGAGAATAAACCTCATCAGACACAGAAGGACTTATTCCCTAGATATCTAAGAATAGCTGCACAGGGACTTGGCTGAAAGACTACATGTTTATTTTGGCACCACTGAATGCAGTGGGATATTTCCAAGTAGGAAATATCAGGCAGTAATTTGACAAATACCTACAAAAGGTAGAAGAGTACTGTGGTGTGGATACAGCAAATTGTGACTTTTGAGTCTTTTGGGAAAGTTTCTTGTTTTGAATAGCTTAGATATCTCTCTAATCTACACAAGTTTGCAAGTGGCAGATAAATCAGAATTGCTAATAGGAATAATGTGTTACAGGAATAACAAACAGAAATGAAACATCAACAGAAATGAAACTGAATATCATAGCATTCAAGCTAACATTGTAAGAAGACACAAGACAAACTAACCTGTAAGAAATTTCATAACACTTTTAATATTATTTTCTTGGCCCCAGGCCTGTAGCCAGGATTTTTTTAATTCAGAGGGCATTTAAATTTCTTAGGGGGCACTGGCTAATTGAATTAAAAGTACTTTAATTCAGTTTCTGGGGGAAATAGAGAGGTGCTGTCTGGCTCCACATGGCCACCATAGCTGGTCCTTCATGCCAGACAGCTGTGCAGGAATACTCGGCTCCTTCCCCGCACCTGCCACTGCTCGGGGGCCCTTGGCTGTATGGGAAATCGGGGGTCCTTGCCCTGAGTTGCCCCACTGCAGCTAGGGGCCTGCTTGGCCCTGTCCAAAAATGTCTTTGATAAATGAATTAAAGAGAAATAAAAGTGAGCATCATATTCAAATTCAAAAAAGGCAATAATCTAACCTGTAACTGTGTCATTTTGTGGTTTTTCCCAATCCAGTACAACAAATGATGGACAGCCCTCAACAGTCACCACAGTAAGGTTGGTAGGAGGATTTCGTGGAGGGCTGGAGGCCTCTTTGTTGTCGCCTTCTTCTTTAGGGAAAAGCTGGAGAGTATCTGTGATGGAACATGGAACATCTTCGTCCTTTTTCACGTACTTCACATGATCACCTGGAAGGAAAACCTCCATATTTAAAAAGAAGATGAGGTGATAAACCTGTGTCTGACATGTACCTCAGCTGAGGGTTTCTATGGGGGAATGTTTCTGATATTGGAAACATTTTGATGGTTAGAAAACTAGGCTAGAATCTAGTCTAGTTTTATACGCAGGTCTTCTGCAATGTACAAGCTCTGTCACAGGCATCTTCATCTGCCGTCTGAAGTTTACCATCTCATCTGCTGTTTGTGAGGCTAAACCATAGTGTTATAGAACTCTACAATCCTTGAGAGATGGGCACATGTAGTAAAGTACCAGGTCTGAGCACCTGCTTAACAAACTGTGGCTAAACTTTAAAAGATTCAAGGTAAAGCAATGCAGAGGAAACCTGTCAGACATTGTGGTTCTCTGCCTTTATATTATTATACCATTCTTTGCTTTATTATTTTTATATTATTTAGTAGTTCCCTAACTAGTCTCAGTAGGTTGGATCCTAGAAATTGTGAACAGAGCAGTATATTTAGAAAAGAACTTTATTATCTCTGTCTCTTCCCAGTGGAGTCCACTGAACATTCCTGAGGACTGACAGCATTAGGAATGGGATTTGATGTGAAAGACTGCCCCTGGAAAGGGGCAGATATCCCTCTGCATGCCACTGTTTAAGTTCTTCCCTGAGCACAGCAAGACCTTGCACAAGAAGGAGTTATTCCCCCCTCCAACTGGGGTTAGATGGATCAATGGACAGAAAAATATATGTGCTGATACAGGTTCCTTCAGTTTTCAGCTCTTTTAGACGTACCTTTAAACCTTGGTTTGCCTGCTATATCAGTCTCAGATGTAGGCTGTGAGCTGAACACAGTTGTGTTACCTAAGGGGAAGAAAGCCACAGCAAAACATTTCGAATAACAGTTCACATTTCATTGTCATGTAAATCTCAAGCAGTTTCTTAAAAGTCTCTTCTTGGTAGATGCTTGGAGTTACATTAGCTTTTTCTTTAGAAAGAGATGAATTTGGCTGTGATGGAAACTATAAAGCTGTTGGAGATGCCAAAATAAAGATAATCATAACCCAAATGACTGAGCTCACTATTGCTGTTGGAGATGTTTCATGTATAATAAACAAAATCCTTGTTAAAAGTCTAAAAAGGTTTGTTTTGTGTTTCACTTACACTTCAGCCATTTCACTCATTGTCTACCTCTCCTCAGGGAGCACACTGGTCTTGTACTTTGCAACATTTAAAAAATGTTGGCAAACCAGATCATCTTTTTATAGCATGCCATATCCCATTAATAGTCAGGGAAAGTTATGCATACACAAGCTGCAAGCCAATGGAAACATGCCAAGCAAAATTAGTACCAATGAATGTCTTCAGCAAACTTCAATGGAGCAGACTGTGAAATTAGGACTCACTATACATGATACTGAAGTTTTATGATTTGAATTCTTTGCAAGTTCTAGCCATAGAAATTATGGGTGATGGCAGATATTGTGCCTATTCATCTCTCCCTAGAAGATACTGCCACTCCAGCCCACCCTTTAACCAAGGTGGTGAGGAAGGGTGGGGTTTGCAGGCAGCCCCTGCAGATGGGGAGGCATGTACCACTCCAGACATGGGTGAACAGAGGTGCACCAGCAATGGGGGGACAGGGAACAAGTGAGGGCTCATCAAGGACCACTGGGTCTGCTTTGCCTTCTTTGTCCCTTTAGAAGAAGAAGAAGAAGAGATTGGATTTATACTCTGCCCTTCACTATCCAAAGGTGTCTCAGAGTGGCTTACAAACTCCCTTCCCTTCCCCTCCCCACAACAGACACCCTGTAAGGTAGGTGGGGCTGAGAGAGCTCTTGACAGAAACTGCTCTTTTTCAAGAACAGCTCTTATCAGAACTACAGCTTGCCCAAGGTCATCCAGGACTGGGGAATCAAACCCGGTTCTCCCAGAGTAGAGTCCACGCACTTAACCACTACACCAAACTGGCTCTCATGATACCATGATACCCAGGGGTCTTTTCGTAGAAGAACAGCTGCAGGAGCTCATTAGCATATGGTATGCTAATGAGCTATTAGGCTATTAGCATATGCCACGCCCCCTGACATCACCAGAAGTGATGTAAGAAGGGGAAGCAAAAGGGGGGGGCGGCATCTTCAAAAGCCTCTCCTTCCCTTCTCCAGCTGGCCTGGGTGGGGGAGCTAAGAGAGAAGGGATTTAAAGTTTAAACCCCTTCTCATGAGAGTTGGGCCACAGAAGGAGGAAAGAGGGAAGGAAAGAGAGAGAGTAGAGAGAAGGAAAGAGGGAAAGAAAGAGAAGGAAAGAGGAGGGAAAGAAAGAGAAGGAAGAAGGAGGGAAACAGGAAAAGGAGGAAAAAGAGAAGAGAAGAAGGTGGGAAAGAAAGAAAGAGAGAAGAGAAGAATGAGGGAAAGAGGAAAAAGAAAGAAGGAAAGGAGGAAATGAAAGAAATTTGGCGGCAATTCAGCCGCATTATATCCTATGGGCCGTTGAAGTCAATGGTGAAAACATAGGGTATTTTCTGGGGGCTGGAGGGGTGGAGGTTTCAGGGAGAGGCTCCAAACTCACAGGATAGCTGTTGGAGCCTCTTCCCAAGATACCCACCAATTTTCAAGAACATTGGACTAGGGGTCCAATTCTATGGGCCCCCAAACAGGTTGCCCCCATTCCCTCCATTGTTCTCTATGGTGGGAAAAAATTAACTTGTTTTCCCACCATAGAGAACAATGGAGGGAATAGGGGCAACCTGTTTAGGGGCCCATAGACTTGGACCCCCTGATCCAATGTTCTTGAAACTTGATGGGTATCTTGGGGAGAGGCTCCATCAGCTATCCTGTGAGTTTGGAGCCTCTCCTCAAACCTCCTCCCTCCAGCCCCCAGAATATATCCTATGTTTTCACCATTGACTTCAATGGCCCATAGGATATAATGGAGCTGAAATTGACATTCGGCTGCCTGAAAGACACTCCGGGACACCGGCTGGGGGCGGGGCTTGGCTCCTGAGCTCCCGGAGCTGTGCTCCGGTGAGCTCCCCCCCCAAAAGACCCCTGATGATACCAAACCTTGCGCCTGTTTAGTTCCCAAAAGAAGAGACTTGAATTGTGCCAGTATTCCTATTGGGAATATATTTGAGTTGCCAATTAAATATGAAAACAGATGGAATGTAAATTTTAGACCTCACTGTGCAAACAATGCTGACTCAGCTATCAGCTCTGCATCTCCCCTCATGCTCTGCCCTTTTTATTTTTATAAGCATGACCTGTTATAATTTTTCATGAAATACTTTATCAACTAAAACATTGCTCTGCTTTATCATTATTGTCCCTTGCTTCATTAATAAAAATGGATTGGTAAACAAAAATTGCAAAACTGCTCTAGGGATTGGACATATGTGTGAATACAAGAAACATCACGGGTACTACTCATGTGGCACTGTGCCAGCTTCCATATAAAAGTTGTAGTGCTTCCCCCCCCAGAATTTGACTACTGGGGAGGTACCTTTTAAACTGACCATAATACTGCTGCTTTAAACTTCCACTGATCTATATTTGTTTATTTGAAATATTTATATCCACGCTCCCAATAAAATACTTCCAAGATAAAAATCAGAATGAGCATAATCAAAATAAATAAAAACAGCATTAAGGCCAATATTATATGTGATAATAAAAGAAAGACACATTAAAAACATTAAATGCAGAAAAACTCAAGATATATAGTAATACGAACCCAGTAGAATTAAATATAAGGCAGTGCTATAGTTTAAAACCCACAATAAAGCTAGCAGAACTAGCAAAATTAAAACCAGGCAGGTAAAACAGTAAAAAGCTTAGGTACAATCAAAATGTCTTCCCCCAATTACCAATATTTAAATTTTTATTCATCTGTGAGCAGGGCCGGATCGGCCATAGGGTGAACTAGGCGCCCGCCTAGGGCACGCCGGCCTTAGGGGCACCAAATGGTGCCCCACTCCCCCCCGAAAAGCGCCCCTCCGCCGCTGCCAGACCCCCGCCCCCTTCCCGGCTTCCCTGGGGGTCCCGCAGCCACGGAGCTCCCAGAAAAGCCGGCGCCGGGAGGGAGGGGGTGGAGGCTGGACTCCCTGCCCCCTTCCCTGGGGGTCCCGCAGCCGTGGAGCCCCCAGAAAAGCCAGCGCCGGGAGGGAGGGGGCAGAGGCTGGACCCCCCACCCCCTTCCCGGCTTCCCTGGGGGTCCTGCAGCCACAGAGCCCCCAGAAAAGCCGGCGCCGGGAGGGAGGAGGCGGAGACTAGACCCCTGCCCCCTTCCCTGGCTTTCCTGGGGGCCCTGCAGCTGCAGAGCCTCCAGGAAAGCCAGCACCCCGCCGCCGCCCCCGGTCTCCAGGCCCCACCGGGAGGTTGGCATCCCCAGTGGGGGGCACCCCAGGCTGTCCTGCCTAGGGCGCCCAGACACCTGGAGCTGGCCCTGTCTGTGAGCTCTCTGCATCGGCTAATACCCATGCCCACAGGCACAATCCTACCCTGATTATTGAACCTATCCTCTTACATACTTTATGCCCACCATCTGCAAAGGCATTATCACTGGATGGGATTCTGGAAACTGGCACAAGATGAGTGAGCAAAAGCACTGCTGATACTTGGAATGATGGGATGTCCCCACTACAGCCATTGGCACTACTAGAATCTTAAACTATGGGTTGGACTGACAGTGGCTGAGTTCAGACTGGCAGTTTGAAGCAGGAGCCAGTTGTGGCAAAAAAGCCCCGGAACAAACTGTTCCAGGGTTTTCCGGGTCACACTGCGCTGAATGATGTGGGAGCATACCAGGAGGAGGCGTGCAGGAGTGTTCAGACTCATACACACATGCACACATAGCCGATTTGGATCTCATTGCACTGGCACTGCATTGGGTGGTAAAGCGGAGCACAGCCAATCATATTGCTGCTGCCTTATGCGCAATGCGGATTGCTCCCGGCTTTTCAGCTGAGGGTTCACACTTCCCGGAAGCGGAATGCAGTGGGATAAAGGCACTCTCCGGGATTTGCTACCACTTTCAACAGGTATCTTTTAATCCCGGGAGCAAAGTGGAACAGCACGAGTTGCCTATGGGTGGGGAATGCCAGGCAGATGTGCCTGTGTGAACGTCCCCTTTAATCCGCTTTGGAAACGTGGCTGAAATGTGGCTATAGCAGGGCAAATTGCCAGTCTGAACTCAGCCAGTTTTGATATCACAAAAAAGCCTCGAATATGTAACTAAAATTCTTACTGTAATCTGGAGAAGAAGAAGCTGTAGGAGGCTTTTTAGGTGAGCCTGTTCTCACGAGAGTTGTCGGTCTCATAGGTTTTGAAATGGAAGATGCTGTGGCGAGTGGCGGGGCTCGTGGCATCAATATATTTCCTGTTTGGGGGGAAAAGGTGAATCTGAAGATCTGATTTGGAATTAATTTACCTTAAAATCTAACTAAAATGTTCCATAGGTCATAGAAAAGCTTCAGTTTCTTAAGAACCCCCACCCCCCACCCCCCGGGATTAAATTTAGAAACATACATGCATTCTCAAATGAGCATTAATAATTTCTCATCTCTCAGTGGTTAAGGAAGAATTTACTTAATCAAGAAGTTTCTATGTATCTCACCTGTATGCTACTTTCTAGTTTTTTCTCTTGGTTGGCTTCTGTTGTAAGTCATGGGATGAAAGGTTTAAACACAAATGTCCTGATCTACCTGTACACATCAGCAGGCATAACTTGGACATGCATCCAAACATGTAGTGGAATGTGCATTTGGGTGTGCCTTAAACCCATGTATGGGATAATGTGTACTTGAATTCGTATCTCTCCCTTACCAGTGCAACTAGTCACACAAAATACTTTTTTAAAAGCATATCTAAAGCAAGGTGGGGGCACAAAAGAAACCTATCTTCCTTTCTTAATATAATTTCATATTTTGTGAATTTGCATCATCAGATATAAGAGATAAATTATAAACTGTTATATCTCATTGTAACACAATGAGCCTTGTGGAAGGTTGGAAGGTACTTCTCTGGATACAAACCTCATTCTTTTAGCAAATCTGAATGAGGTTAAATACCATTTGATGTAACAGGTACCTTTTTGCATAGTAAAAATAATATATATTGTAATAACAAGTTGGTTGACATATTTCATTATTAAGGATGGACAGTGTGATTCTATGACTGTTCTTTTCTAGCTGTAAAAATGCTAAGTTGGTGGTAAGTCTATCAGTATGCACAATTACTCTCTCAATTTTTCCTCCCTTACAACGAATTATTATATCAAGCTCTGAAATCCTTTTCCTTAATAGGAGCATGAAAGCTTATGCTATAAATTCTCCCTTTTCTCACCATGACATATTCATTGTACTTCTACTATGTATGTAAACTAATTTCTGTGTTTAGAAAAAGAGGAAGTATATCTACAAAACTGGTATTTAGCAGTTTTATTGGTTAAATTTGTGAAATATAACCTAAAGAAAAATACTTTGGAAAATATTTTGGCATGCTCTATTATTTTAATACAAGTTTTGTAGAACAGAATTTATCCAATTCCCTTCATTAGCCAAGGCTGCCTCAAGAACCCCTTTTTATTAGAAACTGCTTCTCTATGATGACATCCCACTGCATACTATTCTATTAACCATAAATGTGAAGTCTCTCTCTCTCTCTCTCTCTCTCTCTCTCTCTCACACACACACACACACACACACACACATACACACACACACACCAGGTAGTTTGGACATCACAATATAGAAAGGTATTACAGAACTCTCATTTTCTGAATTCTACAACAGTATTTCTCCTAAGATAGAGTCCTTTTTAAAAAATGACAAAAGTTCTACAGGACTCAAGTAAGTCTTTGAGCACACCCAAAGAAACTTCTTTGGATTACGGCCATATGCTAAAAAGGAAAAAATGTGTCAAGTGGTGTTTGAAAGAGTAGCATACCTGAACTCCCAGGTTTACCAGTCACAGTGTTTGGAGGCAAAGGTTTTCTTCGCATTGCTGTAGGCTTGGCAGGAGCTAAGGGTGGTCGTGGAGGGTCAGGTGGTGTAGCTACTGTATAACGTTACAAGACACCACTGTTAGCGGAGGAACCGCACACCACGTAATCAGAAAGAGAAAAATGGCTAATACTGACACTTCTCAAGCAAAATTTTAAGGCATGAGCTTCAGCGATAAGAACTGCAAAAAGAACACAAAACACAGACAGGGAAGAGCTGAAAGGAGTTATTTTGAGCTTTTACACTTCTAGCATGAAAATGTGCATGCTTCCAGCATTAGACTAAAACAGCACAGCAAGGCAGCTAAGCCAGTTCACAAAAAGTTTGCTTCTTAGTTAAGAATAACTATTGCCTTTTTTATACAGTATGATATTGCTCAAAAATAGATTAGTGTTGGCAGAAGAGTTAGATCATTGTTTTCTAATGAAGAAGTGAAAAGTGAGCACACTGCATATGTCATTTAAGCTCACAGCTGTAAAGCACAGTTCATTAGAGATCAGGCTCTGTAAGAAGGCACATACATTTCCTTGGGGTTGCATCCTGGGGCTTACATCCAATGCTTTTGAACAGGGGAGCTGAGCTTAGGATTTCGGGGTGGGGGAGGTGTCAAGGGGGAGCCAGAGAAAACTCCAGCAGTTGGGAGTTTCCATAAAAGGGCATACAAGCTCCACAGCAGCAAGGAGGGCAGAGTACCACATTATCCCTCCTGCTATAGTAAGCTGCACATATTCAGGTAAGTACCCGTTTTCAGCCCTAAAATACCTTTGAACAGCCAAACCAGTTATGAAGGCAGAAAGCCAACAGGAGAGTGGGGGCTACTCAATGTTCTGCAGGGAATGCTACATGTATGATTATCTGCCCACTTGGCAGAAATTGTAGGTGTGTGCTTGATTCATGGAGATTATGGTTCTCAGAGAACAGATTCATTCCCTTGACACTAGGGTTGTTGACCTGGAGAAGCTGAAGGAGAGAGAGAGACGTATGTGGATGAGACCTTCAGGGACCTACTAGAACAGTCCCATTCCTAAACTGACAGCTCTTCTACCATCATGGAGATTGAGGGTCTCAAGGTTGGAGGGCATGAGGCTGAGGAGGAGGGACATGATCCTTCCTGGGATGATGGACCAATATTCTCTCATACTGAAGATACCTCTCTGTGGTTGGGGTGAGGCGGGCTTTTGGTAGTGGGTGATTAAATTATTAGGAATATAAGGAGAGCAGGGTCTGTGACAGGTGCTTTGACTGCATGGTGACTTGTCTGTTTTGTGCAAAGTGGAACCACACTGTTTATAGATAGCAAAGTCAGTGGTTGTAATGACACTGGCACCCATCATATCGGGAGATGTAGTAATGTGCTCCTCTAGGAAAAAATAAAGTTACTAGGCAGAAAGTTAAATGTTAGGACCTCAAAGGTACGATTCTCAGAATTGATACCAGTTCCACATTCAAGGCCAGCTAGACAGGTGCAGATTAGGGGTCTCAACACATGGATGAGAAAATGGTACAGGGAGGAAGGGTTTAGATATGAGAGGTATTAGGGAACTCTGATCGGTACTAGAGGCAAGCTGAACCTGTACAAAAGAGTTGAGCTTCACTTGAACAACAAAGGAACCACACTGCTGGTGCTTAATATAAAAAAGTGGCAGAGCAGCTTTTAAACTAAGCCTCCAGTTTGGGACAACTCAGTCCAAATGGTAAATAGTGTAATATAGTGTAATATGTGTAAATAGTGTAAATGCTCAGGGCAATATTGGTAGGAGCACAATAGAACTTGAAAGTGAGACTAAGATGACAAAGGAAAGTCATTGGTGGAGACAAAGGGCCCAATGATGCGAGGTTGTTGGAGATGGAAGCATGTTATAGGTGGACACCAATATGCCAATGCTAGAAGTCTTTTTTTTTTCTTTTTAATTTTAATATAAAACCATAGTCTTCAAGTCAAGATGGAGAACTGGAGTGCTTGGTACTAAACAACAGTTTAGATATAGCGGATGTTTCAGAAATATGGTGAAACAGGGGAAATCAATGGGATATGGTCATTCCTGGGTATAAGCTGTATAAGTTTGTTTTAGAGGAAGCATCTGGAAGTTTGGTGGAATCCACATTTCCCTGCTTATTGCCCTATAACTGCTGCTACCACCTTCTTTTATCTCCATGTTTTACAAGCATCTATAGATGTAAAATTAAAAAATATGACCATACCTTTAGAGGTGCCACCATGCTTTTATATGTGGCAACCATTTTAGTACTTGTGTATATATCTGCATGTGCATAAGCACAGAAAAGTTAGCAGAAGCAGCAGCCAGGCAGGAGAAACACTGGCAGTAACATGTGGTGGTTGAGAGACCATTGAAGTATTGAATCAACCTTGTGAATAGTTTTGAAAGTTTGGAAGAGACCTCAATACAGTCAAATTTAGGCCAATGCATTTCTTCCCAAAGGAATGTGCTGGGCCACATCTATCATGAATCTACAGCTTGTGGTTGTTTGAGAGTTTTGGATCCAAGCCATTGTTCCTAAACCATAAGATAGAATTCCCCCACAATCAGGGGCAATTGGCAAAGAAAACATGTAAACAACTTCTGGTTTGTCTGTCATCAGAATGACTAAGCAATTAAAGTTCTTCTTTGTCAATTTAAGAAAGATGTGAAGTATGGGATCTTAAACATTTTTTTTTGTCTCATGTCTTGGGAGGATCACTAAAACAGAATCTGACATAGCAATAGGACTGTTTTATAATGTTTTTGCTTTGTATTTTCCTTAATATATGCAACAGCACCAGTATTTGTTTTCAGTGCCTGAACTTCAGTAATATTCAGTTCCTCTTTTTCTGCCCACAGTTTTTCTTAAAACAGAAACATGACTGCCCACCAACTCATAATCCTGCTAGTGGATTATGTAAGCAGGGGTCCCGCAAAGACATGCAGGAGCCATCTCATTTTCTTCTCACCCACTATTTCTTCTTTTCCTTTCCTGAAAGCCCCAATAGCCTCTCCCCTTTTCCTGCTCTCCTTCCCAACTAACAGCCATTATTTGCTTCCCTGTCTTTATCTTTCCCTCAGCCTCAACCAGGAAAACCAGTTGTGCAGAGCTGACCACTGGGTCAGGTTCAGTTGTGTGGATCCAGCTGCTGGGCCAAGACCAATTGCACAGTGGGGAATCTGCACGGACTTGCCCAGGGCACCTCATTTTTCCCTGCACTCCCTCCCCTACATTATTTCCCCTTTCCATCCTCCTGGCAACCCCCATATCCTCACTTTTCACTTCTTTCTTCTCTCCTTACCACCCACCCACCAACCTATCTTTTATCTACCCCCATCTTGATCATTACATATTATTTATATACTTAATTTGCACTCTATTTATACCTATCACTACGAAGTGATACCAAAGCAGCTTGCAACACTCCCCTCTCCTCCATTTTATCCTCACAACAACCCTGTAATGTAAGCTGGCTGATAATGTGTAACTGAGAGGTCACTGGTCACCCAGTAAGCTTCCACAGTAAAATGCTGATTTGAACCTGGGTCTCCCAGATCCTAGGCTGAATCGCTGACCACTATGCCACATTGGCTTTTGTGGGGTGGCTACTGTTGAGCAATAGCAAGTAGCAGGTCTGGATGCATTACGCAAGTCAAGTGGTAGCAAGTTGCCTGGTGTCAGGCTTGGCACCAGTGAGTCCTCCTTTAAAAGCTCAAACAGCTCCGTAAAGGACCCAGCCCCCTTCTCCTGACTTTTACTGACTTAGACCAAAGCTGGTAGGCTTGAAATACCGTTGTGGTTGCCTACCAATAACTACTGAGGATATTAATTTCTTAAAGCTACAGATGCTGCTTCTATTATTTGGGGGTTTAACCCACAATATTGTCTACTAGGAATAAGGCCTGTTGTGGAAATAAATACAATGAGCTCTAGAAAGAGGCTCTGGGAGAGTGCCAAGGCCTTGGGCACTCAGCATCAATGTGCTGTGGTGACCTCAGCAGGGTATAATGACACAGAGTCCACCATTTTCTCCAGAGGAACTGATCTCTGCTACCTGAAGAGCAGTTTTAATTTTGAGTGATCTCCAGCCCTCACCTGGAGATTGGGAACAGTAGTTCCCCAGAGGGGAATGGCTGGTTGGGAGGGTGGAGTCTATGGCATTGTACCTGATTGAGGTCCCACCCCTCCTCAAACCTCACCATCTCTAGGCTCCAGACCTCAAATCTCCAGGAATTTCCCAACCTGGAGTTGGCAACCCTATCTCCTTCCCAGCCAAGCATCAACCTGCCATTATCTGCCCCTCTGATTTCAGCTTTGCATCTCCTCCCCTCTCCCTCCTGGAGATCAGTTGATAATTTTGAGTGATTTCCACCCCTCTTCTGAGATTGGGAACAGTAGTTCCACAGAAGGGAATGGCCGGTTGGGAGGGTGGATTCTATGGCATTGTACCTCTCTGAGGTCCCACCCCTCCTCAAACCTCACCCTCTCCAGGTTCCATCCCTCAAATCTCCAGGAATTCCCCACCTAGAGTTGGCAACCCTATCTCCTTCCCAACCAATCATCAACCTACCTTTATTTCCTCCTCTCTCTTCAGCTTTCCAGGGCTATTTTTGGGCAGGAACACACAGGAACGGAGTTCCGGCTGGCTCCCAAGTTGGCCATAGCCAGCAGGAACTCATTAGCATAACAGGCCACACCCAAGAGCAGAAACTCATTAGGACTGGCTACATTAGGGTTGTGTGGCCTAACATGCAAAGGAGTTCCTGCTACAAAAAAAGCCCTGGGTTTTGACAACAAACAAGGTAAACAGAATAAGAAGCAAAAGGTGGGTGTGGCTGGATGACCACACTTCTGATAAGATGGGGGTGTGGCCTAATATGCTAATGAGCTGTGCTGTCAGGCATGTGGCCTAATATGCTAATAAGTTTCTGCTGTTGGGTGTGGCCTATTATGCTAATGAGTTCCTGCTGGGCTTTTTCTACACAAAAAGCCCTGCAGCTTTCCATTCCCCCCACACCTGCAACCTCTCCCATGCTCTGAAGCCCTGACTGCCAAAGTCCACCATTTTCTGTGCTCTGAAGCCCTGACTGCCACAGAGTCCACCATTTTCTCCAGGGGAACTGATCTCTGCCATCTGGAGAATAGTTGTAATTCTGAGTGATCTCCAGCCCTCACCTGGAGATTGGCAACAATGGTTTCCCAGGAGGAAAAGTAGTCTTTCTCTGCAATGGGGACCAAAGCAGCTGACATCATTCTCCTTGCCCCCTTTTGAATTATACAACAACCCTGTGAGGTAGGTTAGGCTGAAAGTCTGTGACTGGTCCAAAATCACCCACTCAGCTTCTACAGCAGGATCTAGCAGACCCTGCTCTGACGCACTGACTGCTATGCCTAGGGCAGCCAACCTCCAGATGGAGCCTGAAAATCACCAGGTATCACAACTGAACTCCAGACAACAGATCTCCCTACCCCCAGAGAAAATAACTGCTTTAGAAGGTGTGGTGTATGGCATTCTGTTCAGCTGAGGCCTCTCCCCTCCCCAAACCCTGGCTTCCGTAGACTCTTCCAGAAAATCTCCAGGAATCTCCTTACCTAGAGCTGGCAACCCTAGACTCAGGTCTCGCTCCAATGAGTTTCTCGCAAAGGCCTGCAAAGGGTTTCCTTCCTTTGTCTGAACCAGGCTTGGTTGCCTACTGTGGTGAAACGGGCTCGTTTGCCACTCAGCTGTTTGCCTCCAACCCTCATCCCGTGCACTCACTCCTTAAATTTGCTGCCACGACTCACTGAATCATCACAACCTTTTTAGAGGGACAGTGAGACTCCTCTGGCCGATTCTCCCTATTTGGAGATGGAATCCCCAATCTTTGGGGGATCCCTGGAAAGTTGGCAACCCAAGGATCTGGCCTTTCCTTGATTCCCTGGGCTACCCCCTCCCTTTGGTATTGTGCAGAGCAGGGGAGACTATGTGGTCAGAGCACAACACAGATTGTTAGCCCAAATTAAAGAAGTTATTTAAGTATTTACACAGTTATGGAGCACACACACACTGTAGGAGTAAGCACACATGATGAACCAACATGGCATAAATCAACAAATCTTTCCCTGCACGCAATACTCTCTGCCTCAGGATAGGATCTCTCCTTGGATCGGCTGCTGACTGTACTTCAGCCTCTCTCTCTCTTGCCCAAGAGAGCAGTGAAACTTCCATTCATTCCCCAGTCCAGCCAACTGTGGAGTGGCTGAATTTCTGCTGCCTCCCAGGGATGAAGATTGCCTTGGGACAGTCCTTGTTTTCCCGAACTTTTTGGCCTTGGGGATGCTGGGAAGTGTACTATTTGTTTGTTTGTTTGTTTCATTTCTATCCTGCCCTCCCACCTAGGTGGCTCAGGGCAGCTTACAACATCATAAAACCCATATACATAAAAACATAAGCATCGCATTTAAAACAGTCTGGCTAAAATACAATAAATAACAACATTTCCATACACCACAACATGGTCCCGTAATGAGGCGATGTGGCTCAGCTGGCATGGCATTGATCTCATTGGTATGCCCTGTGGAAAAGCTCCATCTTCACGGCCCTGTAAAATTGCTGAAGATCTCGCAGGGCCTGGATCTCACTGGGGAGCTCGTTCCAGTACACTGGGGCAGCCACAGAGAATGCTCTGGACCTGGTTGTTGTCAGCCTGGCCTCTTTGGGCCCAGGAAGGATCAGGCGATGTTGTGTCCCAGATCGCAGCACTCTCTGGGGGACATATGGGGAAAGGCAGTCCCTCAAGTAGACAGGCCCCTGACCATATAGGGCTTTAAAGGTCAAAACCAGTACCTTGAAGTGGATTCGGAATCAGGGCCGGCTCGCACACCCATCTGCATGCCCACCCTCGGGGCGGGGAAGAGACGGAGCAGCATGTCCTGAGTGCCCAGCTGGGGCACAGGAGGCGCCCTGGGGGGGAAGAGGCGGGGGTGGCATGGCGGTGGCCAGTGGGGACTCTCCCCGCCACCGCCAGTCCTGAGCGCCCCATCGGCCACGTGCCCGTTGCGCGTAGGGAGATGCCGTGCTGTGCAGAGAGCTGGCATTTCCCCACTCACTTGAACGCCAGCTCCGTTTAAGTACAGGCAGCCTTCCCCACGTGCTTGATCTTGAGCGGAGATCGGGCTCATGGGGAAACACCATCTTCCTGCACTGCCCCTTTAAGAGCAGGAAGCTGGCGTTTCCAGGCACGCCCGATCGCCACTCAAGATTGAGTATGCAGGGAAGGCTGCCTGCCTGTACTTAAATGGAGCTGGCATCCAGGTGAGCAGGAAACACCAGCTCTCTGCATTTAAAGGGAGAGGGGTGGCTGTGGGTGTTGGGGCTTGGGGGCGGGGCTTCCCCCACAGGCCATTTGGCTGGTGGCGGATAGAACCCCCCCCAAAGCAGGGGACCCCTGCCAAACTCACCCTCCCCCTCCCCCCTGGGGGGGAGAAGGTGGGGGCAGCATGGCGGCATCTCCAGGCCACACCAGGAGGTTGGCATCTGTGTCCGCCTAGGGCGCAGAACCACCTTGAGCCAGCCCTGCCCGGAATGCTATTGGCAGCCAGTGCAGTGACTTAAGGACAGGCTGGATGTGCTCCCGCATACGGAGGCCCATCAACAGCCTGGCTGCTGCATTTTGCACCAGCTGCACCTTCCACAGTTGCCCCAAGGGCAGCCCCATGTAGAGTGCATTGCAGTAGTCCAACCTCAAGGTGACCATAGCGTGGATCACTGACACTGGATCTTTGCGTTCGAGGAAGGGAACCAACTGCCTGACTGGCCGGAGATGGTAAAAGGCTGCCTTGGCAGTGGCTGCTACCTGGGCCTCCATCATTAAGGAGGCATCCAGGAGCACTCCCAAACTCTGGACCTTCGTCGTTGGCACCAACAGTGCCCCATCAAAGGCCGGTAAAGGGATCCCTAACCCCGAGCCACTCCGAATCCATCTTCGTCGGATTCAATTTCAATCGGCTTAGTCTCAGCCATCCCGTTACATCCTGAAGCACCTGATCCAGGTCTCCTGGGTTAGAGCCCGACTGGCCATCCAACAGATAGAGCTGAGTGTCATCCGCATATTGGTGACAACCCAGCCCATGCCTCTGGGCAATCTGGGCAAGGGGGCGCATATAGATGTTGAACAGCATCGGGGAGAGTACTGCCCCTTGAGGCACCCCACAGATTAGTGGGTGCCTTTGGGACAGCTGCTCCCCAAGAGCCATCCTTTGTTCCTGACGTGGGGCTTGCCTTACAATGGCTTGTCTCCTTCCTCCAGGGTCCAGGCTGCATGTGGTTGGGCATACTGTTGAGATCAGTCTGTCGACTTCCTCAAGCCCGAAATGATCCAGAATGGGACCAGAAGATGCGCATGGAGCTTCGAGTTCACTCACTGTGTCAAGCATGGCCGGCAGGTCGTGGCAGAGTGACAGGACTTTATCTGCAAAATAGCTCGCAAAAGCCTCACAGCCAATATCCAAAATTCCCTAACATTTTGTCTGCCCTGTGGCAGAGCTGTCAAAGACTGAATTGTTCTATACAATTGGGCTGGGCATGAGCTAGCAGACACAATCGAGGCCGCGTAGAACTCCTTCTTTGCAGCTTTGACTGCCATCTCATAGGATTTCATAAACGTCCTATAAGATGCTCTTGTTGCTTTGTCACGAACGCACCGCCACTCTCTCTCTAGCTGTCTAAGCCTTTGCTTCATCAGCCTTAGCTCCTGGGTATACCAGGGAGCCATCCTAGAGTGAAGGCGTAGGGGGTGATCTTGTCAATGGCTGTTGAGAGTCGGTCTTGCCGGTTGA
Organism: Gekko gecko; assembly: GCA_029375565.1. Taxonomy (NCBI): domain Eukaryota; kingdom Metazoa; phylum Chordata; class Lepidosauria; order Squamata; family Gekkonidae; genus Gekko; species Gekko gecko. Next base: position 50,506,396 of record JAPDNY010000004.1, read on the forward strand.
GAGAGGTCTGGGAGCCATCTTGTCAATGGCTGTTGAGAGTTGGTCTTGCCAATCCTCGACTAGCTCATCTAATGAGCCATCAGGGGGCATTGGATCCCGCGGAGCCATCTGAAGCCACACTGGGTCCATTTGGATCTGCAGGCGAGCTAAAATACGCTCGCCACCCAAACAGGGTTGGGGTGACACATTCATTTGGGCCCTCAGGGCATAGTGGTCCGACCATGGCACTGCCGTAGCAGTAATCCGGTCCACTATAACCCCCGCCATGAAGATCAGATCAAGCATGTGCCCAGCTCGATGTGTAGGGGCCATTACGTGTTGGGAGAGTCCCAGCACCACTATGGAAGACACCAGGTCTATCGCCCGTGAGGAAGCTGCATCATCGGCATGGACATTGAAGTCACTCAGGACTATCAGTCTAGGGTGCTCCAACGCCCAGCCCAACACAGCCTCCACCAGGGATGGCAGGCTGTCAGGTGGTGCGTTGGGTGGTCAGTACACCAACCAAACAGCCAAACTCTTCCCGGCTTCCCACACAAAGCCGGCACACTCAATGCCTGTGATCCTTGGCACCGGGAGCGCCCTGAAGGTGCAAGTCTCCCGAATGAACAGAGCCACTCCTCCCCCCACCCCTTAATCCAAGATTGGTGAAGGACCGAAAACCCAGGTGGAGCTAACTGGGAGAACGCAACTATCTCCCCATCTCATGCCCAGGTCTCAGTCACGCATGCCAGGTCCACATCCTGTTCCAGCAGGAAGTCCCGAAGGACTGCGGTCTTATTATTTATGGACCTGGCATTGCACAACGCCAATGTCGGAGTGGAGTTTCTTTTCCTTGCCCCACTACCTGCCACCTTTGGGATGGGACACAGGCTGGAAGGTGGCCAAGCTTTCTCTATTCTCTAAGCCCCCTTCCCTTCCATTTCTGCCTGGGCCCACCGTTATACCTTCCCCTCCTCAGGAGCACTGGTATACCTTGGTTCAACATTTCTGGCTGCTGATGATCTTCGCTCCCCAGAGCCTCAGATCACTGGTCAGTTAGATAGATGGTGTATCAAACACAATACTCCTCCTGGCAGTTCACAGGGGTCTAACAATCTGTTAACCATTAAAAACCTAACCTATCCTAAATTAATCTCCCACTTAACTAACTGCCCCCCCCGCCCCTCCAGCTAGTCAGTCAAAAAATAGCACTCCCACCCTCCTTCCGGGCCAGTAAAATTCATAAAGGTCCGGGACCTCATAAACTTGCACTTTGTTATATGCTAATCAATCCTCCCTTAGGATAGCCAATTTAATTACCCACTTAATTACATTAATCCCTCCCCTAATCAATTGATTCAATCCTTTCCTCCTTGTCTACTGTGTAAATAATCATACCCTAAATTAATTCCCTACCCTCAGCAGACAACTATGTTCAACTGATTTCCTCACTGTACTAATTGAATCTACACTCCCTTTGGTTAACAGAAATCTATGTTGTTAAAATTTATCTGCTCGCCGGAGTCTGGTGATCTTCTCCAGCCCCATCGGTAGCTTCCACGGAGAGCTCCCCAGTACTCCTATGTTGATCCTGCCCAGATGTTTTTATTGGGTCCCAAATTGGCCTTCGCGTCCCCGCACTCCCATCTATGTCCTCGGTTCTCCCCTCTGCTCCCCAAGGATCTCGGGTAGATGTTGCCATGTTCACCACAGGTGTCACCGCGAGAGAGTCCATTGCCAAAGCAGTGCCCCACTCATAGTCCGCTGGTGTTGCACGCCACCAGGCAGTCCCGAGGGGGTGAAACCTCCCCCAGGCTCCCTCGCTGTGCCCCAGGCCCTCCACTCACTCGACGCCAGCCGCCACAGTACTCCTGTCGCCCCAGCTTCTTGCCAGCAGATGAGGAAGCCCCATTCAACCCAGTGAGTAATACCCCTGCAGGCCCCTCTCTGGAACTACAGCTCAATTAAATCTTGTGGGGGAACATTTTAAACAAAGAACCACAGCTATCTTACAAACACAGGTAATTGCCATTTCATGACACCAACCAACAGCCACTGAGGGAACAGTTAGTCCCACACTGGAAGTTTTATGTATCAAGATGGCCGCAACCACGTGCGCCTGGCCATACGGCCAAGCAGACCCTCAGATCTTTGATCCTAGAACAATAGACACCGCAAATCCTAGCATGGACCAATGGGAGCGCCCAGATCCTGAAGGGAACCTATAGTTACTTGGGCCATGTAAATAGAACCTATCACGGGTATTGGGGGTGTGTTGGGTGTGAGTGCAGACACGAATATAAGCCGGCTGTGGACCGGCTATTTTTATCTTCGTTCTGATGTAACCAAATAAACTTGACCTGATTTCACCATGCTGAGTCTCAGACCTCAGTACTTTTCAGGAAGCAAGCAGGAAAAGCATCTTAATCAAGACAGAAAGCCGTTTGTCAGTAATTCTGACAGGACACAGGGGGCTGAAGGGGGAGTGGATGGGGAAGAGGAGCAGACCCAGCACCCGGCCAATGGCACATGAGTATTCTTGAGTGGTGGTTGACGGGCCAATGGCTGAGAGAATGCATGGAATGTGGCCACTCCAAAACAGGATTATTATATAGAGAGATTTTTTTTTTTTTTTTAAGATTTCAGATTTTTTCTGCAAACCTAGGCACTTTTCCAGGTTTATACAAAGATCTGTATTGTCTGTTTATTGCCCCAATCTCTGGGTATAAGTATTCACTGATCTGACCATGTTGAGAATTAAATATATTGACAAGCAGAAACCCACAAGGATTTGCAGGGGTATCTCATTTTCCCTCCCCTACTGTTTCCCCTACTATTTCTTTTCCCCTTCCATTAAAGCCACCACAGCCCCTCCCCTTTCCCTGCCTCCTCCTCTCCCACCAACCAACAAACCTAACTTTCATCTGCCCTTCATCTTCAGAAACATTATTTATTTACTTAACTTATACCCCACCTTTTTCCACAATGGGGACCCGAAGCAACCTACATTTATTTATTTTATTTATTATCTTGGATTTATAACCCACCTTCCCTTGCATAGCACAACAGCCCTATAAGGCACATAGTTCTCCTCTCCTTCATTTCTTCATCACAACAAACCTGTGAGAAGCTGCAGTCTAGAAGGGAAAAACCTTGGAAAAGGGCCCTGCTCACAGTCCACCTTGGCCATGACCCCCAAAGTAGAGAGGGAGAGAGGAAGATGCAGTTGACCTACCCCTATCCTGCCCTCCCAAATGGGGAGAGAGGAAGGAAGAGGCAGTCTGCCCAACCAATTGGCCAGATACCAATTTCCTTACCAAGCACAGGGCTCGAGTGGGCTCTGTTCCACCTCCCTCACTCCATGCAGGGCTCAGGTGGGCCTGGGGCCATCACTACTCCCATCAACTTGGGGACCCTGAGTGCCACTGGCCTGGTTTCTCATGGGTTGGAAGCTACAATGACTCAAGTGGGGCTCACATGGGCTGGGCAGGCTGGGCATGCAGGCCTGATACTGCTGCCTTCTTTGCATCATGAGGGCCAAACACTGCTGCCTCCTTTGCATGGGCCAGGCATTGCTACCACCTGCTTAAGGAGGGGTTGGAGCTGCTGCCTCCCTCACCTTGCATAGAACTTGGATGGGCCAGGCATCACTGCTTCTCTCACCTCATGTGGGGCTCAAGTTGGCTGGGCACCCCCTGCTCCCTCTGCCTCACATTGGGCTCAGGTGGGTGCAGTGCTGCCTCTGCCACCTTACATCAGGCAGGCTGGGTGCCACCTCCTCCACCTTGTATGGGTCTTGGGCAGGCCAGGCTCAGTCCTTCTGTCATGGTGCTGGCATATCAATCCCTGGGAGGTGCCTGGCTGCTCTTAATGACACCTCACCTATGAGGTAAATTAGGATGAGAATGTATAATTGGCCCATGGTCACCCAGTGAGTTGCCACAGGAGATTGGGGTTTTGAGCTCCTAAGCTGAAGTTCTAACCATTACACCACATTAGCTTTCAAGGTGTGACTGCTATTGAACAATAGTAAGCAGTTAGGTCTGGGTTAGTCATGCAAGTCACATGGTATCAATTTGTCCAGTTACAGTTGCCAGGCCTGGCTCCAATGAGTCCTCCCTCAAAACAGCTCTGAGAAGTCTCCCTTCCCCTTCCCTGCCTTTTACTGACAGAAACCAAGCCTGGAAGGCTTGCAAAACACGGTTGCCTACCTATGGCCACTAAGGGCATCCATTTCTTAAAGCTGTAGGCGCTTCTTTAATCATTTTGAGGGTTTTTTTTTTTTTAGATTTCAGATTTTTCTTCAAACCTGGCATGTTTTTCAGGTTTGTAGAAAGATCTGTCTTGTCTGTTCATGATTCCAGTCTCTGGAATTAAGCATCCTCAGATATGGCTGACCTGGCTATTAGAATCTAGATTATATGTCATACCAGGGGATATTCTGATTTTAGGAATTCATATAATGCAATGAGAGATACTATGAAAAATGAGCTGTGGAATAAATGCATGTGTTTTAAGTTGTTTTAAATTGTTCTTATTGATTTATATTGCAATGCCTTGAATAATAAATGCTACACTTGTTCTTTTGTTTACATGGATGTCCTAACTAAAGCAGCCAGTCCTTTAATGATCAGATAAATTTAATCCCACTTTCTTGTATAGCATACTCTATATAAGCATATTCTGTGATCTATAGCTTTCTTTTCATGCATTTTTTCCAGTGTAAATTAATACAAGATAGAATTTGAGGGATAAAGCTTTTTAAAATATCAGTATAACAATAAGCTCATGCTTAGGCTCAGAGAAATTGTGTAGTAACTTGAATTAAATGCCAGGAAACAGAAATGCCAAAGCAGCACTGAGTAGCGAAGTCTACTGTCAGGTCTGCAAATTAACATCATACACAGTCTTGAAAGCATGGTTATCAGTCACCCAGATAAAAAAGAATACTTAAAATGTTAATCTTACACTCCCTTACTAGAAAGTAACTCCCACTGAACTCTGAAGGTCTAACTTCCAACTGAACAAAATTTGGGAGTGGGCTGTTAATTTATTCAGCAAAATTTTCTACCAGACTATAAAGGCATGTATCTTATGAACAAGTTCTGTCTGCACTAAATGGTTTCTATCATAGAGAGCACTGGCACTTTCACTTGCCTACAATCAATTGATTTTTAACAAGCAAACAGAAATGCTACTGCAGGAGAATCCAGGCCACTGATACTAATATTTTCTAAACATACATTTTAGCAATGCTCCGGCATGCAATATAATGCATGCAACAGCAGTGACTCTACCAACTACCTCTCTGCATATCACACCTAATCCAATTACACATGCTATTTTCATTTGCCTGCTAATGTCATTTGGCATCTGAAATCACTCCAGTTTTCAATATATAGGACAGATGGACTTCCATTCTAGCTGTTATCTGAAGAACTGAGCAGTGACTCATGAAAGCTCATACCCTACCACAAATTTTGTTAGTTTTTAAGGTGCTGCTGGACTCTTTTCTACTGCTACAGACTAACATGGCTGCCCATTGATCTATATCAAGTTGTGTTTGTTTAGCTTTTTAGCCCACCCGATCCTGAAGGCTGGGGAGATTTAGTGATAGCACAAATGCTTCTCAGTATTGCTATTTGTGATATAGCTCAGGATAACCATTTTACTCAGTGAATATAACCTTCACTAGTGCCATGGCTTTAATGAGTTTCAAACTGTAATGGTTTCAATTTAAAATGGTTTTCAATAAAAGACAGAAAACAGCTAAAAATGTAATTTTACCCATAATCAGAAATTAATCTTACCAGAATCTGTTTTTTTCCTTGCAACTGTAGAGTCTGTTGATAAGCTGGTGCTTGCACTAGAGCTTGTACTAAAAAGCCTGGTAATATCTTGATCTGTTAATATGTCACCTATGAAATAAAAAAAGATAAATGGAAAAAATAAATAAGTACGCAATACAGAAACAGACTAGTGAACATGAAGAAAGATCTTAAGGATCAGTGTTGGGAGCACTGCTATTTCATTTCTTCATACACAATTTCGAACTGGGGGTGAGAAGTTTGCAGATGGTACCAAATCATTCAGGATGGTGAAAATCAAGGCAGATTGTGAAGAGCTCCAGGGGGATTCCTCTAAATTGGGTGAATAGGCAACAATGTGGCAAATGAAATTCAATGTAGGTAGTAAGTGTAAGGTAATGCACATCGGAGTAGCCATGATAAAACTAAAGGGAACCTGCATTTTCAGAGGTGACAAATCTCGAGGCAGCATTAGGGGAAAGCTTTTGCTTCTATGCCCTGTTTGTTGGTCCACCATAGCAACTGATTGCCTGCTATGTGAAACAGGATGCTGGACTGCATGAACCCCTTGAATGAACAAGCAGTGCAAGGTCTTCCAGATAAATGGTTTTTATTTTTTAATAAGGCCAAATTAACACATGACATTTGAAATGCTTTTCAGTCCTACCCCCACTACTGGTGGGGACTCTGGTAGGTGTGTAATTATGAAAAAAAGGTAATTTTAAATATATTTGCTATCAAGTTTCTGAATTGCTTGAGGGCCAAGTGAGAAACTAAAGTTATAATTACATTTCAACCTCCTGTGCTTTATGACACGTGTGTGAATTCCTTAGTTATTTGGTCACTCTGTGATTAACAATAAAATATCTCCATTTTTTTGTCTTAATTTGCATTTCCTCATATTTCAGCTCATGGTTTATGCTTGACTGGTAGTTCAATATAAAATTGATTTGTGGCACTATATTATTATAGTTTCTTTGGCTCTTTAAACGAAAAATACAACAAAATACGCAAATAAAACTGTTATATATACAAGTATTAGCTTCACTCCTATTAGCCTACAACTTACTAAATGCAGTGCTTCCAAGTCCACTCTTTGATGCCTTGACCAACATTAATAGTTTCATTTTATGGTGAATTGGATTTATTGCCTGCGAAACATTTTATGGTAAAATTTCCTTTGAATTGGCAAGGATTATTATGGAAGCACTACACAAAATAGACTATGTAAAAAGTCACCAGGCAAATTACTAAGCAGAAACAGTTATGAAATTTCAGAGACAGGAATAATTTTTGCTACACAATTTGACAGATTTAAAAAATCTGAACAGCCTATTTAATTCATTTTATATTCATTAATTGTCAATATAATATAAATGAATACAGCAGTCTTTTACTCTCTCTTCACAACCTCAACTAGCATTTCACTTTTCAGACTGTAACTTACCAGATCAGGGTCTTCAGATTCAACTGATGGCCAAATTGAGACCAATCCAGAACATGTCTACTTGGAGTCAATTACCATGATTTCATTGGTGTTTACTTTAAAGAAAATGTGTTTACTTCCTGCATGTTTTCACTAACATATACGTATATTAAGAGAGGAGCTAACACAAGCTTCTTGGAGACCACCATGGCTAATTATATCAATACAGAGGGGATTGTCCAGTTGGGTCTAGGGAGTAGTAAATATCAGGGTTATTTGGGGACAGGAACACACAGGAAGAGAGTTCCGGCTGGCTTCTGAGTTGGCCACACCCACGCCTACAGCCAAAACCTCTGCACAGGTGTGGCTACAGAGGGAAGGCATGGAGAGTGAAGGCGGGCCAGGGGGGGCTGGAAGTTTAAACTCCCTTCCCTTTAAGGGGGGGCTTGCCCGGGCTCCCTGCAGCCACAGGCCGCCCAGGCAAGCCAAAGGAAGGCATGGGGTGTGGCCTAATATGCTAATGAGTTTTTGCTGTTGGCTGTGGCCTATTATGTTAATGAGTTTCTGCTGTTGGGTGTGGCCTATTATGCTAATGAGTTCCTGCTGGCCTTTTTCTACAAAAAAGCCCTGGTAAATATAATGTTATCTCAATCAGTGGGACTTTTCCAATTGCCTTGAAGGAGATCATTAAGCTCTCTTGAAGAAGCTCTTCTTGGATTTGTCAGTTCAACAGGTATTAGTTGGTGGAAAATAGTCTACCTGAGCAAAGTACTCAGTTATCTGGTGTCCACAATACTTCAAACTATCTGGGATTCAAATGAATCTGGACCCATTTAAATCTATTGTGACTTGGATTTGGAACTGAAACTGATTTTTTTGTTCTGATATAAGAGAGAGACAGAGGTAATATGACCCTTTGATGGTCTGCCCTCTCTTAAAAAAGGCATCTTTAGATCCGGCCAAATTGGCCAACTATTTGGGCAACTATTTGGGCAAGTTGATCGAGAGGACAGTGGCGATACAGTTGCAGGGTTTTCTGGATGATGCTTCCATGTTAGATCCCTTCCAGTCCAGCTTCCGTCTGGGTCATGGGATGGAGACGGTGCTGGTCACTCTGACTGATGACCTCCAGAGGCATCTGGATCGAGATGGAACAGCAGTACTGTTGCTGTTAGATCTGTCAGCCGTGTTTGATATGGTCGACCACTAGTTACTAGTCCACTGCCTCACCGACATGGGGATTAGGAGGCCTGCCCTACAATGGTTTGCTTCCTTTCTTCAAGGTCAGGGACAAAGGGTGGCGCTGGGGGAACAGCTGTCCAGGAGGCACCCACTCAAATGTGGTGTGCCTCAAGGGGCTGTGCTGTCCCTGATGTTATTTAACATCTACATGCGCCCCCTTGCCCAGATTGCCCAGAGGTATGGGCTGGGATGTCACTAGTATGCTGATGACACCCAGCTCTACCTGATGTTAGGCGGCCAGTTGGACTCCAGACCAGATGATCTGGGTGCGCTTTGCAAGCCGTGGTTGGGTGGCTCAGACTGAGTTGGTTGAAGCTGAATCTTGTGCCTGGGGTGGGGTGGTTCGGGGGCGGAGATCCCACTCCCGACCTTTGGGGGGCCTCTTAGATCCCTGCATCAGAGGTTTGGAGTTTGGGACTGCTCCTGGATCCCTCCCTTACCATGGAGGTCTAGGTAGCTGCCACTGCCAAGTCGGCCTTTTCTCATTTGAGGCTGATTAGGCAGTTAGTTCCCTTCCTTGACCATCCTGACTTGGCTACAGTGATCCACGCTATGGCCACCTCGAGATTAGACTACTGTAATGCTCTCTACATGTGGCTGCCTTTGTCGCGGATCTGGAAGCTGCAGCTTGTGCAGAACACTGTAGCCAGGCTGTTGATGGGTCTCCCGAGATGGGAGCACATCCAGCCTGTGCTGAGGACACTGCACTGGCTGCCAATAGCATACCAAATCTGCTTCATAGTGCTGGTTCTTACCTCTAAAACCCTATATGGCTGGGGTCCAACATACCTACGGGACCGCCTTTCCCCGTATATACCCTAGAGAGCACTATGGTCTGGGTCTCAAAACTGGCTGACCTTCCCTGGCCTGAGGGAGGCCAGGCTAGCTGTTACTAGGGCCGGTGTCATGCCCACCATGCAGCCCGATTCTGTGGACCCTGATCTGGGGATTCTGTACCTTTAACATCTGAGAACGAGCTCCCTGCACCCTTGGAAGTAACAAACCTAAGTCCTGCAGAGAATGAGCATCGGTTAACAGGAGAATTCACACCTGGAGCCACTCCTGCAGAGCCAAGCACAAGCACCAGGCCTCCTGATTCTCCTCCAGCAGTGAATCGATTGAGAGATCAAAGGCGACGGGACCTGGCAACACGACGCAAAGAAGCACACATGCGAGGTCGGCGTTCTCTCAGCCCGGAGTACTGACAGGAGCCAGGACTCTGGGAGCAGCTAGTAATTAGCTAACAAGCAGAATGGGCTTTTAAGGCGGCTCTCTGGAATCCCCAATTCGTGCTGGCAACTAGTCCTTTCGAACCAAAGCTCTGCACCTCAGATCCTGATCTTTCTGTTCCTGGCCTCCTGCTATCGATGGACTTCCTGGTTCCTGACTCCAATCCCTGTTTTGGCGTGCTCCTGGCTCTTGACCCCCGGCTCTGCACCTTGACTCTGACTCTCAGCAAACTGGACTCCGACCTTCTGTAAAACCTTGAGTACACATTTGTTTTGTGTATTGGGACTTTGAGTCTTCGGTATCCTGCTCTTTCTGGCTTTGACCCTTGGACTAGACCTTGAACTCTCTCTCTGCCTTGCCCACTGGCTCCGTCGTGACAGCCGGGGCCTTTTTGGTGGTGGCCTCTACCTGGTGGAATGAGCTCCCGGAGATCAGGGCCCTGCAGGACCTTTCTCAGTTCCGCAGGGCCTGCAAGATGGAGCTCTTCTGCCAGGCATACAATTAGGGGCCACTGCCGCCATAGTGCACGGCCCGCAATGTTAACATCAAGCAGCTGCCTCAAGAATGAGAAGAATGACATCCAAACATTTTATGTGGAATAACATCAAAGCACTTTGTTTGACAGCACTTTATTTGTTTGATTTTCAACTGCTGCCAGTATTCTGATATTTTGTAATGTGTATTTTAAAGGCTGTGTTTTAACTCGTACTATTTATGCTTTTATCTTGTATTGTGTCTGTCGTTGGAAACTGCCCTGAGCCTGCTTTGCAGGGAGGGTGAGGTATAAATTTGACTATAAATAAATAAACCATTGAATCACGCAGGGTCGCACAGCAATGATGAGCATGAATCGAATATAGAAGAGCAAAGACATCAGCCTAGCAACCAAATGCAGATTAGCCTGTGCTATTGTGTTCTCCATAGCAACCTATGGCTGTGAAAGTTGGACCACGAAGAAGCAAGACAGGAGGAAAATCAACTCATTTGAGCTGTGGTGCTGAAGAAGGCTCTTGCGTATTCTTTGGACAGCAAAGGTGACAACCAAACGAGTACTGGAGCACATAAAACCAGACATGCCATTGGAATGAAAAATCACAAAACTGCAGCTGACTAATTTTGGCCATGTCATGCAGAAGAACTCACTAGAAAAAGCAATTATACTTGGATTGGTCAGTGGCAAAAAAGAAACCTGGCCACCAAAGGACATGGTGGCTAGACACCATAAAAGTCGACACCAGCCTGTGCGTGGAACAACTCAAAGAAACAGTACAAGACCAGAAAACATGGAGAGAGCTGATCCATAGAATCGCCAAGAGTCAAACATGATTGAATGGCTAACAACAACATCACCTTATGTGGAGGACATTTGTGATGCCATGGCATCTTAGTAGCTTCTGCTTGTGGAGAATGAATCACACAATTGATTCATTATTAGCTGGCACCTGCAAGCTTTAGAAGTAGGAAAGTTGACATCTTTAACCCGTACACATTTTAGCCATTTAAACAAATTATCTAGAATATTTTCAGAAAGTAATCACAAACTAAGTTTAAGCAGTTTGATGATACAAGCCTTGAGTTTGGTAGCTTCTTTAAAGACCAATAAGATTTCCAGAAAATAAGCTTTTGAGAGGCAAAGCTTCCTTTGTCAGCTATAAGACATGTATCTGACAAAAGGGCACTTTGACTCTTGAAAGCTTATACCCTGAAAATCTTGTTGGTCTTTAAAGTGATACTGGACTTGAATCTTGCTCTAGTTTGATGAGGAATGCAATGCAGTTAAGAGTATGCACACAGGTTAACTGTTGCCTACTTCAGTGTAGGTGACACAGTAACCAAAGCTAATGAACATGTGGAGGGGTAAGCAGTATCCACCTACTAACCCCACCCTCAACCTTTATTCATTCAGCATCTCTTCTGCACAGATTTGTATGCACACTAATATGCTTTATGTATCAGATCTGTACCCTGCAAAAATCCAAGAAATACACCCTACAGATCATCTGTGAATAGGAACATGTGAAGCTGCTAAATGCTGAGTCAGGCCATTGTCTCATCCAGTCCAATACTTGGCAGTAGCTCTCTAGTGACTCAGACCAAGAAAGAAAGTCACTCTCCACACATGCTGCCTGAGATCTTTCAACTGAAGATGCCAAACATTGGATCTGGGACCTACCACTAAGCTATGGATCCTTAGATCTTGTACAGAAAAAATAATGAATGTATGGAGCTTGGAGACTGAAGACACTGGGCATGATCCCACTCCACCCTCTACATGCTAATTTCCCTGGATTGCACGTCACCCATCACAGGACTCAATACTCATGGACTATTATTATGTCATTAACCACTACATGAAATAATGGAGGCTTCTATAGATGTTTGTGGGACAAGCTATGAGTAGCTTATTGACCATTCTTCATACATGACACAAAGTGTCACAGCGAGACCAGAGATTTTCCAAAGCTAGATCCTGAGTTCATTTATGTGGAAGTTGCCCCCATAATTGTTTTGTTTCAGGTGTATATTCATAACTGTAATTCTATAGCATTCTATTATTTGAGAAAATGAGGCCAAGCATTATCTTAAGTGTAAAACCAATCATTTCTGCTATCCATTTGATTAAAAAACAGCTACTCCGATAACCAAGATATGGGTATAAGTAATTATACACAATCAAAACATCAAAGACATGGAAAACAACAAATCATCAAAACAAGCAACAAAACAATAAACAAGAAAGCCTAGCAAAAACCTACCAAAGAACCTCTTGCTCATCCTGAGCACAATACCACATGCATACATTTAAATAGTTGAAACAAAGTTCTGCAAGTATCGATGCCTCACCCCATATCACCCTGCCAGATGTTCTTGTTCTGCCAGGAGCTGGTGTTGTTTTATGTGTAACTGAAAAGAAAAGAATGTCAAATTGCTAAAGACATTAAACTTCAGAAGAAAGCAATATTTTGGCAACTAACTGCTCTAAAGTCTTGCATTGTTCATTTAGACACAATTGAAGGGTTGATACTGAGATCAAGAATTGTGAAAAACAGACCTACAATAGTATCTGGACTACCTCAGACTACCTCAGAAGCAGGTAAGAAAGAACTGTATGACCTGCCTTTCATCATATTTCATTTTTTTCCACTGAGCTGCATCAAAACGCAGGTAAATATTTAAGCAACTAAATACTATACTTGTGAAAATAATGTAAGCAAGCTCATGTTATCATTGGTTCAAATCCTGTTGTAATCACTACTGGTATGGAGAAGGCAGCGATTTTAGGGGAGGATAAATGAATGTACAGGCCTTGCATTCAGAGGGTCCCAGGTTCAATCCCTGGCATATTCAGCTAAAGAACCACTGAACTTCCTCTCTCGGACCCTAGAGAGCATCTGCCAGTCAGAGTAGACAACGCTGAGCTAGATGGGTCAGTGGTTTGACTTGGGTCATGGCAGGTGTGGCTGAACAACAGTGGGCCAACATGGCCTCTAGAATGTTATACCAAGGGTTGGTTGGAATAAACTTGTCTCCCTGAGCTCCAGTACACATAAACAATGGAAAAGATATTAGTAGAAAGGGTTGAGCGACCAGAAGCATGTAGGCCAAAGTCATCAAATGCCTCACGTCTCCTTATGCCTTCTAATGCTTTTAATTAAAGTGTAAGAATTAAGATATCAAGCTAATTTGACCAATTTAGAAGAACACATTAAAAGAGTTACTGGAGACTATTTAAGCTTGGAGACTATTTAAAAATACAATCCTAGAAGCTCAGAAAAAATATATACTGCAGGTTAGGAAAGGTACAAATAGGTATAGAAAAAGCCTGCATGGTTAACAAATAAAGTAATGGAAGCTGTAAAAGGTAAAAAGGATTCCTTTAAGCGGTGGAAAACTAGTCTTAGTGAGGATGATAAAAGGGAACACAGACTATGGCAAATAAAATGCAAGTCTGTGATCAGGCAAGCAAAAAGGGAATATGAGGAGCATATCGCAAAAAACATAAAGGCCAACAATAAAACTTTCTTCAAATACATTAGAAATAGGAAGCCAGCCAGGGAGGCAGTGGGGCCCTTGGATGACTAAGGGGTAAAAGGAGTAGTGAAGGATAATAGGGAAATGGCTGAGAAGTTGAATGCATTTTTTGCCTCTGTCTTCACTGTGGAAGAGGAGAAATGTTTGCCCACTCCAGAAGCACCGATTTTGGGAGGGGGTTTAAAAAACCTGAATCAGATTGCGGTGACAAGAGAGGAAGTCCTCCGACTGATGGACAATTTAAAAACTAATAAATCACCAGGCCCGGATGGCATTCATCCGAGAGTTCTGAAAGAACTCAAATGTGAACTTGTGGATCTCCTGACAAAAAAATATGTAATCTTTCTTTAAAATCTGCCTCCATTCCTGAGGACTGGAAGGTAGCTAATGTCACTCCCATCTTTAAAAAGGGTTCCAGAGGAGATCCGGGAAATTACAGGCTAGTCAGTTTGACATCGATACCGGGTAAATTGGTGGAAACTGTTATTAAGGAAAGAATTAGTAGGCATATTGATGAACAAAAACTATTGAGGCAGACTCAGCATGGGTTCTGTAAGGGAAGATCTTGTCTCACTAACCTGTTAGTGTTTTTTGAGGGAGTGAACAAACATGTGGACAAAGGGGACCCAATAGATATTATTTACCTTGACTTCCGGAAAGCTTTTGATACAGTTCCTCATCAAAGGCTCCTAAGTAAGCCAATAGTCATGGGATAAAAGGACAAGTCCTCTTGTGGATCAAAAACTGGCTAATTAATAGGAAACAGAGAGTGAGTATAAATGGGAAACTTTCTCAGTGAAGGGTGGTAAGCAGTGGGGTACCACAGGGATCAGTACTCGGTCCGATGCTTTTTAACTTGTTTATTAATGATTTGGAATTGGGAGTAAGCAGTGAAGTGGCTAAATTTGCAGATGACACAAAGTTGTTCAGGGTGGTGAAAAGCAGGGAGGATTGTGAGGCACTCCAAAGGGCTCTGTCAAGGATGGGTGAGTGGGCGTCAACGTGGCAAATGGGGTTCAGTGTGGCCAAGTGCAAAGTGATGCACATTGGAGCCAAAAATCCTAAATATAAATACACGTTAATGGGGTCTGAACTGGCAGAGACAGACCAAGAGAGAGATCTTGGAGTCGTAGTGGATAACTCAATGAAAATGTCTAGACAGTGTGTAGATGCAATAAAGAAGGCCAACGCTATGCTGAGGATTATTAGGAAGGGAATTGAAAACAAATCAGCCAGTATCATAATGCCCCTGTATAAATCATTGGTGCGACCTCATTTGGAATACTGTGTACAGTTCTGGTCACCTCATCTCAAAAAGGATATTATAGCATTGGAAAAAGTGCAAAGAAGGGCAACTAGAATGATAAAGGGTTGGAACACCTTCCCTATGACGAAAGTTTAAAACGCTTGGGGCTCTTCAGCTTGGAGAAATGATGGCTGAGGGGTGACATGATTGAGGTTTATAAGATTATGAATGGGATTGAGCAGGCTGAGAAAGAAGTACTTTTCTCCCTTTCTCACAATACAAGAACTCGTGGGCACTCCATGAAATTGCTGAGCAGTCGGGTTAGAACAGATAAAAGGAAATCCTTCTTCACCCAAAGAGTGATTAACATATGGAATTCACTGCCACAGGAGGTGGTGGCGGCTACAAGCATGGACAGTTTCAAGGGGGAGTTGGATGAACATATGGAGCAGAAGTCCATCAGTGGCTATTAGCTACAGGGTATAGATGGGAATTCTCAGTCTGGGGCAGGTGATGCACTCTATTCTTGGTGCTGGGGGGGGGGCAGCAGTGGGAGGGCTTCTAGTGTCCTGGCCCCACTGCTGGACCTCCTGATAGCACATGGTATTTTTGTTGGACTAGATGGGCCATTGGCCTGATTCAACACTAGCTTCTCTTATGTTCTTATATTCTTACCAGGTCTGGTCTGTGACTTATCCATCATCTTTGGTTTTGTAGTCGTCGTGAGATACACTTTATGAGACGCTGATTGAAAGAAAACAAAATAAGTTTAATTTTGATAAAAGTTATATGTAGTATAGTTCATTTTCAGAAAGGTGCAAATGTCACAACAGCAGACAAAACAGACATGTATAAGCATTGTCATTTCTAGCAATAGTTAAGATGTACATTAATGATGAGAGTAGAAAAAGAACTGATAGAAAATCATCATGGTTTCTGCTAACAAAGCAATTATCTAAATACCATAGGAGTTCCTTGACTGAAGTGTTTTTCTACACATCATGCAACGTACACAAAACCCACAAAATCTCAGTGTGATTAGTTCACTGTGTTTATTGCGTAAATGGCAATACTAATTAAAGTATAGCGGGCGATCCGCTCTGCCATGAATTCAATAGATTCTTATGCACCCACTATTTCTATCTCAGCTGTTCCCTACCAACACACAAAAAGCTGGGGATTAATACTGACCAATTATAGAGGGATGTTGTAGCAGTCATTAAGATCATGTACTTGAAGCACTTGGAGTACATTAACCTGTTTTTGTCATACAACTTTTTGAGTACACTAGACTTGCAGTTTGTCATAAAACATTCTAACAGGTACAAAGGTATCTGATACAACTTGCAGTAGGTATTTAGGCAAGATTCCAAATGAACTCAACTGGATCAAAACCTTTCTTAGCCAACAAAGGAGTCTTTATTCCAATCCAAATAATTGTGCTATGATTAGGTTGCTGCTGGAAATCACTTCCATGTGGTCAGGACCTGGCTGTCACCTGGCTGACAATATTTTTGAACTCTCTTTGTTCATGAATTTGCTACACGATCATACAATAAATACTTGAGCAAGCATTGCATTTCCATGGAAGGTAGGGGACTCATACTAACCATATGATCAGACACAGATTGAGGGTTGGTGTGGTATAGTGGTTAATATCAGACTAGGACCTGGGATAACTGGATTTGAATCCCTCACTCAACCACAGAAGCCCATCAGGTGACCTTGGGCCCATCAAAATCTCACAACCTAACCTATCCTCACAACTTGTTGTGAAAATTAAGTGGAAGCAGGGTGGGGGGATGAGGTGAAAAGTTGTGTCCCCAATCCAAAAGAAAAGTGCAGTATAAATAAAAAATAAGCATAAAATTAAAATGCTTCAGCAGCCACATAGAGCCTCTGTCACAAAAATAGTAATTTCCAGCAATTTGTGTCTAAAGGACATTCTGGAATCCACAAAACCTAATCAACAGGCACAAGAACAAAGCCTGCTATAGGGAAAACATCCTGTCTCCAGCATATGAGATATCATGAATGTTGCTGCCGCACCACTGAATGTTTATCTCCCTCAATTCGTCAGCTCTAACCATGTTATAACAATTTTGGCATAAATTGATTGCATAATATTGCCATGAACTGAGTTGAACTGATATTCTTGAAAGCTAAATATGCCCGCTTGTGCTATAAACAATTGATTCCATAGCTATGATAATGTCCTTGTTTCTCACCATTCTAAATCCTCAGAGACCACTGTCCTTAACAACTCCTTTCTTGAGATACATGTATCATTAGATCATAAAGCAAAATATACAATTGAAGTTCTGAGTCTGCATAACAGACTCAACATATTGAATTAATTCAAATGAAACAACAACAAGTTCATTACCAGTTTTTATATGTGGGCTTTCAGTTGTTTCCCCACTTGGGAGCTTGAATGGAACTGAAAACAAAACATTAGAACTTGGTAAGTGTATGCTGCATCTTCTGTAAAAATGAATGTCCGCAAGTTCAGAGGAAAAGAAAGATACTTTCAAACTAATCTAGAGGTTGCAGTGCTCAGAGATGGAAACCTTGCTGGGGGGCAGGGGTCATGCTTTCATGTAATCTTTGAGACCAAGTGGAAATTCAGAATTAACAAACTCAGATACAGAAGCAGAATGTTGAGGGAATGATTTGATGACAGTTCAGGGCTTGCGCTGTGCAGGAGGTGGAGGTTCCTAAATGGAGAAGCAAAGAAAAGCTCTGGAAATAATCACAAGCAGTGCACCCTGCAGAATAATCAACAAGTAAAAGCAAGCAAGTGAACTTATGAACTTTTAAAAACACGGGTTGTTTTTTTTTAAAGTTCAGTAACCTGGAAGATACTTAAGTAGATAAAAGATAGATCCAGTCAGTTTTAGTGAGGAAAAAATCAAATTACCCGAAGTATCTTTGGGCCCACTGAGAACATGAATATGAAGGTTAATTGATCCAGGGAATGTTTCCACTGGTGCTATGGGAACAAAAGAGGTGTGGCAATTGAGACCGTGAGTGGAAAATAAGCAGCATGAGAATTTCACAAAATAAAATACATTTCCTATACTCTCAACCCCCAAGCACTTCCATTGCCTTTTCCTTGCATGTCTTGTATCTTTTGGATAGTAAGTCTTCAGGCAGAGACTGCTGTGAATTTTAAAATAGCAACTGCACTAGCTGCAGGCCACATCCACATGTTGATGCAGCTTGCAGCTAGTATAGTTGCTATTTCAAAAACCACAATGGTGTCTGCCTGGAGTCTTACAATCTAAAATGGAATATGATTTTCCATGTTGCATCCGTTTGCAGTGGCAACAGAGTCCATATGGGTAATGAATTCTTGCCTTGCTCAGCCATCTTGTTGTTTCCCTTCCTGATTCATTTGTAGGCAATCTGAACAAAAGCCCCCTGTACCTTTCCCCTTATATTTTTGTATTCCCAGTTGGGAATTCAGACGAACTAATAGGTAATGACAATGTTACTGTGTTACAGCAATTGCCAATTTTTGAAAAAGGTGTTAAAATGTTCTCCAGCAGTATGTAAGGTAAAATGGATCCATTTGTCATATTTAAGAGAAAAGAGGAATCTTACAATTTCATGCCATACATTGAAATCTGTTGGCTAATACAACATATAAAACTTTTTTTTATTTTAGATGTGAAAAATTAGGAACCACTGGAAATAGCAGCTTTATACCTCGCTTTTAAAATTCCCTAATTTAATATAATGATCCAGTATATACAAAACATCAAAAAGATGTTAGTAGTATACTTAGAGATACCACAGGTGTCACCTCATCTGATATAAAACTGTCAGACCATTTTCAAAGTCTGGTAAAACCCTACCTATGCTGAATATGTACAAAGAATGTAATTACCAGGTTTAGTCTGTGATATTTCTGGTTTGCCAGATGTTTTGGGTTTGGAAGGAATGAACTTTGTTTCTTTTGGAGCTGGAAAAAAGAGCAGGGCTATTATTGTATATTTTTAGCAATCACGGACTCATGCCATGTTTAGCTCAAGGGGAGTGCATGCCTTAAAAGCATCAAGTAAAGACAATGATTCTGTGTGTTTCTGGCAGCTGATTAAAATGGCTTGGAAAATCAAAAAAGATGCAGTGATACACAATGACAGGTAATGGTCAAGTTCTGAGGTGAAGAACAGCCAGAGACATCAATGGTAGTGTGGAATATGTGTTTTAAAGAAATCATTTCTAAGGCAACTATAAGAGATCGGAATGGTGGGAGGAAACTGTGTGGAAACAGTGAATGAAGTTATGGCATGTCACAGTATAAAACAAGTTTTTAAAAAATGCTTTTGATTCAGAAGACTGAATAAACAATGAACACCAAGGAAATTGTTACCCATAGTTGTCTTTCGTCGTTCAGAAGGCATAGTAGGTTTGACTGTAAGTGGTTGTGAGGTTGTTTGATATAGTGCTGTTGGAAGGAAAAATGTAAACATCTTTACATACCTATAATAAAGATAATAAAAGCTACAGTGACTCTAGGGTTGCCAGCCTCCAGGTCCGAGCAGGGGATTCCCCACTTTCAAATGCTTCTCCTGGCCATGGACCAGCTGGCTGGCAGGGGAAACCCCACCCTAAGAACGGCAACGTCCCTGACATGATGACGTTACCCAGAAATGACATCATCACATTGGGGATGTTGTGCAGGGACACTCTGGTATGGGGGCAAAACTCTATGGTCTGAGGGTGAATTTACCATAGAGTTTTGCCCAAGAACCAGAGCATTGCCCTGGTGTTACTGACATGATGATGTCATTTCTGGGTGATGTCATTGTGTTGGGCAACATTGCACAATGTCCCCACACACCCTGGAACATCCCCGAAATCCCCCCGCTGGATGGACAAGGAAACCTGGCAACCCTAAATGACTCTGAGATAGTGGATAATTATGTTGGAATATATTCTTCACAAGGAATATTGTTGAAAAAGTAAAAACACACTAAAACAAAAATGATAGATTGGCAAAATATTTGATAAGATCACTCTTTTAACTTTTAGTAACTTCAGCACTATATGGGGTTGACAAGAGGAGATGAAGAACTTCTCTGAAACAACTGCAGATTCTGCTGAGATCTTGCACATAGGCTCATATATATATATAAACCCCACTGATTTTGAC
This sequence comes from Gekko gecko, assembly GCA_029375565.1. Classification (NCBI taxonomy): domain Eukaryota; kingdom Metazoa; phylum Chordata; class Lepidosauria; order Squamata; family Gekkonidae; genus Gekko; species Gekko gecko. The sequence continues at coordinate 50,526,522 of JAPDNY010000004.1, forward strand.
ACATATAACTTTGTATGATTGCAATCTTTACCCATGAGAAGAGAAAAGAGAGATCTGTACAGTCATGATTGTAAAAAAATGACACATACTCTCTTGGTCCATTTTGTATGGTTATTCAGTCCAATAACTGTGAAAAGGCCCCAGGTATTATTCATGGTCTGCTAGCTCAATGTCTTATTCCAAGCTGCAGCTCTTAAGGTGTAGGTATTATTTATAAAAGCAGAAGATATTAATGTAGCATTCTAGTTTCAGTCACTTCTGGTGTTTGACAGCTAATGTCTATACCTTTGCAAGAAGGAGTAACTGTGACTATGCTATATCTCTGACATTCTATCTTCTCAGGCCAAAATGGTTTTTTTTGTTTTGCTACATCTGGCAACAGAATAATGGTTTCCACAGAAGACATGGGTGGCAATATGATATTTTTCTCTTATGACTGTAGCTGCTCAGGCATAACCTGAAGAATTTGGCTATTTGTCTCTCAAAATATAGAATGTGAGGTTTGGCTAATAATATAATTATAAGAACATATAGAATTACAAAAATGACTCAATTACCAGGTTTGGTCTCTAGAATTCTTGGCCTAGTGGATGGTTTTGATTTATTAGGAATGAAGTGTTCCACTGCTGAAGCTGAAATAAAAAATTTAAACCTGGATTATATCTCTCAATAACATATTTTGCCCTTCTGCCTGCAGAGGAGCAAAGTGAAAACAAAGTATGTTAAAGCAATTCCCAGAGCTAACTATGGTAATGCCAGGAAGGAAGACAACAGTTAATTTGTTTTGGCCCAGTCATGTTGATTATGAACTTTCCAAAAACCAGTATTGTCAATTACTGGAGAAGAAAGGCAGAAGACAGATGTGAAAAAGAAAGAAATACTTGTTTTATAGCTTGGTTGGTGAGGGAAGATAGTCCAGGTATAATATAAGATGTCTGTTTGCTCAAGAAGGGAGTAGGCAAGGGTTCTCTGAGCCCCAGCATAGTTTTCATTGCTATCAAGGGGAGGGAAAGGGTGGAAAGATCTCCCTCTGCTAGCAGCAAGCATATAGTATGTAATTCATTGTTACCTAAGTTCTTTGTTGAAATAACTTGCTTAGAACTTTTGTAAACGCATTCAAAGGCAGTTGGCGCCTATGCCAATTACCAACTAAGGGTTCAGCACAGGGTTCATGATCCAGAATTTATTTTTTCCACTGCCGTTCCAACTACATTTCAGCAGATTTACAGTAGTATGCCAAAAACCAAATCTGGACTGGACTCTGAATGTAAACAGATTTTTTATAATCCCTGCACCTTAAAATGATGCATCTGTAACTCTGCTGAGCCACTCCTGTAAAGTACATCACATCCAAGTAAGTTAATTTGTACATGATGCATGAGCCTTTTTCTTTTCTTTTTTTAAAGGAATAACTCATATTTTAACTCATATTAATAACTCATATTTTAAAGGAATAACTCACATTTTCATACAGAAATGGGACTGATGCAAAATTAATCTTGCTGTCTCCTTTGAACTACAAGATTTGGATCAATGTAGAAATGCTGCTGCATTTATGATTTCATCATGCAAAGAGCAGTAATCACTGCATATTTTGAGTTAAAGGGTAGTTGAGTGTATGGAAAGCAAGAATGGTTAGTAATACGTTGACACAAGTTTCTTCTTAGGATCCCTTCTCCTGAGAGGATCGAAAGAAAAACATGACCATGAGTAAAGAGTGTTGCCTTTTCTCATTCAAGACTACAGTAGCGAGAATGGTATAATTTCAGTTGGAAACAATGGAAAGAAATCACAAAATGGGTGGAGAAAAGTGTTTTACACCAATGAAAGAAGATACTCAGATTTCAAAGGGTGTGTTCAGACGGATCTTTTGATCTGCCATAGGAACGACTCCCTTGCGGATCAAAAATGCACGACCAGACAGAAACATCTGCGAAATATTCCGGTCCCATAGGCATCCCGTTCTGCTGCGCCTCCAATCCTGATTTAAAAAGTAGTAGTTTCAATGTAGGGTTTTCGCTTACCCGCGCAACAACTGCAGACTTTCTTCCGTCTGGTCACTCCATTAGCGCGCGATGCTCCCGTCGGCTCGGTCTGACGTCAGACCGAGCCGACGGAGGCGCGATTTTAAAAAATTGAAACCCCATGTGCGCTTTAACGAGGAAACGCATTCAGCGATAAGCGCTACGAGGAATGTAATATTCATGCTTATTTCTTTTAGGGACAAGATGTTACCGCGATGGGAGATGGAGGGGGAAGGACTGTTCTAACTTGCAAAATAGTCCCTCCATTGATGGCAATGGCAAGGGGGAGGACCGGGACTTTGCTGAAAACCCTCCGCGATCGCCTCAGTTCTCCAAGGAGGCGCAGCCTTGCCTATGCGAATGTACAAAACTTTTTTTTTTAAAATCCTCGGTGGATGCCGTGTAGACAAATCACGGCGGGAACAACGCGCGGTGAGGCTATTTCATAGGGGGGCGTCTGGTCGTGCTAGGCTGGATTTAAAAAATCGGGATAAAATTTTAGGAGGGCTCATGGCGCGATTGACTGGCCGTCTGAACGCAGCCTAAGAGTTGTAAGCATTATTCTCACATATATAAGACATCAAAATCTCTTTTGCTGACAGTTTTATTGCATTTTCAAAATGTAAAATATATATTTATACATAAAAAGTTATTGGTGTGTTGAAATTAAATCCTAAAATTATGTTAGGATGTCAGGGCCTTTCCTGCAATGCTCAATAAATAACACCTGAATTAATGATGGCATTAAACATGTGTTTCAAACAGTTATCCAAATGTTACTCCCCTAGTGCACTCAGAGTCAGGGTAGGCATGCTGAGTACAGGTGTAGCCTCATTCCCACCCCCTGCTCTCCACCATCACTATAGTCCAGTGATCTGCAAATGCATTATCAGATGTCCTTTGTCAAAAGTTTTTTCTAAAAATCCAGTAATATTTTATTCATTTTATTTAAAACATTTCTGTGCCAATTTTGCACTCAAATAGGATCCCCAAGGCAATGAAAATCAAACACTAACACATTTCAACATCACAACATTTAAAATAAAGTATATATACAATAATTCAACAAAAATTTGTCCTCCACCATTCCACAGACAGGATTTTCCTGCTTTCTTCTCCTGCCCTAATCTACTGACTCTCCTAAAATGTTGTTCCCATTGGTCTGAAGAACCTCAGAAAGTGCAAGGTTCCTTTTTGAAAGCTATTTGCCAATCACAGTTCTCAGTTTTAATCAATCAAATATTAGTGACCTGCATAAATTTGCACATTGAATAAGACAACTTTTGAAGCAGCTTTTGTTTTTAAACAGTGGGAGTTGATCCAGACATCCTTCAGGGAGGCTTCTTCAGGGCTAAGGAGCTTTCCCCCAAATTAAATGGCTCTTCCTCCAATGGAAGCGTCACTTAAGTTGGAGGGAGGCTCCTTAGGCTGGGGGGAGGCTTCAAACTTTGCTCAGGGGAGCTGGAGGACGGGGCTAGAAGGATCTTACCCAATAGAAGTATATTTGCCAGGAAGGTGTACCTCGGAAGTGAGTATTAGGGAGAAGAGTAATGCCTCTTTTAAAAGAGTGCCTTCTGTTTGCAGTTTTTATGAGTACTTAAATTAACTGATGGGGTTGCCCAGTTAATATGAGGAAACTTTTTAAACTTATCAATTTTTTAAAAATCTATTAATTTAACCAATTAGTGGATCCAACATTGGTGCCCAAATTTAAATATCTGAAAGAAAAAAAGAACTGATAGTGAAAGTATATAAAGCACAGTTAATGATGACAATGGGCACTCATGAGGCAATGATTTCCTTTGGGTGCTGACTGATGTGTGGCGGGAGGTCTGGCCACAGAACTGCAGCATCGGGAAGGCAAAGAGAAATTACACAAATGAGCAAATCACAGAGGGAATAAAAGCCTATACTTTATAAATTAGGAATGTGAAGAGAAAACGAAGTCCATGCTCTTTGATGTCTTTATGAAAGCAATGTGCTTCTGAGACATAAAAAAATGAAAAAACACGAAGAATAACAATCATAGAAGGATCCAAAAAACTACTTAGCTTCATATGAGGGGCTTAAACTAGTCCAGAGGAATTTTTGACCCTCCCCCCTTTGAATAAGATATTGCACTCTCCAGGCCAAGTTACAACCTGCACTCAACAGCATTCTGTTTCAAAAGCTGTTTGTCACTAGGCAGGGGAAGTTTGCTGTAGTCACACACACAGTTTGGGCTGTAGTCACACACACAGTTTGTGGTGCTATAGCGGAATAAATGAAAATGAGAAAAACAAGTCTAAGGTCTCCTTGGGCTCATGGAACTAGTTGCATTGGTTTTTTTTGGATCATGGCCAGAATAATTATTCTTAACACAAAATGACACAACCTTTTGTTTCATAAAAATTTAAATACACAGCTCCAAATTAATGAGTTGAATCCCATCTAAAACTTGCATGCAGGTACGAGATAAAATTTGCACTGGATCCCCATTACCACAACTGACCTCTCCAAGTTATTCCTTGGTGGTTCCTTATCCACCCAGTATTTAGGAGGCATTTTGGGCTGCAGAGGGAAGGGGGAGGTGGAGAAGTCATGTGCCACAGATAGTAATCCTTTCATCTATGAACATTTTAGGGGGGATCCAAGCCATTAACCCCCAAAGATGTTTGGAGAACGCATGACAGTGGAATAGCACTCAAACATACTTAGTCATAAGTATACTTAGTCATAGCATAACTGTATCCTATATGTTTAGTTCCCTGAGCATTTGAAAATATTTTTTTTCTACTCCAAGGCTGCAGTCACACTGGCAGCTTGGTGCGGCATGGTGGCACCTCAAATTGCACCAGTTCAAAGTGTAGAGGAGCATTCCATCCAGACAGCAATCCCATGGGGGGGCATCCACATTAGTGTTGCACTTCAACCATGGGATGAGCTGTAAGGGTGGGTTTTATTTAAATGCAAGCGGATGGATGCACATATGCTCATATAGGTAGCAACTAAAAAAAAGTGACAGAAATGGATCTGCAAGTTCAGATGTCCCTTCTAGGTTCCTTTTGCCGCAGGAGAGTTCAGACGTCAGAAAACCTGGAGGGAACCCTGAACAACCCATTAATACTGGACTTTCCCCGGTATCAGTTTATTCCACTTCCATTGTGGAACAGCACGGGCTGCTGACGACTGTGTTAAAGGAGGCAGATGTTCTCATCTGGAAGGGCCCATTTATTCCGCTATAGCACCACAAACTGTGTGTGTGACTACAGCCCAAATGTATAGCCACTAGGTCTCCTTTTTGTTCATCTTCTGCTGTTTTTACAATGAAAAATACAAGTCTTCAACAACTTCTGTCTTTTCATAAGAAAAAAAAATAGGTGCATGTAATTTTCTCCAGATGGAAACAAAAGCAGCCTGAAAGTGGTGCTTTTTCTCTATATAAAAAAGCAGCCCTAGTGCCTGTTTTGGAAATGAAAAAGTATTTAAAATGGTCATGGAACTAAAACTTATATGTAGTTTCACCCTGTATATATGCTGATGTTCTCAAACCCCTTAGGTGGTCCTGAGGGTTGGGTTGGATTCAAAGTCCTGCTTCCATATATAGAAGGTCACTTCTGCTTACCCTATGATTCCTCTTCAAATGCCCATATTTTATCCCCTGCCATTCCTCAAGGGTCGCCTGGCTCTCAGGAACAATTTTTTGGGCAGAGGGGCTGCAGTGGGTCAGGGAAGGTAGAAAATCCATTTTGCTGACAGAGATGTGCTTGCTGTTCTTTGGATCCCACCCATAATGTGGAGTTTGAAAGCTGGCTTTTATGCAATACACGACTAGTTGCCTAGATCTTTTAAGGATTAAGAATATGTATCTTTATAGTTGGTACAATGCAATGATACAAGGGGACTGGTCCACTGTCCAGTTGATATGAACTATGTTATACCCAACTGGAGGGATGAGTTTAGTTACTGAAGCCAGGACTCCAACAATTGTATTATGAGAGCATTTTTTAATAAAAAGGGTACCTTCGGTTTGCTTTTAGAGGGTCAATAGCACCTGTCAGTTTGTATTAAAAATGTTTCTTTTAAGGAAAAGGCACTCACAAAATGCCTTCCTTGCCTACTATATTGTGGGAAACATGACATTATTTAGAATTCTAGTCTTCACAGAATGTAAATCCGTTCCGCTGAGTTTCAACACTGTTGTAACCCTCACCAGGAAATCTTTTTATTTATATAAAAAAGCTTTCTTAAAATATACACACATATTCTGGAAAGCGAAATGCCTTAACACCTATATAAATATTGTGCAGTAACAATCCATTCAAAGAATCTATTAACAGAAGAAGGAAGGTTGTTAATATAAAGATCTTATTAAACCTATAACAAAAAATCCATGTAGTTAACGTAGAGGAGAAGCTGGAGATACATGACTGGATGCTTTTGTACTTGTTTAAAAGTTAAAAGTAGTCATTGGGGGGAATCAGATGGGTAGTGTGGAGCTAGGGGGTGGGGGATTAACTCTCTTCTCCATGGCATTTACATGACCTAAACTGCCCATGAAGTGATGATTTGTTATGCAGAGGAAAATGTATACACTCTAATTTTTTTTATTCAAAAGAAAGTAATTCACATAGGATACCTTCATTTTTTAAAGGCTTCAGAATTCAAGGTCCCCAAGAAAGCATATATTCTGTCATGCACAACCCACGTAAACCTAGTTCTGATGCTTATTGGTAACAAAAAGGTACTTTGTACATAATTGCATGCTCAGAGGTAATCTATACTTTATTATTGTGCATATTACAGATCTAAACTGACAGAAAATATATTTTAGGACTGAGCTCCAGATTAAATTATTACAATAATGGTTATTCAAATTAGTCCTTTAACAAAAGTGTAATGAGATTTATGAAATAAATATGTAATAAGGTTTATGAAAGGATGACAGATTCTTCTAAGAAGAAACTTTTGAAGAAGAACCTATAATGAAAGCTGCACTGAGAGCAACTGGGAGAAACAAACCACCAGGAGTAGATGGAATATCAGTAGAGCTATTCCAAGCCACAGAAACAGTCCATCAAGATCTTCACAGGAATTTGCCAACAAATATGGAAAACAAAACAATGGCCAACAGACTGGAAGTACTCAATTTACATTTCAATTCTGAAAAAGGAGACATCAAAGACTGCAGCAGTTATTGGATGATCGCATTAATTTCTCACATGAGTAAAGTGACACTCAAATTCTTACAAGACTGTTACCATATATGGAATAAGAACTGCCAGATGTTCAAGCTGGATTCAGAAAAGGAACAGGCACTAGAGATCATATTGCAAATTTGTGTTTGTTACTAGAGCATATGAGAGAATATCAGAAGAAAATCAGCATGTTTCATAGATTACAAAAAGATTTTGACTGTGTGGATCATAAAAAGCTGGTTGGGGCATAGACTTGGATTACTGTGATGCTGACTGGTTTGCCTTGGATTCGGACCGAGATCATTCTGTCATTTTTGAGATTGTATCCCATTACTGCCTTTCTCACTTTCTTGTTGACTATAAAGGCCACACTATTTTTTCTATGGAATTCTTGGCCACAGTAGAAGATATAATGGTCTTCTGAGTTAAATTCACCCATTCCTGTCCACTTTAGTTCACTGATTCCCAAGATGTCGATGTTCAGTCTTGCCATCTCATTTTTTACCACATCCAATTTACCTTGATTCATAAGACTTACATTCCAGGTTCCTATGCAGTATTGTTTTTTGCAGCATTGGACTTTCCTTTCACCTTCAGACACATCCACAGCTGAGTGTTCTTTTGGCTTTGGCCCAGCTGCTTCATTCTTTCTGGGCTTACTTGTACTTGCCATCTGCTCTTCCCCAGTAGCATATTGGACATCTTCAGAACTGAGGGGCTCATCTTCTGGCATCATATCTTTTAGCCTTTTGTTACTGTCCATGGGGTTTTCTTGGCAAAGATACTGGAGTGGGTTGCCATTTCCTTCTCCAGTGAATCACGTTTTGTCTGAGTTCTCTGCTGTGGCCTGTCTGTCCTGGGTGGCCCTCCATGGCATAGCCCGCAGCCTCATTGAACCACACAAGCCCCCTCACCACATCAAGGCAGTGATCCATGAAAGCCCCAACCACTGATGCAGAAGAGGCTGAAGTGGACCTGTTCTATGAAGACCTACAACACCTCATAGAACTAACACCAAAAACAGATATCATCATAGGGGACTGGAATGCTAAAGCAAGAGGTCAAAAGGTAACCAGAATAATGGATAAGTTTGGCCTTGGAGAACAAAATGAAGCCAGGCAAAGGCTAACAGAGTTTTGTCAAGAGAATACGCTGGTCATAGTGAACACCGTCTTCCAACAACCCAATGTTGGAAATGTATGAGTTGCAAGGTCTAATCCAGTCATTATACGGTTAACCTGTTTACCTTCTATGCTATTGTTTAGACTGACCTGGAAGGGAAACCTGGTAGACAGCCAATGCTAGTAAAGCCTGGGAAAACTGGTCTGTTTTGTAAACATTGATTAGTTAATCTATTCAGGCGATTTCTTTCTATGGGTCAAGAAGAAGGAGGATTCTGTATTATTGCAACTTGTTGTGTGACCATGCTTTTATAGCAGTAAGATGTGACAATGTAGCTCTAGATATGTTTCTTATTTTGTAGGTTTTCTGTGTACCTTTTACCCTTAGAAATAAAGCTTTTTACAAAGAAATAAATGTCTCCTCTCTGATAGAGCAAAGATCCATTGAAACTTTGAGTATTTAAGTATTTTTGACTATTTCCCCCAACACCCAAGAAGTGACTCTACACATGGACATCACCAAATGGGCAACACTGAAATCAGATTGGTTATATCATTTGCAGTCAAAGATGGAGAAGCTCTATACAGTCAGTAAAAATGAGACCTGGAGCTGACTGTGGCTCAGATCATGAACTACTAATTGTAAAATTCAGGCTTAAACTGAAGGAAGTTGGGAAAACCACTATGCCCTTCAGGTTTGACCTAGATCACATCCCTGATGAATATATAGTGGAGGTGAAGAATAGATTTAAGGGACTAGGGCCGAGGACAGACTGGCAATTTGCCGCGGGATGGGACCCGGGCTGACAACGACTCAATATCGGATTAAATGGAATGTTCACACAGGCACATCTGCCTGGCGTCCCCCACCCGTAGCCTACCGGTGCTCTCATGCTTCACTGCCGGATTAAAAAAACACCTGATAAAAGCCGACGCAAATCTTGAAAACCTGCGTTTGTCGCGCGTTTCTCCGCTTCCGGGGAGTCTGAACGTGCAGCCGAAAAGCCGGGAGCAACCCGCGTTGGGCATGAGGCAGCAGCGGTGTGATTGGCTGCGCTCCGCTCCACTGCCCAATGCGGTGCCGGCGTTGCAGGGCAAAAAAAAAAAAATCGCCAAAATGCGCTTATGCGCACATACGCCCACAGCTGAAATAATGGGGAAACAGCGAATATAGCGCGCCTCCGGCGCGGCAGTCTGAACGCTCCCGCGCGCCTCCGTCCAGTATCTTCCGGCAGAGGCCCCCGCTGTGTGGACGGGAAAACCTGGTATCGTTTACTCCGTGTTTTTTTTGCCGTGACTCGATACCGGGGCAAATTGCCAGTCTGTCCTGGGCCTAGATTTATTAGACAGAGTGCCTGAAGAACTATGGACAGAGGTTTGTGACACTGTACAGGAGGCAGCAATCACCACCATCCCAAAGAAAAAGAAATGCAAGAAAGCAAAGTGGCTGTCTGATGAGGCTTTACAAATAGCAGAGGAAAGAAGGAAAGCAAAAGGCAAAGGTGAAAAGGAAAGATTTACTCAATTGAATGCAGATTTCCAGAGAACAGCAAGGAGAGCTAAGAGGCCTTCCTGAATGAACAATGCAAAGTAATAGAAGAAAACAATAGAATGGGAAGGACTGGAGATCTCTTCAAGAAAACTGGAGAAATCAAGGGAATGTTCCGTGCAAAGCTGGCCATGATAAAGGACAAAAAAATGGTAGGGACCTAACAGAAACAGAGGAGATTAGGAAGTGGTGGCAAGAATACACAGAAGAATGATACAAGAAGGACCTCAATGTCCTTGACAACCATGACTGTGTAATCACTGACCTCGAGCCAGACATCCTGGAATGTGAAGTCAAAAGCTTAGAAAGCATTACCAACAACAAAGCTAGTGGAGGTGATGGTATCCTGGTTGAGCTATTCAAAGTCTTTAAAAATGATGCTGTTAAAGTGCTGCACTCAATATGCCAGCAAATTTGGAAAACGCAATTGTGGCCACAGGATTGGGAAAGGTCAGTTTACATTCCAATTCCAAATAAGGAATGTTCCAAAGGAATGTTGAAACTATCACACAATTGCACTCATTTCACATGCTAGCAAGGTCATGCTCAAGATCCTACAAGCTAGGCTTCAGCAGTACATGGATAGAGAACTGCCAGAAGTACAAGCTGGGTTTCAAAGAGGTAGAGATCAAGTTGCCAACATTTGCTGGATTATGGAGAAAGCAAGGGAGTACCAGAAAAAAAATCTACTTCTGCTTTATTGACTATGCTAAAGCCTTTGATTGTGTGGATCACAACAAACTATGGCAAGTCCTTAAAGAGATGGGATTACCAGACCACCTCACATGTCTCCTGAGAAATCCGTATAAGGGTCAAGAAGCAACAGTTAGAATCGGGTATGGAACAACTGATTGGTTTAGCATTGGAAAAGGATTATGGCAAGGATGTATATTGTCACCCTGCTTATTTAATTTATATGCAGAGTACATCATGCAAAATGCCAGCATGGATTAATCACAAACTGGAATTAAGATTGCCTGGAAAAAACATCAACAACCTCAGATATACAGACGATACCACTCTAATGGCAAAAAGTGAAAAGGACCTAAAGAGCCTCTTGCTCAATATGAAAGAGGAGAGCACAAAAGTAGGCTTGAAACTCAACATAAAAAAAAACTAAGATCATGGCATCCAGCCCCATCACTCCTTGGCAAATAGAAGGGGAAGTTGTGGAAGCAGCGACAGACTTCACATTCCTGGGATCCAAGATCTCTGCAGTTGGTGACTGCAGCCATGAAATTAAAAGACACCTGCTCCTTGGGAGGAAAGCTATGGCAAACCTAGACAGCATAATAAAAAGTAGAGACATCATCTTGCTAACAAAAGTCTGTATGGTCAAAGCAAGAGGTGGCCAAACCGTGGCTTGGGAGCCACATGCTGCTCTTTTACAAATACTGTGTAGCTCCCGGCAGGGCAGCTGGGTAAGCCTCTATCTCTTCAATCTATATGCAGAACATATCATAAGGAAAGTTGATTTAGATTTAGATGAAGGTGGAGTGAAAATTGTTGGAAGGAACATCAACAATTTGAGGTATGCAGATGACACTGTATTATTGGCAGAAAACAGTGAAGACTTGAAATGACTACTGATGAAGTTTAAAGCAGAAAATGCTAAAGCATGATTATAGCTGAACATCAAGAAAATACAAATGACTACTGGGGAATTACACACTGTTGGGGGTATTTTGCCATTAAGTCAAGCTGACATCTGGTGACCCCTAATGGGGTTTGAAGGCAAGGGAAGTTCAGAGGTGGCTTGCCATCACCTGCCTCTGCGTCATGACCCTGGTATTCCTTGGAGGTCTCCCATCCAAATACTAGCCAGGACCAGCCCTGCTTAGCTTCCAAGATCTGATGAGATCAAGCTTCCTTGGGCTATCAAGGTCAGGGCTGGGAATGATACAATGTTAACGCTGACAATGAAGAAACTGAAATGGTTCCAGATTTCCTATTACTTAACTCCATCATCAATCAAACGGGAGACAGCAACCAAGAAATCAGAAGGAGATTGAGAATGGGAAGGGCAGCCATAAATGAGCTAGAAAAGATTCTTAAGGCTAAGGATGTGTGTCACTGGCAACCAAGACCAAGTTAATTCATGCAATAGTATTCCCCATTGTTATGTTTGGGTGTGAAGTTGGACAATGAAGAAAGCTGACAGGAAGAAAGTCAATTTGTTTGAAATGTTATGTTGGACGAGAGTTTTATGGATATTGTGGACAGCCAAAAAGACAAATAAATGGGTTCTAGATCAAATCAAACCTGAACTCTCCCTAGAAGCTAAAATGACTATACTGAGGCTATTGTACTTTGGTCACGTTATGAGAAGACAAGAGCCACTGGAAAAGACACTAGGAAAAGTTGAAGGCAGCAAGAAAAATGGAAGAACCAACATGAAATGGATTAACTCAAGAAAGGAAGCCATGGCCCTTTGTTTGTAAGACCTGAGCAAGACTGTTAACAATAGGATGTTTTGGAGGACACGAATTCATAGGGTTGCTGTAAGTCGGAAGTGACTTGAGGGGATTTACATACACAATAAGGTCATAAGACATTCTGCTCCCAAGACAAGCACTATCCCATGTCCAAAAATAACTTAATACACCTAGTTCAGTAAAATCTAAAGTGACTAAGTGGAATTTCAATTTTCCTTGACACTCAGTAATAACTTGAAAGGTTTTCATTCAGCAGAAGAGTTTCAAAGGGAGAATGCAGGGAGAAGTTGCTGGGCTGGGATTCAAATGCAGATTTGGTACTCAAAGGGTGAGGCATAGCTAATTCAACATTGTTCAGCCCCATGATTTAATTCTGAAAAGACAAGATTTACCATCCTTTGGTGTTATACAGAAGATACATGACACAGTTACTAGTGGAGAAATTTCACTGATAAGCAGAGGCACTCTGATTTTTAAAAAATCCATTATATTGATGTATCTACCTGGTTTCGTTTGTGTTACATTTGGACTGGGTGAAGTTTTAGGCCTGGATACAACACGTCGGCTTCCTTTTGGACCTGAAAGAAAGTAACAACAAAAAAGGATTTAGCTGTCCACACCAGCCTATTATTTCCTGTGACAAGATTGTCCTGCTGGGTCTGACTAAGTTCCTGGGACTACTGTTTTATTTGCACAGAGATCCACTGGGCACAGATGTACAATTTCTGGAAATTTTGAAGCCATGGAAAAAAACTTGTTCTCCTCGTGTGTTTTTTCCGGGAAATTTCCCCCACTGGAAAATTCAATATTAGTACTTCTTACAGATTGAAAGTCACTTTGTTACTTTGCGAATATAAAATGCAGTCTTTTGAGGTTTAGCTGAGACGACAGAAACAGATCCACCAACTATACCAAAAAGATGAAGCCCACAAGCAAAAAGGAAATGGAAACCTTTTTCCTTCTCTTGTGACAACTACAGTGCTCCCCTAGAGAAAGAAATGCATCTTTCCCTTGCATTTGAGAATTGTATCCTTAGTATTTTCTCAGTATTTGAATTGTATTCCAGCATTTGCTTATCCTCAGTGTACAGGAATTACAATGATTTATTACTTCACATGGTCTTATACAGGGGTCATTTCATAAAAAAAGGTGAAGGCGCTCATTTGCATAACTTATTTGCATATGCCACACCCCCTGACAAAGGGCAGGCATGCAAGCATGCCTGGGTTCCCTACCTGATCTTCTCTGGGTGCCCCATGGCTGCAGGGCACCTGGAGAAGATCGGGGAGGAAACCCAGGCATGTTTAAAATACCTTTCTTCCGCAAAAGCAGAGAGGCTCAGGGAAAAAAGGGGGCATGTCTGCCCACCTGCCCTTCCCCTCCTGGCTGCAGGGCACCTAGAGAAGATTGGGCAGGGAACCCAGGCAAGTTTAGAATGCCTTTCTTTCCCTTCCCCAGATGGGAAAGGGAAAGAAAGGCATTTAAATCCCTCCCCTTCCCCAAGTTTCTCTGCAAAAGTGGAGAGGCTCAGGGAAAAAAGGGGGCATGCCTGCCCCCCTGCCCTTCCCTTCCCCAGCCAATCCGACACCTGGGCTTGTTACTCCCGGAATGCCATTCCAGGTCGTTCCCCCTCGAAATGACTCCTGGTCTTACATAAAAATTCATGTTGCACAGCTTTTAGAAATAATATTGGAGGATTAAATATATGGTCACTTTGTCATAAACATGTTATTTATCATGAGGGTTGCCAGGTCATTGATGTGCCTACATCACTTCCATGTGATGTAGGCATGTTGCATTTATTTCAGGTGATGTCACTTGGAGGGGGATTTCCTCCTACCAGCCAGCTGGCTGGCAGTAGGCAGGGGCCAAAAAAACCAGGCAACCCCCTGCCTCCAACTAGGAAAAGGCAACCCTATTTATCACTGTAAAATAAAATATTCCATAATCATTTTTTTCCACTTTTTCCTGTTTTTTTTCCAGGCCTTCCCATCTCTACCGCTGGGGGAAACAAGGCTGGAGTCTTGCTTCTTAAATGGGTCTGCTTGCAAAGAATTACTGCAGCCTGCCGTAGGAACTAGTACGTCATATGAAGTCACCCTTCAATGCAGATCAGGTCTTTTACTTTGCATAGTAGGCTGGAGATGCTTATCTGAAAGTGCATTGGCTTCATAGGGTTGCCAATGCTGGTTTATAAAATTGTGGAGATTTGGGGTGCTGGCTGCGGAAAGCAGAGTCTGGGGAGGGAGCTGAACAGAGATGTGACACTATAGAGTCTACCTGCTGAAGGTACCCTTATTTGTAGGGGAACTGATCTATGTAATCTGGAGATCACCTGTAAATCTGAAGATCACTTGTAATTCTGGGAGAACTCCAGGCCCCACCTGGAGATTGGCAACCCTGTAAATAAGGACTGCAGCTACAATCCAAACTGAAAGACTGTTTGCACCATGAAGGGCTCAGTTGACAACACCTGCTTGTCTTCAACCATTACATAATGGGCGGGGGTCAAATGATACATTACATTGGGGATACCTGCCTGGGTCCCTGATGAGGGAGGTGATATTTGGATTGGGGATGTGGCTCATTTCCCCGACGGATCTAACTTCTATGAAGAATCATAAGGGCAAACATATCACTCTATGAATGTTTAACAAATTAAGAAATGTGGGCTTTCTCTTTAAAAGTTACATTTGCAAAACTCTTGCCAGGGAATATGTGCCAAAATTACATTACTGAATGTGGTCACATAAGAACAAATTAGAAGTATTAAAATTTGTTTTCTAAGCAAAGTATGGGTATTCATAAATAATCAATTGAAAAGGTTTTACTTGCTGGGAAAAAATAATTGCAAGCAGGCCTATAGCCACTGGGGGGGGGCATTTGGGGGCAATGCCCCCACAGATGAGCACCACCCCATCGGAAAATGCAATTTTTTTAAAAAAATTAAAATGTGAGATGTGCGTGGGGTTTCCAAAATGACCCTGGGCACAGTCTGGGAAGCTTGTCTCATTTTCTTTTTTTCCAGGCTGAAAAATAAATAGTTTTTTTAAAATGCAAAATAAAATAAAATAAAATTGCAATAAATAAATAAAATTGCAAAATACAAAAGAGAGAGAGCTGAAGATCCCCATTCCTCAACTCATGTAGGTGAGGAAGCAAGTAGATGAGGACGAGGACTCAGCTTCCCCTTTTAAATATGGAAGAGAACTTGCCTCCCCCTTTTAAATGCCACTCAAGCTGTGGCAGAGGAAGAGGACTTGGCTTGGCAGTGGTGGCCTCACTACACCTACGCTAGCCAAGCCAGCCCATGTCACATGATGGAGGGTCTCATGGCTGGGCTGGTGCAGGCACAGTGAGGCCAGTGCCACCAAGCTGAGTCCTCTTCCTCTGCTGTGGGTGGGCTCACAGCTTGCTGCTCACCACTCTTTCTCTCTCTCTTTCGCCTGGCTCCCCTGCCCCACAGGATTTCCCAATGCCCCATCACCCAGAATCTTCTGGCTACACCTGATTGCAAGTGTTATGGTCTTAAAGAAAAACAAAGGGGCGGGGGATAAACCTCAGAGATAACTTTGAAAATAAATCAAGTATTTATTGATACCAATAGGTATAATAATTCTTCAGATCCAAGGGGATTCTCATAGCAAAGCCTCTCCCCCTTTCTGCAGAAATCTCACTCCAGTTGCATTTCCCACCTCACCAATTCAAAAGGTCAGGAACAGATTTTTCAAGAAGCAGAAGGGCTGGATTTGGAAGAATGGTGGGAGGGTGACATTCCATGTAAAGATCTCTGTTTGCAGTAAATCAAATTGATAGTTTCAATGTAGTTGTGAGCCAACGCATACTGGCATAATCTAATCCTAGAAGTAAATTTGCTTAAACCCACTTATTTCACTGGGATTAAGTGCACTGGAGTATTCTTTTGCTACAGAATGTTACTGCACAACTGTTCTGAATTTTTTTTTTATCAAGGAAAGCAATTACTTGACAATGGCTGCAATCCAATTCCTTAGGAGTATAATTTTGTACAAACTTCAATCAGATGAAAACTTTGCAATGCTAGGTCAATGACACCAACTACATCTTAAAAAAATAGAAAAGGCTCAATTAATTTGAACAAACTAGAAGACCTAACACATATATGGAAATGTCTTTTACATAAGGCATCAAAAGAAAAATGCCCTGCTCAGTTAGCCTGCTCAGTTAAACATGTAGCCAGAAAAGGAAAACATTGTTCTGGTTGCTAAGTAGTGACTCATCACTTTCTCATATATTCAGCTGGTTTGTTTATTGTACATACTCAACAGATAAGACAGGATGGTTTGCCAACTCCAGGTTTAGGGATGGAAGGGACCTCAGCAGGTATAATGCTATAGATTCTACCTTCCAAAGCTACCATTTTCTCTAGGGGAACTGATCTCTGTAGTTTAGAGGTCAGCTGTAATTCTGGGAGTTCACCAGGCCCCACCTGGAGGTTAGAAACTTTAAGGATACAAAACAATAAAATTCTGGTGATACCTTAAGCTTATTGTGGTGAAAATTTACATGAGACAGAGCCTACTTCATCTGATGCATGAAATGTTACTGTCAACAAAATACATACACACAGATGTTTAAACAGGGAGAAAATCAGGGTCAAACTGCATAAAATGTTGGGAGTTCTGAGAATTTCTAAGCAGTTTTTTTGGTTTTTTTTTTTTATAAATCAAGTATACAGGGTCTCTTCAGAAAGGGACCATGATGTGAGAGAAGAACCAAGCTTCCCTCTTGCACCATTTTCATCCAAGGGTAACCAAACAGGCCCCAATATAAATATGTGAACAGAACAACTAGAAGCTCTGCAGGACCATTTCAAGTTTAAAAAAGGGCACAGGAAGGAAGGTTTATACACCTCCCCATCCCATAGCCCCAATCCAATCATGGCCTGGTGAGACTGTGCTTTTTAAAAGAAAAATGCTTGGAAGCCCATTCACAGAACACAGAACATGTAGTTTGGCCTTCAAGTCTGGCTGCTATTTTTGATGGATACCATGCTTTGCAGTAATTTAATAGGACTTTAAATCTATACATGAGGTCTTTTTCTTTAGTGGTTTTTTTTTGTATTTGACAAAAGCTGGTAAATAAACATGAAATAAAAAAGAAGTTGAGCCAGTGTGGTTTGGTGGTTAGACCTCCTTGGAGGACATGTGGGATAAAACACAGATAAAAAGTAACTGTTCAGTTTTCAGTGGTACATTTCTGCCATGGAAAGGTGGTAAACTGTACAACTGTGCATATAGGAGCCAAATAACTCCTAAGAAAATGTTACATGTATAATGAATGGGAGGCTGATACACATATCTCTGTGAGCCTTGAGTGGCATCCAGGAAGGGAGATAGTCAAGTATATGGTGACAAATGATGGGGCAACTTTATTTGGTTGAACTGTCACTGGGGAGCCATGATGGATGGGTTTTAATATTTCAGCCTGGAGCCTTTAAAATAAGCAGTACAAGATCCGGGAGGATTTGATAACTCTGGTTTGGCAGGAATGGCCAGGCGTCCACCCCAACTTATAACTGGTCCCTAGGAATCACACCCAAATGGGAGGTGAAGGAGTAAAACAGTCAGCTTATTTGGAAAAAGCATATGAAAGGACAAGGAGGAGCCAAGGGAACTGTCATGGGTCAGCCAGGGCTCAGCGATAGTGAGGACTCCTCAGTAGAAGAGGAGCCCTGTGTAGCCAGCTCTGAATCAGCAGAAGCTGGCAAGCAGGAATATGAGCTGCAGGCTTGTTGGGGTTCACAGCCAACAGCTGGTGCAGAGCCACTGACACTCTCCAGCCCTGATTCAACAGGTGTTCCTGTGACTCTTCAGACTGTACCCTGACTCTGCCTTTGTCTCACCCTTGAATCTGCTCATAGATAACTCTTGGACTCTCAGACCTTGCTGTATGGACTGACCCTTGGATCAGACTACTGATGGCTCTTGAAATCTGTGCTTTGATCTTGAACTGGACCCTGACTATGCTGTTTGAGTTGGTGCCTTGCCTTACTTGTTTCACACTCTGATGGCACAGCCCTCACTGCCCCAGACCAACTCCCAACAGGAATAAAGCATGAAGTTGTGCCAAAAAATGGAAAGAAGTCTTTGTAAGGTTTCTATGACCTTTGAACCCATTCCTCAGAAGAGGGATGTTGATGTAAATTGAAGATCAGTCAAGTTACTCAGTGATTCTCTTTTTAGTTTATTCCTTAATGTTCTGCAATATCTCTAGCTCTGTCTCAGAGTGGTTTACAATCCCTTTCCCTTCTCCTCCCCATAACAGACACCCTGTGAGGTAGGTGGGGCTGAGAGCGCTCTTTTGAGAACTGCCCTTGAAGGATCTTATGACTGACCCAAGGTCACACCAGCAGCTGCATGTGGAGAAGTGGGGAATCAAACCTGGTTCTCCCAGATTAGAGTTTGCACTTTAAACCACTACAACAAACTGGCTCCCAGATCTTGAACAGTGGTCATTTCTACCAACAAAAAGGGACTCCAAAGCCTCATAAAGGGAATTGGGAGGGAAAGGGTTTCCCAGAAGGGGTTTTGGACATCTCATGTACATTAACTCATGTCACTTACTAGCTCAGTCACTTGCTAGCTTGGAGAAAAATGCAAGAGGTATCATTTGCCCTGTCCCTGGCTGATACAGCAGTAGGAGAAATTGAGTCAATGCTTTAGCAATCCCTAAAACTCTATGGTAGAAGCATAGGATTTGGGGGAATTACTAGAGCATTCCTGGTGATTTGATGCCATTTGATGCTCAGCCCTCCACTCAGAAGCTCCTGGCCCTTGGCTTGCAACCCTAGACAAGGGTTGTACTGTGGCATCATGATGAAAAAATTGTTTAGAAATTCAAAATAGTAAATCACTTACCAGGCTTGGTTGATGCTATACCAGGACTAGCAGATGTTTTAGGCCTGGCAGGCACACGACGAGTTTCTTTTGGAGCTGAAAGGAATTGAATATGAGGAGCTTTTAATTAAGGTATTCCAGCTTACAGAGAACACAGAGAAATATCAATTCAACAATAATCATACAAAAATGATTAAACATGAGAAAGGCAGTAATGAAATTAGCAGCTACTCAAGGTTCCTGGTCCTAAACAATGATGTGAAAAGGACAACTGTAAATTAAAAAAAAGAAAAGCTGTTTCTAATTTCACAAGTTGTTTCTGTGTTTCAAAAGCTGTTGCTATGAGAGTGAGACAATGGGGTGTACTGTCTGAGAAAAGTCAAAGGCCCCCCCGGTGTTACACATGGGGTTACAAACCTGGGGTTTCACAATAATTTGGATTCTTCACTATGCTTTCCAGTGAAAATGTGCCATCTTTCACAGCACTCTGTGCATACTTTTCCCAAACCAACAAAGCTGTTCAATTTTTACCTGTTGTTGACTTTGGTTGTTCAGGTCTAAAGGTAATTCCTTCAAGGTCTGTATCAATAATGTTAATAAATAAAAACAAAAATAATCAGTAATAATCTTGTAAATCACCATGAAGCATACAATAAAGATCTTTTCCATTTATTTAGTTAAATAATTTATTTAGAAAACTTTTATTGCCTTTCTCGCCATAGGGACACAAAAACTGGCCCACAGAAAGCTAAAAAACACAATGGAGGATCAACCCACAATAACATATAACATACCCCCAAAAAACAATGATTTAAAATAACATAAAGGAAAGAAACACTTTAAAATAGGGGTGGGGGACACAGCAAACCAAACAAGGATTGCACAATTTGATATGAGAGATGGTTCTTCCGAGGGGTTATTGTAAAGTACTGGGTTTCGGGCCTCATGACTCGGACGACGACATAAGAGAAGACGCGTTTATTCGTACTTCACACAAGACAAAGACAAGACAGTAACGGCCGGAGGCCAACTATATACAGTAAGGGGGGGACACGCCCCCACATTCCTATTGGCGGGTTTGAATTGCCCGCCAATGCTGCCATTGGGTCTTTGCTGGTGAGCTCAGGAGCGGAGCGAAGGGAGCCCCTAGTCCCTATTGTTCTCAGAGAGCGGAGCTTGGCTGCATTCGCCAGCTCAGACTCCTGATCTTAGGACACAACACCCCTCCCCCCATAGTTTGTCTCCTATCAGGTGACGTAGTCTTTTAGGTAGGCTGGTGGCCTCTGTTCTCTTAATGATCTTCGGGGGCCCGGCACCGGACTGGCGGGGCTCCCTTTGGGTGGTCCTCCTGCACTAGGAGCTTGGATTTCTGGTGGCAGCGGCGGCAGCTGCGGCGGCGGCGGCAGCGATGGCTCGACTTGCTCTGGGACCCCCACCGGGCTCCGTGGTCTTTCAGGCACTTGCTCCGCTGGTGGTGCCCGCAGCCGATTGGGTCCTGGGGCGGCCGCGGTGTATTCCGGTAGCGGGGCCTGGATCCCTGTGCCGGGGTCTTGCCGCCTCCGGAGTTGGTCCACGTGCTTACGGAGGACCCGGTCCCCATCTGCCAGGACCTCATATGACACTGGCCCGGTGGGTTTTAGGATGCGACCGGCCAGCCACTGAGGCCCCGCCCCGTAATTTTGAAAGTAGACAGGTTCCCCTCAAAGTCTCGGTATTGCACTCGGAAAGTGCTGACTCCCCGGATGGGGACAGGGTTCTTTTGAAAGTCCACCAAGCTTAGTGGCGATGGACATAGAGGGGGTCCCCCTGACGGGCAAAGTTTTTTTAAAGTGTCCATGGAAATGATGGACGCCGCCGATCCCGAGTCCACCTCCATGCAACAGGGGGACCCCTCGATCTGCACGTTTACTTGGATCTTCGGGGTGGAGGAGAGATTGGGGTTGGGGAGGTGAAGTACCTGTAGCGGTTGATCTGTGAGATGGTACAGCTCGGCGACCTCTTCCGTCGTCTCGTAGGCAGTAGACAGTGCGCGGTGCGGTGGGGCTGACGATCTCAAGTTCCGGGGGCCCTTGGACCGGCAGACCCATGCGAGGTGTCCCTGCTTCCCATACCCGTGACAGACAGCATCCCGGAACTTGCAGGTCTTCCTCCCGTGGCCTTCCCCGCAGCTGGCGCACACGGTCCGGTTGCCGGAAGGCTTGGCTGGCTCCCTGTCGGCCTGCTGGGTCTGCGCCGGCCGGCGGTGTTGGGGTCTGAGGGCGTAGATCTCTTCGGTGTCTGAGTTCCCGGGGCTGGGACCCCTCCCGACCGCATGGGCAGCCATGGCCGGGCGTTCCCCTTCGGCGGCCTCATGTGCGGTTGCGGCGTCAATGGCCTCGTCCAGGGAGAGCCTCCGGTTGCCAATCAACTTGCGCCGCAGCTTGGAGTCCGCCAGGCCCCACACGAACTGCGTCAGCAAGTTGTCTTCCACCTTCGGGAACCCGCAGTCCACCGCGAGCACCCTCAGCATGGCCAGGAAGGCGGCAGCGGATTCCCCTTGGGCCTGGACTCGCCTCTGGAACTCCATCCTCTTGGCCAGGAAGGTAGGCCGGGGCTGAAGTATGCATTGAGGACGTCCAGGATCTCCCCAAAGGAGCTTTCCAAGGCCGTGTGGGGCACCAAGAGGCTCTTGGCGAGGCAGACTGTTTGGGTGCCGCACGAGCTCAGCAGGAGCGACCGGTTTTTTTCAGGGTCGCGAATCTCGTTGAGTTCCATGTAGCTTATGAGCTGCTTGACCCATGCGTCCCAGGTTTCGGGCTGCGACGAATCGAAGCGCTCGAGTGGCGGCCATAGCTCCATCTGGGAAGGCGTGCGCCGGGGCGAGCGGTGCGGTGCTGCTCTCGGGGTCAGCGATGCGATGCTCGGCGAGCGGTGCGGTGCTGCTCTCGGGGTCAGTGATGCGATGCTCGGCGGGTGGCCTTGTCGTCCCTTTCGTCGCTCATGGAGTCAAGGAAGGCGTTGAAATCCCATCCTCATCGCCACTGTAAAGTACTGGGTTTCGGGCCTCATGACTCGGACGATGACATAAGAGAAGACGCGTTTATTTGTACTTCACACAAGACAAAGACAAGACAGTAACAGCCGGAGGCCAACTATATACAGTAAGGGGGGGACACGCCCCCACATTCCTATTGGTGGGTTTGAATTGCCCGCCAATGCTGCCATTGGGTCTTTGCTGGCGAGCTCAGGAGCCTAGTCCCTATTGTTCTCAGAGAGCGGAGCTTGGCTGCATTCGCCAGCTCAGACTCCTGATCTTAGGACACAACAGTTATTTCCTGCTGGAGCACCCCAGAGCAGTGCTCCAACAGTAAGGAGCCCAGGCCCTGCCCCCCCCCGCCTTCCCTGCCTGATCTTCTCCAGGTGCCCCACAGGTGGTCAGCTAGATTTGTTTTTAAGGCAATAGACATTTCAGAGGTGGTTTGCCATTGCCTGCATCTGTGTCACAGCTCTGGTATTCCTTGGAGGTTGCCTTTCCAAATACTAGCCAAGGCTGATCCTGCTTAGCTTCCAAGATCTGATAGGATCAGGCTAACCTGGGCTATCCATAAGTATAAGTAGGTCAGGATGTCACACTCAGGTCCTCTCTCTCACCCCCAGAGACATCCACAGGCAGGGTAGCCAAGCTCCCTTTAATAATCAGCCCTCCTTCACACAGAGCTAATTGGGAAAATAGATTTGGGGGGAATCAATTTTTATTAAAGAAAAAAAACCCTTTCAACATACAATTTGTTACAAAGTATATGTATCTTCCAAATTACAAATACATATTCTAGTAATTTAGTCCTCTAACAATATAACCTATACTAAACTACATAAGAACATAAGAACATAAGAGAAGCCAATGTTGAATCAGGCCAATGGCCCATCTAGTCCAACACTCTGTCACACAGCGGCCAAAATATACCAGGTGCCATCAGGAGGTCCAGCAGTGGGGCCAGGGCACCAGAAGCCCTCCCACTGCTGCCCCCTCCAGCACCAAGAATAGAGTGCATCACCTGCCCCAGATTGAGAGTTCCCATCTATACCCTGTGGCTAATAGCCACTGGTGGACTTCTGCTCCATATGTTTATCTAATTTCCTCTTGAAACTGTCCATGCTTGCAGCTGCCACGACCTCCTGTGGCAGTGAATTCCATATGTTAATCACTCTTTGGGTGAAGAAGTATTTCCTTTTATCTGTTCTAACCCGACTGCTCAGCAATTTCATAGAGTGCCCACGAGTTCTTGTATTGTGAGAAAGGGAGAAAAGTACTTCTTTCTCAACCTGCTCAATCCCATTCATAATCTTATAAACCTCGATCATGTCACCTCTCAGCCGTCGTTTCTCCAAGCTAAAGAGCCCCAAGCATTTTAACCTTTCTTCATAGGGAAGGTGTTCCAACCCTTTTATCATTCTAGTTGCCCTTCTCTGCACTTTTTCCAATGCTATAATATCCTTTTTGAGATGTGGTGACCAGAACTGTACACAGTATTCCAAATGAGGTCGCACCAATGATTTATACAGGGGCATGATGATACTGGCTGATTTGTTATCAATTCCCTTCCTAATAATCCCCAGCATAGCGTTGGCCTTCTTTATTGCAGCTACACATTGTGTAGACATTTTCAGCGAGTTATCCACTACGACTCCAAGATCTCTCTCTTGGTCCGTCTCTGCCAGATCAGACCCCATCAACGTGTATTTATATTTAGGATTTTTGGCTCCAATGTGCATCACTTTGCACTTGGCCACATTGAACCCCATTTGCCACGTTGACGCCCACTCACCCATCCTCAACAGATCCCTTTGGAGTGCCTCACAATCCTCCCTGGTTTTCACCACCCTGAACAACTTTGTGTCATCTGCAAATTTAGCCACATCACTGCTTACTCCCAATTCCAAATCGTTAATAAACAAGTTAAAAAGCATTGGACCGAGTACTGATCCCTGTGGTACCCCACTGCTTACCACCCTCCACTGAGAACGTTTCCCATTTATACTCACTCTCTGTTTCCTATTTATAAGCCAATTTTTGATCCACAAGAGGACTTGTCCTTTTATCCCATGACTATTGAGCTTACTTAGGAGCCTTTGATGAGGAACTGTATCAAAAGCTTTCCGGAAGTCAAGGTAAATAATATCTATTGGGTCCCCCTTGTCCACATGTTTGTTCACTCCCTCAAAAAACACTAACAGATTAGTGAGACAAGATCTTCCCTTACAGAACCCATGCTGAGTCTGCCTCAATAGTTTTTGTTCATCAATGTGCCTACTAATTCTTTCCTTAATAACAGTTTCCACCAACTTACCCAACTACAAATCTACCAGTTTTAAACAACACTAATTCATAAGTTTAATGATTTAACAATTGTGGTTGGGGGTCAAACACTGTTCCAATCACTTGCTGCCACCATTCATTCATATCCTAGAATATATGTATATAGGCTGAGATATTACATTGTGTGTATGTGTATGCTTCTTCCCTTTAGACATGCAGCCTGCAGGGTTAATCAAACAAGAAAACTTTTATTTATAAGAAGAAAACATTGAGGAAAGTAAAGTCTAAGAAACATTTTACTTCCACTGAACTTTTGAACTGAGGTCCTATACCTATAACTGAGATCCTTATGTTACAAAGTTACTATTTTCAAGCTGTTCCAAGCAGCTCTTCTATATAGTTCCCCTTCAGTCAGAAAAAAACCTTTTTCACTTCAGCCCTTAAACTGTCCTCTCTCTGCTGCTAACCCCTAACTGTCATTTCTCAGCTGCTGTTTCCCAAGTCTCCTTCTCTCAACGTTCCCTCAGTTCTCATTGGCTGTTCTTAGGGAAAGGCTGAACCTAGCCTGTCACATTGACTGATAATCCATGAAGTTTGTGAAGCTCAAACACTAATAATTGCAAGTGCTTTATTAGGCAGTGGCACACACAGCGTCTCAAAATACATAACAAATATTCACAGGAGCATCTTGCATGATTAGTTTAGTGCACTGGCATAAATATGTATCTGGTTTGTACTTGGATTACTGGAAATTGTTCACCACTATCATGTCTCTTTCTGTAAAACATCTCTATGAAGCTTTTCAGTCTCTTACAAATCTTTGCTTGCCATTCCCTTCACATACTGGCTATTCAAATAACAACTTGCCCCTCCAATGTACCTTAACTTAAAGAATGCATTTTAAAAAGATGTCATATTTGGTTACCCATTGATCCACATTTGGCTCTAAAAACATATACTGCTGACCCCTAGATTATGTTGTGACCCCCAACTGTTTTTTTCAGCTAATACACACATCATACCCCAGCATCACCAGCTGCCAATGTTTATTGAAGCTGCATTTTCCAGCCATCAAAAGCCATCAAGCAAGCATTTTTAGCCAGAAACATCAACCAATCATCAGTACTCATTAGTAAGCAATCATGTTAAATAAAAGATGGGTATCTCTTCATTTGATGCAACATAATATTGCAGCATGTAGTGTGTGTTTTTGTTTTTTTAATCTGACTTTAAAATTCTGCAGTCAACTTCATAAGCACACTCAACAAATAATAAATATCTTTTAAATTAATAAAAGTTCTGCTCAATATTCAGTAACTGAAATGAGACCGTAAAAGACACCTTAGGCTTGTGTAATCTGTAGAGTTTCCATTTTATAGCCCTTGAACAGTGCACCACATTTTCAGGAAAAATCATCATGTGTATTCCAAGCTTTGCCAAAGTAGATAAGGGGCAACATTTCTGAAATATACAATTTAGAATGAATGCATGCATATAAACCAAAGATGTATTTACCAGGCTTGGTCTGAGACACATCAGGGCTGAACAAAATTTTGGGTTTCAAAGGCTCATGGTCTTCTTCCTCTTTTGGAAATGAAATAAAGAACATGAGTTATAAATTGCCACATTGTTCATAAATCTGGGCCTGGCACCAGGTGCAGTGAACATAGATACAACATGTGTGTGGCTCTATGAGAAAAACATAAATTGTTATTGCAAGAA
The DNA here is from genome assembly GCA_029375565.1 of Gekko gecko. Taxonomy (NCBI): domain Eukaryota; kingdom Metazoa; phylum Chordata; class Lepidosauria; order Squamata; family Gekkonidae; genus Gekko; species Gekko gecko. Next base: position 50,552,724 of record JAPDNY010000004.1, read on the forward strand.
AGATGAAAGAGAGGTATACAAAAGAAATTTTTTTACAAAGTCCGTTGGAGTCTGAAAGGAGATTAGGAGGGCTGATAAAATGGTCTGGCTGCCTTTGGAATAATGACAAAGACTTTCAAACACAAACAAAACCTGCTCAAGGGAGATGTAATCTACTCTGCTGCTTGTTATTCTTGCTAGATCCTATGGTTAAGGCATAGTTTGCAGGAAGGCAAAGCAGAGGAAGCTCTGTCTGCACTTCTTATCTGTGTCCATGAGGTCTTAAAGATGGCAAAGCAAGCCCTCTTTTGTAATTCAAGCCATAATCAGCCACCAATGGATGTACAACATATGCAAGTTATGCAAACCACCAAAAAAGCCCCCTGGACAAATAAAGTATTAGACAACAAATAGTATCCCTAAAATGAATTAGTATTTTCTTTTACAGTCCTTTTTCACAGAAGTTATCAACCACTTGTATGTGTGCACACTCTCAGTCTATCTTTTTTTATAAGTATTTTATTGATTTATAACTAAAATACTAAAATGCTAAAATAAAATAAATAAAATAAAAATAAGCCAATACATCAAAATACCAAATCACAGAACATACTTAACACATAACATTTTCATGTAGGATAAACACATGAATCTTGTAATTTAAATTATAAGGATTCACCAACAAATTTTTGAAAACACTAACAAGATTTCTTGAGATAACAAAGAACAATCAACAAAGAGAGAACATATCCAATTCCCTCTCAGTCTGCCTACCTTTTGCTAAACTTCCAAAAATAACATAAAAGGATACCATCTGTCTATGGGATTAAAAAATTCATAGTGCTTATTCTCACAATTGGAGTACATGGAGAATTTCTCAAGCATGAAATAATACCATACTTTATTATACCAGTAAATTACGGTTGGAGGTGAATTATCTTTCCAGTGTTGTGCAATCATAGCCTTTGCTGCGGTAAGTAGTAACACTCTCAGTCTATCTTGCTTCAATTCGGCTCACTTGCCTGAATTGAAGCAAGATAGACTGAGAGTCAGAATTAACTCCTTGAGCTTTTTGGCCTCCACCATTGAAACACCATTGAGACAGCGGCCTGAAGAAGTCAGAGGAAATGGACAGCAACCTAGGCGATCTGTAACCACTTCATTTATGATTGTGTTTAAAGACAAAGAAGGAGTGGTTGATAACAACTGTGAAAAAGGAATGTAAAAGAAAATACTAATTCATTTTAAGGACACCATTTGTTGTCTAATACTTTATTTTTACAGTTTTTTGATGAGTCTAAAATAGGCTTGACTTTGAAGATATAAGTAGTCAGCCTTCAACTAAATATTTGTCTAGCTGCAGTATCATGAAGCAAGAACTCCTCAGCACATCCCAGGACTGAGTCCATTAAAAAAGGAAGAAAGATTCAGTAACTTTGATGCAGAGAATTCTATGAAAAAATGGCAAGAAAATTCAGATTTTACAGTGAGAACTTTAATTTTAATCTGATACTCTAACTACTACATCACACTGGCTATAAATCCTTTGTTGACTCTGTTGCCCTTTCAAAGGTCCCCCATTCTCAAGAATGACTGGAGGAGCACAGAGGGGCCCAATGGGAATGGTAGAAATGCAAAAATTCCTTCCATAAACTCCTCCATGCATGGTTCATAGAATCCAGATCATTTGTAAATCTCTTTGAACTCAATGGAAGTCACATCCAAAAAAAGAGTACTTGGCATTTCACCCATCAAATATATAGATAGTAAGGCAATAAAGGAGCTGTGATGGCTCAAGTGGTTAAGACGCTGAACTGCAGGCTGTGGAAGGTTAGTAGTTCAGCAGTTCAAGACCCGAGAGTGCTGCATGACGGGGTGAGCTCCTGTCTCTAGTTCCAGCTCCTGCCAACCTAGCAGTTCGAAAGCAAGAAATTGCAAGTAGATAAATAGGTACCACTTCGGTGGGAAGGTAACAGCATTCTGTGCACCTTGGTGTTTAGTCATGCTGGCCACATGACCATGGAAACGTCTTCGGACAGCGCTGGCTCTTCGGCTTTGAAACGGAGATGAGTACTGCAACCCTAGAGTCGGATTCAACTGGCTTTCGAGCAAGGGAACCCTTACCTTACCCTTTTAAGGCAATAAAGATATAGTAATCATTTTATTAAAACAGCTTTACCTATTTCTGTCTTTGGTGGCTGAGTTCTAAATGCAGCAGTTTTCAGGACTGCATAAAAACAAGAAAAAATATTTTTTTTTAAAAAAAGGGTAAATATATCATACTTTAAAAGAAAGGCTAATTTCAGTTTCAAAGACTTGTAACAGAATCAGTATTAAAGACAACAACCATTGTACTATAGATTTCTTATAGGTTTGCCAGTTTCCAGGTGAGGCATGGAGAAAAAAAACCCTGCTCTCATGAAATATATACCATTAGTTACCATTAGCTGAGTACTGGAACAATGTAAAAACAGATGAAAATATCAGCAAAAAAGTTCTGATATGAACATAATTAATAATGTGGTTTGTGCTGAAAGTCTCTCATCCATCCTGTTTTCACAGTTTTCAGTATTCATTTTAATTACTTTGTGTCTATTTTATAATTTTATGAATTAAAATAAATAAGTATTTTTAAAAAATGGAGAAAATTTACCAGGTTTAGTTTGTAGCATATGAGGGCTAATTGTTGTTTTAGGGCTGAAAAGATGGTGCTTGGCTTTTGGATCTGAAAGAGAAAAGAAAGGGGGGGCTATAAATTATTTAAAAATGTATAAGCCACCATCTGGAATTTCTGGTCTGACGGTGAAGAAGCAATATCATGCTGTGGAACAAAGGCAGCCACAAAAGAAAGAAAGAAAGAAAGAAAGAAAGAAAGAAAGAAAGAAAGAAAGAAAGAAAGAAAGAAAGAAAGAAAGAAAGAAAGAAAGAAAGAAAGAAAGAAAGAAAGAAAGAAAGAAAGAAAGAAAGATTAGTGCAAATGGATTATGTGATAAATGGCAATTTCTGGAGCCCATCTTTAATAAGGAAAATAAATCATGAACCCAGAAGGCTAGACTGCAGCCAAACATGGCTACTTTCAGCTATTCTCAGAGATGCCAGAAACATTGTGCAAGATAAGAAATAAGCAATACTGTGAAAAAAATGGTTAAGTCTTCAGTGCTAAATGGCAAACATACCTAGAGAGAGGATTTATTTTAATTTTTAAAAAATTGGATGATGTTAGATGATCTTGCAGAAGAAGAGAATGCAACATGGGTTTCTGAGGTAAGAAGACCAGTCAGTTCATCAGAAAAATATCATTACCTACTATTGGAAGTTCATTGTTAAACGTAATAGGTTCCATGACTGCACGAGGGAAAAGAACATATTTATAAGAGTTATTAAAAGGCCTTCAGTAGTTTTAAGGGTAGGATCTGATACAAAGTCTTAGAACAACTGAACTGTGGAAAACATAATAAAATATATGGAATGACCTCCTCTATGACATACATATGTGTTCATCCCTTTTGAAACTCAGGTACTTCTGTAGGACCTACGCAGCTGAAAAAGCCTCCAGCTAGCTAGTTGGAGACTTTTGCAGAGATCTGGCTATTATACAGCTGAATTTCTTCATTTTTGTTGTTATTCTTTTTTTAAAAAAAACACCATAGGTTTTAAATTGTATTTTACTGAGTAACTATGTTTTTTGAATTATACTCTATGCCCTTATAAGCATTAGGAAAGATGGGTAAAAATATTTTAAATAAATAAGTAAAGGAATGAACCAAATCTCTCAATGTAGGATACAAATCTGTGATGGGAACTTAACAATTAAGCCTCAATTGCCCAGTAAGCAAAATGTACTCCATAGCAGATACATAGTTATTGAACCAAAAGCTCTCTACATTAAAGCTGGTTATGGAACAAGTTGTACCAATTATATGCTATAGTTCTATGGTTGGCAGTAGAATTATTCAGTGTAATGATGTTTTACACTTAAAATTTATTACAGTATGTAGGTCATGTTTTCAGATATTTCAGTTAGTAGTTACAGGACTGGAATACAGAAACTATAAATGGCCTGCATTGCATCATCCTATTTAAGTCTCGGTTGCAATTATTGGAGCACTGGAAAAACTATCAACTGAGTTTTAGCAAAAAGACAGTTATATAAATATCTGTGAACAGGCTACTATTGTTTACACCTGTATAAACATGACATGGTCCAACTGCAAGTAGAGAAAATTAGATTTAAAGCTTTCAGTTAACAATTAAATGATTAAATTGTCTACAAAAGAGTAGTCTGGATTAAGACACTACAATTATATCTGTTACCATGAAATGTGATACTGCTCCTTCAGATTTGTTTAGTCAAACTTTATTCTCTGTTCCACTATTACTCTGGCTTTTATAGAGAAATGGCCTAATTGAAGTTGAATATGTAACCTATCACTAAATTGATCTACTAACCCATATATGTAACCTATCACTAAATTCTGCCACTTTACCAGAACACTAGAGAGTAGCAAATGTTACACCAATTTTTTAAAAGCGATCCCAAGGGAAACCAGGAAATTACAGTCCAGTCAGCTTAACATCTGTCCCAGGCAAATTAGTAGAAACTGTAATCAAAGACAGAATTGTTAGGTACATAGAGAGTCAAAGCCTGCTGAGGGAAAATCATCATGGCTTCTGCAAAGGGTAGTTTTGCCTCACAAACCTCTTGGAGTTCTTTGAGAAAGTGAACAAACATGTAGACAATGGCAACCCGGTAGACATATTATATACGTGGCCTTCCAAAAGGCTCTTGACGAGGTACCTCACCAAAGACTCCCGAGTAAACTTTGCAGTCATGAGATAAGATGACAGGTTCTCTTATGGATTAAAAACTGGTTAAATGACATGAAGCAAAGAACAGAACCAACAGACAGTTCTCACAATGGAGGGAAGCAAGCAGTGGGATCCCACAAGGATAAGTATTGGGGCTGGTACAATTTAATTTATTCATAAATGATCTGGAACTAGGGGTGAGTAGTGTAGTGGCCAAGTTTACAGATGACACAAAATTATTCAGGATGGTGAAAACCAAGGCTGACTGTGAAGAGCTCCAAGAGGACCTCCACAAAATGGGTGAGTGGGCGACAATGTGGCAAATGAAGTTCAGTGTTGGTAAGTGTAAAGTGATGCACAGTGGGACAAAAAAAACCCAAATTCAAGTATAGGCTAATAGGGTCTGAACTTGCTGAGAGTGAAAGGGAAAAAGATCTTGGGGCTCAGTCAAAGTGTCAACCCAGTGTGCTGTAGTGGTGAAAAAGGCAAACTCTATGTTAGGGATTATTAGGAAAGGGATTGAGAATAAAAAGGCCAATACTAATGCCCCTGTATAGATCTATGGTACTGCTTCATTTAGAATACTGTCTACAGTCACCATATCTCCAAAAGGACATTGCAGAGATGGAAAAAGTATGGGGAGGGGACCAAGATAATTAGAGGGTTGGAGTACCTTCCCTATGAAGAAAGGCTGAATAGTCTGGGACTTTTCAGTTTAGAGAAGAGACAACTAAGGGGGAACATGATAGATGTTTAGAAAATAATGCACGGGGTGGAGAGAGCTGACACAGAGAATTTTTTTCTCTCTCTGAAAATACTAGAACTTGTGAGCATCCAATGAAACTGATGGACAGTAGGCTCAAGATGGACAAAAGAAAATACTACTTTATACAAAGAGTGATTAAGGCCCTGTTCACACGGAGCATTTGCCCCGCTGAAGGCACGGGAGCCCTGCGAACTTTCCGTGCTCGATCATACGAGCACATCTGGGAGGCGTAGTGCTCCCGTGGCCAACCCGCGGCTTCCCCTGGAAAACGCGGGGTAAAAAACTAGTAGGTCGGAAGTACTAGTTTCCGGAAACCCTGGGGCAAAGGCTGGCGTCTGATCGCGGGAGCACCAGTATCCCGTGGCTTCCGACGCCCGCCCATGTCCCCGGGGTTTCCGGATGTTGTCAGTTTCCATGTGATGCGCACCAACGCTGAACAGTGCATGCGCACACACAAGACACCGACAGCGGCCCGCCCCCCCAATGGCGCATGCGCACTGTGCTGCTTTTTTGCTGCGCTGCAGCAGCGCAGTGTGATCGGGGCGCAGAGCTGGAGTGTGGCAACCCAGTGGCCTGTATGATCGGGCTACTGCACCTTATTTAGCTCCAGGGCAAACTGCCACGCCTCCCCCACGCGTTTTCTGGCCCGTGTGACCGGGGCCTAAAATGGGAAATTTGCTGGCAGAGGATATAGCGATGGCCACAGGAATGGCCACAGGGCACGTCTATCAATGGCTACTACCCATGGTGGCTGAGGGGAACCTCCACATTCAGAGGCACTAAACCTCTGAATCCCAGAGCCAGAAGGCAACATCAGGGGAAGGCCTCAGCCTATGCAGAGGAACTGGTTGGCCACTGAAAGACAGGATGCTGGACTAGATGGACTATTGGTCTGATCTAGCAGGGCTCTTCTTATGTTCTTAAGTTTATAAGTATTTCCAGTCACAAAGTAGATATCTTTGAAGCTTGGGTGGCTCATGGTAGAGCATCCGCTTGGCATGCAGAAGGTCCCAGTTTCAATCACCAGCATCACCATTTTAAAAATAGTAGGTGATGAGAAAGACCTCAGCCTGAAACCTGGAGTCACTACCAGTCTGAGTAGGCAATAGTGACCTTGAGAGACCAATGGTCTGATTCTGTATAAGGCAGCTTCCTATGTGAACAGTGTTAAAAGTGAGATTTTTCCTGAAGGAAGTGCTTATGCACTTAACTGAAATTATTTCTACATGTTAATACATTCTTGGAATCAGAACATGTGAGAATATGAATAAGCAATAGAAAATGTAACACATGACAGCCAGTATGGGGCAGTGGCTAGAGTGTTGATCTGGGAGACCCTTGTTCAAATACCCATTCTGCCATGGAAAATTGCTGGGAGATCACACATGTTCATCCTAACCTACTTCACAGTCACACACTTTCAACCTAACCTATTTCACAGGGCTGTTGTGAGGGTAAAATGGTGGAGAAGAGAATGATGTAGGCTGCTTTGGGACCCCACTGGGGAGAAAGGTAAGATATAAATGAAGAAAAACAATAAATGCCAAATTCCAATCACCTGTATTCATTGTACCAATGTATAATTTTATTTAACAATTAATGGCTTCCTAATAACTTTCATTTGTGAACAAATAAGCTCTCATCTAGCATGCTCCAGTGGATAGAACAGGTCTGTATAACTTGTGACCCGCTGACCTGAACACTAGTCGTTTGTGACCTGTAATCCCAGGCAGGCATCATTTTTTTAAAAGAAGAAGCTTCAACAAACCCTTAATAGGTAGCCATGAATGGCTGATGGGCTGCATGTGACTTGGTGGGTCACAAATTATCCAAGCCTGGGATATACATCATCCTATTCCACTACACAAACTTTGAAGACTTCCTGCAGACTTCTTCCAACATAAGTGGCTCTTCCTACAATGGAAGAACCGCTTGGGGTAGATTCAGTCTTCTTAAGCTGAGGAACTTCCTCCAGTCTAAGGGAAGACGCCACCCACTGTTGGACATGAAATGGTAAAGCTTTGTTTCATCTTCCTATTTAGTCAGGAAACTCTTCAGGTGACTTTGGACAAGTCCTTTAGCAAAATTGCCCACAGCGCTGTTGTGATGATAGTGTTTTTTCTTATTTATCAGCAGAAGTGTACGTCCTTCAAATATAAGAAGCCCGTCAGCAGCTATTGAGTTGTGCCAAAAGAAAGAAACAGCATACGGAGGGTAGGGATGCTCAAACACCTGCTAGTTTGATTCCCCAGTGGTCACCTGGTAGCCAGTTAATTTACAGATAGTTCACAGCCTGTTCATGTGTATTCATACCTATAGCTATCAGAAGTTGACAACCAGCTGCTGAGTTTCTAATCTCCTGTTGTGTAAGTTTTGCTCTATACCCAGCAAAATGTTTTTTTGGGGGAAGGGGGAAATCAAGAGCTGGCTTCCAGGTGATCAGATGGAAGATGGGTTCTTCTGATCTTCCATCCTGGAAATTTTGCAGACATTAAAGCATTGCTTCTGTCCCAGCCCAGATTAGAGGGAGGGAAGAGAAACAAACTCTTTGTCTACTTTTTGTAATGCAAAGATCAGAAGTATTGTATCTGTCTAAGCCCAGCTTGGACAGAGGGAAGACGTTCCTTTTGCAATTTCACTGTAACTATTTTGCTGAAGGGGTGTGGTGGATAAGAACCAGACTCTCAGCTGATCTTCAGTTTATAAACATGTTCAACAGCTGTTCTACTTGCTCCAAACATATCCCTGACAGGGATGGGCATGAACTGGCTCACGAACTAAAGTTCATGGTTTGCAAAGTGATGCTTGTGAACTGAAGAACTGCCTTGGATGCCTATGAATTATGCTTCAGTCTGTGGCAGTTTCAGGGATCTGCCACTCAGCTGTTCTCAAACCTCTGCTTTCTGCTCCCCACAAAGAGCAGAAAGCAGGGTTTAAAATTTAAATAGCTTATGAGCCAATACAAAATGGGTTAGTTTGTGAACTAACCTCCCAGTTTGTATGGGTTAATGGTTTGGTTTGTGATTCAGCCATGAACAACAAACCAAATCACAAAAATGCAGTTCATGCCCATCCCCAATCCCTGGCATGCTTACAATCTGCTCATAAGTGTTGGGTTTATGAGTTGGGCAAAGTCTCTGAGAAATTCACAGCATTGCTAACTGAGAGGCAACAGAAAGAGAGAAAAACCCTATGCCATTGCTGTCAGACATCTTTGGAGGCACCTGAGACAGAAGATGGCTTGTGCAGAACTATGCAGGTGCACTGCTGGTGATTAGGCAGCAATGATTATGGCCTTAGCTGCAGGTAGCAGACTTCTGGATCATTTACTGCTTTCCTTTCCAGCCACTACTGAAACAATCTCTAACAATAATAACAAAGTTTCATTAGACCCATTTGCACAAACACATAATTACCAGATTTAGTAAGTGGGAGGTCAGGCATTGTAGATGGCTTAGAAGAAAAGATGTCTGTTTCAGCTGGAGCTGGGGAGGTGGAAAAATTAGCAAATCATTCAGTGGTATTGAATCTGTGCTTAAATACCTACAGTGTAATGAGTTTTTAAAATACGCATGCTTAAAGTACTCTACCTGATAAAAATAATTAATTAAAGTAACTGTTTTATGCCCTGTGACTGTCCCAAACTGCACATAAAGATTCTGCATATGAAGGCTTGCCCAATTCACATCAATGGACAGAACAGCTATCTGCATACAAATGTACACTTATGTACCTGGCCATTCTGTTTAAATGAATTGAGAAACACATGGGCATGTATGAGCACCATGTTCTTCAAGAGCACAGGGCACAATATAGTTTTAGTATGACTGCAGTAATCTAAATTGCATTGTACAAAAAAGTACATCTTTCATATTTCTACAATGGCCAGTCCATCACTAAAATAATGTAGCATGTATATAAAGCGTTAATTTTCAGATTTGTTGCATACAAATTTACCATTGCAACCTTAAGGACCTATTTCTGATTATAGAACAAAATAATTTAAAACTTATTTTGAAAAGTTACTCTACCAGGTTTATTATCTGTCACTTCTGGCATGGTATAATCAGATTCTTTAGACTGAGAAGGAATAGAGGTTGGTTCAGAAGAAGCTGAAAAAGAGGTCCATCCCAAAATTAATTCATGATCACAAAAAGCAAACTCTCAGAATTGTGCTTGGTATCAAGAAAGCCTTAACAAGTAGTCAGAAAGCAGAAAACATAAAACATTCTGATATAGGACATTGGGCAACAGGTTTAGGTTTCAGTGCAGTATCTAGAAAAAAACTACATATTGTGGAATGCCATTCACCAAACATTTTTGAGATAACAATACTGAAATATAATACAGATGAGATAAATCAGTGAGCTCCCTTGAGTTAACTTTTACTCAATACACTAGTAGCAGATCCCCAATCAAGTTACACTACTAGTTTTAAACTGATACAAGCATTCATTATAACTTGGCTGTGGATCATGATATATGAAGAAACCATTAACACATATCAAAATGTTGAAGTTGATTCTCTAATCACCTGCAGTTTTGCCACTGGTTGTAGAAAACATTGAACAGAGGAAAGGAAAAGAAGAATAAATGGAAAGGGAATATGGTGAAATACTATTTTAACACACAAAATGTTTCAAGAAGTTTATGTGGTGGATACAGGGCCATTGGAGCTTGCCACTCTCCCTTCATGTCCAAATCTCTCTTAAGTCTTCCTATTTCTGGGAATGCCAGATGTTATGCAAACCTTTTTCACCTTCCTTCAGCTTCAGAGACCACTTTTAGTGTCTAAGTCCAACTGCAGCCTCACAGCCTACATGGTTTGGTGTAGTGGTTAAGTGTGCGGACTCTAATCTGGGAGAACTGAGTTTGATTCCCCACTCCTCCACTTGCACCTGCTGATGTGACCTTGGGTCAGTCACAAGGTCTGGCACTGTTCTTGAAAAAGAGCAGTTTCTGTCAGAGCTCTCTCAGCCCCACCTACCTCACAGGGTGTCTGTTGTGAGGAGGGGAAGGGAAAGGAGTTTGTAAGCCACTCTGAGACTCCAAGTGAAGGGCGGGGTATAAATCCAATCTCTTCTTCTTTTCTTCTTCATCAAATCTTTGTTTACAATTAATATTTACCCTCTCCTCCAGCTCCATACCTGAGTCTTCTGATCTTCACAGGGAAGGAAGACCTCCTACTGCTCATGGTCAATAGATGCACCCTTAATTAAAAAACTACTTGCTCTCATATAATCTTACCCAAGCCCTATGTTCAGCATCACAAACACTGTCTGGTACCCCTCTGCCTTAAGAGATATTCTTGGCATGAGAGATATGGTCTTTCTAATTGCTTTATTGTTTTATTTGTTCTGGATGTTCTTATTTCATTGTTACTAACTTTATATTTTTATATTTATTGATGTACACTATTGCCTACACTATACAGTGGAAAAGTGGCATACAAATAAACAGAAATAGTCACAAACTGGGAAAATGCAGTTCAGTTTGGTTCATGGGTCATGGCGTGCCCAGTTCACAAACCTTGAACTATCATGAACTTTTAGCTGGCAAATGGACCAGTTTGATTTGTGATATTCATGATGCAATAAAATACTCTTCCTGGTAAGCTAGAGTCACCAGCTGACTCTCCTCTACCTGCCCTCCAAGTTTGGTGAGGATTTATTTATTTATTTTATTGATTTTTATCCTGCCTTTCCAGCCTCATAGTCCATAAAACACAATTCATTAGATTAATACAATTCCTAATAAATAATACAATAGTATAAAACAATATTAAAAACAAACAATATTAAAGCGCTAGGAATTCTAGTTTTTACTTTAGTTCTATTGGTCTGCTTCAGTTAGAGGGGACTAGGACAGGCAATAGTCACAGGGACCAGTGGCTCAGGGCTTCTACCATGGTTGTCAGTTGTTATTACTAATGCTACCGGTAGTTGTAATTGTAGTGGTGGTGGCAGCTCCAAAGTCCTGGTGGATCAGCTCCATTTTGCAGGAGCTGTGGAACTGTAGAAGGTCCTGCAGGGCCCTGGTCTCCTCTGGGAGCCCATTTCACCAGAGTGAAGCCTGCACCAAAAAAGCCTTGGCCCTAGTTGTTGCCAACTTGGCCTCCTTAATACTTGGGAGGACCAGTCGGTTCTGGGTCCCTGAATGTAGCGCTCCCCGGGGCATATTTAGGGAAAGGCGGTCCCTCAGGTATGTCGGACCCTGGCCATAAAGGGCTTTAAAGGTTAGAACCAGCACCTTGAAGCGAATCTGCTACAGGCAGCCAGTGCAATGCCTTTAGCACAGGCTGGATGTGCTCCTGAATTGAGAGTCCCATCACTATCCTGGCCATGGTGTTTTGCACCAGCTGCAGCTTCCAGATTTGTGACAAGGCAGTTGGCTCCCTTCCTTGAATGCGTTGACTTGGCAACAGTGATCCATGCGATGGTCACCTCACATGTAGAGGGCATTACAGTAATCCAGTCTTGAGGTGACCATCGCATGGATCACTGTTGCCAAGTCAATGCATTCAAGGAAGGGAGCCAACTGCCTAATCAGCTGAAGATGGTAAAAGGCCAACTTGGCAGTGCCTGCTACCTGGGCTTCCATTGTTAAGGAGGCATCCAGGAGCACTCCCAAACTCCTAACCTTCTGTGCTGGCACCAATGGTGCCCCATCAAAGGTTGGGAGCAGGATCCCTACCCCCAGACTTCTGCAGCTCAAGCACAGGACCTCTGTCTTTGTTGGATTCAATTTCATCCAGTTCAGCCTAAGTCAACCAGCTACAGCTTGTAATGCCCGGTCTAGAATTTCTGATTTGGAGTTGGGCTGGCTGTCCAACAACAGATAAAGCTGGGTGTCATCTGCATACCCAGTCCATACCTCCGGGCAATCTGGGCAAGAAGGTGCATATAGATGTTAAAGAGCATCGGGGACAACACTGCCCCTTGTGGCACTCCACATTCCAGTGGGTATCTCTGGGACAGCTGATCCCCCAGCGCCACTCTTTGTCCCCAACCTTGGAGAAAGGAAACAAGCCATTGTAAGGCTAGATTTATGGGGTCTGAGTTATCCCCCCCAACAAGATGCCTCTAGGAAAGTGCTTTCTTGAGAAATGACAGGTGGTCATTTTGACAGGGGCAGGTTCAGGAGTTTATAGAACAGACCCTGTGCAAGCTAGAGTAATCAAACTTGCAGGGGACCTCCCCCTGATACTTCTCTACATGCCCTCCAAGTTATGTGTCGATTGGATTTAGGTGTCCAAGATATGCCCCCCCCAAGAAGATGCCCCCAGGAAAGTGCTTTTGGGGAAAATGTCAAGTGCAGGTTCAAAAGTGCAAGCTACACACACCAAACACAGAAGGAATCTATTGGTGTTTCAAAGACTGGAGAATTCTCCCCCCCCCACTCCGTTGTTTTGAAAGTGCTTCAAAATTTGGTAACCATTTTGTTTGAGAGGAGACAGTCTGTCTGGAAATGTATCCATTCACAAATCACCACAAACTGCTTGAAAATTCATGAAAAGTTCATACTGGTTGACCTGCCACGAACTTCAGTTTGTGAACCACAAATCACTCAAAATTCACCTCAAACTTTAGTCTGTGAGCTGGTTTGTGTCCATTCCTATAATGTTATTTATTTATTTTATTGGGCCTGTATCCCACCCTCCCCGCAAGCAGGCTCAGGGCGGGTTCCATCAATATATATAATAACGATTAAAACCAATTTAAAACAACAAGATTAAAACAATGCAATAATGATAAAATCATAAAATAAAATACCTATAAATAGGTAGGCTTGTCAAATGTATCATGTATTCAAAGCTAGTTTAATAGGCAGGGTCTTTTCCAGGTTTGATTCTTTGTTTGAGAACCAGGACATAATGGTTTTGCTACAGCTCTTCTCCCTAAGCTCTTCCTTTAGCAAGTGGAAGTATTCCATCTCACTGTCTAGCAACAGGACTCAATACTATTTAGAGCCTACTCAGACTTTTCTAGTCACATCATCTGTTTAACCTTCATGGTACAGAAATTTTTAGCCTGTCTGGTTTCAATAATCAGTTGATTCAACCCATCTACAGTCTAACTTAATTATGGAAGATTCCTGGAATCTAGAGCATACTTCTGTAACAGTTTTGTGTTAGTTAAATATTACATTTAAAAAGATATTTGTTTATATTTAGTATGAATGGAAATACAATAAGAACAGTGTAGCCTTACTTATTTTGAGAATCACAATAATTTAAGAAATGGAACTTACAAATTCTCACAGTTGGTTTACCAAGTATTGTTGCTGGCTGTGGATGCAAGTATTCTAGAAGCTAATATAACAGAAGATTTGGCAGCTGGGGCAATTTTTAAAGGTGGCTGGGACAGTGGGATGAGGATGCTAATAGGGATGGGCATGAACTGAACCACAAAGCAAAATTCATCATGGATTTTGCCCTGTTCATGATTTATGAACTGAAGTTCGTGATGGGTCTACCATCATGAACTTCCATGAACTTTTAAGGCAGTTTGTGATGGTTCATGGAGGTTTGTGGACAGAGCAGAAAGCAGGGGTTTAAATGGACTCTAAGTTCCTTTAAACCCTTTCTTTCTGTTCACCGAAAAAGCCACAAAAACAGCTAAGCTGAGCTGTTTTTTGGGCTGTCTTGTGCAGTCCCTCTTAAGATTTAAAGGGCTTGCACAACACAGCCCAAGACAGCTGAGCAGCCAGGAGCACCTCCCCACCGCTCAGGTGTTTTTTGGGCTGTCTTGTGCAGTCTCTTTGGACTGGATTTCGTATGAGTGGCTTACATTTTTGGCAAGGGGGCCACAAGCTGAGTCCACAATATAAGAAAGTGACACTCTTAGGCTGATTTCCCACTACAGCTGCCTCGGTGTTGCGCCACCGTTTGCCCCGACACTATCGGTCAATTTCACACCCGAAGCTGCGGGGCTGCATTTGACCCGCAGCTTCGCCTGATTTCCCCCGCAATTTCGTGATCCTCAAAAAACAGGATCACGAAACTGCGGGGGAAATTGGGTGAAGCTGCGGGTCAAAATGCAGCCCCATGGCTTCGGGTCTGAAATTGACCGATAGTGTCGGGGCAAATGGCGGCGCAACACCGAGGCAGCTGTAGTGGGAAATCAGCCTTAGTGTGTACCTTTACAGGTCCTGTGCCTTGGTGTGATTTTCCTCTAGTCTACAGAGCTAAGTAGGCCGTGTTTCAAGACACAGCAGGAGTGTAGGCCTCGCCAGTCAGGTCGATGTGACTTCCTATCCAGGCACACTGCAGATGTCTGCTGCATATGCCACCTGTGGCACCTATGTTGCAGGCTGATTGGTATCCAGGCTTTAGTGGTCATAATTTTTACTCATAAGAAAGAAAGCACATGACAGTCATTGAGTGTTATGTAGAGTTATTAGCAGAGGGCTAACAACCCTCCATAGAACTTTTGTGGGAGGGGCTGAGCATTGCACAGTGTCATGTGATACTACACAATGCAGCAATGTCACTGCCAGTCATATAACCAGAAGTCACTGGGGATACTCTAACAATCTCCCCAAACCCTTCTAATAGAGTTGGAGGGATTGCTAGAACATCTGCTGTAATATGTGACATCACTTCTGGTTATGTGACTAGAAGCTATGTTGCATTGTTGCTGCAATATGACGTTTTTTCCCAGTTTCTCTGGCTGCTGCACTGAGCAGCAATGGAGCAGCACGAGATCGAGGAGTGGGAGGTCTCCCACTATAGTCCCATGGGTTGTCCTAGTGTCACAGAGTTGTAAGATATGTCAATCTTTGTATGGTTTCACTGGAACCATATGCCTACAAAAAGAAGTGAAGGATGATATGATAGTGGAATATTAACTTCAGTAGTAAAAGGCTAGTAAAATACTAATGACAAATATTGTGGCATAAAATACACCTGTATTTCCCTGTAGTAGATGAAAAGAGATAAACATCAGAGTGGTGACAATTAACAGAAGAAAAAGATATTACCCATTGTTGTCACTGGATGTTCAGCAATGTGAGACACCTTAGTAGTGACAGGAACTGGAATCAATTTGGTGGTAACTGCTGGAGTAAAGGATATTATTTTGAAACAGATGAAGAACAATTAGAGCTCAGGATTGTTGACTTAGAATTCCAAGAATGTAGCATGTTCTTAGCTGATAGCATATCATTTTTGGAGTGTCTACTTTATCATAAATATGATAGCAAGCTGGTATCCGATGCAGTGAGTTTTGACTCTCAAAGGTTTATACCCAGGAAATCTTCTTGGTCTATAAGTCACTGGACTAGAATAGAGCTCTTACACTATAGATCAACACAGCTACTCTCTGAAGCTGGGTTAGAGTTACTGTGCTGTAGTACTGGGTTTCGACTGGGGAGATCTGATTTCATATGCTCACTCTGCTATGACATTTACTTGGTGGTCTTAGATAAACCAGTGACTCTCAACCTAAACTGCTTCACAAGGTTGTTGAGGGATTATATTAAGTTACCATTGCCTATTTCACCTGACCAACTCGGAGAAAGAATGGAATGCAAATACATTTAAAAAATAACCTAGTGGGATTTATTGCAAAGGTTATTCCTATATTTCTTATTTGCTGATATTTTCCTAATCAGATGTATCTAAATTGGAAATTGCCATTCTACAAAACATTAGAGTATGGAGACGGTAATGTGGTTGTGGGTCAAACTACATACCTATTGCAAGTCCGTGACTGGATTTCCTAACTCACTTTTTCCTAAATGAATAGCTACAAGGGGACCAATTCATCTGATGTGGCTGCAGTGCTGGGCACTGCATCATTTTTCCACTGGAAAAATGCCACCGCCCCAAGAAGACAGGATGCCTGTCTTCTTTTCCTATCAAGGCTATTTGTAGTGGAGAGGAGGGGGTTAACAAGAAAAATGCACAGGGATAGAAAGGGGTAGAAAGGCTGCAGGACAAAGGTTGGGCAGAGGAGGCGAGTGGCCAGTTCCCCCTTTAAATCCTCCCCTCCCCCTGGCTGTCCCAGAGTTCTGCTATTGGCCCTGGGGAAGGGAGGGAGGACCTGCTTTTCCCGCCACTCCCACACTTCACCCCCACCCAGCATCTGGCCACCTCCCCATCCCCTGCCCAGTGCCGCAAATGGTGGGCCATGCCGCACCGGGCCCTTTGTTCTTGTAGTGGAGGGGAGGGGTGTTAACAAGAAAAATGCACAGGGGTAGAAAGTTAATCTCTCTTTTCTCACCGTTATGACACCAACATGATAGCTCTTCTAGTTTTAAAAAAAACCATGCTGGGAGATCCACTAACAGATATGCAATGGAAAAGATGATTTATCCTTAAGATGGACTACAAACAGTGAAGGTCATCATCTTTTATAGCTGCAATCCTATAGCTGGATTCAAACAAATTCAGGGCTTTTTTGTAGAAAAAGCCCAGCAGGAACTTATTAGCATAATAGGCCACACCCAACAGTAGAAACCTATTAGCATATTAGGCCGCACCCTGGACAGCACAGCTCATTAGCATATTAGACCACACCTCCGTCATGCCAGAAGTGTGGTGATCTAGCCACACCCAGCTTTTGCTTCTTATTCTGTTTACCTTGTTTGTTGTCAAAATCCAGGGCTTTCTTTGTAGCAGGAACTCCTTTGCATGTTAGGTCACACACCCCTAATGTAACCAGTCCTAATGAGTTTCTGCTCTTGGGTGTGACCTATTATGCTAATGAGTTCCTGCTGGGTGTGGCCAACTCGGGAGCCAGTCGGAACTCCATTCCTGCCCCAAAATAGTCCTGAACAAATTTATTATGGTACAAGCACCAATGGGAAAAGTTAAGCTTTCTTAAGAATGAAAGACAAATTTTGTGATTTGTGACATTAAAAGTTTCATTTGCAATATTTCATATGTTTAGAGATGAAAGACAGTGGCACCACTGCAGGATGTTTCTTAAAATGGATTTTGAGGACAGTAGAGTAAAATTGTGTGCAGTATATTTAAAATACAGAACAGGCTGACATAACTGTCTGAAGGAAGCAAAAGTAATACATCAGCTTGTCAGAATCTGTTCCAAGATGTACACTCTGTCAATCTGGTGTCTTAAGGCTTGTGCTGACCATATATATTATGAAAGTACAAAAAAGTGTTGACCCATCATGTGTTTTAATATTCGATATGCTTTTATTAGTCTGATATTTGAAAAATATTTTTAACCCGTATATATTTTAATATGTGTACACCCTAATAAATTTTGTACTTTTATAATATATATGGTCAGCTTAACCCTTCTGGTTTGCAGTGTTATTGTGGGTTGAGTCCCCCCCCCCCCTCAGACTTTTTTCCAGTTTTTATCCTGGGCTTGTGCCTGCACGAGGCACACGGTATACAAGGGAATGATGTATCTAACACAAGTTCAACAGCATTTTCTTCCCCAAGCTGATATTGCAGTTCTATATTTAGGTGGGTAGCATGGGGGAGAGCTGTCCTCTAAGAAATCATGCTCTGGGGAATAAATCAAGTATCACAAATTATGCTAGACTGCTCACCAATAACAAACACATGGCAACGATTTAAGCAGAATGTCTCATTATGTTTTACTCAAATATTCCCCTCAGAGTTACTGAAAGCTTACAGCCTTCCTTCTCTAGAAAAATATGAATAAAATAAAGATGAAGCTATCAGCTTATATTGCAAAATGCACATCTGTGCCCTCTCATTTCAATATAATGGCAAAGCAACTATAAGGCACTAACTATCAGGGCATGAATAACTCTTTGAGATGTGCTGCACGGAGAGCAAAGCTGGAACTCTAATCAAGTGAAAGTTCACTAGTCTATATTTTACATCTTCTCTCACACTTCATCCTTACAAAAGATATTGCTGCTACCCATATGCACCTAGATGCCTACCAAGAATCTATACATGTCTGTGCTGCCCCTTCACTAAGCCTTGAAGCTATATTTTAGTGGTGCTCATATCTTCAGAGTGATGGTGTTGGAAACTGCCATTAAGTCACAGCCAACTTATGATGACCTCATAGGGTTTTCAGGCAAAAGACATTCCTCACTAGATCTTAAACCCTGGTTCAACCTTGTCCTCGAATTTACATTCTACACTACACGTGAGTTCACCACTGTAATTATCTCGGAGTATTTTTACATTCTACACTATACTTGAGTTCACCCCTGTTATTATCTTGGGGTATTTTTTGTTTCCACATTACACTGAGGCCACCCCAGTTTTGCCCCACACTTACCCCGGGATAAACGGATGCTGTTATAACCAGGGATGAATGCAAGGTATTGTGTTGCAAGTTGAACTCTGATAAAACCAGGGATGAGATCTAAATGCAGAAGGGACCTCAGAGGTGGATTGCCATTGTCTGCCTTGCATCATGATCCAAATACTAATCAGGGCTGACCCTGCTTAGCTTCTAAGACCTGATGTGATCATGCAAGCCTGGGCCATCCAGGTCAGGGCAGCTTTCAGAACACAGGTCACTTATTCAGAAAATATATTGAAAAGGGAATGGGATCCTTCATCCAGCTTTGATTTCTACTATCTACTGATGGAACTCTGGTAAGTACTGAGTGTGGTTCTCAGAGGACATTTAAGAACCACCCAGGTGCTTGATGCAGTCATCCAGGCCTAGAAATCACATGAATAGCACCCCCCCCAGATTCCTTAATACTGCTGCAGATCCATTTTTCATACATATCGCACTCCCTGGTTGAGGGCTTTACTTAAAATAGGAAATTAACATTAAACTAAAATTAAATTAAACAAATGAAATACAAAGAAGTCCTTGAGCAGCTTTTGGCACATGCCAAAATCTCTTCTGATCCCTCCTCTCTTATATTGGAAATGTTATGCATCTTTTATACCACATCCAGTTTAGCACAGGTTTCTAAGGAATACCACACCTTCACATTGGGAAGGATACCTACTGACTTCTTGAGGTTGGGAACTGCGAAAGGGGGATGACAGTAATTAAGGATATAGAAAGAGAAGAAAGGAGATGAGCGACAGATCTAACAGCTTGGTCAGAGAAGGTCTGGCTTCCCAGGATGAAGAAGCTGGCAATTTAATGTGTTTCAGCTTTTAAGAACTTGGGGAAACTGAACTATTTATCTGAGGCTTAACCAAACTGACATATGAAAAATGTTATGAAAAGGAAAGGCATACTATATAATTCTGTTTAGTTTTATATAATTGGGAATTGGGTTAGTATGAAAATAAAAATGGTAACAGTTTTTGTTTAGATCAGAAATATTTGCAAGGAATGAGAAAAACTGAAAATCCATCTGAAATTTATTTTAACCCCAGTTTCTGTTGGTATTTCAGATACTTTCATAATTTAATCCACACTATTATTTTTTGCTAGTTGTGATTAGCAGGAACATCCTATTAATTCTAACATGAAACATGAGCCATATTTAAGTAATGACAAATTACTGACAAATTACCTCACACAATATTATAATTCAGCTCATAAAATTAAAAACATGAGGAGCAATATATTAGTGGAATCTCATTGGACTATTAGAAGTCATGTTTTTAATCACAGAAGTTTGTTTTCCAAATATTACTTGTGATTATGTATGATTTATATCATGTGTTTTTAGATTACATAAGAAAGCAGTACATGTGAACAACATATGCTCTGGTTTTATGAATGTCTATCCAAAGCAGTCAGAAGAAAGCCCAGTCCCTGCTGCGGAACAAAATAGTTATAGGAAAGTACATAGTAATTACCCGGTACAATCTTTGGCTCTTCCAGATGGGGAAGGATTTGGGGTTTGGAAACAGTGATTTTTGTTTTACTGGGAGCTGAAAGGAATACAAATGAAAATGCCATTTGTAAGTGTCCAAGAAAACTTTAGTTGGCACCAAAACATACAAAATCTATTGGGATTTGCTGCTCTGCAAGCATTTGTAAAATAAATGGGAGTCTTTCAACAGCTGTAATTTTGTGTATACCTAATTCTAGAATTGTGAGAGTATCCCAAGTGGACAACTTACAGGACTTGCATGTTTTCTACTAAGGACCATATAGCAGTTTTGGCTGAGGAATGTGACAGAAAATGCTACAAGAGAAGTATCACATACACACAGGTTCCAGATTGCTAATCCAATTTGGGAGCCACCATTATTTTGAACTTTTAAAATACCACAGGAGAGCCTATCATGGAATTTCTACTGTCTCATCTAATTTGGCTCTGAAGGGGATTGTGAGAACATAGTCACTGTATGATCTAATTACTACAACCATTTTCAAAGAAAAAGAAAAGTTCAGTGGTGGTTAACCTTTTTGGCAACTGTACCTCAAATCAAGTCTAAATCATGAGGCAGTGCCATCTTAAAACACAGTACAATAAAGTTGGTTCCTGTATCTTGATGTTGTTTTCCTGGTACTAGGCAGCAGCACAGAAAAGTCAGATAAGAGTACAGAATCTGATTCTGTTCTATACCTGACTCACAGGAACTCCAGCTCCAGGCCACAAACTCTATTACCCACAGAGTAGTGACTTTTGGAATTACTGGCATATCTCCAAGCATCTTGTGGAGCAAGACTTTCCCACTTCCTCCACCCTCTGCGGCCCTGGGAATTAACAGAGCCTTATGGGGGGCTTTTGTATTTTTCGTGCGTGTGTGTGCACGTGCTTGCACACTTGGATGTCATGGTGACCTCTGGTGACTGACAGTGTGCACCTGGAAGTCCTGGTGACCTTTGGTGACTGACCCCTACTGAGGGCCTGGAGGATATTCAGAGAGGTGGCTGAATAAAGCCTGCCTCTGCCTCCTGACTGCTGGTATTCCAAGGAGGTCTCCCATCTGAGCCTGCTTAGCTTCTGAGATCTGACAAGATCAGGCTTGCCTGGGCTACTCAGGTCAGGGCCGGAATTAGTAGACCTATATGATTATGAATAGCAAAAGGGCCAAAGTTGTGGTCTGCAGTTGGATGGATGGAGATTGTTGTCTTCTGTCCTGGAGACAGAAGCATATGGTTGGATTCATGCCAATAAATGAACAGATATTTTACTATAGTGTCCCCCTGTAGTTTCATGATAACCTAATTAACCATTACCCAGTGTTGTTCTTGGCAATTCAGGGGTTTTATAAATTTTAGGTGTAGTGGTTTCCCATTGAGGTTCATTTTCTGCTGATAAAAAAGAGAGAAAACAATCAACAATAAATCTTGTGGGAAACAGATACTTCTACATAAAAGATTATTAACCTTAGACCTATTTTCATTACTAAGCATCACAATATGATTACAAATAGAAAGAATATAAAAACTGGTTTATTTTAGATTCCCAGCATGTTTTTGTTAATAGAATATTTTTAACTGAATTTTTTTAATGTTTGAGGTAAAATAGAAAAGAAATCAAAGCCACAAATGATTAAGTAGAGATAGGTTTTGTATTTCTTCAGAGAGAAGCAACATAGCTTTTAAATACAGGCTATGTTAATAAAATGTGTGAACTGCAAAAATAATAACAGTTATAAACCTGGACATGAAATGTAATTACCAGGCTTAGTTTCTGGCATTTTGGGTTGGGCAGGTTTAGATGTAGAAGGAACAAATTTTGTTTCCGGCAGAGCTGAAAGACACAGGCGGTATTATAGATTTTTGCTTCTTACTGTCTTTTTTTTCTTCCTAGGAACAGAATCATATTAGCTAAAGGGGACATGTAATAAGAAATTTTGCAAAAATAGTAAGTCAGTTGAAAAAAATTATTTTAAAATATAAGACAACAAAAATATGTTCATCAACCTTTTGCCAAGAACTGACTAGGTGTCCTTAGAAGTTCTCAGATTTAGAATTCCTCCTTTCATATAATGGTAACTGTTACCTAAAGTACAAAGTTGCTGTAAAGCCTACCAATATAATGAATGTAAAGTGCTGTCAATACTTGAAGTCAAGGGTATCTAACATGGTGTTCATGGGTGCTATGGTGCCCACCCTGTGCTTCCCTGGCACCCACTAAGTGCTTTTACAAAGTAGGAAGTGGAAGGCTTCTGACTGGTCATTGAAAATCTGATTGACAGCAAAAGGATCTTCACTGTGTGACTGAAAGTAAGCTGTTTATATGTGAGAATATATTTTAAAGCAATATGATGTTCATTTTGAAAGGCATCCTAGGAAGCAGAGCTTTTTTCCTGAAATACTGAAGGGTTATTATTTTGTGGTTGGTTCTGCCTCCTGCAGTAGTTGTTTTGTGGTTGTGTCCATACCTACTTTCAGACTTCCAAAGGTAACTGCAAGCTCAAAAAGATTGGGGAGCCCTGCTCTAAGTGGTATGTATAGGTTTTGTAGTTATCATCATTAAATAAATATAGATTGCATTTTTAGCTGAACTCATGATAGCTGATTGTGTTGTTGCTCCTATTATGTCAGAACTGAAGCTCAGTAAAGCAAAACTTATTTTACTTTTAAAACAAATCTTAATTGATTGCATCCAGTGGTTGTTTTCTATAATTCAACTGGAATGGGTTGAGATTTTTGCTGATTCCTCCTTTCATTGTAGACCACTGCACAGTTCTTGGGGATTCTTTGAACCCAAGGGGTAGTATTGAGAGCACAGTGGGCTTTGGAGGAAGGGGGCAATGGGAAAGTCCTATTCCAGTGGATTTCTGCTCATGATTGACTGAATATCTCCCTTTGCTCTAGTATAAAAGTTACAACATTTTAGTAGCAAATACACAGGTAAGCGTACAATATCTTAGAAGTATTCCCCCCCCTGTTTTCTGGTTAACATATTAAATATACAATGGGTCATAGGAAATCCAGGCAAGTAAACATGAACTCACTGTATAAATGGTTAATAAGAAATCTTCTAGATCGTGGGTTGGATCTAAGCGATAATTTATGTTAATAGAAGGGAAGGTAATGCTAGTGGAACAGAATTTTATTGTCTTCACCCTCCTGCAGTGAACCACAGATTTCTCCCAAAATGCAGGTCTAAGAAGCAAAGGAATAGCATGAGGGGCAAAACGAGGGTATACAGTAGGAGAGGAATCAGCAAAAATGGTCTACTGTTCCATGAGTGGAAATTATTGTCAGCACTCAATGCCATGAAATAGAAGATAGTTTAACTATTAAAAATAAATTGAAGAATGATTTCTAGTACTATAAAAAGGCCTTTTGAAATATATATCTTTTACTCAATTACCTCTTTACTCCATTTCCCTTTGTTTTTTCCCCAACAAGTTGTGATATTTTTGAATAGGTTATGAATACAGTATATATTTTTCCTAATGAAAACAGCAAACACATTTTGTATCTGCTTTTGCACACAAATTTAATGGGTAGATTGAGCACAGAGCAGATATTTAATTTTTTTCCTATACAATTTCATTTCAACGTCTGCTTTACAACAAAGAAGATTTCAAGACTGAAGAATTAATGCTTTGACTTTGAACGCAGTGTGAAGATTTTTTTCTTTGCATTGTCAGACTTAAATAGATCCTCAAGGATGGGGCTTCCTCATGCTATACAACTTTTCCAGGAAATTTATGTTACCTGGAGTAGTTTTTAACTGTTCAGTAATCCTAGAGGTTTTAGGTATATTCTGTTCCAATGATGGTGATTTAGAAGCTAGAAAAATTAAAAAAAAAATCAAACACTGAATAGAAAAAGACAAATATAACTGTGTCACCATTCTGAGACTGTAAAACAGACATCTGAAATATTTCTTATTTATTTCAAAATCTTAAAAGTATATAATTAGAGAAACTGTGAATAAAAAGTTTTAAAACTCAAGGTAAGTAGGTCCATAATACCAGACTCATTGCACACAGGACATGTGTTCATCATTTCTCATGAACAAAGTTGAAATCAGCACCCTATCCTTTTGACAAAAGACAGGGAAAGGGAATCACACTCTCTCTCACACACATACATATACATCCCATCACAATTGCATGATCCAAAAATTCAGACTGGTGTTCCTTTTTCATGAGAAATCTAGTTTCAGTAAACTAATATAATTCTGAAAGTTAAAAGAGCTGAAAATAAATAGGATTATTAAAATCAGTAGGTCACACATATTTCATTCCTGTTTATAATATCAATAAAACAAACATATAACTTCATATGATTGCAATATAGATCAAACGGTTGCATTACATTAACAAACCCTTGCTCAATAATTAAATGAGTTTAATTTTTGCTGCTTTTGAGAAACATACAGAAATTTTATTGGTATGATATTATATCAAGTAACTGTACTCAGGTTTATCATATCAACCAGTTATTTCATAGCAAGACACTATACAGATCTGAAAATGCTTTCTGCATTGATAAATTGAATATTTCGTTACCAGGTTTCACAAGCCATCCTTCTGGCGTGGCAGAAGGCTTCCACTTAAAAGGAGTAAGCAGTGTTTCAGAGGGCGCTGAAAAGATCATCAAGGTTTTATTTACATCCCATAAAGATCAAAATTATTTTTAAACAAATGGCACATGCAACAACTTGCCATGATGAAGCAAAAAGTTCCAAATGGAATGGGAAAGACAGCTGATGAAAATGATGAAGTGGTATCAAATCATTTTGCACTGATGTGAAATAGAGCTCCAAAGACAGATGATAATGATTTCTACAAATAAAGCTGTGGAATATGATGGATAAGAAAATGATGATAGTGAAATCCATGCAAATCTTATTACTGAAAATGAACCATGTTTCTACACGGAAAAATAAACACTTTAATACTTTTGGTAATGCAATAATTTAAGGAGCCAGGAGGTATGATAAAGGTCAGTACTGAAAGGATGGTGATTATATTCTGGAAGAAATGGATTCACATGGAATGGAAATGTTTCTGATGAAACATAAATGTAATATGACCATTCACAGTGAAAAACAACATTACCCAGTGTTGCCCTTGGCCAGTCAAGAGGCTTAGATGTTTTAGGCGTGAGAGATTCCAGAACGGGTTCATTTGTGACTGCTGGAAGAAATGTTGACAAGTATAAGAAACCAAAAATACACCCAGAAAAAATGTTGTTGCATGAAAAGAAAACTATTTTTCCTGTAAGAAAAAAACTAAAGCATTTCTCTGATTATTATCCATTGTTTTTAAATTTACCAGTTTAGTAGGTGTTATAGATGAGGTAATCTGTTTAAATCACAGACTATTAAGGATTTCCTTCATTATAGCATATGTCGATTTGAATAAATGATGGGTGGCCATTACTTAGTTCCTTCCTGCCTGCACTGTAATAATTTTGGACTGTCTTGTTAGCTGAATCACTGCCAAACATAGGAGCTTAGGTTTTCTAACTTTGTTGAAGTTACCTCATTCAATTAAGGTGGCACAGAACAACAAGTAAGACTGTAATAAAGAACACATTGTAGGCCTCATTTACTTCTGAGATCACATTCTGCCAAAGTAAAGCACTTAAAATCAGATTGGCTGATTTACTATGGATGGGACAATTAAGATAGTCATCTGAGGCCAGATAGTAGGGTTTCTAGCTCTGGACTGGAAAAATTCTGGAGATTTGGGGGTGGAGCCTGAGGAGAGCAGGGTTTGGGGAGGGAAGGAACCTCATGGGGTATTATGCCACAGAGTCCACCCTCCAAAGTAGCCATTTTCTCCAAAGGAATTGATTTGTGCAGTATGGAGAGAAGTTGTGATTCCAGAAGATTTCCAGGCTTCACCTGGAGGTTGACAACCCTACCATATAGTCAAGAGAAGTCTTACTCTGTGCTCTCAAGTTCAGAGCTGAGGTGGATGGTCACTAGGCCTTTTCTGCTGTAAATGATTCTTGTGAAACGTCTCTCCCCATAACTATCTGCCAGGCACCATATCTTTCAGCTCCAGGTTCAAACTTTCCTCTTTGCCCAGTTATCTATGGATACTGGATGCTGATTTAGTTAATGGGGTGGGTGGGTTTTGTCCTGACTTTTTAAAATAACTACAGCTGTACTATAATTTTTAGAACTTTTCTGTTGCTCAAACTGGAACTTTATAGCGAACTTTTAGTCATTGTTATTTTTAGGGGACAGAGAACAAATTATTGTCTCTGGCTAGCTATCTTACACTGCTATTTTATTATATTGTTTCAGTTGATTGTACTAATGTTTATTGCAATTACAGTTTGTTTTAATCTCTAAATCTCCTCAAAAGCTTTTCATGAGAAAGCAGTCTAAATTTAATCATAAATACGTAAGTGCTTAAAGTGGTTGTACTGTGGTCAGAAAATGGCAGATCCAGCTTTTAATTACTATAGTAAATAATCAAGAGAAACCCCCACTTTCACCCTGACCTGGATAGCCCAGGCAAGCCTCATCTTATGATCTTGGAAGCTAAGCAAGGCTGACCCAGGCAAGTACTTGGAAGGGAGATCTCCAAGGAATACCAAGGCTGGATGCTGAGGCAGGCAATAGTAAGCCACCTCTCTGATAGATCAAGACGGGCAGTAAAAAAGAGCAAGAGTCCACTTCTTCAGATACAGCTTCAGAAGTGAGCAGTGGCTCATGAAAGCTCATACCCTGCCACAGATTTTGTTAGTCTTTAAGGTGCTACTGGACTCTTGCTCTTTTCTACCATCTCTCTGAAACATCCAAGCCCCACTAGGGGTTTCCAGAAGTCAACCATGACTTCCAGGAACACTGCCCCCCCCCCCAGAGAGAAACCTTCACTTTCCTTTCATCTAAAATTTACTTGTTTTCTATACAGCTGCAATCACACAGGCCTTTAAATCTGACATAGATGTGAATGCCTGATGGATCTAAAAGGAGCAACATCTGGGAAGTGTCCCACAGTCCGCTGCAAAAGCTGAGTTAAAAGATACCAGGGAAAGTCTGGCTCTAACGGGTTTGGATGGGCCACAGACGGACTTTCCCATCTGATCATGCAAGCACGCTCTCATGCCATCAGGATGGTCTGATCATGCCATCCTGGCTTAGTGCCATTCCCCCCACCTTCGGTGGGACACCATTGGTGCCAGCGCTGGAAGTTAGGAGCTTGGGAGTGCTCCTGGATACCTCCTTAACAATGGAGGCCCAGGTAGCAGCCACTGCTAAATCAGCCTTTTACCATCTTTGGCTGGTTAGGCTCCCTTTCTTGACTGCAATGAACTGGCCACAGTGATCTGTGTGATGGTCACCTCGAGACTAGACTACTGTAACACTCTCTACATGGGGCTGCAAATTCGGAAGCTGCAGCTAGTGCAGAATGCTGCAGCCAGGCTGTTGATGGGCCTGCCCAGATGGGAGCACATCCAGTCTGTGCTGAAGGCACTGCACTGGCTCCCAATAGCACACCAAATTTGCTTCAAGGTGCTGGTGCTTACCTTTAAAGCCCTATATGGCCAGGGTCTGACATACCTGAGGGACCACCTTTCCCCATATATACCACAGAGAGCACTGCGGTCGGAGTCACAGAACCGACTGACCCCCCTCCGGGCCCCAAAGATGCCAGGCTCACCACTACCAGGGCCAGGGCCTTTTCAGTGGTGGTTCCTTGCTGGTGGAATGAGCTTCTGGAAGAGATCAGGGCCCTGCAGGACTTCTTACAGTTCCGCAGGGCCTGCAAGATGGAGCTCTTCCATGAGGCTTTCAACTAGGAGCCTCCCTGATCATCACCATCAACAAACCCAGCCCATAGCTTAACATCTGGCCTAGATCATTGTGAGACTCAAGAAGACCATGAGCTGGATTGTCTGCTTGCAACACTTTTAGTATGCCATCTCAATTAACTGATGGACAATTAGCACCTATGATTTTATGATTCATTTGTATCTGAATTGTTTTAATGCAATTTAATGTGATTTTATGTGGTTTTGTTGGTATTCTGCACCAACTATGTGAGCCGCCCTGAGCCTGCTCGTGGGGAGGGCGGGGCACAAATTGAATTAATAATTAATAAATAAATAATAAACAAATATTATACTAGAATACAAGTTTGTTAATCTTTAAGGAGCCATAAGACTCTTGTTTCTTTTTGCTCCAACAGACTAACACAGCTACTTTGCCAGAATGAAAGAAAGGAAATTATCTGGTTATTGATATAACATTCTCATATTTGTGACATGTTGAAACTTTTTTTTCTAAAAAAACCTTTTAAAAAGCTCCCAAATGGAACATAAGAATATAGAGTATTCTGGGCCCCGGTTTGAGAGGTCAGCATGAAAACCTTTGATTGGTGCTGTACCCTGGTTTGATGGGTCAACACCAAAACCTTTGAATGAGCCCAGATGGCAAAATGGATGACAAGTAGAGAGAGAAGGACAATGTACCTAATATCACAACAGTCAATTCAAGCAAACAGTCTGAACTCTGATACCAAGTCTGAAAGTCCTGATTTCAGAGCTCTTGACTCTCCTGGCCATATTTACAACAGTGTTGTTAATGGAACTTCTGTTTTATTCAGAGCTTAGTGCTGCTGGTCTCTTTTGTACATTTACTTAGGAAGATGTACACTGCTGAATTCCAAAGGTAGGACTGTAGTTCAGTTAACTTTATGTTTAGAAGAAGAAGAAGATGAAGAAGAAGAGATTGGATTTGTACCCCGCCCTTCACTATGCAAAGGTGTCTCAGAGCGGCTTACAAACTCTTTTCCCTTCCCCACAACAGACCCTGTGAGGTAGGTGGGGCTGAGAGAGCTCTGACAGAAACTGCTCTTTTTCAAGAACAGCTGTGCCAGAACTATGGCTTGCCCAAGGTCATCCAGCAGGTGTAAGTGGAGGAGCGGGGAATCAAACCCGGTTCTTCCAGATTAGAGTCTGCACACTTAACCACTGCACCAAACCGGCTCAAGTTAAAAAAGATACTGGCCAATTTCCCACAAGCACTGCTTCGCACCCACTCTTCCCTTTTGCCCCGATGGAATGTGTCAATTTCACACTAAGTGCTGCGTGGCCGCATTTTGCCCCACAGCTTCGTGTGATTTTCCCTGCGTCTACTCAATCCTCAAAAACCAGGATTGAGTAGACACTGAGTCATACATGCTCATACAAACCACAGTTTCTATGGCTTTTGACTCAATTATGTATTTATTCATACCAAGAATGGTTTACATATAGAAGATTTGAATATCTCTCTCATTATCTTTCATTTTTGTGTTATAACTTTGGATAAATCACTCAGTAATTATCCAAAAGGAGATAAATAATACTTTCTTTTCCCAAGCACTTTATTTTCCTAGAGCTGATGTAGTGATGCACATTGAAAAACCTAGTCTACCTTTTTACTGTATCAATTCATTGTGATCTTTTTTGGATGGACAGATGTGTTTTACATCTCAGACACTGCAAGCCAAAAATCAGTAGTTTTGCCAGTTCTCAATAATTAATATTTAAGCCACCTACATAGATTGACATACTTTTACAAGTTCAAAAGTTATCCCTACCTTTCATTTTTTGTAGCTGCTTTTGTAATTGGCTTGATGGACCTATTATACCCAATGCTTTGGGCAGAATACAAGCAAGATACATCTGCATATATTGGGCTGTACAGCTGCCAAACGATCAGAGCAAAACAAAAAAGCCAATGTAATTCAAAGCTAAAACAAGCTAAGAAGATTCCTGCTTCAAGGGCAATACTGGGAGGCAGGGTTCTAATTGAATACATGAATATCTTTCAGTGCTAAAAATAAATCTAATTTGCTCAGAGAAAAAGTAAAAACAATTGTTGATTATTTAAAGAAAACTTGTAACTAAAGCACGGTTCAACCACTACTCACATCATAGTTAATATTGTTTCTAAAAGATTGTAGCTTATAAGGCACATACAGACAGATATAACTATTGCTACTCAGGCCAAGTCATAAACCAAAAGAACATAAAGAATGAAGGGAGGTTCCTATAATGAATGTGACCATAAACTACTCTTCCTTCTTCTTTCTTCTATACTATGGTCTGAGTAGCAAGAGTTACTCTGACCAGGTTAATCTGACAATGATTTCCCAGGAGCAAGATAGTACAGAGATGATTAAATTATGTGGAGTGATTTAACAGCATCAATGACTAGTACTAACAAATAGCAGGTGATAAAGGAAAGCCTACTTTAGAACATACAAGTGGACATGATTGAATGTTCCTTTTTACAAAATTATCTCCTGTCTAATATTTAGGCATTACCTCCACATGCATATCTAACTGGACGGAAAAAATAAAACCTGTTGAACATGACTAGATAGGGTTGCCAACCTCAGATCTGGAAATTCCTGGAGATGCGGGGGTGGTGCCTGGGAAAGGCAGAGTATGGGGAGGGAAGGAAGCTTAACAGGGATATAATTTTCTCCAGGGGAACTGATATCTGTAGTCTGGAAATCACTTATAATTCTGGGAGAATTATCAGACTACAAATATTCTCTCTATGAACACACACAATCAACATTATTTTCACTTTAAATTCAGAATATGTTATACTATACAAAGTAAAATAGCAAATTACAGCATATAAGACTGAATCAAAGGCTAATGAGCTACTGGAAAGAACAGGCTGTAATTATCTAATTTACTCCATGGTCATTTTCAGGCTTTACCCTTCTGTATTGCATGCATAGCCAAAAGAAGATTTAGACCATGCCTACTGAGATCCCAACAAGCATTTTTCTGTCACCTCATAATTTCACAGTTATGAGCCGGCATTATAAGGATTTAACTAAATAAATAATGCTGGCATACACTGTTGAGT
Organism: Gekko gecko; assembly: GCA_029375565.1. Lineage (NCBI taxonomy): Eukaryota > Metazoa > Chordata > Lepidosauria > Squamata > Gekkonidae > Gekko > Gekko gecko. Next base: position 50,583,910 of record JAPDNY010000004.1, read on the forward strand.
GAGGCATTACACAAATGCTCCCCATTCCTCTTTCAGGGTTCTATCCAGACTAGATTGGCAGTTTCCACCAATTCCTCCTTCCTGCGGCAGAACCCTCTCATATCTTCTTTTGGGCCCCTTGTTTCCAAGGATCAGCATTTCAGCAGAGAGGAAGGTAAATTCCATTCTGCTATTGGAAAATTTAGTCTGGATCCAGCCTTTACCATCTACAACACTTAACCTGGCTTCCAGTGTTTTAAGTTCAGTTTTTGCTTTCATATAAATGTTGGTGCCAATTATCCTTTACTTTTTTCTTTACTATCGGTCCAGATAAAGGACATGGATTTCACATTGTCCTCTGCCTACATTTTCATCTTGCCACAGGGAGAGGCATCTCAAGGGCAGATCAAATGCTTGTCACACGGGAAGTCCCAGGTTCAAACTCTGGCATCTCTAGATAAAAGGATGAGGTGATGTGAAAGACCTCTGCCTGAGATCCTCAACAGCTGCTGCCAGTCAAAGTAGAGATACTTGATAGACTCTGTAGAACATAGCTTCATGCTTGTCATGTGTGTGATTTAATACCACTGAGCTCAGGATAGTTGTAAATAAATAATGTGCATGTGTAAAGTGCTGTCAAGTTGCAATGGACTTATGGTGACCCCAACAAGAGACTTTCAAGGAAAATGAGAAGCAGAAGTGGTTTGCCATTGCCATTCTCTGCAGAATCTTCCTTGGTGGTCCCCCATCCAAGTACGAACCCTGCTAGCTTCTGAGATCTGATTCAATCAGGCTATACCATGCTGCCCTTCCTCCAAATACATAATAGGCCTTTTTATTATTGGGAGAGGAGGTTTTGAAGAACCAGCAAATTGTAATCACCTAAAATTAAACTGGATGGAATCTTGAAGTAAAAAAAAAAGAAATTCAATAAAATAGAACATTGTTCACAGAGACCAGACAATGGAAATATAGAAAATCAGAACCATGCTTAGCACTGGAGCTGTACAATACATGTGTTTCACATGTGTCCTGGAACAGATGAATAAATAGGATTTGTGTGTGTGTTCCATAAAGAGAGTAAAGGAAAAGGAACACATTTTGACAAGAGGTTTCAAGATAAAAAATGTGGTCCCGATCTGAGTTCTGTGGCACAATAAACTCCAGAGAATCTTATGAAAATATGATGTGCCTTACCAACTTCAGGAGAAACCAGTTTCAGGTGTCTAAACATTTGTTTCAAAATTTGCTTGTGAGTGTTCAGAACCCAAGTGCAGGAGCATCCTATTATATTGTGTTATATCGAGATTTTCTCTGGTTACAGAAAAAAATGGGAAGTGCCTGCATGATTCTGGGTCATGTCCACAAACCAGTGGGGAAGGCTTTGGGACACTTAAGTAGTTCATAGTCAAGTTACAATGGTACAATCAATCCATGACAATAAACTGCACTGCAGCAGCTTTTAAGGACTGCAGAATGATTTATGGAGCAGATTAGGAACCAAGGAAGAGAGAGAATAACTAATCACCAAACCTTTGAATAACTGAGATTGGAGAAATGGTATGGGAGGAAAGCACAAAACTCTTCCCGCAGTGCCACTGCTCTGATCCAAATCAGACAGGTGCATGTTTTTAGGTAAAAATGAAAACATCAGGGTATTCAGCCACAGATCACTTATGTTTCATAGTCTTACAAGAACATCAACCACATCTCTGTGTTAGACCCATAAGCAAACATATGTAGAAGCCCTTTCAACATTATAGTTGAAATATATCAGTTCTGGGACTGATAAGAACTCCTGTTGGTTATAAAGTAATTTTGGAAGTAAGCCTCAAAATAAATGGATTGGAGAATTAGTTTACTGTTGCATACACTGCGCAATAAAGATATACCATCCATAATAGTTATTAATTTACATGAACCTGAAAAAGGGATTTCCTTGCAAACATGGCAGACTTGGAAAAGTGATTCACTGCCAACAAGCACACAAAGTGACCTTGAAAATTATACAAGGAGAAAAATGCATGATTCATGGCTGAAAGATGTAGGAATAGGAATCTATTTACATAGATTCAGAGCTATCAAAGGTCTATGAAACATATAACAATCAGTCTAACAAAGATGTCTTTTTAGAAACTTTAAACTTGCTATGAATTGGCCACCCACAGTGTTTCTAAATAAAAAGCAATGTCTCCCTCTGGTATCATTGAAATGAGTTTAAAAGTTCAAAGAAAACACTGTAGAGGAAAATGACAGAGAAAGTTGCTAAAACTTTCCAAGAAAATGTATTTAAAATTGTAACAGATATTTAGTAAATAGTGACATCTGATAAATATACCTCTTAAAGGTATTTGTGGGTCTCAAATCCAGTAGGAAAGTTTCAGAAAATAGACATTAAGCGATGAAATTCAACAGGAATGTTCTTGGATGCTCCATTTCAGAGTCTTGAACAGCTTCATGACAATGCTTGCTACCCACTCCCTACAAAATCATGCCTGTGTCCGCTCCTGTATCGGAACACCGCAACACTAAGAGAAGGCACAGCCAGTTTTGTAGTCTGCTGGAAAACATCTTCCTCTTTTTAAAGTAATTTTGTCCAAGACCTTTCATAGTTCAAAACAATTTTTAAAAATGTGCTGGACTTGATAGAATCATTTCCCCCCTTCTCCTTCCCAAATTCTCCCCCTCCAATTATTCACCTTTATTAGTTGCTTCCCCACCTGCCCCCAGCCCCCTTATCCATTTAGCATTCTCATATAATGCCTCCTATATAGCCTCTAAGGATATCCTCTGAGGACATGACCTCCTCTTTTTTCTCACATCCTGTTACCCGTTGGTTATCTGAACTCCCCAGATGCTTTGATTACTTACAAACTAGCCTGTCTTCTCTGTCTAAGGGCTAAACATGACATTTGAAAAAAATGAGTCCATGGAATTTGCCTTCTTGCAGCAGAGAACATCATTTTTAAAACCTATGTAGGCCTATTTTGGCTCAGGACCACAGCAAAGGGAAAGGAGGGGTCCATTTCCTGAAGCCAAAACCGCCCCTGGGGAGGGGCACAATTTGCACAATTCTGGAGCTTCACTTAGACATGCATTGTTTTTTTGGGGGGGCATTGGCTCAGGGGGAAGCAGGAGCTTTTCTTTCCCCTATGCAATTGTCTTGTGCTGAACTGGGCCCCTGTAAGGATTTACTGCACAAGGATAGCTTTCAAGATGAGGCAGTGTCATGTGTACCTCAGCCTTCAGCCCAGACCCTGGTTACTTTTCCAATATCATCCTTTATGTTCCGCAGTTAGCTGCAAGTATATGTAACTGGCAGTTCCACACAGCAACTACTACATAGTTAAAATCCCCACAACTGTCATCTCCATAAGCAATAGCCTTCTATTATGTTCTTGGAAGAAAAATAAATACATCCTATTCTTCAAAGGCCCTTTTTCTCCCAGGAATTGTCATAGATTCTTCAACATGTGTTGCTTCCTTGAATTATTTCACAACAGGGCAGTGTATATCTTGCTTCTTTGAGCTTGGCTAGTTACTTCCTGTTAACTCACATGGCCACAGCATTTCTGAATGGATGCTTATTCAGCTCATTCTCCAGCTTTTAATTAATTAATCAATTAATTTGTTTAAAAAAATTAGGCTACTTTTTACCACTTTCAAAGTGGCTTACAAAATAAAATAAAATAATCTAACAATAAAATAAAGTGATAAACAATACTAACAATTTCAGTAAGTTCCTAGAACAACAGTCCAATAAAGCATAATGGCTAGGGTTGTAATCTTTGGGTTGGGAAATCCCTGGAGATTTGGGGGTGGAGCCTGCCGAGGGCAGGGGTCAGGGAGGGAAGGGACCTCAACAAGGTATAATGCCATACAGCTTAAAATATCCATTTTCTTCAGGCTGGAGATCAACTATAATTCTGGGAGAACTCCAGGTGTTACCTGGAGGTTGGCAGCCCTGACACTGGCAAACACCCAGTCAGGCCAAAGCAAAACATCATACGGTCTGTTAAATAAAAGCAGGCAGACATGGGAATTTTAAGTGACAGAATGCACTCTTAGTGACTACATCAACCTGTATCTCAAAGAGCAAGGCAGTGTCCAAAAGTATCTTCATTTGATCCAACCCCAACCAGAATGATGATTCATCCCCTCCAAGGAATTGGTTTTTCTGACCAACAATTTCTACCTTATCTGGATTCAGTTTTAGCTTTTTCACCATTATCATCTTGACCAAGGCATGCAAACATTGATTCAGAATAGAGACTGAAGAAGCCAAAGATTAGATAATAGCTGCAACTCCAAAGTTTCAGATTATTTCATTCAAAGATGTCATGTATTAGAGCTCTGGTAAGAATACCAAGCCTTGTGGGATACTACATTATAACTACCTTGCAGAAATACAAGCCAGGAAAAAAAACCTGCAAATCATATTCCCCTGCAACCAACAGACAGAAAAACAATACAGAAAATGGGGAAATGGAATGATATCATCTGGATTCTCTGTAAATTTGTACAAAATGCATGATGTCTATTCTAGACTAAACAGCTAGTATGGAAGCAACCCTATGAGATAATAATGTTCCCTTCATCTGGTTCCATGTAACTGTTGACACTGGCCTGACTCCTCACTCTGAACAATACAGTATTTGATGCCAATTAAGTTCCTATGCACTGCCTGGAATCTGCCTGTCTTCTGATCACAACTGTCCGGACCAGATACAGATGAATATGCCTTACACATAATGTGAAGAGACTGTGCAGCCACACTTCCACTAACAACAGGCCTGTATGCAGGCCTTCCAAATGTCTGCCCCCATCCTAATTGCCCACTCCCAAAGAATTGAGAAGCAGAGAAAAAAAATGGCTTCCACAGACACTCTAGGAATTTCCCCAAGAATCTGTGGCAGACCATAGACTCTAAGGTGATGCAGCCTACAGCATCACCTGAAAGTGATATCATATCTTCCCCAAACTCCACTCTCCCCAGGTTCCCCAAAATCTCCTGGCAGTTGCAGAGGCAGTGTTGGGAAGCCAGCCTATATGACAATCATATGAATGTGCTTTTGAGGACAGCAGTCAATATTATGTGGGCTGCTCACATTACGTGTATATATAATGTTTGCATACACACATATATAGTTGGGTATCTTAAGGTTATAGTTGCAAAAAGTACTCTTTGGGCTAGAGTACCAAACAGTGTTATTCACATCTCTCTTGAAGCATGCAGCTGTAGGAAAAACAATAATTACCCGGCTTTGTCTGTGTGGTTTTTGGAGCAGTAGTTTTTGGTTGTGAAGGAACTGGTTGCATTTCATGTGAAGCTATAGTAAAAAAAAATATTGCCACACATTTAGAGAAAATCTGGTACAGAATTTATCACACAAGAAGTTTATTTATAAAGCTACGATGGTAGAGTGACTGGGCATTCCTGGACATCATTTTGCACAAAATGGAAAGAAATATAAAATGACTAAAACACAAAGTTCCTTAGTCATATGAAGAACTAGAACTAAAACCTATATTACACTATGTATCTATTGTGCGGTTATGAGCATGCTGTAACCTTTAAAAAAACTTGTCAAGTAAAAATTAAAGGACACACACGATTGCCATTACCTAATGTTTCCCTGGGCGTTTGGAGTGTGGGAGGTATTTTTATTTTAGGAAGTTCTGGAAACTCATGAGAAGCTAAACATTGGAGAAAAGAAAAAAAATAACAATGAATGCCTAAATCCTGAACAAAATATTGTTTGCAACATACTGATTTGGTAGGAAAGAAAAAAACAAAAACTCATTCACCTCTGTATTCCAGTGATGGTGGACATATGTACCCTCACTTGACCAGGCTGTGGGGCAAGTATGCTGTTGGCTGAGCTCCCCTCAGTCGACTCTGAGTAGGAAGGCACCTGGATTCTACTGAACAGTAATGCAAGGACGAGGGCAGAGAATACATGGTACTGGCCAAAGAATCCAGGACTTTCAGGTCTAACACAGATGCAGATGCAACTCTGTTTTTGCACAGAACATGATACTTTTTAATGACTAAGACACAATGGGCAAATCTGCATTTAGCATTTTCTCAGTTGTTTTACCAAACCCACACTGGAACAGAAAAAGATGCAGTTCAAAACCATATTCAATTACCCCAGGCCAACACTGTACTGACTACAGAGTCACCCCCGAATGGCCATAAAACAGCCATAAATCTATGTAGACAGCCATCAGAAAACCAGAGATCAAACAAAATGAAAGCAGCATGCAGTCTGGACACTGCCATAAAATGCGACACTCAATCAAAGTGAAAGTGGCATGCAATGTAGATGGGAATTTCTGTTCCAGTGTGGGTTTGGTAAGACGGCGGAGCAAATGCTAGATGCAGATCGGGCCGATGTTGGATCCAATAGAAGATTTTTGCATATGCTAGTGCTAGGGTTGCCAGATCCCCCCTGACCACCAGCAGGGGATGGGGGATAGGGTTGCCAGATCCTGCTTTGGAAACTCCTGGGGATTTGAGAATGGAGCCTGTGGAGGACAGGGGCCTCAGTGGAGTATAATGCCACAGAGTCCATCCTCCAAAGCATCCATTTTCTACATCCATTTTGTAGTCTGGAGATGAGCTGTCATTCTGAGGGCTCCCCAGGTCCCACCTATAGGTTGGTATCCATAGCTAGAGCCCCTGGAGCCAGTAGAAATTTATTGAGACTGCATTAGCAACATTCCATCTTAGATAGATAGGACCCAAAACATACAGCCCAATTTTATACATGTTTAGTCAGAATCAAGTCCTATTTGGTTCAACATTATTTACTTCCAGGAAAGCATGCACAGGATTTCAGCCTTAATCGTCTTTCTGCAGTGGTTTGGCAGAGCAGGAGAATTGCTTTGCCTCATGCCTAGATGGGCACTGTTCACCTTATTCTCTTGTGATTGCCACTACTGCATGTTGCATTTAGCTGGTGGAAAGGAGCTATAATTGGAGACTGGTGGGACTGGGGACATGGGCTGCAGCTGTCATCGACAGCATTATATCACATTTGAGAATATCCCAGAAGTGATGTCACAGCTAGAAGTGATGTCACATAGCTAGAAATTCTATGTTTTTATCATAGAGTTTCTAGCAGTGTTTAGAGGGGTTTGATGTCACTTCTGGGTTTCCCCTGGAAGTAACATCACCCCATAGGCCCAATGGCCATGTTTTAATTTGTCTCCTACTGCCACTCAGATTGATGATAGAAAATGGGAGCTGGGGTGGGGGATCCCTGCCCCCACCTGGAGACTGGCAAGCTTAAGCTGTAAGTGGATTCTTAAAAACTTTATATGTACATTTTGTTTTCAGGGCAATTTTTAAAGATTTCTCCAATCCAAAAGAGTTCAGCCCGATTAAATTCACTGATTTCAGTGAGATAAACACCGTTCATTGTTTTCTATTTCTAGTTAATTTTTTGGGGACCTGCTGTGTTTGTAGGTACACAGAAACCTCTCATTTTACTTTTTAAAATAACTTACATCAATTATAAAATATAAAGGATTTTAGAATATTATATTTTGTTATTAAAACAATATAAATAAAAAGATAATTAAATGAATTCCTTTTCTTATTTGTGGAACAATCCATATATAAATAATGCAACCCTACGAACACATTCCCTGGGGGGGAGGGGGGAAACCTTACTGAACATACCTTAGTAAGATTCTGACTAGACTTGCTTAGGATTGTGCTCAGACATCTGCAAATAAAACACTGCAGAATCTCTGTTTAATATTAAAGGCTAAATTGTACATGAAAACAGGGAATATTCAAATTAGTTATACAGTGTGTTTGGCATCTTTGCCCAGTCAGGCTTAAGAGCAGTTTACTGTTATAGAATGAACTGTCTTTCTCCCTGTCAACAAGAAAACGTATCATAGGCTTGATTTTAGATTCATGTATTGAATGAATTTCTTTATTCAATCAGAATAGGTTCTTGACCATTTACTGGTTTCTTGAGAAGGCTCTTTTTGTATTAAGGAGAACGCTATCTTACAGACCACTTTTGGAAGCTCCAATGACAAAGCTTATGTGGAAAGGAGCCCCAAATTTATGCTCATATAGTTCTTGGCTGATAACGAAAACCTGCTTATCAATGAATAGATGAATGGCAGTCGTGCTAGCAGAAATACCAAAAAAAAGTTGCTTTTTGACAACATGCAAGAACTTTTCCATGCATATAATGGAGTTTTTTGTGGTCCTAAGAACATAAGGGAAGCCATGTTGGATCAGGCAAATACCCCATCTAGTCCAACACTCTGTGGTCCTTTCTGCACTAGACCTTAAATCCTGATTCAACACTGTCCCTAAACTTACATTCTACACTACACTCAAGTTCACCCTTGTAATTATCTCGGGGTATTTTTTCTTTCCATGTTACATTGAGGTCACCCCAGTTTCGCCTCACACTTGTTCCAGGATAAATGGATGATGTTATAACTAGGGATAAATGCAATGTATTGTGTTGCAAGTTGAACTTTGATAAAACCAGGGATGAGATCCAAGTATGGAAAGGACCGCTGTCACACAGTGGCCAAAACCCAGGTCCTGTCAGCAAAGTAAGTACCATAAACAAAATATTTACCCAATGTATCAAGTGGCAATTCAGCCATAGGGCTTATTCTAGGTTTTGAGGATTCCAGTTCACTTTCTGTATGTGCTAAACAAGAGACAAGAGTTGACACCTGTTCTTCAGACATTCATTACATGATGGTGACATTGTGCACACTTCAAGTGATGAGGACAAATTCATAAAATAATTATTTTGTCTTTGAGTCTCACAAATTCAGTAACAACAAATTTTGCCAAAGCAAATGGAAATCTTTTCATTAAAAATACAGCAATAGGTACAGAGATATAGTGTTCTCCAAAAAACCCTTTAAACTTAATGGTCGAATCTGCATTTGCATTTTTAAATCAATTTTGTACTGCTGTAACACCCTCAAGCATAGAGAAAAACAGCTTCACAGCAGCACGAAACTAATTTAAAAATGCAAATGTAGAAAAAGGTACAAAAAGGTACAAAAAGGCACAAAAAGGTAGTTTTAGCAACTACATTTCAAAGTTTTTAATGGTTTCTTAAAATTGCAAAACACAAGTTTATGCTGGAATTGTTACCACTATGGGCCTAAATTCGGCTAGCACAGCACCTAAAATGCAACCATCCCACACTGGTCATGCTGAATAATCCAGCCAGTAAACAGTGTATCTACTGTGGTATTCATGACTAAAAACTTATCCATGATTTCAAACTGTAAATGTTTGGAACCAGTTCACTGTTGCTTTGCTATGCTAACCAATCAAATAAACTTGTTATCTTGTTTCATTCTCCATGTGTCCAGTGAACAATGTAAGCAACAAAATGAACTGCATGGGTAACAGATGGCCAAAGGATAAGCTGTCCGGTGAAGATTTGTCTATTCAAAGGATATAACTTTGCCTCATATCTGAACATCCTGATACAGGCGCATGGAAGGGTATGGATAGTGAAGCGCAACACCCAAATTCAGCCTGACTACATTATATAGAATGGAGCTGCGGTGGCTCAAGTGGTTAAGACGCTGAACTGCAGGCTGTGGAAGGTCAGTAGTTCAGCAGTTCGAGACCCGGGTGCCGCATGACGGGGTGAGCTCCTGTCTCTAGTTCCAGCTCCTGCCAACCTAGCAGTTCGAAAGCAAGAAATTGCAAGTAGATAAATAGGTACCACTTCGGTGGGAAGGTAACAGCGTTCCGTGCACCTTGGTGTTTAGTCATGCCGGCCACATGACCACGGAAACGTCTTCGGACAGCGCTGGCTCTTCGGCTTTGAAACGGAGATGAGCACCGCAACCCTAGAGTCGGATTCGACTGGCTTTCGAGCAAGGGAACCTTTACCTTTACATTATATAGAAAGAAAAAGGGATGGAATAAAGGGAGGGAGATATACACCCTTCCTTAATTTTTCCTCAGCAGAAAAGCTTATTGGATCCAACCCAGTACTGTGCTAACGTGAAGTTGTTATGCTATGTCCTTATCTTTATGAAGCAGCAAGTGTTAAAGCTGGGCCATATCTCTTTTTCAGTTAGAAAATGCACTTCCTATAGCAGCCAAAGATCTTGAAAAAATGCAATCAACAGTGGTGTTCCATTGGTTTACAAACTAACAGATGTAGTTTGTTGTTCAAGACAAAAGAACTACCTTGAAAACTTAAAGCAGCAGAAGAATGTTATTTACCTGGAAAATTCTTTGATTCTTCTGAGACACTAGAAACTGTTGGTTTACTGCTTTCCCAGTCTAGTTCGGTCATAGCTGCAAAGTTTAAAACATATTAGTAGCATTGTTAGCATAGAACTTCTGAGCGTAAATTAGATCAAAGCACAAAGCAGAACAAAACTAGTTTTAGAAAAAGCATTGTGAAAAGTGTAATCCCAATAAGACCTATTCAGAATCAAGTCTACTCAGTGGGGCTTACTCCAAGGAAAGGTTTCTTAGGATTGCACTATTATTAAATAATAATAATAATTTATATGACTCCATAAAATAGAATATTTTATTTGTTCATTTTAAATTTATCTTAGTTTTATGTTCAATGCTTTTATGGTTGTTAATCTATATATTGCCACTTGCCCTTATTTTTCAAAATAATTATCTTTCAAAATAATAATATCTTTCAAAATAATCACTCCTCATACATAGGCAAACATGCAGCTAACAATAGCCAGTCCTGCTGTCTCTGGGCAAATGGAAAACATTCCACCACCATTTAAGGCTTATGCGTGAAAACGATCCCCTGGTGGTGTGAGTAATTTAATACAACAAATTAAAAGACTGAGAAACTATCAGGCAGCACTAAGAAATACAAGCTTTCCTGTTACCAAGAAACAAAAAGAAACAAATTCCAGCAGTGAAAAATGATCCAAATTAGTAGAAATGAAATGCAGAAAGGATCACACTACAGGAAAGTGCATCTCTGGTGTCTGAGCCACAAGAATTAAAATAAAATAAAATTGTGAAAATGTTCTGCTAACCAAACTCTAGTGTTATTCCTCTCTAAGTTTATACATTCTTTTGATGGCAAAGAAGAAGAAAAGATTGGATTTATACCCCGCCCTTCACTACCCAAAGGAACCTCGGAGTGGTTTACTAACTCCTTTCCCTTCCCCTCCCCACAACAGACACCCTGTGAGGTAGGTGGGGATGAGAGAGCTCTGACAGAAACTGCTCTTTTTCAAGAACAGTTGTGCCAGAACTATGGCTTGCCCAAGGTCATCCAGTAGGTGCAAGTGGAGGAGTGGGGAATCAACCCAGTTCTTCCAGATTAGAGTCTGCACACTTAACCGCTACAGCAAACTGACTCTCAGAGCTAATTTCACTGTCCGACTATGGCAGGGTCTGGCTGGAGTCTGGAGCTGTCGCGTCCTCCAGCATCCACTTTTGCATGGCTGGTCCCTGAAGAGCCTCCAAACTGCACAAAGAAGGGGGTTTCTCTTCATCCTGTTCCATTTCCTGCTGCTGCCAGTAGACCTTCCCTGGAGCTCTAGGGATAGGTCTTGCCCTTCCTCCCTGATTCTCTCTGGATTTACCTTTTAAAGGGAAGAATGGATGCAGGCTACCCCTGGACTCACCCATTTCCTCTGTTCCTGGGGTGGGCTCTAGTGAAGTGGCAGATTCTTTAGCCAATTGGCTGACTGGAGGGCTTTCCCATTTCTTGGCACCACCCACATCCTTTTCCTTAAAGGGCCATTCTATTTGCCTCTGTGAGTATAAGGTGGCTTCCCCTGCCTGTGGCCTTCCCTGCTATCCAAAAGGGGCTATCTCAAGCCATATTACATAAGTGTCTCAGCCAGCATTGCTCCCCCGTCATATCCCTGCGCACAACCATCTCACTGGTTGCCAAGCACTGTTTGCATCAAATATACTATTATAATAAAGGTGTGAAACTCACAGATGGCAGTGTTCATAGCTCTTAACCCAATTGTTATCCCCTAATATCTATTTTTGCCTGCCCAAGCCCTCCTGTTCCTTCAGCTCTCTGGAACACTCAGGCCTGAAAAAGGCTTGATAAATAAAAAGCTTCTGAATGTTCCAATAAGAAAATGCCAGTAAGAAAGAAGACCTAATTCTACCAGAATAAATCCATTGGAAGTGATGTAGGTAGCTCTAGAAATTGTCAGAAATGCTAAAGTAAATGATACAGTAAACCACAGAGTTTCCAGAAATGCCTAGAGCTACCCTATGTCACTTCTTGGGGGAGTATCAGAAATGATTAGCTGCTGCATGCAACACTGTTTGTTTGTTTGTTTGTTTTTAAATTCTCACACTGCCACTCAGAGGGGTGGTGGGCAACAGGAGCGGGGAGCAGGGATCCCCCACTGGGGGAATGGGACCCCTACATTCTCTTTCTCTCATTTCTCTTTGTGAGAGAGATGTGCCTTGAGTTTCAATGAAAAAGGTGGGCTATAAATAAGTTAAATAAACTAAATAAATAATAACCAGAGATTAGGCCATCGCTGCCCTGTGCAATTTCTACTCTGACAGGAAAGTGTGCTGGCCACTGGCAAGTCAGCATGAATGGACTTGCTTTTCCTGTCACATTGAGCAGCATCTCACCTTGTTCTTTTCTGACATCAGAAACAGAGAATAAGGGCAAATTGGGCTTCTAGTAACCATCTTTGTTTACTCTTTTCGATCCTGAAGTTTGTGGAAATTTAGGCTGTTTTCATTGCATTGTTTTCTAATTTTGTTACCCAGATTAATTGCATTATTTGTTTGTATTATACTATGTTTTATTGCACTGTTCTTAATTTTGCAGTCTACCTTGAATCTATAGATTCAAAAACAGTCTATAGAAATAAATAAATGTCTGTAGCCTTTAACCCAACAGATCATATCAACTTGTTGAAGTGCACGGAACAAGGAATGATGCATTTCCCTTGTTAGGGATGCCATCCTCCAGGTACTACACAGTACAGGTATCTCCAGACTACAGAGATCAGTTCCCCTGGAAGAAAATGAATGCTTTGGAGTGTGGACTCTGGAACATTGTACCCCACTGAGGTCCTCCCCAGGCTCCATTCCCAGATCTCCAGGAGTTTCTCAATCTGGATCCAGCAACTCTATCCCCAATCCCCTGCTGGTGGCCAGGGGGACCTGACAAATCTATCCCTTGTCCATTTGCAGCACAATCCTAAGAACACCTTCCAGGGACTAAGCACCACTAAGCAACAGTGATCCTTCTCCAAAGTGGTGAATGTTGGCTCTGTCCCCAATTCAGGCCTCCAGTTTAAATGAGTCATACTCATTTAAGTACCATATAAAACCAATTCAGTCCAGTTCATTTGAGGTTAATTGAATGAACTGTCTATATAAAAATAAGCACAATTCTGTTCCATCAAAACATAAAAAATAATTACCAGGTTGGGATTGTGGGGAGATTTCTTGTACTTCTGATGTCTTGGATTCTGCAGGCCATTCATGAGTCTCATTCTCAGCTGTAAAAAAACAAAACAAGAAATTTAATGAACATATGAGCCTTGTGTCCTAAAGTGAAACACAAATAATACTTATTCACTACAGCAAGACATAACAACAAGAAGCAAAGCAGTTAAATGTTTAGAAAATAAACTTTCATTATGCCAGCTCCCTTTTCCCTAACAATGAAAGATATAGTGTGACTACAAAGGGCCTTATTTTACACATTGTACAGCTGAACATCCCTTCCGTATAACCATATTTGTACCTGCGCATTTTCACAACAATCACATGCTTAAATAATTCATATGTTTCACATAAACTGGGAAGATAGCATTATTATTATTAGTCTTTGGTTTATTTGAATTCTATTTTTGTAAGCTGCTAACCCTGATCTGCTAGCCCAGCCTAGCCTGTTCTAATGAGATTGTGGAAGCTAAGCAGAGTCAGCCCTGGTTAGTATTTGGATGGGAGAACACCAAGGAAGTTCATGGTTGCGATACAGAGCCAGACAATGGCAAACTACCTCTGAATGTCTTTAGCCTCAAAATTCCATTGCAGACTTAGTTGGGAACCAGATAGATAACTAGATACTCTGTGACTGATACACTGTACAACATATGATTTCATGAACATGTGAGTTTTCTAGTTTCTAATCATACATGCAAGTGGAGAAAATAGGAGAGGTATGTGCATGCATACCATTTTAATGGGAGTTACTCATGCTGTAGACTAATTTGTAAGACAGAATTTTATGAGGATATTGAAGGTTTGCACATCCACTCTATGTGTCGTTTCTGTGCATAAACCTACTGAGCCTATGGGAATCTTCCACATAGATGTATAGTAAACATACAGGAAACCTCTATTCACAGGCACTTTATGGGGCAGGGTTGACCATGTCTAAAGAATGATCCTAGCAAATTTTGAAACATACTTTTGGTCTCAATAAGCCTTTGTGACCTTTGTAATCCCTTCAACAAAAAGATTTGTTATCACATCTGAAGGGATAAGAATATTTGGGGCAAGCAGGCAAGAGAACAAAAGCACATGAGCAGCATGTCATGTGAACAGTTAATGTAGAGTTGTGGTTTCTAGAACAATGCGGTAATGAGGACCTGAGATAAGGAATACAGAAATGTAACTTCTTGATAAAAAATGCTTGATTTGATGAACCTATGAGTCTTAACTTTGGGATTAGATTAAAAAGAGTATGAAGAGGGATTGCTCTTTTATAACATGACCTGACCAGAAAATAGATATACCACCATAGGTAGTCTGTCAGAAGAAGCTACTAGTCTGAGGAAGGAACAACTCTTTTCCCACTAAAACCAGTAGATGTCCTTGAGCTAAGAACTAGTGCTTGCTCAGACAGTTTCCAGTGTTCTTGAAAAATCCACCATGGAGGTACAAACAATAACTCAATCATACTAGTTAAAAGTCCAAAGCCCAAAAGCTTTCTTTGTTTATGAATAATTAGTGGTTTTATATGTTTAAAAATTATGTACAAGAAAAGCCAACATTTGGATCATTGTTTGCATCTGAATCAATCCTGCAGAAGTTGTAACCCAACAAGCCATCTATGGTGTGGCCTACTAAGGACTCCTGCATTTGTTGCCAGACTGAAACTGAAGAAAAGGATCACTGTCAGGAATCTGGCAGGCCATAAAAGATGGCTGGCTGGTTATGTTCAGCTTGGTGGGTCAGACTCTGGACAGGTCTGATCACCATTTTCCACCTAGAATCCCACTGTTTACAATCAAGCTTTGTTTCTGCTTACCCAATATTTTCTTTGGTCTTTCAGACATATCCTCTGAGAAAGGAGCTGGTTGTTTCTGTTTAGTTTGATTGAAATCTGGAACAATAAGGTGCACTACACATAAAAGTAAATGAGCCATTCAGTCATTCTGCGTGTATTTGTTTTTAGTTTAAAAGTTGTAACTAAAGAGTGATACAGAACAGGGTGGAGGTAGGGATGATGGAAGAAAGTTACAGGAGGTGAAAGTAGAAATTATAATTTGGGATTTTTCTTCTTACATTATAGCATAATTTGCAGATGGTTTCTTGAAACACAGGCATCCTCCATAGCCTGACCTCACCCCCCAGGTTTCCCTGCTACTAGTCATTGCCATATCCCTTCTGTGAAAAAAAAAACATTTTTACCTACTTAAGAATATAGGAAGAGCCCTGCTGGATCCAGCATCCTGCTTCACACACTGGGCAACTAGTCCTCTGGAGTGCCAACAACAGGGTATAGAGTCTGAGGCCCCCCCTCATATTGCCTCCTGGCTCTTAAATTCAGAGGTTTAGTGCCTCTGAATTTGGAGGTCCCCCTCAGTCACCATGGCTAGTAGCCATTGATAGACCTATCTTCCATGAATCTATCTAATCCAGGGGTGTCAAACTCATTTCTTATGAGGGCCAGATTTGACATAAACTGGACTTTGTTGGGCTGGGCCATATGTGTCATAAAATGTAATGCCAGGTAGCAGAGATGTAAACTCTGACACCCCTGAATCCCCTTTTAAAGCTATTTATTCCTGTGGCCATCACTACATCCTCTGGCAATGAATCCCACATTTTAATTACACTCTAGTAGGGATGCCAACCTCCAGGTGGGACCTGGGGATCTCCTGGAATTACAGTGCATCTCCAGACTAAAGAGATCCATTCCCCTGGAGAAAATGGATCCTTTGGAAGGTGGACTCTGGCATTGTACCCCACTGAGGTCCCTCCCCTCCCCAGGCTCTATTCCCAAATCTCCAGGAGCTTCCCAACCTTGGTCAGGTAACCCTACCCCTCAACCCCTGCTGGTGGCCAGGGAGGGACCCGGCAACCCTACTTTCTGGAGATGTCTCTCTCCTCCATTTTTTAAAAAATTTAGCTACAACTTTTATTAACATTACTGTTTTTAACATTTGTTATCATTTGCTATCATTTTTACCTCTAAAATAGCACCTGTCTACATTTCTCTTACAACACTAGTAAATAAGATGCAAAGAAGCTCATCATGTTCAAAGGAAAGAAATATCATCACAGGCCAAACTGTTCAAAGTGAACCCAAAAGGGCTTATGAGGAATAATGAACTTCTCAGTCACCTAGTATTGGTCCTGCTAAAGGAGACTTCTCTGAGGTTTTAGACTGTGTCCGATGTGTGATGTTCTGAATTACTGTGAAAACAATAAGAGTAGAACTTTGAGAAACTTGATTGACCCATATATGTAATAAACATGTCTTAGAGCTACTATGTTTGAAATTGTTGCATTCTGAAAGCCCGCTTAACATACATTTTGTCTATTACAGTTAAATTACAGGTTTTGCCTCACACTATAAGTAGCTATGAAAACATGTGTACAAATGGGATATATTAGCAGTGTGGCATCCTGCTTATTAGGGAGACTGTTTGTCCTTTAAAACCACTCTGTGTACATGAACTTAGTAGATTTCTGCTGCCATCAGGAATTAAAAATTCCAAATCTCTCTATTTTGGTAGAATGACCGAGTGTCTGGGCACTTCAGAGGACTATGTGGCCCTGAAGAAGGACTGTACTGATTGCTGGGATAAGTTTAAAATAAAAAATGATTTATATATAAAAGTTTCTGGGTATTTTTGAACTGATGTTGAAGAAAGAAAATATAACTGACAAAGTTTGGCATCACACACAGTCTCTCAAACACCAAAACTTAATTCTGACATGCTTAGACACTCAGTCTAAACTCTCTTTCATCATAACCACACAGGATAAATTCTGCCTTGCTCAGCCACATAGGCTAAACTCTCTCATATAGCCACACAGGCTAAACTTCAACTGCTTCCTCTGTCATACAGACTCACACACAAACTCTCCACACTCGTCTCTTCATGAACTCTGAATCAGCTCAAAGACATCTCTCCTCCCACACTCTCAGTCATCAGCCTATCACATCACACTTATCTCCCTCTATCACTCTCCTTACACTACTGCAGTCACACTAAACATTTAAAGAAACACGCACACCAAAACATGAAATCATTACACATAGTAATACTGTTCTCGTGCCAGCCATGTACAGGACACTTTATAGAGTAAAATAAGCAAAAATATCAGTCTCTGCCCTGAGATTTTAAGCTACTTTACAATCTAAATTTCAACAGAGGTCAGAGTAGAGATCTGTAGATTTGGCAGCAAGGGGATCATAGGTATTTTTAGCAAAGACAGTTCCATGGAGTGTAGAAGGCAGAAGTCCAACTGTAGGGGGTCAAATGAAGAGTAGAAGAGAAATAGTTAAGGCAGCAGGAGTAAAGAGCATGTTGAAGGAGTTGGAGGAAACAGGGAAGAGGAAGTCTTAATAGTAGCCAAGTAGAGTGAGCTGAGAATGGGGGAAATGGTGTTGTGTTTAAACACAATGGGGAAGGAGCCAAAGAAGAGAATAACAATGATAAAGTGATGGTGGTAGAGATGGAGGGAATAGTGTCAAGGGGCATGCAGACAAGATAAATGAATGCAAATGTGTGGCCATCTCATCAAAAAATGTTGAGGGGAAAAGGAATAAATGATTGACAGAGCTAGTGGATTTGAATTTTTCATTGAATGAGAAGGCAAGATTAGGTTCAGAAAGTAAGAAGGTGGAAGGCCTTGTTAGAGTATCAAAAGTAGAGAGGCAGAAGATTGTTGGATTGGAGGATGGTGCTGTAGTAATGCTACTTGATGAGTAGGAGTAGGAGAACAGTGGCTGAGTTCAGACTGGCAGTTTGAAGCGGGAGCCAGTTGTGGCAAAAAAGCCCCGGAACAAATTGTTCCGGGTTTTCCTGGTTACACTGTGCGGACTGATGTGGGAGAATATCGGGAGGAGGTGCACAGGAGCGTTCAGACTGCTGGCCGAGAGGTGTGGTTGTAAATGGCTTTTCCCTGGTAATTCAGCTATGTGCACATGCGCATAAGCGCATCTGGCCGATTTGGGGAGGATCCCGTTGCGCCGGCACCGCATTGGGCGGTAGAGCAGAGCACAGCCAATCATATCGCTGCTGCCTTATGCACAACGTGGGTTGCTCCCGGCTTTTTGGGTTGGCGTTCATACTTCCCAGAAGCGGAATGAAGCGGGATAAACAGGCTCTCAGGGATTTGTTACCGCTTTCATCAGGTATCTTTTAAACGTGGGAGTGAAGTGGAACAGCACGGGTTGACTACAGGTGGGGAATACCAGGCAGATGTGCCTGTGTGAACGCCCCCTTTAATCCGCTTGTAAAACGTGGCTGAAACGTGGCTATAGTGGGGCAAACTGCCATTTTGGACTCAGCCAGTATGAATTCAAAATGGACAAAGACAAGGTGATTAGGCATAGAGTTGCTGGACAAAGAGGGTAAAACATGTCTGGAATTAATGGGATGGACAAGTGTTCAAACATCAACATATTTCATTTGTAAAGAATGAGCACAGGACACATCTTTGAAAGTAAAGCCAGATGGATGACACCCACTGTAAGAATGAATATATGAATCACATGACCAGACTCTTCCAAATAAATTGGAACCTACCCTATACAACCTTAGGTTTTCCACAAGAGATCGCCAGGCCCCTGAAAATGATGGGGGTACACAAGACTGGATTCTTGGACTGGGTGTAGCCATAAGAAATGCTGTACCACTCTTCTGAAAAGATCACTTTTTGTTCAAGTGGAAAACAGTCTCCCTACTGGGAGAAAGCAAACATAGTTTGCTTATTTGCTGGTCAAGCATAGTTCATCATCAAAAGCTCTCAGAACCCTTAAAAACAATGCTATTGAACAAGAAGATTATTAAGTCCTGTGGGAAAGATCCAGAACCAAGGCAACTGAAACCGAGGTGCATGGTGATTGCTTTGATTCTGCAGTGGTTTTATGGTGATGCATTTGAAACTGAATGGATGCCATAAGCAGAACAGAACTATCTTGCATGCCTCCAGAAGCTTTTTTCCTTTGGTGCACTGAAAGGAGAGGAGGCAGACTGTTTTCTGTCTACTGAATATGGGAAAGAACTGGTAGCCAAACCAATGGAAAAATAAGATGAATTCAGCCCACATTTATTATTTTCTCTTTCACAAGGTGGGAAGCCCTACAGTGAGACTTCTTCAGGAAAATTCTGGTCTTCCCTCTGAGGAGAATTCAGTAAGACAATTGAATCTGATTAGCGAAGTGGGATTTGAGAAATTTGCCATCATAGTTAACACAGACATATTTCTTTGTCCCCCAAACTATGCAGGATTTAGAGCTGCACTGAAACGTTCATTTCCCAGCCACAAACACCAAACATAAGAACTCACACACATTACCTTCTTTGATTACTGTAACTGGAATTCGTGCTTTTGAATCTACCGATATAAGCTGAAGGGGGGAAAAAGATATTCTATAAGAATAAGGATATTTGCCATTACACTCACTTTTTCTCTTGTTTGAACAATAAATTCATAAATCTCTTGATAAGACAATAACTAGTTCTTTTTGATAGATTCGGATGGGTAGCAGTGTTGGTCTGAAGCAATAGAACAAAGTTTGAGTCCAGTGGCACCTTTAAGATTTCATTGGTCTGAAAAATGCCACTGGACTCAAACTTTGTTCTAGGTCTTTCTAAAACTAACTTTCCCCAAGAATAGATATATCATTCTAGTACATACAAGAGTAATTCAACTTCTTCAGTTTTTGCTAGCTAAAGCAAAGCCAAGCATTTAGTCTCTCTTGTTTGTGATAAAATAAACATTTTACTCTACATACATGCCCAGCCTGGCTGTCAAAAGTCTAGCAAGAGAAATCTGAGCCATTGCTGTTAAGATTGTCACTGCACGTTGTCCAGATAATCTGAATGGTCACAATGTATTTCTTCAGCATTTACTCAAGAAGCAAATTGTTGCAGTGGAATTCATAGCCACATTTCCCATTTTAGACAAGGCTGAAGATTGCATCACTGTTCTGAAATTTCAGGGACAGTGGGAAGCACCAAAATCTTAGATTTGTTCCAGAGCTGTCTCCAGCCTAAGTGTGCTGCTGAGAGTTTGTTTGTGAGAGTTGTACATTCTTGGCAAGGAGATCCCAGAAAATGATGATGGATGAGTGTTTCTATCTTTGGGACCTGTAGTAATTCATAATGTTCTCCTGCTTCCTATTCTGTGAGGTAGTTTTGCAGAGATTTTTGATCCTGCTCCTGATCATACACCAACTTTAATTCTGGTTCTGCCCCAAGCCCTGCAATCTTGTTTCTTATCCTATGTTTATCAATAGTAAGGAACTCAATATGAACAGTCAACCTAAACCCACAAAATACCGATATAATGATTGGAAAGCTTTCTAACCAAGATGAAGTCGAAACACAGTTTCCCTAGATCCAAATATATGCATCATTGTGGCACCCATTCACAATACCTGATTCTTATTTTACTCCATTTCTGATATAAAGAGGTGGCTTTCATTATCTGCATTTGCTGACAAAGCCGACATCCTTTGATTTTGATTGATATCAGGCAATATTTCTTGTGTCTAAACTAGTCTACTACAAGACACACTATACTGGGCTCCACTTTGCCTTTAGAACGAAGAGCCTTCCTTGCCTTTATAAGGGAGTCATTACCGGCTAAATATCAGGAGAAACTTCTTAACTGTAAGAGTGGTTGAGCAGTGGAACAAACTGCCTTGGGAGGTGGTGGATGCTCCTTTGATGAAAGTTTTTAAGCGGAGGCTGGATGACCATCTTTCAGGTATGCTGTAGGGCTATCTTTCGGCTTTGCTCCTGCAGAGTGCAGGGGGTTGGACTAGACGACCTGAAAGGTCTCTTCCAATTCTAACATTCTATGATTCTAAGAAAATGGCGGCTCTTTCCTGATGTTATGTGCTGTTGTCACATAACAGCTGTAGTTCTAAAACTGTATTGTCTTCTATGGCCTTTTTCTTACCATGTATAAAAATCTTAATGATGCAACAATACAAATGATAGCAAACTCCAATTTGAATGGATTTTACATAACTCTTTATCTCTAGTAATATGTCTCAATTTTAGTGAAAGTTTGGGATTAAACCCTCTTAAGTCCACTGATTATCCAGTTAATTGTACAACTGACAAGTATCCATCTTGGAGGAGTCATCTATATAAAGTAATATATCATTTGCATGTAATTTAAGCTGATATTCTTTCTCCCCATCTGTATGGTCTGGTCTACATAAAAGCTAATTGTAATTGAAATCCATACGATTAACATAAGAACATAAGAGAAACCATGTTGGATCAGGCCAATGGCCCATCCAGTCCAATGGCCCATCCAGTCCAACGCTCTGTGTCACAGAGTGGTCAAAACTGAGGTGTCATGAGAAGGTCCACCAGTGAGGCCAGAACTCCAGAAGTCCTCCTACTGTGATCCCCAAGAATACAGAGCATCACTGCCCCAGATATAGTGTTCCATCTATACCTTGTGGCTAATAGCCATTGATGGACTTCTGCTCCATATGTTTATCCAGTCCCCTCTTAAAGCTCTCTATGCTTGTTGCTGCCACCACTTCCTGAGGCAGTGAATCCACTTGGTAATCACTCTTTGGGTGAAGAAGTACTTCCCTGTACTTCCTTTTACCTGTTCTAAACCTACTGCTCATTAATTTCATCGAGTGTGCAGGAGTTCTTGTATTTTGAGAAAGGGAGAAAAGTACTTTCTTCTCTACCTTCTCTATTCCATACATAATTTTGTGAACCTCTATCATGTCACTCCTCAGTCATCGTTTCTCTAAGTTAAAGAGCCCTAACCTCTTTAACCTTTCTTCAGAGGGAAATTGTTCCATCCCCTTAATCATTTTAAGTGCCATTTTTTGCACCTTGTCCTGTGCTGTAATATCTTTTTTGAGGTGCAGTGACCAGAACTGCACACAGTATTCCAAATGAGGCCTCACCATAGATTTATACAGTGGCATTATAAAACTGATGGATTTGTTTTCAGTTCCCTTCCTAATAATTCCCAGCGTAGCATTTGCCTTTTTTATTGCATTCGCGCACTGAGTTGACATTTTTGGGGAGTTATCTATCATGACTCCAAGATCTCTCTCCTGGTCAGTTACTGACAGTTTGGACCCCATCAACATATATTTATAGTTGGGATTTTTGGCTCCAATGTGCAGTGCTTTCCACTTGCCAACACTGATCCCCATTTGCCACACTGATGCCCAATCATCCAGTCTTGACAGATCCCTCACAGTCTTCCTTGGTTTTCACTGCCCTGAACAACTTAGTGTCATCTGCAAACTTAGCCATTTCACTGCTTACTTCCAACTCCAAATCATTAATGAATGAGTTAAAAAGCACTAGATTTACTACCAAGCTGTGCTGTACCCCACTGCTTATCACCTTCCACTATGAAAATTGCACATTTGTACTGTTACTTGTTACTTAACCAGTTTTTAATACACAAGACGACTTGTCCTCTTATCCCATGACTCCTGAGTTTACTTAGGAGACTTTGATGAGGAACTTGATCAAAAGCTTTCTGGAAGTCTAGGTAAACAACATCTATTAAATCACCCTTGTCCACAGGATTGTTCATTCCCTCAAAGAACTCTAAAAGGTTATTATTATTTATCTGATTTCTAGCCCTCCCTCCCCCACAAGCAGGTTCAGGGCAGGTTACAACAATGCAATAAATATGTAATCCAGTAACTAAAAAATTACAAACAATTATTGAAACACAATAAATAACAACAATGAAACCATTTGATCACTCCATCTCCATCTGCTCCCGTGTAGGCTCCCCTCATGTGTGCAGGTAGATGACAATTGATGCTGAGGGGATGGGCAGATGAAAACAGTACAGATTGAACATAACAGGCAATGCAGAGCAATGCAGTGGAAAGCAATATAAATAGTTCTCCACTGCCTCAGCCATAGGCCTGGCAGAACATCTCCATTTTGCAGGCCCTGTGGAACTGCATTAAGTCCCTCAGAGTCCAGATTGCAGTAGGGAGAGTGTTCCACCCAGCCAGCACCAGAGCTGAAAAATTCTGGCTCTGGTTGAGGCTAGACAGACATCTTTGGGGCTGGGAACCACCAGCAGATCTTGATCCTTCAAGTGCAATGCTTTTGGGAGGACTTACTGGGACAGACTAATAAAGTTAGTGAGACAAGATCCATGCTGATTCTTCCTCCATAGCTTTTGTTCATCAATGTGCCTTCTAATTTTATCTTTAATAATGGATTCCACCAACTTACCCGGTACTGATGTTAGACTGACCAGCCTGCAATTTCTTGGATCTCCACTGGAACCATTTTTAAAGATGAGGGTTATATTAGCTACCTTCAAGTCCTTGGGAATGGAGGCAGCTTTTAGTGATAGATTGCGTATTTTTGTCAGGAGATCCACAAGTTCATATCTGAGTTCTTTCAGAACTCTTGGACGTATGTCATCTGGGCCTGGTGACTTATCAGTTTTTAATATGTCCATCTGTCATAGGACCTCCTGTCTCGTCACCACAATCCAACTCAGGTCTTTCAATATGCCTCCGGAAAACGGCAGTTCTGGAGTGGGCAAGCACCTCCCATCTTCCATAGTGAAGACGGAGGCAAAAAAAAAAGCACATTCAGCCTCTCTGCCATTTCCCTATTATCCTTTAGTAATCTTTTTACCCCTTGGTCATCCAAGGGTCCCACTGCCTCCCTGGCTGGTTTCCTGCTTCTAATGTATTTAAGAATTTTTTTGCACTATGTTCCTCATAGTCCCTTTTTGCCTGCCTTGTCACTGACTTTAATTTTACTTGTCAAAGCCTGTGCTCCCTTTTACCTACATCACTCTAACTAGCCTTCCACCACTTAAAGGAATCCTTCTTACCTTTTATTGCTTCCATTACTTTGTTTGTTAAACATGTAGGTGTTTATATCTATTTGTACCTTTCCTAACGTGTGGTATACATTTTCTCAGAGCTTCTAGGATTGTAGTTTTAAATAGTCTCCAAGCTTCCTGAAGGGATTGACCTGCCTTACATTCCCCTTTCAGTTTCTTCTTCACAAGCCCCCTCATTTGAGAGAAGTTACTCCTTCTAAAGTTAAATGTGGTTCTGTTGGTCTTTTTGGGCAACTCCATATTTACATAAATGTTAAAACTTAATAGCATTATGGTCATTGTTCCCAACTAGTGCTATCACATTTACATCCCTCACCAGGAATTGGACATTACTTAGGACCAAGTCCAAGACTGCCTCCCTCATGGTAGGTTCAGTGACCATCTGCTCCATGGCACAGTCATTGAGAGTATCTAGAATCCCAGTCTCTTTTTCCTGACTTGAACACATATTGACCCAATCAATGTGTGGGTAGTTAAAATCACCAAGGTAAAGGTTTCCCTTGCTCAAAAGCCAGTTGAATCTGACTCTAGGTTCTCATCTCTGTTCCCAAGCCAAAGAGCCAGTGCTGTCCAAAGACTTCTCCATGGTCATGTGGCTGGCATGATTAAACGCCAAGGTGCATGGAGCGCTGTTACCTTCCCACTGAAGCAGCACCTATTTATCTACTTGCAATTTTTTTGGTTTTGAACTGCTAGGTTGGCAGAAGCTGGAGCCAGAAATGGGAGCTCACTCTGTCACATGACTCCACGGTCTCGAACTGCTGAGCTACAGACCTTCTGGTCTGCAACCTCTGAGCCATCGTGGCACCAAAAAAATCACCTTTTATGACACAGTTATTTTGTCTAGTTGCTTTCCTTAATTCTTTTGCTGTTTTTAAATCATTCTCTAACCTTTGATCTGGTGGGCGATAACAAACTTTTCGAGCTAAGCTTCTTTTTGGGCATACTATTTCCACCCATAGCATTTCTGTAAGTGAATCTATTTCCCTTATATTTTCAGTCCTACCGTATGCCCTCTTATTATTTATAGAGCACCTTCAACCTTCCCTCCCTATCTTTCTGATATAATCTATATCCAGTAATCACTGTATCCCACTGATTATTCTCATCCCACCAAGTTTCTGAAATGCCCACAATGACTATGTTCTCCTCTGACATTAAGCATTCCAGCTCCCCCATTTTACCTTGGACACTTCTAGTATTTGTATATAAAGATCTATAATTTCCCAGACATGTTAGGCCTGTAATCTTCCTCCTGTGGCCTCTAGACCTTGTCAGATAGTCAATATTGTTTGTTACCCTCTCAGTGGCCAATCCTAGTCAATTTCCCTCTAGAACGGTAACAGTTATCCCTTCATCTTTTAGAGATGAGCCATCCTGAATCAGAGACATTTTATCTCCTGTCAGATTTCCCCTAACATTTAGTTTAACAACTGCTCTGCCAACAACTTAGTTTAACAACTCCTTGCACCAAGCACACCCCCATGACTTCTGTCCAATTGGCATACAGTCATATATGTTACACTCAGTGCAATACATTGGATAGCCCCCAACCCACTACTGGCATTCTAACTTCATAATTGCCTTTTATTATTTGTGGTTTTTTGGGTTTTTTCATCCTCCTTTTTAAAATATAAAACTTACTATTTATGTAGATTTGTTTGTGGAAAGCGTGCTTACCCTTTTAGGGATGTGGAGAAACTGGTGCCTTGGCTCCTTCACTCTGCTGCTGAACTCACACATCTGCTGAACTCACCTGTTTATTCCCTCATTCCAGACACTTCATCATTGGAGCAGGGCCTGCTACCTTGCAGATTGAAAAGCTGTCACCAAAAACTTCCATAGAACTTGAGCATATTCTTTTGCATGGGAATAAGAGAATTGCTGCCACTTCAGGCTGATGTTGGATTCAGTGCTAGCAAGTCCATAAGCAGTCTAAGATTGTCTGCTCCTTTCTCACTTACTATGAAACCTAGTTGACTTGGATATATTAGAGATGCAATTACCTCCTGTACTCTATTGGCAGTAATGGCTATAAATCTTTTACCATCTGTGTTTACAAGGGAACTAAGATGATAACTAGTACAAGAGTTGAATCTTTTCCTGGCTTATGTATTACAGAAATGAAGGGAATTAGCGTGGGTGTAATCCTTTCTGCATGATTGCTGTATAAAAGAGCATTCAATTTGGGTATTATTTATAATTTAACTGGGAATCCATACGGTCCTGGAATTTTTTCTTCTTGTTGTCATTCATGTTCTTGATAACTGCCCCTATTTCTCTCTCTTCCAGGGGATGTGCCAGAAATGTTGCCTGGTCTTCATTTAACTTTGGCAAGTCAATGCCCTAGAGAATGTTTTAATTTTCTTGACAGTGGGGTCAGAATCAATTTTATGTCATTTAGAATAGAATTCCCTATATTGTACGCTAATTTCTTTTGGTGTGTGAGGCAAAGCACCCCGGCTTTCCCCCTCAAGGGTTAAAGTGACTAGTGATGAGGTCTTTCCACTTTGTAGATGTCACTAATTGACCTCTCAGCCTACTAGGGGTGTGCAGGGGGAAAAAATTCCCCTCCCCAGATTCGGGTATAATAAAGCTGGATTTTTTCAGTATTCCCAAATATACCTAAATACCAATACTGGTTTTGTATTGGTACCTGAAAATATTCAGTATTCCCAATAATATTCGGCTCCATTATATCCTATGTGGCCATTTTAGTCAATGACAAAAATCTTCTAATGAGTATTCAGTGAGCTGGGGGGAAGGGGTTTTTAGGCAGAAGCACAAGCTTGTCTTGTAGCTGCTGGAGCCTCTCCCCAAAAGAACCCCCAAGTTTAGAAAAGATTGGACCAGGGGGTACAATTCTAGGGGCATCCAAGGAGAGTGTCCCCCATCTTCCATTGTTTCCTATGGGAGGAGAAAAAGGTAGGCAGCAGCATTTCCCAGAGAATCTCCGCACGAGAAAGTGAGGTGTGGTGTGAGGGGGCCAGCAGCAGGACCAGTGCAAGGCCAGCAGCAGAACCAGTGCAATTTGCCAACCAGAACCAGTGCCACTGCGGCAGTTAATGCCCAAACCCAACAGGACTCAGGTCAAATTTGAGAATCTCTGCAGAATAAACTGAGGGGGGATTTCTGCAAGGCCAGCAGCAGGACCAGTGCAATGGGCCCACCAGAACCAGTGCCACAGTGGCAGTCAGTGTCCAAGCCCAACAGGACTCAGGTCAAATCTGAGAATTTCTGTGGGCATGTTTGCAAGGCCAGCAGCAGAACTACTTCAATGTGCCCTCCCAGAAGGGAATTTTTATACACACACACAGATACACACACAATCAAGCAAAGCAGAGGCTCTTCCATTGAGCTACAGCTCCTTCCTAAATGTGCCTAAAATGTTTTTACATGCTGCCTAAAGCTTGTAAGAATAAGTGTCAGGGCAATGTATGCGCAGTGGGAGTACTATAACTGAGGTGCCATCATATAAAGGCCCTATTTTGGGTATTTTGCAGGCAAGTCCTATTAATTGTAATGGGAAAACTGAGTACACATTTCAGTCTCATTCTTTAAAATCAGTGGGCCTGTAATAATGGTAAATTTTGGACAGATTGT
Organism: Gekko gecko; assembly: GCA_029375565.1. Taxonomy (NCBI): domain Eukaryota; kingdom Metazoa; phylum Chordata; class Lepidosauria; order Squamata; family Gekkonidae; genus Gekko; species Gekko gecko. The sequence goes on from JAPDNY010000004.1 coordinate 50,611,796, forward strand.
GCCCATGGTGCTTTATCTATTGTTAAAGTAAGTTGTTATTTAATTTAGTACAAGTATCAAGAACAGCCAACAAGTTGTCAATTCAAATTAGCCTGAATGCTTGCTTTAAACTTTTTACCATTTTCTGAAACTTCAGAAAAAAGTGTGTCTCATGGAAGAATGTACTCCCCAATCTCTTTGCTGCCACCAATAAGGACCTACGGCAAACTGCTGCTTGCCAAAATACTGAGGGTTGATGCATATTTATCTCATTTCCTCCCAAAGGGCCTGCTTCTGGCATACTTGACAGCATACTTGACCATCCCAGATATGCCCTAGATGCTTTAATTTTAAAAACTACCTAACTTAGCCCCAAACAATATGTTAATTTGTATAACTGAAACTACCTACAATTTATTGTGCAATCAAATTATGATCTGATTGAGGCTCATAAGACACTAAAATAAAATTAACATGATTCACAAAGAGACAGAATCTGTTAAACAGTATTGAATTTATACTGAGACACTTAACGATTGTTAAGGATTTTTAAAACTCCTTTTCCCAGAGAACAAATATGAGAAACCAAACACTTCAATACTATTGTATACCCTGTGCTGTAAGACATGTGACAGCATTCCAAGATATGCCTAGTGCCAAAAAGGAGGTGGACTGACTGCTGGTTTTATGCCTAATATACCTAACAAACCATGCTGTACATTTCATCTGGTTTTGGCAAATACATAAAAGACTCTGTAAGAGCCATAGTTTTTGGCAGATCCTTTCCCTTTTCCCCCCTGATTCTTTGAAGAGTGCCCAAAATAACATGCAAATTAACATAAAGCCATTTAAAATACATCAGGCCTCTTTCTGTAATGCTGGACTTGACTGGACAGATATTTGGGGGGGGATCTTGTTTTCTTCTGGAGATAAACAAATATCAGAAACTAAAACATTCTGCCCTCTTGGTCAGGACTCCACCTTGCAGCTTGACATTATAAAACTGTTGCATCAGATTCAAATGGAAGTGGGATATATTTTGACAGTGTTTTTCTCCACCCTAATCCTTGTTTCTGGCTTATTAGAGAGGGGGAAAAAAAAGAAAAGAAACACTTCATGAAGCAGACTTTTCCCCCCCTGCTTTCCTAGAGCCCTATGCCTAGCTTGCAAGGGTAAGAAATTTGTATGTAGAATAATATTACATATAAATAACAATTATAAGTTTCTGTAAAAGATTCATTGCATGAAATATTTAGATTCACCATGAAATAAGCCAACTGTGTGTTTGGAACAATATGATAACTAATTTGTTCTCTTTCTTTTAAAAATGTTGGTTTCCACTGTGAAAAGAAATGGAAACAGTTCATCTTTATCTCAAAACCAGAGAAAAGAGTAAGGATCCAGTAGCACCTTAAAGATTAACTAAATTTGTGGTAGGGTATGAGCTTTCGTGAGTCACTGCTTACTTCTTCAGATACAGCTAGAATGTGAGTCCATCTGTCCTATATATTAGGAAGTGGAGGGATTTTAGATACCAATTTACATGAACAGGATATTAAGTGTGATATGCAGAGGTAGTAGGCATGAAGGAATCAGCATTGGTAATGAGACAGGAAACCTAGGTCTCGATTCAATCCAGGTGGATGCATTGTCTTGAGTTAAGACAATGCATCCACCTGGATTGAATCAAGACCTAGATTTCCTGTCTCACTACCAATGCTGATTTCTCCATACATACTATCTATCTGCATATCACAAGTAATCCAGTCACACCTTCTATTATCATTTGCCTGCTAATGTCATTTGGCATCTGAAATCACTCCACTTTCCAATATATAGGACAGATGGACTCACATTCTAGCTGTATCCAGGGCCATAGCCAGTGGTGGGGTACTGAGGGTGGCACCTCCTATCGAATCTGCAGTGCCCCTCCAACCTAGCTGCTGTCCCAGCAGTGGTTGCAGCCACTGAGAGACAAAATAAAACAACTGATTTAGAGGGAACAGAGATCTTTCACAGTTTGGTCTTTCGCTATTTGGTCTTTCTAATGTCTGAATCAGTAGCCCAAGAGCTTGGCTTTTGAGGGAAGAGACATTTGGGAGTCAGTGATTTCTGGCAGGCAATAGTCAGAAAATGACTTCTACAGAGAAAAGAAGAGAAACCCCATATTAAAACTGCTCTGAGGAAGAATTTTAGCCAGAAAAGCTACAGAACAGTCTTATACAGACAAAGGATACTGGAAAAGGATTTGGCAGAAGGTCTGGGTAGTTAGAGAGAACTCCGATACAAGCCAAATAGTAAAAAGAGTTGTTGCTTCTTAGGGAAAAGGAGAATAACTTCTCTTGAATGCTCTAAAAATTCAGCTCTGTATATATTAGAAAGTTTTTTACCTCAGCAGTCTCAAAACTTTGACTAATCCTACTATACACATATTCCCTGCCTGTTTAATAATTTTTTTATTCTGTTTTTGAAAGTTAATTTGCCTCATGCCATTTCTCAAGGATTTAAAAAACTGGGGAGCTCCTGTATTTTCAGTAGAGTTCCTGAAGCTGAGAAAAAGCCTAAATTAAATATCTAAACTGAGGGTAGGACAGTCATGTCTTTTATGACAAAGAATATATTCACACTACTATAGGGCAACTCAGTGCACTGAGGGGAACTGAAGATTTGGCGGGAAAAATCTGCCAGACATCTGGGGAGATACAGGGGTTTGTCACAGTAGGCAACCTTGCTTTCTGTGCTAGAGGACAGTGCATTTTTGGACCAGGAAAAAGGGAAGATACCATCAGGCAGCATGACTCAACGGAAAGGCTCACAAGGCTGGAAAAACCAGGTCACCCCAGATGCTGTTTTGCCCCCTCCCACCTTATGGAATGGCCTCGCCTCAAGGAAGTCCCCTGCCTTTCCACAAACTATGCAAAATGGCACAAAGTTTGGGTTCAGTGGCACCTAAGATACACCAAACTAATTCTGTGTATAAGATTTTGTGTGCATGCACACTTCCTCAGATACAGTGAAACAAGAGAAGTGGGTAGCTGTCATGGGTGCTGAGGAAGGGTGCTGTTGCCAGCTCCAGCAGAACCCACAGCTGGCCCGTCTGAAGCTGCAGAGATCAGCAATTTACCATCACCACCTGCATTGGCACCTGACTCAGAGATGGCTGACAAGGAGCAGACACAGATGGAAAGCCCTCCCGACTTGCCCCCAAGAGTTGCTCGCTTACGAGACCAACTCCAGCAGGACTTAGCAATGAGGTGACATATAGCTCGGCTGTGGAGCAGATGATCTATTAGTCTTGAGTTTTGACAGACGCTTGGCTGCTGGTGCTGCTGTGCTAATTGGAAACAGCAGCAGGGGGCTATTTAGCTTCAGGCTCTAAGCTGGCTCCTTCGTGGAAGCAAACTCATCAAAACTCTGTGACGCCTTGCGTTTACTCCACCTCCTAATTCCAAGACCTCGTTCCTGCTACCCTTTTCCAGCTTCTGACTCTGGCTTGAACGACCTCGCTCCTGGTTTGTGATTTGGACTTTTGCTCTCAGTTCCTGCTCCACTCCTTTTGGCTCAAGACCTCGGACTGAACTTGGACTTCCCTCTCCCTGTGTCCCAGACCTTGACAGTAGCTTTACTTTATTTTACTTTAATTATCCCTCCCGATGCTCCGGCACCCCCAGAAAAAAAATCCTGCCTATGGGACTGGCTGTATCTAAGAGCAGTGACTTGTGAAGGCCCATACCCTACCACAAGTTTTGTTAGTTTTTAAGGTGCTACTGGACTTTTACTCTTTTCTACTGCTACAGACAAACATAGCTACCCATCTTGATCAAAACCAGGAACTTATTCCCAAAATGGTTAAGTTCCTTCCATGATAACTACAACGCTGACTGCTAACGTACTATGAACAATGGACATTTAAAGGTGCACAAGAGATGCAGTGCTGGGCTGTAGAAGCACTGCTACTCCACACTCACACACACACACACACGCACGTATCAGGTGTGGATTGGAGGGAGGAGGCATTTGCAATAGGACTCAGAAATGTGTATCCACCCACGAACGCAGAATGCAAGCAACTTTATTTACTAGCATATTATAAATTAACTGAATCTATCACTGCAGTCAGCAAGACTTCAGCATCTGGTTTTAATAAAAAGGATGATTCAAGCCCCTAACATTTCCCTAACACATGACGGAGCAAAATAACTGGGAACCCATATGATATAAAGGGGAATCCCTTTGTGGCTTAGGGGCTAGTTTAGTGCTTACTGCATCTAGCATTATCTCTGTTCAAAGCCACCCTCCCATTTATTTTGGTGATTTCATATGAACATTTGTGGATGGCAGCTGCTTACAAACATACTGCATAAAAAGGCTATGTTAATGCAGTTATCAGCTACACTATTGAAGCAACCATTACAGAGGTTTCATTTAGTGAAGCAAAGTCCTGAAAACTCATGGAATAATGTAAATTTTAATGTTCAAGATGCCTCAGGACTCGTGCATACTAATCTCCACAGGATACAACCAGAGGACAGAAATGCTTCATATAGTTGGAGTCACAATTTGACAACTTGTAAAGCAACTATAGTTTCACAAAACCATCCCACACCAGTGGAAAGAAAATATGGCCAGGGTGCCTGTGTTCCATCACAGATGGATGGTTGCTGGCTGTTCCAAGATCCTCCAGATGTATTTGTGGGCATTTTTCCACATTATAAAATTTGACCCAATTGGCCTAGGGAGAAGTTGTAATGCTGGTCCATCCATTCTCTTCTGCTATGTCAAGATATACCACAAGAACTGATTCACTAGCTAGTAATTAAAATTTGATTTTGTTAAGCTATACATTATTATATTAGAACCATTTTGGCCTGTTATACTAATTATGTTTGTTTCATGCCTATGTTTCCCAATTAACCTCTTCTTGGAAATGGCCCCAAAGAAAGTATTTAATTAAGTAAAGGTCTGACTTCCAAATCATATCTGTACACAATAATTGGGGATCCAAGATTAGCAGTTTTCCTGAGTAATAATGAGATATCACTGGGAATCACAAGGAACAGAAACCAAGGCGGAATGCATGACCTTGCACTGCTAGCTGCATGCCATGGAAAGCCATTAGTTAACCATTTCACTGAACTTCTAAAATTGCAATCAGAATTCACATTTTGATTTAAAAGTGATTTACAGTGCAATCATAAGCAGAACTACTCAGAATCTTAATGAAATCTACCTTGTGAGGTTTACTTTCAGGAAAATGTTCTTAGGAGTAACTTTTAACCATCAACAAATGTCCAATTACAGGAATGACAAGATCCACAGTAAATCCTGAAATGTCCACCAACATACATTTTGAATCCTACATCTTAATTACAAACCTAGTACTTCTATTATCAAGCCGTCAATGATGCATAAAATAATTATAGTTTTGACAAATGCTTTGGGCTGAAAGCTGTCTTGAGCAGCTCTTTGGAGAAGCAGCATTTAAAAGTTTAAGATAAATATATAAGGAGAATTTCTACAAGGCAAATTCTACATATCATTTGCTTAAAACAGAAAAGAAGGGCATCTTACTGCTAACCTCAATGGGTACTGGATTCAAGTCACAGAGTGTGAAATATTGCCAGAGAAAGTATTGGGGTCTTTTCAGTGCCAAACACAATAACCATCCACCAAGTGAAGACAGTTAACAATTGTGCTCCTTTAGAAACAGGTAAAGTGAAAGTCATTTATCCTTCTTGTCCTGCTTTATTTTATTTATTTACAGAGTTTATATCCTACCTTTCTGCTCTCACAATGGCAACTGAGGCAGCTAACAAATTAATATACATAGAATAAAATCACATTTAAAAACCATTTAGAACGAACACCCTCAAAACACACATCAGTAAACCAATTAAAAATAGATCTGAAATGGTAAAAATGTTTGACAGAAATAAAGCAACATGAGAGTTGATATCTGATATATAAAGATTTCTCTCAAACTTTACCAATAAATATTAAAATGCAGATTTTTCACTCAGATTTTCTACCTTAGAGAGAACAGTATATCAAATATTCAAAAACAAAACAATTATGAACTGAGAGGCTCATCTCCCAAAATATTGTTTTCTGATCTATATTTTAATCTGCCAGTTATCTTGTATATATTTGACATTCATCATCTAAAAAACACATAAACTAAATTCAATTGTCTCTGAAATTATCATAAAAAATACCCTTTTTATTCTGAGGAATGAGAAATACAGCACAATGTGTGCATGTTACCCAGTTCTGTTAGCCCAGCGTCATCGCACCACTGTTATCTTCGGTGTGGGGCGGCCCAGGAAGGAGCGGGGATGACAAATTATCGTTCGGCTGTCGGGGATTATGATCTGCCCCATCTTGTTTTAATATGCTGTTAAATTTTGAATGTCTGTTTGACTGTCCCATTGGGTTTTATACTGTTTTAATGTGTTTTAAAGCCGGCATCTGTGCCCTCTTGTGAGCCGCCCTGAGCCTTCGGGGAGGGCGGGATATAAATCCAAATAATTAATAAATAAATAAATTAAAAATTAAAAATTCTATGTTTTTTTAAATAGAAGAGCACCACCAGATCCAGCACATTTCATTTATTAGTAGTACTTAAGCTATACTAGACAGTAGAAACTAGCTCAGTAGCATACCTGTGTTTGGATCTTAGGCAATTTGTAGTTATTCTGGAGATACCCATTTTCTTTGTTTTTATCTGCCAAAAAAAGATAAATTTGATGACAAAATTATAACATTTTCTATAACAAAGGAAAAACAACCATTTTCAAATTTAAATGGGTCTCTTCAAACTCTGCCTTAGTATTTATGGCTGTGAGCTATCAAACTGTTTGAATTAATTTTTCTACCTTTTTTCTTATCTGTCTTCTTTTTAAGTTTTATATGGCAAAAAACCTAACACATTCAACAAGAGGGTGGACCCATGAGGACTTAAGGAGAAGGATCCCTGAGAGGGTTCAAAAGAGTGCTTCCTGTAGCAGAGGAGAAGTCTGCCTCAAGATGGGGTAGTTGGTTTACCTCCTTTCTCCAAGATCGTAGACAGAGGGTGGTACTAGGGGAGAGGGTTTTACCTCAATATGTGGAGTCCCTCATGGGGCTATCCTCTCCCAATGTTATTTAACATCTTTATGCACCCCTTGCCCAGCTGGCATGGGATCATGGGCTGGGTTGTCACCAATATGCTGATGACACCCAACTCCATCTGCTGAATGGCCACCCCAGAACTTCTGGCCAGGGGTCTAGTGGTCATGGTTGGTTGGTTAAAACTGAGCAGGCTGAAACTAAATCCAGTGAAGACAGAGATCCTGTGGCTGGGTCTGGGGGGCTGGGATGGGTTGCCAACTCTCCTCTCTTGAAGGGGTGCCACTGACAGCTGCACCATCCATCAAGATTTTGGGAGTGATCTTGGATGCCTCCCTTTCAATGAAGGCCCAGGTCACTAAGGTGGTTAAGCTGGTGTTTTAACATCTCTACCAGGTTAAACAGTTGGCCCTGTACCTGTCACCCTTTGATCTAGCAATGGTGATACATGCAATGGTCACCTCTAGACTAGATTACTGTAACTTCCTCTATGTAGGGCTTCCCTTGAGGTTGATCCAGGAAATACAACTGGTCCAGAACACAGCTGTGAGGGTTCTGTCAGGAACACCTTTTAGAGTTCATATTCAACTAGTGCTCTGTCAGCTGCACTGGCTCCAGATTGAGGGCCAGGTCAGGTTCAAGCTTATGGTGTTGACCTTTAAAGCCCTTAATGGTCAGGGGCCAGCACAGCTCCAGGACCACCTGTCCTGGTACATCCTCCATAGAGCATTACTTTCAAATGATCAGAATCTACTTGTGGTCCCCAGGCCAAAGAGCGTTCAGCTGTCCTTGGACAGGGCCAAAAAGGCCCTGGCACTGGCCTGTGGTAACACTCTTTCAGGAAAGATCAGAGTCCTGCAGGATCTGGTACAATTCTGCAGGGCCGACAAAACAGAGTTCTTCTGCCGGACCTATGGTTCAGGGCAGTACCAAACCACCAGCTGACAGGCTACGGTTAGTTCTGTCTCCTCACTTTCTTTTCCGAATGGGCCAGTCCTCTAGAGGGCTGCTGGTGTCCAGGAGCAAGCATAACCAGAGCCAGTTAAGTGTGCAGACTCTAATCTGGGAGAACCGGGTTTGATTCCCCACTGCTCCACTTGCAGCTGCTGGATGACCTTGGGCAAGTCATAGTTCTGTCAGAGCTGTCCTTGAAAGAGCAGTTATCTCAGAGCTCTCTCAGCCCCACCTACCTCACAGGGTATCTGTTGTGTGGAAGGGAAGGGAAAGGAGTTTGTAAGCTGCTTGGAGACTCCGAGTGAAGGGCAAGGTATAATCCAATCTCCTCCTCCTCCTCTTCTTCTAGCAACTGTGACAGAGCCTTGGAGACCATGTAGGGTTGCCAGCCTCCAGGTGGGGCCTGGGGATCTCTCGCTTCTACCAGCGATCTCCAGCTGAGGGAGATCAGCTCCCTTGGAGACAATGGCTGCTTTGAAGGGTAGACTCTATGGCATTGTACCATGCTGAGGCCCCTCCACTTCCCAAACCCCACCCTCCCCTGGATCCACCCCCAAAGTCTCCAGGTATTTTCCAACCCAGACCCAGCAACCCTAGGACCATGACTCAGGCCTTTCATTGACAATGGTAACTGGTGTCAATCAGTTCATCAGTTGTCTTTTTCCACACTGCTGCATTTTTTTCAGAAGGAATCATTCCAGAAAGAACCCATTGATAGCAATGTTGTGCTGGATGACCCCTGCAGCACTGCCTTGTGTCACTGCAGGGGCCACTCAGCTTGGCTTGTTCCAGGGCCACCTTTGCTTTCCAGTTCACTCACAGGAGTAGAGTTGCCACCTGCAGTTTGGGAAATTCTTCAAGATTTGGGAGTGGAGCCTGCAGAGGCTAGGATTTGGGGAGGGGAAGAGTACAGCATCATAAAGGCCATCCTCCAAATCTTCCATTTTCTCCAGGGGAACTGATCTCTGTAGTCTGGAGATGTTGTAATTCTGGCAAATACCGAGGCCCAACCTGGAGGTTGACAGCCCTACGAAGGGAGCCACGACAGAGAAAGTGCTCTCTGCAGTGATCACCAATCTAATATAGAATGAACTGTTACAAATTTTCTGAACCAGATCTTAATGAGGTACACACTGGAGATACCACAGATCTGTTTTAGTTTAGTTTTTGTCACAAATCCATTTCAGTCTGACTTTGTGCAAGGTATTGTAATCTATTCGAAGCCTGGGTTAAACATTTATTACATAAAATAAGCTACATTTCAGAACTCTGCATGCATAGGGACTTCCTGTTTCATTCCATGATTGGGAAGCATTCCACAAATAGCATGCACATTTTCCGTAATATATGCCAAATATTTCATGTCTTATAATTGAGCATGAAGAAAAAAACTTTGTGCGCCATAAATAAAACAAAGTGATCATAACAGCCAAGATTTATGAAGTGAATGGTCAGACAAACATCCCCCAGAGAGCTTTACTCATTCAGGTGAATAAGAAGGAATCTGCCAGTTTTACAAAAGGGGGCAGTGCTGGATAGTCCCGATGCTCTGGTTGCAGAACAATACCAGACAGAGGGCCTCACAGGGCCTTCAGGTATGAGGAACTATACTAGTCAATGTGATGGATTTTATTTTTTAAGTGTAAGCATTTTGGCAATACAAAGAATTGCAAATGTGGTGAACAACTATAATTTCCAATGTGTTCTGTTGGGTACTGCATATATTTTTATAGACATTTAGTATGTAGAGATTTTAAAATTAAATCACAATGGGGGTGAATTGATTATATGTGATCTATGTTTACCAGTTGTAATTAATACTGAGCCTGTAAGGTCATAATTCAGATGCAACAACAAACTATGGTTATTTGCTAAGGAAATGAAACCAGGGGGAATCCTCAGACTTGTCCCTTTCCTCCTCCTTTCTCCCCTTGTGAATTGTACCCTACAAACCATGACTAAACTTCGATTTAGAATCCTGGACTGAATCTACACAGGAAGCAAAAACATAACCTGGCCACAGCAGTAAAACAGCATGTGAGCATAGCATGGTGTGCTTTCTAACTCTGCTGACCATTGCTGCTATCTTCCCACCCATCCCCTTTCCTCTAATGCATCTGCAAAAGCATCTGCAAAAGCAAAGAAGTGACAAAATCACACTAGATTTCAAATCCAGTAGCTGTCAAGACACTGGCTTACCCACCAACCTTTTGTCTTTTTAGAAATATTGATTCAGGTTTGAGTAGGCTTGCCAGCCCCCAGGTCCAGACGGGGGAATCCCCCAATTTTGCAGGCTCCTCCCCACCACCAGCCAGCTGGCCAACAGCCATGATGTGCCTTTAAATCTCAGCAGGATACTTTAAAAGAAGCTTGCAAACCGTGTTTGGGAATGTGTGTGTGCCTTTAAATCTCAGCAGGATGAAAGCTGCATGGGAGGGGGGGTGCGAGCAGGCACAAGCCTGGTGAGTGTGTGAAGTGTGTGAGAGAGGAAGAGAGCACAGTCCCTCTCATAGAAGCACAGAGATGGAAGGGACCTCCAGGGACATCTAGTCCAACCGCCTGCACAATACAGGAAATTCACAAATACCTCCCCTTCCACATCCACAGTGACCACTATTCCACACCCAGAAGATGACAAAAAAACCTCCAGGATCCCTGGCCAAACCAGCCTGGAGAAAAATTGCTTCCTGACCCCAAAGTGGCAATCAGCATTTCCCTGGGTGTGTAAGAAAGGGCCACAAGAACTAAGAACTGAGGCAACCCTCCCTGCCCTCCCTCTTAAGATCCATCTAAGTTCACAGAATCCACATTGCTGTCAAATGGCCATCTAGTTTTTGTCTGAAACCTCCCAAGGAAGCCTGTTCCACTGAGGAACTGCTCTGTCAGGAAGTTCTTCCTAATGTTCAGCCAAAAACTCTTCTGATTTAATTTCAACCCATTGGTTCTGGTCCAACCTTCTGGGGCAACAGAAAACAACTCCACACTATCCTCTATATGACAGCCCTTCAAGTACTTGATGGTTACCATATCACTTCTCAGTTGTCTCCTCTCTAGGCTAAACATACCCAGCTCCTTCAATTTTTCTTCATAGGACTTGGTCTCTAGACCCCTCACCATCTTTGTTGCTCTCCTTTGGACACGTTCCAGCTTGTATATATCTTTCTTAAATTGTGATGTCCAAAACTGAACACAATACTCTAGGTGAGATCTAACCAGAGCAGAGTATAGTGGTACCATCACTTCACGTGATCTGGACACTATACTTCTGTTGATACAGTCCAAAATTGCATTTGCCTTTTTAGCAACCACATCACACTTCTGACTCATGTTCAGTGTATGGTCTACTAAGATCCCTTTTCACACATACTACTAAAATCCTTTTCACACATAATACTGCCAAGACAAGTCTTCCTCAACCTATAATTATGCATTTGATTTTTCCTATCTAAATGCAGAACTTTACATTTATCCCCATTGAAATTCATTTTATTTGTTTTAGCCCAGTTTTGCAGCCTGTCAAGATCATCCGGTATCCTGACTTTGTCTTCTACCGTATTTACTACCCCTCCCAATTTAGTATCATCTGCAAATTTAATAAGCATTCCCTCCATCCCTTCATCCAAATAATTGATAAAGATGTTGAATAAAACAGGTCCCAGGACAGATCCTTGAGGCTCTCCACTTGTCATTCCTGTCCAAGAAGATGAGGAACCATTCACGAGCACTCTTTGGATGTGATCTGTCAACCAGTTACAGATCCACCTAACAGTCATAGGATCCAAACCACATTTTTCCAATTTGTCAAGAAGCATATTATGTGGAACCTTATCAAAAGCCTTACTGAAATCAAGATAAACTATGTCTACAGCATCTCCCTGATCCAGCAAGGTAGTAACTTTCTCAAAAAAAAAGAGATAAGGATAGTCTGACATGAGAAACCCGTGCTGGGTCTTAGTAATTACAGCCATCCTTCCTAAATGCTCAAGGACTGTCGGATTATTTGTTCTAAAACTTCCCCAGGTATAGATGTCAGTAGTTATCCGGATCCTCCTTTTCCCCCTTCTTGAAGATGGGGACAACATTTCCCCCTCCAATCTTCTGGCACCTCACCTGTTCTCCAAGAATTCTCAAAAATAATGGACAGAGGCTCAGAAATTACATCCACAAGTTCTTTTAGAACCCTTGGATGCAGCTCATCTGGCCCTGAGGATTTAGTTTCATTTAAAGAAAAGATGTTTTTATGTACTACCCCTGTGTTGATCCTAGGCTGCAACTCCCTTCCCTCATCATGTGTTCAGTTTTTGCCATAATGAGCACCATTTCCCTTGCAAGAGAAGACTGAGGAAAAGTAGGAATTGAGCATTTCTGCCCTTTCTTCATCACCTGTTACAGTTTCACTTTCCTGTCCCCACAATGGGCCTACCATGTCCTTGTTCTTTTTCTCACTTTGAACATGAGAAAAGAACCTTTTTTTGTTGTTTTTAGCATCTCTCACTAGCCTAAGCTCATAGCTTTCCTAACTCTTTCTCCACAAGCACTGGCTATTTGTTTATATTCATCCTTGGTTATAAGGCCATCCTTCCACTTTCTGAATGAGTCTTTTATTTCTCAAGTCTTTAGAAAGCTGTTTATGGAGCCACCTTGGATTCTTTAGTCTCCTCCCATTTTTCCTTCTCATAGGAATTGTTTATGATTGTGCCTTCAGTATTTCACTTTTAAAGAAACTCCCTTCTCCTCTTGAGCTCCCTTCTCCTTAAGTATTTCTGACCATGGGATTCTACCCAGCATAACTTTAAGTTTGTCAAAAGTTGCTTTCCTGAAGTCCAACCTATATGTCTGACTATGTACAATTTTTACCTTTCCCAGACTGTAAATTCCAAAATTACATGGTCACTACTACCTAGGGTGCCCACTACTTTCACCTTGGCAACCAGTTCTTCCCTGTTGGTAAGAATCAAGTCCAATATAGCAGATCCCCTTGTTTCCCTCTTCACTTTCTGGAAAATGAAGTTGTCAGCAAGACAAGCCAGGTATTTATTGGACCTTTCATTTTTCACAGAGTTGGACTTCCAACAGATATCTGGGCAATTGAAATCTCATGACTACCATGTCCTGTCTCTTTGAGAACATTGTAATCTGTTCTAGGAGTGTCTCATCCAAATCCTTTGCCTGGCTTGGTGGTCTATAGCAGAACCCCACCATGATATCAGTATTATTTCTGACTCCTTTTATTTTTACCCAGAGACTCTCAGATGGACTTTCATGCTCAGATTCATGTATTTCCTTACAAGTATATACCTCCTTTCAGGGCTCTTTTTGTAGCAGGAACTCCTTTGCATATTAGGCAATACACCTTTAATGTAGCCAATTCTCCAAGAGCTTACAGAGCTCTTCTTACAGGGGTACAGTAAGCTCTTGGAGGATTGGCTATATTAGGGGTATGTCACCTAATATGCAAAGGAGTTCCTGCTACAAAAAGAGCCCTGCCTCCTTTACATATAATACAACTCCTCTGCCCATCCTTATTTGTCTGTCCCTTTTAAATAAGTTATACTCCTCAATCCTAATATTCCAATTGTGAGTGTCATTCCACCAAGTTTCAGTAATGCCTATTAGGTCATAGTCCCCTTTCTATATTAGGACTTCAAGTTCCTCCTGTTTGTTTCCCATACTCTGTGCATTAGTGTAGAGACATCAGAATCCATGTTTTATTCACCCTGAGGTTTTCATTTCTGTACTTGCATCTGGGTTAATGTTATCTAGCATATGTGCCACTCCCCACAAAACTTTAGAGTTCTTATCTCTAGTTATTGGCTTTGCATTTTTGTCTTGCTCCCTCACAGGATTTAGTTTAAAGCTCTCCTTATTAGGTTGCAAGGCTGTTTCCAAACGCAATTTTTCCTACCCCCATGAGGTGCAAACCATCTCCTGATAGAAGAACTTCATCTTGAAAGCATAATCCATGGTCCAAAAATCCAAACCTTTCCTGATGACACCATCTACGTAGCCAGTCACTGATCTGCAGTATTCTTCTTTTTCTCTTCCTAAGCCACGGCCTTTGACAGAAAGAACTGATGAGAATACAACCTGCACTCCCAATTCTTTCACCTTTTTATCCAAAGCCACATTCTCTCTTTTAATATGTTCTAGGCTGTGCCAGGCTGCATCATTTGCTTCCACACAGATGAAGAAGAAGGGATAATAATCTGTTGGCTTGATGAGTCTTCCTACCCTTTCCGTCAGATCCTGGATGCATGTACCCAGTAGACAGCATACCTCTTGAGAGGACAAGTCCTGTTGGGACACTTTAGCTTCTACCCCTCTCAGTAGGGAATCCCCAGTTACCAACACACACCTTCTCCTATATTGGAGAGCAGAGATTTGAGTCCTCTCATCCACAGAGGTCTGAGAAATTTTCTTCAAGCTTTGTGGAGGCTGGGGGTAGAGCCCTTGTTCCAGGCATTCAGAATCAATATCTGTAGGGAGATCCAGGAACCGATTGCTTAGTAACACAGGCTCAGTATGTCTCTTGATCTTCCTGCTCCTATGGGTTATATTCTTCTATGTGCCCTCCTCCTGTGTCAGGTGCTCCTCCAGTTGCTGAGATATCTTTCCCTCCTCCTGTTGCCCTCTCAGGAGTGCTTCATGAGTTCTGTCCATGAACTCTTCACCTTCCCTTATGAACTGGAGTGTGGAAAAGCATGCCCCAAGTTCCTGTATCTTTTCCTCCAGTAAGGCTAGTTGTAATTGTAATTTTCTCCAGTAAGGCTAGTGTAATTGTTGTTAACCTCAGGTAAGAATATGAACATGACACAGACTATGTATGTCACTGCCTCAGCTCCCTCACCAGCCATGCCGTTGCAATCCATTTCAAAGTTAGTTCAGTTTAACTGACACTTCTTTGATAACTTCCCTGCCAAACTGCCTCTCAAGACTACTTGTGAAAAGTCTGCAGAAGCAAAAACTAACTTAACAAATATAGAATGTAAGAGCTATTCAGCCTTCTATGAGGGCCCCAGGGCAGAGTCACAGGTTAAGAGCCACAGGGCAAGAACCCTTTAGCTCTCAAGGCTCATGCCTCTGGCAAGGAGGAGTCTAATATAATTAAGGCTCACCCAACAGAGGGCAGGGCCAGCAGTCAGCCCCAGACAAAACTGCTAAAAGCTGCAATCAGTTACAGCTAGGCAAAAGAGACAAACAGAAACCACACTCCCTCAAACAAGCACCACACTTCAACAGGTTATACACAGCCACACAGTCCTCTCATACAGTAACCTCACCTCCTCCTCCTCAGCAGTTAAGGAAAGGCAAAAAATTAAACACACACCACTCCAGCAGCAGCAGCTCCCTCTCCTGCCCCTTCTCAGAGCCCAGCTGGCTCTGTTTGTTTTGCACTTGTTTCAGAAGTCTTGTGTATAGTAAAATGGATAGTAAAGAGTTAACTAGAATCTGATTATGGGATAGAAGAAAACTCCATCCCCTAGACTGCTCTCTTAATTACTTTCATTTTTCTGTGTTTGCCTGGAGAAGTTGGTTGAAATAAAGCAGATAGTTACATTTAGCAACTCCCTTGAGTAAAGCAATTTATACCACTGTCCCAATGAGATCACAAAAGTGTGGGCTTGCAAAATGTTTGTGTTTGGGAAAGGATTCATTGTTTATTTTGGCTGCTTTGTGAGTGCGTATGTGTGTGTTCCTTAATAAAACCATGCTTGGAAATGCTTTCAAAGCCTGACAAGGGACTTGTAGGGGTATGACAAATCACACTTTCATTTAGTGGAAGTGCAGCTGCTGGGGAATCCTTTGAGGGCAAAAAAGAGGATGAAGAATTGAAGTCTATATTCAGAGGAACTGCGATGCTGATTTTTTTTAAGGGAATGAGAAAATCTCCAGGCTCTACCCCCAAAGTCCCCAGATATTTCCTGAGCTGGATCTGGCAACCCTAGGTTTGAGGCCTACAAAAATCATACCAGCTTCTCTCTCTGAGAACTCAAGGTCATACGGACTTTAGTTTCATAGAGCAAGATATCTCTGCACATTTCTTTAATAAGTCATGTTGTGTTCCTGGGTTTGGGGGCTTCAATATGAATCCAGTACTTCAGCTCTATTGGCTACAGCCGCTAGAGTAACTGTTTTTTGAAACTCAGCTTGCAAGCATCCTACCTTGCAGGGCTGGCTTCTTGACCTTAGTCCTGGGAGGGCTAGAGACTCAGTTCCTTGGTCTCTGGCTGTAGTCAGTCCCAGATTTACCATGCTGATATTGTCATTGCTGGAGGCTTTTCCTTGCCACTGGCATTGGAGGCAGCAGAGCTGTTAAAACACCAGGTGGGCTTCTGGTTTCCTGTGAAGCTTGGCTGTTGCAGGGGAGATTTTCTCCCATGCCACCAGGGGGCTTTTTTTAAACCCAAGAACATCAGTTTAACAATAGAACAATGGATGTGCCAGCCTCCTCAAATCCACTGCTTTCATTAAAAAAATTAAGTCTCTATTCCCCCTATTCCCTTCTGTTGTGGAGATATAATGGAAAAGAAATATTCTGAATTGATATGCTATTCAATTGCCATTTTTAAAAAGCCCCTCATGGTGGGGAGGAAATGCCTACTTCTATAGCCAAGCATCACGGAAGTCCAGGAGCCCACCAGCCTGCCCACCATTTTCTAGCTGAAGGGGTGGGATCTGCTGCCTCCAATGCTGATGGTGAGGAAACGCCTCCAACAGGGACCATGGTTGCATGGTAAGACTGCAATTGGTTCAGTCCTTTCCCTTTCCAGATTTAAAGGGCCATGAGTGATGCCAACTATTTCCCATCCTGGCTTCTCTTCTTTCACTCCCCACTCCTATACCTTCCCCAAAACCTCAAACACTCCCACCATTCCAGGAGATACATTTTCAATACTCCTCAGATTTTAGGAGTGTTTTGAATTATTTGGGATGTACCTGAGCTGATCCAAAACAGCTAATTTGGGGAACAATTTTAACTTGGGTATATCCAAACACATACCACTTTTTGTATTTTACAGGGACAGATTGGTAATGGCAAAGAAGTGGGCTTCTGTGTGTTTAGCTTATTTTAAATCTTATTTCTCATCATGTAGACTAGTGGGAAAATTTTGCACCTTCAAATTAATGAAGTGTTTCAGTATTAAAAAAGAAAACTTTTTTGGCCCTGACCCCAGCCTGGTGGAACTCTCTGCCTAATGACATCTGTGCCCTGTGGAACCTAATGAAGTTCTGCAGGGCCTGTAAGGCAGAGATGTTCCACTAGGCCTATGGTTGAGGACAGCAATGGTTTTCCACCCTGCCCGGCCCCCACTTTTTCTTGCTTCCCTCCCCACGGGGTAGGGAAAAATTGATTTATTTCAGGACCATCTGATATTGTTATATTGTTTATTTGATTATTGTTAATATTCTAACAGTTTTTAATTTACATGGATGTGTGTGCCCTGAGCCTTGTTTCACAGGGGAGGGCAGTTTATAAGCCAAACTTATAAATCCTGTCCTTATTAATATTTGAATGGTGGTTCTATGGTCGCCATAATTGATTGGGCTCAAGAACTGGCAGTCAGAAGATGCTAGACAGGGTTGACTGGCTGCTTGGTGAAGTCCCGCCCACGTCAGCCCCGGTCAGCTCAGTCTGCTCCGGTCCTCCGATAGGAGAGGACCGTCTGCGGAGTGAGTGCAGGGACAGGCCCTCAAGGCCGAGGCAGGTGAGAGAAGCCCTTTTCCGCCCCCCCCACCATCCCCTCAGCCTTCTATGGGGGCAGTAGGCCCATAGAAGCCCTTTTCCACCCCCACACACCATCGCCTTGGCCTTCTATGGGTGCAGCAGGCCCAGAGAAGCTGTTTTCTATCCCCCACACACCATCCCCTGGGCCTTCTATGGGTGCAGTAGGCCCAGAGAAGCCCTTTTCCACCCCCACACACCATCCTCTGGGCCTTCTATGGGCCCAGTAGGCCCAGTAGGCCTAGAGAAGCCCGTTCCACCCCTCTTCCCTTCCTTTCCCCCCTTTCCTTTCTTCCTCTCTCCTTTCTTTCACTCTTCCCCCTCTTCATTCCTTCCTTCCTTTCTCCAACCCTCTCTCCCTTCCACCCTCTCTCCCTTCCTAGGGCCTGTTGTCTTCCACCACAATGGGCTTTGCTCCCTAGTAAATAAATAAATAATTATAGTACATGTCATGACCTCCAAGGGGTCACCACTTTTCGCCACCACCACTCTGGACTTTGGGTCCCTTGAGAAGCCCGAGATTACCCTCCCAAGCCCAACCAAAATGCCCCTTTTAAGCCGAGAACATAGGCATGATGACCAGGCAGAAAACAATTAAACAAATGGTTTATTAACACAGTAATGGGGCAAGGAAAACCAGACAAGGTGCTTAAAATATATAACTGTTTAAAGGCAAAATCATCAAATCTAATGCGACTACCTAGTTCACTTAACTGGTTACCACTTCAAGGCCCACAGCCTCTTATACCAGGCTTTCTGCCTGTACTCACTCTGTCCCAAGTGAGGGATCTTTCTCCTCTGACCAGACTGTCCCATCTGTGAGACAAGACCACAGAAGAACAAAAGAACCCAGTTTCCTCTCACCACACAGACTTTATATCACAGTCCCCTTCAGTTTAGCTCTGTGAGAGGAAAGAACACTGTTTTTCCACAGCCTATACAGTATGGAACAGTTTCTTCACACAATCCCTGTACACTGATTGGCTACAACCATTGCTAAACCTTATGGGGATTGTAGGCTGTCTGCTTTCTACTGCCACGCAGGTCTCTCCTGGGACCAGGCCGCACTAGGCCATGCTCCCAGTCCTGCACAGATCATGACAGTACTATACCACTATAACTATATACAGATTAGAGACTGTGGAGATAAGATGCATGATCCATATTCATGAATCTGTACTGATAAAAAGATTGTATAGACAAACTTTCAGTGTTTTTGGTCTCTGACGTTTCTGAACAAACCAGAGAAAAAAAGTAAAATGCATTCCAAATGTTGTTCCTTTGCTTACTTCCTTCATATACTTACATATTTATTATAGTTGCTTCTCATCTTTCATCCAAGTTTATCAGGGAAATATACATGAGTTTGTTGATTTTTCTCTCCCAACTCAGTAAATTTGGTTAGACCAACAGGCTACCCAGTGAACTTCATGGCTGAGCAGGGATTTGCTTTGGCTCCCCACAGTCCAAATCCAGCATGCTACACCATCATAGCTGTAGTTCTCAGATCTCTCTGAGTGTAAACAGTGGTTCACTGGGAATAGCAGAGTAGCTTTGTGACTTTGAGGAGTGCTGTGATGTCAGATTTGTGGGCAACAACCAGAGCTTGTACTGATTCCTTACACGCCAAGTGCACATATTGAAATTCATAATTTAAATGATTGCATAACATGCCAATGACCTCCTTTAGTAGCTTATTTTAAAAAAGAAAGTTAGGAATCGCTACAGTTACTTACAAGACCCAACAGTGTTGTGACTGAAAATCTTACTCCAGATCCCATTGTCTGTATTGTCTTTTACTCCAAATTCATAAACTGTATTGGGTTTCAAGTTGTCCACCACTGTTTCTGTAGTAGGGCAAAGCTGAAGAATCCACTTCTTGTTCTTATCCTTCTCTCTGTAGCGAACTGTATAAAATCTGTATAAAAGCAAGTGTATATTTTGAGGAAAAGAAAGGCCAAAAAACATTTTAAATAAAACAATACTTTCAATTTAAGGTTCACATAATGAGTTTACAGATGACATTTTGGCCATGGCCCAATGCTTAGAGCATCTGTTTGGCAGGCAGAAGGTCACAGGTTCGATCCCTGGCATCTCCAGTTAAAAGGACCAGGCAGTAGGTGATGTGAGAGGCCTCTGCCTGAGACCCTGGAGAGCCACTGCCAGTCTGATTAGACAGTGCTGGCCTTGATGAACCAAAGGCCTGGTTCAGTATAAGGCAGCTTCATGTGACCGTGTGATTTTGAGCTTCAAGCAAAAAAGTGAACTGAAATTTACTGCAGCAAACCTAGGTTTTCTTGATGCAAAAATCTAATTCTGTTATTGACCTAAACAATAATCCTTTTGGCCAGGGGTTATTTTGTAGAAAAAGAGGTGCAGGAGCTCATTAGCATAACTCATTAGCATAATTTATTTGCATATGCCACACATCCTGACATCACCAGAAGTGTGTCAGAAGGCAACACCCACCACTTAGGCTCCACCCCAAAAATCTCCAGGTATTTCCCAACAGAGCTGGCCAGCCTATCTGGAGAAAAACTGCTTCGAAAGCACAAAAGCACAAAGAAAATTTGTGACAGGGGATCAGCTTTTGTGAGCCACTCTCTTTGTCTACAGATACTTCATGGCTGAAGAAGTGACCAGTGACCCAGTTATGAACAGAGGCTACAGTTCCCACGTTTGCAGAAGTCTACAGATATGGGCAACATCCTCCTCACTTACTACCTCCATGTATGGCTGATGACTTTGTTTCAATGTATCTGAAAATGAGTGCATGAACACGAAAGCTTATACCCAGAATTAAACTTTGTTGGTCCAGGACACTAGAAGCCCTCCCACTGCTGCCCTCTCCAGCACCAAGAATAGAGTGCATCACCTGCCCCAGACTGAGAATTCCCATCTATACCCTATGGCTAATAGCCACTGATGGACTTCTGCTCCATATGTTTATCTAATTCCCTCTTGAAACTGTCCATGCTTGTAGCTGCCACCACCTCCTGTGGCAGTGAATTCCATATGTTAATCACTCTTTGGGTGAAGAAGTATTTCCTTTTATCTGTTCTAACCCGACTGCTCAGCAATTTCACGGAGTGCCCACGAGTTCTTGTATTGAGAGAAAGGGAGAAAAGTATTTCTTTCTCAACCTGCTCAATCCCATAAATAATCTTATAAACCTCAATCATGTCACCCCTCAGCCGTCATTTCTCCAAGCTAAAGAGCCCCAAGTGTTTTAACCTTTCTTCATAGGGAAGGTGTTCCAACCCTCCTATCATTCTAGTTGCCCTTCTTTGCACTTTTTCCAATGCTATAATATCCTTTTTGAGATGTGGTGACCAGAACTGTACACAGTATTCCAAATGAGGTCGCACCAATGATTTATACAGGGGCATGATGATACTGGCTGATTTGTTTTCAATTCCCTTCCTAATAATCCCCAGCATAGCGCTGGCCTTCTTTATTGCAGCTACAAACTGTCTAGACATTTTCATTGAGTTATCCACTACGACTCCAAGATCTCTCTCTTGGTCCATCTCTGCCAGTTCAGACCCCATCAACGTGTATTTATATTTAGGATTTTTGGCTCCAATGTGCATCACTTTGCACTTGGCCACATTGAACCCCATTTGCCACGTTGACGCCCACTTACCCATCCTTGACAGATCCCTTTGGAGTGCCTCACAATCCTCCCTGGTTTTCACCACCCTGAACAACTTCGTGTCATCTGCAAATTTAGCCACTTCACTGCTTACTCCCAATTCCAAATCATTAATAAACAAATTAAAAAGCACTGTTGGTCTTAACAGTGCCACTGGACTCAAGCTTTGTTTGGCACATTTTGTGTTTATTGACTGTTAACCTTTATTTAAGCTGGTTATAGCCTAACTCATTAGCAGAAAGAGAGGGGGGAAGGAAGGGAGGAAGGGAAGGAAAAGAAAAAAATGGAAAGAAAGGGATAGAAAGAAATGGAAGGAAGGAAAAGAAAAGAAATGGGGGAAAGGGGAAAAAATGAGGGAAAGGGAAAGAAAGGGAGCAAAGAAATGAAAGCCTCTGTGTATGTTTGCTTTCCCCAAGTTCTAAATTCCCCCACCAGCAGTTAAAAAGGAGCTTGAAGGCTTACATTTGAAACATTCTCCTTTGGCTGTGAGTTCCCAGGATAGAGTACTCACTCAGCCACCCCTTCTCCAGTCCATTCAACATATAAAAACAAAAGTGAAACCAGCTCCACCCAACAGGACCAAACTAAATCACACAGATATTAAGGGAAGAGCAGACTGTTCCATTACACATAGAAATGTATACAAGAGCAAGACCCTTTGGGAGGAGTGAGAGACCAAGAAATATAATATAATAAAATAAATAAATAAATAAAACCAACTGAAAGGGGGGGAGGAGAGATGGACTTCCTCCAGTATAAACTATGAGCTGTGACAGGCTGGCTGGAGAATGAAGAGGAGGCGGGGAGACATGCCTGCCTTCCCTGCTTGATCTTCTCCAGGTGCCTAGTGGGGGAAACGAGGCTCAGGGTGCTGGGCTGGCTGGAGACAGGGAGGGGAGCCCAGCAGACATGCCTGGCTTCCCTTTGCAATCTGCTCTGAGTCCCCCACAGCTAGAAGGTTGCCAGGGAAGTCAGGCTTTTAAATCCCTCCCTCCCAGTCTCTCCGCAAAAGCAGAGCGGCTCAGGGGGAAAGGAGAGCATATCTACCAGGCCTCCCTTCCTGTCTCCAGCCAGAGACAGGAAGGGGAGCCCAGCAGACATCTGCCCCATGGCTAGAAGGTCGTGCAGGGAAGCCAGACTTTTAAATCCGCACACACACACACACCCATCTCTCTGCGAAAGCAGAGCGGCTCAGGGGGAAAGGAGGACATATCTCCCCGGCTTCCCTTCCTGTCTCCAGCCAGCTTGAGTTTTAATAAAATATCTTGAGTATCGTTCTATATTATCGTTCTATATTTCTACTTTCCAGAATGATAACAATACACTCAAGATTTTACTAAAACAACACTCATGATCTTCCCAGTTTTCTGCTATAGAATTAATTGTTTTTTCATATGCACATCCCTAGGAAGAAGAAGAAGAAGAAGAAGAAGAAGAAGAAGAAGAAGAAGAAGAAGAAGAAGAAGAAGAAGAAGAAGAAGAAGAAGAAGAAGAAGAAGAAGAAGAAGAAGAAGAAGAAGAAGAAGAAGAAGAAGAAGAGGAGGAGGAGGAGGAGGAGATTGGATTTATACCCCTCCCTTCACTGCCCAAAGGCGTCTCAGACCGGCTTACAAACTCCTTTCCCTTCCCCTCCCCACAACAGACACCCTGTGAGGTAGGTGGGGCTGAGAGAACTCTAACACAAACTGTCCTTGAGAGAACAGCTGTGCAAGAGCTTGTGACTGACCCAAGGTCATAAGAACATAAGAACATAAGGGAAGCCAATGTTGGATCAGGCCAATGGCCCATCTAGTCCAACACTCTGTCACACAGCGGCCAAAATATACCAGGTGCCATCAGGAGGTCCAGCAGTGGGGCCAGGGCACCAGAAGCCCTCCCACTGCTGCCCCCTCCAGCACCAAGAATAGAGTGCATCACCTGCCCCAGACTGAGAGTTCCCATCTATACCCTGTGGCTAATAGCCACTGGTGGACTTCTGCTCCATATCTATATATCTAATAGCCAAGTTGCCCCCTCCGTGCGGATACTTATTTCCATGGATCTGGGTCACATGGAGGGTAAAGAGATCTTTCAGCAAACTTGAGGCAGTCCCCATGTTTGCAGAAAAATCTAAAATGTTTTCAAAAGTATACAGGGATATTTAAATCCCTATAAAAGTAAAACGGCTTACTCTGCGCAAGCGCAGTGAACGGACTTCCTGAGTTGCAGGGAAAGCCGCTGGAGCCACGAGGGAAGCTGCAACCGCAATAGCTGTGCGCCCCGCTGCTGGGACAGCCCCCGCCAGGACAGCCGGCAGCAAAGAGTATAGCTTCAACCAGCAGGTTTGTGCGCTGGACTGCTGAGTAAAGGCAGCCGCGGCTCCCCCGGGGAGGGAGGGCAGCTGTGTCCCGGCGCCAGTTGAAGCGCGAGAAGGTGAAGCCTGTGTCCTCAGCACCCCTCCCTCCTGCAACCAGGCTGGGGACGTTTGCTATCCTTCAGCTGCAAAAGGAGGAAAACAGAAAGAAGTGGGGTTCTGTGGGAGGGGAGAGAGAAAGAATGGGGAATTGTCTGTTGGGGGGAGAGGAAGGGGAGATGGGGGGGTAGAGAAATAGTGGAGAGAAAGAGAGGGGCAGACTGAAGGGGTGGGGGGAAGGACATTGAGAAGGGCTGGGGTAGGAGGGGGTGAGACATACAAGGGATGAGAGGAGAAGGGGGTAAGAAAGGATTGCTAGAGAATGCTCCCTCTAAGCTGTGGAGTCTGGTGAGCAAACTTTCTACTTTGTGAGCTTGCTGGCATTCAAGTTGTGAGTGAACAATTTGGCTGCTGCATAAATCAGTTTGCTCTGGAGCCATCCTTCCTGAGCTGAGACAAAAATGTGTGAGCCACAGGCTAGAAAACTGTGAGCTAGCTCACACTAACACAGCTTAGAGGGAACACTGGTTTGGAGGAAAGCTGACATAGAAGGTGTGAGAGGAAAATGGGAGGTGGGGGAAGATTAGTAGATAAGGGGTGCTTGCAGAAAGAAAGAGGAGGGCACTTTGACAATAAAGGGGGAGGGGGATGGTAGGGGAATGTCCCCTCCTCACAAGTTCCTTACGAGGACTGCCTGCAACAAAGACTATGATAGGGCCACAATACATCATGCAACATTTTGTTGTGGGTACCCCCTTGTGTTTATCTAATTTCCTCTTGAAACTGTCCATGCTTGCAGCTGCCACGACCTCCTGTGGCAGTGAATTCCATATGTTAATCACTCTTTGGGTGAAGAAGTATTTCCTTTTATCTGTTCTAACCCGACTGCTCAGCAATTTCATAGAGTGCCCACGAGTTCTTGTATTGTGAGAAAGGGAGAAAAGTACTTCTTTCTCAACCTGCTCAATCCCATTCATAATCTTATAAACCTCGATCATGTCACCTCTCAGCCGTCGTTTCTCCAAGCTAAAGAGCCCCAAGTGTTTTAACCTTTCTTCATAGGGAAGGTGTTCCAACCCTTTTATCATTCTAGTTGCCCTTCTCTGCACTTTTTCCAATGCTATAATATCCTTTTTGAGATGTGGTGACCAGAACTGTACACAGTATTCCAAATGAGGTCGCACCAATGATTTTTACAGGGGCATGATGATACTGGCTGATTTGTTATCAATTCCCTTCCTAATAATCCCCAGCATAGCGTTGGCCTTCTTTATTGCAGCTACACATTGTGTAGACATTTTCAGCGAGTTATCCACTATGACTCCAAGATCTCTCTCTTGGTCCGTCTCTGCCAGATCAGACCCCATCAACGTGTATTTATATTTAGGATTTTTGGCTCCAATGTGCATCACTTTGCACTTGGCCACATTGAACCCCATTTGCCACGTTGACGCCCACTCACCCATCCTCAACAGATCCCTTTGGAGTGCCTCACAATCGTCCCTGGTTTTCACCACCCTGAACAACTTTGTGTCATCTGCAAATTTAGTCACATCACATCAGCAGGTGCAAGTGGAGGAGTGGGGAATCAAACCCAGTTCTCCCAGATAAGAGTCCACGCACTTAACCACTACACCAAACTGGCTCTCAAGGTCAATGAAATGCATCCTCTGTTAAAGGTCAATGAAATGCATCCTTGTGGATACCAAAAACACCTATTCAGCTAGGGTGTGAAGAAAAGGAGGTGGAGAAAGCAATTGGAATTCAGTCCCAGACCAGGTTAAACCAGTACCTGTTCTCTCTAGACATTCCCACCTTAAACATATGGCTTCACTTTCCCAGAGAACAAATGTGATAAAATTTAATAACTAAAACTTTGTTTTGATGTTACTGCATAATTTTAGTAGCTGATTAGCCTCCAGGCAAAAACAATATCAAAACACATAAAAAGTTCTCACAAACTAATTACATGTTTTAATTGACTAATTCTTCTTGATTCACCCTGAAGCAAATCAGAATTTCAAGAGCCACAAAACATCTATGTTGAAACAGCAATATAAATGCAAGCATACATAGTGAATTGCATAATACATATATCAATAGCTGAGGCAAAGATCACACACACTCAGATATAAATTAAACAGAATCTTTGAGAAAGGGGACATCAAAGACAGAAGAAATAACATTGAAACTGAGTGTGTGAATATTCTCTGGTTTTAATACTCTCTTGCAAGGTAGCACTTCTGGTGTACTTGATGAAAATACTGAAAAATATTCCTCTTGTCCAACATCTGTGCTCTTTCATTACAGTTTTTCCTTTTGTTTTCTTAGCTTCTGCAGCTTCTCAAGTACCATTTTTCTTATTTGCATTCAGAAACCTTGGCTTCATTTGCTGTTTGATCCATTTGGCAGTAATGATCTGCATATTTTTTTGTTTATGAGCATTTGTCATTATGTCAGAAACATCATCAACCAAATTGCATAGGTTACCATAGCCAATAGGACTGAACAGCATTGTGAGCAAACAGGGCTGTGGACAGGGAAGGCCAAGCAGAAGAAGGAAAACGGATGAAGAAATGAACAGTATTGAAACAGCACAAAGTTGCTTTTAACAAGTGCTGGCATTGCTGAAAAACAGATATACTATGTGGCACTCACAAAAACAAAACATGAAATGAGATAAATGGTTTCAAATCTAGTGTTGGCCCCAAGTGTAAGAACTGATTATATTTAATAATTCTTGTGCTGTTTGATTTTTTTATCAGCAGAACAGCATTCCATAATCTTTACAACATGTAACCATTGAGTTGTTTACCTGTCATTCGCACAGTTATTCATTATGGTCCAATCATGCTTTGGGTTGACTAAGACTCCCCAAGATAAGAAGACAGAAGTTGGAGTTAAAGTGCCTATTACCAACTGCAGGGGCTTTGGAGCCTTCGTCTGACCTGTAGACGAAAGGTACAAAGAATTCCATGTACATCAAATTTTCTTCATATTAGAAGATATATCTCAAACAAAACTTGCAACATACATATCTCATGCACATGTGACTTATCAAGGCAAATACAGCCCACTCACAATGCGTAGTGGCTCATTAGGAACTCAATACTGGCCTTGGTTACACGGAGGATTTACCACGTGGAAGGCACGAATGTCAGGCGGAGCTTCAGGGTGTGATCACACTGCAACATCTGGGAAGTGTAGCGCTCCCGTGGCCAAGCCGTGGCATGCCGCTGAAGCTGTGCAGTTAAAAAGTATCTCAACAAATGTACTAGCAAATGGTTTGCCATGGGCTGCCAACGGAATTGTTCCATGTGATCGTGCCAGTGCACGGCTTTCCCCCGCTGTCCTCTTTGACGCGCACCCACTGATGGATGAAACCACGGTGTGCCACCATCACGTCTGACCCATGTTCTGGTGGATCTAATTGCGCTGGCGCAAAGAGCCACGCCTCCCCTCCACGTTATCTAGCCCGTGTGACCGGGGCCACTGTTTGTTTCTTTACTTCGTCCCACTTATGGTGGGAAGAAGGTTTTTTAGTGTTAAACTGAAACTTGAGTTTGTCTGTCCCTGCACCACACCTTTCTTCAACTTCCGTGTGATTATCTTAACATTATTCCACTTCATTTGCAAAATTTATTAATTAAAAAATCCATATGCCTCCTCTCCAGAGACCTGCTTGAGGCATATTGCAAAGAAAATGGCAAAATAAAGCCATATAACCATAGCATAAATTTATATTTTTATATAAAAATCAGATCATAACAACAGCCAGGTCATAAAAACAGCATAAAACAATATTCAGCAGCTTAAAATCATGTTCATAAGACAGTCCCTTGGGTTAGAAGCAGAGCACAGAGACAGCTAAAAAGATGGACCTTCGATGAAAAGTGTGTGTAAAAAGAAATGCTTTGGCCTGATGCCTAAAGGAATAAGGTGCCAGGTGAACCTCAAGGGGGGAGCATTCGAAAGGTAAGCTGCTACCACTAAAAGGCTCAGTTGTGGTATGATCTGACAACTCCACATTCATTATATTACACTGCCTCTTGACTTTGTCCCCCTTTCCCCCCACCTTTTTGATAAACCATAAACCTCCTGCCCTTAATTTCCATGATGTCTTTCATTGTCATTAACCCCTGTTTTTCATCAATCATTGAAGGTCCTGATTTTCAGCCAACAACCTACTCTTCCTTCAGCCACCTTGACTTTTTGTTCCTTGCCCATTAGCTTCCCACTAAAACTGTAGCCACATGAGCAGTTCACGCTGATATAGTTGTGTTACTTTTGTGGATTTAAAGAGCACAATCAGACAACAACATTGGCCTTCTGTACTCCAGCCACTGACACCCCACTTTGCCTCGCTTTGGAAGCAGAGTAATTGGGCACTAGGGAAAGTCCAATTTTTAGGGATGCCAGCACTTCTACTCCACATTTCTGACTGTCTGAACTCCCTTTGTGTGAAGTCAAGCTGTTTGGGAAGTCTGAACCTTCC
Organism: Gekko gecko; assembly: GCA_029375565.1. Lineage (NCBI taxonomy): Eukaryota > Metazoa > Chordata > Lepidosauria > Squamata > Gekkonidae > Gekko > Gekko gecko. The sequence goes on from JAPDNY010000004.1 coordinate 50,640,102, forward strand.
CTTCCATTTCCACATCCTTTTTTTAAAAAAAAAAATCAGGTAGCAATATTCTCATAAGCACTTATCGCTCCTGGCATTGTCAATCACCTCGGTCAAGTAGTCATTCTGGATTGGGAGTCCCGGGGGAGTTGTATTCAAGTGACAACCCCCCACAGACCCTCTCTCCTGTTTCTGCAGCAAAGTCTGAGAACATCCCATGATTGATACACTGAAGTCAATGGGACTGCTCTCATGTAAATCTGCACTTTACCCCTCCCTCCATGTATCCCACAAAAGAGGGGCAAAGGGAAGGAGGCTGAGAGAGGCTAGAGTACTTGGCAGAGAGATTGTGGAGCAGTGAAAAAGGAGCCAGAGCTTTGGATACATGCTTATACACCTGGGTGAAAGACCAAAAAGGAAAAGAAAAGAATGCTGCAACAATTTGAATGATGGACTATGGGGTGAGCACACTTTAAAGCCAGTTCAGGGTGGGATGTCTAATTAAAACTTTTTGCAAATAGAGGTGCAACCAAATCACGCCAAGCCTCCAGTATGACCACAGCCTAAGTTTATAAAATTTGACCTTCCTCTCAAATTCCTGGTGTCCCAATGTTTGATTGTTTTCTTGATCTATAATGATGTTTTAGTTCTTTCACAGGAAGAAACTCTCTTCCTTGAGCCATTAAAATGTTTGTAAATGACCTGTAATATCGTAACAGCTGGTAAATTCTCTTGATGGAAAGAGCAGAATATTTTCTCCTCTACCAACCCTGTTCTCAAGTTACAACAAATGCATGTACAATCTGTGTATTATTTATTCATTATATTGGATTTACTAGGCCACCTTTCCCTGCAAGATATAGTGTACACTAGATTTTTCTTTATACATGCAGTGTTACATTCAATGCATGTACAGCTGAACATGTGATTTCAACTTAATGTTTATCCAGGTAGTTGTTCCCAGTTTCATTTATAAAGTGAATACCTGTTGCTCTTTCTTACAAAACAGATGTATGCAAGTATATGCAGGATGTACATGTATTCACTATAACATATGAACGGGGCTAGAGTCAGCCATTTATTGAACCTGAAATGCAGAATTAGTTTGAATGTGGACATAAAGTATGTCTCTGTTTTAATGCTTGAGGGAAATTATGGCATACCAAACAAACAGAAATTGCTGAAATATTATTATCATTAAAAAAAATTAGCTATTTATTGCCCATATCATCTGTCATATCAACTGAAAAATGTTTGTTTCTCCTTCTGGCTGTTTATTACCTGAGCATGATTTCCTGTAATTTGGAACAGGTGCTGGCCTCACTGCAATCAAGTATCTTGGTTCTGCATCTGGAAAATATTAGTATGACCATTAGTAAAATTCAATAAATGAAATAAATACCTTTAATAATCAAGAGTGTATATAATAGTTTTATTGGTCACAAGATGATTAAACATTGATTATTTCAATAACTTTTTAAAATACACCATAAACCATACCAACAAATTACAAATATACATTATGTGCATTAGGAATCAAATGGTGGAATTTGTCCTCTAATGGAAAAGTGTAAGGAACAAAAGAAGGAAGGAAAGAAGCCTTGAAGATAATAAAGGGGCAAACTACGTGCAATCCTAAACAGAGTTACACCCTTCTGGACCCATTGACTTTGATGGATTTAGAAAGGTGTAACTGTGGTCGATTTCGCACAAGACTTTGTGCTGGGGTCAGCCCTCTGTTTCATCCGGTGCATTCGGTCAATTTCACACCATTTGACCCGCTGCTGCCTTTTGGCCCGGAGCTTCCCCCCATTTGCTCCAGATCAGTGTGATCCTTGATTCCCAGGAGTTTCCTGTTGCCTCGCAGTAAATCATACCCGCCCACCTTCCCCCTCCCCATTTTTTCCACGCCCATTAGCCCACCCTCCTCCTTTTTGGTTGTTGTTTTAAAATGGTGTCGTTATACTGACATATCGTACCAATGGGATGGATGTTGTCCGCCACTGTGAGGCATTTCATGCAAGTTTTCTGTGTGGAAATGTGCTGCCGGGATTGTCCCCCCCCCCCGGCAACTGTATTCCTCAAAGCCCATCAGCCCAGCCTCCTCCTTTTTTGTTGTTGTTGTTTTAGAATAGTGTCGTTATATCGTCCCATCGTACCAATGGGATGAATGTTGTCTGCCACTGTGAGGCATTTCATGCAAGTTTTCTGTGTGGAAATGTGCTGCCGGGATTGTCCCCCCCCGGCAACTGTATTCCTCAAAGCCCATTAGCCCAGCCTTCTCCTTTTTTTGTTGTTGTTTTAAAATGGTGTTGTTATACCAACATATCGTACCAATGGGATGGATGTTGTCCGCCACTGTGAGGCATTTCATGCAAGTTTTCTGTGTGGAAATGTGCTGCCGGGATTGCTACAACCCCACCCCCGCAATTATATTCCTCAAAGCCCATCAGCCCAGCCTCGTCCTTTTTGTTGTTGTTGTTTTAGAATGGTGTCGTTATATCATCCCATCGTACCAATGGGACGGATGTTGTCTGCCACTGTGAGGCATTTCATGCAAGTCTTCTGTGTGGAAATGTGTTGCCAGGATTGTTCCCCCCCCGCAACTGTTTTGGGCCGATCTGCAGACATCACTGCCACATATGTGCGGTTGCAGGCCCCCTGGAAACAAAGGGGCTCAGTTCATAAAATACAAGAGCTCAATACTGGGTGGGGGTGGTAAACCAGGTAGCAGAAGGCTATTATGGTGCTGCCTGGATTGCTACAACCCCTCCCCCCACAACTGTTTTGTGTAGATCTCCTGCACTCCATTACAATAGCTTCAGCTGTCCCCTGGAAGCAAAGGAGTGTATCTGGCCAACCAATGTGTTGCAGCCACTCTGGTGACCAATTGTTTTGAAGAATCAGTGGCGGGAAAAAAGTGACCAGGAAGGAAGACAGACTACATTGTGGGATGAAGAAGAACACCGGACACCATTACCTTCAGGTCCTTATCGGATCCATACCTGTGTCCTATGTCCAATTAGAAAGCTGAGATGTGCCACATGATGCCTGATCATTTCCTCTATTGCGAAATAACGACATAACATGATTGAGCATGCGTTTTTTAAAAAAGAGGGGGGGATTGGAAGGAGGATGGGAGGGGTTTGGAGGGCAAGGGGGACTGGGAGGAGATAGATTGCAGGAAGCCATGCCAAGGCTGTAATGGGAAAATGAAACCCCCAGAGCAGATCCGGGGCAGACTGTGCGGCAAAGGCTACAGTGTGAAATTGAAGAAAATGATCCGGGGCAGAAAACTCCAACGAAAACCAGTGGTAAGTGTCGTGTGAGAAATCGGCCTGTGTTTAAGATTGTACTGGTGAGGTTGCAGCTCTAGAATCCAAGCTCCAGACATGTTGTTTGGCTCTAAGGTGATACCAATATGGATTGGGGCTGCAGCACTTGGGAGGGCTAACAATCCTGCATATTATTTTCCTGACCAAAAATTTCCCCAGGATGCTATAAGCAGGTGGGAAAAGACAATTGCTCATATTGTGCTTCTCTTCACCCCCTCCCCAACTCTGATGGGGTTTAAAGGAGCCCAGGACAGGCATTTTTCAACCAGGAAAACAGTCCAGGGACAAAAAGCCAGCCCATGATCTGCAGCTATGATGACTGCTTATAGGGCCAGATTACAAGTCATGATTTCCAGCATCCCATGTTGCTGACTAGAGATGTGAAAAAAACCCTGGTTTTTCCCCGAAGCCTTCCCCTCCACCCTGAAAAATTGGAAAAAATTGAAAAAATAAAATAAGAGAAAAAAATGATTATGGAATGTTTTGTTTTAACATGATGAATAAAATATTTTAAGACGACGTGTTCAAATATTTCCCAAATCATTTCTAAAAAATATGTATGGTATCAGATTAATCTAATTTCTGTGCACTGAGGACAAGCAAGTCCTAGATTACAAACTGAACTCTCCAGTGCAAGTGTTTGGATACACTATATTTTTAATATGCTAGTTGTGATAATTTCATGCCAAGTAAAATTGTCCATAGTCATATTTTATATTCGTAAAGTAACAGAATGACTTTCAATCTGGAAAAGAAAAAAGAAGTGCTAATGTAGCATTTTTTTCAATTTTTCCCAAAATTTCCTGTTTTTTTCAAGCTTCAAAGTTTCTGGAAATTTTATATCTCTATCACTGACCTTAAGAGGAATTTACAGTTTCTGAATCATATTTACTATATAGAAGAAATTGAGAAATTATTGTTTGGATTATCCAGCTTTTTTGTTTTACTAGATTTTGATGCCACCTATTTATTGCAGTTTTCAAAGCATTTTGCAGCCTCTGAAAATCACCAGCACAGTAAAACTTGCAAACCCAATGAGACAAAACACCCCTGATTCCTCCCAAGGGTTAATGTGAATACTAACGGGCCTATTCCATCTTGCAGGTATTAATAATTGGACTTCTCTGCCTATGTGACCATTATCACCTTCAAGACCAGAGCCAAGAAGGTGATAATTAGCTCTCCTTGGGAACCTGTGGCCCACAGAATGGGAGGGGGAAAGCAGGAGCAATGGCGTAACCTTCTAGAGGGTTCCAGCAAGAACATATCCTGATTGGATTGTTACCTGATGACAGTTGGCTTGAGACTATAATTGAGCTAAGAGCCAAAGAGAAAAAGGCTAACTTTGTGATTCTGGTAGATCGAGGCCTGGACTATGATATGCTCACATTGCAATGGATAGCTACAGAGAATACTTAAGCCATGGCTTTTGACTTTTGGGGTCTTTAAGAATTGTTTTCTTATGTACACTAGCCCTGGGAATCCATGGGGTTCAGGCTTGGACTCCTTGACAGGGTCATTTAAAGAAGTCTTACACATAAAATATAGAGGTCTGAGCGTCACAGACCTGGCAAAGCTTACAGGCCACCTCTGCAGGTTAGAAGGAAAATTCATCTGGTTTCTCTAGCAGATATTTGGACATGCTAAAAAATGAAGGAACCCCAGAACAGAATAGTCTTGGTGGAGGACAAAGAATAAAAGAATTTCAGAAGAGGATTACCTTGGAATAGTTTAGAGGTAGCCTGCGTCATATTAGCATATATAAGAAAAATGTAGTTGTATCTTTGGCCCAGGTGCAAAGAATTTATGAGAACTGTGAGAATGGCTGAACCAAGGATGGTGCAGAAGACACAGGTCAAATGTGGTGCATTAGTTAGGGGCCAACAGATACTTATGCACATGAGAAAATTGTCATTGCTATTTGTTCTATGATTAAAACAAACAAGAATGTACTAACAGACCATATATATAATTTTAGTGGATATATAGCTAAACCTTGTAATGTGTTTGAAGTTTATCAGATACTTAGATTCACTTGGATAGCTGTGTTGGTCTGAAGTGACAGAACTAAGTTTGAGTCCAGTGCTACCTTTAAGACCAACAAAGTTTAATTCTCGATATAAGCCTTTGTGTGTAGGCACACTTCATGAAGTATGCATACACACAAAGGCTTATACCCAGAATTAAACTTTGTTGGTCTTAAAGGTGCCACTGGACTCAAACTTAGTTCTTTCAGAAACTTAATTGGACAAGAATGTGAGTTTGATTAAATGGGTTGCTAGTTTCTAAATATTATTACAGATGCTTCAAAGAAAACATGAATATGAGCGTTCTGAACTGATGACTAGCTCTATTAATGAGGCTCCTTGCTGTGTGAATCTACCTACTTTTGGGTAAGAAATATTGGTCTCATGTAAAGCTCTTTTTATGTCATAATTATCTACATCATTTTAAGTTAGCATTAAAAAGTGTTATAGCTATGGCTTAACAAAGGATGAAATTGAGACAAAGATTCTCTAATAGCATTTCCTTGTGTACAGTACCCACAATGGACAAGAACTTTTTTTTACATACTCACAGGCAAGAACTTTGTTTTACATACTCACAGGCATATTTTCCTTATTACAAATGCTTGTGAGTGTCCAAAAGTGCTCTCCTGGTGCAGGGAAAACCAGAAAGGATCTGCTTGGTCTAAAAGCCCTTTGTCCACTTGCTAGATCTCTGCCATTTGCAAGCTGGAGTCTGTGCTCAGACCCCCTTCTGCATGTTCTCCAAGTTCTTTCTGGAGTCAGCAGGCTGCTCCAGTTCCTTAGATCAGCAGCCACTCATCAGTTCTAGGAAGCCTGTGTTTACATTCAGGTGTGGTTGCTCCTTCAGGTGACTGACAGGACCTACCCACCACTTAGAACTCAATCTGTATGATATAAATGTAATAATAATAGTGATAAAGATGAGGAGGATGATAATGATGATGATACCAAGAAATTTAGTCCATAAACATTGAAGTATGGCAGTGTTCATGAGCAGCAGCACCTAAAGCACACTGTGGACTCCCAGATTAGACTTTTGCAGATTAGACAACTGCTGTATCTCAGTACCATGCATAGATGATGCCTCAGCCTAAATTAGCAAAACACTCTTCTGGTCTTAGCTATCTAAGGTTCCAGCAGTAAATTTGTCCTAGTAAAACATTTTCAGAAAAATTGTAACCTCATTCATAATCTACATTTTCCCTGATAATTAGTTCTCTGAACCTCATACCAACATCCTATGTCTTGTTTGGACTTTTATTTACTAATCCAGTCTGGACAACTGTTCACAATAGTAACTGATTCTTCTGGTGCAGATGAAAGGCAAAATAGAGCTGGGTGTAATCAGGATACTGTACTCTATTCTCCTAATGGCCTTTCCCAGGAAATACAATAGACAAAATGTAATTCTGTGGGAAGCCCTAGATAAAAGCTGTAAAAAAGAACAGTCTCCCATATCCATCCCATTGGACCTATTCCCCCCCCAAAACTGGAACCATCAGTACATCCCAGACCTAACCTTTTAAGACAACCCAAAGGGACACTATAGTAATGGTATCAAAAGCTGCCAAAAGATTGAAAAGAATTAGCAGAGTCACACTCTCCCTGTACTTTTGGCAAAGATCAAAACCAAACCAAAGCAGAAAACTCTCAGGTCCAAACCCAACCCAGAATCCTAACTGGATCAAAATAACAAGCGTTAGCTGAAGCTAGACAGCTAGTTGTCCTAACAATAGTGGCTTATATTGATTTACACAACTTGAAAAGTCTTAATACAAAGGTGAGCGTTCATCAATAGTGACAATTTAAAGTAGTCTGTAACTGTTTAAACATACCTGATATGATTAATGAATTTGAAAGTTCTTAAAGTTTGTAGTTAATATTTATCACATAAAGCTAAGTGTACTTCTGCCTATTTCATAAATATAACCAGGAAAGAGTCCAAGCTCCATGTTTGCACTGAACCTTTCTCCATAGACTTCAATATAAGCAGCTTCCAACATTTTGTATTTGCATTGCCTGTGAAGCAGCCAAAATATTAGTATGGAGGGTTTGAAAAATGTTCTTCACTAACACATATAAACCATGCCTGGAGGCAGAGACCCACTTTACAAAGAATGAAGAGATAAACAAAAGGTAGAATTCTGGATTATACTTCTCCAGTCTACATCAGGGTTGAGAGTTAGTTTCCCTGATGAACTGGGCAGTTTTATATTATATGCTGGGAGCACAAATGTGTCCTAATACCTGCAGGCTAAAGTGTTACAGGCCAGAATTGTACTAGTGTCCACTTCTCTCTTTCCTCCCCCTCCCCGCAAAGTAATAGTCATTGTAAGGGGCTGTCTGTCATTCAAGGCAAAAGGAATTAAAGGGTAGTTATAGATAATGTGTAAGTGCAATTGTGGAAACACCATTGTGATAAAAAGTAATAAATAAGGTAACAAAAGTGTCACAGAACTTTTGAACTATGTGAGAATTTCAGAATAAATATGGGTTATAATAGCAATAGTTTTTATAATCGAGGAAGACTGTTATAGTCCTACAAATATCAAATGCTAGCATAAATTGCTGCCTGGGTACATTTATGGAGAACTAGGCTGCAAATTCTTCAGCAAACTTCATTGTTGTTGGGTCCTCCCCTTTCTTTTTGAAAGAAAGAGATGAAGTAAATCAAAGCCAAATGATATTTTTACACAAGCTAACAAATTCTTAGTGCATTTGATACAATCTGGAAACATACATGCTTATGTGGTAAGAGGTCACAAGTTCATACAAATGTTTCTAGTGAAAACCAGATAACTTCCTCCAAGAATTAAACATAATACATTTATTAAAACAATATTTTCAGAGTGGGAAATCATTTCAGTTAAATAGAATAGGGTCAGTGTTTCTATATTTTCAAACATTTATTTATTTACTTCATTTATACCCTCATCTTTTCTCCCCAATGGGTTCCATGTTCTCTCTCTCCTCTATTTTAATTTCACAATGACCCAGGTTAGACTGAGAGTGTGCAACTGTCCTATGGTTTCCCAGCAAACATCCATGGCGGACTGGGGCTCAAATTTGTGTCTCTCAGATCCTAGTCTGACTCTCTCTCTTTTTTTTAAATAATTTTTTATTGGTTTTATACTCTACATCCTAAAACCTAAAAGTAAGGGTACAGGGGGAACACTACCACTAACTTAAGACAAGAGCTTTACGTTAGGTTACAGATAAATAAACCACTCCTGCAATAACAATGATATACTGAAAAATATAAAAACAGAGAGTTCAAATCTCTGTCAAGTAGAATTTAGTTATACTAAAGTTAAATATTTTGTAATCCAGAATAAATCATTTATTTCTTGCGCTTCTTCTTCTTCACTTTTGGTGTTTTGGGTGCTGCTGCTCCTTTCTCAGACTCTGAAGAAGCCTTGCAGATTTAGACACACCTGCAACTGGTGTGGAGGAAACCACCCAGGGTCCATACGTCCTATATCCAGAGGTGGTCACAGGAGTGGCAACCCTAGAGGAGGCAGAAGAGGTGGAGATGGCTGAGAGATTGCATAGATGTAGGGCTCTGTTGGAAGAGCTGTGTAGTAGTAGAAAGGAGACTCTTAGGCAGATGCAGGTAGTGTTATGTGAATTTTTCTTGTAAAGTTATAGCCCCATGGAGGGCCTTTCTATATTACAGCATATGGCCTATTCAACTAGAAAAGTCAAGCTGCCTCATCATGAGATTAGGGTCTCAGGTCAGAGGAGATCTGTGAAATTTCAGGCCGGTCAGTCTAACATTTATACTGGGAAAGTTGGTGGAATCTGTTATTAAAGATATAATTAGTAGGCACATTGATGAACAAGAGTCATTGAGGAAGAATCAGCATGAATTCTGTAAGGGACGATCTTGTCTCACTAACCTTTTAGAGTTCTTTGAGGGGGTGAACAAACATGAGGACAAGGATGACCCAGTGCATGTTGTTTACCTGGACTTCCAAAAAGCTTTTGATAAGTTCCTCATCAAAGGCTCCTAAGTAAACCCAGCAGTCATGGGATAAGAGGACAAGTCCTCTTGTGGATTAAAAACTGGTTAATTAACAGGAAACAGAGAGTGAATATAAATAGGCAATTTTCACAGTGGAAGGTAGTAAGCAGTGGGGTATCACAAGGCTCGGTTCTAGGTTCAGTGTGTTTTAACTTGTTCATTAATGATTTGGAGTTGGGAGTAATCACTGAAGTGGCTAAGTTTGGAGATGACACTAAGTAGTTCAGGGTGGTGAGAACCAAGGAGGACTGTGAGACATTCCAGAGGGATCTGTTGAGGCTGGGTTAGTGGGCATCAATGTGGCAAATGAGGTTCAGTGTGGGCAAGTGCAAAGTAATGCATATTGGAGCCAAAAATCCCAATTATAAATACATGTTGAGGTCCGAACTGGTGGTGGTAACTGACCAGGAGAGAGATCTTGGAGCTGTGGGAGATAATTCCCTGAAAATATTGACTCAATGTGCAACTGCAATTAAAAAGGCAAATGCTGTGCTGGGGATTATTAGGAAGGGGATTGAAAACAATCAGCCAGTATCACAATATCCCTCTATAAATCAATGGTGCGGTCTCATTGGGAATATTGTGTATGGTTCTGGTCACCACACCTCAAAAAAGATATTTTATCATTGGAAACACTGCAGAAATGGGCAACTCAAATGATTAAGGGGATGGAACATGATCCCTATGAAGAAAAGTTAATGAGTTTAGGGCTTTTTAGCCTGGAGAAATGACAATTGGGGTTGACATGATAGAGGCTTACAAAATTATGCATGGGATAAAGAAGGTAAAGAAAGAAGTAGTTTTCTCCCTTTCTTATAATACAAGAATTCATGGGCACTCAATAAAATTAATATGCAGTAAGCTTAGAACAGATAAAAGGAACTACTTCTTCACCCAAAGAGTAATTACCATGCGGAATTCACTGCTGCATGAAGTGGTGGTGGCTATAAGCATAGAGAGCTTCAAGAGGAGATTGAATAATCATATGGAGCAGATACAGGCATAAATGGAACACTATGGGGCAGTGATACTCTGTATTCTTGGTGCTTGGGGGGCAACAGTGGGAGGGCTTCTGGAGTTCTCATCCCGCTGGTGGACCTCCTGATGGTACCTGGGTTTTGGCCACTGTGTGACATGGAGTGTTGGACTGGATGGGCCATTTGCCTGATCCAACATGACTTCTTTTATGTTCTTTGGTTATTATGACAGGTAAAGGTAGATGCACATGTCTGGTTTTATATGTATATATGTATGTATGTATATGTATATATATATATATATGTGTGTGTGTGTGTAATTCAATGTTATCTCTTTCTGGAGGAAGTTCGAGCTTGGTGGACAAAATTTTCAGGTTCAGTCTAATCTGGCAGGTACTCAGGGTTTTGGTATCTATTTCTAGGGTCATTGGTGTACCCAGTGTTGGCCTGAAGCCTGGGAGCAGGAAGGGGCACTTAGCAATCTTACCTTTCTAGAGCAGTTCCTGATAGTGGTAGTGACACACATTTGGGTGGATATCCTTAAATACTTAGTAGTCTTGTTTTGGTGCAATAATAGTGCTGTGGTACAAGGGGCTTAATAGATGCACCTCCAGGAATCCTAGAGTTTTGTAGCTTTTGAGAGGCTTCCTATTGCATTGTTTGACATGCAATAGTTGGTTTAAGGCTGGGCATGTGCCTGGTTTAGATAATGGCTGCTGATTCCTTGTCTCAATTTCAGAAGTGGCAGTTCCATGAACTGGCCCCAGGAGCAGATCTAAGCCCAATCCTGATGCTGGTTCTCCAGATTAGAGTCTGCCGCTTGTAACCACCACACCACACTGATCATATGATCCTGAGGACTGCTGGGGATCCCCAGCTTTGCACAGTGATGGCACTCAGGTTGTTCATGAGAACAAGGAGTAATAGCCTGGGTGGCCTGTTGCAGCACAAAGGCAGGTTGCTTTTAAGTCAGTTTCAGTTCTGGGTGGTTAAACACATGACATTAGCTAAAGGGGGGTGTCTAGTGCATGAGTTTGGAACCGATTCGTTCAGAATTGGTGCAGTCTCTAGGGCTGCAAGGCTGGGACTAGCACAGAGAGCAATCTGATGGATTAGCAGGTGCTTTAAAATCCTGATTGATACATTTTGTTTCTTGCAGTTGCTGGAATATCTAGGAGCCTGATCAGGGTGCTGGTAATGGGCCATTTCATTATCTTCTGGGCAAGCAAGAGAGCAGCTACCTCTGAAGCAGGGATGCAGTTGGGCCTTTATCTTTGGGCCTGCATGGAATGGTAAGGAGCCAGATCCTGCCCCCCCCCAGGTTTTGAGAGAGAGCAGCTGTCCTGATGTCCTCATCTTACATCTGGGTGAGCATGACCTGGTGTGGATGAAAGGAATGGCTTTAATCTGGAGGATCCTCAGGGACTTTAAAAGAGTAAAAGATCTCTGTGTCAGGAGTACCTTAGTATGGTTGGCTTTTCTGCAGAGAAGAATTTGGAAGGGAGCCCGGAAACCAGCTTGCATAGAATGAACTAGGGCCAAAGCGAATGAGGCAGTTTGCATTGGAGTTTTGGAAGGAGATGGAGTTTGTATTCTGCACAATTCCATCAGATACAATATGCGCCTTCATAGGGATGACATTGTGCATCTCTCTCCTGAGGGATGTGATACCTGTTTGGCTGATCTGAGTCAGGTCCTGCAAGATGTTATAGTCAGCAAGTGGTGCAAGGGGTGTTAAGTTTGGCTAACTCCCTTGTGTGGCAGGGATTCGGGGGGGGGGCTGATTAGGGATGATCAAGCAAGCACTCTGAGTCATCCACAGTGGTGGAGGGCATGTCTGGAACAGTGCATCACTGGCTATGTGATGGGGTGTGGCTGGGAAGGAGTGCTCTTGGTGCTGAGCAACATCTTTCCAAACCTGGTAGCTGCTGTATGGCACATCAGATGAGGGGCTTGGCACCTCTCAGCACATTGTGTGCAGGCAATGATAAAGCCGGCAGAAGATGCTGGCTGTTTGGAGTCAGGGTAGTTTTGTCAGAAAAGCACAACCTGCAAATTTAAATATATCAGCATAATTAATTATCATGCTGATCAGTTTAAATAATTGAATTACAAACTCAAACTGTTGTCTCCTGTCTTCATTAAGGACACTGGAACAAAAAAAGGATTCCTCATTACAAAGGTCAAAGAACACGTTAACCTTAACATTTCATGACATGTTTCATTTCAAGACCCATGTTTCTAGTCTTTTTATTTGTAATTCTATTTTGGTAGCAGTTTAGAAATGAGAGTATTATCCCTTAATCGGGGAACTGCAGAGGATTTCCCACAGAGCTCCTTGAAATAGTTAAGTTCACTATAAGGTCTCTATCTGAGGTAGGTACAGAATCTTTAACATAACATAATAAATCAAGCACAGGAACAAATGGTAAATCATGGGTTGTTAATTCTAAAACACACAGAAACATCAGGTGCTAAAAGGTTGCATTTTTAGAAGAGCTCCAGAGAACTCATAATGGTTGACAGAGTGAGGTAAGTTAGGCTGAGAGTGTGTGACTGGTCCAAGGTTACCCAGCGAGCTTCCATCGCAGACTGGAGATTCAAACCTGGGTCACTCAGATCCTAGTCAGACACCCAAATCATTGCACCACTCTGACTGTCAGCTGAATATCTCAAACCATTAAGTTCGCAGTAAATGTAGCAGTAAATGTAGCATGCGTGAATCAAAAACAGTTCAAGTTGAACACTGGTCAGATCAGTAAGGAATAGTTAGAAGTGTAGCTGTGAGTGAATCAAACATCACACTGGGTGCGGTCTTGCCAAGAAACATTTTGTAATCTGCCATGTTTGGTTTCACAGTACAGCTTTGGAAGAAACACACAATTCTTGCCTGAGTTTTGTCCAAAGTTGACATTAATCATAATCTTTCTCATCAGCATACTATGTGGACTCACTGAACTCTAACAATGTTAAAACTTGGCAGGAAACAGCATAAGAGTATTCCTCCATGTTCTCTCGCATTACATGCTCTTCTATGAAATCCTTCCACATTTGTAAGCCAGTTATGAAGAAACAGCCATTTAACTTCCCAGTTTTGACAATGACCAATCAGTGTATCAAATGACACTTTATTTTTAAAATGTACCCAGGTCCAGCCCACATAGCTGTTCTTACAGTTTAAAAAATCAATTGACTGTGTAGTAGTAGTATTTATTGTTACAGCAGCTGATACTTTGATAAGTGTCAGAACCACTCCAGGGCTGCACCCTAGAACAGACTCTTAATCTGAGGTAAAACAATTAATTAATTGGGAAACCAAACTCAGGAACTCCTAATACTACTGGTACTCCCCCCCCCCGCTTCAAGCAGAAGAACCCACCTCAAGATCTCCTCTAACAAGAGATTCTGTCAGCCTCCCAGCCCCAGGTGCAGTCATTCTCTAACCACAGAGGGCCAGATCTCAAATGAGCAGCTTCCCAGGCTTTGAATTTGACAAGATAATCAGAAACAGTAGGCCCACGAGGAACCAGTCTTGTGGAGAAGTACCAGGCTTACGATTCCACACTCCTACTGACAAACCAGACTGCTGCTTCTGAATATATAGCTCCTCCTAGGAACATGGCCTAATTAAGTATTTGCAGGATGATTCCCAGAAACAGCACTGGAAGTGGGCTCTGCTACTTTCCTCTAAGATTATGTAAACCTCAGTTGACAGTCTTCCTGGTTCAAACACTTCACATTTCCTCAAATATTTCATGGGGGGGGGAGTTAGTTGGCAGGAAGAGCTAATCAGAGTCAAGATGCATAAGTAACTGGGCAATAATTACAATTAGCTCTTCCTGGCAACTTAACCCCCCTACCTGCATGTAATATTTGAGGAAATCTGTTTCAGTGTATGTGAAGAAATGTGCTAGGGTTGCCAGCTCCCCGCTGGGTGTGGGGGACCCCCTGATTTGTGCACCCCTCCCCTGATTTGGAAGTATTGGGCAATGAGGGGGAATGGCAGGTGTCTGGTGACACTTCTTCCCATAGACTCTATGGTACCATAGTTTGGTGTAGTGGTTAAGTGTGCGGACTCTAACCTGGGAGAACTGGGATTGATTCCCCACTCCTCCACTTGCAGCTGCTGGATGACCTTGGGTACCTCACAGGGTGTCTGTTGTGGGGAGGGGAAGGGAAAGGAGTTTGTAAGCCACTCTGCGACTCCAAGTGAAGGGCGGGGTATAAATCTAATCTCTTCTCTTCTTCTTCTTCTGGAAGGCTATAATATCAAACTTGCTCAACTTCCCTTCCCCCTAAAGTGCAGCCTCATTCTTTCTGTCCACATTGGGTGGGCAAGGTAGGAGCTGTTGTTGCTGTTGAGCAGCAAGCTGACTACCACATGCATGCAGTGCACCTAGATGCCACCATTGCCTAGACCACACATTTGACAGGGGTGGACCCCCTCATCAGTTGCCGCTGTCAGAAGGTAGGATAACTCCTTTCAGCCATCTCTCTGCACAACACAATTCTCTCTCTCCCCCAAATGGTGCTTCAACTTTCCATACAACTGTAGCAAACTTTCCTAAAATCTCTTTCAGGGTTTGCCCCCCTTTCAGATTCTCAGTCCTTGCAGGGCCAACCAATAGGGCACAGAGGGGCCATGCCCCTTCCACACTGCTGCCTCTGTAGATGGAGGCTCCCTTCAGTCACCGAGGCTGGTAGCCGCTGATGGGCCTCTCTTCTGTGAATCAGTCTAACCCCCTTTTAAAGTGGTCTATCTTTGTGGCCATCATTATGTCCACAGCCAGAGAATTCCACAGGTTACTTGTTGAGTAAAAAAGTATTTTTTTACCCTTGAACCTATTTTCCATCAACTTCATTAGTTGTCCCCGAGCTCTAGTTGTTGTAGAATTTGGGGTTCAATGAGCCTGGGCTTTTCTGTTTTTCCAGGCTATGTGGGTTTTGCTATAACTGACTCTGGTTTTTTGGTTCAGAAGTCCCATAAGCCTTTGTTCTTTTGCCGGTAGCCTAGGCATAAAAACTAGAGCCTTGTCCTGCCCTGTAGATGTACCTTTGCCTGAATTCACATTTCATGGCCTTCCAAGTGCCAGGCTCCAGAGCCTAGGTATAGCTGTCTAGGTCTTTTTGACATCGCAGGTAATAAAATATATGTGGGCTGAAGATCATACTAGCAAGGGTTCATCTTATCAACTAAGGATGGGCTGGTATTTGGCAAGTTAGGTTTCTGCTGTCTACATTATTTTACTGCCCTATGGTTTCGACTCTGTTGTGACTCTCTTGTGACTGCGGCATCTCATCGGCTCAACTGGATCTGGTTACAAAGCACTCTAAGCCCCCCCCCTGAAAGCGTCATCTAGTGATGAAGACTTGAATCAACCAGATTGGAAGAATTTCTTGAACAAGCATCACTCCAGCATAAAGAAAGATGTCATCGCGACTGCTTTAAAAATGAAGATGCAGCCATGACCTATTTAAAACTACAATCCTAGAGTTCAGATAAAATATATACCACAGGTTAGGAAAGGCACAAATAGGTATAGGAAAAGGCCTGCATGGTTGACAAACAAAGTAACAGAAGCTGTAAAAGGTAAGAAGGATTCCTTTAAGTGGTGTAAAGGTAAGAAGGATTCCTTTATCAATGAGGTTGATAAAAGGGAACACAGGCTGTGGCAAATGAAATGCGAGTCTGCGATCAGGCTGGCAAAAAGGGAATATGAGGAGCATATCGCAAAAAGCATAAGACCAACAATAAAACTTTCTTCAAATACATTAGAAGCAGGAAACCAGCGGGAAGATGGCTGCTGGCCCCACGAAGACGGGCTGTGCGTGAAGAGGACAGCCTAGCTTACAGTTATTTTGGCAATTCCAACGCCAGAAAAGGCTCTCCCGGAGAGAGAGTCTGCAGGGGGTGCTAGCTGGGGTCTTCGGGGGTTTCTTGCCCAGCCCCAGAAATGCCCTGCAACCCCGAAGCGGATAGCTGTCGGAGGCTCGACGCCCAAGACGCCGAGCGCTAGAGGGGCCAGATGCTGGAAAGAGTCTAAAATCCTCTTACTGCCTGTAGAACTTTACCGAAGCTAAGTGGAATTTATTTTTCTTTGTTTCTTTATTTGCTCTTGGTGGGGTATGTGAAATATGCAAAGGTAAAGCTTCTTTCACAAGGTAGTGATTAGAGATAAGAGATTAAGCTTCCCAAAGACGGCTATTTCATAGAAGTTAAATCTTTTGTGAAGGAAGCAGTAAAGCAAGCTGAGTGAGAAATAAGGAAGAGGTTGTGATTACCTTTAGAGTTGAGGTTCAATTGAATGCCGCTTTTCTATAGTTGTCTTTTTTTTCTTTTTCTTTTCATGTAAAGAGGTATAAGGCAATACCTCTTTAAGAAGTGCTGAGCTGTTCTTGGATGACGCAGTGATACAAGGAAGGCGGGAGATATACAAGTCGGAAGACTGAGAATAGAGCTGGAGATCGACGTAAGAGGAAAGGGGCCTGTCGGGGAGGCAACGGAGATTAAGACGACGCAGGAGCAAGCTACAGGAAGATACCAACAAAGGAAAATTTACAGGGGTGGTGGCAGAGACCTTCTCTAAGAGCTGGAAAGACGTTGAAATATCAATCAATAAGGACTGAAACGTGGTTGTTGTGCATAGAGGCTTGAGTGGTTGGCTGTAATGTTTAGAATTAATGTTTAGTTTTTTGTTTACATACTAATTTGTATATCTGTTTGCTTTGCTTCTTGTGGGGAAAGGGGAAAGGCTTTTGAAGGTGCCCTGGTAAGGACTGCTAGTTTATAGGCTAGAACTGAGAATTAGTAAAGATAGAGTACTCAGCCCATTATAAACAGATGTAAAATTATAAAAATAACAATAATAATACTAATTAATAAGGACAAGCTAAACGGACAAATTTAAAGGGTAGTAAAGAAATTGGTGCTATATGGCTAGTGGGGCAGGAGGTAGTAGCAGCAGAAAGACATCTATACCATCACCCAGTCAGTCAGGTGGGCAATTACAACTGAAACTCAACACCATGAGTATTACGCAGTTATCCATCAAAGAACTGAAAGCCATGATTCAGGACTCAGTTGCCCTAGCAATGAAAAAAGAGATAGACCCGATACATGAGAAGATAGATGCACTGACTGATCAAATTAAAAATGAGACAGAAGAAATCAAGAAGCAAATAACCGAAAATAGACAGGAAATCCAAAAAATTGTTCATAAAAATTATAGGACGGAAAAAAAAGTCAATGACCTGGAATATGAAATGCAAGAGCTGAAAATAAAAAATGACAAAATGGAAGATGCACTTATACACCTGGAGGTGGACAGAGCAGCATTAATTCTGAGATGCCAGAATATCCCAGAAAATTTAGAAAAAGACCTAAAAGATGTAATAGTTGAAACCCTAGCTGAACAATTAGATATAGGCACTCAAGAAGAAATCTCTAATGAAATAGAAGCCGTATATAGAAGAAACTCCTTCTACGTGAAAAAAAACAAAAAACCGAGGGAAGTTCACATAAGATTCTACAGGAAAAGAATGAAAGACAAAATACTTAAAGCCTCTAATGAGAAGAGAGTTACGATTCAGGATACAGAGATAATCTTTTTGAAGGAGACACCTTGGCGTGTTAGGGAGAAGAGACGGAGTTATAGTACCCTGACTAACCTCTTGAGAAAGAATGGTATTTCATACAGGTGGGTGCTCCTGGAGGGACTGTTGTTTAATTACGAGAGCAGAAGACAAAAGATAGACTCCATTTTTAAAATGGGAAACTTTTTGGAACAGTATGGCGAAGAACTAGGGTGGCAAAAAGAAGAGACAAACGAAGAGGAAGAAGAAGGATTAGAAGGTGAATCTGAGGAGGATAGACCTGAACAGGAGCAGGAGGAAAAGGTTCCTAAGACAGGAAAGAAGGGAAGGAAAGGGTTAACAGCAAATCCATTACAAGTCTTAACAAGATTTCAATACAAGAATAAAGAGTTAGCTTCTAAAAAATAAAGATGATAAATATGAATAAATTCAAAATTGCCTCTTTAAATGTGAACGGTCTAAATAGTCCTCAGAAAAGGAGAAAATTTTTTCATCAGCTAGTAAAACTCAACTTAGATGTGATTGCTCTCCAAGAAACACATATAAAGAAAGAGGATAATAAATACCTGAAATATAGAAAATTAGGGAAGGAGTTTGTGGCGCTGAATGTCAAAAAGAAATGTGGGGTAACAATTTATGCAAAAGAATATTTAGCTCCAGAATTTGTAATGGGTTCTGATGATGGGAGAATTGTGGCAATTAAAATAAAGAGACAGGATAAACAGAATTTGATAATAAACATATACGCTCCAAACCAAAATCAGGAAAGTTTCTACAAAACTTTAGGGGAGGTAGTTAATAGCCAGCATTTTGACAATATATGCATCTTGGGAGACTTCAATGCGGTTTTTAATGCAGAAGTAGATAGGAAATCCCATCCAAAAAAGAAGAAAACGGGTCAAATATTGCCAAATTTTTTTTGGATGTAGCGGAGGAATACAATTTAATTGATATATGGAGAGCCAGGAATATAGAGACAAAAGATTTTACATTTTATTCGGCCAGACATAACTCCTGGTCTAGAATAGATATGGTATGGCTATCAGAAAATTGGGCTAGAGAAACAGTAGAAGCCGAGATATTGCCTAAAACATTTGCTGATCATAACCCGGTTTTAGTGTCCCTCAAGGAAGCTAAGAGAAAATCCCGTTGGAAAATGAATTTAGAATTGTTAAGGGATCGTGAATTTAGGGAAAATACTAAGAGAGAAATTACAGAATTTTTCAAGAATAATTTACAACCAGATATATCTTCAGGAATAGTTTGGGACACTTTCAAAGCTTACATTAGAGGATGGTGTATTAATCAGGAGGCTTGGAGGAAAAAGAAAAGGAAAGCCTCTTATGTAAAATTAGGAATATTAATAAAGGAGGAAGAAAATAAACTGAAGAGGACAGATTCTAAAGAAGTGAGGGATAGACTTAGGATGCTACAACATGAAATGAACCTGATTCTAACCTATGAGGTAGCAAGAAACATAGAATATACTAAACTACAATATTTTGAGAACGCTAATAAACCAAGCAGATGGTTGTCCTATAGACTCAGGAAAGAAAGAGAAAAACGGGTGATATCTGCCCTAAAAAATGATCAGGGAGAAATTAAGTTTGCTGTTCAGGATATAAAAGATATTATAGAAAAATTTTATAGGAAGCTATATAAACAAGTCCCCCAAGAGAGAGATCAAATTTTTACATTCTTGAAAAATAAAACCCAGATGAAGTTTGAAGAAAAATATAAAAAAATTCTAAATGAAAGAATTACATACTGCGAAATTGTTGAAGCAATTAAAAACCAAAAAAAGAAAAAAGCACCCGGACCAGATGGTATCCCTATTGAATTCTATCAAATGTTTGAAGAACAGATTAGTATGCCATTTAAACAACTCCTCCAGGACATAGGAGTATATGGAATGATCCCTAGCTCTTGGTGTCAAGCGGCCATTTCTTTGATACATAAGCCAGATACAGATGAGAAAGAGATTAGAAACTATAGACCAATCTCGCTGTTAAATGCAGATTACAAGATCTATGCAAGTATTTTGGCGGCTAGGCTAAAGAAAGTTCTAGCTCAATCAATCCACCAAGACCAAGCCGGCTTTTTACCCAGGAGGCAAATCAAAGATAACATGAGGATTATCATGAATGTTCTAGAGTATTATGAACATCATTCAGAAAAGCAAATGGCACTACTGTTCCTTGATGCCGAGAAGGCCTTTGATAACATATCATGGGAATTCATATTACAAAAACTAGAACTATGGGGCGGTAGGGACCTTTTCCTAACAATGGTTAGAGCAATATATAAGAAACAATACGCAAATATAATCATTAATGGTGAGATGACAGCAAGCATCGAGATACAGAAAGGTACTAGACAGGGCTGCCCTTTATCTCCTTTATTATTTATATTTGCCCTTGAGACATTAAATGATACAGTTAGGGAATCGAAGCTTGTACAGGGGCTTAAGATAAAGGGATATGAATTTAAATTGCTGGCCTTCGCAGACGATATTGTATTCATATTAGAAAACCCAGTAGGATCTTCAATGCATCTATTGGAAATAATACAAGATTTTGGGCACGTAGCGGGGTTTAAATTAAATTTGAAAAAAACCAAGATAATTACAAAAAATTGTTTACCTCTTACGATACAAGAAATACAAAAACTAACAGAAATAGAACTAGTAAAGAAAGTTAAATATCTGGGTATAACAATATCTAATAGGAATAGCTCATTAGTAGAAGATAATTATTATAAGCTCCTTAGGGACATCGATAAAGATTTATCAAGATGGAAAGATATTCAGTTGTCCTTGCTGGGTAGAATAGCAACTATTAAAATGAGTATTCTGCCGAAATTTCTTTTTTAGCACAAAATATCCCCATTCTAAAAAATTATAAGATATGTACGGAGTTAGAGAAAATGGTAAAAAAGTTTCTATGGTACCCAAAACGGGCTAGGATAAAAGGGAAGACGCTTCAGAATAAAAAAGAAAAAGGGGGATGTGGGCTGCCTAACTGGAAGCTGTACTACCAAGCGTCAGCTTTGAATTGGATAACAGAATGGATCAGACTGGAGAACATTAGAGTCTTAAGCTTGGAAGGGCATGATCTTAGAATGGGTTGGCATGCATACGTATGGTATGGGAAAGATAAGATCCATACCAATTTTAAACACCATATTATAAGGGGAGCTTTGATTAAGATTTGGAATGAAATGAAAGAAAGATACTACAGTAAGACACCTAAATGGGTGTCCCCCTTGGAAGCCTTTATAAAACCTTCCCTCATCAATGTATGTGACAGAGAAAGTTACGAGACATTGTTAGACGAAAATAATAAATTAAAATCAGAAGAGAGCTTACAAGTACTCTATAAGATTAAATTAGATTGGTGGGAAACTTTGCAACTCCAGTCAAGATATACCAAAGATGTTAGCATAGGGTTCCAAAAATCTAAAACACAACTAGATAGGATATGGCTTTCCTCAAATGATAAAATGATACAAAAGTTTTATAAGCTGTTGTTAGAAGATTATATGAGTGATGAAGAGGTCACCCCCACAATGGTAACATGGATGCAAGATTTGGGTCAGAGCATAGATATGGAGAAATGGGCTGATATTTGGAAATCCTTAAAATTCATGAGAGCTACAAGCTATAAGGAAAATATTTACAAAGTATTTCATCGTTGTTATTGGTCTCCTGACCGATTAGCTAAATGCTCCTCGGCACTTTCTAGAAACTGTTGGAAGTGTAGAACAAATGTCGGCACCTTTTTCCATGTATGGTGGCGATGTGACAAGGTCGCCGCTTATTGGAAAATGATCCAAAAGATAATATTAGAAATTACCAATATTAGCCTCTCTCTTTCGCCAGAAATATTTTTATTGAATATGCTTCCCGGGCTCTACAAACGAAAGGATAAATACTTATTAATTTATATTATTACAACCGCTAGAATTTTGCTAGCTAAATATTGGAAACAAGATGGCCTACCCACAAAAGAGGAAATAGCAATCAGATTACTTGAGATAGCGGAAATGGATAAGTTGAGTTTGACGCTTCAGCAGAAAGATGAAAGTGTTTTCAAGGAACGATGGGCATGTTTGTATAAATGGATAAAAACGGTTTGGAAATACTAGACTCAAAACTATGTAATGAGATGTATATATAAGATGTTAAAATTTGGTGGAAACTATGATAAATATAATTAATAATAAAGAAGCAGGAAACCAGCCAAGGAGGCGGTGGGGCCCTTTTACCAAGGGGTGAAAAGATTACTGAAGGACGATAGGGAAATGGCTGAGAGGCTGAATGCATTTTTTGCCTCTGTCTTCACTCCAGAACCACTGATTTTGGAAGGGGTGCTGAAAGACCTGAGTCAGATTGAGGTGATGAGAGAGGAGGTCCTATGACTGATAGACCACTTAAAAACTGGTAAATAACCAGGCCCGGATGGCATACTTCCAAGAGTTCTAAAAGAACTCAAATGTGAACTTGTGGATCTACTGACAAAAATATGTAATCTTTCATGGAAGTTTGCCTCCATTCCTGAGGACTGGAAGGTAGCTAATGTCACTCCCATCTTTAAAAAGGGTTCCAGAGGAGATCCAGGAAATTACAGGCCAGTCAGCCTGATGTCAATACTGGGTAAGTTGGTGGAAACCGTTATTAAGGAGAGAATTAGTAGGCACATTGATGAACAAAAACTATTGAGGAAAATTCAGCATGGGTTTGGTAAGGGAAGGTTTTGTCTCACTAACCTGTTAGTGTTCTTTGAGGGGGTGAACAAACATGTGGACAAGGGAGACCCAATAGATGTTGTTTACCTTGACTTCCAGAAAGCTTTTGATAAAGTTTCTCATCAAAGGCACCTAAGTAAGCTCAATAGTCATGAGATGAAAGTCTTCTTGTGGATCAAAAACTGGCTAATTAATAGGAAACAGAGAGTTAGTATAAATGGGCAATTTTCTCAGTGGAGGGTGGTAAGCAGTGGGGTACTGCAGGGCTCAGTACTGGGCCCGATGCTTTTTAACTTATTAATTAATGATTTGGAGTTGGGAGTAAGCAGTGAAGTGGCTAAATCTGTAGATGACACTAAATTGTTCAAGGTAGTGAGAACCAGGGAGGATTGTGAGGCACTTCAAAGTGATCTGTCAAGGATGGGCGAGTGGGTGTCAATGTGGCAAATAGGGTTCAATGTGGCCAAGTGCAAAGTGATGAACATTGGGGCCAAAAATCCGAACTATAAATACTCGTTGATGGGGTTTGAATTGGTGGAGACTGACCAAGAGAGAGATCTTGGAGTTGTAGTAGATAACTCACTGAAAATATTAAGACAGTGTGCGACTGCAACAAAAAAGGCCAATGCTAGGCTCGGGATTAGGAAGGGAATTGAAAACAAATCAGCCAGTATCATAATGCCCTTGTATAAATCAAAGGTGAGACCTCATTTGGAATACTGTGTGCAATTCTGGTCACCACACCTTAGAAAGGATATTATAGCTTTGGAAAAAGTGCAGAAAAGGGCAACTAGAATGACAAAAGGGTTGGAACACTTTCCCTGTGAAGAAAGTTAAAGCACTTAGGGCTCTTTAGCTTGGAGAAATGACAACTGAAGGGTGACATGATCGAGGTTTACAAGATTATGCATGGTATATAGAGCAGATAGAGAAAAAAATACTTTTCTCACTTTCTCACAATACAAGAATTTGTCGGCAGTCAATGAAATTGCTGAGCAGTCAAGTTAGAATGGATAAAAGGAAGTACTTCTTCACCCAAAGAGTGATTAACACATGGAATTCACTGCCACAGGAGGTGGTGGCAGCTATAAGCATGGATGGCTTCAAGAGGGAATTGGATAAACATATGGAGCAGAGGTCCATTAGTGGCTATTAGCCACAAGGTATAGATAGGAATCCTCGGTTTGGGGCAAGTGATGCTCTGTATTCTTGGTGCTGGGGGGGGGGAAAGAGTGGGAGGGCCCTGGTCCTACTGCTGGACCTCTTGATGGCACCTGGTATTTTTGGCCACGGTGTGACAGAGTGTTGGACTGGATGGAACATTGGCCTGATCCAGCACTGGCTTCTGTTATGTTCTTATGTTCTTAATAAAACACGAATTGAACAAGACTCAGATCTGCTTATATATTCTGGAATAAAGACAGAACTTGGAAAGTGGAACAGAAGATGGAAATGCTATGAATGGAACATCTATGGGGATGATCCTCTTTGCAAGAACAGGAATAATGTTATGGGAGAAATTGTACCCCAATTCTAACTTCTAACCAGCTACTTACACAATTCTGTCTAGTGTGAAAATACCTAGAAGTTTTTACACCATAACTCAGCCTTTTGTCCATTTACAGGTTTATCTCACTTGTCAAACAAATTCTTTACATGGCTTTACATGTGACATCTCTGTAGTAGGTAAGCTGATGAGTCATTTTAATTATTAATTAAAATATAAACCAGAGGCAATCTTATTCTAACAAATTGTACATCTAGCATAGGTATAATAAAGTTTAAATCAACAGGGGAGTAATTATTTATAAGTATCCCACCTTATGAATGGTTCAACACTACATTTAATCATTGGACAGCCAAAAAGCTGCAGAAATATGTTGAACTGATCTTATGAATCTAATCTAGAATTCTGAATCTACTCTTGCTGCTGTTGCAGCATTCACATGTACTTACAGGGATGATCAACAAAGCTGCTTTATATGGAATCAAATCACAGGCCATTGTTTACATGGACTGGCTGTAGCTGTTCAGGTCTTGGACAGAGAAACATAGGCTGAGTTCAGACTGGCAGTTTGCCCTGCTATAGCCACGTTTCAGCCATGTTTTACAAGCAGATTAAAGGGGGCCTTCACACAGGCACATCTGCCTGGCGTTCCCCACCCATAGTCAACCTGTGCTGTTCTGCTTCGCACCTGCATTTAAAAGATACCTGGTAAAAGCAGTAGCAAATCCCTGAGAGCCCATTTATCCTGCTTCATTCCACTTCCGGGAAGTGTGAACAGCAACCCGAAAAGCCAGGAGCAACCTGTTTTGTGCATAAGGCAACAGCGACATGATTGGCTGTGTTCCGCTCTACCACCCAATGCAGTGCTGATGCAACAGGATCCTCCCCAAATCAGTTGGATGTGCTTATGCACACATAGCTGAATTACCAGGGAAAAGCCATTTACAGCCATGCCTCTGGGCCAGCAGTATGGTATGCTTCCACATCAGTCGGCGCAGTGTGACCGGGAAAACCTGGAACAGATTGTTCCAGGGCTTTTTTTGCCACGACTGGCTCCCGCTTAAAACTGCCAGTCTGAATTCAGCCATAGTCTTTCTCCAGATCCTTCTGATACCCTTTAACTGGAGATGCCAAGGATGGAACCTACAATCTTCCACATGTGCTTTACTATGAAGTCACAGTCCCTCTCCAGGGGAAGTAACATCAAAAATCTACAGTAACTAGAATGTGTATCTGATTTCAAAATAGCTCTCTTTTGCTTTTAATTCTTCATCAACATTCAGGACTGAATCCAAATTGAGTGGCTCTTATCACTTTGCTGTGGATCATGCCACTTTGTAAATGCATCAGAAAATGCATATTGAAAGCCCACCTGACTTGAGTCCCTTGTAGACTCTCTTGTAACTATTGTATGCGTAAATCCCCCTAACATGAGCCAACGAATATACATACACCTCTCAGTTTACATGCATGGTGGATAAATTCAAAGATGAATTTCCCCAAGGCATTTTTTTTTTTTAAGAACTGGCAGTTGTGGGTCAAAATACATGAAACACTGGAACTCAGCAATTAGATCGTGACAATGATTTTTTTAAGGAGACAGAACTGTGTGTTATATATTTTGTAACACACACTCTATGTATGACCATTACACTAACTGAGCCATCCCTTCCCATCTAAGGTCTGTTTCCCTGACAGAGGATATGGTCAGTTGTGCTTTGCTGCACCTCTGTTTCCATGGGCACGAACCAGCATGTCCAAATAATGAATTGAGTCTGGAGACAGAAACAGATTTTACTTTCTGGAAGCCATCTGTTAAGCAAATGAAACTCCAGTACTTTCCAAGTACTTTGGCCCAGATTACATCTTCAGCTAAGTTATTGCATTATTTTACAATGCTATTTTCTTATATTCCTGAATTTATGTGTTTTCCCTCTAAATATTATCTTTTAAGTATTTCCTTGTTCTCCTTGGATAATTCAAGGTTATGACATCTCAAATGCTCATGCAACTTGGTAACTACAATAGCCATGTGTTACTTTCAGATATATATGAAAGGGGGTGAAGGGCAATGAATAAAAGTAAGAGTTGGGACAAACTCATTTCCAGCACCATGACAACTACTGTATGTAAATCAGATGAAGGCTTTCTTTTGCTGTGACTACATTGCCTTCTTAAAGCTTATAGTCTCAAAAAATAATACTATAGATATTTTATATATAAAAGAGTACATACAGATTATCTTCATTTAGGGAAAATGTTGTGCATGAACCAGCCCTAAATTTCATATTTTAATGAACTTGAAAAAGTGTTGTCTCAAATAGTTCCACTTTTACCTTACAAAATTGTCTTCATCTAGTAGCAAAGTTTATGACTGGTCATGTTACATTTAAATAGTATTGCAAAAAGTAACTTTTAAAAAATGTGTTAGATACAAACACAGATAACAGAAACCAAAGACGAGGGTACTGTATAAAATCCCAAAGTTAGTGGGCAGACAGACCAACAGTGGTGGAATCAATAGACCTTCCATCACTGAAAGCAGCCTTCTGTTAGAGGCATGGAAACTTTGGATCCAACTCCGTATCTGTAGCCTAATGTCAAAATTGGGACAGACATACCCCAATCTGTTCCATTGGCTATATCTATTCACAAATATATATCCAAGCTGGACATCTCTACCCCAGCAGCAACAGGGAATTTCTGTGTGAAACTTCTGACTACACAAATCCCTCCAATTTACCAGTCTCTATCTCCTGTGCTGATTATTTAAATTTTCTACATAACTAGATACTGTTTACAGAAAGCTGGTGGCTTTAGCTGATGAGCTGCATCTGAATATAGACAAAGACCGTTCCTCTTTGCTGCACCTACTGAATCTATCAACAGTCTTTGATATAGTGGACCATGCCATCTTATTCAGCTGTTTGGGTGCAGAAGTAAGCATCAAGGGTTGTGCTTTGGACTGGTCAAATCATTCCTTACAAACCTGACTCAGAGGGTTGCTACTGGAGACCAGTTGTCATCAGCGTGGGATTTATCCTATGGAGTTCCACAAGATGCAGTTCTATGTATCATGCTATTTAATCATTATGTAAAGTTCTTAGGAAAAACCATTTGTGGTTTTGGAATTAGGTGTCATCAATATGCTGATGACATCCAGTTCTGTATTTCTATAATCAAATTGCCTAGTTATGCAGTAGAGAAGAGATCTTGAGCCACTGTCTAACTGCTGTGGCTAAATAGCTAAGAGGGAACAAACTGAAAGTGAATCTTAACAATGCAGAAGTAATGCTAGTTAGGAAGGCAGAGGTCTTGAAGGACATTGTGCTTCCCACTATTGAAGGGATTCAGAAGACCCTTGTTGACTTAGACAAGAAGCATGGGCTTATACTGTACCCAGCACTACCACTGGAGAAGCAAGTTAACACAACTGCAAAAATCTTTCTTCCATCATTTACCCCGGAAGATGGTTCCCTATCTTGGCTTGGCTGATTCAAGCCATGGTGATCTCGTATCTAAACTGTTCTAATGCCGTGTACATGGATATGCCCTTGAAGGCAACTCAGAAATTCCAGTTGATACAGAATGCTTGGTTGCTCTTGGGAGCTAGGTGGAATATGCCTATTTCTACCATTCTACAGCCTGGCTACCTATCAGTTAACAGGTTCAATTCAAGGTACTGGTTATCATATGCAAAGCCTTTCATGGCCATAAAAGGTAAAGGTAAAGTTTCCCTTGCTCAAAAGCCAGTTGAATCCAACTCTAGGGTTGTGGTGCTCATCTCCGTTTCAAAGCTGAAGAGCCAGCACTGTCTGAAGACATTTCTGTGGTCATGTGGCTGGCATGACTAAACACCAAGGCGCATAGAACACTGTTAGACCCTCATATTTGTGGACCACCTCCCATGAATAACTGAGCAAAACATTCTGAAGGTGCCACCCTGCAAATGGGTAAGATTGATAGCTGCCTGTACATGTGCCTTCTATATTGTGGACTCTACCATGTGGAATGGCTTGACTGAGGAGGTCAGAAAGGCTCCCATCCTCCTATCATTCCACAAACTATGTAAAATAGCATTGTTTAGGAGAACATTTTTATAAAGGGATGAAAACTATAGTATACTTGTTTGTAACTTGATGGCACACATGGTGCACAAGGAGGAACCACCGCTGCCATGACCCCGCCATCCCTACCTCTCTGGCCGTGAGACAGTAGCCCTGCTGGCAGGCAGCCAAGGAGGAACCATCACTGTCCCAGGTAGCACTGGAAAGGTGAAGCTTTGGGTGGGCAAGGAGGAACTGCCACTGCCCACTCTGGAAGTGGGTAGACTGACAAAGAGGGGGAGTTTGCACTGTTCCCCATCTTCCGCCCTGCTGCCAAAACCACTGCTACTGGGAGCTGTTGCTCTGGCCCTTGCACTGGCACAGTAATGATGTCAGCAGGGGTGGGAGAAGGAGCAGCCTGAGCCATGGGAGCAGCACAGTTAGTGTGTGTGTGGGGAAATGACGTGGAGGTGGGGAGAAAAAATGAGGGGGAAGAGCATCAGATAAAGAGGAAGGGATGAGGGACAGCAGGAGAGAGAGCCTGAATGACAGGAAGGGGTGAGAGAAAAAGAAAGGGGGAGAGGGAGAAGAGTGACAGAGAAGAGTGGGGAGAAAGAAGGGGAGAGGGCATGACTGACAGAGAAGGGGTAGGAGGAGAAGGGAGGAAGCAAAGGCAGGTGGAATGGGATTCCCCCCCACTGCAAGTTTCTTTTGGGTTCTCACTTGTAATCTCTTATCAAAAACATTCGAAGAATAAACTAAGGCTCTAGAGTTTTTGTTACAGATCAATATATAACTGGCTAACATGCTACACTTAAATGAGCAGTTTTAATTACTATTCAACATTTCGAAATTGTGGTAAGCTACTATGTTTCATATACATGTGAAATCATTCTAGTGACTGGAAACATGCAAGCCAAAGAGCAGAATAATATATCTTTCAGAACATATAGAAGGATCCACAGCTAATGAAGTTTCCTGTTTCCTCTGCTTTTAAACCTCCATGTGTACCCAACACCACAAATAAATGTTCTCAAATCTCGCAACCACAACCACCTGTCCAAAATACAAAACCACAACCATGCATCCAAAATACAGTTTTGCAGATCGCCTTACCAACTTCAGTTATGTAAGGTTTTCCATCTGATGGCAGAGGAATATACTGGTTAGAGAAGAAGCTGCTGCCATACCCCAAGACGAAGCCTTCCAGTTTGATGCTCGGACTTGGCCGAATGTATCTCATGCACACTGCATCACCAGTAGCGTTGATCTGAACTTTCAGGCTTTGTCTCTTGACTGA
The DNA here is from genome assembly GCA_029375565.1 of Gekko gecko. Taxonomy (NCBI): domain Eukaryota; kingdom Metazoa; phylum Chordata; class Lepidosauria; order Squamata; family Gekkonidae; genus Gekko; species Gekko gecko. Next base: position 50,669,639 of record JAPDNY010000004.1, read on the forward strand.
GAAAAACACAGAAAACAATGTAAGAGGTGTAAATTTCAGCATAAATTTGAGGTGTAAAAAGAACATGCATGTTTTGAATAATTGTTATAGGTCAGGTCATCAGGTTAATGGTGGCCAATAGCAGTGATCCTTCAAAGAAATGATATCACCATATATAGGTAATATCAAGTTTTCAGAGAACAGACATCTAATTCCTCCTAAACCCCTGACTATAATTATTCATCTTGACATCTTCCATACAAGTAGACTCAACCAAGTTGCAAAGCAGTGGTTAATTTAAATGTAATCATGCCTTACTGGCAAACTGTTTGGCATCTTAATTCTTCTTTTAGTGTGGATAAAAAAATGTTGCATCCACTCCTTGTGTGGTTATTCGTGAAGGAACCATGCCTCCTTCTCATTTTTGTATATTGGGTCACAGTTCATGGCTTATAGTGGCACTTTGAGAAAAATCCCATTCTGCACAAACTGAGCAGTGCAAAAATAGGAATATTACTGCTCTATCTATAGGTGCTATATAGTTCTTTTAAACAGAAGTCCTTTAAAATATTCTTCTCTTATTATGAACAGTTAAAAGACCACTAGGGACTCACATTGTTTGCCAATTGATGTTAACAGTTCATGGGAAGATGGCCTTACTTCTGTTTGTTGCTTTCTTAGAAACTAGCTGTAATTCTCAAGATTCTGAAAAAAAATCTGTCAGCCATAGAAATCCAGCTTGGAGAACATGTGTAACTCAGTTGCCAGTTACTCCTTAGGCACCTCACTATGTATCATTATCACAGAAATTATTGATCATATGCATTCATGACATTTTCTAACAACTATATGTTCAAAATAACAATTAAAAAACCCCAGCAAATTGCAATAAAGTCATACATTTACCTCTGAAACTGAGCATCAGCTAGCAGCAGGAGACTGATTCTTGATACTGAAACAGAGGCTTTGCACTGAGAAATTTGGTCACTGTTACACTATTAGATTTATTTATCACTCTGATACATTCCCTGATGCAGAGCCAATATCCTGACTCCTAGTAACATTACCCAGTCTTGGCTAGTTTTTGCAAAACATTCACACTAATTAATTCCTCACTTTGTAATGCAGAAAATGAGCACCAGAAATGTACAAGCAGAGAACCAGCAAGGATTACTGGTAGGTATCTCATATTCACCTCATGAAATATTTTCTCTTTCTCTTCACTGAAAGTCCCCACAGCCTCTACAGTTTTCCTGCTTCTTTCTCCTTCCCACCCAGCAGCCAACTTAATTTATTTGCCTCCTATGTGCAGCTTTTCTACCTTCCAGCTGCTTCTACATGGAAAAACTGGCCCAGTTGTGTGGTACCAGCTGCTGGGCCAGATCCTCATGGTACAGAAGCTGCAAGGACTTGCAGGGGGCACCTCACTTCCCCTGTATCTGCCTCCCCACCCTGTTTCCCTTTTCCCTTCCTCTCCCCTTTCTCTGCATCAGGGTCTCCTTCTCACCTATCAACTCACCCACTCATCAACCTATCTTTTATGTGCCTCCCATGTTCAGCTGTATTTATTATTTATTTACTTCATCTATACCCCATCTCTCTCCCCAATAGGAACCAAAGCAGCTTACATCATTCTTCTTTCCTTTGTATTCTCACAAAAACCCTGGCTGCAATCATACACACTAAATAATCCACTTTCAATCCACTTTCAATGTACTTTCTAGCTGTTCTTTACTGTGTGAACTGGCGAAATCCAGTTGGAAAGTGCATTGAAAGTGGATTGAAAGAGGATTATTTAGTGAGGGTGATCACAGCCTTTCTGTAGCTTGGGCTGGAAGTATGTTACTGGCCCAAGATCACCTGAGTTTTCCACGGCAGACTAGGGATTTGAACCTGGCACTATCAGTTCTCATTGCTACACCACACTGGGTTTTCGTATTGTGGGTTCAACAGTAGCAAGCAGCCAGACCTGGAAGAGTATTAGGTGGCCTGGTAGTTGCTGCCAGGCCTGGCCCTTATGAGTCCTTGCTCAAAGGCCAAAACAGCCTTGGAAAGGCCCCCTTCCCCTGTCTTTGACTGATAGAACCCAAGCCTGGAAACTGTTGTGGTTGCTTAGCAATGGCCACTGAGGGCATTTGTAGAAGGATCTGTTTTCTCCAGTCTCCACATTTAAGTATCCTCAGATTTTGCCAGGTTGAGAATTAGAATATACAAATAGCGGCCTGCAAGATGCACAGTGGGGGAGAGAATCCCTTCTTTCCCAATAGTGCTGCTGCTGAGCCCAGAGTGGCTCCCAGAATCTGCCATTACTGGGGCTGAGCCTGAAGGGGCTCCTGGATTCCTTAAGGATGCAAGAGATAAGTTCATTGTCTGAGCATACATAGACAAAGCTCTTTATTTGGGGAGGGGTTTAAACTGAAGCTGCCATCCTCCACCTTGTCCTGGTCCCAAGCAAAGCACCAGAGGGTGTTGTAGAGCACAGGGAAGCTGATGAAACCTATTAAGAACAGCTGGCCCCTCTTTCCTGCCCTCCATGTCTCCCTCAGCCAAGGAAAGAGGAAGAAGCCTCACAGGTAGGGCAAATTAAGCTGGATAAAGTTCTCATGGCCAACTCTTTTTCCCTTGCACCTAGGACTGTCACTGCCACTGCTGGCTCTCCCACCTACAGTACCACCAGCTCACCACCTCAGAGGCTGGTGAGGAGAGGCAGCCATGGTGGGTTTGCAGCAGTGGTGGCAGTTCCCCCTCCCCCACCTCCAATGTTTGCAACATGTGGTGAGGATAGTGGATGCTGCCAGGCCAGAGCAATTGTGTGTGCAAACTTGGACAATGTTTCTTCATTCATGGGGGATTTAAACCTCCCTTCCATTTTTAAAAAGGTTTTAGATTTTTCTGCAAGCATGGGGGGATCCCCCACACATTTGCAGGAAAGCCTGCCTTCAGTTAGTGTAGCCCTGATCTGAAGATATAAATATCTGGAGATCAAGGTACAGTTTGCTGTTAGAATATAAGATGATGCTTTTACTTTAAGACATGCAAATATGCATGCATTATGTGCTGAAGAACAATCTAGCAACAATTTATTATAGTTAATTAACCTGCATAGTCCCAAGGTCCTATCTGTCACCATGCTAGAACTTAGGAGAGATTTCTCCCCCACCCCACAAATGTCATCCAGCACTGTCTTCTGTCATTGAGTAGGGAGCTGAAGTGAGACAGAGTAGGAATATGGGCTGCTCTTAAAATATTCCTGCATTTGACCTACTGGTTAACACAAACATTACTGAAGTAAAATTTTCCACTCCTTCTGAGAATACATCCTTTCACCACTACAGCAGGGTCTACTTCAGAGAGCACCTCACACAGGGGTGGGCTTAGCCATGGGTGGCTATGCCCGGCATCTCAGGACTCAGACAGGCAGGCCAGCAGGTGGTAGACAGCTTGGCAATCACTAAGTGGACCTGTCCCCCATCTCTTCTGGGGCTCGGGCAGTAGCTGGCTTGGCAGCTGCCATATGAACCTGCTTTTATTGGAGGGGGACTAAAAATTATGACATCCTCATTTTCAGCCTAAAATGATACAGTCCAAAATTCTTTAGAAAACAGACTCTATGACACTGTAAGAACATCAGGATATTTGTTTCAAACCGATAGTCCAGCATCCTGTTTCTAGAATCTCTGCCAACCGCCTAGACTTGACAGGCTGCCCACTGCTTATCTTGTGATTGGTGTTTGTCCTATTTTCAATCTGGGATGGATTCATCAGGGTGAAATAATGTTTAGCTTCTTCTAATACTTAATTCTAGTAGGCTTGATTCTTTACACCACAGTATCACTTATACGATTCAGAACTATTTGTGATCCAGTGTTCTGCAAGACATGATAAAGAGGATTTTGAAACAGGATTGGCATCCAGCTTCCCGTATCTTGTTCTGCTTTGTTCTGTTAATCACTCTGATATTAGTCTTGAGGTTTCATCATCAGTGTTGACATTATTCTCATGTTTTTGTAACCTACGCTGGTTGAGACAGTTGTATTTGCTTCCATGTTACTTGATTGTCATTCTGTTTTCTGTTCTTCATAACATAGCTCACTTTTTGTGTAGCACATCTAATGTAATACAGAATTCTTGCTTTTGTATAATTAAGCTTATGCTAACATAAATTTAAAACACTATTATATAACGGTTATTCAACTGTTTATTGAACAATATTCAAATTTACAACATTAGTATTTCCCAGGCAGAAATAGAATTTTTATTTCCAGGAGCTAATTTGTGCAGCCTGGCAACTTGGTGGTTGTGCTTTATTTTGAGTTCTTCCAATATCTGGCATATCCTCATGTAATTTTATTGAATATAATTCTCATTTCAGGAAAAGGGGGGAAGTATTCTCAACAGAGACATAAAGACAAAAGCAGAAGACTGTTTCTGAGGTTTGGAGTAAGGAAAAAACTATTTGTATCCACAATTTGGGAAGAAAATATTTTTATATGTACATAATAGAAATCGAGTGTTTGGCTGTAAAACTTTTGCAAGTTTCTTGGAGAATAAAATCTTTTCAATCTACTTTGATTTGGATACCAGTTTGTCAGTGAATCAGGCAAAAGAGGTGGTCTCTATGAACAATGCTGACAGAATCCTGGAGAATGTGAGGAACACCATCTGAAGTTTAGATACCTGTCCCTTATTGCTGGTGAAATCATGCAAGGAGGTAGTCAAGTCAGCAGTCCTGCTAACTGTGAATACCTTATTGGCTGATATGGTCTTTCATAAAATCTTGAAAGAGGCTGTGACTTGATTATTGTCAAAAAAAGCCTTCAATGGCTAGCAAATTATAGACCAGTTCCCAATTTAGGGAAGACAAGAGGCGGAACCCGCCATACTCACGGGGGGGGGGAGGAGTATTCCCCACAGCTCCTAGCCCGCAGAAGCTAGAGATGCGGCAGCAGGTGAGCCCAGCCTTCTCCCTCCTCCCCAGTGGCGGAGGTGAGACTGGCCTGCCAAGGTTTTTCCTTCCCCCTCCCTCCTCAGCAGCGGCAGTGGTGGCAAAGCCGGCCCACCAAGCTTTCTCCTCCCTCCCTCCCCAGCAGCAGTGACGAGGCTGGCCCACCAAGCTTTCTCCTCCCCCTCCCTCCCCAGCAGCGGCAGTGGTGGCGAGGCTGGCCCACCAAGCTTCCCTCCCCAGCAGCAGCGGTGGCGAGGCTGGCCCACCAAGCCTTCTCCCACCCCTGTCCCTTTTGGTGGTGGCGGCGAAGCTGTTCTCAGAACGTTCCCTTCTCATTTGATGGCCAAAGTATTTGAGCTTCAGCTTCAGGATCTGGCCTCCCATAGAAAAGTCAGGGTTGATTTCTTTTAGGATTCACTGATTTGATCTCCTTGCAGTCCAAGGGACTCTCAAGAGTCTTCTCCAGCACCATATTTGAAAGCATCTATTATTCGGTGCTCAGCCTTCCTTATGGTCCAACTCTCACAGCCATACATTACTACTGGGAATACCATTGCTTTGACCATATGGACTTTTGTTGGCAGGGTGATATCTCTACTTTTTATTAGCTGTCTAGGTTTGCCATCACTTTCCTCCTAAGGAGCAGGTGTCTTTTAATTTCATGGCTGCAGTCACCGTCTGCAGTGATCTTAAGAACATAAGAGAAGCCAATGCTGGATCAGACCAATGGCCCATCTAGTCCAACACTCTGTCACACAGTGGCCAAAAATACCAGGTGCCATCTGGAGGGCCACCAATGGGGCCAGGACACTAGAAGCCCTCCCACTGCTGCCCCCCCAAGCACCAAGAATACAGACCATCACTTGCCCCAGCCTGAGAGTTCCTATCTATACCTTGTGGCTAAGAGCCACTGATGGACTTCTGCTCCATATGCTTATCTAATTCCCTCTTGAAGCTGTCCATGCTTGTAGCCACCACCACCTCCTGTGGCACTGAATTCCATGTGTTACTCACTCTTTGGGTGAAGAAGTACTTCCTTTTATTTGTTCTGACTGCTCAGCAATTTTATTGAGTGTATTGCAGGGCTATTTTTGGGCACAGGAACAGAGTTCCGGCTGGCTCCTGAGTTGGCCACGCCCAGCAGGAACTCATTAGCATAATAGGCCACACCCAACCGCAGAAACTCATTAGGACTGGCTACATGAGGGGTTTGTGGCCTAACATGCAAAGGAGTTCCTGCTCCAAAAAAAGCCTTGGGTTTTGACAACAAACAAGGTAAACAGAACAAGAAGCAAAAGGTGGGTGTGGCTGGGTGACCACACTTCTGGTAACATGGGGGTGTGGTCTAATATGCTAATGAGTTGTGCTGTCAGGGGTGTGGCCTAATAGGCAAATGAGTTTCTGCTGCTGGGTGTGGCCTATTATGCTAATGAGTTCCTGCTGGGCTTTATCTACCAAAAAAGCCCTGATGTATTGTATTGTGAGAAAGGGAGAACAGTACTTCTTTCTCTATCTGCTCTATTCTATGTATAATCTTATAAACCTCGATCATGTCACCTTTCAGCCGTCGTTTTTCCAAGTTAAAGAGCCCCAAGTGTTTTAACCTGTTTTTAACCTTTTAACCATTTTAACCCAGGAACGTGAAGTCTGTCACTGCTTCCATGACTTCCCCTTCTTTTTGCCAAGGATTGATGGGTCCAGATGCCATGATCTTAGTTTTTTTGATGTTGAGTTTCAAGGCAACTTTTGTGCTCTCCTCTTTCACTCTGAGCAAGAGGCTCTTTAGGTCCTCTTCACTTTTTGCCATTAGAGTAGTATTGCCTGCATATCTGAGGTTGTTGATGTTTTTCCTGGCAATCTTAATTTTGGCTTGTGATTCATCCAGGCTGGCATTTCTCATTATGGACTCTGCATATAAATTAAATAAGCAGGGTGACAATATACATCCTTGTCATACTCCTTTTCCTATGCTAAACCAACCAGTTGTTCCATACCCGGTTCTAACTGTTGCTTCTTGACCCTTATATAGGTTTCTCAGGAGACATGTGAGGTGGTTTGGTACTCTCATCTCTTTAAGGACTTGTCATAGTTTGTTGTGATCCACACAATCAAAGGCTTTTGTCTAGCCAATGAAGCAGAAGTAGATGTTTTTCTGGTACTCCCTTGCTTTCTCCATAATCCAGCAAATGTTGGCAATTTGATCTCTAGTTCCTCTACCTCTTTGAAACCCAGCTTGCACTTCTGGCAATTCTCTATCCATGTACTGCTGAAGTCTAGCTTGTAGGATCTTGAGTATGACCTTGCTAGCATGGGAAATTATGCGATAGTTTGAACATTCCTTGGCATTGCCCTTCTTTGGGATTGGAATGTAAATGTAGTATGCCTTGCCCTCACTTTATGTATTGTTCATGGAACATCCAGTTCTTTATTTAGGTCTCAAACAGCACTGAGATTAGTGGGACATTGCCCCTTTTACCTAATGGAGCAGCTGCCCTTATGGTACTGTAATCTCAAGTCTAGATTACTGTACATAGGCATTCCTTTGAAGACAACTCAGAAATTTCAATTAGTATAGAACTCAGCTGCCTGGAGGCTGATTGGAGCTGGACCTGTAGCCGCAGGGGAGTAAACAGGGGTGATGCCCCACCAAACATCTTTCATGCTGCATCAGTGAACAGTGTTCCTCTTCCTCATCCTATCTGATGACTTGGCACCTAATTTCAAGGCTCTGAGTGCAACTGTGGGGCTACAATCTTCAGGAATATCTTGGGTCATCCTAGGCTCCTCAGTAGGAAATAACACAGAAAGGAAAAGCAACAGGATTCCTAGAACAGCCAGGATAGAGAGTGACTACCCTTTTCTCCCTTGTAATTGAGCAGCTGCTGCATACCAGCAGTTTCCCTTGTGTGGTAAAAACTCTAAGAGGAGAGACTGAGGCTGAGGTCAGACAAGCAGCTTGATCCAATGTGGTTTGCTGTTCCCTACCAGATTTAAAGTACACAACAAGACAGCCACATCTGCCTCCCATTCTCCAGTCATCACCACCCTGTTCTCATCTGTCCTTGAATTGGAGTTAGTGAACACTGAGGAAAGTCCAGTGTTTATGGATATCAGCGCTTTCACCCTGCTTTTCCAGATGTCTGAACTCCCCTGGTGCGAGCTCAACCTGGTTGGGAAGTCTGATTGCCCTGTTCCATTTTCACTCCTTGTGGTTTTTTTTAAAGTCAGTTAGTGATGTGCACATAACCACATCTTTGTGCACACCAGCAAGCTTTCAGCTGTCCTCTGAGGTGAGAAGGAGGGGGAGGGAAGGGCAGGCTGAGAAGCCTCCTTTGTCTTTTTTCATGCTGGTTCCTCTGCCTACAGCTTTGCAGCACAAAGGATGGGGAAGGGGTTAATTGGAAAGATGAGTTTATTCAGAGGGGGAGACAGCCTCCTCTTGCTGTCAAAACAGAGCAGTGCTTCGAGTAAGCAGTTTTGCACATATGCAAAAGACACATTTTTAAAAAGAAGCCATCTGACTGCCCACTCTGTGGTTGCTGCACAGCAATAATCTGAATGGTCAACCACGGGGTGAGTGCACACTGAGGCTGGTTCAGGGTAGGATGTATGATTAAAACTCTCTGTTACAAGCTGCAACTGCAATGGAGTATTTAGATATGGAACCGGACCGTGCCAACCCTGCAGTCTGACCACAGCCTGAGTGCCCAAAAGGAGAAGCACAGTACAGCAAGCAAGCAAAATTGTGTTGGAACACAGCTAGGGAGAAACTAATGAGGGAAGATGCAAAAAAAAATGTATTTGAGCAAAGCACAGGAAAAGAGGAAAGCTAAGAAAGGAAGTAAAACTATGCTGTAGTAAGGTGAACAAAGATGAAAAGACCAAGAGAATGAAAAGACCAAGGGAGATAAAATCATGTTGGAGTGCAGGGTTGACTACATGAGGCTGGAAGGAGACCCAAGACACTCACTGTGGGAGGAGAGCTTGATGGTGATGTAATGATGTCACTGGCAACACACTGATGTCAGTTCTGATCACACCAGAAATGAGAACAGTGTGTTGGGATCCTGATGATCTCTCCTCCAATTCCCCTCCATTTTTCTTCTGCCACCCAGAAGGTGGATTTTCTGTCCCCAGCACAGACTTGACAAGCATACTGGAGATGGGTCAAAGCAAAAGAGAGGGGGTGGGAATAATGTTCTAAAATAGTACAAGTCAGCATGTGATTGTGGAGTAAATTTCTTTGCTGGCCTGGTTGAAGCAACCCTGCAGAGGGAAGCCCAGCTCAGGGTCCCTGCTCTGAGAGCCTTAGGCCCTGGTCACACTGGGGGAAAAGGTGCAGCTGAAGTGCAGCTTTTTAGAGCCGCATCAAAAGAGATGCGCGGTGGCGGGATCAGACGAATCCCCTGAGCCGCCACGCAGTTGCTCCCCGGCATGATCAAATGCCGGGGGGAAGCCACGGACAGGGGAATGAGGCGAGCCTGCTGCGCACGCCCGGGCATGCACAGTTCAATAGGGCCTGGGAAGCTGTGCGGAGAGGGGCGCATCGGCACGTCAACTGGTAGGTAGTACTCTTTTGACGTGTGGTTTTGCCGGGACGGGACGGATCAAGGACGGGTGTGCTTCACTTCCCAGATGTTGTGGTATGATTGCGCCCGCTTGATGCACCCCCGATCCATCTCTCTTGCATGGCAACTCTTCTCGTGTGACCGGGGCCTTAGACTACTTTAGAGTGTGGTGCATGCTTACTTGTGAAAAATCTGCCTGGATTTCATTGGGCTGGCTTTTGCAGAAATGTACTTTCAGTAAAGCCTCTAAGTCATTGGCTTTGTGCCCTGCTGTCATCCAATCTGTGCCAACTGAAACTATGTATGGGTTTTGACTTCCTTTTAGGTGAAAATCATTGTTTTAAGAGACATTTGGCCAAACTGAATCCACACTTTATAAAAAAATCTGCTTTTTATCTGCCTTTTATAGCACTGAACCTAACCTTAAACTGCTATCCCCTCCCAAAAAGTGTGCTGTTCAGTAGAAGCTAATTTACTGTTAAATCAGTTAGCTTTCCTATGTGAAGATCTCCTGCCATTGCAAGAAGTCAGTTGCTCTCTAAAGTGCCTGAGCACTGTCAATTTACAAAGTAATCCCACTCTTCACTTATTATAAAGTCAATGAGATAAGACATTGACTTCAATAAGATCTGGTCTGTGCTTCTGGAGTAATTCTGGCACAGATAGCCAAATACAGCTTTCTCAAAATTTTATCTCCTACTGGCAATTTTAATACAGCATATATTCTTGCCTTTCAGAAATTATATAAAGCTTGAGAATTTACTGAATAGTAAGTGTGCAGTAGGAGATGTGGAATGGTATGCTGATAGCCTGATCTTATCCGATCAGGTAGGCTAAGCAGGGTTGGATGAGGGACCACCAATGAAGAGTAAATAAATAAAATAAAACAAATAAACCCTTCAGTACATAGAAAGCTAGATGATAGGGAGAAAGAACTCTGGGAGTGCGGTCATACGGAAGGGATAAAATGCGGGCAGGAAGCGAGGCTGTTTGCCCCACCTGAAATGACACATGTTTGTACGATCATACTTCCCGCCGCGCATTCGCAGTTCCCAATAATAGTTAGTTTTCGGCAGTACCTTTTTACCACGCTATTGCAGTGCGAAAGGACGCCCCGCCGACAACTCCGGGACACCAGACAGATATGTCTGTCTGGTCCCTTTAATCCGTGGGGGAATTGCATGTCTACCGTGGCTTTCGGTATGTATGATCGCACCCTGGCTTAGTCTTTTCCCTGGCATGCTAGTTTTCTATGCATGTGTCAAGGCTGACCCTGCCTTGATGCAGTGATGTAACCAAGCTTAACCTGGGTTTGATTCCAGTCACACCCCAGTGACACATGCCATGAAGCAGAATGGCTTTAATGAAGGAATTCAAGAAAAGATTTTAAAATCATTACATATAGTTCAGTGGCAGTCAAGATGAACAGAAAAACAACAGTTAAACTGGCTAACTACTTACTCAGTTCTTCCAACAGAGATATTGGTTTCTTATAGCTAAAGCATGATGTTTCAGAGCATACAAGTATCTTTGGGTATTATGGGTGGGGCGAGTGGAGGAAAGTTAGTAATGCAAAGGTAAATGGGGTGTCTTCTCCCATTATAGCCTATAGAAAAAGGAGGTCATAAACCCCTTACCTTTCCCAACCAATCACAGGACTGTCTCCATAGTATAGTTTGGAGAGGACCATGCCCCCCCCCCATCAGATTCAGGGCTAAACTGTGTGAGTTAATTAACAGGCCTGGGAGATGACATTGGCTAGTAACCATCAGCTGGGGGTGAGTGTAGCTGACACCTGCAGACAAGTCAGGGTTCGATGAAATGAAAGTTTAGTTGGAATTTTCCTCTAAGATGGCCTCTCTCCTGACAGCATGGTATGTGCAATGATCTCTGTGCAAGTGTTGGTATGCTCTCCAAAGGCTGAATAAAGCTGGGGGTGGGCAAACTGAAAAGTTTGAGAGAAACTGACTTGAATCAGCAGATGTGGCAAAACATGTGCAACACTCGAATATACATTTACATTTTATTACTTATCTGCTGGAGACTATAATATTGCTTTCACACATGCTACATAATGCAGTTTCAATCTGCTTTCAGTGACCGTTTGCAAGTGGATTTTGCCATTTCACGCAGTAAAATCCAGTTGCAAAGTGCACTGAAAGTGGATTAAAAGTGTGTTATTTAGGGTGTTTGAAAGTATGAGGAACTCAGGGGTTTTGCTTTTCAGAGACTATAAAAGAAAAAAATCACCTATTAGCTTTGTCTATTGAATTTCTTGTGGAGCTGCGGTGGCTAAAGTGGTTAAGACGCTGAACTGCAGGCTCTGGAAGGTCAGTAGTTCAGCAGTTCGAGACCCGGGTGCCGCATGACAGGGTGAGCTCCTGTCTCTAGTTCCAGCTCCTGCCAACCTAGCAGTTCGAAAGCAAGAAATTGCAAGTAGATAAATAGGTACCACTTCGGTGGGAAGGTAACAGCGTTCCGTGCGCCTTGGTGTTTAGTCATGCCGGCCACATGACCACGGAAACATCTTCGGACAGCGCTGGCTCTTCGGCTTTGAAACGGAGATGAGCACCGCAACCCTAGAGTCGGATTCGACTGGCTTTCGAGCAAGGGAACCTTTACCTTTACCTATTGAATTTCTACCTGCTCCACAACCATTCAAAGCCCAGAAATCCCTGTATGTATTAAACGGGGGGCGGGGGAGTGCTGAAGTATAGCAATGCTTAGCATGTCAGAGTAGGACTGGGTAGATTCTAATTGGAGTTTCCAACTCCCTGGAGAAAAACACCTTATCCCTTTAATAGATGGTTGAGGGTATCTTATTTACCTCCCTACCATTAAAAGCTTTAATGACTTATTTCCATACATAAACCTCTATTAAAGGGACAGGACATCTTAATTTTTTTTTACCGTGTGCATATGTGTGTGTATTTATTTAATTGGTCAACACATTTTATCACGAGTAGCCATTATTTTTCTTGAAACCATCTGGCAATCCAATATACTGACTGGCAATTCTAGATTTCAGGTGCAAAATGGCAACATTAACATTCCAGCACAATGCCGGCTCAGGTTACATGGTTCTGGTGTGTCAACACTGCATATGAAACAGCTGGGAGACCAATTTTAAAAAGATGCTAGGGTCACACATGGGTAATTTCTTGTCCATCAGGCCTCAGAGCACTCATATTTGCTGTGCCGGCTTTGATTGCTTCTGCACCTGAATGTGAAAGTCACTGATTATCCACAGGAGAAAAACTATTATTGCCAAAACACATTGCTATGGAAACATGCAAACCAAGTTATTGTGTACCATTCAAATCTTTATTGAGGTCAATGGCAACCTTCCCACTAATTTAAGTAGAGCTAGCCTTTGTTCACTGAGAAGCAGTTACTGGGGAAGATTGTCCTCCCTGTTTCCAAAAATCAGCTGTGACCATGCAGCTTGCAAATACAGGCAGAACAACAAAAGGGACATCTGCACTGTTAGTGATAAACCAGCCCATCTGTACAATTCCTGCGAGAGCTGCTGAAATGAGCACAGTTAACATGATAGGGGTGAAGATCCTGGTACTCTCTGCTTTTTGTATTTCTCTTCTTCTGACCTCTTTGGAATACCCAACTGCACAGCTGAAGATAAACAAAATTAACATCTTATGCTGAGCCAGTTGATGATACTATGTGTTTAATTGGCTAAAAATTTGTCAGCTGTTTGGGATTCTGTTTGTTGGCAATCTGTATATATCTTGGACATCCAGAGCAATCAGAATGGAACTGAACATGCATGTTCAGAATATAATTACACATTTCAGGTTAATACTGTGCCAGGTCTACCAATCCAAATGCCAATGTGTGAGGAAAAATACTGATATTTCTATATAACACTGAAATATCAGAATCAGCCCTGAGCAGGACATGCACATCAGTCCATGATCAAAAGCAGATAGACTCAGTCAATTCTTTTTGAGGGTAGAGCAATTGAATCAGTGGTGTGGAAAAAATGACTAACTCTGAGCAACAGGTAGTGGCTCATGGATCACAATCCCAAATAATGGCCACTGACAGCCAGAGGAGGAAAGGAAAGTTTGAGGAATTCCACCAGGGACAGCTGTCTGATGGTTCATGCACCAGCAGATGGAAGAAATGCCATTGGAAATCAAAACTGGAATGGGGTATGTGAGGAGGGGCCATGAGGCCCAGGGATCTAATGCCAGCTCTGAAAAGTTAAATATACATTTTGACTACTTTTATGGTAATACTTAACTTTGAATACAATTCCCCATTGGGATTATTTTGGCCTTATATTTAAATAGACGTTCATAACTGCTACAGACTTAATTGCTATAATTAGAAGACCAGAGCTGCTAGCTGAACATAGATAACAAATAGTTATCTAATTATGAATACACAGAGGTTGATATGTCCTTCTGTTTTATATGTAATTTAAAAACTCCCCCCCAACTGGATTTCATTGCTATAAATTACTTACCCTGAAGCCTCAATATAGCTTGATCCAACAATAAAACTTTTGATCTTAGTGTGGATAGTTTTAAAAGACTAGCATGCGATATTAAAGCAAACTGATCTTGTTATGCACAACTTTGTAAAATTTGAACTCTTCTTTATTTCTCCTACTGCTGTTCTGGTACTAACTCTGATCCAGTGAGTAGTTTGATAATTTGATAATATAACTAAGAGAAGGAGCTTAGGAAAAAACAGTTTTGTTTCCCTAATCGCTGTGGTCAAAACCCCTTGTGATCTGACAGTTGTTTTGAGTTAAGCAAAATTAATTAACTGAAATTAATACAAGTAACTACGGGGTAGACATGAACCAGCTCATGAACTACAGTGGCTGCCGTTTGTGGTTTGTGAAGTCAAGTTTGTGGCAGGACAACCGGCAAGAACTTTCCATTAACTTTGGTGTTGTTCGAGGCAGTTTGTTCATGAATGGATACATTTCCAGACAGATTTGTCCATGAATGGATATATTTCCAGACAGATTGTCTTCACACCATCTAAATGTTTACCAAACTTCAAACCAACAGGGGGCAGGAACCTCAAAGCAACAGGAGTGATGATGGAATTCTCTAGCTTTGGACTATTTTCTTTTCCCCCTCTCTGCATCTCAGGTTTCCCCACTGCTCTTGTCAGTTCCAAAGTAGTCTTGTCGGTTTCAAGAGGTTTTTCCCCCTCCCTGCCAGGGTTTTGGGTTCCCTTCCCATTTTCTTGCACAGAGCTTGCAAAAAAAACCCAAACCCACTGGCTTAGAGTGTGATTCTTTTTGGGCTACGCATCAGTCTTGTTGAGCTGACATTACCACGACAGCACAGGATTCTGCTGGGCACTTTTTGGTTGTACCTGTTCTGCTGGGCCTGCAAAAGAATGCTCCGACACAATGGTCAAGAATGCTTGGGGGAGGGGGAGCTTTGACTCTTGAAAGCCTTACACCCTGAAGCTCATGTTGGTCTCTAGGGGGCTACTGGACTTGACTCTAACTGTCTAAACCAGGTTGTTTTGCTTGGGACGGATTTATTCTATTTCTGCTTCCATTGAACTAAGCAGTGCATCTTGAATCTGGAATGTGTCCATCTACATAGTGTATGGGGGGATGTCAACAGGACTATTCTGCAGTAAGGGGTTTAGAGGTCTCGGCTCATACAGTTCTGTTCTGTTCAGATTTAAAGCAATGTACAGTGAAAGCAAGATGACTGACATTTGGAATGCAAATGGCTTAACTGACGTCGGGTTTGCGAAGTGCAAAAGACTTTGAGCGGTGGGTGTCCATCCCCCCTGCACCTGACTGGGCAGTTAGAGCTACTGGAAATCATGGGATCACCACAGACAAACAGGTTGAGGTGTTCAGAAGAACACTTTCCTAGGAATAAGACCTACTGAATAGACCAGAGAAGGATTTCGAGTAGACCTGTTCAGGATTTCTCTCAAAATTGCACTTGGCTGTTTCAAAAACAGAAGTAGAAATTCAGCATCGTGATCTTGTCCCAGAAAATTTGATCTGCATCTCCCCAACAATAAAAACAGACAAATTCAACCAGAACCAAGACCTATTATTGTTGTTGCTGCTGCTGCTGCTGCGGTTTAATGGCTAAACTGGAGTCACAACTTGGAAAGGGTCACATTAGAATTTCTGCTCTGTTCTATGTTCAGTAGGTACATCCTAGCTTTCAGTCTCAGTCCCCCATCTGAGCTACGGCCTACCTCATAGGTTGTCACGCATGTCAAGCTCTATACTACAAGCTGAAGTTTTATTATTGGGTCGCATCAGCTATGTTGCTACTGAATCCACAGATTCTTTCACTTGGTGGCCGGTAGTAATCCTTTTATTCAGAAATCCATGGTCCCTACTTTGGAGTCAAACCTGCTTAGCATCATGCAGCTGTGCCTCACAGTGGAGGAAGGTGAAGGTGGGAGCAGGGAGAAGAACCCAGATCTTGAAGCCACAGCCCATCTCCTGCTTTTATGACAGAAAGCTGGGGACTATTTTGATTTGGTTAAACTGCCATTTAGAAAGCCTGAAATCTCCTTGTCTTACAGCATCCTTCCTTCTTCTCTGGGTGGATCCCAGTGGGGCTGGAGAAGACTGCCTCCTCTCTGTGCAATGAGTGAAGTGCAAGGAAGACAAGCTAGCACTTTGGGAGAGGCTTACATGGGGAAAGTGGTGCCAGTTGGAGCAGAAGCAACCTGCACCTCTTTTATTGCCCTCCCCCCACCTTCAGTTTCTACTGAAAGATTCTCTGGTTTGATCTTAGTCCATTGGAAACAATGGAGGATGGGGCACTTTCTTTGGGGGGCCATAACTTGGATCCTTACCAAACTGAGAGGGCAGGTAGAGGAGAGCCAGCAAGAGATCCCCTTCTAGCTTGGTGTCTCTAGTACCTTTGGATTAATTTTAATATGACTAGCTTTAGTTCCAATAAAATGACATATCATCCATTTTTTTTGCATTCTCACTGGTAAAACACTCATGAGCTGTGAAAAGACAGAGGAAGATGGGTAAACTCATATTTGCCTTTAGAATAGTTCATTAGCATCTAGACTTAAGAAGGAATTCTGAATGGCAGAATGTATGCTTGCCAGAGCAGTGTGTTTTACACTTGCCAAGCTATACTGGTCACACTGTTAGGATTCAGTTAAGCATTGTTTAAATCATACAAAGCTTATCTAGTGTTTTATATTCCTTGACTTCATGGAACAATCTAGTCCCTTGAGACCTTCCATGCCAAGTATTCTGTCAGGCTATTATTTTATATTTTTCATTTTTAAAGCATGAAGAAATATGAAGAAAGTTTGATTCCAGTCTTGATGTAGTATATTGTCAAGTTTCTCAATAGTCAGAGCATTTGTGGGTTTTTGTCAACAGGAGATATTGCAATGAGCTATGTTAAAACAGCAAGATATCTGGTCTTGAAAATCCAGTAACTCAAGGACCCAACAGCAAAAGAAAAGAAAAACTAGGGAAATGACAAGCAACAAAACCTGATATCCAAGATTAAGAAGCTGTTGCAATTTCACTTTTCCGAAGAAAAGCATGGTCAGAATCCAAAACAAATAATGAATGCTGGATGCTCAGGAGACAGCAGAAGTTACAGATGTTGTACCAGCTGCCAATTTGCTTCTGGACACAATCCCAAGGGCTGGTTCCTAGCTTTAAAGCATTAAATGGCTGAAGGATTGCCTACTGTCATAGAATCCTGTCCATCAATTAAGATCTGCTTCTCGGTGCTATCCCCCACCTTATGGAAGTGAAGTGAGTAGCCACTGGAGACAAGATGTTTCCAATGATACTACCTATTTTGTGAGTGCTCCCTTGCCCTAGAAGTTCTCCTAGAAGTTCAGAAAAAGTTGATTGTCTTTGCATCACCAGAAGAGGATAATTTTATTTACCTAGGCCTTTCTTTGATTTTTCTAGGCTTCCTCTTCTCGATATTTATTCATTTTTAATTATTTTTATTGACTTACCTGACCTGTTGGATCTGTAGTTATCAATGGACTGATTTCATTGTTATATTTTTATGAGAGTTCGTATACTGGGTATTGCTGGGGTTGCCAAGGTTAGCCTGGCAACCAGTGGGAGGCTGAATGGGATAGGGATCTTGAGGGGAACCTGGAGATGATGTCACATATCCATTGCAATTGCCTCTCCTTCAATGGAGCGCTGGCCGTTGCCAGCCCATCTGAAGCCGGTAGGAGGCCTCTGGGAGGGTTGGTTGCTGTGGGACCTCTTGCCTGGCAGTGCACTCATTGTCACTGGCCTGTCTTCACCCACACCGCCCCCAGCTGAGAGGACAGATACTCTGCTGATGGGGAGAGCCACCACGAGGGAAGGGATGAGGCTGGGCGGCCTGACCCACCAGGCTCTTGAGGGCAAGGGGAAAGGGACAAGGCTGGTGACTCTGCAGCTGTCATTGGGGGTGGGAAGAGCTGTGGTGAGGGAGGGGGCAAAGCCGGGTGGCCTGGCCCACTGGGGCCTTGAACAGGGGGAGGAGAAATGACGAGCCCCGTGAGTCTGGCAAAGCTGATGCTGCTGGGGGCAGGTAGAGCTGCGGCAAGAGAAGGGATGAGGCTGGGCATTCTGGGCCACCGAGGCTTCAAAGGGGGAGAGGGACGAGGCTGGACAGCCTCGCCCACAGGGGCCTTGAGTGTGGGGGGAGAATAAGGCCTATCGCTCTGGCCCCCCACTGCCTCAAATGGGGGGGGATGGATGACCCCTACTGGCCTGGCCCACCGGGGCCTCAAGTGGGGGTGACGCCCTGGCCCACCGGAGTCTCAGACAGGGGGTGGGGAAGAGACAAAGGGAGCCGCGGCCAGGTGGCCTGGCTAGAGACCGTTGTATTTATTGTCACAACGGGCCTTATCCCTAGTAGATAAATAAGACATAGATGATTATGAGCACATTTCAAAGTCCTGATGGGTGTGGTTGCCAGTTTCTTCTGGCACTGAATTAGTTGTCTCCCTAATGTGTTCAGGAGGACTAGCAATCAATCAGTCTTACTTTTTATAGTTCTGTGGGAAGCCTTCATTTTCCCCTGAAGACCCATGGTTTTCTTTAGATACTGAACTTTGGACAGATGACAAAAGAATCAGTTAATTTGTGCCTGTAGCAGGAGAACTCCTTATGCTCATTCACATTCTACTATAAACTACATTTTTCTCATTTCTAGTGGCCTCTTTCTATGATTAAGCACCAGTTTTTCATACAACCTTGTACCACATATGGAATACAAAAATACAGAATACATACAGAATTAAAAACAAAACAAAACAGTGCAGTTTGATCATCTGCATATAAGTTTGCTCTTCACTGTTAGGTAAAAATGATATGCATGTAAACTTTTCTGTAAACATTGGATGAAGGAACCAAAGCCACAGATACATTGTCTTGGAACAGTTGGAGCATATTGAACTAATTAGCGCTGTGTGCTGGAAAGTCTTAGCACAAGAGATTATAGACAATCACAGTGTAGAATTAGGCCTTGTGAGACTTACACAGTATTTTTTCTTCAGTAATTACCAAAAATTCTTAAAAACCCGAATGGAAATCCTTTTAGAATAAAGTTGATTTTCATCCCTTCTAATGTTTATTATTTCAGATTTGTTTTCAGATTCCATAGTAGTGGAATTCAATAGATCAAATTCTTGCCCCTGTATCCACAGGTATATACTCCAATACAAGTGTTGATTTCAAGAGAAAAACCCTGTATTTACTACTTTATAGATTCACTCCAAGACTCTAGTAATTGTTTGATTACCAAGAGTACACTAGCAATGCAATCCCAATAACATTTCCTTGGAAGTGATCCCTATGAAATAGACCTGCATAGGATTGCTCTTCTGTTTCACTCTCTCAAGTAAACTTTTTTAAAACTGCAAAATTAATCATTTCTTTTCATCTTTACTTCCTTTTGCCGGGTATCTAAGAATCACCACAATCTACTACACTTCCCACAGCTCTGAATTCCAGCCAACAGCTAAGTTATATCATATGTACCTAAAGCAGCTTTTCCAAAAAATCTTCATGAGAATCCTTATATAAACAACTTTAGGTCTAATTCCAGCAGAATGGTAGTGTGACCTGAGTAACACCAACACTTGCTATGTGTCTGGACACCATGACTTTAAGTGGGTGGTGCCTAACACACTATAGGATCAGAGCAGATGAGCAGAGCCATGCCTGAAGCAGCAAGTTAGTCTGCTCCTTCTAATACTCATTACTAAGGTATGTAAATAGTTAATAAAGTTCACTTTATGTTATGCAGCATCCTGAAAGTTTTGATGAAGAATATGACATGGTACCAGAAGTGGCTGGTTACAAAGTGCAGGACCTGCTCTGAGGAACAAGAAAAACTGGAAGGAAACGGAACAAAACTGTCAGAGTCCCTAGCTTAGTCAGCCAAACACCAGGTCTTGATCATTGAAGCAAGAATAGTATTATATTTTATAAGCTGCAATAGTAGGTTACAGGAACAGATACATTGTTCAGAATAACGTGGTTACACAAAGCAAGCAGTTATACCAGAAAGGGGGTGAATGGGGACCCCCCCTTCCACCAATGAGCGCATAGTATGCGAGCGGGAACTGAAGACTATAATAAGTAATGAAGTTCCCACCGCCCCCATTATTCCCAGCCAAGCTGAAGCTTTGAAAGCGATAGGAAGCTCACAGCCTGTCTCCTCCAAGGTCAGCATGTTAAGTCTACCTGAGATAGAGCCTGCATAGCCTGGCCCGGTCACATTCCATTCGAACACTCCAGGTGCATAAATCAACACCCCACGATCCCATCCTCCCGCCCTACACAACACAACACAACACAACACAACACAAAGCCCATCCTCCCACCCTACTCCATCCATCCATCTACCCCTTTGGTTTGTGAGGGTACAGCTTATGAAAAGCCCGGACCATCCTGGGAGCCAGAACATTTTCCGCCCGCACCCATTCCCTCTGTTCAGGCCCGAAATCAATCCATTCAACCAGATAAAACAAGCGATTATGAGAGATTTTAGAGTCCAGTATCTGTGAAACTTCATAGTGCGGTTCCCCCCCCACCATCAGCGGAGGCGGGGTGGGTTGTCGCGGTCTCCATTTGTTCTCCTCAGGCGCTCGGCGTAGAAGCCTTACATGAAACAGACTTTAGAGATTTAGGCAAGGCTAGTTCCACAGTGACATTATTAATCATTCGTACAATCTCAAAAGGTCCAACAAACTTCCATCCGAGTTTGCGGCTCGGTTGAATACCACGTAAATTCTGCGTGGACAAATAAGCAAACTCCCCACACTTAGGGACCCAGGACAGGTTGCGTTTCTTGTCGGCCTGGGTCTTATAGGCCTCTTTGGCATCCTCCAAAGTTTTGGCTAGTGACGACCACGCCGCTTGCAGTTTTTTGCACCAGTCACCAGCGTCTCCCCGCCGGGAGGTCGGGAGAACCCAAAAATGGCAAAGGCGGGGCGTCGTATCCATGGACCGCCTTAAAAGGGGACATACCCGTAGAAGAATGCTGAGTATTATTGTAACAGAACTCAGCTAAAGGTAAAAGGGAGTGCCAATTGTCCTGTTGAAAGTTCGTAGAACACCTTAAGTACTGCTCAAGGGTTTGGTTCACACGTTCAGTCTGCCCATCAGTTTCTGGGTGGTACGCACTGCTAACCGCCCTCTCCACCCCAAGCGGTGACATCAGCTCACTCCAGAAATGAGAAACAAATTGCACCCCCCTATCCGAGATCACTTTAGCTGGCAAAGTGTGGAGCCTCACTACGTGTTGCAAGAACGCCGAGGCTAATTTCTTGGCCGAGGGGATCGAGGCAAACGGAACGACATGGGCTTGCTTAGTAAAACGATCCACTACTACCCATATGACAGTATTCCCCCCACTGGGGGGCAGGTCCGTAATAAAGTCCATAGAGATCACTTCCCACGGACGAGCCGGCGTGGGGAGGGGTTGTAAAGCTCCTGGGGGTTTACCGGGTCGGGGCTTGCTCATTAAGCACGTTTGGCAAGCAGAAGTGAATAACGAAATGTCTTTTCGGAGCCCCGGCCACCAGAATTGTCTCTGTAAGAGTTGGAGGGATTTTACAAACCCTGTGTGCCCCGCCAATTTCGAGCCGTGCGCCCAGCCCATCACCTCCCCCCGAAGGGAGCTGGGAACAAACAGTTTATCATTCTTCCAACAGCACCCTGTGCATCTTGAGTAACACCTTCCTCCCCCTTTACCTCCTCCCTATCAGTGTCAGACATAGCTGTAGAGAATTTCGCTACCCAGTCATTAAAGGGAGGGGTCGGGGAAGGGGGAGAACGTTTGGCTTGTTTCCGAGTGGTTACCGCTCCTCCCAACTGGGAAGGCGTGAAAATCGCGGTACTCAGGTGGAATCGCCTCTAGTTCTGCTTCAGCCACCCCCGCCATCACAGCAGACTCCCCCCACCGGGGCGCCCCACTCCTGTTTCCACAGGTGGGACTGGCATTTCTTGGCAATGAAATTTACTTTCCCCTCCCCCCATAGGACGTGTGGATCATGATCGAAGAACCACGCACTCCCGAGTACTAGGGGGAACCGGGCAGAGGGGGTAACGACGAAGGGCCTCTCTTCCCAGTGGTGCCCAATCCCCACTCGTAAGGGAACAGTCTCATATTTGCAAGGCTCTTTCATCGTAGAGCCATCCATTTGCGTAAAAATCAGGGGATCGGTCACTTTAACTACCTTCGCCCCCAGTCCCATTACCAGTGTGGGGTTGATGAGGTCTCTCCCACACCCAGAGTCAATGAGAGCTCGTACTCTCACATGGGTCAGTAGACCTGGGTCCATCAAAGTCACTGTGAGGAAGAAAAGAGAGGGGGGTCTGCTCACCGGGATCTGCGCTTGAGAGTCCGGGACCTGCTGTTCAGCGCTATTTACAGCAGGTCCGTCTCGTTTCCCAGCTGCACGGCCTCGCCATCCGACGAATCCGACGCCTCACTGAGAGGCTTGGCTTGCAAGGCCCTCGCACCTCTCGGTTTCGCCACCGGTTTTGGGGTGGAAGTATCAAACTTCTTCTTGACTCCCTTGGCGGCCCCGGTCGGTGCGGGGGAGCCTGGACAGCTCGCAGCAAAGTGGCCCCCTTCTCCGCACTTCAGGCAGAGACCTTGCTTCATCCTAAGCTCTCTCGTGCCGTCCTTGGGTTTCGGGTTCGGTGGTGGGTTCTTTCCTCGCGGAGCCGGCGTAGGGCCCGACTGACCCCCTTTATTCATTGCTGCTGCATCATCCAGTTTAATGGTCTTCAAGCGGTTTTCCATGGTGATGGCAGCTTGTATCCAGCCCGTCAACGTGTCTGGGTCTTGGGTTTTGGTGACTGAATGGCGAATCTCCGCGTTGAGTCCCAGTTTGTAGTGGTCTGCCAGGACCCCGTCTTGCCATCCCCGAATCTTGGCCGCGCACCTGCGAAATTCAGCCGTGTAATCTCTCACCGACTTGGTGTCAGAAAAGATGCCTTTGATGTTTCTCACTGAATCCATTGTTTTATGTTCCCTACCTTGCTTTCCGCTTGCGTAGCTATGCCGGCAGAAACGTGGGAGCTTCTTCCCTGCCGCTTTTCCTTATCACGGTGGCCTTGAATGTAGGCTTTGGACTATTCTTGTTTAGCTGAGAATTTTCCAGTCCTGGGAAGGCAAGGGGAGGGGGGAGTAGTCTCCCGCTCATGAAGTATTTCTCCCGCTGGGAGTTCCCGCGCGAGTGCTCAAGTTTTATTCGCTAGGCGCTTTATTGCATCACACTATAAGTTAGCTTGCTCTGCTTTGCCCCCCATTCCTGACAATGACCTCCTACTGTGGGTTTTAGCAAGATGATCCTAATAAAACCTTTCTTTGTGCAAGAATGACTGGATCTACTTGATTTTAAACCTGACAGAAATTGTCAGGAATCACCATCATTCCCTCACCATCAGTTTCCGCCGTCTACCACGATGAGCGGAGCGGGGAAGGGAGCCACGGGCACAGCCCCATTGATTACTACTTCGGGAGCCTCCGGCGCAGCTCCAGCGATCACTACTGTGGGAGCCACGGGCGCCGTTCCAGTGACTACTGCGTCAGGAGCCACGGTTCCCGTCACTACTGTGGCAGCTCCAGTGGTTACTATCCCGACCACCACCGTTGTTCCGGTGACTACAACTACAGTTTTGGCAGCACCGGCAGTCTACTCAGCAGCCGGGTTGGCTACCCCACCATCGATTGGCACAATTGGAGCCGCGTACACACTCCCGATCTACAGCCCGGCCGGGCCTATACAAAGTCAGGGAGGTGCGGTTCCACGAACCTATGTGCCAGGAGTCCCAACACCCTGGAATAAAGGGGTGACTTATCGCAGATCACGCGATTGGACTAAGAACTTGTTGGACACTACCCAGACCACCTGGACTATGCCGGGAAGCCAGAGCCGGGACAGTCTTTTGGATCCCAGAGGTAGTTTTGGTCTTCCTCAAGGGCGGGTGTCTTGGGGATCCCCCAGAACGGGGTCCAGCCAAGATACTGATGCCCGCATGGACTCTATTCAAGAGGATACCCGACGGCTGGTAAGGGATATGAGCAAACTAATGCAGTCCCTACCCCAGATGATGGACCAAGCCATTCGGGCCCATCCGCTGACACAACCTAGACCGGCACCAGCCGCTGCACCACCGTTGATACCGGGACGGCCACCTCCTGCTCCTCCGGGCCCGGGGCCGGGCCAACCAGTACCACCGGGTCCAGGGCCGGGCCAGCCAGCTCCCCCAGGGCCGGGGCCGGGCCAGCCAGCACCAGCCCCACCTCCATTGGTCGTCCCAGCGCCAGGACCTGGGCCAGGGCAACCAGGACCTATACAGCCGCCAGTTTTACCTCCGCCTCAACCCCCTGCTCCAGCACCCCTCATGCAGCCGGTCCCAGTACCGGTCATGGCGCCGGCCCCCCGGTAATCCGCCCCAAGGACATGCTTGAGATCACATTTGATGGAGATCCAGAGACTGTGTCCTTTTTCATTTTGCAAGTTGGAAAATTTGTGCAAAGATGGGGCTATGTATTCCCAGACGAAGAACAACAGGTGGAGTTTATCGCATCCAGGTTCCGGGGGAGTGCAACTAGCTGGTATGTAGCCCTTCATGATCTGGAGGCAGCGGAGTTGGGGAATGTAGATGACTTCATGTGGGCCTTGAGAAATCGTTTTGAGGATCCGGGGGCGGCTGAAAAAGCTGAAGCCTTCCTCCGCACATTCAGACAAGGCAAACTCTCAGTGCGGGAGTACTCACGGGAGTTTCAAAGGCATGCCGTGAAAATTCGAGACTGGACAGATGCGGTCTTGGCCCAACAATATCGAATGGGACTAGCCGTAGACGTCCGCAATAATGTCCTCAGCTCTCAGCAACCCCGCACCCTCCAGGGTTGGATGGAGGAAGCCGAGAAGGCCGAAAGTCGCTTACGCATGATGAAACTGGATCTATCCTTGGGTAACAACCGTCCAAGTACTGCGGCAGGCCAGGCCAGACCCAAACCAATGTCCACCCCAAGTGGAATGAGGGATCAGCGTATGCGACAGGGGCTCTGCCTGCGGTGTGGGGAGAAAGGGCATTTCACGGCAGCCTGCCCGAGAGGGGATCCCAATAGAGCCCCACCACAAGAAGAGCCCAGAAGGTGGACAACCCCTACCCCGAGGAAAGGTACAGCAAAACCACGCAACACGAGGGCTCTTTTTGCTAGCACCGACCAAGCGGATGCCTTGATGCTAGAGGAGGAGAGCGAGATGCAGGGAAATGAAATGGTCCTGTTTGTGAATGGCGCTACACAGCAGGACCCAGCACCTGAGGCGCCTAAACTGGTGAGCAATTACCCCTCTCTCTTCTTTGTGACTGTTCTGGTGATGAATCCCGCAATGATGACCCACATTCGGGTTCGGGCCCTCATTGACTCAGGGTGCTGGAGGGATCTCATAAACCCGTCTATGGTTATGGGGTTGGAGGCAGCCGTGGTCCACTTGAAAGACCCAATAACTTTCACGCAGATGGATGGGTCTCCAATGAAAGAACCATGCCGATTTGAGACTGTTCCTTTAAGAATAGGCATTGGTGACCACTGGGAGCTACGCTCGTTCGTGATAGCCCCGCAAGCCCAGTTTCCCTTGGTGTTGGGTAGTCCCTGGTTACATGGACATAACCCTTACATTCTATGGGAAGAAGGGGATGTACAATTTATCTCCCCAAAATGTACGGGACACAAATGGGACCCAGGGTGGGGAAATCCCCCATGCAATGAACCTCCTCGAGCTTGTTTAGCAACGGAGGATCTTAACCGCATCCCTGAGGATTACCAGTATATAACAAGGGTTTTTGAGGAGGAGGAAGCTGATGAATTACCCCCCATCGTAACTCCGACTGTGCCATTGAGATTCTTCCGGGCCAGAAGTTACCAAAAGGGAAAATTTATGCCATGAGCCCAAGTGAAAAGGAAGAACTGCGCCGTTTCATTGATAAAAATCTGGCCCGTGGATTCATTAGACCAGCATCATCTCCTTTTGCAGCACCTGTATTGTTTTGCAAAAAGAAGGATGGGGGGCTCAGACTCTGCACGGATTACCGGGGACTTAACGCAGTGTCTGCAACTAATGCCTACCCAATGCCCCTCATCAAAGACTTACTGGCAGAGGTGGCTAAAGGGAAAGTGTTTTCGAAACTGGATTTAAGAGATGCCTACTTTCGGGTTCGCATCAGAGAGGGGGATGAATACAAGACTGCATTTAATACCCCGCTGGGGCAATTTGAATACAGGGTGATGCCCTTCGGGTTACAGGGGGCACCAGGGGTCTTCATGAACTTAATCAATGAAGTGTTACACCCCTATCTATTCAAGGGGGTGGTTGTTTATTTAGATGATATCTTGGTCTATACCCCGGATCAGGAATCCCACACTAACCTTATGCGTAAAGTACTGGAAAAGCTCTTAGAGCACAAACTGTTTGTTAAACTGTCAAAATGTGAATTTCACCAAGAGTGCATTGACTTTTTGGGATACCGCATATCCTCTGCAGGGTTAGAGATGGACCCAAAAAAGGTCCAGGATGTATTAATGTGGGAGCCCCCCAAAACCAGGCGACAGCTCCAAAGTTTTCTCGGCTTCGCCAACTTTTACCGTCAATTCTTGCCACACTTTGCCCAAGTAGCCCTTCCCCTCACGGAACTGCTAAAGACTAAGGGGAAGGGATCTAAGGCTTCGGCGCCAGGGGCCCCTTTGAATTGGACCTCGCAGTGTCAGCAAGCGTTTGAACAACTAAAACGGTTGTTCACGTCTGAACCCATACTTGCACACCCTGATGAGACAAAGAAATTTGTAGTCCAAGTAGACGCATCGGACACTGCTATGGGTGGGGTGATTTTGCAAGAGAATGCTCAGAAACAGCTACAACCCCTTGCTTATGTGTCAAGAAAATTTAACGATACAGAAAGATTTTGGCCCATTTGGGATAAGGAAGCTGCGTCTGTACGTTTAGCATTGATCACATGGCGACACTGGTTAGAAGGGTCCCAAATACCTTTTGAAATCTGGACTGATCACAAAAATCTTGAGGTATTGCGAAAACCGTGGAATCTGAATGCTAAACAATTCAGGTGGGCTGAATTTTTTTCCAAATTTCAATTTACCCTTCACCATTTCCCGGGGAAAGCCAATCATCTGGCGGACGCTCTCTCCCGCCTTCCCCAACATTTTTCTAAGAGGGTCGAAGTACGGGAGTCTATGTTCACCCCGGAACAGTTAGTTGGGGCAGTTGTGACCCGGAAAGCCAAGCAAGCGCAAACGAACCCCATCCAGACATTGACCTGGGAAAAACAATTTCTATCTGACATCACCCCACAAGAAACAAATGCTTTACAAGCCAGAGACGATGTGAATTGTGGTCTGAATGGCTGTTGGTACAGGGGAAATAAAATGTTTGTCCCAGAAGCTACCCGATCCCAAATCTTGCAGACAGTGCATGACTCAAAAGCTGCGGGGCACTTTGGATATGTAAAGTCCTTAAGACTTCTGCAACGTAGCTTCTGGTGGCCCCGAATGAAACAGGAGTTGTCCCTCTATATACAATCCTGTCCAACATGCAATCGTTGCAAAGCCAGACCAGGTAAACCTCCAGGTCTCCTGCAGCCTCTACCCACCCCAAGCAGACCCTGGGAAGTAATCTCTATGGACTTTATTACTGATCTTCCCCCTCTAAACAGATGACGGTCATTTGGGTGGTAGTGGATTTATTCTCCAAGCAAGCTCACTTTATACCATTCCCCAGTTTGCCAACAGCCAAAGTCTTGGCCAAAGCATTCCTTCAACACATTGTCAAGTTACATATGTTACCGCTCAAGATAGTCTCCGACAGGGGGTTCCATTTGTTTCCAAGTTATGGTCTGAGTTAATGACTCTAATGGGTATTGAACGTGCTCTCAGTACTGCCTATCACCCTGAAACTGATGGGCAAACGGAGAGAGTAAACCAGACGTTGGAACAATACCTGAGATGTTTTTCTAACTATCAACAAGACAATTGGGTAGATCTACTGCCATTGGCGGAGTTTGCGTACAACAACTCATGGCACGCTTCAACAAAAATGTCACCATTCAAAGCGGCCATGGGCTATGATAGCCCCCCTCTTCCCTTCTTAAAGCCTGGTGGAAATGGGGGGACAGCCTCAGCATGGTGTAAAACTTTCCGCAATTCTTGGCCCCTGATTGTTGAAACTTTGAATGAGGCCAAGGCACAGTACAAAAAACAGGCAGATAAAAAAAGGACTGGTGGATGGAAACTGCAACCGGGAGACACTGTCTATCTGTCAACTAAGAACCTAAGGCTAGCGCAGCAATCCAGGAAACTTGCTTGGAAATATATTGGTCCTTTCAAAGTGTTGAGATGTGTAAATCAAGTAACTGTACAACTAGACTTGCCTAAATCTCTTAAAGCAATACATCCAATTTTCCATTACAGCCTCCTCAAACCTGCGTTACCCCCGACTAAATGGCAACCTGAGATGTCGGCTCCTCCCCCCTTTGATGGTTGGCGATGAGGAACACTACGAAATTGCTGATATTTTGGACTCTAAGATTCTTCGTGGACAACTCCTGTACCTTGTTCAATGGGTACACTTTGGGCCCCAATACAGGGAATGGGTGAAAGTCTCTGATATCAATGCACCTGATCACCTGAAAGACTTTCACACATGATACCCTAACAAACCTGGGGGGCCCTTGTTCTCTCCTTCCTGAGTGGTGGGTGGGTGGTATTTTGGGAAGGGCAGAATGTCAGAAAAGATGCCTTTGATGTTTCTCACTGAATCCATTGTTTTATGTTCCCTACCCTGCTTTGCGCTTGCGTAGCTATGCCGGCAGAAACGTGGGAGCTTCTTCCCTGCCGCTTTTCCTTATCACGGTGGCCTTGAATGTAGGCTTTGGACTATTCTTGTTTAGCTGAGAATTTTCCAGTCCTGGGAAGGCAAGGGGAGGGGGGAGTAGTCTCCCGCTCATGAAGTATTTCTCCCGCCGGGAGTTCCCGCGCGAGTGCTCAAGTTTTATTCGCTAGGCGCTTTATTGCATCACACTATAAGTTAGCTTGCTCTGCTTTGCCCCCCATTCCTGACAATGACCTCCTACTGTGGGTTTTAGCAAGATGATCCTAATAAAACCTTTCTTTGTGCAAGAATGACTGGATCTACTTGATTTTAAACCTGACACTTGGCGCCTTGCTTGAGGGCACGTATGGCCACCCTAGCCGTCTTGCTTGCGTTTACATCTTCAAATTGTTCCTTCATGGCCCACATGAAAGAGTCGATTTCCCTCAGCTCACGCCCGTCAGCCTGGTGGAGTCCCACATACCAGTCGGCCGCTGCATCCTTCAGGTGCGAGGCTATGACATCCACCATTCGGTCTTCACGCTGGAACAGGTGGCCCCAGGTTTCGATGAACCTTTCGGCCCTCACCAGAAAGAAGGGAAACTTCTCAGGGTTCCCATCAAAGTCCGCATCGAGGAGTTCCGCTGGTTTTGGTGGCAGGAACCCCCATGGTCGGGGGGTGGCTGCCCCGGTGGCCCCTGCGGTCCCGGCCCCGCAGGTTGATCGGGGGCCTGAATCGGCACATTCTGTTGGTCCGGGGCCAGCACCTGCCGCTGGTCTCGAGGGGGTTGATCGGGTGGTTCCTCCCGCCATTGCCGCTCTTGCTCCTCCCGGATGCCCTCTGCGATCATCTGGGGAATGCGGGCGAGGGATTCATCTAGGAGGCGAACCAGGCGGTCTTGGCTCGGCTCACCACTCCACCTCCGTCTCACCACGGCGCCTCCCAGGTCTTCGGCGTCTCGGCCGGTGTCTTCCAGCCCCTCAGCCGTGGTCAGTCTACGGACTGACCTCTCCGGGTGACTCACTCGCACCGAAGCTCGCGGAGTCGTAAACCACGTCTCATGGGTTTCGGCCAGGGGCTTCACCCAGTCCCGTTTTTGTTTGGGCCGGGTGGTTACCCCTCCGTAGGCCACTCCATACGGATCTCCGTAGGGGCCTCCAAAGTCGTACTCCTGCCCCCGTGTCACCGGCACATATGTGTCAGGGGCTTCCGTGGGTACTGCTTTCACAGGAGGTTTCTTGTCCTCCTTCTTCTCATCTTTGATCGGGAGAGTGTCTTCCTCGCCACCACTCATGTTGGAGCCGCGGGTTTCCGACCAGTCCCGAAAATGAAGGATTCTGAACAAACTGTCAGAGTCCCTAGCTTAGGCAGCCAAACACCAGGTCTTGATCATTGAAGCAAGAATAGTATTTTATTTTATAAGCTGCAATAGTAGGTTACTGGAACAGATACATTGTTCAGAATAACGTGGTTACACAAAGCAAGCAGTTATACCAGAAAGGGGGTGAATGGGGACCCCCCCTTCCACCAATGAGCGCATAGTATGCGAGCGGGAACTGAAGACTATAATAAGTAATGAAGTTCCCACCGCCCCCATTATTCCCAGCCAAGCTGAAGCTTTGAAAGCGATAGGAAGCTCACAGCCTGTCTCCTCCAAGGTCAGCGTGTTAAGTCTACCCGAGATAGAGCCTGCATAGCCTGGCCCGGTCACATTCCATTCGAACACTCCAGGTGCATAAATCAACACCCCACGATCCCATCCTCCCGCCCTACACAACACAACACAACACAAAGCCCATCCTCCCACCCTACTCCATCCATCATGGCAGGACTACCTGACAAAAACAAGGCCAAGATGGAGCAGTTCAGAACTCCAGGAACCCCTTGCCCTTTCCAGAAACGCCTGCAGAAAGTGGAAAAGATTTTGACCTTTTTATGAAAGCAAATAGAACTACACAGAAAGCTGATGAACAGAAGGTAGTTATGTTTTTAAATATTGTGGGGTCAAAGGCAATGGATTTATTCAATAAGTACATAAGAACATAAGAACATAAGAGAAGCCTATGTTGAATCAGGCCAATGGCCCATCTAGTCCAACACTCTGTCACACAGCGGCCAAAATATACCAGTTGCCATCAGGAGGTCCAGCAGTGGGCACCAGAAGCCCTCCCACTGCTTCCCCCTCCAGCACCAAGAATAGAGTGCATCACCTGCCCCAGACTGAGAGTTCCCATCTATACCCTGTGGCTAATAGCCACTGATGGACTTCTGCTCCATATGTTTATCTAATTCCCTCTTGAAACTGTCCATGCTTGCAGCTGCCACCACCTCCTGTGGCAGTGAATTCCATATGTTAATCACTCTTTGGGTGAAGAAGTATTTCCTTTTATCTGTTCTAACCTGACTGCTTAGCAATTTCATAGAGTTCTTGTATTGTGAGAAAGGGAGAAAAGTACTTCTTTCTCAACCTGCTCAATCCCATTCATAATCTTATAAACCTCGATCATGTCACCTCTCAGCCGTTGTTTCTCCAAGCTAAAGAGCCCCAAGCATTTTAACCTTTCTTCATAGGGAAGGTGTTCCAACCCTTTTATCATTCTAGTTGCCCTACTCTGCACTTTTTCCAATGCTATAATATCCTTTTTGAGATGTGGTGACCAGAACTGTACACAGTATTCCAAATGGGGTCGCACCAATGATTTATACAGGGGCATGATGATACTGGCTGATTTGTTATCAATTCCCTTCCTAATAATCCCCAGCATAGTGTTGGCCTTCTTTATTGCAGCTACACACTGTCTAGACATTTTCAGCGAGTTATCCACTATGACTCCAAGATCTCTCTCTTGGTCCATCTCTGCCAGTTCAGACCCCATCAACGTGTATTTATATTTAGGATTTTTGGCTCCAATGTGCATCACTTTGCACTTGGTCACATTGAACCCCATTTGCCACGTTGACGCCCACTCACCCATCCTCAACAGATCCCTTTGGAGTGCCTCACACTCCTCCCTGATTTTCACCACCCTGAACAACTTCATGCCATCTGCAAATTTAGCCACATCACTGCTTACTCCCAATTCCAAATCATTAATAAACAAGTTAAAAAGCATCGGACCAAGTACTGATCCCTGTGGTACCCCACTGCTTACCACCCTCCACTGAGAAAGTTTCCCATTTATACTCACTCTCTGTTTCCTATTTATAAGCCAGTTTTTGATCCACAAGAGGACTTGTCCTTTTATCCCATGACTATTGAGCTTACTTAGGAGCCTTTGATGAGGAACTGTATCAAAAGCTTTCCAGAAGTCAAGGTAAATAATATTTATTGGGTCCCCCTTGTCCACATGTTTGTTCACTCCCTCAAAAAACACTAACAGGTTAGTGAGACAAGATCTTCCCTTACAGAACCCATGCTGAGTCTGCCTCAGTAGTTTTTGTTCATCAATGTGCCTACTAATTCTTTCCTTAATAACAGTTTCCACCAACTTACCCGGTATCGATGTCAGACTGACTGGCCTGTAATTTCCCGGATCTCCCCTGGAGCCCTTTTTAAAGATGGGAGTGACATTAGCTACCTTCTAGTCCTCAGGAATGGAGGCAGATTTTAAAGAAAAATTACATATTTTTGTCAGGAGTCTGCAACTTAGTGAAGAACAACAAGCTAGTTATGAAACTGTATTACAGAAATTTCAAGAATATTGCGCCTTTAAACTAAAGGAAAACTTTGAAATATACCAGTTTCATATGAGATTACTGAAAGAAGGCGAAACTTTGAAATCCTTTATTACAGATTTTAAGACTGTTAAACTGCAAGGACTTGTAGACTCACTCCTCAGAGACCAGGTCACATGTTACAGACCAGGTGGTAATTGGCATCCAGGATTCAGGCTTAAAGAAAAGATTGCTTGAGGACTCTAATCTCACCTTGGAAAAATACTATCCAACTTTTCCAAGTTGCAGAACAAACAAGGCCAGAATACAGGTTCTGGAGGGAAATCACAACAATGCAACATTGCCATCACAGTTAGAATGAAGAGATGGACACCAATATGGATTTAACAAGGGCCACTTTATTAATTATTTATAATCAAACAACTGGCAAGGGGTTGCTAAAATCTACAGAGGAATATGACTGGTGTCAAACTCCTGACCAATGTTCCCTCTAAGCTGAG
This sequence comes from Gekko gecko, assembly GCA_029375565.1. Classification (NCBI taxonomy): domain Eukaryota; kingdom Metazoa; phylum Chordata; class Lepidosauria; order Squamata; family Gekkonidae; genus Gekko; species Gekko gecko. The sequence continues at coordinate 50,702,681 of JAPDNY010000004.1, forward strand.
TTAGTATGAGCTAGCTCACTGTTTTTTAGCCTCCAGCTCACACATTTTTGTCTTAGCTCAGGAAGGATGGCTCCAGAGCAAACTAATTTATGCAGCAGCCAAATCACTCACTCACAACTTTAATGCCAGTAGCTCGCAAAGCAGAGGTTTTGCTCACAAGACTGCACAGCTTAGAGGGAACATTGCTCCTGACCACCTTCATTTCCTTCTGGGCGATGCACCTTCCCCGATCTCAAGCCACCCAATGTAGCTTTCGAACAGCGGCTTGGCATATTTAGGAGAACCCCCTGGCTCACCACCCCAGAAGCCGCAAGGCCTGCTAAGATAGGCTGGGACAGATTGTTCTAAGGAAGATCACCCCTTCCCGGCCTTGAACTGCAAAGGCCCAAAAGCTGTTCTTGGAGGCTCCTTTAATTCCTTTATAAAAATGTCCAGGTGCTTACCATTTTCAACTTCCTGATCACGCTACACCATAGCAGAGGCCAAGCCTCTTCTTAGGCCTCCACCCCCACCAAGCAGTCCAGCGCCACCAGCACCCCTCACCTCGAATCTGCAAGAAATATATCATTGCCCTTGTTAGAGAGGTGCGCCCCGCCCCTCTATAGGTCCATTAACTCAACCCGTACATCAGGGTGCAAAAAGAAGAGGCCCAAGCCACCTTCCATGGCATTTTTGCATGGCTGATTGGCGTTTCATCGCACCTGATCCAAGCACCTAGGATCACCTAGGCTACGCCATACCTGGTGCAGTAACATTGGAGACAAGACCAGCTGCACCCCAAGCAACCGGTCCACAATTTCTGCCAAATCAGCCTTGGCCTGAATGACTAGGGCTTTACCTTTGACAAGACCCAGGTCATTACCACCAAGGTGTATCACTAGCACATGAGGAAGAGGTCCACGCCTCTCCTCAAACAATAGCGGCATAAGCCCAGACCAGTGCATGCCTCTTCAGCCAAGCCACTCAACCTCAGCCCGCTCACTGCAGCCCAACTGGGAACCGATGTGCATCCTCTTGGCTTGGTGAGTGGACCAAAACACCATGCTGTGGCCACAAATAAGCACATGGCTCTTCCCATGGTAACCAGCAGCATCTAAAACAAAAATCAAGTTAACACAAAACAACAAGGGTGGACATCCAGGTACAACAATAATTGATCCTCCCCATTATACTAAACTGGAGGAAGGTAAACCTAGACTGTACAGGTCCGGACATACATCTTATAGTGTACTGACCTCCACCTGCCAAGTCTCTGAATGTCAGCCCCCAGATACCCATTGGCCGCAGCAGCGGAAGCTGCCCTGATTCTAAAAGAATGTCTGCCAAATTGAAAATTACCAAGCCCCAAAGCCTCCAAAGCTCTCTTGGTAATTGCCCAAAATTGAAATTTTGTTAAAGGTGATCCATCCCTATGCAGAAATAGAAAAGCTTCACTCCCACCCCTCAGGGTCAAGTAAGAATGGAGTGCAGTGACAGGACAAAGGTCTGGATCCAAACAAGTGCCCACTAACACCACCACACCTTTCTGTAATTGGTCCATCTTGGAACGCCTACCTGTAATGTGCAGACCATCCCCACTAATCTAAACATCCCTAAGGCAAAGTGCGTATCTTGACCTGTCTTGTCAAGATCAGGCTACCAATTCACTAATTCTCAGGGGCCCAAAGAATGCAAACAGGGCAGCTGCATGAAACAAGGCAGCCTTGTATACATCCGCACATAAGGAAGTCCATTGGGGTCTCAGACCTTTAAGAACTGGAGGCCCCACTGGTCGAACTCCTGATGGCACCTGGTATTTTTGGCCACTGTGTGACAGAGTGTTGGACTGGATGGGCCATTGGCCTGATCCAACATTGATTTCTCTTATGTTCTCTTATGTTCTTATGTTAACAGTGGGGGAAAATGGTTCTCTTGTATCCTGAGGCATCCCATCTTCCTGGGCCCAGTCTCCCAACATCTTTCTGACTCAGAAATCACCAATGTCATTCTTAACCCCCCGGCCTTGCTTGCAAAGGCAAGGGTTGATAGTTTTCCCCAAATGGAACGGACAGACAATCCCTTACCTTTCAGTTACATGCAGAATTGAATCAGTTGTGACACTGGGATAGGCCAGAGCTGTTGAAGGCTCTCCTGATGCCTAAATGCCACAAACTGCTGGCCTGCTCTCATATAAGCCCGGTGTGTACTGGGGGCAAGAGCTAAGCCCATAGCCCTGTCAGCCTCAGGCCTCCAATTTGCCACAAGTCCTCGGGCATTCTTACTGGAAAAGGATCAGGGTTTGGAGCCAGCTGACAGAACCTCTCCCTCTGTTTTCGAGACAGGGCATCAGTGACCCTGTTATTGACCCCCGGTACATGCCTGGCCTTAAACAATATATTACACTGTTAAGCATTGGAGGGTAAAAGCCCTGACCAGCACCATCACTCTGGGAAACTTAGATGCTAATAAGTTGATAACTTGTACTGTTGCCAAGTTATCACACCAAAAGTGAACAGTCTGGCTAGCCAGGTCCTCAGCCCAGATGTACACTGTTACCACTATGGGGAAAAATTCAAGAAACATCAGGTCATGCATCCATCCAGCCTGGATCCACTCAGGTGGCCAATCTTCAGCACACCAGTGTCCCCTAAAATAGACACCGAAGCCTGAAGAACCTGCTGCATCAGAGGTGACCTGCAGTTCAGCTTCCAGTTGGAGATCATTTCTTCAAAAGGCAAGGCCGGCCCCAGGTGTCTGGGTGCCCTAGGCAGGACAGCCTGGGGCGCCCACCCCACCGGGATGCCAACCTCCCAGTGGGGCCTGGAGATGGCCCAGTGCCAGGGACAGGCAGCCCGGCCGGCGGCTCTGCAGGAGACCGCTCGGCATGGCTGGCCAATTCTGGTGCAGCGGAGGTCGGCACTTTCAGACCCCGGGCCCTCCCGGAGACCCCAGGCGCGCACCCACAACCAGGCTCAGCCGAGCCCGCCCCCCCTTCTGATGGAGGAACCGAGGCCAGAAGAGGGGCCTGGAGGAGGAGGAGAGGGAGGGAGGGAGGCAAGCGGGAGGAGGAGGAGAAGGGGTGAGGGAGGGTGCGGTCAACGGGGTAACAAACCTCCGCAGCGTTCAAAAGACCGAAGTTCGAGGGGGTGGAGGATTCTCTGGTCAGCAGGGAAAGGGCACCGGCTGCGGACTCCTGCCAGCGGCCTCTGGAAGCGCCCTCCGCTGATCAAGAGCGGTGGATCTCTCCCCCAAAGGGCCCTGGAAGGCTAAACCGGGGGAGAGCAGCGACGGCCAGGCAGGGAAACAAACGGGCGACTGCAAAAGGGCTTGGCCTGGGTGAAGGGTTGCTGCCAAGTCCGCCTTCGTCCCTGCCGGGGGCCACTGGGAGGCGTTCTGGGAGGGGGCGGGGCAGCCCCAAGAAAAGGGAAGTCAAGGAGGGGAACTTCCCCACGCCCAGCCTTGCCCGCAAGGACCACCTCCAGCAGCATTGTCTCCCCCTTCCCGCATTCTGGCTCCCCCAGCCTGAGAAGGCGCCCCTGGAAGCCTTGTGGCCGTTGGCCAACAGTGGGGGTGGGGGAGAGAAAGCTTCCCCGGCCTCTCTGAGCCCCGGGAGGGTGCCCTTCCACTTCTTGCGGCAAGTTATATCTCTCGCAGCTGATGTCAGCCACGGGATCCCCAGGAAAGCCGGGAAGGGGGCGGGGACTAGTGGGGGCGGCCGGCACTAGGTTAGGGCACGGGGGGCTTTTCGGGGGTGGGGGGAGTGGGGTGCCATTTGGCGCCCCTGAGGCCGGCGCGCCCTAGGCGAGCGCCTAGTTCGCCCTATGGACGATCTGGCCATGTCAAAAGGACACCCCATTATATGAAGCCAGGAAATCTTGCCAAACTAATAAGTCCTTCCTAATCCCCTGGGTAACCCAAGTCCTATGATGTGGGTGTTTTAGGCCTATTGTGGAATCGCACAGCCTTCGCAGGAATGCATGCCCTGGGGCCACCACTCTGCATGCAAAGTTAAGGTGCCTCATTAGCTGTTGCAACTCCTTAAGTGTCAATTTGGTTTTGGAACCTGCCTCCTCCGTCAACCAAAGGAGGTTAGCCAATTTATCAGGTGACAAGCGTGAAACCTGCTGCACAGTGTCCAACTCAATGCCGAGAAAAGTTAAGACCACACTAGGCCCTTCCATTTTCTCACCAGCTAAAGGAACACCAAGTTCTCTAGCCAACTGCTCAAAATTGGACAACAGCTGTGCACAAACCCCTGATCCAGCAGGTCCAGCAAATAGAAAATCATCCAAATAATGGGTAGTACTGAACAAGCCTGTACATGCATGCAAGGCCCATTCCAAAAAGGAACTGGACTGTTCAAATGCAATGCAGGACACTGAGCATCCCATAGGGAGGGCCTTGTCCATATAAAACTGCCCATCAAAGGAGAAACCCAGAAAAACAAAGTTATTGGAAGAAGACAAAAGGCTGATTTGATATCACATTTGGCCAATTCAGCCCCTCACCCACAACCACGGACCATGCAGACCGCTTCATCGAAAGAAGTGTATCTGATGAGCAGCGTTTACTAGGAATCGCAGCATTCACTGAGCCGCCCTGAGGGTAAGACAAATGGTGAATGAGGTGATACTCCCCCGGTGCTTTCTTGGCACCATACCTAGAGGTGATACCCGCAGGTTGGGAACCGGAGGTGAAGGAAAGGGGCCTAACACTCTACCTTCTAAGCACCACTTTTGAATTTTGGCTCTAACCACCTGCTCCAAATTGGGAGCTGAACAGGGACACCACTCACCCCTGTAGGGAATGTGGAAACCAAACGTAAACCCATCTAACAAGTACTGCCTGTCAGCAAACTTAGGATACAGGTGCAACCAGCGCTCTAATACCAGAACTTTAACTGGACTGGGTCCCTTTATCAAGTAAGGCCTGACCCCCTCCCCCTCCTGGACACCTGCCACCTTTGCCATCCTCAGCGGCAGGTCTGGCTTTGGCCTTGGGGCAGGATGGAAAAGAATGGGGGCCGGAACAGAGAGGGCACTCATGGTGGAAAGTGCATGTTTTCCAGCTACAAAACCCCTGTGAGAAAAACTACCAACAGAGAGGACATTTTTGAAATGCCTGCCCACCCTGAGAACGCGGAGCTCCCGCATTATTATTAGTAGCACGGCGCACTACATGAGTGTTCCCCCAAGACAGGCTTGGCTGGGGACATCATCTGCATCCACAAGTCTGGATGGATTTGATCCCAGCAAAGCACCGGGTACATAGCTGCCTTCATACAGAAAGCCTTGTCATACTCCATTCATGCTGACCCAGCAAAGTCAGAATAATCCTTATAGATTATATCCATGTACTGGAGCAGAGACGAGGCCTTCCAAGGCTGTGCTCTAACAATTACCCTAACATAAATTAAAAAGCCAGGATACCAATTGGTGTATATCCTGTCTACACTGCAGTGCTTCGGGCGCTCTTTGTCCAGTTCATCCAAGTCTTCTTTATCCCTCTTGTCTAGCTCTCTATATAATAAGGAAAGGACATCCACATACTCGCCCCTTAATATCATATCTCTAGTGGCTGTCATAAGATGGTCCCCTAAAGTCGCCAGTTCAGCAGATGGCAACTCCTTCGCTGGCACCATCTCGTATGTCCTATTGCCCTGATAAGGAGAAAACCATCCAGGCCAGACACTGCCTTGCTGGTAGTGTGCCATGTTAGGCAAAGGCACCCAGCCAGCTGGTGGCTGGCCACTCCCCAGACCCCATGGCCATGATGGAGGCGGCACACCGGCAGAACCAGATGAGGTTCCTTCTACAGGTGCCGGGGCCCAGAAGACTGTAGGCCTGCAGGGCCCCATGGCCAATTGGTACCAGGTGTCTGTGTTGAGACAGGCTTACCTGCCACCTGTGATGGACCCCCATAAGGTACCACTTGCTGCTCCTTGCCTGCCTGCTCAGCCTGACCTTCTTGCATTCCCACCAGTTGAGATTCTTCATCCCCAAGAATCACAGAGCAGCTAGCTGTGCCCATGCACCTACTTTCAATGGCAGAAAGACATGTTAACACTTGGGCTTGAAAAACCTCAGTGGGCGACATAGCAGGCTGACCACCCCCAACTACAGTGGATAAAGGCTCACCCAAGTGTTGCTCAATAGCAGCGAGCCTTTCTAATATGGCCCTGTTCACCGGGTTATCCAGGTTATGATCGAAAGGTGCAGTAGGAATAACCCCCACGGGTGCCAATAAAGTAGGAGGTGCCAGGCTCCCGGTTGAAGAAGACCCAGAAGCCACAGACCCAGAAGTCACAGCTATAGGAAAAACCACCGCTGATGCACCAGAAGTGGAACCTACGCCAATGGGTGCAGGAGGCCCCAGAGCAATGACGGTGGCAACAGTGCCTACATGTGCTAAAGGCACAGGAACCCTGGGTGTGGAAGGGTTTGCCCCCTCCATTGGCCGCTTTAGGGGGGTTGCTTTCTGTCTACTGTGCCCTAGCCTACCCATTTAGCTGCAGATTGTTTCCCTGCAGAGGCCCCCTTTCACTTTTTGGAGCCATGCTGCCCCAACCTTTAAAGTGGCCACCAAATGTAAAGGCCTAAAATGGCCACCAAAAAAGAGGCCTAAAATGGCCACCACTTTACCATGCCCTAAGATGGCCGCCTATCCCCATCACTCTAAAATGGCCACTGGTAACCTGGGTAATGACGATAGTGATGCGGGGGTGAACTAGTTAGCAGATAGGGTGGACTTATGCTACAGGGATAAGGCAGCCTTACCACACTGCCTCCCAATTCCCAGCCTCTCGTAATGGTCACCAAAAGCTGGCCCCTGCAACCAATTAACAGCCTTCCCAAGCCCTACCTATCCAAGGCCCATGTATCAAAATGGCTGCCGCAAGTCGCAGCCACAAACGGTCAACCAAACTGCCCACTCATGAAGCCTATTTGTGGTCGCGTGTGAAAGGGACACCGGCCATAGCAGGGCAAGTGAGGCAAATGAGAAAGTCCTTCCCTCCCAACCCACCAAAGCAAGCCACCAACGTGCACCAGGCACTGCTGCCTAATTCTGATGACGATGACACTAGCTCCTTCCACCACCACGCGCTACTGACAGGGATGCCCACTGCTGCCAAGCTGCTGCCTCTGCCACGATTTCACCACCACAATTTTGCCGCCGCCGAGATCCCTCCACCACCAGATTCACCCCACTGCTGACACTGCTGCTGCTGCTGCTGCTACTTAGGCCAAAGGCCTCAAGTAAGCCACCAGGCCAGTCCTCATGCTCTTTACCCTCCGAACATGCCAGAGGACTGCTGAGGCAGAGGGTGGGAGACGAGCCTAAATAGGCTGGCTCTACCCTTGCCTAGCGCTGCGCTTCTCCCAGTGCCAGCACCGTCTCCTCTCGAGGAGGCAAATCAGCCCCCTCCCACCAGCGCAAGCTCAGCAGTAGTTGGGACTCACAATGTACTGGATGATACAGCCCTGGAGCCAAAAGTACAAGCAAAATCAACACAGGATAGCACCTGTAAAAGACTATGTGAATGAGTGCTCACGTTGTAGAAACAAACACAGACCTAGGCAATGTCCTGCTTTTGGACAGACCTGCCACATTTGTGAAAAGCTGAATCACTTTGCAAAAGTTTGCAAGCAAGCAGAGTTTCGGCTCAGAAAGAAACAAACTATCAATGTTTTGCAAGGTGGAGAAATTGATAAGTACGAGACAGCACACCGAAGGTCAGTTCAAAAGTGATTTCAGCTTTATTTCAGCTCCAAGTTAGACCAGCTAAGGACTAGACCAGCTAGACAAAAGTCTACAAAACACAGAGGCTTATATACACATTCGGCTGTAGTAGCCACACCCACAGTATCCAAAACGCGCCAATAACATCCATACGAATTAACCAATCAGAGTATAGGCATAAGGACCAATCATTGTGTACCTTAAGACCAATCATAGTTGTTCCCACTACAAGCCCTATGATTGGGCAATACTATACAGTTTCTGAATCCGCATAATGAGGCTAGCTCACTATGCCTACCATTATGTCTCTGAGGACATAACAACTCCTCCCCCTTAGATGGAACACACTCGTAGTCTGCTAAATGGGGAGGGGCCCTTCGGCTTCGTTGGGACCGCCTCAGTTCTGGGGCTTCAGGGTCTTTACTGGTCTCAGCGCCAGGCATTGCTGGGCTGTCATGGTCCACAGGGTCCGAGAGTGCAGGGGTCTGCCCTGCCTCAGGTTCTGGACGAGAACCAGCAGCACTCACCTCATCCGGAGGCAAGTGGGACTGCTCCCTGGGCCTGAAACAATCTCCGGCCTCGATCTCCTGGTCCGCAGGAGACCATCGCTGCCGGAGTTGGTCGATGTGGCAGCGTATCTGTCGGCCATCAGATAGCCTCACCACATACATTCGAGACCCCAATTTGTTGGTGACTTCGGCATTAAGCCACCGGTGTCCCTCAGCGTAGTTCCGTGCGAAGACTAAGTCTCCGGGCTGGAACTCCCTGGATGGAGTGGCTGGTTCGGGCCGCACGGTTCTGCTGCCATCCAGGTCTGGGTGCAGGCGGTCGAGAAGGGTTGTCAGCCTTCTTCCCATTAGAAGCTCGGCCGGGCTTTTCCCTGTAGCACAGCTGGGAGTGACATGCTGCCACAGGAGAAAATCGGCCACTCGATGGTCCCAGTCCTCGCCAGACTGTCGGGCGAGGGTCTCTTTCGCCGTCCGCACCATTCTTTCCGCCTGGCCGTTGGAGGCGGGGTGGAATGGTGCTGTGGTGATGTGCCGGATGCCGTAACCCTCTAGGAAGCCGGCGAACTCCCTAGAGGTAAGCTGTGGCCCGTTGTCACTGACAAGCACGTCAGGTAGCCCATGGGTGGCAAAAAGTTGGCGCGAAGCCTTTATTAAGTTTGCCGCTGTCGTTGACCGCATGGGAACTACCTCCAGCCACTTCGAGAAAGCATCTACGACCACCAGAAGCATCTGGCCGTTGATAGGGCCAGCGAAGTCGAAGTGTAGCCTTGACCAAGGCTTTTCAGCTCTGTTTAGTTCAGCCGGAGGGGAGCGTGGCGGATCAGCCCGGGACTGCTGGCAGTTCATACAGCCCCGAACTCGCTCCTCGATGTCAGCATCGAGCCCAGGCCACCATACGTATCCCCGAGCCAGGGCCTTCATCCGCACAATTCCTGGATGCCCGGCATGAAGAGATTTCAGAACGCTTCCTCTTAGTTTTGGGGGAATAACAACTCTACTCCCCCACAGAACGCAGCCCTTAGAAATAGATAGTTCAGTTCTTCTCCCCCAATATGCCTTAAACTCAGGCTCGTTGCACACACTCGGCCACCCCCTCCACACCCAGTTTAAAACGCGGGACAAAATTAAGTCCTTTTGGGTGTATGTGGCAATGTCCTTAGACCGCAATGGAGCCTCAGAAAGTTCATCGAGTGCGAAGATGTCCGCTGTCGGAGCCGGGTCTGGATCAGTCTCAGGCAGGGGGCATCGGCTCAGGGCGTCGGCGTGAGCAATACACTTGCCCGGTCTGTGCTCTATGTCGTACTCGTATGCGGCGAGGAATAGAGTCCATCTTAACATCCTGGGCGACAGGATGTTGGGCGTGGGGCGGTCAGGGGCGAAAATCCCAAGTAGCGGCTTGTGGTCAGTAACTAAAAGAAAACGTCTTCCGTACAAAAAGTCATGAAACTTTTTAACCGCACTCACAAGCGCCAACCCTTCTTTATCAATTTGGGCGTAGTTCTTTTCAGCCCCACTCAGCGACCTAGAATAATAGGCAATTGGTGCCTCGGACCCGTCAGGCATAATATGGCTTAGAACTGCCCCAACACCAAACGGCGACGCGTCAGCCGCCAGAACCAACATTTTTGTCTCATCATAGTGCGTGAGGACACTGCTAGACATCAACAACATTTTAACATTTTGAAAAGCTTCTTCTTGATGCTGCCCCCAAACCCATTTTGCATCCTTTTTTAATAAACGGTGTAACGGTTCGGCTACCGAAGCTTTGTGAGGCAAGAACGCATGATAAAAATTAACAAGCCCTAAAAAAGCTTGTAGCTCCGTTTTGTTTTGGGGCCTAGGTGCGTTGTGAACGGCAGATATCTTCCCCGGGGTTGGGTGAACTCCCTGCTCATCGATTTTGAATCCCAGGAATTCAACACTGGGAACCCCTATCGTACACTTTTCTCTTTTTACACGTAACCCAGCTTTTTGAAAACAAAGTAAAACCTGCTTGACTCTTTCAAGCAATTCCTCCTCATCTTTTCCTGCAATAAGCACATCATCGAAGTAAGGAATTACTCCCTTGAGGCCTCTAAGCAACCCTTCCATTAATCCCTGGAAGATTCCCGGTGCGACATTAACCCCGAATTGGAGGCGCTTGACCCGAAACGCACCTCTATGAGTTACGATGGTTTGTGCTTCTGCTGCATTGCTATCCACAGGCAGTTGTTGATAAGCCTGGGCAAGGTCCAACTTTGCAAAAACCTTGCCCCCCTAGAGACGCCAGTACATGACTTATCACAGGTACAGGATAAGAGTGCTGTTGCAATGCCTTATTGATTGTACACTTATAATCTGCACAAATTCTTATAGAACCATCGGGTTTGACAGGAGTAACGATGGGTGTTTCCCATTTGCTGTATGGTACCGGTTCTAAGACCCCTTGCCCAATGAGCTTGTCGAGCTCCATTTCTATCTTTGGTCGCAATGCTAACGGTACCTTCCTATATTTTAACCTGATAGGCCGTACATTTGGATCCAGTTCAAATGAAACCGGGGGACCTGTATAGGTTCCCAATCCCTTTCCAAAAACCTGAGGAAACTCGTTATATAAGCAATCCCATTTATCACAACACACTGCATTAATGCCAGAAATAGCAATGCCCAACGGTTCAAACCAATCAAGCCCTAAGAGGCTTACCCTGTCCCCTTCAGCAACAATTAGGGACAGAGCCGCCTTCCGCTCTTTGAAGTTGACTTCAAATTCAGCCTCACCGGCCAACGGAATTCTGTGCCCTTGGAAATCGGCGAGACAGGCATCAGTTGGTAGAAGACGGCGACGGCTTCGGCGAGGGAAAAGACGATCTAGTGTATGCGTCGAAATGATGGTTCTAGCCGACCCCGAATCGACTTCGAAAGGGCAGGCCATGCCGTCAAGATACACGGTGGCGAAAATCTTCTTCCTCCAGGGAACTCCCGTGGTGAGGACAGTCGACGATGAAGAGGGGTTGGACGACAGGGTCGGGTTTCGGGACGACAGAGATGAAGAGCAGGTTGTGTTGACCTTGCTTCGGAATTGAGAGCGCTGCGGAGGCGACGTAGGCGGCGATCTCTTCGACTTGCAAACTCTGGCGATGTGCCCGCGTTTTCCGCAAGCCCGACAAACCAACCCTTTGGCCCAACAGGTGTCGCGCTCGTGCTTCCCGCCACAACCAAGGCACTGACGCGCTGGTGCAGTCTTCACTTGGGTTCGCGGCTGGCTGCTGGAACGAGGCTCTCGTACGTCATCCACGGCGGCCGCTGGCTCACGGTCCTCGACCTGTTGGTGAATGCTGGATTCGGCTGCCACAGGTCGCTGTCTCACTTCCCGCGTCGACCTTTCAGCAGCTTCAGCGGCGATGGCTTCCTCGAACGCGACCTTGAATGTCAGCGTCTTGAGGGCGAACAGGCGTTGTTGCAGCTTTGCATCGCAGTGACCGCAGACCAGCCGGTCTCGCAAGGCTGTTTCAAGATCGGCGAAGTTGCAAGCCCTTGCCAACTTCCTCAGTGCCGCCACAAACTTGGCTACAGATTCGCTGGAGCCTTGGCGCCTTTCGTAGAATGCGTGCCGGGAAGCAATCTCTGAAGGCTGCGGCGCGAAATGAGCCTTCAACTTCTCCGTCAGCGTGGCGTACAGCACGGTCTTGATGTCATCAGGCGTTACAAGTGAACGAGCAATGTCGAACACCTCTTTGCCACACGAGCTAAGCAGTGCAGCTCGTTTCTTCGCAGCATCGGTCACCCCGCCGCTCTCGAGGTGAAACTCGAACCGGGTGAGATACGCCTCCCAGTCCTCGGTCGCGGGCTCGAACGGCTCGAACCGGTGCTTGGAGCTCATCGCGGCGCTTCCTGGAGCGGATGGCCCCCTCGGAAACTCGCGGTCGATCGGAACTTCCTCCGTGGTGTCTCAGCGGGGCTGCCTACCCGCTACATCCCATCCTCGTCGCCAGTTGATAAGTACGAGACAGCACACCGAAGGTCAGTTCAAAAGTGATTTCAGCTTTATTTCAGCTCCAAGTTAGACCAGCTAAGGACTAGACCAGCTAGACAAAAGTCTACAAAACACAGAGGCTTATATACACATTCGGCTGTAGTAGCCACACCCACAGTATCCAAAACGCGCCAATAACATCCATACGAATTAACCAATCAGAGTATAGGCATAAGGACCAATCATTGTGTGCCTTAAGACCAATCATAGTTGTTCCCACTACAAGCCCTATGATTGGGCAATACTATACAGTTTCTGAATCCGCATAATGAGGCTAGCTCACTATGCCTACCATTTTGTCTCTGAGGACATAACAGAAATCATCAACACTTCTTTGCACAGAGAAGGTTAGAGTAACAGCACAGGAGAAACCTTTTTCTTGGGAAGTCTGCAAGAGATGTCAGCATCCAATGACTGGACGATCACTATGAACACAAATGGGACCTTTGTTACTTATAGGTTAGATACTGGAATTCAAGTAAATGTGGTTTCTGAAGTTACTTTAAGGAATTAAAGAGAAAGCCCCTTCACACTGAGTATAAACAGATCCAACTTAAATCTTACAGTGGAGAGCTCATTCCAAACTTGAGAGCTTGTGAGCTAGATTTTCAGGTAAATTAGCGTTACCAGATGTCCTCTTTTTAGAGGACATGTCCTCTTTTTTTGGTGCCTGTCCTCTTTTTAAAAAATCTGATGAAAATGTCCTCTTTTTGGGTTAGAAGGTTAGGAATATTCCTAATTAGTAGCAATTATCACATCTTAAATAATATGGGTAATTAAAATGAGATTTGTGATAGTGATCACTTGTTTGAACTAGACAGTTGGGAAACATGTCCTCTTTTTTGCTTTTCAAAATATGGTAACCCTAGGTAAAAAGTACCATAGAGTTTTCAGGGCAATTGCTAGAGCATTGCCTGGCAACATGCCCAGCGTGATGGCATCACTTCCAGGTGACGTCATGGTGCTGGGCACGTTGGCCTGATCTGGCCATTTCAGGGGTGGGGTTCCCCCCGCTGGCCAGATCCAGACTGGCGGATTGGGGGCCCTTTTAGCGAGGGAATCCCCCCCCCCGGGGGGCACTTGGCAGCCCTATTGTGAAGTGGGTTTAAAACACAACAGACAAAAATGTAGATTAAGAGATAAGGAAATAACTTACAATAGGATAAAAGTTAACTGAACAAGGAATTCACATTGTTTCCCACAGAAACCAAATTATTACTAACATACCACCACCAACAAAGAGGGATTACAAAAATTTATGGGTATGGTGAACTTTGCTGGAAAATTTGTCCCTAATTTAGCTGATCACACTGTTCATATCAGAGCCCAGTGAACCTGGGGTGCCAATCATAATGAAGAGTTTGAAAACCTTAAACAGCTGTTCTAGATATCACTAGTTTTGCACTTCAATGATGGCAAATGTCAAATCAAGCTGTCAACAGATGCCTCTCAGTATGGTCAGGAGCAACGCTATTACAGAAATATGGTGACCACTGGAGACCCATAGCATATGCTTCCAGAGCTTAAAAAAAACTGAATGTCAGTATGCATGGTAAAAAAAACCCCAGACTCTAGCAGAAGAAGAAGAAGAAGAGGAGGAGGAGGAGGAGGAGATTGGATTTATACCCTGCCCTTCACTGCCAAAGGCATCTCAGAGTGGCTTACAAACTCCTTTCCCTTGCCCTCCCCACAACAGACACCCTGTGAGCTAGGTGGAGCTGAGAAAACTCTAACACAAACTGTCCTTGAGAGAACAGCTGTGCAAGAGCTTGTGATTGACCCAAGGTCACATCAGCAGGTCCAAGTGGAGGAGTGGGGAATCAAACCTGGTTCTCCCAGATAAGAGTCCGTGCACTTAACCACTACACCAAACTGGCTCTCCAGTTTGCATGCAAAAAATTTCATGTTTTTATATATGGCAGGCTAATATTGGCAGAAAGAGAACACAAACCATTGGTGACCATTCTTAAATGACGCTTAGCAGATACACCTACTAGATTGTAGAAGCTATTTTTTGATTTTTATTATTTATTTTTATTTTATTATTTATTTAATAATAAAATTTTATTATTTCTTTTATTTCATTAGATTTCTTGACTATCCTTCCTCGCTTACGTGGGGCTCAGGGCAGTTTACAACAAAATAATTCAATGCATTATAAAACCAATTAGAACCATACAAATTCAATATTAAAAACATTCAAACATAAATATTTGAAAACATTTAAAAAAACAAGATGGCATATCATGACAGTGCAACATGCATACTAAAGAAAGCTGAAGCTGAAATGCTGGTGTAAAGTACTGGGTTCCGTACATTAGGACGCGGACCACAACATAAGTGAAGACACATTTACTGGTACTTTGCATACTGAACAACAAATAACAGCTGGGTGGCCAACTATATACAAAATGGGGGGGACGCCCCGTTGTTCTATTGGTGGTTTCGAATTTCCTGCCAAGGTTCCTATTGGGTCCTTACTGGGAATTGAGGAGCCTAGTCCCTATTGTTTTCTGGACTGAAGCTAGGCTGCTTCTGGCTGATGCTTGTCCCTGGTCTCAGGACATAACAGCTGGTCATGCCTCGTAGATCTAAAAGGCTGAGGAAGTCGATCAAGAGATTAATAGAAGTGTGTTGATTGATGTGTGATTTTCTTTTGTGGAAGGGAAAGAAATGAAGATACTATGACTTTAAGTGGGTGGTCCTTAACATGCCACAGATCCTAAAGGGTCAGAGCAGATGAACAGAGTCATGGCTGAAGCAGCAAGTCTGCTCCTCCTTCTAATAGTGATTTCTAAGTTATATAAATAGTTAATAAAGTTCATCATGTTACGCTGCATCCTGGGTACTCAAAGTTATTCCTAAAGAATGTGACACTATGTAGATACATATTTGGACATCGTTTTGTTGGATCTACTGCCCAGCAATTTGAGCTAGTGCTTGCCTTATGCTAAATAAACAGAACTATGTCTGCAGACTTGACACCAATTTAGGGAAAAGATGCACCTAAAGTTCAGAATGAGAGAGGTCAAAGAAAAAACTTCTTCAGTTCGTATTTCTGGACTAAGAGCCAAGTGCAAACATCTCAGACATTCCAGTCGAATCTGCATTTGCATTTTTAAACCAGTTCCGTGCTGCTGTGACACTTTTAAATCAGTTTTGTGCTGCTGTGACACTGTCTTTCTCTATGCTTTACGGCGTCACAGCAGCACAAAACTGATTTAAAAGTGCAAATGCAGATTTGACCAATGGTTTAGTTTGTAATTAGTTCATCCCAAATCCTCCCACTTCTGCAGCTGCTCTCTTCACTTCCATATTGTAACTAATCTGGTGGTGATTAATAGGGTTGCAAGCACTGGGTTTGGAAATACCTGGAGATTCGGGGGGAGGAGCCTGGGGAAGGCAGAGTTTGGGGAGGAGAAGGACCTCAGCAAAGTATAATACCATAGAGTCCACCCTTCAAAGCAGCCATTTCCTTCAGGGAAACTGATCTTGGTGGTCCAGAGATCAATTGTAATAGCAGGAGGCCTTCAGGTGCTACCTGGAAGTTGGCAATCCTAGAAACAGTAATACAACCTTCATTAGGTTCTGCAGAAACATTGTAAGCACTAAGACACCTCTGAAATGTAGCTTCTTAGAACTTCTAGGTCCCTAATAATGACCTAGCAACCCTTAAAAACTACAGCTCCCAGGAATTCCAACACCCAGGAGCATGCTCATCTGAGCACTAGTAGAATTCATGTGACTTACAATGTCTTCAGATCCTAGGGATCCTGATGCTGTAAAAGGTAAAGGTAAAGGTTCTCTTGCTCAAAAGCCAGTCGAATCCGACTCTAGGGTTGTGGTGCTCATCTCCGTTTCAAAGCCGAAGAGCCAGCGCTGTCCGAAGATGTCTCTGTGGTCATGTGGCCGGCATGACTAAACACCAAGGCGCACGGAACGCTGTTACCTTCCCACCGAAGTGGTCCCTATTTATCTACTTGCAATTTCTTGCTTTCGAACTGCTAGGTTGGCAGGAGCTGGAACCAGAAACGGGAGCTCACTCCGTCTTGCGGCACACTCGGGTCTCTAACTGCTGAACTACTGACCTTCCACAGCCTGCAGTTCAGCATCTTAACCACTTGAGCCACCGCAGCTCCTGATGCTGTATTGCTGTATAAAGGCCACAGTAGCATTACATCCTGAAAGTGCCAGGTCAGTTTTAGAAAAAAGGGAAGGTGCTGGAAAAGCTTTCATGCTTTATCATGTTACTCAGTGGAGGGAGTTGAAGAGGCCTCCAGGCACTGTTGTGTTTCCAGCAACATCACTGAGAACAATCAGAGCTGGAGTCCATGATCATTCTTTTCAATAAATCTGGCAGCTTCCATATGATGATGAAAGCAACAAAAACAAGTCACAGATGCAGACATAACTGAGGTCTCTACATACTCAGGGGTATTCTCCAAGTTTGCAGAAAAACCAAAAGAAAACAGACCTTTAAAAATGGCTGTGGATGACTGAACATGCTCAAGGGATAATGGAATACTGAGAGCAGCTGAGTGTCAGTTAGGAAAGAAGGATGCGAAATTAGCCTTTTCAGGGCCCATATAGGATCAGGAAGATTCAGTTCCTGTTTTTGGCACAGTGATGGCAGTCGCTGTCGCTGATACTCAGGGGAGCAATTTGCACACCAACGGCACGGAGGGAAGCTGCCGACGCGGTTTCCCCACGGAGTCCTAGGGATAGGCTCTAACCCATAGGGCTTCTTGAGGAGTAGCTTCTTCGATGGTGTAATGCCGGAGAATTGAGGCGCCCCTCTGCCCTGACGGTCCTGCCGCTGTGTGGCCTTCAGGCACAAGCTGGGCTGACAGGAACAAGCGCTGGAGATCAAACGGAATTGAGAGGATATAAATGCGGTCGAATGGGACCGACAATGAACATGAGTCAGATGTAAACGAACTTTGAGATAAGCGGAACCCCCCCCCTCCTATTTTCAAGGTGAGAGAGAGGAGGGACGCCTCCAACTTGTGCAAATAGATAAGTGGAAAAGGGGGGGGACAGGGAAAAATAAGCAATTTGCTTGTTTTGAGAGACTTACCAGAGTGGATTTAGTCCAGAAGTGATTTTCAGAGGTGGTGAAATAGTGGGTGGCTTAAGTAAACAATACTCCATGTTGGCGGGCACGGGGGAAAAAGGAACAAAAGTGAAACCAGCAGGCAGCCAGAGTCCAAGGCTGGAAGAGGGAGTGGATGTCATGAAACTCCTAGCAGATACCATCAAGCCCGTGATGGAACAAGTCGCTGGTATTAACCAGCAGTTGGTCACACTAAATCAAAACTTTGCATCACAGCAACTCCAGTTGATGGAAATGGTCAAAACGACGGAGCAAATGGTGGAAGTTGTGAAGGAGATGTACGCCACAAATAAGAATATGAAGAAACAGATGGGAGAATTAGTGAATAAGTAGAACTATCAGGAAACTCGTTTGCTGCAATTACAAATGGAAAAAGCTAACATGGTCCTTAGATTTCAGGGAGTTCCTGAATCAGCTAAAGAAGACCTGAAGAAAATACTCTGTGAAATTATTGTGCCAGCAACAGGCTTGAAAGCGGAAGAAATTACACATGATATGGAAACAGCATATAGGGTGTATTCTAATTACACCAAAAAAAATAGCCTGCCTGGGGAAATAATGGTCAGATTCTCAAGAAGACAGACCAGAGATGCAATCTTAAAAGCAACATCAGCAACTCCACTGAAACTGGGAAATACAACTATCAAGACCTTAAAAGACATTCTATTTGAAATTCGTCAAAAAAGAAAGAACTATAAGGACTTAATTTTTTTCTCCAAACCAATCAAATTCCATACAGGTGGGCAGTGCCAGAAGGTGTCATTTTTAAAATCAACAACAAGAGAGAGAAGATTGACTCCATTTTTAAAGGCAAAGAATTTTTAAAATGCCAGCTGGGATCTAAAGAAGAAGGAGAAACCAAATCAAGTGGCTCCACCCCCTCGGAGACGGATGAAGACCTGGCTGTGGAAGAGGGAGCTGCCGTCATCAAATCATCTTATGACTTTAGAGATAGAAAGCCTAGATAAAGGCAGTGGGACTCTGGAAATTGCCTTTATGAAGCGAGCTGGAGGGGGTGCTCTGGAATCTCCTCATAACAAGTAACAAATTAACAATTTAGCTGAGATAGACAGGAACTCACAACACGCATTGTTTATTAACACGAATATACTAACATTTAGCTTAACATGGATATTATCTCCTTCTCTTGGGGTTTTACTATAGAGTGGGTTTACTTTCCTTTATCCCTAGATGTAGTTCCCTTTCCCTTTTTTTCTTTGTAGTTTTAGTAGTATATACAAAAAATCAATAAAAAATCCCCTTCAGGGGACCAAAAAAAAAAAAAGGATCAGGAAGGGGAGAGTTTTTAAGTGTTCTCCTGGTTCACTATTCTACATGGGACCCTAGTTCCGGTTTGATCTGACCATTCTGAATTGAGACTCAGGAAGCTCATCACATAGTTAATTTTGTATTTTTGAGCCATGCTCAAATTGTCTGATTAGTTTGGAGAAGGCTCTGTATAAGAAGCACTTACAAAGTTTTAGGGTAGAATTTGATGCAGTTCCACAGGGCCTGCAAAACAGAAATGTTTCACCAGGCCCACAGTTGAAGCAGCAAAGTTCCATCTGAGTTGGCCTCCCCAGCCGCTTCTCCACCACCTATCCTGTCATTGTACCAGCTTTTCCATCGACACACAGGCTGTACAACCTCACTTTGGATAAATTATGTTATTCTGTGCCTTATACCGCCATCTGATTTTACCTTAATTTAGTGTTGTGATAATTGTTTTTAATGTTGTTACCCACCCTGAGCCTTGCTGCACATGGGAGGCAGGCTATCTCTCCTTATATATAATTCTATTTTGGAGTGGCAAAGTTCCATGGACTCCCAAATCAGTTGGCTCCATGATGTGTCAATCACAAGGTGTCTCTATACAGTGGCTGCACAGCCTGAGTTCTCTCCCGCCCACTGCAGCCTAGGCCACTCTTTTCTGATTGGGCCAGCATTTCAAGGTCATTTGCATATGGAAGCCGATTGGCCTTCACTCCATTCCACACCTCAAACTCCCCCCCCCCCGTGAGACAGTTGGAACCATGAGTTGCATATGCGACCTGGTGTATTCTGAGGTAAAATATGTCCTCATCCACAACACATCACTTCCCTTTCAAAAAAAAACAAACCCAACAACCATGCCACACCACAAAAACGACAGATCACACCACAAGCAGAATACCACAAGGCAAAAAATGATAGGAAAAGGTGCCAGTCACCCCATTACTGCCACAGATATGTAGCTGAGAGCACTTCAGAGAATGGTGTGCAGGTCCCAGGTTCATGTTATAAAAGCTGACTGGGGGATTATGGACCATTCACATACTTTCAACCTTAACATACCTCACAGGGTTGTTGTGCGGATCATATGGAGGAGAGAATGATGTCAGCTGCTTTGGTTCCCACTGCAGGGAAAGACTGCCCTTTTCCTAGGCAGAAGCTGCGGGGGGGTGGGAGGGAGATGTAAATCTGAAGACAGACAGGCAGATAAAGGTAGGCTGATGGTTGCCTGGAAAGGACCCAGGGTTGCCAGCTCCAGGTTGGAAACTTCCAGGATATTTTAGGGTTGAAGCCTGCTGAGGGTGGGGTCTGAGAAGGAGGAAGAGGGGGACCTCAGACAAATACAATGCCATAGACCCCACCCTCCAAACAAGCCGTTGCCAATCTCCAGGTGACAGCTGGAGAGCTCTTAAGCTCTGGTGCTAATTCAAATGCTGGGGATGTGTTGCGTTCTGGCAGGGGATGCTGTGAATGTAGAAAATGAATTATCGACAGAGTAGTGTTTTGGAAAATCTTTAGGAAATTTAAACGGATGGAATGTTATAAAAATTGTAACCCCCCGTAAATGTTAAATGTGGTATGTTGTGTTTTGTGTGTAGTGTTAATGTATTGTGTGTTTGTAGTGTAGTGTTGTAACGTTTTTGTCTAAAAAAAAGTAATAAAAATGCCTCTTCCAGGGGCGCTTAAAAAAAAAAAAAAGGAATTGTTTGGTCCATTTACCATGGGGCACCTATCCAGAACCTCTGGCATTTTCTCACTCTTCTGGCATCAAAACTAATTTAAGGCAAAATAGAGATATGGAGACTTTTCCATCCTCCTTTGCATCAGTCTGTCTTCGTTGGGAACCCTAGGCCTGCCAGCACTCTCAGGGTGACTTCATTACTCCTGACTGGCATTACTTTACTAACCCTGGCTGCTTGTTCCTGTTCAGCAGGAGCCTCCCTATGGAAGCTGCCTGGGTAATTTTGGACCAGCCCTAGACTTTCTGCCTAACCTACCTTGCAGGGTTGCTGTACAGATCACAAAGCAGAAGAGGAGAATGAAGTAAGCCGTTTGCTCCCCACTAACGAGAAAGACAGAACTTTGCCTAGGAAGAGGCTGCTGAGAGGGGAGAAGATAAAGTTGCCAACTTTAGGTATGGAAATTCCTGGAGATTTCAGGGGTGGAGCCTGGAGAGGGTGAGGTTTGAGGAGAGGTGGGATCTCAGACAGGAACAGTGCCATAGACTCCACCCTCCAAACCAGCCATTTCCTCCTGAAGAACCATTGTTGCCAATCTCCAGGGGAGAACTGGAGATCACTTAGAAATACAACTGCTATCCAGGAGGGAGGGGGGAGGAGATGGAAAGCTGAAGTCAGACGGTGAGATAAAGGTAGGTTGATGGTTGGCTGGGAAGGAGATAGGGTCACCAACTCCAGGTCACCTGGGAAGGAGATAGGGTCACCACCACCACGACCCTCCAAACCAGCCCTTGCCTCCTGGGGAACCATTGTTGCCAATCTCCAGGGGAGTGCAGGAGGGAGGGGGAGGAGATGGAAAGCTGAAGTCAGAGGGTCACATAAAGGTAGTTTAATGGTTGGCTGGGAAGGACATAGGGTTGCCAACTCCAGGCTGGGAAATTCCTGGAGATTTGAGGGGTGGAGCCTGGAGAGGGTGGGGTTTGAGGAGGAGTGGGACCTTATACTGGTACAATGCCATAGACTCCACCCTCCAAACCAGCCATTTCCTCCTGGGGAACCATTGTTGCCAGTCTCCAGGGGAGAGCTGGAGATCATTCAGAATCACAACTGTTCTTCAAATGGCAGAGATCAGTTCCCCTGAAGAAAGCGGTAAGCTCTTGTCATTATACCCTGCTGAGGTCACCACAGCAAATTGATGCTGAGTGCCCAAGACCAGGGCACCTGCCCAAAGCCTCTTTCTAGAGCTCATTGTATGTATGACCAAGAGACGGACCAAGAGAGAGATCTTGGAATTGTAGTAGATAACTCAATGAAAATGTCTACACAGTGTGTAGCTGCAATAAAGAAGGCCAATGCTATGCTGGGGATTATTAGGAAGGGAATTGAAAACAAATCAGCCAGTATCATCATGCCCCTGTATAAATCATTGGTGCGACCTCATTTGGAATGCTGTGTACAGTTCTGGTCACCACATCTCAAAAAGGATATGATAGCATTGGAAAAAGTGCAGAGAAGGGCAACTAGAATGATAAAAGGGTTGGAACACCTTCCCTATGAAGAAAGGTTAAAATGCTTGGGGCTCTTTAGCTTGGAGAAACGACGGCTGAGGGGTGACATGATCGAGGTTTATAAGATTATGAATGGGATTGAGCAGGTTGAGAAAGAAGTACTTTTCTCCCTTTCTCACAATACAAGAACTCGTGGGCACTCCATGAAATTGCTGAACAGTCGGGTTAGAACGGATAAAAGGAAATATTTCTTCACCCAAAGAGTGATTAACATGTGGAATTCACTGCCACAGGAGATGGTGGCAGCTACAAGCATGGACAGTTTCAAGAGGGAATTAGATAAACATATGGAGCAGAAGTCCATCAGTGGCTATTAGCCACAGGGTATAGATGGGAACTCTCAGTCTGGGGCAGGTGATGCACTCTATTATTGGTGCTGGAGGGGGCAGCAGTGGGAGGGCTTCTAGTGTCCTGGCCCCACTGCTGGACCTCCTGATGGCACCTGGTATATTTTGGCCGCTGTATGACAGAGTGTTGGACTAGATGGGCCATTGGCCTGATTCAACATTGGCTTCTCTTATGTTCTTATGTTCTTATGGGCATTATTCCTAGTAAGTCCGATAAAATAAATAAAGAAATACTTTTAGATATAGAAACTACTATATAATATATTTAGGTAACTTTTTGTCACAGCTGTTATGGGTGCTCTGTCACTTTGAAAATCAAATTTATTCACCCAGTGTTTTTATTTTTAAAATTCTTTATAAACCTTCATTTTATCAGTCCTCATAATGCCACCATGTTACTGCTCATACATCTATAATTTGTCATTTTACAGGGAACAAAGAGCTGAAGACCTCCAACACTTGAGCAAGAACTTGTTGCTATTGTTGTCCACCTTCTCACTGAGACTCAAGGTGGATCACATAGTGTAAGTCAAGCACAATCAGCAGGATGAGACATTCAATGAACAATACAGTAGGATTTGGACTACGGAAATCTGAAAACAAACAAACCGCAAACAGAGCTAAACAAAGCACGAACTTTTAAACATGATCCATTAAATGGTGTACAAACTGCCTAGCCTGGAGTATACTTACAGAGTTAGATGGTAAAAAAGAGCAAGAGTCCAGCAGCACCTTAAAGACTAACAAAACTTGTGGCAGGCTATGAACTTTCATGAGTCACTGCTCGCTTCTTCAGATACAGCAAGATAGAGCAAAAGAGTGGTGTACATCACAGTCCCTATCCTTTTCCCAATGCAGCTTTAATTACTTTACTATTACGCTGCTGCCCCTTGATCTGGCTTTTTGTTCAATTTCACTTCATAATATTGGCTAACATGACACAGCACGTGAAATACCAAAATCAAAAAAGAAAGATTACCATCTGGTAAGAAGATGACATCGAGGATTTAATGGAAAATGGGATAGCTGGGAGTTTTTACCACTGGAAAGCTGCTCTGGAAAGCTTTATGATGATTACTTATTTCTGAATGTAGGCACAAATACAATATGTCTTGTTAATTTATCTTTTTTTGGTTTTTATGGCACGTCACTCTCATGGTGCAGTCCTACACTGAGTTACTCTAGATTAAGCTCATTGATTTCAATGGGTTTAGACTGCAGTAACACTGCACAAGATTGCACTGTTGTCTTCTTTTTCCAGAATTCCTCCATTCTTAAGAATTCATTCATTTATTTCCTTGCAGTCATACATAGTGCTTAATTTCATATGCACGTTTCTTACAACACTTCCCCTGTCCTTTAAACCAGGATCCAAGTTGAAGAGACAGCATAAATCCAGCAGTTGGAACGATGTACAGTAGCTGCAGTTTCAAAGGGGAACAAAGTGGTTACAGCTATTAAAATTTATTGCCTGTTACAGTGCTTCAGAATTCTCTTCTGTTCCGACTAGAAGCACAGGTTGCACGTTCACTGGAACAAGGACAAATTTCCTCAACAATCTGAATTGTATAGTTTTACTTTTCCCAGTATTCAGATCATATACACAGCCATCAGATTGGCCTGTCGGGATTGGGAAAAAGGAATGAATAATGAAAGCCAGAATGGTAAGGATCTTATGGAGAATATAAAAATTAACAGCAAGCTAAAATCAATATATCTAATTTTCACCATGGCCAAATCTGTGGATACAAATCCAAAGATTTGGAGCTGTGAACAGACAGGACACATCTTTCTACAAACCTGAAAAACAAATGCCCTGTCAATGACCATTGTCAAGGATGCCCGGCAACCACAACAGTATTGTCAGTCTTGGTTTCTGTCAGTAAAAGGTGGCAAGGAGGGGGACAGGGCCCTGTCCATGGCTTTCCTGGCCTTTTGAGGGAGGAGTTAGAGGGGCCAGGCCTGGCAGCAACCACCAGGTGACTTGCTACCATGCAAGATGGCTGACTCACCCAGGACTGGCTGATTGCTACTCTTCAACACCAGCCACCCTGTAAAAAGCCAGTTTGGTGTGTGGTTAGGAGTTTCAGGCTAAGAACTGGGACTCCCAGGTTTAAATCCTTACTCTTAATACTCTGTGGAAGCTCACGAGGTTACCTTGGGCTGGTTACACATTCTCAGCCCAGCCAACCTCAGTGGGTTGCTATAAGGATAAAGTGAAGGCAGGAAGAATGATGTAAACTCCTTTTGGTCCCCACTGTTGAGAAAGGCAAAGTATAAATGAATTAAATAAATGATATAGCTAAAGTTGGGGGGTAGATAAAAGGAAGGTTACTGAGTAGGTGGGTAGGAAGGTAAGAAGGAAGCAGGGAAGGGGGAATGCCAGGAGAAGGGAACAAGGTAGGGTTGCCAGCCCTGGGTTGGAAAATACCTGGAGACTTTGGGGGTGGAGCTGGGAGAGGGCGAGGTTTGGGAAGGGGAGGGGCCTCAACATGGTACAATGCCATAGAGTCCACCCTTCAAAGCAGCCATTTTCTCCAGGGGAGCTGATCTCTGTCAACTGGAATAGGGAGACAGTTCCAGTAGAACTGGAATAAGGGAGAGGCTATAGGAGCTGCGGTGGCTCAAGTGGTTAAGACGCTGAACTGCAGGCTGTGGAAGGTCAGTAGTTCAGCAGTTCGAGACCCGGGTGCCGCATGACAGGGTGAGCTCCTGTCTCTAGTTCCAGCTCCTGCCAACCTAGCAGTTCGAAAGCAAGAAATTGCAAGTAGATAAATAGGTACCACTTCGGTGGGAAGGTAACAGCGTTCCGTGCACCTTGGTGTTTAGTCATGCCGGCCACATGACCACGGAAACGTCTTCGGACAGCGCTGGCTCTTCGGCTTTGAAACGGAGATGAGCACCGCAACCCTAGAGTCGGATTCGACTGGCTTTCGAGCAAGGGAACCTTTACCTTTTTATAGCAGCTTTCAGAGAATGGAAAGAGGAAATAGTGTGGGACAAGATGCCCCCTGCAATTCCTTGTGGGTCTCCCACTTGTGTACTTACATTATGTAAACATGATGTGGTATTTACTATATATTCCATCCATGTTGTTTCTACAAAACCATTTCTGCAATTGAGAAGTGTCTTCTTAAATTATATGTATTTTATGTTCCATCAAGTTGCTTCTGATTTACGGTGACCCTATGAATTAATGGCCTCCAAAATGTCCTATTGTTAACAGGCTTGTTTAGGTCTTGGAAGGTGAGGATTGGAAGGGGCCATACAGGCCATCTAGTCCAACCACCTGCTCAGTGCAGGGTCAGCCTAGAGCATCCCCGACAAGTGTTTGTCCAGCCTTTGCTTAAAGTGCCAGTGAGGGGGAGCTCACCATCTCCTTAGGCAGCTGATTCCACTGTTGAACAACTCTTGCTGTAAAAAAGTTTTTCCTAATATCCAGCTAGTACCTGCCTGCCCTTAATTTAAACCCATTCTTGTGAGTCCTACCTCTGCTGCCAACAGGAACAGCTCTTTGACCTCCTCTAAGTGACATCATTTCCAATACTTAAAAGAGAGCAATCATGTTCCCCTTCAGCCTCCTCTTCTCCAGACTGAACATTCCCAAACCTTTCCTCATAGGGCTTGGTCTCCAGGCCCCTAATCATCCTTATCACTTTCCTCTGCACCCGCTCCATTCTGTCCACATCCTCTTTGAAGGGAGCTTTAAGACTCGAAAGCTCATACCCTGAAAATCTTGTTGGTCTCTAAGGTACTACTAGACTTCAGTCAAGCTGTTCATTGAGTCAATTGATCTGATGAAGAATCTTCCTCTTCATCTTAAGTGATGGGACTAACATTTTGCTTATGTAAAATGCAGAGCTAGAGCTATTGTGTGTCTAAGACTCTAGGTGGTGGGGATACTGAAGATTGTCCTCCCTTTCCTTTCCTTTCCTTTCCTTTCCTTTCCTTTCCTTTCCTTTCCTTTCCTTTCCTTTCCTTTCCTTTCCTTTCCTTTCCTTTCCTTTCCTTTCCTTTCCTTTCCTTTCCTTTCCCTTGGAAGATTGATTTGCCAGTAAACGACACAGAATCAGTGGTCTTTAGAACTGCTGCCATGAAGCCAACTACACCTGGAAGACTAAAGTGCAGAAGCTCACAGCAGTAGTGGAGCCTTCTGTCCATTGATTGCCTGGAAATTCTGTTGTGAATCCACTTATGCAGAAGCTATGGCAGAAGGATTGTGTGAAAATTTCTGTAGCTGCCAGCATATAGGCCATGGAACTCTCCAGCCATGGCGGCAGTCGTTTTCTGTGCCTTTCTCTTTCAAAGATAGTCATATAGTCACTTGAGAAATTATGTCTTATTTTATATTGCATCTCAGCTGATAAAGGATTTTCATCTTTGAACTATATGTGAAGGAACTTATTTCTTAATGTCATGTGCTGGCTGAAATCTAGCAAAATTGTGGTCTTTGGCAAAATATAATTTGCTTTTCTTTTATCATTTGTGGTATGGAAATATAATAAATGGAAAGGCACTATGCTTCATGTGAAGGTGGTGGTCTATTCTCTTTTTCCCCCTTTCCAACTTATAATACATTGACAAAATGATTACATATTTATGGACATAAATTTTCTTAAGCACATGCTATTATTATTTCCTTAAGAAAAGCATATTTCCAAAAAAGTAATTACAAAGAAGTTCACTTAAGCTCTCTCTGTCTATACTAAATTGAATATACGCACACATGAATGACATATGCTGCATTCATTTGAGTCCTATAAATGTTGGCTTGAAATGCATATCATTTTAACAGCTGGAAAATCTATCCTATCATGTGTCATCAGAAAAAATGAAAAAATGAGCCTCAAGATACTGATGACCTGATACCTTTATATAAACTGCAGGTAAGAAGACAATGGCAGTCCACCATTTTTGTCTTTTTATGTACATTTTTACCTTGTGATCCACCCACACATCAAAAACTAAAGTTTCAGGAAGAATTAATGGATCTTGAATAGCTACTGTCCTGTAACCGAAGATAACAGCGATATGCGGTTGCAGTCCTAGGGACAAGGGAGAGGGTGAGGGCAAAGGGGAAAATAGCTAGATCACACCACCTCGACTGGGGCAAAAACAGATTGCAGCTTTTATTGAATGCAGTTGCAGGAGCACTGGCACAGCACAGGGAATGTATCCGGGCATTGAGCAACCTACCTGCTGGCTGATGACAGCAACCATCCCCCACCCCCAATACACCTTCTGGGGGAGTAACCTGAGGTGACAAGTCCAGGAGTCCTACTTGGGGCATTCCACTGTGTGGTTCCCTTGCCATCTGAGGGACAGAGCTAGGTCCCCAAGCTGGGCATATCGCTGAATGGCCCCACCCCCAAATTAGATCCAGCCTGATGCTCATATTGCCCATCAAAGCTGAAACAAGAACATGCAACAAAATCAATTACAATATACAACCATGAAGCACAAAAATGGAGGGAGGGTGGGTGGGGAAGAAGGAGCCAACTGAAGACTCTGGCCCTAGCAGCCATTTGTAAGAAATACAGGAGGGGCAGACCAGAATGGAAGCCCCTCCTCTCTCAGCAGGCCCCAGGGGCCTATTGGCTGCCTGAGCCACTGCTGGGGCTTATCACCATGGCTCCAAGCTGCCACTGGGGAGCCAGAAGAGGAATTCTTCCCCTTTACTTACTCCTGATGCCTACACCTACAAATGCATCCCTGGGTCAGTCTGGGGGTCATTGCTTCTAGACAAATGTGATTAATGACTTTGCTGTAAATGTTTGCTCCTATACCTTGAGGGGAAACTTTGATTCTGATTCATATACATTATGCAGATCAGATACCATGAGATCATCAGATATGAATAAGGCTTGGTTTAAATGGGAAGCCGGCAGGACAGAAGAACCTACCCTTTCAACTTTGCGTGCACCGAGCATATTGTTCAAACTGGGTCACTTCCTGAGCAACATTAACATACGAGTGCTACCTTCATCTTTGCTATAGATCTTTGGTGTGCCAACATCATATAAACTGGACAATATTCAAGCAGTCTTTCAAACAGATGACAAGGTTATAACATTATCTCTCCTTATAATAATTATCTTTTGGTTTCGCAAGATTCCATACGCTCCTATTGGCTGTAAAATGCCCTCCCTCAGCCATTGGCCCATCAGCCGCCACTCAAGAGTACTCGCGTGCCATTGGCCGGGTGCTGGGTCTGCTCCTCTTCCCCACCCACTCCCCCTTTTGCATGTCAGATTTACTGGCAGACAGCTCTCTCTCCTGAGGAAGACAGTTCTCTTGACTCCTGTGAGGGACTGTCCCCTCAGTGGCTGTTGGTTGGCACCCAAGCTTTGTTTTGTGAGTAAAAAAACAAAGGACTTTCAGCATAACTCCCTCCCCAACAGCCACTTTCCTATCAGAATAAATGGGAAAAGGCTCTTTCTCCTGCTTAGCTTCAGCATGGCTGGCTGGCTAACGAGGTAGGCCAGCGACCATCAAACCATTTTCTTCAACTCCCCACTGTGTGGCTGACTTTCCTCTAGGGTTGCCAATCTCCAGGTGGGACCTGGAGATCTCCCACTGTTACAATTGACCTCCAGATGACAGAGATCAGTTCCGCGGAAGAAAATGGTTGCTGTGGAGGGTAGACTCTATGGCATTATACCCTGCTGAGTCCTTCCACACACACCCCAAATGCTGCCCTCCACAGGATCCCCCCCAAATCTCCAGGTATTTCCCTAATCAGAGTTGGCACCTGTACTTTCTCCTCTGTCAGTAAAGAGCTCTTTCCACACCTATGTTGGCCTTTGGGAGAAAACTCATTGGGCCCAGTCCTGATCAGGTTGCCAACTCCAGGTGGGAAATTCCTGGAGATTTGAGGGATGGAGCCTGGAGAGGGTTAGGTTTGAGGAGGGGTGGCATCTCAGACAGATACGATGCCATAGACTCCACCTTCCAATCCAGCCATTCCCTGATGGGGAACCATTGTTGCCAATCTCCAGGTGGGGGCTGGAGATCACTCAAAATTACAACTGCTCTCTAGGAGGGAGGGGGAGGAGATGGAAAACTAAAGGCAGGTTGATGGTTGGCTGGGAGGGAGATAGGGTTGTCAACTCCAGGTTGGGATATTCCTGGAGATTTGAGGGGTCGAACCTGGAGAGGGTGAGTGCTGAGGAGGGGTGGGACCTCAGACAGGTACAATGCCATAGACTCCACCCTCCAAACCAGCCACTCCCTCCTGGGGAACCACTGTTACCAATCTTGGGAGTGGACTGGAGATAACTCAAAATTACTACTGCTCTTCAGGTAGCAAAGATCAGTTCCTCTGGAGAAAATGGTGGACTCTGTCATTATACCCTGCTGAGATTGCCACAGCAAATTGTCACTGAGTGCTCAAAGCCAGGGCACTCTCCCAGAGCCTCTTTCTAGAGCTCATTGTATTTATTTCCACAATGGGCCTTATTCCTAGTTAATTATAAAGCACTGTTGATATACAACAAGTAAACCATCATGTCCACTCTACTCTGAGTTTGCAATCTTGGATAAAGGAGGACAGACAAAAGAGTATACAAGAGAAGACAGACATGGACAAGGGGACTCAATTTATTCGGGTTTTATTCTGAAACTACCTCCGACTAGGTTCAAATGACAGTAATCTGAGATAGAGTATTGGGCAGAAAAAGTCTTCCCCAACACCAGAGATCCTTGATTTTGAATTGAACCCGGGGCATTGTAAACCACAAGTTGTCCCAGATATAGCTTCTATATTATATGGTTTAATGTTTATAGATTGTGTATATAGCCTGTTAGGAAGGTGGCATGGTACAGTCCAGTCTCATTAGATCTTGGAAGCTAAGCAGGGCTGGTTCTTGGAAGGGAGAACAAACAAAAAAGGGGGGAGAGAGAAAAATGTCAACCTGGAACAAACCAGATAACTAAAGAGGTTGAAAAACAGAAAAACCTTGTATATGAAAATATCAATGTCAATTACAAAAAGCTAAAATTATATTAAATCACAAAAACTGTAATCAAATTGTAAATATTAAAAACTGTGCATCAAATATCATCAATGTTGGTTTTATATATATATATATGTATATAGGTTCCAAACTTATATATGTAATCCAAACTGATGGATTTTGGTGCACTGGTTTTAATATTTACAGTTTGTTTAAAGTTTTTATGATTTGATATCCTTTTAGCTTTTGTGTTATTTACATTAATATTTTCATATGCTTGGAAAGGTAGACCACCAATGATGATTCTGCAGAGGAAGGCAATGGCAAACCACCTCTACTTCTCATTTGCCCTGAAAGCCCCTTGCTGGGGCCACCATAAGTTGGCTGCAACTTTACTGCATTTTACACACACATATAGCCCACTTGAATGTTTATGTTGCTTCACATTTATTGTCTCAGTAATCCTGTAATGGAGATCTGTATTAATGTCCCTATATTGCAAATAGTGGGCTGAGACTGAGAGCCAGTGGCTGGCCTAATGTCATCTGTCATCTTTCAGGGAGAGACAGCATATTTTAAAGGCTGAAAAATACAAAGGTTCACATTTTGGAATCTCTCAATAGCTGAGGTGGTGCAGACCTCAGATGTTTTGGACAGTCACTTTAAGCAAAAGAGGCAAATAGATGTGAGTCAGCAACATTTCTTAAGCCTTACTAAGAAGAAGATTTGGATTTATACCTCACCCTTCACTTGGAGTCTCAGAGCGGCTTACAGTCTCCTTCCCTTCCTCTCCCCACAACAGACACCCTGTGAGGTAGGTGGGACTGAGAGAGCAGCTCTGAGGGAACTGTGACTGACCCAAGGTCACCCAGCTGGCTGCATGTGGAGGACTGGGGAATCAAACCCGACTCTCCAGATTACAGTCCACCACTCTTAACCACTACACCAAACTGACTCACATTTGTAGTCCAAAGGAAAGCATTCAATATATTTATTTATTTACTTATTTATTTAAAATGTTCCTAGGCCACCTTTCCACTCAATTCAGAGTTCCTAAGGCAGCAAACACTAAAACAAAGCATTAAAACATTTCCAACATTAGAAAGCATTTAAAATAAAAAATATAAAATATTTAAAATAATTAAATAGCACATAATATAAGCACAAAAATACAATACATAAACATATAAAAACATACAAACAGGGAGAAGGGCTAATTAGAGTTAGTGAGGGAACACCAAGCCAAACAAAAAGACTTCATCTGCTGCTGAACGACAATGATAGAGGGAGACAGACGCATCTCCCTAGGGAGGGAGTTTCAGAGTTTTAGTGCCATGACTGAAAAGGCATTTGCTTGGGTTGCCACCCATCTAGCCTCAGATAGAATCATAGAATCATAGAGTTGGAAGGGGCCATATAGACCATCTAGTCCAAGCCCCTGCCCAGTGCGGGATCAACTTAAAGCATCTCTGACAAATATTCGTCCAGCCTCTTCTTGAGAGCTGTCAGTGAAGGGGAGCTAGATGAATATTTGTCAGAGATGCTTTAGGCACCTGAAGCAGGCTCTCCAAAGATGACCAGGGTGGTCAGTTGGGGTCATATAAAATAGGCCATCCTGCAGGTGTGCTGGGCCCAAACCATATAGCGCTTTGAAGACTAATACCAATTGGGCCTAGAAGCAGATTGAGAACCAGTAAAGATGGAACAAGACGGGAGAAATACGATCCCTACAACCTCCTCCATTCAGTATTCTGGCTGCAGCATTCTGGACAGCTTCTGGACAGCTTTCAAGGGCAGCCCAATTTAGAGCACATTAATCTAACCCAGATGTCAGGGCATGCACCACAGTGGCAAGATCTATCCTGCCCAGGAAGAGCCACAGCTGACTCACCAGCCAAAGCTGGTGAAAAGTGGTGCTAGCCACCACTGGCACATGTTTATCAATGGGGCCCTGCTTCCAGTAGTACACTCAGACCAATACTCCCTCTAAGCTGTGGAGTCTTGTGAGCAAAAATTCTACTTTGTGAGCTACTGGCATTAAAGTTGTGAGCAAGCAATTTGACTGCTTCATAAATTATTCTGGAGCCATCCTTCCTTAGCTAAGACAAAAATGTGTGAGCTGGAGGCTGAAGAACTATGAGCTAGCTCACACTAATTCAGCTTAGAGGGAACATCAGACTACATTCCTATTCCTTTAGGGGCAGTGCAAACCCATCCAAAATCCACATTCTAGCTCAGAACTTGCCCACACCAGTAGCACCTCTGCTTTGTTGGGATTACGCTTCAGCTTGTTAGCCCTCATTCATCCCTAAACGGCCTCCAGACACCCATTCATGGTTTCCACAGCCTCCCTGGGATCTGCTGGAGGCATGAGACAGAGCTGAGTGTCATCCACATATTGATGTCATTCGCACTCAACTAAAATCTCCAAATGACCTCTCCCGGTGGTTCACATACCTGTGGGACCCTGTAGAACAGAGGCCAAGGGGCTGAGCAGTGGTCACCCAGTACCATATTGTGAAACCTATGTTTGAGGTAGGATTGAAACCTCTGCAAAATGGTGCCTCCTAGTACCAACCCCAAAAGGTAATCCCAAAGGATACCATGATCAATGGTATTGAAAGCCAGGAGAATTCATAGGGTCACATACCACCTAGAGGAACAGGACTGGATGTTTTACTCATGTTTGTCAACCTCCTGGATGAAGATAGTTTCAGAGGGTAGCTATGTTGGTTTGCAGTAGAAGAGCTAGATTCGAACCAACAAGATTTTTGGGGTATAAACTTTCAAGACTCAAAGTTACCACTTGAAACGGAGATCTCTGAGTCCTTATATCCCAGTCAGAAGGTGAGAAGGGTGTTGCAAAGAAGGACCTCAGGATACAGAGGTACAATGCACATTGTAATAAACTTGATTAGAGAAGAGAAGAAATACTTAAGGGCAGAAAATTAGCATCTGGGTAGGATAAATTAGCATATATGCAACAAATATATGCTAATTGTGTCTGAGCTTGCTGAGACTGAAAGAGACCTTGGGGTTGTGATGGATAGTTCAATGAAAGTGTCAAGCCAGTGTGCCACAACAGTGAAAAAGGCAAACTCTGTGTTTGAGAAGGGATTAAAAATAAAGCAGCCAGCATTATAATGTCCCAGTATAGAGTAATGTCTCATATAGACTATTGTGTGCAGTTCCAGTCAGTGTATCTCAAAAAGAACATTGCAGAGCTGGGGTACAGAGGATAATTAAGGAGCTGGAGCATCTTTCTTATGAGGAAAGGCTGATACGTCTATTTTTTTTCAGGTTAGAAAAGAAAAGACTAAAGTGGGATTTGGTACAAGTTTACAAAATTATGCATAGGGTAGAGAGAGAGGACAAAGAGAACTTTTTCTTACTCTTCCAAATTACTAGAACTCAAGGATATCCAGTGAAGCCAATGGGCAGTAGATTCAGGACAGATCAAAGGAAATAATTCTTTACATGATATGTGATTAAATGTGGAATTTGCTGCCAGAGGATGTAGTGATGGCCACAGGCATAGATAGCTTTAAAAGGGTTAGATTTGTGGAGGATAGGTCTATCAGTGGCTCCTAGCCATGGTGACTAAAGGGAAGCTCCTCATTCAGAGTAGGGTTGCCCTCCTGGCAACTGGTTGGGGAATGAGAGGGGACTTAACTGGAGAAAGAGAAATGCCCAGGCCTCTTTGTTGGCACCACAGAGGAAGTGATGTCATCACAATACAATGTCCAGGTGATGCACTGATATTTGGGCAATAACTCGATGGTAAAACTAGCTTCTACCATACAGTGTTTGCCCAAATACCAGAGCATTGCCTGGATATTGCTGATGTGATGGCATCACTTCCTCTGTAATGCCAGCGACAAGGCCTGGGCATTTCTCTTTCTCCAGGTAAGTCCCCCCACTGGTCAGCTGATTGATGGCTGCAGGGTCAGGGCTTGGTGGCAGGGGACCCCTGCGTCCACCTGGGAGGGGTTGGCAACCCTAATCCAGAGGCAGTAAACCTCTGAAAACTAATGACGAAGGCAACATTAGGGGAAGGCCTTGGCCTCTATGCCCTGTTAGACCTCCAGAGGAACTGGTTGGTCACTGTGGCCACTTCCACACTGTCACTTTTGTCACTCGTTTGTCCCTGTTGCTTTGGGTGTCCCCCCCTTCCATATGTGTTTTGCTCCCTCTGGGACTACCTACTCCTACACCTGACAGACACTGGCCTATCTGGTGTTGGGGGGGATTGTGTTTAAAGGCATTGGGGAGGCTGGGCCAGCAGCAGTGCTAAGGCAATCCTGCTGACCAAACCTCCCTGGCAGCTGTAAGCATTCCACCACCTCTCCTACACCTGACAGGCAGTTGCCTGTCCAGTGTAGGACGGGGAGGGGGGGAGGAGTATTAGAAGCCACTGTGGAGGCAGGGCTGGCAGGATCACTACGGTGTTACTGCTGCGGCAGGCTCCCTCATGGCTTTAAGCACCCTGCAACCACTGCTGCATCTCCTGTTAGGTATAGGAGGTGGGGGGAGTGTGTTAGAAGCCATCAGAGAGGCTGATCCTGCTGGGATGGCATCCCTGTTGGATTAAAGTACCTGGTCCTGCTCCTATACCTGACAGACACCGGCCTGTCTGGTGTTGGGGGGGATTGTATTTAAAGGCATCAGAGAGGCTGGGCCAGAAGCAGTGCTAAGGCAATCCTGCTGAGCAAACCTCCCTGGTGGCTGTAAGCATCCCACCTCCTCTTCTACACCTGACAGGCAGCAGCCTGTCCAGTGTAGGAGGGTGAGGGGGGAGGAGTATTAGAAGCCATGGTGGAAGCGGGGCTGGCAGGATCACTAAGGCGTTACGGCTGGGGCAGGCTCCCTCATGGCTTTAAGCACCCTGCAACTGCTGCTGCACCTGACAGACAACCACCTGTTGGGTGTAGGAGGTGGGGGGAGTGTGTTGGAAGCCATCCTACCTCCTCTCCTACACCTGGACAGGCAGCTGCCTGTCCGGTGTAGGAGGGGGAGGGAGGAGGAGTATTAGAAGCCACTGTGGAGGTTGGGCTGCACCTGACAGACAACCACTTGTTAGGTATAGGAGGTGGGGGGAGTGTGTTGGAAGCCATCAGATAGGCCAGGGCTCTTTTTGTAGAAAAAGACCAGCAGGAACTTATTAGCATAATAGGCCACACCTGGTCAGGGCAGCGCATTAGCGTATTAGGCCACACCCCTGACAGTACAGCTCATTAGCATGTTAGGCCACACCCCCATGTTACCAGAAGTGTGGTCATCCTGCCACACCCACCTTTTGCTTCTTATTCTGTTTACCTTGTTTGTTGTCAAAACGGTTTTGGCAAAACCATACTCCTAACCACTACACCAAGAGTCCATGCTCCTAACCACTACACCAAACTGTAACTCAAAACCTTTAGAAGCGAGTATAAGAAACATAGGACACCCTCTCCACCACATCAGAGCCTTTAAGCAGATAATTTCCAAAACAGTCCTTCAAAGCCTAATTACATGAACTAAGCAGCAAGAAAGAGACACTGTTTTGAAAAGTATTTCTGTAATGTACTCAGACATAATACAATCAGACATAATGCAATCAGACCTGACCACATGCGAGGCAAGGAAGCCATGCGGTCAGGCAAAAACGCCTGAGCTTCGCTCACCTGAACAAAGGACTCAGTGGATCCTAGCCCGCTCCAATCAGAGGGTTAGGCTCCCGGCCGAGAGCCTATAGAACTCTTGGCCACTGTAAACAGCCAATGTCTTGAGTGGGGTGTGTTTTGAGTGTGGGGTTTTCAGGGGATATAAACCAGCCTGCGAGCCAGGTAAAGTTGTCTTGTTCTTGAACTAATAAAGTATGTGAGAGCTGAAATCACTTGTCAGTCTCAGTACTTTTCAATTTCCCTCATAAATACTCAGAGATCCTGTGGTCTCCCAGTTGTGACATTCACAAGCAATGGACAACCCAGAAGACTAAAGATGCATCAGATGCAAAAAAAACCCCACAACAGATTAGAGGAGCTTTATTTGGTTATCAGATTCCTAAACCAAAGAATCTGTTAGAATCCACCCCTCCCCCAATTCCCCATTTCTCAGGCATCAAAACTGATTCCTTCTAGATAAATCAATTATCTTCCTTCCTTCCTTTGGGATATGTTGGACTATCAAAATCACCCTTCTGGATTCAGTGGCTAGGGAAGTCATCATGTAGCCATGTAACTGGCAGAAGTGTGTGGAGCAGAGAATGTGGATTACACGGTCAGCTGGACAAGTGATGTTTAAGATATGCTTCTTGCAACCTTAACACTCAAAGTCAGCAGACATCAATTTGGTCATAGGGTGAATCTCTACCTCAGCATGTCCTAGAGTTTATCTATTTATTTACTTAAAATATATATTAGGTGTCTTTCTTCCTAGAGTTCAACAGCTTACAATAT
Organism: Gekko gecko; assembly: GCA_029375565.1. Taxonomy (NCBI): domain Eukaryota; kingdom Metazoa; phylum Chordata; class Lepidosauria; order Squamata; family Gekkonidae; genus Gekko; species Gekko gecko. Next base: position 50,739,292 of record JAPDNY010000004.1, read on the forward strand.
AGATATAAAATATATAAAATAGAATACAGAAATACATAAAAACCAAAACCAGTTCTGAGATCAAATGATGCCTGCCTTACAGTGCAATCCTAAATTACAACACCCTCTTAAATCCACTGAAGTCATTTGGCTTAGAAGGCTGTAACCCCTAGGATGCCAACTGATTGAATGGAATTAAAACCAATCAACCAGGTTAGCTAAATGGAGTGTCCAGGTAGGGTTGCCAGTCTCCAGGTGGGCCTGGGGATCTCCTGCTTTTACAACTGATCTCCATTTAGATCAGCTCCCCTGGTAGGGGAGGAGCTTTCGTGAGACACTGCAGCCACTTCTTCAGATAGATATCTGAAGAAGTGAGCAACAACTCACAAAAGCTCATATACCCTGCCACAATTTTTTTAGTCTTTAAGGTGCTCCTGGATTCTGGCTCTTTCCTACCCAACATGGTGGTCAGGCAACAATCACCACTGCAGAGGCAGAGCCTCCTGGGTAGCTGCACTTCAGGTGGGGACAGAAGCAATGCTACCTATGACCTCAAGTAGATGTCCTTTGCTGAAGATTAGGTCTGTGATAAGCCTTAGCTCCCAAGCCTTGCATTTGCTGTTCTTATATTGCTCAAGCTTTCTTTTTAAAAAATCTAGATCTGGCCCATTTATTTTTACTTCTACAGCAGTGAAATATTTGTGTAGATTTGCACTGCTGAATAAAGTATGCTAAATAGTTCAGCATTTAATTCCATTAAATATTGATCTAAACGCTGAGACATTGGTGTAAATAAGCAATATTTTAAAAGTAAAATTAGACAATATAATGATGGGTGTTAAGACCTCAAATTCTGTGGAAAATTATAGATAGGAATGGATTATGCTTTAGATACAACTGCATGGGAACACAACTGCATCCACGCTCAGCTCTTCTGCACCAGACACCTTTGCCACCTTGCAGCTGGTCTGCCATCTTTGTCTCATCTGGGAGAATCTGGATTTGACCACAGCTCCCCATGGGATAGTGGCGGGGGGGGAAGCAGACAAAGTTGTTAAATGGGGGGTGTAGAGCGAGGGGGCAGAGATGGGGGCTAATGGGCAGCCCGAGCACCCAAGCACAATGAGCTCAGAGGCAATGGCTGGAAGAACACCTGAAGCAGTCCAAAAACCACTTACCCTGCTGCTGTCGCCACTGCACATGGGAGGCATGGGGGCCAGCAGGAGCGCTCTTGCCCTGGAGCTCTGCCTCACAGTCCCAGCAGGACGGAGGGTGCCAGGAGGCCGGGGCCCCTGTAGTGCCAGAGGCCCTGTAGTGAGGGCTCCATCCCTGGCAAAGCAACGGGGAGGTGGGGAGGTGACACACTGACCAGCAGCTGTGGGGACTGATGGGAAGCTCCTGCCTTCCCCCTCCTGGCTTGGCCATATGGGGGACCAATTGGAACCGCTGCAGGAACCATTGGGAAGTTCCTGCCTTCCCCCTCCTGGCAGCAACACACCCTTGGCCCGTCTCCCCCTCCTGTCCCATCCACTCAGCCCTGGGCCCAGCCGCCCACATAAGAAGAAGCCCACCTGCTCCAGCCTGGGCTACCTTGCCCTCCACTGCCATGGCTGGCTGGCAGGCTGGGAGCTTCCCAAAGTGCTTTCTGTATCACGGGCTTGCCGGGAAGAGCCTAGGCAGGCCAGCGGCAGTTGGCACCTGAGAGTGAGGGGCTGCTTTCCAATGAGGGCTGCCCGCCCAGACTCCACCTTGTTGACCTCCTCATGGGGGAAGAAGCCCTCCCACCCGGGCACCCACATGGCTGGCCTCCTGACTGGCTTCTCCCCTTCTGGTCCCTCAACACAACTGCCAAAGCAGCTCCAGAAGTGGGGCAATGACGAGGGCCGGGTCAGGCCACACTGCACCTACCTGCCCCAGGCTGCCCACCCAAGGCCCAATTTGCAGCAGGGACAGCCAGGCGGCTCATTGCGGGCGCGGGATGGGCTGAGGCTGCTGGAGCCCCATCTGCGCCTGGGCTGCCTTGGTCCCCTGCTCAATGGGAGGAGATGCACGGTGCAGCTCTCCACTGCAGAGCCATCTTGCAGCAGCTGGCAGCGGAGAGACCAACCCAGTGTGCCCTGCACCCCTCTCTGCTCCACTCCACTCGCTGGGCTATGTGGCACCAGGGGGAGCAAGGCGGCCTGAAGCCGGCAAGGGTACATTGATGGCCCGGCAGAGCGGAGTGGAACTGGCTGCAAATCACTCATGCTGCCTGCTTCACGATTGCCCAGGACTGGAAACCAACCGGGGGGGCACAGGTTCTGGGGGAGCCAGGAGCAGTGGGGCCAATGCAGAGTCCTTTTGCAAGTGCTGTGAGCGAGAGCTTGTTGCCGCTTTATCTTCTACCAAGGGTGGGGCAGAACAGGACTTTTGGCGAGGGAGAGAGGGGAGGGGTGGGCTTGGAGCTAGCCAGAATGCCATTCCAGTGTGTTTCGGCCCAAAAATAACCCTAAGAGAGGCTGGGCCAGCAGCTTTGCTTCACCTCACAAGTGGTTGTTGGCCGTTCCTGATTTCCTCAACTGTCATTAGCTCTCTGGAGTCCCCTGTAACTGTTTTTTTTAAACCTCAGAACACTGAGCTCTGCAGCTGACCAATCAGAGAGTGGGGGGTGCAGGGAGGCAGCTGCCTGGCAGTTGCATAGGAATCAATGGGGGAGCACATTTTACCCCTTTTGACCCACTTAGGGGTCGAATTTCTAAAATCCCTTCTTCATGAGCACCTACGCCACTTTAGGAGCGCTTTCCCCAAATTTGGTGTCTCTAGGTCCAGCGATTTGGCCTGGGCATTGATTTTACAGTGAGGGGACTTTCCTTTATCTATATAGATGAGCAACAGAATGAATTGGTGTATACTTAACAAGAGAAATTTCCTGAGCAAACTCAACAAATAAGTACAGTTTCCATTTCTGTTGCCAGACTCTACACACAAGAAATGGTTTCTGGAAGATTAGGCAATCATCTTTTATTTGTTGTCTTGTTGATACCTAACTAGCATTGTTACAAAATTACAGCCTGATGTCAACATCCTTTTTTAACTACAGCAGAGCAAACACAGGTTGACACCTCTGTGGCTACAGCCTGGTGAGTGGTATAGGGCTAGCCATCTGGCAGTGTCCTGCTTGCTGCTAGGTCCAATTCTGCTAAGCCATGGTGTCAGGGCTTTTCTAACAGGTAATAGGGTTCTTTCAAAAGAATGAAAACAGCCATCTTTCCCGGAGCCCAAATAAGCTTAGTGCAGGGCACGGCTGTCCTGTATAAAGAGCTAGATTTGAGTCCAGGAGCACCTTAAAACCAACAAGATTTCTAGAATATAAGCTTTCAAGAGTCCAAGTTCCCTTCATCAGATGCCCTTTGACTCTCCAAAGCTTATACCCTGGAAATCTTGTTGTTCTTCAAAGTGCTTCTGGACTCAAATTTAGCTCTTCTATTGGAGACCAACACAGCTGCCCACCTGAAACTATCCTGTATACAACCTGATTGGAAATTCTGTTTCAGCAGTCTTGCGGTACATTTGCTGGATCGCTTTTAATTGTAGAGACACAAAGGGCGGTTGATAAACATGCACTGCAAATTAAGGCTGACGTCTGTGCAAGATGTGCGCAAAAGAAGTTTGCTTAAAATTTCCCGGAAAAAGGTTTTTGCTCTTGGTCATTTTCACAAGTTCAGTATTCGCTAGAGGACAAGTTAAAATAAATACTTCATGGAGCACATACAAGAGGGGATAAATCAAGCTTTCATCATCATGTGACTCCTCTGAAACATCCAGTGCTATTGTCAGCCAGAAAGAAAGTCCCGCAGGATGAACTCAAAACAACAGTTATGTTCCAGTACACATGAACACAACAAGAGTCCACACCATGAATGATGCAGAACTGATAGAGGATATTGTCTCAACAAAACAAGTATTCTCAGTTCTCCATTAGCAAACACACTCACAGTTCACCATCACATGCAGAAACTAGCATACATAAAGGATGTGGAAAATGAACATGAAAAGTGGATTGCCCTCAAGTAAACAAGAAGGTCACTTTAAAGATACAGACCATCGAGAGAACTTTGTGACTTATTTCTCACAGAACTACTACAATGTCTATGCTTTGGAAAGAAATGGTACAGCTTTCAAAGTCTCTATTTTGCCATCAAGTCACTGTCAACTACTGGTGACTCCCTCATGGGGTTTTCAGGCAAGAGGTGGTTTGCCATTGCCTGCCTTTGCATAGTGACCCTGGTATTCCTTGGTGGTCTCCCATCCAAATACTGACCAGGGCCAACCCAGTTTAGCTTCTGAGATCTGACAAGACTGGGCTAGCCTGAGCTATCCAGATCAGGGCCTGTGTGCACTGGCTCTATTATTGGCAAATTAGTAATACAGTGAATCTCTGAAATTCCAAACTGCTATTGACTGGATGGGATGATTTATAACATCATAGTTATACGGTGATTTACACAATAATATCTGGCCTACAGACACCAACTGAATACATGTAACAGGGAGTCAAAAAGATTTTAGCAAAAGGTCAGTAATACAACTGTCATAAGAATAGCCCTGATGGATCACCAGTGGTCCCTCCAGTGCAGCAGCTTGCTGCACAGTGTGGTTAGTTGGCTGCCTTAAAAAGTCAACAAACCAAGCAAAAAGACTAACACCTTCCCATGCTGTTGCCTCCTAGCATTAGTATTCAAAGGTTTATTGCCTCTGAGTGTGGAGGTTCCTTTTATTCATCATGGCTGGTAGCCACTGAGAGAACTATCCTCCATGAATTTTTCTAGCCCTTAAAAGCGCTTTTTTTTTTTTTGCCATCTTCAGCATCTATGCTCAGGAAGTCAAATACAGTATAATAAACCACTTTTGTGGCATTGTTTGACAAAAATAAATGAAAACACATGTTGAGGTTGAGGGCAAGTGTTATCTAATGCAGCACAGATGAGAAATATAGAACTGAATAAAGCAAACCGTACTCTTTCAAGGGGCCAAATAACCAGTGTCTGTAGCACGTATATAAAGCTGAGAGGCACAGGGATGGCAGGAACTAGCATGCAGGTGTAGTTTTCAGCATCTGACTGGGGCAAAGTGCAGTTTGCTCTCTGGGTAAGGACCCTAAACTTCAAAAGCCTATTTTACTATTAGTTTTATTTATTTAAAATCTTTATAGGCCTACCTTTCTCCTTATGGAGTCTGAATCTGAAGCAGATAACAACAAAACTACTGTAGACGATATAGCTAACCTCAGCATTTATATTTCCTCGTTTTTCCTCAATATCCCTCTTTAAAATTCTTCTATTCTCAATAAAATCATCCATAAAGCATAACAACTTGTTAGACTTTGTCACCAACTCAGACTACTGAATACCTTTGAAAATGCAGTCGAACATGGCAGTTGCCTTATACTGAATCAAAGTCTTGGATCAATTTGATTGGCACTGTCTGTTCATTATGCAGCAGCTCTCCAATGCCTCAGGCTGAAGAAAGATGTTCCCAACATTGCCTACTTAAGATTCTTTTAACAGGATGTATGGAAAGCATGAGTTCTACCACTGAGCTACAGGGCGTGATCACATGCACAATTAAATCCACGATAGGCACAAATGCCAGGCAGATTTAAAGGGCGTGATCAGACACAAACATCTGGGAAGTGCCCCGTGCCTGTCAGCAACCCATTTTGCTCTGCTACAGGAGCAGAGTAAAAAGACACCAGGGAAAATCCGGTAGTAAACAGGTTGGGACGGGCCATGGGTGGAGTTTCCCATGTCTGATCGCTCCAGCACGCTCTCATGGCGTCAGGATGGTCTGATCAGGCCATCTGGACTCTGTGCCATTGTTTCCCCCCCCCCTTCTCAGTATGCACATCATCACAAACTCCATAGGGAGCCCTCAGTGTGGAGATGCGATTAATCAATTCCTTGGTTAAGCACATAGGAAACAAACAGCAAAAAAAACCCCCAAACAACCCTATTCATCCGTGGTTGCATCTGATTACACAGTGGCGGGCTGTGGCCAAAGCTTCCAAGGACTGTGTGATCGCTCAACTGTGGGTCAAATTCCTCCAGAGGAAGTAGCCTCGCTTCCCCCCATTTTATCTCACATGTGTGACTGCCCCCACAGATTCCTTCCCAGTTAGTTCTTTAAGGAAGGCACAAGTAGTACATTTGACATAGCCATTTCCTCACAGGTTATGTCTCAGGTTCCATGCCAATGTGAAGCTGTTGGTGATGCTACTTTGTCTTTTTCCCCCTGCTTCCCCACAGCATCATGATGCATTTGTGGAGCTCCTGAAGTTCCCACAGCTTTTCTCTGATCTTTGTGAACCCTGCTTAGAGTTCAAGTTTTGAGAAAGGTCTAAGCACCTAGATGGCTGCATTGTGGGTAGGAAAATTTGGATTCTCCTACTCACCTGGCATCCATTTTCCCTGACACTGTCCCTGCAGCAGCTGTTCTACCCCCACTGGGAGGGTTATTTTTTTTTATACAATCTGCAATTGAATACTGTTATATTAATATAACAATATACCAATATGTGTAACAGTTTCCCTTCTTAAAATATTTTAAAGTAAGTCTCTATCTCCTTCAGTTACAGAGATATAAGGAGAAAGGCACATATTCATAATGAAATGGGCTAAAGACTTACACATCAGCAATGCAGAAACCACATAAGCCTGTCTCTGTGCCATTATGGTTATTGATTGTAACCAAAAGGTTCAGCTCAACTAGGTCTTTCTGATAAACCAAAGACAAGGTTAGTTCCAATTATGATTAACTTCACTACTAAGTAATGCTAATTTGATGCAGGAATTTATGAACACTAATATAGCTTTCCATAATATTTACCATACTATAAAATCCAGAAAAAAACTGGATATGATAGGAAACAAAAGAAAAGAGGGAAAATAATATGCTGGTCATATGGTGTTAATTCTGAAACACTGGCTGACTACAATCATTTGGGAAAGGTTACAAAATAGTTGACCTACATTTTGCTGGCTATGGGGTCCAGTTCAAACAAATTGCCTTCCACTGCACTTTCTTTACCCATTCTGTCACACACATAAACCCGCAATACATGACAGAACAGATATCTGTAAGTACATTTTGTAATGCCATCTACAAAAGCAAAAAAGATCATATTTCCTACATCAGCACTACAAAAATCAGATCGAGGAAAAATTCAGCAGCAGTGTAAAGTGTGTTCACAGACTCAGCTTGTTTAGTCTTGTTTCTATAGGTCAGATATCTTGTTTAGCTTCACTGCATTCATTCTGTAGTGTTTACTGAGCTTCATTTCCTGCCAAGTGTTTTCTGTTGTACTACACTTTATCAATGAATGGACAAATGTTTTCTTTGAGCCGTATTGGTTGCATACCCTTCCAAGTTTAATTCAGGTGGCCATGAACTCTTGTCATTTCTGTCAAACAAAGTTAAGACTATCATATATCTTCTTAGGCAGCTTGCCTCATTCAGAGGCAGAAACCAGTTAGGTCAAATGGGTTAGTATTGCCATTGTCTAATACTGTTCTGGGAGGTACCCTTCTTAGAACTGCCTGAGGATTAACAAGCATATGAGGCATTATGGAAAAACTTGAACATTTGTTTTTATTTCAAATCGCTTATGATAATGTTTCAGTAAACTGGGAAACATGTAACGACAAAACTTTCCTATAGCATTTTGGCACTACAGATACATTGTCCTAATCCATTCTCATCTATTTAGCCTGGTTGAGAATGCTGATTTAGCACAAATGCAGACTGAGCATAATCAATGCAGTAAAATCTTGCCTGAACTTGCCGGCAACTGGAGCCAAGGCTGAGATCGACTCTCTAGTGAAACAATAAATTGTTAAACCAAAATGTTGAAAGCAGGGGATGCTCCAGCACTAGTTTACAGGACTGTGCATTGTTGTAATTGAAAACAAATCAGCTAGTATCATCATGCCTCTGTATAAATCAATGGTGCAACCTCATTTGGAGTACTGTGTACAGTTCTGGTCACAACACCTCAAAAAGGATATTATAGCATTGGAAAAAGTGTAGAAAAGGGCAACTAGAATGATAAAAGGGTTGGAACACTTTCCCTATGAAGAAAGGTTAAAATACTTGGGGCTCTTTAGCTTGGAGAAATGACGGCTGAGGGGTGACATGATCGAGGTTTATGAATTATGCATGGGATAGAGCAGGTTGAGAAAGAAGTATTTTTCTCCCTTGCGCACAATGCAGGAACTTGTGGGCACTCAATGAGCAGTCAGGTTAGAACAGATAAAATTGCTGAGCAGTCAGGTTAGAACAGATAAAAGGAAGTACTTCTTCACCCAAAGAGTGATTAACACATGGAATTCACTGCCACAGGAGGTAGTGGCGGCTACAAGCAAGGACAGCTTCAAGAGGGAATAAGCATATGGAGCAGAAGTCCATCGGTGGCTATTAGCCACAAGGTATAGATAGGAACTCTCAGTCTGGGGCAAGGGATGCTCTGTATTCTTGGTGCTTGAGGGGGCAACAGTGGGAGGGCTTCTAGTGTCCTGGCCCCACTAGCAGACCTCCTAATGGCACCTGGTATTTTTGGCCACTGTGTGACAGAGTGTTGGACTAGATGGGCCATTGGCCTGATCGAACATTGGCTTCTCTTACGTTCTTATGTAATGTTCTAAAACACAGACTCCTATTCAAAATACCACCATGGTGATGATGCAGAGGGACCCACTGGATGCTTCTGCCACAAGCTCATTCAGATAGGGTGGAAATGGAAGAGGCCAGCTGTATATCTTCCTAAGGGAAGTCTCTGTTTCTTCCTTCCTAATTCAATTTTCCTTCCTTCCGTCCAGTTCTAGAATATTCTAGCTAGCTTTTGTCACTGGGAGAGCCTTGGTACCTGGCATGTATGATGAAGTATGATGAAAGCAAGATAATTTTCAGAGGTTTAGGAGGGCGTAGGTTGGGGCTGCCATTCCAAGTATTATTCTCTAAGCCTAAATGGCCTCAGTGACTATGATGAACCTGTCAAACAGGCTTTTCAGTTGTACCTCCAGTAAACATGTAATCCCACTACGATTACCATCTACTCTGCCTTTCCCCTCCACTACCCCTTCCCTAGTATGTCTTTTATTATAGTATGTACATGTGAAAGAAGTGCCCATGTCTTACTTGCATGTAAATACTGCACTAGTCACCAGCACTTTGTACTGAAATTTAACAGATATGAGGTGTATTGGAAGCAATTTTTGCCTGAAAACATAGATAAAAATATAATGAATAAATCTGTTCAGCTCTTTTTGACCTGTCAACTGCAGCTACATCAGCCATGACTTTATTTGAAATTACTGTGTCTGCCTCCTGCATGTTTATAATTGGCAGATATCAATGATTTAATCATCATATCTAACAACAAGGACTGTGTCACTCTTCTCAGTCTATAGGATGTTATTCCAAAGGGTCAAATCTTTTTCATGAAACCATGGGTCTGTTTTTATTGAAAGTTTGAAGCCATGGCAGGGGTGGAAGTTTAAATCCTATTCTCCCCTCCCTGTATGGACTCAGTCCAAATCTGGACCATGCATGGCTATAATTGAGTTTTAAAAGATAGGGAACAATAACATCCCCTTGCTTTGGCTACAATTGAGTTTTTAAAGATAGAAAGGGAACAATAACATCCCCTTGCTTTGAACATATAGTGGTATATTCCTTCTATCATTGCCCCAAAATTCAGTCACAAATCAGTCACATTATCTTTCTGCCACTCCTACCCCCATGATCTTGAAGAAGAAAGATAGTTGCAATTAGAACTGAAGATGGGTATTTTAACAGCAAATTTAGCCATACTTGTTTGGTCTTCTTGGTAGTTTATTGAAGCACTTAACAGCCAGCTAATGCACTGGATTTTCTGTTCTAAACACCCAAGGGATATGCAAGATAAAAACTGGATTAATAACTATTTATATTGTATAGCACAGCTTAGTGGTACTAATGACGGCAGATTCAACATGGCAAGTTACTACAAATATGTAACAGAAAACATCCCCCCCCCTTCTGATTGTCACAACATTCATGCTGGTGACTGCTTCAATGAAGACTATACTGAAATAATGGGATCATTTTCAGCATGAATTTCAGGAACAGTAGTGGTAGTGTTAAATGGCCCAAGCCATCTTAGAGCCAAAGGACATATCTGTGATCAGATCTCCAGCCCATGTTTCTTTCATAAATAGCAGCCATGGGAAGCCTAAATTCAGATGGGACCCTACACTATCTTCCTTACATCGGATGGCCCCTCCAGAGTTGATAGTTGTCTTGTTAGAGGAAGTATAAGAGGCTCTACACAATCGGTATGCCTTCCCCAACAAGACAAACAGTGGCTCCAGAGGGGACTGTTTGCAGTCTGCCTTTTTTACAGAATTGAATCCTGTTGAGGTGTGTGACCATGCGTTCTTGCTGAGATACTTATACTGTGGAATCTCCAACTCAGTGGCCATATTTAAAACATTTATGTCCCACCTCTCCATAGCCATAACTTCCTTGCTCCTTCTTATCTCTATTTCCACTAAGAACAGAACAATCTTTGTTTGCTTTGCAGCACTTTCCCCCACAGGAGATGGAATGTAAATATTTGTTGTGGCATTTATTTTTTTTACCTTTTGTATGTCTTTTTGTTTTTTGTTTTGTGTAGTTGACCTAATTATTGCAAGTTACTTGGTATGTTTAGTACAAATATAAAACCAATTAACATTTCCCCATCCCAACAAGAGATCTTGCACCATTTGGACTAGCAAATTGGCACTACGAAGACATCTTGCTGTCAGGAAGATAGTTCATAGCATATTTATATCTATAAGTTATTAAATGGAATCCTGCCTGCCCAGTAGGTAGTGTATTGTTTGATTTATTAAAACTGTATAAATCTACAAAGTCTATAACAAAAGACAAACACTGCTGCATCTTTGAAGCAAAGCTACTTTATTCCTGGATAATCCAGATACACTGTCGTAGTGTGACAGCTAAAGTAAAAAAAATGCAACAAAAATGCTAGAAATAGGATACTTATTACTTATAGGCTTTTTTAGCTAAGGAATAATTCACAGAACAGCTAAAATAAGATTACTCTCTTTGAGAAAGAAAATGGCTGAGTTCAGACTGGCAGTTTGGCCCGATATAGGCATGTTTCAGAAACATTTCACAAACAGATTAAAGGGGCCTGTTCACACAGGCACAGCTGTCAGGCAATCCCCAGCCATACTCAACCCGTCTTGTAACACTTCCCTCCCAAGTTTAAAAAATACCAGGTGAAAGTGGTAGCAAACCCTGGACAGTGCGTTCATCCCGCATTCATCCCGCTTCCCAGAAGTGTGAACGCAAACAAGCTGATCTGGTAGGGATGCTCTTATGCGCATGAACACTTATGCGCACGAGCACATAAGTGCATATCATCAGATTCCATTATAAAAAGCCACTTATAGCTGCTCCTCTGCCAGAGGCGGGCCAACAGTGCGAATGTTCCCTTGCACCTCCTCCTCGGTATGCTCCCACATCAGTCGGTGCAGTGTGACCGAGAAAACCTGGAACAAACCTGTTCCGGGTCTTTTTGCCACAACTCCCTCACTCTTCAAACTGCCAGTCTGACCTCAGCCAATGTGAGTTAAACAAGAGAGAGATAAGCTAGATGTGGCTGTCATAGATAGCAATTCAAAGATGTGAAATTTCAGTGCATTTTGACCATCTCTTCCTTACTATCCCCATAAACAAGTCTTTTCAGAGGAAGGTTTGCTTGAAGAGAATATCATTGTTATGGACTAGCAGAAAATAATGAAAGCAGACTTCTCACAAAATGTGGTAGGGTTATTCTTGCTAATAAGCATAACAGATCTTCATATATGAGAAAGAAGAATTTTTCATATATGAGAAAGAAGAATTTTTCAAAATTTTAAATGTTGAGAAAACTTTTTGAGATTAATGTAGGGGGTATAAAATGAAAAAGATATGGCAGGTGTGTTATTTGTGTATACAGTGCAATCACAGACACCCTCCACAGAGATTCCTACTTTCATGTAACTTCCATTCCCACAGCAAATTGAGTACAATAGTAGTGCTTACTGCTGCAAGATTTGCAACGTTCTGGCAATGGCACAGGCCCATAGCCATGGGGGGGGGGAGCTTGGAGCAACGCTCCCTCCTGGATTTGTCCTGCCCCCTCGTCTCCCAGTTCCCTCCTCCCCTTCTCCAGATCCTGGGGCTGCTCAAGAGGGAAGTGACAGAGAGAGAGAGTGAGAGTGGCAGGGGAAGGAGTGCAGCTGCAACCAGGGGGAGCTGGCCAGTGAGCCTCCTCCTTCTGAATTTAGTCTCATCCTCCTCATTGGCCAGGAGCTGGTTTGCCAGGAAGGGGAGCCAGTTTGGTGCAGTGGTTAAGTGCATGGACTCTAATCTGGGAGAACCGGGTTTGATTCCTCACTTCTCCACTTGCAGCTGCTGGATGACCTTTGGCAAGCCATAGTTCTGTCAGAGCTGTTCTCTCAAGGACAGTTCTGGAAAGAGCTCTGTCAGCCCCACCTACCTCACAGGGTGTCTGTTGTGGGGAGGGGAAGGGAAAGGAGTTTGTAAGCCTCTCTGAGACGTCAAGTGAAGGGTGGGGTATAAATCTAATCTCTTCTCCTTCTCCTCCTCCTCCTCCTCCCCTGTGGCCCTTCCAGGTAGGGGGGAGGGGGGCTGATGTGGGTGCTTCTCCACCAACTGAGCTCTGTTTGTCCCTCTCTGCAGCACCTTGATGGAGGAGCTGTTACCTGGCTCAGCTGTCCACTTCTCCTCCTCTGTCCCTCTGGCTTGCTTTTTATTGCCAGGAGCCTTGGAATGCCCTCCCTCTGCTCTTTTATGACATGTTCCAGCTTCCTTGCTCCCTCACCAGAATGGATGCATGGAGCAGGTGGAGCAGCTGTAGAGGGGATCTCAAAGCCTGCGGGTAGGCTCTGTTCAGTCCTTTGGCACCAAAGGAGAGTCTCCCTGGCGGGGCACCTCATCAGCAGCCGTTTGGCCTGCTGCTCCCTTTTATGCATGTTGCAGGAGTGGAATCAGGCCCTGATCTAGACAAGGGTGGGCACCACTAATATAATTAGTTGTAATCTAATTAAGCTCACCCACCAAAAATTTTCTCCTGCAATGGCATCTAGTACTTCATATGCTGGGAAACAGAGGTCCTCCCACAGTGGTAGCTATTACAGGGATGACTGTATCTGGCCAGTTGAACTATAGCCTCAAGTCTCCTCTGAAAAAAATCAGTGGCCATAATAATGACAGGTACTGTTGCATGAATCATGGAATCATAGAGTTGGAAGGGGCGATACAGAACATACAGGCCGTACAGACCAAATGTACAGTGTCCACTTTTCTGGGATGGGACTGGGAAGCACTTGTTTCTGATCCTGTCCTCTTGTTGAAGGAACACTGAAAGAATCTGAAGGTATTTTTTAGCAGAGTAATAAAATATATTTTTTCATTTATTTGCACCATGGGCCTTGGCCTTTTTTATCTCTTGCTAAGTAAAGACTTCAGCTTTTTTCAAATACCATTGCTTGCCATAACATCTGCACCACAAACTATGGTTTGCTTTCTTCCATCTGAACCAGGATTCCAAGCTCTGGTTGAGTCATCATTTGAAAGGAAGAGAACAAAGAATAGTTTGCTGTTCAAGCAAAATGGCAAATCACACTTTCATATTAAAGCAGAAATCTTTCATTATTGAACAGTGCACATTGGAGGAGGAAGGGGAAAAGAAAAAGGCACACATGAACCCAAAGTTCACCAAACTTTTAATATAGGAACCACACCAATATCTACAGGAATATCTTCTCTGCCATAGAATCTGCCTCTATATTTTACCAGTTGGAGCTGCATTCTGTGACCCAGAAACTTCAGTGATGGTAAATGACTGGCAAAAGGAAAAGTACAGGAGATGAATCATTTCTCTCCCAAACACTGGTTCTCCAGTGCCTGGTTATGCAAAGGGACCTGGCCAGAGTGGAACAAAGGACTTATCATCTCCACCAGCTGCATTGGCTTCCAGTGGAGTACCAAATCAAGTTCAAGGTTATGGTATTAACCTTTAAAGCCCTGAGCAGTCTGGGACCAACATATCTGCAGGACTACCTCGCCCACTATGTTCCCCAAAAGCACTGTGCTCATCAGATCAACATCTGCTGGCGGTCCCCAGCCCAAAGGACATCTGTTAGCCTCGACCAGAGCCAGAGCCTTTTTGGCTCTGGCTCTGGCCTGTGGAACACTCTCCCAAGTGAGACCAAGGCCCTGTGGGATTTGCTTCAGTTCCGCAGGGCCTGTAAAATGGAGATGTTCCACTGGGCCTTTAGTTGAGGCAACAGATTTCCAGTTATATTGGTGTTGCCTGCTTCCTCAGCCTCATCCTTAACCTGCCCATGAGACAGAAGAAACAGTCCAGAGCAGGTTTTAGATTAGATGCCATACGAAGATTGTGAAGTTCAGGATTAATTGATTTGTTGGTTTTAAACTGTATTTTAATTTATTGCAAATTGCCCAGAGCTCTGTGTACTCAGGAATGGGGTGATTTAGAAATTTAATAAATAATTTAAAAATTCACTCAGTTCTGGCCTGGTATGATATCTGATCAGAGATTATCGGTGCTGATTGCCCATCAACCTGCTGGTTAATCATGGGCACACCTTTGTATAGATCTTACTGGAGCACTATGCACTTATACCTACTTGCCCCACTGTATGGTGACTTATTTATTATTGTTTGTATAGCTTAGCCAATAGAATGTTTCAGCTGTTTTTATTTGTTTTATCAGCTGTTGCAAACTGCCCTGAGCCCTGTTTGTGGGGGAGGCAGGATAAAAATCTAACAAAATAATAAGTAAGTAAGTAAGTAAATAAATAAATAACACTTTGCTTGAATGCCACACCTAAGGAACAGAGTCTTGGTAAGCCAAGACTGTATTTTCTTCCTTTTGGAGCAGGAAGATCAGGACTGACTCTAAAAGAGATGGACTCCCAGAAGGCTGGGAATTCTCAAAACACGAAGAAGAAGCCCTCATCATTCTTGGATGGGCACAAGCCATGACAAACTAAGTCGTAGCCTAGGGGCTTTATCTTGACTCAGTGTCAAGGGGTAATGGAAGAAGTCTTAACTCTGAAAGTCAAGGTAATAACGGATTTTTAAATGCTGCAACTTCAAGAATGACTAGCCTATCCTAGCAACGACATTGTTAGGATAAGTGTAGAGTTTAGGGGATTGAATGTTTTCACCATTTTTTAAATCTTTGCTTAGGCTGATGCTTAAAAAGACCATGCATACTATTTTTGTTTATTAAACTTTCTTATATTTTGAATGCTCAAAGCCTGATCTCTGTGAACACATGCTCATTCAATCCCACCTTCCAAAGAGTGGTAAAGAGGAGGGGAAATGGTTGAGCTTGCCATATCTAAAATTTGAAAGCATGAACATGCTAGAGACTGTCCCTGTGCTAACTAGTATGACTGAAGTGGGAGATGCAACAACTAGGCAAAACCTTTAAATGTCAGCACAGATAAAGTGTGCTAGATGTTCAGATCTATCTAGCAGGAGATACTCTTTCAGATTTGTTGGTGGAAGTGGTTACTACTGTAAAGAAAATGCTTTCTTAAATACAGAATGTTTGTCTAACCTAATGGTTCAGGCCTGGTATGGGCCTGCAATAAAAACTACTTAAGTGACAAACGGTTGAATCTCTCCCTTTAAGGCAGAGATAGCACAAAGGAGCTCTTGGTGACCTTGCAGAGTACTCCCAGCTGCAGGCTGATAACAGGTCCGGAGATGACCATTCTCCACATTCCAATTAAATAACCTTGTAACACCTGCATGGAGGCAGATCACAAAGTTATGCTGCAGTTAACTTTTGATTCCCTTCACCCTGCCTGAATATTATGGACTATCATGAAATATTCTGGGATGTAAAAGTGCCTGGCAACCTAAAAATTGACATCACTTTTCTGGCCTCTCATTGGGTAAGGCTAACCTGGTGAGAGCCCATTTTTCCTATAAATTGAACTCTAGCTCCGTTATGTCGGTCTGGGTCTGTGACTACTGAGCCTGGTCTGGTCCAGTAGTGCAGTACCCCAGCTATGGCATTCCAGTTCGCTTGTGCCTGCCAAGGCTAAGAGATGTCTGCTTTGTATGCTGACTAACTGATCTCTGTTTTATGGAGAGGTAATGCTGAATTGCTGCTTCATGTTTAAGTTAGGCTGGTTAAGCTAGGATTTCTTTTGTTTTACCCTGCACAGTTTTGTCTTGTGATTTCTTGCACCTAAATAAACTAGGAAATATTTTACTTTGATACCTATGTGTGGCTCTTGTGTTACCAAGTCTCAAAGCCTAAGTCCTGTATGCCTTGACCCTTTTGACCATACTACCAGAACGTTTTGTTTTGCTATATTGTTTTTTGACCTGCAGTTCCACCCTGCAGACTTGTTTTGTGCTGTGAAAGTTCCAGCATCGAACAGGAGGTTTTTTAGTTCCTTTTTCTCCTGTCTTGTGAGGAACTAAGACAAAGGAACTTGGTGGCAGTACTACCGTGATATTTTGTTTTGGGGTCTATTGCCAGCAGGAAAGAGAATCTCTTCTCACTTTTTCTGTTGGAAAGTTTTATTTGCCCAGTTTGGGTAAAGCCCCATTGCGTCAATATTTTTACAACTACCCAGAGAGAAGTTGGCACCCCCTTGGGAATAAGAAAAAGAGGCAGTCACTAAATGGAGACTTGGGATCGCTGTGGGGCATTTCTAAGCTTCCAGAACACAAGAAAATGGAGCTTGTGAGTCTGTTCCTTTACAGTAAGCATCGAATGTGTATACTACTGAATTTAAAATCCTTGCCAGAGTATAAACTGGCACTTAAACTACACAAATGGACAACCATTATTTTAATAAGACCCTTTCATTGTTCACTACAAAGGAGGAGGAGGAAGTTTTAATTCAGTGGGACCTTTAAGAAGAAGAGTTGGATTTATACCCTGCCCTTCACTTGGAGTTTCTGAGCGGCTTACAATCTCCTTCCCGTCCTTTCCCCACAACAGACATCCTGTGAGGTAGGTGGGGCTAAGAGAGCTCTGAAAGAACTGCTCTTGAGAGAACAGCTCTGAGAGAACTGTGACTGACCCAAGGCCACCCAGCCGGCTGCATGTGGAGGAGTGGGGAATCAAACCCAGTTCTCCAGATTAGAGTTTGTCGCTCTTAACTACTACCCACACTAGACCAACAAAGTTTTATTCTGGGTAGAAGAAGAATTGGTTTTTATACCCCACTTTTTCTACCCTAAGGTGTCTCAAAGTGGCTTACAATTACATTATCTTCCTCTCCTCACAACAGACACCCTGTGAGGTAGGTGGGGCTGAGAGAGCTCTGCGAGAACTGCTCTTGAGAGAATAGCTCTGAGAGAACTGTGACTGGCCCAAGATCACCCAGCAGGCTTCATGTGGATGAGTGGGGAATAAAGACCAGTTCTCCAGATTAAAGAACACTACTCTTAACCACTACACCACACTAGCACAGTGTTAGAAAAGATGAGAACTTCCTTATTTTTAAGGTGAAGGATACAAAACAGAACATTTCAGTACTGTTTCTGGTTCTATCAGTACTGGCTACCACCACATCTAATTGTAAGCACTGTCATATCTGTGGCATTCATATAGGCTAACAAATCAGACACATGCAAACAAAATGGTCTATCTTTTGAACACTTGTTTTGACATCATATTTTGTTTTGAATGCAGAGACTGGCTTTAACTATTAATTCTGTTTCCATAGCTCTTCTGTAAACATGTAGCAAACTTTCCAAGAAGAACTACAGAAAGCAGTACTCTCAAATGACAATTCCAAAATTGCTATTGTAGAAACAGATGTTTCTCATCATCATATTCAGACAGGTGCCTGTGCAGGTAGAAGCATATCAGCTTCTGAAAAAAGCCAAAACCTACATGTTGATGTTTCATGCTTGTGTGAACAGCTCCAATGGCTCAGCAAGCAATTGGCATCCAAAATTGTTGGCTCTTTTTCCCACATCTGCAGGAAGCAGATTTTCTCTCTTTGCTTGTACCAAGGAACGGAAATCCAATTTCATGACATAAGGCCAGGAATAAGTAGATTTCACCTCCTGGAGTGGAAAACAGAGCACTGGGATTCTACAGCCATAGTAAGACTGAGAAATTTCAGACACTGAAGTCTACCCAAAAATAAATCTGGCACTGGAACTTCTCAGAGATTATGGAGTGACTTTAAAGCATCCACCTCAATCAGAGTCTTTCTTACAGTGTCTTTGACATGTAAAGCTTGTAAACAACACTGCACAAAATGCTGATTATCTGCCAATTGACCAAAATGAGGAATTTTGAAGTTGTTAGACTGCACTTTCTGTCAAACACTTAGATGGAATATCCTAATACAAGCAAGACAGAAAGTAATGTATAGCTATGTTGAGTCCAGTGAGAATAGTCTCAAAGCAGAGCTGTCCACATTGGAATAGCTGAACATATTTATTCATCTTCTGGAGAGAGAATAACTTGAAACCCAAGAAAAACACTATAAAGGCTTTTCAGTTGCAGTTTAATTTGAGAAGTAGACGTGTGGCTTTGCTTTAGAGTTTTAAAAGACTACTCCTGGAGACTGACTGCATCATAAAAGCTAAAACATTTATCTTTGCCAGACTTCTATAGTTAAGGATAGTTATGGCTATCATCCCACAAAAGTGAACAGGAAAGACAAATAAAACCATCTGCAAGGTTTGAGTGTTGGAAGAGTTCCATGATCCAAAGGCAAATAATATATACCATTTAACCCCAAAGTGTAACACAGCTAACTGCTGCTCCATGTTAACTATTTTAATCTTTGGGGAATTCAGAATTTCAGGTGTTATTTTACACATAAACAATATCTACTTATCTGTAGTGCCAAAATTTTAGACTGTGCAGTTACTCCACTAATATCATTAGGGTGACTAGGAAACATAAGTTTCTTTAAAAGCAAGGGGTAAACATTCAATAATATACATTTTCATAGTGAACATCAAGATGAAGGCATATTCAGTGTTTTACAGGTCAAATATTAATATTTTTTTTTCTGTCAGCATATTATATGCTGGTTATCTTGACCTTAACTATCAAGGACATAGTTTTGTGACTTAGTATTTCATTGGCAGCTGAACAATTTTTAAAAATCACTGCTTTTTCTATAAATGTTTGAAATAATCTGCACACAGTATGCACTTCTGCAAAGCACACAACATCCAAAGAGAAGCACTTCTACAAAATCGAGTATGCAGTGCACAAAGAGTTGTGAGGTACTGCTTTAATGCCAAGGTGTTCTAATTGATTGGCTTTATAAATATGGTATCCATTTAACATTACAGCTGTTCTTTGTGCAGCAACAAAGTACTTATAAGATAGCTCAGATGGTGTGGAGAAGGAAGGTGACTTCAGGTTTTGTATCCTTTCTCTCAGAGAAGGGGATCAAGGACAAGTGTCTGCTGATGTCCCCTGCTTTTGGGAATCATACAGCTTTCCAAACATAGATTTAAGTTGTAATGGAAAATAAATACTTTGCAAAACAGACTGTAGACCAAGCATGAATAAAACATACTGTGAAAAACTGGGGTGCATGTTACTTACAGGTCACCCCACATACTTGCATGAGAAGTAAATGTTCAAGAACTTTATTTTCATTTGTTTGCAATACTGATTTCTTGGTTGGAATCACAAAGCACCAAAGCTATTTTTAATCCTTTGTTTATACAATACAAAGATTTTAAAACTTCTCTCTCTCTCTCTCTCTCTCTCTCTCTCTCTCTCTCTCTCTCTCTCTCTCTCTCTCTCTCTCTCTCTCTGATATAAAGAGACTTTACTCTTTTATCCTGTTACACTTCTTTGTCACATTATGCTTAATCCTTGCATACACACAGAAAGCAAGTTTCCCTCATTAAGACCAAACATGTTCCCAAAAGTAAAGGAAAAAAAAAATCTACTTGCCTCTTGGCAATTTCTGAGCATTTCCAAGGTTTAGTGAAATATTTCCACAGAATAGTAGGAAGACCAGCCTGGAAATCATGCTTTCAAGCCCAAACTTGCACGGGTAAAGATGCTGAGGGGTGTCATACAAGGTAATGCAGCTGCAGTACAGTGAACTGTTCTCTCTGTCACAGGGGCAGCAAAACTTTGACAGGAGCTTAGTTTACACTGTGGGAGGAGACCATATGACATCACATCATCTCACTGGAAAGGAGAAGAGAATTAAAATATAAATGGCATTCTCAGTCTCTTGCCTGGAACAGATTTCTGGTTGCTGCTCTAAAACTCTCCACCTCTCCATCTCTAAAATATTTAGATTTTAATCTACAGTCCCTTCTCCTCCTTCTGCATTAAAAAATTGTTAGAAATAAGTATCCTAGGAAGAAATTAGTTACTTTCTAGACCAGAGCTGAAACAAGGTCCTGCAACTAGCGGAGGTCACAAACTGGGAAATCCTGGCTGGGGTTTGTGACATGTCCTGAACCTGAACGCAAACCTAAACCCAGCCGCTCTACTGAACTGAACTGGTTCAGGAAGTGCAGGATGCAGGGGCAGCCCCCAGGGCCTTAGAGACTCCAAAATCACAGAGAATCTCCAGCTGACTCTCCTCTACTGGCCCAACAATTTGGTGAAGTTTGGGCTTGGGGGTCTGAGTTATGGATGCCCCTGGACAGTGCTTTTCAGGGAGATGTCAGTTTCAGGTTCTGGAGCGTATAGAATGAACCTGGTGTGAGCTAGAGGCATCAAACTCACAGCAGACCTCCCTGGAATGCCCCCTACATGCCCTACAAGTTACATGTGGATTGGACTTGGAGGATTCACGTTATGGACAACCAAACCAGGTGCCCCAGGAAAGTATTTTTCAGCAAAATTCATCAAGGACCAGGTTCTGGAGTGTATAGAATGTGATCAGTGATCAGCTCATAATTTATTAAGTAGCTCAAAATGGAAGACAACTAACTGGTCCATGACTGGCTTATAACCTTGTAACACCCCCCCACACACAACACACCCTATTGGTCTGTGCTAGGATCTGACTTGACTATTGTTTCCAGACCTGAAGGTCTGCTTGATCGCTTGCCCATGCTAGCACTGGCATGGCCCTCTTAATATACAACACTGTGCAAGCTAGAGACATCAAACTCACAGTAGATCTCTCTAAACTCACAGTAGATCTCCCTGGGATGCCCCCCTACATGCCCTACATGCAGATTGGATTTGAGGGTTCAGGTTACTTTCACCCAAATGAGATGCCCCCAGGAAAGTGTTTTAAGGGGAGATGTCACATGTGGGTTCTAC
This sequence comes from Gekko gecko, assembly GCA_029375565.1. NCBI lineage: Eukaryota > Metazoa > Chordata > Lepidosauria > Squamata > Gekkonidae > Gekko > Gekko gecko. Next base: position 50,760,641 of record JAPDNY010000004.1, read on the forward strand.
AGTGTATAGAACTGACCCTGTGCAAGTTAGAGGCATCAAACTTGCTGCAGACCTCCCTGGGATGCCCCCCTACATGCCCTACAAGTTCCATTAGGATTGGACTTGGAGAGTCCAAGTTACAAATACCCAAACAAAGTAACCCTAGGAAAGTGTTTTCCAGGAAGATATCAGGCTTGGGTTCAGTGTACAGAACGAGCCCTGTGCAAGCTAGAAGAATCAAACTCATGGCAGACCTCCCAGGATGCCCCCTATATGCCCTGACTTGGGGGGTCCAAGTTACAGCCCACCAAAGGAGGTACCTCCAGGAAAGTGCTTTCTGGAAAAATGTTGTCAAGTGTGAGTTCTGGGCCATACAACAGACAGGACAGACCCTAGGTGACCTAGCAGAGGGGAGGCATCAAACTTGCAGTGGGTCTCTTTAGGATGGACAAACCCCTCCCCCCAGAAGCATGCAGGAGATAATTGTTGCCTGCACTGTTGCAGCTGAGGGAGAGGTAGCTGTGGTGCTGGCCACTTCAGAGGTCTGCCATTAGGCAGACGGTTCAGCCTTGTGCATTGGAGAGCTCAACCTTGACCAGCTCCACCACAGAGTGGTGCATGGAGGACAATACTCACTGGATCATGGTCCTTCTGGAGGGGATGGTTCCAATTTTTCTACCCTTCACAGCTAACATGTTTCCACACTAGACCTTAAATCCTGGTTCAACCCTGTCCCCAAACTTACATTCTACACTATACTCAAGTTCACCCCTATAATTATCTCGGGGTATTTTTTGTTTCCACATTACATTGAGGTCACCCCAGTTTTGCCCCACACTTGTCCTGGGATAAACGGATGCTGTTATAATTGCAAGGTATTGTGTCATGAGTTGAACTCTGATAAAACCAGGGATGAGATCCAAGTGCGCAAAGGACCAAAGAAAGAAAGAAACAGAGACTGAATTGTGACACAAAGGAACCCAAGGAAAGCAAAGCCCCCTAGAGTAAGAGTAAGCTTGCTAAGCGATCTCCCTACCATCCCCAGCAGCAAAGCTCTTTCACGAGTACACCCTCTCCGTCCAAAACCACAATGCTAACAAAGAAAATGTGTGTTTGTCCTACACTTATATGGATCTGAGTTCCATTGTGACAAATGGGAATTCTGTTATTGGCAGGCAGCAGTGTCTGTCAAGCTTTGGAGGGTCCCTATTTGTGCTTTCCAGGCTTGACAACACCACCCCTACCATTGTCTAGCATTTTTGCACTAGATTTTCTGGGTGGGTTTGGTTTCCAAGCTGCCCAAAAGCTTGGAGGTTTCTTCGGAGACCACATGTGTGCTGAATGTTGCCTCCTGAGGCCTGATCTGACCAGAATTCGGGATGAGTTTTGGCTTATTACACAGTTTGTGCCCATCCCTACCTGCAACACATAAGGGGGGAAACTAGCAGGTGCAAAGAACTGGCAGAAGGGAAACACAGCAGTATATATTATAACTGGGAGAATCGGGTTTGATTCCTCACTCCTCCAGTTGCACTTGCTGATGTGGCCTTGGGTCAGTCACAAGCTCTGGCACAGCTGTTCCTGAAAGAGCAGTTTGTCTTAGAGTTCTCTCATTCCCACCTACCTCACAGGGTGTCTGTTGTGGGAAGGGGAAGGGAAAGGAGTTTGTAAGCCACTCTGAGACTCCAAGGGTGGGGTGTAAATCCAATCTCTCCTCTCTCTCTCTCTCCTACATTGATCTAAATGAATTGGTTAAAGAAGTGTAAGATATAAGATGGCAATAAAAGATTGAACAACAATAAACATAGACCAATGAGATACAGTCAATAGCCATAATCCAATGCATAGGTGTACTTAAACTCCACTGATTTTAATAGCATGGATTGTTCACAATTTAGGATGCAATCCTAAACACTAGGGAGTAAGACCCATTGACCTTAATATTTCTGAGTAAACGTGTTTAGGAGCAACACTAGTAACAGAGATGGAAAAAGCCTTACAGCCATCTACTCCAACTCACTACACAATTCAGAAAACTCAAAGCTAAACCATCAGATGGACATCCAGTTTCTGTCTGACATCCTCCAGTTATGACAGCCAATCATGCCACTATTGGACTGCTTTTACCATTACAAAATTTCTGTTAGCTGAAATCTATTCCTCTATAAACCAAGCCCATTAGATCTAATCCTGCCCTCTAGAGCAGCAGGGAACGAATTTTTGCCTTCTTTCACATTTGGTTCACTGTTCAGGCAATTAAACCACATGATCGTATCTCTCCTCAGGTTCCTCTTCTCCAGACTGAATATATCAAGGTCCTTCAACCTTTCCTCATAGGGTATCCCAGCAGATGACCTTTTCTGACCCTGGTCTAAATTGTCCACATTTGTCTTAAAGGTTGACTCCAAAACTGAACACAATACACTAAATGAGGTCTGTCTAGGGCACAGTACTTCTTGTGACCTGGATACTATGCTTCTGTTAACACAGCCTAAAATCACGTTGGCCTTTTTTTACAGCTGTGTCACACTGCTGTCTCATGTTCAGTTTAAGACTAACTGCAATGCCAAGATTCATTGTATACGTACTACTATCAAGTCAGGTATTCCCTATCCTATACAGTGCATTTACTTATTTTTGGCTAAATGCAGAACTCTGCATTTTCAGTGTTAAATAGAAGGAGGAGGAGGAGTTGGTTTTATACCCCACTTTTCTCTACCCCAAGGTGTCTCAAAGTGGATTACAATCACCTTCCCTTCCTTTCCCAAAACAGATAAGTGGGGCTGAGAGAGCTCTGAGAGAGCTGTGACTGACCCAAGGTCACCTAGCTGGCTTCATGTGGAGGAGTGGGGAATCAAACCCAGTTCTCCAGATTAGAGTCTTGCCACTCTTAACCACTACACCAAACTGGCATTTTGTAGTTTCAGCTTAGCTTTCCAACTGTTTATTTTGAATTGTATTTCTATCTTCTCAGGATTAAACCACCCCTCCCAGTTTTGCATCAATTGCATTTTTATAATGATTCTCTCCACACCTTTGTTCAAGTGACTGATAAAAATATTGAAGAGTGCCAGGCATAGGACACATCCCTTCAGACAGATGAACTGCTATTGAGAAGCAATATTTGAGTATGATTATGCAGTCAGCTGTGTATCCCTCCATCTACCCACATTTAACCAGTTCTCTAATCAAAATGTTATGGGAAACTTTGTCAAATGCCTTGCTGAAATACATCCCACAGTATTCCTGTGATCTATTAGCATCTACCTTGATATGGCTGACCTGGCCACCTGGATCCATGCTATTATAGCATCAAGACTAGGCTAGTGTAATGCACTATACATTGGTCTCCCCTCCAAATCAACAGCTTGATCAAGCAGCTTGCTCAGACTCAGAGGGAATAATTGCCATAATTTATTAAAATGCAAAAAAAGGTTTCCATGTACGCTTTGCCAGAAAGCTCATGCCATAAACAGACAATCCTGACAAATATTACAGAAGACTTAACGGGATTCTTAAAACAATGACCCAGAGAAAGCAAACTGGTTTCCTTCCTGTATTAATTATAAGGGCAGAAACTCATATCCTGGACTTGATCCCCAACACCTCTATAAACACTGTTTTTGAGCTAATCAGGATATCAGCACAATCTGTGGTCACAGTTAGCTTTGTCTGAAACCAATATTGGCAAAGGAAACACATTTCTTGAATCCTGAAACGAACAAATAAAATAATTTAATTGTACTCAACTATCACAGGACAGCCACCACCCAAAAGGTAAGGAAATTATGTATATAAGGTCTCTTGGATTCAGCCATATACTTCAGGACAGGTTTTCCCATCTAACCTACCTCCACCATTAAGGAGACAAAATGTGCTCTTCTGGATTAGTAGCTACGATCTAACTTCTCCCTTTTTCTTAATCTCCTTTCTTAATTTCTTCCTCTTTTTCTCATTATGACCCATGGTCCTCCCACATTCATTCTCCCCATTGTTCTGACACTGCTCCTGGTTCCTGCCATGGAGCCTTCCTTTGTCTCTCCCACAGCCTGTCTTCTGTCCCTGGGTTCCCTGGCTCCTGTTACCCCCCAGCACCTCTATTTGTCCATGTCTCCAGCATAAGCCTTCCTCTCTTGTTTTTTGTTCCATGCTTGGTGCAGCCCTCCTTTTCTTGCTAGCCGTGAGTGAGACATAATTGGACATCTTAATAATCAAACATTTTAGCAATTGTTAAATCAGCACTTACCAAAGTACATATTTGAAGTAATTGGACTTGACAAATGTTTTGATTGCCAAGTTCCTTTCTGTCTTGCCTTTAATCTATCCCTTTGTAGTTAATAAAAAGTCAACCCTTTTAAAACAATGGTCTCATTATTTTATGGGAAAATACTATAGCAGTCTGCAATCTGTGTTTACAATGGCTCAGGTCCCAAGAGGCCCAGTGCTGGGGGTACATGTGTGAATGGCCATATACATATACTCCAGGGTCTCAGGGTACCACTATACTTTTATTAATAATATTTATGTTGATACTTGCATCTAATGTTTTGTAGTCTGACTGATGCCTTAGATCTTAATTAAAACTATTTATATATAAAAAAGAATGGCCACATTGGGTCTCAGGGTACCAATCTGGCTGCTTCCACATGTCTGTTTTCCCCATATTTTCCTTGTCTCAGGCCCCTCATGCCACCATTTCTCCTATGCCACCAGATTACTTTGTGGGGCTTTCTAAAAAATTGGCAATTGCTAATGCACACTAACATTCTACTGATTTCTTGCCCGGAGCTACTAGTTTCTCTGAATTTCCAGTTTTCATTTTAAAAAGAGATTCCCCTTAGATTTCTGGTGAAAAGGGCTAGAGATTAAGACTTGTTTTTTTAAATGGGATTTCAAGTTCACTAGTAATTCATGGCACAGACAGATAGAACAGTAGTGTGCATTAGAGCAATAGCAGGCAGGGGTTGAGAAGGTAGACACGTGAAAAACTGATAGTGCTGCCATATAGGGAAGGAGTATGGTGAAAGCAACATACTGAGCAGCATGAACAGGTCAATAAACAAACAGCATGTCAAAAATCAGTTCCTTGTTCATATCTGCTCAACTCTAGGGATGGGCATGAACCACATTTTTGCAGTTCAGTTCATGGCTGAACCACAAACCAATACACCGGTTCATGAACCAAATAAATTCATATTGGTTTGTGAGCCATTTAAAATTTAAACCCCTGCTTTCTGATCCCTATGGCTTTTTGCGGTGTCAAAAAGCAGGGATTTCCAAACAGGGCAGTGTCATGTTTCTAGTTTTAGGGCAGTGTCATGTTTCTAGCTGTCCAATTATGTATGTGTACAATATACACACATAGGGAAAAATCATTAATTGGGGGAAATCAGAAAAAATAAAAAATTTGCCAGTCTCTCCTATCTGTTCATGAAAAGGCAGTAGCAGCACTGCTGAAACCTACCTGAGGTTAAGTTGCAACCCTCAACCCATGTTGTAATGGCCTCATTCTGCAGTTCTTTCTGAAGAGATTGGCTTTTTTGCCCCTAAGAGATTCTCTTGAGTCAATCTATGTTTGACTCTAATTACTCTGGTGAGCTTCCTGTTCTCTTTGTTCTCTGTACTCATGTCAGATGTTGTCCCTCAGAAGGTGCAGAACCTCCCTGAAGGGACACTGCAACAAATAATTGTACAAAAATAATTATATTACACACTACTCTTGGCATGTGCGCAAACATAGCATTCAGTCTATTCTGGACAGCAGAATAGTTTTAGCACATCGTAGATTCAGTTTGTTTTGAATTTTTTTGTCCATCTTAAGTTTGCTTTTCATATTTGTTAGCCATTATGTATACCAGCTGGCTGCCAGTGCCCCACTGAAATGGGCTTGACTATATTTCCTGTTCTATGTATTTTACAAATACCATGTGTTAGGTTCACACTGGGCTTACTGTAGTATACAACATTTATTACATATCTTATCTGTGCCATAAATCTGTCATAGGATGTGTTTAAAGGCCTCAAGACAACATAAACACCAAAGAACACTCCGTCAGATCTGTTACCAAAAAGCCTTTATTTTTGTTTAGCTGTCTGCAATGGAACCTACACTTTTTTTAACCTCTTTATTCTATGCTGCTCAGTTACATCCAGTACTTATAGAGACCGGCTCCCATAACAATGTGTACATAATTACTAGAGAAAGTACTAGCTCCTTCAAAACTCATTTCAATGCAAGCTTCTACAAGGCAAACACAGTTAAGAAGAGCAACAGTATAACTGATGACAGATGTGTCAAGGGTCTCTATATAGGGCATAACTACCATGCAAATATATGAGATTTCTGGTTTGCTCACTTCTGCACTGTTGTGACCTGGATGGCCCAAACTAGCCTGATATTGTCAAATACTGGAAGATAAGCAGAGTTGGCCCTGATTAGGACTTGTATGGGAGACCACCAAGGAAGATGAGGCTTGCTACACAGAGGCAAACCAACTCTGTGTCTCTCTTGCCTTGAAAGCCCTATGAAGTTGACTACATAAGTTGACTGCAACAATGGCACTTTCCACAACCCCCATCACTTCTGCACTAATTTTGAAAAATGCATCCCATAACAATTCCTAGTAAAGCTGAATTGGGGCTAAACCAAATATTTGTGATAGGATGTGACTGTGATTTGTAATTAGGACAGCTCATTTTTTAAAATAAAAAAACAGCTAATTAGCAGCCCTACATGATTGCAGTAAAAATGTGGGAAGGGTCACTGGGGAAGGGGTTTACCCCTTTCTAATATACCTCTTCAGTTATTTAAATTGCTCCTCCAAAGCTTTAATTAATTCTGTAAGAGCAAAAAGATCAATGTAGGCATCAGAGCAGAGAAAGAAATAGCAAACAAGCAGAACCCAGTTCTATTTATATAGAATCAAGAAATCCCTCTCCAAACCACTGAAACCATGCAATGGCTGGCAGAAAATGAAAATGCTATTGTGACAGCCAGGGCTCCTTTTGTAGCAGGAACTCCTTTGCATCTTAGGCGACACACCCTTAATGTAGCCAATCCTCCAAGAGCTTACAGAGCTCTTCTTACAGGGGCTACTGTAAGCTCTTGGAGGATTGGCTACATTAGAGGTGTGTTGCCTAATATGCAAAGGAGTTCCTGCTACAAAAAGAGACCTGGTGGCAGCTATGGTGTGATGGGGGGGAGGGAGGCTCTGAGGCTCTGCCTTCTGGACTGAAGAATACCCAATCCTCCATTCTGGTATCTCCTATAGATTCCTTATACACTGACCGCCCACAATGAAATAAAAAGGGGGACACAAGCTTTAAAGTAAAGATTTAATGAAAATGGAGAAACAATAACAGAGGAAAGAGAAAAACCAGAAATGTTCAATGCCTTTTTTGCCTTATTTTTTCCCCCCTAAGGAAGAGAACAGGCTCATCTAGAGATGGTAGTAGGCAAGGTATAATGTCTGGGCTGCTGATTGACATGGACAGAGAGATAATTGAGAAGCACCTGGCTGCACTGAATGAGTACAAATTCCCCTGGCCAAATGGTAAACACCCAAAAGTGCTCAAGAACTTTCTAGAGAACTTGCAGAGCCTTTGTGCATCAACTTCCAGACCTCTTGGAGGACAGGAGTTGTGCCACAAGACTAGAGGAGGGCAGATGTTATCCCAATTTTCAAAAAAGGAGGAGGGATGACTCAGAAACTACAGGCCAGTCAATATCCCAAGGAAGATACTGGAACAGATTTTAAAGGGCTCAATCCGCAAGCATCTAAAGGACAACTTGGTGATCTGTGGAAGTGAGCATGGATTTGTCCTTAACAGGCCCTGCAAGACCAAACTCATTTCCTTCTTTGGTCGAGTGACAAACTTACTGGATCAAGGGAATGCTGTTGATGTTGTTTACCTGGATTACAGTAAAGCTTTTGACAGGGTTCCCTGTGATGTTCTGATAGGTAAACTAGAGGACTGTGGACTGGAGTCTAGGATAGTTAGGTGGATAGGGAACTAGTTGGAGAACCGCACTCAGAATAGTTGTCAATGGCATCTCATCTGAATGGAGGGAGGTATCCAGTGGGGTGCCACAGGGCCCAGTTCTAAGCCCAGTACTTTTCAATATTTTTATAAATGATCTAGATGAGGATGTGGAGGGGCTACTCATTAAATTTGCACATGACTCATTAAATTTGCACAAATTGGGAAAAGCAGCGAAACACCAGAAGATAGAGACAGAATTCAATGATATCTGAACACACTGGAAAAATGGGTGGATGTGAACAAGGTGCAATTTAACAAGGATAAGTGCTGAGTTCCACATCTGGGTAACAAAAATGAGGAACACGCATATATTGGATAGAGGATACACTTATGGGTAGCAGTGTGCGTGAACAAAATCTTGGGGTATGGGTAGACCACAAGTTAAATATGAGCAGGCAGTGTGATGTGGTAACAAAAGAAGAAGAGAAAAAGAAGAGATTGGATTTATACCCCACCCTTCACTATCCAAAGGTGTCTCAGAGCGGCTTACAAACTCCCTTCCCCTTCCCACAACAGACACCTGTGAGGTAGGTGGGGCTGAGAGAGCTCTTGACAGAAACTGCTCTTTTTCAAGAACAGCTCTTATCAGAACTATGGCTTGCCCAAGGTCATCCAGGCAGGTGCAAGTGGAGGAGTGGGGAATCAAACCCGGTTCTCCCAGATTAGAGTCCATGTACTTAACCACTACACCAAAATGGCTCTCTGTGATCTTGGGGTGTATCAACAGAGGCATAGCATCCAAACCGCAAGATGTCATAGTCCTGCTGTACACTGGGTTGGTCAGGCCACACCTGGAGTATTGTCTGTAGTTCTGGAGACCTCACTTCAAAAAGGATGTGGACAGAATGGAGTAGGTGAAGAGGACGGTGACAAAGATAATCGGGGGCTTGGAGACCAAGCCCTATGAGGAAAGGCTGAACATGTTGGGCATGTTCAGTCTTGGAGAAAAGGAGGTTGAGGGGGGATATGATTGCTCTCTTTCTTTAATTATATTTTATTATTTTCCACATAACATGTTTACAACAGAAATATCATACAATTTTGGAATGGTATACAAACTATTCCTTCCAATTATACTATTTGGCACTGCCAGTGTCTACTTAATATAAAAAAATTGTTTTCTTATTCACTGCCAGGGATTGCTTGTTAAACAATTACTATTGTCTCCTTGAACTCCTAGACAAATAATACATAATTTAATAAACAGATAACTAATAATTATTATTTTATTTCAGTTAGGCTTCTACCATGAATCTCAAGCTGTTTCTCATAATGTTCTATTTTCTAAATTTTATAATCTTTAATTACTATCATTTAAAACAATATCTATTTCATGATTACTCTCTTTAAGTATTTGAAGGGCTGTCACTTAGAGGAGGGCAGGGAGCTGTTCCTGTTGGCAGCAGAGGATAGGACTCGCAATAATGGGTTTTAATTAAGGGCGGGAAGGTATCGGCTGGATATTAGGAAAAGCATTTTTTGCAGTAGGAGTTGTTCAACAGCGGAATCACCTACCTAGGGAGGTGGTGAACTCCCCCTCACTGGTAGTCTTTAAGCCTTGAATGGACAAACATTTGTCAGGGCTGCTCTAGGCTGATCCTGTATTGAATCGGGGGTTGGACTAGATAGCCTGTGTTCCAACTCTGTGATTCATAGAGACCCCTTCTTCTTAGATTTTTGACTTGACAGACAAGACACAGATAGAAATGAACAACAAAGGTTTATTTAACAGAAAATAAAGTATTTAGTAAGTAAATATGATGTGTGGGTAACTTAAATGTATAAAGTAAAGCTGGCTCTCAAAAAAAAAAGTAAATAACTTCTATGGGGAGATTTGATTCCCTTTTCTCTGGGCAGGTGCAACCTCAGCAAGTTCCAGGCGCCTCTTTTTGCTCACAGAACACCTTACCACAGTATCTGCATACACCAGATAGCAATGATGGGCCCTTAACAGGATGCTTATTTATACCACTAAAATAAGCTTCTTCCCTAAACCAACCCACAAACCCTAACTGGAAACCAAAATAAAAGCCTGGCTAAACTCCAAAGCCACAAAATCCCTATCCAAAGCATAAAGGTTTTCTTCACCCTTTTAAAACTGAGGCTGGATCACCCCCTCCTTGGCTCACCCCTCCCATCTAGTGGAACTCCATGGGCTCTGATTGGCAGACAATCACTTAGATTTACATGAGACCTAAATCACAAGGATTGGTTCAGAGCCCTGGTGAAGAGGCGGGACTTTTAGGGATGATTGCCACACTATGCACAGAAATTTCCACCTGAATGATTCTCTTTTGTGGGAAGAAGCGATAACTTTTCTGGTTGGAAAATTCTCTGCTCCGATTATTTGCTCTTCTCTATCATCACTGAGGCTGCGTTCAGACGGCCAGTCAATCCCGCCATGAGCCCTCCTAAAATTTTATCCCGATTTTTTAAATCCAGCCTAGCACGACCAGACCCCCCCCCCCGTGAAATAGCCTCACCGCGCGTTGTTCCCGCCGTGATTTGTCTACACGGCATCCACCAAGGATTATTTTTTTTTAAGTTTTGTACATGCGCATAGGCAAGGCTGCGCCTCCTTGGATTCCATGCAGGAGATTCTGCATACTTCAGTTTCTGTTTTGACCCGCGCTTGCAGGGATGGAAAGAATAAGTCCCGGTCCTCCCCCTTGCCATTGCCATCATGATCAATGGAGGGACTATTTTGCAAGTTAGAACAGTCCTTCCCAACTCCATCTCCCATCGCGGTAACATCTTGTCCCTAAAATAAATAAGCATGAATATTACATTCCTCGTAGCGCTTATCACTGAATGCGTTTCCTCGTTAAAGCACACACAGGGTTTCAATTTTTAAAAAATCACGCCCCCGTCGGCTCGGTCTGATATCAGACCGAGCCGACGGGAGCATCACGCGCTAATGGAGTGACCAGATGGAAGAAAGTCTGCAGTTGTCGCGCAGGTAAGCGAAAACCCTACATTGAAACTGCTTCTTTTTAAATCAGGATTGGAGGCGCAGCAGAACGGGATGCCTATGGGACCGGAATATTTCCAAAATGTTTCTGTCTGGTCGTGCATTTTTGATCCACAAAGGAGTCGTTCCTATGGTGGATCAAAAGATCTGTCTGAACGCACCCTGTGAATCTCATTACCATCAAATCATTCAACTGTGAAAGCAGACAGTAAGGCATCAAGAAAATGAGTCACCTCCAAAGACTTGCAGAGAGTTATTGCCATTATTTTTAGTAAGCAGATTTGGTATATCAAAATGAAGGAGATTCAATTTGTAATTTGATTAGGTAATTTCTCGATGTACATTCCTAGCTTTTAGCTGTTGTGAAAAGAAGGAAGATCTGACTTAAGGGAGGAAGAGCTCCTCCCTAAATAAGAGTAATGGTTTAAAAGATGAAGGATTTGAGGGCTCTGGGGCCAAGACTCTAAACTAAAAAGAAGAAGAAGAAGAGAAGAGATTGGATTTATACCCCGCCCTTCACTACCCAAAGGAGTCTCAGAGCAGCTTACAAACTCCTTTCCCTTCCCCTCCCCACAACAGACACCCTGTGAGGTATGTGGGGCAGAGAGAGCTCTGACAGAAACTGCTCTTTTTGAAGAACAGCTGTGCCAGAACTATAGCTTGCCCAAGGTCATCCAGCCAGGTGCAAGTGGAGGAGTGGGGAATCAAACCCAGTTCTCCCAGATTAGAGTCCACACACTTAACCACTACACCAAACTGGCTTTTTGTGCTGCCTAGCTCTCTCATGCTTCTTCAACAGACAACTGAAATAATAATCTCCACACCTAGGACCATGGATGATGTGGTGAAACAGTCAGTTTGTGAACCAGCATATCTGTTCATAGTTCAGCCACAAATCAAAGCAAACTGCAAAAATGTGGTTTGTGGTCATCTCTAGTGGAAGGGGCTGAAATACTGTCTACAACACAGTATTCTCCTGATGAGTTATTGCCATTGTCCAAGCCACTAGCAGACCCCAGTATCACATACATTGCTGACGGAAGGAAAGAAACAGAACATGGTGGTACAAGGTGACAATGACAGAAAAGGTGAGGTTTCAATCAAGCAATGACAAAGATAATGTACAAAATGGGTCCATCGAGCCTAGATTGCTGAAAGCTCTAGCAGACTTGATACTGAGCTTAAAATAAAAGATGTAGCTGTTATGATGAATAATTTTACAGGCCTTGAGACTTGACACAAATCCAACTTTCTACATCAGTTTAAGCTGCTTTGCTCTTGCATGCCTTGTCATCTGATCCTGATATTTGTCACATACTTAGTTTGATAGTCCTGGTGGATTATCAAGTATTTTGGCAGCTAAAGCTCTTTATTTAACCAGTGTTATTCTCATAATATTCTCACGATAAATGAGATTTTATGTAGTTTTCTTACTCACAGTCATTTTCTTCATTATTCCCAAAATCTGAGAAGACCTTTCTCCCCTTTCTCCAGAGATCTCCATATAGACCTGCCAGTTCTTACATAATCTTCCTGCATAAAGATAGAAAAGACTTTCAGGTCATCTAATCAAACTTTCTGTACTAAAACAAGAGGTAGAGGTTAGCAGTTTTTCTTTTTTGATTACTTGTTTTTTCAGTTCCTTCTCAGCAGCTTCAATGTCTGCCTCAGGCCCTTGCCATGCTTTTTGACACATGCACACCTTTTAAGATTCTAAGATGCTTATATAGCCTGAAAAGTGGATGCCAGCCATTTTTAACAACATAAATTGGTGGACAAATGTCTATGTTAATTCTTTACCTTATGTTCCAAAACATGTTTGTTGAGTCTTGGCACTGCTCTTGCAATTAAAATGTGTCCAACCCCATCCAACAGAGCTTTCCATGACCTCCTGCTGCTGTGATAAATTCCACTGGCTTTCAACACTGCATGTAAAACATTTCCCTTAATTTGTTCTTGAAAGACTTTTAGCAAATGCTTACACAGTTCCTTGGTACAGTAAGATAAGACTACAGTTGCATTCAAAGGAAATGACAAAGCTGTGGAAATCCCCAGGCTGGCACATTTCATCCCTTACCTCCTCCCACCTTTGCTTTAAAGGCATGTATGTTTACAGGAACTGTACTTACATCCCAAAGTATGATTTTTTGCCTCGAATTCTAAACCAGGATTGAACACAGTTTGGAATCCAGGTTTGTAAAAAGCAAATCTTAATCTGTAGTTCAAATGTAACAACCACCTGTGGCTTGTTACATACTAGGGAGGGTTCAGTATTTGGACTGAAGGAAGTATATTATGACTTTGTACACATGTTCTTGTTGCAGCAATAACTGCAGCTTTTCATTAGATCTGAGCACAGCTGGAGGTCTTGAACTGTACATTCAGAATTTATTTTCTGAGATCCCAGATTATCTGTGGTAATGTGGTAATTTCTTAATATCTTTCCTAAAGAACACACGGCAGAAAGTTTTGCATCCAGAGTATTCAAAGCAGGTGACTGTGATTAGATTTCTTAGGATCTTAATTTAATTCAGGCCTAAATTTTAAAAAAATATGTACTGAAGGGTAATGATTGACTGATATTCTTTTCATATACTCATTTTAAAAAATTACTACCTTCTCTCTGCACATAAATAAAAAAAATGTAGACACCTTCCTACAGTATCCAACACGAATTCCTTAAAACATCCAAATGCATTGTCCAGCCAGAGTCAAACTGATTAAGGTTGTGGTACAGAACACTAAATCATGGTGGGATATTTACACAGAGCTCCTGCAGAGCATGGCAATGTGACTTTCATCAACTTGCTACAGTAAGGAATATCGACATGATGAATGGCAACATGCCATGAGCAGCCCTTCCTTGGGGTCAGATTCCTGCTTGTGAACAAGCATTGATAGACCAAGTATCAGCTCTTTTCCTGCAGGGAACTGCTGTCCAGATGTACCAACACTACACCATTCCACAAACACCAATGTGCTACAAGAAGCCCAAGTGAACATCAGAAATACCTGATCAATCTAATCTCCATACCACATTGGTTACAGAGAAGATATTAGGTCATTTGTTTTCTACTGCAATTGACATGCTTTCCCAATTTCATTTGAAAAGTACAAAGAAGCTATTCTTAAGGCAAGATACATGAACACAAATAGAAGGATCACCACCTAGCTGCTTTTAAACTGATCTGTACAGTTTTATCGTCTCCTGCCATATGAATGTCTGAAGCTGCCTTATGCCATTAGATCATCAATATATCTTACTCAGTATTTACTACCCTGACAGGCATTCTCTACTGGGCATTCTCTAAAATGCCAAACACATGCTCTACCACTGAACCATGACCATTTTAATCTCATTTTTATTCTTCCTTGTGAAGCCATTGTAGTGGACCTAAAGTGTCTTGGCAATATACACTTATCTAAAAACATTACAAGTTAAGCAGGGCATAGAATACTCATCTTTAAATTAGCACCAGTTTCTACAATAGTGACCACATTTCTTATTGCATATTCTTGCAGCTGTCCAAGGTTATTTTTTGGCCAACTTATTTCTGCTGCTTTTGTGCTGCTTCCACATAGGAACCTGAAAATGTACTTCTGCTATGGAATCAACAGCAAGCAGCATGACAGTAGTTGGAACAGGGCTCGTTTTTGTAGCAGGAACGCCTTTGCATATTAGGCAACACACCCCTAATGTAGCCAATCCTCCAAGAGCTTACAGAGCTCTTCTTACAGGGGCTACTGTAAGCTCTTGGAGGATTGGCTACATTAGTGGTGTGTTGCCTAATATGCAAAGGAGTTCCTGCTACAAAAAAGAGCCCTGGGTAGGAACATCATCTATGTGCCCCGTTCCTGAGTTGCTCACTGCTATAGCTGCCCCCCTACTTTCCCCAACAACAACTGTGCTGCCCCATGGCCTGGCAAGCCCCATCTTCCCCAACTGAAAAGAAAAAGTGTCCATCAAAGGGCTAAAGGGGTGAACGGAAATGCTGTTCCCCCTTTCCATATTGGATGTAGGCAGAGAGTCCTCATATACTTACTGCTTTCTGACAACCCACAATTTCACCTTTAAGCCAGCTCAGAGAAGAAAGCCCAGGGCAGCACGTACTGGGCTCCGAATAAGGATGATGCAGAATAAGCAGAACAAGCATGATCTTTTTAAATGTGGAGTTATATCACTGTCCATTTGGGAGGAAAAACCATGTGGAAGAAGTCTTGTTCAGTTCAAAGTGCTTCTTTTTTCTTTCCAGCCATGGTTTTTTCCTCTCTCACACACATGGGCAGTACACTGTGTGGAGTGAAGACAAAGCTGGAAATTATGGCCCATGGATAGTGGTTTATTTCTGAATTTGTATAGTGCAAGGGTGAAGGAAACCATTTGAAACATAGTATGGGTGAGGGAAGGGGGGAGCTGAACACTTTCCTTCCCAGTGCTTCACTCCAGATGTTTTCCTTCCGATGAGTCTGGAAGTTTGAGCCTAGAATGCACCCCTGCCAAGAGAAGAGGGGCTGAGTGTCAAAGGGAAAGAAAGCATGGGCAGGGGAGTATTCACCTCCCACCATGCCCTTTAAGTCACTCCTTCCCCCGTGTTATATGCATTTGGCAGAGTGTGAGATGGGTCTGCCATAATGTCTGATTTGGCTCTGATTTCAACATCCATCCTTCAAGTAGGTCTGACCTGCAGTCTTGGGTCTAGGGACATCTGCTGTGCAATCATCTTTAGCTAATAAGCTGCAAAAGATGGTTCTCTCTTCACTTTGCAAAGCTATAAAATTAGGGCATGGGGAAAAATTGTGAACATGAATTGAATTGTTTTAATGCCAGAGTTGGTAACGATATCTTGTCTCTTTAATTGAATTGAAATTGTATGTCTCAGTGAGATGTGCACAGTGAGACAGCTCATGGGTTTGGAAGGTAACAGGGTGAGCTGATTATGTAATTGGCCTTGAGATTATGGTGGGGGGTTTTAATTATTCAAGTTATTGCTGGAAACTTGTGGCTTTGGAAAGCAAATTTTAGAGATAAATTCAGTGTCTCTGGAGGCATGCAATAAAATCATGTGGTGCATCTGAGCAGAGTTAAAGGGAAACCCTTCCCAGTACCACAGCTGGAAATCTGGGTGTGGATCCCCCAACTATGCATGTTTGATGAGTCACTTCAGCACACTGCTGCTGCCTCCATGCTGCTCCTGCCACAGTTTCCCTTCCTATCCTAGTAAGCAAGCAGCTAGAACTGTTTTCCTTAATGCAAACAAATTACATAACATAGGGTTACCATTTTCCAGTTTTCCAAATCCAGGGAGACTAATTTCATATTATTGTTTTGTGGTTAACTATTGCAAATCAGTCATGTTATTTGTTGCACTATCTACCAGTGACTGTGTGTCTTTTCTTGGCAACTGCCACAAAAACCTGGGTATGGAGCAAGGGAGGTCTTCCCCCCCGCCCCCAACTATATGCTCAGGATAGCATTTGTTCATGCTTTCTTCTCAGATAGAAGAAGAGTTGGATTTATATCCTACGCTTCATTCAGAGTCTCAGAGTGGTTTACAATCTCCTTCCCTTCCCTTCCCCACAACAGACACCCTGTGAGGTAGGTGGGTCTGAGAGAGCTCTTTTGATGACTGCTCTTGAGAGAACAGCTCTGAGTGAACTTATGACTGACCCAAGGTCACACCAGCAGCTGCATGTGGAAGAGTAGGGAATCAGACCCGGTTCTCCCAGATTACAGTCCACATTCTTAACCACTACACCAAACTGGCTAGGAAGATAACAAGCAAATTTACCAGGAACAAACTTCTTTCCACAAAGAAATTAACTAAGCAGACATGATGGATGAGTACTGGGACAAAAAATAAAGGAAGAGATTAAGTATGCTGGTGTGCCTTGGTGCCTCTGCCACCAATAGTGGTCAGTGCTGTATCTGATCAGCAGAAATTCCAAGAATAGGAGGGTATCTTTGCTTTTCTTCCAAGTAACCCTGGTTAGAAAATGATCAAGGAGGCCAGGGTTCCAGTTCCCACTCAGGTATGAATCTTACCAGGTGACTCTGGACCAATGTTCTCTCTAAGCTGAGTAAGTGTGAGCTAGCTCACAGTTTTTAGCCTCCAGCTCATACATTTTTGTCTTATCTCAGAAAGGATGGCTCCAGAGCAAACTAACTTATGCAGTAGCCAAATCACTTGCTCACAATTTTAATGCCAGGGAGTTTTCTGCTCACCTTGACACAGAGAG
This sequence comes from Gekko gecko, assembly GCA_029375565.1. Taxonomy (NCBI): domain Eukaryota; kingdom Metazoa; phylum Chordata; class Lepidosauria; order Squamata; family Gekkonidae; genus Gekko; species Gekko gecko. Next base: position 50,777,871 of record JAPDNY010000004.1, read on the forward strand.
TACTCCATCTTTCTGTGTTATACCTCTGAGGATGCCAGTCACAGCTACTGGTGAAACGTCAGGTCCTACAATGCCAAGACCACGGCCACACAACCCGGAAAATCTACAGCAACTAATAAAAATAAAATAAATAAATTTCTAACATTCAAAACTCACCCTTCCTCTAATGAGTTCAGTGGGTTTACATGGATACTGTACTTTTCTCCCAACAACACTGTGAGGTAGGTTAGGCTGGACCAAGGTCACCTAATAAGCTTCCTAGCCAAAGTAGGAATTCAACCCATGTCTCCCTGATCCAAGTCCAAAACTCAATTCACTAAACAACACTGGCTCCCAATTCTCTCTTTACCAGGGAAAAAAATGGCTTAAAATTATATTGTCTTTAACAGCATTTCTTAGAGAGCCTTCTGTTTGTGGTGCCCTCTTTTAAGATTGATTGTATGACAGTACCTAGGTCACAAGCTTTCTCTGCAGTAGGTCCAGTCCTCTGGAATGTCCTACCAGAGTGGGTACACATTCATGGGCCATATTTAAGAAGGTGAGCAAGACAAGTTCTATTTCAGAAGGCCTTTGGTTAAAAGTGAACTGTTTTGGCAGATTTAACTGTCATTTTAATCTCTGCGGGTTTCCCCCCCTTATTGTGTTTATTTAGTTAAAGGTTGCTTATATTTTATGTCCTTGCAATTTGTTATTGCATTGTTAGCTACCCTGACTCCAAGGAAGTATGGACAGATATAAATATGTGAAAATAAATGAATAATTTCTCAGGTCAATAGGGCTGGCATCATGCGACCTGTAGACTCTGTCATATTCACCTTCTCCATTGCTGATGTAGCCCTCTGCTAACTGATATCTCACATCTCTTGACATAACGGGAGACACGAGTACCACTTTGGGTGAAAGGTTTCAGAGGCCTTAACAGACTGCCTACTCCTTATTATGAAATGCTAAGTGACAGCCTCTGGTCTCCTTGTGTCCCTGGCTGAGAATTGTCTTGCATAGCACATCTCTACCGTGTATGCAAAAGGATCTGCTTTTATGGTGGGCCACATTTCTACTCTGACATGAGCAGACAGGTTGTGTTGTGCAATGTGACTGATGCCATCAAGAGATAACAACATCACAAAAGTGTGATACTTAAAACTTATATTCTGCAGTGATTTACATAGCACACTGACATCAGCTATATCCTCAGAGATCTCAGAATTTCAGGACAACAGCAAAAAATTAGTCTAAATAATAATGAAGTTTAGTTTGTGGCTTTTGAGGCAGTACAGAGATCCCAGCTATATAAAGAAAAAGCCAGATGGGGGGGAGAGCTGAATTTCCACTCTATAAAGGACTCTCATTTTCTGTGATGATAGGACTGTTGGAACAAACTTCTTTCCACAAAGAAATTGGCAAAGCAGACATGATGGATGAGTACTGGGACAAGAAATAAATTATTCATATGTGCTCCCCTCTTGTGAATCGACATGGCTTTAAAATGTCTTCTGCAGGCATTTCAGCTTAATGCATTTCACTGAGGTAGAACCAAGATAAGGTTTCACGTGGAGACAATGCTATGTACATATTTTATAGCAAGGCCAATAACTGTATGCAGAATTCTAAAAAGAAACTATGTATATACCACTTGCCCTTCAAACAAAAAATCTAGACTTTCATCCAAGGAAAAAAGTTACTTTATTCCAAAAATATGCAGCAGATAGTCTCAAAATTTCTTTTGCAGTTAGTCATGACTCATTACCATCTTTCAGTTTTTGTTCCCATCCTTTTTTTCTCATGAGACCACCACAAATGTTTCACACTACACATACTTAATAGCTCTGTGTTCTTTGCCTGAATCAAAACAAAACTTAAGTAACTCTAATCCAAAAGAAATTTTATAGTAAAAATATTCTTTCCCATACAGTCATTTGTCTTCTTTACTCCAAGTAGTGGTATATGCAAAACATGCTACTATATTGCCAGGGATCATTAACAAAAACAGTACTAATATATTTTTTACATCTTGCCATCTAACTCATTTGACATTATCTTTAAGCAGTGCTGGCCCTATCTATTTATGTGACTGTTGACCAAGGGTAGGCAGGCATATTAATTAATTACATTTATATCCTACTTTTCTTACATCATGAAATTTAAGGCATTCCCAGGAAGGCTCCCAAACAGTATGCTTAATGTGTGTAGTAAACTGAATGGTGAGGGCAGGATCTGCAACACTGCTTCCTCCACATTTGCATTCAGTCCACCTAGACACAGAGATCTATCTTGTCTGCTATGCTGTATAACATTTACTTGAAATCTTTAGGAGAGATTAGTTGTTATAGATTTTCTGGGCTGTATGTACCCCACGTCTTGGCATTGTAGTACCTGACGTTTCGTCAGTAGCTGCGACTGGCATCCTCAGAGGTATAACACAGAAAGTCTAGACTACTGTATTTTTATATATATGCCAGTAAAAGGCTTTGGATTGGATTGGATAACACAGAAAGATGGAGTACTTTCTGCGTCAATGTGAGAAGAAAAATGGTAGGCACGTAATTTACATCTACTCAGAAAGGTGGGGTAGGGCTGAGTCATTATCTTGTAGGAATTTCCCAGGTTGTGACACGCTAATGGAGGAGCTTTCCTGAGGAGGTTCTTTTGCATATGGATTGGCTGTTGAAATTCTAATCTTATCAGTAGTGCAGATGTAGAGCATTTTGTGTTTTTCAGGACAGGAAACCATGCCCTATTTATTTTTAAACTCTCTTCTTTCCTGTTGAAATTGTGTTTATGTTTTTGAATTTCAATGACTTCCCTGTGTAATCTGACATGATAATTGTTCAGCATTTCAGTCTTGGAATAAGATACTGTGTCCTGTTTGAGTTAGGCTATGTTCAGCCACTGCTGATTTTTCAGGTTGGCCAAGTCTGCAGTGTCTTTCATGTTCTTTTATTCTTGTCTGGATACTATGCTGTGTGGTCCTGATGTAAACCTGTCCACAACTGCAGGGTATGCAATATACTCCTGCAGAAGTAAAGGGGTATCTTTTGTCTTTTGCCGATCATAGCATTTGTTGTATTTTTCTGGTGGGTCTGTTTGTAGGTTGTGTTTTTCCATAAGTTTTCCCATCTGATCAGTGATTCCTTTGCTATATGGCAAAAACATGATGAACTAAATCATCTAGACACATTTCAAGCAAATGGCTACTTCAATAATGAAATCAGAAGAGCAATTAAACCACAGGTATAACAAACAACTGAGGAAAAGCAGTCTCCCACAGGAAAAGTGATTTCAAATATCAAATTAAGGTTTATAATATTGAAAACACTGAACTCTGCAATAATGTATTACCATCACAGACATTATAGCACAGTAATTAACAATAAATATATTCTTGAAAATATGGTGCTTATGGGGCATGTTCCTATAATATGCACACAAATTAACAATATTTGGGGGGATATGTCTCTACCTATATCACAAACAAAATACAGCAATTGCTCAGAATGTTTACACAACCATTTCTCACATAGCAGTCACACTAGCAACAAATAGTGGAAATTATTGCATTTGCCCTAGAATACTGCATTTTTGAGGGATTGGAAAGTGAGATATGCCTGCAAGAAAAGCAGCTACATAGACATAAAAATACATATACATAAAAAGACTATACACTACAGCTAGAAAGCAAGTTCATTATACATACACACACATAAACGAGATGGAGATACTCTATTTTCCTCTTGGGACAAAATACATATTTATGTAGAGTTGTCTATCATGCCCAAATGGTCTTCTGAGCAATCATGAATAGATTATAGTTGCATAATAACTCAGAGCAATATAAACTTCATTCTAAACATTCAGACCTGAATCTAGCTACAGGTAGTGACTTCCAGTATGATCCTAAGAACACTTTCCTGGGAGTAAGCCCCATTTAATAGACCTGAGTAGGCTTCTCAGTAGACCTGCTTAGAATTGCTAAGACCCACTGAAAACAATGGAACTCAAGCTAATTGTGACTGGTTTATATAATTGTTTTCAAGTGGGGAATGACTAACTATATTGGACTGGGTCCATAATGCCCATATGTATACTTGCACAAGTGTCACCTTATGGGGAACAAAAACCTTAAAAGAAAATTATCTGTTTAATCTAGTGATGTTTTATAAAAATTACTACAGGTACTCATGAATTCTGTTAAAATTGTTTCTATCATTAAACGGTATAGTACAGTCATTAAATGGTATAGTACACTGTGACTGCACTTACACAAATTTGACAGTCATAGCTTTACTATACTTGATTACTCAAATTCTGCAAAGTCATACATTTTTACTATACTATTGACTATAAATAGGAAAGAGTATTTTTCAACTCATATCTAATGTTATCTAAGAATAACTCATAGGTGCTGCAGTTGCAATTTTAGCATCTTCTGAGCTCTTCCACCATTCTAAACTGGAATAGTCATATCATGCTCTCAGTCTGACTTGCACTTCTTCCTACTACCCATCTGTACAAAGAAAATGTGAAAACTCTATTGTGCCAAAAAGAATTTGGCTCTTCCACAACTCGGCCACCTTTACTCAATTTACTCAACATGAGCAAAACAATGCAGAAATAGTAACAAATAGTTTATAAACTCAGGAAAGGAATGCATTAACTAGCTGGTAAAGTTCTTCAAATGTTTCTAATTCAAATAACTTCCAATTCAGGGACGTGGGAAAACCATATTACATACATTTTTCATTGCATCCCATCACTTGTGTTCATCATCATGTTTCTTACAGTCACAAATGGCTTGGTGCATATGTGCAACAGAAATATTATCCAGGCTACTAGTATAGAACAAACTGCTGAAATGCTCATACATTTTAACATTAAAAAAAGGTAAGCAGGAATAGAAGAAACAAGTTAATCATGAAACAAAGTATTGTCTGCCATTATACTCAATGAATATACCATTATTCTGTGTATTATTTCAATTGCAGATGCTTTAACAAACATAACATCAATGTTACATTAAGTGACTGGTAGTGAACGTATGGCTATATCCAGAGAGTTCAATATCAACTCACTACCCCTTGGTCATAAAATGTCCTGACTTGGTATTTTTGTTGTTAAGGCAACACACTCTGGGAGAAGGCTCAACATTTAAATAGACCAAACATTTTTTTTTGGTGGGGGAAAACCCAAAACAAAACTGCAGCATTTTTGTTCATATTGGTATCCCCAACACATACCTAGAGACCAGTAAAACTGAACTTGGGCAAGGAATAGCTGATTTTCACTGTGGTTAACAAGAACTTAGAAAATTGCACATAACTGGACCTTTGTACATTGGATTAATTCAAAACCTATTTCCTATAAAAATTATTAGCTTGTATCCAACCAACTATGCATGGACAGCACAGAGTGTTTCCCTATGTTCCTGCCCGTTCCTGAAGCTCCTTCTGTCCTCTGGAAAGTTTACTCCTGAGGTTGTAGGATTTGCATGGTGGAATAGTTATGCAGGTAAGGGGAGGACTGGTGTTAGGAGTGATAAGGGAATGAAATTGCCTCCTCCCTTTAGTGAAGCTATGCTTATGTAATACAAAGGAGGAGCAATTTCAATCCCCCATACTTTGTAATTCTCATCCCCTAACCCAGTGTTTTTCAAACTTTTTTGTGCAAAGGCACACTTTTTTCATGAAAAAAATCACGAGGCACACCACCATTAGAAAATGTTAAAAAAATTTAACTCTGTGCCTATATTGACTATATATAAAGTAATTCTCTTGAATAGGAATCAAATAAACACAAAGAAATTATTTTATAATTACTTTATTATGAAATAATAATACTTTATTTTATAATTGTTCATATGTTACGGATGAATTTGGAATTTTTCCCATGGCACACCAGACAATATCTCACGGCACACTAGTGTGCCGCGGCACAGTGGTTGAAAAACACTGCCCTAACCCAGCCTCCATGACCATCCCTTTGTGTAGGACCCATAACCTTAGGAATTATCTTTGTGGAGGTCAGAAGAAACAGGAACAGAAAGAAACATGGGGGAAATTCCACTTTATACGCTTAAATAGTTGGATACTGTTGCAATCTTAGGATGCATTAACAGGAGCATTGTGTCCAGATCACGGGAGGTGGTAGTTCCACTCTATTCTGTTATGGTCAGGCCTCACCTGGAGTACTGTGTCCAGTTTTGGGCACGACACTTTAGGAAGGATGTTGACAAGCTCGAACGTGTCCAGAAGAGGACAACCAGGATGATGAGAGGGTTTGAATCCAAGTCTTATGAGGAAAGGCTGAAAGAGTTGGGTATGTTTAGCCTGGGAAAGAGAAGACTTAAAGGGGACATGATTGCAATCTTCAAGTATTTGAAGGGCTGTCATGTAGAAGATGGAGCAGATCTATTCTCTCTTGCTCTGGATTACAAGACTAGATCAAATGGGTGGAAATTACAAGGGAGTCGTTACCGGCTAGGTCTCAGAAGAAACTTCCTAACTGTAGGAATGGTTGAGCAGTGGAACAGTCTGCCTCAGGAGGTGGTGGATGCTCCTTCCCTGGACGTTTTCAAGCAGAGGCTGGATGACCATCTTTTGGGTATGTTGTAGGTAGGTAGGGCTATCTTTTGGCTATGCTCCTGCAGAGTGCAGGAGGTTGGATTAGATGACCTGCAAGGTCCCTTCCAACTCTAACATTCTATGATTCTATGATACAAACCATCAGGGGTCTTTTTTGGGGGGAGCGCACCAGAGCGCAGCTCCCGGAGCTCAGGAGCCAAGCCCCGCCCCCAGCCTGCATCCCGGAGAGTCTTTCAGGCATTTTTCCCACTATAGAGAACAATGGAGGGAATAGGGGCAATCTGTTTGGGGGCCCATAGAATTGGACCCCGTGGTCCAATGTTCTTGAAACATGGTGGATATCTTGGGGAGAGGCTCCATCAGCTATCCGTTGAGTTTGGAGCCTCTCCCTCAAACCCCCTCCCCTCCAGCCCCCAGAATATACCCTATGTTTTCATCATTGACCTCAAAGGCCCATAGGATATAATGGGGCCGAATTGCCACCGAATTTCTTTCATTCCCTCCTTTCCTTCTCTCTTTTTCCTCTTTCCATCCTTCTTCTCTTCTCTCTTTCTTTCCCACCTTCTTCTCTTCTCTTTTTTCCTCCTTTCCCTGTTTCCCTCCTTCTTCCCTCTCTTTCTTTCCCTCCCCTTTCCTTCTCTTTCTTTTCCTCTTTCCTTTCTTCTTTCCTTCTCTCTACTCTCTCTCTTTCCTTCCCTCTTTCCTCCTTCTGTGACCCAACTCTCATGAGAAGGAGTTTAAACTTTAAACCCCTTCTTTCTTAGTTCCCCCACCCAGACCAGCTGGGGAAGGGAAGGGAAGGCTTTTGAAGATGCCTCCCCCCCCGTTTGCTTCGGGGGCGTGCCATATGCTAATAGCCTAATAGCTCATTAGCATACCATATGCTAATGAGCTCCTGCAGCTGTTTTTCTACGAAAAGACCCCTGCAAACCATTGACTGTACATGCCATGGGTGGGCATGATTTCAGTTAGCAAAATGGTGGCCAGGGCAGCTTTCTGGCTCAGACCAATGGTTCATCTATTGGTCTCACACAGCAGTCAACCAGTCCTTTGGAGGTCTGACAACAGGGCATAGAGCCTGAGGCCTTTCCCTGATGTTGCCTCCTGGCACTAGTATTCAGAAGTTTACTGCCTCTGAATGTGGAGATTTAGTCACCATGACTAGTAGCCACTGGTAGAAGGTAGAAGCACCTACCCTGGAAGAAGTACTTATTAGGGTTGCCAGGTGCACCCACTTGGCCAGTGGAGCCCTCCCGGTCCATGTCTGGGAGACATCAGGTTTGAACCAGCCCAACTGAGCTCCAAGAGTGAGCTCCAAAGGCCTATAAAGTTCACTCTGGGAGCTCAGTTGACTTGGGTGGCCCAACTTGACTGAGTTCCCAGAGTGGGCTCTGAAGGCTTTTATAGGGGCTGAGAGAGCTCTGAGAGAACTGTTTGGTATAGCTTGGTGTAGTGGTTATGTGTGCGGACTCTTATCTGGGAGAACCGGGTTTGATTCCCCACTACTCCACTTGCACTTGCTGATGTGACCTTGGGTCAGTCACAAGCTCTGGCACAGCTGTTCTCTCAAGGACAGTTTCTGTCAGAAGTTCTCTCAGCCCCACCTACCTTACAGGGTGTCTGTTGTGGGGAGGGGAAGGGAAAGGAAAGGAGTTTGTAAGCCACTCTGAGACGCCTTTGGGCAGTGAAGGGTGGGGTATAAATCCAAACTCCTCCTCCTCTTCTTCTTCTTCTTGAGAGAACAGTGACTGACCAAAGGTCACCTAGCTGGCTGCATGTGGAGGAGTGTGGAATCAAACCTGGTTCTCCAGGTCAGAGTCCACCACACTTAACCACTACACCAAACTGGAAGAGCTTGGAGGAGGCTTACCAGGCCAGGTGAGAACCCAGGGCTTCATTGTAGGTTTCCTGGGGCCAACAGATGCACTCCTAGGAAAAGATGAGAGTTATCTCTATGGCAGAGGCTACTAAGAGTGAAGTAGATTAGAGTAGCTGTGCTTAAGGCTGTGAAAGACAATAAATTCATTAAGAACAAGAGACATATGTCTAAGAATTGATGGCATTGCATCAGTGGTTTATTCTAAGTACTGAACTATATGTTCCCACAGGGAAACCCTTATGTCTAATTCTCCATGTTTTCTGCTCCCAGAGTGACAAAATATATCATCTGGGGGGAACGTTTTCTTTGGTTTATCCTTTTCCAAGTTGCAACTTGTGTCCTCTAATGAAGCACTTGTATAATTTATACCATGTAATCCATCCTAGTATTTTTGTTTAAGATTTCATGACAGTACTGATGACAAGCAGATCTAGAAACAGGAAACTCGCATTACAGATGGGAGCCTAGTCTTTAAAATGGTTTATGCCATGCACTGCACACATGCTTATATGACTAATATTCACACCCATGCCTGCAATGACCATAAGATCCAAAACTGAAGGCCAATAAAAAGGCAGCTGGTTCTTCTAAGCAGACCCTATGTTTATTGCAAAAAATATAATACCAGTGCATCATCTCAATGAAAAACTTATCACATTCCAGTTAACATGCAAATAGCCATTTTCAATACTGAAGAGAATTATATACCTTCACAATGAGTTAGTGGTTACTTGAGACCATTTGAGTTTGAAAGGTAGGAGGGAAGCATAACTTTCTCTTCCCATGAACCCCGATCTGGAGGGCCACATGTCTGGAAATTAAGTTCCAAGCATACTTCTGGCCACCATAAGAGCACAAAGATTTTGTAATGTGACTCAGCCCTCAGAAATTATGAAATCTCAGCTACATCCCATAGAATTTTATTTACAATAAAATATAAAAACAATAATCATGACCATACAGCACTACCATTTCTCACTACCACAGGTTTAGTGCAACTAATTATATCTAAATAAAATGGACCCAATGCAAAGAAAGGTAGTAACCTTTAAGGGTGCGGTCACACCAGCAGGTAATTGAGCTTTGTTCCTGCTTTGTTTAAACTGGGAACATTTTTCTTTGGGTTGGGCTGACTAGATGCAGCCGGCCCCTCTCTTCCAGCACCCACTCGCCTGCTGCTGCACTGTCCCTCCAGGTGATCCTGCTGGCCATGGGACAGGCTTGGGCAGCTGCTGCTCCTGCCGCCGCTGTGGGGGGTGGGGCCACTGCTGCTGCTGCCATTGCCCCACGAAAAAAGGCTCCGCCGTCTCCACCATCCTCCTTGCCAGCCCCCATTCAGGCTGCTGGAGCCCCCACCTCTCGTTCCCGCCTCCAGGGCCATCTTTGTGCATTTTTTAAAAAAAAGCTTCCGGTTTGAGCGCTTGAGCAAACATGTGCTTAATAAATCCATTATTAAACATTGAATGGATTTATTAAGTGCATGTTCATGTAAGGGCTCAAACTGGAAGCTTTTTTAAAAAAGAAAACGCACAAAGAGCGGTGAGATGGCCCTAATTGCAATCATTGCAAAAGATGGCTGTCCAGATGGGCGAAATCGCACTTTCAAAGCACGTGCCAGGAAAATACCTGATTTTCCAGGGGGCAGGAAAACCCAGGAGCATTGCAGGAGTGAGCCCACTTTGGTGCGGGAAGTGAATTGGCACATGTGAACGTGAAATTTACATGCACAAGGGAACAGTGGTGAACACCGATCAAAAGGTCCATGTGACCGCACCCGAGGTCTGACAGAAACCAATGTGAGTAGTGGAGTGTAACTTACTCCAGTGATTTCAAAAAAATTAAGCTCAACTTTCTCTGAACAAAGGAAAATGTATGGGGCAATTTTTTTTTTGTCGTCAAATCACAGCTGACTTATGGCAACCCCACAGGGTTTTCAAAGCAAGAGATATTCAGCAGTGGTTTGCCATGGCCTGTCTCTGTGTAGTGACCCTGGACTTCTTTGGTGGTCCCCCATCCAAATATTAACTAGGGTTGACCCTGTTTAGCTTCTGAGATCTGACAAGATCAAGCTAGCCTGTACTATCCAGGACAGGGCAAAATGGGATGGATAGAATGTACAATAAGATTACTCTAAGGACTATCTATTTTGCTAAAAGGAATATCATCGACTTCTTAAATGTTTTTTTTAATGCTAAAGGCCCAGCTAAATTAAGAACATGTGTTGATTATAATCAGATATAAAAGGAATAATTGTTTGTGACAGCCAAGACTTGCACATACGATGGGGGAAAAGTGTAATTCAGATTACTTCACTTCTACAAGCTCTTCAGGGAATATATTTGTGCTGATTGTGTTATTATGTTTCCTGATAAATGTTCAAAAGGAAATGAAAACAAAATCCATTTTTATTTGTTTTTACTTACAAGTTGCTTGCTCAACCCCTGTACACATTTATCTCAAATGTTCCCCAGGAAGTAGTGTGATTCCAAGCTTAGTCACATTTTACTAAATCCATCAGAATCCTGAGGTAGGTTGCTTCATGATGAGTTGGGGTGGGGGGTGGGAAAGGCAGTGTAGGAGGCTTTGTGTTTAGTTAGGGAATTAGAGTCAGGTGAATTATTCTTTCACATCAGTTCACACAACTTTAAATTTCTGTGGATTGTCCATAGATACTGAGGATTTGGGGACAGATATATTACATCACCTCAGACCATTCTGGATTTCTGAGGCAGTGAAGCAAGTTATATTGCCTTTTGCCTCAGTATTATGTCAGGGGAAACTTCTTATACAACTATTATTCCATTAAATTTAATTACAAAGCATAATAGGTTGGCATTAAGCAAACTAGCCAGAGTTTTAACAAAATAATACCTATGCAGATGATTGTCAAATCAATCACTTTAAAAAAGATTCTCAAAACATTATGGTCTTCTTCTGTTCGGTGAATTGACTTAAATTGTCAAGTATAAATATCTTTCTCTTTATCCATCTCATTATCTATATTCAATAAGGCTGCATCCACAGAACTCATTTTTCACCAGAAGTTTTGAAGGCTGCAAGATTGTATCTATTTATTTGTATTTTTACCATGATTTGTTCTCTACTGGGCCCCCAAAGCAGTTTACATCATTCTCCCCTCCTCAATTTTATCCTCACAAGTATAAATCTGTGAGATAGATTAGGCTGAGACAGCAACAGGCTCAGGGTCACCCAGCAAGCTTTTATGGCATAATGAGGATTTGAAACGTCTCCCAGAGCCTATTCTGGCAGTCTAACCACCATACAGTACTAGGAAAATTTCATGTTAAGTTCCTCCAGGAAAACAGCATGTGGATAAGGCTTATGGTTGCTCTCTTTGCACTGCACATTACTGATTCAAATTAGACCTGTGCCAGCCTAGGAAGCATGGAAGCCATAGAACATGCTTTCCAAGTCAATGCAATAGAGTAGCTGACTTTCAGGAGGTGTCTGGAGAGTTCCCAAAATTACAACTGGTCTGCAGACTACACAGATCAGTTTCCTTGAACACCAAGCGCCATCCTCAAACCTCCAGGAATTTCCCACCTGAAGCTAGCAACCCTACATTCCAGGGATGTACATGAGGAAAGTGTATTCCTACAAGAAGTACATTGTCGAAGGCTTTCACGGCCAGAGTTCATTAGTTGCTGTAGATTTCCCAGGTTGTGTGGCCATGGTCTTGGCATTGTAGGACCTGACGTTTCACAAGTAGCTGTGACTGGCATTCTCAGAGTTATAACACAGAAAGATGGAGTACTCTCTGTGTCAAGATGAGCAGAAAAATGGTAGGCAGTTAATTTATATCTACCCTGGAAGGTGGGGTAGGGCTGAGTCATTATCTTGTAGTAGTTCTCCAGGCTATGAACATGCTAATGGAGGAGCTTTCCTTTTGCATATTATTGTTTATTTAGTTTTTCATTCCACCAACAACAAACAGTCACACATAACCCATAACAATACATCACAACAACGAGCACTACAAACACTAAACAACAGCAGTCATCCCATCACCCCATTACATATAAAACAAAAATGTACATCGAGTCTTCTTACTAATCTATTTAAATTGTTTTGAGGTCAAAGAGGGATATTAACAATTTTGTCTCATCCATCTGTATACTTTTTCTCATCTATCTTGACATATTGTTTCATCCTTTCCTGAGAGTAACACGTTTAGTTTATCTGTCTCAGCTATTTCCATCAGTTTCTCTATTATTTCTTCTTTACTAGGGATAATATTTGTCTTCCAACATCTGGCTATCCCAATCCTTGCCATCGTAACTATATACAATATCAATCTTACATCCTCTTTCTTGAGTCCTACCGGTACCATATTGAGCAGAAAAATTTCGGGCTTAAATTCTAGGTTTACATTAGTGATTTCCTTAACAATTTTGTTAATCATTCGCCAGAATTCTTTAATTTGTCTACATTCCCACCAAATATGAATATAGGTCCCTACTTTTCCCCCACATCTCCAACACTTATCAGATGCCTTTTTATAACACTTAGCTACTTTATCTGGGGTCCAGTGCCATCTGTAAAACATTTTATAAATATTTTCTTTATAATTTGTTGCTCTTAACAGGTTCAAAGATCTCCAAGCTCTGGACCACTGTTCGGTCGGAATCGTGTGCCCTATGTCTTCCATCCACCTAATCATATTTGGTTTGATAGTTTCGTCCATCATATCTTCTCCTAGGAAAAATCTATACAACTTCTGTATAACTTATCTGCTGATGAAAGCCAAATCTTGTCCAATTGCGTGGGTGTATTTATAAAATTTATTTTTTGGTCTTTAGCAAATCTGGATTTTAATTGTTTTTTTCCCCAAATAGTTAGGCTTGCTGTTTTGATTTCTTGCTTCTCTAGGGATTTTAATTCATTCTCTTTTGTCAATAATGTTTCATACGTTAGTCCTTTCTTTTTTTCATATAAGGATGGTAATATGAATGCCTCTAAAGGGCATACCCACTTTGGAATTTTAGTGTAATGCATCATTTTAATTTCCTTCCATATTTTACTTAGTGGGCCTCTAAATACATGGTTTCGGAATGTCACTTGTTTTTTATCCAAATTGTACCAGATGTGGGCATGCCAGCCCATCTGCAGGTCATGTCCCTCCAATTGCAGAAGTCTCTCATCTTCCAAGAGGACCCAATCTCTTATCCAACCCATAGCCGCTGCCTGGTAATATAGTCTCCAGTTTGGGAGGCCCAGTCTGCCGTTTTCTTTTTATCTGTAAGAAGTTTTTTATTAATTCTTGGTTTTTTGGCGTGCCAAATAAATCTCCTGACTATACGGTTTAAATTTTCGAGCCATTTCATGTTCCTCAATATCGGGATGCACTCGGCCAAAAAGAGGAAACGCGGAAGAATATTCATTTTTATTGTTGCAATTCTTCCCATAAATGAGATATGCAAATCGTGCCATCTTCTAAGATCCAGTCTTATCTCTTCTAGTAATTTAGTGTAGTTGTTTTTAAATAAGTTTTTATTATTATCTGTCAGAATTATTCCCAGATACTTAATCCTGTCCACTACCTGCATATTTGTGATATTTTGAATTTTCATTCTTTGATCTTCAGAACAATTTTTGGTAAGTATTTTAGTTTTTCTCATGTTAATTCTTAGGCCTGCCACTTGCCCGTATGTCTGGAGATCCTGCAATAAGAACGGTAGCGACGATTCAGGTTCCTCTACGATAAAGACCAGGTCATCCGCAAATGCCTGAAGTTTATATTGTTCTTTTTTGATTTTAGCACCTGTTATATCTTTATTTTTCCTTACAACCTCTAATGGAGGAGCTTTCCTGAGGAGGTTCTTTTGTCTATGGATTGTTTCCTGAGGAGGTTTCCTGTTTCTTGAGGAGGTTCTTTTGTGTGTGGAATGGCTATTGACTGTAATCTTATCTGTAGTACTATTGTCAGCTGTAGAGCATTTTGTGTTTTTCAGGACAGGAAACCATCCCTATTTATTTTTAAACTCTCATCAAAGGCTCCTAAGTAAGCTCAATAGTCATGGGATAAAAGGACAAGTCCTCTTGTGGATCAAAAACTGGCTTATAAATAGGAAACAGAGAGTGAGTTCCTAATCCTCCAAGCATCCACCAGGTTAAATTCTTCAGTTATTTTAAAGAAGGTCTTTGATGTTAATGAACCCGCTTTGGTCTTTTTTCTCGCGCTCTTCCTATCCATTTCCGCATCTATTACCGCGTTATAGTCCCCTACTAAACATATATGGTCAAATTCCTTCAAACTCAAGACCGTCTGCATTTCTTTGTAGAAGGGCTCTTGGTCTTGATTGGGTGCATACATATTGATTATCAAGGTTTCTTTACCTTTTCTCATTATTACTACTGCCACTATTCTACCGTCCTTTGAAGCATAAAACATTTTAGGGTTCAATTTTTCTTTAACATAGATTACTACCCCCCTTTTTTTATTTTATCTGAGGCTATAAACGCATTTCCCAATTTCTTACTCTCCAAATATTTAATATCATCTCTTTTTATATGAGTTTCTTGTAAACATACTATATCTGCTTTAATATTATTTATTTGCTGGAACGTTCTTCTTCTTTTTTGTGGGCTATTCAGCCCGTTAATATTAATAGACAAAAGTTTAAGTTTTCTGGTCTGTGCCATTTTAATTTTTATTATTTCTTCCTTTATTCTTATATTTGAACCTGGTTAGGATCTGATAAGTTGGTTTAGTTGATTTATTTGGTTTCTTCTTCGTTTTCTTTGCGGTAGTTCCTATACGCGCTTCTTTTTCTTGTTCTATTACTGCCTCTTCTTCTTCTTCTTTTTTTTTTTTTTTTTGTAAATACAATTTATTATTGGATATATCACAAGTTCATACAATTTAAACATAGCAATACATACCCATTTTTCTTTTTTCCCTTTCTCCCCCCACATCAGGCTTCCAGCACTGCTCCAACCCCATTAATATCTCTCTTATTCTATTACAGTTGCTTCTAAACTTATTTTCTCTTACTAACGGTAACAATACAAGTCTAATTCTCTTTCCATTTCTTCTTAATAACTGTCAAAGCTAATCAAACCACTTTTAATGTCCCAATTTTTCAACAGATATTTTTGAAAGTCTTTCCAATCTTTAAAAAAAGTTTCATCTTCTTCGTTGTTTAACTTTCTTGTTAACTTGTCCATTTCCGCCAAAAACAACGTTTTTTAATCCATTCCCATGTTTCAGGTACTTTATCTTGTTTCCAACATTGAGCAAAAGTCAGTCTTGCTGCTGTAGTCAAGTACCATAATAGTGTTCTCTTGGCTACATTTATTTCTTCCATTTTAAGACCTAACAATAACATCTGTGGGTCTTTCTTAAAAGTACAATTCAAAATTTTTTGTATCTCATTGTGGATCTCTGTCCAATACTTTACTGCTTTATCACATGTCCACCACATATGGTAAAAAGACCCTTCATGTTTCTTACATTTCCAACATTTGTTAGACATACTTTCATTTATGATAGCAATTTTTTTGGGCGTCATATACCATCTGTACATCATTTTATAACAATTCTCTTTAACATTTACACAAGTTGAAATTTTCATTGACTTTTTCCACAAGTATTCCCAAGATGTCATTAATATCTCTGTATTAACATTTACCGCCCATTTTATCATTTGCTCTTTTACAACTTCATCCTCCGTATACCATTTCAATAAAAACTTATACAGTTTAGAAATCATTTTTTTCCTTTCTCAAGCCATACAGTTTCAATTTCAATATTCTTTTCTCTAAAACCATATTCTCTTTTATCGGTCTTAAATAAATCATAAATCTGTCTATACTTCAACCAATCATATTCAAATTCAACATCAAATCTGTCTTTTAACACAAAATTTTTCCCTTCAGATTTTAAAAGATTTTTATAAGGTAGCCAGTCTAGTCCTTGGTTTCTTGAATATGGATTGATCACTTCAGCTGGTACAATCCAAAGTGGTCTTTCTTCAGAGAAGAATTTTCTATATCTCATCCATGTCTCGAACAGTGATTGTCTTACAAAGTGGTGTTTAAAAAATTTATCCATTTTTACTTTTCCATACCATAAATATGCATGCCATCCGAATTTGTTATCATGCCCTTCCAGGGCCAATAACTTCTTGTTCTCCAGATTAATCCACTGTTCCAACCATGTTAAACAGACGGCATCATAATACAATCTTAGATTTGGTAGTTGTAGGCCTCCTCTCTCTTTTGCATCACATAAAATTTTCATTTTAATCCTTGGCTTTCTTCCTGCCCATACAAATTTGGATAATTCTTTCTGCCACGAATCCAGTATTTTCCTTTGTTTTAGTATTGGAATAGTCTGAAACAGAAACATCAAACGCGGCAAGATATTCATTTTTACAGTCGCGATTCTTCCCATCAATGATAAATTCAAAGTGTCCCATTTCTTCATATCTTGCTGAATCTTATGCCACACCTTTTCATAATTGTTTTTAAACAAGTCAATATTTTTCATGGTTAATTCAATTCCAAGATATTTAGTCTTTGTGACTACTTCACATTGTATTTTCTCTTGAAGTTCTGTTTGTCTTTGTTTCGTCATATTTTTGCACATCACTTTAGTTTTACTTTTATTAACATAAAATCCCGCAACTGAACCAAATTCTTCAATTTTTTCCATCAATTGTGGTATTTTCTCAATTGGGTCTTGAATCATAAACATTACATCATCTGCAAATGCCCTGTATTTATAGGCAAAACCTTTCACTGTAAGTCCTTCAATATTATTATCTTTTCTTATCGCTGTTAGTAATATTTCCAATATCCAAATAAACAACAACGGGGATAACGGGCAGCCTTGACGTGTTCCTTTTTGGACTTGGAAGAAGTCCGTCTTTTCTTTATTTATATTCAAAGCCGCTTTTTGTTCTGAATATATTGCCACAATCATATTTAAAAAAGACTGTCCAATGTCCATTTTTTCAATAACTTGCAGCATGAACTCCCAATTTAAATTGTCAAAAGCTTTTTCTGCATCTAAGAAGAGGAATCCAACTTCTTTTTCCGGATGTTTGTCATAATATTCAATTGCATCTATCACCACTCTTAAATTGTCTCTGATTTGTCTGTTTGGTAAAAATCCAGCTTGTTCTTCCGCTATTGTATCTTTCAAATATTTTTTCAGTCTCTCCGAAATTATTTTTGCAAATAATTTGTAATCGTTATTTAATAGCGATATTGGCCTATAATTCTTTACTTGAGTCAAATCCAAACCTTCTTTAGGTATCAATGAAATATTTGCTTCTTTCCATGAATCTGGGATCCGTTTGGTCTTTCTTATCTCATTTGACAGAAGTACTAAAATAGGGGTTAGCTCCTCTTTAAATTTCTTATAAAACTTTGCTGTAAAGCCATCTGGTCCTGGAGCTTTGCCCAACTTTGCATCTTCTATCGCCATTATCACTTCTTCTTTCTTTACTAAACCATTTAATAATTCCTTAATTTGTTTTCCCAGCTCTGGAACTTCAATAGTCTCCAAATAATTCTTAATTCTCTGTTGATCAATTCCTTTCTTTTTGAATAATTTGGCGTAATATTTAAAGAAAGCTCTTTTTATACCATTCAAACTCATAACATCCTTTCCATCTTCAGTAATCTTAGATATAAAATTCCTTTCTTTTCTATTTTTCAGTTGCCATGCTAAAAACTTTCCTGGTTTGTTTGCACCCTCAAATGCTTTTTGCTGTAATTTCTTCAAGTTCCAATATAATTCTCTGTTTAGTAAAACATTCAGCTGATCTTGCAGAAAGTGGATCTCTTTAATAATCTTCTTCTTCCCTGGTCTTTTCTTTAATTCCTTTTCTTTTTGTCGAATTTTTTCATGAAGGTCTTTCTGTTGTTGGGTCTTTTGTTTTCTGTCCTTAGAGTTCAGAGAGATAAGCATACCTCTCATTACCGCTTTGTACGCATCCCATACAACTTGTATATCCGTACCTTTATTCAAATTCAATTCAAAAAAGCTTTTCGTTTCCTTTTTTAAGATTTCATTAGTTTGTTTTTGATCCAATAAATCTTCATTAATTCTCCAATATAACTGTTTAGGTTTTGCTTTAGATATCCAAAGTAGGGGATTATGATCAGAGTTGGTTTTCGGTAAAATTTGTATTTTATAAGTTTTTTGCGTCATCTCCTCTGACATCCAAATCATGTCAATTCGAGAAAAGGAGTTGTGTCTATTCGAATAAAACGTATAGTCCTTAGTCTTAGGATTCCACTTCCTCCAAACGTCTTCCAGTTTCTCTTGCTTCATCAATTGAAAGAAATTTTTTGGTAACTTTCCAACTGTCTCTCCACTTGCCTTGGATTTTCTATCCAATGTGTTGTTCACTGTACCATTAAAGTCTCCAGCAAGAACAATTTGGTCATAATTTAAACACTCCAACTCTTTAGTCAAATCATTAAAGAAAGTCTCTTTTGCACCATTGGGTGCATATATATTTACAAGCAATGTCTTTTTTCTGTTCATCCATATTTCCACGCCAACATACCTTCCTTCTTTATCTGAGAAGATTTGTTTAGGATCCAATTCTTTTGAAATATAAATCACTGTTCCTTTTTTCTTATTAATTGCTGAGGAATGAAATTCTTCTCCCAATTTTTTATTAGTCAAATATTTGTTGTCTTGTTTTCTAATATGTGTTTCTTGTAAACAGATTATATTACATTTTTGTTTCTCCAGCCAATGATTCACTAATCTTCTTTTACTTGGTGAATTTAGTCCATTTACGTTCCAAGATAGAAATTTGTAATCCATAATGGTGTTGAGTTAAATATCTTTAAAATCATCCAGATTGCTCTCTTTGAATCTGTATAAATCTCCTTCAGATTTAAGAGTAGATCTCACCGAGTTGTACATAAATGTAAGTCCATATGGAATCTCCCATCTGAACCTAATGTTCATTTCTTTTAATCTATCTGTCAATTTCTTAAATTTCTTTCTGTCTTGTAAAATCGATCTCGGAATTTCTCTCAGAATTATTATTTTCTTTCCATTAATTTCCAACGGTTGTGTAAATTGTTTCTTGAAAACGTCTTCCTTCATCTTTGTTGTCACAAATTGAACAATCACATCTCTGGGTAATTGCTTTCTTTTGGCATAGGCTGAGTTCACTCTATAAATCAAGTCAAAGTCTGCATCCAAATCTCCTTCATCTTCCCCTACATAAGTTGTCAATGTCTTAATTACTAGAGCCCGTAGATCCTGATCTTCCTCCTCTTCTATCCCTCTCAATCTCAGATGATTCTGAGTAGCCCTGTATTCCATCATGGTCTCCAGCCTTGTATTTTCTGACAGGGTTTTTTAACCTTTTGTTCCATATCTTCAGATTTTGTCACCAGACTTTTGACTTCCTTTTTGAGTTCTTCTGTATCTTTTTTTATCCCTGACACTTCTGTAAGTACCAGTTCTTTCAGTTCTTCCATATTTTTTTCTGTACTTGAATTTGCACTTGTTCTATTTGCTCCAATTGAGTTTGCAGCTGTTTTTGCAGTTGTTGTTGCTGTGATTCTATTTGTTTTCCAAAATTCTGCACCACTTCGGTCATCCGTTTTTCCATCGCTTCCATAGCTGCTTGCCACTCTTTTTTTCCTTTGCAGTCATTCTTGGGCTAGGTGATGAAGCAGCTCTGGGTCTTGCCCTCAAATCCGTCTTGGAGGCAACTTCAATACTAATCAGTCTTTATATTAGCAATCCTCAAGCCAAATCGCCACCTTTAAAACTTGTTTAAACGCTTTTTCGGCTTGAAAATAACTTTTTAAAATTTAGTCCTCCCCAAAATGTCGGGCGCAATTTCTCTATGATTTTCTGGCTAGAGTAGGCTCCATCCAAACTTCCTGTTTGCCTCTTCTTCTTCTGATTCTTTACTTTCCTCTCCTTCCTCTTCTCGCTCATCTTCTTTTTGAAGTCCTAGCTCTTCTCCGTATCTCTCGAGGAAGTTTTCAATTTTAAAAATTGAGTCTATCCTTTGTCTTCTGCTGTCATACGAAAAAAGCACCCCTTCAGGGACCAACCATCGGAATACAATCCCGTTATTTTTCAATACATTTGTCAATTTATTGTAGGGAATTCTTCTTTCCCTTACCCTCCAAGGGACTTCTTTTAAAAATTTTATTTCTTCCCCTTGGATGGAAATTTTATTTTCATATGTAGCCCTCAAAATCTGCTCTTTCATGTCCTTCCGATAAAATTTCACATGCACCTCCCTAGGAAGTTTGTGCTGTCTTGCATATGCAGAGTTTCTTCTATATATGTCTTCAATGTTGTTCATTATTTCTTCCTTAGTGCCAATCTGTAATTGTTCTGCTAAATTTTGTGCTAGTTCATCTTTGAGGTTTTTCTCAATATTCTCAGGAATGTTCTGGCATCTTATTACTTGTGCCGCTTTATCCATCTCAAAATTTATAAGAGTATCTTCTATTTTTTCATTTTTTGCTTTTAATTCTAGGATTTCAAAGTCTAAATCTTGTATTTTTTCTTTCAATTTTCCTTGCTTAGTCACCATTTTCATTATTTCTTGTTTATTGTCTAGTATTTGCTTTTTAATTTCCTGTGTTTCTAAATTAATTTGTGATGTTATTTCATCCATTTTATTTTTCAACGGTTCAATTTCATTTTTAATTAAGGCGGGTAGGGTTGTTTCTATTGTTTGTTTAATTGTTTGTGTGACACTTTCTTGTATCATTTTATTCAACTCTTTCATAGTGGCCTGTAGGATGGTCATTATACCTTGTTTCAATTGACTTATACTTCCTACCTGGCTGGGTGAGGGATTTGAGTTTCTTCTATTGCCAGAAAAGCCTGTGGCCATAAGTCCACCTTTTATTATTCTATGCTTTTGTTCTAATTTTTCTAATTTATAACTCTCGGTTGGGTTACTATTGTTCTTATTTTACTGCCCTATCACACTGTCCTTAATATATTGCCACTCTTGCTTTCCCTTAACCTTTCTAACTGATATACAATATCTGCAGTATCTTTTTAAATCCAATGTTTCACCCTCTTAACCTCTCAACTTTGTATTTTCCCCCTTTCCAACCAGTCACTACTTCCACTTTCAACTCTGTTTACTTCTAATCACTTCTAAGCACGTCTCTCCACTCTCATCACTGTTCGTCTCCCGCATCAGCAATTCCAAAAAAAAAAACACCTCCACTCGCTGTCTCTCCACTGTCTCTCTCCGCAAATTATCAGCTGCTCCTTCCACTCCCTCCGCCTTTCTCTACGTTGTTTCTGTCGCACTTTCACTCCCTCCACCTTTCGCTCCGTCGCTCCGTAGATTACGTCACTCTATAGATGCGTCGCCTCTCCATCCGGACTCCCTTCTTCACAGGCGTTCCCAAACACTCGCTGCCGCTGCCGCCTCCTCCAACTTTCGCCGGAAGACGCCTCGCCCTCCAGTGCTCCCGTTTAAAGGGGCCAGCACGAATTTCACGTCAATACAAAGCCGGAGGAAATAAACAGACAAATAAAAGTGAGAGAGACTGTACAGTATCCAACCAGACTAATGCTGCTTTTACATCAGACTGTCCTTCGCTCCTCAATCAATTCACTTCCATTTCTTCAGTTATTTCGCTAGCCGCTCACCTTAAAACTTATATCCGCCACCGAAGGACCTATTCTGTTTCTGCCTCCTCCCTGTCCACCCTCTTCAAAAGTAAGTAAAATAAGTTAAATATTACTTAGCTTTTATGTAGTGGACTTGCTCCTTATCAAGTTACTTCTTTTGACTCGTAGAATCCTCTGGGCTCCCCTTGCGCTCGCCGTGGCTTTACAGCCTCGTCCGTGCTCCACTTCACCTCTTTGTTTCAAGATTCCTAGTTAAGTTGAGAGAGCCACCACTCTCTCATTCTTAAGTCTAGTAATTCCCCTACCAAACCCCTCTCTGCAAGAGGGAGTTTGAGGCACTGAAAATAGCCTAAAGAAGGCGAATGGATCAGAGGGCGGGAGAGCTGGCTCCACACACCCTCTGTCGTTGAGACCAGATCAATGCGACACAACTCATGGTCACGTATTGATATGGCTTGGATATCTTCAAATATGATACATGAAGTAGCAGAATGTGAAATCCTGCCTAATACGTTTGCGGATCATAACCCGATCTGTTTAATCTTAAGAGAAGAACCAAAAAAGAATCGATGGTCCATGAATCTAGGATTACTTCGTGACCAGGAATTTGTAAAAAGAACCAAAGAAGAGATTTTGGAGTTTTTAAAGAGAAATATACAACCTGAGATTAAAATGGGAACTGTTTGGGATGCATTTAAAGCCTTCATAAGGGGTTGGTTTATTAACCAGAATGCATGGAAGAGTAAACAAGCCAAAAAGAAATACGAAAGCCTTGTGAAAGAAATAAAAATAGAAGAAGCTAGATTAAAAAAGGGTGCAAAGATAAAAGAATACAAAGCCAAATTACACCTTCTTCACCATAAGTTGAATATAATTTTGAATAATGAAATAGCGAGAAAAATTGAATTCACTAAACAATACCTTTTTGAGAATATAAATAAACCTAATAGATGGCTAGCTTATAAAATTCGTAAAGAAAGAGAGAAACGTACTATTGTAAAGTTAAAAAACGGGGAAGGGGAAGAGAAATTCAATATGCAAGAAATTAAAAAGGTAGTTGAAGATTATTACAGGGAACTCTACTTCCAAGAACCGCAAGTAGAAAGTAAAATTAAAGAATACTTAGAAGGTGGGAATTACAGCAAACTTAATATGCAGCAGAGAAAAATTTTAAATGATAAAATTCCAATGAGTGAGATTATAGAAGCAAAAGACAGAAAAAGAAGAAAACACCGGGTCCTGACGGTATTCCAGTGGAATTTTATCAGATCTTCCAGGAACAGCTAGATATACCGATGAAGGATTTGTTTCAAAAAATTAGAATTAGAATTAGAAAAATTACCGGATTCTTGGAACCATGCATTAATTACATTGATACCTAAACCAGATTCAGATGGCACAGAAATTAAAAACTATAGACCTATATCACTCTTAAACGCGGACTATAAAATATTTATGAATATATTAGCAAATAGGTTGAAAAAGGTGTTATCTCAAATAATACATCAAGACCAGATGGGATTTCTACCCAAGAGGCAAATAAAAAACAATATGCGCTTAGTCATTGATATTTTGGAATATTACGAGTCACATCCAGATAAAGAATCAGTATTAAAGTTTTTGGATGTGGAAAAAGCATTTGACAACCTATCTTGGAACTTTTTATTACAGAAATTAGAGATAGTGGAATGTGAAGAACAGTTTCTGTCTAGAATAAAGGCAATTTATTCAACGCAATATGCAAAAATCTTGGTAAATGGAGACATGACAAACAGGGTAAATATTTATAAAGGTGTGAGACAGGGATGTCCGTTGTCTCCCCTATTGTTTATTTTCACGTTAGAAACTCTAAATAATTCCATAAGAAATAATAAACAAATAAGAGGTTTAAAAGTGAAAGGGGAGGAGTTCAAACTCTTGGCATTCGCTGATGATTTGTTATTTATAGTGGAAAACCCTTTAAAATCTATTAGAGTGTTAATGGACGCAGTTAATGTGTATGGTCAGGTAGCTGGCCTGAAGATAAACTATAAGAAAACAAAACTTTTACTTAAAAATTGTGACTCCATTACGGTGGAACAAATGCAGAAAATAACGAATATGGAGGTAGTTAGAAAAGTTAAGTATTTGGGCATTTATTTAACTAATAGAGCCAGCTCATTAATAAAAGATAATTATTATAAACTGTTAGAGGATATTAAGAGTGACCTTTTGAGATGGAAAGACCTACCGCTATCTTTTATGGGTAAAATTGCAGTGATAAAAATGAATATACTGCCGAGGTTTTTGTTCTTAGCGCAAAATATTCCTATATTAAAGAATATGAATTTCTTCAAGGAACTAGATATGATCACTAGAAAGTTTATTTGGCACCCAAAAAGGGCAAGAATAAAATGGAAAGTCCTCCAGGAAAGAAAGGAAAATGGAGGGATGGGAGTACCTAATTGGAATTTATACTACCAGGCGTGTGCATTAACGTGGATAAGAGAATGGATCTTGTTAGAAGACACAAAAACATTGGTATTAGAGGGCCATGATCTCTATATGGGTTGGCACTCTTATGTGTGGTATGGAAAAGAAAAAGTACATTCGATTTTCAACCAGCATCTATTAAGGGGAGCCCTAAGTAGAGTATGGAATGGAATAAAAGAGAAATTTTACAGGAAAACTCCAAGATGGGTGTCCCCTTTAGAGGCCTTTGTAAAGCCATCGCTTTTAACAGAAAATAAAAAAGTTAATTACAGTGCTTTGTTAGAAAAAAGCGATGTCCTAAAGTCAGAAAAAAAACTGAGACACGAATATCAAATCAACTTATCATGGTGGGAATCTACTATATTAAAAGATAGATATGGTAAAGATAAGATAAAGGGTTTCGAAGATAGAAATACTCAGCTTGATAAGATTTGGTTGTCATCCAGCGATAAATTAATTCAGAAAATGTATAGATTCTTATTAGAGGATTACGAGCTGGACGAAAATGTTAAATCTGTTATGATCTCCTGGATGAAGGATATGGGGAAAGAAATTGAAATTGAACAATGGAATATAATTTGGAAGACCACGAAACTTATGAGAGCTATCGCTTATAAGGAGAATATTTTTAAAATGTTTCACAGGTGGTATTGGTCCCCAGATAGGATTGTAAAATGCTTTCCGCAAAATTCAAACAAATGTTGGAAATGTAAATCTAGTGTGGGGACCTTTTACCACATGTGGTGGAATTGCAAAAAAATACAAGCTTTCTGGAAAATGATCTATGGAATAATTTTTGAAATATTGAACTTAGAGGTGGTCCTAATACCAGAGATATATTTGCTGAATATTATCCCCAAAGAATTTAATAAGCAAGATACATACTTCATTGTGCATATTATAACAGCTGCAAGAATGTTAGTGGCGAAAAACTGGAAATTGGATAGGTTACCCTCTAAAGAAGAGCTAATAGTAAAATTGTTAGAGTTAGCACAAATGGACAATCTGAGTTTACTACTTCAGGCGAAGGACAATAAAATTCAAGAAGAAAGGTGGTCAAGGGTGTATAATTGGATAAAGCTTGTTAAGAATGTGAAATAAGATGAAGTAAGGCTTTTTTCACTAATGTATGTAAAAGAAAAAAATCTATGACTCATTATATGAATGTAAATATTACTGTTTGTAAATAAGATGGAAAATGTGGAATTAAATAAAGTATTAGGAAACAGAGAGTGAGTATAAATGGGAAACTTTCTCAGTGGAGGGTGATAAGCAGTGGGGTGCCACAGGGATCAGTACTCGGTCCGATGCTTTTTAACTTGTTTATTAATGATTTGGAATTGGGAGTAAGCAGTGAAGTGGCTAAATTTGCAGATGACACAAAGTTGTTCAGGTTGGTGAAAACCAGGGAGGATTGTGAGGCACTCCAAAGGAATCTGTCGAGGATGGGTGAGTGGGCGTCAATGTGGCAAATGGGGTTCAATGTGGCCAAGTGCAAAGTGATGCACATTGGAGCTAAAAATCCTAAATATAAATACACGTTGATGGGGTCTGAACTGGCAGAGACGGACCAAGAGAGAGATCTTGGAGTCATAGTGGATAACTCAATGAAAATGTCTAGACAGTGTGTAGCTGCAATAAAGAATGCCAGCGCTATGCTGGGGATTATTAGGAAGGGAATTGAAAACAAATCAGCCAGTATCATAATGCCCCTGTAGAAATCATTGGTGCAATCTCATTTGGAATACTGTGTACAGTTCTGGTCACCACATCTCAAAAAGGATATTATAGCATTGGAAAAAGTGCAAAGAAGGGCAACTAGAATGATAAAAGGGTTAGAATACCTTCCCTATGAAGAAAGGTTAAAATGCTTGGGGCTCTTTAGCTTGGAGAAACGACGGCTGAGGGGTGACATGATTGAGGTTTATAAGATTATGAATGGGAAGTACTTTTCTCCCTTTCTCACAATACAAGAACTTGTGGGCACTCCATGAAATTGCTGAGCAGTCGGGTTAGAACAGATAAAAGGAAATACTTCTTCACCCAAAGAGTGATTAACATATGGAATTCACTGCCACAGGAGGTGGTGGCAGCTACAAGCATGGACAGTTTCAAGAGGGAATTAGATAAACATATGGAGCAGAAGTCCATCAGTGGCTATTAGCCACAGGGTATAGATGGGAATTCTCAGTCTGCGGCAGGTGATGCACTCTATTCTTGGTGCTGGAGGGGGCAGCAGTGGGAGGGCTTCTAGTGTCCTGGCCCCACTGCTGGACCTCCTGATAGCACGTGGTATTTTTGGCCACTGTGTGACAGAGTGTTGGACTAGATGGGCCATTGGCCTGATTCAACATTGGCTTCTCTTATGTTCTTTTGTTCTCTTCTTTCCTGTTGAAATTGTGTTTATGTTTATGAATTTCAATGGCTTCCTCGTGTAATCTGACATGGTAATTGGAAGTGTTGTCCAGTCTTTCAGTGTCTTGGAACAAAATGCTGTGTCCTGTTTGGGTTAGGCTATGTTCACCCACTGCTGATTTTTCAGGTTGGCCAAGTCTGCAGTGTCTTTCATGTTCTTTTATTTATTTTTAATTCAGGCTTTTGAGACATAGCAGACCACACACCAATTGAATGAACTCTGGTATAATAGCAGCAAAAATGTGAAAATAATACTACAGGATTAGTCATATATGAACAATCCCTTGTTTTCTGGTACCTAATAACTGATAAATCAATGTTCCTCTTTGGGGAGAACTTTGGAGAAGCTTTTCTAAACAGTTTGCTAATAACCACAGACAACTAGTAGATTGAAGTGATATCTCGTTCACCACTATTCTAGTAGAATCAAATCCATTGTGCCATTAAGCATGATGATGTAAGTGGGTTAAAAGAAATATTAATTATTGCCCTGTTTGTTTCAGAAGATGATTGAAGAGTAAATGAACTCTGTATACTGCAGGCAAAGAAGAGCCTTTAACAATGTGTGAGTACTCAAGCAGCAATCCAATAAGTGAAAACAGGGTGCTATAACTACACACAAGTGTTCCCATTTTCATTTTATCTTTTGTAGTGGTGTAGCACAGAAGTAAGGTAGAGGTAAGGTAAACCTCTAGACTGCATTTGTTCTCCCTAGAACATGAGAAACTATTTGTCCACAAATGACAGCTAGCATGGTGTAGTGGCTGGAGCATTGGGCTAAGATCTCAGAGATTCAGGTTCAAATCGCCTCCCTACCATGAAGCTGGGTGATCGTGTACCACTCACTCTGTCAATCGAACCTATCACACGGTGTTATTATAAGGATAAAAAGGTGGTAAGGAGAGCCACATATAGTAGTCTGAGCTCCTTGGAGGAAAGACACTATAAAAATATACTATACAGACAACTGAAAAAAATAGAAAAAATAGAAATTTAAAAAACTCTTGTTGATTAAGAGGATGAAGATAAATTAAAGCTGATTTCTGTCTAACCCATTCATATTGTTAAGACATAAATTTCTATCAATATAATAAGTGATATTCACTTATCTTTTGCAAAATATTACATTTTTGGTGCCACAGAATCAACAGAAATTATATCAGAAGATACTGATAGTTAACTAATATCTCACACAAAATGTCTTGCTTCCAGTAGTTTGTTGAAGTAATACGAGAAAAATTATTTAAAAATGGCTATTGAAATTCAAAAAGTAAATGCATTATCTGAGAGGTACAGAATTATGCAGAAAAAAGAATGCTATAAAATTAAATTCTATCCTTGCTGAAATTTTATCCTTATGTGTCAAGTACATCAAAAGAAATAATAGGAGATAAAAGAGGGAGAAAGAGACACTGGGAAAAATAAGAGAGAGGAAAAGATATATGGGAGGATCGTGCATCAGCTAGGCAATCTTCAAGATGAAAACCGGATGACAAAAAGTAGGTAGCCACATTGGTCTATAGCAACGTTCTAAAACAAAAGGTATTTCTTTAGTAATTAAAGTATTCATACCATTCCTATTTCAAACTCCATTGAAGACCTTTTATTGAGAGCAACAAAAACAACACAACACTGTGTAAGTTTTCAGATTCTCCAGAACTCTTTATGAGGCTGGAGGTTAAAGGCGGTGAGAGGAAATATGTCTCAGGCTGCAGTCACACACACTAAATAATCCACTTTCAATCCACTTTCAATGCACTTTCCAACTAGTTTTTGTCAGTTCACACAGTAAAAATCCAGTTTGAAAGTGGATTGAAAGTGAATTATTTAGTGTGTGTGACCACAGCCTCAAGCCATGATCTTAAGACCTCTGTGTCAGAATCCTATGTAGAATGTGTTGCTGAGTTCAATGGGCACAGAGTGTAGTTACTATCAAGTTGCATTCTTTTATGTTGAGAACAAGCAGAAAAAAATGTCATCCAATTGAAAACAGAAAACTAATAGATGATCAAAAGTCTCTCTGAAGTTAGATGGAACACAAATCCTTTAAAAGGCTGAAAGCAACATCAAAATGTAGTAGTTAATAATGGAAAAGACAATAACACTAGGAAAAGATGAAGGCAGCAGGAAAAGAGGAAGACCCAACATGAGATGGATTGACTCAGTCAAGGAAGCCATAACCCTCAATCTGCAAGACCTGAGCAAAGTGGTCATTGGTAGGACATTCTAGAGGTTGTTAATTCACAGGGTTGCCATAAATTGGAAGTAACCTGACAGCACACAGTTAATAAGAAAAATTAATTTTAGTTAATTCATTAAGTAGAGCATTACTGTAGGCCAAATTGTGGTGATATTTCCCAGTGAGACTTTTCAGGGTTTCCACCCCCCATCCAATTGCTGTAACTTTATTTTTCAGCAAAATTCTGGTAGACAAAAAAGAAGATTGCTACATAGATCCATAATAAAATCTACCCCAAAAAAGCAAGATCGCAGTTGCAATACGATGCAACATGGTCATCAAATGCCATTAAACATCCCAGATGCCATTAAACTTTTATAAGGAATTCATTTGTATAAATGTAACAGGCTCTTGAAATACTAGTTCTAAGAGTTCTGCTATCCAGATTAGTTTTAGATGGAGAGTTGATTTCCAAGTCCTTAAAACTAGTTTCTTAGCAATGGTAATCTCCATATTTCTTAGCAATCGGAATCTCAAATACAAGCCACCTGAATCTTATTTAGGGCCCATAGAGCTGGAATGTAACCAAATAGCATAGGAACACAGGAAGATTCACAAACTGTCTCTATAGTAAGGTTAATCTTTTGCTTGAAATCTTTGCAAAAATCATGAATTATTTTACAGTTCCAATACACGTGTGTCAGATTAACTGGTAACTCCACATGTATCCAACAAGCAGAAGTATCAGAATAGCTTAGTTTGGTCACTTGGAAAGGAGATAAATCAATCTGAAATTATTTTCATATTAGCGGCAGTC
The DNA here is from genome assembly GCA_029375565.1 of Gekko gecko. NCBI lineage: Eukaryota > Metazoa > Chordata > Lepidosauria > Squamata > Gekkonidae > Gekko > Gekko gecko. Next base: position 50,807,832 of record JAPDNY010000004.1, read on the forward strand.
TCACATCTAGAGTGAATGCAAATACTGATTAAAGAGCTTGTTTCTTTCCTCTGGAAGAATATTATGCCCCAATTCAGTATTCCATTCTAGCAGGCCCGTAACCAGGATTTTTTATTTCAGGGACAGCTAAACCTAATCAAAGTGGATTAAAATCACAGTTAATCTAATTAACTCCTATTCCCCTTCTCGGCCCTTTAAAATGGAACAAAGCAAAAGCAGCACCGCCCATGTCTCTCCCTCTCCCCTAGCCCTGCATCCTGTTTGCAAGTGTGCTGGCGACTTAACAGGCATGGCAATGAGAGAACAAGAGAAGAATCCCTCACTCACTCACCTTTGAGTCTTGAAAGCGGGGCTGCGCTCCCTCCCACACACAAACCCTCCTGGTGCTGCCATGGGACAAAAGGGGGGGAAGGAAGGAGTCGTGTCTCCAGTGGAGGAATCAAAGCAGTAACCTCTCCCCTGCAAGGGAAGGAAGGGTCGGGGTGCTGGGATTTTTATAATGCTTCGCCTGCTCTTGGCTGCCACACAGGGAACAGGCAACATCCACACAAGCTTCTCTTCCCTGGAGGGCAGCAAGGCAGCCAGCGGGCAAATGTGTTTGGTCAGCAAGCAAGCGGATGGGCAGTGGGGCAAGGAACGTTCCACAGAAGTAGCTGCCCCTTCCCTTCCCAGCCTGGGCCCCTGTCCCTGCCGAGGGCATTACAGGAGTGCATGGCTGAAAAAAATAGTACTACTCGTGAGTAGCAGGAAGTGAGAAGACTGCCAGCTGACTCGTTGGGACCTGGGCTTGGCTCTGCGTGGGTGTGCCAGGGCAGGATGCAGCCACAGTGACTGGCGAGTCACAAGAGAAGGTAGGAGTGCCAGCCAGCTAGTCACTGCTTGGGACCTGAGCTTGACATGCCACAGTTTAGGAGTGCCTGACTTTAAGAAAACATTTTAAAAAGTTAAAAAAAGGTTTTCCTTGATGAAAACTTGTGAGTGGGGCCTGTAATTAAGGGGTGGAGCCCCAACATGCCCATAACTACAGGCCAGCATTCTAGGTATATAGTATATACAATTTTAGGCATATAGTATATACAATTATTAAAAGCTTTAATATTCAGAAAATCAAACTTATCAGCATTTCTTCACACATCCATCCCTATATCAGGGATTTTCTGAAGAGAGTAGATGGAGAAAAAAAAATGAGGTTTGCTGGTATATGACATAACCCTGAAACCATATATGCTTACAGAACAATGCTCTACTATACCAAGTTCAAAGGCAGCTACATAAGAGTATATTTTAAATGTAGGTGTTTGTCTGAAGCAAAAGCTGATTTCACATCATAAAACATGATTTTCAAGATAATCTCATTCGTCAAAAATATATTTTGTAATTTTATAAAATTCTTTAAAACAATGGAAGCAGTTACATTATAATTAGTAGGTATTGCATAATGTATTCACTCAAAATTGACTGACTCATAGGAACTGAACAGACAGCCGTAGTACACAGATCTTGCCTTGAAACTTCAGAAAAGAAAGAACATTAAAGCCACACATTATGGATCATTTTAACCTAAGCCAATGTTAATGAAATACCAGCGATCCTTTCCAGATTACAAGCATAAAATGTGGTGTAGTTCCAACATAATTAAAATAGCTTGTCTCACTATGTATTTAGTTTCCAAATAGTTTCATATTCTCAGTCTCTGTGACTTCTGTGACTTCAGAAACCATAAAAGAATGTAAATTCTTTGCATAAATGTTTGCAACACATCTGTAATGTTACCCAGTAACCCTACATCTAACACAATAAAAATAGTTTGCTAGTTAATGATGAATGTTATCAAATGAAGGTGAGCATTTAGACCTGAAGTTTATTATAAATTACATCTAGTTTTATTGCCAAATTCCATGAATCTAAAATCTTATTTTGAAATTTAAGGAAAGAACTTGTAATGCTTGGAGTTCCCCAGATTTTGCATCAGGCCATGATACAAAGTTCCAAACTCTCAAGGAAAAAAATATGTAGTTAGGCCTACTTGTGTACTTCTAATAGCAGTTGCTTGGGTTGCTGAAATTACCAGGTAATTTTTCATGGCCTGTAGATTAATATTATCACGTGTATATGAATGTCTATAGAACAAGACGCTAGTAAAAGGACAGCCAGTAACAATAGTTGGCCTGCCCAGAAATCTCCAGATCATGGAGGATGCCAGTAAATTCACTGGTGTGCTGTGGTCTTCATTCTTGGCAAAGATTGCATTCTTCCTACCAGCCCTGCCAATTCAAGACAAGTGGTCAGTGTAATTCAGCTGGCTCAAAGGTGGGGGATACGCCCATAAATTAATAGCCCCTTCTGCACTGGGTTATTCCCCTCACTCACAGTTGTTCTGCTTCATGGTATTTTTTCATTCTGCATTGGCTCTCACTTTCAACTCACTGTATATTTTTAATGCTGCATTTCCTACAAGTTTTGCTCTGCATTTTCACTAGGTTATTTTTAAATTCTGCATTGCTCAGCTCTCAGGTCAGTTTCCCTCTGCTATTTTCCTGGGTTTCCTGAATGCTGTTTTGCAGTGGACTCCCCCCCTCCCACTTCCATGCCAGCGTAAATCGAATACAGAAACATTTTCTCTGATTTCCTCTCCTGCCTCTTTTCTGGTCCCCTTGGAGGCCACTCCTCCACCCACCCCTTCTGTGTTCTCCTGGGGAGTCCTTTGTTGTGCTTGCACCTTAAGGGAAAGTACTGCATGATGTGGTGCCTGTTTTGAACAGGGAAGAAACTTCAAGGGAGAAGAGGGTTTGCAAGCACTGGGACAAAAGCCAAAATGCTCTCTGCATTCTGTAAAATGGCCAAGGCTCTGAGCTCACCCCTTCCAGTTGCACCCAGTGCAGGGAGGCAATCACACGAAAGCTCATACCTTGAATAAAACTCTGTTGGTCTTAAAGGTGCCACTGGACTCTAAATTTGTTCTACTGCTTCAGACCAACACAGCTGACCACCTGGATCCATATTAGTACAGTTATATTAGTTTCAGAGCTATCATTACACTGATGAAAAAATAAAAATAAAAAAATTATAGTAAATTTAATACAAGTCACTCATTTTACATCTTTACTTACAACAAGCACAGTAACTTCTCCATTTTTTTTTTCAAATTCTCTGACCGGTCTTTTATTTATATTGTTTGTTAATTTGGCCATGATTGCATATTCTGCCATTTTATCTCTCCAGTTTTCATTGTTTGGACATTCCTCAGCTTTCCATTTGGCTGCCCATATTGTTCTGGCTGCAGTCAACATGTCTCTAAGCAGGGGTCTTTTCCTAGAAAAAGAGCTGCAGGAGCTCATTAGCATATGGTATGCTAATGAGCTATTAGGCTATTAGCATATGCCATGCCCCCTGACATCACCGGAAGTGATGGGAGAGTCTGACTGCTGGGTGGCTGCCCGCTTGCCTGCCTTAAGTGCTGCTGGCCGGGTTTCCCCATTGGAAACAATGGAGGTAATGGGGGTAACCTGTTTGGGTGCCCATAGAATTAGGCCCATTGGTCCAATTGCTTTGAGACGTGGGGGTGTATGTAGGGAGAGGCTCCCGAAGCTACCCTAAAAGTGTGGAGCCTCTCCCTCAACCCCCCCCCGAGCTACTAATAGCACCGTGGGGAAAAAGTAACTTTTCCCCCACCATAGAGAGCAATGGAGGGAATGGGGGCAACCTGTTTGGGGCCCCATGCAATTGGACCCCCTGGTCCAATGTTCTTGAAACATGGTGAGTATCTTGGGGAGAGGCTCCATCAGCTACCCTGTGAGTTTGGAGCATCTCCCTCAAACCCCCTCCCCTCCAGCCCCCAGAATATACCCTATGTTTTCACCATTGACTTCAATGGCCCATAGGATATAATGGAGCTGAAATTGACATTCGGCTGCCTGAAAGACTCTCCGGGGCTTGGCTCCTGAGCTGCCGGAGCTCCAGTGTGCTCCCCCCCCCCAAAAAAAAGACCCCTGTCTCTAAGCAATTCATGAAGTGTTCTTTCAATATTGTTTGGCAGGATTCCCAATAGCATAGTCTCTGATTTCAGTTCAAAGCTGATTTTTAAAATCTTCTGACATGTGTATCTTTCCAAAATGTTCTTGCCTTTTTATGAGACCACCACATGTGGTAAAAGGTGCCATTTGCATATCCAGCAGGTCCCTTTGTAGTTCTTGTCCATATTTTTAATATATTTAGGGGTTATATACCATCAAAATAACATCTTATACCAGTTTTCTCTTATTGATTGATTGATTGATTGATTGGTTTGATTTGTATACCACCCTCCCCATAGATGGGCTCAGGGTGGTTCACAACAATCTCAGTACAATATCATTAAAAGAACAATTAACAACAATTAAAACAATAAAACCATAAAATATTGTGCAAACAAGCTAGTTCTGATATCAGTTCAGCAATATTGATGTTAAAGTCCAGGCCACTGATGTCAATTCAGCAGTACCGATGTTAAAATCCAGGCCACTAAAGGGGAGATAGCCAGGAAATAAAGGGGACGTCCACCGCCTCAACCAAAAGCCCGATGGAAGAGCTCCATCTTGCAGGCCCTGCAGAACTGCAATAGATCCTGCAGGGCTCTGATCTCATATGGGAGCTCATTCTACCAGGTAGGCTAGTTGGGTGTCTCTGGGGCCAGGGACTGCTAAAAGATGTTAATTCATGGACCTCAGTGTCCTCCGGGGCTCATATGGGGAGAGGCAGTCTCGAAGGTATGCTGGCCCCTGGCCGTATAGGGCTTTAAAGGTAAGTACCAACACCTTGAAATGGATCCTGAATTCAATAGGCAGCTAGTGCAGTTCATGCAGCACCAGGTGGATGCGAACCCACACAGGCGTTGCTGTCAACACCCATGCTGCTGCGTTCTGCACTAGCTGCAACTTCTGGAGCAGGGTCAAGGGCAGCTCCACGTAGAGAGAGTTACAATAGTCCAGTCTGGAAGTGATCATTGCATCGGTCACTGTAGCTAGGTCCCGTGGGGTGAGATAGGGGGCCAAATACCTGATATGTCTCAGATGAAAAAAGGGCGACCTGGCAGTGGTGGTGACCTGAGCCTCCACAGAGAGGGAGGCATTCAGGAACACCCCCAGACTCTTCACCTTCAATGTTGGCACCAATACAGCCCTATAGAAGGTTGGGAGCCTGATTCCCTGACTCAATACCCCATGGCTCAGGTACAAGACCTCCTTCTTAGATGGATTTAGCTTCAGTCAGCTCTGTCGCAACCATCCAGCCACAGCCTGTAACCATCCAGCCACAGCCTCTTAATGCTTGACTTGCAGTAAATTTTATGCCTAACCAATCTTAACCATCTATAAGAAGCCTTACTTTGTTATATCTCTGCTACATCATATTCATTCTGATTAAGTCTGAACACCATAATTACCTTCTTTCTTTCTTTCTTTCTTTCTTTCTTTCTTTCTTTCTTTCTTTCTTTCTTTCTTTCTTTCTTTCTTTCTTTCTTTCTTTCTTTCTTTCTTTCTTTCTTTCTCTCTCTCTCTCTCTCTCTCTCTCTCTCTCTCTCTCTCTCTCTCTTCCTTCCTTCCTTCCTTCCTTCCTTCCTTCCTTCCTTCCTTCCTTCCTTCCTTGTATTTCCTGAGGAAAGTTTATTGTTTCCACAATCTGGAAAATCCAAGTCTGGCTGCTGTTTGCAGATTTAAAATAATAGTTTGCAATCCTTTTGGAATCATAAGAACATAATTTTAAAACATAGTCACCAGAGAAAGTGGTATTTTTATTTTTAGGCCCCATTCTAAAAGGACAGCCACCGGTTCCCAAAATCTGCTAACCCTCTTACATATCCACCATATGAGGAGGAAGTTTTCTTTAGGTGTTTTACAATACTTATGTATACCATCAATTGTTTATTTATTGGGATATATAGTCTCTACTTCTCTCCCCAATGGGGACCCAAATTGGCTTGCACATCATTCTCCCATTTATCCTCACAAAACCCTGGTGTGGTAGGTTAAGATGAGAGATAATGACTGGCTGAAGGTCACCCAGTGAACTTCTATGGCTGAGTAGGCATGGAACCATAGAATCACAGGATTAGCTGATTCCACTGTTGCACAACTCTTACTGTAAACAAGGTTTTTCCAGATATCTAGCTGTTACCTTCTGTGGTGAGAATTTAACTGTAAACATGTGCTAGGTGTAAACTAACCCTGTGTGAAAGTGTTTACCTGAACCTTTCCCCACCCCTGGGTTCTGAATGGTCTATGGTGTGTGCCCCTTACCAAGGCGAGGATATAAATGTTAACAGGTAGCTGGAATGCAACACAAGGTTACTTAAAAAAAACCCTTCCTTTATTAATATTTATCACAGCTAAAAAAGGCAAGCCAGTTGCCCAGCCAGGCGCTGGGCAGCTTGGCTTACGCAGAAACAAAATACACAAGCACAATACTTACTTCCTAAGAAAAAGATAGGCAGAGATTAAATACAATACAGATTTCCCCATGCAACAGAAGCTTCTGGACTGGCCCCCAGAGACCCAGAGTTTCCCTTGGGTCTCCAAGAGTCAGTGCTGGGATGGAGCTGCTGGTCCCCTTTTATACAATCGTGGTCACATACATTTTGATAGAGCTATTGAAATTATAAACTGCATCAATTGACAGTAACTATTTTGATAATGTGGGCCATCATGGCCTAGGAGATGTTCCCACATTTCAGCAGCAGTCAGTTTTACCATAATGCTTTAGCAAAACAATACAAGATAACACCTGAATTTCTAAATGACAAAATACAGGAATGTGTTAATTTCCGGATATCTTTTGTGTTCTTGGGGCCAGGTAGCCCGCTAGGCACCATTCTTTTGTCTGGAGATGGGATGTGGGTTGTGGCATGTAGGCAACCCTTTAGTATTGCAAATATTCTGGCTCCCTTGACTTAATGGCTGGCTCATAGAAATGTTTTATTTCTAAATAGGTTGAAATTCTCTACATCTATAAACAATGGAAGAGAATTTACATTCTGGGGAATGGAATGTAGACTCCTGTTCTTGTTTGTGTGACAGGTGACAGATGCCTTTTGAGACAAAGGACTTGCAAAACATGTTGGGATGCTGCTTTCTGCTTGGAAGGTTACAGAAATGAAGAGAACACTATGATTTCTTTATAGAATTAACTATTAAAAATGGATTTTAAATTTTCTTAACCAATTATTTCATTTTTTTTTCACAACACCTTCCTATCCTTAATTTAAACCCATTATTGCAAGTCCTATCCTCTGCTGCCAACAGGAACAGCTCTCTGCCCTTCAAATACTTAAACAGAGCAATCATGACCTCACCCAACCTCCTCTTCTCCAGACTAAACATTCCCAAGTCCCTCAGCTTTTCCTCATAGGGCTTGGTCTCCAGGCCCTCGATCATCCTCGTCACTCTCCTCTGCACGCACTCCATTCTGTCCACATCCTTTTTGAAGTGAGGCCTCCAGAACTACACACAATACTCCAAATGTGGCCTGATCAATGCAGTGTACAGTGGGACTATGACATCTTCCAATTTGGTTGTTATGCTTCTGTTGATACACCACAAAACTGCACTAGTCTCTTTTGTTGCAGAAGAAGAAGAAGCAGAGGAAGAAGAGGAGGAGGAGATTGGATTTATACCCCGCCTTTCACTCAGAGTTTCAGAATGGCTTACAAACTCCTTTCCCTTTCCCTCCTCATAACAGACATCCTGTGTGGTAGGTGGCTGAGAGAGCTCTGACTGAGAACTGTTCTTTCAAGGACAGCTCTGGCAGAACTATGGCTTGCTCAAGGTCATCTAGCAGCTGCAAGTGGAGGAGGGGGGAATCAAACTTGGTTTTCCCAGATGAGAGTTCACACACTTAACAAATACATCACACTGGCTGCTCATATTTAACATATGGTCCACGTGTACCCCAAGATCTAGTTCATGTACATTGCTACCCAGAAGTGTATCCCCCATTCAGTATGCATGTTCCTCATTTTTGTTATCCAGTTGTAGAACTCAACACTTATTCTTGTTAAATTGCATCTTGTTCATATCCACCCACTTTTCCAGTATGTTCTGATATCGTTGAATTCTCTATCTTCTGGTGTGTTTGCTGCTCCTCCCAATTTGGTGTCATCTGCAAATTTAATGCGTAGCCCCTCCACACCCTCATCCAGATCATTATAAAAATAGTGAAAAGTACAGGGCCCAGAACCGAGCCCTGTGGCACCCCGCTGGACACCTCCCTCCATTCAGATGAAATGCCATTGACAACTACTCTTTGAGTGCAGTTCTCCAACCAGTTCCCTATCCACCTAACAATCCTAGACTCCAGTCCACAGTCCTCTAGTTTACCCATTAGAACATCATGGGGAATTCTGTCAAAAGCTTTACTGAAATCCAAGTAAAAAGCATTCTCTTGATTCAGTATTTTCTGACAAACAAACCCTCTCCTCATACAGTGCTACTCCACCTCCTCTTCGACCCTTTTGGTTTTTCTTGAACCACTCATATCCATCTACTACTACATACTAGTCATGGGAATCATCCCACCAAGTCTCTCTAATGTGTACTAAATCATATCCCTTTGTCTGCATTAGAAGCTCAAGCTCTTCCTTCTTATTGCTCAAGTTTTGGGCATTGGTACGTAGATACCCGAAGCCCTGCATCTTTGGCTCCATTAGATCTGGCCCTCCCAGGTGGGCCTCTGTTGTTTGCTCTCCTTCATTTAAATCTCAGCTCTCGGGCCTGGACATCAGGCCCGGACACATGATGTTCCATACCCCTCAGCAGGGAGTCACCTATAACCAACACCTTCCTTTTCCTTCCCATGCCATTTCTTCATATCTCCCTGTCTACCTCCCTCTGTCCAGTAAACCAGTTACACACTCTGATTCTGTGAAGCTTTTGAGACTTGGTACCTGTTACAGCATACACAAGCTATAGGTACGTCCCTACTTTCCTGGTCAAATGGTTAATTGATGGTTAGTCAATAGACCCTTCAAATATTGATCTGGCTTAAGGGGGAAGCTGTTCCCCACAGCTGCTGTGAGGCTATGGGGAACATGAACAGGGTCTATGAACCTGGGGAACCTGGACCCAACTCTTTAAAAAACATAACTTTAATTTGGTCCTGAATTTTATTGGAGTTTGGCTATTAAATGTAAATAAAACTCTCTGCAATTCCAGATTCACAGAGTAGTTGAATATCCAGCTATAAATAAGAACCCACAATTATAGTTTTATTTACTCTATAAATAAGTAAATTTGGATATCTACTTGAAAAGCATCTCTAGGGGGTAGTAAACACATTTTAATAAGCAAAATGGGACTGGGATTTTATACTTTTGAAACATTATCAGCTATTTATTATTTTTCTGTTTATTTAGAAAACAAAGATTCCAACAAAAAAATCATTATACTATTTATTATGGTTAGCAATTAATTCTCAAGGTATGGCAATACCAGTGTATCAGTTAACTGAAAAAAATCCCTGATATGCATCAAATGTCTTGTGTTTTATATACACATGGTGGTGGAAAGTGCCATCAAGTCAAAGAGGACTTATGATGACTCCATGGGGTTTTCAAGGCAAGAAATATTCAGAGGTAGTTTGCCATTGCTTGCCTCCATGTCATGACCAGTGTTCTCTCCAAGCTGAGTCAGTGTGAACTAGCTCACAATTTTTTAGCTTCCGGCTCACACACACTTTTGTCTTCACTCAGGAAGGACGGATCCAGAGCAAACTAATTTATGCAGTAGCCAAATTGCTTGCTCACAACTTTAATGCCAGTAGCTCACAAAGTAGAATTTTTGCCCACAAGACTCCACAGCTTAGAGGGAGCATTGTTCATGACCCTGGTATTCTTTGGCAGTCTCTCATCGAAATACTAGCCAGGGCCATCCTTGCTTAGCTTCTGAAATCTGATGATATTGGGCTAGCCTGGGCTACCCAGGTCATGTCCATATACAGGGGTCTTTTCGTAGAAAAACAGCTGCAGGAGCTCATTAGCATATGGTATGCTAATGAGCTATTAGGCTATTAGCATATGCCACACCTCCTGACATCACCGGAAGGGATGTCAGAAGGGGAAACAAAAGGGGGGGAGGCATCTTCAAAAGCCTCCCCTTCCCTTCCCCAGCTGGTCTGGGTGGGGGAGTTAAGCCCCCCCCAGAGAGCTGGGCCATAGAAGGAGGAAAGAGGGAAGGAAAGAGAGTAGAGAGAAGGAAAGAAGGAAGGAAAGAGGGAAAGAAAGAGAAGGAAAGGGGAGGTAAAGAAAGAGAGGGAAGAAGGAGGGAAACAGGGAAAGGAGGAAAAAAGAGAAGAGAAGAAGGTGGGAAAGAAAGAGAGAAGATAAGAAGGAGGGAAAGAGGAAAAAGAGAGAAAGAAAGGAGGGAAAGAAAGACATTCGGCGGCAATTCGGCCCCATTATATCCTATGGGCCATTGAAGTCAATGGTGAAAATATAGGGTATATTCTGGGGGATGGAGGGAGGGGTTTGAGGGAGAGGCTCCAAACTCACAGGATAGCTGATGGAGTCTCTCCCCCAAGATACCCACCAAGTTTCAAGAACAATGGAGGGAATAGGGGCAACCTGTTTAGGGGCCCATAGAATTGGACCCCCTGATCCAATGTTCTTGAAACCTGGTGGGTATCTTGGGGAGAGGCTCCATCAGCTACCCTGTGAGTTTGGAGCCTCTCCCTCAAACCCCCTCCCACCCCAGAATATACCCTATGTTTTCACCATTGACTTCAATGGCCCATAGGATATAATGGAGCTGAAATTGGCATTCGGCTGCCTGAAAGACTCCCCAGGACACTGGCTGGGGGCGGGGCTTGGCTCCTGAGCTCCCGGAGCTGTGCTCCGGTGCGCTTCCCCCCAAAAAGACCCCTGTCCATATATACACACATATATAACATACATATAAATAATTTTTGTTGTGTAAATCTCCCTCAAAATATATACCATCATAAAGAAATTGTGGAGTTATTTTAATAGCGCTACAAATACGTGGATCACATATAAGAAACATGTGCATGTGCTAAATCCAGATGTGTTATATCCTGCAAGTTTAGAAAAGCATAGATAATATAATTAATCTCATATGAGCTTTAAAGAACAAAAACAATTTTTCTAGTGTACTAGAATAGGCCAGATCATAATGATAGGAATATAACCTTTTCTTGTAACTTGTATGATAGTGTCATCCTTTGATGAAAAAAAGAAGTCCAGGATTGCTAAACTCTGGATTTCTTTGTTTTCTTTGTTCTCAAGGTACTTGGAATCCATGTGGAAGGTTACATACACATGGAGTGAACTCATGAGGCTGAACTAAAAATTGCTATGATAGTTTTGGACAAAACGTTTCCAAGAGGTGTGCAGATAAGCAGATGGGTTTAGGAAGATCTTGTTGAAATATGCAAGGTTTATTGTGCATAGATAGAACATCCTGCAGGGGGCAGCAGAAGGGAAAACTAGTTATCTTAGTGAGATTAGGGACTTCCTGCAATTTTCAAATAGTCTCCTTCCTGTCTCCTGATTGGCTCAGTTAGGTCTCCTTCCTGCTTCTGCTGAGAACTGTTAGTCTGCAGACTCCTCTCCTAGCCAGATAGACAGTTCTCCTTCTCTCTCTCTCTCTACTCTTTCTTTCAAAGTTTGTTCTTTTCTTAATAAACCTACTTTATTCTTTAAACAGCTTGTGCTCTGCTTTAATGCATATCTACTGTCTGCCAACAGGTCTCAACTAATATTGTGAAGAGTCTGATCAAGTACAGGTGTAAAACTGGCTCCTTGCATGCCAAAGTTTGCAGATGTTACAAGAACAATACAGATACTTCTGTGCCTAATAGAGAACTGTTTATTTACAATCAAAAACCTATGTGGGAAATTCAACTGAATATCTGCATAGTAACAGCAAAACACATATTTATTTCCAGAACTGTCTTTGGAGCTAGCTTACTCCTGAGTCCTTCAGATGATCTCTCAATCTGGGGCAAGTGATGCACTGTATTCTTGGTGCTGGGGGCGGCAACAGTGGGAGGGCTTCTAGTATCCTGGCCCTACTGCTGGACCTCCTGATGGCACCTGGTATTTTTGGCCATCTTTTTGACAGAGTGTTGGACTGGATGGGCCATTGCCCTGATCCAGCACTGGCTTCTCTTATGTTCTTATGACTCACATGCATGCCCTGAAAGGGTTGGATCCAGTGGTAATTTCTACTGACACAAGGAACTTCCATCAACTGAACAGGACTTTTGCCACCTCCCCCATTCTGTTATAATCTGAAATACTCTTGGAAATGCTGTTCTTGGAGGATAGGAGTAGTATGACAGGGGATCTAGAGGTCTGCAGAGGGAGAGTGCATTAGCAAATCTATCAGTGGATCCAACCCGCTGCTCTGAAAAATAGCTGTAAAGCTTCAGCAATTCAGTACTGTTGGCATCAATATTCTCCCATAAAGGACTACAGCTGCTGAAAAACAGGAAGACACAACATTAGCACTCACTCTCCCACCTTCTTGTGTCTCCATTTGTTTTCTCTGTCAGCCTTAACCAAAGTTTAGAATTGTATCTGGTCAGATGTAAATTGTACTTAAGCCAACCAAATTCCCTCTTCATTGAGGTTTACAATGCAACTCCACTTCAAACTCTGGTTAAGATGAGAACTCAGTGACACTCAATGCAGATGTAATGCTAAATTCTTAAGGCTAATAAGGAAGGAAGAGGGCAGGAAGAAGAAGCATATATATCTATGGTCAATTTGCAAACTATGGCTTTCAGGGATGCAGCATTATATGTGCACTGCAGCACTAGCAGTGGATGTACTTCTTTTGAATCCATGTAATACCCAGTCCATCTCTACATCTGTAAGTAACCACATTGTTACAGACACTTGAGAAGTATAGACTGCTTCCTGCTCCAAAGAGAAATGACCTTGCAAAGATTACCCAGAACTTCCTTCAAGGCAAGGAGAACACAAAGCAATATTGGCTGTTTTCTTAAGACTCATCTGTGGTTGCGTGGACAAAATCTTATGACACTGTTCATACTCTGATGCTCAGTGAAGAATGGTGCCAATTCACTGATGGCAGAAATTCAGAGAAAGGGGGACAGCCAGAGACAATTTGTACCAGATGCCCTAGCTATTCTTGTCAAGGCCAGGCTGGGGGCATGGCTGCTTGCTTGTAACTAGAACCAGACCTACTGTGTACTGACTGTGTTAAATGGATCTTTAAAAGCTTTTCTAAAAGCACAAGAGCCATTTCTTTTGTTCTGAAATTTACTGATGACACTCAGGAAAGAGACATGTTGATATAGAAGCCATGTCTGGTATCACAGTCTGAAAAATACCTCAACGTGATTTTTCCTCCAATTTCTCTCTGCTACAGTGTCTGATATGAGGACTTGGTGAAAAAAATATTGGTACCAGATTCTGTTGATCCTACACAATTGCAATCCCATCCCCTAACTACCAAAAGAATGTGAGATAAAATAGATTCAAGATAAATTAGGAGTAGATCCGACAAGACTTATAGACATTCTTCAACTCTGTAATGACACTATTTTTGGAGTCCATGATGCTTGGTGCCCAGAACAATGACTTGGGTGTACTAAGAAAACTATGTCCTAGGATGCCTGATATATGGGATGCTGCTGTTGCAGAGTCCCATTAGTTGTTGAGAAAAGGTGGAAAATATTATTTTCCAGCTTAGTTTACAATGCATCTAGAGATATACTCTTGGGCCAAACTAATCATCTCAGATTGCAGGTTAGTCTTACAAGAGGTATGCTCATAACCAAGCCAGATAAATATGAATTTCAACATAATTGTTTATTAAGAAACATACAAAAAAACCCTGAAGACCTAAAAAAATGATTTGAAGACACATGGGCATTTCTATAGTTGGGGTGGCTCTGTAAAATGTTGACAAGAAGACCACTTCAGTATAATTTGTAAACCAATAAATTCTTCAGAGGAATTTTTGTTCAGTCGCACAGTCGAGTCCGACTCTTCGCGACCCCATGGATCAGTTTACGCCAGGCCCTCCTGTCTTCCGCTGTCTGCTGAAGTTTGCTCAATTTCATGTTCGTTGCATCGATGACACTGTCTAACCATCTCATCCTTTGCCGTCCCCTTCTTCTTTGACCTTCAATCTTTCCCAGCATCAGCGTCTTCTCCAGTGAATGCTCCCTTCTCATTTGGTGGCCAAAGTATTTGAGCTTCAGCTTCAGGATCTGGCCTTCCAGGGAGCAATCAGGGTTGATTTCTTTTAGGATTGACTGATTTGATCTCCTGGCAGTCCAAGGGACTCTCAAGAGTCTTCTCCAGCACCATAGTTCAAAAGAATCTATTCTTCGGCGCTCAGCCTTCCTTATAGTCCAACTCTCGCAGCCATACATTACTACGGGGAATACCATTGCTTTGACCATGCGGACTTTTGTTGGCAAGGTGATGTCTCTGCTTTTTATCATGCTGTTTAGGTTTGCCATCGCTTTCCTCCCAAGGAGCAGGCGTCTTTTAATTTCATGGCTGCAGTCACCATCTGCAGTGAGCTGGGATCCTAGGAACGTGAAGTCTGTCACTACTTCTACGACTTCCCCTTCTATTTGCCAAGGAGTGATGGGGCCAGATGCCATGATCTTAGTTTTTTTGATGTTGAGCTTCAAGCCCAATTTTCCGCTCTCCTCTCTGACCCTGAGCAAGAGGCTCTTTAGGTCCTCTTCACTTTCTGCCATCAGAGTGGTATCGTCTGCATATCTGAGGTTATTGATCTTTTCCCCAGCAATCTTAACTCCGGCTTGTGATTCATCCAGGCCAGCATCTCGCATGGTGTACTCTGCATATAAGTTAAATAAGCAAGGTGACAATATACATCCTTGCCGTACTCCTTTCCCTATACTAAACCAATCAGTTGTTCCATATCCGGTTCTAACTGTTGCTTCTTGACCCTTATACAAGTTTCTCAGGAGACATGTGAGGTGGTCCGGTACTCCCATCTCTTTAAGAACCTGCCATAATTTATTGTGATCCACACAATCAAAGGCTTTAGCATAGTCAATGAAGCAGAAGTAGATGTGTTTCTGGTACTCTCTTGCTTTCTCCATAATCCAGCGAATGTTGGCAATTTGATCTCTAGTTCCTCTACCTCTTCGAAACCCAGCTTGTACTTCTGGCAGTTCTCTATCCACGTACTGTTGGAGCCTAGCTTGTAGGATTTTGAGCATGACCTTGCTAGCGTGTGAAATGAGTGCAATTGTGTGATAGTTTGAACACTCTTTGACATTGCCCTTCTTTGGGATTGGAATGTACACCGACCTTTTCCAATCCTGTGGCCACTGTTGTGTTTTCCAAATTTGTTGGCAAATTGAGTGCAGCACTTTAACAGCATCTTCTTTTAAGACTTTGAATAACTCAGCTGGGATACCATCACCTCCACTAGCTTTGTTGTTAGTAATGCTTTCTAAGGCCCATTTAACTTCGCTTTCCAGGATGTCTGGCTCGAGGTCAGTGATTATACCATCGTGGTTGTCAAGGACATCGAGGTCCTTCTTGTATAGTTCTTCTGTGTATTCTTGCCATCTTTTCCTAATCTCTTCTGCTTCTGTTAGGTCCCTACCGTTTTTGTCCTTTATCATGGCCAGCTTTGCATGGAACGTTCCCTTGATTTCTCCAATTTTCTTGAAGAGATCTCTAGTCCTTCCCAATCTATTGTTTTCCTCTATTACTTTGCATTGTTCATTCAGGAAAGCCTCCTTATCTCTCCTTGCTGTTCTCTGGAAATCTGCATTCAGTTGGGCAAATCTTTCCTTTTCACCGTTGCCTTTAGCTTTCCTTCTTTCCTCTGCTATGTGTAAAGCCTCATCAGACAGCCACTTTGCTTTTTTGCATTTCTTTTTCTTTGGGATGGCGGTGATTGCTGCCTCCTTTACAATGTCACGGACCTCTGTCCATAGTTCTTCAGGCACTCTGTCTATCAAATCTAGTCCCTTAAACCTATTCTTCACCTCTACTGTATATTCATCGGGGATGCGATCTAGGTCAAATCTGAATGGCCTTGTGTTTTTCCCAACTTTCTTCAATTTAAGTCTGAATTTTGCAATGAGAAGCTCATGATCTGAGCCACAGTCAGCTCCAGGTCTTGTTTTTACCGACTTGATAGAGCTTCTCCATCTTTGACTGCAAATTATATAATCAATCTGATTTCGGTGTTGCCCATCTGGTGATGTCCATGTGTAGAGACGCCTCGTAGGTTGTTGGAAAAGGGTGTTCGCTATGACCAGCCTGTTCTCTTGACAAAACTCTGTTAGTCTTTGCCCTGCTTCATTTTGTTCTCCAAGGCCAAACTTGTCTGTTATTCCGGTTACCTTTTGATTTCCTACTTTAGCATTCCAGTCCCCTATGATGATGAGGACATCATTTTTTGGTGTTAGTTCTATGAGCTGTTGTAGGTCTTCATAGAACTGGTCCACTTCAGCCTCTTCTGCAGCAGGGGTTGGGGCATAGACTTGGATTACTGTGATATTGAATGGTTTGCCTTGGATTCGGACCGAGATCATTCTGTCATTTTTGAGATTGTATCCCAGTACTGCCTTTCTCACTCTCTTACTGACTATAAAGGCCACACCATTTTTTCTACGGGATTCCTGGCCACAGTAGTAGATATAATGGTCTTCTGAGTTAAATTCGCCCATTCCTGTCCACTTTAGTTCACTGATTCCCAAGATGTCGATGTTCATTCTTGCCATCTCATTTTTGACCACGTCAAGCTTACCTTGATTCATAGATCTTACATTCCAGGTTCCTATGCAGTATTGTTCTTTGCAGCGTCGGACTTTCCTTTCACCGTCAGACACATCCACAACTGAGCGTCCTTTCGGCTTTGGCCCAGCCGCTTCACTCTTTCTGGGGTTACTTGTACTTGCCCTCTGCTCTTCCCCAGTAGCATATTGGACACCTTCCGACCTGAGGGGCTCATCTTCCGGTGTCATATCTTTTAGCCTTTTGTTACTGTCCATGGGGTTTTCTTGGCAAAGATACTGGAGTGGGTTGCCATTTCCTTCTCCAGGGGATCACGCTTGGTCTTTCTCTGCTGTGGCCTGTCCGTCCTGGGTGGCCCTCCACGGCATAGCCCACAGCCTCATCGAACCACGCAAGCCCCTCGCCACGACAAGGCAGTGATCCATGAGGGAGTTCAGAGGAATAGCAGGATAATTTTAAAAATAATGAAAACTACTCTGCTCATGTACCAAGTCACAAAAACAACATGAATGCATAATTAGTTTATTGTGACAATAAAAGCACATTTGTTTCTGATTTGTTATGTGAAGTCAGCATTTTTCCAGAAGACTGTAATAGAATACAAACTTGTAGAGCTCTCCAATCTTCCAAGTTGTTAAACTTCAATCATGTATAGCTGGGGAAATGATGTTGGGTTTTTTTACCAGATAGCATCTATAGCAAATGCTCTGTGCAATGCTACTTTGTATCATGACTATCTTATAGTTTCTGACATAATTTGGAATGAAAAGCAAAACTCCTCCCCACAATGTATGCACTATTTGTGAATTGTATCTTATTTAGCAATCAAATTCAGAAGCTGTAGGGCAGAAATATTTCCAAAACAGAAAACATTCTGGAAAAATTCCCACTGCTTTATTTTTCCATAGAAAATTTTCCATTTCCAAAGACTCATTGTTTCAAAAAAATTGTTACAATAAATGGATGCCATTATCAAAAGAATATTAGATGAGTTTTGACGGTTTCAAAGTTGTAATTGATGGGGTGGATCCAACCGTTCTTCAACTAGTATTCCTCCAGTTTACAAGTGCCCATTCCTCCAAAGGAAGAGTCAGTTAAGTTGGAGGAAGGTCTTTATTTGGAGAAGTGCTTCAAACTTGAACCAAAAAGAAAGGTTAGGTATAAATATTTGAATGAATGAATGAACAAAAGAACGAATAAATGAACTTTGCACATTGGAGTGGTAGGATAGAAGTAGAATCCACTCCATTGTTTTTCAGGTGATTATTCCTAGGAATTATTTGAGAGAATATGGGTGCGATCACACACACAATTAGCCACACCATATGCACGAAAGCTGGGTGGATTTAAAGGACACAATCAGACATGAACATCTGGGAAGCACCTCACACCCGTTGGCAACCCGTTTTGCTCCACTGCAGAAGTGGAGTAAAAAGACACCAGGGAAAGTCCAGTAACAAACGAGTTGCTATGGGCCACAGACAGACTTTCCCCTATCTGATCACGCCAGCACACTCTCATGGCATCAGGATGGTCTGATCAGGCCATCCCAACTCCATGCTGTTGTTCCCCCCCCTTCTCAGTATGCGTATTATCGCATACTCCATAGGGAGCCCTCAATGCTGAGATGCAATTAATCGATTCCCCATTTAAGCGCATCGGGAACTAATGGCAAAAAAAAACCCGACTCACCCACGGTTGCATCTGATCATGCAGTGGCGGGCTGCTCCTGCAGCTTCCAAGGACTGGGTGATTGGGCAACTGCGGGTCAAATTCATCTGGAGGAAATAGCCTCCTTCTCCCCCCTACGCATGTGACCGCCACCTAGTATTTTTAAAAAATAAATGGGGAGGGGATAAAACCACAAATGCAACTAATAATCTCTCTATATAATAATTCTGTTTTGGTGGTGGCACACTGCTGAACATTCCACATGCTCCCAAATCAGTTGGCTCCCTGACCTGTCACTTAGAAGTTGTCCCTATCCACTGGCTGTGTTGCCTGAGTCTTGCCTCCAATATTCTAAACAGTTTGCTGTTCCTCTCCCCCCAATAGCCAGTTGGAACACAGAGATCATTTGCATATGCAGCCTGATTGGCCTTTGCCTCTAACATTTTAAACAGTTTTCTGTTGCTTTTGGGAATCCTGAGGTAAAATACATATCCCAATCTCCCTCTGGGGCCTGGAGATCTCCCAGAAATCACCATGTTCCCCAGCCACAGCACATCATTTCCCCTACAGAAAATTTCCCAGGTATTACAACTGATGTTCAAATGATCAAGATCAGTTCTCCTGGAGACAATGGCTCCCCAGGCTCTACCCCTCAAATCTACAGATATTTCCCAACCCAGAGTTGGCAACTGTGTAATTGTCTATGGAACCATTTTCCAGACCCTTGGAACCCAGAAAACACAGCATAGGAGGAGGTGCTTTTCTACCTTAGCTGCCACTGCATAGCCCTAAACTAACATAAGCCAACCTCCAGGCACTACCTGGAGATCTCCAGCTATTAAAATTGATGTTCAGATGACCAAGATCAGTTTTCCTGGAGACAATGGCTGCTTTGGCCTTTAGTTTTCACTTCCTTTTGTTTGTTCTTCCACCCCCAGCTTTTTCCGGCTATTCTGAGATTACTTTTACTTCAATATTCTTCTGGAAGCCAATTTTTCCTGGTGCATAATGTTTCTATTCATTTTCTGTCTCAACAGCCTCCAGCCCACTTTTCAATGACTGGACTGTCATCATCATTAAATCACTCCCCCCGCCCAAAAAATGAGTGATTTTCTGATTTAAAAAAAACCTATTTAAAAAATAAATGGAGGTGCTTTGATTCAACCAATAATCATGATGATGTCACTGCTGATGACAGCACCCTCTCTTAAAAATCCTCATTACTTAAGCCTTGTGTGGAAGAAAATAAGCCCCCAGTGCCACCAGGTTGCGGTTTCCTGTTCTGAGGGATCTGAGTTGCTGCAGCCGGAGTGGATTGAGTGCCCTGATAATGCCTGCAAGCACAAGGGGTTTCTGACAATACAGTCACTGGAGAGTCAGCCCTCACCAAGGATGGAAGAGGGGCAGCTTTCCCAACTGGACATCTGGGGGATGGGGCACCTCATGCACCATATGTGTCGCCATGCCTGTTTCTAGGTTAGGGCATCAGGGCAGCCTTAGCACCATATGGACCTGCTTGGGGTCTCCATGGGAGGGAAATTGCTGGGGCCTGTCAGCTGCCCAGTGACTGATGACATGGTCCAATTTCTTTAAGGGAGGGGGTGTCCCAGACACAGTGATCCCTTAGGATTGCACTGCCTAGGCCTTCAGCATAACACAAAAAATATATAGCAGACCCTAAAAAATTCACTTATTTGTGGTCTGTAGTTCTATAATGTGGCCAAGTGCAAAGTTATGCACACTGTAGCCAAAAATCCTAAATATAAATACAAATTGATGGGGTCTGAACTGGCAGAGACTGACCAAGAGAGAGATCTTGGAGTTGTAGTAGATAACTCAATGAAAATGTCTAGACAGTGTGTAACTGCAATAAAGAAGGCCAACACTATGCTGGGGATTATTAGGAAGGGAATTGAAATTTATGCCCCTGTATAAATCATTGGTGCGACCTCATTTGGAATACTGTGTACAGTTCTGGCTGCCAAACCTCAAAAAGGATATTATAGCATTGGAAAAAGTGCAGAGAAGGGCAACTAGAATGATAAAAGGGTTGGAACACTGTCCCTATGAAGAAAGGTTAAAATGCTTGGGGCTCTTTAGCTTGGAGAAACTATGGCTGAGGATGACACAATCGAGGTTTATAAGATTATGCATGGGACAGAGCAGGTTGAGAAAGAAGTACTTTTCTCTCTTTCTCACAATACAAGAACTCGTGGGCATTCAATGAAACTGCTGACCAGTCAGGTTAGAACAGATAAAAGGAAGTACTTCTTCACCCAAAGAGTGATTAACACGTGGAATTCAATGCCACAGGAGTTGGTGGCAGCTACAAGCATGGACAGTTTCAAGAGGGAATTAGATAAACATATGGAACAGAAGTCCATCAGTAGCTATTAGCCACAAGGTAAAGATAGGAACTCTCAGTCTCGGGCAGGTGATGCACTCTATTCTTGGTGCTGGGGTGGGGGGGGCAGCAGTGGAAGGGCTTCTAGTGTCCTGGCCCCACTGTTGGACCTCCTGATGGCACATGGTATATTTTGGCCACTGTGTGACAGAGTGTTGGACTAGATGGGCCATTGGCCTTATTCAACATTGGCTTCTCTTATGTTCTTATGATGCTGTCTCCAGTCACTTTTTACTCCTACCATGCAAACACCATAATCATACAACAACATTAAATTATGCAGGTTGGTTTGCTAGTGGGAGGCAGCAGACCTATGCTTCCTGGTAGTCATGGATTTCACCATTTGTGATGATCTCAGGACTGGATCCCCTGTGAATAGTGCAAGTCTACTATATTGTTCAATATTTCCCACTGATAGGCAGGATGCCTCACCAAAATATTTAGTATCACTTGAAAATGAACTCAACCTTTTGCTTAGAAAAACTAGCACAATCACTCACAACTGCACTGGGGTGAAATAAGGAAGAATCTTTGGCATAAACTGGGGGTTTTCCAAAGTGGAAGTTTAATTATTTGGTTTGGTTCCCCCCCCATCACTATTGCAATAAATTCTGAACTGAATTATTCCACATGTTGTGCTTGGAGGTATTCCCAGTGATTTGCTCAGCAAGAGACAATCGGAGGACAGTTCCAAGCATAGCCAGATCCAGTTTCACTACCATAGTGATACTTTATTTTCAAAATAAAACAATGTCATCTACTTCTTCCTTTCACATTCTTTCACGATATACTTCTTAAATTCTCTCTCTCCACCTCAGAACTTTCCCATTTACCCCTATGAGTGTGGAGGGGGCAGGGATTAAAGATTTACTTGCTGCTATTCTGTGCTACTTCTGGCTAGATAATAATTCTGTCGTAACATTAGAAAGATGGCTAGGGAGAACATGTAGCCTATATAAAAATAAATCATATCACAAGCACAGTAATCAATATTGACCAAAAAAGCCTTATGATTTATGGCATCAAAGTGTCTGTGTCATTGGACTAACAGAGAAAAGGGGAATTCCATTTCTTGGAAGCAGCAGTTTCAAGGGTTGAGTCTTTTCCCCCAGTTTTTCTGGAAGAATATCGATTCCAAGCACATCTCAAACAGTTACAAACAGTTAAAAGCAATGATGTTGGAATCAACCAATTAAAATTACAATAGATCAAACCAATAACTAGTTACCAGCTAGAAAAAAGACCTACAACACAGACATGTAGCAGAGAGATCTAACCAAATGTAAGTCAAATTGGAAAAAAGTCTTTCCATGGTGATTAAGTCATGGCAATGAAGATGTGAGGCAGAACTGAGAGAAGGAGTTTCAGAGATCTGGTTCCACTACCAAAGAGGACTTTCTGTGGTTACCACCAGGGGTCATTTCATAGACAAAGAGGTGCAGGAGCTCATTAGCATAACTTATTTGCATATGCCACACTCCCTGACATCACAGGAACTATAGCAACTATAAAATGGAATTTTTTGTAAACGGCATATAGAAAAATGTTATATGACGGGACAATGTAAACGTGTTTATATTTAATTCCCCCATAAATGTTTGTATGTTTTATATGTATCAATATAATAAAAATAATAATTGGGGGAAAAGAAGGCAACACCCACTGCTTAGGCTCCACTGGACTGTTTTGGATTGCTAGCTATTGGGGGAACACATGCAGATCTGCCCTCACAGAGGAGGGCAAACTTGTACCTGAATAAACCTTGGTCTTAGAGGTGCCATTGGACTCTTTTGGATTGCTCGCTATGGGGGGGGGGAATGTGCAGATCTGCCCTTGCAGAGGAGGGAGAACTTGTACCCGAATAAACCTTGGTCTTAAAGGTGCCATTGGACACTTTTGGATTGCTAGCTTTGGGGGGAGGGGGAGCGGAATGTGCAGATCTGACCTTGCAGAGGAGAGAGCTTGTACCCGAATAAACCATGGTCTTAAAGGTGCCATTGGACTCTTTTGGATTGCTAGCTATGGGGGGAAATGCGCAGATCTGCCCTCACAGAGGAGGGAGAGCTTGTACCTGAATAAACCTTGGTCTTAAAGGTGCCATTGGACTCTTTTGGATTGCTAGCTGCGGGGGTGGGAAATGCAGAATTATAGTCAACTTTCAGTTAAGATAATGTTACCAGTTAACCCATAACAGAGCATAAAAAGCAGCTGTTGTTTTGGGGGAAAATGTTTAATAATACAGTCAATACATTTAATATCAACCAGTAAAAGTGTACTGTAAAAATGTCCTGGATATTAAATTTACCTCAGATGAGTTTGTAGTTGTAAATATTTGGAGAACAGCCCAGCAAAGGTGGTCTGCTATACAAGCCTTGTTGAGATTAATGCAGAAGAATATGCAAAGCCTTCCTGCAAAGCTGCAGCCTTGCAATACAGTGAGGTAGACAATAAAATATGAATTCTCTATTCATAAACACAGAGTTTTCTATTGGTCCGCAATATTCTTAAGGAAAATTATAACATTACATACAAAATGAAATAGTTGATTAATGCTTCAATCTGTACAACTCAAACATAACATTTTTTTAAAAAAAATACCAACATTAGACTTTTAAACAATTTGAGTGCATAAAATGTTTAGAACATTAAGAAAATGGTGTTCCCCTCCATTTTTGCACTTCTCAGTCTGTTTAAATAAATAAATATTTACCGCTTCAATATGAACAACAGTGCATCCAAACCAAACAAAAATTTGTGCATTTTAATTTATTGCTCCGGGCCAAGGCTTTCTTGTATTATTAGCATCTTTATATTATTATTTTATTATTCATTATTACACCCATTCTTCTTTTCCCCCAGCCATTTTGCAGTTCAATGAAACTAGATAGTCTTAAAAGCACTGAGATTTCTCTGGAGGGGAGGAAACTCTTAATGGATCTCAGGAATGCTCAAAAGTGCATTTTTTTCATGTAAAGTCATATCCATGGAAGGCTGGAAAGGAGGGCTATATTCCTGAAACAGAATATATAGGCTTTCTGAAATTCTTCATTATTAGGTTCAATGTGGTGTACTTGCAGCAGCATTCTGGACTAGCTGAACTGTCTGGATGGCCTTCTGAGTGTGTTGTATGGACCATATCACTCCAGTCTTGTTTTATCTACATTGGCTGCCTATTTGCTTCCAAGCCCAATTCAAAGTGCTAGTATTGAGCTTTGAAGCCCTATATAGCTTATGGACAGCATACCTGAAAGGCTGCCACATGAACCTACCCATCCACTCAGGTCATCTTTGGAGGTCTTGATTCAGATGCCCATGCTATCTGAAGCTATATGGGTGGCAACCTAAGAAAGGCCTTGCTAAGGTATGGCACCAAAACTTTGAAACACATGCCCCAGGGAGATTTTTCTGTCTCCCTCTATTGTTGTATTCCACCAGCAGGTGAAAACATTTTTGTTTTCCCTGGTTTTAATTTTGTGTGTGTGTGTGTGTATGTTTTGATTGTATTATTTTATATGTACTTTATTTTAAATGTTACTTTAATGTGGAAATGTTTTAATGTTTTGATCGTCTCCACATTTTGGGTGGAAAGGCAGCACAGAAATGTTTTAAATGAATAAATCCTATGTAGAGAATATTTCAGTAATCTCACCTAGAGGGTGACCAAACTACGAATACCAGTGTCAATGCTACTGAAGCTGCTTGTGTATTCAAAGTTCAGGCAAGCTCTAAAGGCAGCTCCAAGCTGCATACTAGATCCCTTAGGGGGAGTGCAGCTCCATCCTGCCCAGATCAAGAAATAGCTCACTGGTCAGAAGACTTCCCAACCACCAACTTCTCTGCCTGGCCCTAATCAAGACAAAACTAGATGTGATGTATATAAATGAGTCACATCTAGATTCTCCAGACCCAACTCCTTTTTCCTGTAGCCACAGAGCACCTGCAAGGAAATAATGTTTAAAGCACCTGAGGGAGCCAATTTTCCTTGGGAGTATAGTGCATTGGGAGGAAAAGAGACTTTCTGCCTTCCTTCTGTATCATTTTCCCAAGCTGAAACAACCTCAAGAAGCATTATTTGGCCTATTGGGGGGATAAATGTAGACCCTTTAACTACTACACCTCACTGGCCCTCACTGGGGCCAATACCACCCCTTGAATAATATCGGTTCAGGAAAACAACACAGGGAGCAGGTCATACCATATCTGCGAGACAGAAAGCCTTTCTATGACATAACCAATTATTTATTTATTTATTTATTTATTTCCCTCATTTATATCCTGCCCATCCCATAAATGGGCTCAGGGCAGGTCACAGCATTTCAATAAATACAGTAAAATTTAAAACATATTAAAACATATAAAATCAATAGTCATGCTTGCTGTAGGGAGAATCCGGCCCATTGAGGTAGCTAAGTATGGCTGGTTAGCCATGGGTGGGAGACCGCAACCTCGGGGGGATATATGTGGACACTCGCTGCCTCAGCCAAAGGCCTGTCGGAACAGCTCTATCTTGCGGGCCCTGTGGAATTGAATAAGATCCCGCAGGGCCCTGATTTCAATAGGGAGCATGTTCCACCAAGTGGGGGCCAGGGCAGAAAAAGCCCTGGCCCTGGTCGAGGATAGGTGGACGTCCTTTGGGCCAGGGATCACCAGGAGATGCTGACTCTCAGAGCGTAATGCTCTCCAAGGCGTATATGGGAAGAGGTATGTTGGTCCCAGGCTGTTTAAGGCTTTGAAGGTGATTACCAACACCTTGAAGCAGATCTGGTACTCAACTGGCAACCAATGCAGCTGACAAAGCACATGCCATACATGAGCCCACATAGGCGTCGACATCAGCAGATGCGCCGCCGCATTTTGTACCAGTGGTAATTTCCAGATCAGCTTCAAGGTTAAGCCTACGTAGAGCGAGTTGCAGTAATCAAGCCTGGAAGTGACCAAGCCTATGACCCGAAGTCTGTGACTCTTCCTAATCCTGACTAGTGTCATCACAAGTTCCATTTGCTAGTGCAATGTGGTGCACATGCCATACAGTATCATTTAGCTTTTGCAGCAGTCAATTGTTTGCTCTTGTAGCAGTAAAAGGAGAAATGATTATCCAGAACAACAGCTGGTTGTCCTTTTTTACAATCCTCCATGAATCTGTCTAATCATTTTAAAACTGTTACACTGTTGTTGTTTTTCACTTGTTGATCTTCATCTGGAAAACATGCTTAATGAAGAATTCAAAGAGGTTTCACATTACATTTGGCTTGTATTTAGCACTGGCCTACCTCCAAAATGTCAAAGCCTATACATGTATAAACACTCTGTATAAATTCTAATGCTATTCACTTGTAATGATAATCCTGAAGGGAAAAAAAACCATTTAATTATACACTGACACACTCTAAAAGATTCTGATGTATGAACCATCTCACGACACACTGATGCCTCAGTTCAAAAAAAGAGTCTGAAAGGAAAAATAACCAAAATAGAAAATCTTCTCTTCTTTTACTGAGAATTCCTCTTACAGTTATGTGCTCTTAACAGTTGACTGAAACTAGTAGTAGGTTATTTCAGACAAACATTATCCTGAAATACTGTAGCAATGAGGCCTGTGCTGTAGCAATGAGGCCTGTGAAAGGTAAGATTTCAAATTCCTAATAAAGTTTCATAGGTAGTCATCTTAAAAATCTGGGCAAAGGCAAACTGTTATGAAGTAATAGCACAACATAAATTCTGGGCACTTCAACTGGGCACTTCAAACTGAGTTTAGAGATCTGGAACGACATTATGCAAGTTCCCCCTTTTGATTTAGTGATATAGATACAGACAAGAGAGAACCTGCAAAAACTTGGGGGGGGGGTCTTACTTACATCTCTCTTCCACTATTTTCTCTTTCCTTTCCCTGAAATCACCCATAGCCTCCCCCCCCTTTCCTTCGTCCATCTCTCCTTCCCACCCACCAATCAACCTAGCTTTATCTGCCCCTCAGTCTTCAGCTCCCTCTGCCTAGGAAAGCTATGGCCCAGTTGTGTGATGCCAGCTATTGGGCAAGCCCCACTTACATGGTAGGGGACCCTCAAGGACTGGGGGGGCACATCATTTTCCCTTGTATCCCCTCCCTATATTATTTCCAGTTCCCCTCCTCCTGGCAACTCCCATATTCTCCCCCTTTTCCTGCCTCTTTCTTTCATTCTCAGCCATTCACCAAACTACCTTTTATGTACCTACCATCTTAAGTTATATTTAGTATTTAATATAATATAATTTAATAATATAAATTATTTATTATATTTAGTATTTATACACCACCTGTCTCCACAATAACAACATAAGAACATAAGAGAAGCCAATGTTGAATCAGGCCAATGGCCCATCTAGTCCAACACTCTGTCACACAGCGGCCAAAATATACCACGTGCCATCAGGAGGTCCAGCAGTGGGGCCAGGACGCTAGAAGCCCTCCCACTGCTGCCCCCTCCAGCACCAAGAATAGCGTGCATCACCTGCCCCAGACTGAGAGTTCCCATCTATACCCTGTGGCTAATAGCCACTGATGGACTTCTGCTCCATATGTTTATCTAATTCCCTCTTGAAACTGTCCATGCTTGTAGCTGCCACCACCTCCTGTGGCAGTGAATTCTATATGTTAATCACTCTTTGGGTGAAGCAGTACTTCCTTTTATCTGTTCTAACCTGACTGCTCAGCAATTTCATGGAGTGCCCACGAGTTCTTGTATTGTGAGAAAGGGAGAAAAGTACTTCTTTCTCAATCTGCTCTGTCCCATTCATAATCTTATAAACCTCAATCATGTCACCCTTCAGCCGTCGTTTCTCCAAGTTAAAGAGCCCCAAGCGTTTTAACCTTCCTTCATAGGGAAGGTGTTCCAACCCTTTTATCATTCTAGTTGCCCTTCTCTGCACTTTTTCCAATGCTATAATATCCTTCTTGAGATGTGGCGACCAGAACTGTACACAGTATTCCAAATGAGGTCGCACCAATGATTTATACAGGGGCATGATGATACTGGCTGATTTGTTATCAATTCCCTTCCTAATAATCCCCAGCATAGCGTTGGCCTTCTTTATTGCAGCTACACATTGTGTAGACATTTTCATTGAGTTATCTAGTACGACTCCAAGAGCTCTCTCTTGGTCAGTCTCTGCCAGTTCAGACCTCATCAATGTGTATTTATATTTAGGATTTTTGGCTCCAATGTGCATCACTTTGCACTTGGCCACATTGAGCCCCATTTGCCACGTTGACGCCCACTCACCCATCCTCGACAGATCCCTTTGGAGTGCCTCACAATCCTCCCTGGTTTTCACCACCCTGAACAACTTTGTGTCATCTGCAAATTTAGCCACTTCACTGCATACTCCCAATTCCAAATTGTTAATAAAGAAGAAGAAGAGTTTGGATTTATACCCCGCCCTTCACTGCCCAAAGGCATCTCAGAGCGGTTTACAATCTCCTCTCCCTTCCCCTCCCCACAACAGACACCCTGTGAGGTAGGTGGGGCTGAGAGAACTTCTGACAGAAACTGTCCTTGAGAAAACAGCTGTGCCAGAGCTTGTGACTGACCCAAGGTC
This sequence comes from Gekko gecko, assembly GCA_029375565.1. NCBI lineage: Eukaryota > Metazoa > Chordata > Lepidosauria > Squamata > Gekkonidae > Gekko > Gekko gecko. The sequence continues at coordinate 50,836,235 of JAPDNY010000004.1, forward strand.
ACATCAGCAGATGCAAGTGGAGGAGTGGGGAATCAAACCCGGTTCTCCCAGGTAAGAGTCCACGCACTTAACCACTACACCAAACAAGTTAAAAAGCATTGGACCGAGTACCGATCCCTGTGGTACCCCACTGCTTACTACCCTCCACTGAGAAAGTTTCCCATTTATACTCACTCTCTGTTTCCTATTTATAAGCCAGTTTTTGATCCACAAGAGGACTTGTCCTTTTATCCCATGACTATTGAGCTTACTTAGGAGCCATTGATGAGGAACAATGGGGATTAAAGCAGGTTGCAGTATTCTCCTCTCCTCCTTTTTATCCTTACAACAGTAGCAAGCAGCCAGGCCTAGGAGAGTCATGCCAGCCAGGTGGTATCAAGTTAATCAATGGTGGCTGCCAAGTGTGGGTCCCATGAGTCCTCCCTCAAAGGCCAAAATAGGCCTAGAAAGGACCCTACTCTCTCCCTCTGCCTTTTACTCCCAGAAAGCAAGCATGGAATGCTGTGGTTACTTAGTAACAACCACTAAAGGCATCCTTTTTAAAAGGTATAAGCACTCCTTTTATCCATTGAGGTTATTTTTAATGCCCCAATGCATTTTTTATATTAACTTTCAGATTTTCCTGCAAATGTGGGGCATTTTTCAGGTTTGTAGAAAGATCTGTCTTGTCCATTCACAGCTCCAGTCAATGGATTTAAGTATCCTAAGATTTGGCCAACTTTGCTATTTCAATACACAAGTGGGAACCCACAAGGACTTGTGGCAGGCATCTCTGCCTCATTCTCTCTTTCTCAACTATTTACCAACCTACCTTTTCTTTGCCTCCCATCTTCAGCTATATTATATATTTACTTCATTTATACCCCACCTTTCTCCATAGTGGGAAGTCAGGGACCAAAGCAGCTTACATTATTCTCCTCTCCTTCTTTTTATCCACACAGCAGCCCTGTGAAGTAGGTTAGGCTGAAAGTATGTGACTGGCCTCAAATTACCCAGTGAACTTCTGTAGCAAGATGGGGATTCAAACCTGGTTCTCTCAGACTCTCATAGAATGGCTGCTGTTGAACAGTTAGCAAGCAGCCAGGCCTAGTTGAGTCATGTAAGTCAGGTGTTTTCAAGTCACCGTCAGGGTTGTTGCCAGGCATAGGTTTGCCAATCTCCTAGTGGGACCTGAATATCTCCCAGAATTACAACTGAAATCTAGATGACAGTGCATTTTTAACCCACCATTTCTATATAGCAGGCAAATAGGAAGCACTGCTGAAGGACTGACATTTTATGTTACAATGTCCCACATAGTTCCATCTAATCTCCCATGATGTTCAACATCTGCATGAAACTTCTGAGAGATATCTTCTGGAATTCTTGAATTGGGCATCCTGCCATCCACATGCTAACAACACCTGGTATTTTTTTTATCTAAAAAAGATGTATCTGCAAATATTCTCAACAGATACTTGCAATACAAATACAGAAGTAGGATTTTTTTCATAGTAGAGTCCACTCAAATGTTTCTGCTGCAAATTCCCATTTCTATAAGTGCATTGTTTTGTAAAATTAATCAGCAATGTAAGCACTAACATCGCTGCACGTATATGGGATGTTTCCAAGCCTAAGCACACAGGTGAAAGTTTGATACGGACAATGTGTGCTTAGCTCAAAAGGCATCTGGAATTAGAAAAAAGCATTATTTCAAAATTATGTTGTGGAAAAATGATCCCATATGACAGAATTTATATCCTATCCAATTAAATGGAAAAACAACACCCTGATCCAGGGCCATGTTTTCAAGAAATCTTGGAAATATAAGGAGGTCATAAATATGAGAATTCTTATCTAACACAGAGGTATGCAGTTAAAAGAATCAGAAATCTAAAACGGATACTATAAAAGTCTAAAATGAATTCACATAAAGTCCCCCAGACTCTGGAAGGGGCTGAAATAGGACAATTTACTTAAGTCACAGCATTGCCTGGCAGATCATATTGCACTGACCAGACATATTAGTGCCATCCTAAGCAAAGTTACAACCTTCTAAGTCCATTAACCTCAATTTATTTAAAAGCCAGTAACTCTGCTTAAGATGGTACTGCTAATGGACAAACAACACCCTGACTTGTTAAGCACTTTAGAATTGCAGAAGTCAGCTAGATGGGTCTTCTCATGGAAGAGCCATCACTGAGCTAGAAGCCCATTTTGTGCCTAAATGATTGCCTACATGTTATTTGGTCAAATGTGAGCCCTCTGACCTGGAAAAATACCTTGGAAAAAGTTGTAACTAATACAAAACCATGTTTTATTTTCCTTCTCCTTTCCCCTTCTCTCCCTTTCCCAGCAAATCTTACTGGTTCTACCAAAAGTACCTGATAGCCAGAACTGTCCAGAGAAATCTAGAGATAGTAAATCAAGCAACTGAACATTTGGATGCATTTCTGAAAATCCTACTATAAGCAGTTCATTCTTTAGTTAAATGAAGAAAGTTGAAAGTGCACTTAAGGATAAACAAATTTATTAACTTCTTAGATGTTTATACTTTGTGGAAACGTAGCGTCTCTAAATATAGACCCAGTACTGTTACATTCTGTTCAACTTTCTGAAGTGCAAGCTTTGTTTTACATCCATACGCTGCAGTTGGCGTGAACTGAATAAACAGACTACAAAGGTCATTTGTGGCTGGGTTGAGCAAGTGTGAAATGTATCTGATAGCACCTTTGTGGCTTTATTGTTGATCATTAGAACAGCAAATAGGTTTTTAAAACTTATTACTTAGTCATAGTGAAATAATTCCTATTATGATAAACTAGTGGAATGGAAAAACTGCCTCTTATGAGTTTGAGTGCAAATGCAACATTCTGATTATAACAAGTGATCTTAGCTAAATTATATGAATATCTAGGTCACTTATATAAATGGGTTCTCAATCAAATCAAGCCTGAACTCTCCCTAGAAACTAAAATGACTAAATGGAAGCTATTGTGCTTCAGTTACATGATTGGAAGACAAAACTCACTAGAAAGGACAATAATACCTGGTATCCTGAAATCTGCAACAGGATTGGTTGGTGTGGGGAGACAGACCAATCAGGACAGTAGTTGACATTCAGTGGGAACAATTCCTATTGGTTCTAAGCACTCGTTATTGATTGGATATAATTTTTTTTTAAAAAAATGTATTGTTTTTCACTACATCCTAACTACAAACTACAAACTAAACTCTATAAAACAGAGTAGGCAAGGATCTTAAAAGGTCTACATTCGAATTTAGGAATTCCCTATAAGTATAATTACAAAATAGTTATAGTAAAATAGCACTAGCTTGAAATACAATTTAAGGTAACATAATAGTGCTTTATCTCAAGTAAAAAAAAACCAGAGTAGATTCTCAGATCTTCACTTTGACTTTTTCTTCTGGTTACGTTTCTTCTTCTTCCTGAAGGGGATTGTGACCTCAAATGATCTAGGAGCTGCCACCCCTAGTTCAGATTCACAGTCAGAGTCTATAAAGTCACCTAAAGACACCAATGTAGATGAGGAACTGCCACTGCTTGTTCCATCTTGTTCGCTTGTATTCATAGCATTTCTGTCCTTTACATCTCCTTTTGGTTTCGCTGGGGTTTGTTGCTGTTCCAGAAATGTTTTAGCTTTAGCCAAAGAGTCAATCTTATCTTTTCCCCCCTTATAATTTGAAAAGTACTGAGACTGATGAGTGATTTCAGCTCTCACATACTTTATTAGTTGAAGAACAAGACAAGAGAAACCGGCTCGCAGGCCGGCTTTTATTCCCAAGGAAACCCACACCCCACACACACACCCTGTGATTTGGCTATTTACAGTGATTGAGTTATTTCCTAGGATTCTGGCTCCCCAATTGGAAGGGAGCTAGGATCCTGCAGTCCATTGTCTTTTAGAGCGAAGCTCAGGCCCTTCGCCTGACCGCATGTCGGACCGGTTGGAACCAGTCCAAGCACATGGCTGTCCTGAGCCCATGTTCTCTAGTGGATACATTACATAATTGAAAATCAGTCCTTCTGGCATAAGCCATTGATATGGAGTTGAATTTTCTTACAGTACCGTTATAATGTTTTTATATTGTTTTCTCTTTTCCCTTATTTCAAATGGAATATCTTTCAAAGTCTTTATTTCTTCTCCGTGGATTTTTAAGGTTGTCCCATTAGTTGCTTTCAAAATCAAATCTCTTGATGATCTTCTTAAAAATTTCACAAAAATTTCCCCTGGAAGATTATTTTTCTTAATAAATTCAGGGTAGATGCGATAAACCATGTCTATATCTGATTGTAATGTTTCTGGTTCACAATTTATCAGAGGAGCCAATGCTTCACTTAAGATTTGTCTGAGATTTTTGTCTTTTATTTCTGGGACCCCTTGAAATCTAAGGACGTATAAGGATCTTTCCACTTGAAGTTGTAGTAGTTGTTGTTTTGCTGAGGTTCTTTCCTTTTCCACTGATTCCTCTTTTTGATTCAAAGTTTTTGTATTGTGTTCAACTTTTTTTTTAATAAAACTTTTATTAATAGGATATATTAACACGTTCCATATCTCAAAATACTTTTAAATACATTCTTTTCAATTATCCCCTTCATCCCCCCCCTCGTGGCTTCCAGCAATGCTCCACCACGCTGATTGTTTCATTCCATATTCAATAACAATAAGAACTTATCCCATATTGAATTCTTCTTTTAAAAACATATTAATTCATTCAATCTAAACCTAAGGTTACCTTTTAACTATTATTCAATCATTACTTTTTTTTCTAACCTTAATAGCTATCAAAGCAGAGTAACTTTTTTCTTACATTCCAATTGGTTTCAAGATAGTCCTTAAAATCTTTCCATTCTACAAAAAATTCTTCATCTTCTTTGCCATTAAGCTTCTTTGTCAATTTATCCATTTCTGCCATGAAAAGCATCTTCTTTATCCAATCCCATTTTTCTGGTACTTTTTCTTGCTTCCAACATTGAGCAAATGTCATTCTTGCTGTTGAAATCAAATACCATAACAGTGTTCTTTTTGTTACATGCACTTCTTCCATTTTAAGACCTAAAAGTAACATTTCAGGTTGTTTTTTCAAAGTACGCTTCAAGATCTTCTGTATTTCATTATGAATCTCTGTCCAATAGGCTGCCGCTTTATCACAAGTCTACCACATATGATAAAATGAGCCTTCCTTTTTTTTTTTTTTTTGCACTTCCAACATTTGTTAGACAAGTTCTCATTCATATTAGCAATTTTTTTTGGTGTCATATACCATCTATACATCATTTTATAACAGTTTTCTTTCACATTAACACATGTTGAAATTTTAATTAACTTTTCCCACAGACCCTCCCAAGTTGACATATCTATTTCTCTATTTATATTTATAGCCCATTTTACCATCTGTTCTTTTACAACCTCATCCTCTGTATACCATTTTAACAAAATTGTATACATTTTTGAAATCATTTTTCCCCCTCCTCAGCCCACACAGCTTCAATTTCATTATTCTCCTTTCTGAAGCCATACCTCTTTTTATCAGCTTTAAATAAATCAAGAATCTGTCTATAGTTTAACCAATCATATTCAAATTCCAGTTCTTCCCTAGCTCTTATCACGAAACTACCCACTTCTAACTTCAAGATGTCTCTATAAGGTATCCAGTCTTCACCTTTATGTCTTGAAAGTGGTTTAATTACTTCAGCCGGTACTATCCATAATGGTCTTGCATCAAAAAAAATCTTCTATATCTCATCCAGGTCATAAACAACGATCTTCTTATGAAGTGGTGCTTAAAAAAATTGTCCATTTTGTATTTCTCATACCATAAATAAGCATGCCAACCGAATTTACGGTCATATCCTTTCAATGCCAACATTTTTCTATTGTCCAAATTGACCCATTGGGCCAACCACGTCAGACACACCGCATCATGATACAATCTGAAGTTAGGTAGTTGAAATCCTCCTCGATCCTTTGCATCACATAAAAACTTCATTTTGATCCTCGGTTTTCTTCCGGCCCCCAAAATTTTGAAATTTCTTTCTGCCATAAGTTCTTTCTGCCAATAAGTTAAATATAAATATAAATTCACTATCGGAATCGTCTGAAATAAAAACATTAAGCGTGGTAAAATATTCATCTTGACCACCGAAATTCTTCCCATTAATGACAAATTCAAAGTGTCCCATTTTTTAATATCTTGTTGAATTTTAGACCAAGTCTTCTCATAGTTATTCTTAAAAAGGTCTATATTTTTCATTGTCAACTCAATTCCTAAATACGTTGGTTTTTTTACCACTTCACATTGTATTATTTCTTGCAATTCCTGCTGTTTCTCTTTTATCATATTCTTGCATAACACTTTTGTTTTGTTCTTATTAACATAAAATCCCGCCAAGTCTCCAAATTCCTTGATTTTCTCCATCAACAATGGTAAATTAATTAATGGATCTTCAATCAGAAACATTACATCATCCGCAAATGCCCTATACTTGTACGTAAAACCTCCTATTGTAAGTCCTCTTATATCTTTATCTTCCCTTAACTTCACCAACAATACTTCCAAAACCCGAATAAACAATAGGGGGGATAGCAGGCAGCCTTGCCTAGTCCCTTTTTGAACCTTGAAATAGTCCGTCATTTCTTTATTAATATTTAGGGATGCTTTCTGTTCAGAATAAATCGCCCTAATTACATTTAAAAAGGGCTGTCCAATAACCATTCTTTCCATCAGTTGAAACATAAAGTCCCAATTTAAATTATCAAAGGCTTTCTCTGCGTCTACAAATAGGAAAGCAACCTCCTTTTCTGGATGTTTATCATAATATTCAATAGCATCTATCACCGTCCTTAAATTGTCCCTAATTTGTCTATTTGGTAAAAAACCGGCTTTCAAATACTTTTTCAGTCTTTCAGAAATTATTTTGGCAAATAACTTATAGTCATTATTGAGTAATGAAATTGGTCTGTAATTCTTAACATCTGTTAAATCTTGTCCTTCTTTTGGCATAAGTGGTATATTAGCTTCTTTCCACGTCTCTGGTATCACTTTGGTCACCTGTATCTCATTTGCTAAAAGTTCCAAAATTGGGGTTAACTCCTCTTTTAATTTTTTATAAAATTTTACTGTAAATCCATCTGGACCTGGAGCTATCCCTAATTTGGCATCTTCTATTGCGTTATAAACCTCTTCTTTTTGAATTGGGCCATTCAACATTTCCTTTATTTTTGATCCAACCTTTGGAATTTCTACCATGTCCAAATATTTTTTAATTTGTTCCAGGTCTATATTCTTTTTTGAAATAACTTCGCATAATACTTGAAAAACACTCTTTTTAAGCCATTCAAGTCCATGATTTCTTTACCTTCTTCAATAATTTTGGTTATTAAACTTCTCTCTCTTCGATTTTTCAATTGCCATGCCAAAAATTTTCCTGGTTTGTTTGCTCCTTCAAAGGATTTTTATTGCAATTTCTTTAAGTTCCAGTGCATCTCCCAGTTAAGTATCACGTTCAGTTGCTCTTGTAAAATTTGAATTTCCTTAATAATTTTCTTTTTTCCAGGTCTCCTCTTCAATTCTTTTTCTTTTTGCTGAATTTTCTCCTGCAGTCCCTTTTGTTGCTCAACATTCTGTTTCTTGTCCGTCGCATTCAACGATATAAGTAATCCTCTCATCACAGCCTTATATGCGTCCCAGACCGTCTGTATTTTAACATTTTGATTCAAATTCAATTGAAAAAATGATTGCGTTTCTTTACATAATGTCTCAATTACTTTCTTTTTATCCAATAGGTCTTCATTTATTCTCCAATGAAACTGTTTCATTTTTTGTTTTAATGTCCAAATCACCGAGTTATGGTCAGAATTAGTCTTTGGCAAAATCTCCACTTTCTGAGTTTTTAATGCCATATCACCAGACATCCAAATCATGTCTATTCTGGAAAAGGAATTGTGTCGATTTGAATAAAACGTAAAGTCTTTAACTTTAGAATTCCATTTTCTCCAAACATCTTCCAATTTCTCTTGCTCCATCAATTTAAAGAAAATTTTTGGTAATTTCCCAACCTTCTCGTCTTTCTTTTCAGATTTCCCTTCCAATTTATTATTAACCGTACCATTAAAGTTCCCTGCCAAGATTATCTGCTCATAGTTCACTTGGTCTAATTCCTTCATCAAGTCTTTAAAAAAAATTCTTTAGCGCCATTGGGTGCATACAAGTTTACTACCAGAGTCCTTTTCTGAATCATTGTAATTTCAATTCCAATATATCTTCCATCTTCATCACTAAAAGTTTGTTTTGGATCCAATTCTTTGTTTACATAGGTCACAACTCCCTTATTTTTTTTTCTGCCAAGGAGTAAAATTCTTCCCCTAGTTTTCTGTTAATCAAATATTTATTGTCTCATTTTCTAATATGAGTTTCTTGGAGGCAAAATAATATTAGATTTTTGTTTTTGTAACCAATAATTTATTAACTTCCTTTTGGAGGGTGAATTAAGTTCATTTACATTCCACAATAACAATTTGTAATCCATTATGTCTTGTCTTTAGATATCTCCAAAAACGTCTATATTTTCTGCCTTAAACCTATACATGTCTCCTAAAGTCTTGATCGTATGTCTCTTCGAATCGTAGGTAAAGGACAGACCATATGGTATTTCCCATCTGAACCTGATAGTTAGCTGCTTCAATTTGTCTACCAACTTTTTGTATTTCTTTCTCTCTTGCAGAATCATTTTTGGAAGTTCTCTCATTATTATTATTATCTTTTTTCCATCTATTTCCAAAGGTTGTGTAAATTGTTTTTTGAAAATGTCCTCCTTCATCTCTTGGCAAATTCTTTCTCTGAGCATATGCTGAATTTACTCTATAAATCAAATCCATTTTATGGAAAATAGTATGGGATATATCTCCAGATGTATACACTTGCCACACTTCTCCACTTGCACCTGGCTGGATGACCGTGGGCAAGCCATAGTTCTGATAAGAGCTGTTCTTGAAAAAGAGCAGTTTCTGTCAAGAGCTCTCTCAGCCCCACCTACCTCACAGGTTGTCTGTTGTGGGGAAGGGAAGGGAAAGGAGTTTGTAAGCCGCTCTGAGACACCTTTGGGTAGTGAAGGGCAGGGTATAAATCCAATCTCTTCTCTTCTTCTTCTCCAGCGGCCGGGGAGCTGAAAGAACTGGGGTGCTCAAAAAACCTGTATCACCCAATTGGGCGGAGCTGGGAACATGGAGTGCTCTGAGCAGCTGGATAGAAGGCCAAGAACTGCCAGGGAGAGTTGCTCTTTGGTTTGAGCCCTCGCAAAAGGCAACAGCTGAGTGTAGGGGGAGTTGGGAGTATCTGCTAGGCGGTCGGGGTGATGAGTGCTGTGAGTGATGGGAGGGGGGCGTGACTGCAGAACTGTGTTGGGGTAATTTATTACTGTATTGGTATTATAGTATTTTTGTATCTGCAGTCAGTATTTTATATAACAGCACTCTGACTATTTTGTAGCAGTGGGAGTTTAAATTGTTGTCTCAGGAGCGGAGTCTGTTGCTCATCATTGGGCGGTGAGCAGATTTTTGCTCACCTGCAGCGCCAGATGGACCCAGTGTGGCTCCAAATGGCCCTGCGGGATCCAAGGCCCCCTGGTGGCTCATTGGATGAGCTGGTGGAGGACTGGCATGCCCGGCTCTCCTCAGCCATCGACAAGATTGCTCCCAGGCGCCCTGTCCACACTCGTGTAAGGCGAGTGCCTTGGTATACCCAGGAGTTGCGTGAGCTGACGCGAGAACTGAGACGGCTAGAGAGACGGGGGCGCCGAGCTCACGACGAGGCATCAAGAACATCTTATAGGATGCTTATGAGGGCCTATGAGATGGCAGTCAAAGCCACAAAGAGAGATTTCTATGCGGCCACGATTGCATCTGCTAGTTCACGCCCGGCCCAATTATTTAGTACAATTCGGTTTTTGACAGCTCTGCCACAGGGAAGGCAAAATGCTAGGGAATTGGATCTTGGCTGTGAGGCATTTGCGAGCTATTTTGCAGACAAAGTCTTGGCGCTCCGCCGTGACCTCCCCGCCACAATTGAAACAGTGAGTGGACTTGAGGCCCCTTGCTCAGCTTCGGGGCCGGGTTTAGAATGTTTTGTCCCACTCAGCCTGGAAGAAGTTGACAGACTCCTTGTTTCTGTGCATCCAACCACGTGCGACCTGGATCCGTGCCCCTCCTGGCTCATTAAAGCAGGCCGTGAGGGGTTTTGAGGTGCCCTGCGGGAGATTATCAACATGTCCCTTTCCGAGGGACGGTTCCCCAGGGCATTCAAGGAAGCGATGGCCCGCCCCCTCTTGAAAAAGCCATCTCTGGACCCGGCCGAATTGGCTAACTATCGGCCAATGTCCAATTTGCCCTATTTGGGCAAACTCATTGAGAGGGCGGTGGCGTCACAGCTGCAGGGTTTTCTGGATGATGCTTCTGTCCTCGATCCCTTCCAGTCCGGCTTTCGCCCGGGTCACGGGATGGAGACAGTGCTGGTCGCCTTGACTGACGATCTCCGTAGGCATCTGGATCGGGGTGGTGTAGCTGCTCTGGTGTTGTTAGACCTGTCGGCAGTGTTCGACACGGTCGACCACCAGTTGCTGGCCCACCACCTCGCCGACGTGGGGATTCAGGGGCTCGCACTTCCATGGCTGGCCTCTTTCCTTCAAGGTCAGGGACAGCGGTCCCGGAGACACCCCATTGAGTGTGGGGTGCCTCAAGGGGCCGTGCTGTCCCCGATGTTGTTTAACATCTACATGCGCCCCCTCGCCCAGATTGCCCGGAGTTGCGGGCTTGGGTGTCATCAATATGCAGATGACACCCAGCTCTATCTGATGCTGGGCGGCCGGTCGAATTCTACCCCGGATGACCTTCATCGGGCATTACAGGCTGTGGCTGGATGGTTCAGACTGAGTCGGCTGAAACTAAACCCGGCAAAGATGGAGGTCCTGGGCCTGAGTCAGATCTGTTCAGGGTTGGGGTTCCCTCTCCTGACCTTCAACGGGGTGCCGCTGGTGCCAGCGTCAGAGGTTAGGAGTCTGGGTGTGCTCCTGGACTCCTCTTTAATGATGGAGGCCCAGGTAGCAGCCACTGACAAGTCAGCCTTTTACCACCTTTGGCTGGCTCGGCAGCTGGTCCCCTTCCTTGACCGTGATGACCTGGCCACTGTGATCCATGTGACGGTCACCTCAAGGCTAGACTATTGTAATGCTCTCTACTTGGGGCTGCCTTTGTCACAAATCCGGAAGCTGCAGCTGGTGCAGAATGCTGCAGCCAGGCTGTTGATGGGTCTCTATAGGAGGGATCATATTCAGCCTGTGCTGAAAGCGCTGCACTGGCTGCCAATAGTGTACCGGATTCGCTTCAAAGTGCTGTTTTTGACCTTTAAAGCCCTGTATGGCCAGGGTCCATTGAGGGACCACCTTTCCCCATATGTTCCCCCAAGGGCACTTCAGTCGGGGAGTCAACAGCTCCTGGAAATTCCAGGCCCCAGGGAAGTAAAATTTGCTGCCACCAGAGCCAGGGCTTTCTTGGTGGCGGCTCCTACCTGGTGGAGGGAGCTCCCAGAGGAGATCCGGGCCCTGTGGGACCTTGCTCAGTTCTGCAGGGCCTGTAAGATGGAGCTATTCCACTGGGCCTATGATTAGGAGCTGCCACCATGGTTAGCCATCTGCCATCGCACTATCGTCATCATTGAATGTGGGTGGCCCTGGCAGGAGAGGGGGTGATGAGCTACTGTTTGACTGCTGTTTGTCTACCGGGGGTTAATGTCTGCCGGGGGCTATAATCTGCCCCATCTTGTTTTATTGCCTGGATGTTGTTTATATGTTTTATATTGTTTATATATTGTTTATATGTTTATATTCTGGTTTTATATTGTTGAACTTGTTTAAAGTTGGCATGCGTGCCTTGTTGTTAGCAGCCCTGAGCCTTCGGGGACGGCGGGATCGAAATCCGAATCCAGTTCTCCTTGATCTTCTCCCAAATACTCTGTCAGAGCAGTCATCACTATCATGAGTATATCTTCATCTGTCTTTTCCTCAATCCCTCTTAGTCTCAGATGGTTTAACATTGCTCTATATTCCATCATTGCCTCCAGTTTACGTTTGTCCTGTAGAGTTGTTTCCATTTTTTTATCTATATCTTGTGTTTTTTGCTCCAATTCAGTTGATTTTAAGTGTCTGCCACTTCTTTTGTAATTACAGCCACTTCTGCTACAACCAACTCTTTGAGAGCTATCACATTCTTTTCTTGAACTTCTTCTAACTGCTCCAGCTATTGTGTTCAACTTTTTGAAGTTTTTTAGCTGTCTTCTCTGATGTGGATGACTTCCTTGATCTCTTTTTGGAGTGTTTCAGAGTTTTTGTTGAGGTTTGTCATCTGGTCCAGCAGTGGGCGTAATGCTTCAGAAATCATGCTTGCAGTGTCTATGGTCATTTCTGGTCTGTGACTTGGTGATGATGAACTGGTAGTTCCTGTAGTAAGTTTTGCTTTGGTCACCATTTTCCCCACATGCTGAGACATTGTTTACATTAAAGGTAAAAGTTCTTTGAAGTTCTGAGATCTTTCTCTGGAGTTCTAAAAAACCGTTCTTGGCACTGGTGGGTTCGGATGGATATATACACTTAAAGTCAGTTTCCACCTTAATCTTTTATTCAATTGTTTAGGCTAGGCAAGGGTTACTCCTCCCCCTCCAAAAGGGTTTTCCCCCCTTCTTCTTCAGATTTAATGCTTATGTTTAAATCCACTTCCACAGCACTTTTTAAAAATATTTCAGCACTCAAGTTTAATATCAATTAACTGCTGTGTGATAGGGTAGATTCTTCTTCTGCTTCATTTAGATCCTTTGCTCGCTCTGGACTCGGTGTGTGCTTCTGGGTGCCATTGCTGGCCCCGGTGTGGTAGAACCTTTGGGGACAAAAGGGAGCCTCAGTTCCTTAGCTGCAGCTTTGGGAGTGGCTCTCTTCACATCCCAGGCTAGAATCCCCCTACAGGGGCCCTAGGGGAGGCTGAAATCATCTGGTTTCCCTTCTTGCTGCTCTGGTATGGAACGCATCCATTGGAGCTTGATGGGATGTGACGTCTAGCAAGTCACCGAAACCAAAACCCAATTGGATATTATTATTCTAGGATGTATGGTTTTCCTTGGTTCAAATTGTATATAACTGGGTTGTTCTGTATCTTTGTTGCTGTATTCTGAGCTGAATAAATAAATCACTTTTGAAAAGAGCTGCCTCAAGTCCAGTACATAATAATACCAGAAAAAGTTGAAGCAGAAGGAAAAGGGAAAGACCCAGCATAAGATGGATTGACTCAATCAAGAAAGCCATGACTCTCAGTTTGGAAGACCTGAGCAAGACTGTTAACTATAGGACATTCTAGAGGTCATTTCATAGGATCACTGTAAGTCAGTAGACACTTGACTTCATTTAACACACACACAAAGGCCTCCTGTCTCAGCGTGAGTCATCTCCTTAACAAGTACCATGTTCAGATTGCTAAGTATTGCTAAATTATTGGCCACAGCCCAGAGAGCTGCTATAAGTAAAGCCGAAGGGCTCCCAAGCACTTCTTTTGAAATCTTGAAAGCAGTTTGCCATGTTAACAAGGAACTGCTATATGATTTTCTTCATGTGTCTATCTAGGCTGTTCCAGATTTGGTTCAAAATGTTTTGGATGACTGGTATTCCCTATCTGCTCCCATGTTTCATCAGCTGTTACTGTAGATTGGACACAGCAGCAAACTCAGCTAGTGCTGAGAAGTTAAAGCCTTTTCTGTTCTCTTTTCACAGCAGGAGCTGCAAAACACCTCCCAGGAAGGCTAGTTCTTTAGTTCCTTTCATACCGTAAGAAGGGTAAACTAAATGTTGATAATAATGTTCTAAACTTTTTTTTTCCATTTGCTCTTTGCTTGTGTTTGCCTTTGCCTTTTCCCTCAGTTTACCGGACACTACATGAACCATAGTTACACTACAGTTTTGCATCTGTACAAATCTTCTTTCCATGTGGCAATAATTATTCATTTTGGCACTCCTTCACACTTCATCATTGTTCATTTACTTAAGTTTATCTTGTTGTATGTGGCTAATCCTATCAAGAAAGCACAATAAATTACCACAAAAGCCAGCCAAGCACATTTTCTTCCTTTCTTTAATATGGACTTTCCCATCACAATACTAGGAACAGTATTTGTGTCTGTTTCCTATGTGGAAAATATGAGGCACATACCCCCCACTAGAGACACTGTTTGGGGGTAAGTTTCAGAAGATAGCCATGTTGGTCTGCAGTAGAACAGCTAGCACATCCAGTAGCACCTAAGAAATCAACAAGATTTTTAGGGTATGAGTTTTTGAGAGTCAAAGCTCCCTTTGTCACATATGAGCTAGAATAGAATTCTTTGAGTATTTATATTCTATTCAGAAGGTGGGAGGGACATTGAACAGAAGGTGCTGCTGGACTCAAATGTAGCTGGTTTCATGAAAGGTGACTGATTAATTGAGACAAGTTGAGGACAAACTGAAAACTTATGTCTCCAGAACTGGATGGCATATACCCAAGGGTTCCTAAAGAATTCCAGTGTGAAATTGTTAATCGACTAAACAGTCTATGTAATTTGTTACTAAACATCAGCCTCTGTTCTGGAGGATTGGAAGGCATCAAATGTTTCCAAAAGAGTTTTGATAAGATACTTAATCAAAGACTCCTGAGTAAGCTTATCATGGGATAAGAGGACAGGTGCTTTTATGGATTAAAAATTGGTTAAATGACAGGAAGGAGAGAATAAGGGACAGTTCTCACAATGGAGGGAAGTGAAGGGGTACCACAAGGATTGGCATTGGGACTGGTGCTGTATAGTCTGTAAACAAATTATTTGAAATTGGAGGAGACCGGTGTAACAGCCAGGTTTGCAGATGATACCGAATTATTTAGGATGGTAAAACCATGGTGGATTGTGAAGAGCTACAGGAGGATTTCTCTAAATTGGATGAGTTGGCAACAACATGGCAAAAGAAATTCAGTGTTGGTAAGTGTAAAATGATGCACATTGGTACCAAAAAATTTCCTAACTTTAAATATATGCTGATTGGGTTTGAACTGTTCAAGCCCAGTTTGAAAGAGATCTCGGGGCTGCAGAGGATAGTTTGATGAAAATGTCAACTCAGGAAAGGAATTGAAATAAAAGGCTAAAACTGTAATGCCCCTAAAAAAATATAAGGTGTTGCCTCATTTGAAGCACTGTATCCAGTTTCGATCACTGTATCTCAAAAAGAATACTGCAGAGCTGGAAAGACTGCAATCAAGATGATTAAAGGGTTGGATATAAGGAAAGGCTAAAGAATCTGGTATTTTTTTGATTTAGAAAAAAATGACTGGGGGGGCACATGGTAGAATTTTATAAAATGATGCATGGGGATAGAAAAAATGGATAGAGATAACTTATTCTCACTTTCCCACAATACAAGAATTTGGGGACACCCAATGAAATTGATGGGCAATAGGTTCAGGACAGACAAAAGGAAATGTGTATTGATGTATCTATACATTTTTATTGAATTATTTATGTATTATTTTAAATGCTATTTTTTAATGTTCAAATGTTTTAATGGTCAAAGCCTAGGGGACCCCATTTATGTGGAAAGGTGGCATAAAATGTTTGAAATAAAATAAAAATAAATAAAATGTTTCTTTATTCAGTGAGTAATTAAATTGAGAAATTAGATGCCAGTGTGGATGTAGTGATGGCCATGCACAGATGGCTTTAAAAGAGAATTGGACATATATATATGGAGAATAGGTCCATCAATTGATACGAGCCATGGTGACTAAAGGGACTCTCCATAGTTAGAGACAGCAAATCTCTGAATATCATTGCTGAAGCAATGTCAAGGAAAAGCCTTGACCTCTGCGCCCTGCTTGTTGGTCCTCCAGAGCGACTGGTTGGCCACTGTGTGGAAAAGGTTGCTGTCTGATCCAGCAGTGCTCTTCATTTTTTTCTTGAGGTGTGTGTGTGTGTGAAGAGACATCCAGAAAGTTTCTACAGAGCCCAGTTTCATTCTGTTTTTGTAAAATATACGTTTGGTGGTATCTATGGCATATTCTTCACCTTACCTTCAGGGAGCTCAGGGCAGCATACACAGATTTACTCTTTCCAGTTTATCCTCACAATCTTAGAGGTAAGTTAGTCTGAGAGTATGTGTGTAGGGATGGACATGAACCATCTCAATTCATGGTTTGTGGCATGCCCAGCTCATGAATCACAAACCATCTTGAATGTCTAGGTGCCAAATGGACTGGTTTAGTTTGTGAGGTTTGTGATATGGTAGAATGCCCCCTGGCACGCTAGAAACACCAAACTTGCAGGGGATCTACTTGCTCTCCAAGTTGGTGAGGATTGAATTTACAGGATCCAAGTTATGACCCCCAAAGAAGATGCCCCAAGGAAAGTGTTTTTTGGGAACTGTCAGGCACAGGTACAAAAGTGTATAGAATGGACCCCCTGCAAGCTACACAGACCAAATGCACAGGGGACCTCATCTGGCTGCTCACTCCTCTACAGTCTCTCCAAGTTCGGGATGGAATACATTTCTGGGGTTTCCCAAAAAGGTCTCCGCAGTGCTCTCTCTGGAAAAGACAGCTGCAGTTACAGGAATCTATGGAATGGCTCAGGAACAAGCCAGTGACACCAAACTCACAGGGAAACTTCACCTGGGCAGACCCCCCCCCAGCTAGACAGTAGAGGAAAACCAAGCATCCCCCTATGCTCACAGCCCTCAAGTCTCCAAAGGCAGGTTCTGAAGGACAGAAAGGCAGACAGTGGCTGAGCGACGACTCAATCCCGGAGTAAATGGGGTGTTCACACAGGCACATCTGCCTGGCGTCCCCCACCCGTAGCCAACCATGCTGTTGCGCTTCACCACTGGATTAAAAAGATACCTGATAAAACCCGTAGCAAATCCAAAAGCCCGTGTGTGTGTCGCGCGTTTCTCCGCTTCCGGGAAGTCTGAATGTGCAGCCGAAAAGCCGGGAGCAACCCACGTTGGGCAGAAGGCAGCAGCGGTGTGATTGGCTGTGCTCTGCTCCACTGCCCAATGCGGTGCCGGCGCACCCACAGCCGAAATAATGGGGAAACAGCAAATATAGCACGCCTCTGGCACGGCAGTCTGAACGCTCCCGCATGCCTCTGTCCCGTATCTTCCGGCAGCGGCCCCCGCTGTGTGAACAGGAAAACCCGGAATAGTTTATTCCGGGGCCTTTTTGCTATGAGTGGCTACCAGAGCAAATTGCCAGTCTGTACTCAGCCTCAGTATACTTTGTTTAAGCATAACAATTTTTAAATAATTTGATATGGCAATTTTGGAGTAGCATTGATAACTCTTTTGCTTTGTTTTAATCTTGATCACAAATTACTACTAAATCTTTCATATAATACTTACCTTTCTTTTGGATATGGATTTAAGAGTTTTGTCATGACTATGTGCATGTGAGTACAGAAAAAATTAAAAGCCAGAAGATTTGGGCCTTTTTATCACATTGTAAGTCTTGCTGAGGGTCACCCCATCTATTGGAACTCCTTCACTGCACCAATTCACATCTGGTGCCTTCACTCTGGAGTTCAACATGAGAGGCCAAGTATTATTTTCCTTACCCTCCTATTTTTTCTAACCTGTTGCTGTTTTTTTTTATTGTGTTCCTGCTGCCATTACATTATATGAGATGTCTTTACTTTGTGTTTCTATTGTCACCTGAATCAGAAGTCTCATGGTGAGAGGCTATACATGTATGCCTTGAATAAATAGAGCATCAAGTATATACAGTTTCCAATTCTACATGCCAGCAGATATTTTCCTAAAGATATCAGGCCTACAGAATGACAGTTCATGGTTTACTATGCATTATCTACTTGTCCAAGTCTTCACAAGTTCATTCTGAGTAGAGACTGAAAATGAGTAGTTTCCAACTGGGCTTTCCATAAGTGATGCAGGACTTAAGGAAGCCTGTAATGGCCTTGATACAGAGACTGGATCTTTTTCATTTGAACTACTACTGAGACTGAAAGGTTGCTATTTTGTTCTTTTTATATATCAACCAAGTGAGCAACTGCCACACAAATTCTTACTCAGATGTGCTCACATGGTGGCCTTTAATACTGGCAATTAATTGTACAAAGCTAAAAGCTTATTCTCCATGGCAGTTCAGGCAAATGTTATCTTAAAGGCTCAGGGGAGAGCTTTAACCAAGAGAAGAGACAACACAATGCTATCATTCAATAATATTATAGCTTTGAATATACAAACATCAAAACAGACAGGCGCCAGTCATTTAAGCTTCTTAACAACACATGCACATTGTAGGGCCAGTTCTTAAGGTCCCAGCTGGATTTCGAAAGAATGTGTTGACAGAATTGTTTATATGCGTACATTCAAGATAGTAATGGATTCCATAGGAATTCCTGTTAATGATAAATAATTAATTACACTTTCCTGTTCGAAACTAAACTCAACGAAGTACCCATTTAAAACTTTCTTAAGAGCATGAAGGTGAACCATTGATGTTATTATTATATTAAAAGTGAAAGTTAAGAAGTAAGCCAATTTGGAAGAGCAGTGATGTGCAATAAAAAGCCCCAATGTAATATAAGGACACGCCACCCAACCCAAACATTGCTGAAACTTCAAACATACATATAACCAAAGCCAGAGGACCATGGGGCACATTTTGGAAAGAGGAGGGTTGATGATCGCCAGTGACAAAAAGAAACATCTGAAAAATAATCCAGCTCTATATTCTCTTCCTCACTGAGAAATTGGGAAGAATACATTAAACTACCATACTTCATGAAGTACCTCTTCTTACACAACAGGAAAATGATGTCAGCACAGTTCTGGAACTAGTTCATGTTGTGTCAATTACAGCTATTAAATAAAATGAAATCATGCCTCCCTTGAATTCTCTACTTTTCCAGTTTTAGAACTCTGAGATCTTCCTGGCACACACTGAAACAAGTGCTGTGCTCACATAACATGGTTTTCCTGGAACATTCCAAGCCTGTTTTGAAATACTCTCTCAAGCATACATGTTAAATGCTACAAAGCATGTATTTAGCAACAATAATCTTGCCATATCAACCTAAGCACAGGACATTTGAGAGTATGGGAGATTTTGTAACATTGCTCCACCATCAACATATCCATACACAATTTATGATTATCCCACTTCAGTCTCCCTTTTGTGAGTTAGTTGGAAAAATTATGCTTGACTTTAAACAAGCCATATTGCCCTTTTTTAAAAATCACACTACATTAATCTGTAAGATAATTCATATCATAGACAGTTGCTTTAATTTTGCTGTACAAGATTTATCTCACTAATTTTTAATAACTACAGAGAAATTTGAATATGCTGTTGAAATTGTAATCAGTTTCTGATATGAACTTTTGTTATTTCACCATTATCTTGGGATTGTGGTAGTGCTCCTTCTCACTGGAGTGATAATTCATTATCTCATTGCTAATAAAGTTTCAGATGGTGCAAAGATTAATAAAAAATGAGGGGATGTGAGTTTGTGACCCATCATGCACCAATAAATGGGAATTTAGGTCAATACAACACTGGCTTGGAAAGCAGTGATTTTAAAGAAAGGTTCTAGGATGGCTATGGTGATTGCCTTAATACGAGTTTTGTATGAGTTGCCAAGCAAAAAGTTAACATGGTTCCTGGGAGTTAAAAAATAATGATAAGAGAAACTCTCATTTGAGTCAGACAGATGGATGTACTCATCAAGACCACACTTAAGCTTCAGATGCTTCTAAACTCGATTCAAGATGTTAATTTTTAGAACTTTTCAGAGTCACATACCTGAAAGGCCACCTTTCTTTCTCTGTATGAGCCCACACAAGTATTAAGATTTGGTCAACACAGGGCCGGCCTCAGGGGTTTTTTCCCACTAGGCAAGGATACCTTCTGGTGCTCCCCCATGTGCCCACCAATTTCTGGCACCCCCGTTCTGGTGTGGCACCCCCCAAGGCTGGGGGAAGCTGCCAAAGTCATCTAGAGCAGCGGCAGCAGCAATTCCTCCCCGAATAAGGGCTGCAGGCTCAAGCCACCAATTGCCATGGCCAGGGAGGAAAGCTTCAGTGTGTGGGAAGCAAAATGCCTGTCTCTGCATGAAGATGGGGAGGGTGTCATAAAGGAGAAAAGAATGGGCAGGGGGAAGGGCAGCCCCAAGTAGATTTGGGTGCAGATTGCAGTCCGGCGGCCTCCAAAGATGGTTTGGAAAGAGGCGCAGAGCAAGCACCAATGGCGGGCACCAAGCACAGAGGTGGCGCCTGGCCAAGGACAAAGACTTGTGCAGGAGAGGGGGGCTCTGCTGCCATTGAGGGGTGGGCTGGGGGTAGGCACTGGAGCTGCAGCGGGTGGACCAAGAGGGCAAGTGGCAGCCGGGCCAGAGGAGCTGCTGGCGTGGGGAGGTGCTCACTGTTCACCACGCTGCTCTGGCCATGCACCCTGGCTGATCTGCGATGAGTTACCAGGCTGAGGATGAGAGCTCGCCGAGCTTCATGCCATGCCTTAACTTCATGCCACGCCGACTTGCTGCACCGCAAGGGAAGGGAAGGTAGGGGAAGGCAGGCGGCAGGCAGGCCAGAACGGCACCCTCGTCAAGCCGGTGCCATAGGCAACTGCCTAAATTTTGTCAGGCCCTTGGTCAGCAAATATTACTAGTGTGACTTCCAACTGCTCAATCTTGATGTGTGAGGGCCCAAGCAAATTAAAACAAACCACTATACTGAACAAGGGGGTTAATCACCAAAAAGGTGGGACATAAACATGCTTGTGAGCAACAGTTTTTAAAACAGAATACATTTTCAACAAGCAGAAAAAAATTAATGCATAAAGGGGTCAGCAAGCAAACAAGGTCTCCTACCATGGCTGCCTCACTGGTCCCAACTGTACCTGACCCTTTCTTGGATGAGCGATTGTCTCCTGCTAGTAGTGGCTTCTCTGCCACTCAGCTCCTGGGAGAAGAATGCCTTCCCTCTTCAGGAGGGGGCTTATATTATTTCTCTCATGGCCCAGCCTCTTCGGTAACGATTGGCTTTAATTTTCCTTCCAGTTTTACCAGGCCCTATCTCAGCCTTGGAGGGCATCTGGGAAATGTAAACTCAGATGGAAAATCCCATCAAGGCTCCAGGCCTCCAAATAGGAGAGACAGCTGCACTGAGGCCTGCAAGCCATTCCAACAATCATCCTGGGCCCTAGGTAGGGCTGCCAAGCCCCTGAGGGGTGGGGATCCCTGTCTCCAAGTCTCATTGCCTGCCGCTACTGGAACTGGTGGTGGGAGAAAAATTAAAAAGAAAAATAAGGCCTTGTCTATTCACTTCTTACTATAGAGTTCCTGGCAGTTCCTAGAGCTACCTGGAAGTGACAAAGTGTAGCTCTAGGAACTGCCAGAAACTTTATGGTAAGAACTACTGGTTTTACTAGAATTTCTGGAGATTCCTGGCATTACCCTTTGTCACTTCAGGGTAGCTCCAGAAATCACCAGGAATTCTAAGGTAAGAACTTCATGTAAATAGATGAGGTCTTTTTCTTTTTAATTTTTCTCCTGGGATGCTCCTCCTCCCACAACCCTTCTGGAAGCCTTAGGCCTAGATGTCATGAGTACTGCTGAGGATGAGCTCCCAGCCAGGGTACCAGATGGCATGTCATTTGCATGACATGGGTGTCGTTCCAGGCCTGCCGCCAGTTCTCCAGGTGGCCATCAATACAAAGTGATCAAGTCCTGCAGCATGCATGGCTGGTCAACCCGAGCAAGCTCATCCAGGAAGTTGTCAGCCAGCCCTTCTGTGTACTGGACCATTAAGGCTGCCTCGTTCCAGGTCAGGTTCTGAGCCAGGAGTCTGAATTCTGTACAGTACACGGTGACAGAGTTTTTGCCCTGTTTCAGGGTTCGGATTTTCCGGTTTGCTGCCGCTGCCTGTTGGAGATTTGCATAGGCTGTAGAAAAGTGGGTGAGGAACCCCTGGAAATCGGAAAGCAGCGGTGAAGGAGCCACTAGCAACAGAGTAGCCCATTTAGCCACCTGCCCCTTTAATAGGCTGATTACGAAACACACCTTGGTCTTGTCAGTGGGGAAATCATCGGAACCCAGAGCATCTACAGACAACCCACCACCTCAGTCATGGCAGATCTGGTGGTCTCTGTTCTTTTCTCAGTTCAACTTCTGGATTTCCTACATCCCTCAGACACAGAACGAAAAAGCTGACGCACTCTCACGTAAGCCGGAATACGCCCCTGCCTTGACCGAAGAAGCCCCTGCTGCACCCATCTTGCCACTCACGGTGTTTGCAGCCACCTCGAGCCACTCAACCCTGACGGATGACATCCATGCCGGACAAGCCTGGGCTCAACAACACCTTCAAGAACTCCAGAAGGCTCCAGCAAGGGAGCTCACCACCTGGGACAGCCTCCTGCTGCACCGAGACCGCCTGCATGTACCACCTGGGCCCCTGCAGACGGAAGTCTTGCACTAACTCATGACTCTCTCCCTGCAGGGCATTTCAGTCAACATAAAGCAACCCACCTCCTGACACGGGAGTTTTGGTGGCCCCGAGTATGTTCTGACGTCACCCAGTATGTCAGCTCTTGTGACGTCTGTCAGCGGGCCAAGGACCTTCCAGCCAAGCCATCGGGGTTGCCACAGCCCTTGCCCATGTCCTCCGGGCCCTGGAATACCTTCTCAATGGACTTCATCGTGGACCTCCCTTGATCTAGGGATCACACCTGCATCCTCATAGTGGTAGATCTCTTCACCAAGATGGCCCACTTTATCCCCTGTGCAAAGCTTCCCATGGCTCAAGAGACTGCACAGCTCTTTTTGCAACACGTCTTCCGGTTGCATGGACTACCGGCCCACATAGTCTCTGACAGGGATCCCCAGTTCTCCTCACTGTTCTGACAGGCACTGCACTCCTGACTAGGCACCCAAGTCCACCTGTCATCCGCCTACACCCACAGATGGATGGACAGACAGAATGAACAAATGCCACGCTTGAGCAGTACCTCTGCTGTTATTCCTGCTATCAACAGGACAACTGATTCATGCTACTGCCTCTGTCCGATTTTGTGTACAACAACGCCGTACACTCATCCATGCAAATGACTCCCTTCGCTGCAACCTATAGGCTCCATCCCCGCTTCTTCCCATCCAGCCAGCCACCCACGAATGTTCTGGCAGAGGGTGCCCACCTCCAGGAACTACACACACTCCAAGCCTTGCTCCGGGAGCAGCTCCAGCAGGCCAAAGAAGCTTACAAGCTGGTGGGTGACTGGAAAAGGCAAGAGGGCCCCCCACTCAAGCCCGAGGACCAAGTGTGGCTCTCCACCCACTATCTGCAGCAGCCCAGTTGGTCCCAGAAGTTAGATGCCCGCTTCATTGGTCCCTACAAGGTCATGGAACAGATCAACCCCGTCTCCTTCTGGCTACAGTTACGCTCCCACCTATGCTGTCACTCCGTGTGCCATCGATCCTTGCTGGCCCCAACAGCACCTCCTGATCCTGCTTGACCTGCTTCTCCACCACCGTCACTGTCGGTCCTTGTGGATGATGATGAGGAGTACAAGGTCCATCAGATCCTGGACTCTTGGTACCATCATGGAGCCCTCCAATACCTTGTAGACTGGGAAGGCTATGGCTCCGAGGAGCGCCCCTGGGAACTAGTAGACAACCTCCATGCCCTGGACTTGGTGCAGCAGTTCCATGCTGCCTACCCAGACAAACCAGGCTCCTCTGCTGGGGGGCCCTGGGGGGGGATAGTGTCATGAGTACTGCTGAGGATGAGCTCCCGGCCCCAGAGCCCATCGGTGTATCCTTGCTGCCTGTCTCAGCAACAGCTGAGGAAGAACAACACCCGGCAGACAGCCCTCCTGATTCGTCTCCACAGGTGGCATGCTTATGGAGCCGGCTCCGCCAGGACTTAGCATTCTATCGAAGGGATGCATGCCTGCACAGCAGGTGGTCCCTCAGCCCTGAGTTCTAGCAGGAGTTGGGATACACACGCTGAGCGCTAATTGACAGCGGCACCTACAGGGTATTTAGCTCCCCACCCAATGCTGGTTCTGTGTACCAGCAACTAGTCAACTTGACGATGCTTCGCAACTACCTCTCCTGTACTTCCAATTCCTGATCTGTGCTCTGAACCCCGGCTTGGAATGACTACGCTCTTGGTTCATGTTTTGGACTCCTGATACTCTGCTTCTGTTTTGCTACCCCTTGGCTCTGACTTTGGACTGGACTTGGACTCTCTCGCTCTCTCGCCCTACCTGCATCCCAGCCCGTGACACTAGGAAGGAGAAGGCAGTATATGAATTATATGGAAGAACTCATGCAAGAGGGCAGAGTGTGATTTTCTAATTTTCTCATGAGCTCCAACCCTCCCATAATGCATTCCATTCTATTTCTGAAGGTACGCCAGCTCTCTGGAGCAATCTGTCAGGGAACACAGAGGGATCCAGGGGAAGGGGAAGAGACCTGCAGAATGGACTCTGGTCATTCTGTTCACAGTTCAGTGAATCCAGCTCATTGATTTTATGTATTTATGGTCCATTTTGTTATACATTCTATACCGATTAAATATTAAAAATAAAAATATTTAATATTTAAATATATAAAAATAAATGACCATAAGGAAGGGAAGTGTGCTGCTTAAATTGCTTAAATAAAGGAAGACTAGAAACAAGCGTTCCAAAGAAAGACCTAAATAATTTTAATCTACTGGATGTATGAAAAATGAAGCTGAAAGATATCTTGGCACATGATGCATGGATATTTTAATACAGACTAGTAATCTGACAAGTCCTTTCCTTGTACAGGCACAGGCATAACAGAATCCAGCAGTTGGAAATTAATGTTAGAGTAATTCAACCTTAAAATAAAAGTTAATTTTTGTAGCAGTAATGGTAATTAAAGACTGTAATTAGTCTCAGGGGATCTTGCAGCCTACTGTAACATAGGCCTAGTCTACATATGCATTCAAATGAGGTGGGAATGATGGCTAGAATCCTAATTGAGTAGAATGGACTGAAATAGTTCATAATACAAATGGAGAATCTCATTTTTAAATACTTTTCCATCTAAAATGTTCCTGTAAATGGAACACTAGCACATAAAAAATAGAACTAGGCTGGAATCTTTTCCTTCTGCTGTATTAAGCTATTTACTCATAGGAAGTTTTTGAAATGAGGGAGAATTAAAAAACAAAACACCAGCTAGATTTGAGTCCAGTAGCACTTTAGTGACCAACAAGATTTTCAGGGTATGAGTTTTCAAGAGTCAAAGCTCCCTTGATGAATGATAAAGGAAAGATCATACTCCAAAAATCTTGTGGTCTCTAAGGTACTACTGGACTCAAATCTAGTTGTTCTTCTGCAGACCAACAAAGCTACCTCTGAAACTGCTTCAAAAATAGTATCCTTCACCTGCAATCTGAAATGATAAAGTCAATTTTTCCTACCTCAGGAACCAAGGACCTCATTCTGCTGCATGTGCAAATCAAGGAGTGTTCCTAAATCAAGATTCTAGCCAGGAACTGCAGATCATCACATGCTTCAGAAGACTGAATACATATTGCAGTGTGTGAGGATCTCCCTAGCTGAATGGATGACTGATACTGTCAATTTTGATACTGTAGTATCATGAACAACTAGGGTCCCTCCTGGCAAGTGGCAGAGGATTGGTGGGGACATACCTGGAGAAAAAGAAAGGCCCAAGTCTCATTGTCAGTGTCACACCAGAAGTGACACTATCACACCAGCGATATCCAGACAATGATCTGGTATTTGGTAGGGTTGCCAGATGCCTTTCTCCTGCAGGAGGAAGGATTTGGGGGGGGGGGTGTTCTGGGAGTGGGTAGGGACGTCATTGCATTGGCAATGTCAGGGTGACACTAATTTTGGGGGAAAACTCTATGGTAAAAATGGCTACAAACCATAGAGTTTTGCCCCCAAAGTAGAACATTACCCCCGATGTCACTGACATGATCAAGTCACTTACGTAAGTTACATCAGCGACAGAGCACAAGGACATCTGTTTGTGGGTGGGGTTTCCTGTATTGGCCAGCCAGCTGATGGTAGGCCAGAGCCCACAAAGCAGGGGATCCCTTGCCCCCACCTGGGGACTGGCAAGTCTAGTATTTGAGCAAAAACTCTACGGTAAAACCAGCTTCTACCATACAGTTTTTGTCCAAGTACCAGAGCATTGCCTGGACGTTGCTGATGTGATGACATCACTTCCTTTGCAATGCCGGCAACAAGGCCTGGGCTTTTCTCTTTCTCCAGGTAAATCCCCCCACTGGCCAGCTGATTGGTGGCTGAGGGGCAGGGCCTGTTAGCGGAAGACCCCCACCTCCACTGGTTTTTTATTTAGCTCTCTAACTCGTTCTTTTTCTGGCTTGGCCTTCTTTTTGTTAGCCTTTTAATCAACTCCCTCAGCAACTTACTCATATACAGGAGCCCCCCATAGCCAAAACTCAAGGACATACAAAGCCGAAACATACCCCTAGAGGCTGCTCCTATACATTATAACAGGTACCCTGTTGGAAAGAGAAGTGTGATCCTGTAATCATTAACTCTGCTCATCCTTATACAGCTGATCTGTTTTATCAAACAGAGCAACCATACACTGTTTTCCCCTCCTCTATTTTACCTTCTCCCCAGCCGTATGAAGTAAGTTAGGCCAAGAGAGCCTAGCCCAAAATCACTCAGCAAGCTTCATGGCAGAGTGGAGATTAAGTCACCCAGACTCAGTCCAACACTCTAACCACTACACAATAATACCACACTTAAACCACTACATCACAATACTTCATATCACTAAAAATTGGCAGGAAAATAAAAGGAAAGGAAATCATTGCTCCCAGATCCAGGATCCTAGAATGTGATTTATAGTATTTAGGCTTTTGCAAACGGGTTGATAACTTCTTAATGGGCCCTGAATTGCTGTTGAAATGTGTTATCAGAAGTATGCCATAAGCCAGAAAATTGTAGCGCATGCACATTTGGTTGCTATGTGTAGCAAGTGCATTAGACTTATCAGGGACTAAACATGGAACACAACAAAAGCAAACTTCTTTCAGAGATACATCTTTAACACAAGAACTTGACAATTTGAAATGATTGATTACATCTGACAAAGGCAAAAAAGATTAAAGCTGCTATGAATCACAGAAGTATCTCTTTTTTTGTACTATTCTCAGAACTCCTTCTGTGCATAACTAGGAAAATATTAAAAATGTGAAATCTTACAATAGACAAAGAAATACTTATCTGTTTCCAGCTTTGTCTTTCTAAATCTTTGAGATGAGAAAAAA
This sequence comes from Gekko gecko, assembly GCA_029375565.1. NCBI lineage: Eukaryota > Metazoa > Chordata > Lepidosauria > Squamata > Gekkonidae > Gekko > Gekko gecko. The sequence continues at coordinate 50,863,614 of JAPDNY010000004.1, forward strand.
ACCTAGCATTAATGAGTGGAAAGCAGCACATCTGTTGCTGAAACAGTGCTGCAAAACTCTTGAGAAGCTACCAGGAACTTTATTGTTGGAAGGCAGAACCCTTAAAACTAAAATATTTTTCTAATCTACAGGACTTTTGACTTTTTCCTCTATTTTTTGTCAGTTGGGAGGAGTAGTAGGGTTGCCAATGTACAGGTGGAGCATGGGGATCTCCCAGGATTACAGTGGGTCTATAAAGATCAGTTCTCCTGGAGAAAATGGCTGCTTTTGGAGACTGTATGGCATTGTACCTCACTAAGGTCTAAACCCCAATCCTGCCCTCCCCATAGAGGAGAAATCCCAAATCTCCAGGAATTTCCCAATTCAGAGTTAGCAACCCTCCCTTGAAGGTTTTCCAGCACAGCATGCTTTGGATTCTGACTCCTCAATCAGCTGCTGTGCTGCCCATTGATCTGGATCACCTTAAATGTAGTTCCACACTGGGTTGGAAATCAAGAAGCCCTTGAACAGCTGTTTTATTTCCTTACTTCCTTACTTATTACCCAGTGGGGATCCAAAGCAGCTTACAACATTGTTTCCCTTTCCCCTATTTTATCCTCACAACAACCCTGTTAGGTAGGGTAGGATGAAAGTGTTTGACTGGCCCAAGGTCACCCTGAAAGCTTTCATGGCTGAGAAGAAATTTGAAACTGGGTCTCCAAGATCATAGTCTGACTGTCTAACCACTACAAAACGCTGACTTTGTTGTTGCACCAGCAAATGCCAGGAGATTTCGGATGCAGTGCCTCAGGAGGGTGGAGTTTTGAGAGAATATGATGTCACTTCTGGGTGACTTCCTAGGAATTTCCCCAGTCTCCATGGTCTTTACCATAGAGAGTAGGGACATTTCTTGGAGCATCACCACTGAACACATTGCCTCTCATTTTTTCTCCTGCTCTTCAAATGATCGAGGAGGACTGATAGCAGGGTGGGAAACTGCCTGCTGCCTCTGGGGAGATTGTATGCCTATGCTGGATCCCCTTTGAAGTTCCAGTAATTAATACTCTGTTACACAATGAAAACAGGCAGAATGAAAAATAATATGTGAAGCTAACTTATAAGATCAGGACAGTCACAGGTGGTGAATTATAGGTGCAAGGCAGATGCATGTTTGAATGTTCACATAAGCAGACTCTCATTTTTTAAAAATAAGGATTCTAGCCTTACTTCAGTTTATATTTAGCACAATCTGGCATATGCCAAAGCAAGCTGAACATTTCATACATGCATGTGTTTTTTTTCTTGATGACTTCCATTTAAGTATGAAAAATGTGAGTCATCCCCCAAAGTGATGGTAGTTGAACTACCACTTGAGACCAATAAAATAGCAGCCCTTTTTATTTAGTTTGATAACTTTCTGAATCACATTTGCCTTGAACATTCTTTCAGAGGTCACTGGTGCCATGGTAGTTATGAAATTACTGTGAAGCCATTGTCAACAGATGTCACATGTCAAGTGGGGAAGGAATAGCAATGGTGTGAGAAAAGAAAGAGTTTAAGTTGATTAAACAGAGAAAAAATTCCGAAGGCTGGAGCTTTAAAATGCCTTTAAAATAGTGAGCTGCAATGGATGGTCTCTGTTAAAAGCAAGTAAGCACTGACATTATTCTCAGGATAGTCACATACTGAATTGCCTTGGAGGCTGCATGCGGCCACTGTGTCTGCCTCATAAATCCCACTAATGACAGACGCAAGAAAGAGCTGTCACAGAGCCTAGAAACAAGCCCCATTGCCTATTAATAAAAGGTCTAACCTACAGACAGGGCTAAATAACTGGCCAAGTTCCCAAACAAATTTAACATAAATGACTTAAAAATAGAATGTAAGAGAACGATCAAATGTGGAAAGCTGAAAGACAGTCCCACATGCTGCCTCATATTATCTGAGCCACATACGCCATTGGTAAACTTCTAACGGTGACATCTTAGAGATTTTCCATAGCACTTAAGAGGCAACATGTCAGTAGTATATCAATGTAAACAGAAGAGCTAGGCAAAACAGTGGTGCCAGGATATAAAATGGCACAAGTCCACTGGGAGGCAAAGCAGAAGCAACGTTAATACAGGAACAGCTGTTCAATCCAAGCCACATTAATCCAGCCAGCTGGCTGATGTCTGTCAATGAGAATCAGCTTAGAGGACAGTGTACAAATTCTGTCATGACAAGATAGTCTGGAGTTTTGTAATGGTTTTAAAAGTTATGCTTCACTTAAGTTTGACCTTGAAATTTGTTATCAGGGTCTTGGACAACATTTAGTGATAACGACAATGAAGGGCTGGAGTTCCTTGTTTTCTGAGTAGAAGTTCAGTTGCTCATACATTTGAAAGAATGTCTGTGAGAATGCCTACCTGGAGCTTGGAGCTATGTACCCACATAGGTCCTTCTACACAATCAGGACTGTTGGAAAGAATGAGGATTCCCACCTGCACATACTACGCCTTCACCAAAGATGTCAGAGTAGCCAAGATAAGGCCTAGTAAGATGTTGGTAACATTCCTCTGGCCTCACTGGCCTCTGCTTTGGATTGCCAGGCCAAGCCTGGCAACCAGGGGGAGGATGGGTGGAGGGGAAACTCTAGTGTTAATTTCAATTCCTAGAGCTATCACCAGCACTTCCAGGTATTCCCCAGAAGTGACACCATCACATGGATGATGATGTCCACTTGTACCCTAGGAAGAGCTGTGAAGCATTCTCTAGTGTTAAGGGTTCATTGTATGTTGTATCTTGCAGTTCAGCCTACCTTTTGTTGTTTTCTCTCTCTGCTGTGTTTTAGTATGTGTTAGTGCTTGTCCTCTGAAGGCCTCTCTGTCGCATTAATGACCTACAGTCAGTTATTGCCTTTTTGGAAAATCCTGTTGCAGTATATTCTCTGAAAGCAAACTCCAAAGCATGGATTGGATCATTTCCTGAACTCTTCCAACAGGTTATGGGTCCAGCCCCCAGGATAAATTGCAAGATAGATATAACTGTGAGTCAATAAGAGAAAGGAAGGGCACACCCAATCCAGAGGAAGATGGCAAGCAGTACAGATATTAAGTTTGCAATGACCAAAATAAATAATAGCAATTATCAGTTGTGGAAGTTCAAACTAGAAATGCTGCTGTGCAAAGATGACCTCTGGGAATGTTTTAAGCACTGGCAGACCAGCCAATGATCCTGCAGAATTGGACAAGAAAAACAGAAAAGCAAAGGCAACTATAAACTAATTAGTGGAAGATGATCAGCTGATCCACATAAGGAAAGAAGAAACAGCTAAAGGAATGGGGAATTCACTCCAGAAAGTGCATGAGCATTCAAACCTAAACAGCAAGCTATATCTTCTGCATAAACTGTATAAAATGAGACATGGCAGAGAGCAAGATATGCATGAATGTGTAAATTGTGGAACAGCTGTATGGGGTTGGAGAAGAAATGACGGACAACCAAATAGTTATATTATTACTGTGGAGCCTTCCAGAGTCCTATTGTCCACTCATCTGCTCAGAACAAATAGGAAGTGATAAGAGCCAAATGCAGGTTATACAAGCCCAAGATTCTTTCCAGCCATCCACACAAATGAACTAACGGCAAAAGGGAAACCAAAATAAATCCACACTCAACCCAATGTGAGGGAGAAAAATTGAGAATGCAGAAATCTATCTCATGCTTCACCAAAATTTGGGTGCGTTGCAATAATCAGGGTACCCAACTTTCCAAGAGACAAGGCAAGATGTTCCTCAAGTGCCCACCATTTTATCCACAAGTCCACATCTAAAGTCTCTTTTGCTTGCCGCTATTTTAGAGGATTGAGGGGGGGAACCTCCCACCTCAACTTCTGAGTAGTTCTTAAGGTTTAAAGAGTGAGCTCAATTTTGTAAAAGAAGTAAACTTTTTCTCTGTTTTTGCAGTTATCGGATTACTCACAGTTTAGGTGCGCTCATGCAGGCAGGGTTTCTACTCTCCTCTTGCTGGGAAGTGACAGCTAGGAGCCCATAGCCATGGGCTTTCTTCTTGATCCAGGTGTTGCGGCTGCAGCTTCAGGGGCCTGGATCAAGCTTCTTGTACTACCCCTTCTTCCCAAGGGGAAAGTGGGGTCTCGGGAAGCCCATAGACCCCTGTGTTACATCAAAGAAGTTGGCAGTCTCAGGAGCTCACCTGAGACATGTCTGCAGCACCGTACTGTATCCCAAAAGGAATCAAAAAGGTTGTAATTCTGGTAGTCTACAAGCTGTCTGCAACAGATCACAGTTTATTTACAAATTCCAGTTAGTCTGCTGTTTGCCATCTTGACAACATATAAAGCAGAGTCTCCAGACCCTGTAACAATGTCCCTTGCAACGCCAGTCTGGTGAAGCTTCACTATGTGTGCAGCCCAGTTACTGTTGGATATTAAATGGTAAGAGAATGTGGGGAAAGGCGGAGGGAAGGAAGAAGCGGTTGTCTTTGAAAAATGGTATCAAGAGCTGCTGCAGTTTAAGTGGCAAAACTTTCTGTTGGTCTGTGCTTCTCTCTGTGCATGCAGGCAGATAAAAGGCAGCACTACTGAAGAAAATGTTTTCTGCATCTAGGCATCCTGATAAATCACAGTTAAATTGAAGTCAGAGACCAACTATGGTTTACTGTCTCTGTTCATCACCTATGAACAAACCAGAGCTTGTTGGGTGACCTGGATTCAGACATCAAGTTTAATCAAACTGTGGTCGATAAACTATAGTTTATTATGTTGTCTCACTTAGAATAGGAGTTCTACAAGGCATTGTAATCAATATTTTTAATTTATACCAGGTTTTCTTTTCTAGTATTAGATTGTTTTCAATTGTCAGTGCTCCTTGAACACATAGAATTATTAAAGTAGAATGTTTCTAACTTCAAAATACACCCCAATTTTAGCAACTAATTCTTGAAAGTCATACCAAATACCCCTCAACACCTTGTTGTATGGAAGATATCAAGACACTGCTGCCTTGCTTCACAGATATCCTGATCTACCTTTTTATTCCTGGCCCATAGTGTCATTGATTTGTGCCTGGATGCAAAATACAGATCTAAGGCCTTTGAGAAGTCTAGAGAATGCTGGCTCTTATCTGGGGGATTAATTCTGCAGGTCTATCAGGTCTGTACAACTCAGATCAGCTGCCAGTTCTAAAAAGCATCCCTTGTGCTTCTCCTGAACTTGGTTCTGTGGCCCACTGTACATCACGCCCTGGCTCAAACTGTAGATACAAGTTTATGAACAAGACTCGACCTGACATATATTCTCCCAGAGCACCAGATCTGAGCCAAGCAGGCCAGCTGCCAGGAATTCCCTTTTCTTTTCAACCCAATAACTTATCCTAGGAACGGTCTTTGATGATAGCGAATAGATCTCTCACAATGTTTTGGTCCCTTCGCTCATAAACACCTCAACCACTCCCACTGTAAGGGCCCGCTTCTGGAGTAAAACTGTCATAGGCATCTAATTCCACCCACAAATGCCTTCACAGGGTGCATAGGGAATTTTTAAAAAGTCTGTAAAGGGTTTTCCCACACTTTTGGCTCTATTGAACAGTCAATTCTCCTCCAAGGATCCCATTCTTGCATTTCCTCTTGTCCTTTTTGTCTCATTGGCACATGTAAAGTAAAATGACAACTTTTTTCTGACCCTTAGCAGATCTATTTCTAGCCCGTATGTTTCTTGTTTTTTCAGTTCCAGGGACTTTTCCAGCTTTTCCTTACCATCACTGCTGACAGTTTCCAAGATAGTTTCCAAGACCAAACTGCATACTGCTGTATCAACAGTCCTAGCTAGTCATCTGTTCATCCATCACAAGGACTTCCTCAGAAAAGTCACAACTGGTTCTGTGCTGTGCAACTGGGATGTCAGTTCAGTCTTGATCCCATATTGGCTGTTGACTCAAGAAATTTCTATTCTCCTGATGTGTAGCCTCTAGGCTCTCTTTCAAGGTTACTTTCATTTCTGTTCAATCACACAAGCTCATGGTTTCTCTCCAAGAAAGCAATATCCTACTCTTGGCACTGTTTTTAGGCACTCCTGGCTTCCCCAGAGACAGTTGCAAACTTAATTTCCTTTATGTGAAAGACAGAGAGTGAGACAGTGGATACCTATGGAGTCTTAGTAATATCTTACAAATATACAAGCAAAGTCTGGTAAAAAGAGACTCCTAAAACCAGGCATAACAACTGCTATTCTAGATAATGGGGGAGGGGCTGTGACTCTTTGGCATCTCCAGTTAAAGTATCTAGCAGTAGGTGATGTGAAAGACCTGTGCCTGAGACCCTCGAAAGCTGCTGCAATCTGAATAGGCAATACTGACATTGAAGGACCAGTGGTCTGATGCAGGATAAGACAGCTTCATAGGTTTATGTGTTCACAAGGAGGACTGGAGTGCTCTAGCCCATACTAGAGGCCAAAGCATCCTTCCCCTGGACTCTGCAGTCCCTGAGCAGCTGGCCCATAGAGAAGATTCTTTCTAGCAGAGAGGAGGAGGGGAACGCCTTCCATGCATGAATGAGGCTGGTCTTCCTCTGGAGATGGGAGATCTTAGGGGAGGGACTGTGGCTCAGTGGAAGAGCCTCTGCTTTGCACGCAGAAGGCCCCATGTTCAATCACTGGCATCTTCAGTTAAAAGAAACAGGTAGGAGGTGCTGAGAAAGATCTCTGCCTGAGACCCTGGAGAGCTGCTATCAGTCCTATTCCTGGTAGACTATAATGACTGTGATGGCTCTATGGTCTGATTCAGTATATGGCAGCTTCCTCTGTATGAGCCCCAGTACATATTCTGCACTGGGTTTCCCAAAGAAAGTGGCTGCACCGCAAGGTGCACTTCCCACTCTCCCCGACCCCGGTTCAAACTGCTAGCACTCCTTCACTTTGTTGTTCCCTTGTCCCAAAATTAGATGAGTATTACACTTCAAAGGCTCAAGCTATCAGTCCTTGACTCTTGATCACCTATCAAGTTTGTCATGCCAAACCCTCTCATGCTAATCACAACAGCCAAACTCATAACAGCATGTTACAAATTATATGTGTTTTTGAAACCAATGTTGTTCCATGATATCTTTAATGCTCCACACTGTATTTTGAAAACGGACAGAAAGAAAATTATATTGCAACCTTTTGTAACCCTACTAGAGGCTTAAAATGTTAGCCACTCTACATAACGCAAGAATTATTATGCTATAAACAGCAGATGATCAGCATTTAAGCTTGGCGTGATTTCTTCAGGCGTTGGAACAATCTGGCAAAAAACCCTTGTTTGTAAGCAATGGAATATTTTAAGAGAGCCACTTTTATTATGGAGCAGGTTTCTTCATATCCTCTCACACACTCAAGATTTATTGTTGATTGTTCCTTGGTTGGCTGGAAAAATGCTGACTATGGCAACACCACAAGTATGTAAAGAGCGGGACACAAAATAGAAGAGAGATTTATTCACTTTAGATATCTAGGCATTTACAAAACACCATTATTTAAGCATATGACCAAAAATCTTAGACCCTTGCCTTCAAATTGCCTACATTTGTATCTATGCGCAAGGGTCCTCAAAGTCTGACAGGTTTGATAGCCAGAAATTATCAGTGGTTGTTATCGGTGATCCTTCCATTCTCCCAAATGCTCTGGTTTCCACAAACCGTTTGCTGGAGGGGGTAGGTCAGGTTTCGTTCTACTTTGAGGCAGGCTTTGGTGATGTTTAGAAGCAGCTAGAGTGTAGCTAAAGCCCACTGTGAAGTGAGTTTGACTCATATGAGCTGTCTTCACATGCCAGAGAAATTACAGGAAGGGTCTGTTTTGCAAAGTGTGAAGAACCTGAGGGAATGGAGGAGTTTCTCACCTTGTGCTGAGCATTCAGTATTGTCAAAAACAGATTTACGACTGCTATTGGCCACCTGTACTCATTTTTATTTATGTTATTTATGATCCACCTGTCTCACTGGGACTCAAGGTGGATTACAGAGAGTGAGTTGATACAATCAACAAGATGGGGCATTCAATAAACAATGAAACAGGATTTGGATTGTAGAACCAGCCAGAAGTCTAACAAACAGAACTGAAGCAAAACAAAAGTGTTAGCATGACACATTAAATGATGCACAACTACACAACAGGATCCATCCCACAACAAGCTATACACAGTAGTACAAGCAACAGTCCCCAATGATTTATCCAAGGAACTTTGTGAAACTTTTTGTACAGTGCTACCCTATTAACTACATAGAAAAGTCCTCATGAATAATCCAATTTTGCATAGAGCAAGAGTCCAGTAGCACCTTAAAGACTAACAAAAATATGTGGCAGGGTATGAGCTTTCATGAATCACTGCTCACTGATACCTGAAGAAGTGAGCAGTGACTCATGAAAGCTCATACCCTGCCACATATTTTGTTAGTCTTTAAAAGAGCTACTGGACTCTTGCTTTTTTCTGCTGCTACAGACAGACTAACATGGCTCCCCATCTTGATCAGTTTTGCATAGTTTGCAGAAAGCCAGGAAAGTGGAATCATTCCTGACCTCCTCAGGTAGGCTGTTCCATAAGGTGGGGTCCACAACAGGGCAACAGTTGATTTTGCTCATTTGCAGATTGGCACTTGCAGAAGGCCTTGTTCACATGAGCAAAGTTGTTCTGGATGAACATAAGGGGAGAGACAGTCACACAGATATGAGGGTCCAAGGCCATAAAGGGCTTTGTATGTGATAGCTAATACTTTGGATTGAGTCTAGTAACTGATGGAAAGCCAATGGGGTAATATGCATGCTCCATCTGTCTGTGTGTGTGTGTTAAGTGTCACCAAGTTGCTTCCAATTTATGGCAACCCTATAAATTAATGTTCTCCATTACGCCCTGTCATTAGCAGACATTTATCCTATCATTAGTAGACTTTCTCAGGTCTTGCAAACTGAGGGCTTTGGCTTCTTTTATGGAGTTGATCCATCTCATGTTGGGTTTTCTTTTTTTCCTGCTGCCTTCAACTTTTCCTAGCATTATTGTCTTTTCCAGTGATGCTTGTCTTCTCATAATGTGATCAAAGAACAATAGCCGCAGTTTAGCTATTTTAGCTTCTAGGGCGAGTTCAGGCTTGATTTGGTCTAGGACCCACTTATTTGTCATTTTGGCAGTCCACAGTACCTGTAAAACTCTCCTCCACCACCACCTTTCAATGGAATCTACTTTCTTCCTGTCAGCTTTCTACACTGTCCAACTTTCATACCCATACATAGTAATGGAGAATACTATGGCATGAATTAGCTTGACCTTTATTGTCAGCAACACAGCCTTCATGGCTGCCCTCCCCAATTTCAATCTCCTTCTGACTTCTTGGGTGCAGTCTCTCAAACAATGTCGATTTCTTCATCATCAACCTTAAAGGTGTATAATTCCCAGTAGTCATTACTTTTGTGTTCTTGATGTTCTGCTGTAATCCTGCTTTGGCACTTTCTGCTTTAACCTTCATCAGTAGTTGTTTCAAGTCTTCACTGTTTTCTGCCAATAATGTGTTATCTGCATATCTCAAATTGTTCCTTCCACCAGTTTGCACTCCACTTACATCTAAATCTAATCCAGTTTTCATTATGATGTGTTGTGCATATAGATGAAAAAGATAGGGAGATAAAAATGTAACTGTTTGACACCTTTTTCCATATTCTGTCCTGACAGTGGCCTCTTATCCACAGTAGAGATTGCACGACAAAATATTTATATACTGTGGCACACCCATTTATTTTAAAACCAATTGTAATTTTTCATGATCCACACAGTCAAACGCCTTTCTGTAATCTATGAAACACACAAAAAAAGGGGGGGAGAGCCAGTGTCCAGAACTGGGAGCACAAAAGAAACACCACTGACTGAAATAAGCAAATTAACAAGTCTTATAATAATCATATAAGCATAACAGCAAATGTAATACAATTCAAATGGCCAAAGTGCAATAATGAGCATACATAAAGCATATGAGAAAAGGCACAGTCTATAGTCTTTCCAAGTATCTACTTCAATATAGAAACAATTATCAGAGTCCAAATTTAAGTGCAAGTCATCAGATTTTCTGAGCCATGAAAAGCCGACGCATAATCCGGATGCCTGATGCCGCATTTCGAATAATTCTTATTCAAGCATGGCTGTAATGGGACTGAATATAAATTCAAAACAAACACAAGTGAGAATGCATACAGGATATAAATATTTACAAAATTTGGAGCTGCATGGAAGACTCACCCCAATCTCAAAAGCCAGCATATACTAAGCCAGAATAGTCAGTCAAGGAGGATTAAAGGTCCTTATCCTGCCATGTATTACACCTTAATTTATACCCAGTTTCAGGCTGCATCAGCACAGGCGGAGCTTCTAACAGGTCATACAAACTAATCAAGAAAAGCAACAAGTATACTACAACTGCCATCATTTAGAACAACATAATAGATTTCATTTGGGCAACTATCATTGATTGATGTAAGCTGTAAAATCTATGTTCTGATTCATGCCATGCGGATGGTATGTCTTTAAATTGTAAATGAAACTAGTTTCCTTTTGCAATAGGATTTGTTCAATATTTAGTTGTTGAAAGGGCTTTTTTTGTTGGCAGTATAAAATTATGAATTTCATTTCATTTGCACTATGACCTGCCTGCATGTAATGTCCAACCATTGGTGAATTTTCAACATTATTATTCACTCGGGACCGGTGTTCCAACACAAGCTGAAACACAAGCTGATTTTCTTCTGAAATTCTCTCATATGCTCCAGTAACCAGCTTGAATATTTGGCATTTCTATTTCCATATGTGGTAACGGTCTTTGTTGCAAGATTTTGAGCATCACTTCACTTGCATGAGAAATTAACGCAATGCTCCATAGTTGCTGCCATATTTGCTGTCTCTGTTTTTCAGAATTGGGATGTAAATTGAGTGTTTCCAATCTGTGGGCTATTATTTTGTTTTCCATATTTGTTGGCACAATCTTGTTATAATTTTGATGGACTCAGTTTCCATGGCTTGGAATAGCTCTATTGATTTCCCATTGACTTCTGGTGACTTGTTTCTCCCAATTGCTCTCAGTTTACTTTTTAAACTGTAGGTTCTTCTTTAAAAGATGCTTCTTGGCAAGAATCTGGCATCCCTTAATTTCTTATGTACTGTTCTTCAGTGTATTGTTCCCATTTTTTCTTTATTTTCTCATGTTCAGTTAATGTATTTCCACATTGATTTTTCAGCAGGACAAACCATACTTTAAATTTCCCTTTGATTTCTTGGATGTCATGGAATAGATCTCTTGTTTTTCCTTTTTTGTTGTTCTCTTCTATTTCTTTACACTGGTCATTATAATAGTTCTCTTCGTCTCTATGTGTGATGCTGGAATGCTGCATTTACACTTTTGATTCTGTTTCTGCCACCTTTTATTGTTGCTTCTCATCTATGTATGATGCTGGAATGCTGCATTTATACTTTTGATTCTGTTTCTGCCACATTTTATTGTTGCTTCTCATCTGTCTTTAGCAGTTTAAGAGTTTCACCAGTCATCTATCAAGGGTTTTCTTTTGGCTACAGGAATAGTCTTTGTGCATTCTTCCTTCTGGTTCACATTCACTTGAACTTAGTAGTGCAAACCTGTTGCTCACATGTTTTTTAAACTCTTCAGGAATGTTGCTTAGATTGTATTTTGGCATTATGATTGTTTTGATATTTTTCTTCAACTTTATTTTAATTTTCAATGTTAACAGTTCATTATATGTACCACAATCAGCTCCTGGTCTTGTTTTAGCAGAGAGAATAGAGCTTCTTCACCTTCTGCTTCTAATGATGTAGTCTATTTGATTTCTCTACTGGCCATCTGGTGATGTCCACGTATATAATTGTCTGTCTGGTTGCCTGAAGTATAAGAACAAATTGTAGTCTTCACAGAATTCCATGAGTTGCTCTCCTGCTGTATTTTGTGTTCTTAGCCCAAATCTTCCAACAATATTTGATTCTGCTTTGTTTCCTACTTTTGTGTTCCAGTCACCTATGATTATCAGCACAACTTCTTTAGGTGTGGGATCAATTTCTTCATGGACACTTCTGTAAAAGCATTTAATGTATTTCTCATCAGCATCTGTAACTGGGGCATAAACATGACTGATGGTTATATTGATAGGCTTTCCATGAAGTCTTTGCATTATAGCCCCTGACTGCCTGGGCTACATCTCACCTTACTATTAGAGCAACTCCATTCCTTTTTTGTTTGTCATTCCCCAAGTAACACACTGTGTAATTTTTTGACTGAAAATGTCCTAATTCAGTCCACTTTGGTTTGCTCACTCCCAGAATTGCCATATTTAAATGTTCCATTTCTCATTTACGATTTCGAGCTTACCTTGAGTCATACTTCTCACGTTCCATGTTCCTATTATATGCGTCAAACAGCTTTGGACTTTCCTTTTGCATCCATTCATGTTAACAACTGAATGTCCTTTCAGCTTCAACCCAGTTGCTAGACATAGGGTGATTTCCCACTACAGCTGCCTCGGGGTTGCGCCGCCGTTTGCCCCGATAAAATTCATCAATTTCACACCCGAAGCCACGGGGCTGCATTTTGACCTGCGGCTTCGCCCGATTTCCCCCGCAGTTTCTTGATCCTGTTTTTTGAGGATTACGAAACTGCGGGGGAAATCAGGCGAAGCCGCGGGTCAAAATGCAGCCCCGCAGCTTCGGGTGTGAAATTGACAAATAGTATCGGGGTGAACGGCGGCGCAACCCCGAGGCAGCTGTAGTGGGAAATCACCCATAGTTGTCCTCGGCTCTTCCCCAGTAGCTGATCAAGTGCTATCTGACCTGAAGGTTCCATCTTCCAGCACTATATCTTTTTTCACCATATTAAGGTGTGCATCCAAGAAGGGGCTCCATCTAGTTCCCAATAATAGCTAAGCTGCAGCATTCTGCACTGAGTGGAGTTTCCAAATTGATTTTGAGTAGTGACCAATGTATAGTGCATTACAGTAGTCTGTCTTGATATCACCGTGGCATGGAGCCAGGTGGCCAGATCAGGTGTATCAAAGTAAGGGGCCATTTTTAGAGCTAGGCTGAGTTGGAAGAAAGCCTTTCTTTTCTTTTGCCAGCCCACCCCTTGAATGAAACACAACACAACACAGGTTATGAGTTAAACTGGGATTTTTATTTATCCGTAAGCTGATCTGCACCAATACAAAGCACGGGTTGCCTTGGGCCTGCATAGCAAGCCTACTAATAGGGCAAACCCACCCTGGCTCTGAGCCAGGTCCAGGATCTTTCCAGACCTTACTCATCACGGCCCGCACGCCAGTGCATAGAGGGGAAGGAAGGGTCATTCCAGCCCATGGCTGCAAAGCCTTAAGGCTTGTCATATGCTCCCCACCCTGAAGAGGCCCCCAACTGAGTCACCCTGACTGCACAGCCCATAGGCACCCAGTATGAGGACCCCCCCCATCGCTGATATTTCAGGGTGCTTGCCAAATCCAAATCCCCTCAACCTGTGCTTTTCCCACCACAGAGGGGGTTAGCCTTGGCTTAACTCCCCTCTCACCAACCTGGAAACCACAGACCCCCTTGCAGATCAGCTAAACAAAAGACCGACCTAGTAAACCCCCCCACTGTGTTCTCAAAAAGATGCGGCACCAAGGTCTTGATCCTGGGGTGGAGTCTGCCAGCCTAGAGCCCAGATTGCTGTCACTGAAATGCACAACTACGACCTTGGGGGGTTGCTCCAACCAACCAACGATCATCCAGAGCCAGCGACCATCATAGCAGTGACCTTCATCCTTGCACCACATCCTGTAAGGCAATACAACATCAGCCAGCACCAGTGACCGCCATCAGAACCGTACCACCATGGTCCTGCACTGGCCCAACGTTGGCCTCAGATGTATAAGACCCCATTTCGTGGTCATCAAAGCCACTCAACACCAACCCCCCTGTCCATCCAGGCCACTCCTTTGGCAACTGCACCCACTCAGGCCCACTTCATGACCCATCAAACCATAGTTGAAAGGCTGCCTGGTGCTGACGCTGCCCCCGAGCGCTGCCCCCTCCCCTCCCCCTTGTCTTGACCTGGTTCTCCATTATTCCCACCCCGCTGACTTGCTGTCACTGCTGGTACCTCCTAATGGTCCTGGACCCTGGGCACCTTTCCCTCAGGGGCGCCCATGTCACAGGAAGATGCAGGGTGCATACCCCCGCATGTGCTGCAAGCATGTTTAAACTTGCACGGCTTCCTTGCACAGTTCCCCATGGCATTGAAAACCCAGCAGATGAGCTACGGTTGAGCCCCTTGCCTCTCACCAGCCTCCCGTCCAGCTCCCACATTTGACTGTGCAACCAGGTGCCCACTGTCTACATACTTGCCTGAAATTGCCCCTGCAGGGCCCATGCATTGGGACCAGAGCTGCTGGTGCTCCCAATCCCATGGCAACGAGGGGACCAAGGCCGCCTGAGAGTGGAACCTCTCATCGTATCGCAGCCAAGCTGTCCCTGAGTAGTCTTTATATGCCCTATGGATGAAGTCCTGATACTTTACTAAGGCCACTCCATGGCATGGGTAGGTTTGTAGTACCACCCCCATGTAAATGGTATAAGCTGAAAGCCAATTGTCAAAGGTCTTGTCAATTTGCATCCGCTTTATCTTCTCTAACTCTCTGGGGTCATCCCTCACACTTGCCTTCACCTCCACATCCCTAAAGAGGAGTGTGAACATGCCCACATACTCACCCCTCCAGATCTTCACTTTTGTGGCTGGCCGCAGGTGGTCTCCTAGTGGGAGAGACCTCTCCATATAGTTATAAGAAAGGTTTGCTGCTGGGTTCTGCCCCCCACCCCATGACGGTGCTTGCCCAGCAGCCCAGGATGGTGCACTTGGTATGGGTACAACCCCAGAGGTTGTGCCCAGGTCAGGCATGGTGCTTGGTGCCAGGGAAGGGCCAGGGACCTGGCACATCTGCCCCACTCCATTGAGTCCTGCCTCCAAAGGACCCTGAACCAATCCCCCCGGGGGCCCCATGGGGGTGTGCATTGTGAGGGCTGGAGTGGGACTCACTCTTGTGGTCCTGGAGGACTCACCCATCCCTGCCGGGTCATCTGGTATTGCTCCCGCTCTGCTGCTCAATGCCTGGGTACCCTCTTCAACTTTAGATTCCTGTAGTTGTGCCAACCTGGCATATAGGGCTCACCTTTCTTGCTCACGAGCCGTGGACTGGGGATGCTTATGAGGGGGGCTGCCCCTGACTAGCCTTGTCACCCGGCTACCTTGGCCCGCTTCGCCACCTTGGCCCTCTCTAGGGCCTCGATTTTGGCTACCAGGTCTTGCAATGAGGGACCACCCTCGTCCTCAGAGGACGAGACAGTTGGCGGTACCTGCCTGGGTGTCTTTCCAGCTGGGCCACCCTTCTTCTGTGGTGCCTTCTTAGCTGCCATCCTATGCCCTTGAGAGCTTGTGGAAAAAATGACGAGGAGAGATATTAAAGCCAAGTGCACCCTCCACAAGCAATGTTAAGGCCCAGCCCACCCTGCCTGAGAGGAATCCCTCCCCAGTCATTCTCCCCAGCTAACATAAGTTGGAAAAGAGAAGCATGCTATGCCGGCTAATTCCTGAACAGACCCTTGTCCCCACAAACCCACTGCTGTACCATTTAGAGATATAGGAGTCTCTTAGTAAATCATATAGAAAAGCCCAGAATTGGAAACATGCTGTAAAGGAATGCACGATGCCGCTGCTTAGCACTGGATCTCTGAAGCTGTTAGTGGAGGGAGCAGCATGATGCTGTCCTATCCTGAATAAGCCAAAGCCCCATAAAGTACTGAGGAAAGTTCCTGGGGATCGGCTGCCCTAGAGGACTGATAACGCAGGGAAGAAAGGAGAAAAGAAAAGAAAATTGAAGCTGCCTTAGACTGAATCAGAAACTTGGTCTATCAGGCAGCATCCTCCCCTCAGACCAGCAGCAGTTCCCTAGGTGAGATCCCTTTCTTAGAAAGATCCCTTTCTTAGAGACAACATACTAAGCTACTGACCTTGCACTCCTTGGCCCCCTCCCCACCCTGTCTGAGTCCTGCTGAATACACCCATGGAGGGCCCCTCTCCCACAGAAGCAATGGCACCTCAGTGGCAAAGGCCAGCCAGTCCCGAGCAGGTGGGCCATGGGGGGGGCACACAAAATGCCTAAATGGGATGGGGCAGGTGGCCAGGCACCCACAGACAAGTGCCCAGATGGCTAGGGCAGACAGGAAGCAAGCGCATCCCCCACTGTCTGCTCCATGACGTCTGGCAGCCTACCCTAGGCAAGCCTTGCGTGAGGCCACGGAGGAAGGGGAAATGGGTGCCAGCACCTGAATGGATGGGGAGGCGAGCGAGCAGGCACAGCCGCTCCCATGCTGCCTGGCGGCCTCCCCTGAGCAAGCCTCGCACAAGGCTGAGGGGGATGAACAACAGTGCATAGATAGATGGGGAGGGGAGCAAGCCAGTGCTGTCGCTTCTGCTGCCTTGCAGTCCCACACAGGGCAAGCCTCATACAAGGATGGGGGGGAACAGGCACCAGCACCCAACAGCGCATGCTCTGCCGGAGGCACATGAAGGAGCACCCTAGCTTGCTGTGCGAGGCCCCAGTGGTCTCACCTGCCTGGCAGCCTCCCAGACCAGTGGGGCAGTGGCACTGGCAGCCAGAAAGACATATGGCGGCTGCAGCCTGCACGCCCGTGCAACGAGTGGGCCCTGGAATGCGGACTCAATACTGAAGGCCCCCAGCCACTCCCCCACCCGGCAGCCTCCCTGGACAGCAGGGCAGGGGCACCAGCAGCCAGAAGGACGCGGGTGAGGCCTGTGGGCTGCATGTGGTGGCCCAAAGCCCCTGGGGAAGCCACAGCCTGAGGAGAGGAGAGGAGGGCCCTGGAACGAGGATCCGCCAAAGGATGCCCCCGATAAGCAAAGCCATGACGCAGGGGAAGCTGGCCGATATAAGTGACCCTCCCCCTCTATTGGAGTAAATCCACCGTCACTCCATTCCCCTGAGTCCCTCCAACCTTGTCCTCCTCTGTAATGATGCTCGCTCCGGTTCTCAGATCCTGCTTGGGAGTTCAGCTGCCACCGCCAATAGAACTCCACGTGGCTGGTCCGCATCCAGGTGCGCAGCTCTGTCCTACCTCGAGTTTGTGCTGGGCCAATCTGAGCATGGAGGGCGGCTGCTGCCAGACCTGGCCAGTGAGCTCGCCCTTGGTTGGCCAGCACTCCCACGCTGAGCCATGATTGGCTCGCCTCACCTGTGTTTCACCCAAGAAGATGGTGGGGGCAGGCAAACGCCGCAAAAACTGGTCTTCTTTTCTTTTCTTTTGCAACTGCATTGACTTGCTTCTCCAGCAGTAATGTTGGGCTCAGTATAATTCCAAGGCTCTTAACGGAGTCAGCAAAAGTCAGCTGAACCACATCAAAAACGGTGAGCAAAATGTCTTTCAAGACCTCCATCTTCCCAACCAGCATTACTTCTGTCCTTCCAGGGTTTAGGTTCAATTTGTTCACTCTTTGCCATTTAACCACAGCAGCCAGGAAGCAGTTTAGGACCACTACCATATCACCAGAAGATTTGGATAAGGATATATATAGCTGTGCATCATCTGTGTATTGATGACAATCTCCAGGTAGTGTCTCTTTGACCTGGCCTGACCGGGGCAGTGGGAGAGGAAACAGATATGATCAAAAACTTCTTGCCACAGGAAGGAGGTCTCTTTTTCTTGGGTGTTGTTCCCTGCCCTGAGCCCTGTATGTGGGGGAGGGTGGGTTATAAGTCAAAACAAATAATTAAAACATACATGATAAAATCACCTTATAAAATCATTAAAATCAACTCCCAACAAACATCATTAAAACAAATTAAAAATAGAGTTAAAATATGTACAAAGATACAAAAACAGCAATTAAAATATTGGTCAGGAGGGAGGGATCACTGGTGGAGGATGGCAACTGAAAGGAACAGACAAATCTCCCTGGGGAGAAAGTTCCAGAGCTTTAGTGCCATGACCGAGAAGGCCCTCTCCTGGGTTGCCATCCACCTAACCTCAGAAGGTGGGGACATCAGAAGCAGGGCCTCCAAAGAGGGCCATAGTGTCTGGGTGGGTTCATAAGGGAGTAGGAGTTCCTTCAGGTACATTGATCCCAAACCACATAGGGCTCTGATGGTCAAGACCAGAGTCTTGGCCCCCAAAGTTACAATATGAGAGAGGGAGGAGATTGCTGCACAAGATCCTGCATCTGTATGTTATTGTGCATATGATCAAACTAGAATGGGAACAGATGTTGCACAAAATCTTGTGCAATACCTTCTCCAAGCAGAACTACATTAAGAAGATTTCTTTTTCCATTTGGATATTGTTGGATCAAACCTAATGTACTTACTGTATCTTCAGCATGTATCTTCAATCTTACATCGAATTTTAATTTAATTAATTTACATCATCCGGTTGGTGATGCCAGAATGGACTTGTAAGTATATCTGTTAATTTCAGAATGGTAACTATATCAGACAGTCCACACAGTAGATAGTGCACTGTCAAAATCATTCACTTCCTGGATTTTCTTATCCACCAAGGAAAATCCTGGAGGGGATTTATCATGGCACTGCAGTAGCCATCAAGGTGTCGATCCAACATCTGCCTTTTCCGGCAAAAACAAAAAATGTTGTGGTGTCTTGAAACAAGCAGATTTATTATGGCAAATGCTTTTGTGGAATAGAACCTACTTCATCAGATAGATGAAGCAGCTGGACATGAAATCTTATGCCACAATAAATGTAGCAGTTATCATCAAATTTGTTTCATCTGTAATAATTATATTTTTGGAATTACTGCATCCCTGCTGTTAAAAAACTCCACTTTGTTTTTAAAAGTATGCAAGTGATCACAATAAACTAAACTATCAGAATTATCTGTTTTCATAGCAGGCAATGGGTCTTACATACATACTAAACTATGTAGCAAGCTAAAGAACAACTAATTTTTAAAATTATTTATTATTGTTGTTACCTCTTACTTAGTAAATCCTTAAAAATGAAAAAGTGGTAACTTGGCCTTCTGTAACAACAGCTAATGATCCATCCCATATTCGTGAGTTTGGGAGTGGTGGAGAGACTGGCAAGCCCAGAAAAACAGAAATTGACTAATTAGCCCAGAAGAAGAAAGGATTTTTTTTTAAAAAAAGGATAGTGACCCTATTGCATCCGTCCCTCACCGCCACGCCTTGGAGACCCTGCCCCACCAGTCCCATAGGCTGGAGCCCAGGCTGGAGACAGGAACAAAGGGATTAAGCTGCAAACCTCAGATGTGGTGGTCCACTCCTTTGGGTTCCTTCACCCGTTCCAGGATGTGGTACTGCCTGGGAGTTCCGGCCATTATAGCGCTGGTCCCTGTATCTCTCTCAGGAGACGCAGCCACCATGGGACCACTCCACCTTCCTCCTCCCCGGTCTGTGCTCTTTCCCCCCTTTTATTCCCACTTGCCAGCCTGTGCTCCACCCCTGTGTCCCTCCCCCATTCCCCCAGTGGTCCGTACAACTGTCGCTTGGGTTTGGCCTTATGCCATTGGCTTGTATGGTCTTCCTCGGTCTTCAATCCTGCCTTTGGGCTTGGGGTCAGATGCGGTCCCAAGGCGTGGCCTCAGCTCAGTCGGCTGGGCATCTCCATCCATTCTGCCTTGTGCAGACTTACTTGTGGCCCCTGCCGGTCCTCCTGGATGGACGTCTTGCGGGACCATCCAGGCTCATGCTCCTATCCTCGGGCGCATCCTCGCAGCTCCTTCCTCGCTCAGGGCCTGCAGTGGTCCAGCTGGTCGTGTTCAGGTGGCACCTCAGATGGCCAGACACGTCCAGGTGGCCCCATCATAGGGCAGGAGCCAACAGGTAGGCATGGGCCATGTTCTAGTGGCACCCTCTTCCATGTCACCCCCAGCGTCCTCCTCTGATCTCTCGAGTGGGGAGCATGCTTGTTCTGCCATGCTCCCAGCTGGGGAGGTGTCTGAGGTGGACTGTTTCTGGGTGATGGGAGAGTGGTGCCCAGGGGTCCACCATCGTTGGGTCTGATGTTGTGCATGTCTCAGGGATCCCAGGATGGGGGCTCCACAGAGGTGGGGCAGAGTCCCACGCCGGGAGCTGATCCCACGTCAGGACAGACCCCTAGTGTTTTGTGTTTTCAGCAGAAATAAGCATAAATGAAGTCTTTAAAAAGATGGGAAAACAACACAGCAAATACTGGGATGCAGTGTGCCGAGCGCAACATCTTCTGTATGGTCCAGAAAAACTGAACAAACAAATCTTGGCAACTGCAGATTAAATAACTGTTTTGTAGCCAGTACACATCTCTAATCAATATCCTAAGGAAAGAACATAAGGTGGGACAGATGAGTGAAGGATGAGAAAAAGAAAGCTGAGAGTGGCCTAATACAATGAAAATTTCAAGATCCCACAGATAGGAATGTGTCCTGCTTTGTGCCTACTCATAGGCCTGTAGAACACACAGGTACTTAGGTAACATCTCTCTCCCTGTTTTGATGCATTATTCATATATCTATGGCTGACTCTGATTCTTAAAAAGAAAAGAAAAAAACCAGAAAAATAAGATACTAAGTGTTAAAGGGCTATGTCAGCACTAAATTGTCTTTGTACATCACACATGAATATGCCTTGCATACTGTTAATACAGAGTCTTGTGTGTGATGACCACAATAAAAGCATTCTTCTCCTGTTTTAAATGTAAAAATTACAATGGCTGCAAAGACTGTCTACTGAATACTAAGGAGAAGCTTTAAAATTTGCAGCCATGTGTGAGGGGAGGAAAACTTTAATCCAAGGCAGGCATGTAGTGTCTTTACAAAGAAAAAGTTAATAATGGACAGTCTCCCCACAGTCTGCCCCAGAAATAATTTGTGGGAACCAGATTATATGGCTGAAAATGTAATATGTTCCCTGGATGTCCTCCAGTGTCCCTTCCCTTCCCCATACTTACTTGGAAGCTGCACATTGGTGGTGGCTTTTTAGATCTAAAAGCAGTGGTGAGGGCTTAGCAGGGGTTCCACAAAACACCCTCTTGCTGACCCTAGATCAGGGGCAGGCAACCCCTGCACATGGGAGTACAACAGACTATTTTGCTCAGCATAATGGCTTCCTTATTCCACCACTATATCCATGATAGGTAATCTTAACCAATGGTTTACAGAGGCAGCTGGTGGAGGGACCAACTGTCAACAGTCCTGCCCCCCCATGGAGAGGGGGAGAGAAAAAGATCAAGCTTCCACTGCTACCTCTCACTTCTGCCACCAACTTCTAGGGATGGCTCCCACCTGGCCTCACATAAGGTGAGGGCTGCCCCTTGTTGGCCCCAGCAAGGGAGAGTAGTAGGGGGTTGGCAAAGAGTCCAGGGTCCCATTCTGGACTTTTGTCCAGGGCCACAGAATCAATAAGGCCACCCCTGAACTCGTCATGGTTGTATTTGCTCCAGGCCAGGCTTGAGTGTAGCTCCAGAATTCCTTTTTTAACCCGGAGCAGTGACGCCTTCAGCCAAAACTCATTCTACATGCACACCTTAATGTGATCTAGTAGCCCCACTCCAACAGTTGTTGCTATAACTTGCAGTGGGGAAGGGAACAGTTGTATGATGCAAAGACAGACTGTCTGGATGAAGAAATGTTACTTCTGTGTCCTTGTGTCTAGTGAACCATCTAGGAATTCTGCCAATCTTTATGGTAAAGATAATAGAGATTGGGGAGATTTCCAGAGCGTTTATTGATTTCATCTGGAAATTACATTGCCACATTGCATGATGTCATTTCCTTCCTCCATTTTTCCCTGCTGCTCCAGTAAGTAAGGAGGGGGAGGGGGTTCACAAGAGGTGTTTTCTCACCATTTGTGGACAAATGGCAACCGTATGTACTGTACAGGCATGCAGTATTGCTGCTCAGTGTTCTCAGATACAGACATTGTCAGGTGCATGTACAGTGCCATTACCTCTTGAAGCATAGAAGTTGTCACTGCTACCACCTCCCACCACGGACAGAGTCATCTCAGATGCCAAGACTATCTTCTTATCTCCCCCTTTTGTTTTACAGCACGTTAACTTCTTCAGAGGCAAATATTGCCTTTCATTTGGCACTCAGACCAAAATGGTGGCCTACTCTTGGACTAAGTGCTGCTACAGGTATGTCCAGTACTGTACAAGGGTTATCAGGAACTGTGGGAAATGTAGTTCCCTTCCTTTCTGGGGTCTCTCATATATTAATTTTTTTTACTTGCTGAATGTATTCCTTATAAAGCAGTTGAATATCTCTGGATATGGCTTTAAATGTAATACACAATTAATGCATGTGAAATGGTTCACACTAGGCATGTCTTTGGTCTCCAGGAAGATTCAAGCTGATTTATCATAATCCTCAGATTGGTATTTTTATGTGAGATTGGAAGAATGGATCAAAACAAGAATGATAATTTGGTAGCTGTGCTGACACACTTGAGCTATTTTAGCTATTCATCTCTCTTTGAGCTTGTCCTAGTCCTTGCCTGTCTGCTGTGACCCAGGACACTGGATTGAAGGCCCAGTGGATGTGGACCCTTCCTCTTATTCTGAAGTTGTACTTGTACTCAGTCTATAAATCTTATTGCATAACTATTTGTGTGAGAGACAGTACGGAGCAACTGGGAGTCATGCGGCTCAGCCAGTTTTGGATTGCACTTTAAAAGTCATTTTAAGGCCTCATATTGAAACATTTAAGTCATTTAAAAGTATTGTCTGTTGCTCCTTGTGCAGTGCCAGTGGATGTACTCAGTTTGGATTGATTGATCTATTTTGCCATAGTTGATTCAGATTCAAATTAGTCTTTTTATACTGCATCTTTCTTCTTAGCCAATTGCAGGGCCAGCCTTCCCACTAGGCAGACCTAAACAACTGTCAAGGGCACCAGAAAGAGGGAGGTGACAGAGGCACCAAAAGATGCTTGCCAGGGCAAGCAGCAGCCCTATATGCAGTGCCCCCAGGCTCAGTGCTGGTACCCAGGTTGTGCTTTTTACCCTGCTCTTCTTCCCTCAAGAAAGAAAGAGGAAGGAACAGTGGGTAGACACCAGCTCCACCATGCTCCCTTTCTCCCGCCAGCTTTGCAGAGGCTTGTGGCACGGCAGCTCACCCAACCTTCCTTTACCTGCCCTGCCCCCATAAAGGAGGAGGGAGGAAGAGCAGGCGCCTCCTTTGAGGAGGAGGGCCTGCCCACCTGTGCACACCCAAGCTGCATGTGGCAGGCAGGCTGTTTTGGCAGGTGTGCTCACTTGCCCACTCCCCCTCCTCTGGGGAGGAGGGGCCCACATCCAGCCAAGCCATGCAGCACAGGCTAGTTTAGTGAGTGGATTGACTCCCTGGTGGGCTCAGTTGCCTGCTTTCACTCCCTTCCTGGGAGAGGCAGGGCTAATGCCTGGCCAAGCTGCACCAGGGCCGGCTAGCTGGTCCTACCTCCTAGTTTGGTTGAGTCAAGCCAAGAGTGGGCTGAGGGCACGGCCCTTTTCAGGGTAATTTTTCCTTCCCAGTCCAACCCTGAGGCTGCACTGCTGCTACAGGTGCAGCTGACCTGCCTGCTTTCTCCAGCATATCACCTATCTGCATGCGGCACAGCAACTCAAGGTGTCACTGCTGCCTGGTGGAGAATATGGTGACCTGGTGCGGGTGGCTTCTGCACAACGGATGGGAGGTGAATAAGGTCAGTTGCTGAGGGTACCAAAGCTCTTGAGCTGGCCCGACCAGTTGCCCCAACACCAGATTATAGGATGATATTTGGGAAGAGTCAAAGCACATGACGTCACGCCAGGGAATCTGCTTACTTGCCAGTCTGCATGCATTCATTAGAAGGTGTGCATTGACATCTACATGCATAAGGCAGTTCTCCATGCAATATAAAAAGCAGTTTAAGAGCATAGAAATGAACCTTGAAGAGTATAGAAATGAGGAGCATTCCAATGAACATCTTTCACATTTTCATCCCACCCTTCCTCCAAAGAATTCGGGGCAGCATGTATGGTTCTGCAATCTTCTGCCACACAACAACCCTGTGAAGATAGATTAGGATGACAGAGACTGATTGGCCCAGGTCACTTGGTGAGTTTCACAGGACAAAGAAGACTGAACTGTGTTCCCCAATTCTAGCCCAACATTATACCAAAAAGGAGCTTATGTGTAGGGTGCGGTGGATCTTACTGCTATGCTGCTGTGCTCCTATGCATTCATTTTCCCCAGAAAAAGAGTTGATAACTCCATGACATCTATGGCTAAAGTCCTTACAATCCTGTATATGAAAACAGAGGACAACAAAGCTGGGGTTTCCTCCATAGTAGCTCTCACACTAAATAAGATTCTTCCTGGTGTTATTCTAGTACGTCCAGTTCCCTCTTTACTGATTTACTCATATTCCTGCATGTAAACCTCCATTTCATTTGGCTGTTTTGCTGCTTACTTCAGAGCTGTTTTGATATTGCAATGAATTACATGTTCTTCAATGAAGTTATGAAAGCTACCACAATGAAGAAGTTATCATCAAAGGGAGGAAAACAATAGAATTCTTAGAAATCCTCCACATTAGGAAATTAAAATAAATTTTAACCTACTTCTGTTTACATAAACAAGGTTACAATTTATAATAATTTTTGTAGTCTCCTCTCCTTTAAGAGTAATTTTCCTGGACTTGGGTACCTTATGTGACTCTGATCTCCAAACAGGTTTCCTGTTGCTATCCTCTTCTAGTGTTTGAATGCTTTTCCCAGGGCAGTGACAAAATCACCTTATGGCCTGCTGGATGTATTTTCTGTTAAACTGAATATACCATTGCTTGCATGAGGAACCATATAAACAAACCTTAATATAAATTCATGTACATATTGACACATAAACAAGCAATTGAACTTCCCTTGCCTTCCCCTTTTCTAAATGGAAAGAATTTGGGTTAAGACCTTGGAAAGCACAAATTAGGTTGAACTAGATATGACTAGAATGCTTAAGAAATGTTGGGTAGTCTTCTGGGTACTGGAGTGGCTACTGTTTATTTACCTTCCCATAATCCAAAACCACTAAACATTCTTTTTTAAATGCCTGAGGAAAGCTATGTGGCTCTTGCTTAAAGTGCCTTTCTCTAATCCTTATGGGACTGGGAACAAAATATTTGAATAAAAGAGAAAGTATGTGTGGTGTGTGTGTGTGTGTAACTTCCTAGGTTGTTCTATTTATATACCTTCCTATAATGTTCTGATCTGGATCTGGGCCATGTTGGAAGGGGAGACCCCTTTAACCCCTACATGGTTTCACTAATCACAACTGCCTCCATATTGTTCTTAGCATCTTAAAAGAAAAAAGGAAGTCTTTTTAAAAGAAGAAATAGAACATTAATTAAATAAATTCCTGTATGCAACAATGTACTAATTAGGTAGAGTACCCTCTAACTCCATGCACAGCAGGAAACCCTTTGAAATTGCCTTCTACCAAGCAATATAAAAGCAAAAAACAGCCCTTGTACTACTTATAAAACAGCTGGGGGGTTTGTTCAAAAGCAAAGAAATAGAATTCTGGAGTCACTGCAGGGATATATAGCCATTGCAGAAACTTTTCTTGGCAACAGCTTCTTTGTAGGGTCATCTTACAGGTAAACCATCTAAAACTGTGCTGTCTTTCAAACTTTTCCCAATCCATGTTGTTTCAGCTGCTCCATTTGAACTCCCTGTTCTCCCTCAGTACCTTTAATCATTATTGCTGGTTACAAGCAAGATCACTTTTTCCTGTCATACTAAACCAAACTGGAATTTTCTTCAACTGTGAAATGTCTTACATCAGAACTTAGAAAACCTAAAAACAATTTATGTATTTATAGAGTACTAGGAATGAGGCCCATTGTGGAAATAAATACAACGAGCTCTAGAAAGAGGCTCTGGGAGAGTGCCAAGGCCTTGGACACTCAGCGTCAATTTGCTGTGGCGACCTCAGCAGGGTATAATGACACAGAGTCCATCGTTTTCTCCAGGGGAACTAATCTCTGCTACCTGAAGAGCAGTTGTAATTTTGAGTGATCTCCAGCCCTCACCTGGAGATTGGCAACAAATTGTTACCCAGGAGGAAATGGCTGGTTTGGAGGATGGAGTCTATGGCATTGTACCTGTCTGAGGTCCAACCCCTCCTCAAACCCCATCCTCTCCAGGCTCCATCCCTCAAATCCCCAGGAATTTCCTAACCTAGAGTTGGCAACCCTATCTCCTTCCAAGATAACCATCAACCTACCTTTATCTGCCCCCTGGCTGCAGCTGACTTCTGCCTTCCTTCCTGAAGAGCAGTTGTAATTTTGAGTGATCTCCAGCCCTCACCTGGAGATTGGCAATGATTGTTCACCAGGAGGAAATGGCTTGTTGGGAGGGTGGAGTCTATGGCATTGTACCTGTGAGGTCTTACCCCTCCTCAAACCTCACCCTCTCTAGGCTCCACCTCTCAAATCTCCAGGAATTTTCCAACTTGGAGTTGGCAACCCTATTTCCTTCCCAGCCAAGCATCAACCTACCATTAACTGCCCCTGATTGCAGCTTTCCATCTCCTCCCCCTTCCCTCCTGGAGATCAGTTGAAATTCTGAGTGATCTCCACCCCTCACCTGGAGATTGGCAACAGTGGTTCCCCAGGAGGGACTGGCTGGTTGGGAAGGTGGAGTCTATGGCATTGTACTTGTTTGAGGTCCCACCCCTCCTCAAACCTCACCCTCACCAGGTTCCATCCCTCAAATCTCCAGGAATTCCCCACCTGGAGTCAGCAACCCTATCTCCTTCCCAGCCAAGCATCAACCTACCTTTATTTCCCCCTCACTCTTCAGCTTTTCATCTCCCCTCCACACCTGCAGCCTCTACAGTGCTCTGAAACCCTGACTTCCACATCACATTGACTGTCATGGGGGGCATCTCAGCAGGGTATAAGGACACAGAGTCCACCATGTTCTCCAGGGGAATTGATCTCTGCCATCTGGAGAACAGTTGTAATTCTGAGTGATCTCCAGCCCTCACCTGGAGATTGGCAACAATGGTTTCCCAGGAGGAAAAGTAGTCTTTCCCTGCAATGGGGACCAAAGCAGCTGACATCATTCTCCTTTCCCCCTTTTGACTTGCACAACAACCCTGTGTGGTAGGTGAGGCTGAAAGTCTGTGACTGGTCCAAAATCACCCACTCAGCTTCTACAGCAAGAACCTGGATCTAGCAGACCCTGCTCTGAAGCACTGACTGAGACACCTAAGGTAGCCAACCTCCAGGTGGAGCCTGAAGATCACCAGATATCACAACTGAACTCCAGACAACAGATCTCTCCCCCTTGGAGAAAAGAACTGCTTTGGAAGGTGGGCTTTATGGCATACTGTTCAGCTGAGGCCTCTCTCCTTCCCAAACCCTGGCTTCCATGGACTCTACCAGAAAAATCTCCAGGAATCTCCCTACCTGGAGCTGGCAACCCTAGTCAGGACTGGCCCCAATGAGTTCCTCACAAAGTCCTATAAAAGGTTTCCTTCCTTTGTCTGAACCAAGCTTGTTGCCTATCGTGGCGAAACAGCTCCAGTTTACAACTCAGCTGTTCGCCACCCTCATCCCATGGACGTATCTCACTCCTTAAGTTCACTGCCACCACTCAGTGAATTGTCACTGCCTTTTTAGAGGGACAGTGAGACCCCTCTGGCTGAATCTCCCTATTTGGAGATGGAATCCCCAATCTTTAGGGGATTCCTGGAAAGTTGGCAACCCAAGGGTCTGGCCTTTCCTTGCTTCCTTGGGCTACCCCCTCCCTTTGGTATTGTGCAGAGCTGGGAGGACTATGTGGTCAGAGCACAACACAGATTATTAGCTCAAATAAAAGAATTTATTTAACTATTTACACAATTATGGAGCACACACACATGAAATAAATAAGGCACAACTGTAGGAGTAAGCACATACCATGAACCAACAGGGCATAAATCAACAAGAGTTAAACGCAATCCTCTTTCCCTACACACAGTACTCTCTACCTCTGGAGGTTGTGGGCTCAGGATAGGATCTCTCCTTGGACCGGCCTCTGGCTCTGCTTCAGCCTCTCTCTCCTGCCCAAGAGAACAGGGAAACTTCCATTAATTCCCCAGTCCAGCCGACTGTGGAGTGGCTGAATTTCTGCTGCCTCCCAGGGTTCCCCCACGTCTCTGGCTTGTGGCCTAGCTGAAGTCTATATTGGTGCTGCCCCACCCCTTGGGACAGTCCCTCTTTTGCTGCACTTTTTGGCCTTGGGGCAACTGGGAACTGTAGGCCAGCAGATGGGGAAGCCCCATTCAACCCAGTGAGTTATACCTCTGCAGGCCCCTCTTGGAACTACAGCTCAATTAACCTTTATGAGGGAACATTGTAAACACACAGACAGCAGCCACCTTATAGCCACAGGTAACTGCCATTTCGTTACACCTACCACAGCTACTGAGGGAAAAATTAGTCCCACACAGGAGGCAAGTATCTTCATCAAGAGAGAAAGCTGTTTGCCAGAAATTCTGACAGGGCACAGTGGCTGAAGGAGTGGGCAGGGAAGAGGAGCAAACCCAGGTACTCTTGAGTGGCGGCTGGGCGATACTCAGGCAATGCAGCCAGTGGCTAAGGACACCCTCTGAGTGACAGATCAGGGAGCCAATTTATTTGGAAGCGTGTGGAATGTTCAGGAGAGTTCATGACCAAAACACAATTATATATAAGGAGAGATACCAGTTACCTTGCCTTTCTCTTTGTGGAAGTGTCTTTCCTAATGCTAAAGATTTTTGATAGGGATCATCTACCCACCATCCATTTTTTTAAAATCAAAAATATCTAACAGGTTAATATTTAAAATTCAATACCTCAAATGGAAATCTGCTTAAAATCTATTTAAAATGTTTATTTGTCACATTCAAGGATGGAGGGATAGCCTAAATTGCTGCAAAATCCAGAATTTCCAAAAGGAAGCATAGTGATGTTTTCTCAGTGATGGTTCAGTTTCTTTAGAAATCACATTCCAAAAAAGTCCGTCTGAGCTTAAGTTTGTTAATTTCTCCAATAATCTGGTTTTGAATGGGGGGGCACATGTGCGCTTATTCAAAGTGGGGAAAGTTGCAAAGGAGCTTTGGTTCAGAGTTTTAAGAGATGCTTTATGAAGTTTGTCTCATTTGAATTGATTTGGAAGGTTGATTTTAGCATTTTGTAATTTTTTATATTTGGTTGTACTCTACCCCTTTTACATCCTTATTTTCCCACAAATTATTTGCATGTTTATGAGTTATATATTTCATCATCAACCACAACAACAATGATAATGACAGCAATAGCGACAACCTTCTTAGGAAAATTTGGGTCCAGAAAAAAAAGTCTCAGATTCCACAGCTGGGAAGCATCATGCAGTCTGAAGACACATCAGTGTTAACTTGTCAACTTCTGATCCTCATAAGATCCCACTCTTCCTTTCTAATAGGGTGAAATGGTAGCATATGGAAAACAATGAAATAAAAATACCATTTTCAAACCTCAAATTTTATTCAGGTCAGTGCCTGTGTTCTTTAGGCTTCAGTTGTTTTCTGAGAAGTATTAACATTGTACTGAAATGTGTTGGGAATTTCAGTAACTGATTTCATGAATTTATAATGGAAAGTACAATGAAACAACTCTTCCTGATCTTATCTCTCAGAATGCTCCATACTTACTTCAGCCCTTGCTCCCATGAGCTTAGATGGTCACATTTATGCCACACTAAATGCTAAACTCAACTTGGATAAGATTTGGTATCTTGATTTTTTATATATATATATAATGGGAGGGAGAGGTTGTAGACCAGTAGCAGAGCACATACATTGTCTTTAGAATGTCCCATGTGGAATCCCTGGCAACTCCATTTAAAGGATTTCAGGTAGCAGGCCCTTAGAAAAACCTTTTAAAAGAGAATAAGAGGAATCAATGGCTATATCTTAAATAGTAGATTCTGGGGAAAGAAATTCCCTCTGCCATTAACAATGCTATCCTGAAGTAGTGGGATTACCTGGGGAATACCTGTGTTTTGAAATTAAGCATATCCTCCTTTGTTCTCATGTTTCAAAAGATTGTAATTGTCCTTTTCCATATGACAGGATTTGCCATTTTCTATGCTGTGTGTGGAAATGTTATATAAGTGCTCCCATTCTGTCTATAAGAAACAATAACAAGAGTGGTACAATGCCACAGAGTCCATCCTCCAAAGTACCCTTTTTCTCCAGGGGAACTTTAAAAAAGAAAAAAGAAAAGAAAAGATAACCAGAGTACGCAAAGGTGGATGAATATATTAGATACCAAAAGACAGCATATGGGTCTCCAGATGTAACTGAGTATTTTTTGTTATGCCTGTTGTGTCAAGTAAGCTTACTGCTGAACCACCAAAGGGTACAGCAACCTAAACATGTCAAGCAATGGTAAGTAAGCAAAAAAGAAGAAATAGTTCAACTTTTACATGCTTACAATAATCATGTTTGTTTTAGGAGAAGTTGAAGAAGAAGTCAAACAGTTATGGTCTGAAGAAAGTAGAAAAAGAAGTTAATGCTGCAATGTTAAAATGTATTAAAAGGCTGACACCTTGATACTTAAGAGGATTACTCCTGAGGAAGACTATTGAAATGAGTGTTTAATGCTGCCATGTTAAAATGTATCAAAAGGCTGACACCCTGCAACTTTAGAGTATTACTCCTGAGGAAGACTATTGAAATGAGTGTATAACCGGGTGCTCATTGAGAATATTGGATGTTGTTTTGAATATGTTTAAATTTCCAAAGTTTGGTCTTGAATTTGTTAGAATTTCTAAAGTTTTTTATAGATAAACATAATTGTTATTTTATCACAGTGCTTCTTTGTTTTGATATATTGTCTATCACTGTGACCCCTCCTTTGGTCCTTACAATTCTATAGCATGCATATTGACAAACTTCCCACTCAGTCTCTCAGCAAATGTTTCTGTTTGGTATATAAAAAATGGGGGGGGAACCTTTACAGAATCATCAAAATGGATTTAGAGTATAAATCAGGGCTTTATGCATTTGTTCATAGGGATAGTGTTAATACAGCATGAAAGTGCAAAAGGACAAATAGTCTCACAATTGGATCCCATGAATAGGATCCAATTGAACATTTCTGCAAGCAGAAGGATTTCCATCTGGGGGCATATGCCTCCAGGAATAGGACTGGGGGCATTTTTGGCTACAGAGGACAGTGGGGGTGAGAAAGTCATTCCATGGACAAAAATCCATCTGCCTAAAGAAATGCTTTGTTGGATCCAAGTCAGTGACTCTGTTCCACTAGCAGAAGAATCTTCTTCTGACTCAAGAAACTTTCTACCGCTACAAGAAATGTCCCATTGGAGAAACATGCCTCCCCAGTCAATGCAAGATACCTTGTGTCAGCAGAGGACTCCTTGCATCAAAGCAAAGCACCTTGTATGAGAAGAAGGCTCTGCCACTGAGAGATAAAATAAATATAATAAAATAATTATATGTTTATTTTAGACATTCAAATGATTGCTTTTCTCCCAACTCTAGGAGCCCCTGAACAAGGTACCCCCAGCCACCCTGCTTCCTAAGAGAAAAAATTCCCTGCTTTCTCTGGAGCAAAGAAGCCAAACAGACAAGAGCAACCACTGATCAAAAGCCTAGACATGCAAACAGCACCTACAAGCCCAACAGAACCAACATCAAATCAGAGAATCCCAACAGAACTACAGGCCAACACAGTACATGCAATATGACCACTGTAAAACCAGAGGATCCAAGCCAAACCAACTGAAGCAATATACAGTGTTGCAAGCCGAACAGAACCACTGTCAAAACACAAGATGCCCAGCAGAACCCATGGCCAATTTAGCAAGCCCAGCCCAACTAATGTCAAATTAGAGAATCCGTGCCAAAATAACCTAGTTAGTCAATACCAAGGCAGCCAGCCAGACCTGGCAAGACACGGACTCAGATACATACACAGTAACATCAGTTCCCCAAGGAAGCCTCAGAAAATGAGAGAGGGTGGGTTTGGCTTCTTCTCCCTCTGCAGCCTCTTATACCATCACTGACACACAGGAGGAGTCTCAGGAGCTGCAGCTGCCCTTCATCACTGATGCTTCACTTCCCTCCCACTCCTGTAAAGAAGAAACACAGCACCAATACAATATGCACCATTTTAGGTGTTTTTATGGGATCTGCTTGTACTTGTTTTAGACTGAGATATTTAACTACTTTCCTAACACCTCTTGTTCCAATTATATTTGTGGGGTTTTTTTCTTTATGGGAGTGGCAAGATTTTGGCACAATATTTATTTATTTTCTGGACAGAATTGTGCCAACAGGTGTCAAATCGCACCAATATCCCCCTACTGCACAACAACTAGGGCTCATTTGAAGAGTTGTTTTACTCTCAATTTGGAATTTAGTTTTTATATAGTGTCAATCAAACTGAATAATTTCTCTGCTTTTCATTACACTTCTGAGTTTTACATTTTGAGAAGTCCATCACCACTGCATCTGCAGAACACTGGCTCATGAGCTTCACATTCTCACTGGCATCAGTTGCTTCCCATATGGCCACCATCACCATGATCATCTTGGGAGTGGCTGTGGGAGTATCCTGCCCAGAAGTAAGGCAGTGGAGGAAACAGAAAAGCTCTTTCCCCCTTCTCATTCTCTCCTCTTGGCCTAAAAATGCTGCAGCCAACAAGAGAGCTCATCTCTCCAGTAAATGAGCTGACTGGCATGCTTAGCGAGTCTGCCCTGGATGTATAGACCACATGGGCACTACCGAAACAATGCCTACACATCCTGTGCCTATAACCAGAATGGCTGCTATCTTCCCCTGAACTGTTTGGATCAAGGGAATGATGAGACCTAGGCTTGTCAAATTATACAAGAACATGCCAGTGAACTCTTTAAAGGGCTCATGGACCTCCACCATTTGTGAGAGAGTCAGCTGTCTGTCCCCCTGCATGATGTCAACCTCTGAGGCCACCTTGTCCAAGGCACTCTTTTGCTCCACCAGATGCTCAAGCATGGCATAGGTGGAGTTCCAGTAAGTGGCAATCTCACTGACCAGGCATGCCCATCAATAGGTGTGTGCATTCAGGTCTACCCAAGCAGAAAATATACTGAAAACCAGCTAACTGGTATTTTTCTGATATATTTTGGCTTCCTAAATGTATCCAGAATTTTTCAGGAGAACCAAAAAAACTCTGAAAAATTCCAGATATATTTGAATTACTGGCAAAACTGGGCTGCCCAGCTGAGCCTGTGGGGGGAACTCTCCTTGCAGGATCAGCTCCTGGGCAGGTTCTGTTGAGCAGGACGGGCTGCCCGTCAAGGCCCTAGCACAGCCTGCAGGGAGAGTTCTCTCGTTAGGATCAGCTGCTTAGCGAGCTCTTTTGGGCAGTCTGGTTTAAAGGGGCCACCCAAAAGAGCCCCAGCTGAGCTTGCTTTCAGCTGTTTTTAGTGGCTTTGCTGCTGCTGTTTTTTTCCTTGGTGTTTTTCAGTTCGGGTCTATTGGACCTGGAAAAAAATCAGGATTTCTGGAAAATCCCACATCCGAATACTTTACCAGTATTGGGACCCATTTTTTTTGCAGATCCCCAAATTTTGGGGAGTCCAATTGACCTGTACTGAAAAATACTGGGGGGAGGGGGGCAGAATTGCATACCCCTATGCATCAGTGTCTATGTCTGATGCAGCAGATGAGCAGCCTTGTGACTTGTGATATTACAGCAGTTCTCTAGCAGAAGCTGGAAATCATGAATCACAGCATCTGATTTGGGATTATTTGCAGAACCCAAACAGAGGGCATCCCTCAGATGAAGGAAGTGCGCAACACAGTAACTGTAGTAAATGTACTTCCAGCCCACAGCTTGTGCTGCTGCCCTAATATTTGCACTGCCAGCAGTCATCATGAAGCCCATGGAGACATCCCTGTTCAGTCCAGCCATGCTGCTAATTGTTGTTGTTGTTGTTCAGTCGCACAGTCGAGTCCGACTCTTTGCGACACCATGGACCAGATTAGGCCAGGCCCTCCTGTCTTCTGCTGTCCACTGAAGTTTGCTCAATTTCATGCTTGTTGCATCGATTACACTGTCTAACCATCTCATCCTTTGCCGTCCTCTTCTTTGACCTTCAATCTTTCCCAGCATCAGGGTCTTCTCCAGTGAATGCTCCCTTCTCATTTGGTGGCCAAAGTATTTGAGCTTCAGGATCTGGCCTTCCAGGGAACACTCAAGGTTGATTTCTTTTAAGATTGAATGATTTGATCTCTTTGCAGTCCAAGGGACTCTCAAGAGTATTCTCCAGCACCATAGTTCAAAAGAATCTATTCTTCGGCGCTCGGCCTTCCTTATAGTCCAACTCTCGCAGTCATACATTACTATGGGGAATACCATTGCTTTGACCATGCGGACTTTTGTTGGCAAGGTGATGTCTCTGCTTTTTATCATGCTGTTTAGTTTTGCCATCGCTTTCCTCCCAAGGAGCAGACGTCTTTTAATTTTATGGCTGCAGTCACCATCTGCAGTGATCTGAGATCCTAGGAACATGAAGTCTGTCACTGTTTCTACGACTTCCCCTTCTATTTGCCAAGGAGTGATGGGGCCAGATGCCATGATCTTAGTTTTTTTGATGTTGAGCTTCAAGCCCACTTTTGCGCTCTCCTCTTTCACTCTGAGCAAGAGGCTCTTTAGGTCCTCTTCACTTTCTGCCATCAGAGTGGTATCGTCTGCATATCTGAGGTTATTGATCTTTTCCCCAGCAATCTTAACTCCAGCTTGTGATTCATCCAGGCCAGCATTTCACATGATGTACTCTGCATATAAATTAAATAAGCAAGGTGACAATATACATCCTTGTCGTACTCCTTTTCCTATGCTAAACCAATCAGTTGTTCCATATCCGGTTCTAACTGTTGCTTCCTGACCCTTATACAGGTTTCTCAGGAGACATGTGAGGTGGTCCGGTACTCCCATCTCTTTTAAGAACCTGCCATAGTTTATTGTGATCCACACAATCAAAGGCTTTAGCATAGTCAATGAAGCAGAAGTAGATGTTTTTCTGGTACTCTCTTGCTTTCTCCATAATCCAGCGAATGTTGGCAATTTGATCTCTAGTTCCTCTACCTCTTTGAAACCCAGCTTGTACTTCTGGCAGTTCTCTATTCACGTACTGTTGGAGCCTAGCTTGTAGGATTTTGAGCATGACCTTGCTAGCATGTGAAATGAGTGCAATTCTTCTTTATTCAAATACAGTAGCAGAGACACTTAATATCTCAGCATGGAGCAAAGTTGAGGTATTGGATGTGCCTCTTCAGGAGGCACAGATCGATCTCCAAGAGTAGTAAACAGATCTTCAGGAGGCAGTTGTAGACAGTTTTATTTAGGACAACATTTGATTGATTTTGCTTTTATTATTGGCAGTCCTAATTGGAGTTTTTTTAAAAACAGTTCTTAAGGGTTTTATAATTGTTGTTTTATTGTGTTTTTATAATATTTTATTTATAATTGTAAGGCACCTTGAATTCAGCAAGGGAGAAAGGGAACTTATAAATGTTTTAAACAAACAAATAAAGCCAGCCTAGTGGTCCCTCTCACCCCGCCTAGCACTGGTTGCCCCACCCCAACCCAGAATTTCCTCAGGTTGCCACCAATGGTCCCTCTAAGCTGTGGAGTCTTGTGAGCAAAAATTCTACTTTGTGAACTACTGGCATTAAAGCTGTGCGTGAACAACTTAGCTACTGCATAAATTAGTTTGCTCTGGAGCCATCCTTCCTGAGCTAAGACAAAAATGTGTGAGCTGGAGGCTAAAAAACTGTGAGCTAGCTCACACTAACTCAGCTTAGAGGGAACACTGGTTGCCACCACTGCACATTCAGCATGCTGTGACTGAGAGCAGGTCCAAATTCTGGATGTGAAGTTAACAGATCTTTCAACTGTGCCTTCCCATGGTCCTTGGAAGCCCTAAACAAGGAGGGCACCATGGCCCTGCTCAGGCATTTTTTCTGCTCACCTTGACACAGAGAGTTCTCCATCCTTCTGTGTTATACCTCTGAGGATGCCAGTCACAGCTACTGGCGAAACATCAGGTCCTACAATGCCAAGACCATGGCCACACAACCCGGAAAATCTACAGCAACTAATGAACTCCAGCCGTGAAATCCTGTGACAACATTTAAAATTGCTTCTCTACTTTTGACATGTGGACACCAACAACAGGGAAAGGGCTGGAAAGCCCTTGAAGTACCCAAGGCATTTTGGTACCTGAAGCGGAAAATCTAATGGTACTCAGTATGATGTAAATAACTTATTAATAAATTAACAGTTTGCTTCGCTGTAACAGTACTCCAAAATCTGTTGAATGGGACTGGCTGTTTCATCCTGTTTTACGGCAGGGCTAGCTCTGAGGTTTACAGCCCTTTATAAGGAGAAGTCAAGGTGCTTTGTAAAGGACAGTGCTTGGCTTTACTTTGTTTGTTCAAGGAAGACATTTTAAAGGAGTAATAAACATATGTCTAAAACAACTAACATAGTTTCTATATACACAGTAATGTCTTGAATACATGCCAAGATTTATTCCAATATTTTTCATTTAAGATTTCAGTTCTATTTGATGATGTGGCAAACGATTTAATACAAGTAAAAACACCAGCATTTTTATTCTGTTAACAATTAAAAATTTCCTTTGAGTGTACCAGGATTTCTTTGTTGAAACACTGGAGAGACCGTTCTGTTTTGCAACATTATTTATACACAGCCATCTCAATTAAAATGAATCAGAATTGCTCTAGGGTTTTTGGTTCATTCGTACAAGAATCACAAAATTATCAAGAGGTCATAAATACTCTGAGTCTTTTTTTTTTCCCAGCAGAGCCAGTGCTTTGGCCAAAATAGCTGCAATCCGTTTGTGGAGTTCAGTCTCTTTTTCATACTGCATGTGAGCAAATTTTCAGACAATGGCAATGCTTGCAGAGATGGTGAAATCCTTGACTTTATTTTGAGAAGTGAGTAGTGCACAACATTTTATGGGATTCTCTTAGAACTCATGTCAGCTAAACCCAAGCTAGGAATTTCTTGGCTTCTGCACACAGATCAAATAAAAATTTGCTATATTTTTGGTCTACAAAGAAAACAGCTCTTTGACCAACACTTTCAGACTGTGTTTCCTGCACTTTGGAATAAATTGGAAATATTAAGCTTAAGGGAACCCAGTCCTGAGTTAGTGGACTGAATTGCAATTTGGATTGGCAAGTACCCGCGGGCAGTGATGAACAGTACAGTACATAGTGTGAAAACTTTCCCAAGGAAGGATGCCTCCAGTCCAGAGATTATCAGAGAAATGAAAGCTAAACTAATAACCTCGCAGTGAGCTGAGACTGTGCAGTGCACTAATGC
The DNA here is from genome assembly GCA_029375565.1 of Gekko gecko. Lineage (NCBI taxonomy): Eukaryota > Metazoa > Chordata > Lepidosauria > Squamata > Gekkonidae > Gekko > Gekko gecko. The sequence goes on from JAPDNY010000004.1 coordinate 50,901,048, forward strand.
CGAGGAGATGGTTTAACAATCAACTGCTTATATAAAATGGGGTCAGAAAGGGCTGTGCTGGTTGTAGAAGAAGGGGGGGGGTGAGGAATTGGCCTTCCTAAAGGTATTTGGAAAGCTGACTTACAGTAAATGTCACCTGCTCTGGGCCAAGTCTTTAAATGAGCATCCCAGCAGGCATGGTATTACAGACAGGCAGCACACACTGCCTTTTTCTACTTAATGGCACTTCTCATGGCGTTAAAAGCTGGATGTAGCACAGTTGTAAAGATGTGCAGTACTGGCAGTGGAGCGCAGAATAAGCAAAAGACAGGAGAACTATGGAGCAGTCCCATTTCCTAGTGAATTATTTCATATGTTCTGGTCATGATACTTTCTCCCCAGCCATTCCCTTCTGCTGTTAAACCTGCAATCCTATGAAATCACATTGAAATCAACAGCAGTTATTTCCTGGCAGGTAAAAGCTCCAATGAGGTTAATAACTCACTTCACACATACAGAACAGTAATTCTCAGATGTTTCACATTATTTCAGCTCCTTGAAATTTCATGGGTAATACATATCACTGTCCACAAAGAATTTATATCACCAGATAAGATGTTAGATGCCGAATGTAAATCTAAATAAGAGTCTTGAGGCAGCTTAAAGATTAATCAAATCCGATTTCTGCATATGGTTTCATGAATCAATCCTGCCTTCATCAGATGCATGGAACATACCATCATTTTGCAGACATATTTATAACCAATGTCACAATTAGGGGAGGGTGAGCAGAGAGAGACCTATTGTAAATCATTCAAGTATGATCCAAGGACCACAACACATATGCAGGGCTGGCTCCAGGTGTCTAGGCGCCCTAGGCAGGACAGCCTGGGCGCCCCCACTGGGGATGCCAACCTCCCGGGGGGCCTGGAGACCGGGGGGGCGCACGGAGCACTGGCTTTCCTGGAGGTTCCGCAGCTGTGGGGCCCCCAGGAAAGCCAGGGAAGGGGGCGGGGTCTAGCCGCCGCCCCTCCCTCCCAGCGCCGGCTTTCCTGGGGGCTCCACGGCTGCGGGACCCCAGGAAAGCCGGGAAGGGGGCGGGGGTCTAGCGGCGGCAGGGGCGGCGGCGGGCACCCGGTTAGGGTGGCGGGGGTGGTGCTTTTCGGGGGCGGAGTGGGGTGCCATTTGCCCTATGGGCGATCTGGCCGTATACATATGGTTGTTACACAGAGGATGAGGAGAAGTCAGAGGTCCCAGTTTCTCATGGAATACACATCAAGTAAGATCTAGACAAAAAAGTAATAAATTCAGTCTGAGTGGATAAGGAAAAATTGAGCAAGAGGACAAATATACATTCAAATATATTTACTGAAAGTGTAAAGTGAAATGTATTGTATACAACTGAAGTCTTTTTTGCAGAGAAAACATAGCATCATAGAGCTGAAAGGGACCTCCAGGGTCATCTAGTCCAACCCCCTGCACAAGGCAGGAAATTCACAAATATCTCCCCTTCCACACCCCAGTGACCATTGTTCCACACCTAGAAGATGACAAAAAGCCTCCAGGACCCCTGGCCAAACCAGCCTGGAAAAAAATTGCATTCTGACCCCAAAGTAGCAATCAGCATTTCTCTGGACATGTAAGAAAGGGTCACAAGAACTAAGCACTGAAGCAACCCTTCCTGCCCTCCTTCTCATGATCTGCCTAAGTTCACAAAATCAGCATTTGCTGTCAGATGGCCATCTAGCCTTTGTTTGAAAACCTCCAGAGAAGGAGAGCCCACCACCTCCTGAGGAAGCCTGTTCCACTGAGGAACCACTCTAACTGTCAGGAAGTTGTTCCTAATGTTTAGCTGAAAACTCTTCAGATTTAATTTCAACCTATTAGTTCTGGTCTGACCTTCTGGAGCAATAGAAAACAACTCTGTACCATCCTCTATATGACAGCCCTTCAAGTACTTGAAGATGGTTAACATACCCAGCTCCTTCAACCTTTCCTTATAGGACTTGTTTAGCTGAAAACTCTTCAGATTTAATTTCAACCTATTAGTTCTGGTCTGACCTTCTGGAGCAATAGAAAACAACTCCATACCATCCTCTATATGACAGCCCTTCAAGTACTTGAAGATGGTTAACATACCCAGCTCCTTCAACCTTTCCTCATAGGACTTGGTCTCCAGACCCCTCACCATCTTTGTTGCTCTCCTTTGGATATGTTCCAGCTTGTCTATATCCCTCTTAAATTGTGATGCCCAAAACTGAACACAATACTCTAGATGAGGTCCAACCAGAGCAGAGTAAAGTGGTACCATCACTTTGCGTGAACCGGACACTATACTTCTGTTGATACAGCCCAAATTTGCATTTGCCTTTTTAGCAACTGCATCACACTTCTGACTCATGTTCAGTGTATGGTCTACTAAGACCCCTAGATCCTTTTTGTACATACTATTGCCAAGACAAGTTTCCCGCAACCTATAATTATGCATTTGATTTTTCCTACCTCTGTCTTCTACCATTATGTGCTATCCCTCCCAATTTAATATCATCTGCAAATTTAATAAGCATTCCCTCTATCCCTTCATCCAAATTATTGATAAAGACGTTGAACAAAACAGGTCCCAGGACAGATCCTTGAGGCACTCCACTTGCCACGTACATTTCTCCTTTTAAAAACTACACTTGTATATAACAGTTTCACCTTATATTTTCATTAACTTGATTAGAATGTCTGTTTTAGAGATGGGCACAAACTAGATGTCGGTTTATGGTTCGTGGCTGAACCATGAACCCAACCATGAACCAAACCCAAGCATGTGGGTCATTCATGAACCAAACTGGTTTGTGGCCCTGCAAACCCCATTGAAAGGGAATGCAGTCCTTTAACTGGGGTTTGCAAAAAGTAGCTTTGGTTATGAATATTTCTGCACAATGATTAGAAACTCCAGTAACTGATAAAGCAGTATCTGACACTTGAAACTTTATGCTGAAATAAAGTTTAGCTACAGGTAATTTTTAAGGGGCCATATAAGACTTCTGCTTATTTTTACGGCAGCACACTAATGCAACTATTTATTTAGAAATATAAATCTAGGCTCCTTTCTTTGACAGGCATTGTGCTTCTGGATAAAAGAATTCTGCCCAAGTCAGCCGGTTTACACAGCCAAGCTATCATGTGATAGTTGGAATTCTTTAGTAGAAAATGATGATGTGCCCTGGCTTTAATACAGGATAGTGAATATTTTTACAGCAATGAGTAATTTTTCTTTCTAGCAACTTTAGCTACAGAGATGAAGCCTCACTGCCCAGGTTCTGCTACCTTACCTAAACACTGATTTTCCAAGCCAACTTTCTTTGTTGGTTACAGTTATCCATCAGAGTTTCAAAACATAATAGTTTGGCACCTAATCAGCTGCATAGTTTGTGCTCTTTGGGGGACACTGCTCTTTAATGGATGCCATTATGGCATTGCTTTTTCAATTTGAATTCAGCATGGCTTAGGAAGCAATATGCTTGCATGTGGCTCTGCACCCTAATAAATGACACCCCACTTCACCACCAATAGCCAGTAGTGTGGCTTCTGCTTTGCCTGTTTCTTAGAGGGGTGTACACTGTCCTCCTCCTCCCTCCCAGCTTCTTACACCCACTGTTCCCGCTGGCCACATTTGCTGACCTGAAACTGCTGCACCTCTCTGCGACCTCAGACTTCCACTCCATGATGTCTGCATTACAGAGAGTGATAATGGGCTTGATCTGGGGGTTGCACATGCAGGCCAGCTTGTATTCCCATTCATTGCAAAAGGATGCAACCTGCTGGTGATGCCCACCTGCAACCTCTCTGCCAAGGCCCTGACCCACAGGAGAATAGCCATCCCCTTGGGGCCTGGCTGCAATGTGGAGACCAGCGCCAGGTCCAGCCCTCAAATCAGGGGGATGATTTGTCTCAGGCTGGCCTTGTCAGTGCAGAGCAGTCAGTGGTGTCCTGGAATGGCTTGAGGACGTGCACCATTTGGGAGAGGGTCAGCCACTCATTGGAGCTGATGCTGAGCTACTCTTCCCTGTACAGGATGGTCATGGCGGAAATGATGTCCTGCACTGCTCTCTCCCACTACACCAAATATGCAATCATGGCATAGGTGGAGTTCCAGTGGTTGGCCATGTCCTGGATGAGCCAGTGTTCAACCTAATCCCCCTCTCCCTGACTCTGCATCAGATGTGCAGAGTTGATGCTGCATGAGAAATGTGCAGCCAGTTGCTTCAGCAGGGACCTAAGCTCTAGGGCAGCAGCATCCCAGGTGGGCTTGACAGTGCTGACAAGCCTCAGAGCATCAGGTAAAGGGTGTCCACCAGGCAAACGATGCCCTTGAGGTGCGCAGCCTTCACCACTGCCTTCATGTTGTTGCCAGTGTCCTTCACCATATAGTCATAGGTGATGTTTGTGCCACCCAACCACTCTCTCAGGCTACTCTGGATTGTGGTGATGATTTTTTTTCACCGTTTGATTAGCATTCATCCACTGTACATGGATCAGAACCGTTTTGTAGCCAGGTGGCAGAACTGACAGTCCGGACAGAGAGGTCCTCTGGTTGCCATCAATGGGTGGTGAGGGAGAGGTAGCCATGCTGCCAGCCACTCCAGAGGTCTGCTGTGTAGTATACGGTTCAGCCTTGTGCTCTGGAGAGCTTGGCCTTGACCATCGACACTGTGGAGCAGTGCATGGAGGGCAAGACTTGCCAACTCATAGTCCTCCTTAAGGGACAGGGTACCAGGGAGCCAGGTGGTACAGCTGTCCTCCACAAGGGAGAAGGGTTGGCCACCCACAGCAATTATCTAACTCACAAGGCAAGTGACTGCTTCCTCAGCCCTTCCTCATGCCCTTTTGCCTGGCAGTGTCGAGGTCCCTGGGGGCATGACATCTCAGAGGGTGGCCTGCCATGGAATCCCAACAATGGCACCCAGAGCCGTTCTGTGAAGAGCCTCCTGTTCTCCTGCCTTCTCCCTGCTGAGAGGGAGTGGGCCTCTTTGGTCTCCCACTAGCCACCACTCCTTCCTCCAGCACCAACACACTGGGGTGCACCCTTAGCAGGTGCCTCTGGATAACGCTGGAAAACAGGTGTTGGGTGTCCCTGCCCCTACGGACATGGGCATGGCAAACCTGGAACTCTGCCATTCAAGGGTAACTGGGGAGGGTGCAGAAGTATTTCCACAGTCATGGTTGGAGCAGGTGGGAGGCACAGATGTTTCTGGCGCTGGGCTGCGAAGTGCCAGAGTCCACCTAAAACTCAAAGCAGCAGAGAGATAGACCCCAAATCTCGTTCACCTCTCTGGACATCAGTCACGTATCTGTCACCTTGACCATGCTCTCATCTGTTTTGAGTATGGTTTGCTCTTCCTTGCTTCTTATGCCTGTGTTTGGCTTCGACTTATGATTATGAGTTTGGTTTTCATTGTTTGGTTTCAAATTCTTTTTGAAAATGTTGCACCCCAACTTGAAGCCTTAGTGATTTTAATGTTTTAATAAATACAGTTTGATAAACAAATCTCATGAAACATCTGGGTTACAGCTCTTCTCTGGAGATTTGGGAAGGACTGATGCATCCAAGGCTAGAGCCAATGCAGCCAATTTGGCTTCTGTAACATGAGTCCTGTCAGTGCCCAGTGAACTTCAGTACCTCAATAGTCTTCACCCTCGGTATGCCTCTATACAACTGCCATCTTGTGTTTGTGTAGAATGATTAATTCCATTGCTTCATAAAAGTGAAAGGTTTTTGGACATCACTTTGCAAGAACAATGGAAAAGCATTCTACATTGGATGCACTGTGCACAAACGACATCTTTTCAAGTAGTTATGAAATATTAAGCATGCAAAATGCTTCTAATTGAATTTCTCAGAATCAGTGTTCATAAAATTCCTCCAGCAAGCACTATGATTTAAGAGAAAGTAGTTAGAAAAGACAGGGCTTTTTCAGTGGTGGCACCTTGTCTGTGGAATGCCTTTCCTCTTGAAGTTCATTTGGTGTCTACCCTACTCCTTTTAAGCACCAGGCCAAAATCTTTCTCTTTTACCAAAGCCTTTTAACTAAGGTTTGTGGGGGGGGGGGGGAATTACCAAAGCCTTTTAACGAAGCCTTTTAACTTTTAACTAAAGTTTGTGGAACGAAGGTTTGTGAAATTGTTTTTTCAGTCTGCTTCTAGCCAGGGGCCTGTGATATGAGGATCATTTTAGACTGCTAAACGTTTTGTGAGGTTTTATGCTCTATCTGGGTTTCATATTTGTTAATGATTTCTGTGTTAATTTGTAATTCAGTCATGTTTTACTTCATCAGCTGCCTCACGAAGAGTTTTCTCCAGAACGGTGGACTCCAAAATATTTATCTATACAATTAGAAACATTGTAATAAAATCCATATGATTCTCCTCTAGTTTTAGACTTTCAAGAAAGTGTCATTTCTGACTTGTCATTTGATGACGATTTATAAAGTGAGAGTGGCTAGTATAGAGCCTTTTCAGCTATGGCATCCATTTTGTGGAACAATTTCCCCAGGAACACCTAATGTTTACAAACAATATTAGGGATACATAAAAATTTCTGTATTATCTCCATTGTATTTCTGCCTTAGCAGTTATATTTGGATTGGGCTTGGTAAACTGACCTTTAAAAATTGTTCTTATGCTAGTTCTGGAATTTAGATCCCAAACTTTCTCCCACCCATTGTTTAATGCTCTTGTGAACACTTGGACCTTGTCCAATGATTCCTTCCTTTTACCAAGACCCCCCCCCCGGACATGATGGCTTCAAGTACCTGGTGCCCATACCTCTGGGAAGGCTACCACTTTTCTTTATGCTGTAGTAGTATTCAGGTTACCAGGTAGGACCTTCTTAGACAGTCCTCCTGAGATGTCTACTGCCGAATGAAACACGTAGTCACAAAGCAATGGAAGGGGAGTCAGGCAGGTGTGCAAGTAGGCAAGGAAGGGAAAGTTATTCTTTGATTCAGATTATCTGAGCCAGAGAGGTACTCCTAGGGGTCATCACACCGAAGGAGAGCATTGCAAGCCGCTGGAGTCATTATTTAGATATTTATACCCCACTTTTTCTGCAGCGGCAACCAAAGCAGGTTACAACACTTTTCAGTTTTATCCTTACAAGAACAATCTTGTGAAGTAGGCTAAACTGAGGAAAAGGAACAGGCCCGAGGTCACCCAGCAAGCTCACAGCATCACCATTAGTTAGGGTTGCCAAATCCCTGTTGAGACCTGGAGTTCTCAAGAAACAAGTGTTCTCCAGACTACAGAGATCAATTCCCCTGGAGAAAAAGGCAGCCTTGGCGTGTATACTCTATTGCATCACATCCCAGTTGAGCTCCCTCTTCAAACTCCACCTTCAAATGTTCAGGAATTTTCCAAGGCAGAGTTAGCAACCTTACAACTAGAGCCAGAGCCAATGTCCTCTTCTGCTTCTATGCCTTTAGCAGACCTACAGTGTCAACCTAAGCAGATACATCCTTCTGAGCTCATTAACTTCAATGGATTTAGAGGGTGCAGGATATTTAGGATAACCCAGTTAATACATAGAAGTCAGCAGATGAAGCTTCTCCTGGTGTGAAATAAAACATTTTCACCCACTAGTGCTGCAGAGAAAATTATTATTAAAAAGCCTAGTTCATAAGGTAGTAACCCTGGTCACAGCTTTAAGAATAAGAAAAATTAGTAAGACAGCACTACACCACAAGGAAATAGCTCACAAGAAAAATATCACAATACAAGATTTTAAACTAAAGAAAACTATTTCTCACTGCTGCTAAAAGGCATTCTGTAGCCAGCACAGCATTTTTCAGCACCTCAGATAGTTAGTTGATAACACGGTGATATATGGCAAAACAATGAGAATGATTCGTTTCTTTTCAAAAATGAGCATTTGTTAACTGCAGACATAGTCCAGGGCTCCCCAGAATGCCAAAAATAATTCTATTGTCTTTTATGCTGCAATTTTCACATTTTAGTTGCACTCTAGCTAGGAAGAACTGGTGTTTATGCAACGTGTTCTAGAAGACTGCCAAAGATGGAGCCATTAGCCATTATGCTCTCAAATGAAGTACTATTTCTCAGAAACCTAGTAATTGAGTAACATTTAAATTATGCAGTCGTGGCTTTAAAGTATCTCCGATCCTGGAATAAGGAAATAATGGCTTGTTTCTGTTCCTGGCTGTTTTGCCCTAGCTGCCTTGTTCACAAGAGTATACATAGAGCAGATACTGGATCCACACACCAGTGCCATTGCTCCCAAGGGACCTTGGTATTGATACTGCCATTTTATTCTGGGCATGCTATTTCTTTGGGTCCGGGGGTGGGTCAGGTTGTCCAGAGGCTTTCCTAGGGGCTATTTTAGAAACATACCTAATTAACTTGGATTGCTTAATACCATCAATTTTTCTGGACCAGGTAATCAAGTTAGAGCTGAAATTATGTCTGTGCTAGTGAGCTTTATGATACCCATCAATGAAGACTGGTCAACTGCACTTAAAACAGGGGCCATGGGGCTTAGTGACAGAGTACAAGTTTGGCATGCAAAAGGTCCTAAGCTCAGTCCTTGGCAACTCCACTGAAAGTAGTGGGCCCCAAACTTTTTCAGGCTACCATCCCCTTGGTTCCATAAACTTATTCCCAGTGTCCCCTACTCTGTAAAAAGTATTATTCAGAACAGTGGTCTGCATGACCCCCCCAAAGAAAATAATAACAATAAAATTCAAAACAGTAACAATAAATTGCATGTTTATTCAAAATACAATTAAGTTTAATTTATTCAACAAAATTTATGAACTTGATCCAGTGATACCAGCTTTTCAAAGTCTGATAGTCATAGTCATTTAGCAGGAATTGTAGATAACCACATTTGGTAACCATTATTCAGTAAATTCCTACTGCCAGGATTGGGCTTGATGAAGTGCTACCTGTTTCTCGATGTCTGATTTAAAGTCACTTAGCTTAAATCATCACATTTTTGTAATCTGAGTTGATTTCCTTGTTTGGAGAGAAGTTGGATGAACACACTAAAGCCTTGTTTCATCAAATATGATGCTGGAATGTAACAAGGAGCTTCTTCATCATTATCCATAGTGCAGGATAGTGATCAGAAAGTTCCTTCTGTAACTAAAACTTTTGGTATGATTTCTTAAACTTTGGCTTCAGCCCAATTAGTTCTTATTCCAATACCCCAACTTTCTCAGTATCTGAAAATGGATTTATCATCCAATCTGGAATTTCCATCAAAAGAAGATCCTCAAATTGTTCAGACAGATCTTCCTGAAGCATATTCAAATGGTCACAAAAAACATGCAGATCATCATCTTGTATCCCACCTTTCTGTTTTAGCTTAGACAGGCTCAGAAATTAGTATAGTTTGTGACAGTGTATATAGCATTTGAACAGAGTTATCTTTCAAATAAATGTAGAGACAACAGATTTGGCCTTAATAAGATTGACCTACTTTCTTGCAGCTGAAAATTCATTTTATTGAATTTCGCAAATAGTTCTAATAAATAAGCAGTGTCATACCTGATATCTTTGAGTTCATCACTAAGCAAAGCATTCATGTCTTCAGAAAACTCCACAACATTGTCAAAAAGGTTGTAAAAGTCTCACACAGATACCTTTTGATTGTCATTGAACTTCAGCATGAAGCGACACATGTTCAAAATCTTCATCATTCTCAACACAGAGCTCCCAGAATAGTCAGTCATTGAGAACATGGGCTTTAACTTTACTCACTGCTGTAATGAAAGTGTGAAATAACTTATGCAGGTGATCACTGAGGTTTTTTGTAACCAGATGTTGGTGATGAATGACAGTGAATAGTAAAGACATTTGGCACTGCCTGGTCACTCATAAATAAGTGAAGAAATTCAAGATTTTTAAAATTTTAATACTCCCTCTCCAGTTAGCTGGCCTATTGTCTGGGACACTTTCAAAGCTTATATACAAGGGTGTGTGTGTGTTTTTTTTTTTTTTTTTTAAAAAGGTCAGAAATCTATAGACAGAATAGAAAGAGAATCAGTTAATACAGTGGATCGGAGATCTTGAACTGGAACATAAAAGATCTCTTTTGGATCAAATATATGAGAGGCTATTATATCTTAAATCACAGTTATAAATGCAAAGGTCTGCAAAGTTAGAAAGAATAATGAAAGCTAGAAAGAATCAGGCAATGGTAGTTGGAATTAGGAAACAAGGCCTCAAAACTTTTGGCTAAACTATTTAAAAATGAGCAAAAGAAGAATAAGATAACAAGAATAGTAGTGAATAATCAGCAGTTTATTAGGGCAGAAGATACTGTGCATCAATTTAAGGTTTACTATGAGGATCTGTATACTTCAGGCAATCCAACTAGACATTCAAAAAAATGTTGTCAAAATCAGCACACCTACAATATCTATAGATTAAAAAAAAGAATTAGAGGCACCTTTTCAATAACAAGATGTAGTTCAAGTGATTAAGAAAATTAACAATGACTAAGGCTTCAAGCCCTGATGGTTTTATTCCAGAATTTTACAAAGTATTTGTAAACCAAGTGAAAACTCCACTTATTCATCTCTTGAATGAAGTTAATAGGCTTCAGCAGATTCCCCATCATGGAAAAAAGCCAAGGTTGTGGTTACTTTGAAACTGGGAAAAAATCCAGATTATGTTTTCTCTTATCAACCAATCTCACTTTTAAACTAAGACTTTAAGATCTAATCAGCTATAATTGCAAAATGACTTAATTAAGTCATTCATAGGATTGTAAGCCTGGATCAGACAGGATTCATTACTTGTTTCTTTATGTACCATAAAGATTGTTCAGCCTTATAAATCATATGAAAAAACATAACAAGCAGATGGTATTTATGTTCCTTGATGCTGAAAAAGCATTTGACAGAGTGGAATGGAAATTCATGACGGCAGTATTACATTATTTTAATTTAGGAGGAAGGTTTAGTGAACAGATATCTATGATGTATAAGAACCCCAGAGCCAGAATAAGTGTAAATGGGGTGTTGTAGGAAAAGCTGGAACTTCACTGAGGCACAAAGCAAGGATGTCCTTTATCTCCTTTATTTTTAGTAATCATGACAGAGACACCTGCTATTGTAATTAGAAGTGAAATAGAATTTTGCAGGGTCCAGAGTGGGCAAGATAATTTCAAACTCTCAGCATTTGCAGATGATCTAACACTGTCCTAGCATGAAGCCTTTCAAGCCCTTGCCAGTTGTGTTAAATATTTTGCATTATTTTGGGGGATCTCAGGATATAGAGTTAATTTAAAGAAATCAAGCTGGATGGGTATTAGAGTGGATATACCTCAGAAGAACAAACATGCTGAGAGCCAGTTTGGTGTAGTGGTTAGGAGCATGGACTCTAATCTAGGAGAATCAGGTTTGATTCCCCACTCCTCCACATGCAGTTGCTGGTGTGCCCTTGGGTCAGTTACAAGTTCTCTCAGAGCTGTTCTCTCACAAGCAGTTCTTGAAAGAGCTCTCTCATCTTACCTACCTCACAAGGTGTCTGTTGTGGGGAGGTGAAGGGAAAGGAGATCGTAAACCACTCTGAGACTCCTTTGGGTAGTGAAGTGCAGGGTATAAGTCCAATATTTTAGTATAAATCTAATCTCTTCTTCATCATCATCATCATTTAATAGGCATCCCATGGCATTGTCATCCTATTAGATATCTGGAGATTTGGGTTTCCTGAAGATGAATAAAGTTGTAAATGTTAATCATAGGAAACTTCTCTCAGAATTAGAAATTCAATCAAACAAATGGAAATTATTTCTAATATCTTGGTTGGGGAGGATTGCTACTATCAAAATGTCTGTGTTACCAAGACTATTGTTTTTATTCATGAATATTCCCACAACAATCAATTCGGGGAATATTAAAAAGCTAACAAAAATGAATCCTTCAGTTTATCTGGCAAAACAGCACCCCAAAGAATTTCTGCTAGAATCTTGTATCAGAAACCTTCATGTGGAAGGCTGGGTGTGCCTAATATATACCTTTATTACCAAGCTGTTAGATTAAGCTCACTGTTAAAATGGTTTATGCAGAATAAGAATTTGAGTGCTCTTGAAAAAGTAATCAACAGGAATTTATAAACTGTTGTTTGGTATGTTGACAAGAAAAAGAAATAGGAGTTCAAGAGTATTAATGATGACTTAGACATTTGGAGGAAACTGAGGCCATTATTGAGTCCTGGTCTATTACCATAGGCATCTGTTTTTTAATGAGGAGGTGCAAAATATGAGCTTTCTAGGAGATACTCTGCTACAGAAGAAAACTAATCTGTCTACAGTTGAAAGTCTATTAAACAATGAGGGGATTCTTTCTTATGATCAAATTGTAGCTAAAATGAAGGAAGAAAGACCACAATAATTTCAGTTCTTCCAAATTAGGCATACCATTTTAACATTGATTCAGAAGCATAGGAAATGAGATTATTGGTTAGGAAATCCCTTTGGCCCTAAAATCATTCTATTATGCTATTTTAAAGAAGTAATTAAAGATACAGATCTGGAGTTAGTGACTAATCTTGTAACCGCTGCTAGAATGTGTATTGCCAGCTACTGGAAGTGTGTGGAGATTCCTACAATGTCTGAATGGCTTTATAGATGTATCTTTGGTGGTGAGAATTTGTATGAGGACAAATACTTGAAGTAGTGGACATTTTCAATTGTGTTTTGGAATAATAAACATGAGGAGGTTGTACACAATTATAGAGTTATTATATGGTTGTTTATGGCCTGAGTAACATACTGCATACTTTGCAGATCTCATAGATGTACGAGAAAAGTGCCTTTCTACTTGCTAACAATTTTGCCACCTCTAAGATACTAGTCACTCTGAAAAGTTTGTTCTGTATTAAAACTATGTAAGGAAAACTATCAAAATTACAAACAAATAATCAAATAAGCCTTTTGTTCTGCTCAGCTTTGCCAGTCTATATGGCTGTTATAGGCCACAACAGGGAAAACATTCAGGTGTAATGTTTTGTGATTTAAGGAACAGTTGCTGGGAAAAGAGCACGATTTTTGATTATATAGATGATTTGTATCCGCAGTATAATTACTACAGCATTACTTTGTTTTGCTTTCATGAAAATGATCATATAACATGATATGTATTAGTTTGTATGAAAATAAAGATACGTTTAAAAAATAAGTGAACAATGTGGTCAAAGGGCCTCAAAGGGCCTCACCTCCAGTGCCCCCTGTTGGCCCCTTGCCTCTTAGTGCCTCCTGGGTAGTCCCACTGCCCCCCAGGATGCTGTACCACTCACTTTTGGAACTGAAAGGATCTCATGTAGCAACCTATGCTGGAAAAGACCTTTCTCTGCCAGCTAGCCACAGCCAGTCAAGAGTGGACAGTTTCATCCACCAAAAAACCTCTCTGCTTGTGTGGAGTGGATAGGGACCTGAGATCCTTTTGCTCAGATGGGGAGGAGGGTTCATGTACCCTTTTTCCTCTCACTGCCTCTCCTCAAAGTCTGCTTTCTCTTCTCTCTTTGGGGCCACTGGGAGAGATGGTAGGAGAGTCCTCCTCAGTCTTGTGTGGCTGGGAGTTGTAGCCTGGGGGCAGGTTGGCGAGGGAGAAAAGAGGAGAGGAGGAAAACTGTGTGACTCATCTCTCTAGTTTTACAGCCTTGCCTGTTTTACTTCCCAAAAAACAGATGAGTAATAAACTGGAACTGAAGCTTGATGAGCCAGTTCATATTGTAAATAACTATATGCTTTTAAAGAACATTGACTGATTTCTACTATGCAGAATGCTATCCCTTTTGTTCAGCCTGTACTGATTGAAACTGTATGGCTTCAATAAAATATTTTCCAGTAATCAAGCAAACAGTCACTCTAAGAAATGGGAAATTATTCTGTAATTTCCTTTGAGGCAGTATCTTACTCACAAAGAAGATAATCATGAGATTAATTCAAGTCAGATTTTTCTTTGAAGAGACAGGCAAAATTTAAGGGACATCAGATCATTTAACAATATGCAATATTAACAAGAATTTAATGACAGTATGTAGCCAATCTTAGACCTCTTAATGTAAGTGGAAATATTTTCTTTGCTTCCAGTGGCCTGTGAGTTCCAGAACCCAATGCTGCAAATAAAAATAATAATTTAACATTTTCAGTGATGCTGGACCTTCTTAGAAAGCTTTCCAAAAGTATCTATGCCTACTGTCCATATAGCATGTTCACTTTTTGGATAATACAGTGGTCTATAGCTATGGTCTGTGAAATATAAGGCAGTTTTCATTGCACTGTTCACTGGATACATTGTACTGTTTGGATTACATTGTGCTGCAGTTCTGTAATCTTGTTTTATTGAATGCTTTATACAGTTTTTGAATGCATTCTCGAATTTTTACCCCAGTTTCTATTGTATTGCTTGTTGTATATTTAATTGCTTTGTTCATATGTATGTATATTTTAATGACATTGTTGTGTTTTGTTCCTATTGCATTGTTTTAATGCCTAGAGTTTCAGCAAGAAAGGTGGACTATAAATGAAAGTACAAAGATAAATCTGTGACAATTAATATAATTATATTTGATCATGTTAAGTCACTGATATCTAATTTATGTTAGCTGTATTGAGTGCTGTGCGTATATTATGTGAGATCCCACCTTACCTTCAAGGAGCTCTAGGAAGCATATGTGGTTTTGTGCCCCTCCATCATGCTCTCACAATAGCCTAGGCTTGATAAGTATGTTGGGCAGAAAGAGAGAGAAACCCCAAGTCTGTGGGCTTAACAAACACTGGATGCCACTAGTTCCCTCTAAGCTATGGAGTCTTGTGAGCAAAAATTCCACTTTGTGAGCAACCAGCATTAAAGTTGTGAGTGAAAGATTTGACTGCTGCATAAATGAATTAGCTCTGGAGCCATCCTTCCTGAGCTAAGACAAAAATGTGTGAGCCAGAAGGCTAAAAAACTGTGAGCTAGCTCAGTATGACTCAGCTTAGAGGGAACACAGGGCAGGACCCTTCCAGGGCTATTGTGGCCTCCCAGTCCATCCCTGTTCCCTTCCCTCCTGGCCCTGGAAGGAAGACTTATTTGGCCAAGCCCAGCAGCAACAACTGGACAACTTGCTACCCTGAAATTTCTGTAACCAGACGATGCCACATAACTCACCTGGGCCCAGCAACAGCCTTCACACACGTTATGTGTCTTAGCGAGGCCTGGTAGTGGCTACCATACAACTTACCAGAGTGACTTGTTACTTTTGCAAGTGTGGTAGACCTTTCCCAAGGAGACACTGCCCGTGGGAACAAAGGAGGAAAGCCCAGAACCAAGGTAGTGCAATGGTTATACTATCAAACTGGAACCTGAGACAGCCAGGTTCAAATCTCACTCTGGCTGTGTCTCTGTGAAAGAGAGTGGGGACCCAGTGTAAAAGGGTCAGGGCTCTCATAAAATAAATAGGGACAATACGGATGGTTAACCAATGACTGCCAAATATACCTGTACATCTAAGTCTAAGAGAGGTTGCATTTGGATGGTAGGGTACAGGTGTCATAGATGCAAAGAAACACTGATTGGACAATTTTGTATTCAGGGACATTCTACTACAACATAGACCTTTTACAAAGGATAGAATCATAGAATCATAGAGCTGGAAAGGACCTCCAGGATCATCTAGTCCAACTGCCTGCACAAGCCAAAAAATTCACAAATACCTCCCCCCCCCACGCAAACACACAGTGACTACAGTTCCACATCCAGAAGATGACAAAAAAAAAACCCTCCAGGATCTCCAGCCAAACTGGCTTGGAGAAAAATTGCTTCCTGACCCCAAAGTGGCAATCAGCATTTCTCTGGGTGTATAAGAAAGGGCCACAAGAACTAAGCACAGAGGCAATCCTTCCTGCCCTCCCTCTCATGATCTGCCTAAGTTCACAGAATCAGCATTGCTGTCAGATGGCCATCTAGCCTCTGTTTGAAAACCTCCAGAGAAGGAGAGCCCACCACCTCCCGAGGAAGCCTGTTCCACTGAGGAACTGCTCTGTCAGGAAGTTGTTCCTAATGTTTAGCTGAAAACGCTTCAGATTTAATTTCAACCTGTTGGTTCTGGTCTGACCTTCTGGGGCAACAGGAAACAACTCCATACCACCCTCTATATGACAGCCCTTCAAGTACTTAAAGATAATTATCGTATCACCTGTCAGTCGTCTCCTCTCCAGGCTAAACATACCCAGCTCCTTCAACTTTTCCTCATAGGACTTGGTCTCCAGACCCCTCACCATCTTCACTGGCTTCCTCTGGACAAGTTCCAGCTTGTCTATGGCCCAATCTGCATCTAGCATTTGTTCTGCTGTCTTACCAAACCCATGCTGAAATAGAAATCCCCCTCCACATTGCATGCCACTTTCACTTTGACTGATCATCAGATTTTATGGCAGTGTCCAGACTGAAGCCTTTGACTTCGTTTGATCTATCAGTTTAATGGTAGCTGTCTGCATAGATTTATGGCCATTTTATGGCCATTCAGGGGTGACTCTGCAGGCAGTACAGCATTGACCTGGGGTATCTGAATGTGGTTTCGAGCCACATCTTTTTCTGCTCCAGTGTGGGTTTGGTAAAACAGCAGAGCAAATGCTAGACCCAGAATGAGCCTATATTCTTCTTAAATTGTGGTGTCCAAAACTGAACACAATACTCTAGGTGAAGTCTAACTAGAACAGAGTAAAGCAATACCATCAGTTCACATGATCTGTTGATATAGCCCTGTTATGTATGGAGATACATAAATGCAGGAGCTTGATTCCAACTCCTATTAAAGTCTGGTATCCAAATCTATGCCATCTGATTGGATGCTCTGCGTAGTTGTCCAATCAGGAAACAAGATATGTGCAGGAGGGAAACAGTATGATTGATCTTTATCTCTGTAATGTGATTGGTCCTTTCTGTACTTATGGGTGTGGCTTACCAAGCCCAGACTGTTTAAAAAGGAGCCTGTTGCTCCCCCGTTTTGCTGTCGTCCTATCTTGCCTTAACCTCTGTAAATAAAGCTGATTTCACTGTTCAAAGAGCTGCTGCCTAAGTCTCATATCTAACAACTGGTGATGAGGATGGGATCATCATAACGGGTAGGCAGCCCCGTTGAACCACTGCCACCATGGCAGATGAAATGAACCCTCCCGGGGTCCCAGAGGAAGAAGGATGACACCCTACCAACCCACCAGCTGAACCAGCGAGAGGGATGGCAGCCGGCACTAAGTTCAAGGCGTTCAAACCGCAGCTGGAGGATTGGGACTTGTATATATTGCGATTTGAGTTCCACTTACGGGCTAACCAAATTGAGGTGGAGGCCACGAAGATGGCGCTCCTGCTCAGTTCATGTGGTCAAGCCGTGTTTGATGTGGCCAGGTCCCTGGTAGCTCCGGCAGACATCGGTTTGATGATTTATTCTAAAACTTTCCTGGGTATAGACATTAAGCTGACAGGTCGGTAGTTACCCAAATCCTCCTTTTCCCCCTTCTTGAAGATGGGGACAACATTTTCCCACCTCCATGACAGAATGTTTCTTATGCTTATCTTCAGTTACATCTTAAATGACCTCTGAATAGTCCTGGGAAATGACTGTTTTCCTAAAGAGCTCTTTCAATATATCACAGTTTATAGATATCTACTGTGGTCTATGGGGTTGGCAGGCTGAGCCTGGCAGCTGAGAGGAAGGTTGGGGGCAGAGACATGGGGGGCTGACATCGACTGTGTCACTATGTCACTTCTGGGGGAAACCCAGAAGCAATGTAGTGTAGCTTTAGGAATTGCCAGAAACTCTATGGGAAATCTTAGAAACTATGCATTACAAATACATTTGAAACAAAAGGCTGACAACATGAGAACAAGATTAATGCATGTTAAAATACTAGTTGTCCTCCTAACATTCTAGTTAAAGCTAAGTTCTCTAGCAAGCAAGTGCAGATTCATAGCTATCTATCCAAGGAACCAGGATGATTGGGAAGACAGGACCCTCACAAGCTCAAGGGCTTTTCAACCCTCAGACTCATGAGACTGAGGAGAAAGGAAAAGCAAGACAAGTAACACTGCAACAGTTTAGGACCTGGAATTTCAGGGCAGTCCATTCCAGGCTTGAAGTTCTTTGGCCCTCAAAATGAAAAAGAAAAGTTACTTTAAAAGCAAGATCACTTCACAAGAAAAGAAAGAAGCAGCCAAAGAAAGGGGAAAATCTAAAAACAATTGTTCAAGCCAACAAAAGGATGGCCTCTGTAGAATTCCAAGGGTAGACCTCTAGGGGGAAATTAGGACAGTGTTCACAAAGCAAGTATACCCTCAAATAGCAAAAGTCTGCCCTCACCTATGACCTGTTTATTTTGGCATCCAGGGGACAGACAGTCCCTTTCTCGTAACATATTCCAGAGTTCCAAAACAATATGCATATTGGAGCTCTTTTTATCAGTCAGGAGACAGTTTTTTCCCTGTTTGTCAGAGCTGCAGGTGTGCCTGTAAGTCTTGGATTTTTCATGCTTTCCCATCAATCAGTAGTGCATTGTGGGAACTTCAAATAAGGGTTTTAGGCTGGTGTTCATTCAAGAAAAGGTATGGCATATACAATGCTTGCCAACTGCCTCCCCCCCCTCCCCGTGAGCATTTGCCAACAATTGTACTAACCTGCCTACTGCCACTGATGATTGCAGTTGGAGAAAAGGGGACAGGGATGGCATTCAACTCTGGAAATGATGTCACATTCAGGCAAGGCTCTAGGAATCCACCCAAATATATTTAGTGGAGGTCCCATTCAAATGCTCTTCCTTTTTCTGCCAAAGGAACAAATTCCTTTAACAAAACCCTAACACTCCCTGTGATGTCCCCAGGGAAGTACCATGGTGTATTCATGTGGTCAAAGATGAGTCACCACTCAAGAGATGCCAAAGTTTCTAATTTTGTTGATTAGCTCAGTTCCAAGGTTAACATTCACCTTGCAGCCTTTCTGGTTTGTTTCAACCTGATTATCTCCATTTGCATTCACCCTGTTTCTTAGGCTGGCTTACCCTGCTGAGTTTCCTTACCTGTCTTGGTAGTACATAACTCTGGCCATATCATCTTCTGGTAGGGTTAATGCTGGCAGTAGCTAGGCCACCCAGGCCTGGCCAGTGGTAGTCAGTGTTCCCTCTAAGCTGAGTTAGTGTGAACTAGCTCATAGTTTTGTAGCCTCCGGCTCACACATTTGTGTCTTAGCTCAGGAAGGATGGCTCCGGAGCAAACTAATCTACGCAGTAGCCAAATCACTTGCTCAAAACTTTTATGCCAGTAGCTCACAAAGTAGAATTTTAATCACAAGACTCCACAGCTTAGTGGAAACATTGGTGGTAGTTGTGGCCTCTTGGCCAGGAAGACCACTTTTCCCATCTAAGGAGTCTGATGTCTCTGCTCACTGTAGAGAAGTCAGGCCTGACTGGCTACTTTCCTTCCCAGATCCTACAAAGTCCCAGCCAGGTATTCCTGGGGAGGTCTTTTTCCCCAAGGAGATCTTTTCCTTTAAGTAGGTCTTTTCTAACTTGTGAACTTTCCTTCCACCTATCTGCTCCTGTGATGCCCTCACCAACCCTCACATGCGCAATGGGGAATATCTTACCTAGAATGTTTTTTTTCCCCCAGACAATTTCTGTTTTGAGAATGGATGTGCCATTTAAACAATGGCAGAAATATATATCCAGATTTGTATGACAAGGGGGAAAAAACATGAGTTAAATATGTAAGATATTACAGGTCACAAAGGAAAGAAGAGAACTTGGTTTACCTGATTTTAAATTGTATTTTGCTGCTTTCATATCCCAATGGGAGAGAGATGATACTTTTTTAACAAATGTGGAAAAAACTCAATAAAATTTTCCAGTTTACATACTTTTTTGCCCCATTACCATTTCTAATCAAATACATTTTGCAAGGTTTGAAACATTCCACATTCTCATTTTCCTCACTTGTATGTTCACATTGCTTCAGGAAGGGAGTTCTGTTCATCATGTGATTGCTCCCTCCAATTTGATTTTACATCTCTATATGTCCTGCATAAAAGCCTGCAGTTTAAATCTAGGGGGGGATTCTTTTGACTAGAAAAAAAGCAGTCATTTTTCCTGAATGCCTCTGGAATTGCCTAAATATGTAGAGCTTGTCTCTGGGCACTCTAGTTGTGCAGCTTTTGTCATATACACAGGACTCATCCTTTTTACTATTAGATACAGTGATGGGTGGTTAGAGGATGCAAACATTCTTATTATTAAAGGGTTATCTGCAGCAGAACTGCAAGTCTGTCCTTGGAACATACAATACGATTTCTAACGTGTGCTATCCCGCACTACCTACTTGATGCCACACTTCATCAGCTTTTTAAAAGCACTCTGCAGTAGTAATCTTTATCTTCATGATTTCAAGATGGGATGTCTCTAATATCTGTTTACACAAGGGATCATATGATTCCTTATTATTATGCATCTTGACAGGATTGGACTAGTCTCTTGTTGGAATAGCCTTACTGGCAGATGTTTTCCCTTGTGCAGTCTCCAGTCGGAAAACTGATACTGTCAAATAATTGAAAGGCAAGTAGATGAAGGCCAAATGGATGAAGTCTTCAATTTTGGATGGTCAGTTGGAAATAACTATCAACTGGTATTAGTAATTGATTGAAGATACAGACATCATCACATTTATCAACCATATTGAGAGTCTTGGGGCATGTGATTTAGATAAGCAGGCTGATGTGGCTTCCACTCAGCTGTTCCTCCGTTGCTTTCCTAAGAATTCGCAAATAAATAATTCCTAGCAGCTTCTTGTTATGAATACTGAAGGTTAGTTTAAGGTCAATAGTTTTCTGAATATAAAATTAGTAATTAGCACGAAAGGCCAAGGCTCTCTGTCAGCTCTAACACTGTATGGTTTTATTGGGCCCGGGCACCATATACCCCCCTCAATCTCAATCAAACTCTTACTGTTTCTCTAAAGTCCCTTCTCAAGGGACATGGAGCTCAGTTCTTTGACAGGGTATAAGTAGGCCATATTTTTGAAGGCATTTATGCACTGATCTTATTGAAACAAAATGGTATGGGACCTTGATGGGACACTGTCTGGAAACTTTAAGCATACTGCCTTGACTTCCCTAGAGAAAAAGTATACATATATAATAAATGATAATAATGATAACAACAATAATAATGACTCCAAATGGTCCGCCCATAACTCTGTTTCTTCCCTTCCTCTTGCAGTTCTACTGATGTTCTTGGTATACTTTTTTCTGCTGTTCCTAGAGGTCCTATAATCCCAGCTCACATGTTTCCTTATATACCATACCATGTGCATATGGAAAAGACAACTTGTGGAGAGGAATTATGTACTGTTCCTTTATGTATGCTCTACTAATTATTTCTAAATTTAAAATTCCCATAGCATGCTTGAGAGCTGCAAAGCATGAGATCATAGATCTTGCCAGATCATATCAGAACAACCAGAAATGTTGCCCTGATCATAGTGAGGCTTGAGAATGAGTGTCTTCAGCCACCAGCCACATCTGAATAGAGGCACGGAAAGAAGCATTATGTATGTGAGGAATTTAGACCAGCCTCTTTCCTTGTTTGTTTTCAGAGCCTGCTGATTTAACTTGTTAACATTGCAATAATAGTGTGAATTTTTAATGAAAAACTGAAGTCTTATATAGAAAATGTCCTCATATGCCCTTTGCAAATATGTACAGATGTTACTACATTGCACAAGACTAAAAGGAATCCTGACTGAAAGAGGTGGCCAACACAAGAACTTTTCACCCTTCTCACATTTCAAGTCCTCACAATGCTTGCTTCCACATCCTAATGCAAGCTGTGGTATTTGTATTGTACTCTACCTTTTTGTAGCCATATATATTGTTACCAACAATCCCATTTCTTCACTCTTCATTGCTGGTGCTTTAAAATTTGTGGTTTGGTTCATGTGCATCCCTAGTTGAATGCTAGTCTTTGAGCCTCACAGAAAGTGACAGTGGAAATTTAACCTTGTTTGGTCCTCTGTTGCACCATTTATCCATGTAAAATTATAGATGGGAAAAGCCACAAGGGGAAACTAATTGGAATGGGGAAAATCACAGGCAAGGAAAGTGTTGAGCATCCTCCCCTGCTTCTCCATGCTTAATTGCCTCCTTCTGGTGAGATTTTTCAAAATTAAATGATTGCATGTAACGTGTAGTTGGGTTCTTAAATCAGAGGATGTGTTGAAGATTAGTTATTCACCAAGAACCTGACAGAATTAGAGATGATTTTAATTTTCTCCTTCATGATGTTTTGGCACCCAAGAATCCCATCTTTGATTAAATTTCTCCATTGTACAAATCAAACTCACAGTTCTTTATTTTTCACACTACAGCCCAGCTTAGCTCAGGCGCATCAGAACTTGGAAGCTAAGCAGGGTGGGCTTTCTGCAAACCCTATTTAATGGGACTGTGGTCCCTTTCAATGGGATTTGTGGGGCCCCGAATCAGTTTGGTTTGCAAACAAACCTCCTGGTTCAGTTTGTGGTTTGCTGAACCACAAACTGAACCACATGTTCCCATCCCTACATTCAACTGAAACCCACCAAAATGGGGACTGTAAACCACAGCTGCTTGCAAGGAGTAGGTGTCCTTTTTATTGGTGCTGTGTTAGCCTGATTGCGCGTTATTATGAATAATAACGAGGGAAATTATATTGATTATTAATAAGCAATCAGCTGCGAGAGCGAACACCTATGTATACAGAGGTCAGCCCCGCCTGGAGGTGTTGGTAACAGACCAGGAGACTTTTTATGGTTGAAAATAAAGTCTTTTACTGAAGTTCTGCACACGCAAACAATTACACAAGCTCACACACAATTATTCAAGGCCTAAGAAATACAGAGAGAGGCAAAGCACATTTGCATTAGCAGGTAACTTGTTGGTGGGCAATACTTACTGGTCCCTTTGTGCAGAGTGTTCCTCAGGAAAAATGGAGGGGAAGGAAACTAAGAAAAATGGGGAACCACATGGCCTGGCCAGCAGGTAGCACATGGAAACTCAGGCTGCAGACCAGAGTTTAAAGATGGAGGCAGGGGGTGGGGATAGCAAGCTGGACATAAGAGGGTCAAAGATTTGATAGGGGTCGAAGAGCAGAGAGAGGGCCTGTGGTCTGGCATCCCCTTATAAGCAGGAGGGTGGGGGCTGGGTACCTCCCTGATTCCCGCCTCCTGGTAGTCTGTCCCTGAAAGCACCCTATTGGTTGGAAGGTGTAGGGGAGGTGTGTGGAGGTGTGCCTGAGGGATGGTCAATACTGAGAGCTAGAAACTTACTCATGTCTGACACCAGGTAACAGCCAGGATGAGTCATCCAGCCACTTCTATTGTGTTCTTGATGGCATTAGCCCGGCTGTTGATGGCTCTCAATCAGTAACTAGGCAACAATGAATAGACTCTGCCAGGGCTACGTGAGGTCTTGCAGGTGAAGGTGGGGGAGGGAAAGAGGCTGCCTGCTGTAGAAGGAACTCTCAATGGCGTTTTTGGAGTTCCTATTTCTGGTATTTTATCAAGACATGTTACTGTGCTTTGGTGTATACTGGTTCTGTTTCATATTTCCTTCATGAGAAACAGGCTGGTAACCTCTGCTGGGCACTGGAGCTGCTGGGATGGTCAGGAGAAACGTCTCTTGCCTGGGTGCAGTCTCTGCTGGCATCTGGGAGGGTTACCATGTGGTTCAGTTCCTTACACACGCACTGGCACAGTTTATTATTTATTACAGTCCAAAAAGAGGCTCAAAAGCCTTGCAGGGCAACAGCTGGTCCCACCTGGTGATGAGGTGCAAATACCTAGACAAGTGATGGAGGCAGCCCCTTTAAGAAAGGTTTGGGCCATTAGGACGGGGCGGGGGGGGGATAACTAAGGATTTAATGATGTGGGAGCTGGAGGAAGGAAGACTTTAAAAATTTTCAAGGAGGTATATGGAGAGCAGGACAAGTGAAGAGCCTGAAGGGCTAGAGGGTGTAGCTGGCACCTATGAGCACCAAGTTTGACCGGCAGTCAAGATGAATGCCCAGGCCAGGGGCATAGTTGGCAGAGCAAGGAGGACTTCGTAGAAGAGATCAAGTTGTACTTGTTTCCCCAATCTAATCACCCACTGCTGTTGGAGAACCATCTCTTGCTAATCTGAGTCTGTATGGATCCTGGCAATTACAGTATTCCACTCCTTCCCCAAGCAGAAGTTACATTCTCTACTGTAATGATGCCCTTTCCCAAAACAGTTTCTCAAGCTACATTTATATGTGTATGAGAGCAGTTTCACTCTGAGTCATCTGGTGAGATTTCCTTCTCCTCTTTTCTTACATGTTAACATTTTAAAATGAAAGACTGAGAGCTTATTTTTGTAACTTTGTGAATTTCCATATTATTGTGGTTCAGATCTCATGCACAGTCCAAAAGTTTAGTCTTTCAGAATAGGAAAGCTTCACCAAATAATTCCCTCAGATGTTTCCTTTGTTTCAAGGAATATTCCAGAAGAAACCATTCACTTGCTATGAATGTCTCCACTTGTCCACATTCTCGTATGAAACAGTTTTCAAAACTACAAATGTTGCTACTGAATGAAAAAAGTTATCTTTGATTTTTATTCAATCAGGCTTCAGAAAGAAAACTGGAATGTAATCAAGCATTTTATCACATCTCTTCATTAAAATAGCATTTCAGATAACTGAATATTGTGAACTTCTACTGTCCCCTAGTGGAAGACTGTTGTATTTCAAAAGGAAAGAATAGGAACAAAGATTAAATATTATTGTTGTGGTAGGATAATTGAGGACTGGAATCATACTGTGAGTATCCTCCACAGGCCCCATGGGTCCAAAAGGCCAACTTCTCAATCCAAGAAGTCCTCAGTCTCTGCTCTGTGTTTGAGGAGAGGAAGGAGGGGTGCGAGCTTGAGCCTGAAAATAAACCTTGTTTGCTTTTTTCAGGAATAAACTTAGTCTTGTTCGTGACATCTGAATAACTGTGTCATAATCATGGAGTTCTTATGAGTCATGTCAGTGCTGCTCTGGATTTGTAAGCACATTTGCTTTTCTTTCTTCTTAAGTAGTACTTAGGATTGTACAACTATGTTAATTATGGCTAGGCAATAAAAGTCATCCAGTTCCATAAAGACAGAAGTTGTAATGCAGTTTGATTGCAAGCAGCTCAGTTAATAGGCTCAGTAGACTGCTGATGTTTTCCAAGCAGAAGAAGCATATAGATAATCAGCAGGTTTCTGGTTATCAGAAATCATACAACTGTAGGATTGCCAGGCTGAGCTAGCAACCAGCAGGAGACCAGAGAGGTGGGGACATAGGGTGGAAGTGATGGTCAGCAACAGCATGACATCAATTCTTGGAAAATCCAGAAGTTACTTCACACCTCTCAAAGAATTTTGGCACTTCCTAGAGAGGACTGGTGTTGTTCTGGGTTTTCCCAGAACTGATTCTCTTTAGGAATCACAGAAAACTCTTTGGTTTTACCATATAGTTTCTGGCAATTTCTAGAAAGGTGTGATGCCACTTCTGGTTTTTCCCCAGAAGCGACATCATGCCATCATTTATGTTGCTTTTTAGATTTTTTTTTACTTCCACCAGCCATTGGATCTCTAATTGATCTCTATGATTCAAATTCAGAAATATTATTCAAACTAGTTTCTGTGTTTGAGAATCCACAGAGACTTTTCTTGCATTGACTATATAAGGCAATTCAGAATCTGCAGGAAATAGATTATGACTAGGGTTGATTTTTCTAATAATGTCCTTGGGATTGTTTTTACAAATCATAAGCTGGAAAAGCAGTTATTTGATGCTTACTGTACTCTGCAGGTTGGATTTAGGAGTTGGGAGTAAACAGTGAAGTGGCTAAATTGTTCAGGGTGGTGAAAACCAGGGAGGATTGTGAAGCACTCCAAAGGGATCTGTCAAGGATGGGTGAGTGGGCGTCAACATGGCAAATGGGGTTCAATGTGGCCAAGTGCAAAGAGATGCCCATTGGGCCCAAAAATCCTAACTATACATACACGTTGATGGGGTCCAAACTGGCAGAGACTGACTGTTATGTTTTGGGATTGAATCATTCCTGATTGAATCCTCCCAGAGACTGGCTGAGCTTGGAGCTCAAGAACAATAGCCTACCAGGTTTCTGAAAGTAACCAATCTAGTAGTAATGTTATGTAAATAGCCTATCACCGGGAGTGGGGTATGTTTGGGTATGGCAATTGCATGCTATTTAACAGAGCTGAGGCTCGGAGTCTTGTCTTGCTGAAATCACAAATAAAGTTGAGTTGATCACTAGACTCGAGGCTGCTCATCCATGGATGACCAAGAGAGAGATCTTGTAGTCATAGTAGATAACTCACTGAAAATGTCGAGACAGTGTACAACTGAAATTAAAAAAGGCCAATGTTATGCTGGGGAATTGAAAACAAATCAGCCAGGATCATAATGCCCCTGTATAAATCGATGGTGCGACCTCATTTGGAATACTGTGTACAATTCTGGTCACCACAGCTCAAAAAAGGATATTACAGCATTGGAAAAAGTACAGAAAAAGGCAACTAGAATGATAAAAGGGTTGGGGCACTTTCCCTATGAGGAAAAGTTGAGGCGTTTGGGGCTCTTTAGCTTGGAGAAACAACAGCTGAGGGGTGACATGATAGAAGTTTACAAGATTATGCATGGGATGGAACAGGTGGAGAATACTGTTTTCCCTTTCTCACAGTGCAAGAACTTGTGGGCACTCAATGAAATTGCTGAGCAGTTGGTTTAGAATGGATGAAAGGAAGTCCTTCTTCACCCAAAGAGTGATTAACACATGGAATTCACTGCCACGGGATGTGGTGTTGGCTACAAGTATGAACGGCTTCAAGAGGGAATTGGATAAACATACGGAGCAGAGGCCCATCAGTGGCTATTAGCCACAAGGTATAGGTAGGAACTCTCGATCTGGGGCAAGTGATGCTCTGTATTCTTGGTGCTGGGGGTGGGGCAACAGTGGGAGGGTTTCTAGTGTCCTGACCCCACTGGTGGACCTCCTGATAGCACCTGATATTTTTGGCCACTGCGTGACAGAATATGGGACTGGATGGGCCATTGGCCTGATCCAACATTGTCTTCTCTTATGTTCTTATGTTCTTAATACATCTAAATTCAGTGTATAGAAGTGTGAGTCTCCCTGCTGCAGCTTGATATGAACCTCCCCCGGGCTGCTCCTGGCAGTGGGTAATCCCAGGAGTGGAGGTTTTTTTTCAAAGGCTGCCAAAGCAGAGGGGGCAGAAATCACAGTTCCCCTTGCACAATGGTGTGTTTTCATGGGATCCAATCCAGTGAAACCAGATTAGTAGTAATTTGTCTCAAAACATTTCAAATCATTCCAAAACTGCTTCATCGTTAAACTGTAAGGTTGTAATCCTGTACTCACTTGCATTTACTTTTGAATGTAAAGGAGTTTTCAGCACATATTAAACAGTTGTATTATTGTTGGCAAGAATAAGAGAATTCACACTAATTAGGTAGCTGTATTCAAGTGGCATGGGTCATTTAGGAAGGATGCTGCAACTTGTAGACCTGTCAGGAAAACTGTTAGAAAACACTGGAAAGCTGCAACAAGCATGAAGAACAAGCCTTGCTGTGAACCAATCAACACAATTTCTTCTACTATAAGTCTTGCCTCAACAAATTTTTATACTCATTGGAAGTGTCAATAAAGAAGATCATAGGGTAATCTGGTAGACATTATGCTTTTTTACAATGGAGGGAAGTTATCACTGTGGTCTCCAAAGGCTGTTTTTTTGGGACTCATGCTATTTAACATATTCACCCATACAGGCAATCATACATCTAGTTTCCGCACCTCTTGTTGTAACGTTTAGCTAGGCAAAACATTAAGTGACCTCATAAAGAGACTCTCAGTCCACATGGGGCCTTCTATAGAGGCTTGCAAAAGATTTGCATTTATCAGAATAATTTGCATGCATATATAAATTGAATATGCATGCTGGTGAAAGTGTTATCTATTGTAATAATATGTATGAGCTTGAGGTTTGTGAAGGTATCCTAAAGTGAGCAGTCTGTTTGGCTGCTCTGCGAAGCAAGCCAATCAGAGTAGTTGGAGTTGTTCCGGAGGGAACGAAATCTATTGGTTGTTATCTCTCTTTTCTTATTGGTTATTAACTTGTTTAAGGGTGTGGTTACCATAGCCCGGATAGTTTAAAAAGGGAGCCTGTTGCTCCACTGTTCCTTGTGTTGGTTTACTGTTGAATGGAATAAAGCTGAATCACTAGTTAAGATCTGACTTACGTCTCATACTTGACAGAAAGCCAGTGTGATATTGCTGACCAAGTGTCAGACTTTTTAGTGTGGACCTGGTTTGGAGATGCAATGGAAATCAGAAATATTGTTAATTTACTTGGCTAGAATAGGAAGTCACTTCAGACAGCAGCCTCCATTTCTGCTACCAAAGCAAAGAACTAGGATGGCTGACATGACTTCTGTTCCAGACAATGTCTACTGCATTTCAGAACACCCATCTCAATTTCTTCAGTATAAGCAAGCAGATCTATAACGTTACGCTCTTCATTGAGTCTCAGTGAAGATGTGTCTTCAGATTGTCCTTGATAAGTGACAGTTTGGATAATCCCTGTTTACTTTCTACCAAACACACAGTTGTGGAAGTTGGATGGAATGCCTTCTGGATAACTGACCTCAGAGACAACAGGGAAGCTTGCAATCACAAAGCCTAAGCAGGGCTGACTATCAGGACATGATTCTGCCTTTCCCACACAGTCTGCCTTCAGCACATTGCAGACTTCTAGCAAGATGCAACCAGCTCTTTTTCTAGAAAAAAAACCCGTTCCTTGATGCTAACAAGATCAGTCCTGATATTCTCTTTACAAGCCGGGAAATCATTTTGGAGACCAATGAGGGTGAGCTATAGTCCAACAGAAGATTCCCAAACCTTTAAAAAGCATTCACCAAGAAAAGTATTCAAACATTACATTTTCCCAGAAAGGGGGGGGGACATGCATGAAGGGGGACTGGGATAACAACGGAAATGCTCGTATAGTAATAAAAGGGAGAAAAGCCAAAAATAAGAGATCTGAGATTTGAAATTAGTTGTTTATAATGGATATTTCAGTTATGACCTAGCACTTGTTTGATTAAAGTTCAAATCAATCCAGTTCTACTAAATTCCAATAGAATTACATGCTTGATTAGGCAGATGGCTGCTGGCATGGTGGCAGCCTATATTTAACCCAGGCTTGGCCATCAAATGGGATAAAGGAACACATCTGAGTGATGGGAAACCTTGCAATATGCTTTTTCCCAGCCTCAGGACAGAGGAGGAGGAGGAGAAGGAGGAGAGAGAGAGAGGAAGGCTGTTGGATTAACAAATATATACCCCTTATCTTTCAGTCACTGGGGAAATATCATAGTTTTTAACCTCTACCTATATAATTTAAAAATATGCTGTAAAATGAAAGGGAATATTTTTTTCTTCCCTTCATTCTATTTTGCATGTTCTTTTGTAAGATGGCTAATGTGTAGTTGTTTGGTTTTAAGCCAAAGATCTTTAATGACCCCACTTGTCCAGGACACCTGGCTTTGACATCCCTCTTAATAAGGTGTAGTTGAGGTAAAAAGCCTAGGCGGAAAGGTGAACAGCAAAGTACTCAGTTGTGATTCAGGCATTAACACTGCACTCATAAGAATAGAAGGTGGCCTTAAGCTGAAAACTGTTTTGCATGGCTTCCTATGAAAATACTTCATTAACCCTATCGGTAACACTAATTTGTGTGTATTTGTATTGTATTTGTGTCTTGTGTCAACTAATTATGCTACAAGTAAGCACCACTACAAAAAAGTCAGATATAAATGTTTCAAAGTTAAGACATAGGACAATATCCTGCCACTCCATCTGCAGAAGGTGTAGTTTTCCCACACTGTTCTAAATTTCTGCAGCTTTCTAGTTCCTGGAAAGAACACCCCAGAGTTGCAGGACCTACAGGGAGAAACAGACTCGTGGATTGGGGGAAACTAGAGTGAAGGACAAGCAGCTAAAATCCTTCATCTTCCACAAGCACAGTTCTGCCAAGGTGAGAAAACAATTTCATCACAGTGTCTGTCCAGCTAACCCTCACAGCTTTTCTTCTGCATAGACGCTGCAACCCCAGAAATTATTTTTTCCAGTGGTCAGAAAGAGCTGCAGCAATGCAGGGGAATATGAAAAAAACTCTGTGTCTTCTACATATGAATAGTAGGCATCAGTAACACACAGTCTGGCCAACAACTCTAAAAGAAGCCATGTCACTTATACAACGAACAGATGGTCAGATACAGAGAATAAGTTTTTTGAAAGCTCATATCCGTTGTCTGTGATAAAATCCAATTGATTCTACTGTGAAACAACATATTTTTAAGCATTACAAGAATGTCCCCTTTATCTTATTCCAAATGACTCAAAAGTCCTAACTAGAACTAAGCAGAATTTTTTTCCATGGAAAGAGGCTAATTGAAAGGGGAAGGTTTGGATAATGAAATGTTCATTAATTTTTCTATTCATCTTTTTCATGCATAATTCACTGCTGCTTTATCCAGTCTGCATTTTCAGTGCCATTAAAAATCATTTTTTAAAAAAAATGCGCTTTCTGGTCAAGTGACCTGAGCCAATCAGGAATTATGTAGGCAACATGATACCGTTACATCATACAGCCAATAAAAACTTGACTATATGCAACATCATGATACCAAACAGAATCTGGGGAGGAAGCATTACCCTCACACTGAAGGGGTTCCTCATGACCCCACATAACTTATCACAGTTCATTATAGGGTGATGTCACTATGCCAAATCACAATGATCTGTCCATTTTTCTAAATAGGCAGGAATTTTGCTACATTTCACTAAATTTCCTCACCTAAGTAATTGGCAAAAGGCAATTTTCATAAAATATAAACTCCTGGCCTATTTCAGCTCCAATAGAAACAGTCTAAATCCACTGTGCGTGGCCCATATAGTGCTATGCCAATAAGTTTAAACTTTTGAGTTCTCAAACATTTGCACATCTTTCAGCCATTTGGAAAAGGAGGAAAAACAGTATTCTTTAGGAGGCATAAGTGTTTGATTCAGAGATGAGGAACAGAGCTGTACACATTTCAGGGGCAATGCTATCCATTAATGGAAAATGTTTCTTTAGTTGGGAAACATACTGGAAAATTCTCCTCAGGACAAAAGACTCATAATTAATGAACAGTCCTTCTGGATGAAGTAGTTAGCTCTGGCTTCCTAATGAAGTTGAGCCAGATTGGTGCTTGAATTTTGCAGAGCTGCATTGGCATTATATCCACCTGTCCATTCTAAACTGGACTGAGACCTCTAGTTCACTTCTCATAGACTAATACATTAAGAGATGGTAACAAAAAACAGATGGTAGATGCTGATCTGGATTTAAACCAGTAATTCAAAGGAGAAAGGAGCCATATGCTGAATTTAATCCCCAGAAGCATCAGGAACGTTAGCACACCTATTTCATTATGAGTTAATTCCTCTACCTTTTCTTAGCTCATATATAGGCCTTGCCACTTGATTTCAGTACAATGCACATGAAGGAATTAAAAAGTTCATCCATTCACTGGGTGGCCTTTGTAAATGGAGATTGTCATGTTGCCAAGTAATGAAGGTTGTCACCTGTTCATAATTCTTATGGACTGTTAGTATTTGGGGAGCTCTGTCCATAAATTCCTGTCTTCTGTCCAGAAGTTTTCTGTCCATATTTTCTATGAAAAAGACAAAATTGTGCATTTGCTATGTTTGCTAGGTAAGGAAGATCCTGAAGGAGGACCATTAGGCATTACTAACTTGCTTTCCAGCTCCATATTTAATAATTAAAATCATATTACTCAGCAGCTAATGTTCCCTATGCCCCCCTTGATGCCATGCTAGTTTTGCCCAATCATTTTTGCACACCAGTAACTGGCTTAATTGGCCATAGTTGCCACTTGGGTATTCTTCTGAAAGTCTCCTCAAAATTTCTCTCTTAATTTTTGAGTTCTGAATTACCTTCTCTGGAAAATGATCAGTTTCTGAGTTTCAAGCTATCAGTCAAAAAAGAAAAATGTGGTGTAACAAGTAGAAAAAAATGAGCTATGGAAAAATCATTTCAAAGCTACTGAGCTGAACAGGAGGCATACTGAAATAACAAGCATATGGTTAATAGCTTAACATTATGGAGAAAAGATCCCTACCATCTGTTCATGTATCATAATGTGCTCAGCAACCAAAACCTTTCTTGCATAAATAAATAAATACATTTCATGTCACCCTCAGACTTCTAAAAGCTATTTATTAGAGCATTCACTAGAACACTGAGCTTCTGGTCTGGGACCTATTAATACTGTAGAAAATTCCTAAAGTTCATAGCATTAAAACTACTTACTCGCTTTTACCAATATCTGAGATAAACTAAACACCATCAGAAGCATTCACACTTGGACGTCCGGTCTTGGCGATCGCCATGGCAGAGGTTTTCCCCCAGGGCTCCGGGAGAAGCCTGCCAGCATCTGCGGCTGGGCGGGGACGCGACTGTCCGCGTCATCCCAGGAGTACTTGAGATGGACCCCTGGGCAAGGGGCACCTGAGAACTCACCCGGTGAGTAAAGCCAGAGAGGGGGGGCTACTCCATGCCCCAATGGGCCCGGCATAGAGCATCCCAATGGGAACAAGATCAGCACACTGGAGCAAGCATGCGGTGATCAAGCAAAAATGAAAGCAGAGAGACAACTGCTAAAAATGTGAGTCAGAGTATAAGCGAGAACTTCCAGCAGACATTCCGCACCCTTAAAAGGAAATGAGAGGGGAGGGGACTTCCCCCTGATAAGAACTGTTTATAAGTGATTTTAAAGCTAGAAAAAGGGGGGGGGCAGATAGTAAGAAGCGACTGAAA
This sequence comes from Gekko gecko, assembly GCA_029375565.1. Classification (NCBI taxonomy): domain Eukaryota; kingdom Metazoa; phylum Chordata; class Lepidosauria; order Squamata; family Gekkonidae; genus Gekko; species Gekko gecko. Next base: position 50,934,015 of record JAPDNY010000004.1, read on the forward strand.
AGATATAAAGAGACTATATGAGCGTACTGGATTGATTGAGAACTGCCAGAGGCTTTGATGAACTTTTGGAAAAAATAAACAGTCCCCAAACATGGTGCTGCCGAAGGACATTAAGGATAAACTACCGAAAGTTAAACCTTCTTCAGGAAGTTCCAGCCCTTCAAGTGTTGTGCTTAGACACGACTCTACTGCGGAACTCCAAAGGTTGTTGTCGGAGGCTCTGTGCCCTCTGCTGGAGAAAATTGCAGCTATTGACAACAAGCTTGATGCGCAGCAAGCGTAAACGGTTTTAAATACACAGAAAATCAAAAAAGCGGAGCAGGAGCTCAAAGAAATTAGTACCAGCATGAAAAAGGTGAATAAAAAATTACAGGCACTTGAAAAGAAGTGTCAAATTGAAGAGTCTTGTGTGTTACAGCTGCAAATGGAAAGGGCAAACTATGTCTTGAGGCTTCAAGGGATTAAGGAAGAGAAAGGAGAGAATCTGAGACAGATTGTGGGGGACTTGTTGGCCCCCCCTGGCAGAGACGACATCAGATCAACTCCAAAACGAAATAGACACAGTCTTCAAATCATATTCTGATTTTATCAGAAAGAATAATCTGCCAGGGGAAGTCAGAGTAAGATTCTCCCGAAGAAAAGTGAGAGACCAACTTCTGAAAGCGACTAATGGAACTACACTGAAGTGGAAAGACAAGGAGATTAAAGTACTGAAAGATGTGCCATTTGAAATAAGAAAGAAGAGAAGGAAATATAGAGACTTGGTGCTGTTTTTACAAAGCCATAAAGTGGCCTACAAATGGTTGGTGCCTGAAGGACTAATCTTTAGATATGCAAATGGCAAAGAAAGGATAGACTCGGTCGAAAAAGCTTGTGAATTTCGGCGTCAACATGGTCGGCCATCAGGAGAGGGGGAAGGAGCCCCAGACGACACCAAGGAGACCAATGAAGAAGAAGAGACTGGATCTTCTGATGAGGACTCAGACTCTTGGGGTTTTAGTGGGATTTTCTTTTCTTTCTCCTATAGATTGTAGTTCCCTTACCCTGGTTTTCTCTTTTTTGTGTGTAGTCTTTTCTTTTTCACTGTATGTAGATTTAGAAAAGCAATTTAAAAAAATCCCCTTCAGGGGGCCAAAAAAAAAGAAAAAGAAACATTCACACTTTTGTGAACATGTTTTGGACTAGTACAGGCCAAACTACATATTATAAGGCTAGTTCTGAGAATGGATATCCTAATGTTTTCTTTTTTAATTAACTGCAGTTAACCATTCAAGGGGCATTTTTAATTAGCAAAACTGTGAAGCATAGAAGGATTAAACCCACCCTCCTCTCCCTCATGGTTCCAGTGTAAATTGGAACCCCACACAGCTATGCCTGAGCTTTTAAAGATTGATATTTGTGATTTCTGTCTAGATTATCACTTTATAGGAGATATGTGGTTCCCAATGAAATTAGCAGACCATTCTGCTGTCTTTGTCCTCTCTCCAATAACATTTGTCTACTAATACAAAGCATGTGATTTGATAGTACCACAATATGAATTTCTTCAGCCTTGCCAGTGGCAGCCATTGAAGTGGAGCTGAAGCAGGGAAATTTCAGATTTATTGTGACATCACATTACTTGTTTTCCATTAGTAGATGTCAGTAGAAGACAGAAGGAACATCTGGGACTTTTGGTGGCAACCATCTAATTCCGGCCTTCTTGTGTTTAGGAAGTACAAGTGGCAGACTCATGGGGGAAATATCACTTCCTTCTGCCTTCTGATACTTTCTCTCCTTCCCTTTCCCTCACAGTCCCTTCAGTGTCTCCCCTTTCTTGCTTTCTTCTCTCTCTCTCTAGTCACTTTATACCCCTTTTGCTCCATTTTTCTTTCCTCCTTCCCTCTACTGTGACATTACTTTCCTCCCATCTTCCTTCTTGTCTTTCATCCCTCTTTACTCCTTCTCTTCCCCATCCCTGCTCACCTAAGATTTTGAAATGAAATGCAACAGCCATTTTGGATTACCTATGGAACCACAGAAAACACTGGATATGTTGTATACAGTTGCCTAGAGCAAGTCAAAATCTTTTCAGAGATGTCATGAGATAATCTTGTGAGATTTCAGCATTTTAAACCTTTTGAAATTTTATTTTATTATAATTTAAATTCTTGGCAAACTTTAACAAACTTATATTTTCCCCAGCTTTATAGAGACTCCACCCCTTTTTGTACTTGGCCCCATTGTGCAAATGTTTTGATCTGCACTCTGGGGCTGTTTTCAGATATTAAATATAAAGACCTGATTATGAAAGGGAGGGAGAGTTAGTCAGATAGATTTCTATCCCACATATTGGGTTTAGGTTAAGCTTCAGAAATGTTTGGGTTCCTGATAATGCAAAGGATTGCTAGTTCAGAGCAGGTCCTCAATCCCTCCCTCCCCCCAGTCAGCAGAAAACTCTTTCCTTGTGACCTTAAACTAGATGACTGCTCTCAACTAGTGGCTGGCTTACAAGACAATAAGCAAAGGTCCATATTTTGGTTATTGATGGTTGGTGTCCATTTCTTAATGTAGTTTCATTATCTTCCAGCTCCTTCCAACCTTATGAATCTGTGATTTACAATATTATTTTGTATGCTGAAGCATAATCTAAGCACAAGACTCTGTCTCTCAAGTGACTGAGCCCAACACTGCTATACCCCCTAGCATCTTTTAGAGGTAGGCCACAAACAAAGCCTCAGTCGTTGGGGGAGAAGGAAGGTTTTTGTCTCACCCTAGCCCATCTCTCCCTTGCTTCGTACCTCTCCTCTGACTCCAAGGTCGAGGTCTGGCCCATCATTCTTGGCTACACTTCCTCCTGGCTTGTAAAGGATTTCCTGTGGGCACGGCAGCCCTGAGTTCATTTAAAGTCCCATGAAATGGGGTTTGTCCTGCTGAGTGCAGGCAACAGAGGTGATGGGGTTCCTGGCCCAGGCCCTCCCTTTCTGTGCTCCTCCCTCTACTGCTACCTTAGGTGGTCTCTTTTCTGTCCTAAGCTAGCCTGGATGGGATGGGGATGCTGCCAGTCTCATCTGTGGGATCACCATCAAATATGACTTGGTTACAGAGCCCCAGCCAAGCCTCCCTGTGCTGTGAGCCACCCAGGCCTTCCTTGTATGTTCTCTGGTAGGGCTTCCACCATGGGCTCACTGTTGTCACTCCAACTGTTGGGGCCTGCACTGCCCATCTGGGAGCCTCCATCAGCCCCAGTAAGTTTGGAAGCAGGACCCTCAATCCCAGACACAACTTAACAGTGATCACCTCTGATGTATGCTATCAGCCTTTAATTATAAAAAGTCTGACATGAAAAGTACTAGAAGTCACAAATTATTTCATCCTAGATCATGAACACTGTCTTCTAGAGTGTATGCTACACATTATTTTTAGTGTTAAGGGGAGGTTTAGAAAAAGCATACATTTAACTGTACTGAGAGGCTGAACACATGAAAATGAATGAATGAATGAATGAATGAATGAATTAATGAATGAATGAATCCATAACCAAACAAGGAAATCAATGTGCAAATACTTCTGCAAATGCTTGTAAATGTGTTATTATAAATTGTAAATGAGCTTCATTTCATTCTATAAGAATTAAAGTCACAGAAACCCTAAACGTTGAATAAATTGTATAATTTATACAGATATTCTGCAAAATAAAAATTATGAGAAAAGCAGAAGTAATAAAAAGATGTGTAGTGTGTCGACAGTCTCAGTGAACTCTGCATAAAATACCATTTTTTTATCCCCACACATGTTGGTAATATGGGGCTCATCCTTGCTCCATACAAAACAATGAGAAAATGGTTTAAGCATAATGGGAAAAATGGTTTAAAGGTGTCAAATTATTAATAGATTACTTATGGTTCCAATGTTGTGTGTGTGTGTGTTTGTGTGTTCACCATGTGAGTTATAAACTGTGCCTGGCAGGAATACTGACCTATTTACAAACTATTGGAAAAATCTATCACTTCGTGCCCTCAATGGCCTTAGACTACAAAATGATGCAGAACTAATTTCTCTAGGCAGAATCAATGCAGCAAATTGGAAACTGATAACTGCCCTTTGCTGATGTTTCAGAAGTATGGTTTTGGAAATATTGCTCACATGATGGACATGTAGAAAAAACACAAGGGATGCAATCCACAAGGAATTTTTCCTGTACACACTCCACTGAAATGAATATGTTATAGCCAGTTTTGATTCATTCAGGGAAGCTTGCACAACAGAACTTCCTGGTGGATTGTGCTCTCCTTATTAATAATGGGCACTCCTGTAGCCAGAAAATTTTCAGCGGGGTGGGGGGAGCACACATGCCCCTGATCACTTGTGATGTCACCAGCAAGTAATTGGCCAGCAGTTGGGCTGTCCTTTTCTCTCCCCATCCACAGAGGCTCAGGAGCCTCCTCCGCACAAGTAATGGAGAGGGAGAAGGACTGCTGAGGAGGCAGACAGGCAGGGCAGCAGGTGGCAAGCAGAAAGAGGCATCATGACACTTCTTTCTGCTCACCGCCCACTTGCCTGCCTGCCTGCCTGCCTGCCTGCCTGCCTCCTCGGCTCTCCCTCAGCAGCAGTGTGGTGGCTGGGCTGGCTGGTGCAGGTGCAGTGAGGCAGGTGCCTTACTGTGCCCGCACCAGCCATGACGCTACTGCTGAGAGAGAGCTGAGGAGGCAGGCAGGCACATATCTTTGCTGCCAGCGCTCCTGGGAGTCAGGGGAGGGAGGGTCTGGCATCCTCCCAGGGAAGGCTGGGGTCATCCATGGGGGGCACCACCACCCAAAAGCCCCTCATGTTTTTGGGCCTGGCAATGGGAAAGAAGTATATCATTTAATGACCATGGACATTTTTTATTCTTCCTCTTGTAGTAAATAACTCAAGGCCTACTTTGCTAGTACCTGATATTACCTTGAGAGGCATACATACCATGTTTGAGAAGTACAACATATTACTGATGGAAACAAAAATAGTGGTAGTCAGGTATAAAGTTTGCTACAATCCATCTTTATCCAGCATTAAAAGGCCATGGAATAGTCATTTTTACTTTGAGAAGCAGGTGTGATAGCTTTGATGTCTTGCATGTACTTTGGAGTTATATATAACCATTCCTGTTTAGGCATAAACCTATTAGCTTTATCTCCCTTGCTGGAAGGAGTGGAACGGTGAAGGTGCTCACTTCCTCGATAAATGCTTGCAGATGCAAGCGACGTGTACCAGAAATCCAGTACCTGCAGGTCAAACAAGGAAACCCTTTTGCATGGCTTGAGCTCCCTTGGTAAATGCTCTGTGGTGCCCTCCTTCTCTGCAAGAGGCCACTAATCTTTTACAATATTCTTTTGGCTAATCCTCTTTCATCAAAGCTGAGAGCATTCTTTTGTAACTGCTTGAGCAAGGTTGTGCAGGAGTCCTTAACATGGATTTGGTTTCATCGTCAACAAGAATACTTTCCTTTACCTTTACACACACACCAACAATCCTCTATCCAATAAAACTAGCTTTTTCTCCCTTAGCTTAGTGTTGGTGGTTCCTCTTAGCACTTCTGAGTCTAACTGAAATTTACACCTCAAAAAATGCCCTCTCTTCAAATAAGACCATTTACTGCAGTGTAGGTACTACAGGCAACATGGAACTTAATCAGAAATCTCTTTGGTCAGGCATTGATACCTGACTCTACCACCAGGGCAACAGATCATAATAGGGGAGACAATTCCAACTGGAATATCAACATGATTTCCTCCAAATAATCTGGGTTCTAGGAAACAGGCAATCCCATGCTATTGTCTACTACATAAAGCTCCCAGATCTCTTGTACGCTGTTGATTTAGGTAAACACTGTTTAAGATCAGCAACACAAGCATGGCACTACAATTTGAGAGCCTTGGGTGCACTTTTGTCCAATGTGGCTCTCTTGGATTTATGACACGCTACAACCACCAATTTCATCTATAGAGTTTTTCAACAATAATAATATTTATTCTTATGGACATCATAAACACCATATAATTGGTAAAAATAATCACATGGAATCTTGAAAGAAAATTTTTATTGCAATGAAAAATAAAGAGAGAATATTATGTACAATAAGAAAAATATGCACTGTAAAAAACAATGAAATGCTCATTTCAGTATGATAAGAACCTTTTCAAGGCTAGCATTCTGTAAGACAAATCTACTGCTGAGAGATGTGCTAAAGTCACAGAAACACAGAATAGGCCTACCTCATACAGAACTTTCTCTCTGATTACTTGAGTTTCAGATTTTGCTATCAAAGCTCAACAATTGTCAGTCTTGAATTGTCCACTAAAATGTAATTCATTTGTATCACTCAAGCTATGTCTGCACTGAAGATTGCCCTAGATTCAGATTGCTTTGCTTTTCACACATTTGCCTTATGCAGTCACTATTCTCTTGCATTCCCATGATTTAAATGTGCATTATGGTTCTCCTTGTGTCTTCATTCATTAGGGAAAACTGGGCGATACCTTGGGATATGAGGGCTTTGACTATTCGTTATCTCTCTTTTTTTTAAAAAAAAAAATACAAATGATTGAATCACAAGGACTGTGCCACTGCACACTTTTGCCTGATAGAAATGCACATTGAAGAATAAAAAAGCCATTGGAAAAGCTGCTGATTAGACAAAAGTCTGCATTTGACTGGACCCCTATATCACAACCTTGATGACAGCATTCCAGGACTAATCCCAGAATACTGTCTGCAAATGTTTGGTTGAGCCCTAACTGGAGGCGACTGTAATTTGGCCACTCTTTAAACTAGATTACCCATACTCCAACTGTGCCTCCTGCAAATGCCACAGGTCAAAGGCACTTCGAATTCACCCTAACTGAAGATTCACGAGTAGCAAAGCAGCAGCGCAGACAAGACCTAAATGGCAAATTATTGGTAGAGTATGAAGGCAGGCAAGAAGCATGAAGAGGCATGCAGCTTATTCCTCATGCACCACTTTAAACTGCAACACATTTCAGAGCCAAATTCTAGGATGTGCTCCAGCTGCAAAAACATATGTCAGAGGATTAATCCCTCCACTTATTGAACCACACCTGCTCAAATAAATCACAACAGACTACAGTGGCCTTAGAAAGCCCAGTCTTGCAAACAGCATGGAGGAAAGTTTAAGGCTGTGGGATGGTATACGGTACATATGGAGATACTGAACACTGATCATAGTTAAAACATTTTATTCAAGAAAAAAAATAAGCCATCCGATGCATGTTCCCCAATTCTACTTAAGGAACACGCCTGTGAGAACTGACAGCATGCTTGGCTGTCAAATACTAGTCCCCATGCCTCACACATATCCTTGCCTGATGGCACCATATTACAAAGGAAGAGCTACCTTGCACAATTATTGAAGGTTAAAAAACTTAAAAGCCAGTGACCTAAGTCCATTCAGTATGTGAATCCACATGAAAAATATCTTTCATCTGTATCAACAGTTTCATCTGTATCAACAGGTATCAACAGATACCTACGCAGTTCTCTGTCTGGAAGTGAACAATAACGTTTTGTGCTTACATTCCAGACAGTATTGCCCAAGAATACTCATACTTGGCTCAGGACTCTGTTCAGTCAAGGATCATCTCAACCAAGAGGAGGCAGTATGGATATAACCACAAAGGCAGTGGGGGGGGAGAAATGCGCCACAGTAGTTCCAAAATCTAGAAACTAGAATGTCATCTGCCCATTGTGTGAATGAGTTGGAATAAGTAAATCTAGTGCTATTTTTATTACTGCACATGACACCATTATGAAAATAGTTAGAAGAAAACAAGCAAATGCATTAATTTATGAATTCAAATTGGTTAAAATATCCACATCTGTTTAATCAAACTCCTGACAAAGTAAAACTGTTGCCCTTTTAAAAAAATAAACAGCTGTGGAATATTTAGCCTTTCTTGCCTTCAGAGTATCTCTCTCTATGACATATGTTCAGAAGTAGCATGTGGTCATTCTGATAATTTTTTGATGGAAAGAGATGACTGTCTAGATGGTTTGATCAAATTTCTCAAGGGGATGAGATGATAGTACAAAAGCCAACAGTGGCAACTACTTTAAAACAAAGAACGTGGTGGCCTAAATTCCTCATTACGTTTGCTCTTAATAACAGAATATTCTTCTAATTTTATTTTGGGCAAGAAAAGCTAAATCATATGCTAAACATCTAGATAACCACCATTTTAACTTTTGTTTACTGATGGACCAAATTGTTTCTTAAAATGTAAATATCACTTGAAGGAAACAGTAATAAAACTATAAGAATGTCAAATGCAACTCAACATTTATCTCATTATTAATCACTTTAAAAACCCCAAACATATAGCTCTCCGAAGCAGAGAAGACCGAACAGAAGTTATTATGTTTTATTTATGATACCTCCCCAGAACCCTAAACAGAAAGAAAAACAAACTTTCACAAGACAAGAGAATTCAGTTGCAGAATGGTCAGTGTCCCGTTCAATTAAAATCTGCTCCAGTTACACACAAATGAAACTGATTTGCATGACCTTGCAAATGCTGAACATCTCTCATGATGTACAGCTGCATTCAGAATTATCCAATGATAAGCAGCATTCCTCATATGTATCCACCCATTTAGTGGACATGAGAATCCACCCATGAGCAGTTAAGATCCATATACTTCACTGAAAAGACTATAAGAAACTTTGCAAGCACATCTGTGCCTCATCCCCGTGGCAACATGGTCCATCACTTCTCATGATGGATCCTTTCTACTGGATCTGTTTTTAAAGCAACTTCCTAAAAGGAAATAAACAGAGCAGTGATTATTTAAGTTCTTGTCAAAAACCGCTTACAGGCAATACAATGACTTGGAAGTAGGGGCTATACAAGCTGTCGTTTCTCCCACCACAGTCACTAGTCACTAATCAAACCCTTAAGTGGGGATAGGCAAGTATAGGTTTCATACTACAACATCCTTCCTAAAATGTGAGAACCAGTTTTAGAAAACAGGCATGTTTTTGATAGGTTGATAGGTTAAAGATAATAGAACTAAAAATGTGGACGAATGAATTTTCAGCAATACTGTCAAATAACTGAGTTTTATACACTTAGAACAACCACAGTAGTGAGAGTCCAACAGTGTCACATAAGCTTGCACTTTCCTAGAACCCACAAGAGCAGACATTACGTTCTTACTAACAATGACAGGTTCTTTGTTCATTACCTTGTTGAATTTGCAGAATTCAAGAAGGACTAGCTTGTAGGAATTGTGTTCCTGATAGCTTTCAAACTCCTATTTTAAAGGAAAAACTAGTCTTAAACAAGAATGCTGAAAAGTCACAGGGGCTTTCCAATACTCAGTCTGATTCCAGCCTTGAGATTTTTCATTCATGTATGAACATTTCAGAGGGTTTAGTTTTACTAGCTCTAGAACGTAGACTGCCTCTTTAATATGTTAAGATATGAATGGTTTGAACAGGTACTAGGGATGGTAACTACATTAAAATTCCAGTTGTGTTAACTGGCTGTTAGAATTATGTTTTTCTGCACATGCTTAATTTGAGAGATATTGGTGCCACTCAGGGCTCTTTTTGTAGCAGGGACTCCTTTGCATATTAGGTGACACACCTCTAATGTAGTCAATCCTCCAAAAGCTTACAGTAGCCCCTGTAAGAAGAGCTCTGTAAGCTCTTGGAGGATTGGCTACATTACGGGTGTGTCGCCTAATATGCAAAGGAGTCCCTGCTATAAAAAGAGCCCTGGTGCCACTGATTTTTAATAAACAGTTGAATTTTGAAGGAAGCGGGATACTCATCTCAAATAACTAGCATATGCTGTCACACAACCGCAATGGGTGTGCATTCAGAAATGAAAAATATTGTGTTCAATACAAAATGACTGGATGTTACAATCTGTTGAACAGTACACATGATAACAGGTGACTTTAATTAAATTGATTTTGGTCAACTTCTCTTAATCATGTTCATTTATGATTCATCTGGAGTTTGATCAGAAAAAAAGTATTGATTCCACAAAGGTAGGATCTAATAAAGACCTTCCAGGTGTGGGGTTCATGGGTCACATGCTGACTTGAACAACTGACTTTCCTGGAACAGGCCAGGGTTTATTTATTTATTATTTATTAATTCAATTTATATCCCACCCTCCCTGCCACGGCAGGCTCAGGGCGGCTCACATAAAATTCCATATGTGAATACGATTAAAACCAATCATAAAAACATAAAACAATGTAAACAATTCATTAATAATCATCCAAAAGTGCTGGAACATGTTCTAATAAAGTGCAAGAACAAAAGGTTTCAAGTTAGGATTACAACTTAATGGTTAACTTTCCTAAAGCTCAATTTGCTTTACCAGCTCTTTATTTTGCTCCACTCCCCTCTCACCTGTGATTGGCCAAGTGCCTCCTACTCTCCCTATATAAACTGTTGGTTAGCAGATTTTCTTAATGAAATAAAGCCCCTACTGTGTCAGACTTCATGTGTTGCCCTTCCCTGTTCTTTCTATCTGACATCATATTCTATTAACTGCTCCTCTCCCTGGAATGTGTTTCTGAAATTCAACTTATTTATTATAAAAATGTGTATTATAAAGAAATAAAAATGATCTCATATGCTGAATGCTAACTCATACACAATGGATTTGAGGTACAGCTTTATCCATTGTAAGACCACTAGAAATCTAAATAACTTGGTTGGCCGAGACCACAGCCATACAGCCCAGAAAAACTACAACTAATGAACTCCAGACGTGAAAGCCTTCAACAACATATTGATGTCTCAATAGTTAGGAAAATAAATGTAAAGTTGGTCTAATGTTAATAATTGGCACTTCTGCATAGCATCATATTTCCAATGAAGTATAAAATCATGGTAGTCATGTATTTACTCCCTTAGTTTCATTCAAATATATGATATTAAAAAATCCATTAAAAATTCAAATATACTGGGATTTTACATACTATTTTAAGGAGTTGAAATGAGTCCTCCAATTTGCTCTGAGGCTGGTTTTTTTTTAATGAATCCCTGCTGTGTGGAATATAATAAACAGGCTTGGCAGAGCAACAACTAAAAAATTATTTTCAAAACATCTAACTCACATTTGATGCTGTCTTACAAATTCTGCAAACTGCCGGTCTTTGGCATATAGTTCTAGAATCCGTATTCTGTCTTGGATCTCCTATAATATGAGGAAACATGCATTTTTAAATGGATACAATATTGCAAACCCAAACTCCTACTTCTCAATATTGGATTGGATTCAATGATTCCATTTTGCCAACAACTCCATTCTGTTAATTCATGAATCCACAACATACAGCCTTGGAGTAGCATGCAACTGGACAGCCCAGCTGGCATGGCCCACAGCTCCCATTGACATTTGTGGCTGCAGCGCTGGCATTGCTGGACTCCATGTCCCTGATTGGCTGCAGCTCCAAGTGAGGCCAGCTCACTGAAGGTAGGACAGCTAGGTGGGCACTGCTAAGAAAACACCACTCAAGATTGATGGGAAGTCTCAAGCATGCAAATGCCTGAGATGGTTGTCACTTTCATCGGGTTACCAGCCTCCAGGTCAGGCCTTGAATTCTAGAGAGGTCACCTATCATGAAAAAGACGGCAGTTTCAGAGGATGAACTGTTTGGCATCCCATCCCCACTGAGGTTTCTCCCATCTCCAGAATTCTCCCCAAAAACACCACCCCCAGATCTTCAGGATTTTTCCAAGTGAAAATTCGGAACCCTATGAGTGGTTCCCCAGATACTCAGAACTCCATTTCATCTGAAATCCTGGAACTTGATGGAATATATATGGCTGACCATGCTTTATTCAAGAAGATTCTGCCTCCTGCTTTGAGAGTCATTCGCTGGGAGCAGAGAAGAGGGCAGCAGCTGTGCCATGGAGTGCAAGGAAGGAAGAATGCAGAAGGCCCCCAACGGCTGGAACACTCATCCTCCCAACAAGAAGAAGGGAATAAACAAAATGACTCTTAATGAAGTGTCACTGCAAGAGACAGCTAGCAACTCCACTCTCTTCCCCTATTCTGTGCACCCTTCTGTCACCTGCCATGGCTTGCACCAGTCATCTGCTCCAGTCTCCCACTCCAGATGTATCTTTATCAGCCCTTTCACCTCTCTGCTTCTATAGCTATGAAATTGTAAAATGGCCTCCAAAGTTCTATGCCTTTGGAAAACCTGAAAGACTACCTTTCATGAGATAGTTCTGGTTATGGCTGTCAAAAGGGGGATCTCTTTTTTTGTAAAAGCTACTTTTCACCCCATTTCAGCATTTTTGGGAGATTGTCCTAAAAGGGCACAAAAGCATTTGGCCCATTCTGGGCAAGCAGTATGCTGATCTAAGAAACACTGCCCTTACCCTCAACTGGCTGCATGAATGGCAGAATCACACAGGCAATTATTTGCAGCACAGCAATAAACATATGGAGCAGAGGTCCATCAGTGGCTATTAGCCACAAGTTAGGAACTCTCAGTCTGGGGCAAGTGATGTTCTGTATTCTTGGTGCTTGGGAGGGGGGCAACAGTGAGAGGGCTTCTAGTGTCCTGGCCCCACTGGTGGACTTCCTGATGGTACCTGGTATTTTTGGCCGCTGTGTAACAGAGTGTTGGACTGGATGGGGCTTTGGCCTGATCCAACACTGGCTTCTCTTATGTTCTTAATGCTCACTGCCTGATCCCCAGTTGGCGAGAATAATCTTTCTTAAGAAAATGACAACTCCTTTTTTTAAAAAAGTGGTAGCAAAAGAGCAGTAGAAAAGAAGATAGGTGAGGGTGTGTGTCCCCCGAAAATAGTTATCATGTCTCAAAATGCCTCCTTTTGTTTCCCTCCCCGCTAAAAAACAAATGAGCATTTAGTACTTCTGCTAGCAGTTCCATGTTCATACGATCAATGCTTTTCAAGGTGCTTTTATGCACTTGGAAGTACTAGTGCTAGAGGAGGGAAGCACCTCAGCAGAGGAAAGCCTCTGCAGTGGCTGGAGAGAACTGCTCAAGAGGGGAACAATATCATAGGATGAAACCCCTAAATCACACTGTACCCCCCTTCAGTTCATCATAGAACCCCTCTTTATCTGGGCTTTAAATTAAGGGGTTCTTTTTAGCTCTTTTGTACTCTGCTCCTAGCATTGGCTTAGTTTTATTAGTACCTTTTTACTGATTTGCTTTTATGTATTTATACCACTAGCTTGGCTTGTTGTATTCACTTATTTTATTGACTTGTTTTTATTGTCTTGGGTCGATTCTGCATTAGCTTTTCCCTACGTTGTTTTAGCAAACCCACATTGGAACAGAAATTCCCCTCTACACTGCATGCCACTTTCACTTTCTTGCATAGGGTTTTTATGGTACCTTCTGCATAGATTTATGGCTGTTCTATGGCAGTTCAGGGGTGATTTTGCAGTCAGTACTGCGTTGGCCCAAGGTATCTGAATGTGGTTTTGAGCTCCACTTTTTCCTCATTATTGAGAAAATGTGGAGCGAATGCCAGATGCAGAACCAGCCCTGGTTGGTTTTGTTTTATTGTTTTAGTTGTAAGCCACCTCAAGCAGGTCTGAAGAGGTAGCATTTGGGTTGCCAGCTATAGCTCACAGCCCAGTGGGAGCATTTAGGGAGGTGGGGACAATTTCATCAGCATCACAAGACATCAGTTCCTACATAGAGTTACACTCTTCTAAGCCCATTGGCTTCAATGGACTTGGAGGGTGTAACTGGGTTTACGATTATATCATTTGTGTTTAAAGGACTACAATCAAACCCTTGAAATAGGACAGGGTGAAAATCAAAACAAGTACCTGTTTAGTGAGCTCACTGTTTTCATAAATGTGCCTGATCTCCTCACTGCTGTACTCAGTGGATGTCTCATTACTGGTTGAGCTGTAAGAAGTAAGCTGTGGGTATCTCTTACAATACGGGTTGTTTCCTGTAGCATCACTCTCATACATTGGGTTATATTTCACTGCATTTTCGATGGATGAGAGGCTGTCCCCTTGCCTATAAGGAAAGTAGAAATGTGCAAATGGCAAGTAGTACATTTCTATTGTTGCAAAATACTTCCCAAGTTTACTTAACCCTAAAGTAGTCTGGCACTCCAGACAACAACCTGGGAGATAAATCCTTCTCCGCACTACAAGGCTTCAGTTTAGGGTTCTTTGGAGATATTAATCATAGAGCCTTTACAAGCTGGAACTTATAATAAATCATGAAGAGTGTTATGGTTGGTGGGTAGAGCAATCCTTCTAACAGGTGGGCCAGTACAGTCCTCAATGATCTTGCTGGAGCCCATGTGGTCTCTTCAATAGAGCTGCTTAAGACACCTTCTGCCCTGTTTACAAACCCTATGAGGTATAAAATATGTTGCCCTATTTTTTAAATACCTCCTCTTCAGCCAACAGCTTTAACATTTCCATTCCTCAGGCCACCCACACTCAGCAAGATATCATCATCCTTATTCTAATAGCCAAAAAGTGCGGATACCTATTCCCTCCAACAGGGGCCTCACTCTCCCCCAACAGCTTTTCCTGCATAGTCAGTAGACTTCCTGGGTTTGTAGAAAAATCCCAGAAGTGAAGAAATCCCTTCAGGAACTCTTGAATTCCCCAAAAAGCCTTTTGAAATGGCCTCTGCAGGGACCTAACTCCAGGCAGCAATGGTGAGAGATTAGAACGTTGGGGGGGTTGGGGGAGAGGCTTCTGACTGGCTCTGTTGGTGGAAGGGGTGGGGGAAGGGCCCTTTCCAGGCCTCTTTCAGCCTTGGAGGGAGGGAGGGAAGGAGGAAGCCTTGGGGCCAGGCCTCACAAAAGTTGCCAGGGCCAGGCTGGGGGATTTCTAGAGATTTTGTGGTGGACTCTAAGGAGGAGGGCTGGGTTTGGGAAGGGAGAGGCCTCAGCTGGGTATAATGCCACAGTTTCCACCCTCCAAAGCAGCCATTTTCTGCAGGGAGACAGACCTCTGCTGTCTAGAGTCCAGTTGTAATTCTGGGGGGTCTCCAGGGCACATTTGCAGGTTGGCCACTCTAGGCCTGGCAGCATTCTAGGCTTGCCAGGTCCCCCTGATTTGCATGACTCACCTAGCCTCGGCTGCTTGCTACCATTCATCAGCAGCCACCCTATGAAAGCCAGTGAGGTGCAGCAGTTAGAGCTTCAAAGTAGGATCTGCAAGGCCCAGGTTCAGATCCCCATCTTGCAGTGGAAGGTGACTGTGTGATTTTGGACCAGTCACATATTTCAGCCTAACCAACCTCACAGGGTTGTTGTGCAGAAAAAAGGAGGAGGGAATAATGAAAGCTGCTTTGGCCCTCACTGTGGAGAAAGACTGTAATTTTCCTAGGTAGAGGCTGGGGGGTAAAGATGGAAAACAGGAGACAGAGAGGCAGATAAAGGTAGGTTGGCTGTTGGTTGGGAAGGAAATAGGGTTGCCAACTCCAGGTTGGGAAATCCCTGGACATTTGAGGGGTGAAGCCTGGAGTGGGTGGGATTTAAGGAGGGGAGGAACTTTGGACTGGTGTAATGCCATAGACTCCACCCTCCAGTCATTTCCTCCATGAGAACCACCATTGCCAACCTCTGGGTGAGGACTGGAGATCACCCAGAATTACAGCTGTTGTCCAGGAGACAGAAATCAGTTCCCCTGGATAAAATGGCTGTTTTGGAGGGTTGAGTCTATGGCATCATACCCTGCTTGCCTCCCCAAGCCTCACTGTCCTAAGGCTCCACCCCCAAATCTCCAGGAAATTCCCAACCTGGAGCTGGCAACCCTAAGGTGAATTGATCTCTGTAGCTGGGAGATCCATTGTGATTCCCAGAGTGCTGCCACTGCTGCTGTGGGGGGGGAGAGAAAGCAGGTGGGTGGCTGAGAGCACTGCCACCACTGCTACTGCTGCTCTGCGGAGTGGGGGAAGAAGCAGGCAGGAGGCTGGGAGAGAGGCTGGGGGCAGAAAGCAGCCAGGAGGCTGGGGGCAGAAAGAAAGAATGATGGGGTGGGGGGCAGAAAGAGAAAGAGTGATGAAGTGGGGAGGCAGAAAAACAAAGAGAAAGATGACAGATCAGAAAGAGAGAGGAAATCACATGCATGGAGCAGAAATAGAGTAAGAAAAGGGGAGCAGAGGGGAGAAATAGTGTGAGAGAGGTAGGGGGTGAGCAGAGGAAGCAAAGGTGTGACAAATGAGATAACCATCCCGCAAGTTTCTTGCGGGTCTCCACTAGCAAAGTCAGCCAAATCCTAGGAAACTTAAATTCAGTGACTGGAGCTGTGAACAGTATTTAAGCCAATGTAGTATAGCAGTATTTAAGCCAGTATTTAAGCCAGTGTAGTGCAGCAGTCAGAGCTTAACAGCTGGGTCTGGGACACCCAGGTTCAAAACACCAGTCTACCAGGGAAGCTCACTAGGTGATGCTGTGCCAATCACATACTTTCAGCCTGACTAAACTCACAGGGTTGTTGTGAGGATAAAAAGGAAGAGAGGAGAATGATGTAAGCTGCTTTGGTTCCTATTATGGAAAAGGTGGAATATAAAAGGGGTAAATAATAATAAATATAGATGAAGATGGGAGGCAAATAAAAGGTAGGTTGGTGAATGGTTGAGATGGAGAAAATGAGGCAGGAAAACCTGGAAGATTCCCTACTAGAGTTGGGCATGAACCAAACCACTAGGCAAAATTTGTCACAATTTTGCCCTGTCTGTGTTTGTGAACAGAAGCTCATGACCATCAGGAACTTCCAAATACCTTTAAAACAGTTTGTGGTTTAAAGGGACTCAGAGTTCCCTTCTGTTTCCTCTGAAAGCTGCAAAAACAGCTGAGCGGCAGGGAGATGCTCCCATCACTCAGCTGTTTTGGGCTGTCTTGTGCAGTCCATTTAAATTTTAAAGAGACTGTAGAAGACAGCCAAAAAACAGTTGAGTGGCAAGCGGTGCTCCCAGCTACCCAGCTGTTTCAGGCTGACTTATGCAATCCCTTTAAACATTAAAGGAACTGCACAAGATATCCTGAAACAGCTGAGCAGCATGGAGCAGGTCACTCCCCATCACTCAGCTGTTTTTCAGGCTTTCTGAAAACCCTGCTTAAAGGGAGTGCAGTTCAATATCCCCTCTAAGCTGAGTTAGTGTGAGCTAGTTTACAGTTTTTTAGCCTCCGGCTCACACATTTTTGTCTAAGCTCAGGAAGGATGGCTCCAGAGAAAACTAATTTATGCAGTAGCCAAATTACTAACAAATTACTTTAATGCCAATAGCTCACAAAGAATATTTGCTCACAAGACTCCACAGCTTAGAGGGAGCATTGCTGCAGTTCCTTTCAATTGGGTTTGTGGGGCCACGAACCAAGAACTGGTTTGGTTCACAAATGAACCTCCCAGTTTGATTTGTGGTTCAGCCACAAACCACAAACCATATTTTCCCAATTCATGTCCACTGTGGAGTAAGGCAGGATACAAATGAAGTAAATAAACAAGATGGCAGGCAGATAAAAGGCAGACAAAAGGATGGGTGGGAAGGAGAGAAGGAAGTAAGCAAAGGTGAGGATATGGGAGTTTCTAGGATGAGGGGAAAAGGAAGAAATGTGGAAAGGGAGTGCAGGACAAGGTAAGGTGTCCCCCACACGTCATTGCAGGTGCCCCATAGTGCAAATGGGCCCAAATCAGTTTGCAACATGCCACTGGGCCATAGTTTTCCTGAGGTGAGGCTGCCGGAAGGAGGGAAGAAATGAAAACTGAAGACAGGTGGCAGAGACAGCTTGGTTGGCTGGTGGGTGGAAAGGAGAAAAGAAAGCAGGAAAGGGGGAGAGGCCATGGGGGCTTTCAGGAAAGGGAAAAAAAGATGTGGTGACCGAGGGGAAAGTGATATCCTCCTTGTAAGTCCTTGTGGGTCCCCCATTTGTTTATTGCTATTTACACACTAGGATTCCTTTAGATTTTTCTTGTCACTTAGCCCTAACTAGAAGCCAACCAGGGATCATATTTTAAAAAGCCATTTTTGCCCACTGGCCATGTGGTTAAGCTCTCCTACACTGCCCAACTGCCTGTTCCTTTGTCTCCTCTCAATACCCATCTTGCTTAAAGAATGAAATACTATCCAATAGAGCCTTACCCTAACGTGTCCTCCATTTCACTCTTTGTGTACTGATCTCGAAGGGTCCTGGCCAGGAAGAAAATAACAGCAGATGCTACGAGAAGAAAGCCAGCTACGGAAGCAATTGCAATACCCACAACAAGTGGTTCCGAGACATACTCTTCACAGTGCTCTCCTCTGTACCACCAGTTCTCACCTACACGGCATCTGTCATCCACCCCCATCAAAAGGGCAATGATAAAGAAAAACAAAGGAAAGTCATTCTGTTATCAACCTCAAATTATAAGCTCACGTTAAATCTTCACCAAGGTAAGACAGCAGGTGAGTGAAACACAAAGGCATTGTGCAGTCATAACTGAAATACAGGGAGCCAGCACAGAGGCTTAAAAACAGTGTGTGAGTGCCACTATGAATGGAGGAAGGCTTCTCTCTGAAGTTGGGCTTGTTCATACCTTGAGGACCTATTGTGGTTATTGGAAAAAACAGTATAACATAGGGAGACCAATGCATGTGATTGATTTTTTTAATTTTATTTTTTATATTTATTACTAACAATACAATACAATTAATGACACTAGAAAATCATTAGAATTATTAGAATTAGAAGACAGTTCATTTCAAAAAGCAATACAGGTAGTACATTCTTAGAATTTCTTGAAGGATAGAAAGAGAAGAGTTTTATTATACAAGAAGTAACAGCGGTTTAGTAAATCCTAGAAAGAGTTCATATTCAATTTAAAACAGTTAAATCAGAAGTTAAAAAAGATAATCATCTATTACACAAGTATATTATTACAATATTAGTTAAACAAAGAAAATTCCAGTTGTAACATCACTTAACCAGCACACTTAAAGGAAAAAAGAAAAGTCAAACATACAATTACTATTATTAAACTAGTATACATTCATTCTTAAAAGCATTAAAACATAAGAGGGATTCTGTAACCCCAGTGAGGTTCTACTTTAGTCCAAGTGAGATTATCCTCATTATATTTCTCATCAACATCTGGGAGGGAAATCTATGTTTTTATTATTGATCTTTACATTTCTGCATCTTAATATATATAAATGTTTTTAGATAACACAAAATTATCAATATAATACTGTGCAGGATATTACCAGATCTCCTCCAACAACCTTGAAAAGACCTAATTTCCTTACAGTTTCTCAGCACCCATATATAATCTGATTAAGTGCCATTTTCTCATTGATTTTCTGTATGATTTGTTTCTGAAGAATATTCACCAAAGTACTGCCTTCTGACCTCCATATCTCCAACATTTTGGTGAACACCGTGTTCATATTACTTATAGCCCAATCTTATATATTTTTTACTCAGAAGTACTACTAAAACCAATACAACGAAGTTTGAGTCCAGTGGCACCTTTAAGACCAACAAATTTTAATTCTGGCTATAAGGTTTCATGTGCATGCACACTTATTTATTTATTTATCTATTTATTGAATTTTTACCCCACCCTCCCAGCCACGGCCAGCCCAGGGTGGCTTACACAACATCATTATGACAAGCAGCAGCTCCAGAAGCAATGAGAGGTTCCCCCAGCCTGACACCCCAAAACCCCGCCCCTTCTTCAGAAGTGACTACGTGCACATGAAAACTCATACCCAGAATTAAACTTTGTTGGTCTTAAAGGTGTCACTGGACTCAAACTTTGTTCTACTGCTTCAGACCAACACAGCTACCCACCTGAAATCTAAAACCAATAAAGTTTACTTTCAGCTCTTTGTGATTAGAATTTTGCCTTCATTTTTACGTTCTGAAGATACCATAAAATATGAAAAGCATATCTTCATCAAGAGTCTTTTCAAATTTAGTTTTGTTCCTCAATGGAGGTTTGTCAATTTTACATTTAATCCAGTTTTAAATTGGTAATATTTTGGTGAAATTAATTGTCTCTTTCTATTTATTTCTTTTTTGATATATGGGAGTTTTGAACAATCAGTTTCCTAAATCTAGTCAGTTTCCATTCTTTATCAAAGGTACCTACTATACTTCAATAAAGATGACCCCAGGAGAACAATGTGTGTGATTTCTGCATTTGAAAAGCTGAGACAAATTTCACTTACCTACATATTGCCCCTTGCCCTGGGATTATGTCACATTTCCCATCATTTTGACAAAAGTCAGGCTGGAGATCACAAATGCTAATACAAGGCAATCCATCAATGCTTAGATAGCCAGGATAACAGACACATTCAGCTTCCCCACTCCACTGGTTCACCAAGCATTCAGAGAACTCATTGCATGCCTGGAACTTGCAAGGATCAGCTTGATCTCCTGAAAACAGAGACAAAAAGAGGATACAAACTGGACAGTACCTGCTGCAGTTTACTCTACCTTAGTCACATTTTTGGCTTGCTAGAGAGACTCAGGCCATAGTTCTGTCAGAGCTGTTCTCTCAAAGACAGTTCTGGAAAGAGCTCTCTCAGCCCCACCCATCTCACAGGGTGTCTGTTGTGGGGAGGGGAAGGGAAAGGAGTTTGTAAGCCATTCAAGGGCAGGGTATAAATCCAATCTCTTCTTCTTCTCTCTTCTCCCACTAAGCTTTGTTCAGACATCACATGAAACCATGTTTTACTTGATTGTCTGAATGCTATGGTTAATTATGGTCAATCAAACCAGGATCTAAAATGAAAAATTTTCGTTTATTATCTCCATGGTTTTGTTTAACTATGGTTTTGTATGACACATGAATGAAGACATCTTGGCTTGTTTCCAGGAAATACTTTTGTGCACTCCCCCACAAAGAAGCCAACAGGTAAACCAGGATTTCAGTAAACAACTTGAGAGTCAAACTAAGGTTTTACAAACAATTTTTTTTCCATTATGCCTGAACCAAGCCCAAGTCTATGTGTCACCTGTATAGCAAGAATTTATGTATGTACTTCATTTATAGTCTGCCTTTCTCACAGAGACTACAGGCAGAAACCAAAATAACAATGAAACAATTTGGAGAACATTATGATGATTAATTTCTATGGCAGGTTGGGAAATCCAAAAAAGTTCAGAGCTGCCAATTAAAAACTCACCTCATTTATGAGTTTATTATGTGCTCTTAGACAAGCTATTATTATATCTGTCTCCACTCCTCTATCTGCACTGTAGAGATAAGAGCATCCATCCAACTGTTAAGTTCTCTAGACTTGGTGGCATTTAGTGATTTCCACTGATTCTGTCCTATGTTTGCTCCCTGCGCTATTTCTGAGGATCTAGTTTCCTAGGAACTATATTTGGTTGAGCTCATTGGCCTACAGAATGTGGTAGAAATGGGAAAGTCTTATCCTGTGAAGTACAAGGGTGGTTGGATAATACCTTTAAGGGTTGTTGTAAAGGATCACTGAGACAACACACATAAAGTACTTTGAATGTCCACAGAGCTTGATATAGATGCTGCTATTATTATTACTAAATAAGACAAGCAGATTTGATGAGGCAGATGTTATATGTACCAAGTTTTCACTGAAGCGGTCTTTGTCACTGTGATGGAATTACAGGTTTGTGGACAGCAGCAGGTAAACAAAGAAGCTGCTGAGTCACGTGACTAAAAAGGGAGGGGGCCATTTGGCTTGGAATTCTCAGAGAGTAACAGATAACAGTAGAGAACTGACAGTTTGGAGCTGACAGTTGGAAGAAAGGAGTTGGAAGAGAAGTCAGCAGAAAGCAGTCAGCTAACTGAATAGCTCTGAGGTGGAACAAAATCTCTGTGACTTTGTGGAAACAGTCTGATATCAGTTTGAGTAGAAAGCTAGAGCTGAAATAAACTCTGCACTGGTACCCTCTAAAGGAAAGAGGAGAGTGAACAGAGTGTGAACAGTATAAGATCTCAGTGGTCACAGACACCAGAAACATTGCTCCAAAAGAACTTGTAGAGGTGGCTAGAGAAAGGGCTAAGGGTCTGGAGGAGTCTGGAAAGCTGGAAAGGTGCCCAATTAGACTCAAAGGGGCCAGACAGATAAAATCCAAAGGTCAGCCACAAAACAATTACTGGAGAGTGGGATCTTAAGTGTGTTTTGTGTACTGAAGAACATCTGTATAAAACTGAGAGTGATAAGCCTATAGTCTATGTGAAGGAAAAGTAAAAAGTTATATTCTACAAGGAAACAAAATATCCTATATGTTGTCAAAGGCTTTCACAGCTGGAGTTCATTAGTTGCTGTAGATTTTCCAGGTTGTGTGGCCGTGGTCTTGTGCCAGTAGCTGTGACTGGCATCCTCAGAGGTATAACACAGATATTCGAGGTATAACACATTCAAACTAGGAATCAGGCCCGTTGTAGACGCAAAACAACAGGCACTAGAAGGGAGGGAGGGAAGACAGTGAGATAGAGAAAGTAAGAGAGAAAGAGGGAAATATAGAAGGAGAGAAAGACAGACAGAAAGAAAGAGAAAGGGAGGGAGGGAGGAAAAGAGGATGAAAGAGGGAGGGGAAGAAGTCAAAGAGATGAGGTGGAGGGAGGGAGAGAGGGGAAGAATGAAAAGAGATGGGAAGGAAGGGAGGGAAAGAATGCAAAGAGATAGGGAGGAAGGAAAGAAGAGACAGAGGGAGGGAGGGATAGAAGGTAAAGGAAGGAAGGGAAAGAGGGAGGGAAAGGAGAGAGAGAAGACCCCGAGATGCTGGGAAGAAAAAGAGGGAGGCAGGGCCATGGAAGGGGAGGGAACTCTGCAGCTTGGCGCCAGCTCAGTGGGTGAGCGAGGAAAGGAGGGGGGCCCTCTGGAAGTGTGTCCCCACCTGTCTGCCAGGGGGATGGGAAAGTTGGGGTGTGTGAAGGCCTCTCCCTGCGCATCTGGCTCAGCGGGGGAGTGGGAAAGTGTTGCTCGGAGGCCTCCAGAGGCCTACTCTCACGCGTCCACCTCAGGGGGCGGGCTGGAAAAGATGGACAGGGGGTGCGGAGGCCATTCTTCATGCGTCCACCTGGGTGGGGGAGCAGGGAAGTGTGGCATGGAGGCCTCTGGAGGCCTTTCCCTGCACGCGTGTCTCAGCGGGCGACCAGGGAAAGATGCCATGGGGGCCTCCGGAGGCCTCTCCCTGCCTGTTCTCACAGCCCGGCCAGTTCCTGTCATGGCTGTGGATGACTGGCTGCGGAGTCCATCCTCTTCGGTGGCTGCCTGTAGACTGAAGGCAAGAGTGTGGCTGCTGGCTGTGTGGGTGGGACTCAGGCCAGCAGCCATCCAATGCAGCCAGGCGATTGGCAGAGGCTTGGAGTAGCAGTTCTTGCAGCCAACTGATTTTGGCGTGAATCGAATCTTGCCACCCCAGATCAGCTTTATAATATAGGTGATATATATATATGATCTTTAATGTCTTTTGAACAGTTTTCCACCCTGATGGCCATAATTAGCTGGACAAAAAGAATGAAAATGTTTTATTTGTCATCATCATAATTTAAGCCCCCACCAGCAGCATGGTGTAATGGTTAGAGGGTTAGACTAGGATCTGAGATCCATTCAGTTTCCCATGCTGCCATGGAAGCTCACTAGGTGATGTTGAGCCAGTCACTCTCAGCCTTATCTAACTCATAGGGCTGTTGGGAGGACAAAATGGGGAATAGAAGAATGTTATAAATGACTTTGGCTCTCCATTGGGGAGAAAAGTGGAGCATAAATGAAGTCAATGAATAAATCTATTTTTCGTATTTTTCATATGTGTGTGAGTTATGTGCACACCTGGAAGTCATTGTGACCTCTGGTGACTGACTGTGTGTGCACCTGGAAGTCATGGCGACCTCTGGTGACTGACCCCTACCAGAGGCCTGGAAGATATTCAGAGAGATGGCTGAGTAAAGCCTGCCCCACCTCTCAACTGCTGGTATTCCAAGGAGGTCTCCCATCCAAGTACTTGCCAGAGTTGACCCTGCTTAGCTTCCAAGATCTGACAAGATTGGGCTTGCCTGGGCTATGCAGGTCAGGGCTAAGTCAATTAATAAGTCTAAAATTGTATAGCTAGATTTGAGTCCAATAGCATTTTATAGACCAAATAGATTTCTGAAGTATAAGCTTTTGAGAGTCAACACTCCCTTTGTCAAAGACGACTTTATCAAATACCAGCATTTGACAAAGTTTCTCATGATATCCTTGAGGATAAGCTGGTTAAGTGTGGGCTGGATGGTGCAACATTGGATGGATTCATGGTTGGTTGAAAAATCATACCCAACGAGTGCTTGTAAATGGCTCTGCATCTATCTGTAGGGAAGTCTCAAGTGGAGTGCCGCAGGGCTCGGTCCTGGGCCCAGTGTTGTTTAATATTTTTATAAATGACCTGGAGGAAGACATAGAGGGGATGCTTATCAAATTTGCAGATGACACAAAGCTGGGTGGGATTGCTAATTCTGAAGAGGACAGAGTCAGGATTCAAAATGATCTAGATAGGCTGGAACAGTGGGCTGAGACAAATAAAATGAATTTCAATAGAGATAAGTGCAAAGTCCTACACTTAGGTACAAAAAATCAAAGGCACAGATATAGAATGGGAGGGACTTGGCTTGACAGCAGCACATGTGAAAGAGATCTAGGTGTTATGGTTGATCACAAGCTAAACATGAGCCTGCAGTGTGATGTGGCTGTGAAGAAAGCTAATGCAATCTTAGGATGCATTAACAGAAGCATTGTGCCCAGATCACGGGAGGTGGTAGTTCCACTCTATTCTGCTATGGTCAGGCCTCACCTGGAGTACTGTGTCCAGTTTTGGGCACCACATTTTAGGAAGGATGTTGACAAGCTCGAGCGTGTCCAGAAGAGGGCAACCAGGATGGTGAGAGGGTTTGAATCCAAGTCTTATGAGGAAAGGCTGATAAGAGTTGGGTATGTGTAGCCTGGGAAAGAGAAGCCTTAGAGGGGACATGATTGCAGTCTTCAAGTATTTGAAGGGCTGTCATGTAGAAGATGGAGCATATCTATTCTCTCTTGCTCCAGATTGCAAGACTAGATCTAATGGGTGGAAATTACAAGGGAGTTGTTATTGGCTAAATATCAGGAGAAACGTCCTAACTGTAAGAGTGGTTGAGCAGTGGAACAGCCTGCCTCGGGAGGTGGTGGATGCTCCTTCGCTGGACATTTTCAAGCGGAGACTGGACAACCATCTTTCAGGTATGTTGTAGGGATGTAGAGCTATTTTTCAGCAATGCTGCTGCAGAGTGCAAGGGGTTGGACTAGATGACCTGCAAGATCCCTTTCAACTCTAACGTTCTATGATTCTATGATTACAAAGAAAGCAATGACTCTCGAAAGCTCATACCCTGAAACTCTTGTTGCTCTCTAAGGTGTTACTGCACTCAAATCTAGATGTTCTTCTGTAGACCAACACAGCTATCCTCTGAAACTAGCTAAAACGTTACAACTTAGACAAGCTTACCGACCAAGCAACAATACTTGTCTTTGTAATACCTGATTCTACATCAAGGGAGTACTTGTCAATTGCCAGGTTCATGGTCTGGTAGGCAGTGTTGCAAAAGTCCTCCAGAATCATGTACACAGCATTAGTGACATTGCGAGGCACAGGTCTTACAAACTTCATTCGACTGTTCACCACAATGCTGCCATTTCTGAAGTTCAGAATTTCCAGATTCTGGAAGCCCGTTAAATTGGATTGTAGATAAGGAACCAACTACAGAACAAGAGAAATCATACATAAATGCTGTGGGTTTTTTCCCCAACATGTATATATTCTAAATCAACCATGTGCTTAAACTCAGGCTATGAATTCAGCTGGCCATTTTCCAAAATGTACTTAAATGTTACATTTTCTTATCATGTTAACCAATCAAAAATTAGTTCCATTTGGCAGGTAATGCATGTTATCTGCAAAAGTTAATGCACTTTGAGGGGAAAACATTAATCTGAATTAACTCTAAGAGTAGATTTGGGCTTGTATCCAACCATAGAATAACATTTTCATTCATGGAAGAGGGGTGGTTGTCATGGGCCAGCCAGCTGCCATCTCCTTCTTGGAATTGAAAGAAACAGGCCCCACACTGATGGAATCCCCACCTGAACAGTTGGGCACAACAGCAGACCCAACAGGGGAAGCATCGGGAACTAAGAACACTTCCCAGTCAGGGCCAGGCTGCTCAGTCTGCCAGGAGAAGAAAGAGATGCCACAGAGGCCGGTATCTCCATAAACACCAGCCTCTCCTGAACCAGCAGTGCATAGGAGGAGGACAGAGTGCTTGACAGCTCTAGAAAGAACACAAAGCACTCCCCTGATTGCTCAGCAATGATCAATGTTAATTCCAGGAGTCCTTGCAGGACCAGGACTGACAGGCTGATAGAGAGAAACAGTAAAGACCTGCACCAGGAGGGTGAATGCAGCTGTAATGAGTGACATCTGGGCTTTGAGGGATGTCAGCAAAGGAGGCAGATAAAAGGAACACTCTCAGCAAGGCTTGGTGTGGAAGTGATCTTGTTTGCTACACCTCTGTGAAGCTGACCTGCTTAGCAAACAGAGCTTTGCCCTGACTTGCTTTCTTGTACCTTGTTGCTGGTAACTTGTGCTTGCTCCTATAGCCTGGGACCTGCATCCTGCAGCCCTGGAACTGGTCCCTTGAATCTTCAGCCCTCTTTACTCTGACTCTTGGACTGGACCTTTGATCTCTGACTCCAGACTGGTTTGTAGATCTTGCCTCTGTACCTATCGTTGTGCTTATTGTTACTGTATTTGTGTATTCTGGAAACCCTGGGTAGAGCAATAGCACCAGGCTTGGCCATGAATGTAAAAATGGTGATGTCTGCCAATTCCCTCTTTCCCATTTTGCCCCCTCCATTCCTCCCCATTCTGTTCCCAGGGTCTTCTGATCCCCAGAAACAAAATTGCAGGGTGTTCAGGGGGTTGCAGTAGGAGGGGGAAATGGAAAAGTCCTGCTTTGTACTGTCCACAGGTTTTGGGCAAAGTGTGCCAACTTGACTATTGTTTTTATAACAATTAAATTAGTATCATCATTATCATTATCATTATTATTGGCAAAGGAATAATGCCTGCCATCCACTGTGATTTAAATGGATATAAGTATACTTTTCCATTAGTACTTAAAGGTTATCCTTTTCCCTGATAAATATAGATCACTGAATCAAAGCTTTTGAATGTGAACAATCACAGCAGATTAAAATACAAATTAACCTAGCAGACAAACATTAGACTTGTAATCTGTCTTGTAAAATCAAAGTTCCATTAAGTTTGGAATTTCACTGTGTTTCTCAGTTGTAACAGCAAACAGTAAAATTAGATGATCAAATATTTCTTACCAGTTCTAAGAACCGTTGTTCCAGGGCTTTATATTCAGGGGAATTTTTATTAAACAAGTCCTCTGAAAACATCATATTGGTAACTCGAAGGCTAAAGAATACCACTAAAGCTCGTGCAGGGACAGTAGCACTGTGATCTTCATGAGTAGCCCAAGCTACACTGGCCATCTCTGTGGAACGGGCACTTGTAGACAGCTCCATGTGACTGTCAGTCATCCTTCTTCCTTCCTTCATTTCAGGGGAATAATATGTTGTGCCTAAATAGTCTTGGTCTGTTACTTCATGTTCTTTTGTTACCAAGTCTTCTTCCAATTTGGTTGGGATCACTGCTGTCTGAAACTCTGTTGGCTGTGCAGCAGGCATGTCAGAGAGGACATCAATAACAGAGCTCACTGTACTAGGAGGAATATAAGTGCTGACCACTCCAGTGAAATCCTCTGAATCAGAAACTATGGTTAAAACTTCAAAACTTGTAACTTCATCTGTTGCTTTATGAGTGGCACTATCAGCAGGAGGAGTAACAGTAGATTTCAGAACAACTGTTGTAAAGGCCTCTTGGGATACTGACTCTAAATCAGGCTCTTCCACAGGAAAAGCATCAGTCACTGGATGTTCCACAAGAGTCACTGTTGAAATTACTTCTGGTTTCACAGGTCTGGTCCACAGAGAGGTGATCTTGGGCTCTCTTGTTGTAACAGGCTCAAGCGGATAGTATGTTGATGACTGCTCTGTTGCAATGAGGGTTTGGCTTCCTGTTGGTTTAGAGGTGATTTGATGGTCCTCAATGGAATCCTCCAGTGCTGTTATGCTGAACATCTCAGTAGATGTTGCAAGAACGCTTTCTATGGAGGAATCAAAAGGCGACAGGGAAATGACTTCCATTGGTACAGTCTCAGATGTATAGGAAACCCATACATCCTTATAATCATATACACCTGATCCCTCTGGCTCCAATGTAGCTTTATCCCAAGGCCATGCACTTGATTGTGGTTCCTGCCCTGAACTAGAGTCATATGCATCTGTATATATATCAGGTTGCAGAATGCCCTCTTCTACATAACTTGTAATCACTTCCTCGGGTTCTGTGGCTGATGGTATTGGAGTGAGAGGAATCAGAGACTCACTTGTAGAAAGGATTTCTTTTGGCACAAGGTGAGGAGTAGGACTCAGAGGCAAATCCTCTGGCTTCTTAGTATCCTCAAGCACTATAAAACAAACCAATGCAAAGGTAAATATTTCTTCCCAGCTTTGTTTACTGAATTTTATTTGATTGAGTCTACCCCCCACACAAACATAGTATTATATGGTTTTTCCAGCATCATCATAGCATCTCATTCCTATATTTATGGTACGGCTGCATTTGGAGTACTGTATACTGTTCTTGTCACCCCATCTCAAAAATATCTTAAAGCTTGAAAAGGAACATAAATATGCGACCAAACTAATCAAAAGGATTGTTACGCCAAGACATTCCTCCCCACACTTGGAACCACATTTTGGAGCACCCCTAGATCTTCAGACCTTGCATAGACAGAGGCTGACAAAAAAGCAATATTTGATACCAAACTGTAGAATCATGATCAGGCTATATGCAATCAAAGGTGATTTCAAGAAGAAGCCGCCTGTTTCCTATAAGAACTCCAGCACGCCCTAATGAAATCTCTATGTTGGTAAATGTCTGAGGCATTGCCTTGTCCACATACCAGCAATGGCATGGACGGCCTGGCTGACCCCTTACACCCGTTTAATGACCAATGTTTGCAAGAATATAACCCAACATGTCATTCAAAAATATTCCTTACATGTAAGGTTTTCCAGAATACTAGTCAAATAGTTAGGAAGGGTCACCTCATCCTTTGATATATCAGCATTCCCCTCGCCAGGCATTAGTCAGCTGGACTCCCCCAGAAGAGCCCCAACATTGTCTATCACCAATGACTTCTAGTCATATGAACCATTCCACCAAGGGACTCAACCAATGATATTAGGCTTGCAGGTATCCCACACCTTGGTACTGTCCAGGCACAATGAGCTCCTAGTTGTCCAGTGAAGGGTATACAAAAGGGCCCCCTGGACCTCACCATTTTGAATTGATTTTGCTTCCCAGACCTACATCTAGCACTGACATGGCAACTGACCACCACTAACATTCCATCTACCTGAGCAACCCAATATTTTGTTTTATTGGCCTTTTGGGTCCAATAATGCTGCCACCAGAGACTTTAAATAAAAAGCTTAACATTACATTTGAACTGTATTTTGGTAGACTGCTCAATGGTCTTTGAGGATAGGTAAGTGGCCCTCACCACACTCCTTTCCTTTTTCCATTACACTTATGCTATAATAATAAGTTAGAGAATCTGATTTAATGAAAGTCAAGGCAACGTTAATTCTGTACAGAATTTAGGAGCGATAGTAAAACAACAAAAGGGCTCTCACGGATGGTTAAGGACAAATTTCTCCCATTCCTTTCCTTCACGCTTTCACTCATCCCTCATCCATTGGGAGTAAGACAAGCAAAAGGGGCCCAATTTAACATTGCCCAAATTTTGTGGGGCTAGGTGGGGGAGGGGGAGCCAGCCGGAGGTGGGGCAGATGGTGGAGCGGTGGGAAACTTGGGATTTCCCCCTCTTCCCATGGCCAATAACAGAGCAAAGAGGTGGCCAAGGGAGGGCCTAGGCAGGGGGAATAGGCCAACTGCCTGCCAGTTGCCCTCACCCTTTGTCCACCCATGGAGCAGCTTATGCCGCAGGCTGCAGATCTAGGTAATGGAAGGGGGGACCTTGTGGCCTAGTTACTGAGGAAAATGCGGGGGACTTCTTGATCCCGGATGCAGTGCCTCACCTCCATTGTCCCAGGAGCTCCTTTGCCTATTTTGTGCCACACAGTTTTCTTTTTCCTGGGAGGGACCTCACCTCTGGTGCGCATCTCGGCCATGGCTCAGCAACAGGCTCTGTGGGGTGCACCACAGCCTGCTTGTCCAGGGTGCTGCCCGCCTCCGGGTCTTTGTTGGCTAGAGGGCCGGGCTGGAGGTTGTGGTGACAATGTTGGAGCACCCCAGGCTGGGACAGGCACATCTTTGGGGGGGCGGCCATGCCAGGAACCACTCTACTCAGGTCATCTCCCCCCCTTTTCCAGCCAGGGAGGGGCAGAGGCTGGGCCTGGGCAAGGTCAGCTGCAGCATCTAGGTGCCTCTGCCTGACCAGTGGCCGGGCACTCACAGCTGACCCCGGTGACAGGGAAAAATCCATGTTCTCACCTGGGTTGCCACTCTCCCAGGCTCCACCAGTGCCGGGCAGGGGGCAGGGGCTCCACACGGTGTCACCAGCCACAGGAGGTCACAGAGGCAGCCTACTGCTGTGGCTTCAGGTGTGTCCCTTGGGCTCAGGCCCAGGGCGGAGTGATCATGGTGCTGCAGTGCCTCTGTCCGACTAGCTCTGGGACCATGCGGGGCTACCATGCACATGTGTCCTGGCTCCATATTCTATGGGGGGGACAGTTGTGCGGCCTCTGGGGTATGTGGCAGCATAGCAGACCAGCCCAGCATGGTAGGTGGGTCCTCGCCAGGGGGGTGCCAATTGTGGAGTGCTGCATGGCTCACTTGTCATTTGCCGGCTGGACTGCCGACCAGTCCAGCACCCAGGTAACCTGCCACTGCCACGGCGGCTTGGTGAATTTCTGTATGGCCCCTCGGCACCCCTCCCCCAGCTCTCCCCTCAGCTTAGGGACAGAGCGCTCACTCCAGGATAGGATGGCCTCGGCAGAGAGCAGCAAAGTGGGGACAGTGGGTAGTTGGAAGACAGGCACATATGGAGACATTGCAGTTTCAGATGGTTAGTTAAGCATTAAGACCATAAGAGAAGCCAATGTTGGATGAGGCCAAGGACCCATCCAGTCCAACACTCTGCCACACAGTGGCCAAAATACCAGGTGCCATCAGGAGGTCCACCAAGGGGCTGGGTCACCAGGAGCCCTCCCACTGTTGCCCCCCTCCCCTCCAAAGTGGACACATTACTCAAGCAGTTGCCCTCTCAACTACATGTAGTTGTTGGGAGCAGGACACAGGTGCCTTTGGCCATGAGGTGGGGTCAGGGCACATGGGTGTTCTCATTATCTCTCTATTAGTCTCTCCTGAGCCTCCTAACTGAAGCACATGATGAATTGGCCAAGTAGCCGGGGCCCAGCCACCTGCAGCAACAAGGGAACCTGGCAGCTTATTGTGGAGGAGAGGCCAGTCGACAGGGGAAGTGGCAGGACCACCAGATGTCAGGACAAACCACTCAGCAAAACAAGGGGTCAGAATGGAATGATGGATATGGTGTCGTTGGCTAGCATGGTTCTAGGCCTCACCGAAGCTTTTGAACAGCTTATGGAGAAAGTTGACCAACTGGACAGGGGCTAACAAACCAAAAGGGCATGGACAGCGGCCCCTGCTGGGCCCCTTCCCGCAAGCCTTCTGACTGCTGCTGGTGTGACTGGATGATTTTTGCCTATTGGGTTTCAAATTTCAGGGATACTGGTATGCAGTGTTCCCTCTAAGCTGAGTTAGTGTGAGCTAGCTCACAGTTTTTTACCCTCCGGCTCACACATTTCTGTCTTAGCTCAGGAAGGACGGCTCCAGAGCAAACTAATTTATGCCGTAGCCAAATCACCTGCTCACAACTTTAATACCGGTAGCTCACAAAGTAGATTTTTTGCTCATAGGACTCCACAGCTTAGAGGGAGCATTGCTGGTATGTGGACAAGGCAATGCCCATGGGCTGCTCAGTGGCATGAGCTGCTTTTGAGGCATTCAGTACTTTCCTGGAATGGGCTGCCAGGTCTTGGGTGGACATCTTGCACATCACCCACTTTCTGGATGATTTCCTTGTTGTGGGCCCCGGGGGGTGACTCAAATTGTGCAAAGCTCTTGCAGGCATTTCAGGACTTGGTTGCTGTGCTTGGGGTCCTGCTAGCCGCAGAAAAAACTGAACAGCCAGCAATGACGGTAACTTACCTGGGGATCCAATTGGATTCAGTGGCAGGGGCTTCCAGCTTACCAGAAGACAAACTGTTGGCCCCGCAGGCTGTCATAACCATGATGTGGGCCAAACCCAAGTGCACATTGCAGGAGATTCAGTCACCAGTTGGGCATCTGAACTTCGCCTGCCAGGTGGTGGCACCGGGCAGGGCCTTTTGTGCTCATTTAGCCAGAGCAACAGCAGGAGTTAATGCCCCTCACCACCACATTCGGGTCACTAGTGGCATGAAGGAGGACTTGGGGTATGGTTGCAATTTTTATCCAAATATAATGGGGTCACCATATGGCAGGAACCTATGGACTTGTGAGACACCATTAAGATATAATCAGACACCGCAGGGGCTGCAGGGTTTGGAGTCCTCTGTGATGGAAGGTGGTGTGCTTGGGCATAGCCTGATTCCTAGGGAAGGTCTGACATAACCAGGGACCTCACCTTGGAACTGTTTCCCATCCTAGTGGCTGCTGTAATTTGGAGGGATCTTTTTAGGAACAAGAGGGTGAGGTTCTGGTGTGACAACCAGGCTGTGGTCCGGGTGGTGAACACACAGAGGGTGATGCGCTTAGTCCATAGGCTGGTCCTGGTTTGCTTGGTGGCTAATGTTACATTTTCAGCATGGCACGTCCTGGGAATTGATAACAGCATTGTGGATGCTTTGTCTCGCCTACAGGAGGAGTGGTTCCGTGCCCTGGCACTGGAAGCCAACCTCATCTCAGACCCATTTCCCAAGGAGCTTTGGGCCCTTGGGAAGGTACCTTTATGCATGGGATCTACAGCTCTATAGCCCCATCCACCTTTAAGAACTATTCTAAGGCAGTTGAAGCCTTTTTCACCTTTTCTGCTGGGTCTGGGGGCCCTAAGACTTGGCCAGTCTTGAGCAGCTTGGTACTATGCTACATTGCCCAGCTTAGGAACCAGAGGTTCTCCCACAACACCATCTGAGGACACATGGTGGTCATTTCCTTTTTCAGCAAAGTACAGGGGTTCCTCGACCCGTGCAACTCCTTCACAGCTCACAAGGCATTTGAGGGATGGCACAGGCTTGCAGCATGGCCACCTGACCAGCACAGACCATTGACATTCAACATGCTTACGCTGATTGTGCGGGAGCTCACAGTCTTGTGCTGGTCTCCTTACGAGACAGCACTGTTTGAAGCTTCCTTCATATTGCTGTTTTTTTGGGCTCTCTGGGTTGGGGAGTTAGTGGCAAGCTCAAGAACGTCCTTTGCTAATCACCTCTAGAGATTCGGGATGTCACGTTTATTGTGGCCGGCCTGTCCTTATTCATTAGGAGGTCGAAGACGGATCAGCTGGGGCACGGGGCTGCTTAGGCGTTTGCTGGGGAGTGGCCCCTGTCCTGTATAAGCCACATGGGCCACACAAGGACGGTCCCCTCCTCATCCACCGTGGATGGGACTCTGCTAATCAGGTATCAGTTCACAGGTGTCTTGAGGGCCACAGTGGGCACTGTGGGCCTACCTTGCTGGGAGTTTGGGCCCCACTCCTTTCAAATCGGTGCAGCCATCACCCCTACAGGCCTCGGGTTGTCCCCAATGCACATCCAAGATATCGGGCAGTGGTGCTCAGAAGCCTACAAGGCTTACATAAGGCTGCACCTGGAGGGTGGTCACTGACAGCTAACTTGGCCTTCCTCAGCTCCAGGACAGTGGTGCAGGACATCGTCAATTGGGCAGGAGTGTATCCAGCATCATCTGGTTGGGGCAAGGACCTAGGAATTGAAGAGGCCCCGTAGGTTGAATGGATTGGTTTGAGGGTCATGGGTTGGCGGGCACTGAGGCCACAGATCACACAGTACTGTTCTGAGCCGGTCCCCTGAGGCCTTGATGTTGCAATTCAGGGAGAATGCTCTGGGGGAACATACAGGACCCATGCTGTGCCAGTGCTTCTTACAGCTGTAGTCAATAAACGTGACCAATTTACTCCACATATTTTCTGAATTCAGTGTTGTGTGTGTGGTTCTTTAATAATGGTCCGTGTGCAGCCGACAGGGGCTCCCCCTCCCCCCATAAGAGTCGGAGCTCACAAAATAACTTACCACTTTCTAATAAAGTCAAAATTTCCAAGTCCACAACAGGAGCTTGTGTCTATTTTTTTTTTAGTTTCTATTTTTCATCCACAAAGAACAGATCATCAGAGGGAAAGGTAATTCCAGCTTTTGAATGGACAGTACCTTTTGCTGTTGAACTGATGTTGCTTTCAGGACTGGGAAAGCCATCAGGTCTTAACCAGATTTCATTGTCACTGAACTGCTCAATATCAAAGACAAAACCCGGTCTGGTAAAATCAAGTGGCAAGATGTTGCTTACAGTTGACTCATCTGCAGATGGCCATTCAGATATTACAACATAATCCTAAAAGAAAAATCCTTGATGTTTACAAGCTGTAGTATCTGAATGAAAAACTGTACAAATCACAGTATACAAGACCCAAGATTGTTCCCATTTCTCACCACATATAACGTGTACACAGCAAGGCTGTGTGTGACCTGGTCTGCGAAGTGTGCACTGATCTGGATGGTGTTGGTAGCATCATACTACCCTAGGCAGGCTTTGGAGGCTATAGCCCTGGTTTGTCTCCAAAGTCTCAGCAAGCACTTCTCTTCCTACCACTGACACAGCTATACTAGTTTGTTCTTTGTTCCATTTCTCTCTCTATGGAATTTGGGGAAGCAGGGGAATAAAAAATTTCCTTATCACTTTGCAGGAGACAATCAGATCTCATGCCATGGTATGTCACCACTCAGTAGATTTTCTTCAGTGGCGAATACCCTAAGATATGTACGTGCCTTCAGATCAGAACAGTTACTACTATCTGGGAGAGTGTGGTTGAAGGAATGTGAATGGGATAGACTAGAAAAGAGGTAGATGGACATCCAGTAAGAAAAGCTTTAGCAGAACTGTCCTTTTGTATCTGCTTTTATATAAAATGGCTTCATTCTGTGTGTATTTTGTTCATTAGCTGTGTTCTTACTGTACTAAAGTACTTAGAACATCTACAATAAGTCCTCATTTCTACCCTTCTCCGTCTCTCAATTTG
Source organism: Gekko gecko (assembly GCA_029375565.1). NCBI lineage: Eukaryota > Metazoa > Chordata > Lepidosauria > Squamata > Gekkonidae > Gekko > Gekko gecko. The sequence continues at coordinate 50,969,435 of JAPDNY010000004.1, forward strand.
AAACTAGAATAGAATATTTAATGATCCCCTAGGAACCCCTTGTGTACCACCTTGTACTTCCTAAGAAGAAAGGTTGGATATGTAACCAATAAACTAATTAATGAAAGAAATGCTTTAAAAAAGTGAACAAAATCTTAATACTGTTAATGGCAGAGAAAACTTACACAAGTAGTAAAATATTTATAAAGACTGGAACAATTGCTTTTCTGTATAAATGTTAGGAGCACTTCTACATAGCTGCCAAGAATTGCACTTCATCATTTATTTAAATGCAAAGACATGTTCCTATGGCACCTAACATTATTCAAAGATTCTCAGAATGGCATACTACATTAACAAGTGTAATATTAAGTTGGCAAGTTTTGATTTTCTTGCACACACCATATGGATAATAGGACAGAAAAGCTATTCTGCAAAGACAAACTATTTTCCATCACTTTCTGCCAGCCAGAGGCATATTCAGTAAGCTAATCATGCCTGCCTCACAGAAATATCCAAAAGTTCTGAAAGAAACGCTACCTGAAAGTACTGTGAACTGTATCAAGTAGTTACAATTAAATGAAATATTTGTGAACATTTTGAATTTTAAGAGATCAGTAAGTAGCTGAAAGGTCAAGAACTGGTAGAACAAAATTATTCAGAAATTCACTTACATCACCAGTGGGCTTTGTGGTCGTCAAAGATGGTTCTTCAGTTGCTGTAGAAATTACTTCTTTTACTGTAAAGACAAGTGGCAAGGAAGAAATGATGAAGCTTATGTTGATTTAAAATATTTAATTTTATAGAAACAAATAATTTTGTAATTATTAGATTCCATATAAGAAATATATAAATTTGATTTATGTCCTACATGATAGAATCAGGAGGGGAAAAAATCTATAAGAGGACTGCACACCATAACCCTCATCATAATTTGCACCATAACCCCAATATAGGAGCAGTGGACTCTAATCTGGAGAACCAGGTGTGATTTCCCCACTTCTCCACATGAAGCCTGCTGGCTGACCTTGGTCCATTCACAGTTTTCTCAGGACTCTCTCAGTCTCACCTACCTCACAAGGTGCCTGTTGTGAGGAGAGGAAAGGAAGGAGATTGTAAACTGCTTTGAAACTCCTTAAAGGCAGAGAAAAGTAGGGTATAAAAACTACTCTTCATCATCTACAATTCACTTGAAGAGTGCAGTTTGAATATTCTGTATTCCTTGTTACACACAGGCACATAATTCATTTGCCATATTTGTGTATTTTTGCATTGGACATGCATTACTTCCTCACAGAATTTGGTTCTTTTCAGACTAAAGAGTCTGAGCATAACCTACACCTTAAGTGTACTGTACTTTCTGTGGAGGAGATTTTAAATATTTTTAAAACATTTATATCTTGCTTTGCCAGGAGCTTGAGGAGGTTTAGAATAACACACTTTAAAAACATATAATAAAGAATCAATTAAAGCAAACAAAATCTACTAAGAAATTTGCCCCAATAAACACCAGTTCTACATATAACAGACAATAACATTTCAACCATCAGTAAAAAGCCCTCTGAAACACTATTATAGTATGTACACACACAAAACACTCTCTCAATCCCAAGAGGGAAAGGAATTCTACAGCACTCTTTGGGACCCTGGAACCTTTTGTCAAGGTTGGAAGAACCACTAGAAGAGGCACTTCCATCATTAGGAGGACAAGAGGCACTATGAGGAAGCAGTCACAGTAGTGTACCCCAGAAAGGTCTGGACTCTGGAGTACCACTAAGGGTTCCTGGATAAATCTCTTCTTGCATCCTGTATTTAGCTTGGTCAGTTCCCTTGACTCCTGCATATAGTGGACTGAAGGCAAAGCCCAGCTGGTCATAAATGTAAGCAGATGAGGCCTGGTACAGAGAGAAAAAAGCTGGCTTTGGCGTCATTTTAATTAAGTCTTAAAGAGAAAGCCAATTATGCATCACCGTCTATATACTTCTGGGGGTGGGGGTAGGTGATAGCGTCTTATTTTAAGAGTAAACATTTGTAAGTTAATGGAGTATGTGCAATATTTCTTATGTCATACAAACCACTGATAAGTTGGAGAGAGTCAGGATCCAAGATCAGTGAGGCATTATCCAGTAAAGAGTTCTTATGAAGGATTTCCGCAATATAGTGTCTAAAGTCACTGACAGTGTAAACAACAGTTGGGTTATCCTCAATTTCCATAAAGGCATTGTCTTCCACTTTGTTGGACTGAAGGTTAATCAGGTCCCAGGTGGCATTGCTGATGGCTTCTCCATCAAAAAACACAGAGTATAGAACTTCCACACCGCTGAAAAGTTTGAGAGAGCACTATGAGACAGAGGCCCATACAATATACCAGCTATTGGTAGTCACAAAACAGTATTTGGTTTTCAACAAATGATTATGGATGACATTTTCAATAGAATATTGTACAGAAACATGTTCCTACTAGCAATATGTAAACAGCACTTTGAATGTGCATCTATATTGTGGGAGTAATACGGAAAAAGAAAAAATAGTGGCTATGACATATGAACAACTCAGTTGTTTGTTCTAACATTCTGCACACGCACAAAGCCTTTCCAGTATCTGCACACCCATAAATGTTTCCTGCTAAGGAAAAGCGAAGGCAGCTTTCACTTAGATGAGGAATGCAACAATTCTTATGAACATGTGGAGAGTCAGAATATCCATGGAGTAAACCAGACTCTCCCTTGCTCAGTTCTCATACAGCTGCTGTGGTCTGTAGCATATAACAACCTGCACTTGACCTGGGTCTGGCAGGCAGTGTGGTGTAGTAATTAAGGCACTAGACTAGGACTTGCGAGATCTGGGTTCAAATCTCCCTCTTTCCAAGCTCACTGTGGGATGTTGGGCCGGTTACTCTTTGTCAGTCCAACCAACCTTATAGAGTTGTTGTGAGGATAAAATGGGGCGGGAAGAACCATTTATGCAATAGGAACTCCTTGAAGGAAAGGCAAATTAAAAATGTGTCAGTAGTATTAAAAATTATCCACAGTAGAAATTCTATAAACCTTTTTGCTGATTTTGAATTAGATTCATTATAACAACAAAAGTTACTTTACTTTTTTTCTCACTGCATGGCTAATGGCAATTTTTATACTTGTAGACACCAATTTAAAAACTACTATATTGTAATAGTTTTTAAATTGATGTCTACAAGTATAAAAATAACATTTGCAGAGGGCCCCATCAGCACAGTGGTCTATTAGTATTATCAAAGTGCCTGCACTTTCTGAATCTCTCCTTTGCCTCTACGTTGTGAACTTCCTCTGCTTATCTTGCAACCATGTCCTCAAAGCCAATAAGTATTGATCACCTATTTCAGTTCACTGAAATAAGGCCTCTGATGACTTGAAAACAAGTCAGTTGCAGAACTATCATACCATATGAGTTGACTCCCATTGGCATGGATGCTTTACTGTCACAGCCTGTGATGTCATAGTATGCCCTGAACACTTCTGACCACACAACTGATGCTTTAGACCAGGGGTGTCAAACATGCAGCCCAGGGGCAGTATCAGGCCCCCGGATGGCTTCTATCAGGCCCACAGTGGAACTGGCTGTCTTCTGCTTCTTCTAGTTCTGCTGCTGCTGTGTCATTGTAGGTTTGCAGCTTACAAATACACACCTGAACAGTATACTCAAGATTGCAACAGCACAGACATTTTGATGTAATAATTCAGAGCAAGAGGTATCAGTTATCAGGCACTGTTAAATAAACAAAATATTGCAAGAGTACTACTGTTTTAAGCATGTTTTTATTTTAAGTTTTAAAAAAACCCTTTGTGTTTGTTATATCTCCACTACCTGGCATTACATTTTATGACACCCGTGGCCCAGCCCAACAAGGTCTCATTTATGTCAGATCCAGCCCTTATAACAAATGAGTTTGACACACCTGCTTTAAACCACTAGGGGAACCTTATCTTTAGATCCAAGATCCAAAAGCAACATCTGACTAGATTTTGGCACAACACGTTGCTGTGACAGATTGGCTCAGCTGTCTTGGAGCCTTTTAGCAGCAAACTAATAACCTATCAGCAGAACAAGAAAAAAAAATACTGAAAGTTTCCTTTACCTGTCATCCTCAGGAGACCTAAATGTTAAGGGGGAAAGGGACAAGAAAAGTTCAAATGAAAAAGGAAATGAAAAAAGGTGCTTCCCAGTTAAATAATACATATCAGCTCTATCAGAATTAACAAAATACCATTCAAATAAAGATATTTATTTTACAACTTTTGTATGGGGCAACACCTGCATATTGGTATATGTAGTACATTTTATGTAACAGTTTTTATGAGAAGAATGCTAGACATGAACTAAAGAAATGTAGGTTCAAATTCCCAATGAACCATGATGCTCGTTATGTGACCTTGGGCTAATAAAGGGTGTAGAGATTGATTCATATTGCTATAAATTAAAAAGAAAATTGTCATTTAATTGTAAAGTAACAACACACTATTTTATTACAGCATTAATCTGATGCACAGGAAATTTAACCTTGCTTGTGTTTTAGACTATGGTTATTATTGAATAATTTCAGAATAATTTCAATAATTTCAGTATTTAACTCTATGCTGGACTGTGACCTATGTAAGTATCTGGGAATCTGTGTAAGGAACCTCTGTTACTGTAATGAAAACAGAAATAATTTAGATAGAGGTCAATTTCTCTGTTTCAAAGACTGTTTTGGATGTACTTTAGTGTTTGGTATGATATGTCACTGAATGTGTATTGAATGACATATCATTTTCCCCCATTTTGGAAACATTTGGGGAGTGATTTCACCTAGAAGGGGACATTTTCTCTAGGGGAAGTGATCTCTGTTGTCTGGAGATTAGTTGTAATTACAGGAGAACTGCAGGCCCCCTCTGTAGTTTGATAACTCTATGGGATAACTGTAGTTGTATTCTCAATGTTACAACAGTGTGGTCCTCAGAGCTAGTCAATACCTTAGCAAATTTATCTATCTTGATTCTGCAGAGTGATACAAACGGGCAGCTTTGTTCAAGCAATTTTGATTACACTAATAAAATAAGGAATTCTCATGTGTTGACAGAACCATACCTGAATTCAGTAACATGGATGTTCTTGTATCCAGGCAATCCTTCATATGAATTTTGAATCTATTTGAAAAAAAATGGAGACAAAAATTATAGATCCTGTCCTTTTTTAGGTGGTCTCTCTAATAAATGTACAGAACACACAAAGGTAATTTTAAGTGACAGGAGTGACAAGGGTGACTTTCCCTTTTGATGCAATGTTCTACCTTTCATTAATTTTTTTTGCTAAGCATTATTTATTTATTTCAGAAGACTGTCCATCCCCATATCTGTTGTGTGCTGAAGGGATTTCCAACTGCCAGTGCTGGGTTAGGCCTACTGTAAGTTTAACACTGGATTAGATCCTGCCATCCTTTCATGAAACATGCTGATGATCATCAGTTTTCCTGGCTTTCCTGTATCCCAGCGTTGAAAATGGTTGCTGGGAGAGCCAGGAATATAAGTGATTCTTGTGCAATCCAAACATAGTCCTAGAGGTGGATCTAACCCACAAAGAATAAAATTGAAGATATTAACTGTCTGCAAAGGTACCTAGATTTGTTGGAAAATATTCAGTTTCCAGGTAATATTTTAGACCAGTACTACTCACTGGCTCTGAAGCCATATGTGGATCTTTGACATGGTACCTGTGGCTCTTCTGAGCACCATCCCCCACTGTAGCACCTGCCCCATGTTTCAGCAAAGTGGGCAAGACAATTGCCCAGTAAGACTTATCATTCATTCCTTGAACTTGGTTATTACCTTTGATGGAAGAGTCACACATCCAGACATATTGGATATTTGTTACCAGAACAATCTGGAGAGCATGTGCAGTTACCATGAGAGATTATCTATGGCCTACTGTGTAAACATTTAGCAATTGCAAATCACATGAGAAAGCAATACCTGGCTCTAAAGAAAATCTTTTTTCTTTTATTTATTTCTGGATGTGTTTTGTTTTACAATAGTAATATTGACCACTGAGGAAGGCCCTAAGGGGCTGAAATGTGTATGGTCTACTGGTCATAAGATATACCCATCAATTGCATATGTAAAACTCAGCTCTGTGTGTAAAAAGTTTTAAGAGTCTGATATTTGGATAATTTCTTTTAACCTATTTTATCTTTTACTAATGTGTACACCAGAATAAATATTTCTATTTTTATATGAGGGTTAGATTGACCCTCATATATCAGAGCCATATCTTGGGTTGAGTTTCCCCCCTCCCCTTTTTTCGCGGTTCATTCCTTGAGACAGTTACTAGAGAGACTGGAGGATGCATGAGCTGCAGGTCCCATACAAGGAATAGAAGTCAAGATTCTGGAAAAATCATGTGAATGCAGCCGAAGTTATAATCATATATTTAATAGTTATATCTTGTATTCTTGTATGTATTTGGTGGGCAAAACCCCCCCACCAAAACATTCATTGTACTGAAACACAACATTCCTGAAGAGTTTTAAGACCATGTAAAGAACCGATTTGTATTACTAAGTTCAAGTGAACATGAACCAAAAGAACTGTGGGTTGAAATCAAAGTCATTATCAAGGAAGAATGTGCAAAGACTATTCCTGTAGGCAAAAGAAATGAAAATCCTCAATGAATGACTGATGAAACTCTTAAAATTCCTAAAGACAACCAAGAAGGAAAAGGAAGAGGTGACAGAAACAGTATCAAATGCCTAAACAGTATCAAATGAACATAAGAACATAAGAACATAAGAGAAGCCAATGTTGAATCAGGCCAATGGCCCATCTAGTCCAACACTCTGTCACACAGCGGCCAAAATATACCAGGTGCCATCAGGAGGTCCAGCAGTGGGGCCAGGGCACCAGAAGCCCTTCCACTGCTGCCCCCTCCAGCACCAAGAATAGAGTGCATCACCTGCCCCAGACTGAGAGTTCCCATCTATACCCTGTGGCTAATAGCCACTGGTGGACTTCTGCTCCATATGTTTATCTAATTTCCTCTTGAAACTGTCCATGCTTGCAGCTGCCACGACCTCCTGTGGCAGTGAATTCCATATGTTAATCACTCTTTGGGTGAAGAAGTATTTCCCCTCTTATCTGTTCTAACCCGACTGCTCAGCAATTTCATAGAGTGCCCACGAGTTCTTGTATTGTGAGAAACTGCTCAATCCCATTCATAACCTTATAAACCTCGATCATGTCACCTCTCAGCCGTCGTTTCTCCAATCTAAAGAGCCCCAAGCATTTTAACCTTTCTTCATAGGGAAGGTGTTCCAACCCTTTTATCATTCTAGTTGCCCTTCTCTGCACTTTTTCCAATGCTATAATATCCTTTTTGAGATGTGGTGACCAGAACTGTACACAGTATTCCAAATGAGGTCGCACCAATGATTTATACAGGGGCATGATGATACTGGCTGATTTGTTATCAATTCCCTTCCTAATAATCCCCAGCATAGCGTTGGCCTTCTTTATTGCAGCTACACATTGTGTAGACATTTTCAGCGAGTTATCCACTACGACTCCAAGATCTCTCTCTTGGTCCGTCTCTGCCAGATCAGACCCCATCAATGTGTAGTTATATTTAGGATTTTTGGCTCCAATATGCATCACTTTGCACTTGGCCACATTGAACCCCATTTGCCACGTTGACGCCCACTCACCCATCCTCAACAGATCCCTTTGGAGTGCCTCACACTCCTCCCTGGTTTTCACCACCCTGAACAACTTTGTGTCATCTGCAAATTTAGCCACATCACTGCTTACTCCCAATTCCAAATCGTTAATAAACAAGTTAAAAAGCATCGGACCTAGTACTGATCCCTGTGGTACCCCACTGCTTACCACCCTCCACTGAGAAAGTTTCCCATTTATACTCACTCTCTGTTTCCTATTTATAAGCCAGTTTTTGATCCACAAGAGGACATCTCCTTTTATCCCATGACTATAGAGCTTACTTAGGAGCCTTTGATGAGGAACTGTATCAAAAGCTTTCCGGAAGTCAAGGTAAATAATATCTATTGGGTCCCCCTTGTCCACATGTTTCTTCACTCCCTCAAAAAACACTAACAGGTTAGTGAGACAAGATCTTCCCTTACAGAACCCATGCTGAGTCTGCCTCAATAGTTTTTGTTCATCAATGTGCCTACTAATTCTTTCCTTAATAACAGTTTCCACCAACTTACCCGGTATCGATGTCAGACTGACTGGCCTGTAATTTCCTGGATCTCCCCTGGAGCCCTTTTTAAAGATGGGAGTGACATTAGCTACCTTCCAGTCCTCAGGAATGGAGGCAGATTTTAAAGAAAGATTACATATTTTTGTCAGGAGATCCACAAGTTCACATTTGAGTTCTTTCAGAACTCTCGGATGAATGCCATCCAGGCCTGATGATTTATTAGTTTTTAAATTGTCCATCAGTCGAAGGACTTCCTCTCTTGTTACCGCAATCTGATTCAGGTCTTTCAGACCCCACCCGAAATCGGTGCTTCTGGAGTGGGCAAACACTTCTCCTCTTCCACAGTGAAGACAGAGGCAAAAAATGCATTCAGCTTCTCAGCCATTTCCCTATCATCCTTCACTACTCCTTTTACCCCTTGGTCATCCAAGGGCCCCACTGCCTCCCTGGCTGGCTTCCTACTTCTAATGTATTTGAAGAAAGTTTTATTGTTGGTCTTTATGTTTTTTGCGATATGCTCCTCATATTCCCTTTTTGCTTGCCTGATCACAGACTTGCATTTTATTTGCCATAGTCTGTGTTCCCTTTTATCAACCTCACTAAGACTAGCTTTCCACCACTTAAAGGAATCCTTCTTACCTTTTACAGCTTCCATTACTTTATTTGTTAACCATGCAGGCTTTTTTCTATACCTATTTGTACCTTTCCTAACCTGCGGTATATATTTTTTCTGAGCTTCTAGGATTGTCTTTTTAAATAGTCTCCAAGCTTCCCCAATGGTTTTGACCTTCTCCACTCTTCCTTTCAATTTCTTCCTCACATGTCCCCTCATACCAGAGAAGTTACCCCTTTTAAAGTTAAAAGTGGTTGCGTCAGTCTTTTTGGGCAACTCCCTATCTGTACAAATTTTAAACTCAATGACATTATGGTCACTGTTCCCAAGTGGTGCAATCACTTTTACATCTCTCACCAGGTCTTGGGTGTTACTTAGAACCAAATCCAGGATCGCCTCTCCCCTGGTAGGATCTGTGACCATCTGTTCCACAGCACAGTCATTGAGAGTGTCTAAGAACGCAATCTCTTTTTCCCGACTAGAACTCATATTGACCCAATCAATGTGTGGGTAGTTAAAGTCGCCTATTACAACACAGTTATTTCGTCTAGCCGCTATCTTTAATTCATTCATCATTTTATAATCCTCCTCTATCTTTTGATCTGGTGGGCGATAACAAACTCCCACTGTGAAGCCTCCTTTTGGACCCACTATTTCAACCCATAGCATTTCCAGAAGTGAATCCAATTCTCTTACCCTCTCAATCTTACTGGACGGTATACCCTCTCTGACATACAGAGCCACCCCACCTCCAACCCTTCCCCCCTATCCTTCTGATATAATTTATAACCAGGAGTCACCGTATCCCACTGATTTTCCTCATCCCACCAAGTTTCTGAAATACCCACAATGTCTATTTCCCCCCCAACACCAAGCATTCCAACTCCCCGATTTTACCTCGGAGACTTCTAGCATTTGTGTATAAACACTTATAGTTTCCCATGTTTGTTAAGCCCACAGCCTTCCTCTTGCTGCCTCGAGACCTTGCCAGGCAGTTCCTATCATTAGCCACAGTCTCAGTGGACAATTGTAATCCATTTCCTTGTACAAAAGTAATAGCTACCCCTTCATCTCTTTGAGATGAGCCATCCCGAACCAGAGACTTTTCATCTCCTGTCAGCTTTCCCCCATTAATCAGTTTAAAAACTGCTCTGCCACCTTTTTAATTTTGAGCGCCAGCAGCCTGATTCCTTCTTGGGACAAGTGGAGACCGTCCCTTTTGTACAGCTCCCTCTTGTCCCAAAAAGCATCCCAGTGCCTAACAAACTTGAACCCTTCCCCCCTACACCACCGTCTCATCCACGCATTGAGACTCCTGATCTGTGCCTGTCTCTCCGGCCCTGCGCGTGGAACAGGTAGGACTTCCGAGAAGGCTACCTTGGAGGTCCTGGCCTTGAGTTTCCTGCCCAGCAGCCTAAATTTCTAAATGGAGAGCCAGTTTGGTATAGTGGTTAGGTGCGTGGGCTCTTATCTGGGAGAACCGGGTTTGATTCCCCACTCCTCCACTTGCACCTGCTGATGTGACCTTGGGTCAGTCACAAGCTCTGGCACAGCTGTTCTCCCAAGGACAGTTTCTGTCAGAAGTTCTCTCAGCCCCACCGACCTCACAGGGTGTCTGTTGTGGGGAGGGGAAGGGAAAGGAGTTTGTAAGCCGCTCTGAGACGCCTTTAGGCAGTGAAGGGCGGGGTATAAATCCAAACTCTTCTTCTCTTCTTCTTCTTCTAAATGCAGTGTTCCAGCAACTCTCACATAGAAACAAAGAGAACTATTATAATGAGCAGTGTAAAGAAATAGAAGAGAACTACAAAAAAGGAGAATAAGAGAGAAACATGGAAATAATTAACTGAATAAGACTAAATAAATAAAAAGTGGGAACAATACACTGAAGAATCATACCAAAGAGACGAAAGAATGACAGTTTCCTTCCAAGAAGAATCTTTAGAAGAAGAACCTACAGTTTTAGAAAGTGAAATGAAAGCTGCACTGAGAGCAAGTGGGAGGGGGGGAAATCACAAGGATTAGATGGGATATCAATAGAGCTATTCCAAGCCACAGAAACCATCAAAATTTTAATTCAATTGTGTCAACAAATATGGAAAGTAAAACAATGGCCCACAGACTGGAAATGGTCAATCTGTACTCCAGTTCTGAAAAAGGCGACATCAAAGACTGCAGCAACTATCAGACCATCACATTAATTTCTCATTACAAGTACAGTGATGCTCAAAATCATACAAGAAAGACTATTAACATATATGAAACAAGAAATGTCAGATGTTCAAGCTGGATTCAGAAAAGGAAGAGGCACTGGAGATCATACTGCAAATTTACATTGATTATTGGAGTATATGAGAGAATTTCAGAAGAAATTCATCTTGTTTTTCATAGATTACAGCAAAGCTTTTGACTGTGTGCATCATGAAAAGCTATGGTTGGTTTTAAAAGAAATGAGTGTTCCACAGCATCTGATTATTTTGATGAGCAACCTGTTCTAAAGACAAGAGGCTACTGTAGCACAGAATATGGAGAAATTGGATCCAAACCTCAGTTGATGGCAGAATGCACAAATTCAATCTAGATACAATAAAGATAAGTCAGCAGGTCTTTATGACAGTTTTCTAGAAATTGATAAGATTTTTATGTAAACAAATCAGAAATTTATTTTAAAAAATGTATGACCTGCTTCTTGAAGATAAAATGCAAAATGAAGTGGTGAAAAATGTGATGACAAAATGGGCCCAAAACTTAGGGCACAATACTGATTTAGAACAGTGCGCTCAGATTTGGGGAAAAAGCCTAAAAATGACTAGAGCAATTTGCTTTAAAGAAAACATTTATAAAATGTTTCACAGGTGGTATATCACTCCAGATATGCTCTCAGAAATAAACACCAGTTGCTCTAATCTTTGTTGGAAATGTCAGATCAAAACAGGATCTTTCTATCACATGTGGTGTAATTGTGGTAAAGCTAAAATATGACCCCGGTCACACGGAGAATTTGCCACGCAGAAGGCACAAATGTCAGGTAGATTTTTGGGGCACGATCACATCACAACATCTGGGAAGCGTAGCACTCCCATGGCCAACCTGTGGCATCCCACCAAAGATGTGGAGTCAAAAAGTACCGCAGAAAGTGCACTAGTATCTGGAAAATGTGGGGCAAAGATGGGCGTCTGATTGTGGAAGTGCTAGTATCCCGTGGCATCCGGCACCCATCCACATCCCATTGCAAACCGGATGGTTTTTGTAAGTCTCCATAGGATGTGCACGAATACCAAACTGAGCATGTGCACAAACATGAAAGTGAAAGCAGTGCCACTCTGTGGAGAACAGTGCTGCCCCGCCGAACTGCAGATGTGTACAAACATGACCTGTAGCACCAACTCGTCATGAAGCGATCCTTCATTCCTTGATCATGCGAATGCAGGGACTTCGTTGGAAAAAGAAATTGCCCGTCTGATCCGGAAGTGGTGGCTTGTGATCACCGCTTGTGTGATCGTGTCGTGCCGCTTCTTTGCCATGCTTCAGCATCGCCATGTGATCAGCAGCTAACAGCCCAAACGCAGAGACTCGGGGGACCGTGTGATTGCGCTGCCATGCTTTCTTTTGCTCCGGGGCGAACAGCCTCACCTTCCCCCCCCACGTTATCTGGCCCGTGTGACTGGGGCTTATATTGGGCAGGAGTACATGAAATAATCCAAAAAAGTCTAGGAACTTCTGTTCCCTTTACCCCAGAACTGTATTTGCTTAGTATACCAGCAAAACAAAGTCCAAAAAACGATTTACACAGTAAACTCCATATTATTATTTCAGCTAGAATCCTGTTTGCTAAATACTGGAGGAAAATTGAATTACCATCTCGATCAGAAATCATCAGTAAAATACTGGAAGCAGCTGAAATTGATAAGCTGACCTTTTACTTAAAAGATAGGACAGAAGAACAATTTGTAAGAACGTGGTCAAGGTTTTATAGTTGAGTCGAAACACAAAAATAAATGAATAAAACTTTAAAAAAAGAGGGGGGAAATTGTTAATATAATATTTTAAAAATGAAAGAGCATAAACAATTGTTTGCTTTTCTTTACTCTTGTAAAATATAAAGGAAAAAGACTGTAACAGTCCAATAGAGAGCACTATTTATTAAGTTCATGCGTTATAAGGCAATGATGCTAGCCTACTCTTACTCCTATTATGTCACGTTTTGTTGTTTTTATTTATTTATTTATTTATTATTTGGATTTATATCCCGCCCTCCCCAAAGACTCATGTCTTTTGGATGGTTGTTTTGTTTTCTTGTTGTTAAAAATAAAGAAATAATAACAAAAAAAAGAATATGGAGAAACTGAATGGTTTCCAGTTGATAAACGTTTCAAATAAGGATGTGTTTTATCTCTCGGTCTCTTCAAAACAGAACATATCATAAGGAAAACTGGATTAGATTTAGATGAAGGTGGAGTGAAAACTGGTGGAAGGAACATTAAACAATTTGAGGTATGCAGATGACACTACATAACTGGCAGAAAATAGTGAAGACTTGAAATGACTACTGTTGAATGTGCCAAAGCACAAAGTGCCAAAGCAGGATTACGTTTGAATATCAAGAAGACAAATGTAATGCCTGCTGGAGAATTACACAACTTTAAAGTTGACAGTGAAGAAATAGAAATTGTTCGAGATTTTCTATTCCCTGGTTCCATCATCATCAACCAAAAGGAAGACACTAACCAAGAATCAGGAGATTGAGACTAGGAAAAGCAGCCATGAAAGAGCTAGAAAAGTTCCTAAGTGTAAGGATGTGTTGCTGGCAACCAAGATCAAGATAATTCATGCCATAGTATACCTATGTATGGATATGAAAGTTGGACAAAGAAGAAATTTACAGTAAGAAAGTAGATTCCTTTGAAATGTGGTGTTGGAGGAGAGTTTTATGGATACCATGGATTCCCAAAAAAGACAAATAGATGGATTCTAGATCAAATGAAGCCTGAACTCTCCCTAGAAGCTAAAATGACTAAACTGAGGCCGTTGTACTTTGGTCACATTATGAGAAGACAAGAGTCACCGGAAAAGACAACAATGCTAGGAAAAGTTGAAGGCAGCAGGAAAAGAAAAAGACCCAATATGAGATGGATGGACTTCCATCAAGGAAGCCATGGCCCTCAATTTGCAAGACCTGTGCAAGGCTGTTAATGACAGAACGTTTTGGAGGACATTAATTCATAGGGTTGCCATAAGTTGAAGGCAACTTGATGGCACTTAACACACACACATTTGTTGAGGTGGTACAAAGGGCATACAATAGTCACATGGCTCTTTTTGGTTTATGGTAATTTTGAATGTGCCTTCCCACAAGCCACTGAGTACCACTGGTTTACACTGAACAGAGAAAATTTTTAAGAAATTAATATAGCACTGTTCGAAATGTTTAAAAATGCACTTTATATTTATTTAGAAACATGTAGGTGGTGCAGAGGTTAAGATACAGAGCTGCAGACGGGAAGGTCTGTAGAAAGACAATTTGAGACCTGAGTGCCGCGTGATAGAGTGAGCTCTTGTCTTTGGCCCCAGCTCCTGCCAACCTAGCAGTTCGAAAGCAAGAAATTGCAAGTACATAAATAGGTACCACTTCGGTGGGAAGGTATCAGTGTTCCGTGTGCCTCGGCATGTAGTCATGCCCAGCCACATGACCACAGAAATGTCTTCAGACAACACTGGCTCTTCGGCTTGGAAATGGAGATGAGCACCGCCCCCTAGAGTCAGATTTGACTGGCTTTCGAGCAAGGGAAACCTTTACCTTTACTTTAGGTTACTGAAACTCATAAGGAAAATCTGCTAAGGTGGCATCATACTGTAGTAATAAAGGAACCATATTCATGTATCCTGCATCTTCAACAGACAATCCTATGTACTCAAAAGAAAGGCTTATTGTATCCAGGTGCATAGGTAAGGTTAATAGAACGGCAACTTTAGAAACCTACAGACTTTCAGACATGCTTTGAGACATGTAACTACACATCCTGTTGTGCCAGTAAATTATTTGCCAGTCTTTACTTCTATAGCAGCCTCACAGCTGATCACATTGCATGCTATATAGACAATTAAAATAGCAAATGATCAAAACTTATACCAGGTCTTTGTGTCCTTTGCTCATCCAATTTCTATTTACTGCAAATATTTTCTTCAGTTCTGAAAGGCCATCACATGTAAGGATATAGTGTAGGGTTTTGGGATCTATACCCATGGTAGAACACTTGTATCAAAATAGTAAGATGATGCACCAGATGGGTCTCCTAACAGCATTGTTTATTGTTTTGTATCTAAATAATATAAATACTATAAACTTTTCCACCACATGGTCTTTTAAGAAACAGTAAAAATATGACTGGTTCTGGAGAAACATAAAACTGTGTGAAGCCATGGGCTGGGAAGGAACAAGCCTAATTATTCATTCAATTTGGTTCACTCAGACTCAGGCCTGTAGCTACAGTGGGGCATCTCGGGGCCCGGCCCCCTGACTTACCTCCAATGCCCCCTGACTTACCATCCAGCACAGATGCTCCCTTGGGGGGGTGCAGGATGTGTAGGGGGTGCCCCCTGACTTATTTAAAGGCCCCCTGAATTAAAAAATCTTGGCTACGGGCCTGCTCAGACTGAGAAAAGCAACCCTTCTTTGCATTCACCATGAAGCAAGAAATAATGCAAGAAACCACTTCGGCTCTTCTCATTGATATTTGCTACTACATGAGAGGGAGGGCAGGAAGGGTTGCATCAGTGCTTAGTTCTTGTGCCCTTTCTTACAAATGCTAATCACCACTTTGGGGTCAAGAAGCAATATTTCTCCAGGCCAGTTTGGCTGGAGATCCTGGAGGGTTTTTTGTCATCTTCTGGGTATGGAACAGTGGATAGTGGGGGTGTGCAGGGGAAGTATTTGTGAATTTCTTGCATTGTGCAGAGGGTTGGTCTAGATGACCCTGGAGGTCCCTTCTAGCTCTATGATTCTATAAAAACAACCTTCACTTTAAACTCACTCTGCCCAGAATAAAAACCTGTCAAAAATTTCTAACTGGGAATGGTGTCTGTCCAAGCACAAAGAGAACTAGGCAAAGGATGAAAGGAACATCAGCATGCCAAGTAGCCGTTGTCCGAACAGACATTTCTTCCACATATAGTATGGCACTGTTCCTTGGCCACATATGTTGGAAAATTAAAATGTCTTGCCTAATCTGGCCACGTATAAGAGTTAGAATGGCTCTCTTTGGCTGCAGGATGTAATATATCTATTCCCCATATGGGCCACAATCTGGCAGGAGACTAGACCTAGTATAATATATTCAACAGAGTTTGCCAAGGCATGATCCAGGTGAGTTAGAGAAATAATTATGATTGTTACTAATAATTTATTTCTTAGTTCTCACAATAGCAACTGTCTTAATCATTTGGGCAAGGGTGGATAAACAGCGCCTTAGTCAGGCATGCATATAGAGGGTATACCTCCTCAGTGCCAACAGGCTAGGCAAGCCAAGCCTAAAGTTTCAGTTAAAAGCAGCACTCATGGTGAGAGAATCTTATATAGTTTATTCTATCAGCCAGGCCTGGGGAGCAGAGGGAGGGATTTTATAACAAGGGCAAGACCCAAAACTCTTTGTTCTTCCCTTAAGTAGTTCACAATGTAAACAGATGAAAGTTTATGAGAAAGGGTAAAAATGTTCAGGAGACAAGGAAGTTTTATATTTACAGCAACGACAAAAGGCCACTATGAACATTCTCCATCTTTGAGCATAGCTTCTGTCAGAGATCAGGGCAAGCCAGGGAGACAGGCAGACAAAGCAGTTCCCAAGGGCCTGCTTTCTTCCTCTGCAAGCCTGAGCCAAAGGACATGTGATGTTGGGGATCTATTAATGGATTCCCAGATACATATTTAATTACAAAAAACAGCCTTTGGGGAAATGATAATGGGCTGTGGATGTGGCACCATAGAAGTGGTGGTGGGGTTAACTCTCCTGCCATCTCATTTTCCCCACCATATCTTCACCCTCCCACCACAATCTTCTTTAGACCTCTGGGGGTGAAGGAAGAAAAGCATGATAAGGATACTCTTTCCCCCCTCCTGGGCTTACAGCTGCCTAGATGGGCTGTTTCCAACTGAAGAAACGTAATGAGAGGGAAGAGTCAAATTCCCTCTTCCTTTGTACCACCATGCTGATATATAACCCCCTCCCTTATTGTGGTTGCTATCAGCTAAAATACATGTCTGGCAATCTATTCACAAATTCCCAGCTCTGTGTGCTGTTTGCTACCAAACAAGGATTCCAGATACAGAGAGAAACAAATACCTTAGCTCATCTAAACTCCTTCAAAGGATGACTATGTAAATGGGTGACATAATTCTGGAAAGTGTTGAAGGGGCTGAAGAATGGCTTCTCCCTGGGATGGCTGAGTTCAGACTGGCAGTTTGGCATGATATAGGCATGTTTCACAAACGGATTAAAGGGGCTGGTTCACACAGGCACAGCTGTCAGGTGTTCCCCAGCCCACTCAACCCATCTTGTAATGCTTCCCTCCCAAGTTTAAAAAGTACCAGGTGAAACCCTGGAGAGTGTGTTGATCCCGCTTCCCAGACGTGTGCACACTAAAAGCCGTGTGAACAAGCCGCATTGATAATTGCTGCTGCGTCTATGCACCTATGTGCATAGGCGCATGTTGCCAGAGTGAGAAAAAGCCGCTTACAGCCATGCCTCTGCCAGGGGCAGACCAACAGTGTGAATGCTCCCTTGTGCCTCCTCCCCGGTACGCTCCCACATCAGTCGGTGCAGTGTGACCGGGAATACCCAGAACACGTTGTTCCAGGTCTTTTGCCATGACTCCCTCGCGCTTCATGCTGCCAGTCTGACCTTCAAAGGATGAATGTATAAATGGGTGATAAAATTCTAGAAAGTGTTGGGTTTGGGTTTTTTTTTTTGTGAAGAATGGCTTCTCCCTGGGATGGCATGTATCCAAGTATAAAATTTGTCATCCTCAAACCTGAAACATGTCTCAAAATATTTGGGTAAACGATATATAGAATATCTTTTACTTTTTAATTTTTAAAAAGTAATGAAAGTGGTAAAAGTAATGCGTTATCCCACAGTTCTTTGCTGACAACTGGTGAGACAGAGTAGATAGATCCCCAATCTGCTATTTGTATTAGCAGGGACCAGCCCAAGGGCTTGAGGGGATCAAGGCTGCTTAACAGATGCTCCTGAACAAAAAATCTGAAAGACCTTTTAGACCCATACTCTACATTACAAGGAATCTGAGGTCATCTTTTTCCTGTGTCTGCCCAACAATGTTAGCTAAAGAAGACATATGAAGCAGTATAGTAATGCTCACAGTTTTCTTGCCCTCACTCTACTTCATTGGCTGCAGCCTTTTGTAGGAGGGGGAGAAATGATGATGTCACATCATATCTTCTTTAACTAAATGTTACCAAGAAGATGCTGCTCCAGATGGGAGCTACACAAGCCTCATAAGTAGTTTGATAGAGGACAGAAATAACAACATCAGTAGATGCTGAGGAGCATAGCCATTCACCCCAGAAAATACCATTAAAGAAGATAAAAATCTGCATGCTCTGTCATTGACATTTCAGATTATAGAGGGAAATGGAATGGTAAGGCAATTACTTCAGAAATAAATAGCTGTGCGAGTTGCTGGTACTCTTCAGTGAAGGGGTCGCTGAGTTCGATGCTGTATTTCTCTTCAGGAAGAAGAATGCTGAACTCCACCACTTGTTCATGTGCCAGTCTTGCCAGTTTTTCTTCCTCTTTCTTTATTTCATTATTGAACTGAAGGGGTGGGGAAGGAAACATTGAATGAAAGAGGTTAATTTCTGCACAAAATTACTCAGAATAAATGTCAAAACTTATTTTGAATACAGTTTGCTTTTCAAATTTCTTGGAGATATGCGTCCACAGTTAAAGGCAGAACATAGTTATTTAAGAGAACTGATGTGTATCCTGTGATACACACTCATTTCTTGATTGTTAACATGCAGTCGGATTATAAATTTCTTGAGAACTGTGCCAGGAGACAACATCTGAGGAAGCCCTTGGCCTCTATGCCCAGTTGTTGGCCATCCATAGTAACTGGTTGGCCACTGTATGAGGCAGGATGCTGGACTAGATGGACCACTGGTCTGATTAATGTACAAATCTCTGTAAAATCTGTTTACCAAAGGTGAAAAGTGGAGTGAAAGACATATTGGGGAAGAGGCATGATTGATGAGTAGTTGGGGAGAGATGCTGGGAACAGAGGTGGTGAGTGGGTGAGGAGGAAGGGCTGAACCAAAGTAGGTGGATGTGTAGGGAGATAACAATAATAATGGCCAAAGGAAGGGTTGGAATGTTACCTCAATACACCTATGAGATTTCATAGGTCTAAGTAGTTTGTAATAAAATATATAATCTTTCCCATGTGTATCTCCTATTTTATTAGTGTAAGGCAATAATTTCCTAACTAACATTCTTCATTTATATCAACATATCTCAAAAGCACTATATTTAGATTGTTATCCATTCTCACTCCTCCCTCCCCAGGTCTTTGCATTAAAAGTTCTGAAAGATTAGGCAAGAGGACAACTAAAGTTAAGACATTTTCGAAATTTTCAGCATAATTTGGCAGCTGAATATAAAAATGAAGTATATGACATGTCACCTAAATCCCAAAGCATTCTTTTTAGATTTTGTGGTTTGCATAGTTTCTTTTCAGCAATAATTTACAGATGCTTTTTCTGAAGTGGAAGGCATTTATCATAGCAATGAACAACTGAAATGCACTGTATACAGTAGCTCCCATCTTGGCTACTGAAAATAGAAAATGGTCTGTACTTCTCAAAGACCATCATTTAATTTATAGTTGCCCAAACTGGAAAATTAGTGGGATCTAGCTAGGAGAACTCTTATTAGTGGGATTTAGTTAGGAGATTCCTATTACTCATATATATGATAGGGACCTTACAAATGGGTCTGACTCCCATTTTCAATCTGTAACATATTGCAGCCTAAATATTGGCTAATCTTATTATTGCTGTCTGATAAGAAGGATTTTGCCACAGTGGAGGTGGCAGGATTAGATCACTTTCAACTACCTTCAAAACTGACAAGTCCATGAGATACTACCAGCTCTCAAACAAAAATAGATCACTCCACTCTAACATGGGACAAGATTTCCCATAGTGCCAGCTCTGGTGAATTTAGGGGGGGAAATCTGATTCAGAATGTCCTGTTTTGTAATATCAAGACAATATATTTGATATTTGAAGATTATATTAGTCTTGGGGAGCCTTCTGAAGCTCCCTTAAACATTTCAGAAACTGAGGGAAGAATTATAATCACAAACTGGAAAATTAGTGGGATTACAGCTATAACATGTCTACAAATGAACAGGTTACTTAATCTTGTGCAGACAACTGAGACAGTGTATAATTAACATTTGGTAGGGAAATGGGACTATGGCAGCAGGCTCTGTCCCCACCCTCTGAGCACTGATTATAACTTGTGCACAGACTGCATACACAAATGGAATCTGAGCACTAGGCAGATCAATCAATTCATGAAGGTCAGGAACAAAGCCTGCTGCCATTTATACACTGCATTTCTATACTGAATGCAGAGTGTTTGGTCACTTGCACAGAACTAATGAAACATAAATGCAATTCTCTGCCTCCAAAATGCAAAGAAGGAGTCCATACACTTACTTCAGTGTCTTCAATCTTGTCAGTAATAGCTTCTGAAGGAGTCTCAACTGAAACCTCATCGGGGGGCAGAACTTTGGCAGCTGCATCTTAGGAAGAAGTTAAGTGGCATTTTGAATGGATTTACACATACCTTAGAGTCTTAGACAATTACATTACTGCATTAATGGCAGCCTATTATTAAATCTGTTTCACATCACCAAATAACTAAAATTGTGTTATAAAATGTGTCAAAACAAAATGTCTTCAACAGTTTATAAATGTGATTTTAATATGGCAGACCTTTCTCATTCAGTACAACAGCGTACAAGGCTTTTGAATTATAAAAGATAGGCGGGAAACCTCAAAGATGCCATGCAAAAGGAAGCCCTTAAGTCTCATGAACAAACCACATGGAGCAACACTGTAGGCATAAGCCTTCTCAGCAGTTTTCAGAGTAGGGAACATACCTCTCAAAGTGGTAGCAACACCAACAGGAGAAGGTGTTGACAATCCAAAACTGAAAAATAAAAAGATTGAATGTAAAACTAGAGGTAAAATAATTTTTTCAATAACCACCTTGCTCTTACCCAGTGTAAACTAGGCACCATTTACAAAACTGAGGAGAGTATTCTTCAGAACACAATTTGGATGAGGTGCAAACTCCAAATGTTGGAAACCCTCAGGCAAGATGCCCTCAGTGAACTTCCTTTAAATATGGGAGGTACAAGCCTCTCCCACACCACTAAGAACAAGCGAGCAAGAACATGGTGGCCTCATACCAACTACTATCCCATGGTGGGAGAAGGCAGGGAAACAATTGGTGAGGATTTGGCTGAGAGGGAGATGGTGTGTAAGTGTTAGCTGGCCAGCAGTAAGACCTGACCAAGTTTATTTCTCCACTGCTACACATACTTCAAAACCTAGGAAAGCCCAGAGGCCTGAGCCCTTGGGCAGAAACCAAAGGTCAACAGCCAACAGGTTCTTGGCCTTTGGCTCTTAGCCTGAGAGTCATAGTCAAGAGCTATGGGAAAGATCTGCTAGTAGGTGGGGGAGACCTGTTCTTCACCCAGAACCACCTCCCCCTTTGGCTCTCCATTTTAGGAGAAAAGTTGCAAGTAAATATAAAGAAGTGAGTGAGTGAGTGAGTAGCATCAGCAGGGAAGAGAAGGAAAAATTAGAAGGAGGCTTCAGTTGACAGAAGGGCCAGGGTGTGCTGGTTTCTACTCTGAGGTCATCTTCATATTAAAGTTCCTCAATACCATAAGTAGCAGTTTAATGAAACAAACATAACTTCTTGGGAAAGTCAGTGGGGGCTGGGGAGGAAGGAACGTTTGATGCAGTCCAGTCTTGTAAGAGCTTCTATGGCATTATTTGAAAACAATCTTTCACAGCCTCAGAGTTGTGTGACTGGTATACAAAGAAGACAACACTGACTCTTTCTTAAAGAAATATTTTATTATCAAATTAGAATAAATTTATTAGTATCAAAACACTGAAGCTTGCCAGTATCAATTATCTCCTGCCTTTCCTTTGCTGCTTTTCCAAGGTTCAACATGACAAAATAAATGAGTTTTCCCCCCAAGGGTTACCTCTATTTTCTCCTGACTTTTTAAACCACTCATCACTATTTTCCCCCTCTGTTTTGTTTGACTGTTGGCTGAGGTTTCACTTTACACATCTGAGGAAATGGGCTCAAGCCCATGAGCGCTTATGTTTCAATAAATCCTTTTTGGTTTTGCTGCAACAGAATGACACAGCTACCTCAATCATGTTGTTTTGTTCTACAGAGCTGGACACCTTAGAGGTGGTTTCAGTTGTGCAGTTGATCATGTGGGGGATGGGGCCAGCACACTTGTGCCTACTCTCCTTCCCCGCACAGTCACTCAGTGCACAGACCAGACATCTGGACAGGGCTGTAATGTATTCTTAATCTTAACAGCAACTCTAAGTCACTGAAGTAAGAATGAAACAAGATGCTAAAATCTAATTGTTTTCTTGTACTTTTTCTGAAACTCAAAATAAGTATCTTTACACCTTTGTAACATGGACTAATTCATGTTTAATGTATTACTAGCTTTATTCTTAATGGTTTGCAACACCTAGTGACGTTATATAACAGAAATGAAGTTCCTGAAGTACTGACACATTTGAAATACAAAATGCCCTAAATTAATCAAAGGAGACTGACCTGCCTTCCCACTGAAAGGAGTTGTTTACCTTAGTACCAAGCATATTCTACAGGAGCATTTTATATGAATAAAGGGAATGTTATGTGTTAAAAACTTTAGCAGGGCAGAAGGCTCACACATGCCCATTTCTCTTTGTCAGGTTGAGAGCTTGCTCCAAAAAGTACCACGTACCACAAACTGAAAACAAAAATACTGAAAATGATCATTCCTGAAGTTCATACATATACCAAGTAAGGAATAATTCTTCAAGGAAAACATTTCAAGGCAAGAGTATCCAGCCAACTAGCCAGAATATGAGCTTTGTTTTCCACATTTTCTGCCTACTCATTTCTACTACTGGTCATGAGATAACAGATATTAACTTGCTTATCTATCATAGTTTCCCCACCCTTCCTCCAAAAACCTTAGGATGGCATACATGACCAATATATGGCCATCCCTAATTTTATCCTCATACACCCCTGTGAGTGAGGTTAAACTGAGAGGGAATGATTGGTCCAAATTCACCCAGCGAATTTCATAGTGTGCTAGGAATATATACCTAGACATCTTGGGTCCTAGTCCAAAACTTTAACCACTATACCACATTGACTTTCAAATGCCTGCTGGTCAAAAATACTAGAGAGGAAAGTAAGTCTCTGTGGGTGTTAAAGGGGTTTTTATAATAAGCCTTTATCATATACGTGACAACAATGCAGCAAAGAAAATATATAACTACTTTCCATTTTAGTCTGCATTAAACTGGAGTCTTTGGATTTCACCTTTCTCTGCCTAGGGATTAATTGCTTCAGCTGTTTGCTCATACAATATTTATCCATCTTACCATTTTATTTCTCTTTAATTAGGCTAGAAAAACAGTTGTCCCCTGGTTCAATACTCACAATCAAAAAAGATGAAAATTCTACTTCACTCATAAGCATGTACTGAAATAATGGGAAAATTCACTTTTTATCTTTCCTTAACCACCCCTCCTTATTTATTTAAATATTTATTAGTTCAATGTATATATAGTTCAGGGGGCTGACAGCTTTGTGATCCCATATTGTAGGTCATCAGGTAAGGTAAAAAGCTCTCACCTTAGCTTACATTGTGGGTTCCCATAGACCTAAATGGTTTTCTGAACTCTAATGTATACTTTTATCAGTTAATAAACTGTATTATCAGATCAAAACAAGAAGACAGAAGATGCAGGAGCTTAGGAAGACAATAATTATCATGTATGTTTTTAATGCATAATTAACGATCATTTTGGAAAAAGGAAAAAAGAACATAGCTTGTGTAGAGATATAAATATTATATAACAAGACATAAATTGAATTGATGTAATTTATTTTAATCATTAGATGATGTTATATACAATCTATGTACCTTTTGTTGGTTGTGAGTAATACAGCTCTTCAAATAAAAAATAAAAATAAAAAGACATCAGCCAGCCACCTGTCCTACCCCTCATCTCCATCTGTTCCTGTACCCATTGCTTCACCTCTACCTTCACATAAGAGCAGATAATCCTCCTTACCTTCCCATCGCCAGCCTTACTTCCCCCCCCTTTTTTTAAAGCATGGCAATCTACACATACCCTATACAGTTTCCCAGACTCTTTAATATTCCTCCTTCTGGTCCAAGCTTTTAGATTAGCATTCTGACAGTGAAGTATTAGAATTATGAAGAAGACACCCATTGACTTCTAGCATACAAAAATACTGCCCAGTCTACATGCAATATTTTAAAACTTCTCAATGATTCTCTGGACCAGTCAGCCAGCCACAGAGAGCACAGGATTGGATATGTGCTGTATGTAAGGGGCCTTTTCCATTCATATGGGGTTTGTTACTCTTTACAGGAAAACACACACAATTTGTTACTCTTTGCAGAAAAACAAATGATTGCGTGCAGCACCAGACTTTTCTAATGATAACTGCTATGGGCAGGGCTATTTTTGGGCAGGAATGCACAGGAACAGAGTTCCGGCTGTCTTCAGAGTTGGCCACACCCACTACAGCCAAAACCTCTGTGTGCATGGCTACAGAAGGAAGGCTTGGAGAGCGATCCCGCTGGCAACACCAAGGCAGGCAGGTGGGGGGGGGCCTGGAAGGATCAGAGAGGCATTTAAATGCTTCCCCATGCCTTCCCTGGCCTGTCCAAGGGCTGGCTTGCCCAGGCTCCCCGCAGCCGCAGGATGCCCGGGCAAGCCAAGGGAAGGCATGGGGTGTGGCCTAATATGCTAATCTGCTGCACTGTCAGGGGTGTGGCCTAATACACTAATGCGTTTCTACTGTTGGGTGTGGCCTATTATGCTAATGAGTTCCTGCTGGGCCTTTTCTACAAAAAAAGCCCTGGCTATAGGGGTGGAGAAAGGTGCTGGCACTTACTAGAGCACTTTCAGTTTAGCTAGGATCCCAGTTTTGCTGCAGCTACTGCAGCACAGGCTTGGCAAACCCGCAGATTCAAATGCTAAACATTTCTTCTGGTGTCTACACATACTTATCTAATAGATAAAGGCAGAGCCTCCTGTGGATAGCCAGTTTCATGCAAAGTGATCAGCTGTTGTTTAGGACTCTGCAAACCCAGGGGAATGCCAGATTTGCAGGAAAAGCTGACATGTTTGGAAATAAATAACTTGGGGAGTGAAAAACCTACACAAAGAAAAAGCTTGCAAAAACCAAATTGCTGGGGCTTGGGCAGCAATTTGGTTGTTGTTGTTCAGTCGCACAGTCGAGTCCGACTCTTCGCGACCCCATGGACCAGATTACGCCAGGCCCTCCTGTCTTCCGCTGTCCGCGGAAGTCTGCTCAATTTCATGTTCGTTGCATCGATGACAGTGTCTAACCATCTCATCCTTTGCCGTCCCCTTCTTCTTTGACCTTCAATCTTTCCCAGCATCAGGGTCTTCTCCAGTGAATGCTCCCTTCTCATTTGGTGGCCAAAGTATTTGAGCTTCAGCTTCAGGATCTGGCCTTCAAGGGAACAGTCAGGGTTGATTTCTTTTAGGATTGACTGATTTGATCTCCTTGCAGTCCAAGGGACTCTCAAGAGTCTTCTCCAGCACCATAGTTCAAAAGAATCGATTCTTCGGCGCTCAGCCTTCCTTATAGTCCAACTCTCGCAGCCATACATTACTACGGGGAATACCATTGCTTTGACCATGCGGACTTTTGTTGGCAAGGTGATGCCTCTGCTTTTTATCATGCTGTTTAGGTTTGCCATCGCTTTCCTCCCAAGGAGCAGGCGTCTTTTAATTTCATGGCTGCAGTCACCATCTGCAGTGATCTGGGATCCTAGGAACGTGAAGTCTGTCACTACTTCTACGACTTCCCCTTCTATTTGCCAAGGAGTGATGGGGCCAGATGCCATGATCTTAGTTTTTTTGATGTTGAGCTTCAAGCCCACTTTTGCACTCTCCTCTTTCACCCTGAGCAAGAGGCTCTTTAGGTCCTCTTCACTTTCTGCCATCAGAGTGGTATCGTCTGCATATCTGAGGTTATTGATCTTTTTCCCAGCAATCTTAACTCCAGCTTGTGATTCATCCAGGCCAGCATTTCGCATGATGTACTCTGCATATAAATTAAATAAGCAAGGTGACAATATACATCCTTGTCGTACTCCTTTTCCTATGCTAAACCAATCAGTTGTTCCATATCCGGTTCTAACTGTTGCTTCTTGACCCTTATACAGGTTTCTCAGGAGACAGGTGAGGTGGTCTGGTACTCCCATCTCTTTAAGAACCTGCCATAATTTATTGTGATCCACACAATCAAAGGCTTTAGCATAGTCAATGAAGCAGAAGTAGATGTTTTTCTGGTACTCTCTTGCTTTCTCCATAATCCAGCGAATGTTGGCAATTTGATCTCTAGTTCCTCTACCTCTTCGAAACCCAGCTTGTACTTCTGGCAGTTCTCTATCCACGTACTGTTGGAGCCTAGCTTGTAGGATTTTGAGCATGACCTTGCTAGCGTGTGAAATGAGTGCAATTGTGCGATAGTTTGAACATTCCTTGATGTTGCCCTTCTTTGGGATTGGAATGTAAACTGACCTTTTCCAATCCTGTGGCCACTGTTGTGTTTTCCAAATTTGTTGGCAAATTGAGTGCAGCACTTTAACAGCATCTTCTTTTAAGACTTTGAATAACTCAGCTGGGATACCATCACCTCCACTAGCTTTGTTGTTAGTAATGCTTTCTAAGGCCCATTTAACTTCGCTTTCCAGGATGTCTGGCTCGAGGTCAGTGATTATACCATCGTGGTTGTCAAGGACATCGAGGTCCTTCTTGTATAGTTCTTCTGTGTATTCTTGCCATCTTTTCCTAATCTTTTCCTAAAAAGATGGTGGCAGAAGCGGTGGGGAGGGGCACTAGGATAAAGAGGAGGCTCCCCCGTCCTTCCAAGAATTGGTAGGCTCTTGCTGAACTTTGAGAATCTCAGTTTGCTTTTAAGTACACTTCTAATTATCATTGTGTCTGAGATATGTTTAGCATTCTCTCCACAGTTCTGACTAGATGCCAGTTTTAATTGCTATTTTTTTATTTTTAAAAATGATTTGGATGCTGTTTCACATTGGATTTGTGTTTGTTTTATATAGAAAGCAAGATAAAATCCCAACACTAACATCAATACTCATTTAAAGCCTCAATTTTGTACAGTTTCCAAGTAACCAAGTTATTAAGAAAATGTCAGCTGGATTGGAACAAGCTTTCATCCTAGAGTTATATAACAGGAAGGAAAACCAAATGAGCTATTCCTGGAACTTCTTGTTGTTGGGACAGGTGTTGGGACAGGATTAGTCACAGCTGCAATAGTATAACTTTGTGTAAGACTTTCTATGGAAGTATAACTATTTTTAATCATAGCCCTTATTTTCACCAAATTCTGTTAACAGATTAACAAACTTTTAATCACCCAGTATTTGCACATTACCTGAACTTCAATAGAGGGACCTTTCTGACATATTGGCAAATATGCAAGAATATGTACCATTTAAAAAAACGAAGAATACCAGCCATTGCTAGAATGTAGTGCTATTTTTAGCATTTCCATAACACACCAAAACCAAATTATAGTGCCATACTAAGCAGAGTCATGTACATATGTAAGTGCCATCAAGCTGCAACTAACTTACACTGACTCCATCAAGTGGCGTTCAAGGCAAGTAACAAGCAGAAATGGTTTGCCATTGCCTTCTTCTGCAGAACTCAGAGTCCCATCCAAGTACTGACCTTGCTTAGTGTTAAATAGTGGGTTCCATGGATTAACAGACCCCAAATTTAGTGATCAGCTCTACTTTATTAGTAATTTCAGCAATGTGATGCACATGGCACTGGAGCTGATGCGTGGTGTGGCGCAGATGGGCGTTGGGCTGGCTCAACAGGATCCCATCCTCGCCACCACTGTTAAATAGTGGGTTCCGTGGATGAACAGACCCCAAATCAGCTCTACTTTATTAGTGATTTCAGCAAGAACAAGACTAAACTCCAGGGCCACAGCCCTGTTTAAACAGCATGCAATTGCCACACCAAAACATATCCCACTCCCAATGATAGGCTATTTATATAACATTACTTCTTGATTGGTTACTACCAGAATCCTGGTGGGCTATTGTTCTTGGGCTCCAAGCTCAGCCAGTCTCAGGAAAAATGGTCTTGGAATGTTTCAGTTCCAATATATAACACTTAGCCTCTGAGATTTGACAAGATTGGCTATACCATGCCACCTTCTCTCCCAGTAAGAAGAATTATACCTTTCTAAATCCAATGGGCTTAGACTAGTGTAACTTTGCCTAGGATGCCACTATAAGTCATTTTTTTTAAAAAAAGTATGCCTTTAAATTAGCCTGCAGTGACTAAAATTACCTTCTAATGATAATTAACTAGAGATTTACAACCTGTCCTAAACACAGTGACACCTTTCCAATCTGAACTCTGTTTAGGATTGCACTGTCAATTGATTAATCTCCAAATTTTAAAATTAAACTTCAGTTTCAGTTGACTGAAATTTGTAGCCATAAGTGAAGCTATGTTGACATAGATACCACTAAACCAGAGTTTGTGTTACATGAACAAACTGAAGTTTGTGTGCCGTCTCCCCACTCATGCCCTTCTGCACTTCCTGCTTGTTGGAAAACTACAGTTTGCAATTTGGTTCAAGCCAGAAAATTATGGTTCCCTTCCAAATCAGATGTGCAAAGCACAGTTTGTAATTCCAGGATGCCAGGGTCCTGCAAAGTATAATTTGCTAGACAGAATGAAACAGCACACTAACAGTGCAATCCTATACAGAGTTCCTCCAGTCTAAGCCCATTGAAATGAATGTGCTTAAACTGGAGTAAGTCTCTTCAGGATTTCACTATATGATTTTCAGGTGCCCCAGAAATAAACAAGATTATGAGGCAAAGAGAAAAAACAGGGTGTGCTAGTGTAAGACTCTGTGTGTATACACATACACACACCTGCAGTGGCAAATGAGAACACAGATTTTCTATTTTGGGGTTGCTTCCTCTATTTGTGGTGGAAATTTGCATCAGAAATAGAGGGAGATTGTAGCAGAAATATCCATTTCATTCAGCATGGTTATCTGTTTTGAATCGTTAACTGCAAACCCCCTTGCTGTAAATTGCCTGTGTGAAAGAATGTATGTGTGCACATGCGGAATGCCTTTTAATCACCATTTAGCAATCTGGCCAAATTCCCATTCTTGCCACCCACAACATTTGGAATTAGGGTTAAAAAAAGGTGCAGTGCCCAGTCTTAAACCCTCACTATAGACAAAGATGTACTTCAGTGCAGAAGGCCAAACGGTTAGGGAAGTATACGTTATTTATTTATTTGTTTGATTTATAACCCACTCCATTCCCTGCAAGCAGGGTTCAGGGTGGCTTCCAACAATTAAAAATAAAATAATATAGCATATTACCATTTAAAACCAATTTGTTACAAATTAAAACCTAACACTTCATTTACTACATCAAATCAGATGGTGCCCTAATATCCATCACAGGTGGATGACTGGGGGCAGCCAGCACAGAGAAGGGGGGAGGGGAGAGGGAAGCCAGCAGATTTTACTGGTCATCACTGTCCTCAACCATATGCCCAGTGGAACATCTCAGTCTTACAGGTCCTGCAGAATTGAACCAAGTTCTGCAGGGCCCAGGTCTCATTAGAAAGAGAGTTCCACCAGGTTGGAGCCAGATCCAAAAAGGCCCTGGCTCTGGTCAAGGACAGCCGGACTACTCTGGGGCCAGGGATTACTAATAAATTGTTACCAGAGGAACGTAATGCTCTCTGAGGGGTGTGTAGCGCTTTAAAGGTAAATACCAGAACCTTGAACCTGATTTGGTACTCAATCTGGAGTCAGTGCAGTTGATAGAACACAGGTGGTATATGTGCTCTCAGGGGGTCCCAATGATATCAAGGCAGTCTTAAGCCCTTCTTTTACTTCAGGGGGAAAATGTTCTTTAAGGATCTGAATAAATGTGAGCCAATAATAATTCCTGCTTCAAAGTTCAATATTCCAAAAACTTTTGGACACTCTCCCTTCTTTCCCAACATAGTTTTAAAAGTTACCTGCACAGCCTTACACTCTGAATTGTCTCTTGAAAGAAAGTGCAGATACATTGACTAAATCAATACATTATTCATACTATGATTATAAGCAAATCATTTTCCTAGGATAACTAATGATATACCACGACATAACAGTTATATGAGTTTTGTACTCTCTGTAACTTAGCTCTACACTCCTATACAAATGCAAAATGTTTTTAAGAATTAAAAAGTAAAACACCAGCAAAACATGAAATAAAGTTCCCAAAGGAAGTGTACAGTGTTTTACAGACTGAGATCCAGCTGATGAGTTCCATAAATAAGACAGAAAATGCCCTCTCTCTGATGGCCATCCATATCACATCTGCAGATCATTTTAACTGGTGATAGGGGTGGGAAATACCTGGAAATCTGGAGGCTGGAGCCTGGGGAGGGTGAGGTTTGGGAAGGGGAGGCACTTCAGTGGGATATAATGCCATACAGTGTACCTTCCAAAGTGGCCATTTTCTCCAGGTGAACTGATCTCTGTTGCCTGGAGATCTCCATCCATCACCTGGAGTCTGGCAACCCTAACTGGTGAGCAGGTTCATATGAGTTTAAGTACTCCTTAAAACACCTTTGTCTCAAGCCATTTAGGCCTCCAAAGGTAATTACCAGCTATTCAATTATGACTTAAAGTGAACAGATAGACAGTGCAGATCTCTAAAAACTGGCAAATTATTACCTTAATAATGTGTGCCAGTCAATAACACTGCAGTGTCATTTTGCACCAATTTAAACCTTTGAACAGTGTCATGTCTCATGAAGAGCACATACCAATAGCTCAATCTGAACATGATCATAGCAGGAATACCTGTGCCCAGATTATGTTTGCCAAGGCCAGCTACTGCTGGCACACCAGCTGAAGTTGGGCAAAGACATTGCTTGCCACAGAGGAGAACTGAGCCTCTATCAGTAAGCATGGATCTAATACCCACCACACTATTGACTGTCTCCTTCCCATTCATAGAAGCTGATACCTTAATCTTTGATTTGCAGTACTGTCAATGAACTGTACCCCAGCAATTTTATGTTGATGTTAAACAGTATGAAGCCCAAGGTAAAACGCTGAAGGAGCCCGTAGCATTAGTGCCAGTATCTGAGTAGGTGTCCCCAGCAACACCTGTTGGTATTACTTGATGAATGAGCACTGGAACCACCAGAGTGCAGTGCATCTGATACCCATCACAGCCAATAGGGCCATTCTCAATAGTGCTGAAAGCCACAGAGAGGTTCAGGAGTGTGGCATTCTCCCAGCCTCAGTTCTGCTAAAGGTTATCCATCAGAGCAACTTAGCACTTTCAGCTCCAAAATCAGAACTGAAGCTGAATTGAAATGGGTCGGGATAATGAGTCTTACCCCCAAAAAACTCTGAAGGTATACTGCTACTACATACCCAAACACCCTTCCCCTCAAAAAGACATATTGCCATCAACAAATTGTTGTTCCAGTCATTTAAGTCTGGAGATAAGTTCTTCAGGAGGGGTTTCATCGCTGCTTCCTTTCAAACAGTGGGAAGGGTCTTCTTCTGTAAATCATTTACTGCTCCCTTGACCCAGACTGAAAATCCCCTTTCACTAGTAGAGTTGGGGGAAAGGAAGAGTGAGGACGGAGCAGTGGCTAGTGGGAAATCGGTCTAGATGTCATTATGGGCAAGGCATGAGCTTTGATAGGACATGACATTCTGCTTCAAGCTGCTTCATGCAGCTTTTTCATATTCGCAGGCCAAAAATAACTGAAACTCATCCAAACAATAGCACAATGTACTCTACAGTTACATTCTGATACTGTCCTGCCAAAATTGTGGTGTTTAAAACTTGGTGGATATAAACAATTTTATCAGTAAAATGTGTATCAAACAAGTCACAGCTGGCCTTTGAATTGTGCTAACAGGATAATAAGGAAGCAATGCAGATGCTGGAATAATGGTGTGATGCACTCTGTAACCCATCCCAGCTAGCAGATGGGATTCAGCATTTTAGACCAGCAGAGGCTTCTGGACAGTGATCATGGGCCACCAATGCAAAGCTTGTCCAATCAATCCAAAGCCTTTTATTGGCATATATATAAGGATACAATAGTCTAGAGAAAGCTTGTCCACCTAAAGAAAAGATAGAGTGGATAAAACTCTGACCCAAAGGAGGCCATGAGCAATATCTTACTACTATTGGTCACTGCTCATCAGGAATGAGGAAAGCTGAAAGTAAAGCCGTAGGTGTCACATCTTTGCTTTCTCCCTAATGTGCCTTGGAAAAAACCAAGTTTGGTACCTGAGGCTAGGAAAGCTAAAGGAACTGTTGTGGCATTATTTAGCTTTTTGTCTGGCCTAAGAAAGATGGGGGGAAACAACAGTTTGTGAAGTGAGGTAAAACAAGCCAAAGGTACAACAGTGTGGTCAGACTAGCTTTATTTTGGGCTTTTCTCCAGGGTCTTGGAAAAACAAAAGAAACAATGCCAAATTAACATGTACTGTTAATGAAGAGGCTTTTACTTCTTATTGTTATGATTTATGAGAAAGGGGGGATATGTATTCCTGGTGATGTTTCTTCTATTGCTACTAAAGCATTATTTAGATTTT
This sequence comes from Gekko gecko, assembly GCA_029375565.1. Lineage (NCBI taxonomy): Eukaryota > Metazoa > Chordata > Lepidosauria > Squamata > Gekkonidae > Gekko > Gekko gecko. Next base: position 51,002,306 of record JAPDNY010000004.1, read on the forward strand.
TGAGGGCTAGAGTTTAATATGAAGGTCAAAGGAAATATGTTGGAACAGAACAGGAGAGGAATCAGAGTGAGAACCATGATGTGTACTAAGGTGGGAGTTGAACACAGTGCAAGAAATGGTAACGGGTATGTCAGAGAAGAAGGAACTGGGATGAGGCAGAATGATGAGAGGTCATGGTAACAGTATGGGGAAAATGAAGAAAGGCTACCAATTTGAGGTGGCGTCTATGGAAATAGTACTGGAAAGACTGACCTCAGTTTAGGTCAGAGCAAATGGTACAGTAAACTGAAGAGAAAGAAGTTGTGCAGTACCAAGTACCTATACCTGTAGAGTGGTCCATGGTGCACAACTTCTTCCACTTTAGCTCACCAAACCCTTTGTTCTAACTGAAACACACCTCAACCATGACAGAGACAACAACAACAAAAAAGATAGAATGGTAAAGAGCAGGAGAAGCATTAATTAAGAGATTAGGATGAAGGAGATTGGGAAAGGTGGGAACAGAGATTGTGGATGGGGCCAAAAGTAGCACCCATATTGCCAGAAGCCATCAAACTGGAGGGGTGTACCACAAAGGATGATGGGAGAGACCATTGCTTGGGAGGGGAAATAAGAATAATAATTCAGAGTTGGGACACGTTCTGAAAGCCAGTGCTGCAATATGGAAGTAAGGGAAATCACAGCAAATTAATCTTCAGACAATGAACATTCAGCAGCCTGTTGTTGGACCTGGAGCTATCCAGGTCCAGGACCTCCAAACGTCTATTGCCTTAAAAACCCTATGGGGTAATCATAAGTCAGCTGTGACCTGACAGCAAAAGAAAAAGAGGAGGAGAGCGTTAAAAATTATCCACCCCAAATAGGCTAGATATGCCACTACTTCTCCCCTTCCATATATTTCAGATCATGTAAGATTACACTTATGCCTGTGATTATTATGAGATACAGATGAGGTCTGTGAGTACTTGCAGAGGGGCATCTCATTCTCCCCTACCCCACTATTTCCTATTTCCCCTTCCCGAAAGCCTCCCTGAAAGCCCGGAGCCTCTCCCCTTTATCTGCCACTTCTTCCTACCCATCAGCCAACCTACCTTTATCTGCTCCCCATATCATCAACTTTCCTTCCTTCCTTCCCCTGACAGCCAGGAAAATTCTGGCCCAGTTGTGGGGTTGGCAGCTCTGGGTTGGGAAATTCCTGGAAATTTGAGGATGGAACCTGGGGAGGCTGGGGTTTGGCAAGTGACCTCAGAGGGGTATAATGCCATAGAGTCCACCTTCCAAAGCAGTAAATTCTTCCAGGGGAACTGATCTCTGTACTATGGAGATAGTTGTCATCCCAGAGGATCTCCAGGCCCCACCCAGAGATTGGTAATCCTACCCAATGCTGGCTGCCAGGTGCAGGCTTAATTGCACTGTGGGATATCTGCCAGGAATTGTCAGGATAGGGCTGTCATATGCCCACAGGCATCTCAGTGGCTGATGGGAGAAAGTTTTTTTTTAAAAAAATGCCACCAACAACAACACAATGTCATGTCTGGGTTTTCCCTGGAAGTGACAATCTCAAGGGATTACTCTATGGTAAAAACACAGAATTTTTGGCAATTCCTAGGGAGATGTAATGTCACTTCTAGGGAAAATCTAGAACTGACTTCAGATCTGTCTAAGAATGTTTGAAAACTCTACAGTTTTACCTTAGAGTTCCCAGCAATTCATAGAGGGGCATGGCATCACTTCTGGGTTTTTCTGAAAATGATGTCATGCCATTGCTGACCAATAAACAAAAAGAACTGTGTACCAACACTGTATATAAAATCAAATTAATGCACACTGTAATACTGTATGCACATACGGGCTGTACCACACAGATAAATACACAAAATGTCTTCTTCTTCAAAGGATGTACAAAAGTGTTAGTATAGTAGTTCTAAGTCATACTATTAGGAAGTATTCAAATTAAGCCCACAAAAAATTGTTTCACCATACAGATCTTCCTTCTTTCTCTGACGTGAATGCTAGCTTATTCCAAACATGTTTCCCATATGCTTTCTCAAAGAACAGATCTTATTTCTCAAAGAACAGATCTGATTTCTTTCTCAAAGAACAGATCAGAGCCAGTTTGGTGTAGTGGTTAAGTGTGTGGACTCTAATCTGGGAGAACCAGGTTTGATTCCCCACTTCTCCACTTGCACCTGGCTGGATGACCTTGGGCAAGCCGTAGTTCTGATAAGAGCTGTTCTTGAAAAAGAGCAGTTTCTGTCAAGAGCTCTCTCAGCCCCACCTACTTCACAGGGTGTCTGTTGTGGGGCTGGGAAGGGAAAGGAGTTTGTAAGCCGCTCTCCCTTGGGTAGTGAAGTGTGGGGTATAAATCCAATCTCTTCTTCTTCTTCTTCTTCTTAAATTTTGTTCCAGGTGGATACTCTGTTACAATCTCAACTGGGACATAGTCCTCTGAAGTGGATCACGCTGAAAAGCAGCACAGCTTTTCATATTTGGATTTTATATACAGTGTTGGCACACAGTTCTTTTTGTTTATTGATCTCATTACTGTGTAGCTCACCTTTGTTGCTGCTTGCATGCCATCACTGATGGCTGCTGCACCATATCCCTTCTGCACCCCACCATCTCCTTCTGGTTGCCAAGCTGAGCATGGCAATGATGGGGGCACCTCACTTTCCATGTGCCTCCCTGCCCATACTATTTCCTCTTTATCTTCTCTTGACAGTCCACATATCTTCTCATCTTTCCATATTTCTTTCTCTCCTTCCTATGCACCAACCTATTTTTTCTGTATCCTGCCATCTTCAGCTATCTTTATTATTTATTTCCTTCATTTATTCCCTGACTTTCTCCCCAATGGGGACCCAAAGCAACATCATTCTCTTCTTCATTTTATCATCACAACTACCCTGTGAGGTAGGTTAGGCTGAGACTGGGCCAAGGTCACCTAGTGAGTTTCCATGGCAGAGTGGGGATTCAAAGCTGGATCTCCTAGATCCAACTCTGAAAGTCTAAACACTACACTACACTGCTTTCATGGGGTGGCTCCTGTTGAACGGTAGCAAGCAGCCAACCCTGGGTGAGTCACACAAATTGCATGGTAACAAGTTTCCTGACTGTGCATGGCAACCAGCAGGTAATGAGACACACTGATTAAAAAGAAGCCATCCTAAAAGTTCTTAGAACATACTGCCATTGTATAATTTAATATTATAGACACAGCCGCAGTAGGAGCATGTGTGAGTTTTCTGCTCCAAGGTAAGTTCTGCTTCCTCCTCTCCAAAGTGAATGTTCATTATTCTTCCCCTGTAGCCTTCCCCAAGGCTTCAGATGGGATGTCTTCTTGAGTTTTCTTACAAGTGCCTTCATGATTGACACAACAGCCAGCCAATCAATGCTCTGAGTAGCTTCCTCAGCTAGAACGACATGTTTCTCCTGAGCTCAGTTCAGGAAGAAAGATGGTATTTTGGCCCAAAATGCAGTAAATGTCAGTCTACTGTAGAAAATTGTATGGTTCAAATATAATTGAATGTACTGTATGCGGCCCTACAAACAGGCCTTTGAACTTGCTGCAAACCTTGCTCCCTTCTGCTAAAACCTGAAATGTTCCCTTCCTCTTCAAATAGCAGTAGTAATGTGCTTCAACCATCACCTTGTAATGTATGTATTGTGTTTGTTCTGTGGTTTATTCCCTTGCTACATAAGAAAAGAACCAGTACTGCTATATTTTCAGATTGGTGTAGTGGTTAAGTGCGCCGACTCGAATCTGGGAGAACCGGGTTTGATTCTCCACTCCTCCACTTGCACCTGGCTGGATGACCTTGGGCAAGCTGTAGTTCTGATAAGAGCTGTTCTTGAAAAAGAGCAGTTTCTGTCAAGAGCTCTCTCAGCCCTACCTACCTCACAAGGTGTCTGTTGTGGGGCTGGGAAGGGAAAGGAATTTGTAAGCCGCTCTGAGACACCTTTGGGTAGTGAAGTGTGGGGTATAAATCCAATCTCCTCCTTCTTCTCCTCTTCTCCATGTGTTAAAGCAAAGTTCATTTTTCAGTTATTTCAGCCCAGAATTAGTACACTCAAGAACCATCTGCTCTCTTGCAAGAACTCTAAAATATTGCTAGATACTCCAGTAGAAATTCCAGTAGAATTTTAACACCAAACTGCTACTGAGCAAGTACAAAAGGTAATATATAGGAGCAGGAAGTCCTGAAGCATCACTACATAAGAACATAAGAGAAGCCAATGTTGGATCAGGCCAATGGCCCATCCAGTCCAACACTCTGCCCCTCTTGAAGCCATCCATGCTTGTAGCCGCCATCACCTCCTGTAGCAGTGAATTCCATGTGTTAATCACTCCTTGGGTGAAGAAGTACTTCCTTTTATCCATTCTAACCCAACCACTCAGCAATTTCATTGACTGCCCACAAGTTCTTGTATTGTGAGAAAGGGAGAAAAGTACCTCTTTCTCTACCTGCTCTATCCCATTCATAATCTTATAAACCTCAATCATGTCACCCCTCAGCTATCGTTTCTCCAAGCTGAAGAGCCCCAAATGCTTTAACCTTTCTTCATAGGGAAAGTGTTCCAACCCTTTGATCATTCTAGTTGCCCTTTTCTGCACTTTTTCCAAAGCTATAATATCCTTTTTGAGATGTGGTGATGAGAACTGTACACAGTATTCCAAATGAGGTTATACCATTGATTTATATAGGGGCATTATGATATTGAAATTAAGCAAACTCTGGAGCACGATGGAAGACAGGAGGATGTGATGTGGTCCATGGGGTCACAAAGAGTCAAACTCGACTGTGCGACTGAACAACAACAACAACAACAATTATGATATTGGCTGATCTGTTATGAGTTTCTAATAGTCCCCAGCATAGCATTGGCCTTTTTTATTGCAGTCACACACTGTCTCGACATCTTCAGTGAGTTATCTACTATGACTCCAAGATCGCTCTCTTGGTCAGTCTTTGCCAATTCAGACCCCCATCAATGTGTATTTATAGTTAGAATTTTTGGCTCCAATGTGTATCACCTTGCACTTGGCCACATTGAACCCCATTTGCCACATTGATGCCCACTTGCCCATCCTCAACAGATTCCTTTGGAGTGCCTCACAATCCTCCCTGGTTCTCCCCACCTTGAACAACTTCGTATCATCCGCAAATTTAGCCACTTCACTACTTACTCCCAACTCCAAATCATTAATGAACAAGTTAAAAACCATCAGACCAAGTACTGATCCCTGTGGTACCCCACTGCTTACTACCCTCCACTGAGAAAATTGCCCATTCATACTCACTCTCTGTTTCCTATTAATTAGCCAGTTTTTGATCCACAAAAGGGCTTGTCCTTTTATCCCGTGACTATTGAGTTTACTTAGGAGCCTTTGATGAGGAACTTTATCAAAAATTTTCTGGAAGTCAAGGTAAACAATATCTATTGGGTCCCCCTTGTCCACATTTGTTCACCCCCTCAAAGAACATTAACAGGTTAGTGAGACAAGATCTTCCCTTACAGAACCCATGCTGAGTCTGCCGCAATAGTTTTTGTTCATCAATGTGCCTACTAATTCTTTCCTTAATAACAGTTTCCATCCATTTACCCGGTATTGACGTTAGACTGATTGGCCTGTAATTTCCCGGCTCTCCTCTGGAACCCTTTTTAAAGATTGAAGTGACATTATTTACCTTCCAGTCCTCAGGGATGGAGGCAGATTTTAATGAAAGATTACATTTTTTTATCAGGAGATCCACAAGTTCACATTTGAGTTCTTTCAGAACTCTCGGATGTATGCCATCCAGTGATTTAACAGTTTTTAAGTGGTCTATCAGTTGTAGGACCTCCTCTCTCATCACCTCAATCTGACTCAGGTCTTTCAACACTCCTCCCGAAATCAGTGGTTCTGGAGTGGGCAAGCACTTCTCCTCTTCCACAGTGAAGACAGAGGCAAAAAATGCATTCAGCTTCTCAGCCATTTCCCTGTCATCCTTCACTACTCCTTTTACCCCTTGGTCATCCAAGGGCCCCACTGCCTCCCTGGCTGGTTTCCTGCTTCTAATGTATTTGAAGAAAGTTTTGTTGTTGGTCTTTATGTTTTTTGCTATATGCTCCTCATATTCCCTTTTTGCCTGCCTGATCACAGACTTGCATTTTATTTGCCACAGCCTATGTTCCCTTTTATCAACCTCACTGAGACTAGCTTTCCACCACTTAATGGAATCCTTCTTACCTTTTACAGCTTCCATTACTTTGTTTGTTAACCATGCACTAAATTCTGATTTTGTTTCAAAATATTGTTATTAATATTGCAATCCTGTGTGGACTTAAACATAGAGAACTTCCAAATGAACTCAGTGGACTTACTTATGAATACAAAAGCTTATGCTAACACTGCTTGAAAACATCTCTAATTTTATTTGATGTCTCTGTAGCCAGTGGCAGACCTACATTTCTGGGACTCCGAAGCTTGAACTGTTATGGCTGCAACTTCTTAACCAGCAACAATAGGGCAACATCCAAAAAAGTCCAAAGGGTCTTGGTTGCCCTTGCGAGGACCTTGAGGCCCAAATGCTGAAGAATTATTAGAGCATATTCTAAGGTCAGCATTAAGTACATCAACCCATTGGCCTATACTTCTGTCACTAAAATAGCTTTATTTTAATAGCAAACAATTAAAAAAACTCCATCAATTTTGTTGAAAAATTCACTCATTTAAAAACAAGTTGCTTCAGGGCCCCTCCAGGATTAGGTGCCCTGAAGCTTAAGCTTCATTAGTTTCATAGTAGATCTTCCCCTGTCTGTAGCTAATAAAAAGTTGCCTAAGCAGGCTTCACAGAGACATGTTTAAGTTAAACCTATGTTTTTGTTTGTGGAATGCTTTTTCATTACCCTTCTAACTGGGACAAGTTGTAGCAGCAAGTCGCAAACCACTTATGTTACAGTGAAAGTGACAATTTATAGTATTGATGGCTGTTGTACGTTACCATAAAATGCACAAGAGAAGAAGTAAACCTCACACAGGAAGATGTCTAAAGTGAATCTAATGCCTGCAACATTTGTTTAGTGTTATATGGGAACAAATGTGTAGGAAGAGACATTGCCCCTTTCTCATCTGAAAGTACAGAATTTGTAAAGAGCAGAGGGGGCAACACATTCTAGGCAAACAAGGGAAATAATCTGTACTTTTGTTTAAAAAAATTGTTTCCATTTTATTTGCTGTCATTGTCATAACTTCAGTAGCTTTATTATTTTTAGGCTACTGGGTAGTTACAGAATCATTTTACAGGAACAGTTATCTTTGTTTTTTAGAGTCTTTTATGCCACTGTGCATCCAACCCTACAGGCAGTGGCCAACAGCAGTCATGCAGCTGTTCTCCTTGTACACAATGTATAGACTTGGAACCCGAGAGCCCCTTTAGGTGACTCTATGGATTTGCCCTGTCAAGGCCATACAGATTTTTAACCCCTCCCCCACCGAGTAACATACCCTCCATGCCATATCACAAACATCTGTGGAAATCCTTCTGTTTTAAAAGTCATTTAACATATCACATGGGAGACTTCTGGTTAAGAAACACACATTTAAGCCTCCTTGAAAACATGTATCTTGTTGCCTGTGATAGCAAAGCCGAAAGAGCTCCTTAATCCCATCTTCTAAAGCAGAATCAATGTTTTAAAATCTTTCACAGGTATATTACTAAGCTGCAAGCCAAAGTCTGCACAATCAAAACTTTCCCCGTACTGTATATATCCCTCAAAAAGTGTGTCGTCGTTATCCTCTGCTCCACATACATTTCCATCTGGTGGCACGAGGCTTAATGTTAAGTTCAAATGGGCAACAATATATTGAACATCCAGTTCACAAGTTGCACATGTCTATGAGTCTGCTTGGAGATCTGCAGTCTGCTTAAACCTCTAATGCCTTTTTCAGTGCTTAGGAAACAGAGTCGTAAGATGCTGGTGTTAAACTGAGCATCTGCCATGGCTGGAAAGGGAAGGGACTGTGAAGCTTTAAACCAGTGACTTACCCACAGGTCCAGTCAGTGCAGGAACTGGAAAAAATCAGAATAAAAGAAAATATTTACAAATTACTCAAACTGTGTTGTACTTTTTACAAGGTATTATAAAATATAGGGCAATGTAGATACTTACCCGCCCATTACTTCTTTAGCATAGGATTGTTTCTAGAAAATAGAAAACCAGATTCCAGGTAAGGATCAGTATTTTGCACATTCAGAAATTATATTTTTGCATTTTTATAAGACCAGCCCCTATTGTTTGGTAGTGCCCAGAGAGGCCTGGATGTTCTAAAGGTGATCAGAGGGCAATAATGCCCAGTTCCAGAGCAATATTTATTCAGAGGAACAGAAGAAAACAGAGACTCCTGACTGAGACCATTGAGGACTGGGGTGTTTTAGAGTAGATAAAACTGACTGGACTGAGGTTTCAGTATTAGGCATAGATGGATGTTCAGATTCCATTTCTGGACTTTCAGTGAAATAGACTTAAATCAAATCTCCTGTAACTCTGTTTCCAGTGCTCCTGCCTGCTCTCCCAGAATCATCACTGTCAGCCACTATCATTATATTAAATGCAGAATAGCAGCAATAATGGAAACAGGTAGAGATGGGAAAAGGTTAGAGATATAATAGCAAGCAGGCAGTTACGGAAAATGAGCGTGCATGCGGCATCCAATACAGAATTCTAACTTCTGTGAACTATGGTAGCTTGAATTTACAACTCAGCAAATGTCACTTGTGCCTGATTTAAGCAGATGCTCTAATTCTAAGAATGAAAGCAGGGTTGTCAGGCATTAGGGCTGCCAACCTCTAGGTGGGGTCTGGGGATCTCCCACTTTTACAACTGATCTCCAGCTGACAGAGGTCAGTTTCCTTGGAGAAAATGGCTGCTTTGAAGGGTGGATTCTATGGCACTGTACTATGCTGAAGCCCCTCCCCTCCCCAAACCCCATCCTTTCCTGGATCCACCCCCAAAGTCTCCAGGTATTTTCAATGCAGACCTGGCAACCCTATCAGGCATGGCAAACAGTAGGAGATGGGGGAGGGAGATACTTACTACCTGGGGGGGGGTCTTCATTGCTATGTGATTATATCACTTCTAGTATGACCTAGAAGCACCAGAATTGCCCTGGTACAATATCAGGACTTCCAAGTCATGCCAGAAACGATGTCATTGTATGGCAACGAAGATTACTGCCCCTTGTTTTGCTTGCCTGCTTCTGCCTGCTGACCAGATCAGCATCAATGGGCATCAGAGTTTGCCCACCAGTAGTGGGCACCTGGTAAGCCTTTAATAAAGCCATCTGTAAAGCTATATTTTACTTGGTTGAATATATTTCCTTTCACTTACATTAGGATGTGATCCTTAACATAGTTGTATGTATTGCTGTTAGGCTTTAATTCCCATGCTTCAGTTGAAGGGAATTAAGCTATTGAGGCCTGGAGCCAATAGTCACCCTTAAATGTCATGACTGTATGTAAAAAATCCAGCCAGCATGATCATGCAGCCTGAAGGTAGCGATCATAGGAGCAATGGCTCAGAATTCTGAGTAAGGGCTCAGAATTAAGCTAGTAAAGCATGGGGAAATTTGAATCTGATAACATTTTATTCCAGTTTGCTGGGTAGATAAGGTTTTTGTTTTTTTCTCGGTTAACTCTTGTTACCTTCCCTGAGCCTTCAAGATGGAGCAGCGTAGGATTCTAAACAGATAAGTATGTTGAATACAAGCACTCCCAATTACAGTTCAAACATCCATATCATCCGTAACTATGTTCCAGAGGCTTCAGTATGGTTTGAGCACACAGACATGGGGCTGACTCTTTTCCATCAAGTATCTTCTGGCATGCGGGGAAAAATTCCTTTAAAAAGAAAGCCTTTTCTCCATCCGAAAAAAGTCATTCACTATCAGAAGTCTTTCTCCATTGAAGGTCCCACACAACTACTAAATAACCATCTCAGAATTACTACATTAAAATACCTAGGAAGGATCTAGATAGAGAAACAACGAGGAAAAGAGCTATCTATAGAGTTTACCGTTTACTCCTACTGTCCTCTGATATCCACAGACAGCATGACAGGCAGATCCATTAAAATAGGACCGCAAAGAGACGCATGGGAAGGGGCACTACAAGGCTCATAAGGGACAGCATAAAAACTATGACAGGAGTGTGACTATTTATTCTAAAACAAGAAAATGAATTATTACAATCAGAGATGTCCTTGGAAATAAGGGACTCGGAGACATACATCTTTGACACTAAACCATTTTTTCCTATACATGAGGTTTGACTATTATGACATCAAAGCATCAGTGGTTTACACACTCACAAAACAAATACTTTGCAACAGAAGACTATCATAAGCATCCACCTTCCTGCTCTATAGTTACCATTTCTCAGAATGGAATAGAAGAAACCTGAATGACAAACAGGCTATTTTCCAGACAGGCATCTCTCTCTAAATTACTTAGGCAGCTGACCTGGTCAAGACCAGCAGGCTTAAAATAACACTTACTAGAAGTGTTTGGGTTTGACAGCAAATGGAGCCATGCTGTCGTCCTGGATATTGTCAGATTAGGTAGTCACCCCTGCCGTCTGGGCTAAGGACTCCAAGAAGGTGGTTTTCACAGAATGTACCAAAGCATTCTACCTAGAGTCAGAAACACTGATACCTGCCCACCCCCCACAGATTGTCTTTATGAACAATAGTAAAATTTTAGGATTTAATAAACCATGCTTCAGGTTAAGGCAGGTTAATCTATTATCCCTGTCTTCCAGATTTTTGTGTGTGCAAGTACAGCAATTATCACAGGAACTGTTTCTTGGGCCCTTCAGTCTGTAAGCAGAAGGCACTGACAGATGTAGATCGTTCCCTTGTTCCCCTTTCCCCATCTGCAGTCCTTTCTTCCCTGGAGAAAAATTATTCCTCGCATTGTAGAACCCGTGTGGTCTAATAGCCATGGGCTTTGGGTTGGGAGGGGCTGCACTGAGAAAGATGAAGAAATTGCCACTTCTACATCTTCTGTCAGTGGAGCTGTGCTGAGGGAAGAAGGAGGAGTGGGAGATTTTGCCCCCTTCCTTTCCTCTGTGCAGCACTCCGCCCTGCCATCCACGTGGCTATTAATAGTCTATATGAGCCCTGCAACCCCAGGAACCAATTTTCTTGGGGAAAGAACTGCACCGGGAGGGGGGGTCACAAGGAAAAAAAATCTGTTACCCTTGCATCAACCTAGTGTAAACTAATCGATAGAATTATGATTTAAAAGGGGTTCAGAGTTCCATTCTGTATTACCAAAACAAATAGGGAATACTCAATGGGTGAGTTAAACCAAGGCCTCGCTTCTCTTGGCCAATCTGCAATAGCAATATGAGGTTCACAAGAAATCTTGGGTTCAGAGCTGACCTCTTTCCTGATTCATACTTTATTGATGTTTAGCTGATGTACCTGCCTCATAAAAGGCCTTCAAAAGTGAAAAAGTGCCCTTTTTTTGTTTGTAACCCCTTTTCTGAATGTGTATGGTCTCCAAAAAATCAGTGTACTGCTTCTCAGTGACAGTAGCAAAATTACTGTTGATTTTTCCCTAGCAGATTCAATATCTTCAGGCAATAATTTCAGGCAATCACTGACACCAACATTTCGTTGTTTTTCTTCTGGCACAGGAACTCAGGTCATACATTCCATTCCTTTTGCCAACATGCAAACAGATCTAGTCCACCTGCAAGGAAAGCTGTGAATACCGTCACACAACCAAGAGATGTTATGGAGTTAATTGTACAAGGGAATACTAATGAAGCAGCCTTGGACATATTCTCAGAAATTATACAAACACCACTATGTAAAAAGACTATTAGTACATGTATTTCTACACTTGTCTATGTTCCTAAACTATTACACAACATATAGTAAAGGTAAAGGTTCCCTTGCTCGAAAGCCAGTCGAATTCAATTCTAGGGTTGCGGTGCTCATCTCCGTTTCTAAGCTGAAGAGCCAGCGCTGTCCGAAGATGTTTCTGTGGTCATATGGTTGGCATGACTAAACACCAAGGCACACAGAACTCTGTTACCTTCCCACCAAAGCGGTACCTATTTATCTACTTGCAGTTTCTTGCTTTCGAACTGCTAGGTTGGCAGGAGCTGAAACCAGAGACGGGAACTCACTCCACCATGCGGCACTTGGGTCTCGAACTGCTAAACTACCGACCTTCCAGCCTGCAGTTCAGCATCTTAGCCACTTGAGCTACAACATACATAGTAGCACAAATTACCTTAAACTTATTTCAGAACATCACATTACCATAGTTTCCGAGAAGTTCGTATTCGTATAATTCTTTGTGTTTCACCAGTGTGCAAGGAAACAGTCTTTGCTCTAAGACAAAGCTTCCAAAAAGCTCTGAATACAGCCAAAAGATTTACAGCTGCAATTACTAGCTTCAAAGAAAGCGCAAACAGGGCTTGCTTCTGCAGCTAGAACAGTTATGGCTGTGATTTACAATAGCGACTGATGAGCTGCCCAGGTTGATTCTCATTTCTAATCTTCATCAGAGTCATGACAACTTCACCAAATTCATATACTCATAAGCAGCTTAAATCTTCAGAAGAAGCTTGAATCTGGAGAGAATCCAGCTATATTAAAGCCAATCTCAATTTAACCTATGCAAATAGGAACTTATCAGAAACATTATTATAATGTGATTTTTTTAAATAAGTATAAGGTGATTTGTACTACTGTATATGTTGTGTAATAATTTAAGAACATAGATAAGTATGGAAATACATGCCTTATTATACAGTGTTAATATAATTTCTTAGTTTATACACTGGGTTCCCTGTTGTTTTTTGGACATATTCCCAGCATATGATTTTCTCCTCAGCCAGCATCAATTTATTTATGATACTTGCTCTTTCTAAAGGAAGCTGCTTGCCATATTTATATGATAACAAGTCCTATTTATAATGTGATATTTATACAATAACAAGTGATACACACACACACACATATATATATATACACATATATATACACATACTAGGAATAAGGCCCGTCTGGGAGAGTGCCCCGGCTTTGGGCACTCAGTGACAATTTGCTGTGGCAATCTCAGCAGGGTATAATGACAGAGTCCACCATTTTCTCCAGAGGAACTGATCTTTGCTACCTGAAGAGCAGTAGTAATTTTGAGTGATCTCCAGCCCACCCCCAAGATTGGTAACAGTGGTTCCCCAGGAGGGAGTGGCTGGTTTGGAGGGTGGAGTCTATGGCATTGTACCTGTCTGAGGTCCCACCCCTCCTCAACACTCACTCTCTCCAGGTTTGATCCCTCAAATCTCCAGGAATTTCCCAACCTGGAGTTGATAACCCTATCTCCCTCCCAGCCAACCATCAACCTACCTTTAGTTCTCCATCTCCTCCCCCTCCCTCCTAGAGAGCAGTTGTAATTTTGAGTGATCTCCAGCCCCCACCTGGAGATTGGCAACAATGGTTCCCCATCAGGGAATGGCTGGATTGGAGGGTGGAGTCTATGGCATTGTACCTGTCTGAGGTGCCACCCCTCCTCAAACCTCACCCTCTCCAGTCTCCATCCCTCAAATCTCCAGGAATTGCCCACCTGGAGTTGGCAACCTGATCAGGACTGGGCCCAATGAGTTTTCTCACAAAGGCCAACATAGGTGTGGAAAGGGCCTTTTACTGACAGAGGAGAAAGTACAGGTGCCAACTCTGATTAGGGAAATACCTGGAGATTTGGGGGGTGGATCCTGTGGAGGGCAGCATTTGGGGTGTGTGTGGAAGGACTCAGCAGGGTATAATGTCATAGAGTCTACCCTCCAAAGCAACCATTTTCTCCCAGGGAACTGATCTCTGTCATCTGGAGGTCAATTGTAACAGTGGGAGATCTCCAGGTCCCACCTGGAGATTGGCAACCCTAGGGGAAAGTCAGCCACACAGCAGGGAGTTGAAGAAAATGGTTTGTTGGTCGCTGGCCCACCTCGTTAGCCAGCCAGCCATGCTGAAGCTAAGCAGGAGAAAGACTCTTTTTCCATTTATTCTGACAGGAAAGTTGCCATTGGGGAGGGGGTTATGGGTGGGGGAGGGGGTTATGCTGAAAGTCCTTTGTTTTTTTACTCACAGAACCAAGCTTGGCTGCCTACCAACAGCCACTGAGGGGACAGTCCCTCACAGGAGTCAAGAGAACTGTCTTCCTCAGGAGAGAGAGCTGGTCTGCCAGCAAATCTGTCTGAAGGGGGAGTGGGTGGGGAAGAGGAGCAGACCCAGCACCCGGCCAATGGCACGCGAGTACTCTTGAGTGGCGGCTGATGGGCCAATGGCTGAGGGAGGGCATTTTACAGCCAATGGGAGCGCATGGAATCTTGCGAAACCAAAAGATAAATATTTATAAGGAGAGATGGTAACAAGTGATAGGAACCACTAGATTGTGTGGGACCCCTGTTCCAGTGGGCAACTAAACCTCTGATAAATACTTAACAAGAACCCCAATGGAGCGAGGCCAGCTTCCTGCTTTCTTTGTAATGCTTTTGATATACATACATATTACTAATATTATATTATTATATTTATGTTATGGAATGCTGGGTCTGGGTCTTACACCGGGTCTTACACCTTTTCCCATGCTTTAGATGGGTAGTCCATCTTTTGCATTTTTTGCTTGCAAATTTCCTCCATTTAACATTTGTTTGGCACCTTGGGTTTTTTTTTTGTCATTTGACATTCTTTGCTGAATTTCTCCCCTGTTTTGCTGACTTTCTCCCCTTTCCCCATTTTTAACTCATTGAACAGACTACCCAAACTCTTGTAGCAATGTGCCTAGCTTTCTAAATCACAGCCAGTAGCCATGTGGCTTATGGAGATTTTTCTCTCCCTTGGGAAGAGGTGTTAATCCTTCTTTTTCTGTCATCACTGTCCCAGGGAAAACTCAAGTCTTAGGCTTGGCTCCTAGCCAATATCAGCAGGAAAAACCCAGTTACTACTGCCAAGATTCGCCTATTCCTGACAAAAAGTGGATAGTTTGCCAAATTCTATAAAGTTTCAAGTCAAGGTTCCCAGGTGTGTGTTTTGCTGGATTTGTTCAGCAGCATTAGCTGTTACTGAGAGAATGTGCTCTCACTTGTAGGGATGGACACAAACTGGCTGACGAACTAAAATTCATCACAAATTTTGTGTGGTTCATGGTTCACAAAGTGATGTTCATGAACTGAAGACCTGCCATGAACTTCCAAGAATTTTGATGCAGTTTGTGAAGAGCAGAAATGCTCTTCATGAGAAACAGCTGAGCAGTGGGGAGCTTCCTGCTGCTCAGCTGTTTGGCTTAACTGGCTCAGAGCCATTTAAACCACTGCTTTCTGATCCCTGTAAAAAGACATGGGAGCAGAAAGTAGGGATATCCAAATATATCCTGTTTGGTTTAGATTGCTCCAAGCCATTTAAACCCTGCTTTCTGTTCCCTATGGCTTTTCGAAGGGAGCAGAAAGCAGGGTTTAAATGGCTTGGAGCCATTTAAACCAACCAACTGGGCAGCAGTCCCCACCACTCAGCTGTTTGGAAACCCCTGTTTTCTGCTCCCCGTAGCTTTTTGTGGGGAACAGAAAGCAGGGGTTTAAATGGCAAACCCCTGCTTTCTGCTCCACTTGAAAAGCTGTGGGGAACAGAAAGCAGGGTTTAAATGGCTTGGAGCTATTTAAACTGAACAGCTGAGCAGCATTCCCCATCACTCAACTTTTTGGAGACCCTTGCTTTCTGCTTCCCACAGCTTTTAATGGGGAGCATAAAACAAGATTTAAATGGCTCAGGAAAAAGCCATGAGGAGGAAAAAAATGGGCTTAAATTTTAAATGGCTCACAAACCGATATGAATTAGTTGGGTTCGTAATTTGGCATATTGGTTTGTGGTTCAATTCATGGTTCAGCCATGAACCATGAACTGAACCAAACCACAGAAATGTGGTTCATGCCCATCCTTACTCACTTGAGGAACTGCATGTGCTGTGCCAACCAGATTCAATTAAGGAAAATGTAAGTTCTATGTTAGGGGGAAAGGTTTACCGAGCAAGGAAATTGTTTTTTGTTTTTGCCTTCTCTCGTCCACTTTACCAGTTTTGGCTCAGTCAAATGCTATTACTTTGACTTTTCCCCTGCACGTTTTGAAATCCATCACAACTACAGGGTCACCGCTCTGTTTGTATAAGCCAATCAACCATTCTCTTCCTTTGATTTTGAGCAGAGCTTCTGATTGTGTTTGCCTTGATTTTTATTCAGACTTCCAGTTACTTTGCACTACTTTCTTTTGAACCTTTGGCTTTCAAATGAAGTTGAATCTTTTCATAAATGTTTTAAAACTTGTCATTCCTTAAGCACTGTCATCTTCGTGATAAAAGGGGAATGGTGCTCTGGACTCTTCCTGGTTAACAACTCCCATTATTAGAGTGGTGGCTGTGATTACCATATCTGGTCCATCCAAAGGAAGGAAGGTTGCAGACAGGTAAGGGAATGCAAGTCTGACTGCCACCTAAGGAAGTGGCCCTCAATCAACCCACCTACTTCAGCCAGCTTCCCCTATAAATGTACATATCCAGTTGTTGAAAATCTGATTGCAGAATGGGAGAAGAGGTGGGTTTGTGCAATCAAAACATATCCAGCCAGTCAATACAGTGCATGGCCAGCTTCTGCCAGAAACATGCCAATTCAGTTTCCCCTGAATCTGATCCTAGGAAGAAGCCTTCCAATCAGCTTCACCTCTCCAAAGCACATACTGTAGTGTGGATACATCCTTCCATGATCTGGCAATATCTTGCAGTTGTATCTATCTCACAAGGCATTTTCTTTGGACAGCATTTTGCAGGAGTGGTTAGGATGGTTTTATCTAGCACAGCCTTGGAATATGGGCACTGAATACCAAGAATTAATGCCAGCAAAAGACGTTAACACAGAAAGGCAAAGAAGGGATACACAGTATGTGAGGAATTTCAGTTGGAGGACATTTATATAATGAATCCCATGTCCCTTGACAAGAGGAGTGGAATATAAATGAGTGAGCAGCATCTGCCTCTATACAGGTGAGCTTCCCTGAGTTGTGAAAAAAGAGACAAAAAAGGAAATCAAGCACAGTGTAGTTTTTGGAATGAATATTCATGAAGGAAGCTACAATGGGGTTCAAGAAGCTGTATGATAGAGTTGTCAGCCCCCCTGATGGAGGTGGGGTCTCCTGCCACCAGGCCCCACCCCCACTGCTGATCAGCTGGCCAGTGGGGAAGACTTAACAGGAGAAAGAGAAAGGCCCAGACAACATCACCAATGACATGGTGACATCACTTTTGGCATGCACAGGAAGTGATGCCATCATGCTGATGATGCCCCGGCAACACTCTAGTATATGGACAAAAACTCTATGGTAGAAGCCATTTTTACAATAGAGTTTTTGCCCAAATACCAGAGCATTGCCACACATCACAGCATGTCAGAAGTGACATAGCCACATTATTGGGGATGTCACCTGGGCATCCTTCCATCCCCCACCAGTTGCAGGAGGGACCTGTCAACCCTACTGTATGACCAAATGGGAAAAAGAAGAGAAGTGCAAAAAGAACAAGAAAGGAAAACAACTCAAAATCCAGCAACTAAATTTACAAAAAGAAATAGAAAAAGGGGTATTTATAAAGTAGAAACAAAAATATAACAGTGGTGGCAGATCTACATATAAGTTTTTATAAAAGATTTCCATTCCAAAAATAAGTCCATACACAATTATCATCTATATGCCATGTGTTTCAATATTGATAGAGTTCTAAGGTCTTTAGTCCACTGCTTTACCGGAAGCAAGCATTTTTCTCTCCAATGTTGTAATACAAGTATTTTAGCTGTAGTAAGAGCACGGAGGTTCTGGGGGGGGGGGGGTTGCATTTGTGTGTGCATGTCCATGCCTGAAAGTCATGGTGATCTCTGGTGACTCCAACTGGGGCATGGAGGACATTCAGACAAGCCACTTGATAGCCTGCCTCTGGACTCCCAGCCCTGGTATTCTCTGGAGATCTCCCATCCAAATACTTGCGAGAGTTAGCCCTGCTTAGCTTCTGAGATCTGACAAGATTGGGTTTGCCTGGGCTAGCCAGGTCAGGGCATGGACGTTCTTTTTTCATCAACCATCGCTAAGCCTCCAAGAGTTTGGCAGATTGTTTAAAATTATGTAAGCATCCTCAAAAAATCCAGTGAGCATTCTAGTACAAAACTGACAGGAGTAATAACTTCTTCCCAGAAAAACCAAATGACTGGACACACCCAAAACATATGTTTAAGGGACGCATCCTTACAACACCAACAGTTAGACACTTTATTCAATACTTTGCTAGAAATTCACTGTCGTGTCCGGTATATCCTAAACATAATTTTTTGTTGTTGAATAAGTCACAACTAAAACCCAGGCCATATCCCATTGCTTTGGCAAAATAGGGCAGTCTAGCTCCTTATTGCATTCGTTCCTGAGACGCTACATATTATATTTATTGATTGGCATCAAATATTTATAAACAAATGTAGGTTTCTAGGAGCAAAGGGGACTCTGAGACACTTAATGCCACAGGGCCATATTTAGATACCAACAGATGTTGCCATTGTAAATATTACCATTCAATAGAAATCTACAAGTTGTCTCTAGACCTCAGCTGAGAAAATGACAAAAACTTATCATCATAGTCTATCAGTTGGTCCAATGTAAAAATCTCCCTGTCAGTCCAAGCCTTCAGTAAAAACAGGTTTCTTCTGAATTTTTAGGTCTGGATTGGCTCACAATGTTAATTTAGCATGTGAAAATGGATCAAATTGGTATTGTTATGACATTGCATGCCATTGTTCTCTAGCTGCAGAAATTGCAGGAGGAACAGGATCCACTCCAGCATAAGTAGAACCTAAGAAGAGAAGTACAATTTTAACCTTTCTGTACAGCTCCAAAATACTGCTTATTTATGGTACACGTTTATAGATTGTTGTTTCTGTGTCTTTGTATGCATTTAAGCTCTGTTTTTAATTGCTTTAATGATCTGTGGGATTTGGGGGGAGGGGTATGGGTCTAGTTTCAATGGTTTTAAAATGTGGTTTTATTATGTGTGTCCCACCTGTTAGCTGCCTGGGTAGCCTTTGTGAAGGCCGAAAGGCAGGATATAAATTTTGTGAAATTAAAAAAAAATGAAAATAAATGAAAGTCCGCAATGTGAGTTACAAAACAGAAGAATGTATTAACATTAGTTAGTATTACTACTGTTTAACAGCCTCTGATGAAATGAATGTTAAACTATAAGGGAACCTCTACCCTCCTGGCTGCTCTAAGGAACTACCTGCAGTCTCCACAGCAACCTCAGGTGGAAAGCTCATTTTTAAGTTGTTAGGGAGACCACATTCCCCTTTCTGTTATGGCAGATGGTAGAAGAACTCTAGAAGCTCTAGAATGAACTCTTCAATTTACCTCATGTCCTAATACCATTAGAATATCCTTTTTCCTGCTCCAAATCCGATTCATTGACTGCTACTGGGAGGTAGAGAAACACTCAATATAATGATATCATGACATGTAAATTGAAGGATACATTACAGAGAGAAAGAGAATTTGACATGAGTTACTATTTTTTAGGCAGCCCGATGCTTTTTTTACAATGTAAATTCCATTCTAATAACTTTATTTGGACAACAATGGTTTGCAATAAAGTATTAAATTCAAACTAAATGGGAACTTCTCTCAACCACTCAATTTCTGGCATTGGGCTGTGACTGCCAATTTTAAATGTTATATTATTGTGTTTAAAATTTTAATCATATTTGTTGTATTACCTACATATTGTTATCTGCCCTGAGCCCGCTCGTGGGAAAGGTGGGCTACAAATATGAAAAAATAATTAAATGAGATATATTTACCAAATAATTGATATGAGCATTATTTACTACAGAGGCACATGAAAGGCAAAGGTCAAAAGGGAAATGTGTTCCTTGACAATAAATCCTGGAAGGATTAGGGAATCCCCTTTCTGATCTGTATTAGTTTAATCCTGTACATGTTAATGCTAGCTTCTATCAAATATAGCTGACTAAATATTTCTATTCACTGTGAATAGCAATGTCATTGGAAATAAAGAATATTTTCAAAACATACTGCACAGCCATCAGCAATGTGCTTACAATACAATAATCACAGATCAATATACCTAGTTCTCAATCTGGCCAAATCTGTGGTTACTTAAATCCCAAGACTGGAGTTATGAACAGACAAGGCAGGTTTGCAGAAAAGTCTGAAATCTAAAAATAAAATATATTAAGGATTAACTACCCCCCCCCCGCAATACTAGAAACATCACCTGTGTCTTTAAGAAATAAAATAGCTGTTATGGGGGTTACTAGGCAACCACACCAGTACTGCCAGCCTTCAAGCCTTGGTTTCTGTCAGTAAAAGTCAGGGGGAAGAGCAGAGCCCTTTCCAGGGCTGTTTTGGCCTTTGAGGCAGGACTCATATGGGAGTTACCATAAAGTTTTGCCCAAATACTAGAGCATCCTCTATATCTCCAGGCAATGTACTGAAATTGATTCTGGGCACACATGAAGTGTCATCAGGAAATCTGAGCATGCATCTGATCTGCCAGAGTTTCCTACCCATTTCCCCACACCAGCCAGCTGTTGGGTACCCTGCTTGTTTCCATAAGAGTTGGAAGGGACCTCCAGGGTCATCTAGTCCAACCCCCTGCACAATGCAGGAAATTCACAAATATCTCCCCACACCGCATGACCCTGTTCCATGCCCAGAAGATGACAAAAAACCCTCCAGGATTATTGAGGTAAACTGGTTTGGTTAGTCCAATCACCAGTAGTTAACAGAATGCTTAATAAAGCTAAAAACGCAGGAGCGACACTTTACCAGGTTACTCAGTTTACAGAGGTACACAAGAGCCACATTACAAGTTTAGAAGAGAAATACTTCTCTCTTTATTTGAGAAGTACACTTTATTATTTATTTATTTATTTATTTGATTTATACCCTGCCCTCCCCGCTGGAGCAGGCTCAGAGCGGCTAGGATAGGAAAGAGCAGAGATCGATTACTAATTTACTGTCTAAAGGATGGAGGCGGATGGCAAGAGGCACATCTGCCTCATGGTGCCAAGAGAGGACAGCATGTCCCTCTCTTGGTGCATCCTGGTAGAGAGCAAGTCTTCATTCAGAGTGAGGGAGAAGCAGGAAAGGGCAATTGGTTCCTGAGATTACAATCTGCATATCAAAGAGGACAGTGGCAGAAGAGTAGATACAGGAAGAAAAGTCAGTATGCCTGCCTAGCTTCTCTTGCCACTCAGTCTGGTGGTCTGAGGCAGGGGATATCATATCTGGAACTTCCAGTACAGATTCCCCGGGCAAACTGGTCTGGAGAAAATTGCTTCCTGACCCCAAAGTGGCAATCAGCATTTTCTCTGGGTGTGAATTACAATGCCTCTGTGCTTATGCCTCAGTATGATTAAGAGATATTTGCAGCCCTCTCTCCTTGGATTCATTCCTGTGCTTTGTGCTTGGCACAAGGAACACCGTAACATCACCAAGATCTTCTCAGTAAAAAACCTGCAGACTCTTCCATCTTTCTTATCCCTCTATACCCTTTGCTGTGCCACAGAAGCCAAGAGGTTGGTACTTAACAGCAGGCTCTGTGTTTGCAAATGAGAACATGGCCAAGTAAAGAACAGGTAGGCAGCCTGTTTCAGGAATTTCAGAACGTTGTCTGGTATCACTGAGCCCCTGATTAGGCTTTTAGATGCTTACAGAATTTGATAAATTAATGATGCACAAGAGGCAGGCCACCCTATCAGTTTGCAAATTCATGTTTGAGGCCAGTGGATACCCATCTGGATATCATAACTTTATTTCCAGTAGAAAATGAACTTATTTGCAAATTGGTTGGTTAGGTCTATTTTTTCTATTTTTACTTCTTTGACTTGCAGGGCACATAAAAAGGTTGATGGTACTAATAAAGAAAGGAGAAAAATTAGACGGAAATAACAGAAACATGGAATCAGAGTTGGAAGTGGCCCAAAAGCTGTAAAATCTGATCCTCTGTCCAAATACCACCAATACCCAAGCTTCTCTGTCTCCTTTTCTTACAGAACAATCCAAGCACAACATGCCAGAACCAACAAGCAGGTTTATTCGTCTGCATTCCTAGGATCAGAGGCTAGCTTTGTTCTTTAAGAAACAATATTTTAAAAAAGAACAACCCAAGGACTAGGCACAGTCCAGCAAAAGTTTATTGATGACTTCCATTCACTTCACTCATATGCCAGTTTGGTATACTGGCTAGAGTGTAGGACTAGGATCCAGGAGACCCAGGTTTGTATCCCTGCTCTACCATGGAAGCTTGCTGGGTGACCGTGGTCCAGTCATACTCTCACAGCATTTTTGCAAGTGAGGTGGGGGCTGCGGTGTGTGGGGGTGATTTCTCCCAGCCCTGCATGCCATGGCCCCACCTTTAAAGGGTCTTTTTGCAAGCTGAGCATGCAGCCCGCAACTGCCCCCTCCCTCCTGCTAGATTTAAAGGGCCCTCCAGCTGATTGGTGGGCCATGTGGTCCCCATCAAGCAGCTAAAACCCTTTAAATTGGGCAGGAGGGGAGGGTGGC
This sequence comes from Gekko gecko, assembly GCA_029375565.1. Lineage (NCBI taxonomy): Eukaryota > Metazoa > Chordata > Lepidosauria > Squamata > Gekkonidae > Gekko > Gekko gecko. Next base: position 51,024,965 of record JAPDNY010000004.1, read on the forward strand.
CAGCTGGGTGGTTGCACTTGGGGGCGGGCTTGTGGTTTGGCTTCCCCACTGGCCAGCTAGTCAGGGGTTGATTGCAGTTCACAAAAGCGATGGAACCCCTGCCCAGTGCTGGGGGCTGGCAACCCTACAACTGTCTCACTTCAGATTAGTATAGGAATGTTAAGAACAGTGTTATCTGAGACCCTAGAATCTTGGCATGCAATCAATAAATTACGAGCAATTGTGAAAATTGTGAAAATGAAGAAAGGCTCTAAATACTTTTAAAGCCAATATTTGGTAGCAAAATGATGATGATGATGATGATGATGATGATGATGATGATGATGATGATGATACAGTGCTCATCAGACATTTCAGAAAATTAATGGAATGTCCCTGGAGACAGAAGGTGCAACTGAACCTAATCTCTAGGGGTAAAAAAACTATCCCACTAGATGCTATATATCATGTTTGTCCTCCTTATAAATGACATCCTTCAGGGTGCAAGAGCATGTCCCTCTATTGTAACAGCATGGGCATGATGATGTTCTGTGGGAAACTCAGAAGTGACAGTGGGTAGATGTAGGAATCATCAGAAACTCTGTGATAAAACTGGCTTTTCCCTGGAAGTGATGGCATCATGCCCATGAAGCCACTTTTTAAAAACTCCCCATCACCACCACTGCAGCAAGGAATGGGAACTGGGGTGGGCTATATATGGGAACAGAGTGTACCCTTTAAAGCAGCCATTTTCTCCAGGGAAACTGTTCTCAGTAGTCTGGAGATCAGGCATAATTCTAGAATATCTTGAGGTTCTGCCTGGAGGTTAGCAACCCTAAATGGGGAGACCTTGGTTCAAATTCCCATTCAGCAATGAAGCTTACTGATTGACTGTTACATTGTACCAGAGCCCAAGACAAGGGGAAAGAACTGAGTAAAGGAGTCTCCCTAACAGAAACAGCAGCTACAAAAGGTAGTGATTCTCAAATAGAGCTACTGGTGGCCACCACATAGGAAACCTCATTGCTAATATTACTTTACTCAGGAAAAAAAAAGCTTACTTGGCAGTAAGGTACAAGAGCCAGGAAGTAGGAAAAGGCAGGAGGAACTAGGAAGGAAAAGGCAAAATGGGCCTGTTTGCTGGCACTGGGATGTATTTGTATGTTCTATTAAATTGTTTTAAATATTTGGTATATATCTGTATTGTAACATTGTTTTGATTATTCACACCTTGGGAACCCTAAACTGGGTGAAAAGGCAGCATACAAATGTTTTAAATTAAATAAATTAAGCTTTAAATGTTTTCCCTTACCTTCATGATGAGGCTCTGATGTTCTTCAGACTGACTAAAGTTGGTTCCCATCTCAAATATACTCATAGTTCCTTCCTCACATACATTCAGCCAATTTTGATGTTCTTCCCGCCCTGGGAGTCTTTCCCAGAATGTTTTGAAGACTTCCCATACAGCTTCCTGGCACACTGAAAAAGCAGTATTTATTATTATTAGGGGAGAGGCTGTGGCATATAGGATTGTCATTCTCCAGGTGGTGGCTAGAGGTCTCCCACAACTGGTCTCCAGATTACAGAGATCAGTTTCCCTGAAGAAAATGGCTGCTTTAGAAGGTGAACGCTATGACATTATACCCCATTGAGGTCCCTTCCCTTCCCTTCCCAGGCTCCACCCCCAAAATAGGGTTGCCAGGTGCCTACCTCATGCTGGGGGGGGGATTTGGGGGGCATTCCAGGGGTGGGTGGGTATGTCAGTGACGTGATGATACCACTTCGGGAAGCAACATCATCACATTACCAACATCGCACAGGGACATCTGTTTTGGGGTGGGTTTCCTACAAAAGCAGAGAATCCTCTGTCCCCACATGGGGACTGGCAAGCCTACCCCAAAATCTCCAGGTATTTCCCAACTCAGAGCTGGCAACCCTAGTGACATGTGCTTTGCACACAAAACTCCCAGGTTCAGTCCCTGGTATCTCTAGCTAACAAATCTCTTGGGGAAGATCCCGGGAGGCTGGGAAAGAGCTTTCTGTGCCTGAGATGCTGAATGCTGCATACACTGACCTTGATGGAACAGCCCCATATATACTTTACAGCAGCTTCACATGTACTTCATCAGCACATAAGAACAGCTCTGTTATTTGCTTCAGTGGGGCAAATATATAAGCACCCAGTGACTGGGCTGTTGTGAGAAACGGAGGGGAGGAGAACTATGTAAGCTGCTTTAGGTCTCCACTGGGGAGAAAGGTGGGGTATAAAGGAAGTACATAAACAAATTGGTTAATTCATATGCCATGGCAATTGTTTGCACTCTTAGATAGGTTGCCAACCTCCAAGTGGGGCCTGAAAATCCCCTGGAATTATAACTGATCTGCACACTGCAGAGATCAGTTCCCAAGGGTGGAATGGCTGCTTTGGAGGGTGGACTATATGGCATTATACCCTGCTAAGCTCCTTCCCCTCTCCAAATCTTCCAGGAACCTCCCAACACAGAACTGGCAACCTTAGCCATAGGGGACAATCTAGCCCATCTCCCAGGCACAACTGGAGCATGCATGCAGGAGGGGGACAAATGCTAACTTCAGAAACAGAAGGCTGAATCACCCCCTTTTTTTGCAGTCCCTTTCTTCTTTGCCACCTTCCCTCTTGTTTAACCTTAAACTCTGATTTACTTGGAGTTAAACCTTGCATGTTTCTTTAATACTACAGAGCACCATGACTAATGGTAGAGGCCAAATACTACACATATATTAGTCATGTTCCCCGCTGTTATACAAGAAGGTTCCCTGGAAGTAAAACTTCATTGCTGTCAGATAAATTTTGAGTCCCATTAAGTAGAGCACAGTTTATGTTCTACTTCCAAACAAATGAACTCCATTTGTGGCTAAGGCAGGACAAAACTGATGAAATTTTGCAAATTTGTACCATTTATGTTTTTCAGTAGCAGAGGTTTTGAAAGGCTGACAATATTCTGCCAGCTCAGAGGCCTAGAGTAAATAAGGGGTGCTAATTAAATACTTATCTCTTTTTTTGCCAGGGACCCCTATTGCTTTCTATATTGGCTTCAAGCTCCTAGTCCTCTTCTTAATGATCTGTTCTCATCTCCTTTTCATTAAAAAAAAAAAAGAATTAGGTAGGATAGCTATTTCCAAATGCAAGCTGTTGCTTCCTCTAAACACCTCAGTCGCTTCCAGCTAGCTTAGAGATTTAGTATCTGCCCTTCCAGTTAGTTAGTGTGACAGCCACCCCACTGAGTCCAGCCTCAAAAGCTTACCACCATCTGTGGGTTCTTATTGCATTAACTAAACATGAATTTAAGGACCAGTGGGCCTCTCTTATGGACAGAAGGGATAAAGCTTTGGGAAATCAGCACACCTTCTGCTGTGTCAGAAAAATCCACTGAAGTGGATTGCTTAATACTTTCATGTGGAAAAATGGAAGAAGTTCAGAATGGAAAGTATCACTGTACAAATTTAGCAATACATCAAAGAATACAAGAAAGATCTCTTTACTTCACATTGCTGGAAATGCCCATTTAAACCAGTGCAGCAAAAAGGGGGGGGACTTTTAAGTCCAGTCCCTAAAGGTTTCTTCTTCTTGCCTGGCTTCATGACCTGGGGGATCAGAGAGCCACTGTGGAATAGTGAGGAGAGTGTCAGACTAGTATCTGGGAGACCCAGGTTTGAATCCCCCCTCTGCCTTGGAAGTAGGGTTGCCAGGTGCCTCTGGAAGTGACTTCATCACACATTGTACTGGAATCACCATAGGTTATACCAGAAGTGACTTCATCACACTGGTGGTGTCTGGGCAGCACTCTCGTACTTGGTCAAAAATGCTATGGTAAAAATGGGAGACTCCCTTTAAATTTTGCTAAAATGAAGGCTCCCTTTAAATTATTGCTAAAATGAAAAGGGGAAGATGTTTTACACACAGCAATTTCCCCCCCAAGAAGTGAATTCTCTGTTATAGTTCAGACCTGCTGTATGTGTTTGTGACATAGTTCCCAGCTGCCTGGAGAGAAAAAAAAATGTCCTATTCCTTTAACAGAGGGCTTAATGGGATGTCATTCATTGTTGTTGTTCAGTCACACAGTCAAGTCCAACTCTTTGCAACCCCATGGACCACATCACGCCAGGCCCTCCTGTCTTCCACCATCCTCCAGAGTTTGCTCAATATTGTTATTCATTAGGTGGTGTTATTTGGTGGTGGAAAGTGCTGTCAAGTCACAGTTGACTTATAGTGACTTGTGGGGTTCTCAAGGCAAGAGATGTTCAGAGGTGGTTTGCCGTTCCCTGCCTCTGCATCACACCCCAGTATTCCTTGGAGGTCTCCCATCCAAATGCTGGCCAAATCCAATCCTGTTTAGCTTCCAAGATCTGACAAGATTGGACTAGCCTGGGCTGGTGTTGTTTACCTTCATGCTATGAAAAGCTTCAGCTGTACATTTCCACACATTAAGCCTCTATTGAAGCAATGGGACATTTTTGACAAGTCTCGGTAACCCTCATTTCATATAACCTTCTCACTAGAAACATGAAGAAGACACTTTCTCAAGTAATGTTAACATTTGCATTAGTGATGGTCAAAAGGGGTTGCCAGCTTTTTAAATCAGAGGGCGGGGCAAGTGTATGGAGCATAACAAGTTTGGGAAGGTCTAGGAATAGAGCCTACTGGATTTTGGTGGCTTTGGGGTTAGAGCTTAATCTCAAATTAAGACATCCCTCTAATAGGGTAGAGCTTTTTAAAAAATTGGCAAAGTGGTCAGATAAATTACTCTTGCATATTACGTTTTCAGCAACTTGCATAAGGTAAAAATAAAAGAATTTTGAAAATTAGCCAGGGCTTTCTTTCCCCATAGATGTCAAAAGGAATACAACAAAGGAGAGATTTTGCAAACAACATTTGTTGGACAAACTGTATTTTCATATTTTGTACAGCTGCTGCAAACTCTATTGCATTTGGATTGCTTTGTATGATCTTAGAGTGCCAACAACTGGCAAATATAAAAGCCAACATATTGGAGAAAATCACATGAAATTCATCTGATTCACTATGAACACATGAATTGGCTTTCTTGAGCAGCCATAGAAACCATAAAATTCTGTTGTACATCCAATGCTGAAGTTCCTTTGCATGGATTTTCCAGACATTGACAAGCAGAGTTACACCCATTAACTTCAACTAACTTAGAAGATATAACTCTGTCTAGGATTGCATTGTAAATTTATTAAGTAACAAATGTTCCATTGTTGTTCATAATTTGTTCTGGGGAACATGAAGCACCCTTAAACCTTAAACAAGTATTACTACAAACGTGTAACTCTTTGGCAAACCAGGCCATTAGAGTTTGGAGTAGTATTTGGAATGCATATGGACTGGTCACCTATTGGATAGATCTTGTGCTGTCCTTGAAGATGCAAATGCCTGCACTATTTTGTAACTTAACCCTTAAATCTCCACATCTGTGTGACATCTGTGAGAAACTCTCTGCTTCTACTTAACACATTTAATACATTCTGCTTAATGTCTAATTATATGATCTGTCTAAAATTATAGGGTTCAAACTTACATCAGTTTCTCTGAACCTAGGAGGCTCCAGTTTCGGGAAGTGTCCACTTGGCAGGTGTTTCAGTGTTCGAGAGCCATTTATCTTTCCAAGCAGTAAGAGTTATTTAGCTTATTATGTTTCGTTCAGCAGAAAGGGATTTACTAGGTTAACTGGAGGGACAGCACATGACAGGTTCGGGACGTCTACTGGGGGTGGGGCAGCTTTCTTGTTCACTTGTGTAAATGAACAGTGCTCGCTTTTAATCCAGGTATAATCCCATTTGTACTTCTTAAGGGTTGAACCATGTACAGCCACTACTAGGATACTGAGTCAGGAAAGCCATCCTATTTTGGAGGTGATACCAGACCAGTGTTCTTACTTGTGCTGTTAAAGCTCAAAAAGCCCAAAGTTTAACAGCTGGCAATTCAGGAAAGTAGTGAGGAAATTAATGAAGGATGTATCCTAGTAGCCTCTCTCATAGAATTGCTGCTATTTCTGCGCAGTCATTTCTTTGGTGGGAAGCCTCTTTAAAGGTTCACAAAATCAGCCTGAATGTTAAAATTATAGTGGCATCAATTATGTCCATGTAATATTGGAGGGAGTATACTTAAATGAATATGTTGCCGAAGGCTTTCATGGTCAGAGTTCATTAGTTGTTGTAGATTTTCCAGGCTGTATGGCCATAGTCTTGGCCATACCACGGCCATACAGTCCAGAAAATCTACAACAACTAATTAAATGAATATGTTTGCTCAATAAAATGCAATTCTCTAGCAGTATACATAGTTCCAAAATGAGGTTGTAAGGATAAAGCAACAGCAGGTGGTTCACACTAAACTGTGGACTTCGTCAAAATGGATGTATCAACCTACAGTTTAAACCACATATTTCACTTTTTATATGCCCATGTCTAATGTCTGTCTGTGAAATGATTCTAAATTGCATAGCTCTATAGTATCCAGTCCTACAAGAAAGAGTTTTCTTTTCCTACATGCTCCAATTAAAATTAGATCCCATTCTCAATTATTCAGAGTTATTTCTCTACATTCTATATAAACAGGAGTTTATCATTCACTTGATAAGAGTTGAGAGAGTATAAAAACAACAACTATGAATTGATGCTCTCTTCCAGCTCAAATTTCTCTTCCTATGGAGATTTGTCAAAAACACGACTAGCACCCGCATCCAAATCCCTGGCTAAAAGGGTTTAGGATGGTGATCATCTTGAAGATATGTCAATGTATCTAGAGATCTGCCAGTGGTAAACCCTATCAGCATTATGCTGGTGCTGTGCTGGTTATAATCCCTGTAGTGGCATAGACTTGGCCAGTATCAGGGCATACCATGGGAGGAGCAGGATTTGGTTTCTAAGCCTCATCAGCCTCAGATACACCTTCAGCACCAACATAACATCATGCCATTGGAAACACTGGCATAGTTCAAATTAACTTCATGGCAGTTCAGGAAACAGTTAAAAAACCAACTTTCCCCCACACCACACACCCCAATGTAGTTTAGGATACTACGTCTGCAGCCAATGACATATTGCCAGAGCAGCCTGTTTCTCCCCACCCAGCCAGGACACCCATAGCTCATATGACAGGGTGTCTGACATGGGGCTCTAGTTCTCTAGCTCCCCATGTCATAGAATCATAGAGTTGGAAGGGTTATCTAGTTCAACCCCCTGCATAATGCAGGAAATTCACAAATACCTTCCCCCCACTCCCAGTGACTCCTGCTCTATGCTCAGAAGAGGGCAACCCCCCCCCACTCAATCCTTCAGGATCCCTGGCTAAATTGGCCTGGAGAAAGGTGGGCAGGGAGGAAGAGTTAAATCTCCTCTTCACTTTGTGGTCCCAATCAAAAACCAGGGTCTATGCAACAGCTTTTTCTATTTGAAAGATGTTGGGAAGATCTGTTCATAGTCAAGGAAGGTTATCTGAACACAAATGAAACTGCCTTATACTGAATCAGACCATCTGCCCATCAAAGTCAATGGTGTCTTCTCTGACTGGTAGCAGTTCTCCAGGGTCTCAGGCAGACATCTTTTATGTCACCCACTGCCTGATCCTTTTTAAGTGGAGATGCCAGGAATTTGAATTTGGGATCTTCTGCATGCAAAGCAAAGGCTTCCCCACCAAGTTACATCCCCTGTGTGCTGAAAGTCTGCTGTGTTAATAACTTTGGTGCTGGGAACTGCACAGAGGACTCTTAGTAGCCAAGGGAGAGAACAAACTCTGTTGTTCTATTTGTGTAATGCTGTTCTGCATTACACCGGGACTTCCCTCCCATTCGGTAGCTTGTGGGCCAAGACCGCCCCGACCCCATACGGTGATGCGTCGCACGCAAGGATTACCGGGAGCTTTTCATCAAAGTGGGCGAGTACCGCGTTAGAAATCAAGAGTACTTTAACCCCCCGAAACGCCGCCTCCTCCCTCGCTCCCCATGCCCAAGGTGTCGCCTTATCCAGTAGCCTGTGCAGGGGTTCGGCCACAGCGGCTTTGTGAGGGAGAAAGGCGTGGTAAAAGTTCAGGAGGCCTAAGAACGCCTGGAGCTCGGCCTTGGACTTCGGGGCGGGGGCCTCCACGATGGCCTTTACCTTGTCCCTCGCCGGATGCAGGCCTGTTGCGTCTACCCGGTACCCCAAGAACTCCACCTCCAGCACCCCGAGGAGGCACTTTTCCCACTTCACTTTCAGCCCCGCGGCTTGGAAGCGTTCCAGTACAGTTCGGAGGCGGGCGGCGAAGCTTTCAGGGGTGGTCGCGGCGATGAGGACGTCGTCGAAGAACGGCGTCACCCCAGGGATCCCTTTTAACAAATCGTCCATTAGATTTTGGAAGATCCCTGGGGCCACACTGACCCCGAACTGCAGCCGCTTCACCCGGAAGGCCCCCCGGTGGGTCACTATGGTTTGCGCCTCGGCCGTGACCTCATCTACCAGGAGTTGCTGGTACGCCTGCGCGAGATCCAGCTTTCCAAATATGCGCGCCCCCGCCAGTGTGGCTAAGACATGGCTGACCACGGGTACGGGGTATGCGTGCGCCTGAAGTGCCTGGTTAATGGTGCACTTATAATCCGCGCAGATGCGGATTTCCCCGTTTGGCTTGACGGGTGTCACAATCGGGGTCTCCCATCGAGCGTTCGGGACGGGCTCTAGGACTCCCTGGGCCACTAACCGGTCCAGTTCGGCCTCTATTTTCGGGCGGAGGGCCAGGGGCACGGTGCGGAAGCGCCGTCGGACGGGCGTCACTGTGGGGTCTAAATGGAGCGACACCGGGGGCCCTTTATAACACCCCAGTTTCCCGTCAAAGACCTCCGGGAATTCCTTGCACACCACCCCCCAGTCCCGCACCCCGCACTTATTCACTCCCCCAATCGTTATGCCTAGGGCCTCGAACCACGCCCGCCCCAGGAGACTCACGAGATTTCCCTCTACCACCACCAAGTCCAAGTTCCCCTCAAAGTCTCGGTACTGCACTCGGAAAGTGCCGACTCCCCGGATGGGGACAGGGTTCCTTTGAAAGTCCACCAAGCTTAGTGGCGATGGACGTAGAGGGGTCCCCCTGATGGGCAAAGTCTTTTTAAAGTGTCCAGGGAAATGATGGACGCCGCCGATCCCGAGTCCACTTCCATGCAACAGGGGTCCCCTCGATCCGTACGGTTACTTGGATCTTCGGGGCAGAGGAGAGGTTGGGGTTGGGGAGGCGAAGTACCTGCAGCGGCTGGTCGGTGAGATGGTACAACTCGGCGACCTCTTCCGTCGTCTCGTAGGCGGTGGATGATGCGCGGTGCGGTGGGACCGACGATCTCGAATTCCTGGGGCCCTTGGACCGGCAGACCCGTGCGAGGTGTCCCTGCTTTCCGCACCCGTGACAAACAGCATCCCGGAACTTGCAGGATTTCCTTCCATGGCCTTCCCCGCAGCTGGCACAGATGGTCCGGTTGCCGGAAGGCTTGGCTGGCTCTCTGTTGGCCTGCTGGAATGGCGCCGGCCGGCGTTGTTGGGGTCTGAGGGCGAAGACCTCTTCCGTATCTACATTCCCGGGGCTTGGACTCCTTCCGACCACATGGGCGGCCGCAGCCGGGCGTTCCCCTTCCGCGGCCTCGTGGGCTGTTGCGGCGTCGAGGGCCTCGTCCAAGGAGAGCCTCCGGTGTCCAACCAACTTGCGCCGCAGCTTGGAGTCCACCAGGCCCCACACGAACTGCGTCAGCAGGTTGTCCTCCACCTTCGGGAACACGCAGTCCACCGCGAGCGCCCTTAGCGCGGCCAGGAAGGTGGCAATGGATTCACCTGGTGCCTGGACTCGCCTCTGGAAATCCATCCTCTTGGCCAGGAAGGTCGGCCGGGGGCTGAAGTAAGCGTTGAGGACATCCAGGATCTCCCCAAACGAGCTCTCCAAGGCCGTGCGGGGCACCAAGAGGCTCTTGGCGAGGCGGACGGTTTGGGTGCTGCATGCGTTCAGCAGGATCGATCGTTTCTGGTCTGGGTGGCGGATTTCGTTGAGCTCCAAATAGCTGATGAGCTGGTCGACCCATGCGTCCCAGGTTTCTGGCTGCGACGGATCGAAGCGCTCCAGTGTTACATGAGAGGCGGCCATGGTTCTGTCTGGGAAGGCGTGCGCCGGGGCGAGCGGTGCGGTGCTGCTCTCGGGGTCAGCGATGCGATGCTTGGCGAGCGGTGCGGTGCTGCTCACGGGGTCAGCGATGCGGTGCTCGGCGGTGTCCTTTTCGTCGCTCATGGAGTCACGGAAGGCGTTGAAATCCCATCCTCGTCGCCACTGTAAAGTACTGGGTTTCGGGCCTCATGACTCGGACGACGACATAAGAGAAGACGCGTTTATTCGTACTTCACACAGGACAAGAACAAACAGTAACGGCCGGAGGCCAACTATATACAGTTAGGGGGGATGGCCCCATGTTCCTATTGGCGGGTTTGAATCGCCCGCCAATGCTGCCATTGGTTCTCTACTGGCGAGCTCAGGAACCTAGTCCCTATTGTTCTCAGAGAGCGAAGCTTGGCTGTATTTCGCCAGCTCTGCCTTCTGATCCCAGGACACAACTCCACCCTTACAGGTTCTCCAGTTTAGGGCATAGGCAACAAAGAGAAGGACAATGAACACCACACAGATGAACAAGTTAGGGGGAATGCTGTCCTCAAACATGGACTGCTGCAACTGTTTTACCCTAATCCCTTGTACCTACTCTGTGTATTGCCCCAACAATCCTGACTCCACCATTGTACCAGCAGTGAGTGTGTGCTATCAGCACAGTACCATGCCAGGATCAAGCCCTTTCCAGGGGGGGAGGGCACTGGAAGCACAACTGCAGTCTGGGTTGTCTACCTGCCTGACTTCACGCTGGTCTATGCTGCTGCTGACCTAATTTATGATGCATATTGCCTTGCAGGATCAGAGCCCCATGGAGCAGCCCCCATTCCAATGAAATCCCCTACCCTTCAACAGGGACATCTCATCACGTGGAAAACCCCTCCAAAGAAGAAGAGAAGAAGAAGAGATTGGATTTATACCCCGCACTTCACTACCCAAAGGTGTCCCAGAGCGGCTTACAAACTCCTTTCCCTTCCCCTCCCCACAACAGACACCCTGTGAGGTAGGTGGGGCTGAGAGAGCTCTTGACAGAAACTGCTCTTTTTTCAAGAACAGCATGTATCAGAAATACGGCTTGCTCAAGGGTCATCCAGCCAGGTGCAAGTGGAGGAGTGGGGAATCAAACCCGGTTCTCCCAGATTAGAGTCCGTGCACTTAAACACTACACCAAACTGGCTCTGTGGGGAGGGGAGCTATGGACTCTGACTGAACACGAAGTCCACTTGCTCTATGCCACTTCGGTGGAATATTACTGTTCTTGTGTTGATCTGGATGGCTTGCAGCCACCATCCAACAGGTGAAGAGGCTAGGAAAGATCCAGGTGGATGGAGGGCATAGGTTTCTGGGCTTTTTGGGAAATGACAGTCCAGAAGGCAGATAGGGCATGGGGATCAGTAACTAAAATGATGGGTGTGGGGGGGCAGCCAATCAGCAATCAATGTGGACAAACCCTTGTGATGATGTTTAATAGAGCAAAATCTCACCTATGATTGTAAGTCCAAATGAACTGTTTCAGGGCACTCCCTATTTGCAATATGAAATAGGAACATGGCATATCCTTATGCATTTCTGCTGTGCCAGGCCTGTCTTTGCACTATTCCCTGTCCTACTTCCTATGGCTGGTTTTGGTAGCAGGGCTGCTGAGTTTGCCTAATTCTCTTTACTGTGTCTCGTTCTTTTGCACCCAGCAGGGTGAATGGTTAAGAACTGCTCCCAATTGTGAGAGGCCAGGTTCTAGTCCAGTCTCTGCTTCCTGTTTTGCTGCTGCTCGGCTCATGGCTGGGCAAAAAGTAAGTTTTGTTTGTGGTTAGCATCCTCCATGACTCTTGTTTGCCACATGCATACCATTACTCAGTGAGCTATCAGGAGGGTGGCTGTATTGCCTTTAGTGTGGGTGCAGTTGTGTGTTCCCTTATTGTTGCCCCAGTTTCTGCAATCTCTATGGCTGGCAACAGGCTAGCGCCTTGAATCCCAGTGGCTGCAATCCAACCCCTTGGCAGGAGAAGTCTTGGGTGGGCCCATTGTGGTTGCCTGTGCTGAGTGAGTTATAGAAGCATAAGAATACTATGGATGGAGAAGCTACATGTCCTTCCCAATGTTTCTGTCGTTACTTGGCTATACGTAGGGGTTCACACCCACATCTGCAAAGTAGAATTCCCTAGAGTTTAACTCTAGAGCTTCTACTGCTTGTGCCACCAGTTTCCTTGGGAATCCTTGGACCAGCTTTTCAGCTTGCCTTTTGGTTCTCTATATGAGGGTGGCCAGTTATGGAGTCAGGAACCAGAGGACACACCAGCAGGTAGTGGTTGGATGTATCTATCTGTGACAATCATGGGGTGTTAGAGGCATGCTGCCCTGTCAATGGTGAATGTTGTGTGGTTTGGGGGCAGGGCATGGTGTGTAACATGATGACCCAGAAGTGACATCACTCTGTGGCAATGACGTCCTAGGAATCCCATAAATCTCTAAAGACCTCTCACCCAGATGCATCATGCAACATGATACTCTCCATGACTTGCCTCCCAAAGTTCATGAAGGTTGCTGGCAGAGGCCTGGCTGCTCTAGTATTGTCCCCATAAAGTATGTTTAAGGTTCTGTTTGTATTTACAGTTAGAGTCTAATAAGGGTTACTGAGCCACCAAAACTGCATAGTTGTAGCCTGTAATAAGGACATCATATCAGGATCTTAGGATGACTAGCTGTCTTGTGCCTATGGGTCATTATTTTTGGCTGTAAGAATTATTCCTAAATCTTGGGACAGTGCTAGGATTGTCTTTATTCCCAAGCACGGAAGAGATCTTTCTTGTGTGGAATGTAACAGAACATAAGCTACTTACTGCACATGAGCTACGAGATATTAAGTATGATATTGGCGAAAAGATTAAATAATTTTCAGAAGGACCAAGCAGACCCAGTTAATACCCAGTTTATACCCAGAATTAAACACTGTTGGTTTTAAAGGTGCCACTGGAGTCAAACTTTGTTTTATGGTGTCTCTTAGTTATATTGTAAGAACAATTAATAATGCAGAAATCTCAAGCACACCTATTCTTCTAATGTCCTTAGATGCCACCTGATAGGAATATATGTTCTTTGTTTAGAACTTGGGTCAATCTGATTTATTTTATAAATTCAGGGCTGATGGATTCTATGGATTAATTAATTTTTTACCTCTATTTACCTCTAATTAATTGCCTCTATCATTTGAGTTGTTTGCTCATACTTTGGAATGTCTGGCTGTTGCTATAAGATCTCAATTACAAATACAAAGGAGAATATATAGGAGTAATAAAATTAAATGAACTATGTATGCAGATTATGGCATTGTGTTATTAGACAAGCCAATGCAGTGATCTTTTTCAGTTATTGGATAAATATATAGGAATTTGTGGGTGGGAAGGTAGGTTCTTTGTGTAAAAAGGAGTTCAAATAGTCTACCCTGCAAAAAACAGTTTTAGAAGGTAAACTTGGTATAGAAAATCTGACTTAGTATTAAGATGCTACTCACTTGTACTGACTGAGTTATTGGATAACACCACAGAAGGATGTTGGTTTACAGTAAGAAGAGGAATTTCATCCAATCTCATTATCTGTTTTTTTAAAGACAGAGTCTCTTCTCTTTCTCAAATTGGATGATTAGTAAAAGTCAGGAATGTAAAAGAGCTAACTTAAATAAAAGTTAATTCTTAGGCAGATGCTTTCATGGGATAAATATTATAGGAAATTTAGTTCAATCAATTAACAAAGATGGGGCATGGGAGATTTTACTGAATGGGAAAAAATATAATATCCCTGTTCACAAGTTACAGTGAACACACATACAATTCATGGACAGTGTACACTAGGATTGTTTTAATACCTGAGTTGGATAATTCATGTTACATTCAATGCATGTACCTGAATGTGTGATTGAAAGCACACATTTATCCAGATACTGGTCTCTGGTTTCATTGTGAAAGTGAATGCATGTTGGCTGTTTCTTGCAAACAAATGTATACACATATATGCAGGATGTACATGTGTTCATTGTAACATGTGACCAGGGATAGAACGTCACAGTTTCAAGATCTTGTTATAAATGGTGATACAATTTTACAGGAAGTAAATGAACAGGCAATAGGATGGTTTCAGTATTTTCAAATATATAACTTTCTTAGGCAGGAATAAGTATCTCTATTGTATGTTAGAGAAGCAACTATAGGAGACTCATTTCTAAACTCAGATTGTGGGCGGGGCAACTCTTACTGGCTGAATTGTACTAAACTGTCAAGACTAGGAAACTTAAGAGATTCTTAGAAGTCTATGTGGGCAAGAGGCACAGGCTAAGATGTTCCTGATACAGCATTGGGAATTTTTAAAAATTCATTTACAAATTTTGGGTCTAGTTATCTTTAATACATTTCACAGCATAAAACCTCATATAGATGGTGTTTGACTCCATTATCTTGTATGTAGTCAAGGAGGAAATGTGGACACTGAGCACATGCAGATTTGTAAAGAGGAACAATCTTATTGGGTGCATGTTGCTATAAGACAGGTAACAGAGATTCAGAAATATTTGGATATAGCTACATATATTCTAAACCAGTTTGTGGTGAATTACAGGGCTGCCAACCTCCAAGTGGGGCCTGGAGATCTCCTGCTATTACAGTTGATTTTCAGACAACAGAGATCAGTTTACTGGAGAAAATGTCTGTTTTGGAGGGTGGACTGCTGAAGTCCCTCCCCTCCCCAAACCCCATCTTCCTCAAGCAGCACCCCCAAATCTCCAGGTATTTCTCCACCCATAGGTGGCAAACCTAGTGAATTATCATTTTGAAACCAGACTTTTAATACTGAATATTTCTGTCAAAGCAAAGTTATTTGGGATCGATGTTTGAAGAGAGTCTCTTCTCTTTCTCAAACGGAATGATTATTAAAAGTACTGAGCTTATTAGGAATGGATATTCTGGCAGATAAAAAGTGAAAAAGAGTGAAATAACATTGTGGAGAAATTGATCATATGTATTTTATTTTGAAATTCAGGCAACGACATCTCTAAACAGATATATTTTTATGTTATAAATTATGTATATTTCTGTTAATTGCTAGAAATTAAAAAGAGGCCAAGGGAGAGAAAAAAACCGGGGCCAGCCAGGCAATGTGCCAGTTGTTTGTACAGTAGGGGGGAAAGCTTAAGAATAACCCTGAAAGGAAGTGTGCTCAAATTGTGATCCTTAATATATTTGGAGTGCTAGGACTACACCAGAGTGTCTTTAATTTTATTTCAGAAATGTTGGGAGATTTTATTAATCCCCCAAATAGTGTATTTTGAAGAATAATAACATAAGGAATAAATACAGTGGAAATTGGACTGCTCCTTTCTGCTCTCCCTAAACGGCATTCTTACTATATGCCATCTGGCCCTTTCTTACTCTGTGAAAACTGATTACAGATCTGCCAATTTGTGCCAGTTCTGGGGATTTAAGGAAACAGATATTTGGAAGAGAGGCCAAACTAATTTCATAGGGCCTGACTCACAAGGTCAGTCATGCTATAAGTATAATAGATAACTGAAACAGATGGACACAGACACAATACCAATATGGATCCAATGAATTATTTTTATGCCTTTAGTGTGTGCACTAAAATGTCTCCCCTTCATCTCTTACCATCTGCCATTTGGAGGCTATTCCTAAAGTTGCCCTGAGTTATAGGAATGACATGTTGTACAGCAGAGTGGAGTAGAATGACTTTAGAAATGTATGCTTCAGGAGACCAACTATATGTTTGAAGTTTGTCATGTAACTCTTGAGGTTGTGGCCAATGATTTCTTCACTATATCCAGTTTGGTAATAAAAGTGCTACCCCAGTGGACCAGGTTACACCTTGACCTAGTCCACCTACACATTATTTAAATCTTTAGCAGAAGCAAAGATAGCTAATCTTAAACATCCACCCACATGTTCTAAAGGCTGTGACCCTAACCAGAGAATAACAGCTTATGGTTGTATTTTGAAGTTTCTCTCCCCAAAAAATGTGCACATAGCATCACCACAAATGCAGGATTAATATTTTGTATTGCTAAAGGTAAAGGTAAAGGTTCCCTTGCTCGAAAGCCAGTCGAATCCGACTCTAGGGTTGCGGTGCTCATCTCCGTTTCAAAGCCGAAGAGCCAGCGCTGTCCGAAGACGTTTCCGTGGTCATGTGGCCGGCATGACTAAACATCAAGGTGCACGGAACGCTGTTATTGCTAAGGCTAACCTTAATATTCCACATCATTATAATGCCACAAATATACCATTTTTTCAGAGATAAAAAACTTTGCACAGGTACTTGGTAGATCAGAAGTCTCAAGGTAGCAAAGAAATCTAATTTCACAACTGCTATGTATAGAGAAGAATATTCTGTGTCTCTTCACATTGGTAACATTAGACACATTTTATAATGGAGATGAACAAGTTGTTTTATCAATGTAGCATTTTTCCTTTAACCCCCCCCCCAAATATTACCTATCTCTTTCAGTTTTCTTTGTAGTGACAACTTGGTCAAGTGAGCCAATACTCACATTCCTTATGAGGTCAACCTATACTGACAGACCATCCACCTTTTCCCAACTTGCCATATCACCCATACTAGCGTCACATCATTTTTGAGGCAATAAGTCTGATAACAAATTGGGAGATGAAAAAGACTTGTGTCATGTCTGTTTTGGGTGGGAGAGCCACAAGCCAAGTTCTCAAGCTGTAACCACAACTACTACTTGTGCTAATACTTCCTCTTCTACCTGGGGAAATCACCCACTGTCACCATCTTGATTGAATTCCCCACTGTCATGCCTTCTGTGGAAGTGTTCAGAGCAGCCTCACAGGAACATATCAAAAACTTCCCTTGGATGGACAAACAGATACATTTCTATACAGAAATGCAGACAGAATGCAACCAATTGTCCTTTACAAACAGGCTTATTTTGATAGAAGTTTTAATTGGTCATATACCACACATTCAGTGATTGAACCTCTGCATATCAAACCACTGCCTTGCAAGAATATTCATCTCGGCCTGTTGATGCTTGCTTACCTCTGAGTTTGAAATATTTCAGATGGTTGGCAGTGGCCTGTTCAATAGACTCGTCTGGGCATATTTTAACTCCAGTAGGAAAGAAAATTGATCTCTTCCTTCGAACCACCAAGCCACTGCTTCTTTTCTCAGAGTCCCTAAAATCAAGATGATGCTTAGAGTCCAGAAGTTGGGGAGGGCTAGTTATTTGCCAGCCATCAGGTACAAGATCTGGTGCAACATCCTTAGCTTGGGTGTCCTCTGAAGGTGAATAGGTGTCTTCTGCAAAATAATATCACAAACAAGTCTTTAGGCAGCTGTGCATTTCTATAGTTCCACAGCATTACTAATTCTAAAAAGACCTTTCACAAGGAAATAAGTCTAAATCAAAATATATACATTTAGATAACATAGATGCTAGTACAGGCAATCCTGTTTCAAGCTTCAGTAGTTATCTTTTCAAAACTCTCTATTCATTATTATTTTCTTGTTCTTTTGCTGCCAAAAAGTACTAAATAATGAGAGTGATCAGTTTACCAAAATCTGTTATTTATTTATATATTTAGAGAATGTATATACTCCCTTCCAAGGCTTTTTTTTGTAGAAAAAGCCCAGCAGGAACTCATTAGCCTAATAGTCCACACCCAACAGCAGAAACTCATTGGCATATTAGGCCACACCCTGGACAGCACAGCTTATTAGCATATTAGACACACTCCCATGTTACCAGAAGTGTGGTCATCCAGCCACACCCACCTTTTGCTTCTTATTGTTTACCTTGTTTGTTGTCAAAACCCAGGGCTTTTTTTGTAGCAGGAACTCCTTTGCATGTTAGGCCACACACCCCTAATGTAGCCAATCCTGATGAGTTTCTGCTGTTGTGTGTGGCCTATTATGCTAATGAGTTCCTGCTGGGCGTGGCCAACTTGGGAGCCAGTCGGAACTCCATTTCTGTGCCTTCCTGCCCAAAAATAGCCCTACCCCCTTCTCCAGAGAACCTGTTCAATGTGGCTTACAAAATATGGTTCCTCCCGTAACAACTCACAGCAGTATTTAGTGGCTAACTTTTCAACACATAGTTAACTGTCAAATATTTGCCATGTTTTCCCCAAATACATCAGAGAACAGCATACTGACAGCATGCCACAGAAAGGAGCTCTGTTCACATAAAGACTGAGGATACACAAATCCAACCTTTACTGTGTTGCTGAGACACCTCATCTTGCTGCTTATGTGACAAGACCCTTCCTAAATAAGTTCTTCCTTAACATATTGCCCAATTAGAACAAAATTTGAGTCCAGTGGCACCTTTAAGACCAACAAAGTTTTATTCAAGGTATGCATGCACACTTCCTCAGATACATTGAAATGGAAGTTAACAGTCCATACATATAGGCAGATGGTGAACAGCAAATTAGCATACAACATATGGAGATGTTTTAACAGATGTAAAGAGCAAACAGTAATAGCAAGCTACGTTTATATGGTCACCATTTGTTTGGATTTAATTACAGGGAAAACCACAGTGGAGCAAATAAATATGTCAAAATAGGAGACGAATATGTAAATGTATCCTTTTAAATTGTGGAATGCTAAGAGTAAATAACTGAGATCCTGTTATGCTCCATTAGTCTCCTCTCAAGCATACTTTTCTTTGAGGTGGGGTGTATGGTTATGCAGTGTTATGTCTCCTCTGTCACCTGATCAGAGAAATACATTCCAATAGTCACTGCATTACATTACAATCACTATTCCAATCTACTTTTCCAAGTAAGAAGTACACTAAAATAAAGAGGATGTATAGCCCTTCTTGGTGAGAATACATATGTAAGGATTGAATGACTTTAGAATATGTAGTGAGATAAGAAATTAGTATCCCTGTTAAATCCTGGGGGGTTGTTTTGAGTGTTGTAATAATTTCTAATTCAGCAATTTCCCTTTCCAGTCTGTCCCTGAAGTTCCTTTGCATTAATACAGCTACTTTGAGGTCACCCATTGAATGTCCTGGAGGGCTGAAGTGTTCTCCTACAGGTTTCTCAGTCTTGTGATTCTTCATGTCAGATTTGTGTCCATTTATCCTTTGGCGAAGAGTGTGACCTGTTTGCCCTGGGTAGAGAACCGAAGGGCATTGTTGGCACTTAAGATGAGCAGTTGAATAAGCCTGAGATGGTGTAGTTGATATTGTTAGGTCCAGTGATTGAATTGTCTGGGTGTACGTGGCAGCAAAGCTGGCATCTGAGTTTATTGCAAGCTCTGATACCAGTGTCCATGTTCATATTCAAAAAAGATATTGTCCAATTGTCATTCCTACACAAGGCATGAAATTGAGTCTCCCACGTGTTGTAGAGGAGCATTTCCCAATCTATGGATCTCAGCACAAAAGTGGGTCATTCACAAAGGCTGTGAAAGTGGGTACCAGGCTTCTGTAGGTTTATTGATTTGTGCATGCTCTGTTCTTTTTAAAAGTGTTATAACGTTTTCCTGACACTTTAGAGGCCTTGCAATAACTTTATTTTATATATTTTCTGTCTATTTGTAATATCCTTGACAATTAGCACAAAGTAACATCTGATATCGTAAAGGAGTGGACAGGTTACAAATAGGGGTGCAATTAATACCCACTCAAGGAGATATGATTGAAAGCCATTTCTAATGTCACAGCTGAACTTGAGAGCTAATCAGGTTTAACCATTTTTCATTCATATGATTATTGCTACAATTGCAAGAATAATGGCTTTTCTTGTAAATTAGGTGGTGAGGGAGAAACCCAGTGGCTGAAAAGCCCAGAATCTGAATAAGTATAGGCAATATATACTGCCAGGCAACAGAGTTTGCTGAAGAGATGATGATGTATAATAATGGAGAGGGAAGAAAAAAAATTAAGTGCAGTAGAAAGTGCACACAAAGGCTGAATCTGTAATGAATGCTAACCATGTTTATGATCTTATAGCACATATGTTCAATTGCAACCAAAAAAAAAATCTTTGCAGAATAGTCTAATCTCACTGCTGACAAGTAAAAAAGGAGTCTCCTTGAAATAAAATCCAGTACAAAGAGGCAGAATCTGACTACATATTTCTTTACATTCTACTTAAGTAATTTTTGTTAAACATAAAAATAATGATTCAAAAGAAATATAGATAACTGAAGTATATTTTCTTACCTGTAAATGCTTGCATATCCCCCTTAATCAATACAAATATCCAGACTCCCAAACAGATGTTCTGAGGAAAGTCATGCATATTTCTTAGTTTGTACTTTTAAAAAAAGGTAAAGAAAAACAAAAGACCTCCTTTTAGCAGTATGAACAGCCTTGAATGTGTTAAGCATCTAATAACGTTATCTCCTTGTAGGAGTTCTGGCGTCCCATTTAACTGCCCTTGATAAAAAGGATTAGACTAATATATATATAACACAAGGCAGCCAAAACGCCTACAACAGTATCCTCTTTTTAAAAAAGAAATAATTCTGTTTTCATTTCAGAAACTGAAGGTACTGAAGGAGCACTTCTTGATGTTCGCCAATGGACCACTGAGACAGTTTTTTAGTTTTAAGCTGGCCAGCTAAGCCAGATTTATCGGAGCTTGTCATGTCGTTAACTGGCAGTCCACACAAGGACAGTACCTTTCACACTTAATTAAGCACATTTTTACTGACTTTTTTTAAAAAAAGAGCACACCACCACCCTGCTATCGAAACAATAGTCTATGTGAGCATCATAGTAATCACTAGGAGCTCCTCTTCCCTAGGTGTTTCTGGTATAGATACAGGTGATAATTTTGAGATAATAGATTTGATTTAGTTTCAAGAACATCTCAGGTGTGCTGAACCAATACTATGTTTGTTGATCTTTTGGTGTTCTTTCTTTCAGTGTTCCTTTATCATTTAGAAAGGAAAGAATATTCCTGTGTAACAATAGTAGTGGTGATACTTGTCTTTTGCACTTTGTACAGTGGCCTGATGCATCTCCCTTTCCAGAACAATTTGATGTATACAGTAGCCAACACACATTCACAATAACCATTATGTCTGAATTTGGAAGGGAAACACCTGTATGCAGCTGAACTGTTGGTACCATGCATAGTGTAGTAAGTAGCACTATATAGGTGTAGCCAATGGGCTCAATCCAGTGATGTGTGAACAGAAACATAAATTTAGCACAGCTCCATTTGCACAAGCTATAGAGCAATATATTTGGCAACACCTCCTGCTCCCTTTCCTGCAATTTACCTTGGTCATATATACAAGACCTTAACAAATTTTCCTTGGCTCTATGAGCCAGCACAAAAATTTAGGAACAAGATTAAATTTTCAGTCTTCAGGGTGTCATATTTTAGTGACAGTATTTTTTTATTATTCCTACCAAAAAGCCTAACCCTATCTGCCTGAGTTTTTAGTAATTTTATTAAAGTTATGACAAATAAACAAGTGGAGGCTCCACAAAATTGCAAGCACTGTTACACACTTTGCCTTTGAAGAGAAATGTCATTTTCATGTTCATCATGAACATCAGACTCACTGCTGACAGTAGTATTTTCACTA
This sequence comes from Gekko gecko, assembly GCA_029375565.1. Taxonomy (NCBI): domain Eukaryota; kingdom Metazoa; phylum Chordata; class Lepidosauria; order Squamata; family Gekkonidae; genus Gekko; species Gekko gecko. Next base: position 51,046,689 of record JAPDNY010000004.1, read on the forward strand.
CCCTCTTTTTGACTGCTTGGAGTCCAATCCTCATCAGTTTCACTTGGTTCCATTTCCTAACCCATCTCCAGCAGCAATTTTGTGAATTTGAGGATAGCCCTTTAAGGAACAATGACGTATGCACACTGTCAAGCACTATGGTTAGCATCAATTTTAGCAATGAACATCTGGTTGACTTGTCTGAGCAGGTTGTAGCTCACATAAACAGACTTCAGAGGCATCCAAGATCTGGAGAGAATATTCAATAATCAACTACCCAGCTTTATGACCTACCTAGAATCAACATGTCATACATTTCCCATAAATTCCTTGATTTGATGCTAGAGCTTCCAGAATCATCTCCAGAATTTCAATGACAGAAAAATCAGCAGGCTGCCATCAGGGATTAATTTTACCAGCTAATCAATTTCTCATGAGTGCTGGGTGTTGCCAATGCCATTAATATACCTGTTGTTGCGCCAGCAGACAAAGAATGGGTTATTGCAATCAGAAAAATGGAAGAAAGTATTTATTGCAATCAGAAAGTCTAAATGTGTGATGCAAGGGGAATGTTCACTAATGTCTGTGCAAGATTCCCAAGAAACACTCATGAAGCTCTTTAAAATGTCACAATTTAGGTTATATTTGTAATATCGTGCAATGAAGAAGAAATGACATTTATACACTGCCCTTCACTCAGATTCTCAGAGTGGCTTACAATCTCCTTCCCTTCCTCTCCCCACAACTGACACCCTGAGGTAGATGGCCCTGAGAGAGCTCTGAGAAAACTGCTCTTGAGAGAACAGCTTTCAGAGAACTTTGACCGACCCAAGGTCATTGATCAGCTGCATGTGGAGGAGTAGGGAATCAAATCCGGTTCTCCAGATTAGAGTCCACTGCTCTTAACCACTACACCAAACTGGCTCTCAATGCCAATCAGCTGGTTAGGAGGTAGGATTTCCCATCTGAAGGCAGTTTTCTGAATGACTGTTAAATAATTTGCTCCCTCTGTATTTATTGTTAGTGTATGTAGATTAAACACTCCCAGTACAAATAAACCTAATGTAACAGTGCAGTCTTATTAAATGGATTCTGCACCATCATCTACATTCAGTAGCCCGACAAAAGGCAATATAACAATGAGAAGAATGCACCAAAATATTTCAGTAATGTCTCTAAGAGCCAAAAATAGCCTACAATACTGTGAATACCTACTATTAAGATACCTTACGACACCTTATAAGTAGTCCTGGACACCAGGGGAGTGTTCCTTTAACAGTGCCCATGGCATTACTAGAGCAATTATTGAGTGCATTATTGGCTGAGTGAAAATGAAATTCTCAGTGCTGCACTGCACTTGTGCATACCAAAAACTTGTGAAAACATAATTGTGTACCGCATGCTTCACATTCATAATTTTATACCAGTTCCTAGAGATGAATCATATATTGACAATGTATCCCCACAACTTCCTGAAAGACAAATTCATTCTAGAAGGCAAGGACATCATGTGGCAGCAATTATCACAGATGGTATTGTTGAGAATGACTTCCCTTGAAGATGAAAGGATGATGCTTTGCAAACTGGTACCTTTGACCAAGCATGATGTTTATTATCCTGGCCCAGTACACTGTTGATCTTTGAGGGGAGCTTCTTGTTATCTTTTCTCCAGAGCTTGATTTCATAGCCTAAAGAAGTACAGCAGTTCATTCTCTCTCCCATCTTGTTCCTCTAGGATCCGCTTTGATTACAATGAAATTGTTGGGTCCTTTCTTGTCCTTTCAGATCATAGACAAAACTTTCTGGTAACATGGTGCTAAGAACCAATCCATTGCAAAAACTGCACTGCAAACAGGAATTGATTGCACACCAAACAACTTCAACATACATTTCCAATATTAATTTATCCCTGAATGGGATCTCACTAAAGGAATGTATTTAAGGAAAGGATGTGTTCTGGAAAAAGATTCTAAAGGACACACTGTTCACCAAAAACTGAATGGGAAATGCCCCTGGAATTGCTTGTACAATGTTTTGCACAAGAGGAAAACCAAGCGTGGTACAATAGTTTTGATTTAACACAAGCAGCCAGAGAAGTTCATTTTTCATGCTTCTGCAAGAGCTATACTGCAAGCAGGAGTCTTCTGCTGGATCCAAACCAGTATGTGTTTGCCATATCTGGAGCATTTAGAATTCCCCACCACTCTGTCCTGCAACAACTAGCTTACAGATGACAACATGGCAGCAGCACAGACTGAAGAGAAAGTTGAAAGACTTGGTGGATGAGCTATGCATTATGGGTTTTACATTACCAATGTATTATGCTATGAGAAAGTATTGATCTAGCTTTCCAGCACAGGAAACCAAACTGGAATTTACTGTAATGCATTATCCTGGCCCATTGCACTGGGGTGGATATGAGAATAAATATATGGGGAGAAGATTAAGTTATGGGGAGAAGATAGGGCACCATATTTGCTATCCTAAACTGTTTGGAGGACAGACAAGATAGAAATGTGGTAAATAAATAGTCCAGTTCCTAATAATTGCTCACTCTTTTTACTTTAAAAAGACATGAATGAATCTAACTTCAAAATAGGCCAAAGAATTTTATGCTGAAAAAGAATCATCATAAATTTATGACAATCATTTGAATAGCATATTGTTTTCAGGTGACATTGTAAATCAATGTTACCATTGTTTTCAATAATAAAAGAGGACGCTTTTATATGGACAGCAGGTTATCAGACTCTCACTAAGCAAACATAGGACTTCCATGCCAGGAAGCTGCTCATCAGACTTTATTAACTCTATGTTAGGACTCTTGTAGCTGTTCTCCTCTGGTGTAGTATTCACACTGCTGGGCCATTGGACAGTAATATGTAGGAGGTAGACAGCTGACAAGCAACTTCATAGAATGAGGATTTATGGAACAGAATAAGCATCTGGGTAAGAACCAAATGTATCTAGGTCAAGGCAAACACATACGCAAACTCTGTGAATGTTACATGGAAAATTCTTAATCTACACAACAATTCAGAAGTGGAATGCTTTGAACTGAAACAAGAACAGTAAATCAAAGAAGGAAGAGGGCTTAGGGTCAGAAATGTATGCCAAGCACCAATATGAGGCACTGCTGACTTTGGTCTGTATTGGAATATGATTGCTAAACTCTTTCCCCCTCTTCTTCTGATATTTGACACATTTTGTTTTGCATTAAAATAGGGTGCAAAGTAGATGAGATGTTGGCAGATCCATGACAGAATTTTCTTTTTTTTTTTTTAAGTTTAACCTGGAAGATCTGACATTCTACTAAATCCTGCCTTTCCCAAAGCTGCTTTGTGCCCTATGGGGAAAGCATACAAGTATCTCTTTAAAAAACATACTGGATGACACATCTGTTGTCTCATCTAGTTTAATCCTGAACACAGTGCCCCTTCACGCATATTTTTTTCCTGCAGAGGTAGAGCTGCTGCTTAGGAAAAAATGTGCATCTGAACGGAATCAAATCTGAAAATCACACATCTGTTTTGCTGTAATCACAGACTGTAAAACGAGCTTTCAAAATCAGTGATGCTTGATATTTAAGACTTGAGCAATGTTACATCATCACTGCATGCAGCATCCTATTAGGTGCCTGTCCCCCCCAAATTGGGACATACCAGGGAAGCAGCACTGACTTACTATAAACAATGAGTGGTTGCACAAACCATCCAGTGGAAACAACAGATAGTTCTGGGCTGGTACCAGTTTTCATTTGGGTCCCTTTGGCTCTTATGTGTTTGTCCAGGACAGTAATGCCATGTAATATTGCAGCTTAGTTTTAATAAAAGAGAGAACAATTTTTTAAAAAAAAAATGCAGCGATGAAATAATAGCTTTATAACAAACTAGGAATAAGGCCCATTGTGGAAATAAATACAACGGGCTCTAGAAAGAGGCTCTGGGAGAGTGCTCCGGCTTTGGGCACTCAGTGACAATTTGCTGTGGCAATTTCAGCAGGGTATAATGACAGAGTCCACCATTTTCTCCAGAGGAACTGATCTTTGCTACCTGAAGAGCAGTAGTAATTTTGAGTGATCTCCAGCCCACCCCCAAGATTGATAACAGTGGTTCCCCAGGAGGGAGTGGCTGGTTTGGAGGGTGGAGTCTATGGCATTGTACCAGTCTGAGGTCCCACCCCTCCTCAACACTTACCCTCTACAGGTTCGACCCCTCAAATCTCCAGGAATTTCCCAACCTCGAGTTGACAACCCTATCTCCCTCCCTGCCAACCATCAACCTACCTTTAGTTTTCCATCTCCTCCCCCATCCCTCCTAGAGAGCAGTTGTAATTTTGAGTGATTTCCAGCCCCCACCTGGAGATTGGCAACAATGGTTCCCCATCAGGGAATGGCTGGATTGGAGGGTGGAGTCTATGACAACGTACCTGTCTGAAGTGCCACCCCTCCTCAAACCTCACCTTCTCCAGGCTCCATCCCTCAAATCTCCAGGAATTGCCCACCTGAAGTTGGCAACCTAATCAGGACTGGGCCCAATGAGTTTTCTCCCAAAGGCCAACATAGGTGTGGAAACGGCCTTTTACTGACAGAGGAGAAAGTACAGGTGCCAACTTTGATTAGGGAAATACCTGGAGATTTGGGGGGGTGGATCCTGTGGAGGGCAGCATTTGGGCTGTGTGTGGAAGGACTCAGCAGAGTATAATGCCATAGAGTCTACCCTCCAAAGCAACCATTTTCTCCCGGGGAACTGATCTCTGTCATCTGGAGGTTGTAACAGTTGGAGATCTCAATTGTAACAGTGGGAGATCTCCAGGTCCCACCTGGAGGTTGGCAGCCCTAGGGGAAAGTCAGCCACACAGCAGGGAGTTGAAGAAAATAGTCGCTGGCCCACCTCGTTAGCCAGCCAGCCATGCTGAAGCTAAGCTGGAGAAAGAGCCTTTTTCCATTTATTCTGACAGGAAAGTGGCCATTGGGGAGGGGGTTATGCTGAAAGTCCTTTGTTTTTTTACTCACAGAACCAAGCTTGGCTGCCTACCAACAGCCACTGAGGGGACAGTCCCTCACAGGAGTCAAGAGAACTGTCTTCCTCAGGAGAGAGAGCTGGTCTGCCAGCAAATCTGTCTGAAGGGGGAGTGGGTGGGGAAGAGGAGCAGACCCAGCACCCGGCCAATGGCACGCGAGTACTCTTGAGTGGTGGCTGATCGGCCAATGGCTGAGGGAGGGCATTTTACAGCCAATGGGAGCACATGGAATCTTGCGAAACCAAAAGATAATTATTTATAAGGAGAGATAAAGGAAAAATCCTTTCTCCAAGAGTTCCATTATCCCTTCTACTAGCAATCACAGAAAGAACATGCATGGGAAAAATAAACAGATTCTCTGAAAAAAAAATCTGTTTATTTATTCAGTGCTTCTAGCTTATCAAATACAAGAGCAATCTGGCCTTCTGTTCCAGGTCTACTTCACACCAGAGAGATATGCTTCAGTGGAAATTCTCCCACTTTACCTATAGGTATTGATATTTGGATAAAAATCACGGGTGCTGGAAGTGGTTTAAATTGCTCCAGTCCCAATGCGTTTTTTTTTTAACCCGGAGAATCGCAATCACACTCACCTCCTTGTTCCGGATCGCTGCACAGCCACATCGCTCTCTGCCATCCACATGCGGGAGTGTGCATCAGTGTGTTTTTTTCTCTCTCTGTTTGAGCATGTGCACTGGCAGCCATCTGTAGAACTAAAATTTTCGCGTGTGCGCAGAACACTGATTTCTACACTTCCCTTTAAATTTTAAATGAACACTTCCCTTTAAACTTTTACCCCCAAACTGGCCTCCATGAGATCCCAAACTCATCTAAAACAAGTCACCATTTAAACTTTGGTTTTATTAACTTAGAAGTGGAGCTCTGCCTATGTGCACACTGCTGACACATTAAAAAAATGGCGGACAAAAAGCGGAAGCCTCGGGCTTCCACAGCAGCTTTCCAGAGGGGAGAGGGTTGAAGCACCTGGAAGTGGCTCGACACCACAGGAGTAATCAGACGTCAGAAAAGTGCAGCTAGAACTGGAGAATCAGGAAAATACCACTTGGGTAAGTGGTATCAAAATACTCCGTTTTTTTCTGTCACTGGTGTAAGAGACAACATTTTTCTCTATCCATCCATAAGCCTCTGGAGAGCATGCAGCAAAAATCTTCTCCCTGACAAATCCAGGTACTCGACATTCATCTCTCAATCCTGGTTCTTGAGGCATGTTCAATCTAATATACTTAATAAGTGAAGTGAAATTATTTTGATTCTGTGACACTGCAAATAATAAAGGTCTTATCCCCAAAACAGATATAGAAAAAAAATTAGGTTTACCTATACCTTGGTTCCTGTAGCTACAACTCCAGCATGTAACAAGTCAAAGGAAACTTAATTCACTATTCACAATCCCCCACACAAAATTGGAGGCTATTATAAAAATTTTTAGTTCACAAAATAGAGGGATGATATCCACCATCTATAAAATATTGTTAGATGAAAATCATCCTAAAATGCTTTTTTATCAATCAACATGGCAACAAGATTGTGACACTGAAATTGATGATAAAGCTTGGTGCAAAATCTGGCCAGCAAAAGGTAACACCCCATGCTCCTTACCTATGGATTTACATAAACTCAAAATCTTAACCTGATGGTACTTGACCCCTCAATGGCTGTCACATATGTCATCCAAATACTCCCCTCAATGCTGGAAAGGCTGCAAGCAAGAAGGATCATTTGCCCATTGTTTCTGGAAATGTGAGAAAATCCAGAAATTCTGGCTGGAGGTTTTACAATATATCAAACAGATACTAGACATAGAGGTTCCCCTAAAACTGCAGCATCTATTTTTAGGACTATGGCCACTAGAGATTACCCAGCATCATCATAAACCCTAGACGTAATGCTTTATGCAGCAAGAGTATCTATAGCTACCTACTGGAAGGATCCATCTCCACCAAGCATCCAAGTTTGGTTTAGAAAATTGTGGGACCAGTTCATCATGGAAAGTATAACTGATAAGTATAATAGTAATGCCAGAAACCCGATCAATTCTAATTTCAACGCTAAATGATTTCCTATTATAGAATCCTTATCAAATGAAAAATTCATCTCACCAGTTTGGAAAGACTATGTTAAGTGGATTTAAATCATTGATATCGTGGAAGACATCAGATGCTAACATACGAGGCTATACAGGTTATCTTAAATACATCTTATTGCCTTTTTTTTTTGTTTCGTAATTTGTTAAAAATCAAGCACCAGATCCCTAAAGTGTTCTGAGTTATGTTTTGTAACTTAATGATATTGGGAATAGTAAAGAGAAGTTGTAACAGAAATTGTTAGATCATTGTCATGCTTTGTCATTTAATTTATGTAATTTCCCAGAAACACAAAACGTTAAGAAAAAGTTTGTATTCTGTATTATGTTCAATTACAGTGTCCACATTTTCATTCACTCATTGTTATGCAACTGTTATATTTGTAAACAAACTGCCTTTCGTTGCAGATTGAACTATGTTATCATTGTTATATGTCGTTACAATATAATAAAAACTTTAAATGACAAAAAAAAATACTCTGGTTTGAAGGGGGTTTGATCCGGAACGCGACGGCTGGGGACAGTGCGCAGATGTTGGGTGTGTGAACGTGCACATAAAATCTGTTACTGAAGCATGCCGAAAGCAGTTCAAATGGTCTGAATGCACCCGTATTCAGCTTTTCAATACAAATTGGGTTGGATCCTATGATCTTTGCCTGCCTTCCTCCTCCTCCAGTCTCCCCAAAGCCACTGAGAGAGCTCAAGGAAGCCCAGTGGACAAAAATGCTGTGAGCTACTGGTGGGGGAAGGCTGCAGTGAGGAAGGGGAATCAGTCAAAACTGCCCTTCTTCCCCCAAAAGAAGCCTTGCTGCAGCAGCAGAAGAAAGGAAGGGGAGGGGGCGTCGATTTTTCCCAATTCATGCTCCATATGATATCCCATTGCAGCTTGTGGAATTTGGTCCACAAAGCTGCACCAAATGACAGCATTAGCTTTTTAGGGTCTTTGGAGGCTACTTAGAGAGAGGCAGAGAAAAATCCATGATCTAACAACAATATGCCTCTGAACACGATGTGTCTTCTGAGTAAGACATTTATCTTAAAAACAGAAGCTTTTTCTTTCCATAAAATTTAGTTACATTACTAAATAACTAAGAATCAATTTTCCTTTCCTTCAAAATAAATGCCACAGTTGAAACAGGATGGTATCTTGTCAGGTGTAAGCTACTACTGTATTCAGCACAGAAAAGACCATATGGCCTTGTATTATTAAAATGCATTAAAATACATAGTATTCATACTATATACAATTACTGCACAGCAGAAAAAAAAATCAGGACTCCAAATCTGGTCTGTGAGATCAAGATGGACGTGGAAAAACCCTGAGTGCCCCCTCTTGTGTTACATTTCTAAATTACAGGACCAGTTCCACATGATTTTCTTGAGTTCAAAGAAGCCACAAAGGAAAGTTTTCATATGTACCGAGTCCGACTTCTTAGAAAATTTCCGTATGCCAAGAATCCAGAGGCAGATCAGAAGCATTTATACCTCACTCCAAGTAACTAGGAATATAAATCTTTTTCATGGTACTAATTTAGGCAAGGGAATGATTCCTACAGCGCTTGTATGACTTAAATATGTCACACAGGAAGCATCTCTAAGATGGCATCTTAGTGCTTCCCTCTTGTGCAGGATCAGCAATAAGAGCTACAGATCTATTTAGCAAGATGGAAAATGGGCTAAAAATTTCCTGTCTTTGTAGCACATCCGCATTTATGCCACTGATATGCCAAATCAAAATCCAGTCAAGCATCATAATAAATATTGACTTTAAATTACATAATTGCCATTTATAAATATCTGCAGATTTTTTCTCTCTCTTTGCCAGTCTGATGGCAGAAATGCTTCTGATTGGATTTCTAGTACTTTTTGGGGTTAAATCTTCTTTTGCAAGATTGGAAGAACAGTCCAGCTAACTCTTGCTACTGCTCTGCTGTTGCAAGTGCAGTTGTAAGATCAAGTCTCTAATTTCTTCTCGCTTATTTTTCACCACCTGACGAGGAAACCAGCGCTCTAAGTGCAGTGGAAGTTCGAAGTTAACAATAGGATCCTGTAGATTAAAGAAAAAATTATGTTGTTGTATTAATTAAAAAAACAGGAAAATATTGTTATCTCTGCACAAAATTTCACTTTTTAAAAATTCCAAATACATGTAAAGAGCTGTGCTGCTTATGAGCACACAGAAGCAAGAAGTAGTGCTTGAGAGACTTATGAAAAAGAAGAGACAATGGAAGCCTGACAGAGAGGCTTGGTGGGACTATTATGGCATGCAGGCTGAATATTAAGGAATATTTTGAGCATTAGTAGATAGTTCAAGCAGTATATACTGATGCTTAAAACACTGAAATTCTATGAGAAACTAATGTGAGACTGCATTACATTATATTTCCTTACGATAATAAGCTTGGTGACCAGAATCACCTATGCTGCCAGTACCATCTGGAACAAAAAACAGCCATCCAAAGTGATAAGATGATTATTTGGAGTTGGCCCACACATTCATACTGTTAAAAAGTGTTTATTTGGTAAACACTTTCTCATAAAATTATGACTCTATGGGCCTGAAAAGGGATTCAAAATATAAATCTTAGATAAATATAAATCTGAACCTTCTGAAATCACAAAGCCTAGACATCCCTGTAATAGACTAAAGTTATGGTGTTTGCAGACTTTAACAAACAGAAGTCTGCTGAATCGCAGCATCTGCTATCACCTGCTTTCAGTTCCCAAAGATGGAATGAATCAAACGGCAAAAAAAGGGAATACCTAATAATCTCATTTATATCTTCCCCAAGTAGGCAATAAGAAATGTATCTGATTTGAGCATTCGTTCATCCATTTGCCTATGGTAAGATGGGGATTTCAGAGTTTTATGTAGAAAAATTGAAAGAATAAATCAAAAAGTATATTTTTTGTACCGTCAAGCCTTTGCGTGAGGTGACGGGCATCCATTTTAGCTGGTCTCCCTGCTTTAGCTTCCAATCTACTGAAAGTTCTGACTTCTTCTATACAGCCCTAACAGTCTTTCTTTTATATAAATTGCTGCTACCACTGAATGTTATTGTTTTAATGAATTTAATGTAATGTAATTTTATTGTAATGAGTCTTTGACTCTGTTTATTGTGATCCGCCCTGAGCCTGTTCGGAGAGGGTGAAATAAAAATCCAAAAAATAAAAAAATAAAAATAAAATATTTAAATGTTCTGCACCTGGAAGAAAGTCTCCACATACTGCAGTAAATACACTCCACAATCACTACTGTTATTTTGTTTAGGGACTCTTGGACAGAAATCCACCATTATTGATTTGCTGAACTCACGACGTGTTTTGCGTTTTGCTTCCCATTCCACTTCTAAATATCTGAAATCATAACATAGTTATTTTTGTGTGGATACATGGACATAATAAATACCTGCAATAGTACACACACCTGGATAAGATTTATTGACAACTTTATTAATACCATTTATTTTTCCTTGTATAAACAGTTCTCCTACCCACTATTTGAATATACTACCATGGTCTTCCATAAGGCAGAACTTCTGTGGCTAGGAACCAAAGCATCACTTGGGTATGAAGAAGCAATGTGTATGCACGCTCACTTGTGTATTTTTTTTTGACAGCAGATCCTCACATTCCTGACCCATTTATGTCTGAGACAGAAGAATTACTGAAAGTAAAGGCCTTGAAGGCCTTGCTCCATATGCAAAAATTCTCCATATGTGACCCTTGATATCCAGGCTTCTGATGACTGGCAGTTAGTTTGTTTATTATAATGCCTTCCATAGTGTACTGACTCTTTAGCAACAAATAAATTTTAATAGGGGTCATATTTTGAACAGAAAAAGGGCTGAATGGCCAGAAATACTGGCTCAGTCCACTAACTCACTATAGCATGGACTGAAATTCTGGCAAAGCACTCTATTCTCCACTTTTGGGTATAATCAGCAACAGAGGGATCTGCCTGAGGTCTTCCCTAATATGCTTCAGCTGTTCCCACTGCATCTGTCTTGACTAGCAAATGGAAGTCAGCTGCTGAGACCCATAAGGGAACAACTTTGGCATAAAAAATGAAGGTATTGGAGGGGGTAATTGTAAAGGGAAGCACCTGGGATCTGAATCCTTTGGTCATCAATTGCCTGCTAACAGCATGGTATTTTGAACTTTTCTTATGCTACAAAACTTATGTCAAATGTTCACAAATGGCCAGGACTGTATTTCATCTTAAAGAGTAATTTGTATAAATATAAACCAGTTTGCAAGTTCATTTGTGTACTTTATAAGTTCATTGCACAGGTATTTGAAACATAGATCAAAATACCTTTATAGTGCATTTTGCATAATGATAAAAAGCAGCATACAAATATTGTATATATGTAATTAATGCAGGACAACAGTTGCATATTATGAAAATGTAAGCTAGACATGTTGATACATGGCACACATAGGGGCGCAGCCGGAAAATTTCGGATGGTGGGGTATGGGAAAATCGAGGGGGGGGCACACCAGCTTGCACCTGCTGTTCCTCTTGCAGCGGTAGCAGAAACAGCTCCAGCTCCACTGCAACCTCTAGTCCTCCTCTAGTCCTTTTGACTGGAAAGACTTGATTCTGGGCTGCTTTTCTGTGTAAGTTGGGGGGGGGGATCTCTGACTCTATTTTGCATTTTGCAATTTTATTTTATTTTATTGCAAAAAAAAATTGCTTTTCTAAAAACCTATTTATTTTTTTGGCCTGGAAAAAAGAAAAAAAATGAGACTGAAGCTCCCCTGACTGTGCCTGAGGTCATTTTGGAACACACACACATATCTTACCTTTATATATATATACATATAATTTTTTCCCCAGATTTTTTTTTTAAAAAAACCTTTTGTCTGATGGGCAGCACGCATCTCTCAGGGGGGCATTACCCCAAAATGCCCCCTCCCCCACTACGGATCTGGACACACATATACAGTAGATCTAAAAGAAGGCTGACAGCATCTGTTAAAATGCAGAATCAAATGAAACACACTGTTACTCACTCTCTCAAGAGTTGAACTGTATTCTGTATGGAACTTGCCTTTAGGGAATCCAATATAAGGATACATGGTCTACAGAAAAGAAAATAAATTTCATTTTCCATTGCCTACAAGATCAATCATTAGAAGTGACTTTGTTTTGTGAACTGCCAAGGAAACATAAATAACTTGTTAAGTATGACTAAGAAAACAAATTAGCAGCTGTTGTATTAGGTGAAGAAATATACTATGATACAGCTACTTTAAAAATGAGTATAGTCGAATATTGTTGTGTTGTTACAAATACAGAGGCCTACCTTTTACAAATCTTCTTTACTTCAGAACTGCTTGAGTAACTCTGAAAATAATTTCACAAGCAGTAATCAGATATAAGGAAAACAGACGACTAAGCTAATTCACATAATTTAATACTTAAATAATAAGAGAACTATTAAACTGACCATAAAATGTTTTTAATAATTCATATTCTGCCTTCCTAGCACAACAACACAAGAACATGAAATATCACAATCAACTTCCATAATTCCATAATTGTGACGATGTCTGTCCAAAACTTGCAATTTTGAACTTCATTGCTGAAAATAAGGCCTGGCCTGTAAGGGAGGAACAAGAGGCTTGATGAGGTTGGGCCTGATTCATCTGGAAATCTGCTCTGCAGCATGCGTGTGTGTGTGGTCTGTGCTATGAGACCATTTGACAGGTGGGAAGGAAGAGGCTGGAGAGGTTCTGTGCTTCTTGGGCCTTTTAGTGGCACTGGCTAGTTGCAACTCAAAATTCTTTATAAGGACCTTCTTAATTCATTCCCCACAATAATTGGGGGTGGGAGTCAGGGACAGAACTGGCCTTCTGCAATTATGACAGAGAGAAGCCCTCTAGTAGCCAAGGTGAGGAACAGCACATGGTAACGAAGAAGCCAGTGGCTGCGAAAGGGCAGGATCTGAATGGGGTCTTGCCTCCTGTGTAATACAATAGTTAATGGTGTAAAAAAGCCCATAGGCATCTTTTCAGTGTTGTCTATCTGGGTACAGAGGACGAGTGTTCCCTCTAAGCTACCTTCCAGTCCTCAGGAATGGAGGCAGATTTTAAAGAAAGATTATATATTAAAATAAGGAGATCCACAAGTTCACACTTGAGTTCTTTCAGAACTCTCGGATGAATGACATCTGGGCCTGGCGATTTATTAGTTTTTAAATTGTCCATCAGTCGTAGGACTTCCTCTCTTGTCTCCTCAATCTGATTCAGGTCTTTCAAACCCCCTCCCAAAGTCGGTGGTTCTGGAGTGGGCAAGCACTTCTCAATCTTCCACAGTGAAGACAGAGGCAAAAAATGCATTCAGCTTCTCAGCCATTTCCCTATCATCCTTCACTACTCCTTTTACCCCTTGGTCATCCAAGGGCCCCACTGCCTCCCTGGCTGGTTTCCTACTCCTAATGTATTTGAAGAAAGTTTTATTGTTGGCCTTTATGTTTTTTGCAATATGCTCCTCATATTCCCTTTTTGCTTGCCTGATCACAGACTTGCATTTTATTTGCCACAGCGTGTGTTCCCTTTTACCAACCTCATAGAGACTAGCTTTCCACCGCTTAAAGGAATCCTTCTTACCTTTTACAGCTTCCATTACTTTATTTGTTAACCATGCAGGTTTTTTTCTATACCTATTCATGCCTTTCCTAACCTGCAGTATATATTTTTTCTGAGCTTCTAGGATTGGATTTTTAAATAGTCTCCAAGCTTCCCCAATGGTTTTGACGTTTTCCACTTTTCCTTTCAATTTCTTCCTCACATGTCCCCTCATACCAGAGAAGTTACCCCTTTTAAAGTTAAAAGTGGTTGCATCAGTCTTTTTGGGCAACTCCCTATTTGTACAAATGTTAAACTCAATTACATTATGGTCACTGTTCCCAAGCGGTGCAATCACTTTTATATCTCTCACCAGGTCTTGGGCATTACTTAGGACCAAATCCAGGATCGCCTCTCCCCTGGTAGGATCTGTGACCATCTGTTCCATAGCACAGTCATTGAGAGTGTCTAAAAACTCAATCTCTTTTTCCCAACTAGAACTCATATTGACCCAATCAATGTGTGGGTAGTTAAAGTCGCCTATTACGACACAGTTATTTCGTCTAGCTGCTATCTTTAATTCATTCATCAGATTATAATCCTCCTCTACCTTCTGATCTGGTGGGCTGTAACAACAAACTCCCACTGTTACGTCTCCTTTTGGACCCACTATTTCAACCCATAGCATTTCCAGAAGCGAATCCAATTCTCTTACCCCCTCAATCTTACTGGACTGTATACCCTCTCTGACATACAGAGCCACCCCACCTCCAACCCTTCCCCCCATCCTTCCGATATAATTTATAACCAGGAATCACCATATCCCACTGATTTTCCTCACCCCACCAAGTTTCTGAAATACCCACAATGTCTATCCCACCCCCCAACACCAAGCATTCCAACTCCTCGATTTTACCTCGGAGACTTCTAGCATTTGTGTATAAACACTTATAGTTTCCCATGCTTGTTAAGCCTACAACCTTCCTCTTGCTGCCTCGAGACCTTGCCAGGCAGTTCCTATCATTAGCCACAGTCTCAGTGGAAAGTAACAGCTACTTCTTCATCTTTTTGAGATGAGCCATCCTGAACCAGAGACTTTTCATCTCCTGTCGGCTTTCCCCCATTATTCAGTTTAAAAACTGCTCTGCCACCTTTTTGATTTTGAGTGCCAGCAGCCTGGTTCCTTCTCAGGACAAGTGGAGACCGTCACTTTTGTACAGCTCCCTCTTGTCCCAAAAAGCATCCCAGTGCCTAACAAACTTGAACCCTTCCCCCCTCACAAGCTCACAAAGAAAAATTTTGGCTCACAAGACTCCACAGCTTAGAGGGAGCACTGCAGAGGACTCAGTTGCTTGAAAGTAGCTCCTCGTAGTAATATTCCTATACAAAAGGGTACGAGACAGGGATGCCCCTTATCACCGTTACTATTTATTTTTGGACTAGAGACTTTAAATGATATAGTGAGAAACAATGAGAATATAACGGGGGCAAAAATAAAAAAAGAACAATATAAATTACAGGCTTTTGCAGATGACCTGGTATTCATTCTGGAAGATCCAATAAAAGCGTTGCCATACTTATTGGAAGATCTATATGATTATGGTCAAATTGCGGGTTTGAGAATTAATATAAAGAAAACAAAAATCATAACTAAAAACTGTATGACCGCACAAATTACCAATATTCAAAATATTTCAAAGATTCAGGTAGTCGAAAAAATTAAGTATTTAGGAATTATCCTGACAAATAACAATAAAAACCTTTATAAAAATAATTATTTGAAACTTCTAGCGGAAATAAAAAAGGATCTTAATAGATGGCAGGACCTACACATTTCATTTATGGGCAGAATTGCCACTATTAAAATGAATATTTTACCGTGTTTTTTATTTTTGGCTCAAGCTATCCCTATATTAACAAATAAAAGGTTTTTTGAAGAAATAAATACAGTAGTCAAAACATTTATATGGCACGCTAAGAAACCGAGAATCAGTAGAAAATTACTCACAGATAAGAAAGAAAAGGGAGGCCTAGGTTTTTCAAATTGGAATTTGTACTACCAGGCGGCAGCAATGGGATGGATACGAGAATGGATCCAATTAGAAGATGAAAGAACATTGAAATTAGAAGGACACGATCTACCTATGGGCTGGCGTGCCCGTATCTGGTATAACATGGATAAAAGCCAACAAATTTTTGTAAACCATGCAATAAGGGGCCCCCTAATGAAAATCTGGAAAGAAATTAAAATGAGATATTATTCCAAAATTCCGATTTGGGTTTCACCTGTGGAGGCTTTTACGCTACCGTCGCTTTGGTCCAAGGAAAAAAAACTAATTTATGAAAACCTATTGACAGAAAATAGAGAATTAATACCATTAGACTCACAAGAGATCCGAAATGCAAATTTAACCCCTGGGAAAAAATACAGCTAAAATCTAGATTTGCTAAAGATAAAAAAATAAATTTCATGAATAAGTACTCCCAATTAGACAAAATCTGGCTTTCATCAGCGGATAAATTAATACAAAAACTGTATAATTTCCTTTTAACAGAGGACCTACTGGATGAAATTGTAAAACCTAATATGATTTGGTGGATGAAAGATATAGGGCAAAACATTACTCTAGAACAATGGTCCAGAATGTGGGATTCTCTTAAGCTGCTCAGAGCTACAAATTATAAAGAAAATATTTATAAGATGTTTTTTAGATGGCACTGGACGCCGGAGAAAGTATCAAAATGCTATAAAAAAGCATCGAATGTCTGCTGGAGGTGCAAAAAAGAAGTGGGAACATATCTGCATACCTGGTGGAAATGTGAAAAAATAAGAAAATTTTGGAAAATGATTAAAAAAATAATAGAAGATTCCACCAAAGTGAAGCTAGAATTGGAACCAGAGGTTTTTTTGCTAAATATGATACCGGTGAGAATCAATAAAGAAGACCAAAGAATTATCTTATATATAATTACAGCAGCGAGAATAAAAATAGCAAAATTTTGGAAAAAAGAGAATATCCCTAACGCAGAAGAAATTATAGATTCTATACTGGAAATAGCCGAATTAGATAGACTAAATCTTATACTTTCCGGAAAAGAGGATTTAGTTTATGAAAATAGATGGAAAAAAATTTATCATTGGATAGAAAAAAAGACATGAAACATAAACAAACAAACACATCCTCCCAATGCCACTCCTATTTTATCTAGACAGTGTAACAGAAACAGACTTAATTAAGGTATATGCGCGATACTATATTAAGAAATTATGCAATGTCTCGCAATTCTGAAAAAAAAAAGAAAAAGAAAGCAGCTCCTCTGCAGGACCTTGTGCATGACTGTTTGCCTTGCTTGAGAGCCCAAGCGTTGGCTTCTCTTCTCTTCCCAGCATCCGAAACAGCTCTCCAGTTGTCAGTGGTTCTCCACTGAGAGGATTAGGGGCAGCTATGTCTCAGTGAGGTTGATAAAAGGGAACACAGGCTGTGGCAAATAAAATGCAAGCAAAAAGGGAATATGAGGAGCATATCGCTGACTCCTTGCCTGTGAAGAGTGCTGGTGAAGTCTGAGGGAGGGACAGGCCAACAAGGTGGTAGTGAGGGTGGGTTGAAAGGACCTTTGAGCTGTTCCCTGATCTCCCAGAGAGAGGAACAATGACTCCCTAGTCCTTCCTGAAACTTTTTGCAAAGGCAAGAGAAGAAGGAAAGAAAGAGAGAAGGATGAAGTTCCTAAGGAAAAGTTTGTAAATAAATGGGTTCAGAAACAAAGGAGAGGAACCTAGCTGTGAAGCAGAAAATAGTATTACTGGGTTTCTAGTCACCCCCAAAAACTATTTAAAGACCTGCCTAATTAGCTTAGCCTGCATGTGAACCAAGTTGGTGGAGTTACCCATCCTGGGGTCCCTCCTCCACCTTCGGAAAATCTTCTGGTACTGAACAGAGGCACAAACCGTCTCCAAACCCTGTTCATATTTCTGTACCACAGTTTTGTATCATTTAATTCCTGCAGTGTTAAATGACTGAAGGTATTAAGGAAAATTCATGCACTTATCAGAGCTTATTCAGTATTATATCTAAATTATTTGTTCCTGAACTTAACATAAAAATGGATAGATAGAAACCAATTTGTATTCTGTCAAACATCCACTTCTACCGGTCCTTTGTGACAAACCACAAATCATATTTAAATTTGTTCACAATTATAACTTTTTAAGACATAAAAGCCACTTACTTTGGAACTTCTGGAATCCAAGTTTGGAGACAGCCTTTGATGTTGACCCTTATCTAACATAATGCAACAAACAAAACTGGGTTACAAACAAGAATGTTGAGTTTTTTTACTGTAACTGAAGAAGGGATGGCCTTGAATAGTGAAAAGCAGAAAATGAATGAATAAAATATTACATTTATTTTGCGTATATTTTAAAACAGGATTGAGCTACAGTGGCATAACACTATCCCCATTTCCCTTTTAGATGAAAAAATGGAGATGCATATGAAGGTTCTGTTCACAAAACAAAAAAAACAACAACCAAATATTAGACCAAAATCACAACTTGCTCATGGGATAATGAAAGTTGTGGTGTATGGTGTAAAATTTCTTGGGTCTCTTCACTTTCTATAACCTAGTGCAAGATATACACTGAAAGAATTACTACACACAACAGAACCGCTTTTCCCCTTTTACCGCTAAAGCAACCCCAAGCACTTAAAAGGAGTAATTTTTCCAAGCTAGTACTAGAGTTAATGCAATTGATCAGACACAGTTGGCATGTCCATATGAAATGTAGTTCAGCAAATAAATGGATGTTGTGGCTTGGGAGAAATAAAGATTGTCTCTAGGGAACTGTGAGCTAATAATTTTCTAGCCTGGAAGATTGTCCCCTAACTTGACTTGGCTGATCTGGCCACTTGGATCTATGCCATGGTAACATCAGACTATTGTACTGCGCTCTAGTAGTAGTAGTAGCAGCAGCAGCAGTTGTTTATTATGGTCATAAAACAGCAGTATAAAATGTACAACACCAAAAATACTTACAGAAAATCATTACAAAGTGTAAAAAATAACATATTTCACTGAGTCAGCACTGAACCACAGTGGAATCTGGCTTCTGCAAAGAATCTAGCAACTTCATCTGTAGTTCCAGGGTCACGGTCTGCCTTTGATGTCAACTCAGAGACTCCCAACTGGCACAGAATGCTGAAGCTCAGTTATTGTCCAGAGCTAGATGGAATGTGTATATTACACCTGTTCTGTAGTCATTCTATTGGCTATCCATCAGTTAACAGGTTCAGTTCAAGCTACAGACTATCACACACAAAGCCCTACATGGTCTTCTTGAATCCTCATACCTGCAGTACTGCCTCTCCTCCTATGTTCATCCATGACAGTTTCATTCACCTGATTAGGGCCTTCTGCAGGTGCCACCCTTAAAATGGGCAAGATCAACAACCACCTGTACACATGGGTTCTCTGCTATGGCCCCCACTTCGGAGGAATGGCCTGCCTGAGGAAGTCGGGAAGGCTCCTGGCATTCCATTAACTATGTAAAACAGAACTGTTCAGGAGGGCATTTCTATAAAGGTATCTGTTTGCTGTGTGTGTGTATATATAATTTTCTACAGATGTAATACCATTTATTTGCATTGTATCTGCATTTGGTATTATGCCTAATATTCTGTGCTTGTTTCAGACTTTCATAATCCTAATTCTAGTACAACAGTGCTCATTAGATATCTCATCATACTGATTGACTTACACTGAATAATCTGCCTTGACTGTCAGTGAGAAAGGCAGACCATACATATAACAAATACATAAATAAACTTAAGAAAAAGAAGAGCTGGTTTTTATACCCCACTTTTCATTACCTACTTTCATTAGTCTCAGAGTGGCTTACAATCGCTTTCCCTTCCTCTCCCCAGACCAGACACCCTGTGAGGTAGGTGGGACTGAGAAAAATCTGAGAGAACTGCTCTTAAGAGAACAGCTCTGAGAGAACTTGTGACTGACCCAAGGCCACCCAGCTGGCTGCATGTGGAGGAATGGGGCATCAAACCCAGTTCTCCAGATTAGAGTCCACCGCTGTTAACTACTACACCAAACTGGCAATTATTCTACTGTAATCATAAACATGTAAATTGATTTTCCCCTTGTATGTGGTCTATAGACCTAAAACCTACTGCTAGTATTGCCAACCTCCAAGAGCCCGGAGTTTTTACAGAATTACAACTGATCTTCAGAACCGTTCCCCTGAAGAAAATAGCAACAGAAAATGGTGCACACATCCCAACCCAGAGTTGGCAACCCTACCTCTGGCTACATGCAAAATCATTCACTAATGTCTAAGTAATTTGTATATAGTATCATTTCAAAATGATGCAGCATTTTTTACCATATTCTACTAAATCATTACCATTCGGCTGTAAGTTGCTATTTATATTAGTTTCTTCTTTGTCATTCCAGTTATCATTAAAGACCAAAACAGTTTCTGTTCTAACAGTTCCACTTTTCATTTCAGGCTGAACTGGAAACTGGTGAATGTTTGACTGCAATGAACACTGACCCACAGAGTCTTCATAAACAACTTCTTCTAGCCAAGGGAAGCAAATGACAGCAATGTACCAATGAGATCTGCCAAGGAAAGAAAGAGAAAGTCAATATCTAATATTTTAAGGGAAGTGACAAAGCTTTTCCCAGTGTGATTGTCATTAAAATTTGCTAATAACCAGTAGGATGCAATTATAAACCAATTCTACCATTGATACCCTTCAGTGTAGCATGTAATTTTTTATGACCAAGTTACTAGGTGATGTTTTTATTAAGAATAACTTTTTGAATTATGTCAATCAAATATACTGCAAATTATCAAATTCAGATATTTTCATACATCACTTATGGCCTGCTTTTAATACTAACAATGAAACCTTGATTTATAAAATGTTATCTCAAAGCCTATAAATAAGACAGTTATAAGATCTAAGATATAAACATAAAAAAACCTTAATGTTATGGATAAGTGCTGAACCTCCTCGGAGAGAGCATGGGGAGGGCCCATGGCTCAATGGTAGAGCATCTATTGGCATGCAGGAGGTCCCAGGTTCAGTCCCCAGCATCTCCAGTTGGAATGACCCGGCAGTAGGTGATGGGAAATACCTTTGCCTGAGAGATGCTGCCAGTCTAAGTAGACAGTACTGACTGTGATGGACCAACGGTTTGATCCAGCATAAGGCTGCTTCATGTGTTCACTCATAAGGTGAACTGCTAACATTGAAAAAAGTTTTGTTTTACGTCACATCACCTGTCATCTTGTGAACAGATGACACACAGAGATAAAAGTATACAGCGGGCTAAATTCTTAAGGGGATTTATAGGTAGAAGTCCACAAATTGGCTGGGCTTGGTAGCCAGTTACCATTCTCCGCTAGCTAGCTATAAAGTACAGTCTGATCATTGATGCAATACTAGGGTAACTTCCCAGACTAATTGGACCTTATACTAACCATATTAATAAAAGAAAACAGTGCATTAATAAAAGAAAACAAAACAAACATTAATTTGGATTTATTATATAACTGCCTCTGACATCGGGGGAAGATTTACACAGCAGGATGAAAAATACCTTTGCTGATGACAGGGAGGAGAAGAAGAAGAAGAAGAGTTTGGATTTATACACCGCCCTTCACTGCCCAAAGGCGTCTCAGAGCGGCTTACAAACTCCTTTCCCTTCCCCAGACACCCTGTGAGGTAGGTGGGGCTGAGAGAACTCTAACACAAACTGTCCTTGAGAGAACAGCTGTGCCAGAGCTTGTGACTGACCCAAGGTCACATCAGCAGGTGCAAGTGGAGGAGTGGGGAATCAAACCCGGTTCTCCCAGATAAGAGTCCACGCACTTAACCACTACACCAAACTGTTTTTTCGTAGAGAACATTTTATAGGTACTCACCAGCTACTTGCTGTGTGAACATAAATGAATTAAAATAAAGCCTGGAGTAAGACATACCACCCACAATGTTTGATTTTGATTATACTGAAGCAAAATGAAAATCAGTTTTTAATTAGCTGTATTATGTACAAAACAACTTCAACAAAAGATGCCAATTAATTCTCATTGGGGCAAACAAAATAATGGCTGCAATCCTATCCATTCTCATTCAAGACCAAGCTCTAGTGAACAAAAGAGAACTTACTTCTGAGTGAGGAAATATAGGATGTCCTTGTATTTTACACTCAAAATCTATTTTTCTTGTCCATGTGCTATACAATCAGTGCTTTGAAAAGTTTAATGATGGAGTGAAGGTATGTAATATATGTAATATTTAAAAAGTAGTTTTGTATGCCAACAGTACTAAGATGCTTATTTAGAAAGAACTTCTAATAAGCTTTTATACTTTAAGATTTGAATGAGTAGTAGCGGTGGAACATGCCATCAAGTCACAACTGACATGGCAACCCCATAGTATTTTCAAGGCAAGAGACATTCAGAGGTCGTTGGCCATTGCCTGCCTCTGTGTTGCAACCCGGGACTTCCTTGCTGGGTCTCCCATCCAAATACTAAGCAGGCTGACCCTGATGGGCCTCTGAGATCTGATAAGATTAGACAAGCCTGGGCCATCCAAATCAGGACAATGACTGGTTTATCAAGATATAATTTAGCAGCTGGTAGACCATCCATCTACTATTATTTTTAGATCCATCTTTTTTAAAAAACAGATTAATAAAATGATTGTGTGTGTTTGTTTGTGTATGAAAAAGGTAGTATAAAGAAAATACAGAAAAGGAAAATTAATTATATATCATAAACAAAAAATAAGAAATAAAAAATATTTCTACCCAACACCCGCTTCATTACACTAAAGGGTTTTTGGAACTCTGTCTATAAAGTACAGTAAGAATGATTTCTGTTAAGGTTTATATTCAACATTCTACATTTCTTTTTTGGGGAGTATGTTTTGTATGTTTATCCAGGGGTCTTTTTGGGGGGGAGCCCACCGGAGCGCAGCTCCGGGAGCTCAGGAGCCAAACCCCGCCCCCATCCAGCGTCCCGGAGAGTCTTTCAGGCAGCCGAATGTCAATTTCAGCTCCATTATATCCTATGGGCCATTGAAGTCAATGGTGAAAACATAGGGTATATTCTGGGGGCTGGAGGGGAGGGGGTTTGAGGGAAAGGCTCCAAACTCACAGGGTAGCTGCTGGAGCCTCTCCCCAAGATACCCACCAAGTTTCAAGAACATCGGATCAGAGAGTCCAATTCTATGGGCCCCCAAACAGGTTGCCCCTATTCCCTCCATTTTTCTCTATGGTGGGAAAAAAATAACTTTTTTCCCACCATAGAGAACAATGGAGGGAATAGGGGCAACCTGTTTGGGGGCCCATGGAATTGGACCCCCTGGTCCGATGTTCTTGAAACTTGGTGGGTATCTTGGGAAGAGGCTCCAGCAGCTACCCTGTGAGTTTGGAGCCTCTCCCTCAAACCCCTCCCCTCCAGCCCCCAGAATATACCCTATGTTTTCACCATTGACTTCAATGGCCCATAGGATATAATGGGGCCGAATTGCCGCCGAATTTCTTTCATTCCCTCTTTTCCTTCTCTCTTTTTCCTCTTTCCCTCCTTCTTCTCTTCTCTCTTTCTTTCTTCCCCACCTTCTTCTCTTCTCTTTTTTCCTCCTTTCCCTGTTTCCCTCCCCTTTCCTTCTCTTTCTTTCCCTCTTTCCTCTTTCTGTGGCCCAACTCTCATGAGAAGGAGTTTAAACTTTAAACCCCTCTCTTAGCTCCCCCACCCAGACCAGCTGGGGAAGGGAAGGGGAGGCTTTTGAAGATGCCTCCCCCACTTTTGCTTCCCCTTCTGACATCACATCCGGTGATGTCAGGAGGCGTGGCATATGCTAATAGCCTAATAGCTCATTAGCATACCATATGCTAATGAGCTCCTGCAGCTGTTTTTCTACGAAAAGACCCCTGTGTTTATCTGTCCGTGAGTGTGTGTGCATCTGGAAGTCAAGGCGACCTCTGGTGACTGACTCCTACTGGGGGCCTGGAGAATATTCAGAGAGGCAGCTGAACAAAGCCTGCCCTGTCTCTGGTATTTTAAAGAGGTCTCCCATCCAAGTACTTGGCAGAGTTGACCCTGTTTAGCTTCCAAGTTCTGACAAGACTGGTCTTGCCTAGGCTAGATTTCAAGTTTTTTAACTAATCTGTTTCTCAAATAAATTATTAGTTTCACCACTGATGCATACTTAGTACTGCACACTTTTGCCATTGCTATATACTTGCTATTACTTTTGCTATTATATTTCTCCACAACACCCCTTTCATTACATAGAGAGTTAAAAAAACTGTCTATGGAATACAGTAAAAGTAACTTTGATGGAATACATTTTACATTTAAAACTGATTCTCATTCTGCTTCTTCATTGCAATACATTTGTATACAATGTTTTAAACTACTTCTCATTCCAAATTTGTCTCCTGCTAGCATAATATACACTCCATCTCCCCTCGAATTTCATAACTGATCTGTTTTTCAAATAAATTGTTAATTTCGCCATCAATGCATATTCTGCTAGTTTATTTTCCCACTGTCCTAAGTGTGGGTAAACGTCTGCTTTCCATTTTGCTGCATAAATATTTCTAGTCGCTGTCACCATATATCTGAATATCTCTTCCAAACTTTTTGGCAAATTGTTTTGCAGTATATCTAATAATGTATTCTTGACTTCCATGGGGAATTTAAACTTTAATATATTCTGCAGTTCTCCGTGTATCTCCTTCTAGTATCTTTTTGCCCACCACATATGAAAGAAGGTTCTGTCTATGTCTTGACATTTTCCTTCGCAGTTTTTGTTTGCTTTCTATTCTTTGGAGTTATGTACCAGTTTTCTCTTAATGCCTGACTGGCTGTAAACTTGGTACACTGATGCACTGATGCACAGAGATCTGTTCTTTAAGATTCTGCATCCATTTAAGCATACATATTTTCACTTGTTCTTCTATTTCTAGCTGGGGTGGAACTTATAAATCCATGGTAATAAATGCCCTTTTTGTTTCGTGATCAGCTGTTTGGACTCAGTCATATCTCATAAGGATTCCTCTTCAGTGGTACTTATCCTCTTTAATCTTGAAAGTTGATTGATTTTTTTTTTAATTTAAGGTTTGTAGTTCTTTTACTCTTAACATAGTTCAACAACGTTTCTATTTACAGTAAAACATGCCTTTGATATTAGTGCTTAAGTACACACTCCTAAAAATCAAACAATACTCGTTAAGAAATGAAGATGTCACACAAAAGTATTTATACCAGACACATTATATATTACAATAGCGTTAATGAAGTTTTCTGGAACCCCTTATGCTGTGATAAATAATCCAATATGATATACCACACTTCTATAAAGTCAAAACTGAATTTTTATTCCTTCATCCCTGATGTCATGACTTGATTTTTCCCTGAGAGTTTATCATGATACTGTACGATAGAAAATCATTTTTATTGCTGGTATTCTTCTCTTGGTAGGTTTATATTGGAGACATAAGCAGAGAATCTGGAGGGCTCAGTACATTCAGGAGTGCAAACTAGATTCTCAACAGTCCATCTTTGATTATATGGCTTCTTTCTTGTGTTATAATAGATTTAGTTGATCCATAAATAATTATGTTAACCTTCGTCTAGATTCACTGATTCAAGTTTTTCTGTTCTTTGTCTTGAGTCTTTAATCCAATCAGCAATCCAAACCAAGCCTGCCACTTGATAGTATAATTTTATGTTTGGAACGGTTAATCTTCCTGTCTCTTTCTCATCTTGTAATATTTTAAAACTTACTCTTGGCTTCTTTCCATTCCAAATAAATTTGTTTATCTGTCTCTGCCATTCTGTCAATGTTCTTTCTTCTATATGTATGGGTAACATTTGAAACAAAAAATTAGTTTTGGCAATGCATTCATTTTAATTGCACAGATTCTTGCCAGCCAGGAGATTTTTAATTTTTTTCACCTAGATACGTTTGCTTGTATCAATTTCCACATCTTCTGGTCGTTATTTTTGAAAAGATTACCATTTTGGCCAGCCACATTCATTCCTAAATATTTAATGGGATCAGTGGCAACTGTACAC
This sequence comes from Gekko gecko, assembly GCA_029375565.1. Classification (NCBI taxonomy): domain Eukaryota; kingdom Metazoa; phylum Chordata; class Lepidosauria; order Squamata; family Gekkonidae; genus Gekko; species Gekko gecko. The sequence goes on from JAPDNY010000004.1 coordinate 51,072,476, forward strand.
TCTGTGCTCTTTATAATATCCTCTTCTTGTTGTGCTAAAAATTTCATTATTATTTTAGCCTTCTTTCTGTTAATTTTGTACCCCAGGATTCAACACTGTCAAAACCATATAATCTGCACAGTTTTTCAGTTTGAAAGCTACATCATCCACTTTTATTCCCTTAATCCTGGCATCTTGTCTAATTTTTATGGCCAGAATCTCCATTGCAAGAATAAATAATAGAAGTGACAAAGGACATCCTTGGTGTGTGCCTTTTTCAATTGCAATGGCTTGTGTTAGAATAAAATGATTGTCTATTGAGCTTAGTACACTCACTATTGAGTAAATGGATTACGGAGGGGTATTTAAATTTGGTGGATTTTTCAAAACCAAACATGACCATTAATGTTATGTTATTAATGAAGATCGAAACCAACCATGACCATAAATGTTATCTCAGACTAGCTGATATGGAGGGTTTTTTGGATCAGTAGTATTTATGTCCTAGGTTGTTAAAGGGCAGCCTTTCTTCCCCACACAGTCTAGTATTTAACACTGTAACATCAAGTTCCATATATGACATCCTTTCTTTATAAAATACCCTGACCTGGATAGCCGAGGCTAGCCTGAACTCATCAGATCTTGGAAGCTAAGCAATGGCAGCACTGGTTAGTATTTGAATGGGAGACCCCCAAGGAAGGACAGGATTCCTAGGCAGAGGCAGGCAACCACCTCTGAAGATCTCTTGCCTTGAAAACCCTATGGGATAGCCAAAGGTTAGCTGCAACTTGATGGCAAAATAAAACAAACAAATAAAAATTATAAAACAGATGGTTGGGGAAAAAACCCTGCATCAATTATCTTTCTTTTGATCCAGGCCTATGTTTCTGGAATTGATGTCTAATTTCTATTCCCATGCATTTATTGCAGAACACTGAAAATTTTGCGTTAACTCTTGGAAATATTCAAGCTCCTAGCCCAAGGAATATGAAATATAATTGAACATAAATGAAAACTTCTGAAACTGAAACACAGAGAAAACAGCAGTTTAGATTTCAGTAAGTAGACTTACTCTTCATTCACAGGCACAAAAATGTAGTCTTTATTAAAAATATTTATATGTCGAGTCCATCTTTTTACTCTTTTGTGTCTTCTCTGTGCCAGTCTGTGGATAAACCCAATAATTCTGTTAAGGCTATTCATTCAGAACAACAGCAGTATTTTTATCACTTTCCAAAACTCAATAAAATGAGTATAAATTCTTTATGAGTTCAGTAGGTAAATCAATGTTTGAGAATTTGCTATCAAGAGGTCATTTGGCCAGGTCCCAACAGCTCATCACTAAAGCTCCAGTAGGGTGAGGTTGCAAGGTGGAACAGAAAGAAGACTGCACCTGACAGGATAGCAAGCAGCACCTGTGGTTCCTGTCTTCTCTCCATTGCTGTTCCCCAGGCAATCATGGCCTGAGATGTTGGTAAATATCCTGGATGGAGTAGCTGCATCTTCTTGGTAGCACCTACAATCTCACATAAAATGTGTTGCGACCTTCTGGCAATTCAGTGTTTCTATCATTTGAAACCATTTAATAAAACCTGCCTACCTATTTAAAAATCTGCCTTCTCGATGACCTAGAAACTAGAATAAACATTCCACAACTGAAAGCTCCATGGCAGATGAAGAAATGGAACATTCAGGAGGTTTTGGCTCCGTGCTAGCAGGCACATACTGGGGCGGCCTGTTCCACGGTGGATAGGAGGGGTTCTGGCTGCACCGATTCCTCCCCGGGGCCCGCAAAAGGGCCTCTCAGCCATGGGGCTTGAGAAGTGCCTCTCCCAAGGTGCAATTCCAAGGGACTGAGGCACACTTTGCCCCGAAGGTCCTACTGCCGCGGTGCCATTATGGTACCTAGAGGCACACACCGGACGAGCATACAGGAGTTTTAGCGAGAATGCAAGATATCTCGGCAGCTCAACGATATGGGAAGAAATGTGAGTGAATCTGCATCAAGCATCTGATCTTTTAAATGGGCTCCGATACTCCCTCCACCAGCGACAGGGGAAGGGTGTCTATCTCCCACCTCAATGAAAATGAAACTTTAACTAAAAACCTTACTGGAATGGGGTAAAGAGTCCGGAAAAATGTTATTTGAATGAGCAAGTATAACACTACGTAAAGCGAGTAACGATAACTCCCTTTAAGAACTTTTATAAACTTCCCGAGAAAAGAAAACAATGAGTCGACAGGATAAAATGGAACTGAGGAAGCTTCCTTCAGGTGCTGGCAAAACATCATCTCTGGGAGGGAAACCGGAAGCCAGTACAGACTTTTCAGCTGTGTTGTCTGTAGCATTCCGACCCCTGCTGGATCAGATGACGAATCTCAATCAAAATTTTGAAGTACTCCAAAAACAGATGGTTAAGAACTCTAATGCTGTCAAAAAAGTTGTTTTTAAAACATCTGAACTTGATCAAAAAGTGGAGCGGTTACAAAAAGAAAGAGCCTCTGATAAAGAACACATCCTTAGGCTTCAAGCAGAAAAGTCAGCCTATGTGCTGAGGTTCTGAGGTGTTCCAGAACAAAGCAGTGAGAATCTCAAAGAAACCCTGACTCAAGCATTATCCTGAAAGACAGGTTTGAAAGCTGAAGATTTATTAAGCAATTTGGATGTGGTCTACAGACCAAACCCTGAATACATAAAGAAGAAAAACTTGCCTGGGGAAATCATGGTCAGATTCCCGAAATGGTCGACAAGAGATGCGGTTCTTAAAGCTACTAATGGAAACACCTTGACAATTAAAGACTCGGAAATAAGAGTTCTAAAGGATGTACCATTTGAAATCAGAAAGAAGCAAAGGTACTACAAAGATTTAACTGCATTTTTACAAAAGAAATCAACAAATTACAGATGGCTCTTCCCGGAAGGATTAACATTCAAGTACAAGGACTCAAAAGAAAATATTGACTCTATGGACAAAGCAAAATGATTTTTGGAGAAGATTCAAGGATTACCAAAGGAAACAACAACAGAAGAAAAGAGTCAACAAGAAGAAGGAGAATACAGCCCACAAGATTCGGCCAGTTCAGGATCAGATTCAACCAGTTCATCTGAAGAGTCCTCATCAGAACTGGGTGCAGCTGCACCCAAACTACGAAAAGGGAAAACAGACACTGATAAAAATAAAAAGAAGGGAAGAAGAAACAAGAAATGAATAAAACTGAGATACAAGAAATTGAAGGGATAAATAATATGTTTACTTATCCAGAGCAAATACCTAGAATTTAACTCTATACTCAATGTTATAAACTAAAAGAAGCTTCACTCAAGTATGATTTATTATGAGAAACGTGAACAAATGTTTATTCCTAGCAATATATGTAACTCCTGTTAGTCTAACTTTTAGCAATGCTGTCCTATCACTCGTAGGTCTGTTAGTGTTTACCCTTCCTTCGTTTCTACGTAATGTGTAGTTTAAAAGCAATAAAAATTCATTGGGGGAAAAAAAGAAATGGAACATTCAGAGTTTTCCATGAAACTGAAGGCTGTGAGAATTTCGCACAGGAATATATTCAACAAATGTTTTCCATTAAGACTGTACCCAGAATTTGTTTGAAGTAGCTTATCTAATCATTTTCATGAGAGTGATGAGAAAAGGAGTTTCAACAGAACCCTACAGAGATGTATACCAAGGAGGGGAGATTGCCAGGGTTCTGTTTAGTCATCATGATCATTTCAGAAGGTAGCCTTGTTGGTCTGCAGCAGAACAACTAGATTTGAGTCCAGCAGCACCTTGGAGACCAACAAGATTTTTAGGGTAGAAGCTTTTGAGAATCAAAGTTCCCTCTGTCTGATATTCCTTCTTATCTGACAAAGTGAGCTTTGACTCTTGAAAGCTCATATCCTGACAATCTTGTTGGTCCCTAAGGTGCTACTGGACTTGAAAACAAAGACTGCGTCAAGAATGAATCTGGGTTCTTCTTATTTTTGGGATCACATATTCCTTCCCTCTTCCCCCTGCATATGTAACTGAGATTGGTAACTTCCTGGTTTAATCAAAGGATTAAACCATAACTTGAGATCCTGAATTGTAGGTAAGAATCTGACTCCAATTTATAGAAGGGTCTTGATTCAGTCATTATAACAAATAAAGAGTTGACTTCCTCTTTGATTGTGATGTGCAAATGTCCTCTTACTTGAAGCTCACCTGATGCCGTCATTTGGGTGCCAGGCTTGAACATTTCTTTTTGCCCAGGCCTTTACCCAAATAGTTCCATCTCTCTCTGTTATGTTACTGATAATACTTATATTGCTGTTTTAAATCATTTTATTGTATTGTTTTTACTTTGGATCCTGCTAAACAGGTCTAAGGACAGCTTCATATGAATTCTCTAGTACAGTCTTAATTTAATTACATTGTTCCACTCCGTTCTTTTAACCATTGTAAAGGGCATCAGATGAAGGAATGATTCAGTTATGTGATGCATTCAAGTTTTCAATCAGTTTAAATGTATATAAATATTAAATATTTAAAGATAACATACGAAAGGTTTGGATTTTCTTCTGAGTTCTTTTCTGTCCTGGTCAGGCATTTATAGAAGAAACTGCTAAATATGTGCGACTGCTCAGCAAGCTGTCTGGGAGCTTTCTCCAACAAGAGGTACCTACAGAAGAGTAAAAAAATACACAAGCATTTCATTTCTTATGTTGATTCCCTCCCATTCCACTCATTTATGTGCAAAGGTTGGGTGAAAAAGGCTTCAGTATGAGGAATTATTTTTGCTCCTTCCATCACAGCTACAGTGATAAGGGACTACCACTTTTTGAACTGAGCAGTGAGGGGGACAAGCCAAAAGTTGTTTCTCTCTCTCTCTCTCTCTCCTTTTTTCCTCTTGTACAAACGAAGACAGTTCCTGAATTCCAGACAGTACACTGCTAGTAAGTACCTCTACCACCACAGCCAGTTTCTCCACTCCCTTCTCCTGCCTCAGGGCTAACAAACTGAGGGCTAGCTGGAATACATCAAGGAACTAGATTTGGCCATTGTTACTATCCTAATCACCCCTTGAAGGAAAATGTTACCGCTGAATCCCGATACAGCTCAGAGCCACAAGATGCTAAGTGATAGGTTGAAGAAAAGCCTAATTTTGAATCCTAATAATGGTGTTGTTTAATAATTTAGAAGACAATACATCTCCTCAGACTAAGGAATTATACAGTGACTCTAGGACATCCTCTCAAAAGTAAAATATGAGCAATCAGTGTAAAATTGATCCATATTTAACAAAGCACCAGAAATTAGCCAGAAAAGTTCTCAAGAACTACTATAACTCTTACAGGGTTGCTGTAAGGATAAAGTCATCTATATACCACTCCGAGTGCCTTGGAGGAAAAGTGGGATGAAATTATACCAAATAATTTCCAAGCTGGAAATTACCATCCATACACTTTTCTCTACATTCCAAATTAGTCTCCTCTAACATAATTAATCCTGAGCAACCAGAGAGTTTACCATATTACTTTACTCTGCTCTGGTTAGACCTCACCTAGAGTACTGTGTTCAGTTTTGGGCACCACAATTTAAGGATATAGAAAAGCTGGAACATGTCCAGAGGAGAGCAATGAAGATGGTGAGGGGTCTGGAGACCAAGTCCTATGAGGAAAGGTTAAAGAAGCTGGATATGTTTAGCCTGGAGAGGAGACGACTGAGAGGTGATATGATAACCATCTTCAAGTACTTGAAGGCCTGTCATCTAGAGGATGGTGTGGAGTTGTTTTCTGTTGCCCTAGAAGGTCGGACCAGATCCAATGGATTGAAATTAAATCAGGAAGAGTTTTCGGCTAAACATTAGGAAGAACTTCCTGACAGTTAGAGCAGTTCCTCAGTGGAATGGGCATCCTCGGGAGATGGTGGGCTGTCCTTCTTTGGAGGTTTTCAAACAGAGGCTAGATGGCTATCTGACAGCAATGCAGATTCTGTGAACTTAGGCAGATCATGAGAAGGAGGGCAGGAAGCAGTGCTTAGTTCTTGTGGACCTTTTTTACACACCCAGAGAAATGCTGATTGCTACTTTGGGGTCAGGAAGCAATCCTGGAAGGTTTTCTTGTCATCTTCTGGGCGTGGAACAGTGGTCACTGTGGGTGTGGAGGGGGAGGTATCTGTGAATTTCCTGCATTGTGCAGGGGGATGGATTAGATGACCCTGGATATCCCTTCCAACTCTATGATTCTATGATCCTTTATTACTCACTTAAGGTAAAAGTCAATGATCACATCATTAAGGAATTCTCCATACTCCAAACACTCCAAGTCCTCACTCGTGACACCCAGACCTCCTTTTGCAGGTCGAGGAGGATAAACGATCAAGCTAAAAAGTAAAAGACACATTAAATAGCTTCTCATAAATAAACCAGAGAGAAATATGTTCAACAAGAGGACAGTTATGTTATCGGTAGCTTGTATGACCCTCTTGACTAACATAGTTGTCTGTCACTGGATTAATCCATAGGGTTACATCCTAATACTCTACTCACCTAAGGGCAGCATGTCTGGTTGACACGAGGCATATCTCACCAATAGAGGAGATTCTGCATTGGCCGGATGCATCTTGAGGCAATGGAACACGCACTGTGACCAATTCCACAAAAGCAGTTGTTCTGCCTTTGGTCTCCCATTTCCCCCTGTTGTAGTGCTCGGTTTCCCACTATTTGCTGCGCAGCCACATTTTGACCCGCATCCCCCCCTGATTTCCCCTGCATCATCTTGATCCTAAAAAATAAGGATCAAGAAGATACAGGGGAAAGTGGGGGAGATGTGGGTCAAAATGTGGCCATGCAGCAAATAGTGGGAAACTGAGCACTACAACAGGGGGAAACAGGAGACCGAGGGTGCAACAACTGCTTTTGTGGAATTGGTCTGGGTTGCCACAACACACTACCCTTAGCTCAGCAGAATGACAGAATAGAACTCACCATGCATAACACACAGTAAGTAGAAGTTAAGGTCAAAGTCTTATTTATGCTAATATGTTCTCGTGCTATTTCAATGATAACTACAATACAAGAATTAAAGAATATGGATATTTATACTTCAGCTGATCACACACTTTTCATTTGTGTGTTCCAGAATCAATGTTCACCACTGCACATTGATTAAATATATATATTAAAAATTGGACTGTGCTTTCAGTGGTGTACAACCATTCATGCCACTGGTGTCTGAATCATGATCATTCAGCTCTTCAATGGGAATCCTGGTCTAAGCACCTTCCTTGTCTAAGGTTGGGTTTTGAGTTCCTAGCCAGCAAACCCAGCCTGGCAGCAAGTGGCAACTGAGCTGCTGTGGGTCCAGACTAGACTCCACGCAAGGTCACTTTCCACTTGGGACTGCCAGGTAAAAGTTTGTTAACTGGTATAGTCTCACATTCCCAATGGATGTTAGTTAACTAAGTTTTTACTGTAAAATAAGCATTTCCTCTACCCTCCCCCAGCAGATAGTTCATAGCCCTGCTAGTTTTTTAGAGCATAGCAGTGCCATCCTCAGCAGGATTACACCCTTCTAAGCCTATTAACTTTGCTGGAACTCTGTTTAGGATGCAGTGCCAGTTAGGATAGCACTGTGAGCAACTTAGGTTGATTAAAGCTCTTGTAATGGACTTCTTTGGCATAATAAATTATGTTAGATTACTGTAATGTGCTTTACATGGGGCTGCCTGATCTGGCAGAGACTGACCAAGAGAGAGATCTTGGAGTCGTAGTGGATAACTCGCTGAAAATGTCTACACAATGTGTAGCTGCAATAAAGAAGGCCAACGCTATGCTGGGGATTATTAGGAAGGGAATTGATAACAAATCAGCCAGTATCATCATGCCCCTGTATAAATCATTGGTGCGACCTCATTTGGAATACTGTGTACAGTTCTGGTCACCACATCTCAAAAAGGATATTATAGCATTGGAAAAAGTGCAGAGAAGGGCAACTAGAATGATAAAAGGGTTGGAACACCTTCCCTATGAAGAAAGGTTAAAATGCTTGGGGCTCTTTAGCTTGGAGAAACGACGGCTGAGGGGTGACATGATCGAGGTTTATAAGATTATGAATGGGATTGAGCAGGTTGAGAAAGAAGTACTTTTCTCCCTTTCTCACAATACAAGAACTCGTGGGCACTCTATGAAATTGCTGAGCAGTCGGGTTAGAACAGATAAAAGGAAATACTTCTTCACCCAAAGAGTGATTAACATATGGAATTCACTGCCACAGGAGGTCGTGGCAGCTGCAAGCATGGACAGTTTCAAGAGGAAATTAGATAAACATATGGAGCAGAAGTCCACCAGTGGCTATTAGCCACAGGGTATAGAATGAGAACTCTCAGTCTGGGGCAGGTGATGCACTCTATTCTTGGTGCTGGAGGGGGCAGCAGTGGGAGGGCTTCTGGTGCCCTGGCCCCACTGCTGGACCTCCTGATGGCACCTGGTATATTTTGGCCGCTGTGTGACAGAGTGTTGGACTAGATGGGCCATTGGCCTGATTCAACATTGGCTTCTCTTATGTTCTTATGTTCTCTTATGTTATGTTCTTATGCCTTTGAAAACTGTCTGGAAACTTCAGCTCATCCAAAATGCCAGGCTATCATCAGGGGTGGGACACAGGGTTTCCATCACCCCAGTACTGAAAAACCTGCACTGACTGTCCATTTGGTTCCATACACACATCTTACCTTTAAAGACCTAACTGGCTTGGGGCCAGGATATCCAAAGGACCAACTCCCACCAACACAAAAGTGCCTCTCAAGCCCTGGTTTCTGTGTCCCCACTTTCAGAGGTGAGGTGGATGGAAACCAAGGACAGGACTTTTATCACTAATGGCACCTTGCATTCCACAAGCAAGTTGCTTTTACACTAGTCATTCTGTCTCGACTTGCCATTATTTATTCAGATAGCCATTATGAACAATCTGGGCATAACTGCCAAAACACTGTAGTCCGTTGTTCTCCATGCTGCTTGCCTGCCTTTTTTAGAGCTGGTTTGTTTCACTATTTTTGTCTCTAAACGGAAATGCAGTGCTAGCTTATCTAGTGTGGAGTGGCAAAACAATATTGATTCCCCTATAAACAGATGGGGTAGCCACACAGATTAATAATGTCTCACCATTTGCTGATTACACTGCCATGTTAAAAAGCATGTAACAGTCCCCTTCCATATTATTTTTGTATAGCTATGATTACAATGATGTTTTTATTTAAAAAGACTGATTAGACTAAAAGATGGAAGCATTAGCTTTTACGTTTTTGTCCATTTTGCTTGTGTGGAAGTTCAAAACCCAGGTTTGGGGAGAAAGCAATCTTACAAATATTTAAATAAAATAAAAAGCAGTATCTTCAATTTCATTGGGGCATAATGGTAAAATAATAATGCAACTAGTGATTAGTTTTTAAAATACAGAGTAAATCTTGGAATCACGAATGTGTTTGCCTGTTTTGCTGCTGCTATGGGGAATAACTTGGTTACACAATAGTAATGGGGATAGAGTTCTATATTATTAAGTGCTATGCAGAATCACAGTTCTGGGTCCAGGGGCTAGCAGAACGCAAAACAGCAGCAGTGCATAAATTCACACTAGTGTGTAAAAAACCCCTCATCTAAGCAGAAACAGACACTTATGAAGCTATTCCATTTGAAGATATGTGCTGCTGGTTCATGTTACATGCAGAGGAACTATATCAAATACAATGAACACCTACTAGAAGGGTATAAATGTAATGACTTCAGAGCTATAATCTGTATTTTTAATTCCTCCATGAGACTGTTAACCAGCAGGCCTTTTTTAATGTGCAATGTACTTCTGCTTGCTGGCTCCTGGCCTGGAGTGTCCATTTTTAATGCCTCTGTATGCCTGTTTCTATGAGGCTTGCACCCTAAAAGACTCCAGTTGATTCTGATGTGCTGCAGGGGAGAGTGCTAATCTCTGTGCTTAAAGTCTACATCGTAATTCTTCTTCTTAATCCCGTTGCCACATACAGGCAAGTGTTCCTGAAGTTTTAATAGAGCTCAGTTTCCTTTTCAATAGAAGAAATCACATCTATATATGAAAATGGCATTACTATATGAAGTGCCTTAATTCAGAAGAAAACAATACATCTATGCTTTGCTGTTTTCTACATGATACATGAAAACAGTGAAGATTTTCAGAGCCAGCCACCTCCACCTTCAGTAATGTGACATGCTATTAAAGTATTAATGACTAGCTTCTTTCTCTAGTCATCCACTCTCCCTTTGTGCCTTCAAGCCCCTCTTCAAGATGCAGAGGAGGGCCATGGCCCTCCCTAAAGTATTGTTGCTAGTCCTGTAATATTAAACATTAATCAATGGCCTTACTTTGCTAATTTACTTTGCTAATAGTAATCAATGGTTTTAAACAGAGTAGCCAAAGTAGGCCTGAAATGATTTTAAAAAGTAAAAAAGGCCAAGCCGAATATCCGTGTAAAGCAGACACCCAGCAAGAGAGCTGAGGTAAGCGCTAGACAGCAAGGCCTTGAAGAAACCTGGATACTCCAGTGAAATGTGTCAGACAGCTAAATGCTAGACAATGAACAAAGAAGCTTTGAATTAGGGCTGTCTGGCAGCAAGCACACCTGCTACTAATATTTTTAATGCTTTAAAATTTTTAATTCAAATTGCCTATGAATATTATGGTTGGTTTTAAACTCTGTGGTTCATAAGTTACTAGGTTAAGATTTTTAAGAAGTCAACTATATCCTTATGGAGATTTTAGACATGATTTTAAACAGTCTTCTTTCTGTCTCCCTCTGTAAGCTGGCTATTTAAGGCAACACAAATAAGGGTTAAATATGTTGCAGCTCCAAGTGTAAGAAAAGCAATGGCGTCACAGTGAAAGTGTTTGAGAGAAATTACTAGCTTGTTCAACAGAGAGACAGTTTTCAAGCCTGCTTTCTTAATAATCCTTAAATAATGCTGGATCAAAAGGCTTAGAAATATATTTTATTGATGCAAACTGCATAAGCTGATTTCTCATAAGCTGTTAAGTGCCTTAGTATACAAAATGTTTGTCTCATGGTGATTCAAAGGGCAGAATTACCCATACAGTTAGTCTGCCTACTTATTCCAATGAAAGTTAATGCTGTCCTGATCTAATCAAACTGTAGTCTTTAAAATAAATTTTTAAAACCATAAGGAAACAAAGTTCCAAGAAGTGGGGGCGGGGGCGCGCTATAGAATGCAATAAAACAATAAGGCCAATGTGAACCAAGACACATACATTTTAAGGTTGCAAGTCTGAGTCTTTTAAGATGTATATCATTATAGATAGAACACCTGTGGTCAGGTAGCAATGAATTCTTGTCCCAAAATATAACAAACCAAGAACAATTTAGGGAAGTAGGCAGACATGAGAGTAGCCTTTCAGAAAGTAAGGGATCTCTTTGTTTGGCCTAATAGCAACAGTGTATATGGAGTTCTCTCATGTGTCCATTAGGGGTGTGCAAAAAAAAATGTTGGGTTTTTTTGGTGTCCGGTAAATCAGACCCGAAAAATATTGGTAAATGCCAAATTTCCCCAGTCCAACACCAGTAAAGTATTTGGATTGGGGAAATATTCGGTATTCCTGAATATATTTGGATCTGATACACACCACCAGAAGGAAAGGAGGCATGTTAAAAAATTTTCCCTCTGGTAGCCCCAACCGATTTCCTTGTAAATTTCACTCCCCGCCAGTCAGCGGTAAGTGAAATTGACAAAGGAAAGCCTCTGCTCTCTGCCTTCCCTTCTCTAGCTAACATGAGGTAGCTGGAGAAGGGCAGGGAGGGAGCCCAGGTATGTTTAAAATGCCTTTCTTTCCCTCCCCAATCTCAGATAAATAAAGGCATTTAAACATGCCCCCCCACTTTCCCTCCCTTCCCTGAGTTTCTCCACAAAAGCGAAGGCTCAGAGAAGGAAGAGGGTATGTCTGCATGTCTGCCCTTCCCTCCCCCAGCAAACCCGCCATGGCGGGCTAGCTGGGGAAGGGAAAGAAAGACATTTTAAACATGCCTGGGTTCCCTGCCTGATCTTCTCCAGGTTCCCCACAGCTGTGGGGCACCTAAAGAAGATCGGGCAGGGAACCCAGGCACGTTTAAAATGTCTTTCTTTCCCTTCCCCAGATCGGGAAGGGAAAAAAGGCATTTAAACATGCACCCCACTCCCCAAGTTTCTCCACAAAAGCAGAGAGGCTCAGGGAAGGAAGGGGGCATTGTCTGCATGCCTGCCCTTCCCTTCTCTGGCCAACCTGCCGCAGCATGTTATGTGACATATTGTAATTTGTTGAACTCCCTGACTTGATTTCATGAGTTGAGGTCAATGTTCCCTCTAAGCTGTGGAGTCTTGTGAGGAAAACTTCTACTTCGTGAGCATTAGAGCTGTGAGCAAGAGATATGGCTACTGCCTAAATTAGTTTGCTCTGGAGCCATCCTTCCTGAGCGAAGACAAAAATGTGTGAGCTGGAGGCTAAAAAGCTGTGAGCTAGCTCACACTAACTCAGCTTAGAGGGAACACTGTGAGTTGCTGGCATTAAAGTTGTGAGCGAGCGATTTGGCTGCTGCATAAATTAGTTTGCTCTGGATCCATCCTCCCTGAGCTAAGACAAAAATGTGTGAGCTGGAGGCTAAAAACCTGTGAGCTAGCTCACACGAATTCAGCTTAGAGGGAACACTGGTTGAGGTGCTTCCCTTTATTCAGAATAAAGCTTGGCGGATTTCTTCTCTACTTGGACTCCAACTGTGTGTTTCATTATTGAGACTGAACACATGGGACACAGATTTGTGTAGCAAATATTAACACTTAAAAAAGCAAACAAAAAACCTTTCCTTTGCCTCATCTTAGCACTTCACCATTGTCACAACTCTACCCAGAAATGCTCCTCTAAGTTATTGCTAATTTCAACCACTCTCACTGCCTACCCTACTCTAGTTCATCAGATGTAAAGCGTGAGGTCCCTGGGCCAGCACTGACTAATTTCTGTTCTACAAAATCAAAGGATACCTTGTGCACACAACCCTCCACATTCTGCTGATTCCCTCCTACCAACAACAATGCCCCTGTTGCTACTCTGCATGCCATTCTGGAACAACCCTGGCATCTCAGGAAGGGTGGGGTAGGGGCCCAGAAACAAGTATCACTGGAAGAGGTGATTGGAAGGTTCAGCTCTGTGAGAATAACTCTGTGTGTGTGCGTGTGTGTGAGTTGGGGGGGGACCCAATGAGGGAGCGGGACCCAATCCTATTGTTTTTGAATGCCTAGTATAACAATAGCAGTAAAATGTTAAACTGCAAAAAGTAATAGGAGAAAAAAGTCTCACAACTACTGTGATTGTAGCACGGTGGTCAGAAGACTCAGAAACATGAAGCTGTAACAGGGAAGCAAAACATCGTAAGTGCATTAGGACCAAGATTCATCTCCTAGAATGCTCATTCTCCTAAAGATAATGCTTCTCTGTCTTGGAACTAAAGTATGCAATAACATATTTTGACCAGCCACGTTAACATAAGATTATTTGACAGTAACACTATTTTATATTAATTGAAGCTATTAAATTAATTCCTATATCAATTCAAGATCACTTAAACAATTGTACATACTAGTGAACAGATCTGGTCTCTTGGAACTCTTTCCATTCATCCTCTTTTGCAGATGAAATTGAAAAGGAATACTGGCCACCACTTTGCTTTTGCAGCAGAGAGTAACTGGGCTTGGTAAGGTTTAAATTTGATTCCTGCAAGAAAGGAAGGCATTATCATCTTTCTGGTTCTACATTAAAGGCCCCATTAGATATATGGAACATACCAACAGGACAGTTGAAATGTGAGAGGGGGCTGCAAAACACAGCATATATTTGTCTTTTTATGAATTAGAAAACAGTTGTTGTCCCTGAATCAATCTACCATCGGGATGCAGAGTATGTGGGACAATCAGATCTGCTGCTCGCCTTCAGAGTGGAACATGAAAAGAGCTTTTTGATTTTTCTTCACCAGTTTCCCTCCCCATTATTCTTCATCTGCTTGTTGACTAAGAATATAACACGCCTTAAAAGGAGGATAGCTTCCTGCTGTGTATATGGAAAGTTTCTAATACAGACAAGACCTTCTCATCATGCACCTTCAAGTGAAGATTCAGATTAAGATCTGTTGGGTATAGTTTTAGAAACACTACACAATTTTATTTGAAAAGGTTTTCGGATTCAAGGGACAAAATGAAAACTAAATAGCCTTTTCACAAGTTACTATTTGTTATATATGAGTCTACTTCACTTAAACTGAAATCTTACATAAAGGTAATAACAATAAGAATAGTTATCTGCTTTTACAGGGCAATTCCTCTTGAAAATATTTGATAAAGGCAGCTGTCTTGACCAGCCATGCTATGTAGATAGATGGCTATCATCATCAGTTTAGATACACTGGGACAGAGACAGACAGAGGTGAATTCCCAGCTACACACATGCCCTAATCCTGTACAGAAGCTGAGGGTGCTTGGAACCTCTAAAAACCTGCTGTTTAGACAAATCACAATAAACAGAGTTCATGTATGGGTGCAAACATGGATACCCCACTCTTAGTAATGTGAGGAGAAGGGCCCGGGATGTGGAGCTTGCTTTAGCACAATGACCCAAGTCACTCTTCCTGATACTTTTTGACTCTTTAGATACAGAAGGGAGAAGGTTTAACCTCTTCCATGCCCCCTCCCTTCAGATTGCTTCCTTTACTCACTTGTATTCTGGGAGAGGAGTCAGCCCAAGATCATCCTCCTCAGCTGGTGGCTGTTGAAATTTAAATAACTCCCAGAAGCTCTTGAGTTCTCCCGCCCACTGCCAACTCACATCCCATGTGGCTCTCAGGCTTTGTTTGGATTTTGTTGCCATGGTGACAACTGTGGAGGTGGCTGGACAGGTCTTGGCCAAGCTACTGCTTGTGCCTGGTACCCCCCCACTACAGCCCTTCTAGTTTGGCTGGGTGCCAGAATCCTGCCAGCCTCTGGTTTTTTGCTGGGCAACTGGTCCTTTTACATGGTGGTAGAGGCAAGTCCACAAGTAGGGTACTAGGGACAACTATGTACAACCAGAATAGCCTATTAAAGAACAAATTCTACAACTATGAAAACATGTATATTATACAAATTATCCCTCAGTGATACCCTTTAAGACATTAACCTAACAAATGACAAAGTCACTACCCTGAAGTATATATGCTAAGGTGACAAATATCCCGAGCAATCCACACACTCATTATGACTCTGCCCACAGGAGACGTTTCAGAGGAACCTTTGACTCTTGAAAGCTTATATTCCAAAAACTGTGTTGGTCTCTAAGGTGCTAATGGACTCAAATCTAGCTCTTCATATACAGCAGTGACACACCTAGTGGTCATTCATGAATTGCTGAAGTAAGAGGAGGACTCTCTTTGAAGACAGTGGGATTTGTATGGAACCCAACAAACAAAAATTATGTCTGTCACTTCCAACCTCCTCCAGTCTCAGGTAACAGCTCCATTATGCCCCAAGAGCCTTTCATGACCCATTAAGAAATTTGTTCTGCACAGCATACAAATGAATGGTAAAGAAAAATAAAGCTGATTTATAAATACAGAGAGCTTTCCTTAGGAGAAACTGCTGTCTTTCTTTCCAAACTCTTTCAGCCAAGGATTCATTCAAGAGCATCTGATATACCTGAGGTGGCAGTTCTACCAGAACGGAAGTGCTCTTCTTTTGTTGCTGGAACCAGGTATTATAATAATTAAGGAAGGAGCTTTCTTCAATGGAAATATCTTGAAGAAACAGAACTGCTTGGTTCCAAGGCAAAAAGTTAGTGAGGTCTGGAGTGGAATTCCTCTTGCTTACTTCCAAAATTATTTTGGTCAATGTGACCTGCTCCTCTTCTGTGAGTGACTGAGACAGCTTAAGGAAAAGGAATTCAGTACTCTTCGCTATAATGAGAAAAGTACATGTGTTTAGCAGAGATTTATTAAAAGCAGCTTTGAACAGTGATTATTCTAATAATTCACACTCTCTATGCATTTCAAAGAGAAACACAGGAAGAAATTAAATCAGTATTTCAGATAATAGTTAACAGTTAAAAGACAAACAAGCATTGAAGACAAACTGTAATTTCTCTGAAAGAATTAAACATTGTCTTCTATTGAATTGCTAGATTAAAATCTTTTAAGAATATCTAGCCAGTTAAATTAGCTGCATATCACTACCATGCCTTCTGAACACAAAGTTCTTATGCTAACAGGAATCTATCAGAGTTGTATAAAGCTACCATTTCAAGATCAGATCACTACAAAGGCCTAAATGACAACCCTATTCCAGTAAAGCAAGGAGGTGTTCTGGATGGACTCCCACATCAGAATACTAGCAAACCTATACAATCCTGAAAACATTCCAAACATCACACAAAGATACCTATGCCCTGATACATTTATTTGGATGGGGTGGCATTGTAGTATCATTGTAATATCATGCTGGAGGCATAGCAAATGCCCCACACCTCTACCACCAAAAGACAGGCTGCAGTGTGAATCAGATTCTCTGCACGAATATCCAATTGCATTTCTTACCCTTGCAAAAGATGGGGAAGAATCAAGTAAATCAGGCTTCCATGTGATAAGGTACTCACATGGAGGGCCCAGTTCACAATGAATGCTGTCTACCCAGTGAAGGGGAGGGGGCTCACACTACTCCTCATTTACAGTAATGCAGTGCCACCCACCAGTATATTAGCTATATACTTTTGTGCCAGTCATGCATCATAATAAAACAGCAAGAACTTTGTTATTACTGACATTAGTACAAATGAACATGTCATATCTCTGATTTTAACTTCATCTATTCCTGTTAGTTATATATGTTCTTATGTAGTTTATATAACCTTTGTAGAGTTCAGCAGCCGGCCAGGAAAGGTATAGGACTATCTTTAATCCATAGGAGAGGGGTGTGCAGGTATGCATTATGACTGCATTAGGCACTTTTGCCTCCGTGGGCCGCTACCGCCATAATAATATCAATATTAAAATTATTTTTGATGTAACTTTAAATACTTCAAAATTTTATTTTTTTCTCCCATAATTCCTCATCAAACAAGTATGAGTAAACAGTCAAATATCTTTTAAAAGTACCCTGGAATAGATGGTTTGAGGATCCAACCTGAACAAGATACTGAAGTTTCAAAAGACACTTAACATATTAAACATAGTCTTTTAATTTCTCAATACAAATTTTGAACAAAGTCTTACCATAGCACTCATTTCTCTGGACTTTCCATTTGGGTACTTAATCATCAACAAATTACATGGCATAACAATGGAGATCACTGTTTTGTGACATACAGCATTATATAAGGCAAATCTTAGCAAAACCCTCAATTCTGTCCTTTTAAAACATTCAGTGTTTTTCTTTCATTGTTCCCAAATTAAAATCTAATTTCAGACATATTCATAGTGTATCCAGTATAATTCTATGTTGACTAGAATGCCTAACAAATGTACAAGTTAACTAGAAACAACACATACCTTTTGTGTTTAGCATAGATGTTCCTATTTGATTTTCAATCTGTTCCACATAATTTGATGACAGCCAGAGAAAAATTACAATATTACTCCTTAAAGTTGAGGAACCATTGTTTTCACTCCACAGACCAACCTTTGTTAAGTGCCTGGTATCTACTAACAGGTCCATATTCTTATTAAGGGCCACTGTGGGGAACAAAATTTAAAATAAGTAGATAACCTTCATGACTGAATGAAGCCTGAAGACACAACTTCTCTTCAGTGAAAATGGGCTGGATCAATCCAAGCACAAGTAAAAACTGCCTTTGAAAACCACTGAGCCATTCTTACATAATTGTCAATCTTTTAATTAAGCGAAGCTTGAAGCACATCATGCTAAGAAGTGAACACTTCTCTCAAAAAAAGAGGTAAAAACACTTATTGGGTTGGATCCAACCAACTTTTCTGCTGGTACAAGGAAAGGAGTGGTCCTTTTTGACCACCAACAAAAGCTATGCTGTAGTTCACAGGACCTACATGTAACAAAAGTCATGTGGAATGAGGGCCATAGAAGAGAGGGAAATTGGGAAAGATTCAGTGGAAAAGCTGTCCAGATCCAACCCTTGGTGTAATTTCGCACTTCTTTTAACTGTGGTGCCACCTATCTAAAGCAGCTATGGCATACTTAGCACATCAGATACAACCAAGGTAGGTCTTTTGCTAATGAGCTGTGTTGTGCTAATAAGTCTGTTACGTTGCTTCAGTGATCTCATTCAAGAAATTCAGTGAAACAATGTAGTATCTTACCTTCAAGTGGAATCTTAATGTAACTGGTTGTAAACTTTAAAAAAGAGAAAGAAACAAAACATCAGTCTTTTTAATGCACCAGTTCAGAATTGCATTTCAGTAATATGTTTGAAACAGAACTGGAGGAAAATAAATGAGCACTTAGATAATACATATCAAACTTGACATTCCAATGTTTTTTTTTAAAAAAACCCATCATTTGCCTGATAATCCATTCACTTCAAAATGTGTTTTGCTTACAACTACAGAACTTATATTTCAAGTAAGTGGCTGGGATCTAACAATAACACACACAAACCACAAATTCCTTTTGAAATGCAGTGGATGTTCAGACAATCAGTCATGATAGTTTGCTGTTCAGAGGTGAACAATTCTACTTAAGCTTTGGAGTGTGCCTAAAGCAGCATTTTGGATCTAGGACAACTTATTTTAGGACTGATGTGTCAGTTACCTAAGTATTAGAACCTTAGTCAGGGTCCATCAAAACCATCTCAAAATTTCCATCTGGCTGTCCTTGACCAGAATCAGGGCCTTTTCAACCCTGGCTCCAACCTGGTGGAACGCTCTCCTGAATGACATCTGTGCCCTGCAGGATCTAATGCAGTTCTGCAGGGCTTGTAAGGCAGAGATGTTCCACCAGGCTTTTGGTGGAAGACAGCAACGGGGTCCTTCTTGTCTTGCACCTCTACTTCTTGCCTCCCCCTCCCACGAGGCAATAGCACACTTTGTAGTTTTTAGTGCCATCTAGAAATGTCTGCTGTATTTTCCTCTTCTTTTAAATTTTATTAATTTATGCATGTGCTTTTATTGTTGTACACCGCCCTGAGCCTTGTTTGCACTGGGAAGGGTGGTCTAGAAGTTTAATTTACAAATAAAGACAGTTTGAGAAGCCAGCACTACTAAAAATGGCCTCTCTGCCTCATAATTTTTTAAAAAACTATAATCCAAACATACATAGAATTCCCTTCAGGTTTTCTGTAAATCCAAATACACCAACTGACTACAAATATCTGGTCCCTATGGTCTTCATCTTATTTGGATGGTGCTAAATTTAGCACCGTAGCTTTAGTCTTCCTGCCCATGGAATGGTATACACCAAGCCTGCACCTTCAGTTAAGCTTTACATGGGGCAGCCTCTGAAGAATGTTTGGAAATTTCAATAGTTAAAAGAATTCTGCCATAATTATGTCAACTGGAACTGGTTATACAGAATACACGCCACCAGTTTTGAAAGATCTTCAATGGTTTCCAGCTTGTTTCTAAGCATACTTCAAAGTGCTGGTTGTTAGCTTTTAAGCCTTAAAAGGCTGGAGACCAGAACTGCATGCTGTCATGTGAACCTGCTGGCTACTAAGATCTTAATTAAGATGCCCTACACTGTAAGCCCCTACCATCAGAGGTGACACAAACGGCTATTACAGATGGATCCTCTTCTGTCATGGTGCTTTCCAGCATCTGTTCACCTGGCACTTTTGAAATTTATGAAATATAACAAAATACAGCATATATCAACAAGTCTATACCAAAATATACCATTATAATGGCTACTTAAATCGCTAAAGCAATAAAGTTTCAATTATACTTTATTGCTTTAGTGATTTAAGTAGCCATTATAAAAACAGGTTGCTTTCCTGTAACTGATGATCTTTGAGTGGTCATCTGCGCAGTACCACACACGGGGTTGGGCACCTGCGCACGACCTCGATCAGAAACCTTTTTTGGTGGGCTCTCTTCCCGCTCTAAGGAGCAGGCACGCACTGTGCATGCTTGGAATGCGGGGGAGAGCTGACTCTCACTCAGTTCCTTTGACTGCTACAGGTAAGTCCCATCAACTCAAGGCAAGTGAACAGGAGACGCCAGCAGTGGGGAAGGCTGGGTGGGATTGTGGTACTGCACAGATGACCACTTGAAGATCATCAGTTACAGGTAAGCAACCTGTTTATCTTCGTCATGGTCTCTGTGCAGTCCCACACATGGGTGATTAAAAGAGCTGAACCAGTTGGAGGAGGGTGCTGGCAGCTGGAAGAGACAATAAACAGGTTAGGACATTAGCATCATCATTTCAATGTACAGGTCCTGCCTGAAGAAGCAGAAGCATCAGGTGAAGAGAGATCATAGTACTGCCTGGCCAAAAGCTGTATCCCGTCAAGCTCGAACGTCGAATGCATTGTGAGATACGAAGGTCGATGTCGAGGACCACATAACTGCAGCACAGATGTCTTCCAATGGGACACCGGCTAGGAAGGCCACAGAAGTTGAAATTGCTCTCGTGGAGTGAGCAGTTATACAGATGGGTACAGGTTGGCATGCCAACACCATAGCCCTTTATGGTGGAGGTAACCCATTTTGACAGTCTTTGAGAGGAGATCGGCTCACCCTTGGATGGAGAACCATAGGCATCAAAAAGCCTTGGAGACTTTCGAAAGGGCTTTGTTCAGTGGAGATAGAAAGAGAGCGCCCGCTGTTTTCCTTGTGGAAAATTGTATATGGGAGATCTGCACGCAAGGCAGAAAGTTCCCCTACCCGGCGAGCCGTAGTAATAGCAATTAAAAACACCGTCTTCCACGAGAGGAGGTGAAGATCCACGGAAGCCATT
Source organism: Gekko gecko (assembly GCA_029375565.1). Taxonomy (NCBI): domain Eukaryota; kingdom Metazoa; phylum Chordata; class Lepidosauria; order Squamata; family Gekkonidae; genus Gekko; species Gekko gecko. The sequence continues at coordinate 51,093,383 of JAPDNY010000004.1, forward strand.
GGCTTAAAGGGTTTAGCCATGAGTTGCGTCAAAACTAGAGACAAACTCCAGGAGGGCACGAGCAGATTTCGAGGTGGATAGAGACAAAGGAGCCCTTTAAGGATAGACTTTGTCAGGCGGTGTGAAAAGACAGTAGAGCCCTGTATTAAGGGGTGATATGCCGAAATGGTAGGGAGGTGCACTCTTAGAGAAGAGTACGCAAGGCCTGATTCCTTCAAGGGCACGATGTAAAAGAAAATGACCTGTAGAGAAATGTGGGTCAGGTCAAAAGAGTGTTGCAAGGCATAAGATTGGAACCTGCTCCACTTCAGACAGTAGGTATCGCGGGGAGTTGGTTTTCTTGCATTAAGCAATACATTTGACACCGCAGGAGGGAAGTCTACTGTAGGATCTTCCACGCCATCAGCCCGAAGGTCGGGTTGTGGTGGAATATCCGGCCTCGATCCCTGCACAGAAGATCCTGCACACAAGGGAGATGATGGAACCGACCGTTGGAGAGCTGGAGAAGGTGTGGGAAGGAGGTGGCATCAGCCACAATCTTTTGAAGCACCCTGGAGATGAGAGGAAATGGGGGGGGGGGGAATGAAACAGGGTCCCCATCCATCTGTGAAGGAATGCATCTCCTAGAGACTGGGCAGTTGGCAGACTGCAGGTGAAAAAGAGGCGACAGTGGGCATTCTGCAAGGTGGCAAAGTTGTCAACAGTCAGGTGACTGAACTCGAAGAAGATCAGTCGTAGATACTGGAGATGGAGGGACGATTCATTGTCTTGTAGGACCAAGCAACTCAAAAGATCAGCGTCGACATTCTGAATGCCAGGAATGTGTACAGCTGACAGTATGATGGACCAATTCCAAAGGCAGATCGCTGCTGTGCAAAGGCGGAGAGAAGTGGTGCTGCCCTGCTTGTTGATGTAAAAAACAGCCATGATGTTGTCGGAGGCAACATGGACAACCCTGCCCTGTATGATCGGGAGGAAGGACTTTAAGGTGAGATGTACCACTCAAAGCTCCAGGAGGTTGATGTGGAGAGTGATCTCTCAAGGGGACCAAGTTCCCTTGGCAGATAGCATCCTGCATTGGGCTCCCCAACCCCAAAAGGATGCATCTGTGTTTTTAAGGAAATCTCCAGAGTCGGATGATGAAAGGGCATACCAGCGAGAAGATGTTGCAGAAGAGACCACCATGATAGGGAGGTGAGGACGTGCATCAGGATCAAGAGCTTTGTCCCACGGACTCAATTGAGGATTGAAAACCTGGAAGAACCAGAGTTGAAAGGGGCGCATTCTGAGTCTGGCGTGCTGTACTACAAAGACAGTGGATGCAAAGTTGCCCAGGAGCCTCATGACCAACCGAGCGGATTGCTGGGGACATGTCGTGAAGGTAGATAACAGCCTGATTATGTCCGAAGCCCTGGAATTCAGCAGGAACGCAGTCTTGGTGGTGGTACTGAGGCGGGCTCCTAAGAATTGGAGAACCTGAACAGGTTGGAGTGCAGACGTCAACAGGTTGACGCAGAGACCTAAGGTGCAGAGGACAAGGGTACAGTGAACATCGTGGAGAAGTTGAGTCTCCATAGGAGCTATGAGAACCCAGTCGTCGATATAGAGGTAAAGGACAATCCCCCGACAGTGCAGCTCAGCAGCGACAATGGCCATCATTTTCATAAAGACCCTGGGGGCCAAAGAGAGGCTGAACGGAAGGACCCGGTATTGGTAATGATCACCTCCAACAGCGAAGCATAGGAATTTCCAATGTTGAGGGCGAATGGTAACATGAAAATAGGCGTCGTGAAGAACTGTCGATGCCAGCCACCCATACTTGGGGAGGAGAAGGAGAATGGATTGTAAAGTGACCATTCAAAACTTCTTGCAGTGAACAAAACGGTTGAGATCTCGAAGATCCATGACGGGCCGCAAACCGCTGTCCCATTTGGGCACTAGGAAGTACTTGGAGTAGAAGCCGAGAGTTCGTTGTGCCTCCAGAATGATCTCAATGGCCCCCTTGTGGAGAAGTGCGTCAACCTCTAGATGAAGCGATGGATTCCTGGACGTGACAATGAAATCAGGAAGGGTCAAGGTGAAGCGAACTCTATGGTGTACCTGACCCGTATGATGGTAAGGACCCAGGAGTCGGTGGTAATTTCTTCTCAAGTTGGAAGGAAGGGGAAGTTTTGGGTCCGAACAGGAGGGGTGAATGAAGAAGGTGGTGGCAGGCCCTGGAGGTGGTCAAACAGACTGCTTGGGCTGCTGGGGCTTCTTGGGGGCTTGTTGTCGTGGCTGCTGAGATGAACGGGAGTCATATCTCTTCCTCCACTGCAAGGTAGTAGCAGGTGAAGGCTGATGCTTGTTGTAGTAAGGCCTCCATGAACGGTATCAAGGCCTCGGCATCGAAGTAGAAACTCCAAGGTTTCGAGCGTGTTTCCTGCTGTCATTGACAGCTTTTAGAGCCTCATCAGTGGTGGAGTGAGAGCCCTTTGCCATCGAAGGGCAGATCCTCAACTTTGAATTTAACATCTGTCTGCAGGGAGGTACTCCAAAGCCAGGGATGACAGCGGAGGGCGATGGAAGAAGTGAGGATTTTAGAAGAGCAGGTGACAGCACGATGAATGGAGTTGATCTCTTGCTTGGAAATTGCAGAAATTTCGGATAAAGCAGCAGAGAGAGTGAGGCAATGTTCCTCTGGGACAAATTCAAGAACTGGACGAACAGCAGTGGCGACATTGAAGGCATAAGCGAAGAGGTACGACAGATAGGTATCGATTGTGATGTTCATGGATGTGATGGAGTAAGTTCTCTTAGCAATAGCATCAATCTTCCTTCCCTCCTGGTCAGGAGGAACGGACTGTCGAATGAGTTGTTTGGACTTGGAGGAGGAATGAACTATCGAGTTCGGTGGAGGTTGAGTAAACAAGAATTTTCCTGAAGATTCTTGAACTTTATAAAGGCCATCATAATGTTTCGATATCGGAGTGACAGAGGCAGGATGGTCCCAGGAGTCCTTGAGGACTGAAAGGTAGACCGGAAGCAAGGGGAGAATTGTCGAAGGTGGCAAATCCGCTTGGACTAACTTATGGGCAACATCAGTCACTGCAGGAGTTTCCATGGAGTCTTGTACTTGAAGAGCCGTAGCCAGTCGTGTAATGAGCTCCAAATAGGCCTTCAGACCTTTGGTGGGAGAGATGGAACCCAAACGACCTGCGTCATCCTCAAGAGGAAAAATATCCTGATCAAGATCACTGGAGACGAAACGGTCAGATATTAAGGCTGGAGAAGGTGATCGAAACGGTTGGGAAACATCAAGAGGTGTTCCATCACCAGCAGGAGGATGGTACCAAGATTCTAATGGAGAATGTTTCGGGGCATCCACGGTGTACCTGGAGACTGATTAAACCCCAGGGAATGGACAGAGGCTACCAAACGAGAATGCCTGGAGTAGGACGAAATTGGCCGGCCTCTGTATTGGTCAGTTTTTCCAAATCGGTCAAAATGATCTCGGCGAGGAGTAGAAGACCTGGAGTAAGAGTGAGGATAATACGCTCTACGGTGCCAGACATCTGGAGACCAGGATCTATAATCAGATGCCGATCTTGATGAGGAGGGCGATCGATGGTAATGGTGCGGTCTGCGATTGTAGCAGGACCTCGACCTGCATCGACTTTGGATGAAACGCTCCCTGTCATCCAAAGGGTGGATACGCATATGGGAGCCTTGGGAGTGAGACTGAGATGCACAATGAGGGGAATGCTGCTGGACAGGTGACTTGGAATGCCAACCAGGTGGAATATGCCCTGACGATGAGGACAAGGTAGGTGGTGGAGTCAAAGGCTGTAGACTAGGCTTATATGAAGGTGAAGGAGCAGAAGAGACCACTGGAGTCGATTTCAAGAGACTGGAGATCAGCACGGGATCGAGCTTCGGAGCCGAAGTCGACGTCGAGGGCTTCGATTTTGGCTTAGCCAAGTGTTTGTCTCCGTGCTCTTTAGACTTATGCTTCAGGGATTTTGCACTGACGGTGGTTTTTGGTGGAACAGAAGAGTGGGACGCGACTGAAGACATTGTGGGATGCAAAGCTTCCTTGAGAGGAGACGTTCTGCATCAGACTGCCGTATTTTTACGGGCCTGTCAAGTAAAGATCGTGCAAGGGGGGGAGGAATCAACCCGGTGAGACTCACCCAGACAAAACAAAGTTTGTGGCTATCATTGGAGGGAAGTTTTGCTGGGCAACGGTGACACGTCTTAAAGAATTTTGTGTGCCCCATACAAATACCTCCCTGGCCAAAGGTGGGGAGCGGGTGGACAGAAACAAAAGTGAGGAAAAATAGTAAAAGTGGGTTTTTTTGTTTTCTCTTAAGAAATAAGAAGAAATGAGAAGGATAAGGAGCAGAAACCAGAAGAAAAATACTTAGCTGAGGCAATTTTGAAGAGCGACACTAGTGAGGTGTGAACATGTAGGTGGTCGAAGAAGAACTGAGTGGGAGGCGGCTCTCTCCCCCGTTCCAGGCATGCGCAGTGCGTGCCTGCTCCCCAGGCCAGGAAGCGATCCCGCCAAAAAAGATTTCTGAGGTAAGCTCTAGAAGTTTCTCCGATCGAGGTCATGTGCAGGCACTCAACCCCATGTGTGGGACTGCACAGAGAGCACAATGAAGACTGGTATATTTTGGTATAGACTTTTGAAATTTAGGCATAAATGAAGACATTTTAGTTTTCCAGAGTTATTACAGGAGGGTAAAGCTTATTGAGCTTTTTCCTCATGCACACCTACTGACAGTTGTATAGCAGTTTTACCGGGATGGGACTTGGGGGAAGGGAAATTGTATCTTAATGAAGGCCTTGATTTTATTCGTTATATTGACATTCACCTTTTCTTCTGCATTTATAATTACTGTGTTTTATTGTAAGCTGCCTTGAGATCCTTCTGTTAGGAGATGGCATAAAACCACATTAAGCAAATATTATATAATCCCAGACAGCAATGCTGCATATTGATTTCAGCAGGACACAGGCATGGACAGTTGTGTATATAGAAACTATAACCAGGATCCAAAGAGCCATTTAGGTTTAAGTGAAGGTCTTCCATTTTAACTCAAGTGAATAATTTAACTTATTTCCTGTCCAGGGCCAGCATCTGGCTCATCCTCTGCCAAAGGCACCTGCGCCCAAGACAGGGACTTCCCTGATGCTACAGGAGCTTAGTGGGATCCAGCCAGTTACTCATACCTCAGGCAGCCACCATCAACTTGGCCAAAATTCCCTGGACAGGATCCTGGGCAGCAGATACCCACAGCAACCAGACCTGGGCCTCACCACCTCCCTCCTGGACTCCAGAACTTTGGGCACTGGCTGACAATGTCATCCCCTGGCGCTGGATATCAAAGATGATGTTGAGGAAGAGTGAGCCTCAGAGGACATCAGGCCAACTGACAAGCCAGCAGAAGTCCAACCCTGATGACCTGGGTAGAACATGGGAGGGGCCCAGCCATGCAAGATCCTGGGAGAAGCCAGGCAGGGAGGTCCTGGCTGAAGGCCTCCAGGGAACAGGCCAGCGAGAGAAAGAGGTAGGGTCAGCAAGACTGGGGCAGCAGACTGGAGGGAGTGGCACTTCAACTCCTGGCCCAGATAAGGGCTCAAGCCAAAGCGGCAGAGCCAGGGCTGGGGCTGACTGGTGGGGCAGGGAGTGGCAGTTCCACAACCAGGACAGGGAGAAGAGAGGGAACATTGTACTGCCCATCCAAGGGAAATGCTCCAGGAAAAAGAGGACAGACTTCGGTAACACAACCCTCCCCTCATTTCTACTCTGAGGTCTGGGGAGACCTGAGGAGTGAAAATGGCACAATGGCCAGTGGGTGGAACCAGAAAGAGAGAGGCCCCACATTTCCTTTATGCAACTGTCCCTAACCCCACCTCACCAGAACTGGTATATATGCAGGGGGCTGCAGCCCAAATCCTATTTCAAACTACATTTGTGGTTCTCTGAATGTGAGTCTCACTATGTCACAGCAAACTTACTTTGGCACAACCTGTTGCTGTCCCTTTGAAGTTTCCAATAAAAAGCATGGCAATTTTTACATCTAAGAAAAGATCCACCTGTTCACTGGTCTTACAGTCTGAAGTATCCTTAAGCATAAGTGATTCAGTGGAAACCTATGAAGTAAAGAAAAAGAGATTAAATATCTCCCCCTCCCACCAAACAACAGCTGTAACAATAATTACATTCACAATATTAAAAACAGGACCCCCCCCATATTCCAGGCTTGAGTAACAACCAGGAAGTTGTTGGGGGACACACACAAATTTATTAGATTTTTATCCCATCTATCCTCCAGGCTGCTCAGGGTGGCATACATGGTTCCCTCCCCATGGTTGTTAGCTTAACAACTATTATGCTTCACTGCAAAGTGAATCCACGTCCCCTCAAGTTGTAGTCTGCTACTCTAACCATTAGAGAGCAAAGAAGATGTGGCTCAGTGGTAGAGTTGTGCATGAAGAAGACCACAGGTTGAATCTCTAGCATTTCCAGTTAAAAGGGATCAGGTAGCAGGTGATGTGAAAGACCTCTGCCTGAGACCCTGAAGAGCAGCCACCGCTCTGAATAGACCATACTGACCTTGATGGAACAGTGTTCTAATTCAGTGTAAGGCAGCTTCATGTATTCACTGATCTACACTGGCTCTTTTTATTGGAATTTACTGCCAATTAGAGCCAAACTACGTTACATCATTTTAAATGAAAATTTAGCCATTTAAAAACTGCCGCAAGCACCCAAACCTGATCAGGCCCATGCTGCAGTACTACTAAACTATCTCCCCACCCACCCAAATTTTCAAGTGCTGAAACAAGGCTATTTTGAAACAGGGAACAAGATCACCTGGTGCTGCTGTGGTGCGGACCTCATAGCAATTTTTCAAAGGCTGAATTTCCCTCAGAAATGGAATTGGCAGCCATGGGTTGGACCCCTGGCCTCTGTAATGCGTAGAACAGCCATTTAAGGTTGTAAAACACAGTAATGAATTCAGAAACTGATGCTGATATTTTTTTGGCCCCGTGGCATTCTCATTTGTATAAGCAGAATTGAAAGTGTTCCTAAAGTGGGATTAGATGTAGTCCTGCAATTCTTTTTTGCTCAAGAGCTTTCTTGTATCAGACAAAGCAACTGTGGTTACCTTCAGAGTGAGCAGGAGTGTTTTTGTCTTTCCTTGCTGGCGCAAGATTCCTAAGACCCCACTGCTTTTCTTCTGAAAATACAAATGTTAAATGTCCCCATACCTCTAAAAAAATCTTAATCTTAGGTAGCAAAGCAGGAGGGCATGTGCAATTTTAAGCAGCCAAATGCTCTGGAAAGAACTGAAGCTTCACCTGATAAAAGAAAGCCTGCACAGACAAGAGTCACAGAACTAGGTGATGCACATTGGAGCCAAAAATCCTAACTATAAATACATGTTGGCCATTGGCCTGATCCAACATTGGCTTTTCTTATGTTAACTTTACATAATGTGTCGTTTCAGCCTAAATGCATTAAAAAGATGTACAAAAAGAAAAGAAAATATATGAAAAAAGAAAAAAAGAAGTGTAAATTCTGTAAGCCTGCAATGCTAAGTACAACTTTAGGAAATCGGTTCCACTGAAATCTGTGGGATTCATTTACAACCAAATGGGTTAGAATTGGTGCATGAATTCTGTGGAATTGATAACAGAAGAACACTGGAGTGGTATATGGTTTCTGCAAAAATTACATAAATTATTCTTGCATGTTCTGGAAAATGTACTAGGAGTGGTTGCCTCTGACAAGAGAGTACAACAGACAATCAACATGGGAAAGGTTTATTACTTGTTCAGTCTTGCTTTTAATTAAACCCTGTGACAGCTCTTCTGACAAAGGCAGCACATTTTCTTGTTCTATTCCTTTATTCTCAGGTTTGTGGCCTTTCCCGGTCTGGAGACAGGATTTTGTATCCTTTGCTTCAGCAGTTTCTTCTTCATCATCGCTAGAAAGGACAACTAAAGCAAGGAAATAACAGTGCAGTAGTAATCAGGTATATTTTCAAATGAAATTGGTGAAATGCTTGAATAATTATTTGAGCTCTAATCTATAACTGGTAAAAGTCAACCCATAAATCATTTGAAAGAAACAGTATCATAAAATAGTAATTTGGACATACATTGATGTGAATTATATCTACCTATCTCAAAGTTTCTAAAGAAGGACAGTGTTACATACTCGGCTCTGCTGAATCAGTGGTCTGTTTACTGTTTTCTGATATATTCCCAGGCTCCTCCAAAGGCAAAGCTGTATTCACTTCTTGTTTCTTAGGAGAATTAACTAGGGGTGATATCTGGACATCCTTACTGATGACAGAGTGCTGCTTTCTTTTTGGAGAGATATTTGAGCAGCTTTCAGCTGGACAACTGACAACAGTATCCTGATTAGCAGTGGTGAAGGTTTCACAACAGTCCAGTTCCAAAGGCTGGAGAATGTTTTCCTGCTGAGGGTTATGTTCTTGACCCTGGTGATTCTCACTTGGGCATCTGCAGTGAGGTGACTCAATTGGTTTTGTGCTCTGTCCTTTCTACAAAAATAAAATAAAGTAAAACACTGTTTCAAAAAATCAGGTTGTAGCAGTTCCCACTTGAAGAAAAGCACAATAGAAATACTTAAATAAGAGGATGACCTCATGGCACAAAGTTTGCTAACTTGTACACCGACAGTTACCAATAAGTGCTGAACAAGATCTACTCCCTCCAAGAGCAATGTGAACAACAAAGGACAGTGGAAAAATCAATTCTCGGAATATAGCAAGATACAATGATGCCTCTAGGTCCTGGCAACCCCTCAATCATGTCCTCAGGGCACACCAGAGGCAACCACTCCAAGTACAAATCAAAGACTCCTTCATTAACCCAAATGGACTAATTCAAATGACAGTGGATCAAAAACTGGCTAATTAATAGGAAACAGAGAGTGAGTATAAATGGGCAATTTTCTCAGTGGAGAGTGGTAAGCAGTAGGGTACCACAGGGATCAGTACTTGGTCTAATGTTTTTAACTTGTTTATTAATGATTTGGAGTTGGGAGTAAGCAGTGAAGTGGCTAAATTTGCAGATGGCACTTAGTTGTTCAGGGTGGTGAGAATCAGGAGGATTGAAAGGCACTCCAAAGGGATCTGTCGAGAATGGGTGAGTGGGTGTCAACATGGCAAATGTGGTTCAATGTGGCCAAGTGCAAAGTGATGCACATTGGAGCCAAAAATACTAACTATAAATACACGTTGATGGGGTCCAAAGTGGCAGAGACTGACTAAGAGAGAGATCCTGGAGTTGTAGTAGATAACTCACTGAAAATGTCGAGATAGTGTACGACTGCAATAAAAAATGCCAACATTACGCTCGGGATTATTCGGAAGGGAATTGAAAACAAATCAGCCAGTATCATAATGCCCATGTATAAATCAATGGTGCAACTTCATTTGGAATACCAAATACAGTTCTGGTCTCCACACCTCAAAAAGGATATTATAGCATTGGAAAAAAGTGCAGAGAAGGGCAACTAGAATGATCAAAGTGTTGGAACACTTTCCCTATGAAGTAAGGTTAAAGTGCTCGGGGCTCTTTAGCTTGGAGAAATGACAGCTGAGGGGTGACATGATCAAGGTTTATAGGATTATGCATGGGAAAGAGCGGGTTGAGAAAGAAGTACTTTTCTCCCTTTCTCACAATACCAGAACTCATGGGCACTCAATGAAATTGCTGAGCAGTCAGGTTAGAACAGATAAAAGGAAGTACTTCTTCACCCAAGGAGTGAGTAACAGATGGAATTCACTGCCACAGGAGGTGGTGGCGGCTACAAACATGGATGGCTTCAAGAGGGAATTAGATAAACATATGGAGCAGAGGTTCATCAGTGGCTATTAGCCACAAGGTATAAATAGGAACTCTCAGGCTGGGGCAAGTGATGGTCTGTATTCTTGGTGCTTGGGGGTGGCAACAGTGGGAGGGCTTCTAGTGTCCTGGCCCCACTGCTGGACCTCCTGATAGCACCTGGTATTTTTGGACACTGTGTGACAGAGTGTTGGACTGGATGGGCCATTGGTCTGATTCAACATTGGCTTCTCTTATGTTCTTTTTTATTTATTAATCACATTTATACCCCGCCCTCCCTGCAATGCAGGCTTATGAGAACACAACCTGCATTGGGAGCATTGGGGAAGATGTTGCAAGATCAGACATTGTCTTACGTTGCCATGGGCCTGCCAGTACTATCACATGCACACCAAAGCCTCAGTCCTCTCAGGATTCCCCCCCACCATGACATTTGAAAATCTGGGACATTTCACTTGGACTCAGAAATGCCCCACACCGAAATGTGCCTCAATGTGGTATCTCTGTTGTTGTTGTCAAGTCACAGCTCAGAAGGAGTTTCGATATACCCTCCCCTCTGTGGTTGTTTATGGCTCCTTAAAATAAATATTCTTCAATGATAATTTTGAAGGACTTTCAAGGAAGAGTATTCTGGGACTGAGTCTATTTTATGGATTCACCGGCAGGTACAGGGAAATTTTGAATTTTAAATTGCTTTGGCTGTTACTTAATGATCACTGCTACTTTTAGAGTATTTGTACTGATGTAAGTGGCCTTCAAAGCTGGAAAAAGGTGGGATAGTGGTGAAAAGTGCCGTCAAATCACAGCTGACTTATGGCAACCCATAGAGTTTTCAAGGCAAGAGACGTTCAGAGGTGGTTTGTCATTGCCTGCCTCCGTATCATGACCCTGGTATTTCTTAGAGGTTTTCCATCAGTCTACTAGACAGGGATGACCCTGCTTAGCTTCTGAGATCTAATGAAATTGGCCTAGCCTGGACTATCCAGGTCAGGGCTGGTATTTCTAGAGACTGGCAAATATACTAGTTTGGTACATATACCAGCACACATTACATCTAACACAAAACAATATATTAATTATTGGTACAACTTATCATTCTTTTAATTACTGTGACCAAAACATATAAACATTACTCACACTACATAATAATGATTTTTTTTGAGAATGTACATTCCACTGACTTGAAAAACCTTCACTTCTTCTTTTTCTGCATTCATTATTTTGAAAGCATGTTTCCCTCCAACCAGCCGAGGCATTCTTTGAATCTTTTCTTCCTCTGTCTTGATTATCTCTTTCTTTGTTCTGTATGCTACAGTCTGTATTTAAAATTTAAAAAATAGAACAGTCAAGTAAAGGTAGATTGAAATACACTTTTGACACTACTTTAGACCCACTGCTTAAGGCATAATGATATGAAAAAGATGGACCAAAACCAGTGTCTTCACCCTATTAGCCTAATTTACTTCATCTAGAAAATCTACTTAGTTTCCAAATCAGTAGTATGTTAAGAAATACTTACAATGTACCTAGTTTCACTAGACACGTAAGGCACCCATAAAAGGTGCCACTTTTTTTTTACTGCATTAAATATATTTGAAATAATTAGCACTTCCAGTCCTGAACTCACAGTCACTATAATACAGACTGTAACTGTAATACAGAGCCAGTTTGGTGTAGTGGTTAAGTGCGTGGACTCTTATCTGGGAGAACCGGGTTTGATTCCCCACTCCTCCACTTGCACCTGCTGATATGACCTTGGGTCAGTCACAAGCTCTGGCACAGCTGTTCTCTCAAGGACAGTTTGTGTTAGAGTTCTCTCAGCCTCGCCTGCCTCACAGGGTGTCTGTTGTGGGGAGGGGAAGGGAAAGGAGTTTGTAAGTCGCTCTGAGACGCCTTTGGGCAGTGAAGGGCGGGGTATAAATCCAATCTCCTCTCCTCCTCCTCCTTAATGTATAAACATATACTAAAAGAATAGTGAAACATCCTGTCAAAAGTCCCTGTCCCAATCCTGGGTAAGGACTTTTGGTGCAAGGGGAGTGCGTTGCAAAATAAAGTTACAAAGTACCAGAGAGTCTGAAACTCACCCTAGTCTTGGTAGATTGCCACCAGGTCTTTCAATCTATCCCAACAGCCCAGGAGAGAAAGACCAAGCCTCCCGGCTTCTCAGGGAACATAACAAGAAAAGTCAGCCCTGCAAAGTGGGACTGCAGTCTGAGTTTCCAAGACAAAACAGTTAATTGGTAGGCAGTCAAGAGCCAAGGCTCTGGATTTAAGGCTTTGAGGTTACAGAAGGCAAAAACAACGACAGAGAAAAATATAATTATTTATTTAAGGTGCAAAAATATTTAAAACAAGACTAGACAGTGAACGAAATAAAACAATTAAACCTAAGCTTTTCCAGCATAGCTAAATATACAGAAACAAGGTTCCACTTACCATTCCAGGTTCAGCAGAGGCAGTCAGTTTCAGCAAGACATGATATTCACAACTTTAGCCAGTCCAGGCAGGAATCAAGTGGGATAGCCATTCTGGGAGCTCTTGAACCACTGACATAATATGTCAAGTAGTCACAAGCTCAACTAGCCATAGTATAAGGGCTAACTACATTTATAGGAAAAGGGTCTCTGACTGGTCTTAGGTGTTTAGACCAATGAGATACCCAAAAGGTGATGTAACTCTCTGAGTTGCTAGGCACATGACATCCGAGGATGGACAAGAGAAAGAGGGAGAGAAAGGAAACCATACTGCAGCTAGGTCCGTCCCTGCCCCCACACCGGTGTCTAGAGCTCAACTGCTTGGAATGTGCTAATTGGAGCTTCAAAGGTGGTTGGTATTACCCTCAGCTGAAAACAATTTAGCTCTGGCAAGGTCACCTTGCTATCTCTAACTGTCTCTAGGAAGATTCTTGTAGGCCTTTTCACAGCCTGAACCAAAGATTTATTTTACAGAACAGAGCAAGGAATCATTTTTCTTTACACATCCATCCTGTTCCACTGTTACTGAGTGTAGGTAACTAACTGGGTGATTTTAAATTTCTAGTACTTTAACAGGAATAAACTATACTTTATTCAAATAAGTATGCTAAGATTGCTGCATAACAAGCTTGTATTAAAACTCAAAATATGTTACATAGCAATCTGTGGGACTAATTTCAAGGATGAAATGATCAGTAATAACATAAAGGATTCCTATTATGTTTGTGGAAATAAAAGAATTTCGATAATCTACTGAACAGAACTTTCAGTCTGTATCTCAATCTGGACAAGAAGAATTCTATCTTAGCAAATCCATTCAGTTTGAATGTCACATCTAAGTATTGAAATGCATCATAAAATGTCTTAATTGCAAACCTTCCAGCACTACATCACATCTTCTTAGAGTTGGTACTGAATTGTTACTTTCTGTCTCTTTAGAGGGTTTCAGAAGATGGTCATTTGGCCTTCTATGATATCTTCCATGCCTGGAAGGAGAGAAACCAAAGTCATTAATCTCACTTAAACCTTCAACAATGATTAATAATATTTACAGATGATCCAACCTCTTCCTTGACATGTAAACCTCAGTGTTCACTAAGTTTAAAACTAATTGAATCCTCCTTCAATCAGATTTCAAGAAAACTCATAAACCTACTATCAAGTCAGACTGCATACTTAAGTTGTATTCTCCTCTCCCTGCTTCTTTCAATCAGCACATGTGGAGAGAAAGACACATAAACTAATTATATTGCTCTGATTGGAAATTGAGGGATGCCTTGCTTAACATCCCAGGAAGTCATTGGACGTAATTAAGGCTCACTGGGAGCAGGAGCTGCCTACAGATTCTACCTCCATCATGAGCTATGTTGATAACTGGCAAAATTCTCGCAGGGATGCATTTGCCGATATGTAAAAATTTTGCTGCAGCCCAGGACACTCAAAAACTTTATTATGACTTAAAGGTATGCTTCCACACCTTTACTGTGGGGGATTCAGTGATGGTGCTAACAGCAAAGGCAGGTAATTAAGTGCAAGTGGTGGCAGGTTCCACCCTATACTGCAGGAGGGAAGGAGGCAAGTGAGTGCAAACTTCCTCACACAAACACAGATTTAACACCACCTCTTGGACACTAAAGAGCGGGGTTTTTTTTTTTTCAGATCACTACATATGTGATCTAAGTAACTGGCCTTAGATGCTAAGTAACTGGCCTTACAGATGCTAAAAATACAATTTCATGCCTTGTGTGCATTAAGTAGCTATTGATTTCCTCAGAACTAATTTCCTCAGAAAGATTAAAAGATATTTTCATTTATACTGTATAAGCACTGCAGTGCCCTGGCAATTTAAAAGATCATAAAGTGAGTATAAACATATTTATGAGTCCTCTTTGGACTTTTTACATATTCACCAAGATTAAGGTCTAGTTTTCATATCAGCAAGGAGAGTGAAAGTGAAGCTATACAGACTGTTCCTCTACACAAATGGTTCTAACCCAGTCTTCTTGACTTGTTAGTTTTTGGTATGTGGCGATTTTAAAATATATATGAAACAGCACTGAATCATACAACCTGCCACCTGCAGTTTGAAGTGGTACAACACAGGCACAGGATTACCATTTCAGTGAGAACTAGACCTATGAATAAGACTGATTTCTTCTAAAAGGCCAGATTAAGGAGTTGCTTATATTCTTGGTCAAAATTCTTGATGGGCAATGCATGATTGCAGGCAGGTGGGCCTTGTTCTTGGAGGGCTATTGTGAAGAAGCACTAGTTATACAATTTGACACTTTCATGTGGGGTTCACAGATACATCTGATGTAACCGATTTTTGTGGCCCTTTTCAAGGTATCACAATAATGCAAATTGTGATGGCTGTATATAGGCTTCATGAGAAACAGCTAGTTGGAGCACCCATGCCCACCAAGTCCCGCTTTCACAAGTGACTAGATGGAGGCCATTGAGATTCATTGAAATAGCCATGCTTTAGTAGCATGTCCAAAGCAATGTATTTTAATGCCACCATCTAACCAAAATAGTATTCTCATCAACAGCATTGGAACAAAACATGTTTAAACTGAAATGCTTTAACCTAAGCTTCTCCAGGACCAGATAGCAAGCACCTGGAAGTTCTTAAGGAACTCAAATGTGAAACTGTGGATCTACTAACAGGTATGCATACCTTCTCACTAAAAACAGGCTCTGGGCCAGATGACTGCAAAGTAGCAAATTACATAGAAATCTTTAAAAAACAGTTGGAGGGGTGATCCAGGGAATTACAGGCCAGTTCTCTGAGCAGTTAAGCAAACATGTAGTAGACATTATATAGCAGGATGGGTCCTCTTATAGACTAAAAAAGGATTAAAATGGCAGGCTAGAAAGCAGGAATTAATGGATAGTTCTCACAATGGAGGGAAGTAAGTGGTGGGATCCCACAAGGATTGGTACTGGGACCAGCGCTACTTATTTATAACTGCTCTTGAATTGGGAGAGAGCAGATGTTACAAAATTATTCAGGATGGTGAAAAGCAGGGCAAATTGTAAAAACCACTGAAGGTCCTAATTTGGGTGACTGGAAAACAGTGTGGCAAATGAAGTTTGATATGGGTAAGTGTAGGTTATGCACAATGGAACAACAACTACAAAAAACCTAACTTTACTGATGGGGTCTGAACTGAGATTAAGATGGAAAGATTTTGGGATTCTGGTGGAAAGCGTTGGGGAATTCCTGAGCCCAGGAGTGTTCCCTGGGACCTCAGGCCTCACCAATGGGCTGGATGAAGGATGGCTAGAGACAAAATAATTTCCGAGGAACAGAAAAGAATGGTTGTGCCCCACTAGAACTATTTACTGAACTTCAGAAACACGCAGGAAACCTTAATGTGTAACATACAGTACAAAGAAAAACCTAGTACCTCAGATACAGTGCCCTGAATACATGTAATTGGAATATAGTCTGTCTGCCTACCAAGACCCACATAGAATCACCGGGAGTTGTTGGCATACAGCACAGAGCAATGCAAGCATAAGCAATCTGCAGTCTATAGAATCAAATGTAGATGTCAATTAGGAATGTGACAAGCTTGACAAAACCCAAGCCCTCATATGTTGGCAGTATGAACTTTGCCCACAGTTAGTTTATTACCTGTGAGGTCAAGAGGTTCTAAACAGCCTCTTCATCAAGGATAGGGAGCTAAGGAGCCACACAAACTGATAATCTATCTAGATCCAGGTAGTCAGCCATGTTGGTCTGAAGCAGTAGAACAAATTTAGAGTCCAGTGGCACCTTTAAGACCAGCAAAGATTTATTCAAGGTATGAGCTTTCCCTTCCCTTCATACATTGAATAAACCTTTGTTGTCTTAAAGGTGCCACTGGACTCTAAATTTGATAATCTATATGTTTAGACTTGAGCCTGGTACCCTTGTCTCCTGGAATGTTAACCATGCTCACATGCTAAGGGCATATGCAGGGCAATGCTTACTTGAAATAATATAGCACTAGCTGGATGCAAAGCCTTGTGTGATATTGCACCATAGAACAAATGTTAAAGCCAATTTCAAATCATGCTCAAAAAGGCCTAGTCTCATTTAGGAGCAACAGAAATCTTGATGAAAATGTCAAATCAGTGTGTGACAGCAATGAAAAAGGTAAACTCCATGCTCAGAATTATTATGTGATCAATATTATGTGGTGGTGGAAAGTGCCATCAAGTTGCAGCCGAATTATGGTGACCCTGTAGGGTTTTTCAAGACAAGAAATGTTCAGAGGTGGTTTGCCATTGCCTGTCTCTGCATAGCAATCCTGGAATTCCTTGGTGGTCTCCCATCTAAGTACTAACCAGGGCTTACCCTGTTTGGCTTCCAGGATCTGATGAGATGTCTTTCTTTTCATGTCCCTTGAGCCTCACACATGCAAACACTGTGTCTTTAATTTCTCTTTCTCCATCCCTCTCTCACATGTGCGCACTTGCACACTGTGACAGGCTGCTTCTATCACCTGAGGGGACCCGCACAGCCTCCTATGATTTTGAGGGACCCAAGTTTATTTTATACTATAACCCTTCCCCTCAATTACCAGATGTTCTAAATGTAGCGAGTATACAGACTTTGGGTTTGCTGCTGTGAGGTAAGTTTTGTGGTGCGCTAGTAGAATATGGAGATCACTGAGGCAGGAATCGTAAATTAACCACAAAGAAGATTTGTTTATTTACAGACTAGTTTCCATGAACAATTCAGCAGCACAGGACTCCAGATAGACAAAGGAGAAACTTGGCTGAGCCACATTAATTTAGAGTAGTTTCAATTTTCTTTAATACTTTCACGCATGAACAGGCTTTTACTGATTAGCCACTAGGTTAGATCCTCACACACACAGAGGATTCCACCCACACCAGCCTGCTCTTTCCCAAGAGGCAGAATAAATGGCACAAGGTCTGCTCAGTGCCAGAGGCAGGCCTAACAATTGGGTACTCTATTCTCTGTCAGAAGTAGAGCCTGACCACTCTGTCACACTACCAAGCAAAGCTACCCTTCACTCTGTCTGCTCTTTTCATGAGCCAGACCTGAGCTCTCACTGCTGTCTCCCTGAGGCAGAACTCAACTCCAATGTAGCTGTGCTTTCTCAAGGGTGATTGGGTGCTGGAGCAGCACTCCCATAGGCTTGAGTGAGTAGCTGTTTTTTCCTCAGGGATGGGACCGCCTTCTGTCCCTGTCTTTCTCTCTCTCTCACACAGACACACTTCTTTCTTTCTCAGTCCCTCTGGCCTCTCTCTCTTATACACACATGGTTATTTTTTTTTGCATCCGTCCTGTCTCTCACACACACTCACTCTCCTGTTACTTTAGGGGTGCTTTCACATATACTAATTAATGCACTTTCAATACACTCGCAATGCACATTGCAACTGGATTTTACTGTGTGAAATGGCAAAATCCACCTGCAAACAGATGCTAAAGTGCATTGAAAATGCATTATATAGCATGTGTGAAAGTGCCCCTTCTCTCTTTCCTTCTCCCCCTGCCCATGTCCACCCACTTGCTGGCTCCTGCTGTTCTTGCTTCTGCAGCTCAGCACAGGGGTGGAAGAAACCAGTTCCCACTCCTCCTTCCCTGCCCACCCACCTGCCTATCAGAACGGCAGCCACTGCCTCAAGCCCCCCTCCCAGTCTTCCTCCCTTTGGCTCCCCTTCTGCATAGAGCCTCTACCTGCCTAGCTCAAGAGGTGGCAACAGCCACTACTACAACTGCTGCCACCACTGCAAGTTCTCAGATTTTTCTTGGGTTCCCCCCAAGTTTGTTGAAAAATCTTCTTTCCATGGAAGTGGGCTTAACCTGCAGATAAAGTATTTGCAGACCCTCCCCTCCTTAGATATATAAATTCTGAATACTTGTAGGCCCTTGTGGGAGTCTCCTGGGACCAAGCCAACAGAAGATCAAACCCCTAACACCACATATCCTTGCACTTTCAGATATTATATTAGTAAATCCAAAAAGACAAATGCCCCATTTCTAGAAATTATATACAAAAGAAGTCATTCTGAAGCATTATCTATCCTGAATCAGCACTTTCAAAAATAAACATAACCCACTTTTTGAAATCAGAATGGGAATCAAATATCTTATTCAGCTATAATGTAGGAAAAGCTACAATCAACGTTCACAATTCCAGCATTGTTGGCAGGAACTTTGGGACAGGAGTTTAAATACAAGGCTAATGTTTAAGTGTTTCATTATATGACTTTCTCTTCTTCTCATTTCCTTCCCTCTAGTCTTGTTTTTCCCCTGCAATTATTTTATACAACAAATGGAGAAAGTGATGCCAAATGACTGTTCCTGCTCTTCTTACAGCAAATCACAGACCCAGGTGTCCACTCACTTTTACAAAGCCCAGGTATGAACTTCAAACTGATCTGCACTTTCAGTTGCACCTTGTTAGTGTAATTTGCACACCTCACTGGAAAGCATCTACTTTATATACATTCCTGTCGTTTTCAGAAACAACGTTTCCTTATTAAGAACTTTTTATGCCACCATGTTTACTCATTTGTAAATGACAAATTACAGTCAGAATAATTTAGGGATCACTTATGACTGTAACTGAGATTTCTGGAACCCCTGTGCAGTAAACAGTAATGGGTACAAGTCCTTCTGACACCATTTTTTTCATTGAAGTGACTCATACATGCACTTCCATAATGGAAAAATATGAATAATAAAAAGGATCCCCACTTCCACATTGAAGTTCCTTATTACCCCATCTTTTCCTGACAGTCTAGGACAGCTCGTGAACTTCACATTAGCACACCATCATAGTACCATGGCTAGCAACAAACTGAAGAAATTTAATCAAACTATTAACAAGTGAATCAATTAATTAATTATAAATAAGTTTGCTTCCTGCCAAAATTTCCCTATAGGTAGCTTTTAAATATTTCAGTGGGCTTAGACTGGAATGACTCCACAAAAGATTGCATCACAAGTAAAGGAAATATTACCAAAACTACAGTTCAATGAACAAAAGCTCTCTCTTAGAGGGAAAGGCCACTTTTAATATTTTCTTTTTCCATATAGTAATTCATTGGGACTAACAGAACCCCAAGAGATAAATGTGTACCTTTAACTCTCAGATCCACTCATCACTTGGCTCTCACCAACTGATCAACTAAGGAGTAATTAACATGCTAAACAAACTTTTCGTAATCCTACAAAAGACTTCAAAACAGTCTTAAAATAAGATATTTTAAAAATATGTACTCTTCCCCTATTCTGTTTTGGTTAAGTAATTCCCTCTCTTCCACATAAGTTAATACAGAAGACTTCAAGGTCTTTAGAATGACAGAATCAATACATGGCTACTAATTTATACTGACCACAGTGGTGCGAACCACTGAATTCTGATGGCAGCAACATAAATAATCCCTAAACTTCAAGCATTCAATTTATCTTATTATATGATAGGATATTATAATGATATGTGGATTTTCAATTTCCCAACAACAGTCTCCATGAATATTCCTCCATGGAAATCATTCCCAAAGCACATCTATGGAAACAAGAGAGGCACTTAAGAAGCATGCAAACATGCATGTGAACACACAAAATACAAAAAGGTGAGCTACAGCTTAAGTTATTTTCAATCCCATTTATTTCAGTTAGACAGTTGAGTATGTGTGTCGTTCTCTTCAGTTGAAAGTGGGGCTCACAGTGCAATCCTACGCAGTTACTCCAATCTAGTACATTGAAATTAATGGCTTTAGTCTGGTAAAACTCTGCTTAGGTTTGCACTGTTAAAGCGTTTAACTTTAGGGGGACTGTATCATATGTTCACAATTTCAAACGTACATTCTTGTAAATGTTAGTTGCAACCGAATCATATTTTAGCAATATTAGTTTAAGGACCAAAATCACACAAATACTATGCTGGATGACATACCTTTTTGATAAAATACAGCTTTGTTGAGAACTTATGTTTTGACATGACTGGCTGGCAATAGATGAGGAGGACTCTTCATCTGATTGCAAGTTGCTAGCATCAGATAGATTAGCATCAGCTAAAAGATGAGTTTGCACGTATTTTCTTCCTGTTTTCGTCCTCAGAATATTCGTCAAGGTAACTTTGGGTTGCCTGCCATACATACAATAATTAATACTCTGGAACTTGTACAAAGAATGTTTGGTTGAATTCATGTATCATAAATGTTTGGGTAATCTCAAAATCTTATTAATTATAACTTAAACCAAGTTAATGAAAACAGATGAAGACAAGTGAAGTGTCCCAAAGTACAGATGAGTCACAGAATAAGGAAAGAACAAATAAAACTTTATTGTTGAGCTTGAATTTCAACATTTTAGATGATGCCATTAAATAGCATGAAAAACTGCCAGCATGAGCAAAAAATGTAGCACATAAACTAAGGAAATTAACTATGAATGTAGTTTTCACAAAGCTCAAAAGAACACATCTTGCTATTTATCTACCTAAAGTTGACAGCCTTTATATATATATGTCAGCAACGAAAAAATCTGAACAGTGATTGTGTCATCTCTTCCAGAAGCCACTCTGACAGATATGTTTTTATTAGAGAACAGAAACACCAAAAAAATGCTGCAGCCATGGTATTTGATTAAAAACAACAAAAATAGCAGCAAGATATTTCTTATCTGAGTATGTAAGACTGATACAATGAACTATGAACTTGTGCTTAACAAGTAAGGCAATGCCTTCCCACAGCGATTTCTTATGTTAGCAATTCCTACACTTTGAGATGTTGTGGTGGAGCTCTTACCTACCATTCTTTGAAGACTACTACATTTTCACAGGCCACAGCCACAACATGGAAAATTTCTGAAAGGCTTCTGAATTAAAATGCAATTCTGTGTTCTCTCCAATGAAACCATAGAGAATAAAGGGAAAGGGGATGCTTTGTAAAACAGCAGGTAAACTTTGCTACGTCTGCATATATTCCATGAGCTGGATCCAGGAACTGAGCAAGTAAATGAAAGAGGCCTTTGTTGCCAACCCTGTTTCCAGAGCAGCCTCCCCTCAAAAAAGTTTCTTTTAAAGTTTGGGGCCCTTCAAGAATTGTTTGGTATGCAGTGCAAGGGACTGCAGTAAGAAAGTGGATCAGCTAAAATTTTCTTCCCCTTTGTGGAAGCGTTAGCTCTGCTCATGCAACAGAACAGTTTCAGGTGACCCCCCACCCTCCGAGCAGCAGCCTTCTATGCCAGATCCCACCTTGTTCCCAAAACTTCCTGACCCTCATGGCTGTCTTTAGAAAGGGGAGACCTGCACTATTCCAGAAGGGCTGTCTCCAACAGAGACTATACTACTCAGGGCTATTCCATCCATCCTTCTATTTGCCCACAGAGTTCAGAATAGCTACAATAAACTGTAGCATAATTTGAATTTAAATTCAGAGTTCATTATTGTTCATTCTGGAAATGCCCTCCAATATTATAGTTGTAAATTGGTACTTTGTACTTTCATCAGTAGGTACATCACATACTACTGGTAGGCCATGGGCCAGTTTAAAAACCAGTGTTACTGGAGCTAATTTATGTTTCGCTATTTGAACGCAACCATCTTCTAGCTGTTCTCTCATCACTCTCTATAGTCTATCAGTTAGTTTCTTAATGTTCTGCATTTTCCTGCTGTACAGTATAGATATCAAAGAATGTTTTCAATTCAAAATATGCTGTTCCGTTGAGAAGTGTATAAAAAGTCCTATGGGAAAACCAAACAGTTCACAGAGGAATGGGTAAGTTTCTAGTAGCAACACAATTCTGTCTTCTCTGCAAAATTAAGGACTGTGGATGTAAAGAAGTTCCAAGAATAACACATGAAATAGTGTAACTATTTCTTTTCTGGGGAAAAGAGATAAAATTATGAACAGATTTATCTTATAGGTGTAAATATACTTTTAAAAAGATATTTATGACAAGAACTCATTATCTAATATTTCAAATAGGCAGAAATAATCCCTCTAGTATTCCTAAAACTTGCTAGAAACTAACATGAAGTTTTACAAGAGATTTGAGTGGACAAATTCCCTCTCAAACTAAGTGATTCCAAAAGAAGGTTAAGATCTCTCAAAAAGATGTGCTGCATGTGAAAAATGGCTTATGACCACAAGACGACAAAGAATACTTGCTCATGGAAAACAATTACATGCATTTTTCAATAGTAAATAGGTAAAGATGTATTATGTCTGAGATTGAGTTAGCCAAACATACCTTTTAGATATAAAAAGGCTTTGGTGAGGTGAACTTAATATTTGCCATATCTCTATACTGTCAACAGATGATGAGGTTTGCCGAGCTGATTGCAACTTGACAGCATGAGATAAATTAGCATCAGCTATAAGCTGTGTCTTTATGTATTTTCTTCCTACTTCCGTCTTCAGAACATTCGTCAACATAACTTTGGGTTGCCTGCCATACATATAATAATAGTATTGATAAATAAAGTAATGAAATCTAAATAAGATACATGAATCCAACAAAGTTTCTTTAGAGAACTTAATAATCCCAAAGTTATATTTTCACTTCAAAGATCTCAGCCAAGGATTTGTAAAGAATCTTTCTGAAGATGTGGAAATTAAGGTAGATTACCTTACTTGTGTCTTCTTTTCACTCTACAGCTAGTCTTTTTAAATATATTCTTCCCTGAGATGGCTTTTTATCTACTCTAGTCTGTATTTAATGCATGAGCAATGCATTAAAAACTCTCTATTCTGATGCTAGCAAATTACATCTGATATTTTTGTTTGGGAACCTGATAAATACAATATAATATCTAATAATTTATTTACAGTGCTTACATGTGACAAAAGTAAACTGTACCTCTCCACTGAAGTATTATGAACAACAGTGTTGGAATATGCAATAAATAGCGGAGCACTGCTTATATCTTAAGTCTCCTGGAATCATGGAATGATCCAGAGGAAGCCAGAGAAATCAGGGCTCAGTCCTGGAAGGGAACAGACAATTCGGCCAGAAGTTTGGCAAAACCTTTTGTTCCTTTCTCTGAGTCCAACTCAGTTTAACCTGAAACACTATGTGAAATCAGTAGTACATAGGTAGCCTTCCTTTTTGTCCCTTTCGGAAGTACAATTGCAGACCTGGGTTGTTCAACAGTGGCAAAGCAGTATCTCTAACATTTTTAGCACTGTATCCCAGAGGGTATTATCCTGGCCTATAACAAGTGTTCAGGGAAATATATGAATGCTTCATAGAACATAATGAGATTTCCTTTGAGGTAATCATGCCTTTAACACAACTCAACATGTAAATAAGGCCACAAAGAGATGGCCAGATTAAAATCTGCAAATAGAAACTTTGGCTGAAAAAAAAGTATGCATTATGTATCAAGGTCTATCATACATGACAACTAGTTTTCTGTCAAAATATTACATGCATGTATTAATATGTGTAACATTTAAAGTTTTGAGAGCTTCAAATTCATCAGGATTCACTTTATCAGTATTACCAACAAAAAAAACTAGTTATTTTATAGAGTATAACTACTAGCATTCTGATCTTCCAAGAATCACATTACAAAGCTAATCCCAGTGCCCGCAGAACTGCAGTGTTAACTTCATATGTAAGAATTCATGTTTCCCTTCAACTGTTGGCAACAACAGCAACTGTTTGATCAAACAATACTGCTTGAAACCTAACTTGAAAGTAAAATGAAAATAATGCAAATAGGACACACTATAGCAACGCTGCCCTGGATAAACCTAGATAAACCAGTATGTTTAAATACAATATAGTATCTAAACATTTATTTACAGTGTTTGCATGTGACACAAGTAAACTGAACCTCTCCACTTAAGTAGTATTTTTCAAAACCCAAGATTCCATCACTCCACCAAGGAATCTACCAGTGCTTCCCAAATGGTCTTTGCAAAATCCTGTTCTTTCCCCCATCAACTCTCATCTGTCATGATGATGGCCATTTCACTAGCTCATTTTTAAAATATTAATCCAAATACATTACATAATATTGGGGGAATATGGGCAGGTGGCAGGTTTGAAGGTCAATATTTCTAAGACAAAAATTATGACTAAGAATATGAAGATGGAACAGAAAGAAAGGCTACAAGAGGTGTCTGGCTACCAAATACGTGATAAAGTGAAATATTTAGGAATTAACTTAACAAATAAATGTAGTACCTTATATGAGAACAATTACAAAGAGCTACTGAAAGCGACAAAGCAAGACTTAGAAAGGTGGAAGAATCTACAAATATCTTTGATGGGGCAAATAGCACTGGTCAAAATGAACATATTATCAAGATGGATCTTTCTATTCCAGAAAATCCTGATTTTGCAGAACCTGGGAGTATTTAAAGAGTTGGACGGGATTATTATAAAATTTATTTGGCAAGGAAAACGGCCTAGAATTAGGTTGAAGGCATTACAAGACTTAAAAGAAAGAGGCAGCTTTGGATTTCCAAACTGGACATTGTATTACAGAGCAGTTGCACTAGCTTGGATTAAAGAATGGATTATCTTGGAGGATAGGATATTATTAAGACTGGAAGGCCATGATTTAATGACGGGCTGGCATTCGTTTCTTTGGTATGGAAAGACTTCCACACAAAAATATTTTAAACAGCATTGGCTACAGGCATCACTAATGAAAACGTAGGAAGTCATCCAAAAAAGGTGGTTTAGAAAGAACTCTAAGCTGATTGTGCCGTTGGAAGCATTTACTCTGCCTAAGTTATATGATGAAGATCCACCAAAGAGATATTTGGATACATTAGATTCAAGGAGTGAATTTAAACTGGATGGAGATCTATCATAGTGGCAGAGAGCGCAGATAGAATCCAGATATGTTAAGGACAAGAAGGTCAGGTTTAACAAGGACCTTACAGAGATGGAAAAGGTTCTGATGGCACCAGGGGAGAAATTTATAAAGAAAATGTACATATTATTGTTAAAAGAAATGATGGCAGTTGAAATTGTTAAAAATAATATGATTCAATGGGCCCAGAATTTGGGTTATAATACTGAACTTGAGCAGTGGAAACAGATATGGAATAAAAATATTAAAATAACTAAAGCTGTATCTTATAGAGAAAATATGTACAAGATGTTTTATAGGTGATATATTACGCCAGAGAAAATTGCAAAATATGACGCTAAATGCTCCAATAACTGTTGGAAATACAAGAATAAGGTGGGTTCGTTCTATTGTATGTGGTGGACTTGTGAAATTAGCAAAGAATATTGGATATGGGTGCATGGGATGATCCAGAAGATTTTGGGTAGAGCAATTCCCTTTAAACCAGAGTTATTGTTGCTGGGCATATTACCGAAGGAGATGAACAGAAAAGACTGCTGTCTACTAATATACTTAACTACTGCAGCTAGGATTTTATATGCGCAGTATTGGAGGACTACTCAAACACCAGTGAAAGAAGAATATATCGATAAGATTTTGGAGGCAGCTGAGATGGACAAACTGACTAACCTTGAAAGGACAAACAGGTGTCAGTTTTTAGAACACTTGAGCTTGATTTTATGAATGGTACAAGTTAAGCATTTAGGAGTTATTAAAAGTAGTAAACTGAAAATTACTGTAAAGCAGATGGAGAAATTTAAAGATAACTGGATAGTGCGAGGGAAAGAATACTCACATAAAAGTGAATTGAGTAATTAACAGATAGTAGCATAAGGATGATATGGAAATAACTGGGATGTATACCCCTCGTTTATGTTTTTTGCGGTATAGTAGGGTAGGATGTGTGTAATATTTTGTGATGTATTGTTTGGTTGTAGTTTGTATGCAAAAATAAATAAAAGTCTGCCCTTAGGGGCAGGGTTTTTTTTTTAAAAAAAATAAGGATATTTATGTAGCTACAAGAATTAAGAGAAGGACGTACTTAAAAGTGAAGTGGAACCCTAAAAGGCAGAAAGTAGGAAAATCAACATAAATAGCCTCATCTGAGCATGGGGCACACCAACAGCCAGATCAACATAACCTCAAAGAGTATTGTGTTATGCTGACATTGTGTTGGATCTAGTGCAAAATTTCTATTGTTCTAGAGCTCTTTCTCAAACAAAAATGCAAGACAGATCATGGTGTTTGTGCGAAGTCAAACTTATTGTATCCTCATTTGAGTTTCCACTTGCACAAGATTTATGCAACCAATTTCTGGACACTTTAGCATATAGGGAGGAAAACGCTGGATATTGCACAAGATCTTACACAAATGGAACTGCTCTAAGTCTGTTTATATTTCTGCTTGTGCAACACTGGATCCAAGTCAGTGTACTTGCAGAGAACCATCCTGGTTTTTGTGTTTTAGAGAATTAATTGGAATATTCAAAAGAGAAATTTTTACCAACCAAGTTAAAAATGAATGACTACCACCAGTATCATCCAATGTGTATATAGCACCCTATAATGTTGGTTTGTTTTAGATGATTTTAGGATTGTTTAAATTGTTATTGATGTGTTTTATCTTTTTACTAGGAGTAAGGCCTGTTATGGGAAGCTCTAGAAGGAAGCTCCAGGTGAGTGTCTTGGCTGTGGCTGGTGGGGCAGCAGAGGGAAAGGGAAAATAGAGGGAGGCAAGCCATGTTTATTTCCTTCTGCTTAGCTATAACGCAGGGCTGTCTCAAGTCATTTTGCTGCCCCAAGTGGGTAGTATGGGAGGACAGCCTCATGGTAACAGGTACGGTTCCCTCCACCCCTGACTTATGTTGATTTGGGGCTATGCAGTGGCAGCTAAGGTAGAAAAGCACCTCCTCCTATGCCATGTCTTCTGGGTTCCAAGGGTCTGGAAAGCGGTTCCACAACCAGTTACGGGGTTGCCAACTCTGGGTTGGGAAATACCTGTAGATTTAAGGGGTAGAGCCTGGAGAGGGCAGGGGTCAGGAGGGAGCTCAGCAGGGTATAATGCCATAGAGTCCACTGGCCAAAGCAGCCATTGTCCCCAAGAGAACTGATCTTGGTCATCTGGACATCAGTTCTAATAGCTGGAGATCTCCAGGTGCTGCCTGGAGGTTGGCTTACATTAATTTGGGCTATGCAGTGGCAGCTAAGGTAGAAAAGTACATCGGCCTATGCCATTTTCTGGGTTCCAACTGTCTGGAAAGTGGTTCCATAGCCAATTACACGGTTGCCAACTTTGGGTTGGGAAATAACTGCAGATTTGAGGGTAGAGCCTGGGGAGGGCAGGGTTTGGGGTGGGGAGGGACTTTAGCAGGGTATAATGCCATAGAGTCCGCTGCCCAAAGCAACCATTGTCTCCAGGAGAACTGATCTTTGTCATCTGGACATCAGTTGTAATAGCTGGGAAATTTTCTGTAGGGGAAATGATGTGCTGTGGCTGGGAAACACGGTGATTTCTGGGAGATCTCCAGGCCCCACAGGGGAATTGGGGCATTTATTTTACCTCAGGACACATTCAGTGACTCCCACAGCAACAGCAAACTGTTTAGAATGTTAGAGGCAAAGGCCAATCAGGCCACATATGCAAATAACCTCTGTGTTCTGACTGGCTATGGGGGGGGAGAGGAACAGCAAACTGTTTAGAATGTTGGAGGCGAGACTTAGGCAACGCCAGCCAGTGGATAGGGACACTTCTGAGTGACAGATCACAGAGCCAAAGGCTGTGGGTGCCATGTGGAATGTTCAGGAGAGTCCATGACCAAAACAGAACTATATATAAGGAAAGATATAAGCCACCCTGAGCCAGCCTTGGCTGGGAGGGCGGGATATAAATCTGATTGATAAATAAATAAAAAAATAAAAGTGCTGGAAAATAAGACTACAGAACAGTTTGAAAGACAGAGCTTGAGGAATTTAATTCATATAACTCTGATTTTACAAACATGCTGCACTCATATGTCAAAATAAACTGCTTTGTTTGAGCCAGTTTGTTGCACAAAGTCTACCAAACATATATAGTTCTCCATTAGTCTGCTGTTTGCTTCCTTTCCCACCCCCCAGTTTTACTCCAAGCACCCCAGCACTGCCCAGTTGTTGGTTCACTATATATGCTGCCTGCTCACTATTAGTCAGTTGCAATGAACAGACAAGGAAAGGATGGGAAAGATGAGGCCAGACTAAGCTTCCTACTCTGTTACAAGTCATCCACCAGTCACTCTGCCTATCAAATCATTTCAAAATATTCCCTAAGCACTCTGAAACTCAAAATAGACCTTACAACTGCCTGAAACTCAAAATACATCTTACAACACCCCCATCTGCTATTTTATCACAGATCCTTCTCTTGTTTTTTTCCTCAGATAAAATCTTAAAAAGAGGACACTAACCAGCTGCTGGATTGTTGGAAATAGTTTAGTGCAGCGTTTTTCAACCACTGTGCCGCGGCACACTAGTGTGCCGTGAGATATTGTCTGGTGTGCTGTGGGAAAAATTCCAATTTCATCCGTAACATGCGGCTTCGGCTCACAGAGTTAAATTTTTTTAACATTTTCTAATGGTGGTGTGCCTCATGATTTTTTTCATGAAAAAAGTGTGCCTTTGCACAAAAAAGGTTGAAAAACACTGGTTTAGTGGGGAGCACTCCCTTTGGGGGAGAGGTATGGCAGTATGTGGGATGTGAAATAATGTTTCATAGGAAGCAATTTCATTCTAAGTTGGTAAAATGCCTTTTAAATTGCCCCCCAGGACAGCTGGAGCTGCACAGTCACTAGCAGCTAGGGAGGATGTTGTCCCAGTGATAGATGAATGCAACAGGAGTGGCTAGGTTTCACTTTTGCGCTACTTAACCAGTTCTTTTAAAAAAATACGTAAGAAAAATAATTATACTGATCTAATTGGGATTCAAATATCACAACATATTACAGTCAACAAAACAGGTATAAACAAGGTTTAGAATCCCCATTTAATGCCTATCATCAAACAACAGTTTACTGGGCAGCCTGAATTTGGATGTAACAGCAAATTAGAGTGGTTTATCATGCTATCTGAATAAAAGCCTGTAATGATTCCATGTTTTGGTGTGTGTGTGTTCCTTTAAATGTTTAGTTTGAATGTAGTTCTGTATGAAGAGTGATTGAGGGTGACAAGTGTGATTTGATTGGCTGCTGACTGAGAGTGTGGGAGGAGGGGTGTCTGCGAGGAATCTGTGTGTGTGTGTCTATAAAAGGATTCTGAGTGTGGAAGAGTTTTGAAGAGAGTCTGTGTGAAGTTTAGTCTGTGTGACTATAAGGGTTTTTTGAGAGATATGGCCAAAGAAACAAGTTGTGTCTGTCCTGTGTGGTTAGACAAATGGTTTATTCTGTGTGAATAAGACAAACAGTTTTGCCTGTGTGGTTATGGGAGAGAAAGAGATTAGACTGTCAGAGTGGAGTTTGATGTTTAAGAGACTGAGTGTGACACCAAGCTTTGCCAGTTATATTTACAAGTTCCTTTCATCAGCAACTATTCAAAATAACCAGAAACCTATTTTGTTCTTTATTAAATAAATCAATTTTTGTTTAAACTTATCCCAGAAATCACTACAGTACTTCCTCAGGACTACATAGTCCTCTGAACTGCTCAGACCCTAGGTCATACTATCAAAAGAGAGAGATTTGGAATTTTTAATTTCTGGTGGCAGCATAAAACTACCAAGTTAAAACCATTTCCCCAAATAGCAACCACATCACACAGCCACAGGAAGAAGAAATACACTTCTGGTAAGAGAGAATCAGAAACAAGTCTTCATCACATGACACATCAGGCAATTGCTCCTACTCACTGTAGTCTGCTGAAAGTTTTCAAACTTCACTAAGATTGGAACATAAAACACTGAGCAATAATTTTGTACCATCATATAAATTGTTAAAGGACTGTTTGATTTTTACTATATAACATGTCATATTTATGATTGAGGACACAGCTCAGGCTATTACCCATTGTAGAAGTTCTTTAGGAATCAGTGGAATTGCCAAGAAAGATGACAGATGTACAACATGCACCCCAGGGTTTATACCAGTCATAGATTCATGAACCACTACAAACATAACATAGATTTAATGGACTGGATTCAGAGTTTATGATCTGCTAATGGTGGAGTCTTTGACCAGTGCAAGGAGCTTTGCTTTGGAGCAAGAGATATGTTCTGCTGGTAAAAGGCTCCTCATGCCAGAAAATGGCTTCCCACTAGTGAAACAGAAATACTGGATCCAGTCCAATTTGTCTATGCATTTTTATTCACATTAGGTTACCACAGAAGCTATGTTTTCTGAAGCTAATCTCAATTATATTCCTATATATGTATCTTAGAGTTCATCACTCACAATTGCCTCATGTTCTATCAGAATCCATGGTCCAAATAGTAACAGCAAAACTACACAGGGAGGCAATTGCTAATCTACAATCTTTAAATTCCCATCCCCCAGAAATCCATCAAAGCATAAACTCAATAATGCTGTGGAAGTATTAGCAAGATTTTCTTCTTCAGATCAATTTTCAACAGGTGGGGTTCATCATGTATTTTTATCAGCTAGCAGAATCACCAATTAAATCTGCATGAATACACATAGCCATAAAGCAATTGTTTTGAAGGGGGGAAATATGTCCTTTGTTTTTTTAAAATGCACATATAAATTCCTGCAAGTATCACCTTAAAAGTGCTAATCCTTTATGTGAAAGAGGAAAGAGGGAATTCCTCTGCTAAGATGATTGCCATATTCAATTTCTATAAGCCCTTGTGCTAAAAATAATTCTAAACATTGGAAACCTGCTGCTTGATTACATCTGACCATTTTTAAATTATTGTGTTACACAAATTATTGCACAAAAATATCTCATCTTGAGTTCAAAGCTTTCCCTGCTTACCTAAATGTAGATCCTTCATCATTTATACGACATTTCTCAAAGTGTCCTTTTCTCTTCCCGTTTGTATGATACAAATTATTTCTAGTTTCCAACTTCCACTAAAATGGATCATAGGGAGAAGAATTGAATTAAAAATAGTTAAAGATGTGAAAAGATGGCAGAATAAATTAATGGAAAAGGAAGTATGCTTTGAAAAATTACAGGCACTATGAGGTATGCCTTGAAAAAATTACAGGCACTATGAGGACAGCAGTACAGGGAACTCACCATTCAGTTTACCCAAATGAAAACACACTTGGTATAAACAAATCTAAACATCATACAGGCTGTTAACAAACAAACAAACAACTCTACATTATCAAGGAGAAAATAAATTTAACTATTTCTGCAATACAACTTGACTGGGAATTTTTGTCTTATGAGTATCTTGTTTTCAGTCTCCAAGTGATCTCCTTCTATGAAGATACGAAACATTATCCAAATGCATCTATTACATCTTCATTTAAGGCTTAATATATTGTGGCAACAGAGGATAGAATCTCTGTATTAAAATAAATCTGGCAGATTGCCCCATGAGTGGAGACATAAAGGCCTGGGGGAAAAACTTCATTATACACACTCCCCCCCCAAGATATTGTTTTGCAATTTTTCCCCAATTGAAAACCTGGGAAATTACGGGTGGAGAACATTGAAAACAAACTATCCTATGAAATATTTTCTACTTTGGAATGAATGAATTAAACTTTAAAGAAAACATTTCACTTCCTCAGAATGTATTGCATGAAAAAGTATGAGGAAATTTTCAATGGAAAAATTGGAAGTTCAGATAAAAACTAAGGGTTTTTTGTCTTTTTCAATGAGTGGAATGCTTTATAAGATAAGGTTTTACTCATTCAAAACCATCTACAGCATTAGGTAACAGTAATTCCAAGGTACACTGCAAACACACACAACTTACTTTCAAGGATATCTTTATTATTTAAATGTGAATAATCTGAGCAGCAAGTAATATGCTATATATAATGTGCTGCTAGTCCAACCTCTTGTAACTGCATTAAACTTTTCTGTTCACGTAACAGACTTTTATTTTCTTTACTACAAAAATTGTTTTCTAACATAAGAAGAGCCCTGCTGGATCAACCAGTTGTCCATCTAGTCCAGCATCTGGTCTCACACAGTGGCCAAGCAGCTACTCTGGAGGGCCAACAACAGGGTACAGAGGCCAAGGCCTTTTTCTGATTTTGCCTTCTGGCACTGATATTCAGAAGTTTACTGCTTCTGAATGTGGAGGTTCCCTTTAGTCACCATGGCCAGTAGCCACTAATGGACCTATCCTCCATGAATTTCTCTAATCTCCTTTTAACCCCATCCATGCTTGTGGACATGACTGAATGACTAACAATAACATGCTTGTGGGTATCACCACATTATTCTTATATCAGCTTCTGGGTTTTTTCCCTTATTTTTCTCAGGGGAAAAAGAAAGACCCAGCTCTCACTCTGCCTGCCATGAAAGTTCAGTGCATGATCTGGGTTATTTCACTGCTCCCTCTCAACCTAACCAGCTTCACAGAGTTGTTGCTGTGTGGACAAAATGGAGGAAGGGACAACAATGTTTTAAGCCACACTGCAGGCCCAGTGAGAGAAAAGAATAATAAATAAACCAAAATACATAAAAGAAAGGCAACATAACCAAACCACCAACATTCACAATATTTGTTCATAACAGGCAAATGTCAGTTTCACAAGATGCCATTTAAAAATGCAATGTAGCACAATGAACATTCTTTACTGTTTAAAGATATTTTTTCCATTACATAAAAGGAAAACTGTTTACTGTTGTAAAAAGAAATAAAATCCAGTATCACCATACAGACCAGACAGCAAGTAGCTTCTCTTTACCTCTTTTAAAGGATAGCCCCACTGGTGGGTATCTGTGAGTCTGGACAATGGGGACTGAATATGGACTTCATCTGATTGTGTACTGGCTTTCTTCTTTGGTATTTTAAACTGAAATAAGATATTACATTCACTTTTGTTACACACATACAGAAAAAAGAAAACAATATCTCCAAACACTGAAATACCGATTTTTAAAAAGTTAAGATGTTGAAACCTACTGATGGCATTATTATGTTCATAATAAAGGACTGTAAACAATAAAAGTACAAGTATTTATCAGCAATGATATATGAAAACAATCACTGATATTTGTAGATTTTAAAACTAATAACCATATAGCCTTCATCAATATCTTTCCTGCACTAATTCACTGGGGCATCTCACACACCTGAGAATAAAGACCAAGACTGCATGTATATGGGAAGCCAAAATGTACCTCACACAACTGCAGCAAGTAGAGTGTGAACAGTCAGGAATGGCATCCACATTCCCCATTCTGTCCATCAAAACAGCAACTGCAAACACTTCCCTGCAGCCCAGATCCCAGTCCCTTTCCTTTCACTTCCCCTGCTGAGGCTTTAAAGCAGAGGTGTCGAACTCATTTGTTACGAGGGCCGGATCTGACATAAATGAGACCTTGTTGGGCCAGGCCACGTGTGCCATAAAATGTAATGCCAGGTAGCAGAGTTATAAACTTTATAAAGGACACAAACATAAAGGTATTTTTTTACTTAAAAGAAAAACATGCTTAAAACATTAGCACTCTTGCAATATTTTGTTTATTTAACAGTATCTGATAACTGACACTTCTTGCTCTGAATTATTGCATCAGAATGTCTGTGCTGTTGCAACCTTGAGTATGCTGTTGAGGTGTGTATCTGTAAGCTGCATACCTACGATGGTACAGCAGCAGCAGAACTGGAAGAAGAAGCAGAAGACAGTCAGTTCCACTGCGGGCCTGACAGAAGCCCTCTGGGGGCCTGATCTGGCCCCTAGGCCACATGTCTGACACCCCAGCTTTAAAGGATGCAGGGAATGGTGCACAGAGGCAAGGTGCCCCATGCTATTTTGAGGCTGAGTTCTTCAGGCAGACATTCCACCTGCAGCTCCCTTTTTGAACCAGATCAAAAGTTTTTTAGCCTGGTTTAAAGAGCCCCAGGAAGCTCATGAGTCGTGCTTAGAACAAGCACAGTATTATGTGAACATTCCTGTTTAATTTGTGGACTTCTTGTGTTCCATGTGTGGGGGGATACCCAGGTGGAAGCAGCCCAAGTGCTAAAAAAAGTTGTGCCTCACAGTGCCACAACATGGTTACATTTTGTACGCATTTCATCCCTACAGCTGCAGGTTGTCTGGGAAAAAACAAACAAAGAAAAACTTCCTTCTACTGTTAACAAATACTAGTGGTTGCGGCCCCAAAGTTGTTTTTCAGGAACTCATAACACATTTGTAACCAAAAACAAGGAGCTCCTACTCCATCACTACTGACTGAGCACAAGGAGTAACAACCAAAGAAGTAAATAAGATATAGAAACAACTGTGATCAAAGTGAAAGGCAATAAGGCAGAAGTAAAACTCAACATTAAAGGTTTCAAAGAAAGGGGAAGGGCAGTGAACAAAGTATAACAACACCCAGGATGATTCACTGTAAGAGCAACATCAACAGAGATAGAAGAATAAATTTTGGAAATGAGAAAAGCCATGTTTTAGGGATAAGACAGGAAAGAAAACAAAGAGTAGAATAAAAATGACACAGAGATTACAAACTTGATTTTTTAAAAAAGAAAACCTCTGAAGAATGGATGGCGCACTGGCCAACCCTGAAAACCAGAGAGAATGGAAATTTCAACAAATTATTTTATTGTTCATGTTATTTTATAATATATTTGGGCTATCATAGCAAAAATAGCAAAAAGCCAGTTACAGCACAAGAGAAAAGAGAAGAAGCAGAGAGATAATTCTGAATGTATCATTAGTGCTACTTAGAATCTTGTTATAGAACAGTATTCAGATCATGTACTTTTTCTAAGAATGTTTTTTGTGTGAGTATAATGCAATTACTTTGTATTTGTATAGTGCTCTCAACATCAAAGCATTTGCAAATAGTATTCTTAAACATATTCTTAGAAGCAGGTATGTTTGTTCACATTTATTATTTATTTATTTAGCTATTTATACTCTAATTTTCTCCCCTATGTGGCCTCAAAGCAACATAAAACATTTTCCCCTCCTCCATTTTCTCCGCACAACAGCTGAGAGAATGACTGGCCCAAGCTCATCCAGCTAGCTTCTATGGTATAGTGGGGTTTCAAACCTAGATCTCTCACATCCTAATTCAATAGTGTGTTCTGTCCCAAGAGTTACACAACCACTGCATAAAATTATGACCTGAACCCCCCCCCCCAATAATGGATACAAACCAAGGAAAACTTACTTTAAGCTGACTTGCATTTTTTCCATACCCTTCCATAGCTGTTGCTGAAAGACACAAGACAGAAAATAGCAGCATTTTGCATCATGCTATAATTACCATTTTCAAAAGCAGGTAATTAAGTTTCACAGTAACCTTAGAAGATAATAAGCATCTCTCAAATGCTAAAGGTATCCCTATTCCTTGTGAATAGGAAACCTTCTCTGACAATTGCTTCCTAAATCTGCACATAGCTCTAGGGTAACTGCTGTTGCTCATAAGGTTGCCAATAAATACGGAAGGCATGCTAACTAGGCTTCCATTCCTTTTTGCTATTTCAAGGACACTGTCTGATCATTAGCAGGTCTATACAATTCTTTCTTTGGAAAGTTCTAAACTAAATAGAGATGCAGATTAGAATACCAACCAATTTAACTTTATAGGAGAGCAGAGATGAGAATAACAACAAATTCTTTCTTTCTTTCTTTCTTTCTTTGGTAGTATCTGGCAAAGAAAGAGAGAAAAAGTCCCACATATCTGTAATTCGTATGCATATGATTTTTCTGTCATGGATACAGACTGACAGGTCGTATACAGGTAAAGTGCAGATATAATGCCATCAAATCTTCTAACTATAGTTAGGATCCCAGGGATGCCTCATAGGCTCTTCACCTTCCTCCTTTTTTCCATTCAGGCTTGTCTGTCCCTTCTCTCTTTTCTTGCTTAAATTTCCCTAGCTATGGTTAGGATTAATCTTAATTATAACCAAAGTCTTTTCGGGTTAGAACCAGTTTTGGATTTATTATGTTTTTATAATCTATGCAGTTAGTTCAGTTTACACTTACTAGTTTCAATGGACATAGAATAAAATGACTCTGTACAGGATTGTACTTCAGCTGCTCTTGATGCAGAGATTTATACAACTTCAGTAACTGGTTTGTGTGTTGGAGATGGCTTTTATGTGGTACCATTCTTTTTACTGGACCATCACTGCTGATGCATGTGGAACGAAGGGGATTGATGTTTTCTCAGAAGTTTAGATTTTATCACTGATGCTTGCAATATCTATATGAAGTTGCCAGGAGGAACTTCCAGATTCTGGAGTTGGACATAACCAGTATTTCATTACTACCCATCTTGGAGTAGCTGTTCTAAATGGATAAAATTAAAAAGGATAAAATCCACACAAGATGCTGGTAGGTAATCTCAATGCTTTGGAAAAAGTGGATCTGCCTGTGGTAGATGGGGTGGTAAAACCCCTAACTGCTCTCCCCCCAAATCTTTGTTATCAGTGTTTAGCTATGTAAAAAATGTTCCTATAATGAGTTTTGGCAAGACATATGCTGCCCTTGTCTGTCAGATTACATTGTGAGTTCCAACAATTAATAACCTAATGCTTGTTCTCCTGGCTGCCAATTTGCTTTTGGCCTTAATTCAAGGTCTTATATCTAAAGCCATTCATAAGTTAGAATCCACATACCTCAGAGACTGTCCATATCACAGCTACGATTTATACTCTAAAGGATAGGCCAGCACATGTGGTGAAAACGTTTTACTACAACTCTATATATTTCACTTTTTTTCTTAAGTGTGTAGATTAATCCAAAGCATGATTAATGTTAACTGAAAACTTTTTTTTATTAGACATCCTGAACTTTAAAAGACTAAGACATTTATTTTTATTTGTAACACGTTTATTTTTATGTAAGCTTTTCTGAGCCAGTTCACTTTGGGCTACAACCTTATAAAAGTGCCTGATGGAGAAGGTCCACCCCTTAGAAAAGCCTGTTAACAGTACAATCCTACACAGCACTATGCCTTTTGAAACCCACTGATGTCAATGTTGTTTACTTAGACTTACAGAAAGCTTTTGATAAAGTTCTCAGCAGTCATGAGACAAGAGGACAAGTCCTCTTGTGGATTAAAAACTATTTAATTACCAGGAAACAGAGTGAGTATAAATGTGCAATTTTCACATTAGAAGGTGGTAAACAGTGGGGTACTGTGGGGCTTGGTATTAGGTCTGGTGGTTTTTTTAACTTGTGCATTAATGATTTGGAGCTGAGAGTAAGCAGTGAAGTGGCTAGTTTGCAGATGATACTAAATTGCTCAGGGCTGTGCTATCAGATACATAAAACTTGATATGTCTGACAAAGCAGGTTCCAGCTCACAAAATATTTGTTAGAATTTATGTGCCACAAGGCATTTAATTATGGGTTTTAGCACTGTAAGTTTTATCTTAATTGGTACTGTCCTGTTACTTTTATTGAAAGCCACCTCAAGTTTTGGGGGAAATGGAATATAGGAGCTTTAAAAGAACACAAATGTCAGCACTGGTTATATCTATCTAATTATTATTTGAGCTGGTTTGGGAATGGTATTATCACTAAATAAACTGAGCAAGCAGATGAGTTGGGCATACAGATAGGCTTACCAAAAGAATGAGAGAGTAGATCTTGCATGCTGGGAGGGACACCCCCTCCCACTCAACCCCCCTACAGGAACAGAATACTATATGTTCTCTTATATATATCTATTCAACAAACATGTGGAGTCTTTTGGCTGACAACTGTGCTGTCCAAAAAAGACGTCTGCCTTCTCCTTAAACATTCTGATTGTTTCCAGTACCTAAATTCAACTGATTACCTCCCCCTACACACAAGAATTTGTTATCAATGTTAAGCTACATAAAGAATGTTTCTATAATGAGTTTTAGCAAGAAATACGCTGCCCCTGTATATGGGATTCCACTATGAAATCCATCAATTAATAACCTAATGCCTATTCTCGGTGAATGAATTTATCACTCTAGTATATCTTCATCCTCCCTTTTCTCCAAGATGCTAAGAGTGGCAGACATGTTCCACTTCATTGTTTTGTTTATTTTCATGACACCCTGTGGGGTAGGTTAGGTTGAGAGTGTGAGTAGCCCAAGTTCACTGTGCAGGTGCCATGACAGAGAAGGCATCTGAACCTGAATCTGACAATCTAACCACTACAACTTAATAGCCTGTGATCTGAACCTATGTCACAAAATACATATGCATAAACAATACTGTTTAATATAGGTTAGTAAGCATTTTGAGCTAATAAATAACTTTATCACAGTTATAATTAGGATAGTAAAGCATGAATTTTTCTGCACCTTTTAAATGCAAACTTCTTTTTGAAAATACAGATATAGAGAAGACTCTTGAGAGTCCCTTGGATTGCAAGGAGATCAAATCAATCAGTCCTAAAAGAAATCAACCCTGACTGTTCCCTGGAACGCCAGATACTGAAGCTGAAGCTCAAATACTCTAGCTACCAAATGAGAAGGAAGCACTCACTGGAAAAGACCCTGATGCTGGGAAAGACTGGAGGTAAAAGAAGAAGGGGACGGCAAAGGATGAGATGGTTAGACCATGTTATCGATGTAACAAACATGAAGTTGAGCAAACTCTGGAGGATGACAGAGGAAAGGAGGGCCTCGCATGATGTGG
Source organism: Gekko gecko (assembly GCA_029375565.1). NCBI lineage: Eukaryota > Metazoa > Chordata > Lepidosauria > Squamata > Gekkonidae > Gekko > Gekko gecko. The sequence goes on from JAPDNY010000004.1 coordinate 51,132,332, forward strand.
TCCATGGGGTTGTGAAGAGTCGGACTCGACTGTGCGACTGAACAACAAATTCTTTCTAACAACTGTAAGAAGTAGGGTACAGCAGCTCTTGGGAGGGGGATGTTGTTTTAATGAAGAATACAAATGTGTCACAGTGTCAATAATCAACTAGAGAAGGGAATAACAGAAGCTGTGTGTAATCACAAAATATAGCTCCTTAGGATCCACTCAAAGGTTTCAAACTTTCGTTTATTGGGACCTCTAACACATTAAGCATTTGTCACCCTGCAGAAATTAAACAGTTTTTCCTAGGATGAAGGTAGTCATAATGTAGATTGCTAGATTCCAGTCTATCAGACAAATCTTAAGGTAACAGAAATTCTGACAGAAAAATACATCAATGAATACCCCGAACCTGAACAAACAAGGCAAACTAAATGTGATGAAGCGACTACTGCCTCACTAAAGCTTAGACTGCAATGAATTCTATTTGTGTCCAGAGTACCCCTGGACTGCTTTTTTCTATCACTGTGATGTTTCTTGTAGGACACAAGAATAACAAATGAGCACAGGGGCTGATTAGCCCGGATTAAAACACAAAATCGAAGAGCCATTAACACTGTACAGTGCGAGGTAGTACTAAAAAAGACTTCAGAAAATAAAACCATGTCGTCTGTTTCTCCCGTTGATCTGACAGTAAGCCCGCCCACCAAGCCACAATTGACTACTAGAAGGGCTTACTCCCGAGTAAACAAGCTCGGACTGCGTATCTCGTCTCGCTCGCGAACACCTGTCAACGAAGGGACGGATGAGCCTCTCGCGCGACGGCCAGTTTTACCGAAGCCTTTTTTTTCTTTACTCGCCCTCCCACAATGGGGCAACAACCCCTCAAAAGAAAGAAGGAAGGAAGGGCCTTTCTACGGCAGACGGGAACGAGGCCACGACGCCTCCCGACCGCTTCGTCTCTCTGACCTGGCCAGAAAAGTCCACGCAAATCCTCCACCGCCGGTCGCCTTTGTTGCGCCCTCCGAGTGCAGCGGCCGGCCTCTCCCTGCGCAGGGACACCCGCCATTTCCGACACAGGCACCGCCCCTCTGGAGTCCGGAAGAGCCGCGGTAAGCGGTTATGTTGCTAAGGCCGTTTGTCCCTCTCCTTCCCCTTTCTAGCTTCTCTCCGGGTCCAGCTTGTCGAGCACCGTTGGGGCTCTGCCTCGCTTTCTGCGCGTCAAAGTCGGATTTCGGGCCTATACCCCGAAACAGTCCTCGGTATCTCGGACGCTGACTTGCTGCGTTAGTCTCCAGAGTCTTTCAAGTACACGCCCCTTTCGCCGCTATTTACTTCCGTTATTCTCACTCCGCCCCCTTGGCGTAGTATGCAAAATCGTCTCCCCCCCCCAAAAAAAAAACAAAAACAAAAAAAAACCCGGGGCTTAATGTGAGCCAAAGGCTGTTTCTTGGAAGGCTGTGGACTTGGAATTAACGAGTTCTTTCTAGGATGGTGGGGCTTTCTTCTGTGTGTCATGCCTGGGGCATTCGAATCGCCATGGCAGATTTATTTTATTATTATTACTTGTCCCAGCCCTTGTTGACTTGAACCCAATGAAGCAAATTGCGAGTTAAAACGCTAATAAATGAGAAGGCTGTAACTTAGCTTTAAGTAGATCAGCAACTGTAGCTCAAAGAGGTGATCCATATCTCACAACCATCTGAAATAAGAAGTCCTTAAAAGTTGTTATTAAACGAAAAGTAAGTTTGACAGTAAGCTAAAAACCAGTGTATAGCTTTGCTGAAATCCTTTAAATGCAATTTCGACAGAGCCCCGGCTGGCATCAATAGAACTAATTTTTGTCATGCTCAAGGACCTGTGCCTGCTCAGGAGGATTACTGCATCTGATGATAGTCTGCTTTGGCCCACAGAAAAAAAATAATTTTATTTATCATTTCCTTTTCCTATTGAGATTCCAGGCATGTTTACAACATTATAAAACAATGTTATAAAATTATAGATTTATTATAGAATAATGGCAGAACAGTGTTTCAAGAGAGAGGCAACCTTTTTGCCCCAAGTGCAAAGGGAAATGCAGCATCTGCTTCTGAGGATTGGTGTGCCAGAAAATGAGCATTGTCCTTGATGAGACACACTTAGGAAGTAGTTTCAGAAGATAGCCATTTGGTCTGCGGTAAAACAGCTAGATTCAAGTCCAGTAGCACCTTTGAGACTAGCAAGATTTGGGGGGAATAAAGTTTTGACAATCAAAGCTTCCTTCATTGGATATGCAGAAATATCAAACAAAGGGAGCTTTGTCTCTCAAAACCTTATTTACCCCCCCCCAAATCTTGCTAGTCTCAAAGGTGCATCAGTGGCTATTGGCCACAAGTTATAGATGGAACACTATGTCTGGGCCAGTGATACTCTGTATTCTTGGTGCTTGGAGGCACAGTAAGAGGGCTTCTGGAGTTCTGGCCCTGCTAGTGGACCTCCTCATGGCCCCTGGCTTTGGTCACTCTGTGACACAGAGTGTTGGGACTAGATGGGCTAGTGACCTGATCTAATATGGCTTTTCTTATGTTCTTACTAAAAAATCCCACCAGTACATATAACGTGGGAGTCTTTTAAGAGTTCTGCCAACATGGTGGTTAAACCACCTGGTGGTATTCAAACATAAAGAAACCAGAATTGTGGTATTTAGTAAACACAAGCTTAAGAAGCACTGATTTGTGGCAAATGGCTTAGGTTTTTCTCAATATATGCAAATAGTACATATTTTACATCTGATTTTAAAGCAATAATTGAACAATGGTCTATCGATAAATTGCTTCAGTCTCTTGGAACTGGCACTATAACTACTCATTTATTAGAAGAGACAAAGGGAGACTTTGATCTGTAGCCCATCATAATGCTTGCATCTGTTTAGACGGACCTCCAAAGAATAACTGAAGTGCTTAGAAGCCTTTACGATTGCTTTCAAGGAGAATGAATGTAAGTATATATTTACATATATTTTATACATAGCAGGTTATGTTCCTCTTCTCTATTTTATCCTCATGCCAATGCTGTGAGGTAGGTTAGACCAAGAACATGTGATTGGCCCCAGATTACCTAGCCAGCTTCCATGGCAGAGTGGGATTCTGAACCTGGGTCTTCCAGATCCTAGTACAACACGCTAACCACTACTATAAGTCAATAACTATAAAAGTTAACTGAACTCTAACCCTTTCTGAGTTTAAGATCACAGTGTATATCATATTGTTTTCAATGAGAAGTATGCCCAGTTTGCACACTGAAATCAGTCAGGTGTAAACATGTCTAATTTAATTTGATCTTGTAGGCTCTCATGCCCTGTTGAGGGGGTGGTGTGGAGGATGCTGAGAATTGTTATTTCTCTTACTAAAACTAAGATTTGAGTCAATATCAAATGAAAAATCAGGTCTTGACAGTCAACCATATTCTTGATGTTGAAAGAACTTGAAAATATTTCCCTGATAAAGTATGCCCCTATGACATAGCCTCTCTCCATCTATTTTATTTGTAGTGGTTGAAAATGATTGAGGATCTGAGCTTCAGAAAACTAATATATGGTTCGAAGTGCCCAGAAAAACTGAACTATGACTTTAATAAAAACGGTGAACTTAGGCATGTAGATACCAATGAACCTTTTATTTTTAATTATAGCAATTCACGTCACAGTAATCATGAACGTTATGAAGTTCTTGGACACTTGATTAACCAGTATGTTTATGAAATTCTGGAACAGGTTTGCAAATTGCAAAAAATTTACATCCCAATAGATGCTCTAGACAGTGAGCCTAAGAGTTTCATTTTCATGAGTGAGAATGTATTAAGAAACTGCATGACTCTAGTTGTTCTTCTTCAAGATCGAGGAGTCTTTCGTGCTGGTCAGTGGAATCAAAAGGCCACAATTCATGAAGGACTCCAACATGGAACTCAGATACCATTCATTACAATGGCACTACAGTGCAGTTGGGAAGTGATTGTGCTAAATCCCAATGACAATTTCCTTGCTCTGAAGACAGAAGAAAAATCTTGTTCTGTTTTAAATTCATCACATGTAATTCCCAAAAAACACAACAGTAGCCCTGAAGAGCATATGACGTATGTTTGGGACCACTTCATTTCAAAGAGTACAGCTGGGAAGGTGGCTTTCATTGCTCACGGCTATGGAGGATTGGTTTTCATTAATTTGCTCATGCAGAGAACTGCTGAGGTTATGCACAAGGTATATGCTGTTGCTCTTGTTGACTCTACTCACCACACAATGCATCAAACACAAGGTAACTGCCAAGTGCAGGAATGGATCCAGAAGCATTGCCGTAAATGGATATCAAATAATAAACCTCTAGATAAAGCAGCAGGCCACTCCATGAAAACAGATTGTCCTACAGTCTCTACAGGAACGGAAAAGCGAGGTCTTGCTCCTTCCTCTAGTCTACAGTCCATTTTCAAATATCTTAAGAATGAACTGAAAATCAGCACTAAAGCACATTTTATTCGTTCTCCTATTGCAACAAGGAGTAGAAGAGTTATGAAAAAAACTTAAACTCACATATTGCTCATACTCCTGTCATCAGTAAAAGTGGCATATTGCCTTATAACTGCTGTAGCATTACATAGAATGTTATTTAGACATGAAGAAGAGTTGATAATCATTATAATCTGTAAAGTCTCATTCTGAATTATAGTTAAATTTTATTTAATGGAAACTTGTGTCTTTTGGAATGTAGCAGCTGTTCCTTAGTTTTACAATATCATAAAATAAACAGTTTATGGCAGAGTTTTCTTTGAAAAATGGTGGTGTGAACCTGTTTTAGAAAAACCCTAGATTGCATTCTACCAGATGTCTGTTGCCACAACAGGAAGCAGGGGCAATCTAAACCAATTGCCCTTCTCATTATAGCCCTGCCTCATGTGACTTTTATCCATGTAGCTCCCACAGTCCTTGGTACAGCATTTGAAGGGGGAGGCAGAATGACCTTCCCTGAGCTCATGAAAAACTAACCTACTTACTATGCCATCCTCAGTAGAATTGTACCCTTTTAAGCCTAGTGACTTCAGTGGGCTGAGAACAGTGTAACTCTGCTTTGTACATCTGTTAATAGATGTAGATGAAGGGATAGTTTAGTACATAGGATCCAGTGTGATGCCATGGTTAGAGTTTCACACTATGATCTGGAAAATATAGGTTTTAATCCTGAATTTGCTATGACAGCATGCTGGGTGACCTTAGGCCAGTCACACACTCAGCCCAACCTACCTCACAGGGTTGTGATGAAGATTAAATGGAGGAGAGCAGTACAGTGTACACTGCTTTGAGTTCCCACTTAGGGAGAAGGGTGTGGTTCAAATGATGCAAATAATAAGTGCAAAATACCTAGTCTGAAGTTAAGATTAGCCTTATTCAGCTTTCCCTATTGCAGCACTGCACTTAAAAACAGCTGAGAAAGATATGCAAAACTGAACAACAATCCAAATACTATTTAGTCTGTAAGAAGCCAACCAAAATCCATAAACGAGCTTCTATCACCATCCTTCTTTAGCAGAGAACCTACTATCCATTTTAATATAAGCAAAACCAGAATGTATTACATTTCTGAAGATTAGTTTTGTCCATGGTGATGCTCATTTGATTGCTAAGAAATTCACACCAGTTAATAAGACTAGTTTAATTTTAAAGAATTAGAAACATTTTAAAATTAGATTACTATGTAGAAATAGCCTTGATGTATTTATTGAGACTCTCCTTATAACAGGTTCTTTTACTTTAATAGATTAGGAGTAAATCTTGTAACCTAATTTAGTAAGAATAGCTGTTCCTGTTAACTCATGACAGAATATCTGTCTTCCAATAATGACCAATATGATTCTGAGAATAAGAAGTCTGAATTCCTCTGATCTCAAACATTGTTACACATTTGAAGACGGTTTGGACTAAGCAGGCTTCTGAAGTTCCCATCCCAAAATTTATTCATCTCCATAGGGTCATTAAATGTCCTGGTAGAGGAGGTCATATTTTGGAATATTCTTAGGATCAATTGGACTTTGGACAATGAGTTTTCCATACATTGCTCCACGGTAAATAACTTCAATCAAATCTATGAAATCTTGTTTTGTTTTGAAACTTCCAATGAATTTAGTATGATCTGGAGATCTACAGAGGAAAGAAAAGCAAGTGACAGCAGATTACTACTTTACAAAGTTTACATTCTGAAATGTTTATTATTTGAAGTGTGATGAATGCATTATATTGTGCCCTTCAAAGTGCTTTCAAACACATGCTTACATTGTAATCCCTTTACAACAGCCCTGTAAGTTTAGTTAGTATTATTTTCATTTTGCTGGGGCTGCTGTGAGCGACTTGCCTAAGGCCACCTAGTGAATTATTGGCAGAAATAAAACCTCCCAAGTCACACCTCATTCTCCTAGCCAGTCTACTCCACCAGTTCAGTCAGTAATTTTTCAGCCTTTTAAGGTATCAGGACACTCCTAAGATAGTTTCCAGCCAGATGCTTCTAGAAAGCATATAACACAATAGTTATCCACAAATATATTGCTTCTGAATTTAGAGGTTCTTTTTTGCTATCAGGGCCAATAACCATTAGTAGACCTAACATCCTAGAATTTGTCTAATCCTCTTTGTCAGTGGTCATAATTAATGGATAATAAATTTAATATGAATGTTGTGTTATGTGAAGCATTCTCTTTTGCCAGTCCTGATTCTACTTCCTTATCAATTTTAGTGGGTGACTCCAAGCTCTAGTGTTATGAGAGACAGAAAAATGTCTTTACTGTAGGCATAATTTCATAAATCTCTGGCATGCCTCCCATCTTTCCCTCTCCTAAACCAAAGAAAATACAAATGTGTTAATTTCTTCGTAAGGATGTACTCTAACCCCTCCATTTGTTACTTTTACCTTTTTTTTTTTTTGGCTGCTCAATGTATATAGCTGCTCTTCCAGAAATATTTTTTATTTAGTCAAGTTATGGACTGAACTACTTTGAATAGGCACAAATATTAGCCTTATAATAAATCACATATCTCCCATTTGAACACTATTCTTCTATGTGTTGATGCAGCTTGGAAGCTTCATAAATGACCTCTTTGATATAAAGCAGGGCTATCAATAGGTGAGATAAACGTATGCAAAGCAACTTACCCATAATCCACTTTCATGTGCTGCCCATTGAAAAAGAAGACTGTTGATGGAATATAACTGATGTCAAAGTACTGGGTGTATACTGGCACCTTGTTTACATCTACCAAGTAAATTGTAGCCATTTTACTTAAGTCATGAGCTGTTTTTGCAAGCTGTAGAAATGCAGAGGGAAAGATATTAGGTCTTATATGAGAGGAAAAGAAGTGGAGTCTTAAATCACTACAACAATTTTAGTTCACTGTTGAAAGTAAGATAAAAACTGAAGGTGCGATATAACTGTGCCTTATGAAGAAGAAAGAGTTGGATTTATACCCGACCCTTCACTCAGAGTTGCAGAGCGGCTTACAATCTCCTTCCCTTCCTCTCCTCACAACAGATACCTTGTGAGGTAGGTGGGGCTGAGAGAGCTCTGTGAGAACTGCTCTTGAGAGAACAGCTGAGAGAACTGTGACTGACCCAAGGTCACCCACCTGGTTGCATGCGGAGAAGTGGGGAATCAAACCCTGTTCTCCAGATTAGAATCTGCCGCTCTTAACCACTACACTAAACAAGGGGCATGAAAAAATGACATGTGATCTAAATACATGAGGCTAATGACAGTGTTGCTTGGTGTTGTCAAACTATATAATTAAAGCTGAGATGGTAATTGTTTGGGTTATTACATACTTATGTGACTGTTTCACTCATTTAATAAGGATGCTATATAGCTATGGTGACACAAGCCTCTGTTTGTACCATAGCAGCTGTACTAGCATAATCCTCCATTTGTCACACACAGCACACTTTCAGTAGAAGCCTAAGCATGTTTACACAGCACTATGTCCCTCTGGTTTGAATTGGCCAGCTCCCAAACAAATGTGTAGGATTGTAGCTTTCACCATTTGTTCTACTATAGGCTAACAAGGAGTTTATTCCACCATAGAAGTTGTTGGCCAATACTAATGGAAATAGGAATGTATTACTGTGGGCTTGTACTTAGACACACACTGCAATCTTATATCTATTGACTTGTAAATATATCTCATTGAGGTCAATACGGCTTACTGTTAAATATGTACATGCTTACACCACTGTATTTAAAAGTTTGTATCCCACCTCTGCCTTAACCTGCGTAGGCCAAGCTAGCCTGATCTCATCTGATCTCAGAAGGTAAGCAGGAGCAGCCATGGCTAGTATTTGAACAGGAGACCTCCAAGGAATGCTAGGCTTATGACACAGAAGCAGGCAATGGCAAACCACCTCTGAACGTCTCTTGCCTTGAAAACTCTACGGGGTCGCCATAAGTCAGCTGTGACTTGACAACACTTTCCACCACGATCTCACCTTTTCCCCACTTTGAAGACCGCTTACATCAGTACAAATAGTCTTAAAGTGATTGTTTAAATAACGTCCATAGCAATTTAGAATTCAATATTTCCCTGTACCTGCAGGTAAATCCATAAAATATACCTAATAAAATAGTCCAAGAAAACTCTTTCTTGAAAGTCCTACGAAATTAAGGACGAAGAATATTTATTTTAAGGAGCCATAAACGACCACAGAGGGAGGTACACAGAAAATCTTTTTAAGGAGTGGAGAAAGTAAGGACTTCACGAGACGTTTTAATATTTGGTAGAAAATTATTCCCGGGAAATGTTTAATCCTGTACACCATGACAAATAAATACGAATAACATGCAAAATACCCCAGTGCTCGATCTACAGACGCAAACACCTGCTCACAATATCATCCAGCTGCAAGCAGACAAGATCCTCATCTCTGCCAAAGCGAAGTACCAGGACTTTCTCGGCCACAGTCTTGATAGCCTCGTCTACTTCCTTTTTGCTGCTTAGTTTGGGCAACAGAAAACTCATAACGACTCAGCCTGAAAACAGCATTCACCCTCCCTACAGAGCTCCTCGAAGCCAACAATAAAACTGACACCCACGACGCATGCGCACAAACCCCTGAAGCCCACAGGAAGGGAACGATCGCAAAATCTTTCCTCAGCGCCCGCTTGGTAGGTCCATTCCAGCACCTAGTGATTGGCTAAGTAGCTCTCCAATCAGTGCCAGCGATTCTCAAAGTTATCCCGAACAAGGCGGAACTTGCCCGTTGGCAGAGCCATCGCGCCGAGTCGTAAATTCCGGTGAGAAACTTTTGCTTCCGGCGGGAAGTGATTGGTAACGGACTGGGCAAGTGTGGCATGAGGAAGCGCGTGGGTTTAGTTACTTTAGGTGAGTATTACGGCAGGGGATGGAGACAGAAAACAATTAGCATTCGAGTTTTGAAAAGGTTGGCTGAGATACGTTCTGATACGCAGGGTCTATGTCATCAACTGCTTGGCGTAATGCTAAAGACCCCATCAGGCCATTGACGTTGGACAGATCTTCTGGAAAAAGTTATTATGACTTCTTAAGCGGAACTGTTTTTTGATAAAACCCGTTTGGCCTTTTAACTGCGAACTTGATACTCGTAGGTATTCCAGTGGAGCAGGAAATAAGGCCACACAGAGATGATGAGGATTTTCTGCGTGTTTCCTGTCATTAGAATGTATTTTGTTAAAGCCCCCTCCCCCTTCCCTAACAAGGACTAGTATGCTTGTTTCTGCAAGGAGCTATGGAATGTTGTAACTAGTAGCTGAGTGTCAAACATTTTTTAAAAAGGCATGAGAGGGAGAATTTGATAGACTTTCTAACAACCTGGAATGGGACATTATTGTCCAGGAAGGTATTATTGCCCAGGAATTCTCTGCACTCATTTATCTTTAGTTTAGGATGCTGCAAGCTTTCAAGTACTCTTATTCCCCTTTACCACTGAGTCTTCTGGGAGCAGGATTTGTTAGCTTTGGAGGAAAAGTTGCAATAATCCCCTCTCCCATGTGCTTTCATATGGTACGAGAAAGGACGGTAAAATACTCTTCTCTCCTGTATTGTATTACTCAGATTCAGAGATAAATGAGCAGCTTTCTGCTCATGTAGACTCAAAAATTAGTATTAATTACTACAGGGTATTTGGGTTATAGCATTAGACTGCATGAGTTATAAAACTAAGCAAGCAGGACACTTAATCTGCCTTCACAATTTTCTGCTATTGTTGAGGAGCAGAGTTCCCATTTGTTTTCCCCCTTTCCTCCGGGGCCTCCAACTTTTCCCCTTTAAAATACACAACAGCATCTTACATAAAGGGTGCCTAACAATCGTGTTTGAAAATGCTGGGGAATGAAAAAGAAATATATGGGGAAGGGAAAGATACTGGCCACAAACATGAAGATTGCTCATTTGTAGTAAAACATGTTTATGCTCATTTTATACAAAGGATCAAGGTGGCAAACAACATAACAGGCAAGAAATATGTTAAAATAAAGCTACCATATAGCTTATCAGGAATACACAGTCAAACTGAGAATTCTTAACCATTGTCAAACTGCCTCCCAGCAGACAAAACATCCGTGTTTTGAAATAGGACAACCTTCTCTTTAAAGCCAGCTGCTATCTTGTCCCATCCGATTTCATATATTTCACTATATATTAGTGCCCCCTGACTTTTATTCTTCCAGCAGGCAATTCTGTATCCTTAGAAGTAGAATAATCACATACAGCCACTTTAGTCACTTGGTTTTTCTTTGTAAATGGGTAGGTAGATTTGTAAAAAAAAAAAAAAAAAGTTAACACTAGAGACAGAGATTTTATTCCTATCCTTTTACAGAGAAAAACAAATTACTAAAGAATGCATTGCGACTTCCGGTTTTTGGTGGCTTGCTCTTGGACGTGCCTCATCGATCCTCCGATGGAGATGCGCCAAGCCGAGGCGATCAGGAGGGGTCGTGGCTGGTTCCAGATCCCCCCTGGAGTCCCTGTAGGAGACTCCCAGCCTGGGGAACTGAGAGGAGCTTCTCCCAAGGTGATGGCTGAGGGATCGAGGCTTGCCCGTCCCTGAGAGGTCCTGACGCCCCAGAACCAGTATGGCAATCAGAGCCGACCGCCAGACGAATGGACAAGAAAATAAGCAAAAGCAACCCTGGCAATAATCGAACTCATCTAAACAATGAGTTAATCAAACTTCTGTATAAGCAAAGAAGTCTTGGTCTGCCAGATCGATCCGAGAAGAAGCGCAGGCGGGGAAGGGTTGGAGATCCACCCCCCCTCGAAACGGAGCAGTTTCTAAACGTTATAGAAAAGAGAGAAAGAACAGAACTAACTGTACGAGACTCCTTTTAAGCTTGAAAGCTACATTTTAAGCCAAGAAACGTTAAATTCAGATAAACTTTAAAAATAAAACTTTTCTTCTTTGTAAACAAACGGCTGGGAGAGTGAGGAGAATGGCAATGGATAAGAAGTTTCCTTCAGGAAGTACTGTACCAAGGACTCCCACCCAGACACAGGAAGCGGCTGCAGACTTTCCCAGTATGCTTGCTGCAGCATTGTGCCCTCTGCTGGAGCAGATGTCAGCTTTCAACACCAAGCTGGATTCTGTGCAAAAACAACTTGCCCACATGGAAAAAAGGGCCAACAAGACAGAAAAAAGGATCAAGAAAGTTGAAACAAGGACTATAGATACTAAGCAAAAACTGGAAGAAGTTAAAAAAGAAAGAAATGCAAATAAATACCAATTACTACAACTTCAACTGGAAAAATCTATGCATGTCCTATGCTTTCAAGGAATTCCTGAACAGAAGGGAGAAGATTTAAAAACAACATTAAGTGGAGCGATAGCCTCAATCTCGGACCTAAAACAAGAGGATCTCCAGAGCGATATGGATTTGGCATACCGTACATATCCTGATTTTATAAGAAAAAACAATCTACCTGGTGAAATTTATGTCAAATTCTCTTAGAGATCAATGAGAGAATGTTTTAAAAGCTACAACAGGGAAAACACTAAAAGTTAATGGGGAAGAAATTAAAATCTTAAAAGACATTCCATTTTAGATCCGGAAACAAAGACGTCAATACAAAGGCTTAAGTCTTTTCCTGCAAAATAAATCAATAACCTACAGATGGAGCTTTCCAGAAGGACTTGTGTTCAAATATAATGATAAGAAAATTAAAATTAACTCTGTCCAAAAAACACCAAAAACTTTGTGAAACAACAATTGGGTGCAGATAAAGATGATGATCCAAATTTGGAGGAAGGAGAGGAACCCAGCAAGGAGGACTCGGATAATACTCCAAGTGACTCCAGCAGTTCTACTTCAGAGTTTGAGAAAGGAGCAGCAGCACCCAAAACACCAAAAGTGAAGAAGAAGAAGAAGAAGAAATAAATGATTTTATTCTGGATTACGAAATATTTTACTTTAGCGTAATTAAATTCTACTTGACAGAGGCTTGAACTATCTGTTTTATATTTTTCAGCATATCATTATTATTGCAGGAGTGATTTATTTAACTCTTGTCTTAAGTTAGTGGTAGTGTTTCCCTTGTACCCTTACCTTTAGGTTTTAAGATGTAGAGTATAAAAACAAAAATATTTTAAAAAGAAAGAATGCATTGTGTGATTATTCAATAATAAGAAAGCACACTGGCAGGGATAAAGAAGACTGCATTGTGTGATGTCAAAGCATTTTCTCACAATGGATAAGTTGAATTTTCCATTTTTTTGTTAGAGTTAAATAGGATGGGTAGCTGTCGTGTAGTTTAGAGAGCCATTCTTTATGATAGTGTGTATCTGATCATATTGTAGATAAGGGGAGTGTACCAAATGTCCTGTTTTTAGTAAAACTGTAATTGAAACCATATAGAACTATTTTTAAATGCCATTTTCCCCGTAGGAATCACACTTTTCAAAGCAAAGTTAATATATCTATCTTTCAGCAAATGACCTGAATAAGTAAGTAAAAGATAATACAAGTATTCTCTACACTATGTTTCTTTTTGATTTGTGGTTTTGTCTTGTATAACTTGAAGTACATAACCTGTCTTCCCAACTGACTTTTTTTCTTCAGGCTTTGGAAATGGATTATTGCTACATTGTTGTAAATTAAGAAGCCTGCAAAGGAGAAGCTGGTACCGTATTGGCTGGTCTGTGTTTTGGTCATTTAAAAAAAGATCAGGTAGGCAAAGGCTTACCATGGTAACGGGCTAAAGAACTGTGATGCCTTTCTTAAAATTTCTGTGTTGTTTTCATTCTCTTCCATGACCTGCATAAATTCCTTATCAGTATCTTCAAAGTATTGTACTATCTTTACAGTCTTAATCCTAATTTTATTTATTTTCATTTATAGTCTGCCTTTCTCATGGAGACTCTAGGCGGATTACGTATGACAGAACTATTCTGTCAATCAATAAGCCAATTACAAAATATATCATTTGAATCTAATATCAGAGATTCCTAGTTAAACAGTCTAATGCAGTAGGGTTGGGATTAAAGAACTGGAGGGGGAAAGCACATTATTCCTAATAATACAGGACAGTTACCAGGCTGATCCATTACACCACGCCTATACTCTCACTACATGAATTCCCTCTAAATAATTCTGTTTTTCACATTTTGCAAAACAACAGAAGCATGGGGGGCTTCCTAGTAGCCTTAAGTAGACCATTCCGCAATGTGGGAGCTACCACAGAGAATGCACATGAATGGGCAGCTGCCGATTTTACCTGTTTGCAGGTGACACCATCAGAAGGCTTTGCTCTAATGAGCAACAGTATCACAGTGAAAAATAGCAGGTGAGATAGTCTTCCAGGTGCATGGATTCAGTGCTGTTAAGAGCTTTCTAAGTGATAGCTACGTCCTTGAACTGAACCCAGTAACTGAGTGTCTGCAGAGTTGGAGTGATATGAAGATTCCACCTAGCATCCAATAATAGTTAGGCTACAGTGTTCTCCACCAGCTGGAATTTCTGAGTTATCTTTAAGGGGCTGACCCACATAGAGTGCATTATTTATTTCTTTACTCAAATTTATACCCTGCCCCCCCGAAGCAGGCTTAAGTGGCTTACATGGGGAAAAAAAATAACAGTTATACAATCACAAAACCTTCTAAAACCATACAAAATTATAAAATTAGATAATATAAAGTGCTAGCAGGATCAGTAGTCAATATTGCTTAAGTTGATGGTGACAGTCATATTAACATATCCGGTGATCTGTCTTGTTGGTCAGCTCATTGGTCTTTCCATGCATATGCGGCAAGCACAGACTGTAGATGGTGAGACCAGGTACTTTAGTAGTCTCAAGGTAACTACTGTGGATCCACATGGCCAGGTCAGATGAATCAAGGTAAGCGGCCACTTTCCATGCTAAGTAGAGTTAGTAGAGTTGCAGCTGCAGCAGTAAAACTAGATCCAGACTTGCCCCTAGCCTCTTTAGGACCTCAGCCTTCCCAGTCAACATTATCTCCATCTTGTCTGGATTACATTTCAGGTTGTTTACCCTTAACCATTCAGCTACAGACACTCTAGCATCACCATGCGATTTGAATAAAGAAATGTAGAGCTGGGTTTCACCAGCATATTGGTGGCACCCCTTGCCAAATCCACAAATTATTTCTTCCCAAGGGCTTCACATAGCTATTGAATAACATGAGATCATGTAGTAAAGCCACCAGTGCCATTCTATAGCCAGGCATGAAACCAGATTGAAAGTAGTCTTGGGCAGGTGATTTATCCAGGAATACCTGGAAGTGCTCTGCAACCAATTTTAATATCATTTTGCTCAGGAAGGGCAAATTACAGACAGGGCAAAAATTGGCCACAATTTTTCTTTAGCAGTTTTTTTAAGCAGTGGACAAATGACCGCCTGTTTTAAGGGTCAGTTAAATGTACCCTGGGTCAGGGATTGGTTTATGATGGACTCATTGATGTGATGTTTATATGCTTTAAATATCCAGAATAGCCAAGGGTGTAATGCACAAGTACTGGCTTCCACAGATTCTAGCATTTTGGCTGTATCTATTGCAGTAACCAGCTCATAGCGATCCATAAAGTGGCTGGATGCTTTGTTGTGGTTTGTCTCAGCTGTATTATCACCATTGTCCAAATCAGAGTATTTGAGAGACTTTCTCAGTAAACAGCTTTGCAAAAGCATCACAGCTAATTGCTACAGCTTTCTTATAGCCCATAACCTTCACTCCATGAACTTTAGCTGCCTAAGAGCTTCTTGCTTTCTTAAACAGTTTTAACCATTCTTTCTTGAGGTATTGCAAGGCTTGAATATGTACTTTAACTGGCGATCTGTAGTCAGGGACGTATATATTTCTGTTATAATATTTTAAGATATGCTTAGAAGCAGTTTCACTATTGCTTCCGTCTGCTAATTTCCAATTATCTTTCTATATATAATTGCAGGTAACTGTTGGATACCACATTTCCAAAAATGAACATTTCCAAGAATCATCTGTTTAATGTTGTTAGAAGACTTGTCTTCTCTTTAGCTGTACAAGATAGGATAAAAAGGGGGCCATTTTTTATAAAGCCTTGCAAAGTAATTACTTGCAGAACATTTGTTTTGTCTCCTTGGCTGAGTAAAGATTCCTCGTCAGCCAGCACTGAAAAATTAGATTTGGATGGATGGAAACATGTTGTGCGATCTGTTTCACAAGAAGAAATCAGTGAGAAAACATCAGAGAATGACAACGACTCCAATTTAGCAGCTACTAGAGAACTTATTGAGATGTGGAGATTGTTGGGTAGAGCTGTTCCAGAACATATCAGTGAAGAACAATTCAAAACCTTAATGGAATATCCTTCTAAAGCTGCCAAAAGTAAGTATTTAAAATTCCTGGCTATAAAGGAAGGTAAAAAGAGAGCCAAGAAAGAAAAGCGTGAAAAAAAAAAGCAAATAAGGGAGGAAGAGATACGAAAAGCTAATAAAAATAATGATGGTGAGATAAAGAATAGATTTTTGATGACGTTTTGGTCCAGGTCAGAGGATGCTATATTCAGCTGGCGGGCTGCTCAGTCTATGCTCTTTGGTCAGCCTCTGGTGTTCGATATGGCCTATGAAAACAGCATGTCACAAAGAGAAATGGAAAATGCAGTGAAACAGATGATGGAAGCTGAAGGGGTCAATCGCAGAGCTGTAGACCCATTTCATTTGCATTACTGTAATCTCAAAGTGGATGGTCCTTATCGTAAAGAGTTTATCAAACGCTATGGAGAAGCATGGGATAAGTTGCTTGTGACAGTGACAGAAAAGAGTCATGTTGAAGTCTTCCCACGAGATCAGCTTGTCTACTTAACTGCTGATTCTCCTAATGTAATGGAAAGGTTTGAGCATGATAAAATCTATATAATTGGATCTCTAGTTGACAAGTCAATACAGAAAGGAGTCTCCTTTGCCCAGGCAAAACGGCTGAAATTGGCAACAGCACGGCTTCCTTTGGACCAATACTTGCTGTGGGAGGAAGGTGCCAAAAACCTTACTCTAGACCAAATGATGCAAATCTTAGTGAGTTTGAAAGACACTGGGGATTGGATGAAAGCTTTGCAGTTTGTTCCAAGAAGAAAACATTCTGGCTTTATAGACTCTGCCTCTTATTTAAAGTATCAATTTGAGACTGTGAAGAAAATGAGGGTGTCTGACAAAACAGATGGACAAGAAAAGGCAAGCAACAAGTTTGCAAGGAACTCCTTCAGGCAGCAAATGCAAAGAAAGTGGTGGGAAGATGCATCTTAATATGTTGTTCATCAAAGTGATGAGTCATGGAGGTTTCTAACTGAGCTTGAATGTGTTAATCTGCATTTTATTACTTTTAGAAATGATGGGGCAAATCCATCCTTGTGCTTAATTTGAAAAACAATATTATTTTATATGTAACCCAGCTGAACCCTTGAAAAAGTTTTAGGGTTTCTGCAGTTGTTCAGAAGGGATAGTTGCAACAGACCCCCCCCACCATGCCACAAACAGATGCCTGTCCCCACTACCTTGCTCATCTCACTCCCACCCAGTTTCAGCAATAGTCCTTGCCTTTGCGAGTAACCAGCATTGTATTAGGGGTGGTAATCCAGTTCCAGTATTCCTGGTTATCATTTCCTATAATAATAGACTGAAATTATAGTTTGAATCAGGAGGCCAAGAAAATTATAAGGTAAAAGGACTACAGTTCTCATAAACATTGGCAGGCAGTGACAGCTGAGAAGATCAGAATTGCAGGAGTATATCCTATGTTTAACAAGCTCTTGCTCAGTATTGGTTATCATCTCCCCCCACACACACAAAGTCAGTTTCCCAGGAAGCGCATATAGTAGACCCAGTTTTGAATTAGGCCCTGATTTAAAGAGCTCTGGTTCTGACTTTAAAAAGGTTTGAGAATGTTTGAGTTGAGAAGTTGCATTACAATCCTCTGCCTTCATCAGAAATTTGCAAGCATTCTCTAATGTTTCTTATTCACATTCTATCAATGGGATTAATTTAATCATGTTCTTCAAAGCAGTTATTGAAATCAGTGATACTTGTGCCTGGTATCAACAAAGAACTTCTCTAATATTCCAGGCTCTTAATCATATCAAAATATGACAATGTAAACAAAGACTGCCAAATTTGAGATATCCTACTCCTACTTAAAGAAGATGAAAGGCAAAATAAATATTGTCTAAAATAGTTACCTTTAAGATAAGGTCAGAAAAGGATTGTGCCAAGAACTGTAGTTTTCATGGTTTGAAAAAGGTTCATAGGGTATTACACCTGAAGTCCGTTAGAAGCCCCAGCCATGCACATCTGTCATTTTTTTTTAGTACTTGTTATGCTATATTACAGGTGGAGAGCAAATGATAGCTCAGCTGTACTACAGATGTTACAGTGCTAGGGGCCAGCTAGTGGGCATTGGTACAATGAATTGTGGCTACTTCAAACAGTTGTTGGGCAAGAAACTTCAGAGTACAATTTTTCAAGTGAATTACAAATAGACTGATAAAGGAATTACATAAATGTAAATATTGTGAGAGCTGTCTTAATACTGACATAACTGTTGAAAATAAATACTGATCTGGTTATGATACCTAGTTTTATTGTTTTCTTTGTTAGAAGCCATATTTATAAAAATCTCACTAATTAATAAAGCACATTTTAATTGCCCTGATATGGTTTGGTTGCAGTGATTTCCAGTATATATACAGTAGCTAAAAGTATAACTTAACTCAATACAAAAATTAGACATTTTTATGCTGCATGGATGTGTAAAGTTATGAAATAGGCTTTTAAAAAGGAAGTGCTAAAAAATCTCTTATGATTTGGGGGCGTTACAAAATATTTTGAATCCCATGTAAAATAAGACATTAACTGATCATTGTACAGAAAAAGTATTTTCTGAAATTCTCCCTGCCTGGGCCAGATGGCCTTAGCTGGTGACACTTCAGTGTGACTTTTGTCATCTGAGCAGATGGCCTACCAAATGGCCAAGCCTCATATCCATATACAAGACACTTTGACACCTTTGCTGGGGCAGAGAGACTTGCAGGCGCCTTCCCAAGCATGGGAAAGAGCTATGCCCAGTACATTCACACATCAAAAGCATTCTCTGACATGACATGTTGCACGTAGACCCCTGGCAAGGCATGGTAACTGGAGATTAGACACACCTCTCCACTCCCTCACTATTGGGTAATGGCCATACCTGGTGGTGATGGAGAAGGGGGTATAATTGTAATGACCCTATGGGTAAAGTTAGTTCCTGGGAAAAAGTTAGTTCTTCTCTGGAAACAAAGAGTTCCTTTTGGACTGGTTACTTGCTTGCCATGGAGTGTTACTGCTAGGCAGCGAAGCTGGACTTAGCTGCCCACAACAACCATGTGGTTCCTTCTCAAGATTCCCTGGTGAGACCTTGGACTATTTGCACACTGAATCATCTGATACCTCTGAAAGCCTGGTAACTATGGAATACCTCTATTGTGAAGCTAGAGCTGACTATGCTATAGACATTTCTTGTTTTATTACCTTTTCCTAGTCTAGTGTTATGTTATATGCATGCTTGTGCACTGAATAAAGATAATATATAATCAATATTATCTGGACTTGTTTCCTCTGTTGCAACTTGATCTCTAAGACTAAATCTTGTGCCTAAGCTGTCTCTGCTGATGAGGGTACCACTGTGTTAATTAATTGCTTACAGCCCTGATACAGAGCAGGTAAATTGCTATGTTCTAGAGACCAGGCAGGAATTGGGGATCTCTGCTCCTGTCTATGGTGGGGACCTTTTGTGAGAGATCCTGGTGGCAGTGACTACTGGTACAGCCTGGAGTGTGTACAGACATTCTCCTGGGGTTTGTTTAATTGTTACTGAATACTTGGTTTTTAACTCTCATTCCTGGACTGGGGTGAGAGAAGAAAACCATGACAATCATAAACATCTTGGTTTTCTCTGGTGTCTGAATATAATCATTCTTATTTGGTTACCTATGTAGGATCATTTACCAAGTGCCAGTTTACATACATATTATTTATTCTTGGCTGTTTCAAGTCACACCTCTGCTTATTTGTAAGAAAATACATAGTACTTTGTGGGATGTATATCTGAGAAAATGTGCTTAGGAGTGTGCTATGCTTATCTGGTAAGTTATCTAGCCTGGGATGAACTTTTTATCAAGTTCAGATAAAAGGTCAAATGAGCTTTGTTTAATATTCTTCCAAAAGGGGAAGATTTTAGTACAAATCACCTGATGGGGGGAGGGGAGCTAGGAGTGTAGTGTAATGGAATTTCTCAGGGAGTACATCTCCCAATTGCCTCCCATTGTCATTTCATTTTCCTGAGGTGGGAGAGGAGAGAAAAAGGGGGGGGGAATGAAACTAGAGGTCTGAAGGAGGAACAGGCCTGTGTGGGAGCTCAGATATCAGCCAAGATTGAAGAAACTAGAAGAAAGAACTTGGAGTCCTGCTCCCAAACTGAAGCTGAAGGTACAAGCTTTGTTTCTTGACTTTTAGGAGAGGCCTGGGAAGAAGGGCCTACAACCAGTGCATTTGAACTTCTTGCCAACAAGCACAAAAAGCCTAGTTAAGGCCTTACCCCTTGGAACCTAGTTACCTTCCCACTATTCTCAGTTGAAGTTGATTTATTAAATTTGTACCCCGCCCTCTCAGCCAAGGCTGGCTCAGGGCAGCTTACAAAAAACAACATATATAATGTACATAAAATATAAGTTAGACAACAATAAAACATGATCAAGTGCTAGTACTGCTAATTACACAGCAGTTATTCTCTCTTCTCACAGTCAGCTTCTCGATCTTAGACCATCTCGGGACTAGCTCAGGCTATAGCCAGGGTCCCAGGGAGGGACAGCGCTCTCTAGCCTTAGGCTGTCAGTTGTTAGCAATGGCAGCGGCTGCAAAGGCCTGGTGGAAGAGCTGTGTTTTACAGGCCCCGTGGAACTGCAAAAGATCCTGCAGGGCCCTGGTTTCTTCTGGGAGCTCATTTCATCAGAATGGAGCCGCCACTGAGAAAGCCCTGGCCCTAGTTGTTACTAGCCTGGCCTCCTTGAGACTTGGGAGGGCCAGCCAGTTCTGGGTCCCTGATCACAGTGTTTTCTGGGGTACATGTGGGGAAAGATGGTCCCTCGGGTATGTGGGTCCTTTGCCATAAAGAGCTTTAAAGGTAAGAAGCAGCACCTTGAAATGGATCTGGTATGCTATCAGCAGCCAGTGCAATGCTTTTAGCACAGGCTGGATGTGCTCCCAAATAGGGAGTCCCATCAAATGCCTGGCTGCGGCATTTTGCACCATCTGCAGTTTCCGGATTTGAGACAAGTGCAGCCCCATGTAAGGGGCATTACAGTAATCCAATCTTGAGGTGACTACCATTGCATGGATCACTGTTGCCAAGTCGTTGCGTTCAAGGAAGGGAACCAGCTGCCTGATTAGCCAAAGGTGATAAAAGGCTGATTTGGCAGTGGCTGCTACCTGGGCCTTCATTGTTAAGGAAGCATCTAGGACCACTCCCAGACTCCTAACCTCCGATGCTGGCACCATTGGAGCCCCATCAAAGGTCAGGAGTGGGATCCCTGCCCTCGGACCGCCTTGACTTGGGCAAAGGACCTCTGTCTTCATCAGATTCAATTTTAGTCGGCTCAGCCTAAGCCAACCAGCCTTGGCTTGTAACACCTGGTCCAGATCTTCTGGTCTGGAGTCAGACTGACCGCCCAACAACAGATAGAGCTGGGTGTCATCTGCATACTAGTGACATCCCAGCCCATGCTTCTGTAAGAGGGTGCATATAGATGTTAAAAAGCATCAGGGATAGCACTGCCCCTTGAGGCACTCCACATTCCAGTGGGTTCCCTGTTTACCTACCTCCAAGTTCTTTTTGCTTATTAACTACCTGTCACTACAGTTTTGCAGCCCAGGGTTGATAAACTATAAAACAGCTAGTCCTAACGTGTCTTCAGCAGTTGCCTCAAAGCTTATTAGAGGCACTCACGCTACTAATCAGTACAGGTAAAGGTAAAGGTAAAGGTTCCCTTGCTCGAAAGCCAGTCGAATCCGACTCTAGGGTTGCGGTGCTCATCTCCGTTTCAAAGCCGAAGAGCCAGCGCTGTCCGAAGACGTTTCCGTGGTCATGTGGCCGGCATGACTAAACACCCAAGGTGCACGGAACACTGTTACCTTCCCACCGAAGTGGTACCTATTTATCTACTTGCAATTTCTTGCTTTCGAACTGCTAGGTTGGCAGGAGCTGGAACTAGAGATGGGAGCTCACTCCATCTTGCGGCACCTGGGTCTTGAACTGCTGAACTACTGACCTTCCACAGCCTGCAGTTCAGCGTCTTAACCACTTGAGCCACCGCAGTACAGACAGAGTGCTAAAATTTTCTCTAGGTTTGTTACGTTTACAGATAAGCAATACAGTGCTACACATTATTTGGGAAACAAGTCAGTATTTAACAAACCCCATTGTCATTTTATCGCTACCTGACAGGCTTGTAAGGCCAAAATAAGAACCCCGAACTCCTTGGAGGAAGGGCGGGACACAAATAATCCGATAAATGGGAATGTTATTCCTGAAGGAAACATCTCCGTTTTTAGGAACGCAACCCTACTATGCATAGTTTATTTATCCTGACGTAATTAACACCCCCTTTATTCCGTTGAGTTTCGCTCCAGTCAAGTATGCCGAGGACTCCAGCGCAGGTTGTTTTATTAAGAGTTCCTTAAGTGGGAGATAAAGTTTTACGGTGACATTGGACTCGAACTTTGTTCTGCTGCTTCAGATCAGCACGGTTACCCACCTGAATGTATTTATGTGGGAGACAGCTGGATATTCTTAAAATGATGCGCCCTTACATTTTAATTAAAAATGAAAGGACGTTTTTTAAGGCATCAGTGGACAGCCGGGCAACCCAAACGGCCGTTCTGCGATTCTCATTTAATATACCAAAACCGGCTTGCTGCAAACCGGAAATTACGATCATCCCAGAAGCAAGATGACTCAGGGAGCGCAGATTATAGACGTAAAGAGACGACAGGGGAATGAGACGCCGGCCCCTCTTTCATGTACAGAGTTGGGCAGAGAGGACTGAGCAACGCTTCGGCGCATGCTCGAAATTCACCAGCAAGGAGGAGCTGGTGGGGGAAAATGGCGGACGGCAAAGCAGAGGATGTGAAGCTGAAGCGACCGCGACTTGACGGAGGTGAACACACTGCGTTGCTTTGCCTCCCACCCACCCTTTCCTGCATGAGGGGCTCGAGGGATGCGTGTGGAGGAGTTGAGGGCCCACTTGAGGGGTGCTGCGGGTCGGGCAGTGGCGTAGGCAGGCAGAGCTTGGAGGAGCGGGAGAGTCGCCAGACGTCCTTCGCAGCCCTCAAGGGCCTCGGGGCTGGTTACCTTCCTGCGGGCGCGCATCTGTCTGTAGCTGGCATGGCGTCCCAACAGAAACAGAACCGCCATCTAGTGTTTCGGATGGGTTTGAGGCGGTCCAGTTTGCGTGCGGAAAGTGCCGCGGCTTTCTGCTGGCTCGCCATAGCCCCCTAACTGACTGATGCTGGGTGATCTGGGTGTAAGGCCAAAAAGTAACAGCCTAAGTACGTTGAATGATTTCATTTCTTTCACCTGAGGGTGGAGTTGAGGTGGTAAAATAACTATCCCTTGCCCCAAGCTGGCTGCCTTAAAGGCCCGTATATAATGTTCTGTGATATGGCGGGATTGCAAATAGCATTTTGCCTGAGATGCTGCAGTACAAATACATCAGAGTATTGAAATACATATAAATGATTCCAGGCCATCTGTGAGCCAATTTATGTCATTAACTTACTCCTTTTGACCATGAACAAATTTTTGTCCCTTGTCAGGCGGCCAGTTGAACCAAAGTTGCTAAGAACAAAGTTTGAGTCCAGTGACACCTTTAAGACTAGCAAGAGTTTTATTCTGTGTCTAAGGGTTTGTGTGCACACACGCTTCTTCAGATGCTATGATTATATTACATGAATGGAAAATAGTAATGCCTGACTAAATGCTTGTGCAAGTGTGATGTAACAGTGGCTTTTTGTCCTCAGGGGAAGCTGGCTTAGGAACAGATTTACTGTGATGTGAGCTAGAGGCTCACTACCCTAGAGTCCACTTTGTAAGCTGTGTGATGTGTGCCACCAGTAGGAAGAACATTCTCTCTTCAAGTTGTTCTCAGTTGACAGTAAATTAGATCTTACTCTTACTGTAGAAGCACTGCTGAAGTACAGAGGTGTTTGGGAATAAAGGGCAACTGGAAAAATAAGATAGGCAGACCTTCTAAAATTACTGTGTAAGTAATATTATATTGTGGTTTTGAAACTTACACAAAGCAAACATGGAGCTGCCCCAGGAGTTTTTGTCTTCTCCAAATAACAGTGCTAATGTATTATTTTCAGGATGCAAAATGGTACATCTTTAGCATATGTTTCAGAACTTCAGCATATACTTCAGAACTATACTGCTGTCATTAGTTGATGATCCAAGGTTTTCTCAAAATAGGTTGGTGTGACGTTTCTAAAAGCTGGGGAGAGGGGCACAGAAAGATGGAGACAAAAGGAAGAAAACTCCAGTTGTGTTTGCTGGTATACTGAGACCACAGAAAGTACAGGTTTTAAAGCTCAGCTACTCAGGGATTATAATGCTTTTAAAAAGGGAGGGAAGAGTTAGTGGGTTTTTTTTTAAAAAATGTACCCTGATATAATGTAAGGGGATCCCAGAAAAACATGTAGAGAAAACACAACCACGATTGCCTTTGCAGGATTTTGCAAGTAAACATCAGCACCCGCATGCCCCCCAATTTGAGTTTCAGCTTGTTAGAACTAAGCCATTACTTGTTTCTTCTGTTAGATGAGTCCACAAATATGTGGCCTCTATTTATTTAAGGTGCTTTTTAACTTAACTTAAGGTAACCATAAACCATCAAATAAACTTAATAGACAAACAGTTTCCAAGCTATTTTCTTGTGAAGCAGTTGCAGATTTGCAGGAAATACAAAAAGCTAATTAGAGTTCATTTGGTACCTTTTGCTATGACTCAGTCTCTCAGAAAGGAAAAAGTAGAATGGAAGGAAATAAGAGCTTTTCCCAAAAATGATGCTTGCAAACCGCTACAGATACTTTGTCAACTCTTGAGTTGTCTTCATTTAGTGGGTCTTGATTTCTGCAAAACAAGCAAACAAAAGAAACTCCTTAAAAACAGTAGTACACAGACAAAATTCTGGCTAAATTAACTGAGCATGTCTAAAGAATTTTTAAATCCTTTGGCTCTTCTCCCTCATTTTGGTGTTTGTGTTTTTAATGAATCATTTTATAATTTTAGATGTTTTTAATTGTTCAAATGCTTTATGTTTGCTGCTTTGGAGACTCTGATCAGGTGGAGAGGTGGCATAAAAATGTTTCAAATAAAATTAAAGAGAGAATCTGTTTAGTCAGAGGTTTTGCACTGCTGTTAGCCACTCTGACCCATTAGTATGGGACAGGCTGTAAATCTGAATAAATACATGAATTAGTCCTGTTATCTGGCGAGAACAATACATCCTGGCATACTACATTGTTCAGTGTCTTGTTTTTATACTTCCATATAGTGGGAAGGTGTGTATGCATCAGATAAGTACTTTTGAAGAACTATTTAGATTTAATACATTTATTTTATGCTGACAGAGTAAAGTTTTTTTATCATACAAACAACCAGTTATACAAATACTTCAGGTGATCACTGTTATTTGATTGGTTCCACTAAGTGAAAACTGTCACTGTTTGCTTAGTTC
The DNA here is from genome assembly GCA_029375565.1 of Gekko gecko. Lineage (NCBI taxonomy): Eukaryota > Metazoa > Chordata > Lepidosauria > Squamata > Gekkonidae > Gekko > Gekko gecko. The sequence goes on from JAPDNY010000004.1 coordinate 51,157,598, forward strand.
TAATTTCATAATGGTATCATGTGTTAGTACAGGTGAGACTAAGAAGTACTTGGCCTCTGGTTCTGGCAGTAGCTAGGGGCAAGCCAGCAGCACAGAAAATTTTCTGTCGGCCATATACTATAGATGCAGCCATCTTCTAACAAAATCACAATGATCAGAGGAAAATGTCTCTTCCAATATTCTTTAAAAAGTTGTTTGTTATTTTGAAACCATGACATATGTTCATTGATTTGCAGGTCTCATGATGTGGGACTTTCTTGCTTCCCCCTCCCACTGCAGCCCACTGAATCCTCTGAAATTTAGTTCATGGGGTCACTGGACCCTCAGGCTTTGCATTGGGAAGGAGGCAAATCAATGGAAATTGCTCCCCGCCCCAGAACACTTACATCTTGGCAGTGGTGTGGTTGAATACCTGTTGGGGGGTGGGGGGGCAACCAGTTTAGCTATAAAATCTGTTGATTAGAGAATCTTTTTGTTTTAATAAAGCTAATCCTTTAAAAATTATTTTTATTTGAAATATTTGACTAGTCAATTACCTGGTCTTATCAGAAGCTTTTCTGCATGGAGTTTTTTGTCAGTTCAGGCCCAATACTGCTTTAGTTTATCCCCTGATTTCTTCATGCATTTTTGTGCCCTTTTTGTTTTCCCTTTGGGTTTTTTCCTCCTGGCTCTTCTGAGACCACTTTTACCCTGTTGTTTTTCTGGAATCTGATTTTGAGTCGTCTTTTTCTTAGTTTGTTATGTTTCTGTTGGTTTTCTTTGTCCCACCCACCTCCATCCCACTTCTCAATGACTGAAGTGTCATCATTGTTAAATCACTCCCTCTCCCCCAGGACAAGTGATTTAATTATTTTTAAAGGCCCTAAAGTATTGCTATAACACTGTAGTGGTGTAATGATAATAAGCAGGTTCTCTGACTTCCCAGTTTTCTGTTAAAAAAGAAAGTAACCCTCTAGCCCTTTCCGTTGTGGAGATATAAGGAAGAAGGCTTATTTCTGGGAAGGGACGGAGTAGAGATTTTTTAAAATAAATAAATAAAAGCTAAGTTTCTAGCACTTTCCCTCATGGGCTTTTCCTTATATCTCTGCAAGGGAAGAGGCTAGAGACTTACTACTCTTTAAAATAAAAACTGAGAATTTAAAGAACCTGCTGAAAAGTTTTATTACAACATTGTAGTGTTATATTGATATGTTAGGTCTGGTTTTCTTAAAATAAGGGAGTGGTCTGATGTCACTGATGACAGCATTGCCCTCCCTTGAAAATCCTCATTATTTAAGATGCATTCGGAAGAAAATAAACTGACTCCACAACTGTCAGAATGCACAAGGCAGGCAGACATGCAGAAGAACTCTGCCCAAACTAATTCCAGTGCTTGTGGATTGACTCCTAATAAAATCAAGAGTAACTTGAGCATGAGGAAAAGGTCCAGGAGAGTGTCCTTAGAGCACAGGCCACTTAAAAGCTTATCTGGCCATGTGTGTGCATTAAGGATGGGCATAAGCCAGGACAACTAAATTGTTAAAAAAAAAATCATGGCATATTCAAGGTTCTGGGCACATCCCAGCTACTGTCCTAAATTACTAAAGTGCCTCAGATAGTTGATAATGTGGCATGCAAATATTATAAATTAAGGAATTAACCAAAATGAATGCATGTGTCATGGGTAGTTTTCCCCCCAGAAGCCAGCATTAATTCTTTTTAATACAGGAATTTTACATAAAAATACAGTTTTACATAAACTTAGTTCATGCCACCAGACCTTGCTGAATACTTTAACTTTTCTCAAATTAAGAAATCTTAAAGACACTATGCATGCCAGGACAGTATGTAGTAAAGGTTGATTGTGACTTCATTTTTGCTTTTAATAACTCTTTCTGTGCCAAACAGTTCTATAAACTGACTAGAAGCTCTTCACTGTAAAACTTTACATTAGTTATAACCATGAAAATGTGAAAGCCCCCCCCCCCCCAACATATGATCCCATGGTATCAAACTGAAACAGTGTTAAAGCATGTTTTCTGTAGTCTTTTCAGAAATTTAAGGTCCATGCTTTTATCCCTGAGCACCCAGAATGGCTGCTGTACAAATGCTAAGGTATTATCTTAAAGACAACTAGTTGCCTTCTATGCTAAGCTTCTGAAATAACTGTTTCAGAAAGGTAGCTGTGTTAAAAACGAGACAGAGTCCTACAGTAACTTCAGAGCTAACCACTTTATTGTCATACAAGCTTTTATGGCTTAGAGAACCGTGCTGCAGCTAACAACTTAAGCTACTGATGTTTAACTATCAGAGGAACTGACAGTCTGGGATAGTCCAGTGCTGACAGAAATGGGAATTCTTCAGAGGTAGACTTTGAGTGTGTAGTTAATGAGCTTTCTCTGGAGACAGATCAAGATGGGTGGCTTTCTGTAGCAGTAGAACAGAGGTAAGAGTCCATTAGCACCTTAAAGACTTAAGAAAATTTTTGGTAGGGTATGAACTTCTGTGAGTGTCACTGCTCACTTCTTCAGATACAGCTAGAATGTGAATCCATCTGTCCTATATCTTGAAAAGTGAAGTGATTTCAGATGCCAAATGATATCAGCAGGCAAATGACAATAGCAGGTGTGATTGGATTAGGTATGATCTGCACAGAGGTAGTAGGCATGGAGAAATCAGCATTGGTTATGGGACAGAAAACCTCAGTCTTGATTCAGTCCAGGTGGATGCGTTGTCTTGAGCTTTGTTATTAGTTGCAATTCAGCAGTCTCTCCAATCTCCCTTTGAAATTCCTTTGTAAAATAACTGCTAAAGTAGATCAGAAAGAGAGATTGCTGAATTGCAACTGATAACAAAGCTCAAGACAATGCATCCACTTGGAATGAATTGAGACCTAGGTTCCTGTCCCATTACCAATGCTGATTTCTTCGTGCCTACTACCTCTCTGCATATCACACCTAATTCAGTCACACCTGCTATTGTCATTTGCCTTCTGATGTCATTTGGCATCTGAAATCACTCTACTTTCCAGTATATAGGACAGATGGACTCACATTCTAGCTATATCTGAAGAAGTGTGCAGTGACTCACCAAAGGTAATACCCTGCCACATATCTCATTAGCTTTCTCTGATTTGAATGGTGCTTGCAGTCACTGTAGAGGTGTCATAAGGCTCCAGGATGCTTAGGTTCAATAGTTCTATGTGTAAATGAATATTTATGTTCTGCATTAGTTACATGATTGGAGCTTCTTTCACTGTATGTCTATATTCTTACAGTGTGCTCTGTATAAACAGTTGTGGAGGCGCTGACACTGTAAGTGCAAAAGTCTCCTCTTCATAACAGTGCTTTATGAGGTTGCTGCTCCCATCAGTCCACTCAGTAAAAATAGCTCATCTTGGTAAGTTGTTTCGACTTCACCAGGACCTGAAGAAGAGGCAGAAAAACCTGTGAAAACTAAGACTGTTTCTTCCAGTAATGGAGGGGAAAGTTCGAGTCGCAGCGTGGAGAAACGGGCAGCTGATGAAGAAACTGAAGACTTCACCACAAAGCCTGCTCCTGCCAAAATGTCCAAGTTTGGGTTTGCCATAGGCACGCAGATTGCAAAGAAACCACCTGCAATATCCATCAAACTTGGAGCAAATGTAAGCTGCCTGTAGGCTCTCTTACAAATGATAAATTTGTAGTCTTGTTGCTGAAAGGGGAGTTAAGGTGCCTTATTTAAATTTAAATTGTCCATAAATATTTATAGTCATTTACTGTCGCAAATGTCTAAGAAAGAATAAATTCTGGAAGATGTTAGTAGGCATAAAATTTGCTTGAAACACTGAGAAATTGATCCCCCCCACACACATACTCTTTTGTGTTGGTTTAAGGGAATATAAAATAGCATAAGTATTGGCTTGGATCCCACCTACTAGATATCCATGGATATATGAAGGGAGGGCAGTCCCCCCCCCCCGCCGGAGATCTTCAGTTCTCCTCCTAAGCTATTCCTTCGGGTTCCCTTATCCCCCAGAATCAGCATTCTGTGGTATGTTTTGACAAGAATTCCTTCGGGTTCCCTTATCCCCCAGAATCAGCATTCTGTGGTATGTTTTGACAAGAATTGCCCCTTCCCCTTTTACCCACAAAGATCCAGACAGGATCCAAGCCAGTAATTACCTAGCTTCTAGCAAAATATGACTATAGTTCTATTCTGTCCCTGTCAAAGAAACACAAAGTATTTATTTATGCTTAATACTTAAGGTGTGATTAAATGTACAAGGTTTTATTGGCCAGAATCCAAAGAGTTTCTTAGGCTTATATCTGGGCCTTGTAGTTAGGCAAGCTGAATTGGCTTTGAAAGTTGGACATGCCATATTAAATGGTGACTTCCCTGGCTTCAGAGTTGAGTGCTAGGAAGCAGGGAAGGCCTGATTTTCAAGAGTAGTCTTTAGGCCCAGGGAACTAACTGGCTTGATGGTGACTTAGATCTAGGCTGTTATTTACTAAGGTGACCAATCTACCAGGCTTATTTTTTATGAATCTGAAATGCCGTAATATCATGAGGAGCAATGTGCTTTAAGTTATTGGACTGTGTTTATACTCTTGTTGCTCAAATAATTGTAGCCTTGTTGTTTTTTAGAAACCTAAAGAGCCTACTCCAACCCTTGCTCCTAAAACACTTTCTGTAGCAGCAATCTTCAATGAAGATGAAGATGTAAGTAAATATATCCTCATTGAATGGGAAAAAACTTTTTGTTTTTTCTGTCTAGAATTATGTTCTAAGAAGTGGGAGCTCCATAAATGTACTGTTGATGCATTGCTACTCAGAAGTGGCCCAAGATTCTTCTAAAACACCACATGTATAAGGGTCCTCTTGAGGTCTTAGAATAATTTGAAGCCATTGATTAACTCTGAATTTAGCATTTCCCTATGCCTAGTATGTTATAAGACTACAGAGTATGTGACCATTCATTTATCTTAATGACCTTTTTAAAGATAGTGTAATGACTTTTTACTATTTTCAGTCTTCTTCTGTACATATATTAATATTCTCATTAGAACACCAGATTTGCCCATTTGCTGTAGGGTTCAAGAAGTATGAAAGCTGTAGAATTGTTTTGACTGGGAGAGTATGATATTGGCAATATCAGTGATAGCTTTGTGTTTGAGGAAAATGGGACAACCACATTAATTATTAGGGTTAAATCAAAAGTTCCACTTATCTGCTGATGCAAACCCACTGTGCTTCCCACAATATTGCTTTGATGAGGAGTATGTTGGGGGATCCCAGGAACAGCATGAGGTATGATATGGGGTCTGCACTGGAAGAAAGGAATTGGCAACAGTTGCCTCCCTTTCTGTGAATGGGTAGTCTTTTGTTCACAGAAGAAACATTTGGATCCAACCAGCATACAGTTAACATACGAATATATATGTGCTTTCTCAGGAACATAGAATAGTTGGCTTGATGATTCAAATGAAGATGAAAATGTGGTTGTTGGCCACTTGTCTTTTTGTCAGGATTTTCTATTCTGGCCTTCTAAAATGGTGTGGCTGGTAGTGTTTTGGAGGAGGATAATAAAGGAAAATAAAGCTGTAAAAGCTAACTTCATTTAATTCTTACAGTACTGAGAACTCAGGTGAAAATTAATTTGGTAGCAAAGTTAATGCTTTGTGTGCTTTGTTCTAAGAGCCATCTAGAAGTCAAAGGGGAATCCATGTGATCTTGTGTCCATTGGTTCTGTCACACAGCAACAGAGGGTCTATTTTTCTATAAAAGAAAGATTGCACAATCCCCTTAGTACTACTTGCTCTGAAGCATTTTTTTCTCAGCTCAGCTTCTCTACTGGAAGCAAGCTGGATTGGAAAGTGAAGAGGGGGACCCCTCTTGCATTTTGAATGTGAACTAGGGAACATGAATCAGTCCCCCCTTTCTTTGTCACATCTCGTTTTGTCTTGAGTTTCACTAGACCAATGAAATAACCTCTGCTGAGTTGTACATAGTAGGTTATATTGTCCTTCAACATTCTTTCCAAAAAGATATTTTCAGTATTTATTGGATATTGCAGCTGTTTGGAGTTCTGTTTCAAACACGGTGTCATACCTGGTGGCCCCAAACCAGATTTTAAACTGCTTGGTTGAGCCTGCCAAGGAAAATATTGATCAGGATGGTCATTATGGAGGTGGCGGATTTCGTTGTTCCTCTCTGACTGTCCACAACAGTAATAGGTATGTCTTCAGACCCAGATGCTTGAGAAATCACTGCAGCTTGCAAGTGATTTCTGCTAGACTCTGTACAAGGAATAGGGTTTTTCTAATAGCTATGGGGACCTTCCTTTAGTTTCTAACCCTACACCTGAAACTACACTATTGAAATATACAGAAGTGTCCCTCTTGGAGCTTAACTGATTATATTTTAATACATTGTGATGGGCAGTCTTTCATACTGTAGAAATGTTAATGAAGCATGAAAACGGTTTAGAGCTGTTATCAAGTATATTTGTGCCTGTTTACTTCTCAGTGCTAATACAAAGTTTTCTTTAAGTGTAAATTGTATAGGGGGTATAATGCATTCTGTAATTCAATTACTGAGGCATTGGTCTCTGATTTTATGGGCAACTGACTTTTTTTAGACACCCATTACAACTCTTGCCCTTTTCCCAAGGAGCTTAGGACAGTGCCCATGGTTCTCTCCTCCTCCATTCTGTTATCACAACAATCCTGTGAAATTGGTCTAAGAGAGTTACTGGTTTGATTCACAGAGAGGATTGTGGATTGAAAAATCTGGATCTTTCAAGTCCTAGCCTGTATCTAACCTCTTATTCCACACTGACTCTCACTAGCTTGACTACACAAGAATGGACTTTGTGACTTTCTTTCATTTTTCCCCTAGAGTGAGCCTGAAGAGATGCCTCCAGAAGCAAAAATGCGAATGAAGAACATTGGAAGGTAGAGTAGCTCTAAAGAAAAATAGGAAAAAGATGTCCAACATGTGGGTAGTTTAGGAGTATATAGAAGGTGAAAAATTAGTGAGTTTTTTGTAGTTTTGGATTTGCCAAATAATAAAAGTTGTGATAGCTTTTCTGCCTAAAGCCGCAATAGTTTCAGTGCTGGAAAGCTGTTTGGCATCTTGCTATTATTTTGTGGGTTTCCCCCCATTTGTTCTTACTGAACTCTCTGCTTTCTGATTCTTTTTTAGTACAATATATTCAAAACTAATAACATAATTTTGAAGGCTAATTTTGATATATGTGACTTTTCATTTTGGAGAGAGACCTTATATTTGTAAGGTTTAATCTAATCTCTCTTTTCCCCTCCCCTTGCATGAACTGAAGTGCTTTTTGGAGGTCCCTTATAACAACATCCCATACTGTTTCTGGGAGTGACTTTCTAAGGGGCTGCTGAAGGAATAGGAGGTGGGAAAGATGTGCTCATGATTTACTGGGTCCCACCTGTAACTTTGATCATACCTGTTCTTTGAAACAAACTGTGTTGGCTGAATAATACCTTTTCTTGACATATTTCTTAATGAGATTTCTTTTTAGTGCTGATTGCCTAACAGCTTGTCCAAATTCAGTGTTTTTTATTACATTGCAACCATGTGCTTTTTCATTATATTATCTATGTTGCAACACAGAAGTATTAGGAATCACACAATAAAAAATGCTGTATGTAATAAACTTCTAAAGGTACCTTTTGGTGGTTGTAGATGACATATGAACATCCTTCGTTATGTGTGCTCAAGTTTGTAAACCATGAATGGGAAACTAGTAACGTTTCCCAATTACTTTTGTTCTTTTACCATAGGGATACTCCAACTTCAGCAGGACCAAATTCTTTCAACAAAGGCAAGCATGGATTTTCTGACAACCAAAAACTATGGGAACGAAACATGAAAAGTCACCTTGGAAATATCCGTGATCAAGATGAATAAGTTGTGTATTGAAATTTGGGTGTTGGGGAAATGGGAGGGTGTGACATAAAGGAACAATTTCCTTTTTTAGAGTGGTATAAGGCTATTTGGGGTACCACTTTTAAAGTTTCTAGTGGTGCACAAAAAACTACGTTTAAAAGTAGAGGTAATTTATGTTTTGTATACAGATTTCAAAGCATTTGCTAATTTTGTAGCTCCATGCAATTAATTTCACAAGGTTATGGAAAATAAAGACATTGGAAGTGGTACCTTTTTAAGAATTTTCTTTTACAACTGTTCTTACATGAAGACAGGTAAAAGATTACTGTCTCTTGAATCAGTTTAAGTTAAATGCTACTGCACTGAGATTTCCAGCAACTCCTCTGTAATGAGTGGCCTGCTTGTTTCCCTCAGGCTACACAGAGGGGGAACACGATGCAGTAAACCAAGTCTTGCCAGGCTGTTTATCATTCTAGACCGCATACAAACCTGAAAACTAGGCTATAGCTATAGTTATTTAGTTAAACCTCCTGCAAATTTGGACTTCTGGTTGTGGTAGCTTAGCTCTATAATCTCATTTTGAAACTTGTGTAATCTCTCTGTGGCCTGTTTCACTCTTAGAAATGGGTCTTGCGTGTGTATAATGAAGATTCACAAGAAAGGTTAATCAGTATTTTATGTCCTCTTAATCATGAGTCTTGACCAGTGCTTGTTAATGTTTCTTTGTCAGTTCAAGACAAATTAATGCAATGATTATCAACATAAAAAGACATTACCAAAAGTATGGCTTTGTAGTTTATCGTGTTATCTTAGTTTGGTTTCAGTATTTTCAGCAGTCCTTTAAGGGGCATAGAAGCTACATACTTAAGTAAATAAGTAACCAATTACTGAAGTGCAGATTTAGCAATATGTGGTCATATTTTTATGCCATAAAATTCTACTTTGGGCTCAAAGAATTTTTATTTTTAATTAAGACACTTATCACACTGAAAGACAACCTTTTATGCCACTTTAATTCTAATTCCAGTAATTGCTATTTAGTATTAAATTTAACCTTTCACTTTATCTCTGGCTGATTACATCTAGTTTGGCTGGATCAGTGGTAGGCCATTTTTTTTTCCTTACTAGTTTTATGAAAGAGGTTGTAATATTACTTCCATCTTTCTCCTGATCCTGCCTACAAACTTGAACTACATTTAAGAACTTGTTTAAGCAGAATTGAATTATTTTAGGTAGTATCAGCAGTCACTACTGACAGGTCTAGTGGAAACAAGCACTTCCAAAATTACTTAATAGTGTGGACCTGAATTATCTAGTAGCATGTGGTGGCAAAATTGGGTCCTGCTAGACTGGATATCACAAACTTATTCCAGTTTACCTGCCATCTTTTAAGTCAATCCATTGTATACAAATAGCTGGTGGAACAAAATATCATCCAAGTTCTGTTTGTCTTTTTTTTTTTTTTTTGCATTTTAGAAGAACTTTGACCTTGTAGGCTTCTTTGTATAAGTTCTAAACTTTTTTTTAATTCTTGTATTTGTATGTGAATTTTTTGTCTGAAGTTAAAAAAAACAACCCTGTAACATGATTTCTTTAAAAGCTTTGTTACAAACATTAGAAATGTAAACGTTATTTCTTTTATAACTGAAGTTGTTCAAATATTTGTGAAAGTTCAAGAGTTCAAAAAATATGTTGAGTCTGATCGTGTTGGCTCTTTCTCATTGAAGCCGTTGGTTTGAATCCTATGGTAGTCTGCTGCAAGCTTAAGGTTGTATTCCGTGGAGGAGGAACATATGATTTCATTAACTCTACCCCTTCATATCATGCCTATTGATCTTAGAGGAGTCCCAGGAATCCCAGGGGCATTTTGGTGAGTTATAGCAGAGTACACTGGGAGGAAAGATCTGTGTTTATGTAGGCAGACATTGTCATTAATATCCACTTCATAGGCCTGAAAAAAGAATTTGCACCTTTCTAAAAAAACTGTTTGGATGATCAGTAGTTAGGAGTTTCTCATCTATGGGCACTTGCTTCTCTCTAATAAATTTAGCAGGTTTGCTTTCAGTACTCTGAACTTACAAAACACTGAAACAGTAGTATTCAAGCCTGTATTGTGCTAACCACGTAGAACTTTATGCTTCATAAGAACTCTTCAGGTAAGGAAAAAGATTTGAGTCTCTTCCATTTCAAATAAGTTAAAAGGAGTGAGAACTTCCTTGAACTTTCCTTGTAGTGATATTGTATATTCTTTGGGTGAACTATTTAAGGTAGTGGTTAAGTATAAAAATTTCTCAAGACAATATTCCATGTCAAATTAATGTTCTTAAATATAATGGCTTTGTGCCATAAATTTCATGGACACCAAAATCTTGTTTCTGGTAAATTTGTGTGGTGGACTGTATGGTAACCAGTTGTCTGGTAGCCTGTATGGTAACCCATTGCAAGTAGGTAATACACCTATGCCTGTAATCAAAGTATTTTTCTGATGACAATTCCTATGCTGTTGTTTCAGGAAACAGAGAATGTGTTTCTTGATGCTATTTGCAAGGTGTGTTTATAATAGTAGAGATACCAAGCATTCAAACCTTCAAAATAGTTTTCTTAAAGAAATGTTCTTGTTTACCTTCATTTACCAGTTCCTGCCCATCTGTAATGGAAAATTTACCACCATCAGATGAACTTTACAGTGACCAAAATCTGATCTGTTTTACCAGTATGACTTCCAATATATAACTGTCTTTCAAACAGTGTTCTGGGGAACTTTCTGAATGAGATCAATAATTGCAAACTTCCCTGAAAGACATCACTTACATACCTACTGCAACCATAGGAAAGTGTTATGTGCATTTTAGATTTCATTCCTGTTTTCTTTCATGTAGTAGGACAGCAGTGAGGCCCAACAGGTTTCCTGCGCCAAAACTGACCAGTCCATAGCATGCTTCAATTTCCTGAGTTATCCCAGATTAGCCAGTGTAGAAAGGATACTCTTTAAAACTACTCAGGCAGAGGAACTGTTTGCATACTTGTGGCAAACTGTTTCAGACGTTTTCAATCCTCTCCTGTAAAATACTTCAGATTTTCAATCTCTGAAAAGCATGTTTGGAGCTGATCTTTTTGTATTTAGTCTGCTGCTATAATTTGAGTATATATCCCATACTTTGACTTTGATGTTGTTACTCTTAGGAAAACAGAAAATCATCTGCTTTCAAATCTGCTTTTCCATCAAGAAAGTATTGATAGGAGAATCTACAGTAGAGCACAGTATTTTTGTAAGATATTTAGAAATTGTTTAACATTTGTTGTGCTGTTCTAGCAAATGGAATTACATAAGAGCAATTTCTGTATTTCTGTTATCTTCTTGCTTTTCTGAAAACTGGGTATATACACTCTTTCCATATCTTACTACCTCTAACTTCTAATACTCTTTAGCAATGTAAAAGGTAAACAGTTCAGAACCTAGAAACATATATACATGTGTAGCTGAAATTTTCCATCTTTTATATATTTGATAGTGAAATCTGGTCCCCATCTCTGAATCTGTGGATTGGAGTTGAATCTGTGGATTGGAGCCACACTGACATTAAACAGATTTTCCTGCAAACTTGAGGAACCCCACAGGTTTGCAGAAAAATCTGAAATCTTAAAATACATTGGGAATCTAAATCCCCAATGAGAGTTGTCTGCACATGCACAAACAACCCACATACCTCATACTGGCATCCATGGCAGTGATTGCAGGTGCTTGGTAGCTGTGGTGGCCCCAACAGTGGCCGTGATGGCAATGTAGGGGAACTGCAGTGGGCCGGCAGCAAAGCCAGGGGCCACACAGGACCCGTTGGTGTTGTCAGCAACAGTGTGTGTGGTGGGAGTCGTGGCAACCCTAGGAACAAGAGTGGTAATGAGAGGGGGACAAGAAACTGGCAGGCCTGGCAGGAAGGCTGGGTGGCACACCAGGCTTGTCACTGGTGCAAGTAATGGTGGATGGGGGGATTGCTGGGAGCCACCATGGTGAAGGGAGAAGAAGTTGCATTGTACCTAGTGATGGAGATCTGTTGGGCCTGTATATGATTGGGGTGTGCAACTGGGAGCAACATTGGCCCCAATGAGCGTGGGAAGTTAAGAGGTAAGTTGGAAGAGATCCCCCCCCCAAGTATGGTGGGTCACCACATCTATATATCTAATTCCCAGGTTGCCCCCTGCGTGTGGATATCTAAATCTGCACATCAGGGGCACCTGGGGGGCAGGGAGATTTTCTTGCGCACGAGGGACAGTTCCCAGATGTGCAGAAAAATCTAAAACGTTTTTAAAACTGTACAGGGGATATTTAAATCCCCCCAAAAGTAAGAGCATTTCCTGCGCATGCGCAGAGAACGCTCTGAGAACAGCTTCGCTGCCGCCGCCAAGGAGAGGGCAGGAGAAGGCTTGGCCAGCCAGCGGCTGTAAGCCACTCAACCCTTGCCGCCACCCGGGGGGGGAGGGAGAAAGTTTAGCGGGCCGAGCTCAGACCTCGCTGCCGCTGGGGAAGGGGGAGGGAGGGAAAAGCTTAGTGGGCTGGCCAGGCTTTGCTGCCGCAGCTGGGGGAAGGAGGGGGAAAGTTCGCCGGGCCAGCCAGGCCTCCACCACTGCTGGGGGAGGAAGCTTGGTGGGCCAAGTTCAGGCCTCGCTGCCGGTGCTAGGGGGAGGAGGGAGAAGGCTTGGAGGGGCGCGGGCCTCTGTGGGTCCCAGGGACGGGGGGGCAGGGGAGAAGGCTCACCCGAAGCTGCTTCCTTCTCCCGTGGAGCTTCTCCTCCCCCCCCCCGCGAGTATCGCGGGTCCCCCTTCTTGTATAATCTAATAGCCAAGCTGGTGAAATCTGGGGATAGTTAAATCTGGAGGTTGAAGCTGTGAATACATAAGACATGTTTCTACAAGCCTGAACAACTCCCCAGGTTTGCAGAAAAATCTGAAATTAAAAAGGGGGGGTTTAAAAATCTAAATGATAAAAAGTACCTGTAGCTTGAAAAAATGGAAGACCTCAGTGGCCCTTGTTGGACAACCACAGTATTCTAGGCTTGGCTTCCTTCAGTAAAAGATGGGGAGGAGACGACCTTTTCTTGGGCCTGTTTTGGCCTTTGAGAGAGGACCCATTGGGAACAAGCTTGGCAGCAACCACTGGGGCACTTCATACTACCTGACTTGCATGACTCGCATAGGCCTGGCTATATTCTGTTCAACATCAACCCCATGAAAGCCAGTGTGCTGTAGCAGTTAAGAGTTTCAGAGTAGGGTCTGGGAGACCCAGGTTCAAATTGCCAATCTGCTGTGGAAGCTTACTAGGTGATGTTGGACCAGTCACATGCTTTCAGCTTAACTGTACCTCACATGGTTGTGAGAATAAAAAGGAGGAGAGGGGAATGGCCCCCACTGAGGAGAAAAAAGCAGGGAGTAAATGAATAATAAGTACAACTGAATATGGGAGACAGATAAAACAGATTGGTGAATGAGCTGAGGAGAGAATGAGGCAGGGAAAGGGGTGGATGTGGGGGTTGCCAGGACGAAGGAAAGGAAATAATGTGGGTACAGAATTACGGAGGAAAGTGATGTGCCTCTGCTCCTGCAAGTCCTTGAGGATTCCCTGCCATGCAAGTGGGCCTGGTCCAGCAGCTGGTACCACACTACTGGGCCATAGTTTTCCTAAGTAGAGGCTGTAGGGGGGGGGTGAACTGAAAACAGAGGAGCAAATAAAGGAAAGCTGACTGTAGGTTGGGAAAGAGAAGAAACAGGGCAAGTGGAAAGGCTGGGGGCTTTCAGGGAAGGGAAAATGAGATACACTTCCACAAGTCCGTGCAGATTCCTGCTGGTTTATTCTAATATCTGAATCCACAAATCAGGCCCACGCTGATGGAAAACAGTTCTGCAAAAAACATACATGGAGGGTTAAGTCCCCCCAATAAAACTGATGTCTGCATACATGCAGACAATGTACTTACCTTCATTTGACAGAGCCAGAAGCAACAACATCCAAGAGCCACTCGGGGCCTGGAGCCACTTGGGAAGCAGTTGTGCATAGATTGCAGCTGCCAGGTGACACAACAGAAGGCTGGTAATTGATGATCCTTTCAATGCAACCAAAAGCAGATCCTTGTAGCCAAACTTTTGATTAGCTGAAGTTTCATAAACACCTTCATGGGCAGGCTTATGTGGAATATTTATTTACGTTATTTATAGTCTGCCTTTCTCACAGGGACTCAAGGCGGATTATACCTAGTGAGTCAGTACAATCCACAAAATGGGACATTCAAAAACCAGTGCATTAGGATTTTAGAAGTCTGGAACCACCAGAAACAACTGAAGCAGAGCATAAGTCTTCACATAACACATTAAGCGGTACAGAAGTTACCTAAGTAGGATCCTACTTGTAATAAGCTAAACTGTATAGACCACAATTCTTAATCATTTATCCAAGCAACTTCGTAAAGCCAAGTGAATAAGGGGCAACCTTGTCGATAGCTTCAAGAAGCTTCATGTTCCACATTTCCACTGAGGCCTCAGTAGAACACGTTTGAAGTCTTAAAATCTGAATCCAGTAGGATTCATGAGCCTCTGTGGGCAGACCATTTTAACTAGGCCCCCTTTATGCAGGGTGTTGGAGCCACATTCACCTTGGCTTTAAGTAGGTAATGGTCAGATCATGGTTCTGGAGGAACCTCCAGCCCTGCAAAAGATTAAGTCCAGGGTATGATTCCTTTCATGTGTGATATTACCCAAATAGGTGGTCTCCTAATTAACTGAGGGAAATTAGCTTAAAGGAAACAAGTGAGAGGGGGATAACTTGGGTTCTCCACCCATATATACCAGGATGTTCCCTTAGAGAATTCTCAAAATATCCAGGCAGATGTTCAAATGGGGGTTGTTTTGTTGAAAAATAAAAAGGGCAAAACACATAAACACAACACACTTGCAAATACACAAGCTAGTTAAGAGAAAATGGGAGGAGTGAGGAGTTTGGAGAGGTGATATTTACCTGTCTAGATGAAGAGATCTGTGGAAGACAGCTGCGAAACTGCCAGCATTTCAGTGAGCGAAGAGAGGAGAACCCATGGGGGTATTTGGCCAAGAACACAGAGAGAGAGACTGCTGGCTGGGTGTGCGTTTTATAGGAAAATTGTTCCCTGGGGCTATGTTAATGCAATCACTCCCCAAAACAACACCTTGATGGGCCTGTCCAGAGATAAGGAACTGGAAGAAACTAGATATGATTTCCTGAGGTAGATGAAAACTATAAATCTTTCTGGATGACTGTATCTGGGGTGCAAATGGCTGCTTGGTGACTCTCCAGTGGTGGATGGGAAACTACAAGGTTTTTATGAATGTTTTTAAATGATTACAAATTAGGGTAAAAGGGTCAGAAGGTTCAAAGGTTTTCCTGGGAACCCCTTTGTTGCTTAATTATGCATCTGCTTAAGGGTGGGGAGAGCTTGATCACCTGTCTCTACCTTCCAAAAACATTTTCCCAGGTCTGTCTCTGGTTTCACTCTTGCTGGCATCCATTTTGAGTGATATTTCAGGCCAAGCAGTGGCTTATAGTTATGATTTTTGGAGGTGATATTTGAATGGTGTTTTCCTTTGACACTAACTACCTTTCTGCAGGAGGGGTCTCATTGCTAACAGTTGGGCCAGTCACAATTTGGGAGAGACACAAAGCAGAAAAAGACGCTATAAGCCCTAGCCTGGTCCCAGTGAGGTATGGCACTGGCGTGAATGTTCAAGTCCCTCAGAATGATCATTCTAGGAGTCTTCAGTACCACCTCTGCCAACCCATAGAGGTGGTACTGGAGTACCCAGTACCAGAATACCTAATCTATCCTTAGTCCCTAATGTAAGGAGCATACAGTCAGTGCCAGAAATAGTTTGCCTTGGAAGTGTGCAGAAGCTGAAGGTCTCACAGAAGATAATAGCCACACCTCCCCGCTTTGTTGGTGGAGGACTGCATAACCAGGGGGTGTTAGTTGGGACAGACACACCATGTCATTTTCTTCAAACTCTGTTTCTGTTATATAAAACAGGACAGTTTCTTCTTCCTGCAGCATCTCATAGAGGCGTGCAGTTTTGTACTTCACTGATCTGGTTTCATACAATATTTGTGTAATGTGGGGAAAATAGGGGCTTTTGTTTCATCGACTCTTGGGAAACCATGGTGGTTAGACAGCAACCATCTTTGCCAAAGACTGGCCAGCTATGATAAATCCCACCCCTATACCTACCAACTCCCATTTGAACTGGAATAGTTCAAATGTCCTTTTCCAGATGATTTCACCCAACTGCTACTAAAAAATCTCCCTGGTACCCCACAATCAATATTCTAGTGCCCACAAAAAGCCATATAACAATCTAGTTGCACAGTCATATGGTGCCAAGGTTAGATATGTCCAAGAGGTATTCTGTGTCAGTACAGATCCCCATTTTCAGGCAAATAACTAGTGTAGCTCTCTCTTCAGTGGTGGTGGGAGGACCTTCTCCCACTTGTTGCATAGAATTGCCTGGTTTAATAAGATGACTCTAGGAGTCACATAAAATTTTTAAAGTTATAGGGACTTTTACACATTTTATACAGACCACTCAGTGGCTTAAGATTCCACAGTAAATATTCACACAGCCTTAATGCCATTTGAAGAGGTAAAAGAAGTACTAGGAAGGCTTTAAAAAACTTGTCAGAGAAAACAACTTTTCTGTACTTAAACACTGCAGGGATAATTTCACAATTTATATTTAAAAAGAGGTTCTTTCCACTAGGATAAACTTTTAGGTTTGAGGCCAAAAGTCAAAATCATGAACACACGCATTTCCATTATAAGAGATCTTCCCTCCTCAGTACAGAAATTTTAAAACAGCTCAGAAAGAACACCAACACTTATTTGTTAAAATCATGATCAAATGATAAGCATTTGCATTTGCTAGCATACTTCTGCCAACCAGCAGCGACACAGCATTCTTTAACCCACTTACTCTTCGTGTTCATTAACATACTGAGAAAGACTAGTTCTTGGGCCCATTAAAAAAAACAGCTTTTGCCAAATACCAGCATTTAGTTAGAATTTCATAACAAAGGTGAAAGTGGAAAATTGATACACATACCACACACGTTTTAGCAATTTAATGTAGAGATTAATCTTTTGCATAGCCATACTTATTTGTCTCTTCATGGAAACAAGATGCCCTCATGTTGTCCATGTCAGTCAATGGAAGTATTTGAACAGCAGAGATGTGCTTGTATCTATCCTTTAGGCCACTGCAAATTTGTGCAATAGGTATGGGGAATGGACACTGAGGCAAATAATTTCTAAAACAATAAAATATAAGCAAGATGTGTATTCACTAGGTGGTTCATGCCCTGCTTCTAGTGTGCAAGAGTGGGCAGAAAAGCTACTGCCAGCTGGTATAGCTCCCCATCCTTCATTTAAATGCTGTCTTTTCTGTTTCAAGGCAATATAGGTACACTACATCTAAATTTTCCTAAATATTTCATTACTGATCCACAGTATTATACACTGTTTACAGACACTGAACAGTTCTACCTTTTCTGTTTAGACAGACTCAGCTGTGGTCTGTAGCTTAGCAATGGACACAAAAATAGGTGCAAGAAATAAGACAGTTTTACACAATCTCCATTTTGAAGCACGTTCCACAAGAGACTTCAAAGCACTGGTTCTGTCAGCTTGTGAACCAAAATTTATGATGTTCAAAATAAGTTAATATATATAATAATACTACTTTTGTTCTTTAGTCCTTTTGATTTATATCTTTTTAAATACAACATGATTTTACAAAACCTTATATAAATAAAAAGTACAAACATGTTTTTCTTGTCTCAAACACGGATGACTTAGGTTATGCAAAAGAAAACAAAACCTGTAAGTGCAGGGATTTATACATTCATTTATATTAGTTTCCCTGTGAGACTGCCTGCCACAGTGCGCTTTGCAAAGATCACACTTGATTACAACTTAATTTCCATAAGAAAACATCAGCACAAAAATTGTAGCTCTCTGTTAAGACTTGAACAAAAAAAGCTGTGCAGAGATATGAACAAATAAGCATGTCAAACTGACTACTGTACACAATCATATCTGTGACCACAATATTCACCAGTGTCAACAAATGATTCATAATTAGCTCTGTGTGCACAGCCCCACCTAGTCTTCAATATGTCTTATGAGTAAATATAGCTTATGTTTTGATATAATGAATTACTCTGAATTAAAAAAAATAAAATCTACAGAGGAAAAAAAAGACTACAGCATATCTACCACCATCATATAGAAGACTTTATTTTTAGATTACTTTTTAATGAAGTGATTACAGTGGATACAGTAATCTTAGTACATGGCCATGGTTTACGCTGCAGTCTCCAATATTACTTTTAGTTACAGAAGTTGGTATTATACAGCCAAGAAACTCAGAACATGGTTCTGGTACTACTGTATTTCTATATGAGTCCAATCATTCTGACTGGTAATAATTTGATAGCTGCATTATGTTCCATTCAGGTCATCCTCTTCTGCATCAGGGAGCATTTATGTTCAGTCCTGATCAGAAACATGTTCTACCTCTACTTCTACAGTCTGAATAGCTTCTGTAACCTCAGCCATTTTCTGTCCTTGCTGTTGTGCCAATACGTAATTGACTACCTGCATGATACTTTGGTCAGAAAGAGTGGAAACTGTTGTACACTCTTCAGTAGCTGCAACAGCTTCAAGAGTTTCTTCAGTTACTACAACTGTCTCAATCTGTTCATCACACATTTCCGTTTCTTGTTCTGCTGCATCAGACGTTAAAATACTGATGGCATGCTCCACTTGGGTCCCCTGGTTATGAAACTGAAGTGTGTCCTTTTCCAGCATAATTTTACAAGGTACATAATCCCGGTGGAACTTGGTCATATGCTTCCTCAAGGTACGAGCATCTATGTAGGCTTCATTGCACACTGGACAAACATAAGGCCGCTCTCCAGTATGTGACCTCACATGGCGCTTTAAAGAACGTGCATCAGCCCAGGCTACTCCACAGGTTAGACATTCGAAGGGCTTAACTCCTAGTCAACAAAATATGAAAATAAAGAACAGTTAAAAGCCTTTGGAAGGCTAAGCAAAATCACCTCTACAAAAGTAAGTTGGTAGCAATTGCTCTGGAGGCTGTAATCCATAGATTACAATAGAAAACACTGACTCTAAAAGGCCCCCTTTCACTGGCTAATGATTTCATGCCAAGATATACTATTCTCAACCACAGTCACTCTGAGTTCTTCTTACATCTGATATGTAACATGCAGTAACAGTATTAAATAGGTAAGAAACAGCCTCCTGGGAGGGATTATGAAATATTCTAGAAAGATGCTACAGTCTGTGATACAAAGATACAGCCAACTTTTAGCAGGTTAAGACAGTAATTGATATCTAGATGTTGCATATTTGTTCTTGGGCTCTGCAAAGAGTGTACATTTACATTCAACTCTTAATGTTTTCAATACTGTAAAAGCAATATTGACAGGAACTGTTTCCCCCACCAAATTAACAGTTCAGATCCAGAGAAGAACCAGTGGAAAGCAAATACTAATGTAGACCTTTCCAGTCACTACTCTTTCCATAGACAATTCTTGAGACCTCTCAAAAGTTGATGCTAGAGCAGCACCCCCCCACATGGACAAAAAAGCCACAAGCCATGGGTGAGGTGGGGTGGGGCAACAGTGAAAATGGAAAATTAGGGGAAATTGCCTCTTGTGCCAGCTCTTGCATACAGAAATACTACTGAAAGATGAGGTTTCATTTGGCTTCACTGCAGTCTTCCAGGATACATTTTTTTTGTCCATGTGTATCCTGTGACTTCCATCAGCTTATTGGATGTCTCAGGGAATAGGGGGAGAGAGGAGGTTGAGGGAGGGAAAAACCTGCATCTGCAAATGTCCTTGAACTTGCATTTCTCCAGATCCAACAGGATACTTTGTAGTTTCTAAACTAAATAAACTGCTTATGATTCATTTCTCTGAACATCCAACATATCATGGTTACCCTCATGGTTATTCATGTGTCTTCTGTACTCCCGAAGTTGAGTGAATTTCCTTCCACAATGTTCACAAATACGTTCCAAGTTCTGTTTTGCTCTCCCTTTCTTCCCATGAGTGGCTTTCTTGACATGCCTTCTGTACAAAGCTTTCTCATAGAATTCTTTGCCACACACATTGCACCTGGAAAAAGTGAAAGGTAACCAGAGCTGAAGACAGACATCCAAGGGCTATGTGGCACTCTTATGAGAACAGATTTCACAGTGCATTTTATCTGGTACTTTAGTGACCGTACAACAACAAAAGAATTTAGGATTGTGCTTTCACTTTCAAAGATGGCCATAATTGAAGACAAAGCTACCTGATGATAAAAACCTAACGAAGGTCTCAGGGAGGGTCATAAGGCTTTGTTATCACACTTAAAAAGGAGTAAGCAAATTGCGTATTTGGGCTGAGAGCTAATTTTTCCTCAGGTCAGATTACCACATGAATGTTCAGGACCACATGTGGCATAGCTTTCAGGCATGGTAGATTACCTATTCCTCATCCTACGGGCTCTCTCCCACATGGCTCATACAGTTCTTTCTTGTCCATAATGGCAAGAACACTGTAAATGGGGCTATCATAGGCTGTATAATCTGTTAAGAAATGTACATGGGCTACTCTTGAAGAAATGTTTAGGTAATTGAAAATTATGCTTCATGAAGGAAGAATGGATAATCTTCAGATCACCACAACTGTAGGCATGTGTCTTTTAACACATAAAATCAAAGGAGTCCAAGTTTCTGGCTCAAACCTCACCATAGCCACCTGTTAAGGAGCACTTGGATCCACTGTTGAGGTGTGTGCATTTAAAGAGGTGTCATGCACTATTCACAATATCTCTGGATCCTTTAATCCCCAGCAGAACTGCCACCAGAACTGCCAACTGATGGATGGCCCAAAACTACTTATGGATCTCAGCTGCCGATACGTGTGTATAAGATAGTGAAAGGAACTTTTCAGTCCTTGGAGGGAGACCCAGGCAAGTTCCTCAGCCTCTCTTCCCCAGACTTTCCAGTCACTGGCTTGGCCTAGAGGCTTCTTGCACAGGGTCTTTTAACTAAGATTCAGTTCTAAAAAGTTCAGTCTAATACCACACAGACAAATGAATGAATTGGGAAAGGGAAATGCAGATCTTAGAAAAAGAGTTTACAAGACCTCTGTGGTCATTACATTTTCGGAGTGAGGTGAGCCAAGTATTTTGAGCTTCACTGCTGAAGCTGACAAAGCTTCCCCCTTTCTTGCTAGTGCTCATTTCAGTGTTTTACATTTGCAAGGTGCCTTTAAATCATTAATACCATAATACAAGAGGACACTGAAGTGGCTCAAACCCGAAGAGTCCAAGTTGCTATATGAGGACAGAAACCATAACTGAAACCATCTGGTGATGGTACTATGAAAAAGTAATGCATTAAAGCATTATAATTGATTCTCCCTATATTCCTGTTAAGTTAATCACTGAATTCTAGTGGTTTTCTCCTCCCATACAAGGAAATGTGAAACAGAGGCATTTCTTGGAACTGTTTAATCACAGGAGCAGCTCAGCCCCGGAGAGCCAGTAGAGGTTAGAGGTTAGAGTGTGACTAGGGATAACTGGGTTCAAATCCCAACTTAGTGGACCAGTTATACGCCCTCAGTTTAACTTGCTTCATTACAGGGGTGAGTGAAAGAGAGGGAGAATTATATATGCAACCCTGTAAACCTAGGAATAAGGCTGGGACAAAACTGTAGTATGATATACAACTCTCATGTGATGATGCAGATGAAGCTGTTATCAGAGTATCTGCTTCAAATAAAATCTCTCCAGAAGCCCTTTTGTATGCAAAAAGTACCAGGTTCAGTCCATAACATCTCCAGTTAAAGGAACAGGTAGTATGTGATATGCAAGACCTCTCACTGAAACCTTGGCTGCCAGTCAGAGTAGACAATATTAACTTTGATAAATGGTTTGACTGAATAAGGCAACTTCATCAGTTCACATATCCCATTCTGCACGAGAAAAATTACAAAATATAGTCTTGCCCACACAACATAAACAGGTTACCTTTACTTACTTGTAAGGATCTGTAACAGAATGGGACTTCACATGAGAATACCAGTCTTTCTTCCAGCTGTAGCACTTCCCACAAAATTCACACTGGAATGGTTTCACCCCAAGATGCTTATTCATATGCTGCCGGAGATCCCGAGGTTCATAGAAACTTTTCTCACATCTGAAATTACATGAGATCATACACAGTGTGTTTGTGTGTATGTTTAAGGAACAAAGCACAGCTCTGCATACCACAACATTATGCTTCTTTAGGTTTGAATGTAAGTGTAAAAATAATCCCCATGAAAAGACAGTTACCTATTATTACAGTGGCACAGTTTGCTATGTTATAGTAAATGAGTGTTTGGGTAATCCTCTACCAAATGGATTTTGAGGGGAGGGGCTGATTTTAAAGACTAAATCTTTTGACTGGGCACCCTAGAACATGTTTTATCATATTTCTAAGACCACCAACATCCAAATTGACTTTTTTCCTCTGAAAATAGGCATAAGATAAGCTATTTACATGATCACAGGTGACATTCTACAAACCATAAAAAAAAGAGATGACACCTTTGAAAGGCCTGCAAAGTTAATCAGCTTAAACTTGACTTCCCATACAAATAGCCAGGAGATTTTCAAATTTTCTCACTGGAATAAGTCCTGATGCTTCCTCTTGTACATGTTTTCAAGTTTCTATAAACAAACCAGGGCTGGCTTGAAGTTGGCTAACTACAAAACTCTTGCTAGGGGAATGATATTAAAGAGCGAGTAGATTGGTTTGAGTATTGTAACTTGGTTAATTTAATGTGATTCACAAAACTAATTCAACCAGACATGCATATCAAAACTTACTATGCATATCAGAACTAACTCAATTAGATTTTGGGAAACTAGTATCACTTCATCAAGCCTATCCATCAAGCAGTTACTAAATGCAGTATCTAAGATTCTTGCTAAATGACTTATTAGATTTTCAAAAGCTGGTATCACTAGAACAAGTTCATCAGTTTTGTTGAATAAATGAAACTAAAATGTTTTAATTGGGTTTTGAATAAATGTGCAATTAATTGTTATAGTTTTGAATTTTATTGTTATTATCTTCCTTAGTGGGTCGCTGTTCTGAATAATGCTTTTTATAGGATAAGGGACACTGTAGATGAGTTTATGGAACCAGGGGGGTTGTAGCCTGAAAAGGTTTGGGAACCATTGGTTTATAGCAAAAAGTAATAAAGCATTTTTATTTAATCAAAGAAATTTTCACAATTATTTCAAAAGTACCAGTTACTGATTTCCTTAAAAACAACAACAACAAAAAACTGGCATTCTTTCAGCTACAGAAACACCTTCAGTAATGGTTATTCCCTTATCCAGTTTGGGCCATCTTCACTGAAAGCAATAGACACATTTCTGTCAATATTCAATAATGTTAGCAAAATAAATGTTACTTCCATAGGCTCAAGAGTCTTCTCCTACTTACTGAGTACATTGATATCCACGGATTTCAGGTTTGGGCTGGTGTTTCTTTATATGCTTACTAAGTCCTGAAGCTCTATGGAAAGATTTTCCACAGTGTGAACAGAAGTATTTTGATTCTCCTGACAAAAAAGAGTTGAAACTCCATTAAGGGACATTACATTGTTAAGCACAGAAGTGACTGCATTAAAACTAATACTGTACAACTACATATGCATTAAAAATATCAAACAATCACTGCCGGCTCGCCCACTAGGCGAGCTAGGCGCTCGCCTAGGGCGCTGGGGTCCACAGGGGCGCCAAAGCGCCCCCGCCCCGCCCCCCGTGAAGCCGGCGCTGGGAGGGAAGGGGCGCCCGTTCAAACGGGCGCTCCTTTCCTTGCTTTCCTGAGCACGCCGCTACTGCGGCGTGCTCAGGAAAGCCGGCGCTCCCACCCCCCCATCTTCAGCCGGCGCTGGGGCTGGGAGGGAAGGGGCGTTCGTTTGAACTGGCTTCCCCCCCCCCGGTCTCCAGCCGGCGCTGGGAGGGAAGGGGCGCCCGTTCAAACGGGCGCCCTTTCCTGGCTTTCCTGAGCACGCCGCTACTGCGGCGTGCTCAGGAAAGCCGGCGCTCCCCCCGTCTTCAGCTGGCGCTGGGAGGCTTCCCCGCCCCCGGTCTCCAGCCGGCGCTGGGAGGGAACGGCGCTGGGAGGGAACGTTCAAATGGGCGCTCCACCCCCCTGTCTCCAGCCGGCCCTGGGGCTGGGAAGGGACAGCCGTTCAAACGGCTGCCCCTTCCCTAGCTTTCCTGAGCAGGCCGCTAGTGCGGCGTGCTCAGGAAAGCCAGCGCTCCACCCCCCCCGGTCTCCAGGCCCCACCGGGAGATTGGCATCCCCGTGGGGTGGGCGCCCCAGGCTGTCTTGCCTAGGGCGCCCAGACACCTGGGGCCGGCCCTGCAAACAATGCTCATAATACACTCACACAAGTGGAACGAAAGTTGGGTGGTCAATGCTAAGCTTTAAGAAGGTCGTTGCCTGCAGGCAAGTCCTGTTTCCAGCCAAGGGCTTGGCTGCTGTCATATCATATAGATATATCATACAGACAAACACTGGTCTTATTTAGGGAATTTATATAGCCCCCCCCTTTTTTAAGGAAACAAATGGTTTGTGTAAAGAGAGCCAGTTTCGTGTAGTGGTTAAAAGTGGTGGAGAATTAGGTTCAGTTCCCCATTCCTCCACATGAAGCCAGCAGGATGGCCTTGGGTCAGTCACAGTTCTTTCAGAGCTCTCTCAACCCCTGAAAACAAGCCTAGCTCATCACTTAGTGGTGCATAATGCTAAGAGTTATAACTTGCGGCTGCCAGGCAATCTTTGGATGTCCTGGCTATTCTATACACAATACCATATGATAATAATAATTATTATTGTAAAGGGAAAAGTCGCACACAGGGCAGGTTGGAAGCTACAGTTCTCAAATGAGAGAGATCAAAGGAGTTAATCATTAGATGGCAAGAACATCAGGTAGGGGAAAGAAGGAAACAGGATAAACACAAATTCAGGTTTTGTCTGAAGCAAAGACAAATGGCATTTTCTTTGATAAAAGGAAAGGAAATCAAAGATGTGGAGACAAAACAGGTACTGAGAGAAGATCTGGTTACAAGAGGGAACAAAAGCACCAGGATAAAGACTTGCTGATAGGCTCTGAGCACAGGTAAGATGTTGGGCAGGGGTTGAGTGAAAGCCAGAACTAGTACAGGAAACGGAACAGTGCCAAGAAAAAAAACCAGAAGAACTGGGGTGGCTCTGGACATAGGGAAGATGAGGGACCAGAGGATACAATGAAGAAACAAGGAAGGGGGAGAGATGACCTCAGCCAAAAGGGGTTGCAGAAAATAGGTAAAGATGGACATGTGAATAAGATACAAAGAGGCACATGTGAAAGCCTAAATTTCTACCATGTGCTAACTAGGTATGTAGATTTAAATTAAAAGGCAACCCATAGACCACTAAAATGTTACTATTTTAGCATTAACAAGCTCAGAGTCTAATAATCAGTCCATAGACATATTTTGATATTACCAGCTCTGCTACTGATTTTTGTTAAGGAAAACTGAGGTTAACATGCTTTGGCATCAGTCCTCTATCTATATGATTAACAGTAAGGCCAGTAACAGAAGGCCATACATTCTGCATGCACAATCTTTTGCCTGTTTTCCAAGCCTGGGAAAACATCATGCATTTACTTTCCACCATTCCAGTCAAGTGCATTCTAATGTACTTTCCCAGTTCATTTCCTACTGCATTTTCCTCATTCATCTCTTAGCTGGACCACTGTATATCAGCAAACAGACCACTGTGGAACTGACTTGTGCTATGGTAACACAGGTTATTGTGACTGAGGCAAGGAATGTCTGTTGGGGTGGGTGATGAATGTACTTATGGAAAAGTTGCCAGGCCACCAGTGATAGAATGGCTGCCTCTCCTCTCCCAAAGGTTAAAAAGAAGAACCAGAATCCAACACAGGACAGAGAGGAGATAGTACATTCCAGTAACGGGGCTGAATGAGCTCCTACAGTCTCGGGTAACTCACCACAAGAGCATTCGGCTCACTCGGCTTCCTGACCTAAAGTTTGTAAAAACCCTAATTTCACATATCAGTTTGAAATTGCAAGCCTTATCCTAGGGCTTGTAGTTTATATTCAGTTTACACGTTCTGACAGTTATTGCTGTCTGTATACCTGGGAAGAGAAATGGAACTCATTTACCTGTGTGAATGCTCACATGCTCCTGCAGGCTTCGTTTTGTGACAAAAGACTTGTCACACAGTTCACATTTAAACTGCTTCTGCGCCTCATGGAGCGCAAGATGCATCTTTAAACCATGCTTGTAGGTGAATGACTTGCCACAAATCTATAAGACATAAAATTGCCAGCAAGAATGTTAAAGTATTCTCAAGCAGACAAAAACATTCTACAATACATAAGCTTCATGGAATATACTTGGACCTAACATGTTCTATTTCCCTGCAACTTTCTGTTGCAAAAGGAACTAGATTGTTTCAGGAAAAGACAAAATTTATATTTGCTGAAGATGATAAAATTCCAATGAAGAACAGAAACTCAAGCAAGGAAGTAAATTCAAGCTTAAAAATACTTGAGAGGTTCATTTTTGGTGCATACAAATATTGTCAATGTTTTTCAAACTGAGATTTCAACCAAAGCTTTTAGAAGCCTCCTACAACACACAAATTTTAATTTCAAACCTTCAGTTGCAAAGAGCAGTGCAACTCTATCTCCTATTACCCTAAACCAACTGTAAATGTGCAAATACCATGAGATATATAGTCACACCAAAAGACTGGACAACTTTGCTGCCAAACTCACTGGGTTAGATCCTATGGATCCATTTCACTAATAGTGGCACCCTTCTTCCTACACAAGAACCTCCTGCTGACAGATGAGTTTCCTCTGCTGCAGAACATTGTCACCATTAGTGGAGCAGATCTTCCAACACAATGTATGAACAAACTGCCAGCCCTCATACCGAAAGAACAGTTAAGGTACCATAGGAATGGTAATTTCAAAAATCTTGAGTTTCAATCCAAGTCAGTAAAATGTGGAGTATCTGGGATAACTGATGAATTTTCATCTTTCTTAGGAAGCACTGAACAGAGGTACTGGGATGGATCCAGGGAACAGTCAATTAAAGGTGCTGGCAGATGTAGACTTCTGCCATATTCCCCTCCCCAGCAATCCCAGGAACACTGATTCCTGGGATCATAGCATCTGAATGGAATAATAGGTCAGCTGCTGCAGTGAGGAAGGGAAAGGAGGAGAAGTCACCAGTCCCCCTGCTTCCATTGGCAAAGCTGCACTTCTGGTAGAAACAAGATTTTGCACTTTGCACCTTCTTCACTACAGCCCCACATCATCCACAAGGGTATTTGTTCACATGGGTCTCACAGTTCCAGAGATCAACTTCCCCCAGGGTCAGAAAGCACAGCTGGAGGGAAAGGAATGTGGCAAACAGCATCACTGCTCCTCTTATGGATGCAGTCCATTAGCTACGGCCCATTAACTAATTTCAAGAAAGATTCCATAGCACCTCTGGCTTTATTACTAAAGCTACCCAAAGTATGACTTTAATTACAACTGACCATACTTTTTCCTTAACTTGTATACAACGATATTTGAAGTTTTGTTCTTTTAGTTGGTAACTGAAGTTTTAGAGACAAGGCTTGAATATGCAAAAGTTGCATCAAGAAAGTGAGTACCCTGAGAAACAGCTTTATTATTTTTTTTTACCTTACATGCATGTGGCTTTACACCTGTATGTTTCAGCATATGAATTCTCAAGGAATAGAGTTTAGGCAAACTTCTTCCACATATATCACATATAAACTCCCGTTTAGTTCTGCCCTTTGCAGCTGTGCCACTCTCTTCAATACTGGCAGTTGCAACAGTCACTTCGTTTTTCCGAGTATGACGAACAAGGTGAGCTCGTAATGAGGCACCGTACTGGAACTCTTTTTTACATAGCTAGAACAACAAAAACGTGCATTGATTTCTTTTTCTTTCTTTCTTTTTTGCCCCCCGAAGAGGATTTGTTTAATTGCATTTTCTATAAACTACAACAGGAAAAAAGGGCAGGGAACTACAAACTATAGGGGAAAGTAAAGAAAACCCACTAAAAACCCAAGAGATGGTGGTCATACATAATGCTTATAAAATCAGCTTTTAAGCCCAGACTTACAAATAAAGTTCATTGAAAATGTTCATCTAGTAAACTATTTAAACTCGAATATCTAAAAATTGAAGCCCCCCATATTTGCCTCCATAAAGAACCAAATAAGAAAAGACTGATTTCTCATAGAAAATGTACCTCTGATCTCAGTACAAAGTCAAAAACCAGCATGCATACCACATTTTTATAAAGGTAGGAGTTACTTCCAAGTCTGCAAATTCTATGTATACAAAAGGTGTGACTTTGATAGACTAATGAAATATGGAATTCTAAAAGATTGTTCAGACTCAGACTATTGTGAATCTATTCACCCGCAGTACACTCCCTTGAAAAAACAGTACATTTTCCATGTAATACTCCAAGACTAGGTGACCTCATAACTATAAAATCACCAAAACAATGGACTGAAAGTTTTGTTCAACGTAGAATAGTCGTTTTCTTCTAAGAAGCTAACCTGTGAGAAGATTGAAACATTATAGATCAGCTACATTATTGTAATAAGCACAGAATCAGAAGGCTTCTTAAAAGACAACTAAGGCACCTAACCAGAGAGTACTTCAAGTGGTAACGCTGGGCTATAACAACCAGAAAAAAACAATACTTAAAAATAGTAATTTGCATATGGTTGGATCCTACCAGCTTTTCTGCTGGAGCAAGAATGATCTTTTTGAGCTCCAAAAAGGCTATGCCATAGATTGTGGGGCCCTTGTGGAAAGACTGCCACATGGGAGAAGGCTCCAGTGACGAAAGAAATCACAGGAGATTATCCCCACCCACACCAGTGGAAATACTGGCAGGACCTCAACCCACAGACTAGCAGGATTACAGAACATGCATCTATTCAGGGTACATTTCAAGATCAACTCACTGGACATTTATAATTTTTCGTCCTTTCATGCTTCAATGTGTGCATTATAAGGGCATAACGTCTCTGAAAAATCATTCCACATTCACTGCATTTGTGCTGTGCTTCTGCCTCATTGTGCTCCATAGTATCTCTCTTGGGCTGCTTCATCTTTTTGCCTCTTTGTACTAGCTTCATGGCAACCTAGTGAGAAAATTAAAAAAGTGTCAACTGCTAGCAAAAATGAATGTAAGCTGAGCACCTAATGATAAAATCAGTGACACAAAGAGTATCAAAGAACAATTTGCCTGCCAGAAGACATCATCATGAGAGATCAAACTGAAGACAACATACTACCAATGTTTAAGTATTTCTTATACCTGTTGGATGGCTGATTTGGTGGCTGGCTTTCTATTCTGTAGTTTTTTCTCAATGCCCTTGTGCAATTTGATATAGCCACCTTCACTAACAGACCGTTGGCGAAGCTTGCTTTTGTAAGTGTCATCTTGACTGGAAACAGAGATCTCTGACTGAGACAATGGAGCGCTCTGTGTTTTACATGGCCTACCGCGTTTTCGTTTAAGTCCTTCCTGGGAATCTTCAGCAGCAGCCTCTGCAGTTAATTCACCGCTTATGTTCTGTTCACTGTTTACATTTTTATCAGCCTCGGTTTCTGCTGGAGTGCTGATGACTTCTTGCTCCACTGCCGAAGGCTCAGACTGCTCCACAGATACACTTTGATCTGTGATGACTTCCTCTGCTGGGGCTTTTACATTGCTTTCAGCTGTTTCTGTATCAGTAGACTGCACTACAGGCTTTGGAGCATTGTCCACAGGGGGTTCTGGTGCAGTTTGCAGGACAGCCTCTGACTCAGTCAGCTCTTCCACTTCAGTTCTTGAATATGCTCCATTCACAGTTGCAATTGCATCTTCTGTGGGTGAAGGCTGCTCAGTCCCGTCTGCAGGGTTGGTCCCGTTTTCAGTTGGCGCTAAAAGATTCTGTGCTACCTCAACTACCTGAACATCCCCTTTCTGGTACACTGTGATTTGTTTATCTTCCATTTGTTTGTGTACATTTTCACAGATTTCTAGGACTTCTGTCATGAAGAGATGTCGAGCCAGCACTGCAACTTCTGCCATGTTACAGAAATCGAAAGTCAACTCTGAGGTATAAGCAAATTCCAGTAAAGGCAGGAAACTGGCCTTGCAAAACCCTGCACCAAATAAGAAATAAGACATCAGAAGAATGTGCAGAGATGATCCCCCAGTTTAATTTAAAATGAGTTAATGCTTTTACTACAAAATTACTGATTGCAGCAACAATTTGAAACTATATGCACAAAGTCCTCAGAGTATATTATAGCTTCAAACCAACAAGGCATAAAGAATAGGGCTTAGAAGCTGAAGGATGCTAGAAACCAGAGACTGTGTGTAGTGGTGGTGGCAGCAACAGCCTTAACTGTGCACACATCACAGAAATCAGATTGCACTTGAAGCCTTCTCAAGCAATACTTGCCTATTTTGGCTTCTAGTGAAATGGAGACCTCTCCGTTCTTTTGGAAGCCTATACAAGCAGAAATAGGGGGGGTTCATGTGTTTGTAGCCTCATTAAGAGGCTTATGTGGGAACCAATCTTTGTTCTAAAGCAAAACATAATGCTCCAAGTTATTTATTAAATTGCAAGTCTAAATATACAGAAAGCAGAGAACTATACTGCAGAACCATAGCAAACCATATTTGTATTCTTTACCTTGTAAAATGTTAACGTTAGTGTGAGAACAATTACCTAGATTTGGTTGTACAGTATCTGAAAATTAGATTCCAGTCTCTTCAGCCTGAGTTGTGCAGCTACCACTTGCTCAAAATAAGCAAACTACATAAGAACTATAGCTATGCCAGCTGCCATATTCATGATTGGGTAAAAGGCTCTCATCATAACAACTTGCATGAATGAGGAATAAGTATTCCACCAGTCAGTCTGAAGCCTACTCCAAAGCTAGGTGGAGTATATTCCTTCTATTATGATTCCAGGACATTTCTGTGTATTCAGATCAAGCATGCAAAAATTCAGTAATATGTATTAATGCAGTTTAATTATATTTTGTTAAGGGCAAAATATAACAGCCTGTACCCTCCATTCAGCAAAGTCTGAGGGCTTCCTCCTGACTATGGAGGCTCCCTCCAACTTGAGTGCCTCTTCCATTGAAGGAAGTTAAGTTGGAGCAATGCTCCTTAGGCTGGAGGGAGGAGTCAAACCTTGCTGTGGAGTGGTAAGATACAGGCCAGTAGAGGGAAGCTGTGCAGATAAAGGACGTGCCTACTTTAAACTTGGCCGATGTAACCGGAGAGCAAAATAACCAAAATCAAGCCAAAGAGCAAACAATCTCAGTTCTATTGGGGGGGAAATACTCCACAAGCTTTCAAAACACAACAAGGAGTTTATCTACATTTATATTTGATCAACCAATCTTTGACCAACAAGAGTTCAATGAACTGATTTTCTATATGGTTCTTATCAGATAAATTTACCTGAAAGATCCACTACAGCTTCATGACTGGAAACAGCTCCCTTTTCGATAAAGAGTTCTCTGAAGTACTCACTATTAGCTGCCAAAACAGATTTGTGTGCTTTGTATACTTCTCCTTCAATGAGCAAAGTAACATCACAGAATTGATTGGATAGCCGTTGTTGATTCAGCTGATTCAAGACTGACTGAGAATGCTTCGAAGAAGACTGTTTCACAAGGCCTTTACTATCAACCTGGCATTTAAAAAAATGCAAGAAGCACCATGTTAACTTTCAACTAACCTTACAAAATGTTTCTAATGAATAACTAGAAAAATATTTCCCTCCCTGGACCATATTTTGCAGTCAGTAAGGGTAACGGATGGGATTTAGACTAAATTTTCTGGTAGACTGTGGCCAGTCAGTGAAAGAGAATACTCCTGCCTCCTCACTGCAGCCACAGATCTTCCTGAAATGCTGCTCCTGGTGGACAGGGGACCCTCTAGGGCAGAATGAGAGGCAGATTGGAGGTCTGCAGAAATATAGAGTTGGTAGAAATTATCCCATCCCTTATGTTAGTGCAAAAATTTACTGACAGTCTGGATTCTACCCACTGGATTTAAAAATTTGATAAGGATAAAAATACAGCAAATAATATTTGTGTTCTTTGTGACATAAAACACATTTATTTTGACTTATTTTAAATTTATTTCTTTAAAGGATCCAGTGAGTAGCTGTGTTGGTCTGAAGTAACAGAACAAAGTTTGAGTTCAGTGGCACCTTTAAGACCAACAGAGTTTTATTCTGGGTATAAGCTTTCGTGTGTGTGCATACTTCTTCAGATACATTGAAACAGGAGTCACCAATCATTACATATAGATAGAGGACGCAGAAGGTGTTGCCAGGAAGGGTCAATTAGAATCAAGATGCATAAGTAACTGAGCAGTAGATATAGCTAAGATTGAATGAAGGTAAATGATAAACCTGTGAATAGCAGCAAATTAGCATACAACATAATAAAGGAGTTTACAACAGATGGAAGAACTGAAAGACATTAGCAGGTGTACTGAGATAAGAAACCAATATCCCTTGTAAGCCCTGAGGGTTCCATTGTCCTGAGTGTTGTAATAATTTGTAACTCAGCAATTTCCCCGTTCTAGTCTGTTTCTGAAGTTCCTGTGTAATAAAACAGCTACTTTGAGGTCCCCCACTGAACGTCCTGGAAGGCTGAAGTGTTCTCCTACAGGTTTCTCAGTCTTGTGATTCTTGATTACAGATTTGTGTCCATTTTAACCTTTGGCGTAGGATTTTACCTGTTTGCCCTAGGTAGAGAACTGAAGGGCATTGTTAACATTTAATGGTATATACAATGTTAGAAGATGAATGAGCCTGAAATGGTGTGGTTGATGTTGTTAGGTCCAGTGATTGTATTGTCTAGGTGTATGTGGCAGCAAAGTTGGCATCTGAGTTTACTGCAAGCTCTGGTACCAGTGTCCATGATCAAATTAGATGTTGTATTATTGTGGGTGAGGAGTTGTTTAAGATTGGGGGACTGTCTGTGGGCAAGAAAAGGTTTGCCCCCCAGTACCGATGCCCTTCAGTTCTCTACATAGGAATAAGAAATAAAAATGTAAACTAACCTCCTGTACCAAGGTACATTGAATGCAACTTACAAATACAAGCTCATGTTTGGCTATTGGCTTCTTTTTCACAGGCTTTGGTGATGCAGCTGGAAGTGATGCAGAGTTACTTAATTCATCATCTGTTTCATTACTGTCTTCATGCAGAGCTGTGTCTAATCCAAGTTCTTCCAGCATTTCAGAAGGATCTGACAAGGATCTGGAACGATCTAATTTTTCTTGACACTTGCTACATTCTTTAATGTAATCTTTGACTTGCTTTAGGATACCTAAGGAAAGGAATAAAGACTCTTGAATTTTTGACTTCATTTACACCATAAAGGATGGCATTAAGAACATAAGAACATAAGAGAAGCCAATGTTGAATCAGGCCAATGGCCCATCCAGTCCAACACTCTGTCACACAGCGGCCAAAATATACCAGGTGCCATCAGGAGGTCCAGCATTGCTCATGGTCTTTCATGTATCCGCAACAGTAAATTAGGTGACCCAATCTGTCTTTCATGAAAGTGATTAGCATTCTACAGAAAAATTTAATAACTTGCTAGTAACAAGACTTCCTTTACAGCAAGTGTCTTTAAGGCAAAGGAATTTACTCAACAGTCAATTTTTATAGTCAATTTTTACTTTCATTTCAGTCAAAAATTTTCTGTGCATCAAAAGCAGCTACTCTTAATATCTGACTGTCCTTTCTGTATCCTGTCCTTCAGTCAGTGGGCGGGGGGTATAAAGACAAGAATAGCACACATACATCACTGTTAAAAGCTAACAAAAAACTTTTCCAAACATAGATGCCATGGACTTTCAGTGATGCTGAAACAATAATATGCAAATTCCACTGAATTTAATTGTACTTTCTGCCATTTAACTATGTAAATGGCAGGCTTGAACATATGAAGCTGCCTTATACTGAATCAGACCAACTAGCACAGCACTGTTTACTCTGATGGATGTTGGACCTCATTATACTATTCACAGACTGTTCCCAGCCCAGCTACCAGACACCCATTTATCTTGCGATGCCAATATTTAAATTGGGAGACCTTTTGCGTATTAAGTATGCGCTCTGTAGGAAGACATATCCCCTCCTGTTATTTGAAAAAACTCTATCTGAAAAAGCTGAATCTAGAAATTCTTGCCACCAAAAATGTGATAAAAGGCTTTAAGATGCACAAAATTCCTTGTTCTAGGAAAACTTGTCAGTTCTTTTAATTTTTGTTTTAAAAAAACCAAACTCTAAAACTAAGTATAACACAGGGTTTTAAAAGCAAATACATAAGGTTGGCTCCAGCCAGCCTTTTTGCTAAAGCTTAGTGAACTTTGTT
Organism: Gekko gecko; assembly: GCA_029375565.1. Classification (NCBI taxonomy): domain Eukaryota; kingdom Metazoa; phylum Chordata; class Lepidosauria; order Squamata; family Gekkonidae; genus Gekko; species Gekko gecko. The sequence goes on from JAPDNY010000004.1 coordinate 51,192,097, forward strand.
TCTTGCTATAGTTCCACTCCCACACAACTTCTGTCCTTAGCCATTTTGGGTGGTTGAAGGAGACCCATCCAACTATTGTCACCTGCAGAAAGGCTGGCTGGAACCAAACAACACTGTTTTTGGTACAAACAAAGCCCAAATTGTAAAGAAGTTATGGATTGGTTCAAATTTCTTCACCTCAAAATGAATACTTTCTATAGTATTTGAACTTTTGTTGTAAAAATTAGGTATTCGCTAATTATTTTTTTAATTGAAAGGGCAAATCAGTCAAAAAAACCCACCATTTCATGTACTCATTAATTTAAATAAGCTTGAACAGCATGAGTCTTGCAATTACAAGAATAGTTTTCCTTTTTCTTAACACAGTATAATGTCTTATAAGTCTAACAATAATAAGACAATTCCAGGTAATACTGTTGTGGGATTGGATTTTGGAGCTGATTAGCAGAAAATAATAGTCCAGCTACTATTTGTGAAACCCAGCAGAAACCCAGCTTTCTATGAGAAACTGATGGAACCAACAAAGTAGTGCTAGCACTTTCCTACACATCTTCCTACATAGCTTAGCCAGCATCAGGATTCCATGTATTGTTTAAGGGCATCCAATCCTGCAAGATACACAGAAACGGTACTTATCCCCCCCCCAATTGGTACATATGCCAGATCATGACAATTGTCCAAGCATAAACACAGTCCACATGAGAAAATGTTGCAGATTTTTTGCATAACACAGAATTTCCCCTTTTGGGGTTCTGCCAGTCTCTTGTTGAATCAACAGTATGGGAAACTCATAGGAAACACTTTGATTAGACCCACTTCAGAATCCTGTTTTCCCTCCAAGAAACACTCTCGAGCAGAAAATTACTTTCATTCTTTGCCACACATGCCCCAGCTGCTCTAGGATCTCTAAATGGGAGCAGTCTGGATGCATGGTGCATGCATGATCCATGACACTGAGGGATCTGTGTCACTTCAGATATGCCTGTTTTTGCTTTCAGGCATATCATTAGAGGTAAAAACCTAACCTGTGCACTAGCAGGCTATGATTGCTGGATGCAAAGTGTTCATGGGCTAGTGGTGGCCTTCAGGCCACAGTATGGATGCTCTTGGAGAATCTCTGCAACCTTAATCTCTCCAAAGGACAATCTAATCAAATGTCCTACTGCAATGTTCTGTACCTTCATTTTCAAAACAGATTCAGCTATGCAACAAGCTAGACAAAAACCATTCTCATTTGCACTCCAAAAACTTGAACAAAAGCAGGTCCTTAATGATACAGAATGTGCTCCCAATAGTTTAAAGATCAGTTGCAGCCAAAATGCTTGACTATCCAAAAGCGCATCCCACACATGTGAATATAATTCAGCCAGTTGAGGACAGATACACTTAATGCATCTGACTGAGTGGGTTCTAGTCCAAGAAATGGGTCTACAAAACCATTTAATTTCAAATATGTTTGGGATTATCTTCCTCCCATAGTTACTTATTTGGAGTTCTACTTCCTATGGGAATAACAGTTTGTTACAGGAAAAGTCACAAGAATCCTTTCATTTACTTGGCAAGTCAGCTTTCAGCATCTTCATCGGATATATGAATTCTCAGTCAGTGGAGATCAAAACTAGCTGCTGAATAAATACAGGTGTGATTAGGCTAAGGTTGCCAACCTCCAGGTGGTGGCTAGAGATCTCCCACAGATCTCCAACTGATCTCCAAGGAAAAAGATATCAGTTACCAGGAGAAAATGGCCATTTTGGGAGACCGACTCTGTGGCATTAAACCCCATTGAAGTCCCTCCCCCCCAACCCTGCCCCTCCTTAGGTTCCACCCCAAAAATCTCCAAGTGTTTCCCAACCCGGAGCTGGCAACCCTAGATTGGGCTGTTTAGGAACAACACTGCATCCCTGACGAGATAGCGGTAGCATTTACTGAGATAATCTAAAGAGTTTTGGACACCTCAGACGACGAGCAATACTGATGCCAAATATTAAAGGCTATCACTTCCGATGAGAAAACTAAACGAAAGGGAACAAGATTCTGCCGGAGCTGACAGCGTTCTCCTTCGAGGACCCTTTGTGTGAGCGGAACCTTTTTCCAGGGAGTTCATTCCAGGCGACCGGCAAACTTTCCTCCGGGGCTCCGGGAGCCTGTAAGAAGAGCACATTCCGCCCGGGCCAGGCGAGGCCGCTCCCACGCTCGGTACCTCCGTGTCCCTTCCTGCCACCAGCCCTCCCGCCGTCAGCTCCCCTCACCTCGCCACCAGTAGCGCCGGGAGAGGCGCTGCCATGTCTGCAGGCGGGTCTGGTGGGTGCCGTCGGCTTCCAGGTGCGCAGCCCGGATGAGGCGGGCGCGGCGATCGGCCTGCAGCACCACCTCGAGCTCGGCGAAGCGCTGCTGGTCCCGCTGCCGGCGCTGGTAGTAGAGGGTGCCGCCGCGCACGACATAGCAGGCGGCGGCCTTGCGGATCTTGCGCTTGGCGTTGCCTTCGGTTCCCGGCGCGTAGGGCTCGCGCTCGTTGGTCAGGTAGCGCAGGATGGCCAGGTAGCTCTCCTCGCTCGACATGGCCTGCAGGCAGGGCAAGCGGGCGCGCCGAGGGAAGGGGACGGCTCGGCGCCGTCAAGGCAAGCGGGGCGCTGCTGCTAGTGGGGAAGGAGGCGGAGAGAGGGGTGGTGAGCATTTGCGGTAGCCCACGGTAGATGCCGGGGAAAGAAGCAGCCTGGCTGAGGACAAGGTGGGCTAGGGAGGGGAACGCTGCTGTCACAGGTATCGAAGAGATCGCGGACCTAAGGGAAGGAATAGGATGGGGAGGGAGGGTAGCGCGAGACAAATGGGAAAACCGGAGGGGTAGGGAGGGGAGGGGAGAGAGACCCAAGTCTAGACAGAGTCGGGCCCCAGGGGGTGGAACTGGAGTTTCGCAGTCCGCGGCGACGGGTGGGAGGAAGAAGCTCGGGCAGCAGGATCAACGGAAAGACAAAATGGCTGCTGCACAAGCGGAAGTGAGGTCCGGGAAAATGTGGACCAGCTCTTTGCGGAGATGAGAGGGGAAGTGGTTTAAGGGAGTGAGCGCCATGTTGGAACCGGGCAGACGCTGCCGAGTTAGAGGCCGTTTTCGTGAATGCCGCTGTAGACCCGGCTTTGCCAATCGCCACCATCTCTGCATTGGGCAAAACCTGTGGCGGTCTCCCCAGTAGTATTTTGGGAATACCAAGTTAATATATCGTACAGTTGCCTAGTTTGCGGACTACCGATTTTTTACTTCAAGTGAAGTCTTTTAAGGCTTCAAGTACCAAGGTAATAACCGAGAACCTGCGCTTTTAGTAGTACGCGTCTGCATGTTTGGTAACGCAGACAACCTTAAAGACACAGCGACATAGTTGCAGAGTCTGGTAACTCGGCACCATACGTCGGACGTCTGCCCAAGTTAAAGAGTTGTCTTTTTATCCTAAACAAAACTTTAGAGCAGATGCTTCCAGGATTCTAGGATTGCTTTGGGGTGGCCTCCCCTAGCTCTCATTTGAGTCATCAGATTGTTCCCCATTCTTTCTCACACTATCTCAGTCTCTAACTCCTGGCAGTCGGTTGGCAGGCTTGTGTATTTACCCACTGCACCAAATACTGGAAACCCACTTACTGGTGGATGTACTTAACACCAGGATCCAGTACAGTTACCCTAAGGCCACTGAAACCATTGAGCTTAAACTGGAGTAACACTGTAAGATTGTAGTGCATATTTATTTAGGAACCAGTCCCACTGCTTTTACTATCATTAATTCCCCAATTATGTCATGAGTGACTGTTAATTAGCAGAGGACAGGCTGTACAAACACAAGGTTTATTGCTATCTACATATTTGATAATATATTGACACGTTCTAGAGCCAACCATTTGCAAATTTACAGCTGAAATAGAATGTGAATATCCCATCTCATTACTGAACCTAGAAATCTAGGCTTCATTTGGTTACATTTTATCTATAATTTAGTTTTATTAGTGTAACATTAGAACAGGGGTGATCAAACTTTGCTTAATCTAAGAGCCACATAAGAATAAATGTGAGATGTTTGAGAGCAGCAAGACATGAACAAATATTACACATTTTTACTGGGAAATATGCAGATTTGTTTTTTATTAACATTAAATGAGACTTCTGGAAATAATAACAAAAGCAGATATTGATAATGATATTTATTTGTCCAATGATAATTTGTTTGCTAATGATATTTAGCTTCCCCAGCCACCCTGCTGGGAGCCGCACAATATGTGTGAAAGAGCCACATGTGGCTCCCGAGCTGGTTTGGCCACCCCTGCATTAGAAGTATAGGTTTGTTCACTGAATTCATAAGAAGTTATATGACACTAGAATAGACCTAAATTGCATTCCTTCTCCAAGCTTGAGAAATTAACTATTTGTTCTAACAGTAGAATAACAGAACAAAGTTTGAGCCCAGTGGAACCTTTAAATTCAACAAAGTTTAATTCTGGGTATAAGCCTTTGTGTACATAGAATGACAGGATAAACTTACAAAAGAAACATGTAATAAAAATGTATTTAATTTCTTGACTGTATTTAATGTCCTCTTTTTCAGAAAGGAAACATGAATAGTTAATGCTGAGATTCAGTTTGGGACTAAAATCAGGCGTTTCAAATAGTTTGTTTTCATACACTGCTTTTATCTACAATTAAATTAACTAATTCCTAAAATAAGATGCCTCCTCCCAAATTAAAAGCTAATCTTAAACTCCATTTTCTAATCAAACAAGTCAATGAGTGCAGGCCTCAAAAGTGCATGAGCACTTTCTCCTATGGAAAATGGTAATCTGGTGCAATACCAGGTTGACCCGAAACCGATTGCCTTGAAGCTGTGTAAACATAATGCTGCATTGTATTAGGTGATATTTTTTCATCTAGGAAAAGAGTGTGTTCACAATCTAAAGGCTATAATAAGCAAGAGATATAGGGGTGGATCCAACCAGCTTTTCCACTCAGTCTCACCCAACTAAAGCCTGTTTATCAGGACTTTTTGTCCATGCAGGCCTCATGATCCCCAGCATAATGTTTTTGGGTGGTCCTCCCATTTTCATCAGCATGAATCATGCCAAAGAATTTCATCTAAAGCATGACAGTATCATTCTCAACTACTGATTTACAGGCTGGTGGCAAAAATAATGATGTAAGAATGTAAGAGTTCTGCTGGATCAGACCAGTCCATCTAGTTCAGCATCCTATCTCACATAGTGACCAAGCAGTTCCTCTGGAGGGCCAACAAGGCATAGAGGCTGAGGCCTTCCCTGATATTGCCACCTGGTTCTGGGATGCAGAGGCTTAGTGCCTCTGAATGTGGAGGTTCCCCTATCTAATCCCCTTTTAAAGCTGTTTGTTCCTATGGCCATTACTACATCCTCTGGCAGCAAATTCTGCATTTTAAACCACTCTCTGTGTAAAGTAGTAACTTGCCTATATAACTTATTCTTTGTTGTTCAGTTGCACAGTTGAGTCCAACTCTTCGCGACCCCATGGACCACATCACGCCAGGCCCTCCTGTCTTCTGTCATGCTCTAGTTTGCTTAATTTCATGTTCACTGCATCGATAATATTGTATAACAATCTCATCCTTTCTTGTCCCCTTCTTTTACCTTCAGTCTTTCCTAGCATCTGGGTCTTCTCCAGTGAGTGCTTCCTTCTCATTTGGTGGCTAAAGTATTTGAGCTTCAGCATCTGGCCTTCCAGGGAACAGTCAAGGTTGATTTCTTTTAGGACTGACTGATTTGATCTCCTTGCTTATAACTTATGTTAGAACTTATTCTTACCAATTCCCAAATAGGCAAGTATCTCTACCTACACACACACAGGGTGCGTTCAGACAGTGTGCTGGAGAGGTTTAAACTGCTCCGGCACGATGCGTGTTTTTTTTTAAACTGGAGAATCGCGATCACACAGACCTCCTCCTTTGGAGCTCCCCACCGTCCTCCTGCAGGTGGGGTTTTTTCCCCCTCTCCTTTGAGCATGCACACAGGCAGCCCTCTCCCGAACTAAGTTTGGCGCGTGCGCAGAAGAGCGATCTCAACCGGTCCCTTTAAAGTTTAAATGAAGACTACATTTTACATTTTCTCTCCAAAACTGGCCTCCCCGAGATCCCGGACTCATCTAAATGCCTAAACTAGGCACCATTGAAGCTTTTCTTTATTTAACTTAGGAGGGGAGCTCCGCTCAAGCACACACTGCTAAGGGAAAAAAAAATATGGCGGACTAAAACCGGAAGCCGGAGGCAGCTTCCCAGAGGGGAGGGGGGGGTTGAAGCACCCGGAAGTGGCTTGACGGAGCGATCAGACAGCGAAAAGTGCGGCTTGAATCGGAGAATCGGGGAAACACCACTTGGTAAGTGGTGTCAAAATACTCCACTTTAAAGTGGGGTTTGCTCCAGAAAGCGACGGCTGGGGACGGTGGGCAGATGTTGGGTGTGTGAACGCGCACGTAAAAGCCATTTCTGAGCCGTGCCGAAAGCGGCTCAAACGGCACGTCTGAACGCACCCACACACACACGAATCAAGCCATAGCCGAGGCTACATTCGCATGAAGCATTCAAGCTAGACAAATATTATTATAGGGAATTCATAGTTACTACTGAGCTTCAAGGGTGACTCTATAATGGAATATGTAGCTAGAGGTTTTCCTTGGTATCTTTTTGCAGCTCCATAATGGAGCTGTCATATCATTGGTCTTTTTTTCATATTGCCAAACAGTTTTGCAATTGCACATTTCCCATCAGACATATTTTGTTGACTTCATGTTTACAGAAGACTTTGTTACTACACATTCTGCCTATAATTCACTGATACACAACCCTGAAACACTTTAAATAATTCCAAGTTAAAAAGTTACGCAAAATCAAGTCACACATACAAGATATAAGTCAAACATTTATTTGACATAGCCAGACCATGACAAGTTAGCGTTTTCCACCAACACGAGGAGCAGAAACTTTGACTGGCTTCACAATCTTCTGCTTTGGCGCAGCCTTTGAAGGTGCCTGTCAATAGAAAATAATCAGGATATATGATTATCATATGGCTACATGGCATGGACTTCCCTGGGGAACCATTAAGCTGAATGGGCCAGCTCTCACCTACTTTCTCCTTATCAAGGTGTTCAACTAGAGAAGTAAGTTAACCCCCCTCCTAACTGGCGTAACATATAATGCTGAACTGTATCCATGGAAATAATTGGCAAGCCTGGAAAACAAGAAAGCAATCTAACTTTCAATTTATTTCCTATATGATTTAAAGATACTGTGGTACTGTATGGCTGTGCTCCCTCAGCTGTCTAGAACTGAAAACTGTACCTTCCACCTGTTATACTGTACTCGATTTGAAAGCACACCAAAAACATTTTGAGATTCCAGAATTAAAACTGGCCAATCCTATGAGTGCCTTTCCAGAACAATGCTCCACTATGTTCAGTAAGAACCAGCATAATTATTATAAGTTGAGCTTTGACCAATCACTTTCACAACCAAATTTTTACTATTCAAACTATTACTAATTACTCATTAAGCAGACAAAAAATGTTAAACTGAAGGGCTACAACGAGTTTTTGTCATCATTTTTACTTAGAAATGTCACTGAAGAAAATGCACAGGCATGCAGCTCATCTTTCTTAGCAGTTTGTCACTGGGCCTCACCTTTGTTGTGGAAGGTACTGTCTTCTTGGTCGCCTGCTTAGCCTTTTTTGCTTCCTTGGCAGCTCTGCAAATTGTTTACAAGTTAACAGTTAACAAGCCTGCCAACATTCCCAGAAATGGGCACTTCTACTTAGGTGCACTATATGTACATTATCAAAAATTAACACAAAGCTTTATCTAATGTAGTGGTACTCCACATTTGATACCTTGTTACCAAGTTATAAGCACATCAAGAACAGTGCTGTTTTTCAAATTACAGGGCTGTATGCCAGAGAGGAGTTTCATGCATGGAAGAAGGGAGCAATTTCTGCTGATTCCTCCTCCTACAGCAAACCTCAAACACCTTCCCCATATGGTTCCTGAGTGGCCCCTATCCCCTAGGAGCATTTTGGGTTGCAGTGGAAGGGGGGAGGTGAGGAAGTCACACTCCATGGACATTACTGATGAATCCATGCCAATAGTTTGTATTTAACCATGGTTCTTACTGTGATGAGCATCCCTCTCCTCACTGGTATACATAAACTGCAGTTTGCTGAGCAGTGTGCCTTTGAAGCACAGAGTGACTATGAGGAATGAACTCTCAGCCCCTTTCTCCAAGTCCAAATTTGGGACGATGACTAGAGATGGCCAGCTAAGAAGATGGTTGATGCTCCTCCAAACATCTTGAAAGCAGTTAGTGAGCTCCAGCCTTCCTCCTAAACTTAAGGAAACTATTCTTGCAGTTGTGCTTTGTTTCAGCCATGTGCCATGTACCTCCAAAGCTCAGTCTGATGGTAGAGAGAAGACCTTCCCCTGCTTTCCTATTAGGGGATGGATATGATTTTTTAATTTATTTATGTTATTTACAGTCTGCCTTTCTCACAGGGACTCAAGGAGGATTTCACTTAGTGAGTCAGTACAATCAACAAAATGGGATATTCAATAGCAAGTGCATTAGGATATCAGACGTCTGGAACCAACCAGAAAGAACTGAAGCAGAGCATAAGTATTCACATGACACATTAAATAGTACAGGAATTACATAATAGGATCCTACTTACAATAAGCTATACACAGCAGTATAGACCACAAATCCCAATCATCCAAGTTTGTGAACCATTTTGCATGGTGCAACCCTATTACTTGCACAGAAAACCCCTCTTGAATAGTTCAGTTTTGCATAGTTTGCAGAAAGGAGGAGAGTAGGAGCTTTCCTGACTTCCTCGGACGGGACATTCCACAAGGTGGGAGCCACAACAGAGAAGGTACATGATCCTGGTAATCACAAGTTTTGCTTGGCTATGACATGCTAAAATGTTCAGATGCCCATATTTTCAGACTCAGTATTACACATATAGATTCAACCAACAGTATCATGCTTATGGACAGTCAATCAGCACAGCACAACTAGAAAACCAGAATTATTGGAAATAAATGGTTGTTGGTACTAAAGTAATGTTATGACTCACCTAATGGCTTGCTCCCTTTGGGCCTTTCGCACTTCAGGTTTCTGATTTCTCTTAGCCATTATTTCAGCCAAAGAGGCACCTGTGATTGCTCTATGACCCTTGACAGCACGTCGTGTACGTTTCTTTTGCACCTCTTCCTAAACCATGGAAAAAGAAAATTGCTACAAATCTATCCACACTCAAGCATATTGCTACTACATCAAGTCTCCAAATTCAGTAATGAAGTATTTCCCACTATGCAATAAATAATAAGTAAACTAAGCAGTGTGAGCATCTTGCATACCATTTTTTCCATCTTAGAAAATAATCACACAAGTTGCAATATACTTACGGACTGCCCTTTCTTGTGCTTGCGCCGGTATAGAACAGTCCAGTTGATCTGACGGGGGTTTCTCTTGGAGAGGAATGCTGACTCACATTTTGCATTAAGAAATTGAAAAACCTGTAATACAACCATTGTTAAATCAGTTATTTAGGATTCAGTTTACATGCCACAAATATAGCACACTGCACTGATATAAAATTAAAACCCTCTAAAGCAGTAAGCTCTAGCTTTTTCAGATCATGGGCCTACTTTCAGCCCAAACATACAACAGTGAATCCATTTCTTAATATTTCCTACATGAAATGATAATGCTGGTGAAGTAAAACACCTCAGATCAGGAAATACGCATGGGTCCCAATCTACTACCTGGAGCAGCGGCATGTATAAAACCATGAGATGTGAATGTTCCCACTATAACAAGAGAACAACAATTATTGCTAAAAGAATATATGTGACTATGTTATAAACAATAAGCATTTGTATGAGACTAAATTGGGAGGGATAACAAATACAGTAGAAGACAAGAGTCAGGATACTGGGTGATCTTGACAGGCTGCAAAACTGGGCTAAAACAAATAAAATGAATTCTAATGGGGATAAATGTAAAGTTCTGCATTTAGATAGAAAAAACCAAATGCATAATTATAGTATGGGGGAGACTTGTCTTGGCAGTAGTATGTGCAAAAAGGATCTAAGGGTCTTAGGAGACCATACACTGCACATGAGTAAGCAGTGTGATGCGGTTGCTAAAAAAGGCAAATGGGATTTTGGGTAGTATCAACAGAAGTATAGTGCCCAGATCACGTGAGGTGATGGTATCACTTTGCTCTGCTCTGGTTAGACCTCACCTAGAGTATTGTGTTCAGTTTTGGGTACCACAATTTAAGATATAGACAAGCTGGAACGTGTCCAGAAGAGGGCAACAAAGATGGTGTGGGGTCTGGAGACCAAGTCTTATGAGGAAAGGTTGAAGGAGCTGAGTATGTTTAGCATGGAGAGGAGATATGATAACCATCTCCAAGTACTTGAAGGGCTGTCATACAGAGGATGGTGTGGAGTTGTTTTCTGTTGCTCCAGAAGGTTGGACCAGAATCAGTGGGTTGAAATTAAATCAGAAGTTTTTGGCTAAACTTTAGGAAGAACTTCCTGACAATTGAGCAGTTCATTAGTGGAACAGACTTCCTTGGGAGGTGGTGGGCTCTCCTTCTTTGGAGGTTTTCAAACAGAGGCTAGATGGCCATCTGACAGCAATGCTGATTCTGTGAATTTAGGTAGATCATGAGAGGAAGGGCAGAAACGGTTGCATCAGTGCTTAGGTCTTATGGCCGTTTCTTACACACCTAGGGAAATGCTGATCACCACTTTGGGGTCAGTAAGCAATTTGTCCAGGCCAGTTTGGCTAGGGATCCTGGAAGGTTTTGTATGTGTGTGTGTTGGGGGGGGGTTGCCATCTTCTGGGCATAGAATGGGACACTGGGTGTGTGTGTGGGGGGGAGGTATTTGTGAATTTCCTGTATTGTGCAGGGGGTTGGAATAGAATGACCCTGGAGGTACCTTCCAACTCTATGATACTATATATCTAATTACAACCTGCTGCCTCCTGGAGCTATTACAGCAGTGCTTCTCAAACTGTGGGTTAGGCCCCCCAAAAGTCAGGAGACCAGGGAACTAAAATGGGAAGATGGAAGAGATGGTTCTGAGATGTCTGATGCAAATTTGTATTTGTATTTACATAATATATGAGATAGCCATGAAATACAGCCTGGTGTACATTTAGCTGCAGTGACTGCCTGTAAGAAGGTTGAATCTCAGATCTGTTAAACAACTTTCAATCAAAAGAACAGTAAGATAAGTACAAGTACAGTCTGCTGTTCAATAACATTATACATTATTAATTTTAAAACTTCAGTGTTAACTGATGTGACAGTTTTGTTGTGTTTGTTCACAGGGGGTTAGCATGGAATTACTTTGCAAGTGAATCCCCAAAACTGAGCAAATTTAAAGCATGACATACTTAAATTTGGAACAACTGACTTGCAGCATTGCTTTATCAGCCTTTCAACACAGATAACTTTTGAAGCAGTATTAAAAGAAATCACATTTAAACTAGACTAGTGGGCCCAATAATTCTAAGAAAGCTTTGTTTTCCCAAACAAATTGTACATTGGAAATCACAGTACTTATCACAACTGAATTTTGTAAGTTAACTAGTTCACACATTATGATATTCACCTGAATGACTCTGTAACTTGAGATTGCCTGGGTTGCACTGAAAGTCATGTGGTGCAGATTTGAAACCTATCCACTAAGCTAAATACATTTCAGCAACCTGACATTTCAGCAACCTGTCTCTTCCAACCTCTCCTAGGTCATAAAATTATTATGAGGAAACAGCCAAGTATCCCACTTTGAGCTCCTTAGTAGAAAGCGCAAGAATAAGAAACAAAATAGTTCTTTAAACAGCTACAAACTCGTCCTGAAGTAAGCGTCAACCCATCATGAAACTCCTACTATCACAGTACACTAGAATTAGCCAGGGACAGACAGAGATGGTTCTCAACCCACATCGAAGACTCAGCAAAAGCCACAACTACTGCCCACATTTCTATCCTCCTTACCTTGCCATCTGTGCGCGCGTAGCGGCGGCCATGGCCCGGGTAGATCTTGTACCCGCTGAAGCTGCACAACTCGACCCTGCATCGCGAGAAAGGGCCAGCAAGAAAGAAAGGAAAAAAGATTAGCAAGCCGAAAAACACCCGTCACAGCTGCCTGCCAGCGTCCTAAACGGAGGATGGCATCGGATTAGACTCCCGAGGCAGAATCCGGTTCTTACTTCATAATGACGGTAACTGCTCCAGCAGCAGCGGCTCCAGCAGCGGAAAGGAAGAGAGGATCATGGGAAACCGGATTCTATTGCTCGCGTGGGGCATTATGGGAAAATGCCCCTGTTTCCGGGGCATCATGGGATGCTTCTTCAGGCAGTTCTGTAGTGCTGAAAATGTTCAAAAATCACAATTCATGATGCCACGAGGTTTCGAAAGTCTCCTGATTTGATATAAAACCTTTGGAAAATATTTTCCTTAGGGTATTTTAACTAGCCAATCAGCGTTCAGCACCCGCCCGGTTGCCTAGTGTTGTTAGCAAGCGGGAAGTATGGCGGCATCGGCGGCAGCAGCAGCAGCGAGTTTATCTTCGAGGACGGAGGCGACTAAGTCACCTATGGGCGGTAGGGAAAGCATTGATGGAACCTTGATAGAGGTGCAGAGAGAGGTATTATTGTGAGGTTGGGTGAGGGGCAGTCAAGTAGTTATGCCTCACGAGGATGAGAGAGGGGGATGGTAGTGTTCTGTGGTGGCTCATGGGGGTTGTAGTTTCTTTCCTCTAATGTATCCCATTTATTGTCTTTAGTTATTTTCGAAATGGACTATAAATCCCAGAGGACCTTGCGGGATGGCCGTTTTCTTTATTTTGAGGCGCGGGCGTTGTGCTATTAAAACGAGGTTGTTAAAAGCCGGGGTGAAGGCTGTGTTGCCCTATTGTCGGCACGAAGGTTTCCTATAACAAATGCAAATCAGTCTTGTCTTCAAACAGTTTTCCCTCGGCTACCTCAATATATAACCGTAAAATCGGTGTCTAATGGTAGGTGAGATCAGCTATAGAAGCACATGAGACAATAGTTTGAGTGAGGGTTATTGCTGTCTCTTCTTGCTAGAGTTTGGCTAGTACTCTAAAAGGCGCTCTGATCGTGGTAAGAGTGGAAGATTCGCTAAAGCTTTTGAAATTATCTTGTAGCTAGCTTATTTATTGTCTGCGTGCCACAGCTGAACTGCGGAATGTTGTTATGCGGAAACGCTTATGATGAGGGCCTCTGAACGTGTGGCGTTGCCCTGTCGCCACGACTAAGCCGTCAGACTCATCGCCAAGTAGCTAGGAAGAGCGAAAGTGTTTATTCTTAGGAAAGTGTAATTTCCAGGCAAGCATGAGTCCCAGAAGGTCTTCATTACTGCACACAGAACCAAAGGAGGGAACAAAAGCACAGGCTACACAAAGAGAGTCTGTTGCAGCAGACTAATTGGGTTGTGTTTTAACAGTTTATACTCCCACTCCTACTTAGTTACCTCCTTTTCCTTTCCTTTCTTTGCTGTCTACCATCCATGTACTTTTGAGACAGCATGTCAGTTTTCTGAAAGGTCTAAATAAAGGTCCCATCAAGTTCTTGAGCAATGATGTATGCTAATTCATACTGCAGTCCCAAACAGAATTACTCCCTTCTAAGCCTATTGATGTCAATGGATTTACAAGGGCATAACTTGGGTGAGACTGTTAATCTGCTAAATGATCATATTTCTAATGTGCCTATCTTTATCTACAGAAAGTATGTGCTGGTAGTGTCCTGTGTTTTGAAGACTGAACAATAACCTAATAATTACTTTTTTCTGTATTATAAGGTGACATATGTCTTGTATTGCGGTTCGAAACAGTTACACACTAATAAGTCCAATGGAGTCCATGGGCCTATGGGTGTTAACTCTGTTGAGGATGGTGCTGTCAGCTACAGGATCTCCAGTGTGGATGATCTTGGGACAGTGCCTGGGGAGGGTGGAATCTGGGGATGTAGCACAGCAGGCTGTCTTCAAATAATCCATTTTGTTGGTGCAATTGATATGTGGCTTTTTCCAAGGTACTCTGCTTTTTCCCCAAGAGATATTTTCTTCCCTTTTCATTTATCTATGTTTGCTTCCACATGGGAGTCCCCCCTCCCTGCACACACACATTGAAAGCAAGAAGCACTCACATTAAAGGGGAACATCCAAGTGTGATTGTGCTAAATATTATCAGCACAATTTATGTTCCCAAGGCTTTTTTCCCTTTAAAAGGAGTTTAAAAATAAAACTGTTTTAATCCTGTTCAAAAGGGGAATCTACCGACTAGCTACCGGGAATGCCTGGGTGGACACTTTTTCATGGTCAGTACAGGAAGGGAACGGGCCTAAACTCTGTTTTCAAAATGGTGTGGGGCAGTTTGCTGCTGTGAGCCATTTTGCTATTTAATTCTTTAATGGACTTTTTTTCTCTTTCCCTGCTGAGTTGCACTATAGCATTATAGCATGATGAAAGGATGGGGGGGGTTTGATACTGGCTGCCAAGGGTGTCCTGGCAAAGTTGCCATAATGTCTGACCTTTTGTACAGGTGTGATGGAAAAGGAGGGGAGGAAGAAGGTAGTAGCAAGTGGTGTGGGAGAAGGGTGATATGGATGATGTTCCTGCCCGTTGCTGCACCATTGGCTGTTGCTGTAGAGGGGGAATGCTTTTGTGCCCTTGAATAGCTATAATAGTTACAAGGATATTTTATCATTTGATAGCTAAAGCTTTGCTCCCAACTGTTAAAATGGTGGACTTTTTGGATAACCTAATAATGTTACATTTTGCATTGTTAATGTTGATTTCAAATAAGCAAACACCCAAAAGAATGAATTGGGTGGGAATTCACAATACTTTTTTCAAAATTAAGTATTATGATGAAGTGCCATGACCTCTATAGTCTTCTTCTGAGGCCTTGCTTTGGTTGCCCCTACCTTCTGAGATTAGGTGGGTGGCAACTTGGGAGAGGGCCTTTCTTGGTCATCGCACCAGAACTCTGGAACTTTCTCCCAAGATAGATTCATCTGTCCTCTTCTGCTGCCATCTCCTGCTGGTACACAGAGACTTTTTTGTTTTGTTTGGTATTCACTGAGTGATCCCTCCTTTCTAACCAATGTTTTAATTGTAGTTTTTATATTTTGTAGGTATTTTAACGCTGTTTTAAATTGTTTTAATGATACATGTTGGGGCTTTATTAATGGATTTAAAGTGTGATATTTTTATGTATATTTTAAATTGTTAGCTGCTTTGGTGGCCCTTGTGAGGGCAGAAAAATGGGATATACATTTTGTAAATAAATAATTATTAAATACATTGCCTGTGAGTAAAGTTCATTTAATTTTTTCCCAGTATAAGGCAATACATACATGTATAATTCTAACTTTTGAACTTTTGCTCTGTTAAAACAGGTTCAGTAGTTAATTGGTCAGGCCAAGGATTACAAAAATTGGGACCAACTTTGTCCTGTGATGCAGATACACATACTTTGATTCTGGATAAAAACCAGTTAATTAAATTGGAGCATCTGGAGAAATGCAGGGACTTGATGCAGGTTAGTTGTATATGACTATGATACTCTCATGCTATGTTTGTTAGCTTATCCTTAGTTTACAGTTACTGGGGGGAACTAGCCAAAAGAATCATAAAAAAAATAGGAGAGGTAAATATAACATCCTCAACATATTAGAATGCCATTCTTCAGTAGATTTTCACAAGCTTTATATTGGGGTGTTAACAACTTTAAAATCATCTAGATTTGTATTCAGTGGAGTCTCAAAACTTACAGATACATGCAAACATACCCAAACATTGCCACTCCTGGCTCTTCCCTTGCAGTTCTCTCTTATTTATTTATATATTTGTTTAGAAAGGTCCAAGCCACCTCTTTAGAGTCCTGCTGGAGGTGGCTTACATTTTAAAACCACAGTATTAAAAAAACAAGTCATTGTACATATGCAGCCTAAAAACTATATGTAAAACAGAAGAAGACCATTAAAAAGCTGATAAGATAAAACCCATCATAAAAGCCTGGGTAAAGAGATATATTGTAGCCTGGCACCTAAAAGAAAGTAAAATACAGACCAGGTGAGCCTGAAGGGGAAAGGCATTCCAGAGACAGGAAATGCCCTGTTTATAGTTGCCAAGGTTTTTTAAAAATTTATTTAAGCCTACCATTTTTAACTTTTTAGATTTTTCTGCAAACCTTGGGGCTTCACATATATATGTATAACGCATTTAGTTTCTCATGAGGTCTCGTAATTAAAATGTTCTACATATTGGCTGGAATTTGAACAACTCTGTAAGTGCATAGAAGCAATTCTGTGTATTCTCCACAGCTTTCTATTTTTCTGATGTCAGTCATTTATATTATACTGGAGGAAACTTTTGAATTCTCCTAAGTTTTTGAAGTATCTTGTCTGGCAGTGTGATAGGGCAAGCAAGGGCTATGTCTCCTGAACACTGCTGCTCAACTGGAACTTGGCATGCATTTCTTTGTATACCATCACATTAATATTACTTGACATCCTTTTTAATTTTTTTATTTATTTACATTATTTATAGTCCACCTTTCTCAAAGGGACACAAGACTGATTACACATAGTAGCAATCACAAAAAAATGAAACATTCAATAATCAGTGCATTAGGATTGTAGAAGTTTGGAACCACAGAAAGAACTGAAATGTAGTATAATTATTCACATAACACACTAAGCGGTACAGAAATTACATAAATAGGATCCTACTTACAATAAGCTAAACACAACAGTATAGACCACAGTCCTTAATAGTTTATCCAAGCAAGTTTGTAAAACCATTTTGTGCAGTGCAACCTTTGTTACTTGCACAGAAAAACCCTCTTGAATAGTTAATTTTGCATAGTCTGCAGAAGGCCAGGAGAGTGGGCACTTTCCTGACTTCATCAGGCAAGCCATTCCACAAGGTGGGAGCCAAAACTGAGAAAGCACGTGCACAGGCAGTTGTTGATTTTGCCCATTTGCAGGTTGGGACCTACAGAAGTCCCTGCTGACATGAGCAAAGTTGTTATGGTGGAGAAAAGGGAGCGAGGTGGTCCCACAAATAAAAAGGGACAAGGCAGTAAATGGCTTTGTATATGATAGCCAGTACCTTAAACAGTGGGGGCCATGGTGGCTCAGAGGTTAAGACGCTGAGCTGCAGACTGGAAGGTCGGTAGCTTGGCAGTTCGAGATCTGAGTGCTACATGAAAGAGTGAGCTCCCATCTCTGGCCCCAGCTCCTGCCAACCTAGCAATTTGAAAGCAAGAAATTGCAAGTAGATAAATGGGTATTACTTTGGTGGGAAGGTAACAGCATTCTGCATGCCTCGGTGTTTAGTCATGCTGGCACATGACCACGGTAAAAGACTTTGGACAGCACTGGCTCTTCAGCTTGGAAACAGAGATAAGCACCACCCCCTAGAGTTGGATTTGACAGGTTTTCGAGCAAGGGAACCCTTTACCTTAAAAAGTGCCTGGTAACAGGTGGCAGCCAACTGAGCATCTGCAGAATGGGAGTAATATGCATGCTCCATCTAGTTTCCATTAATAGTCAAGTCATAGCATTCTGGACCAGCTGGAGTTTCCAAGTTTATTTTGAGGGGAGACTAATCTACAATGCATTACAGTAGTCTAGTCTTGAGATTACTACAATTTGGTTCCAGGTAGACAGGTCAGCCATATTAAAGTAAGGGGCCATCTTATGAGCCTCTTTTGCAGATGCATTAATTTGCTTCTCCAGTCGGGGTGTGGCTCAATGACAGTGTCTGGTTCAGGTTAAAATGATCACTTAATGCAGGAGTGTCAAACATAAGGCCCGGGGGCCAGAACTGGCCATCCATGGCTGTTATGTAGCCTGCAAGCGCCTGGTATGAGGGAGGGAACAGGAGGCTGCTCAGGGTTGGTGGGCAGAGCCACTCTAATTGTGGCTTCAGCCCACCTCATTTGCAGCAGTTAAACAGAACCCCTTCACTTCAGAGACAGCCTAACTAGTAAATTGGGAGCCACTACAGTTTCATTCATACCGCTCCACTTGGCCTGCAGCTTCACAAATGCTGTCCGAGATGGCTAAATGGATCAGTGTTTGTGTGTGTGTGGGGTGCACACAATCTTCTGTTGGGGCATGGACGTGTGTATCCGGCACTACACTGCTGGCTCTCTAGTCCACCCATGTGGGTTTTCCTCTGCACCCCCTTCCCAATCCATGAGGCCTTGCAGTGAGGACATACCCAGCTGGAGCTTACCAGTTGCTGTCCTTCATAAAGTTTATATCTCCAGTACCTGGCATTACGTTTTATGGCGCACATGACCTAGCCCAACATATTGACATTTCTGTCAGATCCAGTCCTCATAACAAATGAGTTCAACAACTCTGACCTAGTGGGTGATGTAAAAGCGTCTCCATGAGGCATTGGAGAGCCTTTGTCTATTAGAGCAGACAATGCTGACCTTGACAGACAATGGTTTGTATTCATCATTTGTCCTGTCAGGGCTGGTTTGTACTAGCATTATGGAGTCAGGGAAGGTCACAACTTCTGTCCCTCAGATTTTGTGTGATAAATTGCTCTCGTAAAGTGTCCCATCCATATGTTACATGGAAATAATTTATCCTTTCTCAAAAAGCAATGTTTCAGGTTGTTGTAACTAGCAGTTTTCAGAGATAGTGATTAACACAACTGTGTTTTCACTTTGTTACATTTTCCACATTCAGTGTACTTCTATTATGGATTAATTCAGAAGTTCTTAAATGTGTGTCATGAGCTTTTTGAACAGCATGAAAACATTATAAATTGACAGCTGAATGGAAACAATATCTGATGCCATCATGGTTGGTTTATGCCCTTTTAACTACAGTGACTTTTTTACCTTGCAGTTGTCTGTTGCAAATAATCGGCTGGTACGGATGATGGGTGTAGCAAAGCTCACTCAGCTTCGAGTGTTAAACTTGCCCCACAACAGTATTGGTTATGTAGAAGGACTGAAGGATCTAGTACACTTGGAGTGGCTGAACCTGGCAGGAAATAATATAAAGGTGAATTTTCTTACATTTTCTGTCAGAATATAAATGTAACTAAATAATTTTAACAAAAAATTGTGTGTAGTTTAATTGTTCCTACTTAAACTAATAAAACTTTTAAGCCAGTTTAATTTTTATTATGTATTGTAGCTTGCTTTATTATCATCAAGCTGCTAGAGTGCTTTTTAAAAAGCATGGCATAGAAATTTACAATAAAAAATAAATGTCTTACTAGTAAAGGCTTATATTCTAATGCATCACTTGAAAGAGCAGTGAATAAAATTGCTATTCTCAAGCACTGCTAAAAATGGGGGAAATACCATATTTTTCGCTCCATAAGACGCACTTTTCACCCCCCAAAAAGTGTGGGGAAAAGTGTATGCGTCTTATGGAGTGAACACTGCAAAAGTCGGGGGGGGGGGTTGGAGCGTCGGCTTTCCTGGGTGCTCCGCAGCTGCGGCGCGCCCAGGAAAGCCAGGGAAGGGGCGGTCCTGCCCCTTCCCTCCCAGCCCCAGCACCGGCTTTCCTGAGCACGCCACAGCAGCAGCGCGCCCAGGAAAGTCAGGGAAGGGGCGGGCATTCTAACTTCCGCCCCTTCTCTCCCAGCCCCAGCACCGGCTTTCCTGAGCACGCCGCAGCAGCAGTGCGCCCAGGAAAGTCAGGGAAGGGGCGGGCGTTCTAACTCCCACCCCTTCCCTCCCAGCCCCAGCACCGGCTTTCCTGAGCACGCCGCAGCAGCAGCGCGCCCAGGAAAGTCAGGGAAGGGGCGGGCATTCTAACTCCCGCCCCTTCCCTCCCAGATGATGTGTGTCTTATGGTACTTTTGGCCACAACTCAACCACTGTTCATTTAATCCATTTTTTTAGTGGTGTGTTATGGCTCTTCATATCTCGGGGACCTGTTCTGTTTTACTGTCTTTCATGTTCAGAATAACTTTTGGAATTGTTACTCAGCTGCACGCACAGGAAAACTATCAGAAATGGTTGCCTATGCAAATTCTTTGTAGGTGATTTTGTGGACTGTTTCTGTGTAGGACATGGTGTCATTAGAAAGCGAGCTTTAACCCATGTGAATGAAGCATTTTTCACACAAATGCAACAAAAAATATTGTTGTTGGAATCATTCTATATTATACTGCCAAATGTTATACCTGAATTAGCCCAGAGAATATTCATGTTCATGTTTTTATAGTACATTTCTAGCATTTATTTTTGCAGATGGAAAATTGTCAATAGCTTTAGAAACAAGAAGTTGCCTAAGCAGTATTTCTAGAGCCACTTTTGTTAAATCCCTAATCTTACTCATGCATCAGTTTTTGTCTCCATCTCTATACATCAACAACCCCCACTCCACCCCCATCCCATTTTTCCTTCTTGGCCTACTGCCCTACTCCGGGTTCTAAAATTATTTAAATCCTTTAAAATATTGCAACCAGAAGTAAGTATGTAATCAGTCTCATTGCTTATTCTAGTGACTAAATTCAATTTTTGTGAGTGCAGGGTTTTTGTTGTTTGTTTGTTTTTTTTCTGCTTGCCCAAATGGGCAAGGTTTATTAGTTTTTTAAAGAGTTATATAAAACAAAACAAAAAAAGCAATACATTTCAAAATATCCAGCCATTGTCTCATTCATAATTCCCTTTTTTCCTTTGTTAACCTGTAGTCCACAATAAATATCATTAAGTAAAGATCTGTTCCCAATAAATAATTCATTTTTTTCTATATCCTATCTGCTATAACTATTATTAATCAAATTTATAACAATAAAAGGAAGGGGGGAAAAACAGGTATTTCACAGCAATTTGACAATTCAAATTTGATCACATACTTTTTACATAATATCATTCTAGTCCCTTTAAGGTATTCTTTTGTATTTTTGGCATTGTTAGCTTTCAAAATCCCATTTGCTTGCAAACCTAAACACAGTAATGTATATTTTCTCCATAACATCAACTCTCAACTTTACCATGCCAATATACTTTCACCTCACACTATACAGATCCATCTTTTCTCTCACAATACTTAAGTAATTACACCTTCTCTAGGTAATCAACCCACTGCTTTTATTTTTTCCCTGCAAGGCCCACTTTAAAAATCAAAACTACCCTATAATTTTTTATCAACCATCAGTTAGAGCATTACAAATATCCAGAACATATTGTATCAAATAAACCAACCATTACTTATAACTTTCACTAATCAGTTAAGACAATAAAGATAATCAATATTTGTAACTACAGATTATATTCTTAATCAGTCATTTATCAAGTATCAGTATAAGTTCAGAGAAAAGAAGGAAAGAAGAAATAATATATAAACAAATATTTTTTAGCAGTTTGAGAGTTTCATTTTAGATAAATCTTCCTCTCATTAATCAGTTTAACCATGCAAACAATCAAGATATATTGTTACAAATTAGTTATACAGTTTATATTTCTTCTGTTTTCCCTGCAAATGTCCCCCCAGAATTGTTGATCTCCTGTGCCTTTAATCTTTGAAGGTCACCTCTTCATCAGTCATACTTATGTAGTAGCACTTAAAACCCTGTTCAGTCTCTGAAAACGCTTTGAAACTCACCCCCTCCCCTTCCAAAATGCTTGTGTGAGGGATCAAACAGACCAAAGCCTGTAAAAACACCTCGTTGTGCTTGGTAACTAAGAAAACTTGAGACTTCAAGCAGTCAGAGTAGCTTTTGTTATTTCTTTCGTATTAAAGATCACATTTCCAGACAGGCCGCATTGATCGAGGTTTTGGGACAAGGATGACATCATCTGCAATGGAGGGTCTGTTATTTCAAGTAAACTAGTCTGTTCACTCTCAAAAACGCTCATGATTTGTTCCAAAACTGAAGAGATAGCTTCAAATATTTTAGTTTGCATTCGTAGAATGATCTCTTCCCAGAAGGTTTCTAACAGTTGCAAGTCCTGTCTGATTTGTGCTGAAAAAGCCATTTCACACTTAAGTTAAGACTCTTGTAAACAATCGTCTCTGTGGAATTATGCCATTAAGAGTGCCAGCTTCGTTGCCATTTTAGATCCAGACCATTTCTTTTCCATAAATCAAGTAAGTCACTGCTCTTCAGTATTTAAGATGTTTTCCAAATAGCAGATAGGAGATTTCAATATATTACTCTGCCCCTTGTATTTATATTGACATTAACTCCCCGGAGCTCTGCTCTGCCGCTTAACATAGGAATGTGTGAGAGAAAATTCCTCAGCACCTCCTTTGTCTTCTCAGGAGGATTTATAGGGGCAAATGAGAGTTGTTTTCCAAGCTTAAAAGTTGTTAAGAAAAAGAAAGTACTTACAAGTTCATCGCCTAGATGGTATGATGAGGTTTGAAGGCTCTTTGTTTAGGGGTAATACAACTTGTCAGTCGTGCTATCACGGCTGGTCTTTGGTGCTTCCTGCTTCAGGACAATTCTGACTCCACACCCGTTGTTGCCACAAACAGGAGGCTCAGATATAAAAGTCCTCTGCATTCAGTTCGTACTCCCGACGAACCGATGGGTCCAAGGAAAACCAAATGGACCCCTAAAAAAGCTCTAGAAGTTGGTGAGTCTCAGAGCCCCTGAGAAACTCGACCACATTGCTGCACTGTAGCCCCACCTCTCCTGTTGTTCGGTTTTTTTAGCATGGAATTTCAGAACACCAAGGGCAATGGTTATATGACCTACAGTCTTTTTGACATAGTTTTAAATTTAAAGAGCAAGAAGCTGTGCTGCAGTGTTGTTCTATAGTTAATTCATTGAGAAACCAATGTATAACAGTTTTATGAATGTTTATGATTGCTGAAAAATTTTATGTTTCTGTAGTTGATTGATCAACTCAACAGCTGCACATCACTTCAACACCTTGATTTATCAGACAACAATATATCCCAAATAGGTGATATCTCGAAGCTTTCCTCTCTGAAGGTAAATGTTGCTTGGTTATTTGTGTTGTATTTTACTTGTCTGAGAGCTGATCATCATTAAGGCTTATGGATGCATTCAGGCATCACATGCAAACTTTTGTTCTCTTTCCTGTAAGCAATAGCTTAGTCCTGGTTTGTAGGCTAGGGAGCAAATCACAGTTTGTTTTGTCTGTTTGAAGTGTCAGAACATTCTACAGTTCCAAACTGGTTTTCAATTTCCAGTTGTGCAAGGGAAGAGGTAGGAAGGAAGGAGCGCATGAAACAAAGGACTTTTTAGCTGTCTTGCAGTGATCAAAGACAGTTGAACATGGCCAACATAATAATGTATTTCTCAGTTTGGTGTAGTGGTTAAGTGTGCAGACTCTAATCTGGGAGAACCGGGTTTGATTCTCTACTCCTCCACTTGCACCTGCTGATGTGACCTTGGGTCACTCACAAGCTCTGGCACAGCTGTTCCTGAAAGAGCAGTTTGTGTTAGAGTTCTCTCAGCCCCACCTACCTCTGTTGTGGAGAGGGGAAGGGAAAGGAGTTTGTAAGTCACTCTGAGATTCCAAGTGAAGGGCAGGATATAAATCCAATCTCTTCTTCTTCTTCTCAGCTACAAATGCTTTTCATGCTTTGCGGTTGATTCAGTGGATGGACATGAAGGTTAAAATATTTCTTTTGTTATAAAGTATTGGTAAACAAGCAATTTAGTGTTCATATGTTCTACAGTTATTTGCCAGAGGTGTTTTTTCAATGCATTTAGGCAGCTCTTTTGAAATACTCAAAGAACTTAAACTAACTCTGTTAAATTTCTACCTCTTGTACTTCCCTCCCCTCTTATCATCCCTTAAGACACTTTTGCTGCATGGAAATATCATAACATCATTGCGTACGGCTCCTGCTTGTTTACCTCAAGGTCTTGCTATTCTTTCTTTGGCAGAAAATGAAGTCAGAGACTTAAATGAGGTAAGAACAATGTTTCTCAACAATCACAAATGAGCCATTCTTTAGGTGCCTTTTTGAGAAAGGTCAATATAAAGTTTCAAATGAAGCACAGATAACTGTCACTGCTGTTTTTAGTTTCCTACTCATGTCCATAAACAAGAGAGGGAGCTACACAAACTCACTGGCGCAGAACAGATGCCAGCTGTACGTTTTCAAAAAGAAGATATAATTAGGGCAGAGTAATTAAAACTATTTTTCCAGAAGAATGAAGGTCATTCTGTTGGACAGATGCTATTTTTGTAATTAAAATATAAAGTGCATTTCAAATTAGGTGCATATTCTGAGCCTCTCTTATCTGAGTCTCATAATTATCCAGATTCATGGAGTGTCCTTATGAAGCCATGTTTAACTTGATCTTCCAAATTTCCATATATTTTAATGTCTCTACCTCAGGCTAAGCAACGATGTCAATTTGTGTATTTGAGCTATGATCCAGGATTGTTAATATCAGAGTTTGGATGTGTCTTTGATGATCATCTTATGGATCAAATATGATTATATAAGGTTAATATGAAAATTAACAGTCAAGAACTTTTAGAACAGTTTGTGTGTTATGATCATGGGATTATGGTGACCATATGTCCAGTTTGGGAATTATACATTCTTGATAAAGTTTGAATCCAGTGGCACCTTTAAGATCAACAAAATTTTATTCAAGGTATAAGCTTTTGTGTGCAAGCACACTTCAAATGTGTATTGTGTACTTTCACATGAAAGCTTATACCTTGAATAAAATGTTGTTGGTCTTACAGGTGCCACTGGACTCAAGCTTTGTTTTGCTGCTTCAGACCAACACACCTGAATCTACATTCTTGATAATTATATGTCAAGAATATTTTGATATGTTACTTTTTGTTAGGACAAATTAGATTTGGTTAGGTCTGGGATTCAGTTTATATTATCATTTGTAGAGATAACTCTCTGTCTCTGTACCTGTGACATTATGTAGCTTCAGGGAACACAGAGCAGCTGATTGCAATTTTCTTTGACTTCTGGTTTTAAAGACCAGAAATCAGAGAAGGAGAGCCATGAGTGCAGGTGCTGTAGAGCTGTGCTTCCTGTACTTCCCTGCCTTCCCTCCTTGTCAACCAGAACAAAAGCATTTGATAGAAGATAAGGGGTTCTCTGCTGTGATGCAACTGAACTTTGAAAAGATCCAACTTGATTTTGTGATTTAAAGTATAAAACTGTGGATTGTGCTTGGCCCCCAAATTGCAAACTATTGTTAAAGAGGGAGGGAATTGTAGTGTGAGGGAATGGAGCAGAGGCATTGATGCTAAGGCTCACTCATGATGCTTAGCATAACATGTGACCCAAGTCACAGAAAATAAAAAACTGGCTTGTAAATGGAATTAAGTCATTGAAGTTACAGCCCATGATATTAAATAAGTTATATTTGATCAACAAAGCTATTATTTGTTTCAGATTTCTTTCTTGGCTTCTTTCCCTGAGCTGGAGCAGTTGTCAATTATGAACAATCCTTGTGTGATGGCCACTCCTTCAATCCCAGGATTTGACTATCGGCCATATATTGTTAGTTGGTGTCTCAGTCTTAAAGTCCTTGATGGCTATGTGATTTCTCAGAAAGAAAGGTAAGCAGTGGGTAATGAATATGACAAAACATATTCATCATCTCTCCAATTTCTTTACCAAAATTCCACAATCATCCGTTCTCTCCCCTAACTCAGTTTTGAAATCAGAATAAAGTATGTCTATTAGGCAACATCTTGTACTACTTCTTAACTTACATAAATTAATTTGGTAACTAGATTCTTCACTTTTGAGGTACTTATGAAATACAATCAAATAATTAGGAGGGCTGGGATAGAGTGTGATTTAGTAATTCCATTTGGTGATGGCAATGGGAGATATGGTCAGAGTGGGAAAGCTCTGTGGTCAAGATGAAGGCTTTCACTGCTCTCTCTGATTAAAATCACTTGAGTTAATTTATAGTATCAATTAAATGCAGTATGATCAAATAAAACCCACAACACCATAATTAAAAGCCAGGTGACAGCACAAAACAACATTAAACACACAGCATCTAAAACAGAAATTATAAGTACTCAGCCCAAAAAATCTCAATGAAACAGCCATTTTTTAACATATTGTCATTACTAAACTTAAAACCAATAAAAGAGTGTAATACTGCTAGTTTAAATATCTGGTTGTTGTTTTTTTTTTAAGTCTTGGCCTGATATCAAAGCTCTACCAAACTGGGAAGTAGTCAAATAAAGGCATGGTGTTTCATAGACAAGGTGCCTCAACTGAAAAGGCCCTATCCAGGTATCCTAAGTGAAACTGAAGTGGCCACTGGCCTCCTCTAAAGGTGGCAGCACTTGAGCCAGAATCTGATATGAGAATCTCAGTGCTTAGGTAGGTTCATGTGGGAACAGACAATCCTTAAGGTACTTCAGTCCCAGGCCATTTAGGGCATTAAAGGTCAAAACTAGCATCTAGGGTGGAAAAACAACCCCCAAAACAGGAAACCAGTGAAGCTTTTCTGAACACAGAATGTTTGGGCAACTGTTCCTAGTCTGTTCAGCTGATGCTTTTGGATGTCTAGTTATGGAACATACTTGTTCCTTCATTAATTCTAGGAGAACCTGCTAACCTTTGTATATTTACTGAGATCTGGCTGAATGTTGCTAAGGATTAAATATTAGCCTAGCTAGCTCCAATCAGGTATTCAGTTTTGCACAAACCCCGGGGAAGACAATTGGACAGTGTATGCCACTGTCATAGATATACCATCCTGTGTTCCACATATCCTAAAGTGAGATTGAAGAATTATGATGCTGTGATCTTTGCAGAGAGCAGAGTAAAGCTTTTTCTCATAGTGTTCTATCCACATTGCTAACAAAAGGACTCCTCCACTGGTCTCACAGGCTCTTAGTTCTGTAGGCCTTTAGTATGCAGGCTGATACTCCTGCAGAGGTATGACACACAAGTACCGGTTGTCCCATTTTGTCAAAGGCCCTTCCAACATTGCTTGATGCATGCTTGACATGATGTTCCTTACTGGCCCTGAAGCTGGTGACTTCTTTGAAGTAGCTTCAGTATTGTATTGACATGGAGACACCATTACCTACTCAAGCATAGATCAAAGGAGCACAAAATCTCACAGTTAGGGACTTAGAGAACTTTTGGATTCTGTGTCATTCCAGAAACCTCCATTGGATTTGCCACCTGGCTTTACAAGTGTTTCTGTGTTTGGCCATATTTGAACTGAAATCAATATCTGGCCTGGCCATTAACACAGTCATTCCTGAGTATCCTTTGGCCAAGCAGCATAGCTGAGTACCTGTGGGCAGTGGTCTTACCAGGGAGTCCGCAAGAATGCTAGTAACTGAAAACTTGGGTCAAGCACCTGTCATTGGGAGACCTGTGAAGTGATAGAGATTGATGTAAAGAGAGCTTTATTCTTTGCTTCCACTGCTGTCTGGCAGAGCTATTTCATGTGGTTAAATATTTTAACTTTTTCTGTTAAAAAATCTTCGAAGTATGAAAAATCAGCAATAAAACCATAAGTCAGCAGCAACAGCCTGAAGTAATAAAATGGGGGTTCTGTATTGACCTTGCTACACTCAGGTATTCAGCTTTGCACTAGCCTAGGGAAGAGAATTGAACAAGGTGTACCACACTCTGTGGAGATACCAAAACATTAAAGAGAGCAGCAGCACAGTTATCAGGTTGTTTGGTTGTCACAACTTAATTAATTAGAAGAGGTGGACAACCACATACCAGCTCATCTGGCCAGTTTGTGAACACTTTGTAGATAAAACTGTTCTGGTCTGGTGCACTATAGGCAGTGTTCCCTCTAAGCTGAGTCAGTGTGAGCTAGCTCAGTTTTTTAGCCTCCAGCTCCAGAGCAAATTAATTTATGCAGTAGCCAAATCACTCACTCACAACTTTAATGTCAGTAGCTCACAAAGTAGAATTTTTGCTCACAAGACTCTTCAGCTTAGAGGGAGCATTGGTACTGGGTAGATTAAAAATCAATTATTATTTTTTAATTGGATTTCTAAATTTCAATTGGGTTTTAAAAAAATTAAATCAGACTTTTTTAATAGAATGCTTTTTGAGGGAAAATTTATCTAAAGATAGTTTTTCCATTTAAGTTACATTATAGTCCCAAGATTATTCATCATGAGGTATGGCTTAGTTTTTAATTATGTAGCATGAAGACTGTATATTCATGCAATGTTTAATTTTTTTGGTAAATGAATGCCATTAATCCATTCACAAAATCATACTCTCCCAGAGGTTTCTGTAAGATTATTTTGGGCAATTTTTCTTTCTAGATGCTTGGTTTTGTAGTTCTCAAAATTGTAAATTTGTGCCTGCAGAGATTAATATGACTCTTCTTCACAGCAAAAATGTTATAAAATAAAGAGATGAGAAAAAGATGTTAATCCTATTGTACCTCTGCAAATACATGTACATAGAATCAACTACTTACCTCTTAAGTGCTAAGTTTCAGGAAGTGGAGTGGAATAGATCTTCACAAGGAGCTAAGTGTGAGGAGAGAGGGGCAAGCTGTAAAAATGAAAATGAAACCTTTGGATCAATATACTCCACAAGTCTTGGGATCTTTGTGTGTATAGCCTGAGGTTTATCATTTTATTCTCTCCCTGGAGGAGAAAACCTATAATGGCAGCAGGCTGTAAAAGAGACCCAGTTTGGGAATATTTTGATGAAGTTCCTCTACCTATGGGTGCAGGCAGGCAGGCATGCAAAATGGAAACACTTAAGATTATACCAGCAAGAATGAGTCTTTTTGTAGAAAACTATGATTTAAATCTAATCTTACTGACTAGTGATTTAAATTGTAATTTAAATCAAATCCACCCTGGCACTACTATTAACAGCTTTTCCCTATGGCAGTGGCTGAAGTTTATCTGATAGAATTGGATCAATTTCAGTTTGTTTCTTCTGAGGAGGTGGACAAACTGCTTGAAAAGTCTTGTCCTTTACTATTTGTTTCTGTCATCATGATTATTCAGATGTTAACTAATTTTATATGACCTAATATCTGTCAAGTGTAAAGTCTAAGATACAAATCATAGAATCATAGAATATTAGAGTTCGAAGGGATCTTGCAGGTCATCTAGTCCAACCCCCTGCACTGCAGGAGCATAGCCAAAAGATAGCCCTACATACCTACAACATACCCAAAAGATGGTCGTCCAGCCTCCTTCGTTTTGGCTAGTACAGAAATAGAAGAAGAAGAAGAGAAGAGATTGGATTTATACCCCGCCCTTCACTGCCCAAAGGCGTCTCAGAGCGGCTTACAAACTCCTTTCCCTTCCCCTCCCCTCCCCACAACAGACACCCTGTGAGGTAGGTGGGGCTGAGAGAACTTCTGACAGAAACTGCTCTTTTTCAAGAACAGCTGTGCCAGAGCTTGTGACTGACCCAAGGTCACATCAGTAGGTGCAAGTGGAGGAATGGGGAATCAAACCCAGTTCTCCCAGATTAGAGTCCGTGCACTTAACCACTACACCAAACTGGCTCCCACACCAAACTGGCTGAAAGTGTGTGATTCCTACATTGCATTTGTGGCTAGGTCCATGTTTTATCATCTTCTGGCTGTATTTGCCTGAAGAGTCCCTTTTAAGAGATGAAATTGGTGGGAAGCTGAAAGAACAGAGCTTTCTTGACAGTTGACTATTTCAGGTTCCCTGCAGACAGATGCCTGCCTTATAATGACTTTATATTCTTTCCACCATTTAATTAAAACCATGAATTAGACTTCAAGCTTTGTTTTCTCGTAATTGTTGCTGGTGTGTCGCTAAATTGTTTTGTTTGGACTGATGATTTAGGCTTTGGAGGGTTTGCCTTTACTTAGGAGGGGCCCAGGTTACCCTTCCCTCTTTCTTCTTGAATTCCACTGGTAGGACTCCTTTTATTGCAAGGAGGAGCTGCCTGGATCAGCCACAGCATCTGAGGAATACAAAGAACCCCTTGCTAAGTTTTAAAAGGTTGTAGGAGATACCCAGGGTTCAAATGATTTTTTATTGATTATTGCTGATTTACAGACACCTTTGGGAGAAATTTTCTGGGACTCTCCTGGAAAATTAACAACCTATTTAAACCACTAAACAGCATTATAAAAGCAGGTGGTTTAAATCAAACTTAATTGACATATTCCAGCCCTTGCTTCAAAGGAAAGTTAATTTTAATTGGGAGTGAACTGCAGGTGTTTCTGCCTGATTAACTTTGCCAATTTCCAGTTAGGAACTGTCACAGCTTTAAGATTTATGAGAGCCAGTCTGCTTCAAAGGCTGAATCCAGGAGAATGTTTCAGCTTCTGATTTTTTAGTAATTCCAAATAAGCTTGGAGTGTTTTGTACATATCAATATTAAACTATTGGAGTCTATAAGCAATATCTCTGTTTGCCTTTTAGTTTATTATTTTAAAGAAGAAAAGACTGTTTGCATTTTTGATTGGAATAACAGAAAGCACCATGATAATTGGTTGTCAGATTTAGATAGATGATCCATCCTTTACTTCAAAGGATCTAGCAAATAATTGGTCAACATGTTTTAACTGACCTGGCAAGGATTCTCAAGCTAAGTTAAAGGATGTCAGAATTAATTGGGTTAAATTAAGTTCAGTTGTATTTTTTTATGGAGAATAAGTTTACGAGTGCTCTTATAAGTGTTAAAAGAGTAAATATCTCTAAATGTTTATGGCTGAGAATGAAAGCTTATGGATAAAATGTTTTTGTATGTGTAATGAAAAAGAAGAAAACTAGTTAAGGTTTTAATTTTCTAATAATGAAATGTGTTTAAAGCTAATAAACTGTTGACAAGAGCAAAAGTTGGAAAATGGCCAACAGTTGCCCAGGTGTGTAGGGACCCCAGCCAACATGGAAGACATAAATAATTGTGGGGGGGTCAGTTAAAGAAGTTATGTTCCAAAAAGTTTAAGAAAACAAAATAATAAATCATGCACGCCTGAAAGCCAATTAAAAGGGTCAATTAGAAATGCAGAACTTGTATTGTAAAAGAGGACCCTCTACTGGCTGAAATAAGGTAAAGTATTTTACAAATTAAAAGCTTTAATTTAGACAAAAAGAAACTTTATAAAATAATTAGAAATATTCTGATGGGCCAAAATAAAAACTGATAGATTCAGTGCATCTACAAGAGCTTTATGCCATAGGCTATTTTAAAACATTAAAAGACTTCATGTAAAGGGTTTAATTCTTTAGAATGTCATTGTAATTATATGTTTTCATATTTTGTATACCTTTTAGTGAAAGTAAGCTTCTAAAATGTTTTAAGAGTATTATTATACTTTTATGTTGTTGTTCAGTCGCACAGTCGAGTCCGATTCTTTGTGACCCCATGGACCAGATTACGCCAGGCCCTCCTGTCTTCCGCTGTCCGCTGAAGTTTGCTCAATTTCATGTTCGTTGCATCGATGACACTGTCTAACCATCTCATCCTTTGCCGTCCCCTTCTTCTTTGACCTTCAATCTTTCCCAGCATCAGGGTCTTCTCCGGTGAATGCTCCCTTCTCATTTGGTGGCCAAAGTATTTGAGCTTCAGCTTCAGGATCTGGCCTTCCAGGGAACAGTCCGGGTTGATTTCGTTTAGGATTGAATGATTTGATCTCCTTGCAGTCCAAGGGACTCTCAAGAGTCTTCTCCAGCACCATATTTCAAAAGAATCTATTCTTCGGCGCTTGGCCTTCCTTATAGTCCAACTCTCGCAGCCATACATTGCTACGGGGAATACCATTGCTTTGACCATGCAGACTTTTGTTGGCAGGGTGATGTCTCTGCTTTTTATCATGCTGTTTAGGTTTGCCATCGCTTTCCTCCCAAGGAGCAGGCGTCTTTTAATTTCATGGCTGCAGTCACCATCTGCAGTGATCTGGGATCCCAGGAACGTGAAGTCTGTCACTACTTCTACGACTTCCCCTTCTATTTGCCAAGGAGTGATGGGGCCAGATGCCATGATCTTAGTTTTTTTTAATGTTGAGCTTCAAGCCCACTTTTGCGCTCTCCTCTTTCACACTGAGCAAGGGGCTCTTTAGGTCCTCTTCACTTTCTGCCATCAGAGTGGTATCGTCTGCATATCTGAGGTTATTGATCTTTTCCCCAGCAATCTTAACTCCAGCTTGTGATTCATCCAGGCCAGCATTTCGCATGATGTACTCTGCATATAAATTAAATAAGCAAGGTGACAATATACATCCTTGTCGTACTCCTTTTCCTATGCTAAACCAATCAGTTGTTCCATATTCGGTTCTAACTGTTGCTTCTTGACCCTTATACAGGTTTCTCAGGATATATGTGAGGTGGTCTGGTACTCCCATCTCTTTAAGAACCTGCCATAGTTTATTGTGATCCACACAATCAAAGGCTTTAGCATAGTCAATGAAGCAGAAGTAGATGTGTTTCTGATACTCTCTTGCTTTCTCCATAATCCAGCGAATGTTGGCAATTTGATCTCTAGTTCCTCTACCTCTTCGAAACCCAGCTTGTACTTCTGGCAGTTCTCTATCCACGTACTGTTGGAGCCTAGCTTGTAGGATCTTGAGCATGACCTTGCTAGTGTGTGAAATGAGTGCAATTATGCGATAGTTTGAACATTCCTTGACATTGCCCTTTTTTGGGATTGGTATGTAAACTGACCTTTTCCAATCCTGTGGCCACTGTTGTGTTTTCCAAATTTGTTGGCAAATTGAGTGCAGCACTTTAACAGCATCTTCTTTTAAGACTTTGAATAACTCAGCTGGGATACCATCACCTCCACTAGCTTTGTTGTTAGTAATGCTTTCTAAGGCCCATTTAACTTCGCTTACCAGGATGTCTGGTTCGAGGTCACTGATTATACCGTTGTGGTTGTCAAGGACATTGAGGACCTTCTTGTATAGTTCTTCTGTGTATTCTTGCCATCTTTTCCTAATCTCTTCTGCTCCTGTTAGGTCCCTACCGTTTTTGTCCTTTATCATGGCCAGCTTTGCATGGAACGTTCCCTTGATTTCTCCAATTTTCTTGAAGAGATCTCTAGTCCTTCCCAATCTATTGTTTTCCTCTATTACTTTGCATTGTTCGTTCGGGAAAGCCTCCTTATCTCTCCTTGCTGTTCTCTGGAAATCTGCACTCAGTTGGGCAAATCTTTCCTTTTCACCGTTGCCTTTAGCTTTCCTTCTTTCCTCTGCTATTTGTAAAGCCTCATCAGACAGCCACTTTGCTTTCTTGCATTTCTTTTTCTTTGGGATGGCGATGATTGCTGCCTCCTTTACAATGTCACGGACTTCTGTCCATAGTTCTTCAGGCACTCTGTCTATCAAATCTAGTCCCTTAAACCTATTCTTCACCTCTACTGTATATTCATTGGGGACGCGATCTAGGTCAAATCTGAATGGCCTAGTGGTTTTCCCAACTTTCTTCAATTTAAGTCTAAATTTTGCAATGAGTAGTTCATGATCTGAGCCACAGTCAGCTCCAGGTCTTGTTTTTACTGACTGGATAGAGCTTCTCCATCTTTGACTGCAAATTATATAGTCAATCTGATTTCGGTGTTGCCCATCTGGTGATGTTCATGTGTAGATGCCTCTTAGGTTGTTGGAAAAGGGTGTTCGCTATGACCAGCGTGTTCTCTTGACAAAACTCTGTTAGCCTTTGCCCTGCTTCATTTTGTTCTCCAAGGCCAAACTTGTCTGTTATTCCAGTTACCTTTTGATTTCCTACTTTAGCATTCCAGTTGTCAGGTAGTCCTGCCATGATGGATGGAGGGGAGGGGAGGATGGCTATGGGCGCCATGGTGGCGTGACGGGCGGGAGGTTGGGATCGTAGGGGTGTTGATTTATGCCTGGTGTGTGAGAATGGAATGTGGCTCTGGTAACCCCTATCTGGTAGACTGAACATTCTGACCTTGGAGAGTCAAGCTGCGAGCTTTCCTATCTCTTTCAAAGCTGCAGCTTTGCTGAGATTAATGGGGGCGGTGGGAACTTCATTAGCGTAGTAACTTTCGATTCCCATTCGCATGTTATTCCCTGATTGGTATAAGGGGGGGTCCCCATTCACCCCCTTCCCTGTATAACTGCCTGCTTTGTGTAACCAAGTTATTCTGAACAATGTATCTGCTCCAGTAACCTTCCTATTGCAGCTTTTCAATAAACGCTATTCTTGTTTGAACTACAAGGCATGGTGTTTGGCTGACTAAGTTAGGGCTTCTGACACCAGTCCCCTATGATGATGAGGACATCATTTTTTGGTGTTAGTTCTATGAGCTGTTTTAGGTCTTCATAGAACTGGTCCACTTCAGCCTCTTCTGCAGCAGTGGTTGGGGCATAGACTTGGATTACTGTGATGTTGAATGGTTTGCCTTGGATTTGGATTGAGATCATCCTGTCATTTTTGAGATTGTATCCCAATACTGCCTTTCTCACTCTCTTGTTGACTATAAAGGCCACACCATTTTTTCTACGGGATTCCTGGCCACAGTAGTAGATATAATGGTCTTCTGAGTTAAATTCGCCCATTCCTGTCCACTTTAGTTCACTGATTCCCAAGATGTCGATGTTCATTCTTGCCATCTCATTTTTGACCACGTCCAGCTTACCTTGATTCATAGATCTTACATTCCAGGTTCCTATGCAGTATTGTTCTTTGCAGCATTGGACTTTCCTTTCACCGTCAGACACATCCACAACTGAGCGTCCTTTCGGCTTTGGCCCAGCCGCTTCACTCTTTCTGGGGTTACTCGTACTTGCCCTCTGCTCTTCCCCAGTAGCATATTGGACACCTTCCGACCTGAGGGGCTCATCTTCCGGCGTCATATCTTTTAGCCTTTTGTTACTGTCCATGGGGTTTTCTTGGCAAAAATACTGGAGTGGGTTGCCATTTCCTTCTCCAGGGGATCATGCTTGGTCTGAGTTCTCTGCTGTGGCCTGTCCATCCTGGGTGGCCCTCCACAGCATAGCCCATAGCCTCATCGAACCACGCTAGCCCCCTCGCCATGACAAGGCAGTGGTCCACGCAGGAGTATACTTTTATATGCATGTATTAATGTAAAAGAACCAATTTTGTAACAGAACTGATAGATTTTATACTGAAAATGAACTTAGCCTCTTTATGTGTATAAAGTTCATTCAAAGGTGAAGTCTGGAGAACTAGCCAAAAAGGAATATAAATCAGTTTTAACGAGCAGTGCACCTGCACTGTAGAAGTTGAGATGCAGCCAAGTAACATCCTGTGTGTCAAATATGTGATTGATGACTGACCAGACAAAGAAAACTGAACTGAGCATGTCTAAATGATGTCAGTGATGATGTAAAGTGAGGAGGAGCAAGAAAAGCATATAAGCAAGCTCCCAGCTGTAACAGATTGAACACCCACGCTGAATTAAGCTGTGAGGTGTTCCTTATTCGAATCAATTCTTCTGTTACCCTTTACTGCCTGGATGATTGTTTTAACTGTGGTTTATCAGCTAGCCACACAAGTCAAAGAACCTTTGCACCTTCAGGGTGTTGGCTACAAGGTTTTATTTATTTTAAGATTTCATTTAGAATGGAAAAACCAAATAATACAGTAAACCTGCTAGTAACTCTTCTCATAAGCACTGTTAGGGGTTTAAGGTTGACAGGCAAAGGAAAATAAATAAAGGTTCCCTACCATACCTGAACTGAACTTATTCCTTAATACACTTATATGCCCCTTAGTCCTTTGTGAGAACAGGTTGGCATGGCCTGTGCTTCCCCAGCCTGGAAGCACACATCCCACTAGCAGCAGCCACCCTGCCAACCAATCCCAGGAAAATGCATACAGAGCTTTGGAGGGGGAGGGTTACTCACAGATCCCTATGCTTTACTCAGGTTACCATTTTCCCTTCAAAATGGGCAGGGGCCACCCTGACCTGGATAGCCCAGGCAAGGCCAGGGGTGGACTCTAGCAACAACTTGGATGAGACGCCTCCTTGAAAAACCAGAGGTGGGGGCAGGCTTTATTCAGCCACTTCTCTGAATATCCTCCAGGCCCCCAGTAGGGGTCAGTCACCAGAAGTCACTATGACTTCCAGCCACACACACAGTCACCAGAAGTCACCATGATTTCCAGGTGCGCATGTGCACATACACATATATTAAAATGGGCAAGGCCAATCCTGGACTTCCCTGGAGTTCTAGGATGGAAGAGAAAGATCAGTTCCACCCTCTTTTAGGGAAAAATCCTCTATTAAGAACTTGTTAAAAGAGGCCTCCCTGAGATCCTGGGAAGGTCACAGGACCAGAAAACCTAGCAATATTGAAAAATTGTAATGAATGCAAGGCCTCTTAAGTCCACAATTGATTAGAGCAATGCTGTGTGTATTTTTGAATAAAAATTGTTTCATAAATACTTTTGCTGCTACAGGTGTTGTTCTTTTACTTCCCTCTAGTTTGAAAGCAGAGTGGCTTTACAGTCAAGGAAAGGGACGATCTTTTCGCCCAGGCCAACATGTTTCATTAGTACATTACCTTGCCAGTGTTTGCCCTCTTACCACTATGTTTGGACTCCAAACTGCAGAGGATGCCAAACTGGAAAAAATACTACATAAGCAAAGGTAAGAACACAATAAGTAACTTAATAAAATAGAGAACTCTTTTCTGCAGCAGATGTACTGAAAGGATAACCTAGTTGATGTGACAACTTCATCCCAGAAACCACTAGCTATAATAACTTTGAATTGTCTTTTTGTGTTCAAGGGATTACAGAATTTATTTTAGTTCATTTTATCCTGCTTTTTCACTAAGAAACCCAGAGCTGCCTATGTGATTCTCTCCACCTTTTCTTAAAAAAAATTCTCTCCACCTTCACAGTAACAGGTTAGCAGGAAGAGGAGAACTACTGGCCCAGTGTCACCCTGTGAGTTTTGCAGTGAGTAGGCCTCCCCTAGTTCAAAACATTGACACAGTGGCTCTCATAAGAAAGACCTGTATTACTCATATTTGCTAATTTAGCTATTCCAGAAAAACAGGAAGTACTTAGTGTCAATATGGTCCATGGTTAGCAAAACCAAGCCAGTCTCTAATTGTTGTCTTTAGGTTGCACCAGAGGCAACTGATGTACCAAAGTCAAGCTGATGAGATCCCTGTTTCCTTGTCTCGGAATAAAGGGATGCCTGTTACCAGTGAGCCAAATAGCCCTGTCCATGTGCCACAAATAAGGACCAAACAAGGTAAGTCATATTCACTGTTGTAGCTTAATATCTTCTGGTGGCGGAATTCCTTGTACACTTTACTTATAGTCCTGGTTTCTTTTGACTAGGTCCAAAATGACAAATTATAGTAGCTTGAGGAGAGAGGCAGTATGGGAGTATGGTGGGGTTAGGAAGGGTGTGGGAGGAAACTTGCAAAAGAGAGCTGAATCTGTAAGAACTTGGAGAATGTACTGGCTGAGTTCAGAGATGGGCAGCAGTATCTCAAGGTCAGTATAAACCAATACTGCTTCATTTGGAATGGTAGAGGAGAGTTTCACTCCTCTTTTTCAGGGGGGGAAACATTTCTGGAGATTTTTCTTATGTTTAGCCAGCCAGTGCAGGTCTGTGAAATGTACCCTCTGCGCTCAAATTACCACTTTAAATTTCTAGTGTCTCATAGTGGGTAGGCTCCAGATTGCTCTGTGAATGGAAAACCAGCATTTTCTCCCCCTCCCCTTTGTGACTCTGCA
Source organism: Gekko gecko (assembly GCA_029375565.1). Lineage (NCBI taxonomy): Eukaryota > Metazoa > Chordata > Lepidosauria > Squamata > Gekkonidae > Gekko > Gekko gecko. Next base: position 51,229,788 of record JAPDNY010000004.1, read on the forward strand.
TGCTACATACTGTGAGTACTACTCATGCTTGAAGCACACATGGCCTTCACATGCAGCTTTAGAGAGTACCAGGACTGGTGGTGTTCTCTGAAGGAAGTGTGGATTGGCTTTCCATTGAAGGTAATGGCTAATACTGTATACACCTCGTTACCACCAGTGGCCTGATTTGTTTAGGGGAATTAGCTATGCGGCAGGATAGGCCAGAGGGGTACAGGAATCATACACCACTTGTATACTGAGGTCTGGCACAGTAGGAAAATTACAGATTTGAAGAGTAAATTAAATAGTTTTTATTAAAGTATTTCCCTAATTACAAACACACTAAGCATTCAAAAAGAGCACACGATATAGAACTAAGAAAGCGGAGGTGATTGATAGCAAATAGAGGGGTCAGTTACAGGGTGATGCAACCTGTCCAGATGTGCAAGGGTCCATGGAGATGAGTTTATGACCCAAACTAGAGGTTTAGGGGTGAACTGCCAATTGGCATCAGGGGCAAACACACAATCTGAGGCCATGTGCTCTGATGGATATAGGCTTTGGAAAACAATGCTGACTAATGGGAGGTCTTGAGGGGTTTGCCCAGGTGAAGACAAAAGAGTACCTGGACCGATGATGAGCCTCAGGAAGTGTGGCATCCAGAGGGGCAAGCCCTAGGTGGGACCAGTGAGCTTTCAGAGGGGCACAGTCTAGCTATAATGGGACTAAGCCAGGTGCTGGATGGGTGAGTGGGAGTGCCCAGTGTGGAACAATAGGGTCGCCTGGGATTTCCCTGGTGCCAGACAAAAGAGGCAGGATGTGTGGGATGAACCTGAATGAGAAACCATTCACTAGATATGGAGAATTAATGTTTCCTTGGTAGGTCTGGCATAGGTATAAGAATGCAGATATCTTAGACAAATATATGGAGACAGGAATAAGAGGATTACTCCAAAGGTATTTCCTGACATATAGGTGAAACAGGAGATGGGGATGGAAACATGCAACATACTTCATTCATGACAGCAGCACAGACCAGAGGCTCTTTGTCCCTGCCTGCCTGTACATTTGACAGACAAAAGACCAGCCATTTGGTCAGTAGAAGATGCCTGAGACTTGCCCATTCTAGTCCTTTTTGGACTGAGGTGACAGGATAGACGGGGGGTGGGGTTGCTTGCATGGAGGATGCTTGGCAGTGCAGCCAGCCTGGAGAGTCTTCACTTGGCCAAGATGTGGTTCTTCTAGCCTCCCAGCAAAACCCACTGTTTAAGCCAAGCTTAGCTTCATGAGAGCACTGCTTGTGGAGGCGCAGAGGTCATTTTGGGGTGTGTCTCTCTCAGGAAAGACCACCCCGGGTTCAGGGCTGAGGAGGCTTGCTACAACTTGGCTGAGAGCCAGCAGAGAAATATCATGTGCTCTGTGTAGGTTTGAGAGGGAGAAGTAGATTGTGTTGATATTAGTTACTGCTCACTTAAGTATATGTCAAAATACCCAAAGCACTCTAATCCCATCTCATTCTGTTATTATAGAACCTGTTATCCAGAAGAATTCCTGGGTTGGGTCAAGATCTAACGATGACCATTCTTATGCAGTTACAAATGTTTTTCCAGCTTCTTCACAAGGTGAAAGAAATGCTTGTGAGCAACTTTATCTGGAAGACATACAAACTGATGAGGACAAGCTAAACAGCAGTCTTCTGACCTCAGAGTCTACTTTTATGCCTGTTGCTTCAGGGCTCTCACCGATGTCTCCTACTGCTGCAGTATTGAGACTTCATGGAATCTGTATTGATACAGAAAATATGGGGGATGCTAACACTGGGCTTGTAAAACAGATTAATAAGCAAGATGAAAAAAGGCAGGAAAAGACTTTTTTGATTCTTGAAGAACATCCCATCAAATCAGCAGAGACTGTGGAAACTCAAATGCAAAGGCAAAAAGAAGGCACATTGTCCACTTCCAGTGAATCAGTGGTCACTGTTACTCTACCCACTGACATCAAAAACTGTCAGTCATCCTCCAAAGACTGTGTTCAGTGCAGTCAAGTCAAGCAGTTGCATGCACCTGAAGAAGATATAATCAAAACTGCTTGTCCTGCCACATATCTAGAAGAAAGATCTGCAGATGCCTCTGCTCCTTTATTTCAAAAGGATGATGCAGTTCAAGAAATGAACAGAGCGGCCACAAAGCTTCAAGCCACTTGGAGAGGGTATTACACTAGGAACCACCATCCCAGAGCCAAAGAGGTGCGCTATGAAATACGACTCAGCAGAATGCAAGAACATATTATACATTTAACTGAAGAAGTAGAAAAGTAAGTCTGCAATCCTATCTACATTTTCACAGTGAACCTTAGAAATTATACTATTACAGACTGAGGCTCAATATAACCTTGAACAAATCTAGCTGCAAACTGCAAGAGGATAACAATAGAGCAGTTGCACCCTCAATTGTATTTTTTTCTGATGTTGTCTCTAGTTATGTTTATGGGGAAGCTGGACGGAAACTAAAAAAAAACAAACCACCCTACAATCTACAGAAGATTTTAGAGATTAACTTGTTATACATCACAGAAGACGTGATATTGACATTTAATGCACAAGAAGGAAAGTTCTAAGTCTTCAATATATGTAGCAAAGAAGGAGTTATTATTTATCATTCTAGGAACACAAATTGGTACAAGGGAAAAGTGATGAAGTTTTAATAGTAACTCTAATGTAAATACTGCAACAAATATGGCCAATTGATGGAGGCAAGAATTTTAAGGTATCTTTAATTTCTCTCTAGTGTAAATAATTTATCTTCTGGGTCGTTTCTGTTTTAGACTAAGAAAAGAGAAGGATGAAGAAAAACTTCAAAGAATAGTGCAAGAGGAGGCTGTCAAATTCCTTTGGGACCAGGTAAAAAGCGGGGAGTTGAAGAAAATGGTCTGATGGTCGCTGGCCCACCTTGTTAGCCAGCCAGCCATGCTGAAGCTAAGCAGGAGAAAGAGCCTTTTCCATTTATTCTGACAGGAAAGTGGCCGTTGGGGAGGGGGTTATGGGCGGGGGAGGGGGTTATGCTTTGTTTTTTTACTCACAGAACCAAGCTTGGCTGCCTACCAACAGCCACTGAGGGGACAGTCCCTCACAGGAGTCAAGAGAACTGTCTTCCTCAGGAGAGAGAGCTGTCTGCCAGTAAATCTGACATGCAAAAGGGGGAGTGGGTGGGGAAGAGGAGCAGACCCAGCACCCGGCCAATGGCACGCGAGTACTCTTGAGTGGTGGTTGATGGGCCAATGGCTGAGGGAGAGCATTTTACAGCCAATGGGAGCGCATGGAATCTTGTGAAACCAAAAGATAATTATTTATAAGATAATTATTTATATATACACACACCCACACACACACCCTGAGGGACTTTGCCTCCATTTGAGAGGTACAAATGGGATATGTGTACTCCTCAAACCATGTGCAGTTTTCCTCATCTAAATGCTATCCATTGAAGGAACTAGTCTTTCATGAAATAATCAATAGACAATGTTAATGTTTCTGTCAAAGATGGCTTGTTTAGTGTTTGCTGCTTTCCAGTAATCATTGCCTACGTTAGACAGAGAACATAACATTTGTAAATTTATTTTGGCAATCCTCAGGTATATGTTGGTGAAGATGTTCACAGAATAAAGTGCTGTACTGTTGAAGCTTCAGTAGCTTGCTATTGTGCACATTCCTTCCTCAACACCCACTATTATTTGAAGTGGGTTTTAAAAGTAGTTGCTGTTATAATTTTGGGAAACCAAAAATAAGAGACACTGTGCAGAATACAAAATATAATTGGAATATATAAACAATGGGAACAATAATGTCAAAAGAATAATACCAGGAGAAGTCTCAAAAAAGGAACAAGGTACAGAGTTTCATAAGAAACAATCGTACAAATAATTCTGTGATTCATTCTCAACATGCAGTCTCTCTATATAGAAGGTTCTCAGAAGGCAGTCTGTATGCAGAAATCAATCTGATGACAGTTCCCAAAGAATGAAGTCTCTAATGAGCATGTCGGCTATTGTAAGCCTCGTTTTGCTGAAGAGCTTTATCAAAGAAGAACCGGTAATCCAATATGCACTTTAAATATGGTCAGGAAAAATATATTACAAAGAGTTTCTGATATCTTTCAAGGCTTCACCATTTACATAGCTCAAAAGATTATTTTTAATGAAACCTTGTATCTTCTTGTTCCTTCCTTGAGACTTCTGGTGATATTCTTTTGACATTATTGTTCACATTGTTTAAATATATTCCATTTATATTTTGTATTCTGTACAGTTTCTCTTATTTTTGGTTGCTCTCTACCTGTTTTGATTTGCAGTTATAATTTTGGGGTGCAAGGTGCTTTGGAGCGCATTGGGGAGTCTTGGGATCCTGACAGCAGCTTATTTTCCCATGGGAGAGAGCAATAAAATGCTCAAAGAAGTCAGGGAGAAAAAGAAATATTTTTGCAAAGAGATAACCATTTGCCTACCTGGCTTTTGAAAAATATGATCTGGGTATGGAGATGTGTGGAACATGCACTCTCTAGGGTGGTTGAGGGAGATTGGGGTACACCTTCCCACATGGGGTTAAGTTCCCTAAATCTGAATTGAGAGAGGCTTCCCACCAACAAAGAGCAGGAAGGATTAAAAGGCTGAAATATCTTTTAGTCTTTCTTCCAATGCTGGAAGCTAGATTCCTCTGCAGGGAGTAGGTGGGGTTAAGGCCGTGCATTTGGTCTGCAGCCATCTAGGAGGGGCATTGGAGATAACTCTTCTGTATGGTTAAGTTTAGCTTAGATATATGTTTCTGTTCTTTTCATTAGATCTGTAACCAGTAGGCATGATAGCTATTTTCTCTGTCTGTGCTGTAGCTTAATCTGTTTAACAAAAGATACTGTTATTTAGCTGCTCCTCAGACGGACCTTAATCACTTGCTCATGCTCACATGCTTGCACATGGGATGGGTTGAAGTAACTGGGAATCTCTGCCCTTTGTACTTGCCCAGAGGCAGGCTTTACCAGGGTTCCCCATGTCACTGGTAACGTGGGAGGCTGAATTTTAACTTGGGGTGGTGGCACAGTGAAGAGGAACACACTTTTTACATGCACACAATACATATAAGAACACATAGACACAGGATGGGTTTATTGCAGTTGCTACTTTTATTGTCTTTGATCTGTTAGCATTTTCTTTTTCTCACTTACACCTTGCGTGTCCCAGTTTGAATTCATTTTATTTTAGTGTGGCTAAAGCTGTTTGGTAATATGCAATGATTCCTGAACAATCGGTGCATATCCAGTCTTGCTTCTCTTTACTTCATTACACAAGAGCTACTAGTATTTCTCTTTTCTCTTCAACACATCATAGATTTAACATACACCTGCCTGTCACAAATACAAATGTTTATATTTCTCATACTGCACTATAAAATTTCCTCTTTGTGTTGTTAACAGGTTAGATCCATGCAGGAGTGGCAGCTTTCTGTGAACCAAAATCTAAGTATTGCCAGGCAGCATGGCATCCCTACATCAGGTGCTTTGTGTCCTTCAGAGTTACCCAAAGAGACATCCAGTCTAAATCAAGTACTATCTCCTGTTGCTTGTTCTACCTGGGTAGTTTCAGCTGCTGAAGCTTATCATAATCAGTCCTTACCAGAATTTCCTGATTCAGGATTTCATTCCTGTGTGACTGACCAAAATTGCCTTAACGAATCACAGAGATCTGAAGAAAGTTTGGCAGAAACAAATGAGAGCACTCTAGGGACTTCTTTGGAAACAGTCAAACAGCATGACGATTCTCTTTCAGGCTGCTTTTCAGATGCAGAAGAGGTCCGACTGAACCATGGGGAATGTAGCAAAAAGGGATCTAACAGTGAGCAGGACAGTAGCCTTCTCCAGCAGTATTTAAAATCAGTTGAACAGCTAGATGATACTGATGAAAAAACAAGCTGCAACCATGAGACAGAAAGCAGTAGGCTCCAGGCAGTGGTTTCATTAGAAAACTTCGATGCCCCAGCCTTCCAAGATGCAGTTGCATCAGCACAAGATGGAATTGATCAGGCATCAGAAAGATGTGATTTGAATGCAGAGACAGCAGAAGGAAAACCGACAGACTGTGACTTTTCATTCCAGGCACTTCCTGTTAGCATAACTGTAGCAGGCATAGACCTGTTGGAACAGTAGAAGAGCTTCTTTTAATAGATTTTTGTTGTTGTTGTTGTTGTTATTTATTAAAAACATGATTTTTTTAACACTGTTCTGGACTTCCAGTTCCCTGCTGTTAGAACAGTTTAGCTTGCAAACAACATTTTGCTGATCTACTAACCCTTGACACTGTGTTAAACTCTAAAAGGTGAGTTCACTATAATGGAAATAATGCACTTAATTCAAATTTTTATGTAATTGGACAATAACAAGTTTCTATGAAATATAATTTTGAGCATTCTAACTACTTTTTGTATTACCTTCATTGAACTAAGCTACTAGTTCCCCCAAAATACAAAGCATACGTTCTTACTATATTCTCACTTTAGTCTGGTTATGTGGAGAAATTATAATTAGAATATTTGTAAATTGGAGAAGTATGCAGACGTCTAAGGGAAAAAGAGAGTCAACGTTTCTTAATATCTTACTTTCACTTCTAGGAGAACTCATCTAAGTGAAGTGTTTTGATAGGCAGTTCAAAAAGATATGCTTATAAACTCAGGTACAGAGCCATATATTATTTTATTTCCCTGCTTTGCTACACACCTGGATCATTTTGCTTGAAGAAAGAACATTTGCAATATGTATTTTTGAAATATGGTTGCTGACTTTCATACAACCCTATTTATTATCACATAGGACTCTCAATAATATAACTGTCCAACACCGTCTTCAGACATTATGAGCAAACTTCAACTTATTCATGATTGATAGGAACCTGATAAATAGTTATATTCTCACACTCCTTCCATCATACAGTGATTGTAGAAGTCTTAGGTTGTGATATCTCTTTGCGGCTGCCTGGACTATTTGGGGTTATTTGCCTTCTGACATTACGACCTATTGGAGAGAGTGCTCAGAAGCACATCGATTCACCTGCTTCATTGCAAACATACTGGGGTTTGCTTGTAATGTCTGAATACATTTTTCCTGATTTCTGCAAGAGGCAGAGGAAAACTATTATGTAATGTAGGTACACCAAACAGAAGTTTTTAGAGGTTAGGGAGTCAAGGCTTCTTCAGCCTCTAGCTCTCTGAACTCCAAGTTTCCCTTCTGTTTTACTGCAGTAAAGGTGGGTGGATAAGAGATTCTTAAAGGCACCTGGTCAGATGTTATTGGCTGTAGGTTTTCATGGGATGCTGTTTTGGCATAAATCTCTGCTGATGCTGCAATGACTGAAGCAGGAGGTAGTTTTGGGCTCAACATTTTTCAAAGAATGGCTTTGGTTTGTGTCACTCTCTGCTCAGAATATGAGAGAAGCTCTGTGACTGAATTAGCTCTCTGCTGAAGTGGAATTGGCCTCAGAGCTTCTGGCAATCATGGAGAATCATAAGTCCTCCTGATTCCAATTGTAATTATTCAGGAGAGTAACTGTTGTCTTCCCAATATTAATTCTCAATGGTTTTTACAATAAACTAAACTATTTAATGTGTTTTTACTATTAGTTATGAACAGGGGTAAATGGGTATTTTTATATGAAGATTTAGGAACACAGATGTCATCACTGGTGTGTGTATTTTCCCCCAATGTTAGCTATTAGGGCAAAGTAGTAGGCAGCATTAAGAACAAGGCTGAAGTGGCCAGTCCAGTGCAAAATTTGCCTTGCATTTATATCGAGATGTTTTGTAAAAATCTTCTCTATTTCAATTTTAACTTTCAGATTTACCGCCATAGTATTTTGGAATGCAGGAGTGTGTGCTCTGATCTTGCATTAGAAAACAATGGTGAATATAAAGGGTTTGCTTATGAAGACTTATCATAGCTTCCTTTCCACTAGATTAGTCACTATGTTCTAAACATCTCAGATATTACTTTTCTGTTCTTTCCTTCCTCCTCCCCCTGCTTGGGAGTAATGAGTAGTATTTTCATGGAATGCATTAATTATAGCTCACTTTTGGTTCTGAACATGAAATTAATAAGTTTTAGAAGCACAATCCTATTGTGCCATTTAAGTCTTTAATAAAGGCAACTGACTTATGATTCCATCCTAAGCAGTTAACACTTTTCTAAATCCATTTACTGCTTTTATGTTGCTCTTGTAAGCCACCCTGAGCCTGCTTCGGCAGGGAAGGTGGGGTATAAAATAAATAAATAATGAGTTTAGCATATAACTGCTTAGGATGGCACCGATATTGACTACATACCTAGTCTGTACTAGAAAGTGAGACCTAAAGGTACTGCATACAGTCTAGCCAAAGTTACATATTTTTAGGTTCCATTAATCGGAATGGAGAAAATCAGTGTGTGACAGAAACCCTAAAACTTACTAAAGGCCCAAGAGTGCTGCCAAGAGTGTCTGAGATTTTGGACCCCTGGAGGGTTAGACGAACAATTCACTTGCATTCCACATTGACCCATCCTGGCAAACTTAATCCCTTTTGGACATGGAAGTTCAGATCCATTGCCAGATGGTTGATGAAGGTGGTACTATATTTTATATGGCTCTGATGGTTAACAGTTGCCCCAACATCCAAGACAGAGCTTTGCATGGGATTTGCTAAAGCAATGTGCCACTCTTAGAAGGGAGGCTGGTTTAGGTCCAATTCCATTTACCATAAATATTTGGACATTTGGGATTTTTTTCTTGTTTGCAGTTTTCAGCCTTCAGGGCAAACCAAATCCATAGAAAGTTGGGTAGGAGTTAATGAATCCTTTGACTTCTTGTTACTGTAAGGATCAAGCCTGCTACAGCCTTGGTAATATGCGTTTAGCTTAGTTCAACTGTATTGCTAGTCATTTGAACATTGCTGCCACTACTGTTGTTGTTGTGTGCTTTCCCTGTATTTTTGCTTTTACCCCCTTTTCACCAGTTTTTGGATCCAACCACCCTTTTCCTTTTTTCTCCAGTGGTCCAGGAGTGGGGCAGTCCTTTGGACTCCTTAACTCCTGAGAAGCTCCTCCCGCCTCCAAAAACAGGGCTGGCAGACTCTTCAGACATGGAAGGGGAGGGGCTTATCCTTGTGGAATCCAGTCTCTCTCCGCCCCTGCTTTCAAGCAGGACATGGTAGCAGGTGCTCTGTGAGAACGCAGAAAAAAGAAGACATAAGTCAGAAGAAAGAAGACACAGAAGTCTGTGGAGGGGAGTAGCAGGTAGACAATCGGCTTCCCTGACTACTAAACCCCTCCTCCAACTGGTTCAGCTCTTGTAATCACCCATGTGTGGGACTGCACAGAGACCACGACGAAGATAAACAGGTTGCTTACCTGTAACTGATGATCTTCGAGTGGTCATTGTGCAGTACCACAATCCCACCCAGCCTTCCCCGCTGCTGGCATCTCCAGATGTCCTGTTTTGGATTCTTTGGCCTTGACAGTGGCGGTCGAAGGAACTGAGTGGGAGGCGGCTCTCTCTCCCGCTCTGGGCATGCGCAGTGCATGTCTCCTCCCCCAGAGCGGGGGGGAGAGCCCGCCAAAAGCTCTTCTGAGGTAAAGCTCTGGAAGTTTCTCCGATCAAGGTCGTGCGCAGGCGCCCAACCCCATGTGTGGTACTGCACAGATGACCACTCGAAGATCATCAGTTACAGGTAAGCAACCTGTTTTTCCCCCTGGGAGTGTGACTCTTTGCAGAGGACAGTGAGCGCAGCCCGCAGCCCTTTCCAGTCTGGCTCCTGGTCCACCTCAGCAGGTGACAGAAGAAAGCCAATGGGACCGGTTTCACTCCTTTCAGCTCTGCGACACCTGGAGCTCCCCTGCCCCTCTCCTCTGGATGTCAGACAATACCCATGTAGGGAAGGCGAGGGTTGTCTGCCACCAGCGGGTCGAGGCCTGCTTGCCACAGCGGTGGCAGTCCTATGGCGCGGCTCTGAGGGCCTTGTGCATGGTCCCTGTCTCTCTTAATCAAATTAAGTAGCAGGTGGCTTTTAAAAATGTTACCACCAATCAGTCACTAACATAATTAGTGGTAATCTCCCCCACAGAAAACTGCCTAACTACAGGGCTGTTTCCAGGGAAAGGAGTTTCCCAGCAAGGAAAGGCATCATTTTCTCCTTCCTACCATTATACAGTAGGATCTGCAATAGCTTAACTCAATTTGTTTTGAAATCTATATAAAGGTATTATCTGCATTGTCAATGAACAAAAAATTATGAGCTATATTTCTGACAGTGATGAGACTTCAGAATTAAATAATTGACATGTTTTATCATTTTTCTGTATAGCTACCATATAGTATGACCTGCACATCTACCTTGTAGATGGGTTTATTTAAGTAGTCTTCCATTCCTACAGCTGGAGTTGAAGAAAACCAGCATTTTGGAGAGCCAGGGGACAGCAATTTTGGACCCCTATGGGCCACTGAAGGAAAGACTTCGACAAAAACCCCCACCTGCTGCTGTTCTTGAAACAAGGGTCCATGAGAATGGAGGCTGAGTGGAAATCAGCAGTCTCTAAGTAGAATTTTAATTTAACCAAGCCAGGACCTTGAAAAGCGAAGAGTTTCTGACTGGTTATTCAGGACCACAATTCTCAAAGGCCTAGAATATGTTCTGCCATTATACACTAGCTAGCGATAGTCACATTGAGTGTTCTTTCACACTGCACTGTAGTGATCTCCTCCTGGCTGTAAACAGACATGCTTGCTGGCAGTGAAACATACATTGGATGTTGTCCTGTTGCCTTTGTCTGGCATAGTACTTAACTGCTTATCTGCTTGATGCATGGAGAAAACCTTGACTAGACTGGAACACTATTGTACAGATGGCATTGTGAGGAAATAAAATTATTGCCTGGTTGCCATGATGATAGAAAATCCTAATGTTCAGAGAAGGCTCAGAATGTTCAGTGTAGCGGTGGAGTTCAAAAAACACAAGTTTCTTCCAGTTGAATCCGTATTATTTAATGTACATTCTTGTTTTGTTTGCATGTTCATCCATGTAAAAGCTAAATTGTTTTTGGTACAGGGAAGTATTCATAGTACAGGAGTAGCAATTTTCTCAACTTTGTCTTGTTTGGTAAAGAAAACATTTTATTCTGTTCAGAGTTTGATGTCATTTGTATGTCTGCAAAACAACTAAGTGGTATTATGTGGACTAGAAGGAACAGTACTTCCATTTTTGCTATGAGGAAGAAAAAGAAAGGATTGAGAGTTTCAGATTAATGAAGTGAAGGTAGACTATTCTTAAAATATTAGCTTAAAATGTGTATGTGTGTGATGTCAGTGGACCATTTATATGACCTGCAGCCTACTTTTTTCTATGCCTTAAACATAAAGTCAAATTCATTTTTGGATAAATACACATTTAGAGTGTATGTATTTCTGTTGTGGGAAGTCAAGGACAGAACTGCAAGGGTGAAAGGAAAGAACAGCATTCCCTCCCCGTACTTAATTGCACCACTTCTTTGGTGGCTGTTTCTGTTCATTTGCTGCCTAGAATTCCAAAGCCACAAGCCAGCTATCTTTGTCTTTTTATGATAAAGGGGGAAAGAGGAAATGCAGTGCATTCTAATGCTACTTTTATGCCTCTGGCAAAGTGGTCGGGGAGGTGTTCTTCACCCCACTAGGAGAGGTAGCCACTTAATGGTAGGATGCTGATGTGGATACTTTGCTTTTATACACTTTTCCTCCTGCCCTGCCACCTTTATCATAGGGGCAGCAAAAACCTGCAACATTGAATTATTTTTATCAGTTTGGGCCTACAAATGTTTAGTTTTCTTGTAAGCAGCTGTGTACCAAGATTATAAACAGGATTACTACTGGCATTTGCTGCTGTTTCTGTTTGTAAAATATTTAGACTGGAATCATAGGCATTTCTTGTTGAAATCACGGGAGTTTTCTTTCAAATAAACATGGCTATGATCAAGCTTGTAGAACACATTACTAATTTTCATCTTTGTCCTCACTAGTATTGTTGCCACCTGTATTTTCTTGCATAGATGTGTGAGTTGGAGATAAATAGTTGGAGTTGGAGTGTAGAATTTTTAACACACTGGTTTGTGCGATGAAGCTTTGGAGACTAGTCTGCCTTTATTAACCTTGATAAAAACAGAATGTAAGATCTTTAGAGGCATTTGCTGTAACTCTGTTCTTACTGTAATTAGTATTAAAACTTCCACACCTTTGGGAAGGACAAAGTTTAGGAGGAAAACCCTTTCAAGAGGGTTCCCCCCTCCCCTTCTTTACAGTATGTACATGTCCATGGCATGCTCTTACTTCTGTGCTGCAAGGCAGTAAGACTACAGGTTGGGTAACTGCAATTTGCATAGTTGAGATCAAGGTAAAGTATCATGAAGTGGTCATGGAATCCTCTATGCTGTGCATTTGAATGTAATCTAACTTTTATAGCACCTTTTTAAAAAATACTCTGCATGCTACAATTTTTAAAAATTGCATTTGGAAGTTGTCTTGGCATAGCCAAATAAAGTTGTTTTCTGATTTACATGGAATACTTGTCAGCTTGTACACAATTTCTGATTACTCTGTGAAACACTATTCACAATTTTTGTAACTGTCAAAGCTGCCTTTGCGCCATGTGAGGGACAGATAAATGTTCTAGGGAAACCTAGTGTTTGATCTGATGCTCTCAAAGTGGAGATAGTAAAGACTGAGGATCATGTTTTCCTATTTTTAAAGATGCCAAAGCAGATTGGATGCCTTTCTTTTACAATGTGATCCATGTTACCACAATGATTATGGCTGCTAAATTAATTATCTGTTAAAAATTCCTTTTAGGATTTCCACCTCACTAGTATTTTGACAGCCTGTCTGCTTTTCAGCATCTGAACTTTAGTTGCCAGGACATTCAAGAGAAATCTGGAAAAGATGGAATCAGTCCGGGCACTATACCTTCCCATTTTGCTTCCCTGATCAGCACTTTGACAGCAATATCAGCTTGCACTAGCTGCTTGTGAGGGAACAGCCATCTGGATGGGATCCATATCTTCATTTAAACAGCTTATTTTGATCAGATATCATATGGTAGGATATATATGCTATATAGCCTACTTCCAAGTCCATGTGGGTTGTAATTTACAATGCCTTTTTTAAAGTCAGCCACCTCCTGTTTTTGATGAATGACTGATTTACCCTATCTCACTACTCCATAATTCTGGGAGTTCCTATTTTTATTAGTATTTGCAGCACTGGATATAATGTATTTTGTTTTTTATAGTCTGCTTTCTCACTCAGACTTAGAGTGATTGAATTATGTAAGTTAGTACAATCAATAGGATGAGGAGACATTCAATAAACAATGTAATAGGACTACACTGCAGAAATCTGAAACAAGGTATAAGTATCAGACATGATAATGGTTAATGCAAGAAACGGTATTCATAAGTAGAAATATAATGTGGTGACAGCAAGATAGAAACATACAGCAATACAGTAGTATGGTCCATTTCTTTTGTTGAAATGTCTTCCTAAATGTGTTCTAATGCAGCCCCCACCCTGTTCCTTCATTTCAGATGCCCTCCTGGATGATTGTTTTAAAAGCTGAAAGTGTGGGACCTCCGTAGGCAGGTCATTCCAGGGCGGGGTGTGGGGTCATTACAGAGAATGCACTTGTACAGGCAGTTGCAGATCTTGCTCGTTTGTAGGGTGGCAGCTATAGATGGCCCTGCTCAAATAGGTAAAGTTTTCACGGCGAGGCATAGGAGGACAAATGGCTCTACAGATATCAGGCAACTGAAGGGCTTTGTATATGATGGCTAGTACCTTTAATTTAACCTGGTAAGTAATGGGCAGTCAATAGAATGACTGCAAAATGGGTATAAAATGCAGGTACTGCCTAGTTTCTGATAATAATTGAGCTGTGGCATTTTGCACTAACTGGAGTTTCCAAGTTGATTTTGAGGGGTGTTATGCCTGGGCCCCTCCTCCCTTGGAGGGATGACTCTGGAACCTAGAAAAAGGTGACAGAGGCAACCTTTCTCAGCATCCCACAGGGATACTAACTCTAGACTCTTCCCTGGTCTGCAGATAGGATCAAAAGAGGTCCTACAGTCACATGGAGTGTGTGCTGTCAAATATTGACCAAAGGCTTGTCTTGGAAAACTGATACCAAAGGTGCATTATGAAAGGGTCTGGTTTCTGGCAGCTCCCTTCCCCTCTTTAAATCCATCAGTGTTGAAGACTGATTTTGTTAGAAAAGGCAGTAAAACTATCAACTCCCTACCTCACCTGACCTTTCCTTATCTGGTTATCCTAAGTAAATACCTAGCATAAATCATTTTAATCCCATAACACTCCTTATAATCGTTTTCTTGTCCTGGCAATCAGAGGTCACCAAACACCAAACATTTTCACATGAATGTTACATTGCATTCACATTTCCTGGGAATGTTATGAAGCTTTCATGCTCCAAAGGGTATATCCAGCCACACTCTGCTCAGTGGTTTGTGTGTTTGGGCGTCCACTAACGCACACCTCCAGTGTAAGGTTGGGTACACTTCCTTGAGTGAGACACTGGTTCATTTTGCTCATCCTTCAAATCTGTTTCTTTGGATAGGTAAATATAGTCCCATAGAATAAGTTCCTTTCTCTGTCTCTATAAGCTACCACCTTTAATTTCCGAACTTGTATGTGTGTTTATAGAGTGCTCTTTGATTAATAAGTTTTGATTTTATTCTTTAATTCTCTTTAATAAAACTCATTTCATTAATCACAACCTGGTTCATTTTGAGAGTTCTACTTTGGAAAAAATCCCAGTATACATAGGTGGAGATCCTGCTTACCCTCCTCTCACATTGTTTGGGTCTCCTTGCTAAATTCCCCAGCATACTTAGGAGACACTCACAACTATCTAGGGTATCAGAGGAGACTGATGTAAAATGCATTACAGTAGGCTAGTCTTGATGCTACTGCGGCATGGATCCAGGATTCCAGGTCAGGCTTAACTAAGTTGGAAGAAAGCATTTTTATTTTTGCAGCTGCATTAAATTGCTTTTCCAGCAGTAACACCAGGTCCAGTATAATTGTTATGTTCTTAAGCTTAGCTGAACCTCATCAAAAATGAGAGGCACGGTGTCTTTCAAGACTTCACTCATCCCAACCAATACTACCTCCTTGTAAGGGTTCAGTTTGTTGCCCCTCAACCATTTAGCCAAGTCGTCTATTATATCCAACTTTTACCAAAACTATGAATGACTTCTAAAGTATTTACGCAAAGAATAAACAGCACAGGAACTGCAGAGTACAAAGCCCACACTGATAACTGGTCTCTAATGGCAACACTTTGGATCTGGTCCATATAGAACTATTTAAACGAATCCAGGCATATTCCCAATACCTGCTTTTGCCACCAAATGTTACAAGAAAGCAGCATAGTCTACTGTATCAGAGGAAGCAGATAAATAGATAAATCCAGTAAAACCAATAAAGGGGCATGTTCATTCAGATGAAGATAATCAACTAAAGCCATCAGCGCTGTCTCTGTCCCACAGCCTGCCCTGAAGCCAGACTGAAAAGGAGATATCCAAGAAGTCCTGGAGCTGGTGTAACACTGCTATCTCAATTACCTTGTCCAGAAATGGCAAATTAGAGACAGGGCAATAATTGGCCACATCACTTTTCTGTAGGGATGTTTTTTTTAAAGTAGGGGGTGGATGACTGCCTCTTACTATATAGTATCATAAATTAGGTGAATTATGTGTGGAGGGTGAGTTTTTGCCTCCTTTTCAAACATTACCTGCTGGGGGAGGGGGCTAAGGTCTGGATGAGTTGACATTTCCAGAAATCATTTTAAGGTTTTCTCTAATCAATCCCAGATTTGTAGAGGTTGGTGAAATGGGTATTCTGTACATGTGCAGTTTCTTCATGTCCTGTGGAGTGAACCTTGCTGATGTTCCACACATCCTATATATATAATTGCCCTAATACATTGGCCATTTCCAGCTTTCCCACTGGCTGTACTGTGCACTCCATCAGCTATTGGCATATCAGCCACCAATCAAGAGTACGCATGTGCCATTGGCTGGGTGCTGGGTCTGCTCCTCTCCTCCACCCACTGCCAGCCTGGACACTTCTCTCACAGAATAAACTGTCAAAATGGCTGTCTCTCCTGACGAAGACCCTTCTCCTGCTCGGCTCCTGTAGGACTAACCTTTCCCTCAGTGGCTGTTGCTAGGCAACCAAGCTTGGTTCTGTCAGTAAAAAAGCAAAGGCAGTCTATTTTGTGGTGGAATCTATGGAAGCCAGAGTTTGGGGAGGGGACATGCCTCAGCTGAACAGAATAACAATGGGAACCTTAGAAGCCATTTGGAATACACCAGAATCAGTGGGACAAATAGTTGGATGAGCTTCAGGGGTAAGTTTATAACATACCTGGGGCTCTGTTTTCAACCCTAGAAAATCTTTTTTAAACTACGTTAAAATGTGACTTTATGTGCAGCACCTGACAGACTGTGACCTGATGAAGCTGAGGGAAACAAGCACCAACCGGAATTCATCATCACAGGACTGTATATTAACGTGTTGTTTTAATGTGTTTCCTTAATATCAATGTTTCATTGTCCATAAACTAAATAATTTTTGTAAGCCTTGTATAAACCATTTTATTAGGAGAGTAATTTTTACTCCAGAGTAAAAATATACATACAGTGTAACAGTCTTTGAGCTGTTTTTTTTTTAACTACAATCTTCAGGTGATGGCTGGAGATCAGTCAGAATTAAAACTGCTCTAGAGATGGCAGAGATCAGCTCCCCTGGGAAAAATGGCTGCTCTGCAGGGTGGACTCTGTGTCATTATACCCTGCTGAGGTTGCTTCCCTCCTGCTTGGGTCTCCATTGCAGAGAAAGACTGTAGTTTTCCTAGGTAGAGGCTGCAGGTGCGGTGGGGGGATAGAAACCTGAAGTCAGAGAGGCAGATGAAGGTAAGTTGATGGTTGGCTGGGAAGGAGATAGGGTTGCCACCTCCAGATTGGGAAACTCCTGGAAATTTGAGGGGTGGAGCCTGGAGAGGGTGGGGTTTGAGGAGGAGTAGGTCCTCAGACAGGTACAATGACATAGACTCTACCCTCCAAACCAGCCATTTTCTCCTGGGGAACCATTGTTGCCAATCTCCAGGGGAGGGCTGGAGATGAGTCAGAATTACAAGAGATTGTCAAATGGCAGAGATCGTTTCCCCTGGAGAAAACAGTAAGCTCTATGACATTATACCCTGCTAAGGTTGCCACAGCAAATTGATGCTGAGTGCCCAAGGCCAGGGCACCTGCCCAGAGCCTCTTTCTAGAGCTCATTGTATTTATTTCCACAACAGGTCTTATTCCGAGTAAACCTATAATTCAGTATTTATTCAGCAAATAGTGGTGAATCTTACTTTGTCCACTCTCTCAATTCCATCCCATGTATAATTTTATAAACCTCTATCATGTCCCCCCTTAGGGCCTGGCGTGATGTGGTCCATGGGGTCGCAAAGAGTCAGACTCTACTGTGCGACTGAACAACAACAATCATGTCCCCCTTAGGAATTGCTTTTCTGAACTGAACAATCCCAGACTCTTCAACCTTTCCTCATAGGAAAGGTGCTCCAACCCTTTCATCATCTTGGCTGCTCTCTTCTGTACTTTTTCCAGCTCTGCGATGTCCTTTTTGAGATACAGTGACCAAAATTGCACATCGTATTCTCCAGAAGGCTACACCATTGACAAGGGGAATTATAATAGTAGCAGTTTTATTTTCAGTCCCTTTCCTAACCACACCACGTTTGCCTTTTCACTGTAGCTGTTACTTTTGTACAAGGAAATGGATTACAATTGTTGACTGAGACTGTGGCTAATGATAGGGACTGCCTGACAAGGTCTTGAGGCAGCAAGAGGAAGGTTGTGGGCTTAACAAGCATGGGAAACTATAGGTGTTTATACACAAATGCTAGAAGTCGCCGAAGTAAAATCGGGGAGTCAGAATACTTGGTGTTGGGGAGGGAGGAAATAGACATTGTGGGTATTTCAGAAACTTGGTGGGATGAGGAAAATCAGTGGGATACGGTGATTCCTGGTTATAAATTATATCAGAAGGATGGGGGGAAGGGTTGGGCATGGGGTGGCTCTGTATGTCAGAGAGGGTATACAGTCCAGTAAGATTGAGAGGATAAGAGAATTGAATTTGCTTCTGGAAATGCTATGGGTTGAAATAGTAGGTCCAAAAGGAGGCTTAACAGTGGGAGTTTCTTATTGCCCACCAGATCAAAAGGTAGAGGAGGATTATAAAATGATGAATAAATTAAAGATAGCGGCTAGACTAATAACTGTGTCATAATAGGTGACTTTAACTACCCACGCATTGATTGGGTCAATATGAGTTCTAGTCGGGAAAAACAGATTGAGTTTTTAGACACTCTCAACGGCTGTGCTATGGAACAGATGGTCACAGATCCTACCAGGGGAGAGGTGATTCTGGATTTGGTCCTAAGTAATGTCCAAGTCCTGCTGAGAGATGTAAAAGTGATTGCACTGCTTGGGAACAGTGACCTAATGGTATTGAGTTTAACATTTGTATAAATAGGGAGTTGCCCAAAAAGACTGACACAACCACTTTTAACTTTAAAAGGGGTAACTTCTCTGGTATGAGGGGACATGTGAGGAAGAAATGGAAGGGAAAAGCTGAAAAGGTCAAAACCATTGGGGAAGCTTGGAGAGTATTTAAAAAGACAATCCTAGATGCTCAGAAAAAATATATACCGCAGGTTAGGAAAGGCATGAATAGGTAAAGAAAAAAGCCTGCATGGTTAACAAATAAAGTAATGGAAGCTGTAAAACGTAAGAAGGATTCTTTTAAGAGGTGGAAAGCTAGTCTCAGTGAGGTTGATAAAAGGGAACACAGGCTGTGGCAAATAAAATGCAAGTCTGTGATCAGGCAAGCAAAAAGGGAAAATGAGGAGCATATCGCAAAAAACATAAAGGTCAACAATAAAACTTTCTTCAAATACATTAGAAGTAGGAAACCAGCCAGAAAGGCAGTGGGGCCCTTGGATGACCAAGGGGTAAAAGGACTACTGAAGGATGACAGGGAAATGGCTGAGAAGCTGAATGCATTTTTTGCCTCTGTCTTCACTGCAGAAGATGAGAAGTGCTTGCCCACTCCAGAACCACCAATTTCAGGAGGGGGGTTGAAAGACCTGAATCAGATTGAGATGACAAGAGAGAAAGTCCTCTGACTGATGGACAATTTAAAAACTAATAAATCACCAGGCCTGGATGGCATTCATCTGAGAGTTCCGAAAGAACTCAAATGTGAACTTGTGGATCTCCTTACAATAATATGTAATCTTTCTTTAAAATCTGCCTCCATTCCTGAGGACTGGAAGGTAGCTAATGTCACTCCCATCTTTAAAAAGGGCTCCAGGGGAGATCCGGGAAATCATAGGCCAGTCAGTCTGACGTCGATACCGGATAAGTTGGTGGAAAGTGTTATTAAGGAAAGAATTAGTAGGCACATTGATGAACAAAAACTATTGAGGCAGACTCAGCATGGGTTCTGTAAGGGAAGATCTTGTCTCACTAACCTGCTAGTGTTTTTTGAGGGAGTGAATAAACATGTGGACAAGGGGGACCCAATAGATGTTGTTTACCTTGACTTCCAGAAAGCTTTTGATAAAGTTCCTCATCAAAGGCTCCTAAGTAAGCTCAATAGTCATGGGATAAAAGGACAAGTCCTCTTGTGGATCAAAAACTGGCTTATAAATAGGAAACAGAGAGTGAGTATAAATGGGAAACTTTCTCAGTGGAGGGTGGTAAGCAGTGGGGTACCACAGGGATCAGCACTTGGTCCGATGCTTTTTAACTTGTTTATTAACAATTTGGAATTGGGAGTAAAGCAGTGAAGTGGCTAAATTTGCAGATGACACAAAGTTTTTCCGGGTGGTGAAGACCACGGAGGATTGTGAGGCACTCCAAAGGGATCTGTCAAGGATGGGTGAGTGGGTGTCAATGTGGCAAATGGGGTTCAGTGTGGCCAAGTGCAAAGTGATGCATATTGGAGCAAAAAATCCTAAATATAAATACACATTGATGGGGTCTGAACTGGCAGAGACTGACCAAGAGAGAGATCTTGGAGTCGTAGTAGATAACTCAATGAAAATGTCTAGACAGTGTGTAACTGCAATAAAGAAGGCCAACGCTATGCTGGGGATTATTAGGAAGGAAACTGAAAACAAATCAGCCAGTATCATAATGCTCCTGTATAAATCATTGGTGCAACCTCATTTGGAATACTGTGTACAGTTCTGGTCAGCACACCTCAAAAAGTATATTAAAGCATTGGAAAAAGTGCAGAGAAGGGCAACTAGAATGATAAAAGGGTTGGAACACTTTCCCTATGAAGAAAGGTTAAAACGCTTGGGGCTCTTTAGCTTGGAGAAACGACGGCTGAGGGGTGACATGATCGAGGTTTATAAGATTATGCATGGGATTGAGCAGGTTGAGAAAGAAGTACTTTTCTCCCTTTCCCACAATACAAGAACTCGTGGGCACTCCATGAAATTGCTGAGCAGTCGAGTTAAAAGGTAAAGGTTCCCTTGCTCGAAAGCCAGTCGAATCTGACTCTAGGGTTGCGGTGCTCATCTCCATTTCACAGCCGAACAGCCAGCACTGTCCGAAGACGTTTCCGTGGTCATGTGGCGGCATGACTAAACACCAAGGTGCACGGAACGCTGTTACCTTCCCACCGAAGTGGTACCTATTTATCTACTTGCAATTTCTTGCTTTCCGTCATGCGGCACCCGGGTCTCGAACTGCTGAACTACCAACCTTCCACAGCCTGCAGTTCAGCGTCTTAACCACTTGAGCCACCGCAGCTCCTTAGCAGTCGGGTTAGAACAGATAAAAGGAAGTACTTCTTCACCTAAAGAGTGATTAACATATGGAATTCACTGCCACAGGAGGTGGTGGCAGCTACAAGCATGGACAGTTTCAAGAGGGAATTAGATAAACATATGGAGCAGAAGTCCACCAGTGGCTATTAGGCACAAGGTATAGATAGGAACTCTCAGTCTGGGGCAGGTGATGCACTCTATTCTTGGTGCTGGGGGGGGGCAGCAGTGGGAGGGCTTCTAGTGTCCTGGCCCCACTGCTGGATCTCCTGATGGCACCTGGTATTTTTGGCCACTGTGTGACAGAGTGTTGGATTAGATGGGTCATTGGCCTGATTCAACATTGGCTTCTCTTATGTTCTTATGTTCACTGCTGCAGCTCACTGACAGCCTTTCCTCCATGAATATAATCCTTTTTTAAAACCAGTTAGATTAGAGCAGTCTGCAATTGTCATAGTCTCATGAAAATTATAGACACTAGTAGAAGTTTGTAGAACAATGAACAAAAATAGTATTAAGGCCAAATAAAGAGTCACAAAATGGGGAACTCGAAAGTTTGCACAGGCAGGGGTGGGTGGGAGGATACAGATAGAAAAAGTATGTTGGCCTAAGGGAAAATCATGATCCTCAATTCAGTATGCTCTGGAAATTACCAGTGCAAATCTCGGGGTTTAGATGGATCACTGGTGCATTCATCCATCGTGTTCTTCCTGACATTGCATACAGGCTTTGAGCTAGGGTTGCCAGCTCTGAGCAGGGAAGTACCTGGAGATTTGGGGGGGTGAATCCAAAGGTTGAAGTGGAGCAGTTCTATGAAGACCTACAACACCTCCTAGAACTAACACCAAAAAAAGATGTCTGTATCATCATAGAGGACTGGAATGCTAAAGGAAGTCAAAAGGTCACTGGAATAACAGACAAGTTTGGCCTTGGAGAATGAAATGAAGCCGGGCAAAGGCTAACAGAGTTTTGTCAAGAGGACACATAGGTCATAACGAACACCCTTTTCCAACAACCTAAGAGGTGACTCTACACATGGACATCACCAGACGGGCAACACCGAAATCAGATTATATCATTTGCAGTCAGAGATGGAGAAGCTCTGTACAGTTGATAAAAACAAGACCTGGAGCTGACTGTGGCTCAGATCATGAGCTACTCATTGCAAAATTCAGGATTAAACTGAAGAAAGGTGGGGAAACCACTAGGCCATTCAGGTTTGACCTAGATCACATCTCTGATGAATACACATTGGAGGTGAAGAATAGGTTTAAGGGACTAGATTTGATAGAGTGCCTGAGGAACTATGTGCAGAGGTTTGTGATATTGTACAAAAGGCAGCAATCAGCACCATCCCAAAGAAAAATGCAAGAAAGCAAGGTGGCTGTCTGATGAGGCTTTACAAATAGCAAAGGAAAGCAAAAGACAAAGGTGAAAAGGAAAGATTTACCCAACTGAATGCAGATTTGCAGAGAACAGCAAGGAGAAATAAGGAGGCTTTCATAAATGAACAATGCAAAGTAATAGAGGAAAACAATGGAATGGGAATGTGGATAAAGAACTGCCTGAAGTACAAGCTGGGTTTCGAAGAGGTAGAGGAACTAGAGATCAAATTGCCAACATTCGCTAGATTATGGAAAAAGCAAGGGAGTACCAGAAAAACATCTATGTGTGCTTCACTGACTACGCTAAAGCCTTTGATTGTGTGGATCACAACAAACTAGGGCAAGTCCCTAAAGAGATGGGTGTACCAGACCACCTCACATGTCTCCTGAGAAACCCGTATAAGGGTCAAGAAGCGACAGTTAGAACTCGATATGGAACAACTGATTAGTTTAGCATAGGAAAAGGAGTACGACAAGGATGTATATTGTCACCCTGCTTATTTAATTTATATGCAGAGTACATCATGCAAAATGCTGGCCTAAATGAATCACAAACTGGAATTAAGATTGCTGGGAAAAACATCAACAACTTCAGATATGCAGACGATACCACTCTAATGGCAGAAAGTGAAGAGGACCTGAAGAGTCTCTTGCCAAGAATGAAAGAGGAGAGTGCAAAAGTTGGCTTGAAACTCAATATCAAAAAACTAAGATCATAGCATCCGGCCCCATCACTCCTTGGCAAATAGAAGAGGAAGTCATAGAAGCAGTGACAGACTTCACATTCCTGGGATCCAAGATCACTGCAGACAGTGACCGCAGCTATGAAATTAAAAGATGCCTACTCCTTGGGAGGAAAGCTGTGACAAGCCTAGACAGCATAATAAAAAGTAGAGACATTGCCCTGCCAACAAAAGTCTGTATGGTCAAAGCAATGGTATTCCAAGTAATAATGTATGGCTGCAATAGTTGGACCATAAGGAAGGCTGAGCGCCGAAGGATTCAAATTATGGTGCTGGAGAAGACTCTTGAGAGTCCCTTGGACTTCAAGGCGATCAAATCAGTCAATCCTAAAAAGAAATCAACCCTGACTGTTCCCTGGAAGGTCAGATACTGAAGCTGAAGCTCAAATATTTTGGCCACCAAATGAGAAGGGAGCACTCACTGGAGAAGACCCTGATGCTGGAAAAGATTAGAGATCAATTGTAACAGCAGGAGATCTCCAGGTCCCATCTTGAGGTTGGAAACCCTACTTTGAGCATACCCATTAACAGCAATATCCTTTTCTTTTTCCTTCCTCCAAGTCCATTCTTCGGTGTCACAGTCATCCTAATTAAGACATGCTGAGGCTCTCATCTATGTCAGATTTTAGAGGCCCCACAGCATTAACCGAAGCAGTGTGCAAATTTTATTAAATGTCAGTACTTCTTTGTTTATTTTATTTGCTTTATATCCCACCCTCCCCACTGAGATGGGCTCAGGGCAGCTTACATAGAATTACATAAATAATCATAAAAATAAATATAAAATAATCAGTTAAAATCCTCTTAAAACTTTAGAACATATTAATAAAACATTGAAATAAAGTTAATAAAAGCAAGAGCAAGATTATTTATAAAACGGCTTAGGCAACTGTATATTCCAATGATGTTCACACTAGCTCAGTTCTCCAACTGTTATGCAGTGGTAAGGTGATAAGCCAAACAGAGGCTGGAATAACGATAGTAAAGCCAAGGCACAGGGACACTCCTCGGTGTATAGTGCGGGTCCTTAACCAAAGGCCTGGTGGAAGAGCTCTGTCTTGCAGGCCTTGCAGAACTGTAAAAGGTCCCACAAGACCCAAATGTCTTCCGGGAGCTCATTCCACCAGTATGGAGCCACCACTGAGAAGGCCCTGGCCCTGGTAGTCGCCAGCCTGGCATCCTTAGGGCCTGGGAAGGCCAGCCAATTTTGCATCCCTGAATGCAGTGCCCTCCGGGGAACATGTGGGGAAAGGCGGTCCCTTAGATATGCCAGACCCTGACCATATAGGGCTTTAAAGGTAAGAAACAGAACCTCCAAATGAATCTGGTATGCTATTGGCAGGCTGGATGTGCTCCCACATAGGGAGGCACATCAACAACTTAGCTGCAGCATTCTGCACTAGCTGCAGCTTCCAGATTTGAGACAAGGGCAGCCCCAGGTAGAGAGCGTTACAGTAGTCCAGTCTTGAGGTGACCATTGCATGGATCACTGTTGCCAAATGGTTGGGTTCGAGGAAGGGAACCAACTGCCTAATCAGCCAAAGATGATAAAAGGCCAATTTGGCAGCAGCTGCTATCTGGGCCTCCATTGTTAAGGAGGCATCCAGGAGCACTCCCAAACTCCTAACCCTGGATGCTGGCACCAACAGCACCCCATCGAAGGTTGGGACTGAGATTCCTACCCCTGGATCACGGTGACTCAGGCACAGGACCTCCATCTTCATCAGATTCAGTTTCAGTCACTCATTCTAAGTCAACCGGCCACAGCCTGCAACATCCAGTCCAGATCTTCCAGTGTAGAGTCAGACTGACCACCTAACAATAGATAGAGCTGGGTATCATCCACAAATCAGCAGATGCCTTCGGGACAGTTGTTCCCCTAATGCTACCCTTTGTCTCCGACCTAGTCCATCTTTCCCTTGCAATCTAATGCTATAGATAGTTTACTTAGCTGGTTAATAAAGTCCAGCTTGTCTCTTCCAACGGGGCCTAAAAAGAATACCAGTTCTCGCTACCGAGGAATGTAGCGGCCCAAACCCGCTGCAGAACACGGGGCAGCGGCCAGGCACCCAGGAAGCAGAGCCGAGATAGCGGCCCTGCAGGGCAGAGCCGCGTGAAGAGACGTCACCATAGCGAGGGTGGGACAAGTACTGCGGCGGGGGTGTCTGGGGGCGCGCGCGCGCGCGATGCCATCTGCCAATCCGCAATGGTCGCAGAGGGCTGCAGGTCCACCCCCCCTCCCCTCGTCGGAGAGTGGTCGCGTCCTCCTCGCCGCTCAAACCCGCCGCCGGTCGATGAGCAGAAGACAGAGGAAGGGGCGGCAGCGGGCAAAGCAGGCTTGTGGCCTCGACCGGTTTTAGTACCTTGGGAAGGCGAAGGGCGCTGCTGGGGCTGCCAAGCACTGGTGAGCAGGTGAGTGGAGCTGCACCAGGTGGGAGGCTTTTTAGCGTCTCCATCTGCGGGGCTTGCAGAGCTGTACAGGAGACGCTCGGTCCCGCCTGCGCTCGTGCCTTGTGATCTCCGAGCCCTTTTGCCTGTGTAGTGAAGCCCGGAGAGCACTCTGCGTGTACTCAGAGGCACGCTGGATGTGTCAGAGGTTCCCTAGGGTGGGCCCTGGTGGAAAGGAGGCGCTTCGAGCCAAACATTGGCTCCAGCTCTCATCTTTGCAGGGTTGCCAGCAGGACTTGGGGAGGAAGGAGGTGGAAGAGGAAGCTGCAGTGGAAGATCCTCTTTGTGGGGCTGGGGTGAGGAAGGAGCAGGACCGAGTCGGCTGCAAGAAGGAACTGGCTAATGACATGGAGTACCGTGGAGTGAAGCTGTGCTTCTACGACTCTATGCTCTTGCTGTTTTATTAGTGGTGATCTTCGATGATCCCTCAGCTCTCATTTTTAGTCTCACTTCTGTGACTGCCCCTCCTCCCGTTAGTGTCTTATTGAAATTCGATCGCATTTCTATCCTTCCTTGCTTCCAAGCAGTTTTAGGGCTGCAGATACAACCTCCCTTTCTGCATTCCCTCCCCCTCAATTTTTTTAAAAATGGATAAAATGTATGTATGCGTGTGAGTGTGGGCTCAGCTTCCTTGCCGATTCCCTCAGGCTCTAAGGAACCACCCCAGAGTTAAAACCGTTTTAATTTGTGAAAGAGATTGGTGGAGACGCTGCAAAATTGAACCACCACTTAAAATAGATACTGTATACATTTTTAAAAATCCTAACAAGAAAACCGCAAATAAAAATTATTTATTTATTTATAGGCTCCCCTCCACCAGAAGTGTTTCATTTTGGCTAATGAACATGATCACATCCAGATTGCATAATAAATAAACCCACATAATTAATAAACCACAATAGCACTCCACAAATACAGCAGCACGGAGATATGTAACAGAGGCAACAGAACCAGTGTAAGAGACCACTATAATCAGATTTTAAAAACCAGCATAAAATATAGATACAGCAAGATGGATAGACAGGATCAGCATTAAAGTAGTACAAGTGGGGAACCCGCAAGGGCTTGCAGGAGGGTTACCTCATTTCCCCTTGTATCCCCCTCACCCTCTTTCCCTTCCCTGGCAGCCCCCATAGCCTTCCCCCTTTCCTGCTTACTTTTCTACTTCCCATCCGGTTGCATCTCCAGTGTTAGGCTGGTTTTGGCCCTTTATCTGCCCCAGGGTCTTCAGCTTTTCCTTGTTCCCTACCCCTGACAGCCTCTCTCTGGGGAAAGTCTGGCTGGGCTGCATGATGGCTGGTGGTGGGCCAGGCTGCACACTGGCCAGGCCCTCTTGTGTGGTGGTCACCACTGAGCTGGGCTGAGTTGTGCGGTGGCTGCCGGGCCACGTCAGGTTGTATAGACAGTGAGTTTCTGGTAGCACTGCTGGACCTTTATGCAGTGAGTCCACCTCCATCAGGGGACATGAGGGTAGAGAGGGAGTGGGACCTTTTCAAGGGCTGTTTCATCCTTCCAGTCCTACTCCCTCTCCCCACGGCTTTGCTTTACAGAAACCAAAGCTTGGAAGGCTTGGCAATACTGCTGTGGTTGCTCAAGAATCCCCAACAGCCACTGAGAGTTCCATAGGCGTTCCTACCAGGTAGTTTGTGTTATTTGTGGGAGGTTAATCCCACAGTGGCTCAGAGGTTAAGACGCTGAGCTGCAGACTGGAAGGTCTTAGTTCAGCAGTTCGACATCCTAGTGCCATGTGACGGAGTGAGTTCCTGTCTCTGGTCCCAGGTCCTGCCAACCTAGCAGTTTGAAAGCAAGAAATTGCAACTAGATAAATAGGTACTGCTTTGGTGGGAAGGTAACAGTGTTCCGTGTTCCTCGGCATTTAGTCATGCCGGCCACATGACCATGGAAACGTCTTCGGACAGTGCTGGCTCTTTGGCTTGGATACAGAGACGATCACGGCTCCTTAGAGTCAGATTCGACTGGCTTTCGAGCAAAGGAAACCTTAACCTTTACTTTAATCCCCCAATGTATTGATTTTAAGATTTCAGGTTTTTCTGCAAACTTCATCTTTATAGAGAAATCCCCCCAGTCAGCCCCTAGCTCCATTTTTCAGCTCTATCAATTATATCTTCTATGACATGATTCGGATATAGATATATTATTTATTTAGAAAATGTATAGGCTGCTTTTCTGCCTGCTCAAGACAGCTCACAACATAGAAACTATACAAGGAAATAATACCAACAGCAACACAGGAATTATTGGTATTAAAATATGCCATCAAATAATTTAAATTGGATCTAGACCTATTCTGTCTGGGCATTGTAGCCACCTAACGGGCTGCTTTGAAGAATAGGTTCACAAAGGTGAAAGCATAACTTACAGGAGATATCATGAGGCATTGGTATATATTTTTAAAAAATTAGGAGATCTACAGTGCCATCCTAAGCAGAGTTACACTTTTCTATACCCTTTGACTTTACTGGGTATATAAAGGTTATATCCTTTAGAAGGATATAACCAGCAGGCATAGAATTGTGATTTACCATGGGGTAGAATAATAAGGCTTTTATCCCTGTTTACCTTATCTCTGAGTTTACCTTCATCTCAGTTTTCTGCTTTAGATCTCTCTCCTGTCCCTCTTGTTTTATACCAAGGCAGAAGAAGTGGGGAGAGGCTGTGGCTGTGTGGTAGAGAATCTGCTTTCTATGCAAAAGGTCCTTGGCATCTCCATTTTTTAAAAAATCAGGGGGTAGATAATGTGAAAGGACTCCACCTGAGACCCTGGAGAGCCACTGTCAGAGTTTACAACGCCAACCTTGGTGGGCCAGTGATCCCAGTATAAAGCAGTTTCATGTGTGCTCAGAGCCAGCAGAACCAATGTGCTAGATCAATGGCTGGCTCTGAAAAAACATTTGTTTAATTGAAGGAACGGAAATGTGGGGGAGCATCCTGAATTTAAACCGGAGCACTGCCACTGGGGGGAAGTGAAAGTGGGAGGAGTATAAGTGGGATGACAGCTATGGTTACAGACTGTGCTTTTTTAACAGCCCCAGGAAAATTACACAATTATTACAAAAGGAGAATTATAAAAGAATCTGAAGGTGTAGGCACAGTAGAAATCCTGATGCTATTTCAGATTCTTCTCCTGGGTAAGGATTACTTGGAACAATGTCATTTTAAAAGAATCTCTTTGTCTATTAAAACCCTGTGTAGTAATCTAAATGGAAAATGAGCCAATAAACTATCATTTTACTTCTAGTATTCAGCAAAAATTGTAGGCACTTGCACAACCAGCTGTTTCCCACACATGAAAGATACTTTTCTCTCTTCATAGCATCATGGGACACACTGGGTTGGATACAGAGGAAACTGGTCAGTTGTAAAGCATTTTTACACTCAAGATCTAGTCACATTGCTCCTTTTCCCAGGAATTCTTGGGTCTGTTAGTTATCAACAATTTGGCAGAAGTTGTCCAGTATACTGACTGGTGATGAACTGCTTTGAAACATAAATCTTTCAGTTGTGTAAATAGTAACCATACAGTTTCTTCAATTTCATCAGTAATTTTGCCCTTCCATTTTAATCTTGAAATTTACAAGGTTAGAATCCATTCTCAGCAGAGAACAGGGTAAAGAATTCATCTCTGGCTGTGGGAACCACACAACTGATTTTATTTTTGTTTGTTTACTAGGAAGCAAAGCCCGCTGTGGAGGAAGACAACGGACCCTAGAAAGGAAGGGAAGGAGGGTGGAAGGGAGGGAGGGTTGGAGGGAGGAAGGAGGGAAGAGGGGGAGAGCGAAAGAAAGAAGAAGAGAGGAAGAAAGGAAAGAGGGGAAAGGAAGGGAAGAGAGGCAGAACAGGCTTGTCTGGGCCTACTGGGCCCATAGAAGGCCCAGAGGATGGGGGGCAGAACAGGCTTCTCTGGGCCTACTGGGCCCTGAGAAGGCCCAGAGGATGGTGTGGGGGGCAAAATGGGCTTCTCTGGGCCTACTGCACCCATAGGAGGCCCAGAGGATGATGGGGGGGCAGAACTTGCTTCTCTGGGCCTACTGGGCCCTGAGAAGGCCCAGAGGATGGTGTATGTGGGGGGCAGAACGGGCTTCTCTGGGCCTAATGGGCCCTGAGAAGGCCCAGAGGATGGTGTGTGTGGGGGGCAAAACGAGCTTCTCTGGGCCTACTGGGCCCATAGAAGGCCCAGAGGATGGTTTGGGTGGGGTGGAACGGGCTTCTCTCACCTGCCTGGGCCTTGAGGACCTGTCCCTGCGCTCACTCTGCAGACAGTCCTCTCCTGTCAGAGGACCAGAGCAGACTGAGCCGAAGACACTGGCCAGGGCTGATGTGGGCGGGACTCCGCCAAGCAGCCAGTCAGCCCCAGCCAGCGTCTTTTGACTGCCAGTTCTTGCGCCCAGTCAATTGTGGCAAGCATAGAATGTTGGTGACCAAAATTCAATGATATATAAGGACAGGATGTTATTTACAATCTGCCTTTCTCATTGAGACTAAAGGGGACTTTGATAGGTTGATGGCGGTATTTTAAGATCTAATTCAGAAAAATTTAAATCTGTTCACAGGAAGAGGCAATGCAGCGGAAGCCTCCTGTTGAAATTTCTTGCATGATACCCAATCACGATGACA
The DNA here is from genome assembly GCA_029375565.1 of Gekko gecko. Taxonomy (NCBI): domain Eukaryota; kingdom Metazoa; phylum Chordata; class Lepidosauria; order Squamata; family Gekkonidae; genus Gekko; species Gekko gecko. The sequence continues at coordinate 51,259,931 of JAPDNY010000004.1, forward strand.
TTGGTGCCTGTGGACTATGGGCACCATGGCAATGGCAGCATCTTACCTGAGCGAGAAAGGGATGAAGGGATCATGTGGCCCAGTTTCTGCAAAATACATATTTTATGGTTGGGGCTGGCAGTGCTGGCTGTTCTGGTTTTCGTCCACAACTTTTATCAGTTAGAGGTGAGTTATGCAGCACTCTCTTGAGGACAGGATGGTGTCTTTGAGCAACATCCCTCCTGTTCACAAATGTTACCTGCATGTTAGATTACTTAAGGGTACCTGTGTATGCTTTACTCTGTTCTTGTTTGTTATATAAGTAAGATACATTTTACTACTGTTTAAATGGAGTTTTCTTCCAAGTAGTTATGTCACAGTTTTTGTTTTTCTGTCTGTACGTTCTTCTGATTTTATTATCAGTACTTTGTCAGGCAGACTTCTGTTTGGGTTTTCTGGGTGGTTGTTCCATGGAAAGCAATTTCCCTTTGTACTTACTTCTATCACACTCTGCGTGTCTGTATTTTGCAAGTATTCTTTCATGCTTTTGCATTTTGCAGGCATTCTTCTCAAGAAGAGGTCCTGTGCCTTTAAAAGTTTCACAATTGGCAGAAATGTGACAGATGCTGTTTTCGCCATTGTCTTGATAATGCTAACTGATGTTACATTCATACCAGTCATGTAGCTTTTTAAAGGCAGAAGAGCTCCCCCTTGGCAATATTAACACGGCACATATTTTCTGGTCTTCTTCCTGTGCCTTTAACAGGATCCTGATACAAACAAAGAAAAGGCCAAATAAGCAGCTGATGCACTCTCTAGCATGGCAATAAGTATGGCCTCTTCGTATCCCCAGGTTCATGCAGCATGCCATTGTTCCTCCCCTAAAGTGAAGAGCTATGTACTGCTGCTGTTCTAACAAATTCTTCTGTCCTAAAAGAATAAAAGATTTATTGTGTTACAAGCTTTTGAGAGTACCCACTTGGTTATACGCATGAAATGTTATCCTCAGTTGATTTATTCATTTATTTAGTTAGTGAATTTTTGTCCCCAGATTACACTTGCATACTTATGATAGAGGGGTGAAAATTCTAACATTCAATACACCCTACTTCTAGACAAGTGTGCTTAGAATAGCATGCTTGATCAGCTGGTAAAGTTTGCTGCACAACAAGCACCTCCATTCTTGTGGATTGTACAAAGCACCAAGGCTACTATACTTCCCAAAAGACATTTCCAGGTGGTCAGCCGTGTTGGTCTGAGGCAGTAGAACAAATTAATGGACAATGGAATGGGTAGAATCAGTCTGACAAATCAGAGTCTCCTTTAATACAAATGACTAACTCTCCAGCTACTGTATGTAAGCTTTTAAGTGACACAGAATTCTTGATCAGGCTAGATGTGTCTGCAGAATGTTTCAAATTAAAGACAGTGAATGAAGGAGGGATTTTTTTACAAAAATCCTAAGCATGTTAAATAAGAAATTTTACTGAAATCACAGATCTGTTTGTTCAAGGCAGAGTCTGTACCAGTCAAACACAAAGCAGGGGTGGGAAGATGCATTTAGGCATGTACTATAAAGGCTGTCAGATTCTCCTAATGCCCTTGCAAGGATGAGAGACTTGAGTTGTCTGGCACAGAATTACAGCAAAAGTATGCCTGTACTTCCAAGTTTCCTTGTTTTTTGCACATTTGAGTAGCCCCAATTGGTGCTGCTGAGAAAGTGTACTGTAGAATGCACTGTATTTATGTCACGTCTTTCGGAACAAATTTAGTGTCCAGTGGCACCTTTAAGACCAACAAAGGTTTATTCAAGATATGAGCTTCCATGTGCATGCATACTTTGTCAAATACAAATCTGACACTTTGTCAAATCCCTTTGTGTTAAAGGAGCACTTCATTTCATTCTGTTTTGCCATCCCCCTCCACCTGCATATTTACATTTAATTTCAAAAAGGATCGATCTGTTTTAAAAGGATGTAGCATTGGATTCTGCAGATGCATTGTCACCTGCCTCTGCCTCAAAGAACCTTCCACTGATGCAAACAGGGAGGCTCCTTGCCCAGGAGAAAGAAGCGTCCACTGGTAGAACAGATTTGCAATAGCTTTTTAAATTTAAATAATTGTTGACATTTCTTTGTTACACGCTCTTTATTCCCTCATTGTCTTTCCTTCCCTTACTACCCTCATTTGACCCTGCCCTCTACTAATCTTTTTTCTGCCTTCCCCTCTGCTCTTCTTTCTTTTTTCCTCTGGCCAGATGGATCATTCCATTTCTTTCCAGTGGCACTGCTCAGTTTAATAAAGTTATCTTAATCTAATCTTATTGAGCTAAGACCTAGGTAGCCCAGGCCATCTCTGAAGGTCCCTTGCCTTAAAAACTCTATGAGGTTGCCATAAGTCATGTGACTTGACAGCCCAAAAAACCTTATTTAAACAAAGGCAACACAAATTCTCATGCCACTAGGGGAAGAGATGGAGGAGCTTCAGGAAAATTCTGCATACTGATACTGCTTCATGATGTCACTGTTATGCAAGGGAGGTTGCAGCTTGGCTGCCTCTGGCTCTGCCACAAGAGAGGCTTTCTGGGTTTTATGCAAAAATTAGGCAAGGACATGGTAGGTGGGGCCCAGATCTGCTGCCCGGGGCCATTATTTGCTTCTTGGTAAGGCTCATCTTGTAGATGGTGATGGGAAAAGCAGTGCTGTACTTCCCTTTTCCTGTATTTGTTGGTTCAAGATCATCCTGAAGCATACTAAGGGGTCTTGATTGAGAGATGCATGTAAGGATATCCACATGCACTGTGGGCTTTTTTTCCAGGTTTTCCAAAATAGCAGTGTCTCCTTTAGTCTTGGAGAGACATAACTGGTGAGACTTTTTAAATTGTCCTTCAGCTACTTTGAATATGGCTTGAGTTGGTGTAAACAATTGGTCAGGAAAAGCTCCGCTCTGTATGAAGAGGCCTGAATGTACATGACAGGAATGAAAATCAAAAGTTTCATTGCTTCTGTAGGTTTTGCACTGCTTGATAATACTGCATGTAAGTACTAATAGAATAAGCCTGTGAAGCATTCTTCTGTTGTCATTTTCAGAACGTCTCCACTTACATTCAGCAAATTTCAGTCTGTCAGTTTCACGCACAGCTGTCCAACTACGCTAATCATATTGCATCATGTTGGAAGGCTGCAGCATGGATATGCGTGAAGAACTTGTTAGGAGACCTATGTGCAAACAAGAAGAGGTAACATTGGAGATGAGATTAGAAATGTTAAGTATACTAAGTGGTGCCATCCACCACTGAATTTTATTTTTTGGATATTTGCAGCTGTGTATTCCTATTGTCATGTGCTGTTAAATCCATACTGCAGATGGAGCTTCTTATTACTTGCTTTGCCAATGTATAAAATGAGTCTTCAGAGCTAGATAAATCCTACTCAAAACAAATCTGTTTTATGCTTAGGAAGATGGAACCTTAAAAGGCTATTCTAAATATTAGCTGAAGAGATTGCTTAAATTAGCTGCAATGTCAGTGACATTGAGTTAGAGGTTCATCTCTTTTGCTCTTTAACAAATTCTGTTTTTTAACAAATGTTTCATTATGGTCGGATTAAAACAGTTGGGTCTTCTAAGAACACAGTGACAATGAATTCTTCTTATTACATAGTCAGTACCATCCTAAGCAGAGTTTACACCCTTCTAAGTCTATCGAATGCAGTGGGTTCAGAAGGGAGTAATCCTGCTCCCTGGGTTCATGGGAAAGTGGATTGTTTGTTCCAGCTAAATAGGGTAAGTCCTGAGATCCCCACAAGCCAAGCCTGGAAAGAGTATGGCATCACATGGAAGTTCCCAACTAAAGAAAAAGTATGTTATATTCCACCCTGAAACATCTGTATGTGAAAACAGTGACCAAGTTCAGACTGGCAGTTTGGCCCGATATAGGCACATTTCAGAAATGTTTCACAAATGGATTAAATGGATTAAAGGGTCGGTTCACACAGGCACATCTGTCAGGCTTTCCGCAGCCATACTCAACGCGTTTTGTAACACTTCCCCCCCCGAGTTTAAAAAATACCTGGTGAAAGTGGTACATAAGAACATAAGAGAACATAAGAACATAAGAGAAGCTAGTGCTGAATCAGGCCAATGGCCCATCTAGTCCAACACTCTGTCACACAGTGGCCAAAAATACCAGGTGCCATCAGGAGGTCCAGTAGTGGGGCCAGGACACTAGAAGTCCTCCCACTGCTGCCCTCTCCCCAGCATCACCTGCCCCAGCCTGAGAATTCCCATCTATACCTTGTGGCTAATAGCCACTGATGGACTTCTGCTCCATATGCTTATCTAATTCCTTCTTGAAACTGTCCATGCTTGTAGCTGCCACCACCTCCTGTGGCAGTGAATTCCATGTGTTAATCACTCTTTGGGTGAAGAAATACTTCCTTTTATCTTCTCTTCCAAGGTTTATAGCTATCACAACCATAATATCAGAGTCCTGGCACATCTGGGTATTTTAAGTCTTTAAAGATTGTTGTTTCAGATTGTTTGCTGATCTTCATATTGCAAATCTTTTCCAGGTACTCTTTTGGGATTATATGACAAACGCTACTGTTTAAATATTTTCCGAGCCTCATCCTGGTTTAATTGGAGCCATTCTGGAACAAGATTCAGAACATATATTGGCTCTCTAAGATTTGCCATTTATTTGGTCTGGAGGAAAAATCAAATTCCTGTAGAACAACATTTCAGATTAAGTATCAGTTATTCAGGTCTCCTCCCGAAACATTTTCATTGTTAAAATATATACAAGCTACATACATTAGACAGTTTTTTGTACTCTGTTTTTATTATTGAAATACGATTATACACATAGTAGTGCTTTCGGTAATGTAGGAACTGCTTATCATAACTTCAAAAGAAAGATAGGCATTTTAGACATGTCAAAACAGTGTGACAATGGTTGTCATTTAAATTCAAGCTGCAAAGCCACTGGAATTCTTACAGTTCTTTATCATGTGTTTGCATTTCCTTTCAGTTAATAACCAATTTTTGTCAGCATCTGGGAAATCTGTAACTTTCTGTAAAATATAATCTTCTTGTGATAAGTCACATGTTTTCCTAAACTTATTATTACCATTTAAACATTATGCCCTTCTGAGGTTCTACTCACACAAATTGCACTAGGGAGTATACTTCATAATTTTAAATATTCTCCTGAGAGTACTGTCACATCGCCACTTTACCCTGATTTTTCACAGTTGCTGCCTAGTCTTTCTCTGAAGCAAGGAGGATTGGAGATTTCAGACATTGGTCATATCCATTTTCTAATAGATTGTAAATTTCTGCTTCTGTTTTAAACTGGTGCCACATGCCTGTTTCAAGTATAGTGACTTAGTGGAATATGATATACCTATTTTTAAGGGTGTTTCGCATTCGCATCGCTGAGCAAGATGTGGTCCAATTTACTCTAATTGACAAATTTCAGGCGCATTCCCAGAATGATCATTATGGGTAACTACCTTCTTATGTTCTGCATAAAGCATTCGTTTTCGCTCTGCACTGTAGTGCAGAGCAGTGGTTCCTGCATCTAGCTGTCTTCTCAGCAATGCTGTAAAAGCTGTTGAAGTTTCTGTGGGAGGCTCTTCGTCCTGGAGTTTTCCTACCACAAATTGCCAGAAGGAGAAGTGTTTATTTGTCCCTCCGAGATATCCCCCCACATCCCACTGTTACCCTCCACATCCCACTCTGCTTTCCTTTTGATGCTATGTTCATGCAGAAGCATTTGACAGGTGTAAGAAAAGCCTTGACAGTTCTGTGTGACACCTTCTGTGACTGGAGGTTAGCTCATTCATCTGTGCAGAGAAATGCTTATGATTTGTTAAAATGTTCATTCTCCATCTCTGATGATTGTATAGTACATATCTCAAAACAGCAATATATTGATATACTGGAACCCTTTTTTTAAAAGGCAGGAAAATGGCCAAGGGGAAAAAAGGTGGAAAAAGAGAGGCAGCACCTTTAAAAGTGTGGCAGACTTTTCAAAGGACATCCTGCCACAACACAGCAGCACAGATATTGGCTCAAAACAGGTTTTGAAAAACCCAGCTTAAGTCTTCCTTAACTGTGTAATACTTAAAAATAAACCATCAATTTGGCTTCAGAAGCCAAAGTGGGTTGAAGAGCCTGTATGAAAGATATGCCTGTATACGCCATGGCCCTCTGACAGCCCCAGGAAGTGCCTAGTTCTGTGGTTTCTGTGTTAATTTTGGAACTCCATTCCTTAGGGGTCTTAAACATTTTCTCGATTCTGACAATTTCAATTATAGTACCCACAATTCCACACTTGTACTTGACATGTTGTCACATCTGCCTGGCTATAACACTGTTTCATACATGATTTTTCATAATGTGTTCTGTTTAACATTACTGAAAACAAAGCTTATTACAAAAATCCAATGCAGTTAGGTCTTTAAACATCAGTCTTTCTGCACAAACTTGTCATAAAGGAGCTATCCTTACTATAATCTTGTCAGTGAGCTGTTCTAATCTTCCATTGTCTTGTACCTATGGTTTCCACCAGATTTTCCGTTATAGTTTAGGGATGCAGAACACAGCTGCTGAGAACTCTGCTCACTTTCATTCTTGTTTAAGGACATTTCAAAATTCATATTTGTTTTCTGTAATTCTTCAGGTACTTCACTGATGATGAGCTAGATAAACATGTGTTTCTCATTTTGTCAAACTAGGCTGTTGTTGCCCCTGCAGACTGCCAAAATGCAGCACCGCTGTTCTACTCCTTGTTCTTCTGAACATAATAATTAGCTTGGTCTAAGGTTTAACATATAAGCCCATTAGCAATACAGTCACACTGATTTGTACTACGGAGGGTACATGAAATAAGCCTCAATTACCTCGCTGATGGGCCTTTCCATTTGCTGGATCATTGACCAGTGCTGTCCAGTCTCAGCATATAGGAGGTTTTGGAAACAGTTCTTGTATTTTACTGCATCCTGATAAATAATTCATAAAATAACTGCAAGTTTCATACAGGATATTGTTATACCATCATACCACTCATCAGCATCCTTGAATATACCTTGTTGCATTCATGTTTTTCCAACACCTTTTTCCTTAAAAAAAAAAAAGCCATATATCTAGGGACCACTGATCAGGTTCTGTTCTCCCATGCTTCTCCTGCTTGACTTGTCTTCAGAATTCTCTTCCTCTGACCAGTGGCTGACATCTGTCTGAAAGTCCTTCGGGTAGACATTTGGCCAACTCAACGTCCAGATGAAGTCCTATGCAAAGTTACTCCAGTATATACCCATTGTTTTCAGTGGGGTTAGACTGCAGTTATTCTGCATAGGACTGCACTGTCAAGTTTGTTTCTTTTCACTTCTTTAGCTAAATACTCCAAGCCACAATGATATATCCAGAAACTCTCTTCACTTTATAAGATTTAAATAAAATTTATGTAGTTGGATTGAATTATGATTTAAATGTACTAAGGTGAAGTGGTATATTATTACTCTAAGAAAAGCCCCATTAAATGTTTATGGTAGTTTGTGCGGGTATTAAGTCCTTTTCCTTTCTATTATTCTCCTGCCCCTCTCTACTTCCTTTACTTCTCCTCCTACCCATTGTAAGGGCCAATTCACATGCTACAGAGGCAATGTGTCCCTATGTGGACGTTCAACAGATGTATTCTGGATAGGGATGCCAGCCTCTGGGTGGGACCTGGGGATCCCCCAGAATTATACCTCATCTGCAGATTTTATAAAGAAGTATCTTCCTGAACCTTTTCATTATACTACAACCCTGTCCCCTTTATAAAAATGTCCTCCTGTTTTACACAATCTGTGGGGTGAGAAGTGTGAAAGACTTCCTGGCCTCCTCAGGGAGGCCATTCCACAAGGTGGGAACCATAATAGAGAATGCTTGGATACAGGCAGCTGACAATCTTACTTATTTGTATAGTGGCATCTTCAGGAGGTGCCATTTCAAGTCAGGAAAATGGTTCAGTGACATAGGCTTCAGCACCTTCTCTTACAGTGCTGCAGTCCCTATATGAATGCATTTTCCAGTAGAGAATTCCCAGTGCATGCCTGATCCAAAGCCCTTGTGGTGGCCACATGTCCACCATGTGGACTTTATATAATGTAAATCAGCCCTTAGATCCCAACCAAGGTCCTCCCCCATCTGTCAGTACATCGTCTCTATCCTAATGAGTTTCGGGTAAATCTGGCTGTAGCCAAGTAGACCTAGTCTCTTCCTCTAGTTCCACCTGAGGCAACAACCTCAGCGGTGGAGACGAGACTGAGGAAATGGGGAAAAGCTTCTTTCCTGCTCCGCAATCACTTGTTATTCAGAGCATTTTCACAGGCAACTCCAGGCCTTCCTTGGTGGACTGACATCTGCCTCAAATCTTAATGAAGCTATAGTGGCAGCTTTCACACAAAGGAGCCAGTTTCTAGGTGGAGAGGACTATGGGTCTTTCAGGCGGAGGTTTTCCTGTTGTTTGGATGCTGAACAACAGTTTTTCTATGAGCTTCCTCACTGCCTCATTTTTCATTTGTTATCTTTCTGCAGTTTCCTTGTAATTGTTTCTTGTTTTCTCAAATCAGATGAAAGGTTGTGATATCATGGAGAAAAGATGAAGAAATCGTGGAAAGACAAATTGGAAATGAGGCAGAGAGGAAAACAGCTGCAGTTCAGTACACAAACTGTGAATAACTGTATGGAAAGATCATGTGTCTCTATGATGAAAATGATCTTTCTGTCTTTGTGAACTCAGTTCAGAATTGGCAAGCGGGAAAATGTTTAAAAAACAACACCCCACCCTGTAAGACAGTTAGATAGTACTGGGCAGGTTTGGGGAAGAGAGATGGTGGCTCTCCAGTGACCCCCTACTAGCATACGCAACCCCTGCACTGGGGTATGTGTGTGTGCATGTTGGAGGAGAACCATGTACCCTGGCTCTGTTAGTAGAGTGCAACGGGAGCTGACTGGGTTCAAAGGAGTGCAGAAGAGTAATATCCTACTCTCCTTCATGTGCCTCTCTAGTGACAAATGAGAGATTGTGACAGGGATCCTTGCAATGATCTCCCACGCCTATCAGGAGCAGAATTGCTAAGTGCTTCTATTCACCATTGACCTTCTGCAGATTCTGGCCCTTGATGCCAACGATGCATTATTTCCCCTTTTCCTTTGAACTGGTCCCCTGCACTGTATCTGATTGCCATGCTCTGGTCATGTACAGTACAGAGTGGGAAAAAGCAACTGTGTCGGTTTATGGCTATTTTACATACAGAGATACTTTGCTTTGGCTACCTACATTTTTTCTGTTTGTGATCACTCTGAATTTTATTCAGATGACCAATAATATGTTCCTAAAACATTTTACATTGGTCTGGAATGCCTACTTACTAGATAGTCTGTGGATAAATTTTGTTTCTTGTTAAGTTTTATGTCTCTTGACTAATGTGCTGTTTTTTTTCCTGGATATGGTATAATGCCATATTCAGTATTATTAATTTTGTACATTTTATATTTTAATCATCTCACCTCTTACTGTGTCTGTAGGCTGTGCTATCTTCTGTGTCATTATAACAAGGAAATCAGGGGAAAGAAACATGCTTCCACATTTTCTGATGTCACCAATATAGCAAAGGAGAGGCAGTCAGAGGGTGGAATATGTACAAAGAGGAGATAATCTTTTGGGTGATTTCTTCCCTGTCCCTCATTAGTTGTTACATGTAGGCAGCTGAGAAGAAATACTAAGTAATGAAGTGATTAATATTTGGAGAGATCGCATATCTTTGTATTTTTAAAAAAGGTTGACAGAAAAAAAATCTTCATCTAAGGCATTTATTGTTTTATTTATGATTTGTTTCATTTTTTTCTCGCTTGATATTCTTTTAAAAATGCTTTTCAGCATTAGATCAAAGCACCTGAAAGCCTTAAGATTTCCTGAAAATTCTTAAGATACCAATATTTTTCTCTCTACTTCTGTAGAAATTATATATTTATAGATCTGTATATTACATTAGATGGGAGGGGGAATGGTGTATTTGTGTCGGACCTTCAAAGATCCTGTTCACTTGAAGGAGAAAGGTATTTTAATATAATGGTTTAACATAATGGTTTGGATGACAGTAAGCATAACCAAAATGGGTCGTATATCTAAGTCTGCCTTATAATGACACTTCAGATTGTTGCCAAGTGTAGAAGCCAGTGCAGAAAATCAACAAAAAGACTGAATGCACTGGCTGATGCACGTCACTTCTGAGCATAAGAATTATTTGGGTTTTATTCCTCACAGTGGCAGAAAGCTGAGACAAGTTGGTCTCCATCCACTGGAAAAGAAATCTGTAATAATTATCCCAATTCTGTCCTTTATAGGATGAAAAATTGTAGCATATTTTGAAAAACTGCAGAAAATTTGCAGTATATTGGCAAATGTGTATCTGTTGAAACCTACCAGTTTGACAAGCTCTCTGTATCACTGATGTACACAGATGGCAGCAATATTAAGAAAAATAAGAGGATAAAGGCTGATTGTGTGGCTGGCAGGATAAATTTATGAAGCCTTCTCTAAATGCCATTAGCCATGCTAGGTCAAAAGTGCCATTCTTTTGCTATCTGCCTGCTTGCCTGCCTCTCTCTCTCAGAAAAAGATGGTCAAATTTTGCTTTGTCATCTCAAAATTTATACTATGGTTGTTCCAATCATAAGCCTTTCAAGGAACATTTGAGAATTAGGTTGGTGGTTGCTAAAGAGCTACCTTATATAATAGCTGTCCCTTGCACTTAGCAGCCTGTTTCTAAAAAAAGAGGTGATCATCTTGGGTCTTCCTGGAAGCTACTTCTGTCCTGTTCTTTCTCAGCCGATCTTTTTTTTTTTTTTAACTGCCCCGAAGGGTGGAATTTTATTAAGTTTTCAACATATACATAGTGACACACTAGACATAAAAACATTCAACATACAATACTAAACACAGATCCCTCCCGGGGGTTATACATATTTCCATGGTACCACTAAATCAAAATCTTGCCGCCTTAAATCATGGTTGATAAAAATTAGCAATCTTCTCCACTGTACGCTTATCTCATGTCTTTTCCCTCCCTCTTGTTGGGTATAAAATTACACTTATGTTCATCTCCAATTCAATCTACCCCGTTGTTGTTATACCAATTATAAACTCGCACCCAAGTATTCTGAAAGGTGGTGTCCGCCAGTCCTTTCATTGTCAATGTCAGTTTATCCATCTCTGCTGCTTCAAAAACTTTGTGGATATATTCCCGCCTCGTTGGAGTCAAGGTAGTCTTCCAATATTTAGCATACAGAATTCTAGCCGCAGTAGTTAAATAAACCACTAGATACCTATCATCTCTGCTAAAATCTCCTGGCAGGATACACAATAACATTACCTCAGGTGTAAATGGTATCACCATACCTAATATTTTTTTAATTACCCGATGAATCCATATCCAATATTATTTACTTATCTCACAGCCTCACACATATGAAAAAATGAACCCACCTTTTTTCCACATTTCCAACACTTATTCAAACATTTGTTGTCACATTTCACCAACCTTTCCGGCGTTACATACCACCTATAAAACATCTTATACAAATTTTCTTTATAAGGTACAGCCTTCATAACCTTTATACTTTTCTTTCATCTTTGATCCCACTGATCTAAATTTATATTATGTCCCACATTTTGGGCCCACCGTATCATATTACCTTTAACCATTTCCCCTATCATCATCTCATTCAATAATAATGTGTAGACTCTTTTTATAAACTTCTGATCTAGAGCCATCATTAGCTTCTCAATCTCCATCCATTCCTGAGCAAACCCAATTTTCTTGTCTTTTGCGTATCTAGATTCTATTTGGGCCTTTTGCCACCATGACAGATCTTCCAGTAGCTTCAGTTCATTCTTAGAGTGCAAAATATCTACCTACCTTCTAGGTTTATCTTCTCCATAGGCATTCGGCAAAGTAAATGCCTCAAAAGGGGCAGTCAGTTTAGAAATCCTTGTAAAAAATTGCTTATATATGCCTTCCCAAATTTTTACCAATGATGTGCGTATCCAATGCTGCTTAAAGTACTTATGAGATGAAGCTTTGCCGTACCACAAAAATGCATGCCAGCCCATCATTAGGTCATGGCTTTCCAACTTCAAGATTCTTTTATCCTCCAACATAATCCATCCCCTAATCCACGAAAGAGCTGCCGCTCTATAATATAGTGTCCAGTTGGGTAAACCAAAGCCTCCGTTCTCTTTCATCTCCTGCAACGACCTCAATCTTACTCTAGGACATTTACCCTGCCATATAAACTTTGAAACAACCTGATCCAACTCCTTAAAAATCTTTTGATTTTGCAATACGGGGATTGTCTGAAATAAAAATATCCATCTCGGAAGGATATTCATCTTAATTAGTGCTATTTATCCCATTAGAGAGAGCTGTAGATTTTTCCATCTTTCTAAATCCTGCTTAGTCTCTCTCATGAGCTCCTTATAGTTGTTTTCCTGGAGTGCACTACATTTATTGGTCATCGTAATTCCCAAATATTTTATCTTCTCCTGTAACTGGAAACCTGATACTTCTTGGATTTTGGCCTTCTGCTCTAGTCACATATTCTTGGTTAAGATCTTTGTTTTGCTTATATTCACTCTCAATCCCGCCACCTGTCCATATTCAGAAAGGGTTTTCTTCAATGTCATTATTCAATCCAGTGGATTTTCTAAGATGAACACTAAGTTGTCTGCAAATGCAAGTAACTTATACTCTTCTCCACTCAGCCTTAGCCCTGCGATCTGTTTTTCACCCCTAACCATATCATTATTTCCAGAGGATATATAAACAGTAGCAGCGAGAGAGGACAGCCTTGTCTTGTTCCTTTTTGAATCTCAAACTGCCGTGTCCAGTCGCCGTTAATCATAACTGTAGCATGTTGTTTATTGTATATTGCTTGAATCATATTTATAAATTCCTCTCCTGCATCTGCCATCTTTAACATTTCCAATATAAAAAGCCAAGTTACATTATCAAAAGCTTTTTCAGCATCCAGAAATATCAGCGCCAAGGATTTTTCCAGATGTGCTTCAAAATACTCTATAACATCCAAAATGCATCTCAAATTATTCTTTATTTGTCTCTTGGGCAAAAAACCCACTTGATCTTTATGAATTATTCTGGATAATATCTTTTTAAGCCTTTCTGCTAATATTGAAGCAAAAATCTTATAGTCGACGTTCAAAAGGGAGATCGGCCTGTAGTTCCTAATTTCTCTTTCATCTGTGTTTTGCTTATGTATTAGGGAGATTACTGCTTCCCTCCAAGAATCTGGTATATCTCCATCCTTCATTATCCTATTACAGACATCTTTTAAATGGACCAGTAGTTGATCTTCGAAGATACGATAAAACTCTATTGGTAACCCATCCAGTCCGAGTGCCTTCCCTTTATTTTGCCGCCGCACTGCTTCTACCACTTCCATCATCGCTATGGGTTGGTTAAGTATTCTCCTTTGATCCTCCGAGAGCTTCGTTGACGATGTATTTCCAAATATCTTTTTATCTGCTCTATATTCACATCCGATTTTTTATATAGACTTCTGTAGAAATGCTCTACTATCATTTTCATCTCTTGAATCCGATTAGTATCGGCACCATCTGCTTTCTTCAAAGCTTTTATATAGGACTTCTCCTTTTGTTGTCTAATTTTATAGGCAAGCCACCTTGTAGGCTTATTAGCATTTTCAAAGTAATTTTGTTTAGCAAATGTCAACTTTTTGGCTAATTCATATGTAAGGAGGCATTTCATCTTATGTTGCAGCTGCCTAAGTTTGAATTTCATTTCCGACGGATTTAGATTCTTTGCCATTATCTCCTTTTGCGCCCGGATATCTTTTTGAAGCTTCATATATTCTTGCTTCCTTTGTTTATTCACCCTGGCAGACTCCTTTATCAGCTGTCCTCTAGCAAATGCCTTAAAAGCATCCCAAACAGTTTTCAGCGGCATACCTGGTTGAATAGTCTCCTTAAAGAAATAGAGCAAGTCCTCTTTAAGCCTCTTTACCTGTTTGTCATCCCTCAAAAGCGACACGTTCAACGTCCGATCTTTTTTTAGGTATCATCTCTTGCAACTCCATTGTAATAGGATTATGACCCGCATACGTTCCTGCTTCAATCTCCACTTCCATTAAATCCTTAATAATCACACGATATCCAACACATATCTATCCTTGACTATGAGGAGTGCCTAGCCGAAAAATAAGTATACTGTTGCTTCACTGGGTTTGTCACCCTCCAGGAATCCACCAGGCTGAATTCTTCCATAAGCTGACATAAAGAATCCGGAAATTCACTGCCTCTTATCTTCTTACCCTGTATGCTTGTTGTCCGGTCCTCCTTTTTATCAAAAACTGCATTAAAGTCTCCTGTAATACAAAGCTCCTGGAAATCCTATTGGATAATAAGATTATGTAGTTTGCCGTAAAATTTCTCTTGATGCTGTTTCGGTGCATAAATATTAACAATAAGCATTTTTTTCAGCTGTCTTTGTATGGCCACTATCAGGATTCTCCCATCCTGCGAAGTATACACAAATTCGCGTTGGAAGTGGTCCTTCACAAATATGGCAACACCCCTTTTCTTCTTCTTCTTATCCATGCCTACAAAGACCTTCCCCAATCCTTTAGCTTTCAAATGTTTCTCATCTCCTTTTTTAATGTGCGTCTCTTGAAGGCATATTATATCCAATTTCTGTTTTCTGAGTTGGTGGAAAATTCTATTCCTTTTCTGAGGGCCGTTCAAACCATTTACATTCACCAAAATAAATCTTAATCTTCCCTTATCCATCCAAGTTTCAATTCTTTTGTTCCAGTTTCTCCTTTGATTGTTGTCTTGTATTCATTGGGGATCTCTTTCTTTCATATCTTCCACGTCTCTTTGGCTTTACATCCGCCATCGCGCCCTGTGACTCTCCTTCCTTCCCTCTTTCTCCTCGCTCTTCCACTCCTTTTTCTCTAGCCTCTTGTCCGGCCCATAGCTCATCTCCATAGGTCTTCAGGAAGTCTTCAGCTTTAAAGATAGATGTGATTCTAAATCTCTTACCTTTGAAGATAAAAATCAAGCCTTCAGGTAGAAGCCATCTATAGCTAATCACATAATTTCTCAGCAGTGTCGCTGGTTCCGAATATTTTTTCTTCTTCTCCCTGACTCTCCAAGGGACTTCTTTCAAAACATTAATCTCCAAATCTTTCATCATTAATGGTGAGGTATTCATTTCCCTCAGGATCTTGTCCCTCACCGCCCTCTTGTGGAACCGCACTTGTACTTCTCTTGGTAATTGAGAACGTCTTGCAAAGGCTGAGTTCATTCGAAAAGCCACATCAATTTCCTGCTTAATGATCTCCACCTCTTCTATTTGCATATGTTCTGCCAGAACTGTTGCCATTTTCTCAATAAGATCTTCATTCTTTTCTTCCAGGAAATCGCAAAACAAAGGCTGCCCTCTCTACTTGAAGTCTCATGACATCTTGTTCTATGGCATTTTGCCTTTCCTCCGACTCCTTCATTTTGGTCTCTATTTCCCTCGCCTTAACTTCTGTCTTCCCTGTTGCAGTAGTTAATTCACCAATCTTGTTCATATTGTCCGTTATTTGCTTCTGGAGTGCATGTAGGCTCTGAGAAAATTTATCCGTTATCTCTGTCATGGCAGCCTTGATTGAGTCCACTGCAGCAGGTACAGAATTTCTGATTTCTTCCCTCGTTATCTTGATCGGATCCACAACCACAGTGATGCAACTCTGGATAGTCATCTGCACAAGCACCTGCATTTCCTTTTGAGCTGCACCTGCCATCTTGACGGCGGCTGAGGTAGGTACCCCAGAGACTGCTGTGACTTTCACCTTAGTTGGTTGGCCACCTTGCATTGACATCCTGGGTTAATTTATAGCCGTTACTTCAACTGTCAGCTGTCAGATCTGGCGAGTTGCCCAATACTTTACCTACGCTTTACCTTTCCTGTTTATTTACCTCTCTATTAATTTGTTATGGTACATGCAAAGAGACTGTCAACTTTCCCAGAATCTGTTTACTTAAACCCAAACAAATATTTAGGAACACTCCAAGATTTTGGCCCACTGCCCCGAATATGTGTATATTATATTATGTGTATATTATTTTAACCACTTATTTAGACTTCCCCAGCTGCTTAATCCGGCATTCCCAGGACACAGTTACCCTACCGTCCCACAACCCCCGCCAACCTTTTTTTCCCCCCACCTACACTCCAGAGAAAGGAAGTTTGCTTTACTAATGTCCAAGCCTGCCTTGCCCAACTGCCTCCAATATCTCAACCATGAACCTCTATTTTACCAATCCCAGTGTCGCCTTGCAAAATTACTACAAGATTTCCCACAGTTTTCGGACCTTTGCTAGCAATTCCAAGGTAGAAGAAGGAGATACAAAAATTGAGTACTCTGCAGCCGATTCTTGACCAATTCCACCCTGCCCCTTGAGGGTTAACAACTGAGCTCGCTGTAAAGGGGCTCTACTTCCACCCTGCCCCTTATAGGGTTCAACATAAGAACATAAGAGAAGCCAATGTTGAATCAGGCCAATGGTCCATCTAGTCCAACACTCTGCCACATAGCGGCCAAAAATACCAGGTGCCATCAGGAGGTCCAGCAGTGGGGCCAGGACATTAGAAGCCCTCCCACTGCTGCCCCCTCCAGCACCAAGAATAGAGTGCATCACCTGCCCCAGACTGAGAGTTCCCATCTATACCCTGTGGCTAATAGCCACTGATGGACTTCTGCTCCATATGTTTATCTATTTCCCTCTTGAAACTGTCCATGCTTGTAGCTGCCACCACCTCCTGTGGCAGTGAATTCGATATGTTAATCACTCTTTGGGTGAAGAAGTACTTCCTTTTATCTGTTCTAACCCGACTGCTCAGCAATTTCATGGAGTGCCCACGAGTTCTTGTATTGTGAGAAAGGGAGAAAAGTACTTCTTTCTCAACCTGCTCAGTCCCATTCATAATCTTATAAACCTCAATCATGTCACCCCTCAGCCGTCGTTTCTCCAAGCTAAAGATCCCCAAGCATTTTAACCTTTCTTCATAGGGAAGGTGTTCCAACCCTTTTATCATTCTAAAAAAATTGAGTATGCTGCAAGAGCACTCCAGCGATGCCACGCAAGTCCGCTCCAAGCTGGCTTCCTAAGCTACTCGTTCTGAATCGCCTCCTCCAAATCCCCAAGCTTCCCGAGTTCTTGATGCCCTTTCTTCTCCTCCGAACAGGGGAGATTAGGGTCCAGTCTATTGGGGGTCTTAACAGGGCCACCGGCTCCACCAGTCAGGAATCACGAAAACTGGTCACCTATTTTCTAGGTCTGCCTCACCACAGATCTCACTTCTCTTTGCACATTGCCCTTTAATGGCCGTGAAAGTGCCCTGGGTTTTCACAGACCACCCACCTTTGCTTCTTCCCTTTAGGCTAAAGTCAATGGGATTTCATTTTTAATATCCCCAAACAAGAGTCTTACTCATGGAAAAAACTTTTCGGCAGCTTCTTCTAACCACCACCCCCACCCCCACAGTGCAGGAGCAACGGCTTCGCCCATATGAATGGGCTCCTCTTCGGGTCCAGCATTGGGGGCGATCCCTGGGTCTCCCTCACAGGGGTCGGAATCAAACCCCTGGCAACCCACACACCCCTTCCCTGAGGTGATGGGGGGTCCCCGACACATCACGGGACCCTTTTACAAACCCAGAAGTGGCCAGCATGCTCGGCGTGACCGTCTCGCTGCGCCACCGCCTGATCTTGACATTATGCTGCTCACAAGGATCAGCTAATTGTTTTGTTAATTAGAGCGGTAACATTTAGTTCATCAGCTAAAAAGCCAATTTTGTAATTGAGATTATTTTTGATAGACTAGTATTTATAAAACTGCAGGTGGTAGGCATCATCTTAGAAAAAGTATTCCTTGTAGTGTGCGAGTGAAGAGAGAATGCCTCCAGAAGCTCCTGAGTATCTGATTTATATAAAAGCCCTGGTGTATTGGCACTTTCCAGCTCTTCCATTGGCTGTACTGTGCACTCTATCAGCCATTGGCCCATCAACCGCCACTCAAGAGTACTCACATGCCATTGGCTGAGTGCAGGGTCCGCTCCTCTCTCCCACCCACTGCCAATTTGGACACTCTTCCCTGTGAGAATAAACAGCCAAAACAGCTGTCTCTCCTGACAAAGACACTTCTCCTGCTTGGCTCCTCTGCAGCTGGCTATCTACTGAGGTGGGTGACCGGCCATCAAACCATTCTTTTCTCCTTCTGCTGTAGGGCTAAGTTTCTTCTCAGTGGCTGTTGCTAGGCAACAGAGCTTGGTTCTGTCACCAAAAAGGCAAAGGTTTCCAGGCCTACTTTGGCCTTTGTGGGGAATTCATTGGGACCAGTCCTGACTAGGGTTGCCACCTCCAGGTTGGAAAATTCCTGGAGATTTTGGGTGGAGTGTACAGAAGCCAGAGTTTAGGGAGGGGGGAGGTCTTAGCTGAATAGAATACCATAGAGTACACCCTCCAAAGCAATTATTTTCTTTTGGGGAAACATTGCTGCCAATCTCCAGGTGAGGGCTGTAGATCACTCAGAATTAAAATTGCTCTCCAGATGGCAGGGATCAGTTCCCCTGAAGAAAATGTCTGTTTTGCAGGGTGGAGTCTGTTTCATTAACACTGCTGAGGTAGCTTCCCTCCTGCTTGGGTCTCCACTGCAGAGAAAGACTGTAGTTTTCCTAGGTAGAGGCTGCAGGGGTGGGGGGAGATAAAAAGCTGAAGTCAGAGTGGCAGATAAAGGTAGGGTTCCAACACCAGGTTGGGAAATTCATGGAGATTTGAGGGGTGCAGCCTGGAGAGGGTGTTGTGTAAGGAAGGTACCATGCCTCCTGGGGAACCATTGTTACCAATCTCCAGGTGAGGGCTGGAGATCACTCAGAATTATACCTGGTCTTCAGATGGCAAAGATAAGTTCCCCTGGAGGAAACGGTGGACTCTGTGGCATTATACCCTGCTAAGGTTGCCACAGCAAATTGACACTGAATGTCCAAGGCTAGAGCACCCACCCAGAGCCTCTTTCAAGAGTTCGTTGTATTTATTTCCACAACAGGCCTTATTCCTAGTATGATATACTTGCTCTGGGTCTGCTAGGCCTGTCAAAGTGACCTACAATGGGAATTCTGTACTTAAACTTAATTATTGGGCATCTGGGGACACAATTTGGATCAGGACCACAGCACACAGAAAGAGCGGGTCAAGAGCTCTCTCAGCCCCACCTACCTCACAGGGTGTCTGTTCTGGGGAGGGGCAGGGAAAGGAGTTTGTAAGCCGCTCTGAGACATCTTTGGACAGTGAAGGGCAGGGTATAAATCCAATCTTCTTCTTCTCTTCTTAAGCCTCTCCCAGCACTGTTTTCCCAACCTGCAGTAGCCCAGGGGTGCCATATTTGTCTTGTTGGGGTAGCTCACATATAATGATAGGCTACATGTAATATTCCCCAAAAGGGAAAATTGTGGCTCTTAATGTGTTCTCTTGGCGCCAAACTAGACAAGACCGTGACCCCAACTCATGTTACCTTCAATGCATGTACAGCTGAATGTGTGATTGAAACAGCAGATCTAATCAGATACTGGTTTTCTGTTTGGTTTTTAAAGTAAATGCATGTTGGTTTTCTGATACAAACAAAAGTACACACAAACACACAGGATATGTGTTCAATGTAACATGTGAATAGGGCTAGTGCTATTATTTAACAG
Organism: Gekko gecko; assembly: GCA_029375565.1. NCBI lineage: Eukaryota > Metazoa > Chordata > Lepidosauria > Squamata > Gekkonidae > Gekko > Gekko gecko. The sequence goes on from JAPDNY010000004.1 coordinate 51,279,739, forward strand.
AACTTGCTTTCAGGGCTATCGTGAGTTTTTGTACCACTGCAACAAATGCCAATTATGGGGATCTTTGATGAGGATGTTGCCCTTATTATGGAGTAAGTGGTAAACAACTCTACTTGGTAGGATGGGGGTGGGAGGGATTCGCCACAGGGATGGAAATCCCTGTGGCAATTGTGATGTTCAGACTAGCTCTAATTCCAGATGTGAAAGGCAGTTGTTATTTGGTGATGGGCACAATGAATCCTTCATATGTACAGTAATACTCTTCATTGACTAATATCTTCCAGAGTACATCTGAAAAATGTAAGGCCAAGGCTCTTGTAAAACTTTGCTCAAACAAGTCCCTGCTTGATCTTTATGATAACCAGTAAATAACAACAGAACATATGGTATTGCATCAACTGCCAGGATTTACTTCAGTTTGACTACTAACCAATCCCATGTACTCTAGAGTAGCTGGATTTACAGTCAAAGTTGGACAATAAATTGATTCTAATCTTGCGTCTTTTTCTTTTACACATTCAAAGCTTTATCATATGATGAGTTATCCTATTATTACATTGAGGATCTCTGTTACTTGTTAGTCTGTTTGTGTAACTGCCAGTTCATGGATTGTGTACTTCTTGTCTATTGTATACAAGATCTACTTCTACAAGGTCAGAAGGAATGGTCCCACAATAATTACATGCATGTAAATTTTGCCCAGTCATTTTACTAATTGTTCTTCTGATCACACTGTGATAGGAAGCAATAATTTAAGGAAGAAGAACTTAGCCTGTACATTTTTTGAAGCTAAGTATCTTATTGGGGCAATCTTTTCTGGGGATCGCATTTATAGCTCTATGATGTAATATTGGCCTGTTTCAAATGGCTTCTTTCCTTTTTAGTATCTGGATCATGACACGCGTTTAAAATGGGTGATAGACGATGACGACCAGCAGTCTTCATCACAGGCATCTAAAATATCCAGAAAGCTGTACTGTGGCTATGAGCACCAAGTGTTGTCCAAGAGAGAACAAAGGGAAGAAGAATCCTTATTTGCTGCTATCCAGTGGCCCAGACCCCCAAAGAACAAAATCCCATTTGTGAAGAGCAGTGACCCTTCTCACAGCAACTTTGTTATACTGAATCCTTATACACATTTCAGGGTTGGTGATCAGCTGGAGGTGTTGGTCTATGTAAAAGACTATGAAGGGAAACCAAAGCAGTATGGTGGAGACTACCTTCAGACAAGAATCCACTCTGCTCACCTGAAAGCTGGAGCCATTGGAAGAGTTGTAGATTACCAGAATGGATCCTACAGAGTTTTTTTCACTTTACTTTGGCCAGGGGAGATCACAGTATCTGTGTCCTTGGTCCATCCTAGTGAGGGGATCCAAGTCCTTCAACGTTTACGAGAAGAAAGACCAGATAGGGTGTACTTTAAAAGCCTATTTAAATCAGGGAGTGTAACAGAAACCACTGTGTGCAATGTGTGTTTGCCTGGAGACATGCCAGTCTGTAACTTCACAGATCTTTACACTGGTGAGCCATGGTTTTGCTACAAGCCAAGAAAACTCTCCTGTGACACCAGGACTAGTCATTACAAAGGGGGATATCAGAAGGACCTTTTAACCTCAGAAGAGACCCTCCTTTTCCAAAGGTGCGTATTCTCCCGTACGGTGTCTTAATTGCCCATTCTGTTTTGATCACGGAACTATGTTGATGTTTTCATTCCTTTGAAAATAGTGTGCATGGAAGGTGAAAGGTATTGCATCAACAGCATTGTAGGCTGAACATTGATAGAAAAGGGGACCAGGCAGCAGGAGTGAATGTATTCATATGTAAGCTCTGCTTCAAGTTTGCCTGGCTGGCATAACAAAGTGCTATTCAGAGCCAAGCTTCAGCTTGGGGCAGCTTTTGGTTTCTGTTGCTGCTTCTATTATGTATATGCACTCTACTCATAGCTGTTACAAGTGGCATACAAGTGGTAACTTAGTATACCCTCATTGATTGTGGGGATGCATGACAGTACAAGTCAGTGTATAGACCCTTGGGATTCTGTGTTCCAAGTCCTTGTAGATGTTTCAGACTTCCAAATAAGGATGCAGGCTACAAAGCAGCACATAGATCTGCAGTCTTATTTCTACTCTGTTCTTCCCGTCTTCCACTGTTCTTCCCTAGCCTTCATGCTTGAATCCATGAGGCTTTGCGAAACATTGAACTTTTGACCCAAGGCAGGTATGAGTTTTTCAATGAATTATGTCTCATTTTTATTATCTTTTCCCTTTTTAGTGATGTGAATATCAAAGTGCCAATATTCTCAAGTGGTCCCGATAGGGTGATTGTAAGACCTTTGGGGAATGCAGGTAAAGTAAGCATTTGCAAGATTTGTTTCAAACCAACTAAGGCCTTGTTTGCAGGATTCATCTAATCAATGAAAACTTAGAGCAAACTGATATGACTGCTGATCTCATAATGAGTGCAGCTGTCTGCTGACAAATTGAATGGTGTAGGGAAGTGGTGCTAATCAGCTGTCATGGAAGAGATTTAACCTCACTTAACAATACTTGGTAGGAGGGAAGGTGGCATGGTATTGCCCAATCTCGTCAGATCTTGGAAGCTAAGCAGGGTTGGTACTTGGAAGGCAGATCACCAAGGAAGACACTGGCAAACAACCGCTGCTTCTCACTTGCCTTGAAAGCCCCTTTCTGGGGTTTTACACACACAACAACAACACTTGGTAGTTATACGGTGCCTTAAATGGTTTCACATACATCATCTCAGTAGTCCTGACAACAGCCCTGTGAGATATCCCAGTATTTATTACCCTTCTGTTACAAGGCAGGAACTGAGGAGATTGAGAGAATAGTGTCTTGTGTATGGCAATAATTTCTGAAGTGAGATTTGAACTGGGAACTTCCTGATTCACAGTTTCTGTTTCTATATATAGCAGCTATCATTGCCTGTCTGAAACCAGTTTATGAAATTAAGAATCTGTCATTAGATAAATACCCACTAAGCTGATCATATAATTTGGCTCAAAGTGCATATTAAGTATGCATAGTGGTTTCTATGTTGCAAGCACATTTATTAGTTTTTTTTAATATATACCTTGTTTCTAAGTTTAGTTCCCAGATTTAAGAAGTTAATTCACTGAAATATTTCATGCTGGCATTTGTCATTTATGTTTTATTTTTCTTGAAAGGGTTTACTGAATGTTCCTGTACACAATCATGGAAGGTGGTGGTTGTTGTTGTTAGGTTACAAAAAGGCTTTGTCTACTTCACCATTGATCTGATAGTTTTAATGTGTGCATGAATGCACATGCTTCTATGAGAATGAGGCCTGCTTCCTATTTGGCTTCAGATTTACTTTGGGGGAGTCAAGTGTGACAGACTGCACTTTTAAAAAACTTGTAAGTGGTGTACAAACAGCTAAAGGACAGTGAAGGGTTAATTCTTCACAGAGCCAGAGAGCCCTGAGTGACAGGCTGTTCCAAGAAATCTGATTGGTTAGCATCAGCTGAGCAGAGAAAGAGTTCTGAATTGAATGCTGAGGAAGTTTCAGTCTGATTTCAGCCCTAGCTGAGAAGAGTCGAGTACTGACAGTTTTGGAATTCAACCCAGACTGAGAGCAGTTTATCACAGGAGAACTGGGGAAAGTTGCCTCTGGTAGGTGCTCACCTCTGAAGTGGGGGATGTCCTCTAACGGTTCTTTGCCTGAATATTTTGCTTGTCTGACAATCCCTGATCTGTGAAGAGCATTCATGTTAGCTTGTTTTAATGTTCTTCCTTCTGCAAGAAAATCCCATACTCATCTAGGTTTTGTGCGTGTGGCTTGGGAGAGATTGAAAGTATCAAACATGTTCTCCTGTATTGTTCCTTTTACTGTGATATTCATGCTGTTTTTCTAGAACCTCTTTATCAGAGTCAAGTAGGGCAATCTGATGACTATAAGATTGTTTCATTATTATCTTCCCATAATCCTGAGATCATAGAATCTGTAGCTAAATTTCTATGTTGTGCTGTTAAGAGGAGAAGATTGTTTCAATTGCAAGGGTAAAGGATGTATCCTTGTCTCCCTGCTGTATGTTCTGTCAATATGCCAATAAAGGTTCTGATTGATTGATTGATTGATTGATTGATAACTGAGGAAAGTTGGCATGGACCAGTGAGTAGTTAGACAGAAACTCCCATCTGGGCCAAGGAAAGGGGGGGGTAGATCTTCTAGAGAGAGAAGAATTTCCCTACCCAGTCAAGCAGGGAGTTAGCTCTGAAGAGTACAGAGATCCCTGGCCTGATGTGGTTAGAAATTGCCTTTAGAGGCCTTAAGAGTCAGTTAAAAACCCAAGATGGGTACTGGTGTTTCAAGAGAAGGGGTTTGGGTACTAGAAAGAGTGTACCAGCCTTCTGGAAACCAAAAGAGTTAGAGAATACTCAAAGACAGCATACTGAAGTGTTTGGGGAAAGCACTGGAACAAAAGCCATTCAACATCAAAATTTAAGTCACTGTGAAAAGCTTAAGAAACTCTCATTAGCCTGAAACATAAGAACTAAAGTCTCTGTGTGTACTAGTTTTACCTTAGACATTTCAACCCCTGATTTCACCTGACCTTTCCCCTCTATGTTAAATAAAATATTTTGTTATTTTTGAATTTCAAAACGCCTCAAGTGCCATTTTAATTATTTAAGTTAAAGCAGGCTCCTGATCCTTAGGTTCCTGGGCTGAGCCAACAGCCAAAATACTGTACTGTGACAGGGTGGGACAGCCAGAGTTCTTCAGCAAAGAAGAAAACACAGTTAATAAAGGGGGGAAAAACCGGAGGGAAAATCTTGCCTCTGAGGAAGGGAAGTGGACAGAGCTGTCATACCAAGCATAAGAGAGAAGTGTATTTTCTGTTACCTCACACTCCTGTTCTAAAGGAGCTGAAAGTTTAGGTGTTAACACCCACCAAGCCAGCTCTGTTGTAGGATGATTGATGATGATGTGTTCTCTAGCTAGTTTATAAATCATAGCTCTTTCTTTTCTAATTAAATGTTTTGAATTATTTCCTTTCAGAGATGGACAATCTGGAAAGATTGCAGAGTCCTCATGTATTTCCTTCTGGTTATTATTATCAAGATGAATGGAGGCCAAGAACCCAGTGGATTCATCATTTTAATAAATCATCAGATATTATTGAATGTTTACAGGGGAAAGTTATCCACTTGTTTGGAGATTCTACAGTCAGGCAGTGGTTTGAATATCTAACATCATTTGTTTCAGGTTACTATTTTTTTTTCTATTCTGGCTTTTCTTGTTAAAAACTGATAGAACAAAAGCTCTCCAAGTGAGTCTCTCAGGTTTCACACTGAGCCTTTCAAAGACAAGAAACCAAAGATGAATTTTTTCCCCCAAACATAAAATAAGTTGTTTGCAATGCTCCTTCTAAGCTGTGGACTCTTGTGAGCAAAAGTTCTACTTTGTGAGCTACTGGCATTAAAGTTGTGAGTGAACAATTTGGCTACTGCATAAATTAGTTTGTTCTGGAGCCAGCCTTCCTGAGCTAAGACAAAAATGTGTGAGCTGGAGGCTAGAAAACTGTGAGCTAGCTCACACTAACTCAGCTTAAAGGGTACACTGATTGTTTGAAATCTGAAAATCAATAAAGTGCTGAATCATTTTTTTTAGTGTTAATTCCCAGGGTATCCCGAGTCATAGCCATAACCCCTCCTGGAATAACCTCTGTCTTCAGTACTTTTTTGTTTGGTTGCAGAGTTAACATTTGTCTAGAAATAGATATGTTTAGGTAATATGATAGAATTTTGGTTATCGCTTTGTAATTGACATTCATTTGATTGACGTCAACCTATATTTTTGGAATTTGAAGGAGCTAGAAAATTTTTAAGTATTGAAAAAAATGATTTAGCATTTCATTTTGATCACCTCTAGAATACTGCATTTTACCATTAAATGCTTTAAAATACCTTTTTATCCTGGAGCATATTAATCTCTTAGACAAATGGTTGCTTCCAACAAGTAAATCGCCCCTCTTTTTCCTTTACATTTTGATAGTGGGGGAGACAATAAAAGATGCAGAGGAAAGGGAAAAACAAGGATAGAGGGATTATTATGTACAAATACACATTTTTAGGCTTCAGTTGAGGGTGAGAATTTACACTAAAGTCTTTATGGAAGGTTGATTTTAATGGTTTTAATTTGTTAGCTGCCTTGATGGTCCTTGTGAGGTAAAAAAAGCAGGATATAAATTTTGTTGAATAAAACTAAATGGAAGAGGTAGTTTTTGAGGGGAAATTAGGAAGAAGAGAGAAGCTCCAAGCACACCAGGCAGGAAGGAAGAATGTACTTTAGAGTGGAATGGCCAAACAGAGCTTTAAAGTAAGGACCAGAAGTTAATTCAAAATGTGGAAACAGATGGGATGCCAGTGTTGGGTGTTGATGAAGGGGTTCTTATGGTCTGAATAGCAAGAGAGACAATTGACTTTAGAACAGAGTTCTGGATAGAGAAGGCTAGAGTGAAGACAGGTGTAATAGTCAAAGCAGGAGATGATCTATGAATTGGAGTTTTAGCTGAGAGAGTTGCGAGGAAGAGAGAAAATTACAGGATTTATCAGCAGATTCAGTGTAGTAAAAAAAGAAGAGGAAGCAATCAAAGGTAAAGCCAAGACCTAGTACCTGGTCAGCAGGCTGGGCAGGGGAGATGGATGACTGTTCTGGGTTGTCGAATTTTTAAAAAGGCTTTTCTAGTTGATCTAGTTGGCTATATCTCTTCTCTTCTTCAAATGGAAATTATTGCAATTGATGCCTATGAAGTAAATTCTACATTTTTACCTACTGTATCCAAAATGATTACTTCCCAGAAGATGTAATGCTAAACATTAACAGCAGCATTAGATCGTGACAAATCGCAGGCAATGATACCCTAATTCTTCTCATTTCAGATCTTGTGGAACTGAACCTGGGCAGCCCTAAAAATGTTGGTCCCTTCATGTCTGTGGACATAAAGCACAACATCTTGCTAAAATTCCGTTGTCATGGGCCGCCCATCCGCTTTACTACTGTGTTTAGCAGTGAACTGCACTACATCGCCAATGAACTGAATCGCATAGTAGGTGGGAGGAACACTGTGATTGCCGTAACTATTTGGTCTCATTTCAGTACTTTCCCTGTAGAAGTGTACATCAGGAGACTGCGAAACATCCGTAGGTCTGTTGTTCGGCTGTTGGATCGGAGCCCCAAAACTCTGGTAATCATCAGGACAGCCAATGTCCAGGAGCTTGGGCCAGAGGTTAGCCTTTTCAACAGTGACTGGTATTCATACCAACTCGATACAGTCATGAGGAAGATGTTCTCAGGAATTGGAGTGTACTTTGTGGATGCTTGGGAGATGTCACTGGCACACTATTTGCCGCACAAATTACACCCAGAAGAGGTCATTGTGAAAAATCAGTTGGATGCTTTCTTATCTCTTGTGTGTCCTCCAGAAACAGACTATAGTCTCCTTAGAGGAATTCATAATCAAATATGGTCACTGCCGCTGTAGTACTATTTTGGATATATCTGCACTACTAATTTATTATTGTTGATTTGAGGTGGCTGTAATAGGCATCTGATTTGTCCAGACTGCACTGTACTAAGCATATACATGTTTATGATGGATGAAGTTCAGATCAGATATATTATATACATTTTTGTATCACTTTCCAGTGGGCAACATGTTTTACAATTGTTGCATTTGTTTGCACAGCAGGCCATATAAGGCACGTCAGTATTTTATAAAACACTTCCATCATTGCAGTATTAATAAACATAGTTCAGTAGTCATTGATAGATTTTTTTTCCCCTAGCTAATACTGGAAATTCTACTTTCTGCAGTCTGAGAGGCTGCTTCAAGTAATAGTGGTCTCAGCAACCTTATATTTTATCCTTCCTGTGCAGAAGTGTGGGTGAGGCAAAATTCATACCCACTGTGTACTAGGAGAGAGGTAAAAGATACCACTTTTTCAGTCGTTTGTGATAATCCAGTTTTCTGAATACCAAAATTTCAGCTTGCTGTGTGTTGTGGAAGTACCTTACCAATCGTTATGGCCTATTGGCGACTGAATTTGTAAGGCCCAAAAGTCTTTGTACTGTGATGAAGACAAAGGTCTTGTAGCACAAAGAAAGGCTGTGGTTTTTAACTTCACAGTGTTAATATTGTTCTAATGATATTATCCAAGTAAAGGATACAAAAAATATAAAGATAAATATAAAGATAGTGTTATGCATTCCTCCTCCGATCAGTGGGAAATTCAGTGTGTAGTTTTACAACATCAACTTTTCTCATCCTTAAACCTTTCCTGAATTTATATGTGAACCAGTTACAGGTAAGACCTTTATTTATTAATTCTTCTCTAGATTTTAATTTATATTCACCTTGTCAAAAATCTAAGAAATCATGATATGTTAACCAATTATAGGGACCAGTCATTTCTTTTCTAAAGTGAGCTTCTTGTGGATATAGCCATAATGGTATTTTTGAACAAAGTCTGAGTTTATACTTATTCTACACTCTCAAAATTGTACATCTAATATAATGGTTATTAAATTCCACATTGCTGTAACGTTATCATACATGAAATATCCGTGCCATCCAATTCTCAAATCATATCCTTCTCATTCTAATAATCTCTCTCTCTCTCTCTCTCTCTCTTTCTTTCTTTCTTTCTTTCTTTCTTTCTTTCTTTCTTTCTTTCTTTCTTTCTTTCTTTCTTTCTTTCTTTCTTTTTTAGCAAAAATCAGTCTTTCATCCATAGCAGGCAACATGCCGCAAAATACAATTTCAGATCTGGCAAACCCAAACCACTCCTTTCTTTAACATCTTGTAGTATGTTATATTTAATTCTTGTTTTTTTTCCTTTGCCATACAAGTTTAGATATGTCTTTCTGCCATTGTTTAAATGGTACATCTGTTGTTAAGTCCAGGATTGTCTGAAATAGAAATAACATTGTAGGTAAGACATTCATCTTAATCACAGATAATATTCTACCCAAAAGTGACAGTTATAGGTTGGCCCACCTCTGCAAATCCTTTTTAATTTCATTCCATATTTTGACATAATTATTTTGAAACAGCATGCAATTTATATTTGACAGAGTGATATTCCAGGTACTTTACCTTCTTTTCACATTTGAAACCTGTTTTATTCATAAATTGTATTTCTTGTATTTTAATACTTTTGTTATCACCTTGGTCTTTTGTTTATTAACTTTAAAACCCACAGCTGCACCAAATTCTTTCAATTTAGTCATTAATATTTTAATACCCTTCAAAGTATTTTTTTTTCTGCAACCAATATCAAGTCCTCAGCAAAGGCTCTTCTCCCTTCATCTTTATAACTCGGTACTTCTTTCATCTTATCTTAAGTCTCTATTCAATATTTCAAGTATCAAAATAAATAACAATGGGGATAATGAACAACCTTGTCTTGTTTCTCTTTGTATCTTACATGGTTGGATCAAATCCCCATTGAAAATCATTTGTGCGGTCTGCAATGTATAAATTGATTTAACCAATTTTATGAAATTATCTCCAAAATCCATATCTTTCAAGACCATAAACAAAAAAGTCCAGTTTATCAACTTCCTTTTTGTAAGGGTGATAACTGAAGACTTTACTAATGAATAATTATGTCAAAGTAAATTCACCATTGCGCTATCATTACTGAGGGAGTTAGAGGCTAACTATGAAGAAGAAGAAGAGGAGGAGGAGATTGGAGTTATATCCCACCCTTCACTTGGAGTCTCAGAGTGGCTTACAAATTCCTTTCCCTTCCACTCCCCAGACACACTGTGAGGTAGGTGGGGCTGAGAGAGCTCTTTCAAGAACTGCGGTTTCAAGGACAGCTCTGACAGAACTGTAGCTTGCCCCAGGTCATCCAGCAGCTGCAAGTGGAGGAGTGAGGAATCAAACCTGGTTCTCCCAGATTCGAGTCCATGCACTTAACCACTATACCAAATCAGTCACTTTGACAGAGTGAGCATGAACCCAAAATTTAAAATTACCCAGGATTTCCTGTAGATAGAGCATAGGCAGCTTTTTGCCAAGTGTTCACCTGTTGCTCAGAGAAGAAAGGATGGCCTTCATATCAAAATAGCCAGATGGCTCCATACTGTTTGTATGGAGATCCTCCATGTTGTTGGGCGAAATGCTCTCTAGGGGTGAAGCACTTCGCCACAGGTATAATTACTTTGGGATCTTTCGGTCTATGTTTACGGGGAATGGGCTGCCACGGGGACTTCCCAGTAAAGAAGCGAGAAACAAGGCTTCAGAATAATGTTTTGTTTACTCAATAGCAGTTTCACTCAACAAATACAGTTCACACACACATACATTCAAGGTCTAAGAATAAAAGATAGATAAAGCACAATTGCATGAGCAGGTTATCATTGGTTTCGTTGAGGGCAATATTTACCTCCAAGGCACGGCTCCTAAAGTCTTCCAGCGAGTGGAGTAGGGTAGGGTAGGAAGTATGGAAGAAGGGACACGCGGTCTAGACCAGCTAACACACACGTGTATAATTCCAGTGGCCGACTGGAACAAAGCGAGGCAAGGGTTCGGGAACAGGATGGGGGCTTAAGAGGGTAAAAGCAGACAGACAGAGGTCATGGTTTCCGCAGCAGCAAGGTGGGGGTGTAGCAGAGCTCTCCGAAGCAGCCCAGAGATCGCGTTTTTATAGCGGGTGCTGGGCGGAGAAGGCCAGGCGGTGTACACCTACTGACCCTCCCAGCTGGCTGTGTCAGTGTCAATTTCAAATCTTATTGGCTACGCTGTCCGTTGGATACGCTGAGGGCTGGGCAGAGGAGGCTGGCTGGCAGGCAGATGGTGTCTCCAGGTAGCTGATGGCCCTGGCATTGTTGTGTGTATGGTTCTCCTATTGTCTGGGGTGGGGAAGGCACTTAATCTCATCATGCAAATGACTGGCCGATGGAAAGTCCTTTGTCTGCTGTATGGCCCTTAATCTGTGTAGGTGACATGCAGCAGGTATGCAATGGAGTCCCTCAGAGCAAAAAGACAGCTTTTTCCTTCCTTCTGGGCTTCTCCCTTGGCATCCATTTTACAGTCTAACAAGCACACAGGCCATGTGGCAACAGCAAACAGTCCGTAACAAAGCCCCATAATGGCGTCGGGGCTAACATATCCCCCCTTGCAGACGTGGCAGCGTCAGATGACATCGTCTGCACATACACACTTTGATGGAAACGTCGTCTCAGGGTTCCGTTGGCATCCACATCGGGTCAGCGTCTGGGCCTCTGGCATCTGCACCTGGTCCTCTGGTAGCAGCAGCAGGCAGGCAGGCAAACAGGCGAGGTCGTCTGGTTGCCATTGCCACTCAGGTATCCGATCTACACTGGTGTTGTATGTAATGCATGCCAGTAAGAGTAGCTACTCTACGCCTAATTGGTGTTGGCTGGAAGTGGCTTTTTGCCATCAGAGGTAAATACGGCAAGACACAATACATTTAAACACATCAACCTTAACTTAAGCCTAAATAAAGAAAACATCCTAAGAAAACATCCCAAACGAAAACTACACACGCCTATTAGACTAACTTCACACTGTTAACTTATAAAACAGACAAGCACACAAAAACGAAAAGGAAAACATTTCATAAGAGTTCATGCGCTATCTTGTCCTCCATGCATTGGCAGAAGCGGAGGGCTAGGTGGATAAATGTCCTTCTCAGGGCTCCCGGGGTGAGCTTTGGGGCAACTTCTGTTAGGATGGCAACCGTCAGGATGCTGGCTAGGCACAAGAAAAGTCCATAAATGAGGCTTTGTTGCCATGCAATCCTGGTCCATCTTCCCGGAGGCGGACCCTCGGCGGGACCGCCTGGCATGTGAGCAGGCGTGCTGTTTCGGGCTCTGAGGTTAGAAGCAGGACTCAGCCGAACCAATTTCGGTGTCCTCTGCGGGGTCCGCACAGTCCCGAGCTTGAAAGATCAAACACATGATTAGTTGAGAAACCCTCCCCGGTTCCCAGGATGGAAGGGAGGTTTGAACGGCTGGATAGCGAAAGCCGATCTTTAAACGAACGAGATGGGAGGGGAAGAAGTCAAGCCCTGGTGGTTCAGCCAGACTGGAGCTGCCGGCGTCGGGCGCTTTCGGCCAGCCTCAGAGCAATTCGGAGGCTGCCGATTTTACATCACCCCCCCCTTGAGCGCAAAGAAGCCTGGGTTTGTGCTCGCGGCGATATACTTTTAATTGGGAGCCATATGAGTGGTCGTGGGACCCGGCTCCGGAGGAATGACTGTGGATCATTCCTCTTCTAACTGGGGGAGTCCCCATGGGGCTTCGACGGGGCTCCCCACCTCTGTTGGACAAAAGTACTGAATAAAAATAAAAACAAAAGGAAAAACAAAACGTTGCGGGATGCCCCCCCCTCCTTTCCGCTTTGGGCTAGTCCGAAAATGGACTCTTCCAGGGTCCCTTCGCATATGGAGTGGCTTGTTCCTGGGCTGAATAATTCATGGTCGGGGGTCCCGGTGTGCAAATCAGTTTCGCAAAGCCTGATGGGTACTTGGCTTTTGCGGCACATATAAAATTATTAAAAATCAAAAATAATTTGGAGGGGCGAATCGGAGAGTCAAATGGGAGTTGGCTAGGCTTGGCAACCAATGGGTAGTGGTAGCTTGGTTGCCATGTTCTCTCCTAGAGACCGGGAAGCCACTCAAAACATCGGGCTTCCAAAAGTCAGGCTTGTTTGGGTAAGGCGGTGCCGTGGCTCACCAGGCTGGGAGTCCTCGGGCATTCTCATCTGCCAGTGTGGCGGAGGAAGAAATGGCACGTCCGAGTGGCAGCGAGCAGTTCCTCGAGCCCCAGAACTTGCCCATCTCGCACCCCAGCCACCAAGCAACCTGTGCATGACTCTCGGTTCGATTCCCCAGCTACCTCGGGCTCTTCAGCCCACCCTTTTCTGGTTCCAAAAATAGAAAAATAGAAAGCTGGAAACATTGGCTAGTGGGCTCTCTCTCTCTTTCACCTTTTGCAGGCGGGAGAGGGACGTAAGCACAAATCTACACACAACATGAAAAGCAAGGAGAAGTAAGAAGAGATAGACAATACACAGAAACAAAAGATTCTTAGAGGTGAGGCGGATCAGGTTGCTGTAGGAGCGCAATGGCTGGTTGGCACAGCCGTGATGTCATTTTCCGGATTTGTTTGACTTGGAATCGGCCCCATAGTCCCACTGCTATTATCGCAAGTACGCATAGCAGTTGAATGGCCACTATTATTACTATGGGGTGGAGCATAATATTTAATATTCCATTCGAAGTTTCAGACCAACCAAAAAGAGATTCCCACCAAGAGAAATGGGATGATTTCTGAATATCAATGGCCAAGTTTGCAATCTCTGCTCCATTGTGTGCTACCAGTAAAGTGGCATTCTCTCCAGCGGCTTCTAGTTCTTTTAATTTGCGGCGTAGCTCCAGGTGCCTTAATAATTCCTGGATGACTTCCAGACCTATCCCTAGTGGTATAGGCGTGATGGTGTCGTATAGCTCCGGGGAGAACTGCATCTCCTGTTTGACCCAAACAGGGGGTTCAAATTGGAAATCGCAGCCCTCCACCGCAAATACTTGGCAAAAGCACCTATTGATCTTAGGAAGCATCGGCTGAATGTGGTGCGCATTGATGTAGATAAAAGAGCAGTGGCTGCGAATGCACACGCAGGCTTTGCCAATGTACACTACTGCTGATGAGGTTTCCTCTGCAGCCTCAAACTGACAGATGTCGTCAGTTCCCTTAAGGGGAGCCACGCAGGGGTGGTGTGCTTCCAGCGCTTCATCCTCGCAGATGAATCCCAGGGTTTCCTTGTGTCTGCAGCCTTCGACGTTGACAGTTTGCCAGCCGTCAGAAGTGACTCTAGCCCACCTCTGGCTGTTCCTGGCATACAACACTGTGCGTCTATCGACCTGCAGACCAAGGGGGACCACTGGATGTATGTGGAAGCTTTCCTTGGCGCTTGCTGTGACTATGATCAGGGTCAGCGTGTGTGTGGTCAGTGCATATGTAGCATTTGCGAGGGTCCACCAGTCTGCTAACCTGACTTCCTCCTCGGTTACCTTTCTATGTAGGAGTCCCCGGATTTCTAATGGGATCTCCCCTGCCATAGCTTGCGTTACTATGCTAGTGGCAGTGATTACATTCATAGCTTGCATTTGGGTGCATGCCAGTGCATATGAGATGTTTCTCTGGAGAGACTGGATGCCTTGGACCAGGGTATAGAAATCGTGCTCCATAATGTGCTCCCATTCGATTAGGAGTGGATTAGTGCGATGTGGTAGATCTGCCAATGCATGAAAGGATTGAGACATGGGTATGGCCAGATTGTATAGGTCTGACCCTACCCGCGAAACCTTATTAGCTAAGATTTCTAGATTAGCCGAATTTAAGACTGCAGCCCCAGTTCCTATGGGTGCCAGCCAGTCAGCGGCGCTTCTCTTACGCCTCGCTGATATGTCTAGGGTTTGCCACAGGATAAGCCAGTTCTCCCAGCCTTGTTTGAACGGCTGGAGGTATTGGGCACATAACTTTTGTGTCCAAGTGGCTTTATCCGAATTTGGGGCAACCTCTAGATTTTTCATGTTTATAATGATTTTCCTAACATGCATTTGCGGCCGTATAAGTACCTGCTCTGATTGTTGGTACTTAACGGTGTGTGAGCCTACCACAGGGTCTCTTAGGTTAGCGAGACTCTCTAGGTTCTGTATGAGTGGGTCGAAAGTGATGCTGGTGTTCCAGTGCTCTAGGGTGAGTGTGTAATTCCCTTCCACGTGCCTTGTGTTCATTACTAGAAGTCCTAAGGTGTCGTAGGCACGTTCCATGAAAATGGGTTTACATGGGGTGTTATTCAAGTCAACCATCCATTCGGGGGTCCTTTTACAGACGTCATGGACGCATCCATGCCCCAGTCTACCTGAGTCCAGTTCTCCAAGTGGAATATCTGCTGTTTCTCCTGTGGATCTATTAGCATAACTGCCAGATCTGTTTTTGTCAACAATTCTTTGTTGGTCCCAATGGTTAAAATGATCTGGAGAGGGTCACCTATATTCCACACCGCAGCCGAAACTATGGCTGTCTCGCATGTGGATTTTTCTGTGCTTGGAATTTTGCCACCACATAGGAGCATAATGAGCCTTTCTCTTAAGTCTCCTTCTGACGGGCATATCCAAATAGCATTTTTAGGTTTCTCCCGAGTACAATTAACCATATTGGGTGGAAGGCAGTCTTCCATAAAATCTTTCATGGATGTGGCATACACGAAGCCTTCTGACTCTATACGTGTAGCGGGGGTTAGTCCATCCTCTAGGCAAGTTATGTTTAAGTCTACACCTTTTCCTATGCAGTTCCACTGGAGTGACTTCTGTTCTGGACTGGTTGCTTGCATTTTCCCTAGTCCTAATATTCCCAACAATAACAGAGCACATGCCATTTCCATAATACTTACTCCTCTCGAGAAACGTGGAGTCTTGTTCATTGTTGTATTTCTGTAAGAAAATAGATTATGCAACCTCACCTCGGGGAGAACAAAAACAAAAACGGAGGGGAAGGAAGCGCGGTGCGTAAATCGCACCTCCTTCTCGATTATGCCATGGTCGACCCAGATTAAAGGACTGGCATGGCATAGACCGAGAGGTGGAAGGGTTGTGACTTCCTGAGCTAAAAAGAAATAACATTTTTGCAAAAATCCCCTGCTGGGGTCGAGTCTGGTGCTTCTGCCTTCTTATGGCAGGCTTGGTGTTCTAGACACACTGTAGCTTTCCAGGTCTCGAAATTCTCTCTGGCTTTATTCCATTGCTACCATCTCACCTACCCTAGGAACTTTCTGTTCTGGGCCGTATAACCCGAGTAACAGGTAACCTAGGTGGCTACGAAAAATAGCATTGGCGTCATAGGGCCTTTTAAACTTTCCAGGTAACCATAACAGTGGGGTAACACAAATGCATTCTACAGTTTCCTTGTGGACAAATCTCTTTCTCTCCCCCCCTCGCTAACCAGGATCCCAGAGGGTGCTGGTTAGCGTCTCTTCTAAATGAGCAAAGAATGTGTCTGCCAGCGTGTACTGGTGTGGGGTTTCTGAAGCAGGCAGGGGCAGTGAGATTTGCCGGATCGGCAGGGGCTGAGGAGCGGCAGTGAGAGGAGCCAGCGGTACGTCTGGCGGTTTGGCTGGTGGGCGGCTTTGCGGTTCTCCTTTCCAGATTTTCAGTTGTGAGCAATGGAAGAACTTATTCCAAATGCTTCCGTCCTTCCGTGGAATCGCCACCTTGTACACGGCGGGGCTAATTCGCTCTACAATGGGGACCGGACCTGCCCACTTAGCGGTGAGGGCATGCTGTTTACGGGAGAACTTGCGGTACATAACCTCTTGCCCTGGGTCCCAAACCTGGGGGTTGCGCACCCATCCGAGCTTTTTGTCAACTGCCAATTGGCTGTAGCCGAGCATTTTGGCAACTTGAAGATGTATGCGCAGTATTTCATTCAAAAGTTCTCCAACCCATAAGTCGTTCGCCACCTTGGGTTCTACGTTAGAAGGCATGTCAGAGTCTAACCAGAAAGCTTCCGGGAGGCGCATTCTTCTACCGGTCATCACCATGTGTGGTGAATATCCGTGTTTGGCTGTGGTTCCCCTAATGGCCATCAAAATTATGGGGAGCTTGTCGTCCCAATCTTTCCCCGTGGACCGCACCATCTTTCGAAGGGCCTCTTTCAGGGTGCGGTTAGTCCATTCGCTGTATTTTGCTACAACCGGTGCCACCGGGGGCGTTGTTGAGTTCAGAGCCCGAAAGTCGACCGTCATCCTCCATGTGACTCCGTCTGCTTTAAGAACGGGCCACAGGGGAGCATTGCAGATGGACTGCATGAGTCTAATCACATTCCATTTGATGAGGCCTTCAATGGTCTTGGCTATTCCGATTTCTGCCTCTATCGGATAGCGGTATTGTTTTTGTGGCGGGGGGTCTTTGCCTTCGATAAGAACGCAGGCATTCTTAACGGTACCGCACTCCGCTTTGTCAGTAATCCACACTTCTGGGAATTCTTGCACCCAAGGGTCAGTGTGCACCGTAAATACGGGCAGTGGGGCTTTTAGGGCTGCGCACCTATGGATGGCATTGATAAAGTCAGGGCCCCCTGGAACTTTCCACAGGAGACCATTGGCTAAATCAATTGTTACCCCATGGTCGCGAAAGAAATTGGCTCCTAAAATCCCATCGTCTTCTCCCTGATTGTCGCAGGCAACCACCTTGGTAGAAAGTTTTCCCACAGTTAAGGGAATATCTTTCCATACCCTAGCGGTGTGATTGCCTCCGGCAAATCCTTGGAGAGAGATAGTTCTCCGTGTGAGCTGACCTTCCCTAGCGAAATTAGGGTGCAAAACCGTAGTTGAAGCTCCAGTGTCTACCAAAAGAGTTGTAGGCTTTTTAATTTTCCCGGGAGCCCCTATGCCTGCTAGGACTGTCGGTCTTCCCCAGGAGTCTGGCTGAAGCTGCGCCAGTGCTCCTTGCGGAAGTGTACGGGGCTCCGGGCATCCCTAGCGAAGAGACTGGTCGGGTGACGTGGTGACTTCCTTAGTCGTCACCACAGGAGCCATGGGGGCGCTGTTTTGCAATTCACTATCGGCCAATGCCCTGAAGAGCACTGAGTTTGGTTGTTTGTCAAATTGGTTCATGTCGAACCCTCTCTCTTTGAGCTCCATCCAGGCATTCCATCGTAACTCATCCATGTATTGCCCCCCCTTGGTGCCAGTCCTGCCGCGGTCCATTGGGGCCGGGAGGCTGTTGGGGATTTCGTACTGGTTGCCCGTTTATGGGTCCAGCTTGTTGTGGGGCATTTTGGGGTGGCATTTGCGGAGCTGATGGCTGGGCGGGCTGCCAATTTGCTCGGGCAGGCGCCTGGTAGTTCCGGTTACCGCCTCTATATTTTCCTCGGTAACCGCCTCGTCCATGGTTATTGGATCTATAATTATAGGGCTGCTGGTAGTTCTGCTGAGCATTATAAGTCTGACCTTTCTGGGGTTGCGCCACATTGTACTGTGAATGTGGGCCATTATTAGCATATGTAATGCTTTGTATTAGCTCTTCGTCCTCTTTGTATTTTTCTTTAAGCTTTCTGGGTACCTTGGGAACTTTTATGGCGCCTGTGCTTCTCAGCAACGTGGCCACTCTCCTGATCTTAATCAGTAGTGGGTCCCAATCCATATCTGTGGGGACGTCTACGTTTAATGCCAGCTGAGTCGGGGGTTGAAACCTTTTAGCAATGCATCTTTGAATGCTATGTCATTATAGTCTGGAATTCCATCATCGTCCAGATCTACCTTTTCAGATAAAATGCCTAACAGTTGTTTCCTGGTGATATAAATCTCGGGGTCCTCATTTGGCCCTTATTGGTCCATTACGAAATGTGCTTCTAACGACCGGTCGGGGGTGAGATGCTCTAAGACTCCCCGCATCCAGGTATACTGGTCTTCTTTATTCAGCATTTTGGCTGCTATGGCTGCGTTAATGGTCGCCAAATCGACCCCTGTAGCGCACCTTCTGGCTACGACCGAGAGGTCTTCGCCGTTCAGGCTGCCGTAGGCGGTGGCTACCATTGCTAGCCAGTTCAAAACATTGTCTTTGGTGAGGGGACCGACCTGGTCGGCAATGGCCTTAGCCTCCTCTGGCTTCCACACCCTGGATTCCGTGATAACTTTGGTTGTGGTATTATTACCTACTCTTGTGGTTTGCTCCCTAGTCATTACAGGATTCACCGGGCATGGGTTAGGGGTTTCTAGGGCTGAGGCTGAGGAATGACTGGTAGGTACATCCTCGCCTTCAGTGTCCTCTGGGTCCCTAAGACCTCCTGGGTGAATTGTACTGATGACTGCCTCTCTAATGCCGAGCTTCTCTCGGAGCCTATTGATTTCTTTGTGGCAAGCCTCATGGTTGGCCTGAACGTATCGCTCCTTTGCCTGGTCGGCCAGGTAGCGAGCCGCTTTTCGGGCAGTTGCGAGGTCGTCAGAAAGCCTGGCGACCTCCGCCTCTGCCTTGGCTGCCTTCTCTAGTGCCTGTGCGGCAACTTTCTTTGCCTCCTGGGCTGAGCTAGCAAGCCCTGCCTTTTCTATCATGAGATTCATGCGTTCCGTCCTCATGTGGACCAGCTCGTCCTCCTGTTGCTCCACTAGAGCCTCCACATCATTTTGATGTCCCTCTTTAAGGGAATCAATCTCTTTGCGAGCTATTGCCAGCTCGGTCTCTGTCTTATCAAGTTTGTCACACACGGCACTAACTTCCTCTTCTTTCTCCTGTAATTCTCTCCGGTGTGCCTCTTTGATGGCCTTAATTTTGGTTTCAAAGTTCTGGGAGTTTTGCTCTATCTCCCTTTGATTTGCTTCCTTAAGCTCATTGATCTGGGCCGTTTTCCCATCTAGTTCTTGTTTTAGCCGCTGAATGGTGGCCTGGGATTCCTGTAGCGCTAGCAGAAATGCCCATGCACCGGCCCGGTCTTTAGCGGCCGTGCTTCTATGTTTCTGCTCGCAGTACGCTTGGTAGGCGTCTCGAGCGGCCTGGAGAGGGTTCTCCTTCTTAAAAGCTTGTGGTGCCCAAGGGTTTAAACCCTTCTTTGTGACCCATTTCTCGAGTCTTGGCAGATCCTCAACTGTGCGGATCTCCATGGAGGCGGTGGAAGTTGCGTCCGCCATTTTACGGTGTGTTTTTAACCTTCCTAAGTTCCCTAACACTATTTTGCCTCGCGGGCGAGGTGAGCTTGGCTTGGTTACCCTCGTGGACCGTGAGTTTTGGTTTTTGGCAAAGGTGGGGTCCACGCCCTTGCCTCCGATGACCAAAAACGTTAAGATGTGAGATTTTTCGGTGAGGTCTCTGCCTCCACCTCGGCTGTTCTCACCAACCCTTCAATTGGAGTTTTGGATAGTGGGCTTGGCCTAGCTCTCACTTCCTAACTGGATAACTCTCTTAAACCAGTATTTGGGTTTTGGACACCTATCCTGCCGGGATAACCTCTATAAACCCGGGAAGGCTTCTGGAAAACCTCCGACCTGGATCCTTGGAGTAATATACTCCAGCGAGCGGACCTCTTTGCTCACTTTAATGCTACGCTCTGATCGGCAAAGCTGAGAGGGACAGGGAAATGGGCTTCCAGACGTCTCTGGAGGATTTTTAAGTCTTTGCTGCGGCTCCTCTTTATGGCAGCCTGCGTGGGGTGATGTGGTGTAGTGTGGTGCAATTCCTAACACCCTACACTGTCGTTCTCGGTTCCCACCCGCAAGATAGACCGAGAGATAGGCTTCGAGATAGCCTGTAGGACTTCGAATGGGAGGGCCCTTGCGTTCGAGTTACCACGGGTTATAGCGGCTAGACCTTGCCGTGGGCTCGGGGCGGCTACCCTCGCGGTTCCTTAGTGCTTATGGCACAGAACCTCCACCTGAAGGAGAGAAGGGGGAAAAGCCTCCCACAATAGAGTGCTCACTAGAGCCAAGCGCACAAGAGCTTTCACTCACACATGTGTGTGCAGTGTTCTGAGCTTTTTCGCTCCCTACTGGAAGTTCGCGGCAGTTTCTTCCTTACGTCTGGTTGTCAGGACGAGACACGCGTCGACTCGTGCTCGTTCAGACAAGCAGGACCGATCCCGGACCGAGCCCCCACTTCTGTTGGGCGAAATGCTCTCTAGGGGTGAAGCACTTCGCCACAGGTATAATTACTTTGGGATCTTTCGGTCTATGTTTACGGGGAATGGGCTGCCACGGGGACTTCCCAGTAAAGAAGCGAGAAACAAGGCTTCAGAATAATGTTTTGTTTACTCAATAGCAGTTTCACTCAACAAATACAGTTCACACACACATACATTCAAGGTCTAAGAATAAAAGATAGATAAAGCACAATTGCATGAGCAGGTTATCATTGGTTTCGTTGAGGGCAATATTTACCTCCAAGGCGCGGCTCCTAAAGTCTTCCAGCGAGTGGAGTAGGGTAGGGTAGGAAGTATGGAAGAAGGGACACGCGGTCTAGACCAGCTAACACACACGTGTATAATTCCAGCGGCCGACTGGAACAAAGCGAGGCAAGGGTTCGGGTACAGGATGGGGGCTTAAGAGGGTAAAAGCAGACAGACAGGTGTCGTGGTTTCCGCAGCAGCAAGGTGGGGGTGTAGCAGAGCTCTCCGAAGCAGCCCAGAGATCGCGTTTTTATAGCGTCTTGGGTGCTGGGCGGAGAAGGCCAGGCGGTGTACACCTACTAACCCTCCCAGCTGGCTGTGTCAGTGTCAATTTCAAATCTTATTGGCTACGCTGTCCGTTGGATACGCTGAGGGCTGGGCAGAGGAGGCTGGCTGGCAGGCAGATGGTGTCTCCAGGTAGCTGATGGCCCTGGCATTGTTGTGTGTATGGTTCTCCTATTGTCTGGGGTGGGGAAGGCACTTAATCTCATCATGCAAATGACTGGCCGATGGAAAGTCCTTTGTCTGCTGTATGGCCCTTAATCTGTGTAGGTGACATGCAGCAGGTATGCAATGGAGTCCCTCAGAGCAAAAAGACAGCTTTTTCCTTCCTTCTGGGCTTCTCCCTTGGCATCCATTTTACAGTCTAACAAGCACACAGGCCATGTGGCAACAGCAAACAGTCCGTAACAAAGCCCCATAATGGCGTCGGGGCTAACAATGTTGTTTATGAGATTTCCCTAGAAGGGCAAATGTCTTCCATAAAGACATTACATCAGTATCAATGTGACGTGAAAGGGATGGAAATGAATTTCTAGGGCTAATTGACAAAAAAAGTTTATAAAATAGTTTGGTGGAAAGTCTTACTAAAACAAGAATTACTACATACGTAAAAGAACAGGTCTTACCATGGAAGAGTCAGCATGGCTTCTGCAAAGTGAAGTCCTGCCTCATCAGCCTTTTGGTGTTATTTGAAAATGTCATCAAGCAGAGGAAAAGGAGTAATGTGAACATCAAACGCATCAACGAGCTCCTAATCCAAGGCTAAGAGTACACGTGGCAGTCTTAGGAAAGGAAGAAAATGTTTTGGCTGTGTAAGCAGCAACAATGACATGAAAAAAGTGGAGGAAGCAAAAATAGATCTTATACCTCACAATCTACAGAGCAAGTTCTTAACCACACATCCATACAGTAGTCAGGAGAAAAACTCATAAAGTGCACTTTGTAGTTCTGCAAAGATTTGGCAGTATAGACCAGGACTGGGGGACGTAGTGCACTGGATTAGCACAGGGTTAGCACAGATATGGGCCCAGGTTCGGACTCTAGGGCTGAGTTCAGACTGGCAGTTTGCTCCGGTAGCCAGACGTGGCAAAAAAAGCCCCGGAATAAACTGTTCCGGGTTTTCCCGTTCACACAGCCCGGGCTGCTGCCGGAAGATACGTGGCAGAGCTGGGTGGGAGCGTTCAGACTGCTGCCCTGGAGGCGCGCTGTATTCAGCGTTTCCCTATTAATTCAGCTGTGTGTGTATGGGTGTATGTGCGCATGAGCGCATTTTGCCGATTGGGGGAGGACCCCGCAGTGCCGGCACTGCATTGGGCAGTAGAGTGGAGCATGGCCAATCATACCACTGCTGCCTTCTGCCCAATGCGGGTTGCTCCCGGCTTTTCGGCTCCGCGTTCAGACTTCCCAGAAGCGGAGAAACGTGCGACACATGCGGGCTTTCGGATTTGCTACCAGTTTTATGAGGTATCTTTTTAATCCGGCGGTGAAGCGCAACAGCACGGGTTGGCTACGGGTGGGGGACGCCAGGCAGATGTGCCTGTGTGAACACCCAATTTACTCCGGGATTGAATCGTTGCTGGCCCGGGTCCCTACCGGGGCAAATTGCCAGTCTGAACTCAGCCTAGATATAGTCTCCCTGTGGAAAAGTTCTGGAGGCGCCTCACAAGCATAACTGGTTGAGTACAGCACTGTAGTCAGTTGGAGTGAGTGCATGAATTGAATGATCCAATTTAGTCAACTGCTTGGTTCTTTAAGCCCTAGGGAAGCCTGTCATTTTACCCAGCCCCCTTCATCTCATCTATTCATACCTCCCATGTGGCCACTTGGTCAACTGTTGGTGTTCATGCTTACATTCCTCAAGATACCCTGTTATCCATCTCCTCCCTGATTTCTACTCTTTCCTTCATGCAGTCCAACCTTATGATTCATATTAACAGTAACCAAGGAGAGTATGAGCTGAAGGGCCTCTCCCTTTATTTTGTGATGGCCAGGGTGTAAATCCAGTATGAAGACTGAGGTCAGCTGGGGTGGGTAACAATCCATTATTAAGATTCAGATCTGATGGCTATTCTAATTAACTTCATTTGGGAAATCCTAAATACATTATTTTGATGTGGTTCAGCTGACCTTTGTTGACTTGATCAAGAGCCTAGGGGTTATGCTGGACCCAACAATAGTGATGGAGAAGCAAGGTAACGCATTTAGCCCTGAAGTTGGGCCCCCTACCTTGACAGTCAATCTGATCAACTGTATCCATGCCAAAGTAACTTTGAGACTAGACTATTGTAATGCATTCTACATAGGTCTGCCCTTGAAGTCAGCTTGTAGACTCCAGTTGGAACAAAATGCCACAGCCTGGTTATTTTCATGAGCTAGGTAGAACATGTATATTACACCGATTCTGCAGTCACTCCATCAGCTACTGGGTCCAATTCAAGGACCACAATGACAAGACCATGGCCATAGAGCCCGGAAAATCTACAACTAATGCACTCCAGCCATGAAAGCATTAGACAACAGGATTTTGTTATCTTTATGTTTTGTTTTATTTACGTTCTCCTGTCTTTCATACTTCCCCTCATGCCAAGAAATGCCTCTCTTCTACCTGGCTTTGAGGTTTTTTCCTCTTTCACTTGTTCATTATGTATTTGCACACCACCCACCATAAGGCATAACTTACCAATGTAGAGTTCATGAGTATACACAGGGGTCATTTCATAAAAAAGGGGCAGGAGCTCATTTGCATAACTAATTTGCATACGCCACACCCCCTGACAAAGGGCAGGCATGCAGAGATGCCTGGGTTCCCTGCCTGTGTTAGCCAAATTGCCTTAAATCATTAATATAAGAACATAAGAGAAGCCAATGTTGAATCAGGCCAAAGGCCCATCTAGTCCAACACTGTCACACAGTGGCCAAAAATACCAGGTGCCATCAGGAGGTCCAGCAGTGGGGCCAGGACACTAGAAGCCCTCCCACTGCTGCCCCTTCCCCTGGGGAGTTATGGTCTTAAACAAGGCAATAGGCCAATAAGGGAGCAAGCATCTGTGTATACTGGGGTTCAGTTCCCTCCAGACACACCAAATAAATGCTGAGACTGATGTCAGTATAAAATGATTTTGTTTACTGAAAGCTAGTTCAAGCATACAATAACACAAGCATACACACACAATTATACAAGTTCTAAGGAATATAGATAGAAGAAAATAGCACATTCACATTAGCAGGGTGTTTTGCTGATTGGCAATACTCTACCTGTTCCATAGTTGGATGGAGTGAATCTCAGGAAAATGAGGGGACTATGGAATGCTGGGATAAGGGTGGTGTCCTGATCCAGCAGGCACATGATAAGACTCTGGCCGCGAGTCCAAGAGTCGGAGACTAAGGGTAGGAAGGGGTCAGGTAAGCGCCAAGAGTGCAAGTAAGCAATAGAGAGAGCTGGTGCTGAGTATTCTCTTTTATAAGGAGGTTGAGGGGTGGGCTAAGCTTGACCACCTTTCTGGGCACACCTCCTGTTAGTCTGTCCCCAAAATTATGCTGACTGGTGCTGGGGTCTAAGGTCTACGGGAGTGGGCAATGTTGATTCTAATGGAAAACTAGGCTGGACAATGGCACCTGGAGGGATTATGACCCGTGCTGGCTAGAGCCATTGTTCCCTTGTTGTCTTCTGGCTGCAGTTTTGACTTAGTGATGCATTAGGTGGGGAGAAACATGTTGTCTACGTGCAAGGAAGGAGACACTGTATGGAATTTGAGTCCCCTGTCTTCTGGCCTGGCATGGCCACTGCCTGACTTCTCAATGCTATATATGGCTAGGGAGTTGATCCACCTTGCTGCAGGAAAGTGGGATGGTGACATGTAGGAATCATAGACACACTATTTCACATGAAGGCTTTCTTCTTCTGGATGTGTGCTACAGCTGGCATCACTTGCAGTCACCTTACAGTTCAGTCCTTTTTGCACATAAGTAGCAAAGTTCAGGTTTTTCATAACTTATGAGGTCATGAAAACACAATAAGGGCCTCGCAGGGCAACACCTGATCTCCAGGTGCCCCGTGGCTGCAGGGCACCTGGAGAAGATCGGGCAGGGAGCCCAGGCATGTTTAGAATGCCTTTCTCTCCCTTCCCCATCTAAGAAAGGGAAAGAAAGGCATTTAAATCCCCCCCTTCCCTGAGTTTCTCTGCAAAAGCGGAGAGGCTCAAGGGAAAGGGGAGGCATGGCTGGAGAAGGGGAGGGGAGGGCAGGGAGATGGCTGCGGGGCACCTAGAGAAGATCAGGCAGAGAACCCAGGCATGTGTAGAATAACTTTCTCTCTTCCCCATCTGGGGAAAGGAAAGAAAACCATTTAAATCCCCCCAGGCTGTGGGGGGCTCTGCAGGCCTTCCCTGGCCCATCCGTCTGCGCAGGCAGGCCAGGAATAGTAGCGGGGGGGGGGGCGTCCCAGGCTCCTTACTGCTAGAGTACCACTCCGCCGCACTCCAGCAGGAAATGACCCCTGCATGTACATGAAAGCACAAACATAGCAAAAGGAAAATTCTCCAGTACAGACGAATATGGGTAACTCCTTGTAGTGCCAGATGGGTAGCCATTTAGTCTGTAGCAGCAACATAAAACAGGACTCCAGTGGCTCCTTAAGGACTAAGAGCATTTATTCCATAACAGTTATTACTGGAATAAATGCTGCTTTGCTTTCAAGTGCTGTAGTACTCATTTTATTTTACTACTTGAGGTGCCTCGCTTTTACCACTAGATGGTAGAGTTTACAAGAGTTTTGTTTGATGCATTCTTCTGTGACTAATAACCATGTTTTGTAATATTAAAAAACCCTGAGGCAAAACAACCTATATTAGTCATTGAATATTCATAGATCAGTGGCAAAAAGTGCCGTCTGTGATCTCTAGGATACCACTATTATGAATTCAAGATCAACCTAGTCTCTTGCTGTTTGGATTATATGAGAATCCATTATTGGAAGAAGACAGAGAGAGAAACAGTAGGATACTGTCATAAGTTGGCTGAAGCACCTTTTTGTGTTCTCTAAGATTGGGTATGACTCAGAGGGTTCCCAGCTGGCCTGGAGAAAAATGGCTTTCTATTAATCCTCCATTAAAAGGAGCTGTCATTTTAATGTAGCAGATAGGCTGTTCTGCAGGAGGACCTTAGCCTGTATTCAATAAAGCAAATGTTATAAGAACACCACGAGATTCTCCTCCAAAAAGAAACAAACACGCTGTGCAGGCTCTGGGCTTCTCTCCCTCAAACAGGAAGCATGTGATTCAACTCAATAGGCAAGCTATGTAGATAAAATGCCTGAAAGGAAATGATGTCAAAGAGAAAGTTTTTGCATAACTGAGTTAAGTGAAGTCCTTCCTTTCACCTACTCATCCCCTCCCATCTAGTTGTGCTTTAAATGTCTTCAACTGCATGAATCATTTTTTTTCCTTTCCACTCCCTACTTTTTGCCTGGATCAGTTTTAGCTAGAAAAGCTTGCCAACAGTCTCCCCCTCCCCCTCCCCTTTCTTCTTCTTCCTCTTCTTCTTCTTCTTTTCCCAGCTGGCATTTCCTGCCCCACCTTGTGTTGCTTTCATCATATCTCCTTATGTTCTTGGCATCAGAGCGGGAACAGGAGTAGTTTTGAAGTAGATGCTCAAGTATAAAGATTTTTTTAAAACATCAATTAAGTGCCAAAGGTGGATAATGCCAGATAAATAGGTTAGCTGTGTTCCCACTACTTTTGCCAAATTTTGTAATTACATATAAATGACCTTTTGTCATACAGATTAAGTACTTTTCTGTGCTCACTGAGGCTTGTTCCCTGGCAGTGTGCTTAGCTGACAGTAGCCTGAACTTTACAGAGATACCATTGTACTCCATTTATCAATTGGTTGTATTCCTTCAGCTCTCTGTTTTGCTTTTCTCAGGACCTTGCACCTTGCTCTCTGGAAAGCATTGTCTGATGCTTACTATGTAGCATACTTCTGATGTATGCTTGTGAAGCTGTTTCATGGTGGCTGCTTTATAGACTGATCGGTAGCAGCAGTTCTGCAGAATCTCAGGAAGAGGATCTTTCCAGCTGTACTGCCAGAGATCCTTTTAAGTGGAAGTCAGGGACTGAACCTGGAAAATGCAGAATATAAACATTCTGCCATTGTGTTAATGGGCTCTTCCTCACATCTGCATGGAACATGTGAATTTGTAGCTCTGAAATGAGAGTACTGAGCCTAAACTACAGAACCATGTTTCCAAGACAATGGAAAACTGCTATCACGGGTTATGATAAATCATAATTTTTTTATAAGCAAGTATTTATTTACATCCCACCTTTCTTCCCAATGGGCACTCAAAGTGGCTTACATTGTTTCCCCCTCTTTGGTTTTATCCTCACAACAACCATGTGAGCTATCTTAGGTTGAGAGTGTGTGACTGGCCCAAGGTCACCCAGCAAGCGTCCGTGGCACAACAGGGGATTCAGACTTGGGTTTTCCAGATTGTAGTCCAACACTTTAACCACTACACTATGGAGAAAGCTGACCAACTATCACCTCTTCCATGAATATCTCTTCAATCAAATGTATGAATTCTCCCTAACGTGACCACAGGAGACAAAGAGCAAAAGTCATGGCAGTCTTTCTGTATTCAGCTATGACATTCCAACAAATGCAAGAAGTAACAATCACATTTCTCAACATGACAAAAAGTACTATTTCTTTAGTGTGCTTTTCTCCTCACCCTTTCTCCAAGGAGCTCAGGGCATGGTTCTTACCTCCATTTTGTCCTATAATGGAGGTTGACTTGAGAGAGAATGACTAGACCAGGGTAGGGCTGCCAGGTCTCCTGCTGTAAAAAACAAACAAGGATGGGAGGAACCAAGGAGCAGAAAAAGCGAAAGTACAGCTCCCCAGAGACACAAAATAACTTTCCAAAATAATGAGAACAATAGAATATAAATTGAATATTAATAAGTAGTATCTTCGTAACAACATATAACACATAAAGAATGCATAGAATTCTCCAAGTAAGCTATAAAGTACAACATCAAAGTTACATAATGCAACTAAGTCTCCTATTATTGTAATGCCAACATGAGTGGCTGAAGAAAGAAAGGGTACAGCCAAATATCCATTAGCATCAAAGAAGGCACAATGAAGTACAGTCCAGTTACAATCCCAGGTAAAAATCAAGTTCTTTCAAAGACATTTGGGAACACATGTATGTCTTCAGATTTTTCCAGACGGTCTATAAGGATATAACCATTTCCTTTTGGAAGAAAGAGTTCCAGAATCAAGGGATGACAGTTTAGACAGGCGCTTCTAGAAGTCCCTGCCTACCAAGTCTATTAAAAAGTGGGTTCCTACAGCAAGGCTTTACTAAACAGTGTAAGAATCGAGGTCAAGTCTCATGGACTGGAAGAGGTCCTTCAGGTACTTTCAACTTGAGTCACTGAATGCTTGATACTATGTAGTTTTCCATGGCAGTCCTCTGAGTTTAATGAGCCTTACTTATAAGTAAATGATCACATCCTAGCTAACTTCTTTTTGATGATCACTGGACCCTTAGCAAGTACAACCACCATTCTGTGTAGAGTTAGGCCCCACTGATTTCACTGGGCTCAGACAATCCTAGGCCACCTTCAAATGAGACAATCAAAAGCAATTAAGACAAATTGTGTTCTGCGCCAAGGTAATCTGATGATGTAATGATATCCTGAGAGAGCAGGAAGGCTTCACCCACTCAGTGTTTCCTGGCCTCAGGGAACAGTTCAAAACAATAATCTTTCAGAAGGGCTAGCAAGTTGTGCATCTTTCTGCTTACTCAGCCAGGACAGGGCAGAGGTTCACACTTGTTTGCTTCATGCCCACAGCATTTTCTGTAGGCGGCACTGAGGCAAGGGGTGAGGGGAAGTCCCGGGAAAAGGCTCATGCATCTGCCCCTGGCAGTTGGCATTGGCACACATTCTGCAAATGCAGGTTTGGAGGAGGTGGATGGGGCCGCAGATGCCAGAGGGGTTTAAAAGTTCTTGTCTGCTCTTCGGAGTTGGTATGGTAAGTCCTGATGTGTATGTGTGTGTGGTATGTGTACACATGCACCCTGATACTCCTGGCTGTTTTGTTCAGCATTCTTGAACATTATAGAAATCTTCATGACTTTGAGTCCAGCAGAATAACTTCATAGTAAATTGGTTGAAGATTTCAGTCACTGTCCTGTGTTTTAATTATTCTCAGTTCTGAGTCTTCTGCAGTCACACTACAGTTGCCACCATTTGAAAGAGCTTATTTATTTGAGCAGCTCTCTAGAATGCTCATCGGGCCTTTCCATTAAGGCCTCTGTTTCTTAGTACCCTTTGTGTTTTCTTACTAGGGTTGCCAGTTCTGGGTTGGGAAATATCTGGAGGTTTGGGGGATGGAGTCTGAGGAGGATGGGGTTTGAGGAGGGTGGGGTTTGAGGAGGGCAGGGACTTCAGTGGGGTATAATGCCACAGAGTCCACCTTCCAAAGTGGCCATTTTCTCCAGGTGATCACCAGTTGTAATCCCAGGAGATCTCCAGCCACCACATGGAGTTTGGCAACCCTATTACTTAAAGAGGTGACTGTCCTCTTCTTTACTCTTTTTCAGTAAGTCAGACTTACTGACTCAAATAATTTGTGCATCTCCTCAGATCTGATAAGCTGCTGGTGGAAAGTAGAGAGACTGGGCATTCATTGGGTCAAAACCATCCTCCTTGGGAAGGACTCTGGGATTGACTTTGAGATGAATTGTTGTCATAATGCAAAGTCAAAGTGAGCCAGATCCCCCGAAGTCTTGTAAGTATATTTAAAAACCTGGAGTGTTAAAAAAGAGCTCATGTTGTTTGTTTTCATCCAGTAACATGCTTGTCATTGGTTATGATTAGTAAGCATTTTTTCACTGCACCATCACTGCTGCAGTCCAGGGGTGGGCATGATTATCACTTAGGAAATGAAGAGTGGGGGTTGTGTTGGGTTTTAGGGTAGAAGAGATAGGACCATCCACACCTGTCACTTGTCCTGCAATTTGCTCAGGAAACTGTTGGAAGGACAGTAAAACCATGCTTCTTCCCATCCCATTCCACCCTTCTGTCTGGTCTGTGCCAGCTTTCATGCTGGGCTTACTAGTAGGCTTAGAACAGATAAAAGGAAGTACTCCTTCACCCAAAGAGTAATTAATACGTGGAATTCACTGCCACAAAAAGTGGTGGAGACTACAAGCATAGACAGCTTCAAGAGGGGATTGGCTAAATATATGAAACAGAGGTCCATCAGTGGCTATTAGCCACAACATATAGAGAGCAAGAAATTGCAAGTAGATAAATAGGTACTGCTTTGGTGGGAAGGTAACAGCATTCCATGCGCCTCAGCATTTAGTCATGCCGGTCACATGGCCACAGAGAAGTCTTAGGACGGCACTGGAAGTGGAGATGAGTACTGCTCCCTAAAGTTGGAGTCAACTGTCTTTCAAGCAAGGGAAACCTTTACCTTTTTATAGAGGGAACACTATATCTGGGGCAGTGATGTTCTGTATTCTTGGTGCTTGGGAAGCAACCATGGGAGGGCTTCTGGAATTCTGGCCCTGCTGATGGCACCTGGATTTTGGCGACTGTGTGACACAGAGTATTGGACTGGATGGGCCATTGGCCTGATCCTGTTGGCAAAGTTTAAATATGCAGTAAAGTGGAGCACAAGCTTTTTTAAAGAATAAAGTTGGTTTACTGACTTGAGAACAAACTTTATAAGAAATAGACAAGAGAAAGAGAAGTCTGTCTAACTAGACAGGAGGGAGCCAGTAAGGAACACTTCTCAGCAGGAGCAGGAAACCCCCCAATTGAGCCAATCAGAAGACAGGAAGGAAATTCTTTGAAAATAGTAGGAAGTCCCTAATCTCACTATGCTAACTAGTTGTCAATTCTGCTGCCCCCTGCAGGATGTTCTTGTCATTTTTCAATCTATGTGTGATAGACCTTGCATATTCCAACAGATCCAACATTTATTTATTTATTATTTCTATTTGTATCCCGCCTTGCTGGACATGCTGGCTCCTCCTATATTCTTATATTGTAATAGGAGCCCAGTGTGGTCAGGGTACATCACATAAAATACATCTATCATTATGAATGGATGGAAGGGAAGTTAGGGTTGCCAACTCCATCTCAGAAAATTCCTGGGTATTTGGGGGCAGCAGGGCCGGCTCACTCACTAGGCGAACTAGGCATTCGCCTAGGGCAGGCTGGCCCTTAGGGTGCCATTCCATCCCTACCCCCAAGTTCTGTGTCCTGGTTACACTGAGAAGTATTAAAGATAGAACCTAGGCAGCGATGTGGAGTATGAATCAATCAGACATGAAGAATAAATCACATACATGGTGAATCTTTTTGCCCAGGTAAATTTGCAGCTATAAAGTTATGTGGTTGTGCGTGCATAGGGAAGAGTCACTGTGGTGTAGAGGCTAGAGTCTGATTAGAAACTGGCAGGACTGTGATTTAAATCCCCTTTCAGCCATGAAAGCTCCATGGATGATGGGCCATTCACACTCTCTTCATCTAATCTACCTCACAGGGATGTTCTGAGGATAAACTGGGAATGGGAGCCCTCTTGCTTCTGTACAGAGTTGATGAATTCCAGGTGGGGCCTGGAGTTCTCCTGGAATTACAACTGATCTGCCAGTTACAGAGATCAGTTGTCCTGGAGGAAATGGCAGCTGGTGGAGGGTAAACTCTATAGCAACATGTCCCTGCTGAGTTCCCTCCCCTACTGAAACTCTGCCTTTTCCAGGTACCACCCCTAAATCTCCAGGAATTTCCCAAACCAGAATTGGCAATCCTGCTTGCACAGGACATTGCGCAAGTAATTGCAGGTATTGCAGTCTAATGCTACTGCTTGCACTGATATTATTATGTTTGTGTTCACACATTGCTGGATCCAACCCTCTGGCAGCTTTGCAGAAATACGATTTGAGTTTTTCGCTTCATGTTTATCATATATTTAGGGTCAGTATATTTCTGATTTGCTGGGTGGTATTATTCTGAACAATCCTATACAGGAGATGAGGAGCACATTCCCAGACAATTTTATCCCAGTTGTATGGGAAAGAAAACCAGAACTGGTTTGATTTCCTAATACTGTTAACTCTGCTAGATGTTTTAAAAATGACAATGATCTGAACCTGGCCTTTTTTTTTTGTACACCCCTGCAAAAACGGAGTTTCAAACTTCTCCCTCCACAAGTGTATGTTTTAAAATCAGTGTCCGAATTTACAGCAGGCCAAAGCCTCCTCCCCTTCTTCTGGTAACCCTAAGAGGTATGACCTCCAGTTTTAACAAACAAAGTCAGCTAGGGAGAGAATTGCAACAAGCATACTGAGCACAAAGCTAGCAATAGAAGCGTAAGCACTGGATATGCATAACGTGCTTTCTGCTACAGTCTTTCCCACTTATTTATGGTTTCATGTTTTAAATAAAGCTTTTTGTAAGCAGTAGCAACCAGACATTTCCAAAGCTGGAACCCTGAATAAGAGCCAGACTCCTGTTCATTCGCTTCTGTGAAAAGTTAGCAATTACCTTAAAAATGAAAGTGAAAAGACTTTATAGTTTTCTTTAACAATGAACCCCCACGCGCAGATTTTTGAAAAGCACAACGTTCCTAAGGAAATGTATTTTGTGATAAGAACAACGAGCCACTGCAGAGGTCCCAATAGAAGTATCAAAGTCCTCTCCCGACGCTGGAGCCCGTCCGGATTTTCCAGCAACTCGGCGGGTGGGGAACGTCCCAGTGATGTCTCATTCAGCATGGGAATTTCCACAGTGCTGAAAAAGTCCGAGCTGTAACTCTCGTCCCTCCACCCCGGCTTCCTCTCGCGTGTCACAACATTCCCCTTTCACTCCTCCCTCTTTTAGCTATTGCAAAAAAACAGAAAGATCTGAAACTCTGTAATAAAAAAGACGCGCGTGTGTGTGTGTGAAACGCGTGTGTGAAACTTTCACTTTTAGCTACCAAAGAGGAAAGGAAGGGATCGGAGAGAAGGCTGCCCACTGCCTCTGCTCATATCATTTTAAAACTCAGAGGGAAGGGGTGTTATGTTTTGTTTTTTAGTCAAATACCTGGACCACATACTTGCTGAGGATCATTAAACAGTTGAAACAACTGTCGGCTCATCTCCTCAAATCTATCTTTCTTCAGATATGAAGGTATACTATTTTCCGCCCTTATTGCTTTAAAATGCTAACCAGTGGTTGGTGTATAGTCTTCACACAGAATCCATTAAAAAGTGGTTGCAAAAAGTTGAGTGTGTGGGTGAGGGTGGCAGGTAGAAATTCGATACCTAGAGCCTTTTCCAGCGTCTGGGGGTAAGTTTCATGTGTTGAACTTCTGAATTTTCTGCTGCATTGAAAGGACAGGAGTTCTGCAGGACAGAAAGAGAGGATCCAAATATTCTGAAAACTTTTATTATTTTGCTGTGAGGGCTATTTTGTGTGGGAGAAATCTGAAAAATGTGTGAAAAGGCATTGTCCCTCTGGTTGTTAAAAACCTATTTTTATAGAAATAACTGTGATCAGACTTGCCTTATACATACAGTGGCCCTGGGAGTTATTCTCCCTCATTTTATTAAAAAAAATATTACAAGTTAATCTAGACTGACTGATGTCATTCATTTGAAAGGTCCTTTAAGCATGGCTATCAATGGATCAGGGGCACAAATTAGTAATAGAAAAGAATGTATGGTTGAAATTAACTGTGAACACTGAAGATTTAAACATAATTTTGCTTTTGAAAAATTATTTCTGGTTTTAGAACAGTGGCTTAAAAGCTTTCTACATTTAGGGAAACTTTTCTGTAAGAACTTGCCTCTCATCATGTACCTCCAATGTGCTGCAGAGGATTCTGGGGACTGTTCTTTTGGGCCTTTCCCTTATTCAGTATGAATGTGAACAAAGAATGCTCTCAATATATTTGAGGACTGGTGATACAGTTGTCCCCTCTGATGAACACACATATGAAGCTGCCTTATACTGAATCAGACCACTTGTCCATCAAGGTCAGTACTGTCTACTCAGACTGGTAGAGGCTCGCCAGAGCCCCACATTTTTCCCCCCAATGGGGATGCCTGGGATTGAACCTGGGACCTTCTGCCACCCAAGCATATTCTCTACCACTGAGCCATGCACCCTCCCAAAAGGATTTAAATCTCCAGGGAGGGGCAAAGAGTGGCAGCCAAGAAAATGAATTAAAAAATATTTTTGGTGTGAGCATGTGTCAAAGTCCATGTGAGTACACAGTGGCTGTGGGGGGGAGGGGCCTAGTCCATTCTGTTTATAGCTCTTTATGCTCATGCTATTTTGAACCATCAGATGGTGTGACTGGTGTATATAAGATTGTTAGCCTCCAGGTGAGGCCCAGAGTTCTCCCAGAATTACAATTGATTTTCTGGTCCTCTAACTACTACACCATATTGGCTGTTAGTGATCAAATGTGTTGCTGAAAATTATAACCAAAGCAACAGTGTTCCTTATTGTTTGTTCTTAATAATCTGTTTTTACAAGGTGTGTTTCTGTGTGTGATATGTGGTTAATGAGCTGTGCCTGCTTGCATGAGAGTTATCTGCTTTTTACGTAGGTTATATCCTGCTTTAAAGACTAACAACATTTATTCCAGCATTAGTTTTTGTGCGTCAGAGCTCTCTTTTTCAGAGACTCTAGGGAAGTGAACTCTGACTCACCAAATCTCAGAATAAGTGCGTTAGTCTTTACGGTGCCACTGGATTTCTGTTTCGTTTTGCTACAATACATTACTGCCCCTCTGAAAATATATCCTGTGTGGCACAAATGTGATATCGGTTGTGTTGTGTGACCAGAAGTGTAAGGTCTTGACATTATGTATAGATGGTGTTGGTCAGAGATGGCAGACTTGCAGACTGGGAGCTTTAGGTGAATATACAGCTTTTCTACATTTAGCAGTACAAGGAAGTAAAGGTCACCACTAGGTCAACCCTCTGAATGACTCAGTAGATAATATACTGGAAGTTCTGTGTCAGGTGCTCTAGACTAGGAAAACAGCACAGAAAGAAGGCTTAAAAACCCTGTGCCGTCACACTACAGTCCCTATCCAAATTGTGACACAAAAGTTCCAGCATACCATGTAACTATGTCCTGACATTACTAGATCCTGCCCTCTGAATCTTGGGGTTTGGGACTGCTGGAGGCCCGGCAGTCT
Organism: Gekko gecko; assembly: GCA_029375565.1. Classification (NCBI taxonomy): domain Eukaryota; kingdom Metazoa; phylum Chordata; class Lepidosauria; order Squamata; family Gekkonidae; genus Gekko; species Gekko gecko. The sequence continues at coordinate 51,315,190 of JAPDNY010000004.1, forward strand.
TCCAACAAGTTGCCTTTTGGAAGGTCTTCTTCCTGAGGAACACCTAATATACTTCTGAAGAAGCCCTGGTCTGCAAGATGGAGTCTTTATTGTTACCATTTTTTAAATAGGTGGTTATGATTTTGTGATGAACTTGTCATTTGCAAGTGGTTCTCAGTGCTATCCTAAGGAGAGTTACTCCAGTATAAGCCCATTCAGGTTTAGACTGGAATAACTCTCCTTAGAATTGCACTGTTTGTCTGATATGCTTGGCCGCAGATCACTATGGCTAAGTCTGTTTTATATGTTGAATGGATTAGTGATGGGTCAGTGGTAGCAGATGGGCCTTGAGTGTCAAGAAATAGCTTTGTTCCAGAGCCCATCAGTGCTAGAAGAGGGGAGCTTCCTACTTAATTGGAGAGAGGGGGCAGATGTGTGTCTGTGTGAAAATGCTGTGTGTACATCGTTTAGATGCAGAATGAGCCAGAGAGGAGCACAGAGTTGTTGTGACTTGACTGAAACACCTTCTTTTTATTTACTTCATTTATAGCCTGTCTTTCTCCCATATGGGGACCCAAAGAGGCTCACATCATTCTTCTGTCCTCCATTTTATATTCACAACAGCCCTGTGAGGTCAGTTAGGTCTTAGACTGGGGGTCCCCAATGTGGTGCCCATGGGCATCATGGCGCATGCAGACACCTTTCTTGCTGCCCACCAAGGTTTTTTAAAAAGTGAATGGGGCCCGGTATGGTACTTGCCTAGCAGGGCTTTTGATTGGTCACTGGAGATCTGATTGGATGGGCAGATTAAAATAACATTGTTTCAGTGGCAGCTGCTACCACAGTGTTGCTTTTATGCTATCTCACTCTTCTTTTCCAGTGTATTATTTAAATTACCCTCCTCTCCCCAGCACTTGACCTTCCTCTTGTGTGACTCCATTCCTGTAGCAGCCATTTTGTGGTTTCATGCAACACCTTGTCTTAGAATTCCAATGGTGCCCACAGGTTCAAAAAGTTTGGGTATCCCTGCCTTAGAGTGTGTGACTAGCCCTAGGACACCCAGCAAGCTTCAGTGGCAGAGCAGAAAGACAAGATATCTCTCTAGGGATATGCTGCCCTGTAGGAGTGCCTCCTTGCTTCTGTCTGTGCTCTACATGTTTATCTTATATATAGCAAATTCTACAAAGATGCTATAACCCTCCAAAGGAAACCACCCCAAGTAAGTGTGTGTGTGTGTCCCCCGAAACCTCTCATCTCTTGGAAAAGTGTAGTGCACACTGTATATTCTAATAATCAAGTGTGCTCTAATTCACTGATAGTTAAATCCGTGGATGGGGGCCACATTGATAGAAGGGAGATTTCCCTCCAAATTTCCCCTCTAATTTCCCCCTCCCTCACGTTTTCAGAAAAAACTGAAACCTCTAAAAAATGGAGTGGAGGTTTAAATTCCCCAAAACAGAGGACATGTGGTCTGTGCATATGTAGACAACGGCTCCTCTGAGCTGCTGAGCAATGAGAATGAGACATTTTGCATTGCTGGGCCTGGTGTGGCTCCTGGCCTGGCCACCACTCCCTCCCCATATTCCTGGCCAGCATGGAGGTGGGCAGGCAGATTGGTGAGTGGATGGGGAGCCTCTGCTGTCCCTCCCTCCCCCTGTGGTTCTCTGGATAGTCTCATGGGATCTGGATGCTATAGGGGCACCCTCAATAGTCCAGCCAGAGAAAAAAATGGCTGGGCTGGAAGTGGCATGCCGATGCCACCAGCGGAGTGGCCCTGTCCCATAGGATGACCAGGCCTCCACTGGGGGCAGGGGATCCTCCACTCTCGCACTGGGCACTCCCCCTGCCACACAGCTGGCTGGCTGGGGGGAAGTGACACCAAAATGGGAGGAAATGTCACTCACTATATGCCCAGAAATGTCACTAGGGGGCACCATGGTTACTTTGTCATTTGGACAAAACTCTGTGGGTAAACTTTAGAATTTTGCCCAAAGCCAGGACGTTGCCAATGATGCACTGATATCACTTCTGTTGCACACAGGAAGTGATGCCACATGTTGCTGGAAGAGTTGGTGCATCACCAATGTGGACGCCCACTACTCAGTAAGCCCCCCCTGGGGTATTGGCAGAAAATTAACTTTGTAGCTCCTGGATTTCTGCTGCCACCAGGCCCACTGTAGCTCCCTGCCTCAATGGGCAGCAGTAAGGGGAGTGACCTCCCTACCATTCATTGCTGAGCCAGTCCAGCAGCCTGTACCTCAGGCGGGCTCACTCCTGCTCCCTCATCATTGTTGGGCTACCTGTCCTCCCCATCATTCCCACTGCTGGCCTGGTGTGGTAGCTTGTGCTTCAGGCAGGCTCACTCCTGCTCTCCCCAACATACCACCCCAGCCCTACTTGTAAAAATATTTTTTGATTTTTGTATCAGAAAAAAATTGTTTCCTTTCCTTTATATATAGTTCCTTGAATGAATATACAGCTGTTGACAATGAAGTAAAACAGAGACAAGGAGAGGATTTCTCATCTTTGTAAAGTGCTTGACCGGTGTCATAGAGTTTGGAGTAAAACAGACAATTGTCAGGGAAAGGACAGCTGATATTTCCTGATCCATATATACGTAATCACCTTTTAAAATATATATATGTATTTTTTATTTTCTGTACTTCGTTTATATTATCTCTTTGTTTGACAAAATTATAGGGGGCCTCTATTGGAGACATGAGCGGAGAATTTGGAGTTCAGTAGATTCTGGCGAGCAAACCATATTCTCAACAGTCTGTCTCTGATTATATGACTTCTATCTTGTGTTATGATCATTTTACTTGATTTCTTGATTCATAAATAATGATGTAGGCTTTCATCTAGATCTGCTGATTCAACTTCTACCATTTTTTGTCTTGGGTCTTTAATCCAATCATCAATCCAAACCAGGCCTTCCATTTCGTAATATAATTTTATATTTGAAGCTGCTAGTCCTCCTTTCTTTTTCTCATCTTGTAGTAGTTTAAAACTTACTCTTAGTTTCTTGCTGTTCCAAGTAAATGATTTATCTGTCTCTGCCATTCTTTCAGTGTTCTTCTATATGTATGGGCAACATTTAGTACAGAAATTTTAGTTTTCGCAGTACATTCATTTTAATTGCAGAGATTCTTCCCAGCCATGAGATTTTTAATTTTTTTCCCATTTGGATAGATCTGTTTGTATCAGTTTCAAATCTTCTGGTAGTTATTTTTGAAAAGGTTGCAGTTTTGCCCAGTCACATTTATTCCCTAATATTTAATGGGGTCTGTGACTACTGTACACTCTTAACCGTTTATGATATCTTCTTCTAGTTGCTACATTAAAAATTTCATTCATTTTTGTCTTCTTTGAGTTGATTTTGTAGCCTGAGAAGGATCCAAATTCTTCAATGTGTTCCATTACGTACTGTAATGATTTTGGGGGATTCACTACTGTCAGGACCACATCGTCTGCATAGCTTTTCATTTTAAAGTCCACATCATCCACTTTTATTTCCTTATTCCTAGCCTGTCTGATCTTCGTAGTTAGAATCTCCATCAATAGAATAAATAGTAGAGGTGCCAAAGGACATCCCTGGCGCATGCTTTTTTCAACTGAAATTGTTTCTGTTAGTTTCCCACTTAAAAAATCTTTGCTTGTTGATTTGTATATATACTATACATCCATTTCCAAAATTCAGGGCCACAGCCCATATGCTGAAGTACATTCAATAAGAAAGGCCATGTTACATTGTTGAACACTTTCTCTGCATCCAAAAAGACAATCTGCTTCCTTTTCTTATTCACAAATTCGATTGCATCTAGTATGAATTGTATATTATCTTTCATATACCTCTTTGATACAAAGCCTGTTTGGTCAGTGCGTATTAAGTTTGGTATACATTTTCTTAGTCTTTCTAGGACTATTTTCACTGACCCTGTCCCTGTAGTCCCAGGTCCAGCTCTCACTTGGCATGCACCTGTGACACAAGGCTGCCCTGGCCGCAGTTTACAGTCCATAGTCCAGCATGGCACACTTCGCTTAGGACCACATCTCTGCCCATTGCCCTGGCACCCAATTCACAGTCCAGCAAGGCACTGATAGTAAAGAGTCTCTTTAGCAATACTATCTGGAATGGCTTCTTGGCAACACTGGGGAATCCTGGAGATATAATGATAGGGAAATGTTCACCAGCTGAATTTCTACTTGTGGGGCAGCTGTTGGAGGCACAATAAACCTCCCCCCCCCAAAGTAGTGACATTTACTTGAGGCTGACCGAGGAGTGTTGTAGATGGCACTTTGATTGACCCGCTGTCTAATCAGGAACCATATAGTGGAGAAATGAGGTTCAGATGGGTAGCCATGTTGGTCTGAAGCAGCAGTGGCACCTTTAAGACCAATAAAGTTTTATTCTGGGTATAAGCTTTTGTGTGCATGTACATTTCTTCCGATACATTGAAAGAGAGTCACCAAGCATTACATATAGGTAGCAGGTGATGTTTCCAGGAAGGGCCAATTAAAGCTCAGATTGGATTAATGCAATTGGTAAAACCTGTGAATAGCAGCAAATATAGCTAAAATTGGATTAAGGCAATTGGTAGGACCTGTGAATAGCAGCAGATTAGCATACAGCATAATAAAAGTTTATAAATAGATATGAGAACTGAATGACATTAGCACGTGTAGTGAGATAAGAAACCAATATCTCTTAAGATGTGGCGGTTCTATTGTCCAGAGTGTTGTAATAACTTGTAACTCAGCAATCTCCCATTCTCGTCGGTTTCTGAAATTCTTTTGAAATAAAACAGCTACTTTGAGGTCTCCCACTGAGTGTCCTGGGAGGTTGAAATATTCTTCTAAAGGTATGAGAGATCCCTGTATTTCCCCAAACTGTCTGGCAGATTCTTCCTGCCAAATATTCAGTTCCCCTCAGTGACTGGGTCACCCTACAGTAATGTGTATATCTTCTCTTTCCCTTTTATATTACCTTGAAACTGTCCCACCCTTTTTTTAGATATTGGTTTAGGCTTTAGACCCAATTCAGGAACTTGAGGGAAAGACAGGAGCTGTCCTGTTTTATAAACCCTTGTGAAATGGAACATGAGGCAGATTAACTTTCAAAAAACAGAATAAAAATTTTATTAAACAGGCAGGGAACATATATATAATAGGGGTAGTCAAGGTTTTGAGATTGGTGAGATAAAAACTTTCTAATATATACAGAGATGAATTCTTAGAACATTCAAGAAAGTGTATTTGTGGTTTTGTTTCAAGGTTTTCTAGTTCTTTCTTTGAGGGGAGCTTTGTTTAGTATATTTCATCACTAACACAGTTCTTATTAATGTTTCTTCTGGAGAACAGTGTTTGCTTAAAATTTCTAGATTTCTTCCTTCAGAGTTCTAGGTTTTCCTTTAGATATTACAGCTTTTCACTAACTCCTGAAGTGCCTAAGATTCTCCCCTTTATCACAGACCAGGGTTCTCTTCCCAATCTCTTTCACTGGCAGGAAGTTATTCTTCTTGTCCCTAAGAAGCAATACTCCTTTTACTATTTGGCTTGTATGGGAGTTCATTCTAACTACCCAGACCTTCTGCCAAATCCTTCTCCAGTATCCTTTGTCTGTATGAGGCTGTTCTCCCTCAAAGGTGGAGGACATCTCTCTATGGGTTATTCCCACCGTGCCTTTAGGGAGGCAGGAAGTAGTTTTTTCCTCTTCCTATTGGCGCCCTCAGAATGGCCCATCCACTCAGTTTAGTTCCTGCCTCACCAGAGAGCAGCAGCATAGTCTAGCTAAGCTTTAGCTCCTTTCCTTTTTACTGCAATTCTTGCCTTTTTTCCTTCCTTTATTTTTCTTCTTGCCTTGCCCTTTTGTTCTCTTTTCTTTTCTTTTTGCTTCTTTGTGGAGGCAAAGTTGGAAGCGTTCAATTTTTTCACTTCAAGACCAGTGATCCCGCGGCTGTCCAAATGGCGGGAAAAAAAGTTCCCGAGGCCTTCTCTTCGGGAGAAGAAGAGAGCACTCTGTGCGGAGCGGAGCAGGCAGTGGCGAGACGCACTGCAGGGGCCGACCTGCCTTCGCGGCTAGATCGTGTTCCCCCAATGGCCGTAGCAGGGGTGGCGGTGGGCACAGCGGCGGCTCGGAGCGCTCAGAAGTGGCAGCAAGAGCCCTTGGACGAAGAGCCCGCCATCCCAGCAACGCGTCCCCGGCACGCCGGCAGCCATTTTGAGGGCCCGGTCTTCAGCTCCGGTATCCTCCAGCGGCCTCTCCCAGGCTCTTTGGAGATGGAAGATTAGCATTTCCCTGCATACCAGCCCGATTTGGAGGACGGCCTGGGACTTTCCCTGCGAGGTGGTAAAGTACCCGTTGACAGGCCCCTTGTCCAGCCCATTGATCTTATGGCCCTTATCAGACAGGCTGTGCAGCAGGAGGTGTCTTCCTTGCAGGCTAAGACAGGGCAGTCGTTTCCAGGGCCCCTGCCAACTCCCGAAGTTCCCTCTCCCTCCTCCTGGCCCACCAAGGCACAGAAGACTCTTCCCCTTCACCTGGGGAGGGCAAGGGAGGAACAGTGGAGGGAAGATCGGTCCACATCCCCTTCCATAGAGGACAGGGAAGAGGGGGAGTTTTTGTCTGAGGAGGAGGAGATCAAGCTCCCAGAACAGTCCAGCCGGTTCTTTAAGGTAGAAGATTACCAATATTTTTTATCCAAGGCTGTCAAGGCATTGGAAATTAAAGACCTTCCTCCTTTAGAGTACCACAGGGCTTCCAGAGACAAGTATAAGTCTAAGTGCAAGGGGAAATCAGAGTTCTTTGCACCTGAGGAGTACACTGAAAAGGTTTTTACCTTTCTGGAGGCATTTGAGGGCCAGTTGAGAGCAGACTGGGATAGACCTGTGGCCAACAGGCAGTACCTTGCATTTGTTAAGAAGCTCTATGCGTTACCTAATTATGCAAATGAGTTATTACAGGTGTCTCCAGTGGATGGTCACGTGGCGGCCATTCAATCTTCAGGCCTTCTCTCTGAGGACGGTCAAGTAACATCAGAGATCCCACTGACAAGAAGGCAGAAGCTACCCGCAGGAAGATCCATGAGGCAGTAGCCATGATGGTTCGGGCAGCCTCCATGGCATCCATTGCTTCTCGCGCTGCTATAGTTTGGCTTTGCAGATTGATCCAATTGATTCCAGAGGACAGTAAGGGTCTTCTGGAGGGTACTTCCTGCGTTCTCAAGGCCAGTTCTTTTACGGCAGATGCTACGCTTGACATCCTCGCCTTTGCATCTCGCGCTTTGGCATCCACAGCAGTAGTTCGTAGGCTCTTACGACTTCGGGCTTGGTCAGCAGACACTCTTTCCAAGTCCATCATCACTGCCTATCCGTTCCAGGGTGATCGGCTTTTTGGGGAAGCCCTTGATAGAATCCTGATTGAGACGCGCAACAAAAAGAAGGCCATGCCTAGATCTATCAGATGAACTGACAAGCGAAGCAGTCATTCCTTTCGGACGCAACATTCCTTGCCTAGATTTCACCAGGAAGCGAAGAGACCACAATGGGATTCTTCCAAGGCAGCTGGCAAACGTGGTTCCTTTGGATCCCAATTCCACAAACTGATCTTCAACAAAAACGACAGAGGAGACCGAGATACCAAGCCCAAGCAGACATGACTGCAAGTCGATTCCAGTGGGGGCACGCCTGTTCCACTTCTCCGCAACCTGGATGGAGTCCCAGGCAGATGCCTGGGCAATGGAAACTGTCTCTCAAGGCTATTCTATAGAGTTTCGTTGTCTTCCACCGGAAAGATTCCTGAAGTCCCCAATCAGAAAATCTGGGGACAAGAAAACCATTCTCAACAGGGCTATCCAGCACTTATTGGACATCAGGGCCATAGAGCCAGTTCCAGATCTCGAGCAGGGCCAGGGAGTATACTCGATTCTGTTCTTGGTTCCAAAACGGAACGGCGATTGGAGAGCCATTCTGGACCTCAAATACCTGAACAGGTACATCAGACTACGTCATTTTTGCATGGAGACTCTGAAAACCATCGCAGACTCCTTGTTGCCCAACGAATTTCTGACCTCCATAGACCTTACAGAGGCTTATCTCCATGTTCCCATCCATCCAGCGCACAAGCGGTTTCTCTGGTTTTGTGTTTGCAACCGACATTATCAGTATCGAGCCCTTCCCTTCGGCCTCTCTACGGCGCCACGAGTTTTCTCCAAACTCATAATCAATCCGGTGGTACTTCTCAGAGATCAGGGGAGCCATGTTCACCCGTACCTTGACGATTTGTTGGTGCGGGCCAGCAGTTACACAGACTCCATCAGAAACACCAAGACCACATTGGAGTGTTTCCAGAAGCACGGGTTCCTGGTCAATCTCGACAAGAGTTCCCTCCAACCCTCACAGAGACTCGAACATCTGGGAGCAGTCATCAACACGACTTGCAATGCCCTCTTTCTGACTACGCCCAAGACCGAGAAGATCAGGGAGATGGCAGCGTTAGTCTATCGCAGCGTATCTTCCTCTTTGATGGACCTGGCCAGGTTGTTGGGTCTGATGATTGCTTGTATAGACACAGTCTAGTGGGCTCGTTTACATGCCAGACCTCTACAGGGTTTCCTTCGTCCCTACCAGCTCTGGATCATGGAAAAGAGGGCCATCAATCTCCGGGTTCCTTACAAGATCAAATCCAGCCTTCAATGGTGGATGGTTCCAAACAACTTGAAAGACGGCAGGGAGTATCATGTTACCTGCTACATGGAAATTTTCTCGGATGCGAGCCTCCAAGGCTGGGGGGCAACCCTCCAGGATTCCCCGGTACAGAGCAGATGGAGTTCAACAGAGACAAGGTTACCCATCAATCTGTTGGAACTCAGAGTGATCTTCTATGCCTTGCTCCACTTCGAACCGTCTCTACGTAAACTCCATGTCTTGGTGTGAATGGACAACATCTCCGCCAAGGCGCACATCCACAAGCAGGGGTGTTCACGGTCCTCTCAGCTTCATCGAGAGGCCATGAAGATTCTCACCTGGGCAGAACAGAACATCAAGTCCATTTGGGCAGAGCACATCAGAGGAGTCGAGAACATCCGGGCGGATTGGCTCAGCAGGGAGACCATTCAAGAGGGAGAATGGTCTCTTCACCCCAACGTCTTCCAGATGATCGTGAGCCAGTTGGGTCAGCCGATGGGAGATCTCTTTGCATCCCCAACGAACCACCAACTACCAAGGTTTTTCACCTGCTTCTTCCACCAAGCAGCAGAAGCGACGGATGCCTTGATGTCTCCCTGCCGAACCACCTTCTTTACGCATTTCCTCCGTTCATCCTGTTATCCAGAACCATCCGCAGAATCCAAGATCTCCGGGCAGAGATCATCCTGGTGGCACCCAACTGGGCGCATCGTCCGTGGTTCTCTGCCCTGAGTCAGATGGCGGTGGCTCCTCCTCTAGCCCTTCCGACACGCCCAGACATACTGCTCCAGGGTCCAGTCTGACACCCCCATCCGGATTGGTTGTCCTTAACCACTTGGAGATTGAACGGAGCAATCTCAGCAGCTTAGGCTACTCGGAAAAGGTCACAGAAACCTTGCTGTCTTCTAGGAGACAATCGACTATCCGTATCTATAACACCACCTGGAAGGCCTTCATGCGGTGGTGCAGGTGCAAGAAGTTGGATCCCCTAGCCCCTTCAATTGCTTCAATTCTGGCCTTCTTGCAGGATGGTCTGGAGTCTGGTTTGAAGCCGGCCACTTTGCGCAGACAAACTGTGGCTCTAGCTTCCGTGTTACCCTTTGTGGGGGGGTTCAAATTAACCAAACACCCCCACGTACAATTATTCCTGCAGGGAGCTACAGTGAGGTCTCCACCCCAGGTGCACCATTTTCCAACATGGAGGCTGAATTCTGTGCTTCAGGCGCTTACCAAGCCTCCATTCGAGCCCCTAAGAGATGTTGGCTTGTGCTGGCTGTGGATGAAGACTCTATTTCTCATCGCCATCACTTCAGCGAGATGGGTTTCGGAGCTTGGGGCTCTGTCAATCAAGTCCTCCTTGTGCATCTTCCACAAGGACAAGGTTGTTCTCCATCCGGACCCTACCTTTCAGCCAAAGATTGCCTCTGCCTTCCACAGATCACAGGAGATCTGTCTTCCTACTTTCTGTCCTCAGACGAAGCACTTCAAGGAGTTCGAGTGGGATACCCTAGATGTCAGAAGAGCTCTCAAGATCTACATCTTGAGGACAGAACCCTGGCGAAGGACAGAAGCGATGTTCGTCAATATCTCTCCCCCAAGGAAGGGGGATAGGATGTCTAAGGCTGCAATCAGTAGGGTTCTCCGCTCCTGCATCATGGAGGTGTACAAGGCAATGGGCTTGGAGGCTCCTACCGGCATTACTGCTAACTCTCTTCGGAGCATGGCTACCAATACAGCTTTCTCTAACAGAGCCTCCGTCAAAGAGGTCTGCAGAGCAGCGATCTGGTCGTCCATATCTACATTTGTACCTCACTACAAGATTCATACTGCAGCATCGGCGGATGCAGCCTTTGGAAGAAGAGTTCTTCAGCACATTGTAACACTCAAAGAAGATGAGGACCCACCCAGAAGAGGGACACTGCTCGGGGAGGTCCCATAGAGATGTCCTCCACCTCAGAGGGAGAACGGCCATTGGCACTTACTGTGAAGGGTCCTTCTCTTCTGAGGTCAGGAGGACATCTCGGCCCTCCCTGCTCCATCATCTTCTCTATCTATTGCTGTGCTGATTTCTTCTTCCTCCATTCCTTGTTCATCTATACTGTTTACCAGTTATAGTTACGGTTATAGTTGTGTTTTTTCAGCACTGTTTTTTATGTAGGGCAAGGCCGTTGAGTTAGCCTGAGAGCACTGCTTTCGGAGTCCCACAAGTGAGGGGATGGGCTATTCCGAGGGCGCCAATAGGAAGAGGAAAAAACTACTTCCTGCCTCCCTAAAGGCATGGTGGGAATAACCCATAGAGAGATGTCCTCCTGACCTCAGAGGAGAAGAACCCTTCACGGTAAGTGCCAATGGCCGTTCTGTAGCTTTCCTGAGAATCTAAATTCTCCCTTAGAGCAGTTTTAATATATTTAAGACTATGGAGTTTCTCTTCTCTCTGTAGAAGTACTTTTCTGACTATTGCCTGTCAGAAAACACTGACTCCCAAATATCTCTTCCCTCAGAAGCCAAACCCCCTGGCTAGTGATCAGATATTAGTTTTCAGACCCAGACAAAAAATATCTCAAAAGGCAAAAGCACAAATGGTGAAAGATCTCTTTTCCCTCCAGATCAGCTGTTTTATTTCCTCTCTCAGTTGTTGTTGGCCAGTCAGAGAGTGGGTAGAGCAACCAATCACATAAGCTCTTCTCTCCAGGGATGATTAACTCATGAACTCTCTGATTCTGACACAAGCAACATTTTTAAAAGCCTGCTTTTCTGTGCAATCCGTCACAATGGGTTTCTCAGTTTCATGATTCTTGATGTATTTGTATTCATTTGTATTCATTTATCCTTGGCATAGGGTTTGACCTGTTTGCCCTATGTATGTATGTATGTATGTATTTATTAATTATATTTATACCCTGCCCTCCTGGCCATAGCCAGCTCGGGGCAGCTGACAACAAGATAAAACTATAGAAATAGCAATAAATAGTAAAATCATAAAACCAATTAATAATTAAGACATTAAAAGGTGCTAACATCTAGATGGGACCAATAAACAAGTACCGGTTGGGTGTTCCATTTGGGATGGCGCACGATTTCCATGCTGTCCAAGTGGATGGTCCGGGTCTAACATTAGGCAGGTGACTCAGGCTGCCTCACGGTTTCAAGAGAGAACCGAAGGGCATTGTTGATATTTAATATAATATACAGTGTTAGAAGATGAACAAGTGACTGAGCCTGAAATGGTGTAGTTGATGTTGTTAGATCCAGTGATTGTGTTGTCTGGGTGTATGTGGCAGAAAAGTCAGCATCTGGGTTTATTATAAGCTCTGGTACCAATGTCCATGTTCAAAGTAGATGTTGTATTATTGTGGGTGAGGAATTGTTTAAAACTGGGGGCTGTCTGTGGCCAAGAAAAGGGTTGCCTCCTAGTACTTGTGAAAGAGAACTGTCATTATCCAGTAGAAGTTGTAAGTCACTAATAATGGCCTGAACTGTTTTGAGTTGAGAGCTGTATATGACCACTAGTGATATTCTATTATTGTCTGTTTGGGACCTGTCTTGCAATTCTGATTTTGTTAATCTGTTTCTTGACTTCATCAGGTGGATACTTTAGTTACAAAAAGATTTGTTGTAGATCCCTCAGGTGAGAATCTCTGTCTGTAGGATTGGAACAGATGCAGCTGTAGCATACAGCCTGGCTGTATTCAATGGATTGTTTGATATGTTTAGGATGGTATTTAGAGACGTTTGTTGGTCAGTATGTGTCCAGTATAAAGTGGTGTCTATGCGTCCATCAAGTATTTTTACAGTAGTGTCCAGAAAATGTATTTCTTGCATAGATTGGTTCATTGTCAGGTTGATGGTGCGGTAAAAGTTGTTGAATGCCCAGTGGAATATGTCCAGGGCTTCTTCACCATATAGTGTCCAGATAAGAAAGACGTTATCCAATGTATTGCTGGTATATGAGAAGTGTGAGTGGGTAGGAGTTTAGGAAGTTTTGTTTCAAGTTAGCCAGAAAGATGACTGTGGGGCCATGTGGGTACCCATGGCTGTACCTTTAATTTGAAGGAACAAGTTGTCACCAAATTGGAAGTTGTTATGGGTGAGAACAAAATGGCAGAGTTTGGTGGCAAAGACAGCTGTGATGTTGTCAGAAATCATGTTCCTTATGGGGGTAGGGACTTCCCTGATGCGATGACATCATGGGGGCATGGCGCTGCTACACAGTATGATGGACATGTGAATTTGCCGCTCTTGTTCCTACCCAGTCTTAACCCAGCAAAAACAAAAACGCCAGAGAATGGGCAAAATCAACCATCTGAAGCACAAAGCTTCCTTAACAGCCAGTAAATCGATTAAAGAGCAGCTTGAAAATCTCACAAATTGCCCTGGGGCCCAGAAAGCCTAATCCAAAATGGCAGCTGTGCCAGAAACCATGGAAAAACTGGAGGGCTTTCCAGCAGCAACAGAAATTCTGACGCACCTCAAGGCCATGGAGGTAAGCCTCTCAAATAAACTGACAGACCTCTCTACCCAATTTGAGGAGCTAAAAATTGCCCTTACAGACACAGCCCAGAAAGCAACAGCAGCCTTGGATCTAGGGTTTGTAAACCAGGCAGACATCAAAGCCCTGCAAGATGCTTCTGATACTCAAAGAGACTCTTTGATAACTCTAGAATCTGAAGTAAAGTCTGTGAATCTAAAATTTAGAGGCATACGGGAGGAGGCTGAAGAAAATAAAGACTTGATTGCATTCATGGTTTCTTTCATAGATTCTGCATTAGCCCTAGAGGAGGTGGTATTTCCCAACCCAACTCAAGCATATAGGATGGGCCCTCCAGTTCGGAATCACTGCCCATTTCCAAGAGACATATTAATAACTGTCACAGATGCGAGGGTCCAATGCAGAATATTAGATGCAGCAAAGAAGTCAGGAACCTTTCAATATGAGGGCGAGCCTGTACAAGTGTTCCCAGACATTCCTAAAGAGGCTATACTGATACGCTGCAAGCTGAAGCCTGTCATAAATAAACTGCAAAGTTTAAATCAAAAATATCATTGGCTTCCTTCTGGAAAACTATACGTTGCCCACCAAAGTCAGCAACGCTATGCATGGGACGAAAACAGTGGAGCAGATCTACTTTCTATCCTCCAAGGTGCAACTCCTATAAAGCCTCTAAATGCAAGAGACTGTTTAAGTCCCCACAAAAGAGCAGCAAAATCCTGGTTCTCTCATCGCCATCCAGACCCTGAATTTAAATCCTATGTCTTTATAGTTATATTGAGAATAGTACTGACCTATTGTATGCATTACTGTTCATTATGAACATTTTGTTGATCTAGTGTAATTACAGCTGGGTACGTGTTATGTATCTGGTATACATAAATAACAGAGCTTGAATCTCACTCCTATCTAGGCCTGGTATCCAAAAGAACAAACCCTGATTGGCGTAGCAGGCCAATCAGGATGCTAGATGGTTATGAAGGGAGACAAATGTATTGGTTGTTATCTCATTGTTTTGATTGGTTATTTATGCAACAAGGGGTGTGGCTATGCCAGCCCGGATAGTTTAAAAGAGGGCCTGCTGCTCTCCTGTTTTTTGTGTTGTTTCTTACCTTTGTAAATAAAGCTGAATCACTGTTTATGAGCTGCTGCCTAAAGTCTCGTACTTAACAGTACGATTGTTGAAAATCTAATTATATCTATATGGCACAAGGGGGGACAAAGTCTGGTGCATTCCTCTGTTTACCCTATCAACAGCCAGAGCTTTGCTCTGGTTCTCCAGTGACATAACTGGTAGCTTGGGAGTTGGTGGATACAGTGGGTGAGACCATCCTCTTATTTTCCCATCTACTGTGTTTTTTCTTTTCTCTGTCTTCTTTTTTTCTTTTTGTACCTCTCCTTGTACGCATCACCCAACCCATCTTTGTTGGCAGACTAGGAGTTTGGTTTTAGTGGGAGGTGGGGTAGTGGCACTTAATAGTTATAGGAATAGTTCAGCATACCTTGATTATAACTTCAAAAAAGTCAGTACACGGATTTTTAACAAGCTTATTCAGAAACCATATTTGTTAAAATGAGTGATGAGATCTTATTTCACACGATTAATGTGTGTGGGTTGAACAACCTCATTAGGGCTAAGAGGATGACCTATTTTATTCTAAAAAGCAAACATAATGTACTCTTTCTTCAGGAGACACACCTGTGAGCCACTGCAGCGAAGGTTCTTAAAATGTCATGGTATGATCAGCAATACCATGCAGGGGGCTCCTCTAAGTCACGAGGAGTAGCTATTTTGATTTCTAAAATGGTAAATTTTCACTATAAAGATTGCATGTCAGACCCCAAGGGCAGGTATATATTTTTGAAGGGTACACTGAATCAGCAGGAAACTACGTTAGCCTCAATTTATGCCCCCAATGATGGGCAGGAACAATTTTTGGAGGATATTTTGTTGAAATCACAGGACTTCAAGGAAGGTCCATTGATCATAGGGGATACTTTACTTTAATTGTGAACTACCAGTTGGACAGATCAGGAAATAAGCTCAAACAAAAGTGGGAGTGCAAAACATCAACAAAACTAGCAGAATTATTTAAACAATACCAACTAAAAGATGCGTGGCGAGAACCACATGCAGGAGAACGGGATTACATGTATTATTCCCCTAGATTTCACTCATATTTCCGCATAGATGATATAGTGACCACCCCAGACCTGTTACACAGATCCTCAAATTGACATCGGACCTATGATGTGGTCAGATCACGCATACATAGAGATGCACCTGAAACAAAACAAACCACAAGGCTCTCGAATCTGGAAACTAAATAACTCTCTTTTATGGAGTGATAAACACAGAGAGGAGATAAAACAAGTGATGGAGCAGTACTTCAGGGAAAACAACACTAAAGAAATGGAAACACATATCGTCTGGGATGCTTTTAAAGCAGTTGTGAGGGGAAAATTCATTGTTCTGGTGACGTATCTAAAAAGAGACAAAGAAAAGAAGATTAAAATACTCATGACAAAAATACAGGATTTGGAAAATCTTCATAAAAAAACGAGAAACAGAACTACATACAAAGAATTACAAGCTGAACACAGAGTCCTAGAACTTTTGCAAACCCAAGAAATTGAGAAGCAGATCTTACACCTAAAACAGCAATTTTGGCAGACAAATCCAAAGAACCTTGAATTCTTGACATGGCCCTGTAAACAGAAACAGGCAAAGAAGAAGATATTCTCCATAAGGACGAAAACACAATAAAACCACCACAGACCCAGTGGAAATTGCAGAATTCTTTGCTGATTTTTACGAACAACTGTATACATCCTCAAACAATGGTATTCCCAGTAGTAATGTATGGCTGTGCGAGCTGGAATATAAGGAAGGCTGAGCTCCGAAGAAAAGATTCTTTTGAACTATGGTGCTGGAGAAGACTCTTGAGAGTCCCTTGGACTGCAAGGAGATCAAATCAGTCAATCCTAAAAGAAATCAATCCTGACTGTAACCTGGAAGGCCAGATACTGAAATTGCTCAAATACTTTGGCCACCAAATGAGAAGGGAGCAATCACTAGAGAAGACCCTGATGCTGGGAAAGATTGAAGGTCATAGAAGAAGGGGACAGCAAAGGATGAGATGGTTAGACAGTGCACCAATGCAATGAAATTGAGCAAACCAGAGGACGACAGAAGACAGGAGGGCCTGGCATGATCTTGTCCATGGGGTCGCAAAGATCGGACTCAACTGTGCGACTGAACAAATATACATTCTCAAACCCAAACTCTGAAGAAATAAAGACCTTTCTGCACAAACATGACATCTCCTTAAAATTATCAGAAGAACACAGTGCCTCTTTAGACAGTCCAATCTTGTTAAAAGAAGTTTACTCTGCTATCAAACATACTAAACCAACACTGCCCCAGGCAATGATGGCCTTGGACCTGAATTCTACAAGACTTTCAAGAACATCTAGCTTGAACCTGCAATTATTTACTAGATCATGGCAAAATGCCCACATCGTGGAAGGACTCCTACATCATTCCGATCCCCAAGGAAAACAAAGAATGAGAGACTCCAAAAGCCTACCGGCCGATTGCATTACTAAACTGTGACTCAATTTTTCCTCCTAAAATACTTGCAAATCGACTGCAAGCAATAATCTCGGACTACGTATTACCTGATCAAACAGGATTCATACCCAATCGAGCCGTAACGTATAACATTTGTCGTATCCTAAACCTAATCCTATACAGCAGACAACAAGATCAAGAAACCCTGATGCTTACAGTGGACCTCAAGAAGGCCTTCGATAGTGTAGAAGCCAGCTACTTGAAACAACTGTTACTTTCCACGAATTTTGGTGAGAGCTTTCAGACAGCTATATCAACCATGCATGCAAATCCTACAGCCAAAATCCTAACCAGTAATACCCTAAGCAGACCCATCCCTCTCTCCAGGGGAACCAGACAGGGTTTCCATTTGTCCCCACTCATGTTTGCCTTGGCAATTGAACCACTGGCTTCAGTCATAAGAAACAGTACAAAGATTCAAGGCATAAAAATTGGCAAAGAAGTCCATCAAGTGAGCCTATATGCGGATGACTTTACAGTATTCATCTCAGGACCGGATGCATCTCGCTTAGAACTGCACCAAATCTTCAAAGATATACAAGATATATCATATACCTAGACAGATCACAACTGCGTTCGCTCAGATGACAGAAGAAAAAATCAAAAGCAGCTTCCCATTCAAATAGATGTATAAGCCATGGAAATGCTTAGGTGTATGGGTTCCCCTGGATTTAGAAAACTTGATCAAATGTAACTTCGAAAAGACTTTCCAGGAAGCTAAAAATAAAATGCAGTGCTGGAGCCGTATGAACCCAACTTGGACAGACAAGATGAGCATGATAAAGAGTTCCACTATGCCAAAATTTCTGGTTTTATTCAGAGCTCTGCTGATTTTCATCCTGAAAAAGGATTTAAATAAATGGCAAGCAGAAATTAATACATTCTTTTGGAACTACAAGACGCCGAGGATTAAGTTTTCTTTGTTAAAATGTCATCCTACCGACAGAGGCTTGGGTATCCCAGATCTGGCAGCTTACTATGAAGCAGCCAACCTGGCTACAACACTGAGAATGTTAAATAGTAAGATCCCCCCTAATTGGCAACAAATAGAGGAATGGATGGCCGGTTCTGTCTAGCTATCAGATACCTTTTGGAATTTTCCAAAGGACAGACACAAACCAGTTATCAACAACCAATTTCTCGGTGCCTCTGACAATATGGGACAGATCTCGGAAGAGATTCCTGCTGGAAAGGTCTCAGTTTTCCTCCTTTCTAAACCAAAATTGGTTCCCACCAGGAAGAGAGCAGAAGGCTTTTGAGCCTTGGAGAAAAGCTGGCATCACAAGACTAGTGGACTTGACTAATAAAGGGAAACCCTATACAAAAATGGAACTGGAAAACATACTATCTAAGAAAATACCCTGGTTCCGATACTTACAGGTTTTCCACTTGCTTCAAGACTTTTCCAAGACCAAGGAATTGGGTAAGACCATGTCAGAGTTTGAGGAAGTCGTAGGTCACCAGTTTGGAGAGGCTAAAGGCTCAAAGTTATATAGGATGTTAATCACACCCTCTAATCCAGACCACCTGAGTTCTCATACACTATAGCAAATGCTGCCAAGGCCAACTAGAGGAACAAAATTGGGAAAATATTAGGAAATCCCCTAACATAACCTCAAAAAAAATTTAATATTAAATTCAACTCTTTACGGTTTTGAATTGATGGTACTTACACCCAGCCAGAATGCACAGAATTAACCCAAAGTCACAGAAATTTTGCTGGAAAAAATGCAAGCTAGTAGCAGATTACATTCACTGCTGGTGGCATTGCCCTGTAATTAACAATTTTTGGCATAATATTTACATGCAGATAAAAGATATCTCTGGAATTACCTTACCATTTAGACCAGAAATAGCGTTGCTGGATGCTTGGTCAGGCATACCTGAAAACCAAAAAAAACCCATATGTTAGTGTTGACTTTACTCGCGATTGCTAGGTTATGTATTGCCCCAAAATTGAGAGGACATTAGGTCCTACCATTCAGCAATGGCAAAATAAACTGTGGGAACATTTAGTTTGTGGTAACTCCCCCCCCCCCGGGGTGTACCTAATCCTATGCAGGAAAACACCAAAAACTATTTCAAGCAGCTTGGTTCCCTGTAGTTGAATACCTGATTGAGGGGGGAGTCATCCCAAAAAATAGGTATTACCAAAGTTTGCTATATTTTTAACTCAAGGTTTCTGAACAAATAATATAACAATGTACCTGAATGCTTTATAGCTTACCTGTAAAATGAGAGTTCCTCTATTCCTGATTATTCCTAATGTACGATTTACTTGTTATTGTTGTTTTTACCTTTGAAAAATAAAAATAATATTATAAAAAAGTGACATCATCATGTTGAGAGCGCAGCCTCTTGGAAGAAAAAACATTTAACTTTAAATGGGTTCTGTAAGCAGGCACCGTGCAAGCCTGAACTCCAAGCAGCAAATTTGCTGCTTGGAATTCAGGCACAGGTGGCTTCCGCTTGCAAAAAACCATTTAAAGGGAACCTTCGCTTCAAATGATTTTGCAAGCAGGGCCAGGCGCCACACCTGCCTGAACTCCAAGCAGTGAATTCGCTGCTTGAAATTCAGGCATGGGTGGCCCCGATTTGCAAGAAACAATTTAAAGGGAACCTTCCCTTCAAATGGTTTTTGCAAGTGGGGGCTGCTCACGCCTGAACTTCGAGCAATGAATTCACTGCTTGGAGTTCAGGCGTGCAGCTGGCAGCTGTCTCATCCCTCCCCTCCTGCAAGATTTAAAGGGCCCTCCAGCTGATCAGTGGGCCATGTGCTCCTGCCGATCAGCTGGAGGGCCCTTTAAATCTTGCAGGAGGGGAGGAAGAGGGGTGGCCACCAGTGGTCGCTGTTGTGGGCAGGGCTTCATAGGAGCCCGTGAAATTGGGGGTCCCCCGCCCCCACCTGGAGATGATGGGGATTGAACCTGGGGCCTTCTGTGTGCCAAGTAGATGCTGTACCACTAAACCATGCTCTCTCCATTTGACCTTGGGCCAGTGATATATACTCTCAGCCCAGCTTACCCTACAGGGTTGTTGTGAAGAGAATCTTCTATGCTGCCCTGAGTTCAATGAATATAATGAATATAAGATGGATAATAATTGATGATAAATACTCACCAGGTCCTATGACTCTTGCTTTAAAATTGCAGCTTAGGGTTGCCAACCCCTGATAGGGGCAGGGGTTCCCCTGGTTTTGAGGTCCCAAATCTGCTGCCAGCCAGCTGTCTTGGTGGGGAAGCCCCACCCCCTGAACAGCATCTGACTTGCCCCATGCGATGATGTCACCCGGAAGTGATGTCACCGTGCTGAGCACATCTCTGGCATTTGGCTAAAAATTCTATGTTTAAGCAGAATGCCAGAGTGTCCCATGTAGAATGTGCCCAGTGTGGTGAAGTCACTTCCCGGTGACGTCATTGCAGTACATTGCAGTACATGCAGAAGACCCAGGAATCAAGCAAGGATCCCCCTTGCTAGCAGACAAGTAAGACCTGGCAACACTAAGCCAGCTTTATTCTTGGTATGCAGTTTATTTAGGTACTGGATTGAGGTTGAGGTGGATTTAGGTGATGAAAAGTTCAATCTGTTTCTGATATCTTGCAGGACATAAGAATTATGAGTGGTGATTAGCTGCTTATCAGTTACTGATTTGATTCTGCCAACTTTCTGTTTTCCACAAAGAAGCCTGTTGCTGGCATGAATCTGGTTAGAGTGGTATTACAGTTTTTGTTGCCTGCACAGGTGATCTCAGGCAAACATAGTATGTGTGTGTTTGGTAGACAGTATGCTTGGGAGAGCTGGTGATGTTTTCAGGATACATTTATTTATTTTAGAGGTTTAATACTTTACTGTCTTTTCACAATTGGTACATAAAGTAGTAGATGTAGCCCAGGGTTTACAATTTACAGTTCTCTATATTATCAGTTGTGTCAAGGGGTTATATGAAAGGTTAAGAGCAGCGGACTGTCAACCGGGCACCCTGCTTGGGCTTGATTGCCATGGAGATGGGGGGGGGGGTTGTGAACAAGAATGTATACTTTCATTTCTGGCCTCTATGCTATTATCTGTCTGATGTAGCCATGTAACCTTGAGACCTACACTGTCTTTGAGATTCTCTTTCCTCTGGGAATTTTAGGCTGTTGGTTTGGCGGGCTTTTAGCATAGGTGTGATTGGCCAAGAGCCACTACTGTCAGTTTTGATTGCAGTAATAATTGCTTGCTTCGCACGCTTGACCTCAGTTCTAACAAAGAATGTTATAAGTCTGGATCCTATCAATGTTTCAATAAACTTTAATTCTTCTGAATGACTATTATTGGGAACTGATTTCTCCAGGGGCTCTGACACAGACTCTAATCTGGAGAACTGGGTTTGATTCCCCATTTCTCCACATGCAGCTAAGTGGGTGACCTTGGGTTAGTCACAGTTCTCTCAGAGCTGTTCTCTCAAGAGCAATTCTCTCAGAACTCTCTCAGCCTCACCCACCTCACAGGGTGTCTGCTGTGGGGAGGGGAAGGGAAGGTGATTGTAAGCCACTCTGAGACTTTGAGTGAAGGGTGGGGTATAAATCCAGCTCTTCCTCTTCTTCCTCCTCCTTTGCCTTGTCTGCAGCTGTTCCTGTGTTCTTCTTAATTCATTTATCACCTCTCTTTCTCCCCACATTGGGAATTGTGGTGCTCAGGACAGAAATACAACAATGCAAAAACACAGTGACTGTGTGTGTGGCTTCTAAACACACAATAAACAGATCTCCACTCTCCATTAGGAGATCTTCCTGTCAGTTCTAGGCTATGACCCTTGGTATAGGAAAAGAAGGCCAACACCCAGGCCTTCAGTATTTGCACAGGAGAGAGACTAGCACTCAGCCTGGATGTTACAAGCTGGCAGCCATCTTCCCACAATTCCCCCATCGTCATGGAAATGTCTGACTTGTCCTTAAGAAGTGCTAACTGTGTGGTTGAAGATCTGCCTTGCAAAATCAAGGCTAGTAAAAATAGTATCACCTTTTAAAATCCTAAAAGATTTAAACATGTAAATTGATGAAGTAATGGATTCCCCCCATTTATGTATGTATGTATGTTTGTCCAATGTTCACCTTTATAAAAAATAAAATAAAACCCTAAAAGATTTTTTTAAGGACAGTGCTGCCTGATGCCTCTGACACTTGATGTCAATTTTAGGTACTGAATGGTTCCGAAAAAGAAAATAATCCTTGGGCTTTTAACTAGCAAATATTGTGGTACTTAAAAAAAATCCAGACGGATTACAGTATCACCTTAATTATCACTTGGCACTACAGCCATTCTCTAGCAATAAATGCATGACAGCTGCCTTTGTGTAAATTGGCCCAAAATTTATAGGGCAATATTTTGTTCGTGCTAGTTTGACAAAGGAACATTGACATCAATGGCAATTGCATTGGTACAGCAAATATTTGTGTGGATAATACAATGTTTGCTAATCATAGCTAGTGACTCTGGGAATGTTCTTGTGACCTACTTCCTGTATAATGTTGTTAAAAGAGTCTTATCAGCAAGTTTATTTAGCTCCCATTCTGTTCCTGCATTGCAGTCATGTGGGCTAATTCTGCACTGAAGAGAGGACATGGAATAGTTAATCATCAGAGGACCAAAATCCAAAGTCACCTTCTGTCCCTCTATTGGGTTGAATTCAGAAGTGCCTTCTACTGGCAGAGGAATCTATCATCCATGGAGGGACTCCTTTTGTGAAAAGAAGGTTCCTCTGTCAGCAGAAGAGCACCAAATCCTTGTAATTGATGGGATATCTGTGCACACTTGCTTGGCAATTAAATCTGGCTTCATTCAATGGCACTAATTTCCAAGTAAACATTCCTAAGCTTTTGTTCTTCAGGCTCCTCTATATTGTCAATTTTTTGGAGCTCTGATCTCTGGAAGTGACATGGGATGTGCACTAGACTTCAATTCACACTGCAAGCAAGAGTGACTTCAGGCTGTAACATGACTGGCACAATCTGGGCCAATTTAAGGAGAGAAATGTTGACTCAAGGTTTTCTGCAACTTTCTGAGGAACTTCTCTCATTCTTCTGGTTAAGGACTGAAGTGCTAATATGACCATGAGAACTTCTGTTTGAGGTATGTTTACAGAAACAGGAAAGGGGATAACTTTTTGTCTAGCTACAGAATGTGTACAGAAGAACTTCCTGGCCACTTTGGCTATAACTGTTAATATTTTAGGCTCACTTTTGCACACTTGTGGGCATTTATGGATCATTGTACATAATGCAAGGTATTTCCCCAGAATAATATTAGATACTTTTCTCTGAGCAGAATTTTTCTACTTTGAAAATCTTGTAAATGGCTGATGAAAAAAACACATCTAGTTTTAAAAATGAAATATTAAAGTAATGTAATACATAAAGCCAAAGTTATTGACAAAAATTACAGTGAGCTTTGTAGGCATATATAAAATGGCTTTTCTGGGTAGTTCCCGCCCCCCCTTTACCATTCTTTGTAAATAAAGTTCTGTTGGCTATTTTTCACTACTATAATTCTGGCCTACTGCATTTCCTTGGAACTTACGTGAACTTATCTCTGACACCCCTTGTTTTGTTAGGTCTGATTTGGTCATTTTAAAAATAATTATTCTTAACATTTTATAAACTGCCCTTTGCCAACAAGGTTATTTCCCCAGGGGGGCTAACACCATAATTAAAAACAATTAAAATCATATTACTAGAAAACAATTCAATTTAAACAGTAAGCAGAGAAGAATACAAAATATAAATTCAAACTGTAAGACAACCTTAGATCTTCCCAGTGTATCTAAACAGGTCTTGGTGCTATGTGACAGAAGTACTTCCTGAATGGAAATTGATAAGGCATTCAGTCATAGTTTTTTTTTAGGTCTGATAGTTCACTGATAGGTCATGCAGAAGCTTGCTAACTGAGATAGTGTGGTATATCAGTTAGTTAGAGTGCTGGATTGGGTCTAGGAGTCCCAGGTTTCAATCCCCACTGTGCCAGGGAAGCTTGCTCAGTTACCTTGGGCCAGTCACACACTTACAGTACTGCTGTGAGGATAAAATGGAGAAAGGGAGAGTGTGGTAAGTCACTTTAGGGCCCCACTGGACAAAAAAGTGAACATAATAACATAAGAGAAGCCAGTGTTGAATCAGGCCAATGGCCTATCTAGTCCAACACTCTGTCACACAGCGGCCAAAGATACCACGTGCTATCAGGAGGTCCAGCATTGGGGCCAGGACACTAGAAGCCCTCCCACTGCTGCCCCCTCCAGCACCAAGAATAGAGTGCATCACCTGCCCCAGACTGAGTTTTCCCATCTATACCCTGTGGCTAATAGCCACTGATGGACTTCTGCTCCATATGTTTATCTAATTCCCTCTTGAAACTGTCCATGCTTGTAGCTGCCATCACCTCCTGTGGCAGTGAATTCCATATGTTAATCACTCTTTGGGTGAAGAAGTATTTCCTTTTATCTGTTCTAACCCGACTGCTCAGCAATTTCATGAAGTGCCCACGAGTTCTTGTATTGTGAGAAAGGGAGAAAAGTACTTCTTTCTCAACCTGCTCAATCCCATTCATAATCTTATAAACCTCGATCATGTCACCCCTCAGCCGTCGTTTCTCCAAGCTGAAGAGCCCCAAGCATTTTAACCTTTCTTCATAGGGAAGATGTTCCAACCGTTTTATCATTCTAGTTGCCCTTCTCTGCACTTTTTCCAATGCTATAATATCCTTTTTGAGATGTGGTGACCAGAACTGTACACAGTATTTCAAATGAGGTCGCACCAATGATTTATACAGGGGCATGATGATACTGGCTGATTTGTTTTCAATTCCCTTCCTAATAATCCCCAGCATAGCACTGGCATTCTTTATTGCAGCTACACACTGTCTAGACATTTTCATTGAGTTATCCACTACGACTCCAAGATCTCTCTCTTGGTCCATCTCTGCCAGTTCAGACCCCATCAACGGGTATTTATATTTAGGATTTTTGGCTCCAATGTGCATCACTTTGCACTTGGCCACATTGAACCCCATTTGCCACGTTGAACCCCATTTGCCACGCCCACTCACCCATCCTCGACAGATCCCTTTGGAGTGCCTCACAATCCTCCGTGGTCTTCACCACCCTGAACAACTTCATGTCATCTGCAAATTTAGCCACATCACTGCTTACTCCCAATTCCAAATCGTTAATAAACAAGTTAAAAAGCATCGGACCGAGTACTAATCCCTGTGGTACCCCACTGCTTACCACCCTCCACTGAGAAAGTTTCCCATTTATACTCACTCTCTGTTTCCTATTTATAAGCCAGTTTTTGATCCACAAGAGGACTTGTCCTTTTATCCCATGACTATTGAGCTTACTTAGGAGCCTTTGATGAGGAACTGTATCAAAAGCTTTCTGGAAGTCAAGGTAAATAATATCTATTGGGTCCCCCTTGTCCACATGTTTGTTCACTCCCTCAAAAAACACTAACAGGTTAGTGAGACAAGATCTTCCCTTTCAGAACCCATGTTGAGTCTGCCTCAATAGTTTTTGTTCATCAATGTGCCTACTAATTCTTTCCTTAATAGCAGTTTCCATCAACTTACCTGGTATCGATGTCAGACTGACTGGCCTGTAATTTCCTGGATCTCCCCTGGAGCCCTTTTTAAAGATGGGAGTGACATTAGCTACCTTCCAGTCCTCAGGAATGGAGGCAGATTTTAAAGAAAGATTACATATTTTTGTCAGGAGATCCACAAGTTCACATTTGAGTTCTTTCAGAACTCTCAGATGAATGCCATCCGGGCCTGGTGATTTATTAGTTTTTAAATTGTCCATCAGTCGGAGGACTTCCTCTCTTGTCACCGCAATCTGATTCAGGTCTTTCAAACCTCCTCCTGAAATCAGTGCTTCTGGAGCGGGCAAGCACTTCTCCTCTTCCACAGTGAATACAGAGGCAAAAAATACATTCAGCTTCTCAGCCATTTCCCTATCATCCTTCACTACTCCTTTTACCCCTTGGTCATCCAAGGGCCCCACTGCCTCCCTGGCTGGCTTTCTACTTCTAATGTATTTGAAGAAAGTTTTATTGTTGGCCTTAATGTTTTTTTGCGATATGCTCCTCATATTCCCTTTTTGCTTGCCTGATCGCAGACTTGCATTTTATTTGCCATAGTCTGTGTTCCCTTTTATCAACCTCACTAAGACTAGCTTTCCACCGCTTAAAGGAATCCTTCTTACCTTTTACAGCTTCCATTACTTTATTTGTTAACCATGCAGGCTTTTTTCTATACCTATTTGTACCTTTCCTAACCTGCGATATATATTTTTTCTGAGCTTCTAGGACTGTATTTTTAAATACTCTCCAAGCTTCCCCAATGGTTTTGACCTTCTCCACTCTTCCTTTCAGTTTCTTCCTCACATGCCCCCTCATACCAGAGAAGTTACCCCTTTTAAAGTTAAAAGTGGTTGCGTCAGTCTTTTTGGGCAACTCCCTATCTGTACAAATGTTAAACTCAATGACATTATGGTCACTGTTCCCATAAGTGGATTTGTTTATTCATCCATTCCAAAACCGCCTCCAGGCATCTGTTCAATTTCCACAGCCTCCTTGGGATCTGCTGGAAACACGAGATGAGTGTCATCTGCATATTGGTGGCAATTCAGCCCCAGTCTCTGGAAGACCTCTCCCAGCGGCTTTATGTAAATGTTGAGAAGTATAGTGGACAGGATTGAACCTTGCAGAACACCAGAGGCCAAGAAGCTGAGCAGCAGTCCGCCAGCACCACACTCCTACTGTCCAAGTAAGATCAAAACCACCATAGAACAGGGCCTTCTAGTTCCTACCCCAGAAGGCAGTCCAGAAGGACGCCATGACTGATGGTATCAAAAACCGTGGAGAGGTCTAGGATAATTATGTCATCCTCCAGGGTAACCAAGGCCATTTCAGTGCCATAACCAAGCCTGAACCTAGATTGGAATGGATCCAAACAATCTGCTTCATTCAGGAATTCCTGAAGTTGCCCAGCCACCACTTGTTCGGTCACCTTGCTCAAAAATAGTACATTTGAGACTGGACAGTAATTATTCAGCTCTCCTGGGTCCAAAGTATTTTTTTAGGAGTGGATGCTCCACAGCCTGCTTCAAGGCAGGAAACCACCCTGTCTCTCAGGGAGGCACTTACTGTCTCCCAAATCCAGTCTTCCAGCATGCCTCCAGCAGATTTAAGTAGCCATGAGGGGCAAGTGGTCATACAAGTAGGTATTTCGGGCTCTTTTAACAAGCAAAAAACCTGTAGGTAAGGAATTGAAGCAAGGATGTGTCTTAGCCCCCCTACTTTTTAATTTATATATCAGTGATATAGTCCAGAGACTGTCAGGCCCAGAATTTATCACACCCTCTTTGGGACAGCAAAAAATATCAATCTTATTGTATGCCGACGGCATGGTACTGAACTGTTCAGGTGCCTACTGTAAGGAGGAGAACCTCACTATTAACTATGGGAAATCCAAAGTAATGGTTTTCCAAAAGAGGCCAAGAAGGTTCCAATGGAGCATACAGGGAATCCCAATAGAGCAATGTCGATCTTACAAATATCTGAGCTTAACCTTTAGTGAATCCCTGAAACAGGATACCCATATAGAATCCACTAAAGCTTTAGGCCTTAAGACGATGGGAGTCTTATTGAGATTTACTACTCCAGAGGAGATTTTCTTGTAGACCCAGCGCTGAAACTCTTTGTTAGTAAAATAATTTCTCAATTATTGTATGGCATTGTGATATGGGGATGGAAAGATTATTTACTTTTTAGTTAGAAATAATTCAAAACCAATTTATGAGACACATCCTGGCACTTCCAAAAGTAACACTGGCTGACCTGTTATGAGCCGAACTGGGATTTCCATCAGTGAGGGTGCGAGTTCATTTGATGATTCTAAACTCTTGGGAAAAAATCCAACTAAAAAGTCCAGATCCATTCAGCAAACTTAGTTACCATCAACTGAATGACAAAGACAATGCCCGCCCTAAATTTCTTAATTATATCATCACCAGATATACTATTCCAGATGATCTGCTTCAACATATAGGGAACAGTATTAACCTACGTGAATGGATGATTAGAGAGGATGTGCTAATAGATACCACATTGATTGCCCAATCGAGGTTCACTCCGTGGTTTAAAATAATCAAAAAGGACCACTTAAGAGCCTCTTATTTAAATGACATAACCTTGTATAATCTCAGGAGATCCATTACTTCAGTGTGTTTTCAAACAATGCATTCAGAGATGCTAGCTGGTTGCTATAAAAAAACTCCAGTAGACCAACGTATCTGTATATGTGGGCAGTCAGTGGAAGATCTTCCCCACTACATTCTGGCCTGTTCCTTATATGTAGAACCAGGCCCAAATTTTTAGCAAAGATATTGACAGCCCTATATCCCCTGTCTGATTATGAAAAGATGGCCTTTTTGCTCTCTTTGCTGCCAGAAAAATTAGAGAAAAGAAATCAAATAGTACCATTGCAACCAAGGGAGTGATTTTAAAAGGTCTTATCGGTCGAGATAATTTTAACAGGCATTTTATATGTTTTAATAGAGGTTGAAACATTCTATTATATGTTAATGTATATATTTTCTGAGAGTGTTTTGATATTGTGAAGGCTTATGGCCATATACAGTAAAATGATATCTACATACCTACCTACCTACAAGCTGGTTGTAGGCCTTAAATTGCCAAGAATCTTGTCCAGATCTTCATACTGATACAGCCAAATGAGCTGCATCCAAGGGTACTAAAAGAACTCGTGGATGTAATTTCTCAGCCCCTGTCCATTATTTTTGAGAATTCTTGGAGAACAGGTGCGGTGCCAGAAGATTGGAGGTCGGCAAATGTTGTACCCATCTTTAAGAAGGGGGAAAAGGAGGATCCAGGTAACTACTGACCTGTCAGCTTGACATCTATACCTGGGGAAATTTTAGAACAAATAATCAATCAGATAGTCCTTGAGCATTTAGAAAGGATGGCTATGATTACTAAGGGCCAGCATGGGTTTCTCAAGAACAAGTCATGTCAGACTAACCTTATCTCTTTTTTTGAGAAAGTTACTACCTTGCTGGATCAGGGGAATGCTGTAGACATAGTTTATCTTGATTTCAGTAAGGATTTTGGTAAGGTTCTACATACTATTCTTGTTGACAAATTGGAAAAATGTGGTTTGGATCCTATGACAGGTGGATCTGTAACTGGTAGACATATTGCACCCAAAGAGTGCTTGTGAATGGTTCCTCATCTTCTTGGAGAGGAGTGACAAGTGGAGTGCCTCAAGGATCTGTCCTGGGACCTGTTTTGTTCGACATCTTTATCACTGATTTGGATGAATGGATAGAGGGAATGCTTATTAAGTTTGAAGACTGGGAAGGGTAGCAAACATGGTAGAAGATAGAGTCAGGATACCAGATGATCTTGACAGCCTGCAAAACTGGACTAAAACAAATAAAATGAATTTCAGTGGAGATAAATGTAAAGTTCTGCATTTAGGTAGGAAAAATCAAATGCATAATTATAGGTTGGGGGAGACTTGTCTTGATAGTAGTATGTCTGAAAAGGATCTAGGGTCTTAGTAGACCATACACTGAACATGAGTCAGCAGTGTGATGCAGCTGTTAAAAAGGCACATGGGAAGTACAGTGTCCCTATCACGCAAAGTGATGGTACCACTTTACTCTGCTCTGGTTAGACCTCAACTAGAGTATTGTGTTCAGTTTTGGGCACCACAGTTTAAGAAGGATATAGACAAACTGAAACATGCCCAGAGGAGAGCAACAAAGATGGTGAGGGGTCTGGAGACTAAGTCCTATGAGGAAAGGTTGAAGGAACTGGGTATGTTTAGCCTGGAGAGGAGATGACTGAGAGGTGATATGATAACCATCTTTAAGTACTTGAAGAGCTGTCATATAGAGGATGGTACAGAGTTGTTTTCTGTTGCCCCAGAAGGTCAGACCAGAACCAATGGGTTGAAATTAAACCAGAAGAGTTTTCAGCTAAACATTAGGAAGAACTTCCTGACAGAGCAGTTTCTCAGTGGAACAGGCTTCCTCGGGAGGTGTTGGGCTCTTTGGAGGTTTTCAAACAGAGGTTAGATGGCCATCTGACAGCAATGCAGATTCTGTGAATTTAGGCAGATCATGAGAAGGGAGGGCAGGACGGGTTGCCTCAGTGCTTAGTTCTTGTGGCCCTTTCTTACATACCCAGGGAAATGCTGATTGGCACTTTGGGGTCAGGAAGCATTTTTTATCCAGGCCAGTTTGGCCAGGGATCCTGGAGGTTTTTGTCATCTTCTGGGCATGGAACAGCAGTCACTGCGGGTGTGGATGACCCTGGAGGTCCCTTCATACTCTATGATTCCATGATTCCTGGCCATACCAAACCAGAGAATCTGACAGTTTGTCCATTCTTTGTCCACACTGGAAATACAAAAAACAGAAATGCTCCAACCACATTCCTTTGAAATGCTAAATGATACATACACCTTCTAACAATAGAACATCTCCCCACATGCACACAGAGGAGCAAGGTGAGGTGAGAGAAGGACCTTATCTAACAGAAACCTTGGGGAGGAGCTGATTATGCACAAATCCACCTGTTCATAGATAAATCGCAGGATGAAAGGAATGTATAATTTATAGAAACAGAATATGTGCACAAGGGGATGTAATTCTTTCCTTTCCTGTACCTTTTCTCATTGTATGAAGCATTTAATTTTCCCCAGCCAAGCTCACCAGCCAGTAGTTGGGTTCTACAATAGGATATGCTTATCTGGTATCTTATGAAATTATGACACAACTTTGATATCATTCAAAACTGCCTCAAGACCTACCTCTGCTTTTTCAGTCTGGGACTGAATCAGCTACTTTAAATTTCTCTGTCTCATAATTCCTCCCACTCAGCTCAAATTTTAAGACCATTATTCAAAAAAGCAAAATCATCTGTGGACTTTGATAATGAGGAATAATGTTTGAAGATTTTTTTTACCCATGGAGGAAAAAAACAAACCTAGTTCATCATGTCCTTCAACTGGAAATGTAGATGTGGCTCACCAGTTCTCACGGCTGTTAAGGTTTAGGTTTGCCAAGTAAAATGCCAAAAGATGATTATACTAGCAGATTTATATGTACCATTATAGCATGAGAATTCTAATACCAGTATAGTCACTGACATGTTACTACAGCTAAGCAGGTTTGTTGAGGACAAATTTGGGAATGGATCTCTGTTCTTTTATTGTCTTACTCATTTTGATCAGTGAAAGAAATCAAAGGTAAGCTTTCTTTGCCAATACGCACTCCCATCCAGTCTTTCCTAAATCTTCAGCTTTAATGGTGGAATCTTTAACAAAGATTTGAGGAAGTGGAGGGTTCCATGAAGGGGAGTGCATTTTTGTGCTTTCTCAGATATGGTTGTATTTTTAAGTATGGATACACCAGCAATAAATAAAATAGGTTTGCCAAATCTAGTTAAAGTGAAGCACTTTTAAGCCACTTGATGTTCTCACTCACATTAGTGAAATTAGCAGTGGTTGCTTTTGACTGGATTGTGCTCTAATATATTTGCATGACCAAATTGCCACATTCGTGAATTAAGCTGGTATGATTTGTCTGTATGGAAGTGCTGTAGTGCTAGAGAGCTGTCATAACCTGAAACAAATTCTTGAGAAGTTTAATGATCTGGAAAACCAAAAAAGATGCTTTAATGTAAGAACTACCGTGGTAGACAAAAAGCTGTTTTGTTAATTCAAAGCCTTTGAAACCTGTGCTCTAGAAGTACTGCTATTACAGGGGTTTCCAGCCTTGTTGAACCTGTGGGCGCTTTTGAAATTCTGAGATCAGGTAGTGGGCACCCCCAAAAATGGCTGCCCCAGGAGCTGGGTCCAATCACAAAACTTTGGTAGGTTGCACAAAAAGGTTCCAAGCCACCCGTCCTGCTATGATGAAGGCAGCTGTTTCTTCAGGTGATTGTTGCAGACACAAAGGCAATCTCCCTCAGCCCTTCAAAATGCCTCATACTCCTGCGAAATGGACCGAAGCCAGGACTGGGTCTTTAGTTTGAGGAAGAGATGCCTTGGAGAAGAAACAAAGTTATTTCATTAGCTGCCAATTCAAAGTGATGGTTATGTCCTATAAATCCCTTGTTGGCTTAAGACGCTCATGTATCTTCAGGAATATCTTTTCTAGTATACTGCTGGGTATCTCCCCCCCTTCATATAAATGGCTCTCAAGCTGGAGTGTTTTGAATTATACCAAGTAATCAGAAAGGTAATCAAGGCTCAAGTTTTGGCTTAATAAATTCAAATTTGTAAAATAAATATTGAACATCTCCAGAACCACTGGTTCAAAGAGGCATAAGTACCCTCTCCTGTAATCCACCAGTCTTCCTTTGGTAGCGCTTAAGAATTCTTGGAGACCTTAGCCTGGTACTGGTCATAATTTATATCAGTGTTTAATCTAACAAGCCAATAATGTATATTTTGTGCATATCATATAATAATTTGTAGTACTCCATAAACAGCAGTTCATTCAGTCTATGATGGAAGCTATCTTTTGAAATAATTTGAATTTTTTTCTACTGTTTTGCATTAACAAGGTTTCTTTCATAAGGCCATCATATTTAAGGATTACATTTCTGTATCACACTAAAGTCCATCTGGTCCATTAGTGGCTAATCAGATGGCTCTGTAAATTTTACAAACAGGCATGAAGAGAATGGCCATCCTCTGGCCCTAGGCCTCCAGCGTCTGGTAATCATAATTCAGGATGACAAAAGGAAATACTACTTTATATTGAGAGTGATTAAAATGTGGAATTCGCTGCCAGAGGATGTAGTGATGACCACAGGAATAACCAGCTTTAAAGTAGTTAAAGTAGGGGATTAAACAGATTCATGGAGGATAAGTCTATCAGTGGCTACTAGCCATGGTGACTGAGGGGAACCTCCAATTTCAGAGGCACCAAGCTTCTGAATCCCAGAGCCAGGAGGCAACATCAGGGGAAGGCCTCAGCCCCTATGCCCTTTTGTTGGCCATCCAGAGTGGTTGGCCACTGTGTGAGACAGGATGCTGGACTAGATGGACCACTGGTCTGATCCAGCAGGGCTCCCCTTGTGTTCTTATGTGGCTACTGGAAGTAGCATTTCCATTTCGTAATAGACCTTTATAGACCATGAACCTGTATAATCCTTTATTAAAACCATCCAACCTCACAGCTTTCACTATACATTGCAGTAACAAAGTTCATGAGTTAATGCTTCTTTTTGGACCAACTGCCAATCAATTTCCGTAGGTCATGTGAAGTTACATACAGTTATGGAGGAGAGAAAGAAATTTCTCTATTCACTTTCCCCTCATTCACAGTTTTACAGACCTCTTATTAAACCCCCCATTTTGGTTTTTTTTGCAGCAAAACAATCTAAATAACACTAAACACTTCAGTCTTTTTTTGAAGGAAATATATTCCAACTCCTTAATAACTTTAGCTGCCCCTTCTTAGATGGGGAGATTAGAGATGTAAATGGTATTCAGAGTATAACACAAACTCATATTATAGAATTAAGACATTTACTTATTTTCAGTCTCAATCCTAATACTGGATTTCTGTTGCTATAGCACGCTGAACTGCAATTTTAGCGAGTTTTTGGCCAAAACCCCAAGAGCTCTCTCTCTTTTATACTAAGTATCCCCAACCATTAAGTCCTTGGACAAGATATTGTGCTAATATTGTGGGGTTTTCAAGAATATTGGTACAAAGAAATCAATGCATTTTAGGCGCAGTTTGTGTGGCAAAGGCTTTCTTAAGCACTGTTTCACGACTAGTATCGATGATTATAGCAATTAGAGATTTTATGGATGGTACTGAAACATGTGATACCTAAATAGACTAGTCATTGTTTTTACACCAACAATTGATCATTTTTATTGGACTAAGGGATATCTGTATTGCTCAGACCAGCAATTAATTTTAGCACTGAATTTGGCACCAATGGTATGTGCTCCTTTGAAATGATGGAGTTATGTTAGGTTAAACCTCTCCTCAGCTGCAGGCAGGTCTAGTTATTTCTCTTTGGTCCTCTCCACATTTCAGAATAATACACACAAGATGTTTGACTGGAACAGGTATGCTGCTACTCTCCTCCAGCAGTATTTTCCATGTTTCCTCCCCCCTCCTCTGGGAGGTCGTGTCCCCTAAATCATTGTACTTATTTGTCCCCTTTTCTCAGCAGCCCTGGCTATTACTGGAAGAAAAGTATTGGAGTAAACAAGTGAAAGAGAAACTATTTTTGTTACTTGCATTTTTCACTTTCTTTGGACTGATACTCAGTTGAAACAGACAATTATAGAGGGGGAATGTGAAGAAAGAAAGTTCTCTTCCATGGCTGTTCCTTTAAACCAATTCAAAGGTTCTTTCAGAGGCCCTTTTATGATGATGTCAGAATGGACTTAGAAGAATAACTTGTTTGAAAACCAAGGATGAAACTAAACTAGTATGGAGTACTGGTAAGAAAATGGTCAGATTGTACCAATAAATCAGATTGTACCAATAAAAAATATCACTCCCATCTTCGAGTCAAAATCTGGATTACAGTCTTCTTTTAATGTGAAGGGCACTTCCTAGCAAGCAATCTCCAATTTCTATTCTGGGATAGAACAGTAACATACAAAATATGCAGGTTCAAAAGAGGCAGAGGGTGGGGAAAAAGAAGTTTGAGAGCTGCCAAGCATCCCTGAGTTACTGTCAGTTACATAGTTTGAGCCCAGTGGCACCTTTAAGACCAACAAAGTTTTATTCTGGGTATAAGCTTTCATGTGCATGCATACTTCTTCAGACACATTGAAACAGAAGTCACCAACCATTACATATAGGTAGAGGGTACAGAGGGTGTTGCCAGGAAGGGCCAATTAGAGTCAAGATGCATAAGTAACTAAGCAGTAAATACAGCGAAGACTAGATGAGGACAAGACCTGTGAATAGCAGGAAATTAGCATACAGCATAATAAAGGAATTTACAACAGATGCAAGAACTGGATATTAGTGTAGTAAGATAAGAAACCAATATCTCTGTTAAGCCCTGGAGGTTCCATTGTCCTGAGTGTTGTAATAACTTGTGACACAGCAAACTCCCATTCCAGTCTGTTTCTGAAGTTCCTTTGCAATAAGATAGCTACTTTGGGGTCCCTTACTAAATGTCCTGGAAGGTTCTCCTACAGGTTTCTCAGTTTTGTGATTCTTGATGTCAGAGTTGTTTCCATTTATCCTTTGGTGTAGGGTTTAACCTGTTTGCCCTATGTAGAGAACTGAAGGGCACTGTTCGCATTTAATGGTATATACAGTGTTAGAAGATGAGCAAGTGAATGAGCTGGTGTAGTTGATTGTCTAGGTTATGTGGCAAAGTTGGAAATACCGAATTTTTGTGGGTCCAACAGACCCAAGAAGAAAAATAGCAGAGTAAAAAAAATCCCGATCCAAGGGCTGGCTTGGCTTCTCCTGCAGCCTGGTTTAAAGTGTGCTGCAAAAGGAACCATACCCAGGATCTGCATGCCTTGGGGAGATCACTTCCTGAGGCATGCAGATTCTGGCTGGGACGGATTGTCCTGCAGCCCCATTTAAACCAGGCTGCAGGAGCCAGATCAAGGGTCCTGCATGTCTCAGCGAGATCGCTCCCCGAGGCCCACAGATCCTGGCTGGTACAGCTTCTTCTGCAATATGATTTAAACCACATCGCAAAAGGAGCTGGACCCAGTATCTGCGTGCCCTAGGGAGATCACTTCCTGAGGCACACAGATCCTGACTGGGATGGTTTCTCCTGCAGCCCAGTTTAAACCCCCTGCAGGAGCCAGACTGAGGATTTGTGTGCCTTAGGGAGATTGCTCCCTGAGGTATGCAGATCCTGGTTGGGACAGCCAGCCCCAAGCCATGTCTGCTTCCCACCGGCACAGCTCGTTCTGATCCTTGGGCTGTCTTCTGCAGGGACTGCATTAGAAGCCTGACCAACAGCTATGGGGTGGGAGCAATCTGCTCCTGCCTTTCCTCTGTTTTCTGATCTACCAGTAATTTCCAAATATATCCAGGATTTTTTTCAGGATTTTTTTTTTTGGTTTTCCCAAGAAAACCTGGATACATTTGGGATGCCGAAATATGCCCCCCAAATACCGATAAGGTGTTTTTTCAGATATATTTTTGGTTCAGGTAGTCCCAAATGCACCCCCTAGCTGTACGTTGCTGATGATGCATTGGACTGTTTTTGAGTTGAGATCTGTATGTGACCACTAGTGGTGTTCTTTTATCATCTATTTGAGGCCTGTCCTGCAACAGGTTTTCTCTGAATACCATTCTGGCTTTGTTAACGTTTTTTGACTTCAGATGGATATTTTAGTTCCAAAATGGTTTGTTGTAGATTCTTCAGGTGAGACTTCGTTTGTAGAACTGAAACAGATGTGGCTCTAGCATACAGCCTGACTGTATATAATGGATTGTTTGGTATATTCTGATGTGTCAGATCAAAACAGCTACCCACCTGAAGTTACCAACAAAATTAGACTTGGTGTCTGGTAACAGCTACCTTATAGGAACTCAAATGAGCCAAAAAAAATTCACAGTAGATGCTGCCTGCTCTATCTGTGTGCCAAGTAAAGTTTACCCTGTTGGTTTTATATATTTTAAAAGTATAAACTGCACAATAAAACAACAAAAATATCCTTCTGCACTTGCACCATTGATCACATTGCCTTCTTCACAAAATGTAGGCTGTAATGCAGACTGTTGACCCTGTTTAATGACTAAAACCAGAGGTGTTCTTGGATATCACACCATCTGACCTAGAAGTGCTTCCTCTCATCATTCACTTTGTGCAGTTTGAAGTTAATTACTAGTTAGAGGAAAGGCACTCATGCTGGTGGTATTATTTGATAGCTTTCAGTTGAGACCTGTGGCTGAGGTTAAGCCTTGCAAGTTCTCTGAAGTAACTCAGCCCATATAGATGGCCCATTTTCTTGAGAGGAGCTCTCTCGACCTGCAGGTTGCTTGGTTGCCTGAGCCCACAAAGCCTGTTTTCAACACATGGCTCGTCATTTATCATAAAATAGTTTACCACTTGTCATGTTGATTCAGGTCAATCAAGCTACTCAAGTTCATGGAGGTCTTGTTTGGAGTTAACTTTTTCTTAAAGTGGCAACCGAATTATCTCGTGCATCTTTTCTCCTCAGCAGAAGGCAGGCGGGCAGGCCTGAACGCGCTAGGTTAAGCCAGTGAGGGCCAAAGTCCCTGCTCGACAGTAGTCGATGTTACAGCCTCGTGCTTGAATGGTTTATTTTACGGATGTTTCACTCCTTGAAACTGATTGGAAGGCAATTTAGTTCCCCTCCCCTCTCTAAGGTAATCAGTAAACGCCGTCTTCCTTGCAGCCACCTCCTGGCGCCCAGAGAGGCCCGCCCGCCTGCGCACGCGATGGCGGGGGCGGCTTTGGCCTGCTTCAGGCTAGTTATTAGGCCAGCGCTCTCGCCAGGCTGTTAGGAAGACGAGTCAGCAGCGAGCCAAAAAGGGCGGCGCGCTTACTGGAAGCGCAGCTTCTAGGCGCGCCCTCCGCCTCGCCCCACCCGGCTGGTGGCCGAAGACCTGCCTTCCCCGCCGTCTCCCCCCTCCTCCCAAGGCGTGGAGCCCTTATAAGAACCTCCGCGGCTGCCTCCGCCTCCTACTCCTCGACCGCCTTTTTCTTCTCCTCCTCCTTCCTGTGGCTCAGGTCAGCAGTAGCCCCGGTGTTGCCGCCAGCGCCGCTTCCCAGCCCTTGCGAGAGAACAGCCATGATCGTGGACAGCAGCCGAGACGGGCTGCTGGACGACGACTGCGGCTCCGTGAGCAGTCCTCTCAACCTGGCGTTTTTCTACGGGGCGTCCCCCAACTCCAGCGAGAGCAGCTGCTCGCCTAGTCACTCCGCTCCGGAATCTCCAGGCTCCGAGTCGGAGTTTTCGGGTAGCGGCGGCAGCTGCTACAACAGCCGCCGTCGGAGCAGCGGTGATTTCGGCCGGAAGCGTTACTCCAGGAGCGCCACGCGCGCAGGCGGGCAAGGTACGGATGAAGCCCAGTCGCCGCCGCGCCGCCCCGGCCGGGGGAGGGCTGTTTCTGCCCGCAGAGGTCTCCTTTAGCGAGCGGGGCTTGCTGTCGTGAGCCAGGGCGGGCAGGTGACAGCAGGTCCCTTCGCCAAATACTCTGCCGCCGCCCAGTTTGCCACACCGGGTGTTTAGTGAAGTGGCCTGCCTTGCGCATGACGGAGGAAGAATGGGTACAGTACTAAGGTGGGCCCCAATCCACGGAAGTTTATGCTGGATGTCAGTCTTTAAGACGCCACATGGCTCCTGTTTATTTTTAGGGCAGTAGAGTCAGCTGCATCGTTGCAGGCTGGTAATGTTAACATCTTGCTTGCAACAGTTTGTTCAGGTGGGTAGCCGTGTTGGTCAGAAGCAATTCTAGAACAAGCTTGAGTCCAGTGGCGGTTTTCAACAAGGTTTAATTCTGGGTATAAATTTAATTCCTGTGCGTGCACACGAAAGCTTATATACCCAGAATTAAACTTTGTTGGTCTTAAAGGTCCCTCTGGAGTCTGACTCCAGCTTTGCTCTGTTGCAAGAATTTGAGTATGTGTGCGCATGTGCACACAAATGGTAGAGCATTCAAATCTATTTTCAAGTAAAAATTTAGTCTAGGAAGATTTCTAGCTCTGTTCACACAGCGCGGTTAATGTAATTGGGAATCGAACTTTCTTTGAAAAGGAGCATTTCAAAATATGCATTCCTGAAGTGGTGCACTGAACTTTAAAACACCTGAACACTACTGCCTCTTTTCCATATCAGCCTGCTTACATGTCCATACGTCCACAAAATGATAAGATGCAGCTAGTGCTACTAAGGATCAAGCTGCTTCTGCCTCCAAATTAAGGAAAGGATTTTGGCTTCACCAGTTGAATTATCTAGGTTTATATTCTCCAGGAAGCTTCCCTGGTGCCTGTGCTGATCACAAGGTAGCCTTCAAATCAGCATTGTTAAAAGGGGTGGCTTAGATATGAATGTATTACCATGCCCCAGATGCACAACTGCTGTTATTACATCTAAAATCACTGGTATTTAAAAATAATGTTTTGCTGGTAGCCTGGCTGAACTTTCTGGTGTCAGTGGCGCTGCCTTCCACATATGTGTAAAGCACCAGTTTCTAATCCTATGTCACTGTGGGGCTGTTTTTCAGTAGTGGGCTGGGACCTTTTTTGGTATTATGCTTTCTTGTGTGAAAAGCGCTTCTGCGTCAGAAATAGTGTGATGCTTGTGCATATGTGTTTAACTCTGCCAACACATTCTGGGAAACTGATTGCATAATATGAATTTTACTAAAAGTTACTTAGGATGTGTATTAGGAAGTAAAAGTTATTTAGGATGCAGGTGCACGAAGAGAGCTCTATGCTTAGCAGTCTCTCTCAGCATCGCAAGCATATGTCTAGACTGAGCCTGAGGGCTCGGCTGTGTGCGACACTGGGAGTACTGTGAATGCAGCTCCTGGCTTTTTTTCCTTTCAAACCCCCCCGCCCAATTTCAGTAAGGACTGCAGCACAAGGGGTGGGAGGGTTAAGCCTCTCCACCACCATTTTCCTAATCTGAAACTTCCCTGGACATCTGAGTATTAATATTAAGATGGGATGGTTTCATTGTCAGACTTTTGAATTTTCTGTAATTTTGTGAAAACTGGAAGCTTTTTAGTCCACTAAAATGTTTCACCTCTGTTTTGTACAACCTATTATCCCATTCTCCGGATTTATATTTAGTATAGATAGCTTTACTTATTTGAACAATATTATCCTTTCTGTTTCAGATCCCAAAGCAGGGGTACTTATAGCTGAAATTACGATCTTATTATGCATATCTTACAACCAAATACTTGCAACTGAGAATCTCCAAGTACTTTTGGAAGAGTTCATAGTTTATTTTTAACTTTCAAAAATAAAGTTATATTTTCTTTCTTTACCTGGAATATTTATTTTGTCATCATTTTGTTTTCATTTTGGAATTAATCCTGTTGAGCAGAATATTAAAAAGGAAGAGTAGGATATCTGTTATATATATTTAAAAGATATATGTATATTTTACTATCTTAAACAATTGGGCATTTTGCCATATTTGCCAACTGCTATTTTAGATTTCGCTATGGCATGCATGTATTTGTTATACAAGCTTTGCCTTTCTATACTATATAATTTTAATACATAAATGTGTAATATTTTAATAAAGTAGATTTAACAGCCATGTATATTTTTTTCAAGGAAACTGTCTTCCTTTTAACAGTAGCTTTGGCTATCTTAAATTGAATTTCTCAAGTTAGCTGTCCATTTTGATTAGCTAGAAATACTTTGGGGTAACCTTCTAAAATCTGTAAAGAAAAGAAAATTGGCCCTTGAGTAGGGACCTTTTTTCTCTAGAAGAAATTCCAGTTTCAGGGTAACTAGGGGTTTTATCATAGTATTAAAATCATTTTAATATTGCTTGAACAGTGATACTTCTAGTACGCTGGTTTGTTGAGGTTTGTGTACTTTTTAAAATGAAGTCACAGCTTCTCTGTTGGACTGTCTTGTACTGTTGCTTCCTCATTTCACTTCTGGTTTTTGACCTTCAAATTCAAACGTATTTAAGGAGATTGTGTCATTTTACAATGAGTGTAATATTTGCAGTACGTCGTTCTGGTTGATACTTTTTCTTATTTTGGACAAGGAGTTTCATTATGGAGGCAACAGGTGCAAGTAGCTCTGAAAATTCATTCACATAATCTTATACTGTTGCTAATCATATGTGACTGAGGATTTCCCCCACCTCTCTAACAAATCTGGTGAAGAGATAGAGGAATCGATGGCCAGTTCTGTGTATTTGTGAGCTTGAAGTTGTCAGATATCTCTTATACTTCTGGAATGCTGGTAATGACTTTTTGTGTATTCTGCTTTATTAGTCAAAAGAGTAGATACAATTTTTGGCTGAAAATATTCTGTATCAATAACATTTTGCATTTTTTTTCTTTAACAAAACTGAATCTTCTAGTTTATGGATTGTGTCAGTGTTTTTAATTTTATTTTGTGTTTGCATCTCCACAGTGGAACAACACATGGGGGGAGGAAGACAACAAAGAGGACCTTTCCAAGGCGTTCGTGTGAAAAATTCTGTGAAAGAACTATTGTTGCATATTAGAAACAGCAAACAGATGTCATCAGGTCATGGTGCAGATGAATTATTAAAGGTGGTTTTTGTTTTAATCCATTTTTCATTAGACAATGGCTCTCTTCTTTAAAAACATCAGTAACATAATGCTTTATAAATGTATAATTAATATAAGGAACTCCGTACAGTAAAATGGTCACTAGTATGGATGACTTAATAAAATCTATGATATCTAGATCTATCAGTATAAATGGGCTGTAAACTTTACAGTTTTACTTATTTGGACCTACTTATTTGGAAGGAGTATACATCTGATTGGCAGATACCAGAGACAGAGCACTGTTATGCTCTGCTTTTTGCTCTTCACATGACAGATTTTTGGGTATTATTGGTGTCTGAATACTCTCCAAGGTATTCGTAAATGTCAGCCATTCTGTGTCTTATGTATAAGTGCAAGGCAGTGATTCTTTACAGGTTTTGTATAGAACAGCGTTGGTGAGGACATGACATAAATTTCACATACAGATATCTGCCTGTAATAATAAACATTTAACTGTCAAGGGCACTGTGGTGTCATGACAGTTCTTTGCACCATTTTAAATATTAACTTACTGATGCTGCAAGTTTAGGATTAGTAGATTGTGAAAGGAATCCATGTATATAAATCTCTATCTCAATATTGTTTGTTTTAAAAGAATGGTGTATGTGGACATTTTTGTGTGTTTCTTTCGTTTAGTGCAGGTTTATATTTAAGAATCTGAAAATGCTTAATAGTGTAAGTGCAGGCAAGGTTCTCTGGAAAAAATAAGTGTAAGAACTGCCATTTGGTATGGACAAATCATTTTCCAGATGTTAACTACATGTATATAAACTTTTGCAGGCTTGTCGCTGAGTATCTCACCAGCATGATCAACAGCAGGCTGAAAAGTTATTTGCTTGCCATATTTTTGTGGACAGCCTTCTTTTATCATTTAGCCAGCTTTTTTATTTGTCCTCAAAATGTAAGAGTGACAGTGCAGGCTGGAAATCCTAGTAGGATTTATTTAGTCTATTTTTATCCTGCTCACTCCTTTAAAGAGCTCCGGGCAGTATACATCACACTTCTCTCCTCCACTGTATCCTTGCAGCAGCAGTAAGGTAGATTAAGCTCCCAGATCCTAGTCCAACAGAATAAATGAGTTGTGGGGAAGGATCAAAACATATTTTAAAAAAGCTAAAAATTGCAGTAATTAAGTAGAAAGTAATGGGTTCCACTAGAACCTATTAACCTCAGCTCCTAATTGCTTATAGAATGTACTTAATTTTTTTTTAACTTTAGAATTGCAATAATAATCACAGTTGTGGGGAAATGCTGTGTGCTAAATTAGCATTGAAAAAGTATCATGTCTTAAAACCATTAAAAGAATGGAATGTTCTCACTATAGTACGTAACAATAGTTCTAATTTTAACTCTTTTTAACAATAGGCACAAGGAGGGACAGTGAATTGTGAACCATATGCAGGTATACTATTCTTATGTTCCTTTGAAATAATATTTGTGTTTAGAGTACTGAAATGTAGGCCATTGAAGATACTTAGCATTGTTTTTTCTTTTAGTAGAGTTGAAGAACATATTGAGTAATGATAGGAAAAGAAAAGCTCATGAATCTCTTTCCGATGGATCCTGTTACAAAAGGGCATCTACTTTCCAGCCTCATTTCTTGGTGACTATTTTATGAT
This sequence comes from Gekko gecko, assembly GCA_029375565.1. Classification (NCBI taxonomy): domain Eukaryota; kingdom Metazoa; phylum Chordata; class Lepidosauria; order Squamata; family Gekkonidae; genus Gekko; species Gekko gecko. The sequence goes on from JAPDNY010000004.1 coordinate 51,357,918, forward strand.
ATTTTTACATTTATTGCTGACATTAAAATATGTTTTTCACTGGCCCTATGATGTGATCGACTCTGTTTAAAATGTGTATGCTCTGTGTTCTAGACACCTCCACAGACACCAACATCGATGGATAACAACATGGAGGATGCACAAATAAATGATCCCAAACAAGACAGCGCTTGTGATATGTTGCAGAACATTATTAACATTAAGAATGAATCAAGCCCTGTTTCTTTGAACACGGTGCAAGTTAGCTGGCTTCACACAATGGCTAAATCTGATTCGGCTCGAGAGCAATATCAAGAGATTTCAGGAGCACAGGCTTTCTCACCTCCTCAGAAGTACCAAACCTTTCAAGCAAACAGTCACTCACAAATGCAGGAACCACCCCAAACTTACCAGTTTTCTCCCACACAGCCCCAGGATTTGCCACAGCACTACAGCCAGAATTCGCTGTTGGAATACAGACCACATTCTGCAAGCAGCCAGTCCTCTGACTATCAGCAAAATGTTTTTGATACCCAGGAACTTCAGTATTGCCCTAACCAAAGTTTTGCTGCTCTCTTAAATGATACAGAGGGACTAGACAACCTTTCTGCTTCTCTCTGTCAACCTTTGCCTGTTGGTCAACAGCAACCTGGTATCAGTAGCCACCCTCAGAACTGTAGCCTGCTACCAAGTAGTCATGAGGACCATGGCTTATCACTGGCTACTTCAAATGTTTCTGCACAACACCAGAGTATCGCTGGAAGCACAGCACAGCTGGGCAAATCATTTTTCCAGTGGCAAGTGGAACAGGAAGAAAACAAATTGGCCAACATTTCTCGAGATCAAATCCTTGCTAAAGATTCCGATGGTGACACGTGAGTATTCTTCACATGTTAATTACTTCTAAAATGGAGACTACGTGGAAAGCAAGATGCTATTCGCATATTAATGTACACCTCTTGAGAATGTTCTTAATTTTATTGTAAATTAAGCACTGTGTTGCAATTTGAACTAAATGCCATACAGATCTCAGTGCACACCTAAATATGATGAGGGAAAAAAACAGATTGGGGAGGGGGGTATAACTACATATGGAAGCCAGTGAAGCCTGCGAATTCTATATTTTGTTTTTTTAATCTCTCTGAATGTCTTTAAAATATGTTTTTATTATTATTGTAACAAGCATAAAATGTTATATCTATCTATCTATATATATATATGTTCCCTGCAGGTTTCTTCATATTGCTGTTGCCCAGGGACGACGGGCTGTTTCCTATGTGTTAGCAAGAAAGATGGCAGCCCTGCACATGCTCGATATTAAGGAGCACAATGGCCAGGTGATACTCTTGGCATATCATTTTCCTAATGTGTGCTGTTGCATACTGCTCATTTCCAGGACTTGTACAAAGCGTCCTGGAATGTCCGTTTAATATTAATCTTGAATGTTAGCATGGTGGCTAATAATTAACTGGGAGCTCTTGCTAATCTGCAGTCTTTAAAGAGCTGCATACTGAAATGGGTTGTGCCTTTGGATGTATCCACAGGTATTTTATTATGGTCGGATTTTTTTAATTGCTATTTCCTGGTAACATTTATATGACCAATATGTCGTCCTCTCATTGCAGAGTGCCTTGCAGGTAGCTGTGGCTGCCAATCAGCACCTTATTGTACATGACTTGGTTAGCCTTGGGGCACAAGTGAATACAACAGACTGCTGGGGTAGGACACCATTGCATGTGTGTGCTGAAAAAGGGCATGCACAAGTCCTTCAGGTGAGGCTTCTGAGCAAGTTTCAAAACTATTCCTTCTACCATTCTTTCTTCATATTATCAGTATAGTGGCATATGCTAAAACTGGTCGTTACACACTTTAAGGTTAGCAATAGTAGTGCTGTGACAGCCTTGTAAAAAAAAAAACAACTGTTCAGAGCCCACTATCTGTTACAACCATAGTTCATATCACTATCCCCTTATTCCATGCATGCAGATTTTTTTCCTCATCCTTCACTATTAGGAGGAAGCATTCCTGATCACTTGTAGGTGGTTGTTTTTGCCAAGGGTGTCAGGGCAAGTGATAAAATTCATTATAGATGTGTATACTTTTGTGCCCATGGTAAGGGTAGTAAACAAGTAAGCATTAAAGCAATGTAGTTATTTTCTCTCTCTCTGCTAAGTAGAGGAAAGTGTTCTGTGGAATTTTAGAAAGGCTTGAGTCTTGATGAGGAAAAATGCTGTTTTTCACAATGTTATGGAAATCATACAGGAAGAGATGCTATTTTCAGCATGTTAGTTCGAATACATTGTGGGTCCAGCAGGGATATATATAGTGTGTGTGTATAGGAGTGGTTTTAATATGTGAACAATATTAGTATATACACAGTGGTGTATATTTGAGTGGCATTAATCTGTTCTTTCACTTCTTTGACAGGCAATCCAGAAAGGAGCCATTGTAAGTGATCAGTACATAGATGTGGAGGCAACCAACTATGAAGGTGAGCAATTAACAGTCTTTCATTTTATTTGGATTAGGGAAAACCCTGTTATGAACACATACACATCCCTGCCTTTTATAGTGTAGGCCTAAGAAATTAGTGTGCCATTGGCAAGAGGGGATCATAGCCAGTTATTAAACCTACTGAGAATGTTTTTCTTTATTTGTGGTAGTAATATATGGAAAGCTATATTCTTGTTAGAAGATTAGCACACAATATGCTACATTTGAAGAGCCAGTTTGGCGTAGTGGTTAGGAGTGTGGACTCTAATCTGGGAGAACTGGGTTTGATTCCCCACTCTTCCACATGCAGCTGCTGGCGTGACCTTGGGCCAGTCATAATTTTTTTCAGAGCTGTTCTCTCTTGAGCAGTTTTTGAAAGAGCTCTCTCAGCTCCACCTACACCACAGGGTATCTGTTGTGGTGAGGGGAAGGAAAAAAAGATTGTAAGCCACTCTGAGACTCCTTCAGTTAGTGAAGGGTGGGGTATAAATCCTATCTCTTCTTCTCCTTAAATCCTTGAATTAAAAAATTAAAAGTTGGCTCTTCCTCTACAGTACACTAAAGAAACCGAGGAATAGTTTAAAATTCTTATTTTTGAATCACAAACAAAAACAAAGCCTGGATGTTAGTTTCAAGAGTAGTATTACTTGAATTGATCAAGTTATTGAAGAAGGCAATTAGGTTTTTAGTTTTGGCTGGCAGTTTTTTAGTTATCAGCGGTTTTTTTTGTTTTTAAGGTCTGACAGCATTACACTGTGCAGTAGTGGCCCATAATGCTATAGTACATGAGCTACAGGGCCATCAGTCACCCCACACGCCTGAGGTCCAGGAACTGAGATTGAAAAGCAAGAGTTTGGCGGACACAATCAAATTTCTAATCCAGATGGGAGCCTCTGTTGAAGCCAGAGTAAGTAGCAGCAGGAAATTTGAACAGGGCTGTGAGTTGTATTCAGATGCAACTTTTTCTGAGCTGTAGTTAGATCTAAGAACTCCTTGCACATCTGCATTCATGGGGGAGGACATAGAATATGAAGTGGTAGCACACTCAGCTCATCCACTCCAGATCTTCATATATGGAGTTCTAGTGTAAAATGTTCTATGTTGCTTGGTGTTGGCATGTTTGTTCCATTAAAATCAATGGAACTAAAAAAGGAGTTAAATGACTCATACTACAGTTCTTAGCCTACATATTGAAAGTATGTCACATGCATGGGATTGGGCTGCAGGTTCCACTCCTTTCAATTGGACTTGGGCATGGCTGACACTTGCTGGATTGTGCAGACTTTAATATAACTGCAACATGAGGTTGTGTGTGAGGATTTCATGTGGGCAACGTGTAGCGTCATTTCCCTTTGCTTTTAATTATTCCAGAACCACTGTGGCCAAATACTTAAAATGGATGGAAATCCTACCACAGCCACAAAGTATTGGATAGCCCTGGAAGTGCTGGTTTTCAGGCTCAGATTTTGTCAGTGAATAGGAAATATTCATGTTCTACTTTATAGTATTGCATGGAGAAACAAGAAAAATATTAAGAATATTCAGCATGTTAATTCAAGAAGAGTAATTTTACGTGTGTTTTTTTCCTTGCATTGTGCAGTGGATGGATGTTAAATTAACTGGGGTTTTTTTTGTATAGGACCGCAAAAGTGGCCGCTCAGCCCTTCACTTGGCTGCTGAAGAAGCAAATGTGGAACTCCTTCGTCTGTTCTTAGAGTTGCCCACCTATCTTTCTTTCATCAATGCAAAGGTATGCGAACTTTAAGCAATTGTAATATGAGTCTACTTGAACGCGTACATCACTCTACCTTGTTTTTGTTGGGACTAATGGTGTGCATCTCTTGCCTCAACCAGGCTTACAGTGGCAATACAGCACTCCATGTAGCTGCCAGTTTACAGCATCGGATGACTCAGCTGGATGCAGTTCGATTGTTGATGCGCAAGGGAGCTGATCCTAGTGCCAGAAATTTGGAGAATGAGCAGCCAGTTCACTTGGTTCCTGATGGCCCTGTAGGAGTTGAGGTAAGAAGATCTAAATATTCGAAATCTTGTCTTGAAGTAGGGTGGGTGATGATCTAACACGCACACACACACTACTTCTTTCTGCTGTATACAGAATATCAAACTAACAATAATTTAAGGAAATAGATGAATAAATATAAATCTTGTATGACTTAACATCAAATAAGGCTCCAAATATTTCTCAAATATACAATAGTATTCAATACATGAAATACAAAAAAATACAATGGATAGGTTGGGGATTTAAAGCAATATCTACCTTTTACTATTTAACTCTCCCAAAAGAAAGATTTCACAAATTCCAATTTCAATGGACTGAAAAACATGAGCCATCTTTGCATTCATTTAGATGGAAGAGCACCTATAAGTGTTAGGCTACACACATCCATCATGAATAAAGAAAAATAAGACAGTTTGGAGACATTGCTGGACAATAAGACAGTTTGGAGGCATTATTGGCTGAGAAGTTCCTGTTGCTGGGCCTCTTTGGGAGTTCCCGTTGATGTGCAGTCCTGATGAAGGGATCGAAAACTCATTGAATAATCTGGAGGATGAGTTGACTGCAGCTTATTTCTTATTGTTTGTCTCAAGTCCCAAGGACTGGATCTACTTGCTGATTGCAGCCTACTTTACATTGTTCATCTTAAGTCTTAAGAAGTGGATGTACTTGCTTTATGGACATTTGAAGCTCATGCTTTTCAGTTCACTGAAATTGGAATTTGTGAAGTCTTTCTTTTGGGAGTGTTAAATAGTAAGTTATTGATATTGCTTTAAATCCCCAGCCTATCCATCGTATTTTTTTGTATTTCTTACATTTCATGTATTGAATACTATTGTATACAGAATATCAGTACACTTACATTTCTTGTATAGGGCAGTAACTTAAGTAAAACCAACTGCATTTGTTGACTTTTTATCTTTCATGCACCAAGTTCTGGAATCGTTGCTAGCAAATCTATGAGGACAGTAAGGGAACACTCTCCATTTCAGTTACCTTTCTGTATAAATAAAAGGATGATTTCATGCACATAATTTTATTTCAGTCTAAAATCTGTAAAAGGGCATGGTTTTCTTCCAAGTTACAGAGCACGGGAAATCTAGCACATCCCAATAATCCTAGATTTGAGCAGTTGAAGAACAGAGCATTGAGTTTCACCACTGTGCTACTAGCTACAGTAGTAAGATAAAACTACTGATGGAAACATCCTTTGATCCTTAAATTATTTGATTGTAGGGACTTGGATCCTGTACTTTTAGGGAGTTGGATTCAGTTGTCTCTTTTGGGGGAATCACTAGGTGAGCAGTTAATCTAGTGTACCCATATTGACATCATTGCTTTAATTCCTGATTGAATCCTCTCCTCGATGTAATTACATAGGTGTGGTCCCTATGAATAAGTTCTGTTTCTGCTAGATAATCCATGCCACAGAGCAAGCTTTTGCTTGCACTAGCACATCTGTTTCCACAATGGCTAATTGAAAACCATGAATCTTTCTCAAACAGAAGTACTAGCTCAAAAGGAAGTGCACTCCATGGTAGAGACTGCCTAGCATAAACAGAACCTGTTTGTAGGTTCCAAGCCATGGTTTTTTTTATGATCAGACTGGATCTGAGCCTAAACTATGAAGGAAGTAGGGGACCATGTTTGGTCTTCATTTGACTTATCTTTCCAAAGCTTTGTGAACTTCTCTGATATGTAAATTGTCATCCTAACGTAAACGTTTTACTTGGAAGTATGGGCCTACTGAGGGTAGTGATATATAGTACTTAGTTGGTGTTTAGGGTTGTTTGTGTGTGTTCATAATGTCAAAAAAGCTGGATCATGAATGTATATCTCTCTTGTTCTTCAGATAAGACGTATCCTGAAGGGGAAGACAGTTCAGCAGAGATCATCAGTTTATTGAGCTCCATGAATACCGATGACTTTATACTCACTGTCAGTTAGGCAGTCCTAATGTAACTGTAAATAGACCATTTGTCCCATGGAGGCAAATGTTAGTTGTTTCTATGAAACAAACATATTTTGTTCACTATTATATAGTGGGTTAATGACAATTCTTCTGAACAGATGGGAAAGTTTCGTACCGGGGTATTCTGGATTGTCATCTGAACTGCTTGGTTTTGCAGTTAAGGCAAAATAACTGATTTACAACTGTGGCGTAACAAATGTCAAGCAAGAACAATTGTAGTACTTTTATAAAAGAATATAAAATGCTCTACATGCTAGATGTTTGTAAACTGAAATACAAGTTTTTAAGAATACTAACAAGATTTTGCTGGTTAAAGTTATATAATTGGGTTTTTCTGTTTTAAATCATGCTGTGTAACTTCATAGTTTTTGAACTCTAATATGCTGTTGCTAGATAAAGGATATTGAGTTTTTAGAATTTTTGTAGGGATTGAATGCCACTTTAGTGTGTATGTGATCAAACAACAAGATTTTCTGTGGCGCACTTATGATTCAGAAAATGGGACATTTATCCCTGCAATTCTTGTTGGCCACAGCAAATTTCATGAAAATTATGTTGGCCTTATATTTATCCTTTCTAAAGCTATTTAACTTATAATTGACTGGAATAATGCTTACTATTTACAGTAAGTCTAAGTATTCTCAGATTACCCTCCATATGTTTCAGTGAGCAGAAATGAGAAGGCTTTAGGAATGGTTTAAAGTCTTATTCATTGTGCATTTAAAAGGAGAAAACAGCAAAATATACTGGTAACCACAAGTCACCCAGAGTGGTGAAATCTTGAGAAGATTGTGAAGAGCACCAAAAGGTACCTCTCCACGCTGGATACATAGCCACTACAGTGGCAACGTGAGTTTAATGTAGAGAGGTATTGATGATGAAGATTGGGAGGTGGAGTCTCATCTTTACAATTGCCAGTTTCACTGAGGATTTGAACTGGCTTTGGAGGAAATAGTTTTCAGAATTGTTATACTATGCTGTGGATTGATCAATGAAAATATTGACTCTGCAGCAGCAGTGGAGAAGTTCTATGTTAAGGACGATTAAGAAAGCAATTGAAATTAAAGCAACCAGGCTCATAATACCCTCACAAAATATGTGGTGAGGTGGCACTGTATGTCAGGAGATACAAAAGAAAAATGCTTCTTAATGCATTATACAATAAACTTATGAAATTCACAGCTACAAGCTCTTGTAGCAGTTAATGGCCTGTCTTTAAAAGGGTATGTGATCCATTCCTAGGATCAGTGGCTATTAGTCATGCTAACTAAATTGAATCTCCATCTTCAGAAGCAATGAACTTCTGAATTACAGTCTCCAGGGGGATGCACAACAGGCTGTCACCACAAACCCTGGCTTGTGGGCTTGCTAAAAGAATGTAGTTTTGGAAAACAGGATGCTGGACTAGTTGGATTCATCTGATATACCAGATCTCATGTTTTTATGACAAACTTGTTTTGTTCTTAACTTGAGAAATATTTCTCAGGGCTTTGCAATAGTTCAGTTAATATTGTATTATTTTACCTCATAGGTATAGCAGGCTGTCAAGTTTTAATGTTTTAAGGCAGGTAGTAGCTTATTTTGTTGCAAAATTTTTACTTCTATTTCAAAGAGTGTAAATATAGAATGTATCCAATTTTCCGGTCTTTTCTCTTTTTTATAGGTTTCCAATATAGTCTGTATTATATTGTCCTTTTGTGTTAGTGTTCTGTATTGCACATTCTTTGCTATAGTAAATCTGATCATATTGTTTGACCAAAAAGTATGTCTTGTAGACAGTTAATTGGAGAGATCATACCTCTAAATATCAAGCAGTGCTTATTCTTGTAATTAAATACAGTCTGAAATAAACTTTAGTCGATGACAGTGATGTCTTGTGGTTTGTATAATTTTTTATCTGAGGTGGTCTTGCTTGTGTTCCTATAATATAGTTTCACATCCAGGATTCTGTTTTTGTTTGTTTGATACAATATACAAGTGACTTTTAAACTGTATAGGGTCACCTGCTGTGTGCACATTCTCCAGTAAGGAAGGAAACCAGGCAAGAACATCTTCCTTTGTCTTCTATCAGCAGAACAGCAGTAGGATGCAACCCATAGTTGACGTTTGGCCAAGATCAAGGGTGTATTCACGCAACAGCGCCCTATTATGAAGCGGGGGTTTTGGTTGATTGAAGTTATGAAGGGATGAGATCAATGCCCATCACTTGCTCTGGTGTCACAAAGCCATGTCAGCTGGATTCCCTGACAAATTCATGTTTTTCCCAATTGCAGTTATTAAGGAGAGGGGGGCATTTGGGGTATTCTCTTGGCTTTTCCAGTGGTATCTTTCCTCCTGTCCATGGCTAGGAAGCAGTTCAGGAAGAAATGAAGGATGTGCACTGCAGGTACCAGTGCTGTATCTATAGGGAGCAACTGAAGCTCAGTTCGGATAACACTTAAGGAGCTGCTGGTCAATGACAAAAATGCTTGAGGACTGAGGAGTCACCCTGTCCTGGACTGGATGGTGTTGTACTCCCCTGAAGGGATAGGTTTGTGCCAGTGCTACTGAATCCTGGCCTACCATTGGAGACCCAGATCTCCTCTGTGGCCTTTTATCAGCTTTGGCTGATAAACCAGCAACAAATGTACCTTGAAAAGCATGTTTTGGCAAAAGGATCCATGCTCTGGTTACATCCAGGTTAGATTACTATAAAATGCTGTACATGGGGCTGTCTTTGAAAAGGCCTCAGAACATTCAGCTTGACCCAAATGCAGCAGCCAGGATATTGTTGGATTGGGATACAGGAATCTTGGGCCTGCCAATTTGTTTCCAGGCACAATTCAAAGTGCTGATTCTTACCTTTGAAGCCCTAAATGGTTTGGGTCATATGTTCTGATTCTACAGATCGGGGGCTTGTCCACATGAAAAAGCTGCCATGCAGGGGTCGCCAGAACCAATAGCAGCTCTCCATACACAGAAACTGTTATTTAACAGTTCATTTGTATACTGTAAGGGATTTTCTTTGTGCTATCATAACCCTTTTTAAATAAAAGTTTGGGAGACGATCAGCACCTTCCAAGTCTATATGGAACTCAACACATGTCTGATCATGAAGTAAATGACTGGAGGGTAATGTAATGTAGTTAGGCCCTTAAGGTTCTCTCACTAGAACACAAAATAACTTGGAGTTGGGGCTGCATGCCAGTGTGAACAAATTGTTGCATTATCAATTAAATGAAAGCAACACTTGCCTCCGCCCCCCAAAAAAACAGAACTAAAACTGCTTCTTGTTGAAGAGTAAGTACAAAGCAATATTTATAGCTTGTGGTGTTTTCCTCATATATTATGTAAGGAGAGGATTCCCTCATTCAAAGGGAAGTATAGTAGGGCACTTGCTGTTTCCCCATCACCACCCTATAAGGGCTTTTTGAGTTTGTTTTTAGTATGTCCACTGTACTAAAATATCTACTCTGATTTATTTTGGAGGGATGCTAAGGCCAGAGTGTTTTGGTCTTGCAATGTATAAATGAAAGAAAAATCTCAAGCACATGGGGAACCCTGTAAAAAGCTTTACTGAAATCCGGGTAAACAACATCAACAGCATTCCCTCAATCCGGTAAGCTCGTCACTCAGTCAAAGAAGGCAATGAGGTTGGTCTGGCAAGACCTGTTGGGGACAAATCCATGCTGACTTCCCTGGATTACCAAATTGTCCTTTAGATGATCCCAGACTGATCCCTTTAAAATCTGCTCCAGTATATTCCCTGGGACAGAGGTCAGACTGATTGTCTTGTAGTTTCCTAGGTCATCCTCCCTTTTTTGAACATTGCGGCAACATCTGCCCTCCAGTCTTGTGGCACATCTGCTCTAGAAGATGATGGACAAAGGCTCTGTAAGCTGTCTAGAAAGTTCTTTGAGCACTCTTGGGTGCATACCATCTGGCCTGGGGGATTTGTACTCATTCAACGCAGCCAGGTGCTTCTCAACTACCTCACTGCCCATGTCAACCAGCCGCTCAAATGCTGTGACTTGCCTACTACCATCTCTAGATAAGCCTTGTTTTCTTCTTCAGGGGGAAAAAAATGAGGCAAAATAGGTACTGAGCCTTTCTGCTTTCTCTCTGTCATCTCTTTCTGCTTTCTCCATTTTCACCCAACAGTGGGTCCATCACCTCTTTTATCTTGCATTTGTTCCTCACATATCTGAAGAAGATTTTCTTGCTGTAGCAAGCCTCCCTGGCCAGCTTTAGCTCACTGTAAGCTTTGGCCTTTCTGATGGCTGACCTACAGTGCCTTGCAACCCGCAGATACTCTTATTTAGAGGTGTGTCTTTGCTTCCATTTCTTGAACATTTTGTTTTTCTCCGTTAGCAAATCACGCAATTCTCTGTTCATCCACATTGGTTTCTTGGATCCCCTACCATGTTTCCTTCTTGTTGGAATACCAACGGCTTGAGCTTGCAAGAGCTCTTGTTTCAGGAGGGCCACCTTCACTTGCTCCTATCCCTTATCCTGTATTTATCCTGGCCCTATTTCTCAACAGCTTTATTGGGTGCCCCAGAATTCTAGCAATACGGAAGAGAGAGAAGTGCCATTTTCTCAACTACACGCATAATTTTATAACCCTTTAATATATTCCCCCTTAGCTGTCTTTTTTATAGAATATAAACCCTCAGACACTCAAGCCTTTCCTCATATGAAAGAGGCTCTAACCCAGGGGTCCTCAAACTACGGCCCGCCGAGGACATTTATGCGGCCCGCCGAGGACATTTATGCGGCCCGCTGAGTGTTTATGCCCCCCCCCGCCCGGAGCCGCCTCCTCCTCGAGGAGCGCAGCAGCAGCGCCCCCACGGCCTCTTTCTTCCTCCAGCAGCCCTGGGCGGCAAGAGCGCCCAGGAGCTGAGGAGGAGGAAGGGGCGAGCAGGCTGGTCGTAGGGGAGGGGGCGAACGCGGCGGCGGGGCGAGCAGGCTGGTGGGGGGGAGCGAACGCGGCGGCGGGGCGAGCAGGCTGGTGGGGGAGGGGCGAACGTGGCGGCGGGGCGAGCAGGCTGGTCGTGGGGAGGAGGGGCGAACGCGGCGGCGGGGCGAGCAGGCTGGTGGGGGGGAGGGGTGAACGCGGCGGCCCTCCAACGGTCTGAGGGACAGTGAACTGGCCCCCTGTTTAAAAAGTTTGAGGACCCCTGCTCTAACCCATTAACCTCTTCTGTACTTTTTCCAGTTCTGCAATAACCTTTCTGAGATACGTTGACCAGAAATACACATAGTATCCAAATGAAGTTCTACCCCCAATAGTTCAATTCTGCAGGGCCTGTAAAACAGACAGGTTGGCAACCCTACCAAGTGATGCCCAGCTGAGTTTGCCACTACACCGCTCAGGGGTGCCATCTAAAAATGACAGGAGAAGCAGTGCTGAAATATGATTCAGGTGACACATGCACGTGTTTCAGGAGCCCTCATCTCTGTCGTATGTTCTGATTCTACAGACTGGGGGCTGGTCCACATGAAAAAGCTGCCATGCAGGGGTCACCAGAACTGATAGCAGCTCTCCATATACAGAACCCATTACTGAACGGCAGTTCATTTGTAATACTGTAAGGGATTTTCTCTGTGCTATCATAAACCTTTTTAAAGAAAAGGTTGGGAGACAATCAGCACCCTCCAAGTCTGCATGGAACTCAGCACATGTCTGATCATGAAGTAAATGACTGGCGGGTAATGTAACATGTAGTTAGGCCCTTAAGGTTCTCTCACTCAGACACAAAATTTGGTATTGTGGCTGCGTGCCAGTGAGAACAAATAGTTGCATTATCAATTAAATGAAAGCAACACCCCCCCAAAAAAAACCCCAGAACTAAAAAGGCTTCTTCTTCTTGAAGACTAAGTACAAAGCAAATATATATCTATAGCTTGTGGTGTTTTCCTCATATATTAAGTAAGGAAAGGATTCCCTCATTCAAAGGGAAGTTCAGTAGGACACTTGCTGTTTCCCCACCACCACCCTATAAGGTTTTTTTGGTTTTGTCTGCTGTAACTAAAATATATACTCTGATGTATTTTTGAGGGATGCTAAGGCCAAAGTGTTTTGGTCTTACAATGCATAAATGAAAGAAAAATCTCAAGCACAATGCAGATCTACCAGAAAAAGGAAAGAAAGAAAGAAAGACTATAAGGCTGATCACCCTGTTTATTTCCCTATCACCATCCTTGTTTTAAAATATCTCTTGTCAGTTCCACTTTAGCTGATATTTCCTAAATAACACTGTTGACAACCTTACTTCATACTATGCTGCTGGTAAACCCTTGGCTCAAACAAGCATGAGAGGGGAGCCATGAGAGAGCTCTTTGGTTTAGTAGAAAGGCAGACCATGGACTCCAGATCTCCCCTATCTTAGATGGGGTTATAGTCCTCTTGAAGCCAGGTTGGCAGCTGGGGATTGCTGCTTAACACAGAGGTCTCCTTAGAAAACCAGGTGGTTGCCGTGGTTCAGAGTGTGTTTGCCCAGCTCCAGTTGGTGCATCAGCTGCCTCTATTCCTGTTTGAGTCAGATCTAGCTGCAGCAATCCATGCCTTAGTCACACCTAGAGTGGACTATTGAAATGCACTCTTACGTGGAGCTACCCTTGAAGAGCATTCAGAAGCTGCAGTTAGTTCAGAATGCTGCAGCTAGACTGCTGGCTATCGGAAGAATATATCCCCAATACTACAGCAATTACATTGGCTACTGAACCACTCCTGAGCCCAATTCAAGGTGTTGTTTTTGACCTTTAAATAACTTACATGGGACCAGGGTATCTGAAGGACCTTCTTCTTTCATATGTTCTTGCCTAGGGATTAAGTGTTGTGTCCTGGGATCAGAAGGCAGAGCTGGCGAAATACAGCCAAGCTTCGCTCTCTGAGAACAATAGGGACTAGATTCCTGAGCTCGCCTGTAGTGAACCAATGGCAGCATTGGCGGGCGATTCAAACCCGCCAATAGGAATATAGGGCCGTCCCCCCAACTGTATATAGTTGGCCTCCGGCCGTTACTGCGTGTTCTTGTCTTATGTGAAGTACGAATAAACGCGTCTTCTCTTATGTCGTCGTCCGAGTCATGAGGCCCGAAACCCAGTACTTTACAGTGGCGACGAGGATGGGATTTCAACGCCTTCCGTGACTCCATGAGCGACGAAAAGGACACCGCCGAGCGCCGCATCGCTGACCCCGAGAGCAGCACCGCACCGCTCGCCGAGCATCGCATCGCTGACCCCGAGAGCAGCACCGCACCGCTCGCCCCGGCGCACGCCGTTCCAGACAGACTCCACCCGGACCGAGCCCCCGAGAGAAAGCTGGTCGAGAACAGGGAGGCGCCCCGAAGCTTCCTACCGGGAGACCCTGTCTACTTCCGGAACTACGGGGCGGGGCCGCAGTGGGTGGCAGGGCGCATCCTAAAACCCACTGGGCCGGTGTCATACGAAGTCCTAACAGACGGGGACCGGGTCCTCCGTAAACACGTCGACCAGCTCCGGAGGCGGCAAGACCCCGACACAGAGATCCAGTTACCGGGAAATGCCGCCGCCGCCCCATCATCCGATCGACCGCAAGCACCGACAGCGGAGCCAGCGCCGGAAAGTCCACGGAATCCGGAGGGGGCCCCGGTGACAGCTGAACCGCCGCCGCCGCTGCCGCCGCCGTTACTGCCGCCACCATCACCGCCTCGGCGACAACCAGAGGTCCAAGCTCCTTGTGCTGGCGGACCACCCGATAGGGGCCCCGCCAGTCCGGTACCGGCCCCCCGACGTTCGCTAAGAGAAAGGAGGCCACCAGCATACTTAAAGGACTACGTCACCTGATAGGAGACGAACTATGGGGGGAGGGGTGTTGTGTCCTGGGATCAGAAGGCAGAGCTGGCGAAATACAGCCAAGCTTCGCTCTCTGAGAACAATAGGGACTAGATTCCTGAGCTCGCCTGTAGTGAACCAATGGCAGCATTGGCGGGCGATTCAAACCCGCCAATAGGAATATAGGGCCGTCCCCCCTAACTGTATATAGTTGGCCTCCGGCCGTTACTGCGTGTTCTTGTCTTATGTGAAGTACGAATAAACGCGTCTTCTCTTATGTCGTCGTCCGAGTCATGAGGCCCGAAACCCAGTACTTTACATTAAGATCGCAGGGAGAGGCCCTCCTGACTGTCCCTTGTTTGGTGGGTACACAAGAGAGGGAGTTTTCTGTGGTAACTCCACCATTACAGAACAACCTCCCCAGGGAGGTGCACCCAGCCCCCTCATGGTTGATTTTCAGGAGGCAGTTGAAGACAGTTTTATTTAGGACTGCATTTGATTGATTTAACTTGTATTATTGGCTCCTAATTGTCCTAATTAGAGTTTTTAAACTGTGACTTTTTATGGTTTTTATTTTAATAATTTTTATTTATATTGTAAGCCTCGTTGAGTTCTGGAATAAAATAAATAAAAATTTCTGCAAAAAATAAATAAAATCAAAGAGTTATTTCCATGTTAAAAACACCAGCAGGAAAGGATTAGTGCAATGGCTGTAAGATTTAATTGGTTTAATTAGCAAATTAATAAACTGAAATTTTATCTTCAGCTGAAATTCAGTTGATTAATCAGTTTAACAAATTTACTCAGTGAGGGTCAATAGTAAGGCTGGAAGTTAAAAGCACAATTTTTAGTTCAAGTGCAGTGCTCTAAGAGACAAATAAAGTCATTCCCATGTCTAATTGATTAAAAGATAGATCCACATTGCTATCACTGGTGAAAACATGGGTATGCTAAGGTTTCAGAAACTATTTATTAAATCAATGGCATCAGTTTTAGTGGATTAAATGTTCCTATTGATGACATATTCCAATTATTGACCCTCAGGCTGGTTACTACCTTGCTTACCTGCAAATTATCTCTCCCTCTTCTTGTCACCCTTAATTACAGCCTCCTACAGGTCTTTAATTAACTGGCGTTTTCTCTAGTGCCTGCCACCTGCTCTTCTCCCACACTTCTCTTTAGATTAGTTAATCCTTATGCTGGTATCATCTATCATGTTTACTCTCAGTCTGAATTCTCAGTCTGGGGCAGGTGATGCACTCTATTCTTGGTGCTGGAGGAGGCAGCAGTGGGAGGGCTTCTAGTGTCCTGGCCCCAGTGCTGGACCTCCTGATAGCACATGGTATTTTTGGCCGCTGTGTGACAGAGTGTTGGACTAGATGGGCCATTGGCCTGATTCAACATTGGCTTCTCTTATGTTCTTATGTTCTCTCTAAATTCTGACTTCGATCAACCATAAAGAAATCATAGAGCTGGAACAGACTTACAGTGGCACCCTGAACAGAGTTACTCCCTTCCAAGTCAGTTGGAATTAATGGACGTTGAAGGGTGTCACTTTAGGATTGCTCTGTTCAAATCTGTTCTAAATCCTTGCTGAGAGGCTAGTCTGTGCTTAACATAGCCCTAGCAGATTAAAGCCCAACACTAAATACTCAGAAGTCCTACAATAAATAGCAAAACCAATAAAAAGATTTTTTTTAAAAAGAAGTCCTACTGATTTTCCATTGATCATGAGGGGGCTTGCTCCCAAATAATCAATTATGCTAAGGATTGCTGTGTTTAGTTGATGAATATGGGTCACAACTTCTGATTGCGTGACCTGACTGCTTAACTCAAGTAGAGAAACCTGTAGATGTCAGTGCTTCAGAGGTACCTATAAGACAAAATTTCAGTGTGCTACAATTAGCTGCGTTCTGCAGAATAAAAGAATGTGAAAGAAATACAATAGCATTGACTGTTAACCTGTGAAAATTAGCTCAGGATTCACTCTGAAACCTACTATCCAGGTTTGACTGGAAGTACCACAAAACAATGCCTTTCAATCCCAGACTGGGAAGGTGGTCCAGAACAATACCATGATCAATGCTATTGAAAGCAGTGGAGAGGTCCAGGAGTGTCAATAGAGTTGCACTCCTGTCTGTCTCTCAGCAACGGTCATCCACCCAGGCTGTTTGAGTCCCATAACCAAGACTAAAAAACAGTTTAGAGATATAAAACAATCTGCTTCATCCAGGAAAGCCTGAAGTTCCCTAGCCCCCACCTTTCAATTACCTTGCTCAAGAATAAAACATTTGAGACTAGAACATTTGAGATCTCCTGGCCCTGGGTAGGTGTCTTTATAAGCATCACCACCCTGTTTCAAGGCTGGAGTGACCACCACCTCTCCTAAGGAAGCATTAACTACCTCTTGGACTCAGTTAGCCAGCCCCCCTGGCAGATTTAAATAGCCAGGTAGGGCAAGGGTAACACAAGTAGGTAGTAGGTCTCAAACTTACAAGGATCCTATCTATAACCTTGGATTTAATAAACTGAAACTATTCCAAACAGCTGGACAAGTGGGCACTCTGTCACCATCTGACCCTGTCAACGCTAATGTGGAATCCAATACAGAACAGATGCAGAAGGTTATATATCACTTACTTACTTACTTCATGTGTCCCCCACCTTTCATTGTCAGTAGGGACCCAAAGTGGCTTATATCGTCTTTCTGTCCTCCCTTTTTATCCTCACAACAACCCTCTGGTGTAGGTTAGGCTGCAAGAGAGTGACTGCCCAGCAAGCTTTATGGTGGAAGGGGGATTTGAACCTGGGTCTCCAAGCTCCTAATCTGACACTTTAACTACTACACTGCACAGGCTCTCTGCAAATTTTGAGCAAACAGTCACAACAGGTCACCAAGCTCATGCAGACCAGATTCTATCAGGCCTTTGACCACCTGGAACAGCTTTACTGACCTAGACTGTGCAGATGTAATGGTAGTGGGAAAGTGTTGTTTGTTTGCCACCATCACTGACAGGGAGTGCACTTTTAAATGAGCTTACACCCATAACTTATTGGATTCATCCCAAGTCTTCCTCTGGTGTTGCTCTAGCTGTCTACCTTGTCTTTTCATTCCCCACAGTCCCTCAATAAACCAAATGTCTACCTAGGTTGTAACACTGCCTGGGAGTCATATGGTGTACAAGTTTCAGTTTTATTTCCACTTGATTGCGGAAGAGTGATCTTTCAGCAGCAGAAACCATCCCTTGTATGTATGGTCCATTTGTAAGTGTTGATTACTATGTGCTGGAGAAACATCTATGAGTGCTATTGATCTTATTTTCTTCCATGTGCCTGAATTTATGGCCTGTTGAACATAATGCAGTGGCGTTTCATGTATGCCAGGGTTTCTGTGAGTCATCAATTAGTCTTCTGTAGCATGTGGAGGCGGGAAAAAGAACAGGTTGTGTAGCAGCAGAGGCTGACACGATTAGTCACTAAGGTGGAGTGCTGGCCACAGAACACAGGGGATGGGTGAAATATGTAAAGGGTTTGAATTTGGATCCAGCCCAATGCCCTTCTCTGCCTTGGCATGTTGTGCGTGCGAGCAGCAAAAGGCTGCGGGATGTAAAGAGGAAGAGAAAACATCTCTCTGCTTTGGCTCAGTTTCCCACAGCTGTGGGCTACTTGTTTGGGAAGCATTTCTGCCAGCAGCGTCATGTGGGAAGCAAACTTATTACTGAGTATTTTCTGCAATAAGGCTTGGCTTGTTTTCCCTCCAAGGTGTGTGCTTTGTTCCTTCCCATCAGTTGGCATGCCCTTATGCTAGATTATGACTACACCTAATTGAGACACTTTTTGTACCCCAAATGTTTTAAAATAATCTCACATTTCTTTGAGGAAACATTTTAACACTCTGATTTCATTTAAGAAAGACTGAGCCTGATATATATTTGTCTTACACACACAACACATATATGTTTGAGTCCAGTGGCACCTTTAAGACCAACAAAGTTTAATTCTGGGTATAAATTTTCGTGTGCATGCACGTGGAAACCTATACCCAGAATTAAACTTACTTGGTCTGAAGGGTGCCATTGGACTCAAACTTTGTTCTGTTGCTTCAGACCAACATGGTTACCCTTCTGAATCTAACGCATATATGTGTGAGAGAAATTTACCCAAGGGCAATTTGTTGAGCAGAGCTAACTAAAATGAACTTGAAAACTTCCACTTGTAGGCTAACTCTCCAGCTGACAAACTAACTCTGCTCTTATTAGGTCTAAGTGTATAAACTAACTGGGGGTTAAAAAGCTGAACCCAGTGAGCAAATAATATCCTATTCACTCTGGGAAGATCCCCCTTCAATGGTTCTAGCCTAGACATAGACATGCACACACACACACCCAACCAGCCTGTAACTCTCGTACTATACCAGTCTTTTGTTCAGCAATACTTGGCCATTTAGGTGGCCTGAAAGTCAGAGCATAAGAGGATGCTGCTGATATTTTTATCTAAGCAGCCACAAAGGGGAGGAACCATTTCTGTTCCACAGCCTCGCTCTGCAATTTCAGTAAGAAACTAGATAATACATGCATCTGCCAACTCATGTATATAGTATACGTATGAAGTACTCTCTGTTATGTACATGGACCGCCACCACGGATAAAGTAAGGAGCTTGGGTCCCAAACATAATGGGACCTCGGATCCTAGGCCACCTAGTGTCCACCAATAGGCCATCTGGTGGGAAATTCAAACCCTCCAATGGGACTGTGGGTGTACTGGGTGCGGTGTATATAGTTGGCCCTTGTGGGGCTGGTTTTTCAGTCTTGTGTGTGAAGTACAATAAACGCATCTGAACGCATGTCGTACTCCGAGTCTCCATGTGGCGAACCCAGTACTTTATACTCTCTAAAGGGAAGTCTGGGCGGTCCTTCTGGTAACGTCTGGGGCTGAGAGATGAAGGTTTGCCCATGGGGAGTAAAATCAGCAAATATGGAGAGGAAAGAAGGCAGTCTTGACACTTCTTTGGCCCTGCCTATCTGGCAATGCAGAATTATGGTTCAAAAGTTGTTTTTATGCAGGAGATAAGGGCACATTTAGGACCTGCCATTGATTTGTTAGATTAGGGAAACATGGCCTTTCGCCCTTCCTTTATATTAATTGCCTGAGCAAAGGACAAAGTGTTGAGTTTCAAAAGAACATTCTCTGTGATCGTTAGTCAAGCTGCTACCTCCTTCTAATCAAACATTGCTGGAAGAACAATTCCCTGATAACTCTTGTACATTAACAAAGCTGTCATCAGTAAGGCTACAAACTGTAATGTTAATTGGCTTCTGTTACTTTAAGGTTGCCTTTTTACTGGATGTTTAGCCTGCAGTGGAGATTCATTCATACTGGTTTTATGGTGGTTTCAGATAATGTTTTTGTTAACGTGTTGCATTCCAGTGGTGTTTTGATATCTTTTTTTCTCAGACCGATATTGTTAATTTAAAATGCAATTGTAGCACTAGTTTATCTAGGGTGGACTAGCAAAGTATAATCCTTTCCCTTAACATATTCTCCTGTCCTCTTCACTATCACTTGTTTTTCAACCTAATCACTTTCTGTTCACTCCTGGGGACTATAGCACTCGTCAATCGAACCATAATTATTTCTGGGGGGGAAGTGTTTTAATTATTATTTTTCACTTTGCAGCCAATGTGATTGCTCAAGAATATTAAAACTTGTTGGGTGACCTCAGATTAGTCATTTTTTTTTAGCCTAACCTTCCTCACCTTGTTGGTTGCCCTGAGAATACAGAGGAAGAGTGGAGAATCACATATGCTGCTCTGAACACCTTAAAGGAAGGACAGGCTAAAAATATGATAGACTGATAGACAGATCAAGGAACCAATATGTGTGATCATATGCATTTTTTTCCTGCTGTCAAATTGCAGCTGATTTATGGTGACCCAATGGGGTTTTCAAGCCAAGAGATTTTCAGAGTTGGTTTGCCATTTCCTATTTCTGTGTCATCACCCTGCATATTTCTTTGGAGGTTAAGTTCTACTTCTTTCAATGTAATTTACTTCCAAGTTAGTGTGCATAGGATTGCAACCCACTAGTGACAGAAAGAGGCACTGCAATTCTTATGCCTACAGCCATTCCCTTCCTCGGTCATACCACACTTGTGCTGTACAAGAAGTATGTTGTTTTGTCAGAGGTAGGGCTGGGGGAGAAAAAATGGAGCTTGCAGAATATCATTCTTTCCCCTTGTACTCCATCATGGCCCTTCCTGATGCCTTTTTAACCACAGAACCCAGTCTCAAGTGCATCAGGTCAATATAACAGCAAAGGTTTGGGTCAGGATAGCATAAAAGTCACTCGCTTATCAGGAGTGGTATTAGGATTAAGCTGCCGATTGCCAGAGGACTTTTTGGACCACTGCAGCTGATTCCCATCATTGGACTGACCATCTGTATGCCCTTTATTATTTCCTCATACTCTGTATTCATTTCTGTGAGGTCAAGCCTATGGGCCACTGTCATGTATTTATTAGAGTGTCAGACTAGGATCTGGGAGATCCAGGTTTGAATCCCCACTCTGTCATGGAAGCTCTCCAAGTAATCTTGGATCAGTCATTCTCTCTCAACCTCACCTACTCCTCAGGGTTGTTGTTGTGAGGAGAAAATGGAGGCAGTAAGGATAACTTTTTAGAGGGAGGACAGGAGACAAATGTATATATAGACTAAGTCACCTACCCCACAGGGTGTCTGTTGTGGGGAGGGGGAGGGAAAGGAGATTGCAACCTGCTCTGAGACTCCTTTGGGTAGTGAAGGGCAGGGTATAAATCCAATCTGCTGCTGCTGCTGCTCCTCCTCAGGAAAACTCATAAAGTCTTTGTAAGCACGTTTTGAGTCTAGATCAGTTCTGCCACATCTGGGGCTCATGGAGATCTGCTTTAGCAATCTCCATAAATCAAGAGCAATTTGCTTTTCCATCCCTGGCATGAGGCCTGCACCTAAGGGAGGCTCACGGTTTACTGTTTCTCAAAGACAGCTGTTTCAAGGTAGGAACCACCTGCCAATCACAAGACCCACCAGGCAAGGGCCTTGCACACTGTTCTGCAATATTGGGCAGGTGCCACATTGGGGAACAGTGCTCAGAAGAGATACATGTGGCAAGTCAAAGTAAGTACCAATGGGTTAAAATCCAAAGATGAGAGCAAACAAACTCTTGGTTTTAATGATGAAGGTACAATTCTTCTCCAAATTATACAAGTCTGGATTTTCCAGTGACAGGGACTTTCACCACCAAAATATCACTTCCTTATAAGTATTTTGCCTAGGAGGCAAAACTGCCTGATTAATCATTCCTGACCATATGTAGATTTTAGCATATGTAGATTTTTAACAGTCTTTCAGTCCTGTAAGATTGACCATCTGTGGGTGAGGGCTTGCATAGAAAAAGCAGGCACACATCCCCTATTGCTGTTTCTGCCTGAAAATTGTCACCCAGCCTTCCTGCTTTGCACTGAACAAGCAAGGGATCTTAGACTAGAGTTGACAACAGGCCTAGAGAAAAACGGTCTGTCCCTTTAATGCAGGTGTAGCAATCATCCTTAAAATTCCTCCCTTCTCCAGGTCTCTGAACCAATACTTGTGATTTAGGCCTCATACAATCCAAATGATTGTCAGTCAGTCAGAGCCCATGGAACTCCGCTGTGCGTGGGGGTGGAGGTGAGCTAACCTCAGTTTAAGAAGGGTGAGGAAAACAGCAGGAAATATAACTGAATTTTATTTCCCTATAAAACTGGTGGCCTACAATATCAGAAATTTGTCAGGTGTGTCCTATTGAGGGTGGGGGGCAATCTCTGGGAATTTTATTCAAATTGGGTGTAAAATGAAAAGAACTGCAGCTGAAAATGTGTTTGAGATCAAGGGAAACAAAAAAAGAATGCAAAAAGAAAGTTTTTTTTTTAAAATATAAAAGAAGCAATGAAAGTTTTTAAAAAGCAGACCTCTATTAATGAACACACGTATGTGTGTGTGTATAAAGTGCCAAACTCTAGGGTTTTCAAGGCAAGAGACTAACAGAGGTGTCATTGCCTTCCCCTGCATAGTGACCCTGGACTTCCTTGGTGATTTCCCATCCAAATACTAACCAGGGCCAAGATCTGAGGAGACTGGGCTGGCCTGGGCCATCCAGATCACCACAATGATTGCATACATTATGTTAAGGTTATTACTAGTAATAATGCCTTGCCTTACTGGTACCTGTTTATAAGATGTGTGTTATAAAATGTCCCTCTAGAGACAAAGCTGCAATTGAAAACTGTAATGAGGAAGAAAGAATAAGTGTCTGTTTTCTAGCTGGATTCTGGGAAAGGTCCAGTTCATGAATTTTAAATTTAATCCCGTCACAGGTTTGTAGTTTCTGGAATGGCTTTTCTCAGACTTGCATGTTGCACATTGGTTACAGGAAATAATATTTTCACAAGTAATAAAATGACTGGACTCTGGAGAGCACAGGTAGTGTGGCAATCATAAATAGCCAAAAACAAAAAAATGTAAAAAAAGCAAACAAACATAATACTCGAATGTGTTTTCATTTCATGGACTTTGGCAATAATGAACCCTTCAAAATCCTAAATTTGTTCTACATGCAAGTCTATCAATATGAAAATAAGGGCAAAAAAGAGAAATGATGGCAAGAAATCAAACATCAAGAGACTCTTACTCTGCCTTAGACTGTGCTGCCATGAGCTTAAAATTACTCATCTCTGTATTAGGCACGACATTTACCTGTTTTATGAGACCAGTGTGGTGTAGTGATTAGAATTTCAGACTAGGATCTGTGACGTCAGGCATCAAATCTCTACTCAGCTCCTTGGATAACCTGCGGTGTTTTCCACATAAGTATGGGCTTGTGTGGTTTTTCTTGTGCTACTGCAACTGCCGATACAGTGCAGCAGCACAATGGGGCTTCCTCATTACAAGTTGCCTTGTATTTTCCCTACTGCAGTCCCCGGTACCAATCATTCCAAAGCACAAAACTTGGGGGCTTTTTCAGGTTTTTTCTTAAATCAGCAGTTAAATATTGTTATAGAATTCAGATGAGAGCAATATAGTGAAGAGCTATACAATAAAGATGAAAGTATGACAAATTCCTTCCAAGAAGAAGAAGAGAGAAGAGATTGGATTTATACCCTGCCCTTCACTTGGAGTCTCAAAGCAGCTTACAAACTCTTTTCCCTTCCCCTCCCCACAACAGACACTCTGTGAAGTAGGTGGGGCTGAGAGAGCTCTTTCAAGAACTGCCCTTTCAAGGACAGCTCTTGTCAGAACTATGGCTTGCCCAGGGTTATCTAGCAGCTGCAAGTGGAGGAGTGGGGAATCAAACACAGTTCTCCCAGATTAGAGTCCGCTCACTTAACCACTACACCAACTGGTTCTTTTGAAGAAGAAACTGGAGTTAGAAAGTGAAGTGAAAGTTGCATGAAAAGCAATTGGCAGAAACAAATCACCAGGAGTAAATGGGATATCAACAGAACTATTCCAAGCTACAGAAATGGAGTCCATCAGACTCTTAACAGTAACATGCCAACAGATATGGAAAACAAAACAATGGCTCACAGACTGTAAACACTCAATTTACATTCCAATTCCAAAAAAGGAGATGTCAAAGATTGCAGCAACCATTGAATGATGAAGGTTAAAGCAGAAAGTGACAAAGCAGGATTATAGCCAAATATCAAGAAGACAAATTTAATGACTCCTGTGGAATTATACAACGTTAAGGCTGATGTTGAAGAAATTGAAATTGTTCAAGAATTTCTGTTCCTTGGCTCCATCATCAACCAAAAGGGACACTGTTGAATCCAATGGCACCTTTAAGACCAACAAAGTTTTATTCAAGGTATAAGCTTTCGTGTGCATGCACACTTCTTCAGATACATTGAAACAGAGTCACCAACTATTACATATAGGTAGCAGGTGAGTAGGATGTTGCCAGGAAGGGCCAATTAGTGCTAAGATTGGATTAAGCCAATTGGTAAAATCTGTGAATAGCAGCAAATATTGCTAAAATTGGATTAAGTAGGGTTACCAGATGTCCTAACTTTTTTGGGTGTCCATCCTCTTTTGGGCTTTTTTTTAAAAAAAATGGATGAAAATGTTCTCTTTTGGGGTTCGAAGGTTATGAATATTCCTAATTCCTAAGATTCAGGTGGGTAGCCGTGTTGATCTGCAGTAGCAGCACAAAGTTTGAGTCTAGTGACACCTTTAAGACCAACAAAGTTTTATTCAAGGTATAAGCTTTCATGTGCACGCACACTTCCTCAGATACAGTGAAATGGAAATTACCAGTCCATATATATAGGTAGAGGGTGAGAACAGTAAATTAGCATACAGCATAATGAAAATGTTTTAACAGATGCAAGGACCAAACAGGAATAGCCAGTTTAGTTTATTTGGGTTACCATTTATTTGGGTTTAATTCTGGGGGGAAACATAGTGAAGGAAATAAATATGTCAGAATTGGAGATTGATGAACTGTAGAATGCTGAGAGTAATTAACTGAGGCCCTGCCATTACACTACATCTGTCTCCTCTAAATCATGGAGGTGACCTTACAGCATCTTCTTCTTTGAAGTAGGGCAACTGGCTGTGTAGAGTTATCTCCCCTGTCCCCAGACCAGAGAAATACATCCCAATCTATTATTCCAAATTACATTACATTCTACTATTCATTACATTACATTGCAATCTACTATTCTAATCTATTATTCCAAATAAGAAATAAAATAAAATAAAATAAAATAAAGAGGACATACGGCCCTTCTGGGGGATTGGTGAGAATCCAGATGTAAGGGCTGAATGAGGTTAGCGTATGTAGTGAGATAAGAAACCAATATCCTTGTTAAGTGCTGGGGATTCCATTGTTCTGCGTGTTGTACTAACTTGTAACTCAGCAATTTCCCTTTCTAGTCTGTTCTCGAAGTTCTTTTGCAATAAAACAGCTATTTTGAGATCACCCATTGAATGTCTTGGAAGGCTGAAGTGTTCTCTTACAGGTTTCTCAATCTTGTGATTCTTGATGTCAGATTTGTATCCATTTATCCAAATTTGACCAAAATTGGAGTGTACATATAGAAAAATAGATGTTGGGGAAAGGTTCAGAAGCCTACCTATCTCTATGACATTCCAGGTTTTTTTATGTAAGAAGTTTGGATTCCCTCGCTCAAGACCACCCTTGCAATCTGAAGAGGCAACTGCAAGCAGAGGTTTACCACCTCAGTAAGAACAAGCTTCTGTCTCCTGTGTTAATGCATCAACCTGGTTTAAATCTTCACTTAGCTGCATAGACATACTTTTTTTTTAACTGACGTTCAGTAAACCTTCTGGACAAATGTAAACATAGGTTAATTACCCAACTTGAGTAGACAAATGGTGAAAGATAAAGTGTGATCTTTGGCTTCAATTCACAATAAACATGCTGATAAAGTGACAATCATATGCCATAACTGTTAATATATGAAAGTGTTTATCTTCCAGATTTCATTAAGCCTTATTCCTGGAAATAGTGCTTTTCCACGTCATTACATTTTTGTACCTTGTGCCAAAGCACATTAAGAAAATCCTTGACTAATCTCTGTAATTCTGTTAAGGAATAAAAGCAGAAGAAGTTTAGCAAGGCTTCTGTTTATATGATGAAAAGCATCTCAAAGGATTAGATGTTAATGAAGTTCCTAAAAGGCTCAATAAATTGTCACAGTTTAAGACCAATTTAAGGTTTCCTGAATGAAAAAGTGAAAAGTTGGCTATGTTCAGCAGATCAAATTTGTTATGGATCCTAGTCAAAGAGGGTGCAATAGGTTCATGTGCTTGCTTTGGTAGCACATATACTAAAATTGGAATACTTCTGCATTGCTGTGGTATGGCTATGTTGTGGTATTGCTACAGCTCTGGCCAATGTAACCTAAGGATTGGATCCTAGGCAGCACTTTTGGAACATTTGCAGTGCAGTACCATCCTATGCTGTTACTCCAGTCTAAACCAAGTAGGGATCCTGGCAACTGGCAGGAAGGTTGGGGACAGGGACACGGCTGGGGCTGTGATGTTGTCTGTGCTGCTACATTACTTCCAAGGAAAACCTGGAAGTGACATAGGGTAGATCTAAACCACAGAGTTTCTGGCAATTCCAGGAACTACCCTACGGCACATCCAGGTTTTCCTCAGAAGTGATATAGCGCCACCAGGCAAATAGCGGGATAGCCCTGATTTCAAAAAGTTTAGACTGGAATAAGTCACATAGGATTGCACTGTTAATGACCTAAGCATAGCCCTGTATTTGCACAAGAGGAATCACTGGTGTTATCACTGTTGTTTGTATGAACATTATTTCTCCATGTGGCACTAAGCCTACTTGCACAATATCTTATGCTTACAGAAAACCCTCCCAGAACACAAAATCCACTAACTAGCTCTTGCAGGACACCAACAATGAAAACCCACATTTGGGGATTAGTGAAGGTCCTCATTGTTTTTATGTAGTATTTGTTTTTTGTTTTTATTACATTTGATTTTTCCTGTTTGTATGGGTTAGTGTCACCTGTAATTTTTTAAAAAACACCTCCCTTCCTTATTAGCATTTTTCTGTTGAAAGGTGGTATGTAAATATAGTTAATAAATAAGCACACAGCACTGCCAGCAGCATAAACACAGGAAGCTGCTTTATATAGAGTTGGACCATTGGTGCTTCAGGGTCAGTATTGTCTACTTAGACTGGCAGCAACTCCCCAGGATCTCCAGTAGAGATCTTTCACATCACCTATATTTCCCTAACATTTTAAGGAACGTTTCCTCAACAAAGTTACTTACTTTAGGTAGATCGGTCTTTCATGACCATGGCTGTTATCATGAAAATTATATGTTTTAAATCAGGGGTGTCAAACTCATTTGTTATGAGGGCCTGATCTGACATAAATGAGACCTTTTCGTGCCGGGCCATGTGTGTCATAAAATGTAATGCCAAGTAGTGGAGACATAAACTTTATAAAGGACACAAACACAAAGATTTTTTTTACTTAAAATAAAACATGCTTAAAACATGAGCACTCTTGCAATATTTTGTTTATTTAACAGTGTCTGCTAACTGACACCTCTTGCTCTGAATTACTCCATCAAAATGGCTGTGCTGCTGCAATCTTGAGTATGCTGTTCAAGTGTGTATCTGTAAGCTGCAAACCTATTTTTGATTTATTGACATTCACTAGAGAAATCTCATACTCAGAGTTCTGAGCCAGGGGAAAACATGAAATGGCTAGGCATTGTGAGCTTTTGTACATAAGTTGCTTCATGTGCTGGTCAAGTACATGAGAAGGCACCACGACACAGACTGAGGGCTATGTGTTTGTCTACAAAGCTATAGTCTTCCTCAGTGGTCAGTACCAGTCTACTGTCTGGGAAGTCTAAGTTCAAAAGCCCCCAAGGAAATGTGCTGGGTGAACTTGGTCTGGACACACACTCTCAGCCTAATCCACCTCACTGGCTTGTTCTTATTCCTCATCTAAATGGTTCACATTGCTTTCCTACTGATTGCTTCCCTACACATTGCTCTTCCACCAGGCTTTCAACTAGGAGCTGCCCACCACTACCACCAACTATCGCTATCACCAACATCGTGGTAATAGGTTGGCCCTTCATGAGGTTGAGCCACAGTGTTGTGGGAGGCCGAAGTACTGCTGAATCGGGACCCTAGTACCACATCTTATTGCACACCACATTAAATTGACTGAAGAATTACCATCACTGTGAGCACATAATTGTAGTTAATTATATTTAAGGTATGACTGTTTTATCCTGTTTTAAATTGTTTGTACTAATTTGGCACATGGTGCTGTTAACTGCGAGCTGCCCTGAGCCCATGAGCCCATCCACGGGGAAGGCAGGATATAAATTTAATAAATAGTAATAATAATAAAAAGACTGGATCATGAGGGTGTGAATACAGTGAAATGGGGGAGGGAACCCTGTTGCACCCAGGAGAGCCATAACATAAGAACAGCATAACAAGCCCAACAAAACACACACACTGTAGCAAGGCACACAAAAGCTCATACCTTGGATAAAACTTTGTTGGTTTTAAAGGTGCTTTGTATTTCTCCCATGCAATTGAGGCAGTCAAGCAAAGAAAGCTGTCCTTTGTTCCCTCCCTCTCTTTGGGGAGGAGCCTCAGTCAATGAAGGGGAAGAAAGGCTTGTCTTTTTCTTCTGTGCAATTGAGGCAGCCTGGCCAGAAAACAAGCTCTGACTCGTTCCCTCTCTCCACTTGAGAGGGGGAGGGGGAGGAGCCTCAGCCAGTGCAGGGAACAGAAGCTTGCCTATCTATCTTTCCTGAGCGACTGAGAGAATCTGTCAAAGCAAGCTACAATGCAGCAGCAGCAGCAGAACTGGAAGAAGAAGCAGGAGATAGCCAGTTCCACTGTGGGTCTGATAGAAGCCCTCTGGGGGCTTGATCCGGCCAGTGGGCTGCACGTTTAAAATTTAAACATAGATACCAGGAGTTTATTTCCCCCCAACTAATCAAGGACCACAGTGAGATCATGGAGATGCCAAATGGAAGGCAGTTTTACAGGCACCCATTGTAACCCAGGTCAAGAATACAAATGGTTATTACAGAGCACTATATAGCCTGGCATGTGGCTGACTTGGAAGTAATACATGTAGAAACATCTTTATTTACACAATATTTACTCCTTTGAAAAGGAGAGCGATTCACAAGATGTATTAGAGTTCTTTTAATCCCTTTTTTAATTCATAATTTATTGATTTCTGTAGTGCACGATAATACAAAGCATTAACCTTATTTCCCAACAATCCTACAGTTATTTACCAATAGAAAGTATTCTCAGGCTAAACCTTAACTTCTAATATATCTGTTTACTAACTAAGAATTACTTCCTATTCTGACTCCTATTATTTTATTCCACCCGTTATAATGTGCCTCCATTCAGTTCCTTCACTTCTTTCCCCATGTTCACATCAAATACCTTACATATCTACATAATAAATTACATGGCCATTCTTCGATTTACTGTTTATATAACAGAATTCCAGTTAACTATATTCTTCAGAAAAACCTGTTTCACCTTGTCATGACCCCAGGGGGTCACCACCTTCCGCTGCCACCACCCTGGACTTACGGCCCCTTGAGAAGGCCCAGGGTACCCTCTCAAGCCCATCCAAAAATGCCCCTTTTACAGTCGAGAAAACACAGGCGTGATGACCAGGCAGAGTACTTAACAATGGTTTATTAAGAACAATATTGGGGCAAGGCAAATAAGACAAAGTGCTTTAAAAAGGTATAACAGTATTGAAAGGCAAAAAGAACACAAATCTAACGCAGCTACCTATTACTCCTTAACTGTTAGTACTTAAGGCCTACAAGCCTTCTTACCAGGCCTCATTACCTGTACAGTCACTCTGACTAGTGAGGGACCTTCTCCTCTCAGACCAGCTCTTCTCCCTCAGTGACTCCATGACAGGGAAAACTGCAGAGAGACAGCAAGATCCGTTTCCTCACAACACACAGAGTTTATCACAGTCCCCTTCAATTCACTCCTGTGTGAAGAAAGACACCATTTTCCACAGCCTACAGCTTAAGACACACCTCCACAAGAATGCAACAGTTTCCTCCCAGAATTCCTGCACTCCCATTGGCTAAAACCATCCCCAAGCATTGTGGGGATTGTAGGCTGTCTGCTTTCTACTGCCAGACAGGCCCCTCCTATAGGTTAGGCCTCTAGGCCCTGTCTCTGTCCTGCACAGATCATGACACACCTAAATACAAAAAAACCGAAAAGAAATCCAAACGGAGATGCCTCTCATTCCTGGGGCTGAAAACTCAGTGGGTAGAAAGCCTTCCCTCCTCCTGTGAGAGGTCTGAGGGGGGGGCACTACCCCTCTCTCCTTGTTATGCCCACTTTTGTAGTTAGAGTAGATTGTTTACCTTCTAGCCCTTTTTCCTTTTAACCCTCTTAATATTTTTGTACAAGAGCAGATCCTTGTTTGGTTGCTGTGGTTTTGATCTTGCTTTCCACCTAGCCCATTCAGAATTTTATATGTGCAAAGTACAAATTCCCACTGGTTCCAGTGTCATCTTTTCTGTGAAAGGAGTACAAGAAGTCCTTTAGTTTTAAATTCCCAGGGAAGCATTTGGGAAATGACATTTCATAATGCACTTTGATTTTCTCTGCAAGGAGATTATAGCCTATGATTGAGTTGCATATATGAATCTTCTCTCTCTGCCCTAGTGTATGAACCCAATAACTTTGCCTTCATCAAGTTTGCCTCACCTAATTTTGCTGCAGCTGTTTCTTCGGATGACTCACATAAAAATTATATGTACTGCGAACCCCTATCTCTTAATTTATCAAGGTCATGAAGCATTTTCACTTCTTGTTCCCACAACAGAACCATGCATGAAAAAGCACAAGCAGAGAATGTTGTGTCCTGAAATCCATTGCCTTATAGGTAGGTTCGTGATCAGTTTCTTTTTTTAACTGTTTATGAAAACCAAAGTCTTTAAACACTGCTGGGGAGAGGCAGGGGCCATGTGTCTACACTCCGAGCCCTGAATTCGGGGCTCAGTGTGCAGGTGCATGCGGCCTCCCCCCACCTCTTCCCAGCAGGATTGAAAAAGAACCTTTAGATGCTGCTGGGGAGAAGTGGGGGCCACGCACCTGTACTCCGAGCCCCGAATTTGGGGCTCGGCTGCAGGCACGTGTGGCCTCCCCCTCACCTCTCCCTAGCAGGGTTTAAAAAGACCCTTTAGATGCTGCTGGGGAGAGGCAGGGGCCTCTGCTTCCCAATGTGATGACATCACTCAGGAGTGACGTCATCACACTGGGGACTCCCCACCCTCTCCAGTAATGCCCTCCAAAGTCCCCCACTGGGAACTTTGAGGGACCTGGCAACCCTATTTGTTGTGTCCACTGACCACCACTGGGGGGACAGCGGCAGAGCCGGAGCTTGAGTCCCAAATAACAATAGGGACTAGGCTCCTGAACCTTCCTGTGGGGAACCATTGGGAACTGTAGTGGCAAGTTTAACCCCCCCAACAGGACCTAGGGGTGTTTCCCCCGGTCTGTTTATAGTTGGCTACCCAGCCGGTATTCTGTGTTCTTGTTGTGTCCAGTAAATAGCTATGCTTCACATCACACTGTCCCGTGATCTCTAATGTGTTGAACCCACTACACAACACTATCAGTCAGTGTGGCCTGCAGCAAGGAGAGAAGGCCCAGAGCCAAACTACTGATTTCTTTCTGGTTATGTGATGGGCCCAACCAGGGAGAAATTGCATACTAGAGTTTCCATTTTAGGAGCTGTGCTAAGAGAAAAGATTGGTTAAGCTGTTAGATGAGTTGCTGTCAAAGATATGGTTTAAAACTCTTTCCCCTGACTAAGTCACTCTGGCCTGCAGAGAAGGGAACTGCTAATTTCTTGGCAGGCCCAAGCCAGAGAAATAAACCATTCAAAGCAGCAGCAAAAGCCATTGCGAGGAGGGCTTGTAGGGAGGGCAGGATATAAATCAAATTAATTAAATAAATAAATAACAGCATATGGGGAAGAAGCAGCCCTACACTTCTTTAAATTAACATTTTGGAGTTTCCATTTTCCTTGTATTACTGGGTACTGTTTGCTAGGATTTGCCTTTGTTCTGAACACTGTTTCTGAAGGGCACTGAAGATCCTGTCTCTACAAATGTAGCTATGTTCATAACCATTATGATTCAGTTTTACCTTTAGTTGCTTTAACTGAATGTCTGTTACCTTAAAAACCCAAACGCCTTGATTTTTTCTTTGTGAAGCAGTTTCACATTTGCTTGCCAAGCCATAAGGGAACTGACATTTATTGATTTGAATCCCCACCCCAGCTCTCCAATTGGAAAAGATAACTTAGGAGAAGGACCCATGTAGCCATGGTTCTGGCTTACACATATATTAATTCTCTATTCCATGGACAGAACAGTTTCCTACAGGCCAGTTGGCAGCCCTACTGTTGGCCCTGTACAATTCAGCATTGTCTTCTCTGACTGGCGGTGGCTGTCCATGGTCTCAGGCAGAGAATGCCACTTTTGCTCAGCAGTTGTCACATGGTACCAGAGAACCAATAAAGTTTCATACAGCTTTTATAAAAGACTCAAAACAAGGTGTTCTGCCTAGTTTTTAGGCTAATGTTACTGGTTTTTGCTTTGTGCACAGCTTTCAGATCTCAAAATGTACCATTTTGAATTTTATAATTATATAGATGCCTTGAAAACATAGAGTGGAAAAAGGCAAGAGTTGTCTGAACATGTATCCTTTTGATTTAACTGCATGCCCTGATGATTCATCCATAGAAGGTTCTTTCCAAATCATGAGTCATAGCAGTTTAGGAGCAATATCTATGCCAAATTCTTGTCCTCAGTGACACATGTGAAGCCTTCATGCTTCTATTGGATTTCCACAGGTGTGATAGAATGGAGTTAAGGAGCAGAATGATTAAAGCCAACAAGCTCCTCATTTCTATTTTACCTTGGCTTTTGATGCTAGCGTGTGGCACAAAATAAAAGAAATATTAATATAAAGAGAAGCTGTAGTATTGTAATGATCTGAATGTTATATAAGATCATTATTTGATCTCATTATATCCTGTTTCTGTGAGCATGAGAATTGTGATTTACATTCTTCCTGTACCAAGAGTGGGCAACAGCAAATGTACCTTAAAAGAGATAGTTTTCTGCTGTGTAAGGATCTGCAAAATTTAAGAAGCAAAAGAAGACAGGGAATGCAGTGCCTCAGTCTTGACTGTCTCTGAAAATGCCACCTAGAAGATAATTCTTAAAAAGATAAGAATTGTCTTATCATTTATTAATTAAAACATTTATGTCCTGCATTTCCTCATGGTTCACAGTACATAATAGTTAAACCACCCCAGCTAAAATCAAATATAAAGATCTCCCCTCCCCACTTAAAAGATGCCTGCTATTCAACCGCCCTCAAAAGCCCCGGTGAACAGCCAGGCCTTGCAGTGCCTTCTGAAGCTCTCCAAGAAGGGGCCCCCTCTCACCTTTTCAGGGAGCCCATTCCACAGAGCCAGAGCCATGATGGAAAAGGCCTGGGCTCTGGCTGATGCTAGACAGGCCACTCTGAGTGGTGGGATAGCTGATAGATGGCCACCTGATGACTGTAGTTGGTTGCACAGGGACATATGGAAGGAGACAGTCCTTCAAATATGTGGGTCCTGGGTCATGAAGGGCTTTGAAAGTCATAACCAGCACCTTGAACTGACACATGACAGTTTGCTTAAAAGCTCTCTTATTACATGTTGTCTGTCATGAAAACAACCTGGTTCAGGGTTTTCCAGTTCCCTTCATTTTTGGCACTGTAACTTCCATAATCATTCTAGCATTAGTGGCCAGTTTTCATACACATAGCATTATTTTCTGAGTTAAACCTGCCACAGAGACCTTTAGCTTCATTTATAAATAGTAAGGCCTGGTGGTGGTTTGTCTCACCTGGGTCAGGATTTTCCCATGTTTCCCATTTTGGCCATGGAACTGCCACAATCATCCTGAAGATGGTGGCCAACTTTGAGTCTCCTAGCTTTCCTCTTTGATGAATTATGCCTGCCAGTGTGGTGTAGTGGTTAAAGTGTCAGACTAGGATCTGGGAAATCCAGGTTCAAATCCCTATTCTGCCACGGAAGCTTGCTAGGTGACCTTGGGCCAGTCACATGCTCTCAGCCTAACCTACCTTGTGAGGATAAAATGGAGGAGAGGAGAGGAGAATGATGTAAGCCTTTCTGGGACTCCACCTGGGAGAAAAGTTGGATATAAATAAAGTAAATGAACATAGACAGACAGACCAATTATTTTATAACTATAGATTCTTGGTAACAGCATGTCAAGTGACTCGTTCGTTTTGTTATATTTGGTTTAGATCAGGGTCATTTGAGGGGAGGCAGATGGAATCTTTGTCCAGTGGCTCTTGGCAGCCCTGCCTAGGACAAGCAAGCACTTCTGACATCTCAGGTACTGGACCTGTCTTCATGGAGTATACCAAAGGTCTAGTTTGCCACTATGTCTTTGACAATAGGTAGCCAGATGGCTTTGAAAAGTTCACAAGCAGGGTGTCATGATGGTCATTTTGTGCATTTTTGACCTCTGCCATCTATAATGTTCAGTAGGTAGCCCAGTCTTATCAGATCTCAGAAGCTAAGCAGGGTTGATATCTGGATAGGAGACTACAAAGAAAGACTCTGCAGAGGAAGGCAATGGGAAGCCACCTCTGCTTCTCACTTGCTTTGAAAGTCTCTTGCTGGACTGTCCATAAGTTATTTGCAACTTGGTGGCACATATTTATCTATGCTGTCATATATATGGAGGTTCAATAAGGAGGCTGTCACAACTGATAGCTGTTTAAGATACATTCCTGTTCTGTGAGTTTTCTAATCTTAAAAAAACCTCTTAAGATTCTGTGTTTAATTGTAGACATTGTATGTCATATAAACAAATTCTGTGTTTTTAATGTGTTGAATCAACTCCTTTGATTTGGATATTCCCAAGTTCTAGGCATTTTGGGATAAAGAATAATTTTTAACAAGTCTTGTTTCTGACAGCATTCGTCATTGTGACTCCAGATTGTTTATCTGTAAGTTCAGGGGCACCAATTCTAAAACCCCACAATTCTAGAGAACCTCACAGTTTATTTCTTCCCACTAAACAAATTGTTTTTATGTACTCTTTCTTGTTTTTTTAAACAAATCATTGCTGGAGAAACTAGGTAAAATCCCACCCCCCTGGACCTCTTGTACCATGCCTTGCAATAGTTATACCTTTCTAGGTCCATAGAAGTCAATGAACTTTGTTTAGGATTCCACTGTTGCTCTCCTATACACCCATCTTATTCTCTTTACCATTAGCCACACTTTTTATGCCCTTGTGCCTCTGTTGCAGATTGTAAACCTTCTGAGGAAGGAATGCCTCACAAGTATTGCCTCCAGCATTGTTGATACAAAACAAATATTTAATAATAGCAATGTGGGTCACTTTCCAGTTCACTTCAAATTTACTCTGGGGACACCGAAAAAACCTTCCTTTTTCCATGTCTCATTCTTATGCTAAAAGGATACACCTGGCTCGAAGAGCTGTTGCACACAAACAGTGAACAGTGTTAACATCAGGGCTTTTTTGCTTTTTTTTTTTTTTTTAAAGAAGTGCCAGAACTCTCAAGAGGGTAATTAAGTTTTCAGTCTGTATACTGAAAATTCATGAACTTTTAAACATTTTAGAAATAATTTTGTTTAAGAGGTTCTGGAACTCCATTTTGGTGTGTTCCCCCAGAAAAAAAGCGGTGGTTAACATAAAGGTTGCCAGGTCTTTCCTGGTAACTGGTGGGGGAGGGGAGGATTTACCGGGAACAGTAGGGAGGCCCATCTGATTTCCAGTGATGTGTCTATGTCACTGCCTACGTGATCCAGAAGTGACATCATTGCATATTGGATGTTGTGGCAATACTTTGGTATTTGGGCAAAAAATCTATGGTAAATTTGGCTTTTACCATAGAGCTTTTGCCCAAATACCAGAGTGTTGCCCCAGCGTCCCAAATGTTTTATAAACACTTGTGAAATGGCATTTGAGGCAAATTAACTTTCAAAATCATAATAGAGATTTTATTAAACATGCAGGGAATATATAAATATGAGGATTCAAGGAATAGAGGTTGCTGAGATAAAACTTTCTAATATATACAGAATTGAGGCTTTTGAATAAACAAGAGAGTGTTGTTGAAACTTAATTTCTGAGTTTCAAGTTCTTTTCAGTGAGAGATTTTTGCTTATCATATCAGCTGTTACACAGAATCTTGAATATAGTTTCTTAGATAATAGCTTTGTCTTACTACTTTAAGGTTTCTCCCTTCATAGATCTAGGTTTTCCCTTTAGATATTACAGTTTTTCACTAACTCATGAGGTGTTTAAGCTTCTCCCCTTTATCACAGACCAAGGTTCTCCTCCCAACCCCTTTCACTGGCAGGAAGTTATTCTCCTTGTCCCTAAGAAGTAATAGCTCCTTTTACTATTTGACTTGTATAGGAGTTCTCTCTAAGTACCCAGACCTTCTGCCAAATCCTTCTCCAGTATCTGTTGTCTGTATAAAGCTGTTCTGTAGCTTTCTTGACTTGAGAATCTAAATTCTCCCTCAGAGTAGCTCTAATATATTTAAGACAATGGGGTCCTTATTCTTCTCTCTATAGAAGTACTTTTCTGACAATTCCCTGACAGAAATCACTGACTCCCAAAGTCTCTTCCCTTAGAAGCCAAACCCTTTGGTTACTAATCCAGATGTCAGATTTCAGACCAAGACCAAAAGTGTCTCAAAAGGCAAATCAATCTTTTCCCTCCAGATCAGCTGTTTTATTTCTTCTCTTAGCTGATGCTGGCCAGTCAGAGAGTAAGCAGAGCAGCCAATCACATAAGCTCTTCTCTTCAGGGAAGATTATATTTTGAACTCCCTGACTCTCTGACACAAGCAGCATTTTAAAAAGCCAGCTTTTCTATGCAATCTGTCACATGTGGTTTACAGGTTATGATGGTCTCAGCCCATACTTGGGTGTTCTCAGTGGCAGCCCTAGTCAGAAGTGCAGAAAGTAATACTTCTGGCAATTGTTATGAAAAAAGGTAAGGCTGAGGGTGGCAAACTCACAAATCCTCTGTTTGCTCAGAAGTAAAGTTGTTTCCATTCAGTCCACTGTTGTCCCAGATTATTGTGACAGAGAATCCTGATCAGACTCACCCCTTTTAGCATGCTTCAATGCACTTTTACCCGTGCTTGAATGATCAAATGGCAGCAGACAGGGAGTCAGCCCGTTGCCCATTTTTAAAAAGTATGCCCTTTGAGCATGCCCACAAGCACTGATGAGCCTTCTGGGATATGTAGTTTATGGGGCTGTTGGCCATTTCTTAAAAAAGTGTGTCCTATGAGTATGCACACAAGCACTGATTAGCCTGCTGGGGTATGGAGTTCACTGCTGTCCTCCCTCTAATCTTTTCAATTTAGCCCTTCCCTAAAGGTTAGAAAAAGTGTGTAGAACAGAGGCATCTTTCTTTGAGAGTTTTCAAAAAGGAAACAAAATCTTGAGCAGCCCCAGGGGCGGGGAAGGTGTGTATATGCACTTATGCACTATTGCTAACTAGTAAAAAAAAATGGTGCCCAGAAAACAAGAGACCAGACAGACCTGCCTGATGACTTGGATATGCAAGAGTGATCAGACGACAGGAAATCCATTTTGGAACCAGCTTAGATCAACAGGACCAGACTTTCTCAGGTATCAAAGAAACATGTAGCAAAGGGGGGGTGGGATTCAGATGACTGGGGCACGACAAACACATGTTGCTGTCTGATTGTGCACTTTAAATCCATAAGGGAACAGCAATGGCAATGGATGAAACTGCCCGTCTGAATGCAACATGTATGACATAATTGTGCATTTATTCACCTTCAGGTTTTTCCTGGCTCTTCTGAGCATTTCCCTAAACTTTCTTTGGTATAATCTTTCCAGGAAGATCATACCCAAAGTAAGTTTGGGTAAAATGTGGACAGGAAATTGTGGATTTCCACACCTCCCCACCCACATCCAGCACCATTTTCCTTTTCACCCCCGTCCTCTGGTAGACTTTTTGCTGTTTTTTTTTAAAAACTACAATGGTAGTTTTTTTGCTATATTGGCCTAATACTATAGCAATATTCCTACTATTTGATTTAAATAAAAATGGTTAAAAGCCTGCTGGAGGCAAGGGAAGGGGGGAAAATGGGACCACAAGTCCCACTGAATTCAAGTCAAGCATGCATGGGACTGTGGCTTTATTGGCTTAGGGCCTGTCAATAAATTGATGAGTTATGGCATAGTAATTCAGTAGTGGTTCATATGGTACTCATCATTCATCCATGTTGAGATCTGTGAGTTGTAGGAATTGCTGATTCACTGAAGGTGATATGCTCAAGTCTTATTTCATAGATTATATCAGAAGTCAGGAAAGATGAAGTGTGACACATGTGCACTTCTGTATCCATTTCTCTATAATTTCTTCACAGGGCCTTGAATGATGTATTGGAATGGATAAAACTGCAAACAGAAAAGCAGCATGTCAAGGATAAGAACTGTGGCCAAGTCTTCCCCCTCATATGATAGTGTATAAAAAAAGATGTATTTTTCATAGAGAAATATCCAAGCATACAGTTCTCCATTTGCATTCAGGAGGAGTAGAGTCCATCAAACACTTTATCACTTCATACTTCTGATTGCATGAAACTAGCCCCAGAGAGAAAACTTATTCATCCCCTTTCCCCATCGAAAATGTGAAGCAATTCAGTGTTAACAAAGATGGAGTTATAGGAAGTGCATCCTCCCTGTGTTATTGAAATGTATGTGTGCTATGATTAATTTCCTAGAAAATTAAGGTGTGCCAACACTTCCTGTGTAGTTATTATAAGAGTTTTCTTGGAACCAATAGCCTGAAATATTCAGGAGCCAGTTTGGAGAGCTCTGTGAAAAGACTGTACACACCAGCCTTCTCAGAAACTCCTTATTATGATTGATTTGCAAACAGAGAAAATGAACTTCATTACCACCATGTCTCCATCTAGACGCTAATATCATCTTATGACTCCCATAAGATCTAAGCCGTTCTCCTGTTTATTTTAGCAGCTGGTATTTCTTCATCAATCAAGCTACTGGTATCTTGCAAGCTTATAAAGAATGTATGGGAAGACATGAGTTCTGACATCAGTTCTATGGAAGGTGCTCCCATTTGACGTATTTTCTCAGCACTATCAGATGAGCTATATGCTGCAGTTAATCATTGCTAAAAGATGATGCAAAAGCTGAAGTCTAGTCCTTTCCTATTTGTTAACCTGTAAAAAAGAATTACAGATTCATCTATCACAATCAAACCTCTATGTTTATTGGCCCCTCTCCTTTCCCCTCCTACGTGGTACCATGACCTCTGCCAGGTCATCTCCATGACAAAGGCTATGAACCAGCAGAGAGAGAATAGGATCGGATACCCTTGGGATAAGGTCAAGATGCCTTTGAGAATGGGATACCTTTGAGACCTTGATCCTGTTATGCTCAGTACAAAATAAAGGCAGTCTCAGAAAGAAATTGGCCTGTTCCTTAGGCCCAGCTCCAGATAATTCATCAGGTCCTCTGGATAATTAATCAAGATATATTTAGCACAAACGATCTGGTTGAAATACATCTGAAATGTGCCTCAGGGCTTAGAAAGAGCTCCAGCCACATAACAGCATCTTCTGCTAAGAGTTTTTGTCATCTGACTCAGCGCTGGTCAGTTGAGAGCTGCTTCTTAACTAAGCCTGCTTTGAACACACTTCTTCTCCACTCTAGTATTTCCGTTCCTTTCCTTATTAGGAAATGTTCCCATGATCTGGAAACTCATGGAATGAGCAATGCTTGTTCCCTTCCTCCTAAAAGTGTGCCGCCTCACTGTTACTTTTACCTATGTGATGCCAGAAGCCCTGTTCACTGGACTGGCCTGGGGTATAATTTGTGTGGACAGTGGTAGCGGGATTTTGCCTGCTGGCCCACTCTCAACCTCTGTGAATGCCTGAGTAGAGTATAGCTTACATATATACAAATTGTACACATGTAAGTTCTCATTGTCCAGTGTGGAATCTTGAAAAAGCAGGATTTGCATTCATGTGTACAGAGCCTATGTTGTATAACTGCATATGTGCAGGCTCTGTTCAAACCTTCATGTGGAGGCTGGGTATAATCCTGCTTCCTCCACTAAATGTGCATATCCATGGCTATGTGATGTGAACAGGAATATATTTTAACTAGGAATAAGGCCCGTTGTGGAAATAAATACAACGGGCTCTAGAAAGAGTCTCTCGGAGAGTGCCCCGGCTTTGGGCACTCAGTGACAATTTGCTGTGGCAGTCTCAGCAGGGTATAATGACAGAGTCCACCATTTTCTCCAGAGGAACTGATCTTTGCTACCTGAAGAGCAGTAGTAATTTTGAGTGATCTCCAGCCCACCCCCAAGATTGGTAACAGTGGTTCCCCAGGAGGGAGTGGCTGGTTTGGAGGGTGGACTCTATGGCATTGTACCTGTCTGAGGTCCCACCCCTCCTCAACACTCACCCTCTCCAGGTTCAACCCCTCAAATCTCCAGGAACTTCCCAACCTGGAGTTGACAACCCTATCTCCCTCCCAGCCAACCATCAACCTACCTTTAGTTTTCCATCTCCTCCCCCATCCCTCCTAGAGAGCAGTTGTAATTTGGAGTGATCTCCAGCCCCCACCTGGAGATTGGCAACAATGGTTCCCCATTAGGGAATGGCTGGATTGGAGGGTGGAGTCTATGGCATCGTACCTCCTCAAACCTCACCCTCTCCAGGCTCCATCCCTCAAATCTCCAGGAATTGCCCACCTGGAGATGGCAACCTGATCAGGACTGGGCCCAATAAGTTTTCTCCCAAAGGCCAACATAGGTGTGGAAAGGGCCTTTTACTGACAGAGGAGAAAGTACAGGTGCCAACTTTGATTAGGGAAATACCTGGAGATTTGGGGGGGTGGATCCTGTGGAGGGCAGCATTTGGGGTGTGTGTGGAAGGACTCAGCAGGGTATAATGCCATAGAGTCTACCCTCCACAGCAACCATTTTCTCCTGGGGAACTGATCTCTGTCATCTGGAGGTCAATTGTAACAGTGGGAGATCTCCAGGTCCTACCTGGAGATTGGCAACCTTAGGGGAAAGTCAGCCGCACAGCGGGGAGTTGAAGAAAATGGTTTGATGGTCGCTGGCCCACCTCGTTAGCCAGCCAGCCATGCTGAAGCTAAGCAGGAGAAAGAGCCTTTTCCCATTTATTCTGACAGGAAAGTGGCCACTGGGGAGGGGGTTATGGGCGGGGGAGGGGGTTATGCTGAAAGTCCTTTGTTTTTTTACTCACAGAACCAAGCTTGGCTGCCTACAAACAGCCACTGAGGGGACAGTCCCTCACAGGAGTCAAGAGAACTGTCTTCTCAGGAAAGAGAGCTGGTCTGCCAGGGGGAGTGGGTGGGGAAGAGGAGCAGACCTAGCACCCGGCCAATGGCACGCGAGTACTCTTGAGTGGCGGCTGATGGGCCAATGGCTGAGGGAGGGCATTTTACAGCCAATGGGAGCGCATGGAATCTTGCGAAACCAAAAGATAAATATTTATAAGGAGAGCTTACAGTATTTTTTGCTCCATAAGACGCACTTTCCCTCCCAAAAAAAGTGTGGGGGGGAAGTGTGTGCGTCTCATGGAGTGAATACTGGGGGGGTGGGGGGGGTGGAGTGCTGGCTTTCCTGAGCAAGCTGGCACCGGAGCGCGGGAGCTCAGGAGCCAAGCCCCGCCCCCAGCCAGGTCCTGGGGAGTCTTTCAGGCAGCCGCATGTCAATTTCAGCTCCATTATATCCTATGGGCCATTGAAGTCAATGGTGAAAACATAGGGTATATTCTGGGGGCTGGAGGGGAGGGGGTTTGAGGGAAAGGCTCCAAACTCACTGGGTAGCTTATGGAGCCTCTCCCCAAGATACCCACCAAGTTTCAAGAACATTGGACCAGGCGGTCCAATTTTATGGGCCCCCAAACAGGTTGCCCCCATTCCCTCCATTGTTCTCTATGGTGGGAAAAAGTTACCAATGTAAATTTGCAATATGATATCTAGTATCTCTTTCTTTTCTGAATTCAGCTTCCATATATTTCTCTTTCTCACACCCATTTCTCATTCCATGTATGATAACAGCCTTTTGAGTTTCACTTTACTGGTGTGAGAAATTAATGTGATGGTCTGATAGTTTCTGCAATCTTTGACATCTTTTTTTTGGAACTAGAATGTAAATTGAGCACTTCAGGTCTGTGGGCCATTGTTTTGTTTTCCATATTTGTTGGCACATTCTTGTTAAGATTTTGATGGACTCCATTTCTGTGGCTTGAAATAACTCTATTGGTATCCCATTCACTCCCAGTGATTTGTTTCTCCCAATTGCTCAGATGTTTTTAAATACTTTCCTTTGTGTCCTTTTCCCCAGTCAAAATCCTGCCCAATGACTGTTTTCCCCTGTAGAAGTAAAAATACAAGCATTTTTTTTAAATAAATTTCTAGCCAAGGAATTATTTCTGCTGATCTCTTGTGTTGTTGAAATTCCTTGGAAGAGATTAGTGTTGTTGTACCTTATTACGCATGCTAAAATGCAGTCAATTACGCAGGTAGTTACTGGTTGACTATTTACTGAATTACCTATATTATTTACCTATAACTGAATTACAAACAAAATGCAGTCAATTATGCAGGCAGTTACTGGTTAACTATTTACTTAAAACTGAATTACAAACTCTTAATTCTATGTTCAATAACATTAATGACCTACTGGTGATTCAGCCAACATTGGTAGTGTAATACCAGTTTGTTAAAACTAAAGAATGCAGAAATAGTTTTTGCTGGGTCAAACCAAATAGTACACCTAGTTCTATATGACATTTGCCACATAGCAAGACAGACACACCAGGTAATAAATATACTCTCTTATTTCCCCATCATAGTCATAAATCAAAGATCTACTGCTTGTCAACATGAAGATTCCACTGAAAAGCCAGTTGTGTTACCAGCCTCCAGGTAGGGTCTGAAGATCATTTGGAATTACAACTGGTCTTCAGGCTACAAGGATCAGTTTCCCTGAAGAAAATGACTGTTTTGGAGGGTGAACTCTGTCTCCATGGCATTAACCCCCTCTGAAGTCTCCTCCTTCCCCAAACCCCTTCTGCCCCAGGTTCTATCCCCAAATCTCCAGGAATTTCCAAACCTTGAGTTGACAGCCCTAACAGCCAGGGGAAGGCAATTTACTTGCCACAGTTACTGAATGATGACCATGAATAGAGAAAATGTTGTAGTTGGTATACTGCAGGGCCCTTCCATGCTGACTGCAGACTTATGACATAATCAGTTGGTGCCAGTCCAGGGCTGTGTATCTGTTCCAGGTTCACAGAAATTGCAGAATGTGCTGGTGTATGCAAGAATTCAGTTTTTGGAGAATCTCAGTGTTTCTTCATTTTTTAAAAATGCAGGTTTCTAGTCCTCCCTTCCCAGTAGTGAAGATATGCTTGACAGTGTCTGGCAAAGCAGTGGCTGTGGCAGGACTTGCAAAACAGTAAACACTCAGAATAAATTATACATTTAATTGTGGAATTCACTGCCAGAGGATGCTGTGATGGTGACTAGCATAGATGGCTTAAAAAGATCATTAGACAGATTTGCGGAGAATAGGCCTATCTGTGGTGATTAACCTCTACATCCAGAAGCAGTATACCTCTGAACATCAGTGGAAGGAGGCAACATCAAGGGAAAACCTTGGCCTCTATGTCCTATTTGTTGACCCTCCAGGGCAACTGGTTGGCCACTGTGTGAAACAGGTTCTGGCTTAGTGGACCACTGGTCCAATCCCACCCTTATTATGTTCTTAAGCAATTTAAGAAGGATTAGGTAAATTTATTCAATATATATTCTATGGATCCCAGAATTCATGTTTTCTTGGACTTACCTAGGCATAGATTTCTTTTTAAAAAGTATGGAACCCACACAGCTATGGAAACAATAGGCATTGAGCAGGCATGGCAGTGTTCATATGGCATGAACAAAACCCTGTTACTGTTGTTGTTCCATAGAGTATTAGGTCCTCTAATGTTCCACCTGCATGGCTCCATATCCTTGGATCGCTGTGCATTCATTATTACAGTTATATGATGGAAAGCATGTATTGCATACAATCACATGTAATGGGACCATGACTTCTTTTCCTTATTAATTTTGGAAGGGGTTGATTTTGAGAAAAGGTGATATTTATCCCTTTTTCAATCTGCCATTTTTGAGTTTCAAAGCGCCGAATGGCTTTAATGTATATTTACTTACAATTTTAATCTACTGGTGAGCAGGGAAAGTATTAAGTGCTTTCCCTCCATCACTTTTGCTCAAAATTGCCCCTTGTTAAGGCTGTTTTTCTCAAAAGATAAGCAAAGAAAGGTTTTGGGTGCACTTACATGCATTCATGCATAACATGTAGTTAGATTCACAGAATAACAGTGCCGGTTTATGCTAAAATGAGACCAAAATTGCTAGTGTAGAAAGGATTAAGCCACCCTTCTTGATTCATCATTGCTTTAAATTACCCTCATCCTGAATATGCTTTTACCCCCCCCCAAAAAAAAAAAAAACACACAACAGCATCAGGATAATGTTATGTGCATTAAATGCTAGCATGTTTTAAATGGACAGATCAGCTTGATATACTTTGAACCAATCACATGGGAAGAACAAATAAAAATAGGTGGATCAAATATGATTGCAATGTGCAGTAAAGTAAAGCCAGGACCTCTAGCAGAGAAATGAAATCAATCATATCCCCCTCCTCCAATGAGAAGCAGAAAAGAGCAAGAGTCCAATAGCACCTTAAAGACTAACAAAATATGTGGCAGGGTATGAAGAAGAAGAGGAGGAGGAGGAGGGGGAGGAGTATATTGGATTTATAACCCACCCTTCACCACCCAAAGGAGTTTCAGAGTGGCTTACAATCCCTTCCCCTCCCCACAACAGGCACCCTGTAAGGT
Organism: Gekko gecko; assembly: GCA_029375565.1. NCBI lineage: Eukaryota > Metazoa > Chordata > Lepidosauria > Squamata > Gekkonidae > Gekko > Gekko gecko. The sequence goes on from JAPDNY010000004.1 coordinate 51,402,831, forward strand.
AGGTGGGGCTGAGAGAGCTCTCTCAAGAACTGCCCTTGAGCTCTGAAAGAACTTACGATTCACCCAAGGTCACACCAGCAGTTGCATGTGGAGGAGTGGGAATCGAACCCGGTTCTCCCAGATTAGAGTCTGTGCTCTTAACCACTACACCAAACTGGCTCTCTTCTGCTCACTTCTTCAGATACAGCTAGAATGGGAGTCCATCTGTCCTATTTATTGGAAGTGTAGTGATTTCAGATGCTGAATGACATTAGCAGGCAAATGACAATAGCAGGTGACACCATGCTATTGCAAGCATGATTGTATTTAGGTGAGATATGGAGAGGGGTAATAGGCATGGAGAAATCAGCATTCGTAATGAGAAGTGTCTGTCAAATAAAACTCCCTGGAATTGAGGGATTAAAAAAAAAATATTTGTGGATGCTTTCCCCATTGTTAGTTCATGAAATAGACCAGTCTTTAAATTGCCTTAGGAAGAGCACACAATTGACACAACACATGGAGATATGTCAAAATATTTACTAAGTTCTTAGCAAGTTATGCTGAAAGCACAGCAGCCAGAAGGGTGTTCTGCAGGGTTTGATCCCAAGTGCAGATAAGGAGAAGGCATACACAGATATGGTGGTCTGACTTTTAGAAAAACAAGAAGTGGGAACCTTTCACCTTGAGAGCATCAGCATTAGATCAGCTTATGTCAGCTTTTCTGTTCCCTTCCCGGTTATGCAGCCACGGTCAAGCCATATCAGTTCTTTTCTATGGGGCTGCTCTAGAATCTGAAGAATAATCTAATGACTGATTCTGGTATGATTTTAACTTCACCAATTGTAACTTCACCGAAGGGGTGCTAGTTTTGCACTGTTGTTTCAGCTTCATTTTCTCCATGGCATATTGCTTACATAGTCTCTGACCTAGACAGGTTTGTGACCCAGTAGAACTTATTATACTCTCTGACATTTACTAGATGAAAACAGGAACTTTCTTGGATACCCTGTCACTCACACAGGTAACTGTCTAAGCACACCCCAACCACACACATGTACACAATTACACACTAAAGGCTCTTGCAAAATTAATCTACCCTACAACGGGGTAATTTAGCACTGTGTGCTTCTGCCACAGATGTACTAGTAAACTGATAATGAACTTTCCTTTAAAAAAAAAAAGTATTTTGCATGCTGGGAAAACACCATCTCCTTGCAGCAGAAGCCCCACCTGGAAGGCATGTGCTTGGATGATGTGCTACAAATGAGTGTCTATGCATTTAATGTGTGAAAAATTGGATTGAAAGCACTGGAGTAAGACCAAAAACTGCTCAAGGGAAGTTCATGCCAGGGAAAAAAACACAAACAGACCAAATTATAAATCTGAGAACTTTTTGGTGATTAAAAATGTTCTATGTATATGAAGAATGGAGCAAAAGAAATGACCTCTCAACAAGGGTGTGTATATATATATAGTATTTCCTCTTTTGGTCATGAGTTTGATTTATTTTAAACACAGCAGAATGGAGGGTTCTGCTTGACTGATGAAGGTGCCTCCTACAGAGGCACCTGTGCTTGTAGTATCAGTGTGATATCACTACATGTGGGGAAGACCATCTATTTCACACTGCTTGAGCTGGAAGAGTTGGTGGTTGCTGGAAATTCCTAAGCTTTTAGTGGTGGGTGGTGGGGAGAGCAAAGGGACTCCTTAGGTTTGCTCTGAGTCACAAAGAGATTTGCTGGATAGAGAGTGCAGAAAGAGATTTGCTTACTAAACAGTTGTCAGGATCCAATAATAATTTGCCCACCCAATCAAGAACAAATATCCTCATTTTGTTTTTGCTTCTCCCTTATGAGAAAAGAACCAGTGAACCTTGATTTTCACACCATTTTCTGCTTCCTTGTGCTGATTTTTTTCCTATTAACATGCACACATTTTCTACATTATTTGTGCGATCCAGTGTGGTTAGAGGATTGAACTAGGTTCATATCCCCGATCTCCTAAGGGGAGCTCATGGAATGACATTGGGTCCATCAACAGCTCTTAGCCTACCTCAGAGGGTCCTTCTGAGATTAACTGGGAAGGGTGGGGCCATTTTGGGCACTTTGAGCTCATTGAAGGAAGGGTGGGATATATAGGTGAATAATGTGCATGGATTGTGTATACATTTTGTATCAATGGCAAGATGTATAAATAGTATAAAGGAATCGTCAACAACAGCAATGAAAATCAGGTGGACAGAAACTGATGGCAGTGACAACATGCAACAGATGTCCTCAGCTTTGTTAAGCCTGGGGGGAAATTTGAAATTTTGAGAAAGAATAGTGGGTACTACCATAATGTGAAGCTCCTGCCCCTTATTTCTTTAGTCCAGAGGGGAGGAGGGATTGCCCTCTACTAGTGCTGATAGAGGATGTCTGTTGCTCCCCACACCCCAGGGAGGGAAAGAGGTTGCCACTGCCTGGCTCCTTCGACCCACAATAGACTCCTCCTACACAGCCTGGAGGCACTCTGTTCCTCTGTGGCCTGGACTTCTGGTCTCCCTTTTGTTGTCCTCCCTGCTAGTGTTAGGCCTCAACCCCCTCCTCTCTTGGAAGGATAAGCCTGGTACCATAAACAGGTGGCACTAGTGTTGCCAACCCCCCAATGGGGGCAGGGTCTTCCCAGATTTTGGGGGCCCAATCTGCTGCCAGCTGGCTGGCTGGTGGGGGAGCCCCACCCCAAACAGCCCTGCCTAGCATAGAGTTTTAAGCCAAATGCCAGAGCGTCCCCTGTGGAACATGCCTAGCATGATGACATCACTTCTGGGTAATATCATCACATGCATGTAGCACCAGAAGACACAGGAGGAATGCCAGGATTCCCACCCCACCCCCCACTGGCAGACAGGTAAGACCTGGCAACCCTAGGTGACACAAGCAACATTCCCTCTCTTAGCATCTCACAGGGTCACTCAAGACTCTTCCCTGGTCTGTAAATAGGATCAAAATAGGTCCTACAGTCATATGGAATGTGTGCCATCAAATATTGACTAGAGGCCTGTCTGAAAAACTGATCCCAAAGGTGCATTGTGAAAGGGTCTAATTTCTGGCAGCTCCCTTCCCTCTTTAAATCCATCAAAGATTGATTTCTCAGAAAAGGCAGTAAAACTAACCCATTCCCCCACCTTGCCTCCCTTACCTGTTTATCCTATGTTAGTCTACAGTCAAAACAATTTTAATCTCATAACATCACTTTATAATGATTTGCTGTCCTAGCAATTAGAGTTCACCAAAAACACAATAGACATTTCACATAAATGTTACACTGCATTTGCAATTGCTGGGAACATTATGAAGCTTCCTTGCTCAAACAACATTGTTTCATTTACACCATCATAGCATTGTTCTAGGACCAATCATGTCATGTCCCAAAGGGAATATCAAGCCACACTCTGTTCAGTAGAGTGTCTTTCTTTCGGTCTGTCTGAGTATGTGTGTGTGTGTTTGGACATCCACTAATTTATGCCCTCAACATGAGATTGGGTACTAGGGATGTGCATTTGGCTCAGCTGAGCCACCCCCCCGTATAATGCCTATACAGCATTATTCAGGCTCCCAGAAGCTGAATCAGATTCTCTGATCTGATTTGGCTTCCCGAAAGGTACCGCCATATAGAAGCTGAATCTATTTGGCTTCTATATGGCAATCCCCAGGGTATCACTTCCTCAGTTATTTGTTTAAAAACAATTATGAAGCCAGAATGCCAGCAGGGGGTTGGGGGCTATCCAGTGTTTTGCATGGAGTGTCACATGTATGGCTATCTGCCCACTGGTCAGAAGTCTTGGGTGTGTGCTCGGTGCAAGGAGCTCCTGGTTCTCAGGGAGCAAGTTTGCTCCCTTGAGGCCAAGGTGGCTGACCTGGAGAAGCAGGGACAGTCAGTTAGGTGCACGGGGAAGACTCTCGGGGACTTGTTAAATATGTCCCACTCTGGATCTGGCAGCCCGGCTGCTGCCAGGGAGCATGAGGGTCAAGGGGAAAAGGGGCACCATGCTGAGGATAAGGGGAATGTGCCCTCAGAAGGGACCTCTTCTTCAGCTGGTGAACGGGTATCCTTTCATACCAAGGAACCGTCCCTGGGAAGGGTGGGAGGGGGGCTCTTGGTAGTTGGTGATTCGATCCTTAGGCAGGTAGACAGCTGGGTGGTGAACCCGCGTACTGACCGTATGGTGACTTGCCTGCCTGGTGCGAAGGTAGCGGACATTACGCGTGTTTTAGATAGGCTGGTAGATAGTGCTGGGGAGGAGCCAGTGGTCGTGGTGCACGTTGGCACCAACGATGTGGGGAAATGCAGTCGTGAGGTCCTGGAGGAGAAATTTAGGCTGCTGGGCAGGAAACTCAAGGCCAGGACCTCCAAGGTAGCCTTCTCGGAAGTGCTACCTGTTCCACGCGCAGGGCCAGAGAGACAGGCACAGATCAGGAGTCTCAATGCGTGGATGAGACGGTGGTGTAGGGGGAAGGGTTCAAGTTTGTTAGGCACTGGGATGCTTTTTGGGACAAGAGGGAGCTGTACAAAAGGGACGGTCTCCACTTGTCCTGAGAAGGAACCAGGCTGCTGGCGCTCAAAATTAAAAAGGTGGCAGAGCAGTTTTTAAACTGAATAATGGGGGAAAGCCGACAGGAGATGAAAAGTCTCTGGTTCGGGATGGCTCATCTCAAAGAGATGAAGGGGTAGCTATTACTTTTATACAAGGAAATGGATTACAATTGTCCACTGAGACTGTGGCTAATGATAGGAACTGCCTGGCAAGGTCTCGAGGCAGCAAGAGGAAGGCTGTGGGCTTAACAAACGTGGGAAACTATAAGTGTTTATACACAAATGCTAGAAGTCTCTGAGGTAAAATCGGGGAGTTGGAGTGCTTGGTGTTGGGGGGGGAAATAGACATTGTGGGTATTTCAGAAACTTGGTGGGATGAGGAAAATCAGTGGGATACGGTGATTCCTGGTTATAAATTATATCGGAAAGATAGGGGGGAAAGGGTTGGAGGTGGGGTGGCTCTGTATGTCAGAGAGGGTATACCGTCCAGTAAGATTGAGAGGGTAAGAGAATTGGATTAGCTTCTGGAAATGCTATGGGTTGAAATAGTGGGTCCAAAAGGAGGCTTAACAGTGGGAGTTTGTTATCACCCACCAGATCAAAAGATAGAGGAGGATTATAAAATGATGAATGAATTAAAGATAGCGGCTAGACGAAATAACTGTGTTGTAATAGGCGACTTTAACTACCCACACATTGATTGGGTCAATATGAGTTCTAGTCGGGAAAAAGAGATTGTGTTCTTAGACACTCTCAATGACTGTGCTGTGGAACAGATGGTCACAGATCCTACCAGGGGAGAGGCGATCCTGGATTTGGTCCTAAGTAACACCCAAGACCTGGTGAGAGATGTAAAAGTGATTGTACCACTTGGGAACAGTGACCATAATGTCATTGAGTTTAACATTTGTACAGATAGGGAGTTGCCCAAAAAGACTGACGCAACCACTTTTAACTTTAAAAGGGGTAACTTCTCTGGTATGAGGGGACATGTGAGGAAGAAATTGAAAGGAAGAGTGGAGAAGGTCAAAACCATTGGGGAAGCTTGGAGACTATTTAAAAATCCAATCCTAGAAGCTCAGAAAAAATATATACCGCAGGTTAGGAAAGGTACAAATAGGTATAGAAAAAAGCCTGCATGGTTAACAAATAAAGTAATGGAAGCTGTAAAAGGTAAGAAGGATTCCTTTAAGCGGTGGAAAGCTAGTCTCAGTGAGGTTGATAAAGGGAACACAGACTATGGCAAATAAAATGCAAGTCTGTGATCAGGCAAGCAAAAAGGCAATATGAGGAGCATATCGCAAAAAACATAAAGACCAACAATAAAACTTTCTTCAAATACATTAGAAGTAGGAAGCCAGCCAGGGAGGCAGTGGGGCCCTTGGATGACCAAGGGGTAAAAGGAGTACTGAAGGATGATAGGGAAATGGCTGAGAAGCTGAATGCATTTTTTGCCTCTGTCTTCACTGTGGAAGAGGAGAAGTGTTTGCCCACTCCAGAAGCACCAATTTTGGGAGGGGGTTTGAAAGACCTGAATCAGATTGCGGTAACAAGAGAGGAAGTCCTCCGACTGATGGACAATTTAAAAACTAATAAATCACCAGGCCCGGATGGCATTCATCCGAGAGTTCTGAAAGAACTCAAATGTGAACTTGTGGATCTCCTGACAAAAATATGTAATCTTTCTTTAAAATCTGCCTCCATTCCTGAGGACTGGAAGGTAGCTAATGTCACTCCCATCTTTAAAAAGGGCTCCAGGGGAGATCCAGGAAATTACAGGCCAGTCAGTCTGACATCGATACCGGGTAAGTTGGTGGAAACTGTTATTAAGGAAAGAATTAGTAGGCACATTGATGAACAAAAACTATTGAGGCAGACTCAGCATGGGTTCTGTAAGGGAAGATCTTGTTTTTTGAGGGAGTGAACAAACATGTGGACAAGGGGGACCCAATAGATATTATTTACCTTGACTTCCGGAAAGCTTTTGATACAGTTCCTCATCAAAGGCTCCTAAGTAAGCTCAATAGTCATGGGATAAAAGGACAAGTCCTCTTGTGTATCAAAAACTGGCTTATAAATAGGAAACAGAGAGTGAGTATAAATGGGAAACTTTCTCAGTGGAGGGTGGTAAGCAGTGGGGTACCACAGGGATCAGTACTCGGTCCGATGCTTTTTAACTTGTTTATTAACGATTTGGAATTGGGAGTAAGCAGTGATGTGGCTAAATTTGCAGATGACACAAAGTTGTTCAGGGTGGTGAAAACCAGGGAGGATTGTGAGGCACTCCAAAGGGATCTGTTGAGGATGGGTGAGTGGGCGTCAACGTGGCAAATGGGGTTCAATGTGGCCAAGTGCAAAGTGATGCACGTTGGAGCCAAAAATCCTAAATATAAATACACGCTGATGGGGTCTGATCTGGCAGAGACGGACCAAGAGAGAGATCTTGGAGTCGTAGTGGATAACTCGCTGAAAATGTCTACACAATGTGTAGCTGCAATAAAAAAGGCCAACGCTATGCTGGGGATTATTAGGAAGGGAATTGATAACAAATCAGCCAGTATCATAATGCCCCTGTATAAATCATTGGTGCGACCTCCTTTGGAATACTGTGTACAGTTCTGGTCACCACATCTCAAAAAGGATATTATAGCACTGGAAAAAGTGCAGAGAAGGGCAACTAGAATGATAAAAGGGTTGGAACACCTTCCCTATGAAGAAAGGTTAAAATGCTTGGGGCTCTTTAGCTTGGAGAAACAACGGCTGAGAGGTGACATGATCGAGGTTTATAAGATTATGAATGGGATTGAGCAGGTTGAGAAAGAAGTACTTTTCTCCCTTTCTCACAATACAAGAACTCGTGGGCACTCTATGAAATTGCTGAGCAGTCGGGTTAGAACAGATAAAAGGAAATACTTCTTCACCCAAAGAGTGATTAACATATGGAATTCACTGCCACAGGAGGTCGTGGCAGCTGCAAGCATGGACAGTTTCAAGAGGAAATTAGATAAACATATGGAGCAGAAGTCCACCAGTGGCTATTAGCCACAGGGTATAGATGGGAACTCTCAGTCTGGGGCAGGTGATGCGCTCTATTCTTGGTGCTGGAGGGGGCAGCAGTGGGAGGGCTTCTGGTGCCCTGGCCCCACTGCTGGACCTCCTGATGGCACCTGGTATATTTTGGCCGCTGTGTGACAGAGTGTTGGACTAGATGGGCCATTGGCCTGATTCAACATTGGCTTCTCTTATGTTCTTATGTTCTTATGTTCTAGTTAGCAGGCTGGCTGACTGGGGAAGCAAGGGGGAAGGAGAGCAGGTCAGTTTTACTCTCCACACTTGGAAGTGGAGTGAAACTGACCCGCTTCACCTCCAATTCTCTTCCCCAGCCTGCTATGGGGAAGGGAAGGCAGCAGCAGCATGGCTGAGAGAGGAAGGGGGAGGCATTTAAAGGTACCTCCCCAATCCTTCCAGCCTTCCCCTAGATGCCTTCTGTCTGACATGCAAGCTGTTCAGATGCTTGTGTGAGCTTCTCCCATCCACATTCTGAAGTGATTCAGTCCTGTGAGGACTACACGGTGTAGTCCCCCCACCCCCAAACAAAGAACATTTGAATTTGGTGTGACGGCCACTTCTTTTCATGGCCATATACCATATAGCAAATTTGGATACTTTTAACAGCCCAGAAATAGAGAATGTTTCTATTGTCACTTTGTGCAAGTCAGCTTGTAAGGTTGGAGGCACTTACTCCACCTTTCTTGATTGCACAGTGAATTGAAAGCATTCCTTCAGTCCTACCCAGCGTCTTTTAAATTTATAGAGAACCTGGAAGGTGCTTGAGGACTGAGCACCAAGTGTATATTGGAGGGGGTAACAGTTTAGTACTTTTTGAGGTGAGAGTATCAATTGGGAATGTTTAAAATACCATCTCTTCTACCAACATATATGGAAATAACAATCAGAAAGAGACTGGGATCTTAGTTCTTTGCACTTTTCCCAATTGCCAATTTAAATGTTTGACGTTAGTATGAGATTTATGTATGTTGTACTTGGGTGTTTAAACTCAAGTTCAGAATCTCAAGACCGAATCCATTCTCGCATGAACAAAATAATTATGAAATAGGCTTTAATGTCCTTTGCAGAACAGATAAAAAAGCACGATTAATTACATTAGGGACAATCATTTTGTTTTACGGTATCTATGTTCTGTGGTGCCAGGCCACTTTCCCACTGGATCCTGATGCAACTACTGGAACTGGATCCCCAAATGTATCCTGGAAGAGCTACTAGGACTGAATCCATACTTTATTGTATTGTATTATTATATTCATTCACTTTACTGGGTCTACTCTGCCTTAGTAGAAAGAATGAGAGGGTACAGCAGCTTACCAAAATATATCTAGTAGTTATTTGTGGAATCCACATCACAGACACTGCCATCTTAAGTAGGAGTTACACCTTTCTAAACCCATTGACTTCAGTGAACTTAGATGAGCATAACTCTGCATAGGATTGCACTGTTAATATTATAGTACAAGATGCTGCTGGGGACCAGGTTACTAACCTCCAGGTGGGGTCTGAAGTTCTCCTGATTACAACTGCAGACTACAGAGATCAATTCCCCTGGAGGAAATAGCAGCTTTGGAAGGTGGACTCTATGGTATCACAGTGCTGAGCTCCCTTCCTACCCCAAACACCACCCTTTACAGGCACTGAAAATTTCAGGCACCGAATTTTCCAAGTCTACTGTGGCTTGGGAGCATTTAGGTATGAGTGTTCCACTTTTGTGCAAAATGAAGGTCTTGTAGTATATTTACATTCCCTTCCACTTTTAACATTCTGTATAATATTTATGAAGCTGTGGATTCTGAAGGAGTCTATGAATCATGAAATGAATGCAAAAAGCTTGCACAAGTATGCCTTAGAGCTATACTAAACAGAAGGCTGGATGTCTGTGACTGGAACTCCAGATGTGTAATTTGCCATGCCATCCTCAGCAGAGTTACACCCTTCAAAATCAATTCAATCAGTTTAGAAAAAGGTAACTCTCTGCTTAGAATTGCACTATTGTCATTTAAAAGCAGCTATGGCTTATGCGTGTGCATCCATCTGGATCAGAGCCAGACTGATGGATAAGGGAGATTTTAGTTCTCTCCCCCATGCTATTTTCCCAGTCTGACTGCTTCAAGCCCCTGAAAGGAAAAATAGTAGGGGCAACCTACTTTATTCCTTCTGTGTTTATTCCTTCTGGGGGTTTAACAATACCAGGCAGGCAAAGTCTCTCTCTCTCTCTCTCTCTCTCTCTCTCTCTCTCTCTCTCTCTCTCTCTCTCTCTCTCTCTCTCTCTCTCTCTCTCTCTCTCTCTCTGTATGCTAGTCACCAAGAGTCCATGCAATTTGGCCCGTATTTTAGCACTAGCTCTCTTCTCCTGGATTTTTTTTGACATTTATATTTTGAATGCTAAAAATGTCCTTGAAAAATCTTCATTCTCTCTAACGAAGTCACTTCATTTTGTAGAGAAAATACTCATGGAATGTGGGAAGGGAGGTCTTTTTATTTAGAGTAGGCATGTTCTGAACAAAAATACAAAGGCTGTAAAAGAAAACCTGCTAAGGAAGTGAAAGGGGGCAAGAGGAAGTGGCTAGAAAAGTGAGTCAGCACTTTCATGCTTCTTTTACATCTCAAGTTATTTCCAAAATTGCTGATAGCCCTTAAAATTATATTTTAAAAGGGACATGTTCTGTTAGGCTGGGGCTATCCTCATAATATGAACTGGAGAGGCATGGCCAAAGTGGATTACTTTACTGTAAACTATCAACAGAGGAATTTGTTAGCAGAAGTGGAATCTATAAAATAGAGAAACACTTGATCAGCCTTCTGGAGCTAAACTCTCAACAGAATTTCAGAAAACTATCACTATATATGGGGTTCACATACACCTAGAAATACATTGAAAACTTACCAATAATTTTCATGGAGTTGGGGATCTTTTCATGAAATAATGTGCATGATGTGTATTTCTGATGTATGCTTACTATGAGATAGATGTAATTCTCTTCCTTAGGTTCAAACCAGTCTGTCCAAATATCTAGGACCTTATATACAAGAATTGTTTTGCTGGATCTGATCAAGGTTCATCTTGCCCATTAGTCCATTTCCTGCTGGGGCTGGAAGTATGTCTCCATAAAGGTCACAAGTGAAGTGTGACATTGACTGTTATCCTTTGCTTCATGCTCTAGTAAACAGATGTGCTTACTCTAAATACAAAGATTCATGACTAATGCCCATGTATCGTGCTTACCTGCCTAGAGATACCTAGCAGAAATTTGTGAAGCATTATTTTAACTCTTTGTAGAGCAATCAAAGGGTAAAATGTGCTCAGTCATCTGATTGTTGCCTGAATTGCAGATGCTTGCTTGCACAGACACAGTGGGCTGGACAAAAAATAACTCTAAGCAGGTGGAAAACAGCTGTCATGTAGGGGTGCAACAACTTATGCAAAAATGTGTGCAATATTATGGTTAGTAAGTTATACAGCAGTTCTTGTGCTGCTGCTTGTGTAACAGGGTGTGTAAGCTTTTGCTCTAGTTGATGTACATTTTTGGATTATTTTCACTTTTCTCATGCAGTGCAATAGTGTGAGTTTTAAACAGCCTCAGTCATGAACAGAAAATGCTTCCTTGCTGATACCAAGGCCAGCCAATCAGCATTGTCCATATACTGCTTCTGGTACACATCAAAGCAGCAAGTTTCCCCTGAGTTTAATGCAGGCAAAAAGCCTTTAGAACTTTACAAAATGTGGTGAATGTATTTCCACTGTGGCACTACCAATAAAATGATTCATGTTTATATGCATGTTACCCCCACACACATACACAAGCATGGGAAAATATATTCAGATTAAGATGGGAAATTAGCTTGCATGTTTGTGCAGGGAGTGGAAAACTGGGAACTTTTATCTAAAGAGGTGGCTGTGAAGGTAGTGAGTTTTCAATAGGAAAAGGATGACAGAGTCCTGGTTTAAAGATTTAAAAAGCAATATATTGTAGGGACTTGGTCCAATGGACTTACACTAAGCAAATACTGAATCACAGCACAGACAAATGGCACAGATTTTATCCAAACTAAGAACAAAAGCCAGAAGTCAACCTTTATTTAACTATTTGTTTATACCTCACCTTTCTTCCCAATGGGGAGCCAGAGCAGCTTACAATATCATTCCCCCCACCTCCATTTTATCCTCGCAACAACCTTGTGCAGCAGGTTAGGCCAGGAAAGTGTGACTGGCCCAAGGCCACCCAGTGAGTGAACTTCAGTGGCAGACTGGGGAGTTAAACGTAGCTTTCCCAGATTCTGTGAAAGAAATACTAGTGTATACCATCCGTATCAGTGCCTTGTGACAGAGGTACAGAATTACCTGTTATCAGTGAACACCATATACCTGTCTTTTGCATTGGATAGAATTAAGTCTGGCGAGTTGAAAATTATGACAGAAATACATCGTGCACTGTGAGAGTAGAGCTGGTGCTATCTATTTCTACTGTTTGCAATTAAACTCACCTGTTGAAGTGTATCAGAGTATCACCCCCTTCATAAGTGCACTAATAAGGGCATTTTATAGCACTTTAAATAAAAGGTTAGATTTAGGTTTGTTCTACTCTGAACCTCGTAGCTTTGTTTGGGGTGCACAAGAAAACACCATCATTGTAGTACTGAAATATGCAAACTTTGAATTGGTTAATTAACTATTTGGTCGTCTATGAGTCAGGCAGTTAACCACTAAAACATATTTAATCAGTTGACAGCTTTTTGTATCTGTTTAAAGCTGATTTCCAACCCCCTGTGGGAAAACCCTTTGATATAGATGACATAATGTGCAATAGGGATGGAGTATAACAGAGAAGGTCCACTCATCGATGTCTCATTGCCTATTACAGTCAGAGTCAGGAGGGATGATACAGGTTAATGAACATGTTTGTCAAAGAATCTGAAGCCATGCTATGTCTGAGTAGTCTCCTACCTTCTTTTAACTAAAAAGCAGTCACAGGAGGCTGCCAGTCTGAGTGCGGCAGTTGTTTATATCTTTCCCCTCCTGTTATTGTTCCCCCAAGATATATTTCTTCATGCAGTTGTAAAAATATCCAGGTGGAAAAGCAGCTGTGGGAGAATGGTTACCTGCCAATTTTCTTTTGAATTTAAAAAATGGGACACCATTTTCTTTGTAATATCAAGTTTGGCCCTGAGCTGTTCAAAAAGCATTGGTTTAATTACACATTGCTGTGGTTCGATCTATAAATCAATTTTACCAAAGAAGTTTGATCCTTTTGGCGTAAATGGCTCTAAAATATTGTCTTTTTGTAGTGCTTCTCCACATGGCCCATCCATGTAGTCTGTTCTTGGCTACCATCTCCCCTGTTATGTTACCAAATTATCCCTCCGCTCCAACTCCTTATTGTCTTCAAATGCATTGCCATTTCCACATTGTCAATAACCCCACTCCCTTACCCTTCCCTGTCTCTCTAACTACCATCCAATCTTCCTTCTATCTTTTACTTTCTAGCTTCTGGTGCCTACAAAATTGATTTATACTGACTCAAGTCCAGGGCACAAGTACCATTTCTCTGGACTCAGTACAAACTTATAAATGGGCTCCTATAGTACCAACCCATACATACAAACTCTTGAGCTGTATTTTATTTTTTAAATTACAGAAATAAGACATATCATAATGGGCTTGCAGCCTGTCTGGTCTCAGTTAAGGCATACCTGTTCCCCTCCTGAATTTTTGGGTCTTCCTCAGAATATGGATCTATATGGGCTAATATGCAAGGAGCCTTTCCTAGTCTTTCCTCAATATTCTTAATAGGAGATAGTGAGAACTGAACCTGGGACTATCAGTATATAAATATGTTCTACCATGGAGCTATAGATCCATGATATGCAAGGCAGCTGAAAACATGCTTTCTCTCTCTCATTTTGTATTCCTTCAAAAACTTTCTCACTAAATTACCAGAGACCTCCTGACTGCTCTATCTACTGCTACTTATGTCCACATGCTTCTGAGTTTCTCTGTTGCCTGTGAGTCATTTAACCATTATCTCTTTCCTTCTCTTCATGTATTAAGGCATAAGAGTTCCGCTGGGTCAAGATGGTACAGCAATAATATAATGTGGTTTTATGGCTTAGATGAACAATCTAGTACTTGTTAGTTGCCACTGATAGTGATAGGAAGATGAAGAAGACATTTTGAAGGAAGTGCCTATCCCTTTCATAGCAATTGAAACAAAAGGAGTCTGTGATGCTGAATGATGAAACAGAACTTAGAATAAAGGTCTGGATTTAATCAAACAGAAAACACCTGGAATAAACTTTCCGTACAAGAAGTCATAACTGCCTGGGGCATTTCTATGTTTTGAATTATAGAAATGATATAATCTGGGACACAAAAGAGTAACTGTGCATCAAATATGGACAGCTAAAACAGAAAATAGTTTACCCAGACTTTTAATTTAGGGACTGATCTTTTAATGCCATTTTTATAGATTGCCTTTAGCCTAGAAAATGTTAAATTCATTTTAAGATGCTCAGTATTTTTATGCTCTGGCTGGGTTTTTAATGCTGCATTTTAATTAATAGCTTTTAATGTTTTATGTTTTTATCATGTATTATTTTGTAAGCTGCTTTGTGTCAGGTAGCCCTGCCATGATGGATGGAGAAGGGAGGGAGGATGGGCTTTGTTTCGTGAAGGGAGGGTGGATGGGATCGTGGGGTATTGATTTATGCACCTGGAGTGTTCGAATGGAATGCGGGGAGCTGCCTCGGCTGCCTGGCCGTGCAGGCTGTATCTTCTTCAGACCTAACACACTGACCTTGGAGGAGACAGGCTGTTAGCTTCCTATCGCTTTCAAAAGCAACAGCTCGGCTGGGAAAATGGGGGCGGTGGGAACTACATTAATTATCACTGTCTCCAGTTCCCGCGCGCGCGCTATGCTTCTATTGGTGGAGGGGGGGGTCCCCATTCTCCCCCCTTCTGGTATAACTGCTTGCTTCATGTAACCAAGGTATTCTTAACAATGTTCCTGTTACAGTAACCTACTATTGCAGCTTTAAAATAAATACTATTCTTGCTTCACTGAACAAGGCCTGGTATTTTGCTGACTAAGTTAAGGACTCTGACAGTTTGTTAAGAATCTTTCATTTTCGGGGCTGGTCGGAAACCCGCGACTCCAACATGAGTGGCGGTGAAGAAGACACTCTCCCGATCAAAGACGAAAAGAAGGAGGACAAGAAACCTCCTGTGAAAACGGTACCCACGGAAGCCCCTGGCCCATATGTGCCGGTGACCTGGGGGCAGGAGTACGACTTTGGGGGGCCCTATGGGGACCCTTATGGAGCGGCCTACGGAGGGGTGACCACCTGACCCAAGCAAAGACGAGATTGGGTGAAACCCCTGGCCGAAACTCATGAGACGTGGTTCACGACTCCGCGAGCCTCGGTGCGAGTGAGTCAAACTGAGAGGTCAGTCCACAGACTGATCACCGCCGAAGGGCTGGAAGACACCTACCGAGACTCCAGTGACCTGGAAGGGGCCGTGGTGAGCCGGAGGTGGAGTGGCGACCCGAGCCAAGACCGCCTGTTTCGCATCCTAGATGAATCCCTCGCCCGCATCCCCCAGATGATCGCGGAGGGCATCCGAGAGGAGCGAGAATGACAACGGCGGGAGGAGCCCTCCGACCAGCATCCTCAAGACCAGCAACAGGTGCCGGTCCCGGACCAGCAGAACGTACCGGTCCAGCCCCTCGATCAACCAGCGGGGCCGGGACCGCAGGGACCGCAGGGACCGCCAGTACAGCAACCCCAACGACCATGGGGTTTCCTGCCACCGAAACCATCTGAACTACTCGATGCAGACTTTGATGGGACCCCAGAAAAGTTCCCCTTCTTCCTGGTGAGAGCTGAAATTCATTGAAACCTGGGGTCATCTGTTCCAACGCGAAGACCGGATGGTGGATGTTATAGCCTCGCACCTGAAGGATGCAGCGGCCGACTGGTATGTAGCGCTCCACCAGGCTGACGGGCGAGAGCTAAGAGAGATCGACACGTTCATGTGGGTCATGAAGGAACATTTTGAAGATGTCAACGCCAACAAGACAGCCAGAGCGGCTATACGGGCCCTCAAGCAAGGCTCCAAGTCGGTGAGAGAATACACCGCAGAATTTCGCAGGTGCGCCGCCAAAACACGAGGTTGGCAAGACGGGGTACTGGCAGACCACTACAAGTTGGGGCTCAACGCAGAGATCCGCCGTTCCGTCACGAGAACCCAGGATCCGGACACGCTGACGGGCTGGATACAAGCGGCTATCACCATGGAGAACCGCCTGAAAACCATCCGACTGGATGATGCCACGGTGATGAGTAAAGGGGGCCAATCGGGTCCTACACCTGCTCCGCGAGGGAAGAATCAACCACCGAACCCGAAACCCAAAGATGGCACGAGGGAGCTCCGAATGAAGCAAGGGCTCTGCCTGAAGTGCGGGGAGGGGGGCCACTTTGCCGCGAATTGCCCAGGCTCCCCCGCACCAACTGGGGCCCCGAAAGGGACCAAAAAGAAGTTTGACACCTCCACCCCGAAGCCGGTGGCGAAACCGAGAGGGGCGAGGGCCCTGCAAGCCAAACCCCTCAGTGAGGCATCAGATTCATCGGATGGCGAGACCGCACAGCCGGGAAACGAGACGGACCTGCTGTAAATAGCGCTGAACAGCAGGTCCCGGACTCTCAAGCGCAAATCCCGGTGAGACGACCCCCCTCTCTTTTCTTTCTCACAGTGACTTTAATGGACCCGGGTCTACTGACCCATGTGAGAGTACGAGCTCTCATTGACTCTGGGTTGGGAAAGACCTCATTAACCCCACACTGGTGACGGGACTGGGGGCAAAGGTGGTGAAATTGACTGATCCCCTGATTTTCACGCAAATGGACGGTTCTACATTGAAAGAGCCATGCAAATATGAAACTGTTCCCTTACGGGTGGGGATTGGGAACCACTGGGAAGAGAGGCCCTTCATCGTCACCCCTTCTGCTCGATTTCCCCTAGTGCTAGGTAGCGCGTGGTTCTTCGACCATGATCCACACGTCCTATGGGGAGAGGGGAAAGTTAATTTCATTTCCGAGAAATGCCAACCCCATCTGTGGAAACGGGAGTGGGGTGCCCCGATGGCGGGGGGAGACCTCATAATGGCGGGGGTGGCTGAAACGGAACTGGAGGCGATTCCCCAAGAGTACCGAGACTTAGCAGCCGTTTTTGGGGAGGAGGAAGCGGATGAACTGCCCCCCCACAGAAACTCTGACTGTGCCATTGAAATTTTACCAAACCAAAAGTTACCCAAGGGGAAATTATACTCCATGAGCCCCTCGGAGAAGGTGGAGTTGAGAAAGTTTATCGACAAAAACTTAGAAAGGGGGTTTATCCGACCCGCATCATCCCCGTTTGCTGCTCCTGTTCTTTTCCGAAAAAAAAGGACGGGGGGCTACGGCTGTGCACTGACTATCGAGGGCTGAATGCAGTTTCTAACACGAACGCTTATCCTATGCCCCTGATCAAAGACCTGTTGGCCACGGTGGCAGGGGGGAAGGTATTCTCGAAGCTAGACTTGAGGGATGCCTACTTCAGGGTGCGGATAAGGGAAGGGGATGAGTTCAAAACGGCTTTCAATACCCCACTGGGTCAATTTGAATACTTAGTCATGCCGTTCGGACTCCAGGGAGCGCCGGGAGTCTTCATGAACTTAATTAATGAGGTGCTCCACAAGTATTTGTTCAAGGGGGTCCTTGTTTACCTTGATGACATACTTTTGTACTCCCCCGACCTAAAATCACACGTCAAAATGGTGAGAGAAGTTCTTCAAACGTTGCACAAGCACAAACTCTTTGCTAAGCTGTCCAAATGCGAATTTCACAAGTCAGAGATCCCCTTCCTGGGCTACCGCATATCGCAGAGGGGAATTGAGATGGATCCTGATAAAGTAAAAGATGTGGTGGGGTGGGAAACCCCTAAAACTCGGAGGCAACTCCAGGGTTTCCTCGGATTCGCGAACTTTTACAGATCATTCCTCTCAAACTTTGCTCAAGTGGCTCTCCCCCTAACTGACCTACTTAAAACGAAGGGGAAGCCTCCTGATTGCACACGTCCCGGGGCAAAGTTAGACTGGTCCCCGGAATGTCCACGCCTTTGACCGGCTAAAAGCTCTCTTTACGTCGGAGCCTGTGTTGGCGCACCCAAATGAACTTAAAAAATTCATTGTACACAAGTCGACGCATCAGATGTTGCAATGGGAGGGGCGATCCTCCAAGAGGGGGATGATGGTAAACTACACCCCCTCTCCTATGTCTCCAGAAAATTTAATGATACTGAACGAAATTGGTCGGTGTAGGAGAAAGAAGCGGGATCGATCCGCTTAGCGCTGGCGACCTGGCGCCATTGGCTTGAGGGGGCGCGGGTTCCATTTGAGGTTTGGACTGATCATAAAAACCTTGAGCTCCTCCGCTCCCCCCGCTCATTGAACGCCAAACAGCTGCGTTGGGCTGATTTCTTCTCTAAGTTCAACTTCACTCTGCACCATTTTCCTGGTAAATCTAACTCGCTAGCTGACGCACTTTCACACCTCCCACAACACGACAGTAAGAGGGAGGAGATTTGTGACTCTGTATTCACGCCTTCCCAATTGGGAGGAGCAATAACCACTCGTAAGCAAGCAAAGCTTTCCCCCCCTTCCCCTACCCCTCCCGCAGATGACTGGGCCGCGAAATTCTCTACGGCTATGTCTGACGCCGACAGGGAGGAGGTGGGGGGAGGATGGAGTTACTCAAGATGCACAAGGCTGCTGGCGGAAAAATGGCAAAATGTTTGTTCCCCATTCCCTTCGGGGGGAGGTGATGAGTTGGGTGCACGGCTCGAAACTGGCGGGGCACACGGGGTTTGTTAAATCACTCCAACTATTGCAGAGACAGTTCTGGTGGCCTGGGCTACGCAAAGACATTTCTTTGTTCACTTCTGCTTGCCAAACGTGCTTAATGAGCAAACCCAGGCCAGGTAAACCCCCAGGGGCGCTGCAACCCCTCCCCACGCCAACTCGGCCATGGGAAGTGATTTCGATGGACTTCATTACGGACCTACCCCCTAGTGGGGGGAATACTGTTATTTGGGTTGTGGTGGATCTTTTCACTAAACAAGCCCACTTCGTTCCGTTTGCATCCATCCCCTCGGCCAAGAAATTAGCCTCGGCGTTCCTTCAACACATAGTGAGGCTCCACACTTTGCCAGCTAAAGTGATCTCGGACCGGGGGGTGCAATTCGTTTCTCATTTCTGGAGTGAACTTATGTCACTGCTTGGGGTGGAGCAGGGGGTTGGCAGTGCGTACCACCCAGAGACTGATGGACAGACCGAACGTGTCAATCAAACCCTTGAACAATATTTAAGGTGTTTTACGAACTTTCAACAAGATAATTGGCATTCCCTTTTGCCTTTAGCTGAGTTCTGTTACAATAACACTCAGCACTCCTCGACGGGTATGTTCCCGTTTAAGGCGGTCCATGGATATGAAGCCCCGCCTTTACCGTTTTTGACTTCTCCCGACCTCCCGGCGGGAGATGCTGGTGACTGGTGCAAAAAGCTGCAAGCGGCTTGGCCGTTGTTATCTAAAACTCTTGACGATGCAAAGGAGGCTTACAAAACCCAGGCTGATAAGAAACGCAACCTTTCCTGGGTCCCAAAATGCGGGGAGTTTGCCTACCTTTCCACTCAAAACTTGCGTGGAATTCAACCGAGCCGTAAACTCGGCTGGAAGTTTGTTGGACCTTTTGAAATTATGCGAGTGATTAACAATGTGACTGTGGAACTTGCCTTGCCTAAATCACTAAAGTCTGTTCATCCTGCCTTTCATGTAAGGCTTCTACGCCGCGCGCCTGAGGAGAACAAATGGAGACCGCGACAGCCCACCCCGCCTCCGCTGCTGGTGGGGGGGGAACCACACTATGAAGTTTTGCAGATCTTGGACTCTAAAATCTCTCGCAACCGCTTGTTTTATTTAGTCAAATGGACGGATTTTGGGCCTGAACAGAGGGAGTGGGTGCGGGCGGAACATGTTCTGGCCCCCAAGATGGTCCGTGCTTTTCATAAATTGTATCCCCACAAGCCAAAGGGGTAGATTTGTTATCGAGAGGGCAGCATGTCAGGTAGCCCTGCCATGATGGATGGAGAAGGGAGGGAGGATGGGCTTTGTTTCGTGAAGGGAGGGTGGATGGGATCGTGGGGTGTTGATTTATGCACCTGGAGTGTTCGAATGGAATGCGGGGAGCTGCCTCGGCTGCCTGGCCGTGCAGGCCGTATCTTCTTCAGACCTAACACACTGACCTTGGAGGAGACAGGCTGTTAGCTTCCTATCGCTTTCAAAAGCAACAGCTCGGCTGGGAAAATGGGGGCGGTGGGAACTACATTAATTATCACTGTCTCCAGTTCCCGCGCGCGCTATGCTTCTATTGGTGGAGGGGGGTCCCCATTCTCCCCCTTCTGGTATAACTGCTTGCTTCATGTAACCAAGGTATTCTTAACAATGTTCCTGTTACAGTAACCTACTATTGCAGCTTTAAAATAAATACTATTCTTGCTTCACTGAACAAGGCCTGGTATTTTGCTGACTAAGTTAAGGACTCTGACACTTTGTTAGATACATGTTTTGGGCAGATTCCCTGGAGAGGTGGTATAATATTTTTCTAAATCACTGTAAGCCGCCCTGAGCCCGTTCACGGGGAGGGCGGGGTATAAATACAATCAATCAATCAATAGGTAAAAGTAAACAAATATAGGAACTAGCAGTACAGTAATGAGTGTGTTTGATGTACCAAAACTATTCTTCAGAGGTGCCCTAAAAGAAAAAGAAAAGGAGAAGAAGAAGAGTTGGATTTATACTCTAGCCTTCTCTTGGAGTCTCAGAGCATTTTACAATCTCTTCCTCACCCCACAATGACACCCTGTGAGGTATGCAGGACTGAGAGAGCTCTTTCAAGAACTGCTTTTGAGAGAACAGCTCTGAGAGAACTTTGATTGGCTCAAGGTCACCCAGCTGGCTGCATGTGGAGAAGTGGGGAATCAAACCCAGTTCTCCAGATTAGAGTCTGTTGTTCTTAACCAGTACTCCAAACTCTCTCTCTCTTTCCTGCAAGATTTTTTCAGTGACTTGCTTTTTGATATTTCAATATTAAATTGGGAAAAAATAATTGCAGTGTATTTATTGATTTACTTTATAGCTCATTTTCTCACTGAGATTCAAGGCTTTATGAACATATGTAGAACCCTGCTGGATCAAAGCCCTGGTCCATCAGCCAATTAGTTTCCCTGTGGGGCCAAACAAAGAAGGCGTAGAGATGAAGCCCCTTCCCTGCTGCTGCTTCCAGAATTCCAGAGGTTTGCTGCTTATGTAGATGGAAGCTGTCATCAGTCACCATGGCTAGGAGCCATTGATGGATCTATCTTCCATAAAAGGCTCCCTCTAAACCACTCTCACTACCCCATGCATAATTTTATAAACCTCAATCATGTCTTCTCTTAGCCATCTGTTTTTCTAGACACTAGACTGAAAAGTCCAAGGCCTAATTATCTGAGATCATCTTTCTTTCAGTAGAGGGAAAGTAAGCACCAGTGGTGGCCCTAAAGTTAAAAAACAATAGGCTTGAAATATGAATTGTCTTAGCTTGTAATAGTCAGCTGCAAGGTAAGTTGAGTTCCATCATTTAAAATCCTTAAGTGTCTGTTCTACATTAAAATGCACAATGCAGTAAGCTTCAGTTGAATTGTAAGGTGTTAAATAAAGAAACCATTTGCTTGAGTTGTCTGACTTATTCCATCTATTCACGTATACATCTGCATTTGATTTGCTTGTGTCTGTATGTGTGAGTTAGCAAGTGAATGTGTGTGTGTGTGTGTGTGTGTGTGTGTGTGTGTGAGAGAGAGAGAGAGAGAGAGAGAGAGAGAGAGAGAGAGAGAGAGAGAGAGAGAGAGAGAGAGAGAGATGACACATTTCATGTCTCTTAAGTTTGAAAATCAGAAACTGTGAAGCTGTGATATAAAATTAAAATATCCAATTGTCGTTTTTTACTTACTGGCATGAACTTGATTCTAGTTATTTCCTGTTCAATTATCTTTTGAAAAAGCAGCAAACATACCTCTTCTTGTAGTAAGGGCACCAGAAAATTATGTTAAAGATGTGACATTCCAAGACAACTATAAATTCTACAACCAATCAGTCATGCATGGCACTCTACAGATTAGAGGAATTGTCTGTTGTTGCTGCCTGTCCAGGTGTACAAAAATTGCAGCAGGGATGCATATGTACGTATGTAAGATATCTCACAGGCCAAAATGTATGGATCTTAGGTAGGACTGCCAGCTTCGAGGTTGGACCTGGCAATCTCCCAGAATTACAACTGCTCTCCAAAGTACAGATATCAATTCCCATGGAGAAAAAATGCTGCTTTCTATGGCCCCTCCCCTCTCCCAACCCCATCCTTCCCAGGCTTCACTTTCAAATCTCCAGGAATTTCCCAACCCCAAGATGGAAGCCCTACATAGGTTCTACTAAGTGTGCAGTAGTGCAGGCCTCTGTCAGGATAAGAGATCTGGATTATAAGAGGATCCTGGGAGAGATGAGAAGGGAAAAGACTGATATTGTTTCAAGAAGGAAAGAAGAAGTCTACTGTTGGAGGAAGATCCTGGAAAGATAAGAAAGGGGACAAAGCAAAGGGAAAGCCATAGAAAATACTAGGGATGGGCACAAACTGGGAAAATGTGGTTCGATTTGTGGCTCATGGCATGCCTGGTTCATGAACCACAATCACAAACTTTTCAGGGCTAAACAAACTGGTTTGGTTAATGAGGTTCGTGATAGGGCAGAATGCCCCCCGGCATGCTAGACATATCAAACCTGCAGGGGGTCTCTGTCTGATGTTCCTCTACCTGCCCTCCAAGTTTAGTGAGGATTGGATTTCAGGGGTCCGAGTTACAGCCCCTCAAAGAAGGTGACCCCAGGAAAGTGTTTTCTGAGGAAATGTCAGGTGCAGGTTCAGGAAGTTTAGGAATGTACAGAATGGACTCTGTGCAAGCTAGAGGCATCAAACTTGCTGAGGATCTACCCATGATCCTCCTCTACATGATCTCCAAGTTATGTGTAAATTGGACTTAATGGGTCCAAGTTACGGCCCCCCAAAGAAGGTGCCCCGAGAGAAGTGAAGAGTGAATTCCATAAGCCATAGAAAGCCATTGATGTGTAGTCTGGATGCAATCTGCGGTGTTTCGAGTATTTCTTATTCAAAGCCAATAGGCTATAGTGTGACCCAATCTCAGTAGAAGGCACATACAAAGCCAGTATAATCAATCATGAAGAAATACTTGAAACGCGGCACCTTGCATCTGGACTACGTGTCAATGGCTTTCTATGGCTTATGGAATTCATGAATGTCCACTCCATGATGAAATGCACGTCAAATTGGACTATGATATTACAACACAACTGGAGTGAGACACAGTGAAATATTTGGGACTTTATTCCTTATTCTTGTTTCTGTATTCTGGTTACACCTTGGCTATTATTGTTATATTTCTGCTTACCGAATTGTTATTCTATATCATTATATATCTACCTTGTTTATTTTCAGCCAGTGGTTTTTGTGCTTTGTTGGAAATCGGCATGTCTGCTCTGCTCCCTTCCACCCGGCAACCAACGGACAGGCGGAGTAGATGGTGCGCACCACCAAGGACATGCTGCGCCAGATCGTCCAAGGAGACTGGGACTACAGGCTAGCTGCTTTCTTGTTTGGCCAAAGAATGACCCCGCATACAGCCACAGGATGCTACCCCACAGAACTCTTAATGGGCTAGCGCCTAACGACCCGACTGGACCAGCTGCACCCAGACAGGGCACCCGACCACAGCCCGGGCCCAATAACCCAGGAGGCACCACAGAGGTTCTTTCCAGAGGACCCCGTATATGCCCGCAACTATGTGCAAGGAAAATCATGGATCCCAGCCCGGCTGGTGTGAGTGACAGGACCTCTCTCCTATGAGGTCTCAACGGAAGATGGCCAGCTTCTCCAGAGGCACATAGACCAACTATGCTGTTGCATGCTGCCCCAGACTACCCAGAGATATGGGACGCTGAGGACAGTGATGCAGAGTCAGACCTAGAAGAACCAGCGCTGGGACCAGCAGAGCCAGACATGGCCACAAGTCCTGCCTTAAGCTCTGTGCCTGAGCCCAACAGGGAAATTGCCACTTCAACCGGACCTGCACCAACCGTTGTCCCAGAGCCGCAACCCAAGCCAACCACGCCTATCTGCACCCCGACGGAGCCATGCCGCTCCACGAGAGAATGATGGCACCCAGAGTACTTGAAGGACTATGTGTGTTAGTACTTTGGGACTAAGAGGGGAGGGTTGTTATATATTAATATGGCTGTGACAGTGTGCGCCCGGCCATGTGGTTGAATGGACCTTCAGTCCTAGAACAATGGACACCACGGATCCTAGGCACGGACCAGGATCCTGCAGGGAACCTATAGTTACCAGGGCCATGTAAATAGAGCCTATCACAGGAGTTGGGTGTGTGTTGGGTGTGTGTGCCAACTAGAATGTAAGCTGGCTGGGGACTGGCTATTTATCTTCATTCTGATGTAGCTAAGTAAATGTGAGCTGATTTCACTATCAGTACTTTTCCGATTCCCTGCACTTGGGCTGCCTTGGGTGGGACATCAAGGTGGGCCACCCTCCAAGAGGTCAAAAGGGCTATGTGGAGGGCCCAGGAAGCAGTCACTCTCCTCATTGGCAAGTTGATTGCTGTGGATGGCCAACCCTTCTCCCTTGTGGAGGACATAGCCTTTTACCCACTACAATGGCAACGGTCAAGGCTTAGGTCTTCAGAGCCCAGAGTCCACCTAACGCCCAAATCCCAGCAGGGGAGAGAAGTTCACAATCAGGAGGGTATAAAATGTGGGTCCTCAGCTAAGGCACCTAGTAGCTAAGCCCCACTGCTCAGCATGAGCAGAGAGACAAGGTGACTCAGAGCCCTGAGTCCATCTAACACCCAAACCCCAGCAACGGGAGAGAAGTTCACAATCAGGATATAAAATGTGGGTCCTCTCTCAGCCAAGGCACCCAGTAGCTTAGATTCTCTACTCAGTGTGAGTAGAGGGTGGCTCAGAGCCCTGAGTCCACCCAACACCCAAACCCTAGCAGAAATAAACAAGAAGAGGCCTGCAGAAGCAGGAGGACCCCAGGGCTGAGGAGGAAGCGGCCACAGGTAAGTTCCCCCAGCTCCCGCGGTGAGGCCTGAGTGGCT
The DNA here is from genome assembly GCA_029375565.1 of Gekko gecko. NCBI lineage: Eukaryota > Metazoa > Chordata > Lepidosauria > Squamata > Gekkonidae > Gekko > Gekko gecko. The sequence continues at coordinate 51,427,766 of JAPDNY010000004.1, forward strand.
TCCAGACACCAGGCCCGCCAATCTCCTCCCCCTAGCTCCACTGCCAATCTTCTCCCCCCAGTTCCGGTGGTGAGGCCTGAGTGGCTTCCAGCCACTGGGCCCACCGATCTCCTCCCTCCCAGCTCCACCACTGATCTCTTCTCCCCTGGCTCCGATGGCGAGGCCTGAGTGGCTTCCAGCCACCGGGCCTGCCAATCCCCTTCCCCCCAGCTCCACTGCCAATCTTCTCTCCCCCCCGGCTCTGGTGGTGAGGCCTGAGCGGCTTCCAGCCACTGGCCACCGCAGAATTCCCACAGTGTTCTCTGCACATGCGCAGGGAATGCTCTTTTACTTTTGGGGGTGGGTTAAATATCCCCTATAGCTTTTATAGATTTCAGATTTTTATACACATCTGGGGATTGCCCCAAATGTGCAGGAAAATCTCTTTGCCCCTAGGTGCCCCCAATGTACAGATTTAGATATCCACACACAGGGGGCACCTTGGCTATTAGATATATGGATGATGAATGTGCTCTGCCTTTAACAAGTTCCCTGCTTCTCTGTCTAAATGCCAACATCCAACAGAGGAGAGGCTACAGAGCTGAGCTGAGCTGATACATACTATTCTGATCCCACAGAGCAGAATGGGAACTCTGTTACTGGCAGCCAGTAGTACCTGTTAAGTTTTGAAGGGCTCCTATTGGTCTTGCTTTTGAAGTTCTGTAAACAGTTTAATTAAGCAGAGACAGTCTGTCTGGAAATGTATCCATTCATGAACTGCCATGAATTGCCACAAACAGCATAAAAGTTTGTGGAATGCTCATGCTGGTCACTCTTCCATGAACATTGCTGTGCATAGCACAAACTGGCCAAAATTAATGACAAACTTTAGTTCATGAGCCAGTTTGTGCCCATCCCTAGAAAATACAGATTGATGATAAGGAAAGGTAACCCCAGTCAAAGATAGAAAGCTAAACAAACAGGATATTCCATAGCAGAAGCTGAGACAGAAAGCTGATTTTACACTTTAAGTTAAAGAAAGATGAGAAGCCTGAGCATTTATGATAGTAAAAATGGTATCTGGAGGTTTGCTCTCTGGAGAAAAAGTGGGATTGAACATGGTGTAAATGAGTATTATTAGCAGGGTTACATAAGTGATAAATATCACACTAAACTTTTTATGAAGAATTCTGTGATTTTTAATTCAGAAAGTGAGGCGCCTGGGAGTAACACTGGATGCCTCTCTTTCCACAGGGCCCAGGTTACTGCAGTTGCCAGACCTGCATTTTTCCATTTTAGGCAGATTAGTTTACTGAAACCCTATCTCTCCCCCCAGGGCTTAACTACAGTGACCTATGCAATGATCACTTCCAGGCTTGATTACTACAATTCACTCTATGCAGGCTTACCTTTGAGGCTTACCTGGAAATTACAGCTGGTGCAAAATGCAGCATTGTGCCTGCTGACATCGATGCCTGTGCAGGCTCATATTCAGCATGTGCTCTGCTAACTGCATTGGTTACCGGTTGAGTTCTGGATTTGCTTTCAGGTGTTGGTAATAACTTTCAAGAGGCTGCGGTGGCAAGATGCTGAGCTGCCAACTGGAAGGTCTGTAGTTCGGCAGTTCGAGACCCTAGTGCCACGTGACAGAGTGAGCTCCCGTCTCTGGCCCCAGCTCCTGCCAACCTAGCAGTTTGAAAGCAAGAAACTGCAGGTAGATAAATAGGTATCGTTTCAGTGGGAAGGTAACAGTGTTCCGTGCACCTCAGCATTTAGTCATGTCGGCCACATGACCACAGAAACATCTTCGGACAGTGCTGGCCTTTTGGCTTGGAAACAGAGATGAGCATTGCCCCCTAGAGTCAGATTCAACTAGCTTTCAAGCAAGGGAAACCTTTACTTTTACTTAATAACCTTCAAACTTTACATAGCCTGGGACCAACATATCTGAGGGACCGCCTCTCCCCATATATGCCTTGAAGAGTGTTACACTCTATGGATCAACATCTCCTGGCAATCCCTGGACTGACGGATGTCAGTCTTGCCTCAACCAGAGCCAGGGCTTTTTCTGCTCTGACCCCTGTCTGGTAGAACATGCTCCCTATTGAGACCAGAGCCCTGCAGGATCTTCTTCAATTCCACAGGGCCTGCAAGACGGAGCTGTTCCACTAGGCTTGTGGCTGAGGCAGCGGGCATCCATGTATGGTCTCCCTGAGGTTGTTGTCACCCACCCACTGATATTGGCCTTTATTCATTTGTTACCAATGGGTCAGGGAACCTCTCACAGCCAGCTGATTTTTGTTTTGAGCTGTAACCACAAATTTCAATGTTTATTATTGTGTTTTTGTAGTACTGTAGTTATTGTAAAGTTTGATGATGTTAATCACCCTGAGCTCACTTGCAGGATGGGTGAGCTATCAATATGAAAAATAAGTATTTGATTTTAAAAAATTGACATGTTAGAGAGTAAGTTAATAAAAGTGTTTTATCAGCAGTGACGGACAGAAAATAGACATTGCATAAATGGGAGGAAAAAACTTTCCCTGTACTTCCCCATAATTCCTAATTATTTCAGTAGTTTCATCATGTGTAATGTTTTGCAATGAGTCATTGACTTCTTGACTTAGTAGACGTCTAAAGCCCACAAGTTCTGTTCTACTAGGGACTAAAATCTAAACCTTCCATCTGTGGTAATTAAATCTTTGGGTCTCAATAAAGTAAATATAAGCTCATCCTGAGCTCTCACACATATAAGGCGTGTGTATGTACAGAATTTTTTCCCCAGAATACTTACATTATGTATCACTCATGCAAGTTGTGTATATTCTTATGAGTATACATGATTGGGGAAAGGCTACAGACTAACATGGTTACTCTATATTCTCTGTCAAGATGGAAGAGAGATGCATATTTTCTGCTTAGATGATCAGGGTGACATCATCTATAAAAGTGATACTCTCATCTAATGTCCATTCTGTACAATTCTGTATATATTATTATTGCAGCAGTTACACCTTGGTTCATACATATGTAGTCATCCTACACGTGCATGGCAATTCTGTTAACACATATGAAACTGCTTTATACTGATTCAGACTATTGGTTTATCAAGGTCACTGTTGTCTGCGGGTTCTGGTGGTCATCAACTGGCAGTGAATTCGTTAATTTAATTACCCGTTAAGTAGAGAAAAGCTTTTTTTTGTCTGTGGAGAATTTATCGCCTATTAATTTCATTGGACGATTCTGAGTTCTGTTATTATGACTTGCAACCTGATCCTTTTAACTGGAGATGCTGGGTGTTGATACTCTTTCACTGAGCCAGAGCCCCTTCACTAATAAACTTTGTTTTTTTCTCTATGACAGAAACACCATATAAAATATGAGGAATTTTGGTGACAAAACACCAAATTAAATATGAGGAATTTTGGTGACAAAAATTGAATTTTGGTGACAAAACGCCATATAAAATATGAGGAATGACAAAAATTGTGGTGATGCATATTCACATAATATATTTCAGATGTACACACAGACGAAGCTGACTTATACTGAATCAGACTGTTGGTTCATCAAGTTCATTTTCTACTCAAACAAGCAGCAATTATCCAGGGTCTCAGGTAGAGTTCTTTTGCACTACCTATATCCTGATCTTTTTAAGTGGAGGTGCCAAGGATAGAATCCGGAACCTTCTGCATGCCAAGTTCTAACTAGCAGACAACCTAACTTGTAAACTAGCTTTTTGTTGTTGTTCTTGTAATCAGGTATAGAAGCATTAAATGCTGACCACATGCAGACAGGAATACACTAGAGTCCTTTCACTAGACTCTATCACCTCACATTACATGCCATTTTATGAAAGTGTCCCATAAATGTATAGTGATGTCCAACTAAAGGTCCAGCCTATTTTAAGTTTTAATCAGACAAAAGGATATAAATATGCGTATAAATATATGTCATATAAATGAATCCTCCACAAACCTGTGGTGGTACAGCTCTTTTGGAGAATTCTACCATGTCCTTTTTTGCATAGTGGGATTATTCAGAAAATGTCTGTCTTCTAGAAGGAGAATTTTCTCACTTTCAGATCACAGTTCTCCATGAATTTTACCTCAAACCAGAATATCAGTCATAGGACATCTACGCATAGAGATGAAAGAAGATATGTAGCAGTTCAGAAACAGGTTGGAAGATACCCTTCAGGAATTAGGAAAGTATAAGGATCAGGACCTCAGCTACATAAAGCAGGAAGCCAGAAAGTGATTTCCATAACATGCAGATTGTTTAGATCTTATGGGGAATAAAAGGAGGAAAAAGGAGCTTCCATTTCCCAGGAGTTCATGCACAGCAATGTACAGATGAATCTTGATACTGTGACTTCCAATTGCATATAAAGAATAAAGGCTTGTAAAAGGCAAAAGATTTATGCGATCTGAAGAGAAACCAGAGTTTTGTAAAGCCATCACTCTTAACAGAAAATAAAAAAGTCAATTATAATGCTTTGTTAGAAAAAGGTGATGTTCTAAAATCAGAAGAAAAACTGAGACATGAATATCAAATTAATTTATCATGGTGGGAATCTACATTATTGAAAGATAGATATGGTAAAGATAAGGTAAAGGGTTTTGGAGATAGAAATACCCAGCTGGACAGGATTTGGTTGTCTTCCAGTGATAAACTAATTCAGAAGTTATATAGATTTCTACTAGAGGAATACGAGCTGGATGAAAGTGTTAAATCTGTAATGATTTCCTGGATGAAAGATATGGGAAAAGAAATTGAAATTGAACAATGGAGTACAATATGGAAAACCACGAAACTTATGAGAGCCATTTCCTATAAGGAGAATATTTACAAACTGTTTCACAGGTGGTATTGGTCCCCGGATAAGATTGCAAAATGATTTCCACAAAATTCAAATAAGTGTTGGAAGTGTAAATCCAGTGTGGGGACCTTTTATCACATGTGGTGGAAGTGTAAAAAAATACAATCATTTTGGAAAATGGTTCATAATATTATTTTTGAAATTTTGAACTTAGATGTGGTCTTATCACCTGAGACATATTTATTGAATATTATTCCCAAAGGTTACAATAGACAAGATACTTACCTTTTAGTGTATATTATAACAGCTGCAAGAATGTTAGTGGCGAAAAACTGGAAAGTGGATAGGTTACCCTCTAAAGAGGAACTAATAGTAAAATTGTTAGAGTTAGCACAAATGGACAACTTGAGTTTAATACTTCAGGCTAAGGATGATAAAATTCAAGAGAAAAGATGGTTAAGGGTTTATAATTGGATAAAGCTTGTTAAGAATATAAAATAATGTGAAGTAATACCATATGCAAAGACATGGTAAAATGTTTACGACTCTATACATGTATGTAAATCTTGACGTTTGTAAACTGGATGGAAAATGTGGAATAAATAAAGTATGGAAAAGAAAGAAAAAAGAATAAAGGCTTGTTATAAACTTGATCTGTTCATGATAATCATGCTTTGGTTGCTTCAGCATGTGTGTTACAAAGATTGATCGCATGCTTTAGGGAGCTGCTGACTCAGATTAGTGAGCGTAGAGAGATTTGATGGTTTCTTCCCAGGAGGAGAAATGTTCAGAACCAAAGCCCCTGGTCCAGACGGGTTCACTAATGAATACTATAAAGCTTTTTTACCAATACTCAGTAAACCCCTCTTAAACTCATGCAATTCCATCTTAACAAGTGGTAAACTCCCTGAGTCTTGGAAAACAGCAAACATTATTCTACTTCCAAAAAAAGGGAAAGACCCCACAGATCCTGCATCACTACGCCCGATTTCCCTTCTTAACAACGACTATAAATATTTCACTGCCATGATTGCAAATCGCATGAAAACCATTATGACTCAATACATACACACAGATCAATCTGGCTTTTTGGCATCAAGGGACATTGCAGACAACGTTCGCAAAACCCTTAACCTAATTCATTTTGCTAACAAAAATAAAGTTCAGGATTCTCTAATCTTATCTATCGATATCCAAAAGGCATTTGATTCCTTGGAAATTAATTATTTAAAAATACTTCTACACCACATGAACTTTGGTCCTACCTTTCAATTGGCAATTCAAGCAATCTATGATGATCCTAAAGCGAAAATCCTATTTAATGGCACAGCTACCAATAACATCCGGATGCAAAGAGGCACCAGGCAGGGATGCCCTTTGTCCCCCATCTTATTCATCCTGGCCATGGAACCGCTGGCTATAAATCTGAGGAATAACTCAACGTTTGAAGGTATCCAAGTACTAAACAAAAACTTCAAACTCAGTCTCTTTGCTGACGATGTTTTACTTTATGTATCCTCGCCAATTCAATCCTTAAAGGCTATACAATCTGAACTATCCAATTTTGGATCCACAGCTGGCCTCATTGTTAATCAGTCTAAATCTCTTATTCTTCCATTATGCATGTCAACATCAACTAAGGAAAGCATTCACAATCATTATACCTATCAATGGACAGATAATTATCTGCAATATCTTGGAATCAAACTACTTGTTGATCAAACTAAGCTTTTTCATATAAATTATTTAGATACACACAAAGAACTGGTGGCACAACTTGCCAAATGGAGTACGAAAGTTCTTTCTTGGATCGACAGAATCAACATATTACGTTCCTATATCTTGCCTAGATATCTCTATCTTTTTTGGACCATCCCATGCTATATCTCAGATCGTCAGCTTAACTTATGGCAAAAAGACATCAATGCTTTTATATGGGAAAACAAACACCCACGGATAAACGTCCGAACAATGAGCAGACCTATAAAACAGGGTGGTATGGCTCTTCCAATTTTGGCAACGTATTATAAAGCCGTAGTCCTGGCATCTTTGGTTAGGCAATACCACGAGGACGATATGCTTGACTGGAAATGGATTGAAGATAATACAACGCAAGTCCACTCTTTCCAAGACATACTATGGCACAACAAACCTCAAAAAACACTCTCTTTGATTGCTTCCCCATACTTAAAATCTACTATCAATATATGGTACCGAGTAAAGAGGAATATTATCCCACCCTTTTCATCACTGACAACATTTTTAAACCAAGCTTGGTTTATCCCAGCCAAATCACATGGAGCATTCTCCGACTGGAGGAAAGCAAATTTGATCAGAATTATCGACACCACAAAGAAAGGTCGAATTATGACCAAACAAGAACTAGAAAAGAAATATAAATTTAATATTAATTGGTACGAATATTTACAGTATCGTCATTTTATTGAGTCCACCGAATTCCAAGAATCTATCCAAAGGTCCCTTAACGATTTTGAATCCATTCTGTTTAAACCTTACCAAAAAAAAAACCTAATATCAAAAATCTATAAAATTCTAAACAACAGTCATCACACCACCAATCTGAACTATCAAGAGGCTTGGTCAAAAGACCTTCAGTGCCAAATCTCCGAGGATCAATGGAACGCTATTTGGCGAAGTCAGAACTCTTCCTCAAAATCCTTATACATTATTGAGGCAAACATGAAGGTCCTGTTGAGATGGTATTTAACACCAACCAAACTAGTTCATTTGATACCTACCATGTCTCCACTGTGCTGGAAGCAGTGTGGTGTTAAAGCAACCTACTTCCATAACTGGTGGTCATGCAAATTTATCCAAAGCTTTTGGCACCAAGTAACAGACTACATTCACAAAATAACAAATTATAATTTACCTTTGTTGCCAGCTATTCTTCTCCTCGGTCTATGGCCCTCTGATGGTCCTCCTGAAAAAGACAAAAAACTAATCAGTATTCTCTCCACAGCTGCTAAAATTCTAATTGCAAAGCATTGGAAAGATACCAAGGTGCCTAGCATAACACAATGGTGGTATAAAGTATGGGACCTATTTATGCTAGACAATTTTTCAATTTATCACTCCAATACTCAAAACGAGAGTGACTTCTCTAACCGTCTAAGTATCTGGTACCCTATCCTAGAGAAAATAGACATTGACACCTTTGATTGGGAAACTATTTCTAAGGCCAAATACAAGTTACTGTTATTCAGATAGTCTATGTTTGATATGCGAGGTTTTATAATTTTTTATGCTTTTATATATTATGTAATTGATGTTAAGTAATTAAATTTTTTTAAAAAAAAAAAAAATTGTGTGCAGGTTTTCCACACTGCATCACCCATGAAACTGAGCAATGTGTATTTACATAGCAAAAGTTCATATTTTTGCATGTAATGTTTTGGTTTTCAATAAATTAAAAAAGAAAAAAAAATGAGTAATTAAAGCCAATTGAGGAGGATGTGTTATTGCTCTGAGAGTCAGCTGCCTATTATTTTCTTATTTTCTTTATTTATAGTCCTTTCTCACTTGGACTCAAAGTGGATTACACAGTGTAAATCAATGCAATCCATACAGGATTACAGCAGTCTGAAACAAGGCATTATATGATTAAACAATGCAGAAAATGGTTCTACAAACGTAAAAACAAAGCAATAAACACAGTATGTTTCTCAGCATAGAGAACAATGGAGGGAATAGGGGCAACCTGTTCGGGGGCCCATAGAATTGGACCCCCTGATCCAATGTACTTGAAACTTGGTGGGCATCTTGGAGAGAGTCTCCATCAACTACCCTGTGAGTTTGGAGCCTCTCCCTCAAACCCCTCCCCTCCAGCCCCCAGAATATACCCTATGTTTTCACCATTGACTTCAATGGCCCATAGGATATAATGAGGCCAAATTGCCGCCAAATTTCTTTCATTCCTTCCTTTCCTTCTCTCCTTTTCCTCTTTCCCTCCTTCTTCCCTTCTCTCTCTCTCTCTTTCTTTCTTTCTTTCCCACCTTCTTCTCTTCTCTTTTTTCCTCCTATCCCTTTTTCCCTCCTTCTTCCCTCTCTTTCTTTCCCTCCCCTCCCCTTTCCTTCTCTTTCTTTCCCTCTTTCCTTTTTCCTTCTCTCTACTCTCTCTCTTTCCTCCCTTTTTCCTCCTTCTATGGCCCAACTCTCATGAGAAGGAGTTTAAACTTTAAACCCCTTCTCTCTTAGCTCCCCCACCCAGATCAGCTGGGGAAGGGGAGGGGAGGCTTTTGAAGATGCCTCCCCCCTTTTACTTCCCCTTCTGACATCATTTTCTGGCGATGTCAGGGGGCATGGCATATGCTAATAGCTCAATAGCTCATTAGCATACCATATGCTAATGAGCTCCTGCAGCTGTTTTTCTACGAAAAGACCCCTGGACATTTCACATGAATGTTACATTGCACTTGCAATTCCTGGGAATGTTATGAAGCTTCTATGCTCAAATAACATTGTTTCATTCACATCATCACAGCATTGTTCTAGGAGCAATCACATTATGCCCCGAAAAGAGTCTAACCAGCCACATTCTGCTCAGTAGAGAGTCTCCTCTCTCTCTCTCTCTCTCTGTCTCTCTGTCTCTCTCTCTCTCTCTCTCTCTCTCTCTCTCCCCCCTCATTGTTCTATGTGTGCATTTGGACATACACTCACAACATGCAGCTTGATACATCTGATTTGTATCACTTATCCTTCTCCCTCGGATCTCTGGTTCTGATTCTTTGCATAGGTAAATATAGTCCATATAAAATAAGTTCCTCTCTCAGTCTCTATAAGCTGCCACCTTTATTTTCTGAACTTATGTAAGGTGCTCACCAATTAATAAGTTTTTGGTTTTATTCTTTACTTTTCTTTAATAAAAACCATTTCATTTTTTTGAGAGTTCTATTGAGGGAAAAATCCCCATACACATAGGTGGAGATCCTGCTTGATTACCCCCTCTCATTTGGATTTCCTGGCTAATTTCGCAACAAACTCAGGAGACCTCACAACCACTTAGGATAACAGTGGGTCCTGGCAGCAGGGGACCCCCCACATCCACTGAGGAAGCTGACAACCCTAGCCAGGACCCCACTGGCCATTGGTGGGGGGTGGGCTGTGTGCACAGGCAGTTGTTGATCTTGCCTGTTTGTAGCATGGCACCCAAAGAAGGCCCTGCTCAGATGAGTGAAGTTGTTGTGGTAGAGAGGTGATTTTGTACATATGACTATGTAAGGTCATTGCCATGGGTCCGGGTCTGGCTGAGACTGAGGCTGACTCCTCCTCAGATGATGAAGAGGCAGAGAGAAACTCAGCCTCCTCTAGAGTCAGCCCAGAAGAAGAACCCTCAAGAGTACCTGAGGAGGAAGAGTCCCCAGCAGCTGCACGAGAGGTGCAGCCAGATGGAGAGACCATCCGTGAGCCTGGGCCAGCAATCCCAGCTGCAGACACCCCGAGGCTAGACTCCCTGCCTATTTCTCCTGAGTACCCCAGACGTAGGGCATGTCAGAGGCTGACTATGCAGGAGCGAAGGAGGAGTGCCAGGTTGCAGCTCATGAAAAGGCAATGAGAGGAGTTGTAAGCCTTCGCAGACTCAACTCCCAGGGGAGGGAGGGAGGATCTGTTTAAAGCCCCTTAAAACCCCTTCAGCATGGCAGCAACTCTGCAAAATCAGACCTGCTTCTGAATGTGCAGCAGCCGCTCCTTGTCCTTGGAAACCTGCAATCTTAAAACGACTTCCTGGCTATCCAACCTTTGGCTTTGTTACTGACCTTGATTCCGGTTCATGTCTCCAGCTTCAAAGAATGATTTCCACCAGGTAGTGTATCTGCATTTCTAAAGCTATTCAGAGGCCACATGGTGAATAGCCCTTCTATCTCCAGAACTTCACCTAGCCCTTTTTGCATGACCCTGTGTCTATGTGAGAATCCTTTGTCTCCAAACTGTCTTTCCTGCTCCATCCCTCAGGATACTGAGATAAACCAACCATGCATTCAAATGTATAGCAATCCTTCCTGACACTAATCAGGGACTCATCTCTCACCTTTTGTCTATACTTGGGAAGCTATCCAATCTGCCTTGGCAGAACCATTAAAGGTAAAGGTAAAGGTTCCCCTGCTCGAAAGCCAGTCGAATCCGACTCTAGGGTTGCGGTGCTCATCTCCGTTTCAAAGCCGAAGAGCCAGCGCTGTCTGAAGACGTTTCTGTGGTCATGTGGCCGGCATGACTAAACACCAAGGCACACGGAATGCTGTTACCTTCCCACCGAAGTGGTACCTATTTATCTACTTGCAATTTCTTGCTTTCGAACTAGTGATCATCAAACTCATTCAGCAATCTCCAGTAATCCTATTGTGAATCCAGACTCTGTCCTTCTGGAACCTCATTGGTCACACCTAGGCCTGGCTCCTCCTGATGCCGCACCCCCCTTGGACCCAGGATTGGCCCAGGTAATCTTTTGTCTTCACCTGAGACTTCTGCACGTCTGGACAGGTAGTATAACCTCATAACTGACCCCTCTATTTGCTATCAATCACTTCTGCTTTCTTAGTTTTATATTGTTTGCTCTTTTTGAATGCTTAGTGTGCTTGTAATTAGGGAAACCTCTAAATAAAAACTATTTAATTTACTCTTCAAATCTAGAGTCTTCCTACTGTACCAGACCTTGGTAAAAACTGGTGTGCAGTCCCTTGTTCCCCAAACAATGAGGCAGGCCATTGGTGGTAACAGAAGCACAAAAGGATAATTCGGTTTTAGTTCCAATACTGTGTTAAAGCACATAGCACAATTGACATAATTTATTTTCTTTAAAAAATAAAAGCAGTAAATGACTGTGGAAATAAAATTAATCTCCTCCTGATAGAACCCTTGATCAGAATCATCTAACTGGCCACCACCTAACTTGCTCATTTAGAGCAGTAGGTCCAGCTTTTGAGAATGGTTTGCCAGAAGAAGTGAGGAAGGCAACCCCCAACCCAATTCTGTAGGTTATATAAAGCAATTCTTTTCATGAGGGCCACTGATGGCCATTAGGCTGAGTGGAGGATATTGTTTGTGGTGAGTAGGGGGGCTATACTTTAAAGTTACAATACTTCAGTTTTAATATCTTGTTGTGGCACAAAAGGTAAGATTAAAATGTTTAGTAAATAAATACCTTTGTTGCAGCAAAACCAGCCAAGTGTCCTTAAAGACTAACACATTTATTGTAGCATAAACTTTCATGGGCTAGAATATGAATATAATAGGGTTTCCAGGCCATGTCTGGCAGGAATACGGGGGTGTAGGGACATGGGGTTGGTGCTGTCAGGCTAGGGCACAATGTCACCTATGAGGAAACCCAAGAAGTGACATCACATCTCTCTAGGAATTGCCAGAAACTCCACAGTAAAACCATAAAGTTTCTGGCAATTCCTAGAGTGGACTGACAGCACTTCACATCACACCACTCCATGGAAGCGACATCATACCATTGCCCAACTGCATTTTTTAAACATTATTTTTTCCCCTCTGGATGAAGGAGTAGTGGTTGGAAACAAGAATCAGGGCTGAGGGATTCCCTGCCCCTGCTGGGAAGATGGCAGCCCTGGCACATAATAAAGTAAATTCTGCCCCACCCCACATGAATACCATGAAAACTTATGCTAAAATTAAAAACAAAATAACACTTGTTATTTTTAATGTACCACAAGCCTTTTGTTTATTTGCTGTAACAAACTACTTCTCTGGAATAATTGTTCATCTTTCAGATGACACATGGCAACTTGTAATTTTCACAGGGCTGTTCCATTAGGTAAAGAAGCACCCCATGTTTGTTGATTCCTTGAAAGACTGACGTTTAGATACCTCCACTCCTACAGAAACAATTATTTACCCTTTTTACTTGATTTCAGTGCCATGCCAATGCTATTGCTGTTCGCCACTATAATATCTAAATGATAGATTCCAGCCCATTGTGGCAACACTATTTTGGGACACCTTAGATATTTATGGCAGGACTGTTAACCTTTAAAGTACTCTGTGCTGCTCTTAATCCAAAGGGGTTTTTACTGTCATTAACAAAGTCACAGGAAGGGTGGCTGGAAGTTGTGAAGTGGCAGTTCATTCACCCTGACCGCAAGCTCCTTCTTCCTCCTTTTTCTCAGTTTGATCTCATTTCCTGATGCTTTCCTGGCATGCGTTCAAAAGTAATGACTCATGGCTGCATGTGCAAGGGATACATTTTGTTCTGTCATGGCTTTTAAAAATGGATCATCTGGCATTTAAACAGCACAGAATGGAAAGTACAGGATGGTGCCTCGGTGTTGTGGTTTTAAGGAAATGTTGACAAACTGGAATTATATACATACTATTCTATGTATGTATTCAGAGGAACTGGGGGTGGGATGGAGAATAATTTTATTACCTTTTCTGAAATTCAGAACACAAGGAACTCTCATGGTGTTGTAACTAATCCTTCTCTGGTCAGGGCAGATTCCATATTCTGCATTCTATGTCTCATCCTGGGATCAAATAATTAAAAAAATCATCTATGATAATGGTCAGGAAGCTTTAATATGAAACAAGACCTTCCTGTGGACTGGCCCCTGGCCTGTGGGGAGTTATTAGGGCAATTTGAGATGAGTTAAGAATGCTTATGCACATTCAGTGACACTGTTGCAGAAATCTCAGGTTTTCAGTGACCAGGTAGGCTGAGACCAAGAACAGCTGACTAGAATCATTTTCTTTGACCCTTTGTTAGCAATACTCAGTGTCTTAATGGACAGGCTGAAGCTACCAAAGGTTCCAATGATTTTAAATATACAGTATTATATGTCTCAAGAGCCAAGGATAACAATGTTCACAGGGACCTTCTAAAACAAGAATCCAGGTAGATATTTAGATTAATATCCCTGGCTCCTGATGGTCTTAATTCACAGTTAGATTTAAGCTGTTTTGTGTAAGGAAATTGTCATCATGTTCAGGACCCCTCTTTTTTCCTTTAAAATTTTCAGTCCTGGATGGGTTAAATTTAGAGTTGTATTTTTCAATAATAAGTAATTCATTATCATACTTTAGCAAGAATTTATTTTATCACATATCTAAATGCAATTCATGGACTATATACTGTTACAAGAATCCATTTTCTCTGTTTGTTTGTAAAAACCAGTATAAACACACTCCTTTTCTTGGAGGATGGCATATCTACATAATATGTACTAAGTTGTTTCAGAATTATGATTGGGTGTTTGGAAACACAGCCTTGGCTCTCCCAGCAGGCCATGTGTAACATGGAGATATAAATTGTATATTGACAAGAAAAGTTTTGGCAATTATTGCTGTTTTGGAAACCTAGGACTGACTGCGCACCCTTAATTGGGTGAATCTTTGAAGCTTGTATTTGTGAGTATCTTGAGGAAATAAGTAGAGAGACAAGTCTGTAGTTTTGATTAGTACTTTTGATTAACGTATTTATTTAACAATGCTTAATGATGTGTTTAGCTCTCAAATGTTTCATTATTAGCACGATTTTCCCATGAAGAAGCTGGTGGCTGGTGAAACAGGCATTATAGTTGGCCTGTTGGAGTTGTGTTTGTGAGCTCAGTGGAAGCACAGAATGGAAGACAGTTGGCTGACAACCTCCACGCTTCCAGTTTTCAACAAGGTCAAATCATAGCAAGGACATTTGATGGTTAGAAATATATGAAGTTCACCTGTTGAATGAATTAATGTGACTTTATCAGCAGTTTATAAGGGACACTAAAAGACTGTTGGATTATTGGTACATAGAAACTGAGAAATTAATTGCATTACATAAATTCAATTCTCTATATAATTTATAATTTTCATAATTTTCCACAGTTTGTATATTTTGCTTGACAACCTATCCTGTGATCTCTCTACTTTTGTAACCACCAGGTGGTGGCTGCAGAAATCAGTTCCCCTGGAGAAAATGGCTGCTTTGGAAAGTGGATTGTATGCCATTATATCTCACTGAAGTCCCTCCCCTCCCCTCCCCTCTGTCGAGGTAAGGCAGAAGTGGCAGGCACGAAGGGGGCCAGGAGAGAGTGCAAGTATCCAATAAATACTGGAGGCTTTGGCTATGTGCAAACTATATACATTTATTTACACACCACAGCCATCATCAAACTGAGTGTCAAAGTGCTCTGCTGCAATCATACATAAGAGGGAACTGTACATCACTCACTGTACATTTATACAAACACTAGCCAATCAGGCTTCAGTGCTGAGTCACTGTGATGGAAGTGGCAAGACTGCCCTGAACCAGTTGTAGCCAGCTCTTACTGAGGTTCCTAGCTGACAGCTACATGTCACTAGATCAAACACATCTAGACAGACTTATATGAACATGTGGATCTCAACACCCTCCCCTCCCCAAACTCTACCCTCCCCAGAATCCTTCCCCAGATCTCCAGGTATTTCCCAACCTGGAACTGTCAACCCTATCTGCACAGCTGCTATTTCTCTTTAAATCAGCTGAAAAGAAACATTTCATCTATGTAGAACTTAAATTGTAAATAAGGTCAGAACTTCCTAAAGGGAGTTATTGAGATGGATTCCACTGTGAGATTTTTGGGTCTAGCAATGGGAGAATTGGTGCTAGAATTATTTCAGCACTCTTTGTCCACCCACGGCCATGTCCTTTATTAAATCACACTATTAAATAATATTGGTATTAGAATTTCCTGATTTTATGTTCAGCACAGTCAGATAGCTAACTGAGAATTTTTGAAACTGCAGTGAGGAAGTACAAAGCATTATCGGCACAACAGTTATGCCGTTAAACACCCACTATAGCAATGTGGTTGACCAGAATATGAGAAATGGAACTGTTGCTGATTGCATGAAATCTTATCTTCATGAAAGGAAGATTTGCAAGTTTGAGACATATATTGTTCTGAGCGTGGTAATTTCCACTGGGCTAGCATTATAAAGTTTGCCTTCTTTTAACCGAGGTAGAACTTCAGGGGCTGCTTACATTTCCAGTAACCATGAATTATTTATTACCATCAAAAGTAAATATATTTCTGGAGTAACCATGTTACCTAATGGTGCTATAGGCAAATCCTACTGACATTTTGCTTCTTTTGGTAGCCCTAGATTGGCGGCAACAATTTCTTACAAATGGTTACACGTTTTCTTAAAGCTTGAACATAATTTATTAACATACTCTGTGTAGGAAAACAGAAAAGGAAATTGCAGCAGGATCTTGACAAGAATTAGACAGAATCAGTCATTTTTTAACATATTGGTTTAAATAGGAAGTACTAGATTAGACATTGCACACAGATGTGTGTGATTTTCCTCTGATGTTTGGTTGTGATTGCTGTTTTTAACAAAAAGTATCATTAGAAGGCTGTAATAGTAGCTTTCTAATGGAATAGTAGCAATACAATTCTAAATGGAATAGTAGCAATAGAATTGCTTATTCCTTCTCCCCTCTGGCTGACTTTTTCCTGCAAAACTAACCTCATCCCCAAATGCTTTTCTCCCCACAGGAGAAAAGATATGGGCAGCAGAGATCTTAAAAGGAACAAAGAAAAAAACAACAGAGGATATCTACATGAACATCCACATGAGAGCCAGCAAGGTATAGTGGTTAAGAGGTTAATCTGGAGAAGTGGGTTTCATTCCCCCATCCTCCACATGAAGCCTGTTGGGTGACCTTAGGTCAGTCACAGTTCTCTCAGAATTCTCTCAGGCCCACGTACTTCACAAGGTGCCTGTTGTGGGGAGAGGAAGGGAAGGCTGCTTTGAGACTCTTTAAGGTAGAGAAAAGCAGAGTATAAAAAACAATTCTTCTTCATCTGAGGGCAGCATCTACATTTTTCGGCTGTAAGGTGGCTCAAGTGGTTAAGACGCTGAACTGCAGGCTGTGGAAGGTCAGTAGTTCAGCAGTTCGAGACGCGGGTGCCGCATGATGGGGTGAGCTCCTGTCTCTAGTTCCAGCTCCTGCCAACCTAGCAGTTCGAAAGCAAGAAATTGCAAGTAGATAAATAGGTACCACTTTGGTGGGAAGGTAACAGCGTTCCGTGCACCTTGGTATTTAGTCATGCCGGCCACATGACCACGGAAATGTCTTCAGACAGCGCTGGCTCTTCGGCTTTGAAACGGAGATGAGCACCGCAACCCTAGAGTCGGATTCGACTGGCTTTCGAGCAAGGGAACCTTTACCTTTACTTTACCTAAGGTTCTCAGACTGAGGCTTTAAGGTTGTTCACACATTATATTTTAGGCATATGTCTAAAAGATGTTTTTAAATAACATAAAATATGACTGTTGACAGGTGCTTGAAAACACGTACAGATATCCTGATGCAAGAGCCTGGATTCGCTGTTGATTGTACACATGGTGGAAAACCTGGGTTTGTGGTATGACGTATGAAATGGTACTTTTTAACTTTCTAACTCACCTTTTATGTCCTTAAGATCCATCTCTTAAAGCTGCATGCAAAAACAGTCACTGTCTTAGCATGCAGTTGCACACTTGGTCAACTCATGGCTTTGAAGTAAAAACAAAGCAGAATGTGAACCTTTTAAAGTAGTATTTAGAGTGTGGTGTAGATGTGTTTGAAAGGAGACAAATGACCTTCAGACCTGTGCCCCATCCCACGCTTGTTGTAGGATGCTTATGACAGAACTTGCTGACTGAGTTCAATCTCAAGCAGCCCCGATGAATAATGTGGCTTGAAACCACTAACAGAAGAAAAGATAACAAGCAGCATCAGGAAGCTGTGAAAGAGATTGTTGTGTCTGATGGTTCCAAATAGTCACTGCTTCCATCTGCAGAGACAGACTTTCCATGAGATCAGTATTTTGTGCCCTAAATTTTGTTTTAAAAATCAGATTAGAGGTAGGCAGGGGTTAAGTACTTTTCAGAGCCTGGGAGTACCTCTAGCTTCACAATCACAGGCACTTGGCATGCATAAAATATTTTGCTTTCTGCCATCCTCAGTCTCCTTGCAAAGATGGGCCAACATGGGCTTTTGGTTGATCTGGATATTCCTGAATAAATATTACCCCAATTTGTGACCACTGAGGAAGTAAGCTAATTTTCTTGGTGTAATCAAGTCCACTAGTGAGTGGTTTTTATGAACACTGGTAAGCATGTAACCATGGATCACTCTTTCACAACTTCCTTATTCTGCCTCATTGCAGCCACCTTCCTTCTTATCTTAACTCTCTTCTCTTCTCTGGACATAGAAGAAGAAGAAGAAGAGTTTGGATTTATACCCCGCCCTTCACTGCCCAAAGGCGTCTCAGAGCGGCTTACAAACTCCTTTCCCTTCCCCTCCCCACAACAGACACCCTGTGAGGTAGGTGGGGCTGAGAGAACTCTAACACAAACTGTCCTTGAGAGAACAGCTGCGCCAGAGCTTGTGACTGACCCAAGGTCACATCAGCAGGTGCAAGTGGAGGAGTGGGGAATCAAACCCGGTTCTCCCAGATAAGAGTCCACACACTTAACCACTACACCAAACTGGCTCTCCTTCCACAACCATGACTAGGAGTTAGGCTTCCTGATTGCCTGGGCCCAGCAGGGAATTCTCTTGCATTCCCCAGTAAAATCTCCTGCCCTCAAGAAATTGAGCGGTGGGGAAAAAATGGCCTTCATAGATCTCTCTAGGAATTACCCATAGTCTCTATGGCTTTACCATAGAGATTGGGGGAAATTTCCTGGAATGCCACTTGGAAGTGACATCACATTCTCCCTGAACTCTGCCATCCCTAGGCCCCGCCCTTACAATCTGTAGGCATTTATCTTGGCAGTGCTAGGAACCTTACTAGGAATGGTTACACTTTACTGGGACTCATGAAGTCAAGGAAGTCTGATAAGGTTGCAAGCCTATTACGTGATACAGACTTTATCCACCCATTGAGAACTACCTATTCCCCTGTCAGTGCTGCTACAAGTGCAAAGGTGGGAGTTTTTGTGCATAGTTGCCTTAGTCAGCTGCCATTTCCCCTGCATTTCCCTCCCGGCTGCTGAACCTGAGGGCTTTTTTCCTGGATTAAAAAAAAACCCCTAGTAATTATTATCCCTTTACAGCTTTATAATATTACTAGTAGCAAAGCCCATTGTAGAAGTGATACAATGAGCTCTAGAAAGGAGCCAGCAGGCGTGTCTCCCCATGACTGCTGGCCCCACTTGGTGAGCCAGTGCTGGGGCTGTGGACCTCCTGGATCTGGGCCTTGCCCTGCTCGTTGGACGCCCTCTCCTCCATGGCACCGGGCCCCATTGGCTCGCCAAGTGGCTGGCCACCTGCACCCAGCCATTGTTGGCCTTACCCTCCCACCTGGCAGGGAGCTCTAGGGCTGCTGTGAAGATGGCAGTGGCAGGAGGCAGGGTGCTAGGGCACTGAGATCCCTCTCTGCTGCCTGGCTGGAGCAGGTAGCCCTTTGCTGTGGGGGAAGTGGAGGCAGGGAGAAGCGGAGGTGGGTAGGGAAGCAGATGCCAGGCCCAAGCAAAGGGGGAAGCTGGATGGGGTCTTGATGGCAGAGGGCTCATCACCGGAGGGGGAGAAGGGTGAGCACTGAGGTGGGACAATGGGGCCTGTGGGCCTCCCCCTTCACTGTGAAGGGAGGCCAGTATGGCCTGAGGGGGCGGCCAGGTGCAGGCTTTCCTCAAAGGCCCCCCACCAAGCTGTGGAGCTGAGGACCCAAGCAGGAAGCGGCTTCATCCCCCCGCACTAGCACGCAAGAGAAGGCAGCACTGCCCCCCAGCAGGATGAAATCCCAGTGACGATGGGATGTTCCCTGAACTCCTCTTCCAGGAGGAAGGCTTTCTTTGTGTCTTTGGATGCAGTGACAGGCGTGCTCATCTGCCTTGCAGTGTGAATGGCATTTCCTTACACGGTGGGTGCGGGAAGGGAGGAGACCTGTGCCTGTGTTTACTGTTGAGGAAGTGCTGGTGAGTGGCTCCCTGTTTCCTGTCCTTTTAATTCCTCTCTGGTCCCAATTGTCTGCACTTTTAATTGTACTACAGTCCCAGTTCTCTTTCATTCTTATGCCACTGTGGTCCCTGTTTTCTGCCTTTCACTCTGCTCCCCTCCCTTTCTCCCACTCGGCCTCCTTACCCTCCCCCTGCTGGAGCATCCATCCTGTCTGCTGGCTCCCTACAGACTGAGGCCAAGATGATGGCTGGTGGTTCTGTGGGCAGGACTGAGGTGAGGCAGCGAGGCAATGCAGCGAAGGGATTGGCAGATCTTCCAAGTGGCAGATCAGGCAGCCAACTGATTTTGACCTGCATCGAATGTTGCCAGTCCAAAACAGGATTATATATAAGGACAGGATAACATTGCTACAATCTACTAGTTCCTCTGAATTTCCAGCTTTCATTAAAAAAAACCTTTCAGTCTCTAGTCCTTTTTTTTTTTTTTTTTGCAGAAGTATAAGGGGAAAAGTGTATTTCTACAATGAAAGAAATGAAAGCTGAGAATACAGAGGAATTAGTAGATTGTGGCAATGAATAATTATAATATTATAAAACCATTGTGATTTAGGATTTACTGATTTTTAAAAAATGCTTCTGGTGGTGTGTGTATGGGATGAATGATGGCTTCAGGGGACTGAGACAAGGAAATTAGTGCTGATGTGGAGGGGGCCTTCAAAAAGATCTTATCAAACCAGATTTGGGAAAGCCTGGCATGAAGGTGGGAGAAACCTGGAAAGCAGGCAACATTGTCTGGATGCTCTATCCCACCCCCCAGCTGGGATGCCAAACTGGAACAAAGCCTCTACGTGAAAGCAACCTTTATTGATATATGGCATTTTAGTAATGAAGAAGAGAAATTTCTTTTATGACTCATAGAATCATAGAATGTTAGAGTTGGAAGGGATCTTACAGGTCATCTAGTCCAACCCCTTGAACTCTGCAAGAGCGTAGCCGGAAGATAGCCCCACAACATACCTGAAAGATGGTCGTCTAGCCTCTGCTTAAAAACGTCCAGCAAAGGAGCATCCACCACCTCCTGAGGCAGACTGTTCCACTGCTCAACCACTCTTACAGTTAGGAAGTTTCTCCTGATATTTAGCTGGTAACGTCTCCCTTGTAATTTCCACCCATTAGATCTGGTCTTGCAATCCAGAGCAAGAGAGAATAGATCTGCTCCATCTTCTATTTGACAGCCCTTCAAATATTTGAAGACTGCAATCATGTCCCCTCTAAATCTTCTCTTTCCCATGCTAAACATACCCAACTCTTTCAGCCTTTCCTCGTAAGACTTGGATTCCAACCCTCTCACCATCCTGGTCGCCCTCTTTTGGACATGTTTGAGCTTGTCAACATCCTTCTTAAAACGTGGTGCCCAAAACTGGACACAGTATGCCAGGTGAGGCCTGACCATAGCAGAACAGAGCAGAACTACCTCCCATGATCTGGACACAATGCATCATATCCATGGGATAGCAAGTATGGAACAGGAGTTACAAGCTTGTAGCAGACCTAGAGAAATGATGCTTGAGCTTTACTGTTGGGAAGTTCACAAAGAGGGAATGAAGCTGAGACCCTTTCTTCTTTTTATCCCAAGCAGTTGGAGAAGGCAAAGTGAAAGTGCAATAAGCTAGTGCATTCCTTTAAACATTGAACTGGGATCACAAGTTTTGTTTTTTTAAAAAAGCTGAATGGCCACAAACACATATAGAATTAGCTGCCCTTGTTCCCCTTCAGGGGGATAGCCATGTTGGTCTGAAGCAGTAGAACAAAGTTTGAGTTCAGTGGCACTTCAAAGGCCAACAAAGTTTCATTCAAGTTATAAGCTTTTGTGTGCAAGCATGTGAAAACTTTGTGGACTTAAAGGTGCCACTGGAATCAAACTTTGTATTTGTTCCCCTTTGATTTAGATGAACTTCAGCTGCATAGAACTGTGGACAATTATAACCATACCTTTTTACCATGCTTCTTCTTCTGAAAGCATTGGTTATTTTCCTCTTGTTTTCTGGACTGCAAATACAGATTTGTTTTTGATTTACTGCTCAATGACAATCTCATTAAAATCTCAAGTTATGCCAGTCTTTTTCCTCAGAAAATGTGACAGTGAGTTTGGATCTGTGAGTGCTGAGTTTGCCCAGATCCATGTCTTCAGAGGATATTAAAGGACACAATCTAGCCAATGTTAAAATACTTTTAAACACCATTGATTTGAGCATGTGCTTAACTTTTCCACTGAAACTAATTGCACAGAAAAGGGCTTAACTTTGAAGCGATTGTTCCCAAAGGGTGTGGATTTATTTGTCATGGAATGGAAAATAACATTTCTCTGAACTAGTGAGTTCCCACAGCTCTATCACTTGTTTTTTTTTAAATACAATGCAGTAGTGACACCCATTTTGTACAAATGGATGCTAGTTCTAGCATAGTTAGATGACCATCATCCACCATTGTTATCCAGGGTTTCTAAAAGCCATTATGGGCTCCCCCCAAAAAAAGATTATCTGTGGACCATTACATATTACAAACCCTATGGGCCATGTGTGCAGCCTAATTAGATCTTTGTGTACCCCTGTCCTGTCAACCATATATGGCCCTTGAACTTAATTTCCAGGTATGACTAGGCTCAGTTCAGACTGGAACCATGGTGCATGGGGAGTGGGGCTTAAATTTGCCAGCCTGAAACAGCCTTGTATAGCTGCTGATTGCCTGCCTGGGGAAATGTGCATGTAGGTGTCCACTGGGAAAAAGAAGAGTTGGTTTTTATATCTCCCTTTTCACTACCCAAAGGAGTCTCAGAGCAGCTTGCAATTGCCTACCCTTCCTCTCCCCACAACAGTCACCCTGTGAGGTAGGTGGAGTCAAGAGAGCTCTGAGAGTGACTGATCCGAGGTCTCCCAGCTGGCTTCATGTGGAGGAGTGGGGAATCAAACCTTGTTCTCCAGATTAGAATCTGCCACTCTTAAGTACCATTATACCACTATGCCACCACTACACCAAACCACTACGCCAAGGAAAGAAAGCATAGTATAAATAAACAGTGCTTCCCCTGTGGTGTGGCAATTAGAGGTTCTTTACATTCAGGGTAGCCAGCCCTGAGTCCTTGGCGGTCCTGAAACACAATAATGCATGTGGTCAGACCACAGAAAAATTCTTGATGGAGATCATAGTGGAACTCTAGTGTATCTCTCTACAAGTCTGTTATACTTCTTACAGCTCAGGGAGTAATGCATTCGTGGTGGAGGGTGTGCCTGAAAAAAATAATTTTGAGAATTGTTACCTTTCAACTATATGCTGCTGTTTTTTTCCTTCCATACCGCATGTTTTCATCAGATGCTAATTTATGGAGGTTGGTATGCAAGGTCATTCCTTTAGGGCATATTTTCTCACAATGCTTGGGTAATCAGCCTTTATGCAACTGTATATAGTTCATAAAATCATATTCAAGGACTACCACAGTTCACATTATCTTTTCCTACTCTACTGGGGGAAAAGATTTCAGAAATATTTTAAGGTTTTTTTTCTCTGTGAGGTTTACATGCACCTTCTGTTGGCTAGAACAGTTAGCATGAAACTGGCCTTCTTATTAATCCACAGTCCTTTTGTGAGTTCCTAAAAGCCTTTTGTACTGAAACCCTGAGGCAACAAGGCATCAGAAAAATGCTGCCAGACCTGACCAATTACCCCAGGAATGGGTGAGGGAGGTCAAGATGAATTAGAACAGAGAAAATATTCTCATTGGTCCAGAATTGGAAATATCAAATATTCAACACAAACAGACATTGATCCAACAAAAAAAATGTACGTATGTATTTATTTAGGGCCAAATAAGGTAGACAGGCTACACTTGTATTAAGATTATTTGTATGTTGTCAAGTTGCATTTTGCCTACTATAAATGAATAAATGCCTGCCAAAGTTTCCCATCCTCCACTGGGTGGCAGGGGGAAATGGGTGGCAGGGGGAAATGAAAATGGGGTGAGCATCACCAAATTAAGTGCCTGTCTAGGAATCCTCCCAATCTCTATGGAGAGATCAGGGAAATTCTGTAGAGACTGGAAAATTCCTAGAGTGTTGCTCAACATGGTGATGTTACTTCTGGGTCTCCATGTCCCTATTCATTTAATTTCATTTATTAGACTTACTAGTGAGCAAAGCCCATTGTGGCAGGAGACAATGGGCCCTAGATAGTAAGGAAGGGCGGGTGGAAGGGAGCAAGGGAGAAGTGGAGGTACAGAGATAGAGAGAGAGTTAGAGTGAGGGGGGAGGGAGGAAAAGGGGGGGTGAGAGAGGGAAAGAGGGGGCAGTCAGAGACAGGGTCTGTGATGAGAGTAAGTTTGAAAGAAAGAAAGGAAGGGAGGTAGGGAGGAAGGGAGAAAGAATGAAAGTCAGGAAGGAAGAAAGAAGGGTAGAAAGAGAGAGTCTGAGAGAGAGAGAGTGGAAGGAAGGAAAGAAGGAAGGGAAAAATGGGAGAAAAGAAAGGGGGGGAACAGAGTGAGAGAGAGAGATAAAGTGTGGAAGGGAGAGAGAGAGAAAGGAAGAAAAAAGGGTGGTGGGGGGAGGCGTGGGGTGGGAGAAGGGGGGCTGGGCCTGCAGCCGGCGTGCAGTGGCTGTGCGACCGCCAGCACCGGCTTTCTCCTGGGTTGGGGGCGGGAAGGGGCTTCAGCCGGTGTGCGGTGGCTGTGCGGCCGCCGCCAGCTTTCTCCTGGTTGGGGGTGGGTGGGAAGGGGCTTCAGCCGGCGTGCGGTGGCTGTGAGGCTGCCGCCGGCGGCTTTCTCCTGGGTGGGTGGGGGGCGGGAAGGGGCTTCAGCCGGTGTGCGGTGGCTGTGCTTCCACTGCCGGCTTTCTCCTGGTTGGGGGGTGGGAAGGGGCTTCAGCCGGCATGCGGTGGCTGTGAGGCCGCCGGCGGCGGCTTTCTCCTGGGTGGGTGGTGGGTGGGAAGGGGCTTCAACTGGCGTGTGGTGGCTGTGAGGCTGCCGCCGGCGGCTTTCTCCTGGGTGGGGGGACAGGAAGGGGCTTTAGCCAGCGTGCGGTGGCTGTGCAGCTGCCACCGGCTTTCTCCTGGTTGGGGTGGGTGGGAAGGGGCTTCAGCCGGCATGCGGTGGCTGTGAGGCCGCCGGCGGCAGCTTTCTCCTGGGTGGGTGGGTGGGTGGGAAGGGCCTTCAGCCGGTGTGCGGTGGTTGCGGCACTGCCGCTGCCGGCTTTCTGGTGGGTGGGTGGGCGGTAAGGGCCTGCAGCCGGCATGCGGTGGCTGTGTCGCTGCTGCAGCTTTCTCGTGGGTGGGTGGGTGGGCAGGCGGGGAGGGGTCTGCAGCCGGCGGGCGGTGGCTGTGCCACCGCTGGCTTTCTTGTGTGTGGGGGTGGGCGGGCAGGGCCTTCAGCCAGCGTGCGGTGGCTGCGCCGCCACCGCCGGCTTTCTCATGGATGGGTGGGCAGGAAGGGCCTGCCACCGGCATGCGGCTGCCTGTCTGCCACCGGCGGCTTTCTCCTGGGCGGGTGGGTGGGGGAAGTCCAGAGGCTGGTGCAAGGAGGCTCCGGCCACTTGGCCCTGCCTGGGCTTCCTCGGGAGGTCTGGCTCACTCACTCTGTTGATGGTCCTCTCTCGTCAGAGGTCCAGAGCAGAGTGAGCGGAAGACCCTGGCTGGGGCTGACGTGGGCGGAACTGCACAAAACAGCCACCCAACCCGGCCAGAGCCTTCTGAGTGACAGTTCACGCCACCAACCTATTTTTGCACGCATCGAATGTTGTGGGACGAAAACTCAAATATATATAAGGACAGGATAGCCTGCTGTCCCCTGTAACCAGATTCAAAGCAGGCAACAACAAGCCAATAAAAACATCTAATAATCTAAAACAAATATATAAATACAATAAAATTCACAATAAATATAGAGCAACAATACAATTAAAAGATGGCATACAATCTCAGGGGGAGGAATAATGTATACACTGCTTACTCAGAAGGAAAGGGGAGAGGAAGGGGAAGAACAGAGAAAAGAACAGAGAGAAAGGAGGAGGCCAATCCATGATGGAACCCATTGCTACCCTCAACTATAAGCCTGGCAGAACAGCTCTCTTTTACAGACCCTGTGGAACTGTATTAGATCTCACAGTGTCCAGATCTCATCCAGAAGACTGTTCCACCAGGCAGGACACAGGGTCAAGAAGGCTCTGGCTCTAGTTGAGGACAGTTGGATGCACTTTGGGTTGGGGATCACCAGCAGATTTTGATCACTAGAGCATAACGCTTTTTGGGGGATATACCAGAAAAGGCGATCCCAAAGGTATGCTGGTCCCAGACCATTTAGGGCTTTAAAAGTTAATACCAAAACCTTGAACCTGATCTAGTCGACAGTCTGGAGCCAGTGCAGCTGGCAGAACACTGGTGGAATATCTGCTCTAAAGGATATTCCTATTAGAACCTGTACAGCTGCATTCTGGACCAGTTGCAATTTCTGGGTCAGTCTCAAGGGTAGCCCTGCATAGAGTGAGTTACAGTAGTCCAACCTAGAGGTGACCACTGCATGGATCACTGTGGCTAAATTGGGGGGGGACACAGGAAGGGGACCAACTGTTTAACCTGGTGTAGATAGTAAAATATCAGTTTAACTACATTTGTGACCTGGGCCTCCATTGAAAGGGAGGCATCCAGGATCACACCCATGCTCTTGATGGCTGATTCAAATGTTAATGGCTTGTTAATGGCATCACCCAGCCTGGTGACCTTCCCTGTACCCAGCCACAGGACCTCCATCTTCGATGGGTTTAGTTTTAGCTGGCTCTGTTTTAACCAGTCAAACAAAGTCTCCAGACCACTGGCCAGAGTCCAGCCACTCATCAACAGATAGAGCTGAGTGTCATCAGTGTACTGGTGACGCCAAACCCAAAATTCCATGCCAGCTGTGTGAGGGAGCACATAAAGATGTTAAATAACATTGGGGAGAGGACTGCCCCTTGAGGGACACTACATACCAACAGGTATCATGGTGAAAGTCTCTCCACTAGCACCACCCTCTGTCCCCGATCTTGGAGGCTGCCCCCTGGATCCCTACATCGGCGAGGTGCTGGGTCAACAGATTGTGGTCAGCCATGTCAAACACTGCTGACAGGTCCAATAATAGCAGCGCTGACCTGCTGACCTGCCTTGATCCAGCTGTCTGCAAAAGTCATCTGTGAGAGCAACCAATGATGTCTCCATCCCATGACTGGGATGGAAACTGGATTGGAAGGGGTCTAGGGCCAAAGTGTCATCCAAGAAAATCTGGAGCTGTTCTGCTACTGCTGTATGGTAAGTCCAACACCAGGCAGTAGTTGAAAAGGCCACTAGGATCTAAAGATGACTTCTTTAAGAGCGGTCTGATTACTGCCTCTTTTAATCTCCCTGGGAAGACCCCTGAACTCACAGACAGGTTTACAATATCTACCAGGGGGCCTCAAATTCCATCACCACTAACTTTTACCAGCCATGCTGGACATAGGTCCAAGGGGCAAGTGGTAGGCTTTACAGCATCCAACCAGGGCTGGCTCACCCACTAGGTGAGCTAGGTGCTTACCTAGGGTGCTGAGCCTGCAGGGGCGCCAAAGGGCCCCCCGCCACCTCCCCACCAGCGCTGCCAGTGAAGCGCCCCGGCGGGGCTCAGGAGGCGGCGGTGGCAGAGCTTGCCTGCCCTCCCCCGCCAGTGTTCCCCCTCCCCCTCCCCCTCCCCCTCCCACCTCCTCTCTCCTCCAAGCCAGTGCTGGAAGGGAGGGCGGGGGGGTTGAACCCCCCGCCCCTTCCCTGGCTTGCTTCAATGCCCCCGTGGCTGTGGGGCACCAAGGCAAGCCAGCGCTCTGAGGGAAGGGGCAGAGGTTTAAACCCTGCCTCTTCCCTGGCTTGCCTCAGCGCCCCCACAGCTGTGGAACACCAAGGCAAGCCGGCGCTGGGAGGGAAGGAGTGGGGGTTTGAACCCTCGCCTCTTCCCTGGCTTTCCTGGGCGCCCCACAGCTGTGGAGCCTCCAGGAAAGCCAGCGTTCTGGGGAGGGGGCTAGAATCCCTTCCCCCTTCCCTCACTTTCCTGGGGGCCCCACAGCTGCAGAGCCTCCAGGAAAGCCGGCACTGGGAGGGAGGGGCGGGGGCTAGAACCCCCACCCCTTCCCTCCCTTTCCTGGGGGCCCCGCAGCTGCGGAGCGCCCAGGAAAGCCAGCGCTCCCCTGCCCCCCCCCCAGTTTCCAGGCCCCACCGGGAGGTTGGCATCCCCGGTGGGGTAGGTGCCCCAGGCTGTCCTGCCTAGGGCGCCCAGACACCTGGGGCCAGCCGTGCATCCAGCAATGGACCAGAAGACAACTAAGGGGCCTCCAATTCACATAGTGGATCAAAATTAACAGGAAGATCCTGGTGGAGCAACAAGACGTAATCCACAAAAAAGCTTGCAGAAGCCTCACAGCTGATTGCAGAATTTCTAATGTGTTGAGATCTCTCTGTGAGAGAAGTTAATGATCAGGTGGAATGAGCTCCCAAAAGAGACCAGGGCCCTGAAGGACCTTTTACAGTTCTGCAGGGCCTGCAAGATGGAGCTCTTCCACCAGGCTTTCAGTTAAGAAGCTGCTGCCAACAACAACTGGAAGAAATAGAGCCCGAAGATGTAGTTACCTGGTCTTGCCATCTACAGTCTGTACTTGCTGTGTAGGTATGGAAAGACCAACGGGCTGACCAACAAGACAGACCACCGGATATGTTAATACGGCTGCCACCATCATTTTAAAACAATATTAACTATGGATCCTGCTAGAACTTTATAATATTATGATTTTGTATGGTTTTAGAAGGTTTTATGACTGTACAATTGTTATTATGTGTTTTATCTTTATGTAAGCTGCCCTGAGCCTGCTTGGGCAGGGAGGGCGGGGTATAAATTTGAATGAATGAATGAATGAATCTAATCATCCTAAACAATTGTGCTGGGTGAGAGCTAGTGGAGGCAATGGAGGCTGCATAGAAATCCTTCTTCGCAGCTGTCACTGCCACCTCATAGGATTTCATAAACTTTCTATAAGATGCTTTTGCAGCTTTGTCACAAGTCCACCACCAGATTCGGTCTAACCATCTAAGCTCCTGTTTCATCCTCCATAGCTCCTTGGAATACCAGGGAGCTATTTTGGTGCTGGGGGGGAAGAGGGCAATGGGGAGCGATTTCGTTGATGCTTCAGAAAGATGGCTATACTGGGCTTCTATCAGCTCATCCAATGGGTTGCTAGGGGGATTTGGATCCTGCAGAGCATTCTGGAACCCTATTGGGCCCATCAGTCTCTGCGGGCGAGCATAAAGCAGCTCGTCACCTATGCAGGGGGGTGGGGAATGGGATGCTCAGATGGGCCCTCAGGATAAAGTGGTCTGACCATGGCACAATATCTATATTAATCAGTCTCAGGTCTATCCCCATAGCAAAGATCAGATCCAGTGTGTGGCCTGCTCGTGGTGTGGGACCTGATACAAATTGAGAGAGTCCCAGTGCTGCCATGGGAGACACCAGGTCTGTAACCTGTGAAGAGGTGACCATGTCAGCATGGACATTGAACTCCTCCAGAACCAAAAGTCTGGGGAACTCCAAGGTGCAGCCCACTACTACCTCCAGCAGGTTTGGCGGCCACTACTGGTACTGGCTAGTGGTACACCAGTCAGATAGTGAAACTCTCTTCAGTGTCCCATACCAGGCCAACACAGTCAGTACTGGATATCTTTGGCACGGGGAGCGTTCTGAAGGAGAAAGGCTCCTGAATGAAACCCCCCCTCCAGCCTTTTGTCCAGGATTGATGAAGGACCAAAAAACCTACAGGAGCTAGTTCTTTCAGGGTGACTGTTTCACCCTCCTTCATCCAGGTCTTGGTCACACATGCCAGGTCCACTTTTTGTATTGCAAAATAATTTTGCAACATAGTGGTCTTATTATTAATACAGAACATCAGTGTCAGAGAAAGGTTCACTTCTTATCTCCACTACCAACATATCTTGGGATGGGATGAAGGCTGGAAGAAGATCAAGCATATCCATATCTCTGTCTCCATCCCTTACAAGACCTTCTCCTACTGTCAACAAGTTACTGTGATTGCCTGGCACAGGTTTGGCTACCCTAATATGATGTGGTACCATGAATAAAACACTTGAGGCAATTTACAAAATCAAAACACTATTTGTTAAGAAGAATCGTAGCAACACCCAAGTTAAACAGACAAGACCCATGGATATCATAAAATCTTAGTCAAAGGCCTCCAGCAATTAATAAATCTAATGGAAGGCTCCTAATAAGAGGCCATGATGAGGCTCTGGGGAAGGGAGTTCCCTAATTTAGAGGCTGTGCACAAGCCCTAACTAGAAGCACCCTGTAGCAGTGTCCCCTCAGTTGACTTCAGAGCAGAGGCATAAACACATGAGTGGAGGTACGTAGAAGGCAATTAGTATGGAGCTTCCATTTTTCCATAGGAAACATTTTCTGTACACAGTGGGCATCAAGAAAGTGAAGGAACACTTTGGTTTTGATCCTCTGAAGAATGAGCATAATGTTTCTTATGAGATGAATTTTCCCTGTTTCACCATTCCCCAGGCTGCTATATGAGACACCAAAAATACTGATACTAGGAATTCTGAAACCCAGACAGAACCTAGGGATTATGGAACCGAGACCAGAGGGTGTATACAGTGACCAGAGGGTGTACACAGCTGGGCAAAATCACTCTTCCATCAGCAGTTCATACACTGGGACAAGAAAAAACCCAATGCTCCCTCTCTTCACAGCCTCTGGGCCATGTGGCTGTTTTGTCCACATGGATTACAACCAACATCAACTTTTTGGAAGTTCAGGTACTGTTGGGGAAAGGGAAGTGAAGGTAAGAAGTAATTTAATAGTGTAGTCTTTTAGGCTATTAAGACTGCACAAGAGGCGGGACCCGCGATACTCGTGGGGGGAGGGAATATTCCGGCCGCCAAGCTTCCCCCTCCCCCCCGCAGCGGTAGCAGCGGCGAGGCCAGCCAGCCCGCCGAGATTCCCCCTCCCCAGCAGCAGCAGAGGGGCGGCGAGGCTGGCTGGCCGGCCCGCCAAGCCTCCCCTCCCTCCCTCCCACCCACCCACCCACCCACCCACCCAAGCAAGCAACAGGGTGGCGGCGGTGGCGGGGGAGGCCGGCCGGCCGGCTGGCCCGCCAAGCCTCCCCCTCCCTCCCTTTCAAGCAGCAGAGCGGCGGTGAGGCTGGCTGGCCCGTCAAGCCTCCCCCTCCCTCCCCCCCAGCAACGGCGGCGGCAAGGCCAGCCGGCCCGCCGAGATTCCCCCTCCCCAGCAGCAGCAGAGGGGCGGCGAGGCTGGCTGGCCGGCCTGTCAAGCCTCCCCTCCCACCCACCTACCCACCCAAGCAAGCAACAGGGCGGCGGCGGCGGCGGTGGGGGAGGCCGGCCGGCTGGCCCGCCAAGCCTCCCCCTCCCTCCCTTTCAAGCAGCAGAGCGGCGGTGAGGCTGGCCGGCCCGTCAAGCCTCCCCCTCCCTCTCCCCCAGCAACGGCGGCAGCAAGGCCAGCCAGCCCGCCGAGATTCCCCCTCCCCAGCAGCAGCAGAGGGGCGGCGAGGCTGGCTGGCCGGCCCGTCAAGCCTCCCCCTCCCACCCACCCACCCACCCACCCACCCAAGCAAGCAACAGGGCGGCGGCGGCGGCAGCGGGGGCGGGGGAGGCCGGCCGGCTGGCTGGCCCGCCAAGCCTCCCCCTCCCTCCCTTTCAAGCAGCAGAGCGGCGGCGAGGCTGGCTGGCCCATCAAGCCTCCCCCTCCCTCCCCCCCAGCAACGGCGGCGGCAAGGCCAGCCGGCCCGCCGAGATTCCCCCTCCCCAGCAGCAGCAGAGGGGCGGCGAGGCTGGCTGGCTGGCCCGTCAAGCCTCCCCCTCCCACCCACCCAAGCAAGCAACAGGGCGGCGGCAGCGGCGTGGGGGGGGAGGCCGGCCGGCCCACCGGCCCGCCAAGCCTCCCCCTCCCTCCCTTTCAAGCAGCAGAGCGGCGGCGGCGACAGCGGCAGGGGGAGGCCGGCCGGCTGGCCCGCCAAGCCTCCCCTCCCTCCCAAGCGGCAGGGCGGCGGCGGGGGTGGGTGGGGGAGGCCGGCCGGCTGGCCCGCCAAGCCTTCTCCCGCCCTCCCATCCCTTGACGGTGCGGCGGCAATGGCCAGTTTGTAGAGTGTTCCCTGCGCATGCGCAGGGAACGCTCTTACTTTTTTGGGGATTTAGATATTCCCCTTACATTTTAAAAAACTTTTTAGATTTTTCTGCACACCTGGGGACTGCCCCACGTGCGCAGGAAAATCTCCCTGCCCCCCAGGTGCCCCCGATGTGCGGATTTAGATATCCGCACACAGGGGGCCACTTGGGAATTAGATATATAGATGTTTTGTATCTAATAATTCATTACAAAAGGGCTAGTTTGCCACATAAGCACAAGTGTTTTCTTCAGTAGTATGTGACCCATATGGTGGTGTGCACTACATTTTCTCTTTGCTACCACCAAAAAGTAATTAAATATTTAGGGGCATATTAGTAGGGGGAGTTCTTGGCTTCTACATGGTTGGTGTAGCCATGAATCACCTATTCAGGAGCCTGTACTAGCCTATGATGACTTTGAACAATGATATTAATAATAGGGAACAACATCATATGACATGTTTGATATTATAGTGTTTTTGCTCTAAACTAGAGTCAAACGTATGGTTAAGGATAGCTTCTGTGTGGTTTAATCCTGTTACTATTTGGGTAATGTTTGTGATGAGGAACCATAAAACTCTGGCAAATGATGTGGCTTTCCAGTGTCAATACTGTTGGTCCAAACAGGAGGGGATATGAGCATTATTTGCCTTAGTACAGTATGTACCATGGACCAAATACAAATAGAAATATAGTTCAAGAGTTATAAAGCAGCCAAATTGCTAATAGCTAAGAAATGGGGAAACCCCACTATAAACAATGTTAGACTGAGGATGCAAGCAGTGTCCTATTTGTTGAAATTATCTAGATTAACAAAGCTCATATGCTTATGAGATGGAAAATAGGAAGAAAAAACACTCTTCTGTAAGTGTTGGCAACCTTTCCTAAGCTTCTGGAAACAGACATTTGATTTAACCATTTATTTATTTTTATTTAAAACATTTATTAGCTTCTTTTCTACCTTATAGGAACTCAAGGTGAGTTACAGTGTAAACTGTAAATTTCTATAATTGCACTTCCTTGTTATCACTAAGTATTTTCATGTCCATACATAAACTTTAAAAATTGGTATGATAATATTGTATAAGTAATAATACATGTATTAGATGATTCATAGTTTGCTTGTCTCACTGAGTTATGTTAAAACATATTTTTATTGTCTGCTTGTCTCACTGAAAATGGAATATGAAGAAGAGTTGGTTTTTATATCCCTCTTTTCTCTACCTTAAGGAGTCTCAAATCAGCTTACAACCTCCTTCCCTTCCTCTCCACACAACAGGCACCTTGTGAGGTAAGGTGGGGCTGAGAGAGTTCTGAGAGAACAGTGACTGATC
The DNA here is from genome assembly GCA_029375565.1 of Gekko gecko. Lineage (NCBI taxonomy): Eukaryota > Metazoa > Chordata > Lepidosauria > Squamata > Gekkonidae > Gekko > Gekko gecko. The sequence goes on from JAPDNY010000004.1 coordinate 51,461,033, forward strand.
TATGGTCACCCAGCAAGCTTCATGAGGAAGAATAGGGAATCAAACCTGGTTCTCCAGATTATATAACCACCATACCACACTGGCTCTCTGTGACAAGTGTTGCAATAATTTACTTCACTGATTTCATGGAATTGAAAGCTAGATATGGCTTTTTCTACATGAAACTTGATTTGTACTCTATTTTTTTTTTTTAGGAAAAAAACATTTATGGATTTCCCAGCATTACATGTTGTTTGGCTCTAAGTCCAGCACTCTAACACTATGGCCTCTGTATTTCTGGTCCTCAATGGAAGGCTTTTTTGACCGCTGTTGGAAATAATAATACATAGCATTTTACAGTATTTTCCTTAAGAGTTCAGGATGCGTCATATGTATCATCATAGTCAACTTTACCACAAAGCAATAGTGTAACCTCTGTTATTATCCCTGTGTTACCAGTGGGAGGATGAGAGATAGTAGCTAGCCCAAGGCTTCACATCCCCTGATTATACAGCTGAGTTGACACTGGAACCAGACACTTCCTGGCTCATTGCTTTGCTTCTTAATCACTGCACCAGGCTGAAAAGGCTATTTGATCCAGGACTTTTTGCCTGTGAGATAAATCTGATAATTGCAACCAGCCCCGTAGCTAGACATTTTTCATGAGGGGGGCAAAGAGGGGGCATGGTGGCTAATTAATCAATTAAAAATGCCATGGGGTCATCATGAGTCCAATGCAGCTCCATGGTGCCCCTTCCCTGCCCACTTATTTGCGCGCTCTACTGGGCTCAGGAGAGGAAGAGGAACAGAAAGCAACTGAGCCACGTGGCCCTGATCCCTCCCCTCCTCCCTCACAAAACCCTCCAAAGTGTAGAGGAGGAGGGGGAGGCTGTTTGCCTTGCCAGGCTGGGTTCAGCTTCCCTGTCTCCCTCCTTTCCCTCCCACCGCCCCCCAGCCCGGCTCGTGGAAGAAGCTGGTTGGCATTTCTTGGCAAGGAGGAGTCACACTTGGGGGAAGAAGAAACCACCCATCTGCTCTGGTATTACACTGCCAGGTTCAGGTATACCTGGCTGCCCAGGCTCGGCTGGCCTCCCTTCCTTCACGAACCTGGCAGCAGAGCAGCCACAGCAGCACCTTTGCAGTGGCTACCAGTGAAGCCCAGAAGCCACCATCACCCCAGGGAGGGAGGGAAGGAAGGAATGACATGGTGGTGGCTGCACTACCCTGGCTGCTGGCAACTGGGAGACTCCTGGCAGCTCGGCTTCTCCTGGCAGGCTCAGCTAGCAGGCACAGCTGGTCTTCCTGCTTCCGGCTGCTTTGCCCACATGAAATCAAGGGCTCCCCACCCACACTGGGAGGGATCTGGCATCCTTCCAGAGGGTGCTGGGCACATCTGTGGGGGCATAGCCCCCCTCGCCCCTGGCTATCTATGGGCCTGATTGCAACACTGCAGAACTGGACAAATGTGTCCTAGTCATTTTACCCCTGTTAATTCCTAAGTAAGTGTGAATTTGTTTTGACTGTGATGACCCCTTTGACGTATTGTGATCTATTATGAAGCGAACTTGTTGTCAGACAGTCTTTTGCACACAACCTCACTTTACAGTAACGTAGACTGGTTTCAGAGGTAGCCTTCCATTATGACCAATCATTATCTGGATTAAAGGATCAGTTTTGCTGGCACGCTTTTCCTCCCTAATGGCTGAGTGCACAGCTGCAGAATTATTCTTTTCTGTTTCCACTGGTTGTAACAGATAATCCTTACGGATAATCCTGCAAAAGGCAACATTCCCATTGGCATGTGTTGTTTTCTCTTCACCAGTGGTTACATGAAAGCATAATTGGTTATGGAAACAACTTAGCCCTGTGCCATAGTAATTATAACTAGTATTAATTATTGTAATCATTGGTTGTATAAATACATTCTACAGGAAGGCAGGATATATCAGCTATTTTATAACTGCTGTCAAACTGAAACATCATTTCAGTGTCATTTTATATTCTGAGTTTTAAAACAATATCAAATAGATTTAGCTGCTGGTTAACAGCTTTTCAAAGTATGAAAGGGCTTTGCCTGCTTTGCCTGCTACCAATTCTAAATAGAATAATTCTAAACAGAATAATAGGCATTTGAAATAAAAAGAAGGTATTCAGGGTGCAAGGGTACAATATGCAAAGTGATTAGGTTGATTAGAGCAGAAAGGAAATGTTTTGGGACAGAAAATTACTATGCACATTGTACTTTTGACTCCTGAGTGCCTTCTTTGCAGCACTATCCCTTCTGACTGGGATAGAAGGACTCAGAAATCTCCATTCCAGTTCATATCTGATGGAGCTTTGACTTGAAAGCTTATGCCCCCCCAAATCTTGTTGGTCTCTTAGGTGCTACTGGACTCAAACCTAGCTGTTCTACTGGAGACCAAGATGGCTACCCTCTGACAATAACTGGACATAGTAGCTTATGAGCAAGTGAGTAACTCACTTCAATTAAAGTTTATAAACTACTTTCATGCTTTAGAGATCATTTGCTGATGGGGTTTTACAGCACAAATATTTCAAGTAATGCCCGCAAAAGTTTTGGAAGAATGCAAAAAAATAAATAAAATTAAATAGAAGTCTAGAATGTTGCCTATGCATTTGTGGAATTGTTTCCAGACCATTACTGTATAAGCTTCCTATGATAGCTAGTCCCAGAATTAGAGTATACTTGTCTTTGGAGTCATGTTGTGAAACAAAGATAAAAACAAGGAACCATTTGTAGGAATCCATTTTGTTTTTGTTCTATTGCTATATATTGTTCCACTGTTATATAAATATATTGCATTGTTTTTAAAAATTTAATTCACTTTAAATCTCAGCAAGAAAGACAGACTATAAATGAAATAAATACATAAATACATGTGTTTCCTGCTGCTAAAATCAGATAGATAACATTGGAGAGCTTTGATAATCAATAATCATTATATTAGTGATAATATTATTTTATTTTTGTTTTAGTCATATTTGTTTCATACTAAAATAGTATAATTCTATTAGTAATATTTGTTTCATACTAAATAGTATAGTATATAAAATAGTATAATTCTATTAGTAATTTTGTGGTGATATTGCTTTACACAAATGGTTTTACAACTGTGATCTTTGCTCCTCTTTTCTTTTAGCCAATGACCAATATAAATAAATTTACTTATTTCCCAGGTACAAAACATGTTGCTATTCTAGCAACTGTCTTTTACAACTAACAGTGAAATAAATACCGTGTTGGTAATGTAAGCTAAACTGACAGTTAAAGCAAGTTATCAGATTAACAGAGTGATTTGTTTTGCAGAATGACAGATCTGCCCACTCTGGTTAAGACTTGTTCAGACTAAGTAGCAACAAATGACTTGAAGCAGTTAGAATCTTTGTTTCACATCTGTTGTGGAGGTGAAGCAAACTTTTATTTCGACTGAAAAGTAGACTGACCAACTAAGCACAGATCAAAGTCTGTCTTAAAGCCTTTGTGTTTTCCTCTCATAAGCACCACAAGTTTTATTGTATCCTTCTGGCAGCAGTGTTTATATAACTATATGCAAGACAAGTTGGTAGTGGAAAGTGCCATGAAATCATGGATGACTTATAACCCTGTAGGGTTTGCAAGGCAAGAAAGGAACAGAGGTGGTTTGCCATTAACTGCCTCTGGGTATCAACCCTAGACTTCCTTTGTGGTCTCCCATGTAAGTACTAACCAGTATTGACCCTGCTTAGCTTCTGAAATCTGATGAGATCTGATAATATTCCTTGATATCTAGAATAAACATAGAACAGAGTTAGAGTAATGGCATTGGCAATAGAGAAAGCATAAAGATGAAGAATGAACATCATATGCATAAGGCATAAACATTTTTAGCCTGTTGCAAAGCTAAAGAAAAAAATAATCAGGTTCCTATAAAAGCAAAGTTACTTTATTTATACACTTCTTTCCTCCCCAATGGGGACCCAAATTTACTTACAAAACCATTGTCCCATGCCCCTTTTTATCCTAACAATGACAACCCTGTAAGGTAGACTAGGCTGAAAGACAGTGACTAGACCAGGGTCACTCAGCAAATGTCCCTGGCAGAGTGGGGAATCTTCTTATTTGACATACAACCAGTTTCTCATATCCTGTGCCAACCATGCTTCTCCATGAAACATTTACCCTTTCCTTCTGTAGTGTCAACAAGCTTTTCCTTTCCCCCTTAGTCCTTTTGTGTTTAAACATGTTTAAGGTTATGCTGCAAAAGTATTCCTAAACTCATTCTTCCTTCCTCTGATCAGGAACATTTAGGAATGATATTATTAAGAATGTTGATTAGCTTGCTTGATTTCCCTATTAATATATCAAACAGAGACAAAATAATTATGTATAGTAAAACTCTAAGGTATTTTCATATTTAAATATCTTATTTTGTAAGTCTAGCTTTCTCAACAACCGTCATGCTGCACATATCTAAGGTAGTTTACACAAGCAAGCAGGACAACATATTCAACTTTTCAAAGGCAAGATGCAATGTCCTGAATTCTGAGTGAGAATCCAAGAATTAAAAATATTTTATTACAGTGAGTGAGTGAAATTTGGCATTCGTATTTGAATACTTTCAGGCTCAAAGATAAGCTGATGAAAGCTGGCATTTATCTAGATGGGATTACTAGTATAAATCTGCCAAAAAGCAGCAAAGATTTGTCTGTCTTTGTAATTCACAACATTCATCTGAAATTGTCACATTTGTATGTCAACAGTTATCAAATCTTGGACATTCACAAATAGTTCATAACTTTGTTATGCACACTTTTATTCTAGATGTTTTCTGAGAATCCCCAGTTCTGAGTACAGATCCTGCTTTATTATGTGTGAAAGGTTGGCTGAAACTTATTAATGGAAACCTGATGCATGTTAAATGCCTTTGAAAATGCCCTTGCAGGTTCAGTGCAAATAGAGCCATGCAAGGCAAAAACATTGCTGGCTATTGCTACCATTCAGGACTCCAAATACACTTTTACTTTAAGCTATAAACAAATTAAACTAATTTCTTTGTTACAAAGGAAGACAGCTTAGTCATTCATTGTGCAATAATGTGGGTGTGTGAGAACTGGCTCTCTTTTGGGCCCTTGAGGAAGGGAAGGGAGAAGATTTTGACTTCATCAGTGTGGGTTTAATACTGTAGCTACATGTTGCAAACAAGGACCTATAAAGTAAAGCCCTTTGTGACTCTTTTTGTTAATGCTCTTCTTGCACAAAATTTGCGTATAAAATATCAGAGTATTGTCAAGTCAGGCATGAAAATTAATGGTTTTGAGACTAAAATTGTTCCAGCAGTTTCGTATCAGTCATTCCTGAGCTGATTAAATTTGCTGAATAAATTACTCAGAAGAGACTGAAGTCACTAACCCAAAGAATAGCTGTCAGTTGCATATCTCATGGCACACAGCCCACCCAAATTGCCTTTGTTCTGACTTGAAACTTTGAGGGAAACTCTTTGCTGGAGATAAAATCCAGTTCATTGGATGGGTTAGTGAGACATACATCTGCAAATTGGCACAGTTACCATTAGGGCTGTCCAGTGACCAGCATTCCAAACTCACAGGATGGGGCCTAGTGATGTCACACCAAATAGCAACACTAATGGTAGTACTTCCATATAACACTAGGAACTGCAGAATATATAACAATTTCTGTGAATATTTGCAGTCACAACCATGTGGCTTTGAAGAGATGGATTATACATAGACTGTTGGGCCTATATCTGTTTTGTTTCCAGAGTCCCAGTTTTGAGTGTATATACCTCATGTGATGCTGGGGATTCAGGATAGAACACAAATTCTCTTGGTGTACTGCTTACCCCCCAATATCCAGTTGCCCCCCTGATCGAGGCTGTCTCATATCTGGCATTGAGGACCCCAAGGTTTGTTGTCCTTGGGGTTTTCAGTGTCTATGCCAAGACTGCCTTGTCAGGAGTGGCTCAAAACTACATGGCTGCCATGACAATAATGGGACTGTTCCAGAACATTTTAGTCCCTAAGCATATAGCAGGACATATACTCAATTTGTTTTTCTCTAGGAAAAAATACATGGCTTGGTGTAGCAGAGGGACTGGCTGGCTCTGGGTGGTGCGGGTACATTGAGGACAGTGGCAGCCCCTGCAAAGAGCATCAAGGGTGACAGCCTGACAGGGAGTCAAGGCTTCTTCTCTGCACTTTTTCCAATGCTAAAATATCCTTTTTGAGATGTGGCGACCAGAACTGTACACAGTACTCCAAATGAGGTCGCTCCAATGATTTATACAGGGGCATTATGATACCGGCTGGTTTGTTTTCAATTCCCTTCCTAATAATCCCCAGCATAGCGTTGGCCTTCTTTATTGCAGTTACACACTGCCTAGACATTTTCATCATCCAGGAGGTAATAAACGCAACTCTGCAGGAAGGTGTAGTTCTAACCATCTTGAAAGAGGTGGGTGTGAAAACCATCCTGACACCATCTCTGGACCCCACTGATCTAAACAACTACCACCCAATGGCCCACATTCTCCAGGTGAGGGCTGGAGATCACTCAAAATTACAACTGCTTTTCATGTAGCAGAGTTCAGTTCCTCTGGAGAAAATGGTGGACTCTGTGTCATTATACCCTGCTGAGATCGCCACAGCAAATTGTCACTGAGTGCCCAAAGCCGGGGCACTCTTCCAGAGCCACTTTCTAGAGCTCATTGTATTTATTTCCACAATGGGCCTTATTCCTAGTACTATAATAAGTTGGTATAAGAGAATATAAGTATGTGAACAATATATAATATAGCACCAGAAACAGTTGGGAGATAGAATTAGTTATAAACACATCCTAGAAGAAATATCAAATGTTCCTGCGCTTGGAAAATGTGTATGTCATCAGGTAGGAGGTATGTCACTCGTACTTTCTGTTCTCTCCAATATTACGTAGTATCTGAAATATTCAGAACATCAGGTTTCCACATATCCTTTAAAGAGACAAGGCATAATTATGTAATGACCACTAGATGCAGAATACAGGAAATCCACAAGTTTAAATTTAGAATATATGTCTCTAACAGGTAGCTTGTGAGCTACTTGTAACTTGCCAGATACTACAGAGCAGCTCGTGCATCTACTAGAAGGCCTAATAAAAGATAGTGAAAAAAATCTGCTCTAGGCTTGTTTAAAAACCACTTTTATTTCATAGGATTTTTCTCTGTGTTGGTTAGCAGATAGCTTAATGTCTAATGCTCTTCCTATCCATGTTGTTTCTTGGACAGAACAAAACTTGGTAACATGCTGGGTGGGGGAGTGGCTTGGGATATTTTTTTTTTTATTAATCAGAAGCAATGCTCCCTCTGAACTGTGGAGTCTTGTGAGCAAAAATTCTACTTTGTGAACTACTGGCATTAAAGTTGTGAGCAAGAGATTTGTCTACTGCATAAATCAATTTGCTCTGGAGCCATCTTTCCTGAGCTAAGATGAAAGTGTGTGGGCCGGAGGCTAAAAACTTGTGAGCTAGCTCACACTAATTCAGCTTAGAGGGAACACTGCTCAGAAGTAGGACTCATGAAATAAAAGTTAGCAACCCCTGGTATAGAGATTCTCTTCCCTTTGAACAGAATGGTAACAAGGTAACAAAACAGTCAACCCTAGTAGGTACATTCACTAGGCCTTCGTGTAGTAGAAAAAATGGTGAGCTCATCTCCAGTTTGCCATGGAAATAACATCATGTGATGCTTATTTTGCATGTGGATAACTGATTACATCTGATGAAAATACTCCACATGGAAGCTCATTGGTTGTAATGCTTCCTCCTAAAAAGGAAGGGGTGCAGTGGGGTAGGAGACTGAACCAATTATGTGGCTTTGTAGAACATCCATAAATATATTTCATTCTCTGCACTGGGGAGGGGAGAGGCAAATTCTGCCTTTCTACCACACGAAGGCACAGTGGATGCATAAAATGTGGTTTAAATTAGTATGAGAATTATGCAGTAGGGCAAATGTGTAATATTCTAAGCCTGTTTGTCCCACATTGTAGTAAAACCCCTGATATGACAGGTCTGGGACAAAAGAGATTAGATAAAATTTCTAGATATTGGTTTATCAGCAAATTGCCACCATATTGGTGATATTCCATTTTTAATGGAACATTATTGACAAAATTGTCCCTTTGCTTCTTTAGGGACACCCATGTACTTTCTTTGCCAGTCTTTCTTTATTTTTCGGGTATTTTTGCTTGTGTGTGTGTGTACGCGGATGTGTATGCCTGTGCTTGGAAGTCATGGTGACCTCTGGCAACTCCTACTGGGGCATGGAGGACATTCAGAGAAGTGGCTTGATAGCCTGCCTCTGGTCTCCCAGCTCTGGTATTCTTTGGCGGTCTCCTATCCAAGTACTTACCAGGGTCAGCCCTGCTTAGCTTTGAAGATCTGATGAGTTCGGCTTGCCTGGGCTATCCAGGTCACTGCTCTTTGCTTGTCTTTCAAATATGATGAAGTTTCAGCCAGGGCTTCGCTGCTGTTTCAACTGTATTAAAATAGCAAATGTTTGTGTGCTAAAATGAGGATGGAGAAGTTGTTTGTCCAGTGGCAGATTTCACTTAACAGTAAAATTCATGTCCTCCAAAATGTTTGACCTTTGTCCAAAATGTAGATTGTACTTTTAAAATGCAAATAACATTATATTACGTCAAAATTACATGGCTATACTTTAACATATAACTGTGGCTTCATGGAATAGTTTGGACTTCTGAATTAGGACTCCTACAGTTATTTACTATGTCCTAGATTCAAAATATTTTGTAATATTCTTTCAGAACTCACTCAGCCCCACCTATCTCACAAGATGCCTGTTGTGGGGAGAGGAAGGGAAGACGATTGTGAGCCTCTTTGAGACTCCTTAAGGTGGAGAAAAGTGGGGTATAAAAACATCTCCTTCTTCTGTAGTCTGGAGATAAAACTGTCATTCAGGGAGATCTCCAGGATCCACCTAGAGGTTGACAAGAAGGATGGAAAGAATGGATGACAGCCTAGCATTGTCAGGACTGTTCTTTGGATCAACGTATATGTAATCATGGATTTACATTGTGTTTCCTCTAACTACTACATACCTTAGTGGATAACGTCTGAAAAATTATATAGTACATGATCTCCTCATCTTGTGTTACATGCTGATTCTGTAATTGGTGAGAAACACTGACTTTTAACAAGTGGTGTATTAGCAGGGTGTTCTGAGAAGCACACCTACAGCTCTGAGTATCAGACATTTTTTATGTTGGGGATTTTTCTTTCTTCATCATACTTAACAAAGCTGTTGGATGGTTGTTTTTCTTGAGGCACAGGTGCTTCTGTAAAACAAACATTGTGCCATTGGAAAGTATCAGAGAGACCAGATTTTCGTTTATGTACCAATTGCTCACATAGCAAATAAAATTAATAGAAAACAGAGAATGATATGCCTGAGACAGGTTGGTCTCTTAGGGAAGCAATCCTAAGTAGGTCTACTCAGAAGGAGGTCCCCTTTTATTCAGTGGGGCTTATTCCTGGGAACAAAATACAGATGATAATGACTAATGGTTTACCAGGATACAAAACAGAAAAAAGTCTGCCTCATGGCAGTCTGCAGATTTTAGGTAATGTGATCTACAAAACCATCAATAATTTACTTTAGTACTGTATTTTTTACCACTAAGAATGTAAGAAAGAACATTAGATGGATCAAACCAAAAGCATTCTGTTTTCAACATTTTCCCAGCATTATGGGAGGCACCTTCTGGGTTTTGGACTCAGACTTGCAAACACTTTCCTGGGAGTAAGCGCCACTGAATAAAAGGAGACTTACTTCTGAGTAGACCAACTTGGGCTTACTCTTTAAGAGACCAGAGAAGACTTAGGCTTTCTGTGATATGGCCAAAATGAATGCTAGACATATGAATGGTTTGCCTTTTCTGAATGCTATTTAAAATCAATCATAAAACAAAACAGCCATTTAATTAATCAGAATCAAATAGCCAGACTAGTTAGACAGGTTTAATAATATGGGAAATAAGTGTGACTGTTAGTATTGTTACTATTTCATTAGTATGAAATTTCCCAGAAAACATCACTTCAGGATATGGCCATTTGCCCAGACATATCTGTGGCTTGAAGGAAATGGTTACACTTAAACAGTGAATATATTTGAACAAGTTCTCACCCATACTGTTACTATAGCTCTCACTGAGAACCAGTATGTTTAGTGTGTCAGAGTAGGAGTTGGCAAGACATAGGTTCATATCTCTACTCAGGCATGAAGTTCCCTGGGTGACCATAGGCCACTGTCATACACTTCATAGAATCATAGAATGTTAGAGTTGGAAGGGACCTTGCAGGTCATCTAGTCCAACCCCCTGCACTCTGCAGGAACACAGCCGAAACCCCTACATACCTACAACATACTCAAAAGATGGTTGTCCAGTCTCCTCTTGAAAACATCCAGCGAAGGAGCATCCACCACCTCCCGAGGCAGTCTGTTCCACTGCTCAACCACTCTTACAGTCAGGAAGTTTCTCCTGATATTAAGCCGGTAATGACTCCCTTGTAATTTCCACCCATTAGATCTAGTCTTGCAATCCGGAGCAAGAGAGAATAGATCCACTCCATCTTCTACATGACAGCCCTTCAAATACTTGAAGACTGCAATCATGTCCCCTCTAAACCTTCTCTTTCCCAGGCTAAACATACCCAACTCCCTCAGCCTTTCCTCATAAGACTTGGACTCCAACCCTCTCACCATCCTGGTCGCCCTCCTCTGAACCCGCTCGAGTTTGTCAACATCCTTCCAAAAATGTGGTGCCCAAAACTGGACACAGTACTCCAGGTGGGGCCTGACCATAGCAGAATACAGCGGAACTACCACCTCCCGTGATCTGGACACAATGCTTCTGCTAATGCATCCTAAGATTGCATTAGCTTTCTTCACAGCCGCATCACACTGCAGGCTCATGTTTAGCTTGTGATCAACCATAACATCTAGATCCCTTTCACATGTGCTGCTGTCAAGCCAAGTCCCTCCCATTCTATATCTGTGCCTTTGATTTTTTGTACCTAAGTGTAGGACTTTGCACTTATCCCTACTGAAATTCATTTTATTTGTCTCAGCCCACTGTTCCAGCCTATCAAGATCCTTCTGAATCCTGACTCTGTCTTTTTCAGAATTAGCAATCCCACCCAGCTTTGTGTCATCTGCAAATTTGATTACCTAATAATGATAAATTGGAAGAAGGATGTATCATGTATGTTCTCAGTTCTGTGGAGAAAGGCATAGAGATAAAATAAACAACTGTGTGCTATTTTGGTGCTATTTCACAGCTCAACAATCTTAATTCATTTCTAGGAAGGCCTTGGTTTGAAATAAACACCACTTTTTTATAAATAGGTCTCCAACAGGAGTACATGGCCATTTACACTCTACTTCCCCAGAAACAGTTGTATAGGATTCCATCATACAGTTGAAGTACTCCTTGTGTGCTGGGTTTCTATTTTACATATTATTTGCATTTTAGTGGCCAAGGTTTAGTGCCAGGTTTTGTTTCGTTTTAGTGGGCTGTTGATCTTCTCTGAGGTAAAAATGCAAGGAGCAATTTAATCATTCTCACTTCTTTTAAAACTGAAAAATACCCTGGGAGTAGGGTTGCCAGGTCTGGCTCAGAAAATATCTGAGAACTTTGGGGGTGGAGCCAGGAGACTTTGAGGGTGGAGCTTGGATGCTTTTTGTGATGTCATATCCTGTGATGTCACTTCCAGGTCAAAAGTCAAGTGATGCCACTTCCCAAGCTCCACCCCTTCTGATGATGTAACTTCCAGCACTTTGCATCAAAACCCTACCCCTTCCAGTGATGGCACTTTCAGGGCACTTCCCCAAACCCACCTCTTCCACTGAAGTAACTTCCTTCTTTCAAAATTCAGATTTAAGTACACCAACATATATCACCTTTCTACCCTAGAATCCATGCTTTCTTTCATGGCCCTTCCTGTGAGGTCACTTCCTCCTTCCAAATTTAAATTTCTCACCTTACATTGCTTTCTGCCCCTCAAATCTTCAGCATCTTACTCTCCTCCATTTTATCTTCAAAAACCGCCTTGGGAGGTAGGCTGCCCCCCCGAGCATCAAGAATACAAAGCATCACTTCCCCAGACATAGTGTTCCAGCTGTACTTTGTGACTAATAGCCGCTGATGGATCTCTGCTCTGTATATTTATCTAATCCCCTCTTGAAGTTGTCTGTGCTTGTAGCTGCCACCACTTCCTGCAGCAGTGAATTCCATGTGTAAATGACTCTTTGGGTGAAGAAGTACTTTCTTTTATCTCTTCTATGCCTACTGCTCATTAGTTTCATGGAGTGCCCACAGTTCTTGTACTGTGAGAAAGGGAAAAAGTACTTCTTTTGGTGCCTTCTCTATCCCATGCATAATTTTGTAAACGTCTGTTATGTCACCCCCTCAATCATTGTTTCACCAAGTGAAAGAGCCCTAACCCCCCTAACGTTTCTTCATAGCCAAGGTGTTCCATTGCCTTAATCATTTTAATTGCCCGTTTCTGCATTTTCCCCTAATGCTATAACACTTTTTTTGAGGTGCAGTAACAAGAACTGTACACAATATTCCAAAATGAGACTGCACCATAGATTTATACGGGGCATTATGGTACTGGCTGATGTGTTTTCAATCCCCTTTCTAAAATCCCCAGCATAGCATAGCATTTGCCTTTATTGCTGTAGTTGCACCATCTTCAGTGAGTTATCTACCACAACTTCAAGTGGGTGGTTGCTGATCTTACCAGTTTACAAGGAAGGACCACCTTTAGAAGGCTCTGTTCAGATGACCCGAAATGTGGGTCCTAGGCCATGAAGGGCCTTGCACATGGTAACCAGCACCTTGAATAGAGCCTAGTAATGGATGGAGTGACTGCAGGATAGGTTTTTCTAGCATTAACACATATGAAGCTGCCTCATACACAGGGCCGGCCCCAGGTGTCTGGGCGCCCTAGGCAGGACAGCCTGGGGTGCCCACCCCACCGGGGATGCCAACCTCCCGGTGGGGCCTGGAGATGGCCCAGCACCAGGAGAGCCGGGAAAGGGGCGGGCTTAGAACACCTGCCCCTTCCCTCCCAGCGGCACACTGGCTCTCCCGGGCACCTTGCAGCTGCGAGGTGCCCAGGAGAGCTGGGGAAGGGGCGGGCTTCAAACGCCTGCCCCTTCCCTCCTGGCCTACAGGTGGGGCCTACAGGTGGGGAATGCCAGGCCTACAGGTGGGGAATGCCAGGCAGATGTGCCTGTGTGAACACCCCCTTTAATGCGAGTTTAAAGTGTTGCTGAAATGGGGCTCTACCGGGGCAAATTGCCCATCTGAACTCAGCCAGAGTGAGTATAAATGGGAAATTTTCTCAGTGGTGAGTGGTAAGCGGTGGGGTACCACAGGGATCAGTACTCGGTCTGATACTTTGTAACATGTTTATTAATGATTTGGAATTGGGAGTAAGCAGTGAAGTGGCTAAATTTGCAGATGACATGAAGTTGTTCAGGGTGGTGAGAACCAGGGAGGATTGTGAGACACTCCAAAGGGATCTGTCAAGGATGGGCAAGTGGGTGTCAACGTGGGAAATGGGGTTCAATGTGGCCAAGTGCAAAGTGATGCACATTGGAGCCAAAAATCCTAAATATAAATACAGCTTGATGGGGTCAGAACTGGCAGAGACTGACCAAGAGAGAGATCTTGGAGTCATAGTAGATAATTCAATGAAAATGTCTAGACAGTGTGCAACTGCAATAAAAAAGGCCAACACTATGCTGGGGATTATTAGGAAGGGAATTGAAAACAAACCTGCCAGTATCATATTGCTCCTGTATAAATCAATGGTGCGATCTCATTTGGAGTACTGCGTACAGTTCTGGTCACCACACCTCAGAAAGGATATTATAGCATTGGAAAAAGTGCAGAAAAGGGCAACTAGAATGATAAAAGGATTGGAACACTTTCCCTATGAAGAAAAGTTAAAACACTTGGGGCTCTTTAGCTTGGACAAACAATGGCTGAGGGGTGACATGATCAAGGTTTATAAGATTATGCATGGGATAGAGCAAGTAGAGAAAGAAGTACTTTTCTCCCTTTCCCACAATACAAGAATTCATGGGCGCTCAATGAAATTGCTGAATGGTCGGGTTAGAATGAATAAAAGGAAGTACTTCTTCATCCAAAGAGTGATTAACATATGGAATTCACTGCGACAGGAGGTGGTGGCGGCAGCTACAAGCATGGACAGCTTCAAGAGGGACTTAGATAAGCATATGGAGCAGAAGTCCATCAGTGGCTATTAGCCACAAGGTATAGATAGGAACTCTCAGTCTGGGGCAAGTGGTGCTCTGTATTCTTGGTGCTTGGGAGGTCAACAGTGGGAGGGCTTCTAGTGACCTGGCCCCACTGCTGGACCTCCTGATGGCACCTGGTATTTTTGGCCACTTCTTGACAGAGTGTTGGACTAGATGGGCCATTGGCCTGATTCAACACTGGCTTCTCTTATGTTCTTATGATTGCTTCCCCATCTTTCCCCTAAAGACCATTTCCATATTTAATTTGTAGAAAAAGCATACAAAATTGGAGTCAAGACTTCAGTGCTTCAAGGCTGGAGTGCACACTTCCTCAGATATTAGTTCTTTGGCTGACCCACACACACTAAGAACAGGAACACAGAGCTGATCGCCCAATCCCTGCCAGGGCAGCTTCTCCTGGTGGCAGCAAGAGGGGCCCGTGGCTACATCCTCTTCCAGAGACTCCAGTGCCACCTTTTAAGATCAATGAAGTTTTGTGTAAGGCTGAAGTGCACACAGGGGCCCGTGGCTGCATCTGAAGGCTGAGGCATGGCCCAGGGATAGGGGCAAAAATCCAACCTCCCCTGCTCAGCCATCCGCTTCTCCCAGGAGCAAACAAGTCAGAGCATGCAAGGCAAGAAAGCTGGTGTCCAGAGACTCCAGTGCCACCTTAAGACCAAAGAAGTTTTGTGCAAGGCTGGAATGCTCATAGGGGCCCGTGGCTGCATACTTCCCTCCTCCCACAGCTCCTCTGAAGGCTGAGGCATGGCCTGGGGATGGGGGTGAAAATCCAATTCCCCACCACCACCCAGCCATCTGCTTCACTGGGGAGCTTACCTTCTCCAAAGGCCCATGGTGTACAGCAACCCTGAAGAGTTCTCAAAGTAAGATGCTGGATTCATTGGTGTGGTGGCTTAGATGGGAGCAGCTCCTCTACAGACAGCTCCCATGACCAGCTCACTCACACATGGTCTAATGAGGGCTGCTTGGGGGGGGTTCTTTAAGCAGGAAGGCAGGGCTGGGCCACCCACTCCACTTGCAAAACATGTGGAGGAGACAGACAGAGGAGGTTAGTCCTCCAGCAGTGGTGACACTCTAGCATTAGTAGGGGGAAATGCTAGAGCAGAACGGATGGCCACCATTTTGTCCCCTGCTTCCCAATACTCCCAAATCGGGGCAGGGTTCTCAAATTGGGGGTTCGGCAAGCCTACCTGGGAGGCTGAAATTGCAAGTCTTACTTAGTTCTTTCAGTTCGTGAAAGAATTCAAAAGCATCATATGTAAGTTCCTTTACTACCCATGGGGAAGAAGATATCTTCCCCCAACAGGAGGTTCTATCCTATGGAAAAGACCTACATATGCAAAGGAAGGGTTCCTTGATTTCCTGCATGCTGTGGCAGCCCTTAAGCAGCTTTTTCATGCTGCTCCCTGGAGCCCATATTGCCCAGGAACATTATTTTAGGGGGTATTTCAGGCTGTGGTGGGAAGTGGAAGTGGGGTTGCCAGCTCCAGGTTGGGAAATTCCTGGAGATTTTGGGGCAGAGCCTGGGAAGGGTGGAGTTTGGGAAGAGAGCTCATCAGGGATGTGATACCATAGGGCCCACCTTCTGAAGCTGCTATTTCATTCAGGGAAACTGATCTCTATATTCTGGAGATTAGTTGTAATTCCAAATAACTCCAGGCCCCACTTTAAGGTTGGTAAACACTGGGGAATCATGCTTTAGATAGGATCCAGCCGAGAGTGAGAACCAGGTTATGGGTGGCAATTTTGAGAATAAATAACAGTGTCAAACAGCCTATCACTCCTGTCAGACATCCACTCCTAGTTTTAACCTCCCACGACTGCTTTTCTTTAAAAAAAAATGTGGGAAGAAGAATCCTGGAACTATCTATCATTTGCAGTTTGGCAACAAGAATCTTGGTGTCTGCTTTGATTGAAGAAACTTGTGTGTTGGCTAGTGGCCAAAAGTCAGGGTTTTATGTATTATCTTTTTGATGTAATGCTTCAGGGCATTTCCAGATGTCCTTCCTGGTGGTGATGTTAGCACTGAAAGAAAAAGCACAACCGGAGGTATCTCAAGGAGGAGATGCTATTGCATTAGGTTTGCCAGACCCCCCGGTTTGGTGGGGGTTGCCTGATCTGGAGGGGCTACTTTCTGCCCACCCACCAGCTGGCAAGCGGGGGAAGCCCCACCCTCAAGAACAACCACCCGGCCTTACCCCTACCTCTCCCCAGGAAGTCTTTAGACGCTGAATTCAGGGGTTGACATGCAGGCGTGTGCGGCCTCTCCCCACCTCTCCCCAGCAGGATTTTAAAAGATCTTTTAGACACTGCTGGGGAGAGGCGGAGGGCTGCATGCCTGCACGCCGAGCCCCAAGCAACCTCTCTGTTGTGTCCTGGGATCAGAAGGCAGAGCTGGCAAAATACAGCCAAGCTTCGCTCTCTGAGAACAATAGGGACTAGGTTCCTGAGCTCGCCAGTAGAGAACCACTGGCAGCATTGGCGGGCGATTCAAACCCGCCAATAGGAATATGGGGCCGTCCCCCCCTAACTGTATATAGTTGGCCTCCGGCCGTTACTGTTTGTTCTTGTCTTGTGTGAAGTACGAATAAACGCGTCTTCTCTTATGTCGTCGTCCGAGTCATGAGGCCCGAAACCCAGTACTTTACAGTGGCGACGAAGGTGGGATTTCAACGCCTTCCGTGACTCCATGAGCGACGAAAAGGACACCGCCGAGCATCGCATCGCTGACCCCGAGAGCAGCACCGCACCGCTCGCCGAGCATCGCATCGCTGACCCCGAGAGCAGCACCGCACCGCTCGCCCCGGTGCATGTAACACTCGAGCGCTTCGATCCGTCGCAGCCAGAAACCTGGGACGCATGGGTCGACCAGCTCATCAGTTATTTGGAGCTCAACGAGATCCGCCACCCAGACAAGAAACGATCGCTCCTGCTGAACGCGTGCGGCACCCAAACCGTCTGCCTCGCCAAGAGCCTCTTGGTGCCCCGCACGGCCTTGGAAAGCTCGTTTGGGGAGATCCTGGACGTCCTCAACGCGTACTTCAGCCCCCGGCCGACCTTCCTGGCCAAGAGGATGGAGTTCCAGAGGCGAGTCCAGGCCCAAGGGGAATCCGTTGCCACCTTCCTGGCCGCGCTGAGGGCGCTCGCGGTGGGCTGCGGGTTCCCGAAGGTGGAAGACAACTTGCTGACGCAGTTCGTGTGGGGCCTGGCGGACTCCAAGCTGCGGCGCAAGTTGATTGGCTACCGGAGGCTCTCCCTGGACGAGGCCATTGACGCTGCAACAGCCCACGAGGCCGCTGAAGGGGAACGCCCGGCCGCGGCCGCCCATGTGGTCGGGAGGAGTCCCAGCCCCGGGAACTCAGATACCGAAGAGGTCTTCGCCCTCAGACCCCAACACCGCCGGCCGGCGCCGTTCCAGCAGGCCAACAGGGAGCCAGCCAAACCTTCCGGCAACCGGACCGTCTGTGCCAGCTGCGGGGAAGGCCACGGAAGGAAATCCTGCAAGTTCCGGGATGCTGTCTGTCACGGGTGCGGGAAGCAGGGACACCTCGCACGGGTCTGCCGGTCCAAGGGCCCCCGGAATTCGAGATCGTCGGTCCCACCGCACCGCGCATCATCCACCGCCTACGAGACGACGGAAGAGGTTGCCGAGTTGTACCATCTCACTGACCAACCGCTGCAGGTACTTCGCCTCCCCAACCCCAACCTCTCCTCTACCCCGAAGATCCCAGTAACCGTGCGGATCGAGGGGTCCCCCTGTTGCATGGAAGTGGACTCGGGATCGGCGGCGTCCATCATTTCCATGGACACTTTAAAAAGACTTTGCCCGTTAGGGGGACCCCCTCTACGTCCATCGCCACTAAGCTTGGTGGACTTTCAAAAGAACTGTCAGAAGCCCTAACTTAGTCAGCCAAACACCAGGTCTTGTTTATTCAAGCAAGAATAGCATTTATTATAATGCTGCAATAGAAAGGTTACTGGAGCAGATACATTGTTCAGAATAACTTGGTTACACAAAGCAAGCAGTTATACCAGAAAGGGGGTGAATGGGGACCCCCCCTTTCCACCAATCAGGGACTAGTATGCGGATGGGAATCGAAAGTTACTACACTAATGAAGTTCCCACCGCCCCCATTGTTCTCAGCCAAGCTGTAGCTTTGAAAGCGATAGGAAGCTCACAGCCTGTCTCCACCAAGGTCAAAGTGTTAAGTCTACCAGAGATAGAGCCTGCCGGACTCACATTCCATTCTAACACACCAGGTGCATAAATCTACACCCCCACGATCCCAACCTCCTGCCCTACACGCCACAATGGCGCCCACAGCCCGTCCTCCCCCCCCGCTCCATCCATCATGGCAGGACTACCTGACATGAACCCTGTCCCCATCCGGGGAGTCGGCACTTTCCGAGTGCAGTACCGAGACTTTGAGGGGAACTTGGACTTGGTGGTGGTGGAGGGAAATCTCGTGAGTCTCCTGGGGCGGGTGTGGTTCGAGGCCCTAGGCATCACGATTGGGGGAGTGAATAAGTGCGGGATGCGTGACTGGGGGCGGTGTGCAAGGAATTCCCTGAGGTCTTTGACGGGAAACTGGGGTGTTATAAAGGGCCCCCGGTGTCGCTCCACTTAGACCCCACAGTGACGCCCATCCGACGGCGCTTCCGCACCGTGCCCCTGGCCCTCCGCCCTAAAATAGAGGCCGAACTGGACCGGTTAGTGGCCCAGGGAGTCCTAGAGCCCGTCCCGAACGCTCGATGGGAGACCCCGATTGTGACACCCGTAAAGCCAAACAGGGAAATCCGCATCTGCGCAGATTATAAGTGCACCATTAACCAGGCACTTCAGGCGCACGCATACCCCGTACCCGTGGTCAGCCACGTCTTAGCCACACTGGCGGGGGCGTGCATATTTGGAAAGCTGGATCTCGCGCAGGCGTACCAGCAACTCCCGGTGGATGAGGCCACTGCCGAGGCGCAAACCATAGTGACCCACCGGGGGGCCTTCAGGGTGAAGCGGCTGCAGTTCGGGGTCAGTGTGGCCCCAGGGATCTTCCAAAATCTCATGGACGATTTGTTAAAAGGGATCCCTGGAGTGACGCCGTTCTTCGACGACGTCCTCATCGCCGCGACCACCCCTGAAAGCTTCGCCGCCCGCCTCCGAACTGTACTGGGACGCTTCCAAGCCGCGGGGCTGAAAGTGAAGCGGGAAAAGTGCCTCCTCAGGGTGCCGGAGGTGGAGTTCTTGGGGTACCGGGTAGACGCAACAGGCCTGCATCCGGCGAGGGACAAGGTGAAGGCCATCGTGGAGGCCCCCGCCCCGAAGTCCAAGGCAGAGCTCCAGGCGTTCTTAGGCCTCCTGAACTTTTACCACGCCTTTCTCCCACACAAAGCCGCCGTGGCCGAACCCCTGCACAGGCTGCTGGATAAGGCGACACCTTGGGCATGGGGAGCGAGGGAGGAGGCGGCGTTTCGGGGGGTTAAAGTACTCTTGATTTCTAACGCTGTATTCGCCCACTTTGATGAAAAGCTCCCGGTAATCCTTGCGTGCGACGCATCACCGTATGGGGTCGGGGCGGTCTTGGCCCACAAGCTACCAGATGGGAGGGAAGTCCCGGTGGCTTACTATTCCCGCACGCTGTCCCCCGCGGAGCGGAACTATGCGCAAATCGACCGGGAGGGCTTGGCACTGGTGGCGGGGGTTAAAAAGTTTCACAACTTTGTGTACGGGCGGCCCTTCACGCTCGTAACCGATCATAAGCCGCTCTTGGGACTGTTCGCGGCGGACAAACAAACGTCGCAGGTACTGTCGCCCCGGGTGTTGCGCTGGTCCTTGTTTTTAGCGGGCTACCAGTACCAGTTGGAGCATCAGCCGGGCAAGGCGCTGGGTCATGCCGACGCCTTGAGCCGCCTGCCGCTGCCGCATACAGGGGAAGATCCGGCCCCAGCTCCCGCAGTATTGTTAATGGAGGAGCTGCCAACCCCCCCTTCAGGCTGCAGACGTGGCCGCCCGCACGTCCCGAGATCCCATTCTCTCCCGGGTCCTAAACTGGGTGGTGAGGGGATGGCCAGCAGAACAGACAGGGCCAGAGTTCACGGCATACAAAGCCAGGAGGGAAGAGTTATCCGCCTTGAAAGGGTGCTTACTATGGGGGGACAGGGTGGTCATCCCGGGGCCCATGAGACAAGGGGTTCTAGAAACGCTGCACGAGGCCCACCCCGGCATTGTACGAATGAAAGCTCTGGCAAGGAGCTACGTGTGGTGGCCCGGGATGGACGCAGAAATTGAAACCTGGGTCCGAGGGTGCACAAGGTGTCAGGAAGTCTGCCCCAATCCCCCGAGAGCGCCAACCCAAAGCTGGGAGTCTACCCACAAGCCGTGGTCACGCCTACACGTAGATTTTGCCGGGCCGTTTCAGGGGCTTCAGTTCATGGTGACGGTAGACTCCTACTCGAAGTGGGTGGAAATAAGCCCAGTGTCTACCACCTCTGCCAAAGCGGCAATAAGGGCCCTGCGGAAAATATTCGCTACGCACGGGTTGCCAGACACAATCGTGTCAGACAACGGGGCAGCGTTCACATCTGCTGAGTTTCAAGAGTTCCTCGCAAGGAACCTAATCAGGCACATACGATCAGCGCCCTTCCACCTGGCAACAAATGGACAGGCGGAGAGAACGGTACGCACCGCCAAAGAAGCCCTGAGCCGCATAACGGAGGGGGATTGGGAGTTCTGGCTGGCCCGCTTCCTCCTAACACATCGCACCACCCCAAACCCCATCTCCGAGCATTGCCCCGCAGAACTATTGATGGGCCGCCGCCCCACAACTTTGTTAGACAGGCTCCACCCGGACCGAGCCCCAGAGAGAAAGCTGGTCGAAACCCGGGAGGCGCCCCGAAGCTTCCTCCCTGGGGAACCTGTCTACTTCCGGAATTACGGGGCGGGGCCTCAGTGGTTGGCCGGGCGCATCCTAAAACCCACCGGGCCAGTGTCATACGAGGTCCTAGCAGATGGGGACAGGGTCCTCCGTAAACACGTGGACCAGCTCCGGAGGCGGCAAGACCCCGACACAGGGATCCAGGCCCCGTTACCGGGAAACGCCGCGGCCGCCCCAGCATCCGATCGGCTGCAGGCACCGCCAGCGGAGCCAGCGCCTGAAAGACCACGGAGTCCGGAGGGGGTCCCAGAGACAGCTGGACCGCCGCCGCCGCTGCCGCTGCCGTTACAGCCGCCACCGTCACCACCACAGCTACTACTGGAGATCCAAGCTCCTTGTGCGGGAGGACCACACGATGGGGGCCCCGCCAGTCTGGTACCGGCCCCCCGACGATCACTAAGGGAACGGAGGGCACCAGCATACTTAAAAGACTACATCACCTGATAGGAGACGAACTATGGGGGGAGGGGTGTTGTGTCCTGGGATCAGAAGGCAGAGCTGGCAAAATACAGCCAAGCTTCGCTCTCTGAGAACAATAGGGACTAGGTTCCTGAGCTCGCCAGTAGAGAACCACTGGCAGCATTGGCGGGCGATTCAAACCCGCCAATAGGAATATGGGGCCGTCCCCCCCTAACTGTATATAGTTGGCCTCCGGCCGTTACTGTTTGTTCTTGTCTTGTGTGAAGTACGAATAAACGCGTCTTCTCTTATGTCGTCGTCCGAGCCATGAGGCCCGAAACCCAGTACTTTACACTCTCCCCCCACTCTCCCCCACAGGGTTTAAAAAGACCATTTAGACACTGCTGGGGAGAGGCGAGGGCCTCTGCTCCCCAGTGTGATAACATCACTTCTGAGTGATGTCATCACACTGGGGGCTCCCCACCCACTGGGGACTCTGAGGGACCTGGCAACCCTATACTGCATGTGTTTAGAGATAATGAGTCTGCATTGGTATGATTGTAGCTTTGTCATTTATTACCTATCCTGCTAGTCAATATGGCGTTCTGGTTAGAGCAGGGAGAGAATATGGCAGACCAAGCCAAGTCCCTACTTGTCATCAGGAATTTGTGAGTTTAGAAGAGTCCAGACTAGGACTGCCAACTTCCAGGTGGTGGCTGATGATCTCCTGGGATTGCAACTGATCTCCAGGTGACAGAGACCAGTTCACCTGGAGGCTCTATGGCATTATCCCCCATTGAAATACCTCCCCTCCCCTCCCCAAACCCTCCCCTCCTCAGGCTCTGCCCAACCTGGAGCTGGCATCCCTGGTTCACACTTCTTCTAGGACAATTATTCACTCAGGGTCTCTGGGATATTTAAAGGACTTATTTTTATGGTGAACTACGATAAGTTGGCTTGGGATGGGGCAGAGTGGCTTGCCCTTTGTATGGCAAGGGTGGGTTCTGTTGAGACTTCTGGCTTTGACCATGCCACAGCTTAGTTTTGCCCTTGCTGTTTAATAGTATAAAAGTTCAATAAAGTGGCCCTTAGTTTTATCCAAGTTCTTGGTGTCTGACTCTTTATTCTGACTGGGAGGGGGGCAAAGACCAGCTGAACAAGTGCTGCTGTTTGAGCTTCCTGGTTACTTTGGTTCTTATTCTACTGCCTAGCTGGCTCTACATAGCTGTAGTTTAATACAGTTTAGCTGTATTTTGTCCAAGATGTCGCAATGTATGGCTATAAATAACACTCATGACAATCCCTTGAGAATATGGGGGAACATATACTGAAGTTGCAAAGTACTGAGTCTGTTTGGATACTGGTAGATACTTTCCTGCTACCAAAGTAAGAAACCAAAACCAAAACAAACAGTTCCTGATCACTATACACTTTTCCTGGATAAAATGCAGAACAAAATCCTTGGAAGCAAATTTTAAATTTATATAACTTAGCTTTGTTTACGTTCATACTCCCACACCATGAAGTGCTGGAAAAAAAAGAATTTTAAATAAAGAACATTTTTTAAAAGTATGGATTTATGAATTTGCCCCATTCCAGGCACATGATCAAAATGAAAAGGTAAACAGAGAATGGTTAGCATTTTAAGATAAGAGCAAAGTTCAGAAGTTTTGAAACCTACCTTAGAGCAGAGTTATTAATTAACTACTAGGAACAGAACTCTGTCTGGTTTATAGTATGCATATATGGTTGCAGGCATGGTAAATCATCCTTACTGCTCCCAAACACGTCAACTGGAAAACTGTTGCAACATGTTTGACCCAGCTTTAGCCAGCCAGGCCCATCCCAGCAGAAACAGACATCAAAACAGAGATAAGTTTTGCCACTGGCTTTTCTAATGGCCCACAGATTTCCAATTTGGGAGCTCCAGTTGCTGCCTGAAGCCCTTGACAAGTTTGTACCCCAAATGAAAACTTTATTCCACTGACATCAGGAAACAATCTTGTCCCTTTTTTTAATCCTTACCCTAAGAACCCTAGAGAGGAAGAATGGCAGTTGATGGACAAAGGGGAACCCTTAAGGAATACATTAGTGGACACAGGCCTTTAGGAAAGCAGACACTTTATTTGTGTCTCACAGGGAGTTCACCAAGGGATAGACGGTCTCTAAATTATCCCTACCCATGTGGATTAGGTAATGCATTCAGATAGCATACAGAAATTCAGGCAAAACTGCACCAAGATATACTGGTTCATTCAGTAAGGGGGTGTGGCCACCTACACCACTCTCTGCATTTTTGGCCCAGTAGAAGAGATATGTATGATAGCTATCTAGGCTTCCACAATATCTTTTACCAGATGCTATAAAACAGCACTTGCATCAGTTGAGGTAACTTTCATAAGCAGGTTGTTAGGCAGCATTGCCTAGGAATTTTCAGGATTTCTCCGTGCATTAAGATTCCATCCAGGACTGGGGTACTGATGCTGAAAAACCACATTCAGGATGTTCTCCACCGAGTGAAAAAGAACTGTTGATTCTCACCATGAATGATCATTCTTCTCAGTGAATGGAAGACCTCCAGCTCCATTCTGGGAAGAGTCAAGCTAAACAGACAAACAATGGAATTTTTTTCCAGAAGAAACTGAGGGTCTGTATGCAATTCCTTTGTCTGTCTTTTCTTCTGAATTGAGCCTCTAATTTGTTTGATTGTTGGAAGAGTTACTGAGCTCATGCTTGACTATTCCGCACTAGGGCAGGTTCTGAAACTAGAACCATCCATGGGCTTAGCACTGGAAATGGATGGGAAGAGTAGTATCAGTCTAGATCCTACAGTGATTTTGACAACGTTTCTTCATTTAATACAGACCCATCAATACCAGGCCCAATCTATAATTTCACAATAACTTTATATATAAAAGACAGTTCCTCAATTCTGTCACTTTGTCACATTTGGTTATCATATTCTAGTATAGCAAAGCCAGAAGTCCAAGTAGAGGTCCCTCTGAAAGAAGGAGAAAGGGCCATGCCACAAAGGTCTGTCACAATGACTCCCATTAAGTTTTATGAGACAAATACTGGGTAGAAGTTTCATTGATAAGCCCCTCATTTTGACCCCTTCCAAAGAAACTGGGATGAGCAGAAGTGAGAGTTGGCTACTACCCCATGATGTTCCAGAGTAAATATCTCTAATTTATTTCATACAGGATAAAAGTTACTGTTAATTCTTGTGAGGAACATAAAATATTGCAACTGTGGGACAACACTGCATTAAGAGAAAACCTGCTCTCTGCCTCTGAAGGTTAGTAGAATGACCCAGGCTTGCCATTCCCCGGAGGGGGTTGCCTGATCCACCAGCCCAGATCCAGCCGGCAGGGGAACCCCACCCCAAAATGGAAGTGACATCATCGCACAGGGCATGTTGCGGGAGGACGCTCTATCATTCGAGGAAAAACTCTATGGTTTTTCCTCAACCAATAAATGCCCCCCCAATGTACCCCACATGATGATGTCACTTCTGGGTGATGTCATCACAGTGTATGCACAAAGCGTGCACGCCAAAGATCTCCCAAAAAGGAAGCAGACCCCCCACCAGCAGCCAGATAAGACCTGGCAACCCTAGAATGACCTCCAAGTGAGAGGGACAACAGTAAGGAGTGTAATGTGATTTCCCTTTCTCCTGCACCAATCTGACATAACAATGCATTTTCCCGGTATTAATATTCTTTCTTAGTTCCCAGAGTACTTAGGAATATGAAGGCTTTCATTTTGCTTTCAATGAGAATGCACTGGAAATTGATAATGCCTTTGTAAGATTTATTTTATGACAAATATAAGCAGAACCAATTGGATGCAAGCAGATTAATAAAACAGGTTGATCCTGTATCACATTCCCAAAGCCTCCCAAAGCTGCACACTGGTGCTCCAGCTAAGCTTTCCACTCTTTCCCTACCTCTCTCAGTTCCGACTGCAAAACTTTCCATTCAAGATGATTGTCCATCTAGTTAAAAGGTGTAACTGTTTGAAGGCTATGGGGGTGTTCTAGGCTATTATGAAAACATCCCCAAATGTTAAGGATACTCTAAGCTTCTTTTGGCAAGATTCTGGCCATGCATCACTGGCCAACTCACAGCAATCAAGACGGCCAAAATAACAATGATTCAAAGTAATCTTGGTAACTGCCCCATATTTCAAACAGCGGAGTGGTGCTGAGGTTGATAGAAGTGTAAGAGGTATACATCTGTGGCTGGCAAAGCAGTTTTCTAGGCAGAACTGCTGGCTGCCACTGGGGAGCAATTGAAGGAGGAGGGAAATTCCATCCTTAATACTGAGCACTAGTAGGTAGTGGTTAAGGTGGGAGGCATTGCACTCTATATAAGCATTGTGTTGCTGTCTGGATTGCAGCAACTTGCAAGAGTTGGGACCACTAGATTGTCACCAAGTGCCTCCCTGCTCCCCCTGCCATCTCTTGGCATTATGGGTAAAGGTGGAATTTTCTGTCCTCTCTTTGCCACACAGTGGTTGATAGTTCTGGCAAGCACACCGCTGCAGCATTACTAGTCATTGCTGGAAAGTTTTGAGATAATATTTTCTCCAACTACCTTATGTGGGTGAAAGGGCAGGAATGGTTTTATAGTCACAAAGTTACTCTGTGTGGGATTTCCAGTTTCAGCGACTCCCTGGATGGGCACACTCCATCGAGCTCCAATGTGAGTGCCCCGAAATTGCGGAGGATGGGAGGGGACTCAGATGGTTCCAAGCCCCCCTAGAGGCCTTATAGGGGTCTCTTAGCCAGGGATGTGGGAGGTGCCTCTTCCAAGATGATGGCCGAGGAATTGAGGCTCCTCTGTACTCTGATAGGTCCTGTTACCATGAGACCAATATGGAGAATAGAGGCTCATGCCGGATGATGCGGGCAAACAATCCAGTGTTATGCTGTCCTTTCTACTCCCTGAAAAATTGCCGGAATGAACTGTGAGTCTTTGCAAATCCCCATAAGCTAAACAAGTGGTGAAGTGGAGAAACCAATCCAAAGCCCCTAGCAGATTTGGAAGGAGGGGAGGAGATGGGGAGCCCCCCCCCCCATGAAAAATAGCATCTCTTGAGCGACAGCTAGGTGGCAAGTGATGGTTCCAACTACAAAATCTTCAAGTTAGCCGAGCGGGGTGCAAAATAGCATAAAGCGAAACAAAACTAGTGGACTTTCAGATTGCCTACACAGATTGTACCTTGTTTAAACAATGTCAATGAGAGGAGACAAAATGGCACTTAAAAAAAGACCTTCTCTGGGAACTGCCAGCTCAGTGACCTCAGCTCTTAAACCGGAAGCAGTTGCTGACTTCCCAAACATGATGGCTACAGCGTTGCGCCCCCTGTTGGACCAGATGACTAATATCAATAATAAGCTTACTGTTTCCAGAAACAACTGGTGGATACAGTTAAAAGGGCAGATGAAACCAACAAGTTGATGCCAAGGCAAATTCCATTAAACAGAGACTGGAGGTCATGGAAAGAGAGCGGATCTTCAATAAAGAGCAACTGTTACAGCTTCAAATGGAGGAATCATTATATGTCCTGCAATTTCAGGGTATCCCAGAACAGAAAGGAGAGAATTTAAAGGAGTTATTAAGCGAAGCATTGGCACCAGTGACATACCTTAAAGCAGATTTTCTACAAAGCAATATGGACATGGTTTATTGAACCTATCTGGATTTTATCAAGAAAAACAAACTGCCTGGTGAAATAGATTCTCCGAAAGGTCTACTAGAAATGTTATCTTGAAAGCAACTAATGGGAAATCCTTGAAAATCAAAGGTGAAGAAGTGAAGATTTTAAAGGATATTGCATCTGAGAGATGAAAGATGAGATGACAATATAAAAAATCTAACCTCCTTTTTACATAACCATTCCATTCCCTTCAGGTGGACCTTTCCAGAAGTCTTATTTTCAGCTATAATAGTAAAAAGGAGAAGATTGACTCTGCCCAGAAAGCAAAGATATTCTTGGAACAGCAGCAAACAGCAGCAGCAAAATGACAAAGGAAAAACAGAGGACATTAGAAAGACAACCTTTATTGGCATATTGGAGATAAAAGTACATTAAAATTTAGGAATACATAAAAAATGTGGCTGACATACAAACAAACAAAGAGCAAGGAAAAAAACCTGATCAGTTTATAGTTTCCCTGAATTGAATTGCAGATTGAAGAAAACAGGCAACATTAAAAGTTATAGAAGAGTTTTGCCCCGAGAGTAGCAAGTGGACTTTGACACTCTCAGGGAGACCACACCATGTAAAAAGAAGGGAGTCCAAAAATTTATCCTGGATCTTAGTATAAAATGGGCAATTTAAAAGAACGTGGGAAACAGATTCGATGGCACCCTGACTACAAGGGCATTGTCTAAGTACATAAGGGATTTTATGGCATCTTCCAGAGAAGATGGCTGACAGCAGTATGTTAAATCTGGCTAACATAAATGCCCTTCTTTGATGGGGGTCAGTTAAAAATAAGTATCTGTCTGACCCAGTGTCTGGGGTAATCCCAGATGAATTGGAGAACAAGTTTTCCTAGCTGCCTCAGTCAGGCACTGAAATTTGAATATTTAAAAGCCTGCATTTGATTGTATAAAATATTGTGGAGGCAGATGATAAATAAAGCGAATCTAAAGGCATTCCTAAGGACCTAATTTTTGGGGGACTAATTTCAGCCAATTCGGTTCACAATGATTTGTCAGCATTAAAAAGATAAAAGAATTCAGGTCAGGATTAAACAGAAGGCGCAACCAAAATCTGATGGTCAAAAGCGAGGCCCAAGTTTCCAGGGACATCTGACCAGTTTCGAGACACATCATGGCATATGGGACACACTTAGGAAGTCCAAGTATTTTCCGCAAAAAAAAAAGGATTATAGCCCCCTGCTGATTGGTTAATTGCACTTATCCAAATGGGAGCACCATATAGGAATTGTAAACTAGACTTTGCATTGAAGACTTTTAAGGCCATTGGGACATATCTATTGCCAGAGGACAGTATACAAGCAGATGAAAAGGGCAATCATGAGTCTGAAGACAGTAGAACTATTCCTGAGAGCTCCTCTGAAGGTTCTGATTCCAGAATGGAGCACCAGCTCCTAAAATTCTTAGTCCAACTGAAATACGATAAGAATAAGCACAGGAGATAATTAACGAAATATAGTGAAATTCTGAAAGGTTATTTTGTATTTGAAACTATGATGTACCCAATTTGGCTAAATGGGCTTGATTTAGCTTTATTAATTTTGAAATAAGACAGTATTATTCCAGTACTCATTTCTTTTTTCTATATCAATAATTGTAGGAATGACCATGAAGAATCTTGTAGGTATGATGATCCTTGCTTTATCTTTATGTGTTATTGGTTAGTTTTTAGTACTATTATTTCCCCTTCCCTTTGTAGTGTTTGTAGAAATAAAGCAATAAAAAATTTCAAAAAACAAAAACAAAGCTACTCTGCATGTAACATCATCTATGTACTTTAATTCAGCCCCAGAGTTTATTTATTCTGCATTATTGTCCAGAATTTGGTTATTGAGTGCATACGAGGAATATTGGAGGGAAGATAGTATGGCATATCCTGATCTTGCCAGAACTTGGAAGCTACGCAGGGTTGTACTTGGATGGAAGATCACCAAGGAAGACTGCAGAAGAAGGCAATGACAAATCACCTCTGCTTTTCACTTGCCTTAAAAGCCCCTCACTGGGGTCACCATAAGTTGGCTGCTAATTGCCAGCACTTTACACACACATACCAGGAATACTGCAGTGAACTGAACTGTTTTTTAGTCCAATTGGACAAGCTGATTATGTTAAACAAATTGTAGCAATAGCATCAAGACATGTGTACTGAGTAAGTATGTATAATCAGGATTCATTTCATAGCGGTAGTGAGTGAGCAAAGTGAGACTGTGGAGGCTCTGTCGTACATAAGCCAAAGTACAAGGAGTTTATCAAGAAGATGATTACATTTTATGCTCAATAAGAATATTGCTTGTTCATATTTGGACATGATGATCATTTTGTGACTCTTCCCTTATACAGCATTCCTTAGTACGAGCTCAGGTACCTACATAAGAAACTGTACAAAGAAAGTTCATGGGGGAAAGAACTCTATATTTACTCTTTTGACTTGAATCCCAGTGGTGTCTATTATTTATTTGTTTGATTATATCCCATCCTCCCTGCAAGGGGGCTCAGGGTGGGTGACAAGAAGAAGAAGAAGAAGGAGAAGGAGAAGGAGAAGAAGAAGAAGAGGAGGAGGGGGAGATTGGATTTATACCTCGCCCTTCACTCGGAGTCTCAGAGTGGCTTACAAACTCTTTTCCCTTCCCCTCCCCACAACAGACACCCTGTGAGGTAGGTGAGGCTGAGAGAGCTTTTCAAGGACAGGTCTTGTCAAAACTATGGCTTGCCCAACGTCATCCAGCAGCTGTAAGTGGAGGAGTGGGGACCCAGTTTTCATGGGGGTAGTTCCAGGCTCCCTCCAGCTAGAGGGGGCTGGTGGCTTTCCTAGCAGGTTGCTATGGTGGAGGGGGGAAGGAGGTAAAGATATGAAAAGAAGGAGGAGGCTCCTGTGCCTCGGCTCTACCCTGCGGGTGGGGGGAGCATCACTTCTCTGGGAGCCTTGGAGAAGAAGGAGGAGATGGCGTGGGCATGGTGGTGGTGGTGGTGAGGAAGGGAAGGGAGGTGGCTCGGCTTGGCTCAACCCAGCCTTGCTCCATGCATGCCTGGCTTTTCCACACAGTTTCCCCACTCTTGGCTTTGCCCGGCCAGGAATGAAGAGGTGGTGGCATTGGAATGTGCTCATTGACAGAGCCAGCTACTGTGGGTGCTGCTGCTGTGGCCACTCCTGTTTTAATATTTTTAGGTAGCAGTCTGACACTAGTGACAGCTTCATATTGCTACACTCATGCTGCATATAAAAAAAAAAAATTAAAGAAAGGTGCAGGGTGGGAGGAATAACTTCAATGTGGGCGGGAAGTGACCTTCAAGGGGTGGGAAAAGGGAATCTGTATGCCTCTGAATAACCTTTGACTTGGAAGCAAACCAAGGGAATAACCAGCACAAAAGCACTCTCAAAAACCCTAGGGAAGGGGACTTTCGGTTTCGGCGGAGCGAATGGCGGCCACCTCTCGGGATGCTCCCAGAGATGGTTAGCCCACGCGCAGTTTGGGGGGGTCTTCGCATATGCTAAAGACCCTAGTGAGCCTTAGTTAAAGGCTCCGAACCGGGGGCGCTTGGGGAGTAGCCTCTTTGCCGGCAAACAGCCGGGAAATTGAGGCTTTCTCCCCGCCCCAATCGGCCCCGCTGCGTTGTGCCCGTAATGGGACTTAGCAATGCCACCGACTTCCAGGAGTGAATAAAGTGATTGAATTAAAGATAAACGGAAAGATCTGGCATCAAACCGTGAGTTGGAGATCTATTTTGAAGCGAAAATTTGAAACCCCCTGCAAGCGTATAAGCGGTTGGGAGGAGGGAGGAATCCCCACCCCCCTTGAGAGACGGGACTTATAAAAGAAAAGCGGAGGGGGGTAAAGGGAAAAAAGAGTTGGTGAAAATACCTTTGGGGAAGCATTGAAGATTAAGAGTTTGTTGGTCTCCTGAGTGACGCGGCATGAACTTTGATAAAGTAAACAATTAAAAAGATGTCGGCATTTAAAAAGGTCCCACAG
Organism: Gekko gecko; assembly: GCA_029375565.1. Taxonomy (NCBI): domain Eukaryota; kingdom Metazoa; phylum Chordata; class Lepidosauria; order Squamata; family Gekkonidae; genus Gekko; species Gekko gecko. Next base: position 51,492,418 of record JAPDNY010000004.1, read on the forward strand.
AAGCCGGAAAAGAAGGGGGAGGAACTTCCGGTCTGGGCACCCCCCCACCGGAGCTAGCTGTCAATCAACAGAAAAGCGAGTCACTGCGCCCTCTGCTGGATCAAATGCAGAAAATCAGCGAAACTTTGTGTAACATGGAAAGTGCTCTCAACAGTCAACAAAAACAATTAACAGAAACAACAAAGAAGATGGAGGAGATTGCGCAAAAATGTTTGGTCTCAATGGAAGACACCAAGAAAATAAAGAGAAAGGTCAATAAATTAGAAAAACATCAGGATATGCAAGAAAAAAGAATTTTAATGTTACAGATGGAAAAATCAAATCGGACTCTCCGCTTTCAGGGCATTAAAGAAGAAGAAAAAGAGGATCTCAGAACTACATTGGCGAACGCCTTGGCACCCCTAACTGGCAGAGAAGCGTTGGAATTGAAAGAAGAGATGGATATGGCCTATAGAGCCTATTCAGCCTTTACAAAGAAAAATAATCTGCCAGCAGAAGTGGTTGTCAAGTTTACTAAGCAGCGTACTAGAGATCAAATTCTGCGTTCAGTTTCAGCGGTGCCCTTGAAAATTGGGGAGCAGACCATCAGAAGTTTGAAAGATGTTCCCTATGAAATCCGTATGAAAAGAAAAGCATATAAAGGATTGACCACGTTCTTACAAAGACATCAGACAACTTACAGATGGTGCATTCCCGAAGGACTAATTTTTAAATATAACGATAAAAGAGAGAAGATAGACTCCGTCTTCAAAGCACAAGAATTTCTGAAGAGACACGCCAGTACAGAGGAAGATGCAGCACTCCCAATTTGGACTGATTCAAGCAGCGAAGAAGACAGCAATCCGGAGGAGGGAGGTGCTGGAGCGGGAGACAAGAAGCCTAAAGAGGGCCTATCTTACAACTTGAGAGATATAAAAGGAAGACACCCAAAGAAATAGTTCGTGGAACGTCAGAAAGGAGCTGATTAATAACTAACCCCGATGGACTTTACTAACTTTATTAACAGAGTTATTTTGGATTTTTGAAAGATGAAAAGAAGATCTTCCAACCGTGGTGGTTGCCAAAATCTGTAATTATACTAACTAAAACTAATCTTTTAACAGAAAAAAATTCACTCCACTCTTTTTCTTAATCCAACTATATACCTTCCCCTTTTCTTTTTATAAAAAGCAATAAAATTCTCTCCTCTTTAGGAGAGTTTATTCACACACACACACAAAAAAAAACCTAGGGAAACAGTGACCAGAAAGCAAACTGAGTACTGAAGGGAGGCAAATCAATGCAGAACAGAAAAAACAACAACACCCAACCCTGATGTACATGCATAGTGAAAGTAAGGCAATATCTCAGCCAAGGCGTTATAGGGAAATAGAGATATAAGGAGTTGCATTTTACCCAGTTTACCTTTAGAACAGAACACATGGTACTGAGACATAGTGAGCACTTCAGTATTGTAAAGGTGAAGGGAGAGGGTTGTTATTGATGGCAGACTGGCAGGTTCTGTAAGGTTGCTTCTGATAGCACAGCAATTGAGAAGAAGAGAATATCAATTTGCAGAGACTGGACAAGAGTGAAAAGCAAAATGAAGATTTTTCTTTCCTTTAGGGAGGCAGAATAGAAATGTGTGTTCCGCAATTACTGAACGATAATTAGATCAGAGTCCAGTAGCACATGAGTGACCAACAAGAGTGTTCGAGAGTCAGAGCTCCCTTTATCACATACCAGGCAGCTTTGACTCTTGAAAGGTCATGCCCTGAAAATTTTGTTGGTGTCTAAGGTGCTACTGGACTCAAATCTGGCTGTTCTAGTGCAGATAAACATGGCTACCCTCTAAATGACAATTGATTAATTTGGGAGGAATGTGGGCTGGAGGATGATTTGGTGGGGGTTTGAGTTGGAAATTAGTATGTGGTGATTAGTGGAAGGGAACTGGTTTGATATTTTGGGGACATAGTGGCCAAAAATACCAGGTGCCATCAGGAGGTCCAGCAGTGGGGCCAGGACACTAGAAGCCCTCCCAATGTTGCCCCCCACAAGCACCAAGAATATTCAATTCTCCCTAACCCTAACCCAAGCACCAAGGATACTCATACTCAATTGTACCTTGGAAACAATTTGTAATCTTGGGCATGTCACTCATCTCCATATAGTCCAGAATTTTTTTTCCAACAGTGGCGGCCACTGCAACAGTTTCCCTTTCTGTTTGTCTCTGGCCCAGGGATCAGCTGCACAACAAATATATTTTAAGCTATGAGGCCTTGGGTACTTTGCATATTTTTGTTATGTTACCTTTAATTTCTGATGCAAGAGATCATTAGAAGTACACAGTTAAGGATAGAGGGACCTGTCTACTAGGAAAGACATGGAGGTCAACATTCTGCTTCTTGTCCCAAAGGGCAAAAGTCACAGCTTAACCCAATGGTCAGCTGCTGCCATAGCACTGAAGCAAATCTACTCTGCTGGGGACCATGTTTTTATAGCTTGATGCAAGGAAGGAGATAATACAAACAGGACTTATTATCCATTTCTTTTTACATGCCCTGCTCTACTTTCTCCTCCATTGTCCTTTCTTCCTCTACTGTGCTTTCTGTTTTAGTACAGAGGGGCCAACCTAGTACGCCTAGCAACATAATACACAGTCTACATAATGGGACAAACTTGTAAACACTGACAATTAACCACGGCTATTACAACACTTTCCACACTTGATTTGGTATTTCTGTGGACTTTAGGCAGCCAAACTGAGAAGAGCCGTTCTCTGAAAAGGTACAGTAAAATCCCAGTCAAATCTCTAAGGTGCTACTGGACTTGAATCTAACTGTTTTACTGTAGACCAACACATAACAGCAGTGGGTATCTCCAAAAAAAATAAGGGTAATACAAATCACACCCCAATTCCACCCCCTGTGTTAAATAGTTTCCACCACATCTTTCCTTGGCTATTCTTACCCAAGGCTCCTTCTACCAACATCCCCAGCTCCACATATAGAAGCTCCTCCTATCAAATGAAGTCGTTAAAAGCAATATCCATATTCAGGGGAAGTATTTATTACTTCAGTTTTACACTAATATATATTCACCTTATCAAAAGGTATATCATTTTGTAAATGAAGTAAAGCATATGAGCAATGTGAGTGTAGTTTATAGATATTTCTGTTATATACAGTTTTAGGTGTACAAACTGAATCAGTCAGACTACAAGCCCTTGGAGAAAGACACAAATGCTGCCAGCCTTAGGCAGTTGTGAGTTGTGACACAAAGCAAGAAACATTCCCCTCTTGCATAATGGGAAACCTACGCCAAGGGAGGTTTAGGGATGACTCATTCTGTGTTGCACAGGCTGCCTCTCCAAGTAAGATAACTAGAAAGACAATTTAGTCCAACTGCTTGATCATAAGATATGATCAGCCACACCCAAGTCCCCCTAGCTAGTATAGACTTCAGTGTACCACATGCGAAGAACTGCTGCATCATAATAGGGATATGCTTCAGATGGTTGACAGGAAGTAGCTCTAGACCCCTTTTGACCTATTATCCATTTTTGAGACTGTAAATGAAACCAGTCCTCTCTGCTTTTGATTGCTTCCGCCTGCATTTATTGAAAAAGTAATTCATAGAGTGTGGAAGGAAGCATCATGGAAGCAGTCAATCTTATAATACCTCCAATCAACATTTTTTTTTTAAAAAAAATATGTAAATCCACCCAGATGATTTGTTCTGGATATGTAGTTTGCTAATGAGTGCATTGATATGGTTTGCAAATGTTACTTTGCATTGCTCATGCATGTTCATACTACTGATTAAGAGAGAGGCACAATTAAAATGAAGCCAAAGAGCCTCTCTCTTCACGCCTTGATTTTCAAGGCTGGCTACAGGCAGAGCAAATAACAGAGCTAGTCTGACAAGTGCAGCAAGTGGCAGGGATTATCTAATTGCTTTGTAGGTGGGGCTTCCAGTAAGAGCTGTCCATAATTGCTGCTGACACATTTACAGTAAGAACTCATCAGATTGCATACTTGGAATGCCAGACTGTGGGTACAAATAAATTTATTGACCTTTCCTATCTTGTACCTTTGAAAGTACTATACTGTGTGTAGATTTACAAAGTCAAAGGTATAAGACTCTGAGTAAAGACATTACAAAGATCAAGTGGGATGGAGCATGCTAGAAAAGGGTGTAAACAAAGTCATGCCATAGAAACAGAGAGAAGGAATCAAGGGCTCTTACTAGGCAGTGCCATGGTAAGCAAATATGCCAGTAACTAGCAAAATAGGGCAGGCAGAGAGAGAGAGAGAGAGAGAGAGAGAGAGAGAGAGAGAGAGAGAGAGAGAGAGAGAGAGAGAATTTTTCAACCTCATTGTGCCACTTTGATTTGGAAGTGACAAAGGTCATTGGATTCATGCCAGTGGTTTAAATCTTCACTGTGCTGCTTACGAGGTGACCTGGGGCTATTCACTCTCTGTCTAATGTACCCCACAAGGTTCAGTCAATTTATCAGTCTTTTATTATGGGCATGGATTAGCAAGTTGTTGTGAGGGTGTAATGGAGGAAAGGAGCCTGGGCACCTTGTACTAAATGAAATAAAATCGGAACCAAACAATGGCATATACTTAACACTTTACAGTGATAAATTCTGTAAACAACTTGGTTAATACTGGATACATATCTGGAAATTTAGAAGAAAAACAGCTGTTGCTGCATTCTGGCCAGTGTTCACGCTACTGTGAGAAACCCATCCTTGCTCCTAATCTACTTTAGTTCTCAATGACATGGGAAGGGGCTGTGGCTCAGTGGTAGAGCATGTGTTGTGCATGCAAAAGGTCTCATGTTCAGTCCCTGACTCTCCATTTAAAAGGATCCAATGGCTGAAAATGGAAAGATCCTCGAGATGTGCAGACAATCAGAATGGACAGACAATACTGACCTTGAGAAACTGAGAGTTTGGCAGTATCATGAGTTCATGTGACATATGTGAGCAAAACATGCCTGTTTTCAGTATTAAAGGAGCTGACATGTGAGTACAGCATTCAGCTCCACATTAAATATGGGAGTGGAGATGGGAAGGCTGTATCATTTGGGTTTTTGAATAAAAGGATTAAGATTAAAAAAGCAATCTGACTCCACCAAGGCTAATGGCAGGCTATTCTAGGGATTTCAGCTGTCAGGTTATTGGTAAAAGAATCTCCTCCTCTCCAGCAAATACTGGTCGAAATCCCATCTAAGATGTTAGGTAAGCTTCTCATATCTTCATGTTTATTCAGCAGCCCATTTAAAAAGAAACTTCAGGTGATTCTCTGCCTTTTTGTTTCTGAAAGTCCTCTACTTGTGTTCTGATAGTTCCCACTCTAACTGCACACCGCCTTATCTCACTTTAACTTACCTTAAAGAGCAAAATTGTATAAGTGCACATTTAGTTTCAGAGGAGGAGAGCACAGGGCAAAAAATTAAATTTGAAAGAAAAAAGAAACAGCAGTCTGGGGTATTATTTATTTATTTTTAGTTATTTAAAGTATGTCTAAATCCTTCCCTCTTGTTGTGTACCCAGCGAGACTGCGCACGTAGTTAGGTCCACATATGGTTATGCGAAGGGCCCAAGCTTCGCTCTGAAAGACAATAGCCTGAACGGATCCTAGCATGTATGTATCAGATGTACCTATGGGACTCGAATGCACTATAAATAGCATATCATGGGAGTGGGTGTGTGTCGGGTGTGGTTTGACCACAGGGATATAAAACAGCTTCTGGGCCAGGGAACTTCATCTCAAGATCCGCCTGTAACTAAAGTATGAGCTGAAATCACTCTCCAGTGCATCAGCCTCAGTACTTTATACTGGCAACGAAGGTGAGACCCCAATGAGTGAGCCTGACTCTTCATCCAGCACAGCACTGAGTATCGATCCAGCGGAAGCTGCCACATCCCGCACTGCTCCCAAGCAGCACTGCAATTTGCACCACTCCCCAGGACACTGCTCCCAGCTTCACTTGAAAATCATGGCTGTTGCTCCAGGACACCTCAATGTCTTCGACCCCACACACCCCGAGTTCTGGGAATTGTGGGTAGACCAACTCACCAGCTTCTTCACCTACCACAAGGTCAATGATGCCGACAAGAAACAGGCCGTACTTCTCAACACATGTGGAGTGTCCACCATTCATCTGGCCAAGGGCCTCCTGGCACCCAAACACCTACGACGAGACCATTGTGATCTTAAGTACTACGCACCGAAGCCCACCAAGCACATGGACTTCCAAGCGCGTCTCCAGAAGCCCAGCGAAACACCCTCTGCATTCACGGCTGAGCTCTGTCAACAAGTGATGGACTGTGGGTTCACGAAAGTGGAAGAAAACATCCTGACTCAATGCATATAGGGCCTGAGGGACACCAAACTCTGCCACAAACTGGTAGGCACTGCTGACCTCAAGATCACTCTCCAGATGGCCCTCCAGATGGCTGCCATGTTCGAGGGCTCACACTGCAACTGTCTGCCATCTTCATCTTCAGCACACCACGAGTTCCCAGCTGCTGCATCTGATGATTCAGACGAAGAGGAGGTCTGACAAGTTCGCCATCCAAGCTAAAGGAATCACCAACCCCAGGGCGGAACCACTGCACATCGAGAAAAATCAGCATCCCCAGCTGTGGGGATGCACATTGAGGAAAATCAGCATCCCCAGCTGTGTCCTGTGCCAACTGCGGAGCCTCACACAAGTGCAAAACGTGCCGCTTCTGTGACGTCGTCTGCCGGACATGTGGAAAGCAAGCCACATTGCCCGGGCCTGCCAATCCCGTGACAACCAGAGGACAACGTCCACTCACCAGGAGGACCTGGACCTGCATCTGCTGACCATCAACCACCACCAGCACCAGGTAATGAATTTGCCCCCAGAAGCCCCTAGCAAAATGCACATTATGGTATTAATAGAGCAGTCCCCCTGTCGCATGGAACTGGACACTGGTTCCTCTTTTTCCATAATTTCCGCAGAGACATTTCAGGAGCTCTGCCCCTGGGGGGGACCCCTCCTGAAACAGCCACGGGGTCTGTCACTTCAGGACTTCCAAAAAAACCTTGTGGCCATCAAGGGCTGGGGCAAATTCAGAGCGCAATTCAGAGACTTTGACGGGCCTTTAGAATTGCTGGTGGTGGAAGGGAAACTCAAGAGTCTGCTGGGACTTGCGTGGTTCAGGCCCCTGGGATTTGAGATGATGGGCGTCAACTCCATAAAGCCTCAGGACTTTAATTCAGTCTGTGAGGAGTTTCCAGCAGTCTTCAATGGTACACTTAGCCACTACTCCAGAACCCCAGTCTCTCTGGAACTTGATCCAGCTGTACGGCCCATCAGAATGAAGGCCGGGGGCCCCCGTTAGCCCTGCGGCCCAAGATAGAGGCTGAACTGGACTGCCTGGTGGAGCAGGGAGTGCTGGAGCCAGTGACACATACCCTCTGGGAAACCCCCATTGTAACCCCGGTGAAACCCAATGGGGATGTCAGGATTTGTGCTGATTATACATGCACCATTAACAAGGCACTGCAAGACCACGCGTACCCGGTACTGGTGGTCAGTCACATGTTGGCCTCTTTGGCAGAGGCAAGGTTTTTTTGGCAAACTAGATTTAGCCCAGGCCTATCAGCAGCTACTGGTGGACGACACCACCACCAAGGCCCAAATGATTGTAACACACAGGGGGGCTTTTAGAGTGCGGCGGTTGCAATTGGGGGTGAGTGTGGTGCCCGGTATCTTCCAAACCTTGATGGATTGCCTTCTCAAAGGCATCCCAGGAGTCCAGCCATTCTTTGATGACGTTCTGATTGCAGCCCCGGACTCCAAAACGTTTGCTGAGTGGCTCCGGTCAGTGCTGGGACTCTTTGCTGCAGCTGGGCTGAAGGTGAAGCAGGAGAAGTGCCTACTGGGGGTGCCACGGGTGGAATTCCAGGGGATTGCAGTGGATGCCCAGGGGATTCATCCTACACAAGATAAAGTCCGCACCATCCGTCAAGCGCCCACGCCCTCTTCCAAGGTGGAGTTACAGGCTTTCCTGGGACTTTTAAATTTTTACCACTCCTTCTTACCCCACAAGGCCGCCGTTGCTGAACCCCTCCACAGGCTACTTGACAAGCACGCCCCCTGGGTCTGGGGTCTTAAAGATCCGCCTGTAACTAAATAAAGTATGAGCTGAAATCACTCTCCAATGCATCAGCCTCAGTACTTTATACCTCTCATGTCTCATCTGATTCAGTGATGTTTTCCCCATTAGGAATAGCACAGTTAGTGTATTTTAGTTGCAGTTGTCTTTCCAAAGCAGGTCTCTTTTTGGGTTTCCTTCTTCCTTCATTCACAACTACCTCTGGATAATTTAAATTTCATTCTCTTAAACATGGAGTTGCTGTTGTTGCTGCTGTACCAATTACAAAGTTTTATTATTCCAACAGGTTCTGTCTGGTTTCTTTTCTCTGGAACTGACAAATTGTACACTATAGATAATTTAGTTTGAGTTGACTTTAAAGCTATTGTGCTATTAAAAAGGGATAAAAGTTTTTTTTAAAAGGCTCCATTTAACCATGGCTTGTTTTCCATGGTGGTGTAGTATAGTGAGATTGCAGAAAACCACTGTTATCTTGAGGAGTCAGGTGATGCGCAGTTTATCCATTTGTCCTTGTGTTGCCTTGCCAACCCTTGCATTTCCGAACACTTATCTTTGCTTTTCACATAACTCTTATTGATAGAGCCAGTGTGGTGTAATGGTCAAGAGTGCTGGGCTAGTAGGTAGACCCAGGTTCAAATCCCCATTTGTGCTATAGAAACTCATTGGATGATCTTGGGCCAATCACACTTGGTCAGCACTAGCCTACCTCACAGGGCTGTCATGAGGACAAAAATGGAGGAGAGGAGAATGCTATAAGCCACCCTGGGTCCCCACTGGAAAGAAGGGAATAAATAAATAAGCTGACCTAGAGGTAGGCTATTGATAACGCACCTTGTAAAAGGAGTAGTGGGGCCATAGCACAGTTATCTGTAGTGGATACTTGCCACATGCCACTGCTACTCAGTGGCTATTAGCACAAGGTATAGATAGGGACTCTGGGGCAAATGATGCTCTGTATTCTTGGTACTTGGGAGGGTCAACAGTGGGAGGGCTTCTAGTGTCCTGGCCCCACTGGTGGACCTCCTGATGGCACCTGGTATTTTTGGCCACTGATCCAACATTGGCTTCTCTTATGTTCTTATGACTTGTGACATCTGTTATATTGTAATGTTTTGATTCAAAATATCTCTATTCTCTGCTATAAACTTTTGAATGGCTGTTTCTTTTACGTACTCCTCTGTTCCTTCTTCTGTTAGTGATTCTTTCTTGTACAGTTGTGAGAAAAGAACAAACTGCTCCTGAATTTCTTTCTCCACAAAGGTGATTTCATCTTTCCCCCCCACTCCATTTATCATTCTTCTTTGAGTTTATTTTCTTAAACAGTAAGCCAGGTATCATTCAAATTTATATGTGTGTTCAAAATTTTTCTGTTTCATAAAGCTTAGTTTCTTTTGCATTTCTTCAAGCATATTTAACTGGTTTTTGTTTAATTTCTGTTAAAGTTGCCTTTTAAAAGATTTTTTGTGCTGTTCTTCCAATATTTGAATTGTTATTCTCATAATTTGTTCTAATTTTTCTTTCTATTCTTGGAAGCAACAGCTAAGCAATTTCCTCTTATATAAGCTTTACTAGTTTCCCAGATTGTTGCAATAGGGACATCCTCTGTGATATTCAATCTAAACAATTCTTCTAGGTGTTGGTGAAAGCTTTCACGGCTGGAGTTCATTAGTTGCTGTAGATTTTCCAGGTTCTGTGGCCATGGTCTTGGCATTGTAGGACCTGACGTTTCACCAGTAGCTATGACTGGCATCCTCAGAGGTATAACACAGAAAGATGTAGTACCCTTTGTGTCAAGGTGAGCAGAAAAATGGTAGGCAGGTAGTTTATATTTACCCTGGAAGGTGGGGTATGGTTGAGTCATTATCTTGTTGCCCTATTTATATAAACACAATTTCACCACGAAAGAAGAGAGTTTAAAAATAAATAGGGCATAGTTTCCTGTCCTGAAAAACACAAAATGCTCTACAGCTGACAATAGCACTACAGATAAGATCAGAGTTTCAATAGCCATTCCACACACAAAATAACCTCCTCAGGAAACAATCCATAGACAAAAGAACTTCCTCAGGAAAGCTCCTCCATTAGCATGTTCATAGCCTGGAGAACTACTACAAGATAATGACTCAGTCCTACCCCACTATCCAGGGTAGATATAAATTACCTGCCTACCATTTTTCTGCTCACCTTGACACAGAGAGTACTCCATCTTTCTGTGTTACATCTCTGAGGATGCCAGGCACAGCTACTGGCGAAACGTCAGGTCTTACAATGCCAAGACCACGGCCACACAACCTGGAAAATCTACAGCAACTAATTCTTCTAGGTCTTTTTCACATTTCTTTGTTATATTTTCTTGCAATAAAAGATTATCATTTAATCTCCATCTTCTTCTTTTAGTTCCATGTCTTTGCCAGGTTATCACTAAATGATTATGATCTGTGAAGATTTTGGTTGAATCTCAGCACTCTTCAAATCCATAAGGTCTTGAATACCCAACTCATATCAATTTTGGAATATGCTTGGTGTCTGTCAGAAAAAAAGGCGTAGTCTCTGGAGTTCAGGTAGATAACTCTCCAAGTGTCAAATGTAGCATTTCCATGTATTGAAAGATATTTTTAGGGAGTTTATCCCCCTTTGTTTTCCTGGATCTGTCTTTTTTGGGGTCTAATACTCCATTCACATCTCCAAAAATCACAATCTCTCCTTCTTCAAAGTCCAATAGTGTTTGGAAAAAATTTTCTTTAGTGTTTGTTTGGGCATCTATTGAAAATAATGTGTGACTCTTGCCTTCAGGGAATCTTATTTTCAACATAATATATCTCCCTTCGGAGTCTCTCAATTCTTCTATGACATTTATTTATTGGTTTATTATGTAAATACACTTTTTTTCTTTTCATCTGCTGAAGCTGTGTAAACCTTACCCAATTTCTTATTCTTTAAAATATGTTCATATTTTTTCTTTATATGGGTCTCTTGGATACAAACAATATCTGCTTTTTGTTTCTTTATAGGTTATTTTTAATCATTTTGTAGGAGAGTATAAGCCATTCATATTTATAGAAACACCCTTCATACTATCCATTTTGTTAATATACTGCAGCATTGTCTAATTTTCCCTCTTTGCTTGTAGCTTATTTATTATTTTTTTCTTTCTGTTTCTTTGGGTTCTGAGGCTCCTCAGGAGGATTTCTAGTTGATAATTCTTCTGCCAATTGTTTGACTTGTTCAGTTGTTGATATAACCCTTCTTCCCTTTGGTAGTAACACTTCTATAGCACATGGAACTCTCCAGTGATATTTTATTTCTTTTGTAGAATTTGTCTTTAAAAAAAATCAAAACTTCTCCTTGTTCTCAAGAGAGTTATGGGTAGTCTTTGAAAATTCTGCACTTCTCTCCTCTGTCTTGAGGGGAGATTCTCTTTGGTTGCTCAATACGAAATCTCTTGGGTTTTTTTTATGTGTTATCTCGAGGTAGTTGCAAATCTTGAATTTATTCTATATGTATATATATGATCACTATCTGGGGAATTACCTTGAATCTTCAAATAATTTTGTAGTACCTTACGAGAGCTGTCTTCAAGATTGGGCTGCTCAGTCAGAAAGGGAGAGAAAAACACTGGGAAAATTCTGCCTCTGAGGCAGGGAAGTGGGCAAGGTTGTCATACCTGCCTTATTTCTCAGACATCTCAAAATAAACATAAGACAAAAAATTAATCTGTTAAATAAATCATAAGAGAAGACCATGTGTCCCCTTTTTCCATTCTTCCCCTCCATTCTTCCATTGGAAGAGTTCACACTACAAGGACAGGTAAATATCTCCCAACAACGAATACCTGCTAATGCAAATGTTATTATCTCTCTCTCTTTATTTCTTAGACTTGAGTAATTGTGTGTGCGCTTGTATATTGTTTGTATGTGAAGAAGATTCCCAGTAAAGGACTTTAATTTCAACCTTATAAGGTCTCTGTGTCTGTTACTGATATTTCTGGAAGGGCGGGCCCCTAAATTGGTGTTGTCTCCCACAACCAATTGCTTATTGATAAGAGCTAATATTCCCCATAATTTTATAAATAAATAAGAGCAATCAGGTTAACATTGAGACAAGAGGAAAGGTAGAGTATAAATCATCATCATCTATATTCTAAGCTAACTCAGTCAAATCTGGGGATATGTAAATCTGGAGAGTGGGGATATGTAAATCTGGAGAGTGAACAGACAAGACAGACAAACTGGAAAAGCACCCAGAGTTTGCACCCCCCCCAAAAAAATCCTGAAATCTTTAAAAAAATGGACGTAAAAAAAACAAATGGTAAAAGGAGCACCTACCCTCAGTGGCTGGCCATTGCCACCACAATAAGCTTGGTTTCTGTCAGTAAAAGGTGGGGGGAAGGACTCATTTTAGGACTATTTTGGGCTTTGAGGGAGGACTGATCAAGGTTACTTGATACTACATGATCTGCATGACTCACCCAGGTTTGGCTGCTTGCTAATATTCAACAGTAGTCATCCCACAAAAGCCAGTATGGCGTAGTGGTTAGAGTTTCATACTAGGACCTCAAATCCCTAGTCTACCCCAAAAACTCTCTGGGTGACCTTAGGCCAGTTCCACATTCTCAACCTAACTTACAGAGGCAGGGCCAAACTTGATCACCAAGAGCACTTGGATACTTTCTGGTGGGCTGACGGCCTCCTCCCTTCACCCGGACCAACCAGCCCTCTGAAAGAACAGCTGAGCCTGGCCCACTCAAACCCTGCACAAGGTGGAGAAGTGGCCAAGGGTTCATTTATAGCCCACCAGAATTCCACGTGAGAGGCAAGGGAGGGGAAGTGGTGGTACATAGAATCATAGAATCTCAGAGTTGGAAGGGGCCATACACTCTATCTAGTCCAACCCCCTGCTCAATGCAGATTCAGCCAATAGCATCTCCTACAATTGTTTGTCCATCTGCTGCTTAAAGGCAAGGGAGATGATGGCACCTGGCCTGGGTTCAGCCATGAATGAGGTGAAGCAGATGGTTGCACCTATCATGGTCAAGCCTCATGCAAGATGAGATGAGGCAGACAGTGGTGCTCAGCCCAGTTGAACCCCATATAAGAACAGGCAGATGGTGACACCCAGCCTGGCTGAGTCCTGCATGAGGCCGGACAGAGGGCAGCACCTGGCATGGCTGAGCCCCCTGCAGAGTGAGGCAGAGGGTGAGACCTGCCTGAGGTGAAGAAAACAGCACCTGTCCAATTGGTTAGGCATGTGGCCTCTTCCTCCTTTGTTCCCTCAGTCCTTCTGGAGGAAAAGGCATGGTCAGACTGCCTCTTCCTCCACTTTCCCTGTTTTGACGGCAGGGACAGGGCGGATTGGGGGAGAATGAAGTAAGGTGCTTTGAGTCCCTATTGTGGATAAAGGTGGGCTATAAATGAAGAAGATAAATAATACATATAGCTGAAGATAGAGGAGTGGATAAAAAGTTGGTGAGTGTGTGGGAAGGAAACAGAGAAGGAAGCAGAGAAGGTTGAGGAAATGGGGGTTGTCATGTGTAGGGAAAGAGGAAATAAGATGAGGAAGTTGAGACAGAGGAAAATGGGTGCACTTTTTAAGTTTTTGCAGGTTCCTCACTGTGTACATGGGCCTGGTTTGGCAACCGGTATCACACAATTTGGCCACAGTTTACTGGGTGCTAGGGTAGGTAAGGTAGTAAAGATGGGGGAAAAGATAAAGGTAGTTTGGCTGGTGGATGGGAAGGAGAGGGGGCAGGAAAGTGGGAGATGCTATGGGGGTTTTCAAGGAAGGGAAAGTAGGAAATAGTGGGTAAGAGGGAAATTCAGCCCACAAGTTTTTATGGGTTCCTGCTTATATATTCTAATAGCAAAGTGTGGCCCCATCTGAAGATACTTAATTCCAGAAACTGAAGCAGTGAATATAGAAAACAGCAAGAGTCTAGCAGCACTTTAAAGACTAAAAAAATGTGGCAGAGTATGAGCTTTCATGAATCACTGCTCACTTCTTCAGATAAGATGGATCTTTTGACAAACCTGAAACATGTCTCTAGTTTGCAGAAAGTTGAAAGCTAAACAAAAATTGGGTGGTTGAAGAAACTCCAAAATGATAAAAGAAGCATCTGTAGCTTTAATAAAGAAATGGACTCAGTGGCTGTTGCTTGGCAACCACAGAATTTTGGCTAACATTCCAAGCTTGGTTTCTGTTTGGTTTCAGTCAGTAAAAGTACCGGGGCTGTTTTGACTTTTAAGGGAGGACTCATTGCGACCAGGCGTGGCTGCAGCCACCAGGCAACTTGACAACACTGTACAGTACTGCTTAACTCTCCCTAACTGCTTGCTATTATTGAATAGCAGCCACCCTATGAAAACCAGTACAGTGTAGTGGTTAGAGTTTCAGACTGGGACCTCAAATCCCCATTCTGCTGTAGGAGGAGATTGGATTTATTCCCTGTCTTTCACCCGGAGTCTCAGAGTGGCTTACAAACTCCTTCCCCTCCCCCTCCCCACAACAGATACCCTGTGAGGTAGGTGGGGCTGAGAGAGCTCTTCAAGAACTGCCTTTTCAAGGACAGCTGTGCCAGAACTATGGCTTACCCAAGGTCATCCAGCAGATGCAAGTGGAGGAATGGGGAATCAAACCCAGTTCTCCCAGATTAGAGACCGCACACTTAACCACTACACCAGACACTAGAAACTCATTGGGTGACCTTAGGCCAGTTATATGTTCTTGGCCTTATCTAGCTTTCAGGGTTGTTGTGAGGATAAAATGGAGAACAGAGAAACAATTTAAGTTGCATTGGGTTCCCATTGTAGAGAAAGGTGGGATATAAATGAAATAAATAAATAAATAAGGTGGGAGGTAGATAAAGGATAGATTGGTGGGTGGGTGTGAAGACGAGAAGGAAGCAGGGAAAAGTGAGGACTTAGGAGCAGCTAGTATGAGGGAAAGAGGAAATCGTGTGAGGAGGGGACGCAGGACAAGTTCTTGCAGATTTTCCCCAAGTGCAAATGGGTCCAAATCAGCTGGCACTGCACAACTGGGCTATAGTTTTTCTGGGGAGAGGCTGCCAGGGGGAGGGAAGGAAGGAAAGCTGAAGACATGGGGGCAGATAAAGGTTGGTTAGCCTGGTGGTTATAAAGGAGAGAAGAAAGCAGGAAAAGGGGAGGGGCTATGAGAGCTTTCAGAAAAGGGAAATGGAAGGGGATATAGTGAGGGAGGGGGGAAATGAAATGTCCCCTACAAGTTCTTGCAGGTCCCCCACTTGTGTATTCTAATAGAGAAACTGGCGAAATCCAAGGAAGGCCAAAACAGATTGTTCAAGAAACACACACACACACACACACACACACACCGGGGTGGGTGGGTTATAAAACCCCAAAACAATAAAAGGATTGCCTGTAGCTGTAAAAAACAGATGTCCTCAGTGGCTATTACTAGGCAACCACACTGGGCTTAATTCCTGTCAGTAAATGTTACAGGGAGGGGACAGGGTGAGGCAGATGGTGGTGCTGGCCTGGCTGAGTCTCATGCAAGGTGAGGCATATGACATTTGGCCCAATCCTGCATGAGATGAGGCAAATGGCAGTGCTCAGCCCAGTGGAGCCCCACACAAAGTGAGGCAGATGGCAGCACGTGCCCTGGCATGAGGTGAGATAGATGGCACCACTTGGTCTGGCTGCATATGACGTGAGGCAAACAGCAGCACTCTAACCCTAACATTGCCCAAACCCTGTGTGAGTTGAGGCAGATGGGGGCACCTGGCTTGGCCAAGGCCTGCACAAGGCAATGCAGAGGGTGGCACCTGGCTGAGCCCACATGAAGCATGTCACAGGATGGAGCCCAGGCAAGGCCCCTGCAAAGCAAGGTGAGGCAGGACAGAGGCAGTGTTTTTTTGAGCCTCAGGTGACCTGAAGCAGAAGACAATGCATGGCTCAACTCAGCTGAGCCCTGCACAGGTTGAGGGAGGGCACCCAGCTCACCAGTCCAAGTTGAGGGAAGCAGTGCCCAGTGTAGGTTGTTTTTCACTTGAAAATACTGGAATATAGAGAATTTTTTTTGCTTTTTGCATAACTTCTTCATATAAAATAACATTGTCATTGACAGTCAGATATTTGCAAAAACTAAGATTAACTTCTCCTGGTGAAGATGGAGGTCCTGGACCTGAGTCGCGCTGGTCTGGGGTTGGGGGTCTCTCTCCCGACCTTAGATGGGGTGGTGTTAGTGCCAGCATCGGAGGTTAGGAGTTCGGGAGTGCTCCTGGATTCTTCCTTAACCATGGAGGCCCAGGTGGCAGCCACTGCCAGGTTGGCCTTCTACCATCTTAGGCTGGCTCGGCAGTAGGTTCCTTTCCTCGACCGCGATGACCTGGCCACAGTGATCCATGTGATGGTCACCTCAAGGCTTGACTACTGCAACACTCTCTACGTGGGGCTGCCTTTGGCACAAATCTGGAAGCTACAGCTAGTGCAGAATGCTGCAGCGTGGCTTCTGATGTGTCTCCCTAGGAGGAAGCACATCCAACCTGTGCTGAAAGCACTGCACTGGCTGCCAATAGCGTACCGGATTCGCTTCAAAGTGCTGGTTCTTACTTTTAAAGCCCTATACGGCCAGGGTCCGACATACCTGAGGGACCGCCTTTCCCCATATATGCCCCAAAGGGCACTACAGCCAGGGACGCAACATCTGCTGGTGACCCCAGGCCCTAAGGAAGCCAGGCTTGCTGTTACTAGAGCCAGGGCCTTTTCAGTAGCGGCTCCTACCTGGTGGAATGAGCTCCTGGAGGAGATCAGGGCCCTGTGGGACCTTTTACAGTTCTGCAGGGCCTGCAAGACGGAGCTCTTCTGCCAGGTTTTTGAGTAGGAGCCGCCACTACCACCACTACCACCACCACCAATGAGTGGAAATAGCGGGGTATGGGAGTGGCCCTGTGATGATCAAACTGCGGCACTATGGCATGTGAATACCACTGGGCTGAGATTTGACTGAATATCCTTTGGATACCATCTTTAAATGGAAGACTACCATCTGTAGCCATCTTGAAGCACTTTATTTGTAATTATTGTAATTTATATATTTTTATTTTGTTTTTATGTATTTGGCATGCGTGCCTGGATGTTAGCTGCTCTGAGCCTGCTTGTGGAGAGGGCGGCCTAGAAATTGAATAATAAATAAATAAATAAATAAATAAATAAAATTAAAATTAAAACTCTCAAAGAGGTGATCCAGTTTGAAACCTGTGTTTCTAATTGCTAATGCCAGTTGGGAGATGTACAATGGAATCTTACAGCTTTCTTTTATATCTTTCCTTTAGTTTTATTAATCTACTAGGAATAAGGCCCGTTGTGGAAATAGATACAACGGGCTCTAGAAAGAGGCTCTGGGAGAGTGCCCTGGCTTTGGGCACTCAGTGACAGTTTGCTATGGCAATCTCAGCAGGGTATAATGACAGAGTCCATCATTTTCTCCAGAGGAACTGATCTTTGCTACCTGAAGAGCAGTAGTAATTTTGAGTGATCTCCAGCCCACCCCCAAGATTGGTAACAGTGGTTCCCCAGGGAGTGGCTGGTTTGGAGGGTGGAGTCTATGGCATTGTACCTGTCTGAGGTCCCACCCCTCCTCAACACTCACCCTCTCCAGGTTCGACCCCTCAAATCTCCAGGAATTTCCCAACCTGGAGTTGACAACCCTATCTCCCTCCCAGCCAACCATCAACCTACCTTTAGTTTTCCATCTCCTCCCCCCTCCCTCCTAGAGAGCAGTTATAATTTTGAGTGATCTCCCGCCCCCACCTGGAGATTGGCAACAATGGTTCCCCATCAGGGAATGGCTGGATTGGAGGGTGGAGTCTATGGCATCGTACCTGTCTGAGGTGCCACCCCTCCTCAAACCTCACCCTCTCCAGGCTCCATCCCTCAAATCTCCAGGAATTGCCCACCTGGAGTTGGCAACCTGATCAGGACAGGGCCCAATGAGTTTTCTCCCAAAGGCCAACATAGGTGTGGAAAGGCCTTTTACTGACAGAGGAGAAAGTACAGGTGCCAACTTTGATTAGGGAAATACCTGGAGATTTGGTGGGGTGGATCCTGTGGAGGGCAGCATTTGGGGTCTGTGTGGAAGGACTCAGCAGGGTATAATGCCATAGAGTCTACCCTCCAAAGAAATCGTTTTCTCCCAGGGAACTGCTCTCTGTCATCTGGAGGTCAATTGTAACAGTGGGAGATCTCCAGGTCCCACCTGGAGATTGGCAACTTTAGGGACAAGGCAGCCGCACAGCGGGGAGTTGAAGAAAATGGTCTGATGGTTGCTGGCCCACCTCGTTAGGCAGCCAGCCATGCTGAAGCTAAGCAGGAGAAAGAGCCTTTTCCCATTTATTCTGACAGGAAAGTGGCCGTTGGGGAGGGTGTTATGCTGAAAGTCCTTTGTTTTTTTACTCACAGAACCAAGCTTGGTTGCCTACTGACAGCCACTGAGGGGACAGTTCCTCACAGGAGTTAAGAGAACTGTCTTCCTCAGGAGAGAGAACTGTCTGCCAGGGGGAGTGGGTGGGGAAGAGGAGCAGACCCAGCACCTGGCCAATGGCACGCGAGTACTCTTGAGTGGCGGCTGATGGGCCAATGGCTGAGGGAGGGCATTTTATAGCCAATGGGAGTGCATGGAATCTTGCGAAACCAAAAGATAATTATTTATAAGGAGAGATAACAGAACATGCAAATGATTCCTACATCAACATAAGTTAATGAAGCATCACCATCATCTTATACCTGATTGGCTAATCGTATTAGTTTAGCTTCCTAATCATGCAGTTTTAAATTGGGGATATCACATCTTCCCTTTTACTATTTATCTTGAGCTGTCCTCAGCATTATACTCAGATTTTTAATTTTCTCACCTGGAAGCTTAAATTATTAAGCAGATGAATGCTATCCTTTGATATGTGCACTTCTGTGTATCTTACAAACTGTTTATCCAATTTCTATTAAAAATTGTACTTTTTGTTAATAAAAACTCAAAACTTTTTTCTAAATTTACTTTATAACTTGAGATCAAGCTGTGCAGCTGAATGAACATGTCTAAATTATTACTATCCATTACATATCTTTTATTTGTTCATTTCTCCTTAGACACCAGCAAACAGTAAAGCTAAAGTAGAGTTTCCCCACTTAGTTCCCTTATGTGCTATCAATTAGTCCAAAAGTATCCCACTGATAATGAATCTTGCATTTGGAATTACATTGTTTCAAACCATTTTATTTAAAAATATTATTAGATTCAAAGGCTGACTCTGTAATTTTCTTCCGTCATATATAACAAAGCTTTTTCTGCAATTAGAATTGCAATTGATATTCCCTTTTACTTTATATTTAATAACATTTTAAGCCATGCAAATGTTGTAAAACAAACATTTTGGGATAAAATTAGACAGAGCAGTTGATATTTTGCTACATTACAATCTTAGGCCGACACTATGGCCAATATTTTGCAATTGTAGGTTTAGCAAACTTAGTAGCTAATTAAAAATGTGTCCCCCCCCCCCCGGCTTTACAATTAGTATGATTCTGCCTTCTGTTCAGATAGACATCCTACTGGTATAATGAATTTTATCAATTCCAAGTAGCAAGGAGTTGACTACCATTCTGTTAATGCCTGATATGAGCTTCCACTTCTGTATGACAAAGAGGCATATAACTGAACACTCACACAGCTTTGATTTTGGGATAGTCTCCTGATATATGTACATTAGCTAATTCCAAATAAAATATTTTTCCTTGCTCTGATGTCTTTGTAAAATCACAGAAACAGCATATTGTATTATTTCTTAGCTGATGTCCCCAGGCCCAATTCACAATGTCCACATCTTCCAAATGGACTTTGAGCAGATGTGCTCAGGCAGTTCTGGGAGTTCACTGCTAGAACTTCGTCACTGGGAATTTACTTAAATACATGAAATGAAAGCCACTGAAAGATTCTCAAAATAATTCACAAAGATAAAACTCTCAGACCCTCATCACAGAGCTAGAAACAGAAGTGCCGTTGATATTTTCTTAATATTTAATTAACTGCAGTATTTGGATGATGTTCTCATCACTCATATGACTGCTGAGTCACTCTCTCTCTCTCTCTCTCTTCCTGTTGTATTCAGGGCACACTAAATGAATGGGATAATTTCAGATCAAATCTTGATGCAACTGAAAAACTATTTTTCCTACAAATTTGCTAATATTGTCACTTATATAATATTGCTATTCCTTTCATTCAGAATAAAAAAACCAGAGACATTTCTTGAAGTATCAATTTTCATCCAGAAAATGTCAAGAATTGCAGCTTCTGGGATCATTTCTGTATTTAGAATCATTAAGGAGGAAATCACTTATGTCCTAAAAGAGCCTTGCTCTGTGTCATTCTCTCTCTCTCTCTCTCTGTTTTCTGCATGCTCTGTTCTAAGGCAGATGGAGTGTGCTTGCCCTCTGGTGGCTGGAGACCAAAGAAACAGGTGCAATCTAAGGCAATTGATGCATTATAAAAATTGTAATATCCTTAAAAAACAAAACACTTAACTCCTAATAAAATACATTTTCAAAAAGGAAACATGGAATGGAATAAATATGGATATCCCCTCTAAACCAAAAACCCCTTAAAACCAAGACATTTCATTTTTGAAGTAAAGGGGGGTACAACGCTTATTGTCCAGAAGGACCTGTTACATCAAATAGATGATTGCCTGAAAACATCAGGTGAGGTGTCCAGATCTCCTTGTGGAAAACAATGTGTACCAGCGACTGTGAAAATAGAAGCATATCGATGTAGCAGTACAGAGTTCTTGTTCTCCTCCCAGATAATTAAGCTTAGATGTCCCAAGTAGTGCTTATAATCTCCCAAATCATCATTCAACCAAGGAAATAAATTTCTCATCATCATTGTCAGACCACTTTCCAAATGGAATGCATTAGGTGAAGTTTGCAGTTGCATGGCTGAACTCAGACTTGGGTCAAATGGATGACTTATCATCTGCCTGAAATATGAAGCTGCTCATAGCTTGAAGACAAAATGGTATGCTTACCCAAAATCTGAGTGGGTAAGATTTATACAATGCAGTACACAACCCTTTAAGAAATTTTGTAACATTTTGACAGCACAGATCTATTAACCTACTTATACTGGAAAAAATCTATGTTTGATCCACAGCAGTTTTGCTTCCCTTGAAAGATGGATGGCTTTCTTTCCTCCTTGCGGAGGTAAGATTGGATCCCATTTGCAGGGTTTCACATTGCCAACAAACAGCAAGATGTCATTTAACTATCCTTGCATATATTATTTTCTTCTTAGCTGTGATGTTGATGTGATCAACACCTTATGACTCTTTTCAAATGGGTTAATTTATTTAGTTAATTTATACCCCACCCTCCCCACAACAGCAGGTTCAAGGCGGCTTACACAGTTTGATACATAAATAACAATTAAAATCTACATAAAATCATCTAAAAACAATTCAGTTATAAACAATATAAAGTGCTGGCGATGTTTAATTGATTGCATTAATGATGGCATACTATATAAGTGCATACAAAGTCTAATGAATGTTCTGCTCCATGATCTTCCTGGTGACACAGGCTGTAGATGTCAAAGCCAAGGGCCAGGGCTCTACAATTAAGACTGTTGGTGGTAATAGTGGCGATGGCTTCTTAGTTGAAAGCCTGGTGGAAGAGTTCTGTCTTGCAGGCCCCTGCAGAATTGTAAAAGATCTCACAGGGCCCTGATCTCTTCCGGGAGAGTAGCAAGCCTGGCATCCTTGGGACCTGGGAGGGCCAGTCGATTTTGAGACCCCAACTGTAGTGCTCTCTGGGGTATGTATGGGGACAGGTGGTACCTCAGGTATGGTGGACCCTGGCCATATAGGGATTTAAAGGTAAGAACCAGCACCTTGAAACGAATTTGGTATGCTTTTGGCAGCCAGTGCAATGTTTTCAGCACAGGCTGGATGTGCTCCCACCTGGGGAGGCTCATCAGAAGCCTGGCCGCAGCATTCTGCACTAGCTGCAGCTTCTGAATTTGTGACAAGAGCAGCCCCATGTAGAGAGTGTTACAGTAGTCTAGAAGGAGTCTTTGGTTATCAAGATTCTCTCCACATGGCAAGGGACCAGTTTTAACCACTGAAACAAGTGCTTTAGCAGCAATACAAGGTTCATTTTTGCACAAATATTTCCCACGTAATTTAAATAAGCTTTCCCTCCTTTAGGTGGCCCCATCTGCTACTGAATGTATCACTTGACAGTTTAGAAATCTCTGCACAACCCTTCTTTTTGCCAATGATAAATAATAATGTTTTTAAAAGTCTATAAAATGATATAATATATCCACACAAAACACACTTGTTCCAATAAAGTGGGGCTTACTTCTGAGTAAATAGAGTTAAATTTGCCAATGTAACTGGCAGCATTTGGATTCCCTAAATACCGACTTAAAGTCAGTGCACAAACCTTTGTTTTTCAGAGAATGTTTGTCAGAAGATTAACTGCCTTGACAGTGTTCCTCAGTGCTTCTGTTTTCTATGGTAAAGTTCTTCAATGTCAGATGCCTTATACAGAATCAGAGCAATGGTCCACCCACCTCAGTATCATTGCCTATCTGATTCGCAGTGGTTCTCCCAGGTCTCATACAAAGTCTTTCCCTGTGTTACCTATGTTTCCTATGTTACCTGAGATCTCTTAATTGGAGGTTCCAGAGTTGGAACCTGGGACTTTTTGCATGCAAAACATCA